>OX387349.1:18530000-21075000 GCA_947563465.1 Archips xylosteana | reverse complement strand
GGATTTAAGCCCGAGTTTTATTTATTTGGAAAAAAGATACATTTGTAGGCTAACAGTAAGATACCAACTCGCTAACAATGTTATTTATAAATATACATGCATGATTAAATTACCTATACTACAATTTCGTTATAAAGACGGTTTATTCTGTATAACAACAATAATTGCCTGCTGTTGGCAAACACGTCAACATCCTGGCCCTGCACAAGCACGTTAAGAAGTTCACATCTCTGAGTTCGTTCGTTCGGGCTCGCATCTTTGAGTTTAGCTTTACGGTCCAGGGAAATATGGCGAAGAAAATTGACACACACCTATTTACGAAAAAAATCAATGGGTGTGGGTGAAGTTTCTAATCCGCACTCCGCAACCCATTCAGGGGCTAAGCCCTGCAGTGGAACAATAAGCTGGGATGATCATTCATTTTTTTCCATGAAGTAAAAGATACCTTGGTTCTCCGCAGCTACACTTGGAAGACGTGTGACGTCACACACCTACAGAAGGTACCAGTATTTTTTACAAACTTACGTAATTTAATTTACAAGAAATATTTAGCAAGGCAAATTCAGTGTGCGCGCCCGTCAAACAGGCCCAACCGGCGGCTGAATTAAAATACCGACTGCCTTCGCAATTTTGCGCAAAACTTCAAAATTGTCCGCGCAATATTAATTCAGCACAAAAACTGCCCTTTTTCGGCGCCCGAGCACTTACCGCTCTTCAAGTGTTTCAATTAAACGAATTAAAATCTCACGTTCGAAAATTAATTTAAACGCTTCAACGAGTTGCCAGTCTTTTTAATCGCCTAGGACATCAATGAAAAGAGGTACGTTCTGAAAACGTTTTTGATTGGTTTTCTTTACACGCAACCGTGCGATAGATGAGAACGTTCGGGTCGATGGGATTAATGTTAGTAATCAAGTGCGGCTTAGGTCCAAATTAAAAAAAAAACAATTCCAATGAATACAAAACTGGATCATTTAAAGGAAAACTAGAAAGGGTGGCGGTTTAAAAATAGTGGGTCAAGATAATTAGGAAATTTTCGTTTAGTATTCGGCCGAGCGTGTTAGCTTTTTATTAACAGCTTTCTACAATCCGCCATTGAACGAGTTCAAAAGAAGGTTTAAGCGAAAGAGTATTGAACGGCTCAACGATTCCACGGATTAATTGAACCGAAAGTTCATTTTTAAAGGTATCCTAGATGAGAAGAGTTAGGAAGAAAAACAAAACTCTCCCGTAGGAAAATTTTAATTAAAAAGTCCACGGTGAAATTTCTGACAGCGCTGGGCTAAGAATAGTCCCGTATAATAGAATTTCTACCGTGCCGCTTAGCCGGCCATAATGTGGATACATATTAATGAGAATTTTTAACCACAATTCGTAAAATACTTAGAAAATTTTCACTCACGTGAAAAGTCTCTCGTGAAACGAATACTTTTAGTACTCGTTGAAGTAAAACTGTCGCTTAACTACCGCTGCGGCTGCAAGCCTCTCAAAACTGCTATTCGTTCAAACATCAAACATACTGGCCGTTAAACTCCAAAACAGCCATAAAATAGTAATAGAAAAATAAAACTGCGAATTTGAAAATCGAATTCTGCAATTCAATTGCACGTTACATAATAATCAATCCTTAATGCCCCATAACCACAAATTAGATATAAATGGAACAGTGTATTACGTAGTCCGGCCCCAACGACTCTACAGGGTGTTGTAAACCGGCGTAACGGCCGGCTCAAATCCAGCCCTGGAATCATAATGCCGGTGTAAATTAAATATGAAGCCTGTGTCAGGTTCGCGGTGCTGGCCCGAATCTGACAAAAGCCGCTCTAATGAAAGATTTTGTTTATTATGCAGCATTATTTTTGTAATGTGGAATCCGGTTCGGAGGACCATTTAATAAACAAAAGTTAAATCGGCATTAGATGAGGTTACTACGAGACACGGTTTTTGTTACTTGCTATATACAAGCTTTTTTTTAACTTGCAATGTTTGGTTGTTAGGGTTAAATCTTGCAAGTTTTTGCACTTCTAGAGGAGCTATTGTACTAATTTGATATTGATATTAACATAGTTTGGATGACAATTCAAATACACTAAAAAAGCTGGCGCAATAAAACATTATTATTTATATTATTAGTATTGATTCTGGTGCGATGGACTATTACCTGCTAATGGCCATTAGTGTCAATGTATTCTTGAACGCTGGCTAGGTTCCAGAGTTGTGGGACTGGAAGACGCGGTATGGGTTTTTTAATTTGAATTGCTGACCTGGTGACGCGGGCGGTGCATGACTAGTCATTGTGATGTTCTTTGCAGGAGACCATGTCCAGGATGTCTTTTGGATGACGATGGTGATGTTTCAAAGAAGCGAAGTGAACGTACCCATATTTCAATAGAGAGAGATAAATGTTTGTGTAGATTATAAGCTCTACAACGAGGAGTGTTTAAGGTAGTTATTAAATTAAATATCAGCACCTCACATTTTAAGTCTAAGTTCCAATCCAACGTCTGCTCGATGAATGGCATATCCAAAGACTAGGCCATATCAACAGTGTGCTTTTAAGTTATTACGCATGCGTGATAAGTTGAGACACCAATTAACAGCGCGCAACTCAACTTATTGCGCCTTATTATAAGAAGATGGGGAACGGGTTAAGATGTGGATTTCTTATCGCGGTTGGTCATTTTTCCACGTCACACTTCTCTTTGATGCAATGGAATCGCACATTTAAGAAAGAAAGAAAAAGATGAAGTCAGAGTCTAACCTTCGGTGGGATTCGTGTTGTCTATTTGTAATACTATCGACGTGTCTTGTGTTGTTGTGAATGAATGTATTTCCTCTCTTTCTTTCTTAAGCTATTTTAAAACAGCGTTTTCGTTCCCTTTTTGAATTCGCGATAGACAACGATATCGCATGACTCTTAATTAGCTACTATCACAATAACGATTACTGTAACAGGCGTATAGTTTAACGGAGGCTATAACGAGGCGAGCGTTATGGCTGAGCGAGAATCGCCCGCTCGAGACTTGTATTGAACATGAGTGTGGTATGAATGGAGGACATAAAGGGATATTTTGAAAAGACCAACATACGTTAAATTCCATAATACATATACAAGACAACTTTTAATTTGGAGTGTTCCAAGAAGTGGTTCGGTTCATCATTATCATATCAGCCTATATAATTCCCACTGCTGGGCACAGGTGTCCTCTCAGAATGAGGGCTGGACCGTAGTTCCCACGCGGGCCTAATGCGGATTGGGAACTTCAGGCACACAACCGAATTCCTTCGCACGTGTGTGCACTTCATGATGTTCTCCTTCAACGTAAAGCTCAAGGTAAAAATGTAATTTCGCACACAAAATCTGAAAAACTCAGAGGTGCGAGGCTGGATTTGAACCCATGATCCTCTGCTTGAAAGACTACGAGTCAAAATCATCTAGGTGATTGGGTTAGTTAGCCCAATCATCGCTGTAAACTTATTCAGGATTTTTTAATTCATCATCTTCATCGCAGCTTATAATTATACGTCCCACTGCAGAACACAGGCTTCCTCTCAGAATGAGAGGACTTGGGCCGCAGTTCTGACGCGGGCCCAGTGCGGATTGGGAACTTCATACACATAATTGAATTTCTAATTGATTTTTTAATTGTGGTCTTCAAATTTTCGCGCTCTGTATGCGGAACATCGCTATGTTTATAACTATAAATTAAAAAAAATTAAAAACCCCCAACATAATTAAGTCTAAGATCCGCAGTATACAAAAGAGCTGATAACTTTAAAACGGCTGGACCAATTTTGATGAAACATGCCTAAGAACCAACACCAAGAAACCTGCTTTCAAATAAAAAATACCGCGTCCAAATCGGTTCAGCCGCTTAAGAGTTATGATACCACAGACAGACACACAGACGGACAGACAGACACACACACACACACACACACACACATCCACACACATAGCGGTCAAACTTATAACACCCCTCTTTTTGTTTCGGGGGTTAAAAATGTAACGGTTTAAACGCGTGTTAAAATTTTTAATCAAAAATGTTGATGAATAACCTAAATAAATAAAGAATAAGAGGGCCGAAGGGTTGTCTTTCCTCGCGCGTGGGAACTAAATGTTCAAGCTCTTTCGTTCCCAGCAGTGCGTTTTATATAGACCGTGATGATGATGATGATGATGATGATCAGTGTTAGTTTCTCCATTAACTGTATTTCGAGGGTAAATCTGCACAGACATCGCCATGCCCATGTACTGTCTATTACGATTGAATAGAGCCTAACATAGGCTCGAATATCGGTGATCACAAAATTAACGGTTCAATAACCAATTAGCGTCCATGATCTATTCAGTCTGTGTACGTCCTGGGGCCGGAACCGAACAAATACCGTTTTATGAATACAAAGCGATACTTGCTGAATCAGAGGAATAGTTGCTACGGGCCTACTAAATGTTCATGTATCTTACTAACTATGTGGTGCAGTTAAAATCATCCAGCTCAATCCTTGGTGAAAGGAACCATCACCCTCAGCTCATCTACGCCGTACGACGCCATCATCAGCTCGCCTGTAAGTCGCATTTTCTTCCCTAACCTCAAACCCCAGCTCATCGTCGAATGTTCCGCACCCAGCGGACACATATGTCTGGTCCTTCGAGCCGGATCAGACATATGTGTCCGCTGGGTGCGGAACATTCGACGATGAGCTGGGGTTTGAGGTTAGGGAAGAAAATGCGACTTACAGGCGAGCTGATGATGGCGTATCACCGGCACCACATATGTATCACGAGACACTTTAAGTACCGGCCGGTATACGTGAGTAGCGAGAGGCGCGAATCGAGATCAAGCAATGATACGTGTTCACTGTACGGCGCTAATTTTCGAGTGCTGGAGCGAATGTATGCCGGCGCGCGGGTCCTTACGAAGTCACGTGACCGGGAATGAGTTGAATCTTTGATGCAACTGTCATACGTCACGCTTGGCGGGAACACTAAAATTATAAATGCAAAAGTTTGTGAGTGTGCCATGCGCGCGTGCGTGCGTTCGTGTTTTTTTTTCACACTGAAACCCCTTACTGATTTGGATGAAATTAACCAGGATAGAGTCAAGATGGCTTAAAGGTATTCTTGCAATCCGGGAGGGATAAGAGCTAGTAGATGAATCCCATTTTCGCGGGGCTTCTATTTCTGCTCTGAAGGACGCAAGGTAACTAACGAACCTAACCAGGTTAAACTACGGGGGTGGTTTGAAAGTTTTTTTATTGCGTTTTTTGTTGTTTGGGTATAACACAGTCTAATTTTTATTTCGGTATTCCCACTGGATCTATGGAAACTCTAAAAATCTTAGTTGTAAGTTTAGCGAAATAAAATCTTGCAGGGGAGTTTTTCATGAACGTAAATGAAGAACACCATTATAACTGTTGAGAATTCCCACGGGAATTTTAATTCAAACGCTGGAATGCTAGATCTATTGGTTTACACATGCAGAGTTGCAGGTAAAGGCTTGTACTTAATACACGCTATAGTAGTGAAACTTTATAAAGCGAAGACATCTGAGCAATACTAAGTTAGTGTGTGTTATTGTGTGAGACGACGAGAACGACGATGATACGAACGAGATGAACGGACGATTTGGTGAAGGCCGCAGGTTCAGGTTGGATGCATGTCGCTTCCAACTGTAATGATTGGGCGTCAATGAGGGAGGCCTATGCCCAGCAGTGGACGTCCTACGGCTGAAGTGATGATGATGATGACTGTGTGAGAAAGTGTGAGTTTGATTACACCCTAGCTTTCACTCACGTGTCTGGCGAGATTTTTTTTCAGTTCATTGCACGGCCGAGGCGCTCACTGGTAGCTTAAAATACAAGCAATGTATTATAAAAACGCTCACCACGTGGCCAGTCGCGTACAGACAATCACAATATCTAGAGCAATCCATGTTTTGATCTAATTAATTCGAGCAGCGCGTTATTACAGACCAAGCCGGGAAAATATACATCTATTAAGCCAGATAAGCGCCTTTCGCATGACATTTCTACTTCTACTGTCACTTCTGTGGTGCAGATAGTTGCCATTCTGTACGCGGTACTATTTAGATAATCTTTGCTGGCGCTCTCCATTTATACGGAAGTCTATGCTGGGAACTAACCTGACCCAACCAAAATGCATCGTCGAATACTCAATTACCGGCATACAATACTGCCTCGGAGCAGAGCGGAGGTCTTAAAACACACCACAGGTGTATCATAAATCCCTGACGTAAGGGCAGCGGTCCATGCCTCACACGCTCACACCAACTGGTTTATAAGCCCAATAGATCCTCGCTTATCGTGTGTGCGCGGGCCTTATTTATTGCCCTCCACTGACTAAGTCATTCCCTAAGACATTATGGAGTTGTTTGGCTCATCCCCTATTTTTATGGGTATTTGGGAGATAAAAAAGGTGTCGGAGAGAATTTGTGATAAAAATAGTGGATTGTTTTTCGGGAAATATTCAATTAGGTTGAGCATAAATCGATTGGGGGAGCAGCGGGGTATTTGCGGGTAAAGAGGAGTAATGGGCGACTCGGGTAGATTATCTGACTGAATCTTTTTCGATACTTTCTGCGTCGATTCTTTGAATATAACGGAAGTGACGTTTATGATATGGACGTCTTTCTATATTTACAGATTCAGGCCTTACTTCGCAGAGACTACATTGAATAAATACAAAAATCCAAGCTCTTCCGGAAGAAAGCATGTGCAATGCAGTTAAGTATCCTTGTGTTTTTCAAAAATATAATTAAATACTAGTTTTGACAATTGACACCATGCATCCCACGCTTTTTTACAATAAAATATTTTAAACTATTATTATTTATTTTATCAATATTTAGAATTGTTTACAAATTTTGATCTGGATATAACAATATAATAATTGCTTATTAAGATTTTTTACTGCACTATAAGAATAGTGAATTGAAATTTTATTTTTTATTTTTTATTTTTTTTAAAGCGTGTTTTTTAGTTTTTTAAAACTATTATTTATTTTCTATTTTTTAGTTGCATTTTTTTCATAGTGAGAGTTTCCATGTGCTAATAAGAGACACAAAACGGTTTTTTGCTCGTCTTAAATAGAATCAGTCTATCTTATACTTGGTCTTTGGTGCGCGCGCACTGCTCTACACTACTAAACGTAAACCTCTTTCTTTCTAACTTTACCCCCCTCACCTACAACCCCCCAGCCCCCCCAACCCCTAAACCCAACCCCCCAACATCCCACAACCCATTTTCCCAACCCCCCCCCCCCCCAAAAACCTAACCCCAACCCCCACAACCTTACCCCCAACCCTCTAAACCCCCCTTACTCCTCTCCTCATTTTCCAAACCCCCAACCACCTAAACCCAACAACCCCCCTAACCCCGGTTTTATTACATAGTTCCTATGGCCACCATCCAGCTCCATCATCAGATCAGCTCCATGTTACAATAATATTGCATTGTCATCCAATTTACACATATGTGCAAAATTTCAGCTCAATCGGAAACCGGGAAGTGGGTCAAAATCGCGCCCTAAGGAGTCGGTTACAAACATACAAACATACAAACATACATACAAACATACAGGTGAAGCTAATATAAAGCGTGTAAAAATAAGTAAAAAGTAATATTTTTTTGTTTTTTTATGTACCAAATCTAACATCCGCATCCGCTTCCGCGGATGTCTCAAATTCTGCATCCGCAACATCCCTGACGTGCCCTGCCCATTGAAAACTCTCCAGGCTCTGTGAGGTATCTTTGATTCGCCTGCGAATCTCCTCATTTCGGATTTAATCAATCAGGCAATCTCCGAGCATAGCTTGCCCCATCGCTCTTTATGAGGGCCACTGTAAGCGACCACGTTTCAATTCCGCATATCGTCACTGGCAACACACACTAGTCAAAGAAGTATTGAGGTACTGCGGTATTTCGGATGTGAAGATATATTGCGTAACTTCCCGAATGCTACACAGACTACGAATACGACAGGCTTTAGCACGAATCATAAATAGTAAGTAGTAAGAAAACAGTGCTATTTATTGGAAGATTAATTTTATAAAGCTGCTTAGTGCTCACCCTATATTCGATGTTTCTCCTCTACAAAGCTACAGTGTCGTCATAAAATAGTTCTATTGTATCTTTCCACGAGCTTCATTTGGAGTCTATGTCGCGGCGCGTACTACGAATTTAAGCGATAAGATAACTGTATAAGGGTTACATTTTGTGAACATGTTAGGTTTGAAAGTAAGACAGCAAGTATGTATAGAAATTTAGTTCAAAATTTTAGTTTACGTTTAAGACTTACGCAATGCTGGGGAAAATCAAGAACATTATAGACATTCGCGTTTCACAGCCGCTGTATTACCAAACCAACCAGCTCGCCACCAGCGTTGTAAATAGCTGTCACAGAGTACATTTTTGAGTGACAAAGAGAATAGACTCATACCACTTCTTAGATACTTGCCAAAGTTACAGATCAGAGAGAGGGTAATGCGTAAGTGTGCGTACTTTAAGCTTAATAAGAGTTTATTAATAAGGGTGTCACCTAACCTAGTTCAGGTAGGTAAAGTCGGGACGTCAAATTAATCGGCCCGGGTTCTGTCTAAGCCCCGAATCCCGCCCATACGCTGGAGTGAAGAGTCCTCGCGGTACAATACGTGCTTATATTAATAGAGATGCCTAATCCTGACGCATTATGGAGCCGTCCAAGTCAAAAGATTATAGCTTTTATAAGCTACTAGCTGATGCCCGCGGCTTCGCCCCCACCGAAGTAGATTAAACCGTGTTTTCCCGTGGGAATGAGATGTTTTCCCGTAAATCAAAGCGTGTTTCCCGTAGCAATGAGATATTTTCCCGTGGTAAAAAGTAGTCTATGTCATTCTCCAGCCTTTCAACTATGTCCATACAAAAAATCACGGCAATCCGTTGCTCAGTTTCGACGCGAAAGGAGGACAAACAAACACACTTACACATCTATCTATTCTATACATAGGTATAATAAATCTGTAACAAGTCGGTGTCTGTACATTGAAGATATTTGAGAAAAACGGTCACTAGGGCTATTTATTAGCGCAATAGAACCCAAAACAATGATTTTTAGAATTATTGTCTGTTTATCTGTTTGTCTTTGCGTTTGTGCGCGCTAATCTCAGAAACGGCTTAACCTGGAAGGATGCGGTTTTCACTGATATGTTGGTATTTTCTTGGATTAAAAGCTAGTTTATAATATTAAAGTAAAGTATGGATATGGATATCCTTTATCTTGTGCTTCCGCTACCAAAGCGTTGTGCAGAGTCATCATAAATATCGGAACAGCTAAGGTGCTCAAAAATATCGGAACACTCACCTACGCGAGGGACAATACGGTCGTGTTGAGATATTTTTGAGCACCTTGAATGCTGCGAATGTAAGATCATATCGCTACTGTACCGTTTCTAGCGCAAGAGCAAGCTAGGTTCATTGAAATGGATTCCTGCAAAGAGACGGCTGAATTTATCAATAGGTACATTACACGATTACCTAACGAAAGCACAGACTAATAGAATGACAGCTCACCAGTGCCTACCAAACCGCTACTCTTGTCTCTGATGTCCTGTCAATCGTTCAAAGGTTAACTGGAAGAGATCCCTTTATGGGATAAGTTCGCCTTTGTACATCTGTTTTTCCTGTTAACTGTTATTTTTCATGTTTTACGTACAATGAAGAGTTTTACATACATACATACATACATAAACCTTTATAGCTAAATTACTGAAATTTTGCATAGATCTTTAGTTGATGTAGACGGGACTAGAAAATAATTAAGGACAGCAATATTTCAAAGTTTTCACGGGATAGGGAGTTTGCAATTGAGGCGACGCCGGAAGTTACTATAATAATATGTTTTGGGAAACGTACACCGTTGGCTGTTTAGTGTCTAACTGAAGAAGAGGTAGCTTGTGGGTTCATCCGCTACCAATAACTTTGATCTGAGACGTCTTTCTTGAATGAAACTTTTTAATGCAAAACTGATTACAGGATTTTTGAAAATTCAAACAGGATAAGGAAAAAACGGGATTTGTATATTAATATTACTAACTAATAATGATGATGATGATGGAATTTTAGATGATGCTTTGCCAGATTTTTTAATTTGTTCAACGAAAGAGATGAAAAAGTTTCACAAGGCAGCAGAAGCCAGTAGTCTATATCGAGGTTACTTGGTCGTTGGACTAGATTTCATCATGTAAAATAAAAACATTATAGTTGCAGGCAAGCGCAGTGTGGGACGTCCACGAACGAGATGGAGAGACGATCTGGTAAAAGCCGCAGGTTTACGGTGGATGTAAGCCGCTTCCAATCGTAATGATGAGGAAAGAAGAAGATGAGGGAGGTCCATGTACAGCAGAGGCTGAAATAATGGTGATGATGAGTCCTTTAAAGCTTCCTCCACTTCCGCGACCGCTTGAAACTCACAATAAATATGAAGCGCTCCGCATTAATTCCACTGGATGCCGCTAAGTGGATGATCTGCGGTGATTAGCGCTGCACATTGGAATCAGGCTTATTCATACATACAAAAGCCCGATTACCGTCTAAGTGTTTGATTAAAAACCTTTTGTTCCTTGTTGCTATAAGGCTCTTAATGGTGTTCTCAGAATCTTTTGTTAAATGTATTGCGATTAAATTTTGATTACAGTCACATGGTTCTTGGTGGGGTACGTTTGTACAGTTCTGTTATACTGGTGTTTCAGCCTGTATACGTACCACTGCAGGGCACAGGCTTCCTCTCAGAATGAGAGGTTTTGGCCATAGCTCCCAACACACCCCAGAACGGATTTAGAATTTCACTCACCCCATTAAGTTTCTTCCCAAGTGTGTGCTGGTTATCTCATGATGTTTTCTTTCGCCGTAAGTCCGAGCTCTGATAGGAGTATCACGCAGTATCGTAGCATTGTAAATTTAGTTGTAATCCTGTGCCTCAGACGAACACACAAGCGTCTGAGACATGTCAAAGAGAAGGATTAGCCACGTCAACTATTCGTCACCGGTTATAAACGGCTCGTGTAACCCGAATACAGGATCTGATAGAGGTCATAAATTAAGTTATTTCAGTGTTTTGAACAGTGTTATGAACTGAAACATTTAATTTGCTCCCCGCACGCTTGCGCGCTTTGTTTTGCGAGTGAGCAAAGTAATTGTTTTAGTTCGTCGTTAAGAAAATCCTACTTAAAATTATTATAAACGTGAAAGTTTGTATGGTGGATCTGAGAATAACAGGGGTGCCCACTTTTTAGGGTTCCGTAGCCAAATGGCAAAAAACGGAACCCTTATGGATTCGTCATGTTTGTCTATCTGTCTGTCTGTCCGTCCGTATGTCACAGCCACTTTTCTCCGAAACTATAAGAACTATGCTGTTGAAATTTGGTAAGTAGATGTATTCTGTAAACCGCATTAAGATTTTACACAAAAATAGAAAAAAAAAACAATAAATTTTGGGGGTTCCCCATACTTAGAACTGAAACTCAAAATTTTTTTTTTTCATCAAACCCGTACGTGTGGGGTATCTATGGATAGGTCTTCAAAAATATTATTGAGGTTTCTAATATTATTTTTTTCTAAACTGAATAGTTTGCGCGAGAGACACTTCCAAAGTGGTAAAATGTGTCCCCCCCCCCTGTAACTCCTAAAATAAGAGAATGATAAAACTAAAAAAAATATATGATGTACATTACCGTGTAAACTTCCACCGAAAATTGGTTTGAATGAGATCTAGTTTGTCTGTCTGTCTATATCAGTAACCAATCTACAATGATCCCACACTGCGCACATTTTGCCTAGGAGCAGGGGTCTGCTAAGACTGGATGTTCATAGATACATATAAACTTGTACGGAACCCTCGGTGCGCGAGTCTGACTCGCACTTGCCCGGTATTTTAGTAACTATAGATAAGATGGCTAGGCGACACGTTTAGGTAGACTTAACTGTAAGTATACATAAACGTGTCGCCTGGCCATCTTTCAACCCGTTTAAATAAATATCAATAGTGTGCTGACTCGGATTCGCTAATTTTATGTCCACAGGAAAGACAACTTTTGTTTAACGAACTTTAATGACTTTTTTAACGATTTTGTTCAAGAAAGTAATTTAACATCGTTAAAAACGTTAGTCGTTAAATTCACAGATACGAAATCGCCCGTTGCTGCTCAATACATCAAACTGTTTAACTAAACATTCCGATACAAAGGCTTTATCGCTCCGTAGAAAAGGTTCTATTACGATTCTCCTCACCTCGGGGTAGTAATCGTAAATAAATCCAGAAAGCAGTAAATTGGGTGCGTGACTGCACCCGCACTTGACCTAACCAGGGAAACCAGTGGCGTGATCCTGTAACAACTCGATTCCTATAGGTTTGCTCGCTATTTGCCCGAATCTCTCAAACGCCCTTTCTTCACTCGTCGCTTTAAATTAGACGCAAGCCACACAGAAGAGACAGTCCCCGTCGTTTGTTTGCAGGCCGCGTCTCCGCCTCGTCTCTTCTGTCTGCTTTGGATCGCGACGCGTCTATACATTTAGTATGAAAACCGGTTCGGGCCCCCGCCCCACGTCTCTTCAGCTTCTTCTGCTTTGCAGGTGTATGCTTTCCATCACCGTAAAGCTGATGATAATTTTTAAATGTGATTTCGCAAATAAATTCTTGGAACCCTCGATCCTCTACTTGAGAAACCATAGCTTAAATCGCTGGGCTACCACAGCTCCAAATTGTCATTTATTATTACAATTATTAGTGTGCTGGCTTTTAATCTGTCACACATACAAATTTGCAAAATGAAAGAGCATTAGGTAATCAATTATGTATACTCGTAATAACTCTCTCACTCAAAGGCAACTGAAACACATTGAATATCCCAATCCATATCAAACCAAGCATAATATCTCACAAATTACCCAGCCAAAGGTTACAAAAACAAAATATTATCTCCCCCAAAGGGAAAAATTAGGTACCCCGGACACGCGCCGGGCGTTTGCCAGACTTGATGACTTCATGCCCCTTAATGATCGACGAACAAAACAATATCGTGCAGCGGAACCGGCGGCTATGATTGGACGAGGAACGGCAGGCTTTTGTTTTTATTGGATTATAACTACTTAAGGGGTATGTTGTCATTTGGTTTTTTTATGGCCGTTTGAGTTGTTTGACGGCGGAAATGTTTGAGCCAAATAGTTTTAGGGTTTAAATTAGGTTATCAAAACTACTATTATACGTTCAACTTTAACAGTGAAATTTAATACAAAGATTTTTAAGAATATAACTTACCGAGAAAAAGGTTTTACGCAAATAGTTCACACAAATGTATCATCATCATTTCAGTCGAAAGACTTACACTGCTAAACATATACCATGTATAGGCCTCCCCCAAGGTTCCCCAAACAAACCGCTCCTGCGTCATCCGTATTCAACGCGTTCCAGCAACCTTAACTAGGTTGTCGCTCCATCTTGTTAAAGGAATACTTACGCCGCGTCTTCCCGTCCGAGAACTTTTTTGGCCCAATCGCTAACAGTTTAACGAGCGATGTGCACTGGCCAGTGCCATTTAAGTCAAGCGATTCTTCGAGCTGTGTCAGTGACATTAGTTCTTGAGCGATGTTCTTGTGATAAATGTTACTGGGTGATAAAGAAAGTAAAAGAGTATTAAAATCATTTTTTAAACTAATACTAAACTCTTCAATTCTGAATTATGGAAACATACATACATGCATACAACTTGCGCGGGGAGAAAACTAATTTTTCAATTTTACCGTTCAATAGTTGAAAAAGTGTGAGTAATTTTATTTTACTGGCAACATTCCCAGCCAACATTTTTGAAGCTTGCAACTGGCATGATTGCGGAAATGAGATCTTACATCGAGGCGCAGACGTTTATTTTTTTTTAAGTGAATGCAAGCTGTTTGCTTTTCATATGATTTGATATCACTGGCTGGTGAAGTAGAAAAATTTGCGCAGCGATAAAATACCACTAGTCAGTCATACTATCTATTGAAACTATTTACCAATATTACTAATTATAAACGCGAAAGTTTGTATGGATGGATGTTTGGATGTTTTACTCTTTCACGCTAAATCGGTTTGACAGATTTTGATCATCATCATCATCATCGTTTCAGTCGAAAGACGTCCACTGAGCCTCCCCCAAGGCTTTTTTCTCCATCGGCCATCAGTTCTACGAGCACACATCAGTTCCGCATTTTATTTACGGATAATTGAAAAATGGACAATCGCGGTAGCCTGTGTCATCATTGCAATGCCAATTAAGTTTGCAGCCATTGAATACTAAATTATTAGAATTTGACTGAAATAGAGCGACGAAAATAAAGCGAATTTATACTCCGAGGACACTGTTCTGTCCAAAGACCCTATTCAAAGTTGTTTAAGTCCACCATTGGTTCTGATAGCTATCGCCACACTCTTCTATCTAACACGCGCGAATAAGACAGCAATAAAATTATCGTATATCTCAAACCCCGAATACAGCCTGGGTCAAAGCAATTAAGCGCGCAGCTTTATCCAAATTCTTCCATTTCAATTAACAAAATTAGTCTAAAATGATGATATAAAAGTTGAATATTGTGAACGAAAAAGGTAAAATTTAATAATCTCTCTTTAATTAAATCTCGATTATGAATTAATCTGTTTAAGGGGGTATTTAGGGAAATATGCTGCATAATTGTAGGTAATCTACAGAGGTCGTATTAGGCGCTGGTATGCTCTTTATTTATCCATACTAATATTATAGATATGAAGTGTGTCTGCCTATTTGTTACCTCTTCACTTCACGGTTAAACCGCTGAATCAATTTAGATGAAATTTGGTATGGAGTTTGAGACCCTGGGAAGGAAAAAGGATAGTTTTTATCCCGGGAAATTGCACAGTTCCCCTATAAACGAATTCTTTGCAGATGGAGTCGTGGGCTACAGCTTGTCAGAATCTACCTATATAAAACTCATCTCTATGACTTTCGTAGAGTATTTGTAACATTAGACATTGCTACAAGAATAAGAACAGTGGGTACAGTCTATAAAATAGAGCATTGAATAATATTGTTCTAACGATGTCGTAATAAACTAGCTAAGCGTAAATTCGTGGCTACGCCCGCGTTTAAAATACTTCTAAGAGAAAACATTACAGTATAAAATTAAAACAAAAAAAATATTAGGGGACAATCTTACACAAATCGACCTACCTAGTCCCAAACTAAGCAAAGCTTGTACTATGGGTACTAGACGACGATAAACATACTTATATAGATAAATAAATACTTAAATACATAGAAAACATCCATAACTCAGGAACAAATATTCGTGCTCATCACACAAATAAATGCCCTTACCGGGATTTGAACCCAGGACCTCTTGCTTCGTAGGCAGGGTCACTACCAACTAGGCTAAAGCGGTCGTTAAACAGTCTTAGTTGGTCCTGAAAAAAAGACTCGGTAGTATATTTTTAAAGTACAACATTCGGTTTGACGACGCCATCTATTAACCTTAATATTTTTGGATAGCACCCTTTAACTAACTTTAAACAAGATTATTCTTGTTATATTAATAGTGATATTAAGCATCCTATGTCGCAATCGTCGCAATCCAGATTTTTGTCTATCGTACGCCAAGTTTCATCTAAATCCGTAATTTTCTTATTTTAATGCTACCAGGATACTCAAATCTTTTATTAATTTTGTATTTCATTACACTTCGCGGGATTGCATTTCAAGAAATACGAGCCACAAAAACAACTAGGCAGTAAAGTTCCATTGCCTCAACAACTGTCTAATTGAAGGACTTGCGTTTTAGTGTGTACTTAATTACAACTGGAGCTAGAGGAAAAGTTATTGTTTCATTTTGTTGAGAATCTTTTGCTGTAGACGCTGTACAGTCCCAAAAATATAAACATACACGTACAGCTGAGGAAACTGAATTGTTTTTTGTTTTAAGTTTGTGAATAAACATTCTTTTTTTTAATTGTTAAAAAGATGCTTAGGTGACTACACCATGTTCTTTCAGTGGACCCTTCATCTGCAATTTACTATAGATACGTAAGTAAACTATGTAGACATACATACATTTGAAAATTTTCTATCAGTAGGTTTACGGTGAAGGAAAATATTGAGGGGAAACTTACAGCCTGCGAAGAAATTCAGTGATGTATGCTGGAGTACCCAATACGCACAAGGCCCGCGTGGGAACTACGGCCCAAGCACTCTCACTCTTAGAGGAGGCCTGTGCCCTGCAGTGGGACGTATAATAGGCTGAAGTGATGGTGATGATGTGAAGTAAACTAAAGGAAATTCCTCCATAAATTTAAAATACGACTCAATAAGCGATTCTTTGAAATACGGGTCGCTGTCGCTTAATAAAAAATGAAAATCTGAACACCTATTCCGACGTTTGTTCAGTAAGAAAAGAAAAACTTTTTAACTCCATTGCCGTACGGCCTGGCACTAACAAGAAACTATTAGAGGTATAATCAGCTGCCGGCGTTTCAATCAAGCTATAACTACTTCTAAACAAGGCGGTCCAGCAAACACAAATACCAACAATCTTATTCAGCCTTATACAGTTCCATTCAGAGTTTCGAACGGCGTGTCAGCCGTAGTTGTATCTTTGTTGATAGACAGTCGGCGTTGAAACGATGTGGTTTGAAGCACGACAGCCATTTTGCCCCTTGTTTTTCAGTTCAGCTGGCGGCTTCAGAAATTGTTTTATAGTTGTTCAAGGAATTTCTGTTTCGTTTTTGAAAGCTTCCAATGGTTTTGTGTTTGAAGATTTTAAAATCCTAGGTGCAAAATACAGAAGATTGTGAGTGCGTACATTGACAGTAAATTTATAGGTAAAATCAAGTGAGTGGAGCTACTTTTAATTCCCACGCGATTGGGGTAAAATCTCCTCCTAATCCTCTTAACTTGAGAGGAGGCCTGTGCCCTGCAGTGGGACGTATATAGGCTGGGATGATGATGATGAGGTAAAATTCCAACGTCTCTACTACTGGGTTTGAAATTTGGCTCGGGTGTTTTGGGATACAGCCCTCTGCCAGACAGACGGACAGCGTGGTGATTTTACGTACTGTCTGCAATCAACACACTACCCTACTACTACTACTACTGTGTGTCTGTGTTATGTTCTTCAAGTACGGAACCCTAATAAGGCAAGGTTCACAGTTCTGGTTTTTTGTCCCTAAAACTGGCTACCTAAGAGCTATTAAATTTTACGCGGCCTCGATTGCAGAGCTGGGTCGGACCATCGTTTTTGCATATTTAACGCCACCTTATAATGGAGTTTACTTGTTACATTTAATGTTTTTAAATTCGAAACTTGGCTTAATGAAAAACGAATTTGTTACGAATAATGTTACCGGACTAATTATCGCTTTGGACGTTTCATAAATTCACCCGATGATAATTAGGTTTTTCCGCTAATTTGTTGGTGCGTTTGTTTTGTTTGAATTTGAAAAATTGTTCCTTTGTTTAGGGATATCCATGAAAAACCTCATTCACCTTATACCATTTAAATTCACTTTACTTGCTTTTTCTATCTATGCCTAATGCCGATATTCATTCGTTCTTCATTCTTCATCAGCAGCAGTTCCACAACGATTTTTTTTTAAACAATATAGGCTTGAAGCAATATAGGCTAGGGAAGATGAGAGCTACAATGGAGCACGCTTGCCTAGTAAATGAGAGAGAGAGAGAGAGAGAGAGAGAGAGAGAGATGTTTATTTACACATATTCGATACACAGGAAATACAGTTGACAAGAAAATATACAAATTAAAAAAATCATCGGATAGTATAAAATAAATGCTCATTCACCCTAGACTATAGAAAGCGGCCAAATTGCTTGGTACTGCGCTGCCCGTATCCAAGTGGTTCCTATTACCTTTGCCAGATCGTCGGTCTATCTTGCTCGTGGCCTTCCAACGCCACATCTACCGGTTCACGGTCGTCACTCTACCCTTACTGCCCCATCGACCGTCAGTTCTACGAGCAATGTGCCCTGTCCATTGCCACTTAAGTCTAGCAACTATATTTACGAATGTTCTTTTATTTATAAAAGTGTGATTAAGATTATCCATTATCTATTACCGCCATGATTATTCCCAGGATTTTACGCAGACACTGCATGTAGAAGGAGTCACCAACGAGAGGGTTCTAGAAATTACACAGCTGCCTAGCCTAACCACTCTTCTTAAACAGAGACGCTTGCGTTGGCTAGGGCATGTGTACAGAATGGAGCCCTTTCGATTACCACGACATTGTCTTGCTCGGCGCCAGTGGCAAATGCCAAGAGAAACGTCGGAAGACCGTTGCTCAGATTTAAGGACTGTGCTAAGCGTGATGTGGCCACCTTTAAAATTGACCACTACTGGGAAAAGTTGGCGGTAAACCGCGCTGTTTGGCGCGCAGGTGGTTTGGAGGGTCTCAAATATTGCGATGAGGCCTGGTTCAAGGCATTTGCTTACAAGAGACAGAAACGACATCAATGCAGCTCTGCACCAACTTCCGCAAACTTCTCGTGTCAGGACTGTGGACGAACATGTCATTCTCATCATCTTCTTGTCATTGTCGAGCTAATCAGCTACGAAAAGCATTGTGCACAGGTAATACGCCATAACTCGTTTGAAACAGACGCATAGGCCTAGATATTACCGCTAGTACAAGCTTTACTTAGTTTGAAATTGGGTCAATTTGTGTCCATATTCCTAAGATTTTTACAGATTTTTATTTTTAATCGTCAGGATTTAAACAGCTCTGAAATTTGTTTCGAAAATTATTACTATTTGAAGTTACCAAACTTAACGAAAAGTTTTGAAGTCGACGAGAATATTTCATTACCATCCCAGTTGAGATCTGGAGACAACACCTAATTATTTCATATTTAATTCCTTTTACAGAGCGAGAAAGTTTCACGCTTTAAAGTTATATTCACACTTTCGTAAGCATTTTGGTAATTATTTAGTAGTTGTTTGACTAACTACTCAATGAATTGTCAATTTAAGTTTTCAATTTAACTTAAACTTTTTAGGTTTCCTGTTAAATCCAGATTTTTTTTGTATTGTTTTTCTATCTTATGGACAATAAAGAATTTACATTATAATTATAATAATATACATTTATTTTAGTTTTTCATTTGATATTGTAGTACCTGGGTGGCCGAGCTAAGCTCGGGCTGAAACTCGGTACCAAGCGTTTTCCCAGGGATGATCTATTTGGATCAATTTTTCATCCCCGAAAACCGCCGTTTCTGAGATTCTAATTATATATATTTTTTTTATTTTTTTATTAATAGCCTGTTAGGTATGGTGCATTTTCGAAGCGTAAGGTAGGACGTCCCAGTCTCCGCTTCAAGGATTGCGCAAAGCGCGACATGGTCGCCTTCAACATCGATCACGGCTTGTGCGAGGATCTTGCTTCCGACCGCAATGAGTGGAGAAAGACTCTCGCGGAGGGTTGTGAAACCCACGACAACGCCTGGTTTCAGAGTCTAGCACAGAAACGGGCGAGACGGCACGGCTACGATGCAGCTTCTGCTTTGTCGCCGGGCCCTCAGTTCGTGTGCCAAAAATGCGGGCGAACGTGCCGTTCTCGGATCGGACTTTACAGTCACGAACGGCGTTGCCTCTCTCAAACAGACGCTGCTTAAATCATCTGTCAAGATGTAAGAGGCCTTGTGTGTGTTATGGTGTCCCAATGCTGGGCAAAGGCCCCCCCTCTTGACCTCCACAACTCCCGGTCCGGCGCAATGTCAGGCCAGTCCTTTGCGTACACGTATATAATATATATATATATATACAAGAATTACTCGTTTAAAGGTATTAGATAATTGTAAAGCGTGTATCACGAAATGTATAGAATCTTGTGTACTAGTCTGTATCGAGACTAAAAAACTTACTTACTTACTTAGAATAAATAATTTGATCGCATCTCATTCGTAGATAAGTTGTTTTTGTTTCATTTCATTGTAATTAAAGAACCTTTTATACAATAACTTCTTCATTTTACCCTATTCGCACTTAATTTGTTCAAACGAGGACTCTATTTCAAATGAAAGAAAGGTCTTCCAAATATTTAATTTATTTTATACTAGCTTCGCGCGTCCTCGCCCGCAGCGGCGCCCGTCTTACTTACTGAGATAGCCGTGAAAAAAGATAACGGTAACATTTTGAAAGGGCCACGTTCACTCGAACAACGCCATCTATGAATTGCAGACGAAGTTAAAACACTTATTCTTGAAAGCCGAGTTACTCCAATGTTCTTGTACAGCGCCCTCTATTCTCGTTTCAAGTAAAACTATTATCCCATGGCAACTCATCACCGGGATATTAAGGGGCTGTTTCACCACCCATTGATTAATTTTAACTGACGGATAAATGTGATGCCGTCTCCGTCTATTCGAACAAAACAAACAGAGACGGCATCACATTTTATCGGTCAAATAAATTTGATCAATGGATGGTGAAACAGGGGGTAAGCATCTTATGTCTCAATCCAGCAGGCTTTGGCTTTTGACAAACAAACATTCAAAGATCCAAACACCTTCACAAACTTTCAGATTTTGTAATATTAGTAGGATGAAAAGAGTGTTTTTCAATTTGTTAAAAATACTTCAAGCCTGAAGAAATAGCGTTGAAATTGAAACTTTATCCTCAATCGAGTTAATAAAAAGCCCAAGAATTTTTAATATACCCCGAATTCTAGGCCAGTCCAAAATATTTCATTACAAAAATACCTCATTACCCGTCTACAGGAAATAAAAAAGGTTGACCGAATGAAAAGGATTCTTCGATAACGGCAATTTTTGGATCAATTTTTAATAATTAAAACTCTTATAACTTAACTTTTAACTTACCAACTACTATGTAAACAAAAAAGTCGTTCTGGGAAATTGAATATGTTTTAATAACAAAATTCCTAAAAACATTAACGATCAAACAGATACAAATTCAAATCCGTTGTCAAGAAGACATTAATACTCGTAAGGCTGTTACAGATTTTGAAACGCATCACTTAGAGCACCTGGATGCCAAACGCCTCATTATAGAGACCCGTGCAAGACCTATTTACACGGATTCGCCGCGAAAGCACTACGTATTAAAAACTTTTTTATTTTTGAGAGGGAGGCAAACGAGCAAGCGGGTCATCTGATGGAAAATGATCACTTATGTCTAAATATGTTGGGCGTTCGCGGCGAATACGTTGCGCTTCTAATATGTTCGCAAAGTACCAGTGTGAATGGCTCTAAGTGCTTATTATAGCCTAAATTAAAATGCCCCCTTCCCCCCACCAACACTGGCACTGCTCGGTAGACAAGGGGATTGACCTATGGCCTCTCAAGCAAAGGGTCGTGAATTCAACAAGCTCGGGCTTGCGTCTGAGTTTTTCAGAATTTACGTGCGAAATCACATTTGAAATTTATCATGACTTTTACAGCGAAGGAAAAACATCCTGAGGAAACTTGCACAAACATGGGAAGAAATTCAATGATGTGTGTGAAGTTTTCAATCCGCACTTGGCCCGCATGGGAATGGCGGCCCAAGCCCTCTCATTCTGAAAGGAGGCCTATGCCCTGCAGTGGGACTTATGTAGGCTGGGATGAAAAGCAAATATCCTTTCAAATATCCTGTTGAATTCTCACTCGTATCTCATTTTCAACACTCCCATTGATTTCCATCGCTTACGTCTGTCACGCCTTCATATCCGCCTGTGAATCGAATCCTTGCTTAGACCGGGCTTGAATATAACCAAACGAGTTAACTTGAGTTGGAACTCATAAACTGGGGGCTTGGGAGTGCTCCGGGCAAGTCAAGCGCAAGACAAACTGCCGTAGCATGCTATAATGAAAGCTTTTCGGCCGTTGACGAAAAGTTCAGTTAAAATGTTACTTTAGTCTCTGCATATCGGGACTAAAGCTCTTTTTTGATCTCTAGGGATTAAAGTATTTTTTTTAAATTTACTTTGGAAACCCCTAAACTGCCAATCACGGTGATTGTGGATTATTGCCATTTTCAGTGACTGGGCATAGACAATTTTAAAGCTTTCCACAGACCGCAGCGCGCTGCGGACGTTCCGAAGCGCTCCGTAGCGTCCGCTCCGTAGCGCTCCGTAGCGCCCTGCACTTCGGTCTGTGGAAGCCTTTAGTGCGTGGAAATACCTAACCTCAAAATGACAACTGTATAAAAATATTTTAAAAAATAATAATTTCGTGAAACACCATGAATAATTAAGAATATTAATCTATTTAATTATATTAAAGATAAATTCATTTTATTATGCATACTTAGTCCAATTAGCTATGAAATAATTTTCAAGTTTGAATCTGTTGGCTAAATATGCAAACATTTAAAGTGTCAAAGATTATTTAAAAGCGAAAAAGTTTTTCGGGTGCGCCGGTGGGATTCGAACCCACGTCTCCTGGGTATGCGCCCCAACACGGGTGTTCTACCAATTGAACCACGTCGCATCGTCGACGGATGCGACGTGGTTCAATTGGTAGAACACCCGTGTTGGGGCGCATACCCAGGAGACGTGGGTTCGAATCCCACCGGCGCACCCGAAAAACTTTTTCGCTTTTAAATAATCTTAGATTCGGTGAGCAGCCGCACTGCTAATAAAAAATAAATAATATTTAAAGCGTCAATCAACAAAAAAAAAAACCGCGGAACTAATTTAAATTTCTATTTGAATTCTGAACAGACGTCCATTGCTCGTATTGAGCGTACGTTTTATAAAAGTAATATTGTAGATTAGTATACCTAAAACATCGTTTTTTTCCTCGCATTCAAAGTGAAAAGTAGAGTGTTTAACCCGAGACTAAACTGCCGTAATGACACGGGAATTATAGCCACCCTCGCTCTGCTCGGGTGGCTAAATATCTTGTGTCATTATGGCTTGTTTTAGTCCCTTGTTGAACAATCTACTACTACTCAAATTCCTGTCTTAGTTTTAAGGGTCATCATCATTTTAGCCGAAAGATGTCCACTGTTGAACATAGGCCTCCCTTAAGCCTCGCCAAACATATCGGTCCAATGCCATCCGCATCCAGCGCGTTCCTGAAACCTTAACCAGGTTGTCGCTCCATCTTGTTGGAGGCCTACCTACACTGCGTCTTCTGGACCGTGGACGCCACTCGAGAACCTTTTTGCCCCATCGGCCATCAGTTCTACGAGCGATGTGCCCTGCCCACTGCCACTTGAGTCTGGCGATTCTTTGAGCTATGTCCGTGACTTTAGTTCTTGATCGGATTTCATCATTTCTAATGCAGAGAAATTTCGAGCATAGCCCTCATAGGTTTAAAGAGTAGTTTTGATATAAATACCTGCGAATAAATTGAATGGTGTGTGTGAAGTTATAGCGGATTGGTTTAAACTGTAAGGCTGTAAAAATATTTTGAAATAAAATAACGCCCTCTCATTCAGAGAGGAGGCCTGTGCCCTGCAGTGGGACGTATATAGGCTGGTGGTTATATTAGCACATTAAATTAGCAGCACCTGGCACTGCTATCGAAACTTCGAACAAACATTGGCACTCGATTGTTCGCATCATACATATTAATACCAGGGTTCATTTCAATATCAACAAACGGAGTCAAACAGCTGAACACAGCGGGCCGCGGTTGAACGCTGCTGACTAACGTGTGCGGAACAGTTAGAAGTTAGAAGCTTTTGGCGATTCAATAACGGTTTTATTTTGCTCGATCTCATCATCATCCTTTCAGCCGAAAGACGTCCACTGCTGAACATAACATCCAAGGCTCGCCAAACAGATCCGCCCTGCGCCATCTGCATCCAATGCGTTCCCGCCACCTTACCCAGGTTGTCGCTCCATCTTGTTTGAGGCCTAGCTACACTGCGTCTTCCGGTCCGCGGACGCCACTCGAGAACCTTTCGGCCATCGGCCACGAACTGAAACAATTCCTTTGCTCACCCACGGGTTACGATAGTTACGTTTATTTGCGTTTATGTAAGAAATGCCTGTTCATGCAGTTCTTCCACCTCCACACTATACGAACACACACAAACCCAACTCACGAATCAAGTGGTAACATTTAAAAATTGATCTAGTAGGTATATTTAAATTAAAAAATCAAAAACCCGCCTGCTGAAATATTGAAAAGGTGGAAACAAGATAAAATGTTCAATAACAATAAACAAACAAACAGGCGGGTTTTTGATTTTTTAATTTATTATTTTATTTACACCGCAGGCGGGTTTTTAGTTTTTTTAATTACTTTTTTATTTCTTGCTTTTTAGTGTAACCTCCTGAGACCCAGATAAATTATTGAGTATTTGAATTAGGAATCCGTTGCTATTTAGTTAAAGTTCAAAACCAATTTTCAAATATGTAGGTACTTAATTTTCCACATGGGTTTCATAGAGAAAATTATTGCTCAAAGATAAATCTTAGTACTTACCTACTTTGGCACGTCGTCGTTTTAATGCATTGATTGCCAATTTACTATTCCAAATTAAATTTAAACACATGACTTGTATATATATGTTTTTGTAATTTCTTTTAAAATCCTTTATTTTGATACCCTACTCGATAGGTTTGAATAAAAAAAATTTTTTGAAGACTAACAATTTGGCGCCAAAAATCCGCCATTTTAATTTTTCAAGAATTTCATGTATCCAGTTTTACTCGCGTTATCAAGACGAATCCAATGACGTATCATTTATTACAATCGGTTCAACCGTTGTGTAGTTACGAGAGGACATAGGAATGGACATACATACATACGGGTCAAACACATAACCCTTCCTTCTTCGCAGTCGGGTAATAAAAAGGATCCGCGTTACATTAACGCGGATAGCGCGGCCAGTGGCAAAAACGCGGGGTAAAAAGCGAAAAAGCGGGGTATCTGGCAACACTATACGCATGTCTTCCATAAACGTAACTATAGTAAGATCACGGGTGAGCAAAGTAATTGTTTCAGTTCAAAATACTTGCACTTATGACTCGCACCACACCAATGTTCAGGTAGACACGTGTCGCGTCGCGTTCAGGTTATTCTATAATTTTATGCATGAACTTCGCTCCCAGCTGACATACAATATAGCACTTAAAAAATACAGGCAATAAACGAAGTTACTTCATCAAAATATTTTACTTATATCCAAGGTTGTGTTCGAAGATTCAGGCGAAAATGAGGGTGGGTTTATTTCAATTTATGAACATTCCAGCCTATATTATTATGTCTCATTGCAGGGCCTCCTCTCAGATTAAGAGGGCTCGGGTCGTAGTTCCTACGCGGACCCAGTGCAGATGGGAACTTCACACACATCACTATATTTCACCCGTTACCATTCCATATCATTTGTAATTATTAAAACTTCATCATCATTTCAACCTTTATTGTATCTTTATATACAAGTCTCCACGCAGAATGAAAGGACGGGCCTTAGTTCCCACGCGGACCCAGAAAGGGTTTAGAACTTCACACACACGCCTTTGAATATCTTCACAGGTGTGTGTACGATATTTTCCTTCACTGTAAAGCTCATATTAAATTTCAAATGTGATGTATTGAAACTTTGGTCCCTATTATATTTAATTTAGATGAGAGGGCATGGGCCGTAGTTCCTACGCGGGTCCAGTGCGGATCGGGAACTTCACACACTTCGCAGGTGTATGCAGGTTTCCTCAGGATGTTTTCCTTCACCACAAAGCGCATGGTAAATTACAAATTTAATTTCGCACATAAATTTTGACAAACTCAGAGGTTCAAGCCGGGATTTGAACCCACGACCCTCTGCTTGGGAGGTCACAAGTCAAACCACTATTACTACGGCTGCACAAATATAGTTTGTAAAATGCAAACAACTGGTTATCTCTAAAAGCAAATATATCCGCAATCCTCCTCTTCATTTCTAGATCATTGAGCATTTCACAAGAGCCTTGTCTTATCGAGGATCTAGATGTCTTGTCTGGATCGCTAAGCTGCTCTCAAGAGATGCACCCCGAGTCAAATGCCATAAAAATGTGCATGACCCGATGGATTGAAACTTTCCCTGGAGATAAAGATAATGTTCAGTTTGATAGCGACGATTTGGGATTTGAAAGGATAATCCTATGTAAATTAAAATGTAAATGAAACGTCGTGGCCTAGTGGTTTGACCTACGGCCTCTCAAGCAAAAGGTTGTGCGTTCAAGCCCGGGCTCGCAAATCTGAGTTTTTCGGTAATATACGAAATTACATTTAAAAAAAAACGCGAGTCGGACTCGCGCACAAAGGTTTCCGTACCATTATCTATAAAAAATTGCGGTTTACGATTTATGACGTATTAAAAAAACTACTTACAAGATCTCGTTCAAACCAATTTTCGGTGGAAGTTTACATGGTAATGTACATCATGTATTTTTTTTAGTTTTATCATTCTCTTATTTTAGAAGTTACAGGGGGGGGGACACTCATTTTACCACTTTGGAAGGGTCCCTCGCGCAAACTGTTCAGTTTAGAAAAAAATGATATTAGAAACCTCAATATTATTTTTGAAGACCTATCCATAGATACCCCACACGTATGGGTTTGATGAAAATAAAATTTTTGAGTTTCAGTTCTAAGTATGGGGAACCCCGAAAATTTATTGTTTTTTTTTTCTATTTTTGTGTGAAAATCTTAATGCGGTTCACAGAATACATCTACTTACCAAATTTCAACAGCATAGTTCTTATAGTTTCGGAAAAAAGTGGCTGTGACATACGGACGGACAGACAGACATGACGAATCCATAAGGGTTCCGTTTTTTGCCATTTGGCTACGGAACCCTAAAAATGCCATGAGCTTTACGGTGAAAGAAAACACCCTGAGGAAGCCTAGGTACACCTGTGTAGAAATTCAATGGTGTTTATGTGAATTTCTCAATCCACACTTGTCTTGACCCGCTGGGAAGCTACAGCCCAAGCCCTCCGCCCTCACGAAATCGCTATCCTTTATTTTTACAAGCTTTTATTTACTTGGAATGTATGTTTGCTCGCGTGAAATCTTTCAACTCAAAAACTCGTAAATCCGATGCCAATGATTATTATGACAAAGAAAGATCATCTGCTGATGAAGCTGGAGGGTACGGTCAATAGGAACTCTGTAATAAAACGACATGATAGCATCGAGTTTGGGTTCGTTTGATTCGTCTTGACGAGTAATTTGGTAACCAAGGGCAAAAAGCATAGTCAGCAAAAAAGCTTGTATTGAAAATACAGTTTTTAACAAACACAGTTTTACGGTGAATGTGCTTCAGAACTGCACGACCTTATTCCACCTACTCCTTTCTTCCACAAATTGACCAGAAGTAGGCGGTGTCTCCACCCTTACGTTGTCAGTATTCCCAAAATCCGCACAAAGCGTTTTCACTCTTCCTTCATCAACCGTACAGCTAAGGAGTGGAATTCTCTGCCTGCGACTGTGTTCAATGAACACTACAATTTGGCCGTTTTCAAATCTAGGGTGAATGAGCATTTACTAGGCAAGCGTTCTCCATCGTAGGCTTCATCTTCGCTTTCCATCAGGGGTGATTGTGGTCAAACACACTATGTTTTAGTTTTTTATGATACAGTACTCCTTTGTGCAGTTGCATTCTTTAGCTTTATTTCACAGTTTTACTATTCCCTCTCAAATTCCTTCAGAAAGCTTAGCTTTCAAACGTTTCACACTAACCATCTTAAAGTCATCCCCCGTCCATTGGTCATTACAATTCATACCCCCTATCTCCCCTACGCACGCGTCGTTATGTTTTACAAGAACTACTCGGCACAGGCTGAGTATTAACGTGCGCTGTGAAGACTGGCCCCGATGAATACTAATTCAACGCCGCGCACTTAGGCCGCCATTTGTATACACTTGTGCGAAAACAATTGATGAACTTACAGCGATTTTAAGTGTGCTGTGGTGGGGGACCCTTTGCTCTGAAATAGAAAATACTGCCTAAGAGCCTAACTTGAACTTGTTTTATCTTACTGGAAGGAAACTTTATTAAATTTTACATTGCATTATATCAGAACCTTCGCGTGGTACGGCCTAACCCAGAATGGCTGCCCAGACCGTCCGCTGTCCAACGTTAATTTCTTGATTCGAATTCCAGAAGCCGTAAGATGTAAATATTTGAAACATCAACACGGTCTCGGTGGCCATTGCCTACAGTACCATTTATTGTGCAAAAAACGTAACCGTTATAGGATCACTTTGTTGTCCGTGCGTCTGTCTGTCAAGACCCTTCTGCTGTTAACTTTATTTTAAAATACGCTCCTTTAAGGTAGCGGAAAAGCAAGGTATTATCAATTTAATTACTTAGTGTGAATAATTTTACGACGATCTCTGTGACATGAACTGTTATAGAATGATGTCCAATTCTCCTACACTATATAGCTAAACCGTTTAAATGAGTCCGCGCCCGCGCGGTACAGGGTATGGCGACAAAGGGGCCAAGAGAGGTTCGGGCGGTGAGCGCGCCTCGTGTGCCTGCCCCCCACGTCTACCGGCCCCCTTTGTCGTCATACTCCCAACCCCTGTACCGTGCGGGCGAGTACTCAGCTTAACGGTTTAGTTATACTTAAATGGTTTACTCGTGACCGCTGCAATGTAGCCGAAATATTACCAATTGGACATTTCTATTTTTCGTTGTACACAATTAAGAAATTGTTAACAGGGAGCTAAAATTAGTCCGTTTGGTTACGCACTATTTCAAGCCTTTACATTAAAAAAAAGTAACAAATCGGACAAGTTTAACAATGTGTAACAAGAAGTGAAGAATGGGCCGGTTTGTTGAGCTTTTTTTATTGTAAAGACTTGAAAAAGTGCGTAACGAAACGGACTAATTTTAACTCCGTGTTAACAATTTTTTAATTGGGTACAACGAAAAATAGAAATGCCCAAAATTACACTTAAACCAATTATACTTCGCGATTAAGTCTCATATTGTGTTCCTAAACTAGTACTGTTTTCTAAATTATGCAACTTGTGTTACCTTAAATTAAAATTTGAAAATTGTTCTTATAAAAAACATTACAGAACCGCTATAATTATATAAAACCGAATTGCCACAAAAACGCCCATTGGATTTCGTTTGAATTGGACCAAATCATAATAGCCATATTCTATTAGCATGATTGCCCCAGTTATTAGCATTTATTTATCCCGGCTCGTTACGCCGACGATAGATGAATATTCTATTGATATTTGCACACGAAACGACGGCACCAAACCAGATACCTGCTGTTGTTTACACTCGGTTATTGCATTTGCCAATTATTTTTTCACTACAAAAACTCGGAGATTTTGCTATTCGATTTTTTGGGAAACCGTAAAAATAAAAATAAAAATCGGAGTTTGGATCGATATGTTGAAGATAGCGCCATCTCTCATCTCGAGTGAGCAATAGTAATTGTGTTTCAAATCAAAATCATAAATTTATTGTTGTAAGGGGCCGTTAAGGGCTCTTTTACATTTCTTTTTTTGAATCTACTAGCGCGAAAGAAGAATTGCAGAAACTAGACACGAAGACATTTACTCCAAAAGCAGATTTCTATTTCATCATTATAGTTTGATAGCCTATTAGACGTTCCGCTGCTGGGCAAAGGTTTCCTCTTTTTCTTTCAACCATTTTTTTTACGTGAATTTAAAATGTCAGATAATAATATAGACACTTATATAGCTTACATAGGCCTCCCTCATTGATACCCAATCAGTACGGTTGGAAGCGGCTTGCATTCACCTTGAACCTGCGACTTTTACCAAATCGTCCGTCCATCTTGTTGGTGGACGTCACCATGAGCTTTACGATGAAGGACAACATCTTTAGAAAACCTGTACGTACCTACGCAGAAATTTAATGATGTGTGTAAAGTTTCCAATCCGCACTGGACCTGCGTGGGGACTACGGCACAAACTCTCCCATTTTAAAAGGAGTCCTGTACCCTACAGTGGGACATAATAAAGGTTGGAGCGATGATACATAAATCTGAAGAGCATTATGCGACCAAATTACAACAATTCCGTCTTTTTGTTGTGCAGAAACTTAACCAATCTCCAGTAGCCAGCCTATAAAAAGACCGATTTCAAAGCCTGAATTAAAATTCTTTAATTCACAGTTGACGCAAAAAGCTGGAAAGTTTCAATTTTCCATTGAAACGTCTAGACGGCCCACTCGTCATCCCAATTAAAACCACAGCCAATATTAGCTCAACCTTCGATTATATCAATCCGCCATAATGATGTAGATGGGGATCTGCAGAAAAAACTTTTCCCATCTAAACTTAAGTTTTTATCTGCCCCAGTCACGAGTTGAAATAAAATTATTTAAGGACCAGCCTTTGCGCGCCTCTTTCCTCGCGTCAACCGCCTCGTAGATTTACTTGTTTATCTGTTTTCAGCTGACTGCCAAAGGACGGTTATGTTTTTCGAGCGTGTAGGTATTTATGTAGACTCTAGGTAATGCTCCTGAGATTTACGAGTATTTCAAAGTTTTTATTAGCAACACTTTAGGTTCGTATGTGGATGGTATGTCCATTTTATGCATGCAGTGTGGATTTTGAGCTTTATTATGAGGCCCATCGTTAGCGGCCACGTCTCAGGCTTGCGTTTGACCACAATCACGCCTGATGGAAAGCGAAGATGAGGCCTACCATAGAACACGCTTGCCTAGGAAATGCTCGTTTACCCTAGATTTGATTAAGGGGAATAAGAAGAAAGAAGGCAGCTGAGCGAGGTGTTGTGCGCGCCCCCCAAGCAGTGCAAACCGTACCGCAACAGCGCAACAAATACGAGGCACTGTAACCGGTACGCGTGCGCTGCACAACTGCTCAGACCCTTCCTCCAGAATGGCTATAACAGGCAACAGGCTGGAACACGACGAGTCGCTTGGCGGCCTGGCTGAACCTATAAGGTGGTGACCAGCCGCGGCTGAAGCCTAACATCGGAGTTGTATCGCTTGTTTAGCACCATCCAGGGGTCACGTAAGCCATGGTGGCCTTGCGGTTTGACCTAAAGCCTCTCAAACAGAGGGTCGTGGGTTCAAACCTCGGCTCGCACAGAGGTGAGGTGAGTTTTTCGGAATTTATGTGCGAAATTACATTTGTAATTTACCACGAGCTTTACGGTGAAGGAAAACATCGTGAGGATCCTGCATACACCTGCGAAGGAATTCAAAGGTGTGCGTGAAGTTCCCAATCCGCACTGGGCCCGCGTGGGAACTACGGCCAAGCCCTCTTATTCTGAGAGGAGGCATATGCCCTGCAGTGGGACGTATATAGGCTGGGATGATGATGTTGATGAGGGGCGTGTAGGGTCTCGAGAGTAAATCTACGGACGCGAGCGATTTCGACCCTTAAGTTATGAGACCCGAAGTGATTCGCTTTCCAGTCGTTTTAGCGTGGAAGAGTAGCAAATACACCCACACACTTCTATACATATACTCATAAACTTTCGCGTTTATAATATGAGTGCCTAGCATAGTAGCATAGTAGTAGTAGATTAGTTGGATAATAACGAGAAAGAGAGATAATAGACTTTCCATGTACCGGTTTACCGCTTTATTCGCTCGGATCGAATTTTTTGTTTCAATATTCATGGTTATTGTGGAATTTTCGTAATTGGAAAACTTCGCGCGGATGACTGGCGATGGATTCGTGGAATTCAAAATTTCGAAGCGATTGGGTAATCGACGAAGTTAAATGAGTGCGTTGCGTCTTATAATTGTTCCAGATCTTAATTGCGCAGGTTTTCAATTTTATTGGAAAACTTTTCTGAAACAACTTTGGACTCGATACCGCACTTTCCGATGGAAATGCGAATATTACTATAGATATTATGTACGTAAAAGCCATGGTGGCTAGTGGTTTGACCTATGGCCTCTCAAGCACAGGATCGTGGGTTCAAATCCCGGCTCGCACCTCTGAGTTTTTCGGAATTCATGTGCGAAATTACATTTGTAAATTACCATGAGCTTCAGGAAGCCTGAGCCCTGCAGTGGGACGTATATAAGCTGGGATGATGATGATGATGATGGAAAAATGTCAAAAGGCCGCATATAAGAATAAACCTTTCATTTACGAGTCTAACTCGCACTTTACCAGTTTTTAATTATGAAAACTATGAACACAGTCATACTTACGAAATAATCATAAACATTCACAAACAGTAAGTAAAACCGCTTCCAGCGCCGAGAAAACTCCATTAATTGATGATCCAAATTGATTGTAATCAAAAGAAAATAGGAGACTTGGGAAATCAAGATAATTATATGAGAACGTCTGTGAAAATGGCCCCTCTAAATTTAAGGCTCTTGGCACGATGATCAATTCCGCCTGACCTCCGGGAGCCGAAGTTGGGTAAAAAGTTAAATGCGTCTCTAAATCATGGGTTAATAAAACTGTTATCTAGATTGAGGGCTAATATACTGTCAAAAATGCGAGATGAGAGCGGGAATTGTAGAATAGATTGTTTGGATGGGGCTCTGCAACGTTTCAACCGTCGTATCCCGTGTGTTACGAAAACTGACTGATCATCATCATCATCATCAGGGCGCAGGCTGAAAACCAGCGCGGTGAAGAGTAATCCTCATCGCACATGCTGAGCCTGAGCCTTTTGCCACATAATTTTGTGTATTTTTCTTTTTGACGTGACAACGTCTAATAAAATGATGAACGCCGGCTGCATACACGAAATAACATGACTCATTGTAACGTACATGTAACGTTACGAGACGTTACATTCTACAGAGCAGCGAGGCAGACAACCGGAACAGACAACCGGTTTTATGGGCAATAAATGGTTTTTTATTATGTATTATTATTTATTATCATCATCATCATCATCATTTTAGCCGTGTCCACTGCTGCACATAGGTCTCTCTCATTGACACCCAATCATTACGGCTGGAAGCGGTTTGAATCCACCTTGAACCTGCGGCCTTTACCAAAATCGGCTAATAATGCCTGTCAACTAAAAATCCCTGTCACCACGCGTGGGATAGTGTGTGCTCGCAGAATAGGGATGTTGACGCCATTAAAAATAATTCGAAGACACGACTCTAGTAAAAAACGCTTGATTTTAGCCCTGAAAACCAGATTAATTTTCGATTAACTGCAAAATTAGTTTTTTTGTTGCTTTAAAACAAATAAATAGTTGATTAAGTTGGCGAACGAAGAATTTTGACTTTGACTTTGACTTTGAACAAGTGACGTCATAAGTTGTTATTGCCATTCAAGCTCTATGGGAGTATTGTGTTTTGACAGCTCATAAAAAGTATGTCAGTTGATTGGTGGTGTCAACATCCCTATTGCAATTGGATTTAGTTCATGAACATTATCCTTAGAATTTCGCAGTACGGGATACGGCGGTTGAAACTCTTCAATACCTCACTCGTTTATCGAGGTAGGTAAAGCGGGTAATTTTAAACGATATATTTTGGCATTTTAAGCTGTGGTGTCGATACTTTGAAGTAGAAATTGAATTTATTTCCGAGAATATTTAGGATTTTGAAATTTCGTTGTTCCCTTTTTTCCTATTTTTTTGGTGTTTCTTAGTCTTTTACGCTATTTAAAACGTCTGGAAGGATTTGGAAGATGATATATACATAGGTCGCTGGGTCTCAGGAAACATTATAGGATACTTTTATCCTTATGCCAACGCAAACCAGCGCTGGACTGTCTGTCCAGCACATGCTGAGACTGGGACCTTTTGCCTCAAAAGTTTTCTAAATTATTGTATTTTTTTTTATTTGTAAATGTTTTGTTCATTGTTCTTGATATTGTTTTATTTATGTTTTGTTTTGTGGCAATAAAGCAAATTCTTATTCTTATTCTTATTTTTATTCCCACAGGATTGGGATGTACTGTAAAATTCTGAAATCTCATCGATCTCTAGCTTCATCAGCAGTGGGTCGGTGGGTTCGGGGCTCGCAGCTATAAGTTGTTCTAATTTACGTGCGAAATTAAACTTGAAATTTACCATAAGCATTACGGTAAAGGAAAATAACGTACTTGCAAAGAAATTCAATGGTGTGTGTGAAGTTCCCAATCCGATCTGGCCCTCCGTTGGAACCGCTCGTGTCTAAAATACCACGTTCCCTAAATACCAGATTTTTTCAAAATACTATCACACTTTAATCATATTTCTAGCTTACCAGATTCTCTTTTTGCATCAGATTATAAAATCGAAGATTACTCAAGGAAGTGATTTTTTTGGTGGAATGCCTTATTTTGATTATCTGGTATAATGGGAATGTAATAGATAGCGTTAAAATTTGTAAAATATGTTATTTTAGGAATGTGGTTATTTAGGCACGAGCGGATGAATCCACTGATCTGAACAATCATGGCTGTACAAACCAAAGTGCACACACACAATTCCGTTTGACCGCGGTGATGAGTGCCAAGGGACTCAGCAATTAACCACCGGTTGACTCAGCGTCATTAATTCGCAGGTGGCTTAGACAGCGGTTTGGTAATGTCGACCCATTACCGTTGCCGATTGCGTATGCACTGTTCTAATTATCCAGTCTGTTTTGAGTTGCGTTGAGGCGGTGAGTGTATGTCATTAAGCCTTTACCGACTTCGCTACGTTATATGTCAGGTTAGCAGGGTTGTTGTTTAACGTTTTTGATGCTTACCTTCGCAATCACTATTTCTTTCTGTCAAGTGGTATAAAATGATGACAGAAAGAGATGGTGAAAGCAAAGGCAACCGTCAAAAGCGTTAACAAGTAAAGAAAAATTGTAATAACTCTAAAATTGGTATTTATGTTTTTTTTTCGACAGTATTAGAATTTTTTTTGAAAATATGAATAAAATCGGAAAAGTAATATTAATTCTTCTGATTTTCTGAGCAGACAATATAATAATTATGTGATGGAAAGAGTTGATGTTTAATTGCTTCTCCTAGCAAATCGCCCTCATCATAAACTTCATAAGTAATCTGACCGCATAACGGTTTTATAATACTAACGGGTATGTATATCAATCTCGAACGATACAAGCTTAGCCTGGGAACCTCGAAGCCGATCATCCATAACTCATTCACCTGCCACCCGACAGATAAAAAACACGTCTTTATCCCTGTAACAGTTCGCCTGTCACACTGAATGGGGGCGGGGGTATGATTCCCGAAAATCAATGGGTCCATTAGTGTGGATCCTCGGCGTGGAATAAAAACGATTCCCTTTGAGACCGGTCACGAGGCTAATGCGCCCGCCCTTCGCAGATTGACCCGGCGACCTCAGCGTAGTTTGAATTTTGCTTTTTAAGTGGGACTATCCGAACGTAGGACATAACAATTTTGAGCACATCACTTTGAGAAAAACACCTATTTGTTCGAATGATTTTATACATCTCTTGGTCAGTGAAGTTGTCACCATACAAAATGATTTGACAAAATCACACATCCATACATGCTTCCACTTTGAAATTGTGAATCCTAAGTGAAAGAAAAGAAAAAGAGAGAACCTGGAGAGAAACTGAAGATCATAAATTGTAGAAGGGGACATTCGCACCTTCAGGACAATACCGATCCAATAGGAATTATTCTCGTTTCAAAATTGAACTTAATGCTAAAATAACAATAGGTTTTCTTTTGAAACGAGAATAATTCCTGTTGGGTCGGTATCGTCCTGAAATGATGGGAGACTTGAAACGACACGAACATTTATTTTTAAGCCTACTAGAAGGAAAAATAGAAGGAAGACGAGGCAGAGGAAGGCCAAGTTTGACCTATTTTAACCAGGTGAAGGAGAAAGTGGGTGTCGTGTCGGCTAGCCGAAGACCGCGCTGAGTGGCGGTTACTCCACCGACAAGAGCATAGCTCTTAAATTTAAGAAGAAGAAGTGGAAGCACGGACTCTTGAAACAAAAACTTATGTCCCCCACATTGAGGGCACTCCGACAGCGTAGGCGTTTTTTAAGTGTGTTCTGGTTTTACTGTGCTATTAATTTTTATATAGAAAAAAAATAGAAAATAGAAAATTATTTATTTGCCAAAATAAATGTACATTACTTAAGTGATTACACAGCTACTTATCTTATACCTAGGAACTAGAGATTCGTTTAAAAAAAGGAGGAGACTGTCAATTCAGCGTTTTTTTTTTGTTACTTCAGATCACCGTCGTTTATAAACCAATTTATTTATTTTTTTGTTGGAAAAGCAATAACATAAAAAACTTAATCTAAATCTCTCCTGACGTTCTAGCGTGAATGAATAACAGACTCACACAACACAGACACGTGCATACTCAAAAACTTTCATATAATTTTTGTGTTTAGTCTGCTTCTATATTAAACGTCTGTACCCAGTCCAGGCACTTCTACGATGAATTAGAATTTCAAACGACGCAACTCGGATGGCTAATACATGGTGATGTATGAGAGTTCTAGTCGAACGTACATTGAAAATGCAAACTGAATTTAGCGATTGGAAATGCATGAGAATAAGAAATTACAGTACGATTTAAAAGATCCGAGGGCAAAAAGTAGGGCAGATACGTAGAGGTTCTGGCGTGATAATTTAAGGATAATGAAATGTTCATCATCAAGGACATTATAATAAGTAAGTAATCCTTTGCGCCCTACTAATGGGTGATACACACCGCAAGAAACAAAAATTGTCTCTCCTGTAGACATAAAACTAGCGACTCCGAGTCAGTAAACTTAAGGGCCTATCGAGTTTTTGGCGCTAATCGATTTTGGGGCCGCGTGGGGGAGGCACGATGGCTCAAGATAGGTTGGTTGGACTGCGCGTGTTTTTGGGTATTTTCATCTTATTACTAAAACAAATACATAAAAATTTAGCAAAACTACGCTCTAGAAAACATCTTGTTTTATTAACATCCAAAAAGTCATGACCTGCCGTGTAGTATATTAGCGTCGTATCTACCTACTACGAATTTATTTTATTTTTTAGACACGACTTTGGATTTTTTTTCTATCGAGCGAACAATAAGTAATCGTGTTTCGATAAACACTTGTCATTAGAGTGAATATCTTCCACATGAATTTCAAGACTATAGCTTTACTTGTAATGATCCAGCACGAGATTAAATGAATGCAATAAATGCGCCAAAAACACGGTAGGCTCTTAAGATTTATTTAAATGGGCCGTAAATTGGCCGCTGATGCAGATTTGACTAATAAATATTGGCTGTAGACCTTTAACTTTCGCCTTGTTCACAGGAGAGACGCGAACATAAAAATGTGTATGATCCTAATATTCAGGTTCCCTGTCTTATGATGCACATGCGCCTCATGTGTAACTTTACTGGTACGTCCATGAGGCATATACCTCATCACTCTATGAGCGTTTAATATCATTGCTACTATGGGGACGTGTCGAAAGAACGTCGCACATTGGTTCAGCACAGGCAATCTGTTAAATGTGAAAGTTTTGCGTGCGTGCGTGCGTGCTTGCATGCTTGTGGCGTGCTTGCTTTTGTGCGTACTAATTGTATTTTGGATAATCCTACGGGATCGGGATTTTTACGCGTAAAATCCGGAAAACTGAACCGCCATGTCAAGGGACATGAAATTTGGGAAAGATATTCTTCGAGCAACAATAGTGAAGCCCTAATAATTTTGGGAATTCCATGTGTATTTCAGAGGAATCCAAATTTTTTTTTAACAATAAGATCTAATGAGTTTTGTATACAATACAACATGATACAAAAAAAACTTTATTGACAAAAAATAAGGTAAATAATAGGTAGCCTCGGAGCCATCTCTTCCAGGCGATCTTTTAAACGAAAAGAAAAGTAAGGAATGGATTTCCGCAGGTGGTGCAATTACATTTATAGTTATTAGTCTCACTCCTTTACGATTTAATAAACGCCACTCACCGTTGGAAAAATTTCGTCGCAGTACCGTAATAAAGTGCGCTATCCATCACTGTATATCAATCGCACGACAAAACCGTCTCATGTCGAAATCAATAATGTGCAACTGAGACTTCAATATATTACAACAACGCCCGAACAAAACCGAACCTTAAGCATCAAGCTTTAAGGGCGAGAGTGTAATTACCTGGTGACAGTTTATCGTGAAGTAATTGAGCCATCCATCATACGGCGTCGGGAGCATGATAACTGAAAGATGTATTTGCACGAATTGCTTCGGAATTAACCCCTAAAATGATACTAGGTGGCTGGGGATGTAGGTGAGTGCTTAACAGGAATGTGAGGAACGACGTGGGATATGTATTATTAATTTATTACGCGTCACGTTAGCGTGAAATAATCTTCGTGATCAAGATTGAGAAGCTGAAGATGATATGGAAGAGAAAGCCAGAGATAACGCTTAAAGTCATTCAAAGAGCGATGGAGCGAGCTATAAAAAATAAAAAAAATTAAAAAATTAATATCACGGGACAATTCACACCAATTGACCTAGTTCCCAAAGTAAGCTAGGCAAAGCTTGTGTTATGGGTACTAGGCAACGGATAAACATACTTACATAGATAGAGATACATACTTAAATACCTATACATATTAAAGACCCAAGACCCGAGAACAAACATTCGTATTTTTCATACAAATATCTGCCCCAGCTTCATAGTCAGGTTCTCTAACCACTAGGCAAACCATTCTCTTTTCGCTTCACCTGGACCTAGACACTGTTTGCAGTATATATAAAAAATTGTCAAACCTTTTTTACTGATTGGATTGTATAGTAGTTTCTGTATAATATTGGTTAGTGTATAATTAGATCTAAGAATTCCTGACATATGCATCTCCCGCCCATACGACAGGTGAGCTCCGGACGGAGGACGCACCCGGTAGTTTCGGTGGGGAACTCGTGGGAGCAACGGCGGAAGTCTAAACAGAGAATCGAGACTAAAAGTTTCTTCTCTGGCCCTTCAGCATTGGCTGGGGTATGGATCCGCTGGGCTCCACATGACCCTTGTGAGACACTGGGGCGTCCAGCCGTCCGGGGGACACTCCTCATCCCTCCGAATTATTATAGCAGGAAAACTATCGATGGAAGCGGTAACGAAAAGAGGGTAGCGCTAGGAGACAAGCGCAAAAAAACACACAGCATGCCAAAAAACCATCAGGCATAAAGGGTAGCCCCACCCAAAAGATGGCATCCAAAGCCACACAATGGGCCCAAAAGATCTCCGATCCACCCTTCCATCGCAGGGCAAAAGAAAGGAAGCCCGTAGTTATCACACTGACTTGTGTGTGAGTGAAATAGCTTTTGATGTTTTGAGCCATGCAACTGTCATTGAACCTTGGATGGTGAAGGGATTTCTTGGTTGACTATACCGCTGTACGTTTTTTTTTTTTTTATAGTCCTACCCGCCTGTTATTTTTGTAATGTCAGCACGCTATAAGGGCGCAGGCTGAAAACCAGCGCGGTGATGAGTAATCCTCACCGCACATGCTGAGCCTGAGCCTTTTGCCACAATTTTGTGTATTTTTTCTTATTCTTCTTTTTTTGTGGGCAATAAATGGTTTTTTATTTTATTTATTATTTATTTATTATTTATAGATAAATGCATATGACAGGAAATCCCACCAACCCAACCAATAGCTCTAAGTAAATGTACAGAAACGGGCGAGGGTCGGTCAAGGAATAAACCAACGGGTAAAAACATAAAAGACCGACCTAAGCACCCCCCAGTGCCCAGCGGGAGAATGCATGCTCCTCTCCCGGCCTTCCAGCAAATGGCTGAGGCAGGACACTGTGGGTAGATTAAGTCCCCTCCCTATCCCTCCCCTCCTCAAAATATAAAGCACACGTTTTTTGTATTAATAATCAATAGAGAAGGGGACTTGTGACCGGGTTTTTTAGTCCGTGCAAGTCGGACACTGTCTGGGCCCTCCATTCCCAGTTCGTCCGAAGGGATTTTTCCCGAGCACAAGTCACTCTTCCTACCCTAAAGTTAAAAAACAGCAAAGACTTCGCGTCTTTGGCCCCTCTGGCGACTCATTAAAAAAAAAAACCACTAGGCCATCTGGTCGTCAAACTATGCTATGCGAGCTATGCTCTAACTTTTGAGAAATGAGGAGATCCGTAGGAGAACCAAAGTTATTGACATAGCGTGACAGTCACCAGACTTAAGTGGCAGTGGGTACAGTAAAATTACATAAAGTTTACCACTGACAGATGGTTTGCCTTCATTTCATATTCAACTTTAACGACCTACAAATAAAGCCAATTTTAGAATACTGTTACTCACGATTGCAGATTTTGTAATAGCTACTTTATTTGTGTGTTGTTAAAGTTGGAAATGAAAATGAAGGCAAGCCATCTGTTAGTGGTAAACTAAAAGTAAACGTATTGTAGGGCATGTTGCTCGTAGAACCGACGCCCGATGAAGCAGTTATGTCCTAGAGTTACGACCAAACCGAAAGTGGTGGTGTGGGAGGCCTCCAACGAGATGGACTGGCGATATGGTAAAAGTCGCAGGAATCATCGTTGGACCGATTGTTGTGGAATTCTTTATGGCTTTGTTTAGTAGTAGACGTCTTTTTACTGATGTGATGATGATAATGATGATGAGACTTGAGACTTACGTTTGATAGCCGCTATATTAACCTATCAGACGGTTTACCTGTATATGTGATGATAATATGATGATGACTAATTAGGCTTTTGTAGCTTAAAAGGAAAAAGGAACCCTTTCCTTAAATAACTGATTCTAATCACTTATTACTTTTTAAAGTCTTTACCGGGATTATCCCTTGGAAAATAATTAAAAAAAAACAAACAGAAAATTAATGACGGCCACTGAATATCCATAATTTGTCAGGAAATCATTGACGGAGCCCAGAGTGTACTGGCCCAAGCACTGGCTCTTCCCAAATTAGATTAAGATGAGAACTGCAGCTTTTAGACATACGGGTTAGTCACCTGACACCTTAGTCTTTCACCTCTTTATCACATTATTATATTATAATGTAGTGTACTTTACTTGTTAAAGTTGCGTTTTAACCCACATGTTGCAGGGAAAAATTCGCAGTGAATCAAACTGTATACAATAAACATTTACAAGACATTTGCATATTATTATTTCCGAAGCATTCGGTTACAACTGGCCGAAAAGTTTCAGCCAAAGAAAACAACCCAAAATCATTTTTCATCCTCTTGAATTTGAATCTGGCCACTAAACCGTGAATTAACTTTAAGATTAAAAAAACACGCTCAGACGAGAAAACTTTCGATTGCGAAAATGGAAGGAGGCCGGTTATCTTCACGGAGCATACTACTTTTGAGTAATGTTTAAGATCCCACGATCCCGCAGAATTACAATGCCTTCTGCCGCATTATAAAATTAAAATTCGCTGAGCGAACGCCGAGTTACGTATAAATAAGATCTTTCACAATTTGCGAACTCCGAAATCCTCTGCTTAATTATATTTTCTTTGCCCTTTGTGAGTGGCGTTAAGTGGCAACGTTGTATAATTGCGTTTTTTGAATGGCTTTATTAGATTTTTGTTAATGTTTTCGTCGTGATTTAGAATGCAGATTATTACGAATTTTTGTTTGACTCCATTTTATGGAGCTAATTTATTTGAACATTAAGAGACGCTGTGATAATAATAAATGTTTTAGCGATGTTGGTGATTTCGAAACGCGATTTGATGCGAAATCACAGTCTGTTCTCGATAGAAGCGAAAGCTGATTATACCTGATAACTGTATTAATTAGAATTAGTTTATGAAACGGATAGCAACGTAAATCAATTTGTTGATCGAATTAACATGCATCAATTTATTTTATGCAAAATCCACAATCAGTAGCACGCTTCAATTTACCACGTTTCAATTCAGATTAGGAATTAAATTTATAAATTACATACACCCAGGGGCGACAAAATGTTGCTAAAATTACTTTGACGTTTCAACCACATTGTACCGTACCGTGGTCACGAATAGACTCAGTCGACTCAGTACTCATGCAACATGAAAAAAAAACATCAAAAAAAATATCGTTATCGTTGTAATTTTTAAACGACTTCTTCTTCATGGTTTCCCAATAAATACACTCGCGTGAAGCTGTAATGTGCCGCTAATTATATAATATCCCACCCCATTAATACTATAAACGTGAAAGTTTGTATGGATGGATGTGTGGATGTTTGTTACTCTTTCACGCTAAAATAGTAGTTCCCGCGGAATAGCGATAAAGGTTTTTTTACAGACGGAGTCGCGGGCAAGCTAGTATTACCTATAAATTTTCTATGAAAAACTAGCTGTTAACCGCGACTCTGCTTTTTCTCCCGCCACGTGTTGATTTTTACAATGTTTTATTTAGTTTTGTACTCGTAAACATACCCATGTAAATATAAGTTGTGGTTTAAAACTTCGCAAACCATTGTACGACCGCATTCTGGTATCCGATTGACCTGAAAGTGCGCAGGGCCTTAATGTGGTGTGAGCAAGTTATATTATGCGAGGCCCTATGATGACGTACTACTCATTAGATGACTGATGATGAGGAGCGGAGTGAGGCCCCTCATACCGCGAGGACGTAGACGGTGGCCCACGTCGCCTACGCCCAGCGCCGTCTCTGCCTGAAACTTGCCACATATAGAGGGTAATCAATCCAAATGGGTCAGTATGGAGAAATCAGAAACTATGAGAGATAGCAAAATCTGTTTTAGCAACCATGGCTTTCATTTTAGATTTAACTAAAATGACATTCAAACATTTTTTTAACTCTCATACATAACCGGGAATCGAAGCTGGTCAAAATTTCTCTAATAATTTATTTGTTGTTATTGTTGAAGTTAGGAATTACAATAGTCCCAAGAAACACATTTTTTAATGGAATTTTGTTCTTATTATTACTACTTCTGTGGCTGATACCAATGAGTTTGACATCCGATCTGTAATCAGAGAGGCACAAAGGTTGGAATTAGTAAGGCGGCCGAGAGGGAAAGAACCCTTTCTTTGTGGCTAACGAGGGTCAAGCTTTGCGGCGTGACTCGACGACGCAGGCTTTTGTTCAAGGGTTCCGTGGCTTTTAATTTTGTGTTTATAAGAAAACAATAAGTAGTACATTTCTTTGATCAGTCGCGTGAAAATAAAGGAAATGTTAGGACGAAATGTGAGTAGGCACTTTGTGAAGTTTTTTTTTTAATCTTTATTAAGGAACTTTGATCAGGTAAATTGAACATGTCAGTTCCAAAAGTTAAAGTTAAGTTAGTGAAGGTTAATATCAATGAACTGCGATCTCTTCCCTAGTCACTGCGCAGGTGCCGCGCGAGCATTACTTACCTATGACGAGTCTTGTTGGCAATTTGTGGTCTTCTTTATCAGGTCCAGTTTAATGATACTTTTTGAACGTAAATGCTTCATTTGGTACGAAAAAGGTATTAATTGCCATAGGCGTGGCTATAAAATTTGAGGGTTGCCATCGATCTCTCTAGGATTCCGTTATCAGACGACTTAGTGACAATGGAACTACCTGGGATTTATACCCTATTTAATAAGAAAAATAATTCTCCAAATCGGTTCAGGCGTCTTCGAGTAATTGGGAAACAAGCCTACATAAAAAACCGGTTGTCTGTAAAGTCGGTTAACGGACGATAGTATAACGTGACAACGCCATAACAAAACATTCAAAAAACAAAAATGAAACCAGGCGGTCACCCATCCAAGTACTGACCGCGCCCGACGTTGCTTAACCTCGGTGATCGGACGAGAACCGCTGTTTTGTCAAATATCTTGAAAACGGTGCATCCTACGGCAAAATCAATGAAATTTTCATCCCCCGATAAATTGAGAAACTCCCCCTGATCCATTAGTGATTATGGCTGAGTTGTTGCTGAACAATGTTGATTTAATCAATTTATTGTTAAGACTAGTCTGATAAAATTTATAAGATATTCGGTCATACTTAGTTAAATTTAAATCACAAACTCAATGGTACGGGCACCTTAAATTAAATAAGATTAATTAAAACAATTGAATTACTGCATCATATTGTCTAGCACCTTTCGTAGTGGTAGAGCCATGTTGTAGCTAGCCGCTGCATCACGAATAGGCCGGTTCGCCCGGGGCAGTACCACCCTCTCACAGAACACCGGCGTGAAGCAACAGTACTCCTGCTGCGTTTCGTACGGTCAGTGAGAGCGCCGGGGGCCCAATACCTCAACCCTCCCTCTCCCCTATTCCCTCTCCTTTTTAAAGGCCGGCAAAAGATCAATGACTCTCTTTGAGTTGTTGATATTTATGGGCGGTGGTGATCATTTTCCATCAGATGACCCGCTTGCTCGTTTGCCTCTCTTTTATAATAAAAAAAGCAATAAATTAATTAGAAGCACTGATGTGTTAAAAATTAATTATGTTTAAAATTTCACTTTGTCTGGTAATGGACGAGTAAGATAAAACGTTGCTTCTTGAGCTGCTTCAGTCCAGTAGAACCCTACTCTGAAGTTAGGCCAGTACATGTTTCCCGGCTCACTACAGCTTTGATGCCCAGTTATCTCACCACGTGTTAAGGAAATGAGCGTAAGTGAGAGCTTGTTCGCTTCATCGCTTAACAACATGGTATTCTGTAAACGTACAAGTTTATTATCACTAGAAGATTGCGGGTTATCATTATTATTAAGACCAATGGAAGTTATTCGACGGCTAACACACGGGCACTTAGGGTTATCCCAAGTTTTACTAAATTTAATTTTTAATACAAGCTTTTATTCACACTTGTTTTTACATCTGCAGAAAAAGACAATGTAAAGCTGTATAAAACACTTATTTTGTTCTTCTTACAATTTCACACAAAAACTTTAAAGCCATATCCTGAATCTAAAGGCAAAATCAAATATTCTCTGAAATATTTGTAGGTATAGAATATTTTTTGAAACGTCGTGGTAGCCTCATTGTCTAACCACCGGTCTCTCAAGCAACTTTTGATTACATTTTCAAAGTATCGTGAGCTTTCAGGTTAAGGAAACCTGCTTATACCTGCAAAGAGATTCATCATGGTGTGTGTCTGTGCCTAATCCGAAATGGGCCTACTTCATTGCCTGTGAGCGTAAATATGGCGTAAATATAATGATGAAATTGAAAATGGCAGTATAAGCTTCGTACACTGGTTACTTTTTACTCAAACAAAAGAAAGTAGAAATTTGGAATAAAGTGAACATTTGAGTTGTCGCTACAAAGAAAAATGTCTGGTTTCTTTGCATAATGTAATCGCCTAACCGAACGTATTGCCAAGAAAATACCAAAACATCCCCAATGCAGATATTTATTCCTTTTACAACGTAAATGACGAGTGCAGTACGTTTCCTGAAACATTGAATTTTTAACTCCGCGGCGTAGTATCTCTGTGGTGCGAAATTTTAGAACCACGTCCGCGGCGGGAGCGTGACTCCATCTTGTAAGGATGCGGCCGCAGTGAATGTTACATGTAATATTTATTTGTTTCTTCAAAAATTCAAATCTTCATCAACGGCTTTACAAATGGTGTCGAATCCTCCTTGTAAGGTAAGCAATAACCATTAGCTTCGCTCAGTATTTTTATATTCTTTAAATTCTGAATGGATGTTCCCGTGCGCTCAACATCGAGATAATCTTTTTGCGCATCAGTGTGCCTCCACAAACATGAGTAAGGCGCTGCACTACCGAATGCGTTGTTGTATTAAATTATTAGTTTTATTAGTGTACAGTTCATCAATTTGATTCCTAGACCGCTATATAGGTATGAATGAATCAATTTGTTTATCTTCTACGACAGTGATTATTGCGTGATGCATGTCATGACGACATCTCGATCTTTGCGAACATAATACGCCAGCGATAATGAATAGGGAAGGAGTTTGCTTGTATATTAATAACTTAGTTTACTAAAAACAAATTACATGAAATTCTAAGTTAAATTATAGCTACAGTTTGAGTTAAGTAGGTACCTAAATAGTCTTATCTACATCCTTATCTTAACTTCCCTGTTATATATACAGAAGAGATATCTTGTGATTTTTTTTGATTTCGGATTGTCGAATCGATTATCGAATTAATAGTGGATTTGTAATTTCGTTCAGATTGAAATTCTTGTTCCAAATATTTTTGAATCTAGAATATTCCGATCGATTTGATAGTCTGAATCTGAGTCTAGATTGTCTATGAATTTAAAATTCAACTGTGTGTTCAGGGCTGTGCAGTAGTTTGTAACAAATACCACTTATATGTTTTAGTGGGAGCTGTTTAGGGAGTAAGTGCATGTTAGTCAGTGATTTATTTATAAGTAAATGATGTACGCTTGCTTCTGTTTGCTCTCCTTGAATAAATAAATAAATAAATAAATGTTTAGGCGAAAAATTATTCCGCAAAATAATTCATTTGGCAAGTGTTTATTTTTTCTGAAACTGTAAAATTTTCAGGATTATTATAATTCAAACCTAACCTACAGGATAGTACTGAAATATATTCTGAATAGTTTACAGTTTCAGAAAAAATAAACAGTTGCCAAAAGAAACATTTGCCAAATTAATCAATTTGCGGAATAATTTTCGCCGAAACGGCAGTACCCGTTATAACTTAATTTGACACTGTGTCCGTCTGTCAAAACTGGCATGAAGCGAAAACGTTTGTAAACTCTTTACGTTTATTGCATGTTGTGATCGAAAATTTGATAATCCTGTGACCCGTACTGACGTTGTTATTGTCTAGTAGTTAATGCGACAAGGTTCTATAGTCAAATTGGTTAACTGCACAGTCGGTGCCCTAACTTATGTTAGGGCATAGTGAACATTCGGCGGTTTAAGGAAATCATTGCTACATTTATATGTAGCAATGATTTCCTTAAACCGCCGAATGTTCACCACTAACCCCGAAGCCTAACCTAGCCTTGCATCCGACATCGTGAATTACGCCCGCGTAAGCGCCATGTCTGAATCGCACAAATTCCTGCGCTTACAATTTGTAAGTCACAATCAGACTCCATTCACTATACTGGCGTCAATCCGTTTGCCGATGTACATTTTTATGTGCATACAAATTATTTGGTTCGTATTCAAATTAATACAATTTGTATTGATGGATGCGGCTGAACAGTGGATTCAGTGAAAGTCTAATCACAGAGTAAAGTTACTATAGGCACTGCGTAAAAGATACGACTATATTCACCTACCGGCCGGCTTACCGCCAATATTGTAACTAGAACTAGTAGTAGTAATAGAATCACTACGTGTCAGCGTGTTGCTAGAATTAAATCCAGAAGAAAGAGCCAAATGTTAGTCACTTATTATCCGCTATTTTTTTTTTCAAGATTTTATTTAACTTGCCGTGTTAGTATGGCATTGGAAGTCGAATTTAACCCACTGCTAGTCGTTGGATTGACTTGAAATTTGGTAGGTAAGAATGATGATAGAGTTAGTACAGTTAAAAGAAAGAACCATAATTTGAACACCAACTTATTTATTTGTTTTATTAAGGAATTACCTAGTAGTAAATGTCACGTTTATTATCTTTTTCTTACTAGCCTGGTAATAATGTCTCTTTTTATTTAATTTTCATCTTAGCAGTCAAAAGACGTCCAATACTGGTTAACCTCTTCACCGCCACAAAACAAACGAAGTGACGTGCTCTGTACGTCACGCCACTTTACATGACAAACCGATTTTCTACTTAAAAACCATTGTAGAAGTGTTTATTTCAAGTTGAAATTTTGGTCATGTATAGATGATGTTGGCGTGAGAGGCATTCCATTGGCTATCACGACTAGATAACTGGCGGTGAAGAGATTAAAGGTCACCCAAAGAGTTTCTCAATAATCGGACTTGAGCTGCCCGTCTCCAAGCAGTTCCTCCGATCATTAAGTACCAGATCGCCGGTCCATCTTTTTTCCAATCGATCTAATACCTTTTTTCCCCATCGTACGTCAGTCTTATCTTCGGTCAGGTGTACTTCCGTTTGGCAAATTATTTTTCCCAAACTGATTAATAATTTGGCAAATGTTTCATTTCCCAAATGTTTATTTTTTCTGAAACTGTAAACTATTCAGGATATATTACAGGACTATTCTGTAGGTCAGATAAGGTTAGGTTTCTTTTCTAACAATCCTGAAAAAATTACAGTTTCAGAAAAAATAAACATTTGGGAAATGAAACATTTGCCAAATGAATCAGTTTGGGAAAAATAATTTGCGAAACATTAGTAAACCCTTCGGTCAGTATTTACCTACATACATACATCGCAGCTCCTTCCCACCAAAGGAGTAGGCAGATACTATTTGTTCCACCTGCTACATCTTTCGCATCCACAACACTCATTAGTCTTTTCATACAAGCTCGCTCGTTTTGGGTACTCTTGACCTGACCTTTCTTTAAAACATTCCCAATCTGATCACTGAATGTCCTTCCGGCCTCCCCGTCTATAGTAGCCTTATACATATATCTATTTCGTAATTCTTACTTCATCGAACCTCGGTCGGTGGTCGGTCGGTATTTATCTTTCCTTTATTTATAATCTCCACAGTCACCGAATTGAATCCTCTGCAATGTGTTCACATATTATTTCCGGATCCCAATATATATGATGACAACAGTACACTTCGCTGAAACAAATAATGTCCCCAAGAAGCGCTCGCATCCCTCACGTACGCAATATGTGTCGCTTATCTCCTTTCTCAGGTGTCTGCTTTATTGTTTTTTGGTGATAGATTGACTGTTTTGTAAAATATTGGATTCTGTTGAACTTTGAGTTGTTGGAAGGCATAAAATGCTTTTATGTAAGTGTTTTACGCCCAACGCTAAATGAAGTTTGATTTTCATATCATGTAACGAAATTTTACATAGTTATATGACCTGTACCTACGCTTATTAAACTTAAGGGGGCTTGCGTGAACCAGAGTTAAGCAGTGTTTAAATGTTTGGAACTGTCATCCTTAACTAAGTTTTAACAATTGAATTTTTTAACGCTGCATCGCAAAAGCCCTTATTAAATCTAGATTTCTATTTCCTCCATCGAGCGCTGATGAAACTTTTAATTTTCACCGAAATACTAACACACAATATTTTAAACTGCTTGATAATATCTGCTCAAAGACAATGCTTCCACTCACAAAGGGTAAGCAGGTCCTGAATTTAATATGCATTGTTTGAGCACTCATAAAACCATTAATAAGTCTCTAGTGTCTAGATTCTCCTTTGTCCCGATTTCGTATAAATTTTGAACAAAGAAAAATGTAAAAGGCGGCCCAGTGCGTGTTAAACTGTGAGCGTAGTTAGCTAAAAGTTCATTTTCATTATATTTTATGAATGAAAAGATAGTTATTCACATTTGTTAAAAAAGAAAAAATACCGTGAGACTTATTCATAGTGAAAAAATACGGATTACTCACGTTTTTTAGCGAATTTAGCTACATGTTTTGGGCTAAGACGTGGCCTTTCTTCCCAGAGCACACGTCACGGCGGCTGCTGGGAAATGCCGTTGAAATACGCGAGAATACCGTATTTTTACTATAAAATAGTATATCTTTTCTAGTTAAATAAAGGATTGTAAAAACAAATTAAAATAAAGAGTAAAGTTTCAGCTGAACATTGTGATGACAACGCAAAATATCCTCTACATAACACTATGTTATGCTATTCTATTATGCTAGCGCGTTACCCTACTGCCCCCGAAGGAGGGTTGTTTTTTATAAGATAAAAGTTTTCCCACATGCATTACGCTCTATCTAGCCCACAAAGTAACAATGAACTCGAACTACCCACGTAAATGAATAAAAACATCAAGTTGGAACAAGAAGCCCATATCTTTTTATGACTTCTATAATCCAGGAGAAGTACGCTGCGAGTTGTTCCGTTGCTCGTAAATTATGAAGTCAAAAAAACAAAGTGCATGGAAAACTCTTATTTACATGTCTTCAGAGGGGTGTGTATGCATAACAACAATATTGCTGATAAATAAAGTTCATAATTTCAATCTGGATACGTGTTCAAACAGTATAAGAAAGAAATGCATAAAAATATCCTATTATGTCTCTCCCGTCGTCTTAAACTATCTTATTACCTACAAATACTTTCGCATTATTGTTTTGTCGCTAAAGATAAATAGTACAAGTAAAAAAAAAAAAAAAAAAAAATATTAGGGGACAATCTTACACAAATCGACCTAGTCCCAAACTAAGCAAAGCTTATACTATGGGTACTAGACGACGGTAAACATACTTATATAGATAAATACATACTTAAATACATAGAAAACATCCATAACTCAGGAACAAATATTCGTGCTCATCACACAAATAAATGCCCTTACCGGGATTTGAACCCAGGACCTCTTGCTTCGTAGGCAGGGTCACTACCAACTAGGCTAAAGCGGTCGTTAAAGTATTGTAGTATATTTTTTCATGCCTATTGCTTTAATTGAAGCTCATCCTAATTAACACAGATTTTGACTTTATACGAGCTATTACAAGCTTTTTTGATGATGAGGATGACGACGGCCTTTAAGAAAGAGGCCAATGACTCTTTTCTTGTCCCAAGTGCATATTGCTTACCATCAGGTTATCTGTATGCCCGTTTGTCTAATACTATATAAATTAAAAAAATTATAAGTAAACCTCCAAAGCAATTTGGTCGCATATATTATGTTAGAAAATAAAGTAAATGCCCATTATGTGTCTAAGATCTCTTCAGCAGCTAACAAAAGAGCTAATAACTTTGAAATGGCTGAACCGATTTTGATGAAATATGTCTCAAACCATCGCCAAGAAACTTGCTTTCAAACACAGAATATATAATAGTACTAACGTACAGAATGGAAACGCTCCGCCCCGCACCGATTCGAGTTACCCCTCCCCCCAAGGCGCCGATTGCATGTGGCCGCTGTTCACCAGTCGGGTGCGCGACGCGATGCATGTCGGCCGCACGCACGGACCAACTGGTCCGTGGCCGCACGGCACTAAACTTTTGCGAAATGGGAATATACAGGGTGTAGTCTATAATATAATCAATAAATTAAAATGAAGATTCCTTAGATTACTAGGAATCATAATCAAAATATCTTAATGTTATAAAGTCCTAAACTTTGGAGAAAACAGAGATTGAAATTTTACTTAGCAGTCAATGGATGTTAAACATCGCGATATAGTCGCTCATCGTTCGTTTGGTGTCAGTACCACGAAATGCTACTTCAGAAATATTTTTAAAACGATCGAAATTAGTCTTTGTCCAGATGCATTAGGAACTATTTTCATTGGTAAGATGTGCCTTTGGTTATTTCTTTCAAATTTATTTTGAAAACTGTCAAATATTTTAGTTTAAACTTTTTATTGTTGGATAAAAAGTAATGGCATTTTTGAGTTTAGGTTTTAGATAATCGTAACCGAAAAGTCTAACATTGACAGCTAAGTTGACAATTCAGTCACCGTTAAAAATACCACGAATTAATTATGATGGCAGAGAATTGTGCGACATGATTTTATTATACAGTGAAGCGAGAGGTAATGCTGTTCGTGCACTTAGTTTATACCGCGAACGGTATCCTAATCGGAGACATCCATCAAGCGGCCGCGTCATCGTCAACGCCGTCCAGCGTGTACGGGACAACCAGCCCATAGCCGGCCAAGTGCTACTGGCACAAGGGCCTGGTGCGGCATTTAACGTTAGACCATCCCTGGAACGGCGAATTCTTCAGCACTTCCGAGAACGTCCAACTTCCAACACAAGATGAGCGTGTCTCGTATTTGGTGTCCATAATACTACTGTTCACAAAGTATTAAAAAAGAACAAAAACATCCCTACAAGTTCCTTAAAGTACAGGCGATGTTGCAGCGCGACTACACGGTGCGGCGAGCTTATTGTGAGTGGTTTTTAGAAGAATCTGGGAGTAAAAATGACACTACATTCGCACGAAATGTTATCTGAACAGATGCATCAACGTTCACTAACAATGGACTATGGAATCCAAAAAATATCCATTTGTAAGGATTCTGGCAAGAAGCTGAAGAATTTAAGTTTTTTTATAATATTGTTTTTTTTTTATAATATTGTTTTCTTTAAGTTATCTACTTATTTTATTAAACCTTCATAAAATCAGAGTGCTTAAATAATTTCATTCTTATCGGCTTTCTCTAAAGGTGAATTTTTCTCCAGAAGTATGATTTTCACGGAAGGTGCACTATCTCAAAACGTAAGTTTCCCAATTGGTACGCTTTCCTAAAACATTCATTTTCTCAGATAGAGTCTTTTCTCTGATGATACGTTTTCCCAGAAGGTACACTTATGAGAGCCGTATTAGTGCATATTAAGCTGCGTCCACATTTGTATCATTTTACCATATCGTATCTCTGTCGCATAACACCGACGCGTATCATGATCGTTAATGTGGACGCAAAAAGATCACGATCATACATACTATGAGCTGGATGAGAATGGCCGAGGATCGTGCTCAGTGGCGTGCCATGGGAGAGGCCTATGCCCAGCAGTGGAGAGTGACGTAGGCTGATGATGATGATGATGATGATACTACTATCATCATCATGGGTGTCATCTTCGACTAATTCGGTACCGCTGAGTACGAATTTGACATTAATTTTTGCATCCAAGATGGCGCACGTCATAAACGATTACGATTTCCGGCCTCGAAATGGCATCCACCATCTTGGATCCAAAAAATAATGTCAAATTCGTACTCAGCAGTGCCGAATTAGGCGAAAATGACTGGTGTCAAGGTACTGATCTAACTAGAGTGGTAGATCTACTTATTTTTCATTTTCAATTCTACCTATTTGTACCTACCTTTGTAACGAGTGGGTCACCTGATGTTAAATTATCACCACTGTCCATAGACACCCGCAGCGCTTTACGCGATGTCAGTGCGTTATCGGCCCTAAAAGGGAGAGGAAAAAGGAAAGGGAATAGAGGAGGGTGAGAGGTATTGGGCCCCCGGCGCTCTCACTGACCGTACGAAACGCAGCAGGAGTACTGCTGCTTCACGGCGGTGTTCTGTGAGAGGGTGGTACTGCCCCGGACGAGCCGGCCCATTCGTGATGCAGTGGCTAGCTACAACATGGCTCTACCACTACAAAACTTTTGCATTTTGTTGTACTATTCGCCCAAAATTGTATGTAGCAACACTGATCGCCTTTGATGATCGGGGAAAAATCTACTCGACACGGATCGCGGCGTATCACGTATCAAATCATAACTGCGTATCGTGATACAGTATCAAAACACGTCCACACTTACCGATCTTGATACGCGTATCCAATCACACGTGTGTGGGCAAAATGCGTGTGGGGTATTTAATAACAGCGTATCAACATGGATCGCGAGCCATCTGCTACGGCGCGTAGCATGATCGCGATCTTTTTGCGTCCACACTAACGATCATGATACGCATCGATGCCACGCGTCGGCGATACGATACGGTCAAATGATGCAAATGTGGATCCAGCTATAGCTGCTACGTTACGGTTAGTGTGGACGCATTTTTTCACGCCACGATTTTGGTGATACAGTATGTCCAAAGTGAGCGTTCATACTTAGGATACGCGAGCTCGATACGATATGCATGGAAGATAGATAGATAGATAGGTAGATATAATCTTTAATGGTCGTGATCGGCTAAATGATATAAATGTGAAATGTGATTTGTTGCGATAGCGATAGTCCGTATCGTGATAGGTCCTACCGAAACTATCGACCCTTCTAACTATTGACTCGATTGATGAAAATAAGACTCATCCTAAAGATCAATAGTATCGACGTCATCAATAGTTTTCATCATCAGCATTTCAGACCAAAGACGTCCAATGCTGAACATATGCCTCCCTCAAGGCTAGCCAAACAGATCGGTCCCGTGCCCTCTGTTTTTTTTGCTTTTTTTTTTCATAGATTTGCTCTAACGATAATCGAACATTATCTTTTTTTATCAAAATAGGTTAAAACAGTTATTTTTTTTTTTTTTTTTTTTTTTTACAAAAAACTGACCCGTGATTGACCACTATCTCACCTGATGGAAAGTGTAGATGAAGCCAAAGGTGTACCTCACTGGTTCAGTAACAGCCTATTCACTCTAGCCTTGAAGAGACCCAGGTTGTATTTATCAGGAAATACAGACGACGGGAGCGAATTCCATTCTTTAGCAGTTCGCATTAGGAAGGAAGACGCGAACCGCTTCGTACGGGCTACTGGAATACTAACCACATAAGGATGAAGACGCTCCCCCCGCCTGGATGTCCGTTGGTGAAATGGAGATGGAGGAATTAAATCATGTAATTCCTGCGCACACTCTCCAAAATGTATCTATCAAAATGTATCTATCTATCTGCATATTTCTATCCCACGCGAACTTTACTTTGCCCTTTCCCGGGATAAAATAAGCCTGTTTCAATCCAGTAATTGGCGTGAAACTGCGCAGGATCGGGCTAAGTGGCGTGCTCTCGTTTCGGAGGCCAAGACTCATTTTGGGTCACTGAGCCAAACTAGTTAGTTAGTTTCAATCAGGCACAGGCCTCCTCCCAGAACGAACGGAATTAAGCCGTAGTTCCCACGCGGGCCCAGTGCGATTTGGGAAATTCACACACACCATTGAATTTGTTCTCAGGTGTGTGCAGCTTTCCTCGCGATGTTTTCCTTCACTGTAAAGTTCATGGTAAACTTCAAACGTAATTTAGCACATGAATTAGGAAATACTCATAGGTCCCCGGTACCCGGGCTCAAACCAACGAGCCTCTGTTTAAGAGTCCATAGGTCAAACCACTAGGCCATCATGGCTTAGCGGTCATAGAACTCACTTATTCCTATTCTGCGGAAACTTCGCATTTTCCTAGCATTGTCCTATGTGTTAATCCATGTAATAAACTATTTGTGTGCCAAATTTCATCCAAACAACTAACGTTATTGTTTTCGCGTACGAAGTTGCGGGCAAAAGCTAGTAAATACCCTATAAAATAGTACCAGGACTGACTGACTGACTGACAGACAACACACAGCCTAAACTACTACTGGTGCTAGAAACTTGACATTAGGCATACATGTACCTAGAGTACCGTAGAGGTGCACTAAGGAATGATTTTTCGAAATTCCCACGGGATAGGGAAATGTCCAAAATTTTGTTTCTTTGTCTGTAGGGGTACCGAAGATATCCCGGAAGTAAGCCTGTACGAGATTAGTATGGCTCTCAAGCAACTCAGAAATGGCAAAACCCCTGGTGATGACGGAATAATGGCCGAACTTCTGAAAGGCGGGTGTAAAACCAATCCTCAAAAAAGGTGATATCTAATACCTCACTGAAGAATAATTATAAACCCATTTCACTTCTGAGCCACGTTTACAAGCTCTTTTCGAGAGTCATCACGAATCGTCTCGCGCGCAAGTTTGACGATTTCCAGCCTCTCGAACAAGCTAGATTTCGAAAAGGCTTTAGCGGCAGGCTATACAGAAAACCGAGGAGTAGGTATAACCACCCCCTTTGGCTGTCATTTATGGACTACGAGTAAGCCTTCGATTCGATCGAGACTTGGGCTGTACTGCAGTCTCTCCAACGGTGCCAAGTAGACTACCGTACCGGTACATCGAAGAGTTGAAGTGTCTGTATAATAACGCCACACTCTGGAGCTGACCTCGGAAGAGTCTTCGAACAAGACGAAGGTCCATGTCGAACGCTTATGTTCTAATCGGAGACTCTTTACTCGAAGTTGTTGACGAATTCGACTAATGTGGGCAGCAATCGGGAAGCTCCGCAATGTCTTGTCATCCAATACTTACACCGCAGAGTCTCAGGCCAAAAATCTTTGACCAGTGTGTGTTGCCAGTAATGACTTATGGCACCGAGACATGGCCGCTAACGATGAGCCCCATAAGATAGCTCAAAGACAATCAGAGGGCGATGGAGAGGGCTATGCTCGGAGTTTCTCTACGGGATCGCATTAGAAATGATGAAGTCCTCACAAGAACTAATGTCACGGACATAGCTGGAAATATCATCAGAATCAAGTGGCAGTGGGCAGGGCACATTGCTCGTAGAATTGACGGCTGATGGGGCCGAAAGGTTCTCGAGTGGCGTCCACGGACCGGAAGATGCAGTGTAAGTAGGCCTCCAACAAGATGGAGCGACGAACTGGTTAAGGTTTCGGGAACCGTTTAGGATCACTTCGTCCATATTCCCATTTTGTCAACTTCCTAGTTCGTCAGCAATCCCATTTCGTCCACTTCCTATTTTGTCAACATTCCCATTTCGTCCATATTCCCATTTCGTTCACATTCCCATTTCGTCCACATTCTCATTTCGTGACCCGCACCGTGCTTAGCAAGTACTTTTCTTAACATGAATACCTAAATCACAAAATAAAATCTTCCCTGAAAATTAAAAGCTAAGTGATAAAAACCGCATTAAAATCGGCTTGGAATGTTGACGAAGTGGGATTGTGGACGAAATGGGAATATTGACGAAATGGGAATGTGGACGAAGTGACCTAAACGGCAGGAACGCGTTAGATGCGGATGGCAAATGACCGATCTGTTTGGCGAGCCTTGGGGAGGCTTATTTTCTGCAGAGGTCTCTTTCAGTTGAGTTGATGATGATGATTGGTCAACAGATTTTTTTATTTTATTGTAATAGCAACGTCAACTTTGTCCTTAGGTTATTGCTTCTACTCGTAGACATATTATTGGTTGACTTTGGGTGCAGGCTGTTAGGTTGCTAGTTCTGGCCCTCAGATCTGCCAACTCTTCGTCCGCACAGCGATATTTCACCGCGCGGTTTTTTATTCGCAGTTCTGTACTACATTGAATCTTATGGACGTAGCCAGGCGTCTAATTGCGAATCAAAAACCGCGTGGTTAAATATCGCTGTACGGACAGGGCTTTAATTTATTTATCAGTGGGTAAAGCGGCGATTATAATCGAAACAGTTTGTTCAAGAATGATATGAAAAAACTGTAACTCGTCAACATTCTCCACCTACAGTCCGCGCCTATTTAAACTTTTTACTAACCTTCTTACGTTGTTGAACTCCAAAAAGTTCAATATTACTATCACAGACTTTCACAGACCATAAACCATACATTGCAAATGCGAACTATTCTTTTAATTAAGAATAAGTTTGTTACTCTGTTAATACACGTTAAATTGACAACAAGTCAAGTTGGGCAATCAAAATACTTCAAAAAGGCATCAACAAAATTAAATTACGATGCACGTGAATTATGACAAAACAAGAGCAAATGTAAGCCAAGATTTGTGTTAAATATCGCATATGAGTAATAAGAATAAGGAATCACCGAACGTGATTCTGATTGTGACCGCGGGTGTGCAGCCAGGAAAAGGTCCAAGGGTATTTTCGTTGTGAAAGTGCAAGTTATCTTGAGAAGAAGTTACCCGGTGAGATTGGGATAATTTTACTATTGTCAGTAATTTTATCGTAGTGCACTTTTTCTTGGAAACGTTAAATAAACAGGATAAAGTTATTTTAGTGTTTTAATTATTTCATCCACGCCTAGGTAGTTGATGAGGAAGCTATTACGTTTGTTTGAAAACAAAAACTGATCCTTTCATTAAGAACTACACAATGTTTACTAGCAAAAATATTAATGTATTGAGTACACTTTCAATTGATAACAATAGTAAATGTCAACGTCAAGTAGTCCGACTAGATAATGACGGTTTGCAGTACATTGCTGGCCCGATTAATTTTGTTAGAAAATAACAATTTTTTTATTTTTCGTTTTAAAAAATTAAAACCATTTGGACTTAATTACTGATTAGTTAAAAGGTGTATATTTTAATTTATTGACTATGTTACAGTCTACACCCTGTATTGTGCATTGTATAGGTGTTTGGCATCAACCAAAGACAAGGAAAGGAGTTTTTTTCGATTTCCGAAGGACGAAAGAAGGTAGATAACCAACTTTAATTAGCAACATGTAACATTAGTAACTAGGGAAAGTAGGTTTAAAAGTTTGTTACCTATAATGTATAAATAGACGTCTTATATTAGTAGGTAGGTATTAGTAAAATTAATTTGTAAATTATTTCCTATCAATATCTACAATTACATTCTCAAATTGTCTTTACAAAATGAATTAGGTATACACTCATTCACTTATTTTTAAACACTTAATTTAGACAAACGATAAGTTTAATTATAAGTACTACGATAATTAGATTACTTACCTACTCATTTTATTTTACATTACAACGTTGCTCGCGCTCAACGAACGGCGCGGCATTCACTTTCCGCAGCTATCTCTTTCTATCTCTTTTTGCGACAGTCAGCCCTGTGCATCTTACGCACACACTGACGCGTGTACAGACGTCGTCGTGCTTGTGTGGATTCAGCAACGCGTGTTTTGTGCGTCGTGTCCGCCGTGTGTTTCAAATAAAAATCGCATTCAAATCGGTTCTCCCGTTTAAGAGCAATGATGCCACAGACAGACAGAAAGATAGACACACACCCTCTTTTTGTGTCGGGGGTTAAAAAAAGGAAGTACATAAATTACATTTTAAAAGTCCACAAAATAAAGTTACCGTTTTGAAGCTTACTTTGTGGATGGCCTTTTGAATACTCGCCAGTTTTAAATTAAACTGGTTACAACCGCTTTGCGGTAGCTTTTACTTGTTAAGATTAAATTATGGAGCGTTTCCGCTTCATTTGAACGCGTTTTTATAAGTTAGTCACTTTTATTTTATTACATTAAAATTTCACTCCTTGGGTTCCGTAGCCAAGGTGAATAAAACCCTTCATTTCCACGATTTACTTTCAGGGGGCGTCCATTACATGAGGCGTTTTTGAGGATTTTTACCCCTCCCCACACCCCCCACCACTGGCGACATATTGAGAGATTCGCCTCAACCCCCTCCCTCTCCCCTAATCTCACGTTTTTTCAAATTTTTCAATTGAATATAAATGCGTTTATTTATTAAAAATAAACCACAATCTGTTTTATTACCTACTTTTATTAAGACTAGTAAAGACTAGTACTTAATATTATTCAGAGACGTGCACAATAAGATTTTCTAAACTTTTAAATTTAACCAAATTTTCTCGCATTTTGACACTATTCTTTGCCAGAAAAAATTACGTGATATTTACCGTCATGAAACTGAAGGTAGAACTGACGACGTGTACTTTAGAGACTAAGGGCCACTTGCACGGTCCAGGGGTTAAATTATATATCCCCAGGGTAACTGCTAACCTAGGGTAAAATAACTAAATTGCCCTGCACTGCCTGGATTTCTTTGACGCACAGACTGTTCGATGTCGATTGGCTTTTTGAAGTGAAACTTCTAATGCGACTTCCAACAAGGTCGCGTTAAACGTTTAACGCTACCATGGAGGGGGGATGAAAGCATTAGTATATGTACTGCCGAAGCAAGTAATCTCGCATTGTATATATACTAACGGATGTTATAAACTTCGACAGTGCGATGCAGAACTCATACTGTCTGTGCAAATTTGTATGAGACTTGATAAAAGCGCCATCTAGTGAGTAATTTAAACACATATATGCATGAGTAAATTTAGTTCTTTAAGTTATTGTAATAAGGTTCATATTGATGTATAAGTGCCTTTTTCATTTCCACATTACGAAGTTTCACTTCCTCCGCGCGGAGGAACTGCACGCACGATTTTTTTTATTTTCCAAATACCGCAGTCAGCTTTTAGCTCCGGACACACGTACAATTTCCTTGTTTACACAATTCCAGATTCATTCATTCGGTTCATAAACTGTTTTCCACATTCGTACAATTCCTTTTTGGATACCAACCCCCCGCGGCGGCACGATGGGCCGGTGGGCGGGGCTCCTATTTCTTGGCGTTACTCTTCGGGCATTTAAAGCTACTTAACGAACATAGCCTATCTAATGTCTTGAACGTCTACTCGGATTGTAGGAATGCGGAAATGTATAAGAAAATTTGGACGAACCTGAATTGTGCAAAAGAGGACTATCATACTAAAATCATCATCATCATGTCAGCCAAAAAACGTCCACTGCTTCCCAATCCAAAGAGTTCCCTAAAGATCAGTCCTGTGCTGCCCACATTCAACTGCTTCCAGCAACCTTTACCAGATCGCCGTTTACTAAAATGTCCGTAGCCAAAGAGAAAGAGAGACCTTGACCCCTGAACCTTGCGAAAAACAACAGCCAAGTTACCAACAAAAATTCGCATAAATAAAATAATTAACTGTCCTAAGTCAACGAGAAAAATGGCTGAGCACATAAATAAGGTTTACCTCAAAAACCGAGCGGGATAGAGCACACGTTATCACGCTGGCACCTGCGCCTAGCGCTCTTAATTAACATCCAGAGTTCTGCTGGAAGCGACAACTTTACAAGATGCAACTACACTTGGACGTTGGAAGATATAAAATACTAGCAACCCGACCCGGCTTCGCACGGTTGCAATTATGCATGTCTTATTCATAAGTATAAACCTTTCTCTTGAATCACTCAATCTATTAAAAAAAACCGCATCAAAATCCGTCGCGTAGTTTATTTTATTTATTGTGAGAGGGAGGCAAATGAACAAGCGGTGACTGATGGAAAATGATCACCACCGCCCATAAATATCAACAACTCAAAGAGAGTCGCCAATCTGTTGCCGGCCTTTAATAGTACATTATTGTCGTGGCCTGGAAGTAGGCAATTGATGGCTGAGTATGAGTATTAAACGGACGAGCTTGCGAGTCTGTTTAACTAATACGAAGCCAGCAATTGCTATTCCAGCCGAGACTAATATAAAGCTTTTCTCAAAAATGGTGAAGGAAAAAAAAATAGAATAAACTTTTATTACCTCAAATAGGTACAAAGAATTGCAAATCACTTAAAATTAAATGTCATAAACCCTTTCCCGCCTTTTTTCATTAAAAAATAACTGCAGGTGTATTTTTCTATCGAAAACACCACAAGCTGTTTCTAACACAATAAAAAAAGTCTGGAGTTCCAGCAAAACATTGCATGTTCATTTGAGGTGGCTGTATACAAATAGTGCCAACTTATTACCATGGCCGTTTTAACTTTTTAAAAAGTTTGAGACTCGACAATAATGGAATTTGTATGCGACTTTGTTGTCGAGTTTATCGAGCCTGCAATGTTTTTAACTTTTTAATTTTTTTACTGACCATAAACTATGCACTTCACGTTCTGATATGTAAAGAATAATGTCAACTTTTACGGATATTTTTGAGAAAAGTAAGTATAACCCCTTTTCTTTTATTTAGGTTTAAAGATCTAAGCATACATAGGGTCAGACAGACGGGAAGCGACTTTGTTTTATACTATGTAGTGATTAAAGGTACGGTCATCTGACGGCCGGATAGCCTAGTCGCTAGAGAACCTAACTACAAAGCTTGAGATTTCGGGTTCGATCTCCGGTCGGGGCAGATATTTGTAAGAAAAATACGAATGTTTGTGCTCCAACCTTGGATGTTTAATATGCGTTTAAGTATGTATTTATGTATGTACTTATGTATTATCATATTATTGTCTACTACCCATAGTATAAGCTTTGCTTAGTTTGGGATTAGGTCAGTTAGTGTCAATCGTTCAATGACCTATTTTATTTATGATTTATTTATCATCAACATCATTTCAGCCGACTAATTAAGCGGGAAAGAGCACAGCGATCTTAATTTAACCTCCAGAATTCTGTTAGATGCGACAACTTTACAAGATGCAACTGCACTTAACCTGCGAAGATATAAACTTAAAGGTACCGTAAGCCAAAGTGACTCTGTTCAATATGAATTGAATATTTGCAATATTGAATAATTAATAGCGGTGAAGACATCGATTGGGAATAATGCAAGCAAATGTTTAGTGTTACAATATTCTGTAGAGTCACGACATAAATAGTCGACCAAGTAATTCCTTCACCAGTTGTATGACTCAAAACATCAAAAGCTATTTTCACTTACAAGTTTATACGTTTAGTTTTAAATTGAATATTTTCTTGCCAAATGTATTTTTTCTATGTATCGAATATGTGTACCTACTTAAATAAATCTCTCTCTCTCTTTGCTTTAAAAGTTATGCTAAGACAAGTCTTATCCAGCTACTATAATCCCAGGAAACCGAGCGCCAAGGCACTCACACAATCTTAGGCCCGCTCCCTTAATTGTATTTAGTCAATTAGCATACGAAATTTCATTAACGGCCTCAAGTAATTACCTACCTACTTCATAACACAGATGTTATAAGCTGGAGTATTGGTTTAAAATGTCACTTTAATTGTGTAATCGTGCATTTGGAAATGGTGCATGACCTCTGGTTACTATGGAAACGTTTGAGTTTTTTCAGATGTGACAAACCTTTTTGAAAATGTTATTTTTTTGGTAAAGTGCAAAACAAGTTGCTTAATAAGATTTTTTTTATGTTAGGGAGGGAGAGCATGTGAGTCATCATCATCATCGCCTCAGTCTGTATACGTCCCCCACTGCGGGGCACAGACCTCTCAGAATGAGAAGGCTTGGGCCGAACGTAGTTCTCACACGGGCCCAGTGTAGATTGGGAACTTCACTCGCACTACAGAATTTTGTCACAGGTGTGTGCAAGTGTGCAAGTTTCTTCGCGTAGTTTCCCTTCACAGTAAAGCTCGAACCCATAACCCTCTGCTTAAGACTACCACGAATTTGGCTAGTTTAACCCTTTCAACGCCAACGACACTTATAGGTGTCACAAAGTACAGTGTCAATGCGATCTTGACACAATGACATAAGATTCAAAGCAGGTTCACGTTTTGTCCAGGCGTGGCGTCGAAAGGGTTAATTGCGGCCAACTTGAAAAATCTTTAAAGTACGGTTGGCCAAGAAAGTTGTCTACCAGTTTTGACAAAAGTTTCTGTGAGATCTAAATATCGCTAAGGTTGACATTTCTGAGTGAAGTTATTAGTAACTGTCATTATATTATTGCAAGGGAAAATCAACCTCGTTGTATCACGACATGCAAATGAACTTCAACCGTAGGGTGGTCTACCATATCTGTACAAAATTGTTTGTAAATAAATAAATAAGTAAATATCACGGGACAATTCACACCAATTGACCTAGTCCCAAACTAAGCAAAGCTTTACTATGGGTACTAGACAACGGATAAACATACTTATTATATAGATTGATACATACTTAAATACCATATTAAAACACACAAGACTCGAGCACAAACATTCGTATTATTCACACAAATGTCTGCCCCGACCGGGAATCGAATCCGGGACCTCAAGCTTCGTAGTCAGGTTCTCTAAAAACTAAAACCGGTTTTCTAAAATCAATAACCACAGTAATTCTGATGACACTAAATTAGGGCATTAATGGAATATACAATTAAGTTTTTATTGTCACCTTAAACAAGCAGAATCTCAGAACTCAACACGTGAAATAATAATCAACACTAATTAGAATTACACGACGTGAGAACACTCCAGACTAATTTACACAAAATAATTTGTAGTATAAGCTTGTTGCCAAAAAGGTAGGTTTATGTAGGTAATACTAGCAAAAACATTTGTTATTTTGATGGTGATAGTCTAAGATCCGTACTAGAGTAATCATTGTATGGCCAGGAATTTTTTAGCCAACCCACAGGAGATGTGTTTTGCAATTTAAATTTGCCAAAAACCTTTCAACTCTTTTTATTTCCACTAATCTCTGGCCACTTACGATATTTATCAAAAGCAAAACTTTAAAACTTTTTTATAGTGCCATTTTGATTGTGTCTGTTCCTCAGTACACATAATTATCATAAGTTCTAAAACGGCATAAGTACTTTGTGTGTGGCATTCATTAAGTAATAAGTGCACTTACTACGTCTAAGTTCAGTTAGTTCTTCTCAATTGCCTGTCATCTATCTATTAAGTATACTAATCTATTTCCATTTTTCTTTTTTTAAACATTTAACGTTACGAATGAATGCTTTTCTTTCTTTAAAAAAAAAAGGAATGTGTGTGACGGATGGACAATGCGAAGCTAAAACCACTCAAGTTAGAGTCTTGCAATTTCCAAAAATGAAGCTAAGAGCTAGCTATTTTATTATTCTTTCACGGGTGCTTTGTGTGGCGTCCTCAGAGTGCTAAGTGCACTTAAGCCATTTTAGTTACGTCCATCTCACAGAACTATCATCCTACTAATATTATAAATGCAAAAGTTCGTGAGTACGCTAAAACGACTGGACGGATTTAGACGGAATGTAGCTTTACGTCTGGAATATCACCTAACACAGCCCATATATTAGTAAAAAACCGGTTGTCTGTAAAGTCGGTTTACGGACGATAATTTAACGTGACAACGTCGTAACAAAACATTCAAAAAACAAAAATGAAACCAGGCGGTCATCCATCCAAGTACTGACCGCGCCCGACATTGCTTATTTAACCTCGGTGATCGGACGAGAACCGGTGTTTTGTCAAATATCTTGAAAACGGTGCATCCTATGGCAAAATCAATGAAATTTTCATCCCCCTTTAAAGCCACCGCACCCACCTCAACCCCCCCACCGCACCTCCCCATTAAAAATTACCCGAGCGCTAGTACATCCAGGCGCGCGCTGCTCTTTTGTACATCCTGGCCTTCACTGCTTTGTACGGGACATGTACGTACATGTACGTTACATTGCGTGATCCTTTTTCGTGCGTGCAGCCGGCGTTCATCGATTTTTTAGACGTTGTCACGTCAAAAAAACTATGATAGTTTATGTTCGAAGCAAGCCACACAGAAGAGACATGGGACGGAGGCGCGACGCATTCGTGGCGTCACTTGAATCTGTTTTCACACTAAATGTATTGAAGCGTCGCGATCCAAAGCAGACTGAAGAAACGGGGCGGAGACGCGGCCTGCGAACAAACGACGCGGACTGCGCCCGCGTCCCACGACTCACCTGGCTGCCCTGCAGACCCTAAAACGCAGTAAGAGCAAAAAGCGATTAATCGTAGACCATTATGTTCCTTACGCTGTGCTTGTTATAGTTCAATATTCAACAAACGTAAAAACCCTCTTACTGCGTTTTAGAGTTTGCAGGGCAAACTGTGGCTTGCGCCTTACTCACTTAGATATTTCATTTGCTGCCACACTTTGCTGCGCGCTACGCTCGTAACCAGTAGCAGCGTTTTTCTGTTTTGTAGCGAAAACTGCCTACGAACACAGAACACGCCTGATGGGTTCTTGGCACTGAATGTGAAGTTAGTTTTAGTCAGGTTGGAGACTGAAAAGACTGAGTCTCGTTACCTATTTATCTCATACCTAGAAACTAGGTCATCATCATCATTTCAGCCGAAAAACGTCCACTGCTGAATATAGGCCTCCCCCAAAGCTCGCCAAACATATCGGTCCCGTGCCATCCGCATCCAACGCGATCCCGCAACCTTGACCAGGTCGTCGCTCCATCTTGTTGGATGCCTACCTACAATGCGTAGACGCCACTCGAGAACTAGGTAATGTGTACAAATTTCGTAAATTTATAGCGTTTTGTATGATGATAAATAAAAAATATAAACACATAGATTGAAGCCGTAGTGTCCTACTGGTTTGACCTAGCTTCTCTACTAGAGGGTCGTGGGTTCGAGTCCTGGTTCGTGGTTTTTGAAATTTACTAGCGAAATTACATTTGAAATTTACTAAAAGCTTAATAATGAAGGAAAACATCGTGAAACCCGCAAACACCTGCGAAGTAATTCAAATGTGTGTGTGAAGTTCCCAATCCGCAGTGGTTCCGCGTGGGAACTACGACTCATTCCGAGAGGAGGCCCGTGCTCTGGAGTAGGATGTACGTAGGCTGAGATTATGAGATTCTAAAGCAAACTCATTAATGAACTCGTCCCGTGCAGAACTAAAGCGTTTCTGAACACGCTATTAAAGCTTCATTAAAACCCGCTTCTGCTTGATAAAAACCCGCGCGTCATAGGCCCTAGGTTTTACGAACGTCTACCCTCTGACTTAAAAAGTGAATTTTCGGACGAAACATTTGGACGCTGACTTAAAAAACTGCTTATGGATAAATCATTGTACTCTGTAAAAGAGTATGATATTATCATTACTTAATTTTGACATCTGAATCTGTATGTATTTTTATTCTTTTTGTTTTTATTGTTATTATTTATTTATTATTTGGTCTTTTATGACATCTTCACATTATGTGAATTAATATTATTCATTTAATATTTTTATGTTGTAGTTCTTAAATTTCTTTGACATTCACACATTATGTGATTTAATATTTTATTGACATTTTTGTTTTATCTCACTTTTATTGTTTTTAATATTATTATCTTTGTGACATTTTAAATTAATATATTTTCCATTTATGTTTTTCAAATTCTTTTGACGATCTTTTTGTGAATTCTTTATATTTGTGACATTTCGAATGCTGAATATAATTGTAATTTTCAATCAGAAATAAATGAATCTATCTAATCTAATCTGTCATTATGATCGTCTAAATACAATTATACTGGAGTCTATCTACACACTCGATTTGCAATCGGCGTTGAACAACAGGGGGCAGAATATTGAATCAATCACAAATGCATGGAATAGTGTTCGCCGGCGGCTCCGTGTGAAAGGTCCTTTATGGCCTCATGTTTGTTCGCCCACATTGTTATAAGCTAATGGCTATTGAATTATGATTTGATCGTGTGTTAGCAGCTTTAGTTTTTGTTCCAGATTCAATTTGCGATTTCGCGCTTTAGCATTCAGCGTTTTTGCGCGTCGTGCAAATAGAGTAGGTAAGTTTTATTTTGTGTTTTTTGGTACTGGCAGGTTGCCCGTTCTTTGTTCAAATAAAAAAAATTTGAAAACAGAAAAGTTGGTTGGAAAAAGAATTAGATCTGCAACAGAATTTAACGTGAATTTACTAAGAGTGAACGAAGGGACGGGATTTTTTAAAGTTTTATAAATGTTTAATTTAAAAACCAATCACATATTTTAAAACTAATAGTTTCTTACTTATAGAATTAAAAGCAACACCTAATAAATAAATATCATTGGACAATTGACACCAATTAGCTTAGTATTAAACTAAGCAGAGCTTGTAGTACGGCTATTAGGTAACGAATAAACAAAATTACATAGGTAAATACATAATATTTAATTTCATACAAATTAATATAGCCGTTTTAGCGTGAAAAAGTAACACACACACCCACACATACACATACACGCACACGAACACACTTTGGACTCACTCACTCAAACTCATGGACTCATGTACACACGCAAGTATTCACAAACTTCAGCATTTATGATATTAGTAGAATTGACTACCCTGTCCAAAACAGAAACGAGAATTCATAATATTTTGTCAACTAATTAATTGAAACTAACAATTTCCTTTCACACAAAGCAAATTATTTGATCAAGAATGTTCCCTTTGCATTTCACGAACGCTATTCAGTTCAAATTGAATTAGACAAGGTTTCAGAGCCTTTCCAGGTCGCTCCCGTGCAAAACCATCTCGAATTCAATTCAAAATGCAGTTCGCTGGTAGTGGTTCACTGCAGACGAGGTATAATTATCACTTGTTAGAGCAATTAAGCTAGAATAATCTTCGTACTCGAGAATTTGATTGGAGTTTCAACTGTGAAACATCACGTTTCAGAATGATACGAGGAGCAAGCTATGCCTAGGGACATATTATTTTGCCAGTTACAAATGTAGATGTAAATTGATATGGGTTATTTTTCACCCCAAAAACGTTTTTGTTTAAGAAACACTTTAACTGTGTGGTAAGCTTTTTAAAGGGGAGGCCTATAGGCTATTATATAAAAATAAGCTTTTATAGAGCAGGCATGAGGGCACAGGCTTCTCAAAATGAGAAAGCTTGGGTCTTAGTTCTCACGCGTGGCCTGTGCGGATCGGGAACTTCACACATACACGCATGCAAGCCCAACCACCCGAAGCACACACATACGTACGCACGCACGAACTTTTTGTACCTATGGTATGAATTCTCCCGTGAAATCTATTATTATTATTATTATTTCGCGACTGTCCAAGGATATAATTCTGCCCTCCTAATGAAGAATGCAGTAATCGACAAAAAAAACGATTTTGACTTTTTACGCAAAATGGCACCGGTGAATTCGTCCGGTGCCATTTTGCGTAAAAAGTCAAAATCGATTTTTTGTCGATTACTGCATTCTTCATTAGGAGGGAAGAATAGTTTTAGCGATTTTGTATTGGAAATCATAACTCATACTGTTTGATTGCACTTTATGAGATTGGACTCAGGTTTCAGGTATTGGCGTTAGATTAAAAGCTTTTAGTTACGCAGTAACAACTAAACTATTAGAGTCGACGGTTGTAAATAAACTCCACATATTATAAGCTCTCAAGAGTATATGGCTGTGAAATGTAATCCCAGACAGTTTACGTCTCAAATTAAATACCAACTGCTGAGTACACTGAACCTTAATTCTATGATGTACCTATTGAATGTTTGCGTACCGTAACTTGCAAACTCAGACCAAATAAAACGTAGACGAAATTTCTCGAGTGACCCGAAGAGCAAAGCGGACTTGCTAAGGTACAAAAGGTACCAACTTGATACCAAAGGCCTCGATCAGGTATCAACTAACAAAGACACGCAAAAGAGAGTGTTCTTGTGTGAATAACGTTATTCAATTTTTTTCTTCGCTTTTGAAGGTGCAGAAAGTGAATGGAGAAGAAAAGTTGAAGGAAAACTAATAATGAGGTTTTGAGGTTAGTTGGGGAGAAAAGATTGTATAAAAATATTGGGATAAGAAGAAGAAAGATGTGGTGCCCAGCGGTTTGACCTATAGCCCCTCAAGCAGAGGGACGTGGGTTCAAATCCCGGCTTGCACCTCAGAGTTTTTCGGACCTGCGAAGATATTCAATGGTTCCCAATCCGCTCTGAACCCGCATGGGAACTACAGCCCAAGCCCTCTCATTCTGAGAGGAGGCCTGTGCCCTGCAGTGGGACGTGTATAGACTGGTATGACTCCACTGACAAAAGTACAATGAAGATAACTTTGTTGATACAGCTAGGTACAGAATACTTGTCTTATGCTGAGTTAGTATCCGATTCTCAACCGTAATGGACTTTATCTTAATCCTTCGTATTAATAATAGGTATTGGTCTGTCTTGTGTTTTTGTGAATAAATGTATTTTATTTTTTTCTATACAGCTAATTATAACCTAATAGCGGGACCTCAAAATGACTCCAGCAACTTTTAAAACATCTCCGTGCAAATCTGATTAACAGTTCGCACTTAACTCATCAATAAACAAATCCAAACAAATTCACCAAGCCCCTCATCGCTCGCGCAGAGCCGAACGTCCAATTTAAAGATGGCGACCATTCGCAGCACGTCCCCATGCCTTCGTTAGAACTGAGTTAATTATTCAAATAACCGCTCTTGACTTGAGCAGCTATTAGACGAGGTCGGTAGGAAACTGAGGTGTAGGCGGATCGGGACTTATTTTGCGAATCTTTCATATTTACATACTAGGTCAAGATGAGTTTACTTGGAACTGATGATCGAATTGTTTGCCAGAATAACACACATAGTTGGAAGCAAAAAGGAACGTAAAGTACATTATTCAAAATCAGCACGCCTAACTGCGCAGATAATTATGTTATAATGTATATCAAACTATATATTCTTCTTCTTCAGCCTTTTTTAATCTTCTCAGTGTAGGCCTCCTTCAATTCTTTATCAAACTATATATTTCATACTAAATACACACAGAACATGGATGCACAGGAAAAACCCCAGAAAAAAGACCAGCGCTGGGAATCAAACCCTCGCTCGTAGATTTCATTTCATGGCCGATGGAGCCAAAAAGCTCGAATGGCGTTCATGGACCGGAAGACCCAGTGCAGGTTGGCCTCCAAAAAAAAAAGAGCGACCGTCTGGTTAAAAGTGAGGCACTTCTGGTGCGTTGCGTCGCGTTACGTCGTCGCAACGTTGACGCTGTGCCGTTTTAAATATATTTTTATGACATGCCACATTGATGTGTTGCGTCTTCTCACGTGAAATTTCAACGGATCGACGGACTAGAGACGAAGCGGGGGAAGGGTGATGACGGTGCGCTCTCTCTAACCAGTACTTTTTTGTCGTGCGTCGACGCAGCGCAAATGTCACATACAATGCGTTGATTCGTTGCGATGATGCGACGTAACGTTACACAGTGTATCAGTAGAGCCTCACCTAAGGGTTGCCGCTTCGATCAACAATACAATTGTATTGTTGATCGAAGGGTTGCCGTAACGCGTTGGATCCGGATAGCGCCGGACCAGTCTGTTTGGTGAAGCTTGGGGAGACCTATGTTCAGCGGTGGACGTCTTTCAGCTAAAATAAATAACGATTGTGTATTGTTTTTGTCAAGGACTATTAAGTGCGTTTATCTGTTTCAGCCCACCTTTGACTGCAACACAAAGCATGACGTCCGGAACTCAAAGGGCGCAAGCACGGCCAACTGCATGCGATAGGATATTGGAATAAAGCAAATAAAGGCAAAGCCCCTCTCTATATGCATGTAAATCTGCCCGGGGCTCTGATACCGAATACAGATTGAAACGAACGGAGGCTTAACATTTTTATTGCATACTCGTTGAAGCCTGTGGCTCCACGCATGTTTTGCGGGAAATTAAATTTAGCGAAGACTAGGGGCGGAACCCTAGTGCGTATCGCCAAGTCATAGATACTGATCAACGTTTATACTTCATTCTGGCTAAAGACCCAGCCACGATTACGCGTGAGTTTTAGGGAGCGTTTTTTAGGAGTCTGTATCCGAGGGTCCATGGTAGCCTAGTGCTTTGACCAATGGCCCTCAAGCTGAGGATCGTGGATTTGAGCCTGGGCTTCAACTCTAAATTTTTCGGAGTTTATGTCTCTTTCTTTTTCTCTCAATTTATATTTAAACTAGCTGTTGCCCGCGACTCCGTCTGCAAAGAATAGAGGTATAAAAATTAGCCTACGACCTATACCCAGACCTATCGAATATGGAGAAAAAAGTTTCATAAAAATAGGTCAAGCCGTTTCGGAGTAGTTCGATAACAAACACCGTCATCATCATCATCATTTCAGCCGAAAGATGTCCATTGCTGAACATAGGCCTCCCCCAAGGCTCGCCAAATAGATCGGTCCCATGCCCTTCGCATCCAAAGCGATCCCGCAACCTTAACCGGGTCGTCGCTGCATCTTGTTGGAGACCTATCTACACTGCGTCTTCCGGACCGTGGACGCCACTCGAGAACCTTTTTGCCCCATCGGCCATCAGTTCTACAAGCGATGTGCCCTGCCCACTGCCACTTGTCTTGAGTCTGGCGATTCTTCGTGCTTGTCGGTGACAACAAATACAAATAAATTTATTTCGCTTGAAATATGGTACAGAAGATGGCTCAACAATCATATATAATGGCTCACATATTTCGCCAGTATCTGGCATGCAAAATTTTACAATAAATATTACTAAACATTACAATTAAACTACGGTTCATTACGGGACTTTAGTTCTTGCGCGGATTTCATCATTTCTAATTCGATCCCGCAGAGAAACTCCGAGCACAGCCCTCTCCATTGCCCTCTGAGTGACTTTAAGCTTCCTTATGAGGCCCATCGTTAGCGGCCACGTCTCAGTGCCATAAGTCATCACTGGCAACACGCACTGGTCAAAGACTTTTGTCTTGAGACACTGCGGTATATTGGATGACAAGATATTGCGGAGCTTCCCGACGCTGCCCAGCCGAGTCTTATTCGTCGATTTACCTCTTGACACCGTGACACGAGATTTTTATATATTAAAAATTTACCTTGAGCTTTACGGTGAAGGAAAACATCGTGTAACCTGCATACACCTGCGAAGAAATGGTGATTGTCAATGGCGTGTCAATGATGTCTGTAAAGTTCTCAATCCGCATAGGGCACACGAGAGAACTACGGTCCAAGCCCTCTCATTTTGAGAGGCCTATGTCTTGCATTAAGACGTATACAAGCCGAGATGATTATCCGAAGGATCACTACAGTAAGATTATTTTCACTTTGACACTCGGCAATTCTACTTCGAGAGAGATCGGAAGTGCAGTACTTAAGGCCGAGGTTTTGTGATTAATAACATTAAATAGGTTTGGATATTTTGTGTGATTAAATTCTAGAATTTTGTTAATTTTTCTATGAGAAAACACGATTAAAACTGACGTCTCAGTGTCAAAGTGGAAATAATCTTACAGTAGTAACGTAGCAGTGTTTAATGTCACTAACAATAATCTTAAATATTTAAAGATTGTAACTAAGTATAAGAAAAATGTTTTTTTGTAACATTAATTGCAATAAACAGATTAAATTCTTTTTAAATTTTTTTTTTTTATAACACTGTGCGTCACATGGCTGTATCTCAAGAACCGTAATGGAAAACTCGAGAGTTACACAGCTCACACAGCTTTTTATTGGTACCGAGGTCTAATGTAATTAAGTGTAAATCGGTCATGCAATCGACGCAGACTCCTTGAAATGTAGCCTAAGTAAGCAAGCCAAGATTCTGCAGTAAGCTGTTTCAGCAACGCTAAAAAGGGAAAATGTGTCGACTGGAACAAGCTTTAAACGGAGTAAAGTGATGCCCGAGGCATTCGATACGAGCCGGATGGTGCAAATGCTACGGAGAAAGGAAGATTTTATTGACACGTTTTGTAAAGCAAAATAAGTGATTGCATTTGAAATGTAACTTTAGAAAAGTCGTTAAAGAAAGCCAATATACCATAAAAAAATTCAACGATATTAATAAATATTTTTATCGTTACACTATGCCCATTACACTCCACTACCATTATCAATCATAATTAGTAATTGCCGTACAAAATCTATTGCCGTACAGTAAGATTATAATTTTTACTTTGACACTTGGAATGTCTCAGTTTTAATCGTAAAGGTTCATGTTTTTTTATACAGTACTTAAAAGAATCCTAGAATTTAATCATATAAAATATCCAAACCTATTAAATGTATATTTCATACTGAATACAAACTGAAACATGGATACACAGAAAAGACCCAGAAAAAGAGACCAGCGCTGGGAATCGAACCCAGGTCCTCAGCATACCGTGCTGCGTGCCAAACCCCTACACCACCACTGGTCAGGAGTTTAGACACAATTTTTTCCTATGTATCGACATTTTGAGTTTGTTTTTATAGTCGCTTAAATACAAAAAGACTCAAAAAACCAATCTTGCTAATAAATGTAATTAATAAAATAACAAAACCTCAGCCTAAGTATTGCACCTCCGATCTCTCTTGCTGTATATCGAGAATTGCCGAGTGTCAAAGTGAAAATAATCATACTGTATTGTGTTTTAAAAGCTCATAAAAAGTACGTCAGTTGATTGTTGGTGCCATCCTTATTAATAAACTCCCGTCATAGTGACGTTCAACCAAACGTGCGTCACAAACACGTATAGACAGACACGACCGAGCTGAATGCATTTTACATACAAGACTAGAGATTTGCTAATTCTCTTGGAATGATCCAATATGCAAATCTAGGGATGCATGCACGGTGGCACAGTGCATGAATAGTTTCGCAGTAGCGCATGAGAAAAATTTGTTGATAGTAAAACTTTTGGCATCATCATCATCAAACGACGAAATCGAACGACGTTCACTGCTGAATATAGGCCTCCCCCAAGGCTCGCCAAACAGATCGGTCCCGCGCCATCCGCATCCAACGCGTTCCCACAACCTTAACTTTTAACATTTAACTTTTGTAAATACAAAAAAGCCTGATGGTTCGACCAGTGGCCTCTCAAGCAGAGGGTCGTAGGTTCTAGTTCGGGCTTGCACCTCTGAGTTTACAAGCGAAGTTACATTTGAAATTTACCATGAGGCTTTATGGTGCAAAAAAAAAATCGTGAGGTATTAATAGGGGATATTTTACAGAAAATAACCAACGAAGAAATTAAGTGATGTGCGTGTTTCAAATCCGCAATGGGCCCGCGTGGCAACTACGGCCCAAGCTCTCTCATTCTGAGAGCTGGCCTGTATCCTGCAGTGGGACGTATATAAGCTAGAATGATAACTTTTATCTTTTTAAACCATAAAAATCAATAGCGCTCTTGATTCTGAGTAAAAATACATTTTCTCATTTCAAAATTTTTTTCATAAAAAATGCCCAGATATTAAAAAATTCAAGTTGACATACTGTTATATAACTATATTGTGCTTCCGTTGAATGCGTATAAAAACAGGCTCAGTAAATATTCAACTGTAAAATACGGGCGCCGAAAGCTATAATCTGATATTTATATGAAGCTTGTAAACTGGTAAACTTTATTCTTTTACCTTTATTCATTAGCGTCAAAATGGAATATCTTTACCTCTGCAAAAGCATAAGGATATGCTAAAGTCAACCGTATACTTTGAATGGTAATTTTGCTGTCCGAGAAAGTATTCTGTAAACGTCTCCCTATATTCAGGGCAAGTCTTTGAGATAGACGTTTTACATGCTGATATATTGGCATAGAAAAGATTTATTCCATTTTAAAACTAGGTACAGTCGAGTGCATAAATATCTATGCAGCCAACGCGTCAAATAAGTATGTGCAAACAGCAACCTTATAGTTAGTGACTAGCTGTATAGATGTTGTTGAGGCCTTGGTAATATAATTTATGACCTTGGCTCTACCAGGGGGGGTTCACTCCGCAGTTTAGGTATGTTCGGCCGGTGCGCGGCCGGTTCACCACCGTACTCCCAAGTCAAGCGTGGTTATAGAAGTTTTACTTCAAAAACCCCCGATTTTGAAACATTCTTCCGCTCCGCTCCGCTCCTATTGGTGTTAGCGTACTGATATAAAGCCTATAGCCTTTTTCGATAAATGGGCTATCTAACACTGGAAGAATTTTTCAAATCGGATCAGTAGTTCCTGAGATTAGCGCGTTCAAACAAACAAACAAACTCTTCCGCTTTATAATATTATAGTATAGATTTTTACAACAAAGAATGACTTCTAAACGATCTTATAATCCGTATAAAATATACTGTTGCATTTAAAGGTAGTTTACTGAATTACACTGTTATCTTTCTTGATTTATATACCTAGCTAAAATATCGGTGAGTGGAAACCCTGTGCTCTCGGTTTCGGTTCAGCGGTGTCCAACGGAATATGAACGCTCGTGACACACGATAAGTTTCAATTTCACGTGCAAGCAGTTAACGGTCGTAAGAGTAGGCAAATTGACTTACCTAAGTTGACTTTTGTTCGAGAGTGATCCTTCTGTACAGTGTGTATTAATTCAGTAAATTACCTGTAAACACAGCAGTATCTTTTATATGGATTATATTAAGATCGTTTAGAAGTCATTGTTTGTTGCAAAAATCACAGAAAAATAATTAGTTACATACGCGCGGCGCGGCTAGCGTGCGAACCGAATACCAAGCGACAACCTACTGCCATACGCCTGCCCGGGAGGCACGCCGGCTGAACATACCTAAACTGCGGAGTGAAACCCCCCTGGCAATGGTAAAAGTGGGCATTTCATCATGCTTGAACTATATCAAAATTTTTCAAAAAATCAAAATGAAAAAGTAGTGTCTGTAAGTGGGCCGCTAAGGGCTCTCTTACATATTTTTTAGTCTACCAGCGCTTTTGGAACCATGAAGCACAGAGTATTAATTTTTGTTTTCTGAAATCTGATTACAATTTATCTTGCAATACACAACCACAAATGCATTATACAAAGAAAACTCACAAGACATAGTCACAAGACAGCGTTTTATGAACATATTGTGAAAACATCACAGCAACTACTTCACTGACACCAGTTTATTGACCGAGAGATGTTTTAGATTTTACTTAAGATTTTCACTTTATGTACTTAGTTAACTTATGCGAACTAAGTGACAAACGTACTTAGATCAAAAGACAAGTATGTTCATGAATACATTTAGCAAAATAATATCATTTTCGGAAATCAGCAACATATTTTACAACTGTCAATATTTTGAATAAATCAAAACAACCCCGAGGGTAGATTATTGTGGGAATTTATGGACGTTATCCAAATAATGCACATTAATTATCTCAGTACGGCCATAACTTTATTTTTTTAACTCACTGTATCATAATGGCTTATCGGTTAGGTAGGGATTACTATTATTTATTTTGGTTTCGTTAGTATATATTGACATACTAGCTTTGACCCGGGGCTTTGCATGCGTTATCACACTGGCGATTTGTGAACGTATAACGTTCGCCTCAAGCGCGCAGCGAATTTGCCGCGAGCGCGTAGCAAATTCGTTGCCTCTATACTTAGTGCTGGGACGCCATGATGTATAGTCGGGGTAAGAAAAGGTTCGTCACTTTTCGACTCTATGTCAACGAGTTAAGGTCGAAAAGTGACGAACCTTTTTTTACCCCGACTATTCAAAAACTGAAGTGGGTAAAATAGATGTTACAGTAAGATTATTTTCACTTTGACACTCGGAACGTCTCAGTGTTCGTGTTTTCTTATCTTACTTACATAAGGTCCTAGAATTTAATCACAAAAAACATCCAAACCTATTTAATCTACTTTAAACATAAAACTACCGTGAGACTCACTCATAGTTAAAATAAACGGATCACTTACGTCTTAAAACGAGTTAAACTAGACATGTTTCGAGCTAATCCGTAGCCCTTCTTCCCGTAGCCCGCACGTCACGGCGGCTGCCAAACGCGCACTGCGTGCCACCGCCCTGGTTGCGCGGCTACTCGACGTAACTGACATACCCTACATTTGACGAGTACGTCGAGTTAAACTCGTTTTAGGACGTGAGTGATCCGTTTATTTTCACTATTTAATCTAATATAACAAAACCTCAACCTAATTATTGCACTTCCGATCTCTCTTGATGTATGTCGAGAATTGCCGAGTGCCGAAGAGGATATAATCTAACTGTAGCTGACGTATGTGAGTGTACATCATGGCGTCCCAGCCCTATACAGGGTGGAAAGTTGAGATGGGGCAGCAAGGGCAGCTACTAGATCCCTTGCTGCTACGCGGAAATGCTCTTAGGAGACCTTTACTAACTTTTTGAGTGATGACAATCGACATTCACAGATTTTTGATAAAATGTACAGTCAGCGAGAAAATCAACAGATTTGACTTATTTTTTTTTTAATGACAATCGGTCCCATTTCTATCGAGGATTAAACACTCTTTGAGACCAACTGAGGTTAGAGTACTAGAACACCCACAAATCAAAGAAAACTTTTTCCATACAGTTTGTAGGGTAATTAATTACAATGTGAAATTTTCTTTAGCTTAAAGTTCATTAAATTGTAGACAACTACAATTAAGATATTAGAAATGAGAAAAATCGGTATCATTGTTATAAAAAAATAACTAGTCTGTGTTTCATTCTTTTAGGCGGACTTGCACCTAAAATTGAATACTGGATTAAGACACTAACTTTAGTTAAAATGTTCAGTTTTTAGTTGTCTACATACTGTTTAATTTTCTTTAAGCATAAAGGATTCATATTCGTTAAAAACAACATGCGAAAGTTTCACTTTCCAAATTACCCTACGAACTGTATGGAAAAAGTTTTCTTTGATTTGTGAGTGTTCTAGTACTCTAACCTCAGTTGGTCTCAAAGAGTGTTTTGATCCTTGATAGAAATGGGACCGATTGGCATTAAAAAAAAATAAGTCAAATCTGTCGATTTTCTCGCTGACTCTACATTTTATCAAAAATCTGTGAATGTCGATTGTAATCACTCAAAAAGTTAGTAAAGGTCTCCTAAAAGCATTTTCGCGTAGCAGCAAGGGATCTAGTAGCTGCCCTTGCTGCCCCATCTCAACTTTCCACCCTGTATAGACGCGACGAATACGTTGTGTGTTCGCCGCGAACAAGCCGTGTGTTCGTCATTCCAACCTACATACGTCCCGCTGCAGGGCGCAGGTCTTCTCGCAGAATGAGAGTGCTTGGGCCGTAGTTCCCATGAGGGCCCAGTGCGGATTGGAAACTTCACAGACACCATTGAATTTTTTCTCATGATGTTTTCCTTCACCGTAAAGCTCATGGTAAATTACAAATGTAATTTCGCACATAAATTCTGAAAAACTTAAAGAGTTGCGAGCCGGGATTTGAACCCACGACCCTCTGCTTGAGAGGCCATCGGTCAAACCGCTAGGCCACCACGGCTTTTTTCACGCGTTCGCTCTGCTTCTAATACGTTCGTAAATCACCAGTGGGATATAGCTCTTAGATCTGGCGGGTTACCTTCGTTTCATCAAAAAACATAATAACTATAAACTCAAAATTTTAAAAAACCCCCAACGCAGTTATGTCACACGTATCTTTGAACATAAAGTACCTGTTATGCGTCTATGATCCCTTCCGCAGCTATCGAAAGAGCTGATAACTTTGAAACGGCTGAACCGATTTTGATGAAACAGTATCTAAGAACCATCGCCAAGAAAATCGCTTTCTAATAAAAAAAACAGTATCCAAATCGGTTCACGCGTTTAAGAGCTATGAAGCCACAGACAGACTATTTCGACAAAAATTTTGTCTCTGAGTTAAAAAATAGTAGAACTCGGTTCGACGTACGTTGAACGCATAGTCCTTCAAACAATGTCGCAGTCTATTGTATATTCTGGTCCTGCTCAAAATGCAATTCCGCTGTGCAATCCTAAAATGGAACATTCTGTACGCAAAGTACACTTTTTTTTTCAGTCTTTACACTGACCCACCACCCATGAAATTTTTAATGCGAAACTAGATCACAGAAAACCTTGTTCGTACAGGTACGACTGTAATGCAATTTAATACTCACGCATTTATAGTTGCGATTACAAGAAAACGGCAACAATTTGCACGAACATAATTCTTGAAAAATAAATACAATTATGTTTCGAAAAATCCTTATCTTATTTCATTCATTGGTTCAAATCTGTAACAAATATGAAATTATTTTTGACTTCTTAATTTGACTGAATTTTTCCTAACGTGGATTAAAAAAAAAGTATTGTTGCATTGCAAGACTGAAATAAATTTGACTAGCTTAACCATCCGCTGAAGAATTCCGGATTAATATTATGAGACAGCGTATATATTTTCGAAAAAAATGTAGGTAGTCTTTTTATGCTTCATGGAAGTAACTAGCATTAAAATCAAGTCTTGAGGCTACCTATTACTCTCCTACTAACATAGTTCTAAGCAAAGTGTGCTAACAATTTATGTACTAAAACTATGAGCCACTACGCAATGTAGGTAGGCCTCCAACAAGAAAAAAAATAAAAAAAAAATAAAAAAAAAATGATTTATTGTACCATCAACATCAAATTAGTTACAGTGCTCAATACATAAAGTAGGTTTGTACAGAGAAATCACAGGAGTTGTCATACTTTCTGACCCCCCAAACTAGGTAAGGACCTGTGTAGTGTCTTGGGGGACTAAAAGCAACGACCTAATTTAGGTGGCGGGAACGCATTGGATGCGGATAACGCAGGACCGATCTGTTTGGCGAGCCTTGGGGGAGGCCTATGATCAGCAGTGGAGGTCTTTCGGCTGAAATGATGATGATGATGACTTTGAGCCACGTTGTCTGAAAATGATATAAATGTTGCGCCGAGACGAACTCTGGCGAACAATAATTAACAGCTCACCGAATTCGCATCCCCGGCAGTCGTATCCTTTCGAACAGGACTTCAAAGTATGGGAAGCCTTTGTTCCTAGTGTCCCACGCAACCACACAATGACGGTCATTTTTTTAAACTAACATCCAATCCAATCCTTTTGAACGCGTTCCCGTGCGAATTGGGAAACCGAGTGCACCTGCCCGCATCAGTATTGATGCGTTCGGCGTGTTATTTTGGGGATTATTCAGGCGGTTCAAATAGCGCAGGTTTAGCGGTCTGAGGCCGTATTGCCTAAAGGCGGGTCTGGGCCATACACAGTGGCGCCGTAGGGTAAATTTGCGCCCTGGGCGGTGTTGTATTGAGTACCCCTACTTAAAAAAAAAAACAAATACTAAAAATGCTTCATCATAATCATTATTTCAGCCGAAAGACGTCCACTGCTGAACATAGGCCTCCCCAAGGCTCGGCAAACAGATCGGCCCTGCGCTATCTGCATCCAATGCGTTCTCGCTATCTTCACCAGGTTCTAAACAAGCTTACGAGACTTTATTCTAGGTACTAAAATATTCGATCACATTATCAAAATTGAATTTTCTGTCTCTTTCAATTGATAAAATCTAAAGATTGGTTAACACGCTTGGCTCATTGAAGACCTTAAAAATAAAGTAAAGAACAGTAAAAGCTTATGGCCCTACTGAGTTTTTGACGCATTTATTGCATTCATTTAATCTCGTGCTGTATGTAAGATATATGTATGATATTTGAGGATTCACTCTAATGAGAAGTGTTTATCGAATTACGATTATTTGTAAATCGCTCGATAGAAAAAATCCAACGACGTCTCTAAAAAATAAAATAAATTCGTAGTACGACCAAGGATGATTTAGACTGTATTAGCAATCGCCATAGTACCGATCGGCCGCGGAAAAATAGTTCGATTATTAAATCTAGATGTCGCTGACTTAAAGCCCGAGGCTTTGAAAGCAAAACAATAAGACTACCTACAGATATTTAATATTACTGCAAATGTATTGTTATGAAATATTTTTGAAAAATAATGCATTTGTAGTAATATGAAACATCTGTAATAGTCTTATTGTTTTGCTTATCTAGATTTAATAATCGAACTATTTTTCTGCGGACGATCACTATGGCGATTGCTAATCCAGTCTATATCATCCTTGGTACGACGTAAAATACTGCACGGCAGGTCATGACTTTTTTGAATGGTAATAAAACAAGATGTTTTCTAGGGCGTAGTGTTGCTACATTTTTAAAATGTGTATTTGTTTTAGTAATACGATGAAAATACCTAAATACACGCGCAGTCTAACCAACCTATCTTGAGCCATCGGGTTTCCCCCATGTCCGCGTGAGTGCTGCTTTAGTTCTCCCTCGGCTTTGATTCTAGCCGCTCTCACGCACACATACACGAGTGCATAGAATACACAAAATAGATTAGTGCGATTAGCTCGCACAACAAAAAACGTTACAAATTTTATTAAATCAGTTAAGTTCATAAATCTCATTAATTTGAACAAAATCGAGTCAAAGATCTGCGGCTCTATTCACCATCCTCCATCTTATACCGTTAGACAAGAGAAAGAAATAGTGATAGCGATAGCAAGCGCCTGCGCCTTTGACAATAAGCGTCCTGGATTTAAAAAGTTCTAAACAAAAAAACAGTTCAAAGGCCTGTTATGTTCACAGCTACAACACATCGAGGGAAGTATAGAGCGCCCTACAATCATATTTTTAAAGTCTAAACTCCTGGATTAACTAAGTTGATGGATGAATTCACCATTCTAACATTATGCGTGACCGTTCGTCCACATTCTCACTTCGTTCACATTCCCATTTCGTCCACATTCCCATTTCGTCCTTTTCCCACTTCGTCCACATTCCCATTTAGTCAACATTCCCATTTCGTCCACGTTCTCATTTCGTCCACATTCCTAGCCGATTTTAATGCGGTTTTCGCTATCACTTAGCTTAATTCTCAGGGAAGATATTATTTGGTGATTTAGGTACCTATTCATGTTAACAAAAATACTTGCTAAGCACGGTGCGGGTCAATACTATTCAGATACACTACAATTTCGGTACTATTTTGTTCCGAAATGGGAATGTGGACAAAATGGGAATGTTGACGAAGTGGGAATGTGGACGAAATGGGAATATGGACGAAATGGGAATGTGGACGAAATGGGAATGTGGACGAAAAGGGATTGCTGACGAAGTGGGAATGTGGACGAAATTAACACAAACGATTTGATCATATCCATTAGAGATTTGTTCAAATTTCTTTTTGGCCATTTCTCTGCGACACAACATAGTACATTAAGAAGTAGGTATCACATTCATACATTCATTTTCAACACACTCCAGTAAAACTAGGAACCCACGAAGGTTAGCAAAAATGTATGCCGGTTCTCAATAACTAAGCCCGGACATCGAAGGCACATTATAACAGCTTAGGATGGCGGTCGCAAATAAATTTCCCAAGAGACGCGTATTTTACTTGGGCCGGGCATTCGGGACGTTAGATGATCCGAATTATTTTAAAAATACGTCCTTTTCAGTTTTATGCGGCCGCAGCTATATTTCCCAGTGGTCGGATGCGTAGGGGGTAGTTCTTTAGTGTTAGGACATTCGGGTGTTCGGGATTTTTCTCTGGACATATAAATTAACAGCTGTTGGCCACGATTTCATCTGCAACACATTTCTGTCATGCCGTGAGTACGCTATTTTCCGGGATATAAAACTAGGTTCCACTGTTGTAGCCCGAATTTTTTTAATCCTATTTTCAGTACCACTAGTTTCACAATTTTTTTATTTAAAATATTATCCCATGAGAACTCTTAAACGGGTTATTAAGTATCCTATTTCTTAATCTAGACCATTTTCCACCTGTACCTACGCCAAGTTTCATCAAATTGCGTGATTGGCTAGCAAACATCCAAACATCTTCACAAGGTTTCTTATAATGTAGGATCTGTTTGGTCGTTTTTACGCGAAAAAAAGAAAAGGACAATGTGCAAAATTTCACGCGTGTACCTCGTAGTTTTGGTTGCTTGTTGAAATGTCAGTGAGTCAGATAATCATTCTGTCATCTCTAATTTTATAAATATTTTACATGTATAGAATTATGCAGGTGGAACAAAAATTTAAAAAGACTAACGTTTGTATTCAAAGCTCAGTAAGATTTATTTTTACATTCGTTTATTTTATTGCCTACCTATCTAAGAAAATCTAGATCATTTCCGCATTTTCTTTCCGGAAAAAGCTGCCTTGTCGGAAGCATTTATTTGTTTTATAATGAATACATAAAATGAAACACGTCGGGAATACTCTCTTCGAAAGGAAATGCACTTCCATTTAGTTTTCAACGGAGGGATAAACGTTTGTTTTGTTGTTTTTACTTAAATGAGCTTTCAGCGCGGAAAATGAATGTTATGAAGGAGTTATTAAAAACCAGACAAGTGCAAGTGGGACTCGTACATAAAGGGGACACCTCCGTACAATATTTTAAAAATAGTGTAGGGGTAAGCTACACTACTTGAAGATAATTGATATAAAATGATAATGTCTGTTTGATAATGATAGAAGGTCAAAGAGAATGCTAAATAAGAACGACCGAAATGAGTGCTGAATGACAACTGATTTATTCATATAATATTAAAAGGTTGCGTTAAGGTAAATCGCAAGCGTATGCAAGAAAGGCTTGCGCAATAAAGTCAACAAACTACAATTGACCTAGATATGTACGGTAGCCCGTACAAATAGTCCGGTGAAAAACAATATACATGATTTCATATGTGTTAGTTTAACAAAATATATTTATTAATGTAACTAATACACAGAGTCAGGTAAACACAAAATACATACAACAAAATAAAAATAAAAATTCAGTCAAATGAACCGCCTTGGATCGTACCAGGCGTAAAGGTGCTCAACACACTAGCCGCATTGCCCCGCTGAACCGCGATGGAGACCTTTACCTTTGGACCAGAAACGACCCAGAGCGATGGTCAAGACCTCTCTCACCACAACGGCGGCCCACTTCCTTAAAAAAAAGTATTGCCTCGGAACCCCAACAACCAGTCGTCTTCACCGCAAAAGAAACAAACAAATAATTCGCGAGTGCTGAGTACTTCTGGCGCTTTTAAAGATTTTAATAATCATTATTACTAAGGACCTTGACAATTGTCATGTCAGTTGGTAATAAATGTCTTTGAGATAGTATACAGTTCATGAGATAAAGCACTTTGACAGACGGACGGACGGACGGACAGACAGACGGATAATCAGTGGAATCTCAATAATAGGAACTCTAAAAATCTATAACATTGCTACTGATCACTCTTTCAGTGTTATTCTATTCAAGTGTCTTTAGATGTATCTCTTTTGCTACGTCAAGGCCAATTTTATATTTTGTTTTTGTACACAATAAAGCGGTGGCAGTCTAGCGGTTTGACCTACAGCCTCACAGCAGAGGGTCCTGCGTTTGCTATTTCGGAATTTATGGGTGAAATTACGTTTGAAATTTACCATGAGCTTTACGGAGAAGGAAAACATCGTGGAACCTTCTCACACCTGCGAAGAAATACCACGGACTATGGTCCAATTAGGCCTGTGCCCTGGACGTTTATGGTTTTACACTGTCCCTGTTTGTTGCGGTCAAGTGGCGTAATTCGACATTGAGGTGATTCTAGTGATCGGTTTGATTTTAAATCCGGTACAAACATGAGGTTTGCACGAGAATGCTAGTGCAGTTATTAATTGTATTAAAAAAGTTTTTGGCGCAAAAACTTGCCTGTAAAAAGCTTCGTTGACAAAGTGAAGAGGTCGCTGATATTGAGGTTCAAATAACAAAACCCATAAAAGTAAAAGATTCTGCCAACTGAAGTTACTAACACATGTAATCCTTCGTGTAACACGGAAACTTTGAACAACTTTACCTTTGGGCTCGGCCACACAAAATTTACCAAGCCTTCATAATTCGATCCCTTGTATCATTGAGATGCAAACTTGTAAGAGTACTGACATCGTGATTTGTGAATACCATTTTTCTTAACATTATTTTATTACTGGTGCTTAAAGCTCTAGTTTCAGCGAAGAGCCGAGATATCTATTATAATCGATCAGTTAAATTAGTTTAAATCGATGATACTACATTGTTAGAGGTACAAAATTTAGCAGAGTCTAAGTATTAAAGTCAAATACTTATAAGACACTTGGCCTAATGAATAGGCTCAGAGTTGTTCAACGAGCTATGGAGAGGGCTATGCTTGGGGTTTATCTACGGGATCGAATCAGGAATGAGAAGATTCGTAGAAGAACAAAGGTCATTGACATAGCCATTAACTTATTTTTGATTAGGATTAGATCGTTGAAATGGCAATGAGCAGGCCATACTATAGCACGCAGAGCAGAGGCCTTGGGGCCGAAAAGTTCTCGAATAGATACCACGGACTGGAAAGCGCAGCATGGGACAACCATCAACGTGATAAAGAGACCGACGGCTGAAATGATGATGACGATAGTTAGGACATTTAAGCAGTATGCTTTCACGTACAATTTCAGAAAAAAATATGTCAAATTGATCAATTACTTTCCTATAAAATCAGGCATTGTGAAGTGATATCGAACTTCCCCGAAAACCTACAACTCATTGTATTCTGCGTTCAATTTAACGATAAATTTCGACGACTCATTGTAGATTTCAAAACATCAAGAAACATCAGATTTAAAAGATTTTTGCAATCACGATTAAAGTCAAGGGCAAAATAATTTAACGCAAAATCCACTTTCGCAACCCGTGTTTTTCTTGTTCCACCCAAATCTAAACAATAAATAACAAGCGTAACCTTTTCAAAATTACAATGCCCTAATTAATTTCCAAAAATTTGGGCCGTCAGCGAAAACAAAGTATTTCTTTAATCGAGATGTACTATTAATTAATTTGAACCCTTCACAGGCACCCGGCGCTGGAATGCGTTATTTTCACAACTTTCTTTCTCAAGTTGGAAAACCAGACCTTATTGACTCGAGGAAATTAAATGAGGAAAATTAATGGCTTTGTTATTAGCAGCTTTATATTTGCTGCTTAACATTTTCACGGCGAGCGTTTACAGAGTAACAAAGAAGTCTAACTTTATTTCGATGTAGGTATGCACTTGCTTTATCTTCGGTTTTAACTTAGTTTAAGCTGAGTTTTTGTTCTATTTTATTTTTATACTCAATTACGGAACTGAGATTATGGTTGCTCACAATGGACTTCATAAGGAAAATTGAAGTTACTCAAAGAGTGATGGAATTTTCATTACAAGATCGAATCAAAATTGAGGAGATCTGCAGGAGTAGCACAGCTAGTCATACTCGGAGAGTTGACAGACTTATGCGGCAGTGGGTAGAGTACATTGCTCGTAAAACCGACGTCAGATGGGTTATTAAGGTTCTATACAGAGGTGAAAGCCAGAAGACGTGGCGGAGAAATCCTCCAACAAGATGGACAGACGATCTCGTAAAGATCGCAGGTATATTACGAATTTTTTGAGGTGTCCTGATCTCGTTAGCAGCCCACATTTTGAACAAAGCCATTGATTCTATTATGTCCTCAAATGCACAATCCTTAGTTTAAAATTAACAGAAATATTAGATAAAATAGCTCATTGAAATAACGAATTTATTATTTACAATAGAGAGTTTATTTTCAATGAAACTTATTTTATGATTATTCACTTAAGGACATAATAGAATACAATGGCTTTGTTCGAAAGGTGGGGTTGGGATTAATGAGATCGGGACACCTCAAAAAATTCGTACTATACCACTTGGATGTCAACAGCGCAGGATCTATCGCTGTTGAACTCTTTAGGAAGCCTTAGACCATCAGTGAACGAACGTTTTCGGCTGATAAGATGATGATTCAATTATCAAAGCAAACTTTGGTACTTCGCATTTCAATCACACACAACTTTGTCGCATTATATTAAATTCTATTACAAGCAACAGTTATCATCCGTGTCCTCCTAAGTTAGGCAGTTAGTTCCGGGCGACAGAGTCGTATATCTCAATTTGTTCTGATTTAGAGGACGGACTGGTACATTGAAATGCACGCTGTGGATCATACGTATGCTACGGCGGGTTATCTCTAAATGTGATGTATTGCCTTCGCTATGTGCAACTTCGTGCAAAGTAAGTAGGTTAAATTTGTCGTGTCAAAACAGTCATAATCGTGAAAGGATTGGATTGTTCATAGGTCCGGGACTAACACAACGTGAGCAAAAAATTGTTTGTTCGTTCATAATTAATATTTCAAGATTTGCATAAAACATAAAAACTGCAATGTCAGTTGAATTAGAATTCTGGTTATTTTCCTGAATTATCACGGGAATTCCCAAAAATTACGTCGTGGTCTTCAATACGTTGCATGAAGAAAACAGGTACAAAATTTGGTGTCTCTTACACGGACTTCGTCAGTATATCGGAATAAAAAGTAGCTTTTATATTATTCTAGATGTCCAGCTATCTAAATACCAAGTTTCATCTGAATCCATCTAGCAGTTTTAGCGTGAAAGAGAAACAAATACGCACGCATACAAACATACTCGCAAACGTTTGATTTAAAATATAAACTCTTTATTGCATACACAAAAATAAAAAAAAAGTACAGATAAATGGAAAAAGGGACAAAAGTGAACTTATTTTTAATAAGGGAACTTTCCAACTAAAGTAGTTGAGAAAATAGGACAGGTAAACAGTCAAAATTGTTTGCGCGACACACTTATAAATTAATCCGATCATATTGTGCATTTCTGATCTATCATACTTAATACTCGTAAGATTAGCAGGATAGTTCGTGATCCTAAATCAAATGTAACACCCCATAACACTCGCCTACAAACAATACTCTAGAGCGACACAACCGCACGCGTGGAGTAATGGAACATCGTCACAGAATAGATAATACAAGTAACATCGTCAATACATACATTATTCCCCCGATGATATATTCATCGGTGGATCTAATTATCTTACTCAAACACACGACTTGGGACTGATACGGGATCATTGAATATTTATGTGTTTACTCTAACCAATGCTCGGAGGAATTTAAAGTTAATAGACGCAGAATTGAAAGCATTCGTGAGATTCTCTCATTAAAAATGAAAAAAACTGTTGAAAGTGACTTGTTGTTGAAGAAAAAAAGTAACACTTGAAATATGTTTAGAAAAATCGCATGTTACTTGAATAAAATAATTTAAGATAAAGTCCTAAAGTTTTAAATTTATTCAAGATATTGAAGGTAAAATAACAAAAGTAATCAATCCAACAATTTGCGTTTTGCCGTGCTTGTGCCGTATTTTATTAATGGAATTAGTCACTTTTCGTAATCAATACTAAAAATATGGAAGTAATTCTGTTTGTCCGTTTGTTACCTCTTCACGCTTAAGCTGCTGAACCGATTTAGATGAAATTTAGTTTTGAGAGCTGTTGCCCGCAAGTCTGTTTGCAAAAAATGCGATTACCGCTATTCCGTGGGAACTTTTCAATTTTCCAGGATAAAAACTATCCTCTGTCCTTTCCAGGGTCTCAAACCAGGTCCATAAAAAAATCATCTAAGAGGTTAAAGCGTGAAGAGGTAATAGACAAACAGACAGGACAGAGTGACAGATAGACACATTTGGTTTTTATAATATTAGTAGGTATGGAAGCATTAAAATATGTTAATTTTTCAGTTAAAAGACGTCCATAGCTGGACAAAGGCGTCCCCGAATAGTTCCACAACCGGAATCCAAGTGGTTCTGTGACTTTTACCAGATCATCGCTCCATCTTGTTGGTACCCCACGCCACGTCTGGTTCGCGATTGCCACTCTAGGATCTTACCTACGGCTCTATCAGCCGTCAGTTTTAATCTTCGATCATGTAAACCGTAGATTCACGGTCCTATACAAAATCAAACGCAAAAATCGTCTCCTTCGCGCCAATACTGACTTATGACAGATTAAGAGTATAAGTATTTAGATAAAGTAAATGGACTACATTTTAATATTATACCTTACGTAGTAGAACATAACGTCGTAAGTCATCTATGTGAATTTCAGTTTTATTACCTTTTTTACCAAAAATGGAATGGCAACACTGACAACGCATGACAACGGTGTTGAGAAATAAAACAAAATATCTAAAAGAAAGTGTATTGTAAAATTAACCTTAATGTTAAGTAATATGGTACAATCACGATACTAAAATATACGAGTTTCGTTATTTTGGTATGAGAGCAAAAGAAGGCAATTCATGATTTATGCCTTGTTTTGATGGCTCCATCTTTCGAGCGGCGATCGTGCATCTACGTATTATATGAGCAAACAAAACACAAAGTTCCAGGATAAAAAGTACTTAGGTGTTTAAAACTGAGAAGGTATAACTCATGCCACTGTTGAAAACTTTTAACAAGATAATATAATGCATAGGCTATCATGACTTGCGTCAGTACGAAAATTTACGCAAGGTTCTAGCCATAAAATTATCTTGAATATCGATATATTAACGATATTATAATACATATTCAAGAAAATAAAAATAAACTGTCAACTAAAACTAACTTCTTGTGGGACGTCCTCAGACTCGGTGGAGCGATGATCTTCGCAAGGCGGCTGGCAAGAGCTGGATGAGAGTGGCCGAGGATCGTGCTCAGTGGCGTGCCATGGGAGAGGCCTATGTCCAGGCAGTGGACGAACATAGGCTGATGATGACATGAAAACTAACTTAAAATAGCTAAACAAAAATTAAAAAAAACCGGCCAAGTGCGAGTCGGACTCGCGCACGAAGGGTTCCGTACAATTATCTATAAAAAAATCATGTAAAATAGGGTGCCCAGAAATGAGAGATAGGGTAGTTTTTTGGGAGCTTATAATTCGAAGCCGATTGCTCGGGAATAGACAGACATACTCTCAAACCTTAATTTATATACATAACTATATACTAGCGCCACCACATAATGTGTGCAAAATTAGAACTACTGAGGTGATTGGTTGTCAACCGGCATCGATTGTTAGTTAATTAACAAGCCATCTAGTTCGGCAAATACATTGTAGATGGCGTTGTAATAAACAAATCATGTTTGTTGTATGGGAGCCCCCTCAAATATTTATTTAATTCCATTTTTTAGTATTTGTTGTTATAGCGGCAACCAAAACACATCATCTGTGAAAATTTCAACTCTCTAGCTATCACGGTTCCCGAGATACAGCCTGGTGACAGACGGACGGAAGGACGGACGGACAGCGGAGCCTCAGTAATAGGGTTTCCATTTTTACCCTTTGGGTACGGAACCCTAAAAACTAAAAATAATTAACTAAATTTGGACCCTTAGGTAACCGGGTGCCCATCACGCAGGCAGCGTTCCCACGTTGAATTGCTGTTAGTTTTAGTTATGTTAATTTTATACTTAGTCCCTGTTTTTCCTTATTTTATTGTTAAATAAACTGTCAACACGCCATCGCACTTTATTTTGGGCCAATCAACTTTTAAACCGACACTAATCTGTCCGCGACATTTTTCAAACAATTGCTGATTTTTGTAAGTAAACATGTTTTTTCTGTAATTTAATAGATGAATAGCATGAATACATGCCATCCTACGTAAGTTTAACCTATTAAACCGTGTAATATCTTGTTGGAAGTACGATTTTTTGGTAACGCCAGAGACAATTTTGGTATCGCAGGAGACGCCAAAAACGTCGGTTTAAAAGTTGATTGGCCATTTTGTGATTCGTTTACTTTTCTGCAGTATGTTTTTTTTTGTTGGCTACCATTACTTTCGTGTTTTTTTTACATTATACACATAAGAATGATTATTGTAGTTTCACTATGATTGACAAAAAATAAAAATAATTTGTGTTGTGCAGAAGGGCGTAACCGCCCTCGGCGCAGCCAATTGGCGCGAGGTGGTGGAAAATAGGGAAGAGTGGCGCTCTCTGGTGTCGGAGGCCAAGGTCCTCTTTGGGTCGTTGAGCCAGTGTAGTAAGTGGTAAGTGTTGCTTTGTAAAAAAAGATTTATTATTTATTGTATTAGGTATTAGTATGGACAATATAATACTGTTAGGGTAGTACTAAACTTCGTATGGTAGGAATCTGTGACGTCACGGCAACTTCAATAAAACTAGGTGTCAGTTCGTTTACCGGGCTTTTTACCGGTCGGTGCTCGCGCGGAGAGGTTTCAGCTAAGTGGTTTATTTTGTGGCTATTTTCTGTGAATTATTGTGTATAGATGTAGTAGATTGTTTCCTCTAAAAGATGTGTGATCTTTAACATTAATAATAAATTTGTGATTGAAATATTAATTAAACTAGCCTGACAATTGTTTTTTATTTCATATACGCCTCTGGTTCCTAAAATCAGAAGTGGGATTCACTTTTGTCCACAATATTCGATTTGTACTTTGAATCAATCCACTACTATCGCCGTTTTGTATAATGCCTCGATCGAGATCGCGTAGTAAGTCGGTCGACGCATCCCACCCTCACAGGCGTAAAAAACCTCGTGAGCGGTCACGCCGAAGACGAGATTCGGATGAAAGTTCCCTTTCGGATGAATCCTATTGTGCCCGCCGTCGATCTCGTGTACCCTCGCGTCGTCATTCTCGCAAACTACTCCACCGTCGTAGTGATGAACAATTTCACCCTAAACGTTGTGAATGGTCTCGCTCCCGTTCTCGTTCTCGTTCTTGTGGTCGGACCCGGTCTCGTTCTCATCGCGTTTCACGTTCGCGAGCCCGTTATATGTATGTCGCGAGAGCGGCTTAATCGTAGATCTCATAGCCGCGAAAGTTCAGTAAAACAAGCGTTACTTGCGGTCAGGTTAGGCCGAGTGACCGATATGAGCTCAGGCTATTGGCCGGTGCTCGAAGCAAGATGAAACAAGCTGTGGCCCAATATATGGTGCCGTGGAAGGGTAAATGGTGTCCTGAAAAGTTTTCCTTTGTTTTTTTTAATGTGAGTGATGTTTTTATTGGTTCACAGATTGCTGTGAATGATAAGGAGCGGTTGTGGCCTGTTCTTGGCGGCCAGCCGAGCAGACCTGTTAGTCCTGCAACCAGATGGTGTGGCTGCAGAGCTGACCAGCAGCTGACTAGTGGTGCACTGCGGTGCTCCCGTCTTGCGTGTTTAATATGGATGAGTGCTGCGGTACTATCCAAAGGGATTTGGACATGCGCTGCGGTGCCTCTGTCTTGCAGACACGGCTTGTACGTGTACGGTCGGACATGATTACTGTGGTATCATGATCCTAATCATGTGTAGAATGCGCTGCGGTGCTTCTGTCATGTGTGCTTAATGTGGATGAGTGCTGCGGTACTATCCTATGAGATCTGGACAAGCGATTCAGTGATGCCTCTGTATGTCACCTGGACAAGCGATTCAGTGATGCCTCTGTCTGTCACCTGGACAAGCGATTCAGTGATGCCTCTGTCTGTTTGCCACGTTCTTGGTATGATAATGTGTGATGCTGAGTGAAATAGATAGATGGACGTCAGAACATGTCTGTGACTGTCTGAAAGTGATTAGATTCCTTAGCTGATTTGTGTCAATGAAAGAGGGCCTTGAATGTGTGATGAATGGCTGAGTAGGCAATAATGAGCTTTATTTTCCCTGCTAATATTAACTTCATTCTTCCAGGCAAGAATAATGATGATGACGATGCGCAGGCAGGACCCCCTACCGAGCCACATGTGAGCCAAGATGAGGATCCAGCCCAGAATGCTTCAACTGAAGACGTGCCCGAGGACGGCGCACAGTCAGGAGAGGCCGTGTTAGGGTAGTACTAAACTTCGTATGGTAGGAATCTGTGACGTCACGGCAACTTCAATAAAACTAGGTGTCAGTTCGTTTACCGGGCTTTTTACCGGTCGGTGCTCGCGCGGAGAGGTTTCAGCTAAGTGGTTTATTTTGTGGCTATTTTCTGTGAATTATTGTGTATAGATGTAGTAGATTGTTTCCTCTAAAAGATGTGTGATCTTTAACATTAATAATAAATTTGTGATTGAAATATTAAGTAAACTAGCCTGACAATTGTTTTTTATTTCATATACGCCTCTGGTTCCTAAAAATACATATATATTCATACTATCCCATACTAATATCATAAATACGAAAGTGTGTCTGTATCTCTGTTTGTTACCTCCTCACGCTTAAACCCCTGAACCGATTTAGATGATATTTGGTATAGATATAGTTCTAGTTCCGAATAAGGTTATAGAATAGTTTTCATGCCGGTAAATTGCATAGTTCCCGCGGGATAGCGATTAACGAATTCAAAAAAAGTCGCAGCAAAAAATATACGATTTTACTATTTTTTTAAAGGCGTTTTTGAATAAATAGACTCGTCAAGATTATTTACCCTTTTTTTAATACCTACTAAAATGAACACAATATAAACTGAGGAAATAATCTTTACTTATCTAAATCATGAGCTTGAATATCTTATAATTCATCTTCCCAAATTTCTTTTCTCGGCCCTCTTCATAGCTTTCTAGAAATTCTCCAAATATAGTTACGGAGCAGTTTGAAACTAGTTACTTTGATAAATACATATTTTGGCGAACTTAAATTAATTATGGCAAGGCCGACTAATGGCTCAGCCAAATTGTTGATAGAGTAATAATTGGTCCATTACAGCGAGAGTTTTAATGTACTTTGTGTGTTCAGATTTTATTAATGTTGCCGAAAAGGCAAATGTGGCATCCTTTTGCCTTCATACATTTTGTAGCAGGGTCGAGATCACTTCGACGTAAAAACCGCGAGGGTTACGTTCTGGTAATTATATTTCTACAACTAAAATTACAAGTTTAGTATTGTTCAAGTATTCTTCTTTTAATCTGTATTAATGATCACAGGTTTTCTTCAACTGGATGACGTAAGTAAGATAAAATACGTGAAAACGGAGCGTGCCAATTATGAAGTAGGTAGATGACACCCATCTGTCACCTCTCTTACTATGACATAAGATTGCAGGTGCCATGTATTGGTTCAGCGTTGACCACAGGGACGTTTACCTTACGTTACTGGCAAATTATTTTCTAAAATAAGATACTGTATCTAAACTACTCGGGTTAGCACAGATTAAACATTTTATTTAAAAAACATGTTTTGTGAATGCAACATTTTTGCTTCAAAAGATTACGGTTAATAAAAACGAAAATTATGAATTTAACTCATGGATCTCAACTAGTTAGGGCAAACTTAATTTTGCAAATAAAAACCATAGTTAATAAAAACCACGCACACACACAAACAATATTCGCCCTCACATAGACAACTTGTTGACACACAATTAAGAATATAATTATAATTTTGTTTTTAGTTATTTATGTTTCGCCTTAATTATTAAGGCTTTAAGAGGCTTTAAGAATTTATTTCAGTTATATTGGTTTATGTCCGTTTTGTTTTATTTTATTGTTATATTCTTTCTGTTCCTTAAATATGGTTGCAAATAGCCGCTAATGTAATGTATTATTTTTGTAAACCGTAACATTTACCCCACGGGACAGGCTATGCCTAGTGTGGGGTTCAGTAAAAATGTAACTGTGTTTTATTGTCATTTTTTGGAAATAAACTATTTGTATTGTATTGTATTGTATAGTTGATACGTGTTTAAGACACACAAGACAGGAGACAAGAGTGTCATCCACATAAATAATAAATTCAACTGGAGAAATGTAGTGTCCTAACACATTTTGTTAAAAAGAAAATCAACAATTAAATTTAATAGATTACGCGCGGTGAACCAGTGTATAAGTAATATTCTTAATGATAATATAAATGATTATGATAAAGTGTTAGTACTTAAATTTCATTTTTATATGAGTTTTTTGCTGACTGCACTAGCATTGCCATTCGAACTATAGAACCGTACCAAATTTAAAATCAATATTTAAAAAAATATCTATGAAAATGTCCAAATTTATTCCAGTTTCACTAACTGCAAATATTCGATAAAACAAAATATTGCGCGAACGCAATAAAGAGAAAAACAAATTTTGTGTCATCGACAATTCCGTTACCAAATAAAAAAGTTCAGGGTTGTTAGTTCATGCAGCCAGCAATTAAACTTATTTGAGCATACAGTAACAAAAATGGATCTAACACAGGAATTAAATATTTTATTTTTAGGATTCCGTGGTCAAAATGATAAAAACGCCCTTACGTATTTTTTTTCGAAAACTATGGCCCATGCAGTTTAACTTAAAGACTAAAATAGGTACATTCAAATTAAAATATTGAAAAAATTAAGGGATAAATTAGCGTGACTCCTTTACGTCTTTACGACATATCTTACAGTTTCTCTATGTCACAGTTTAACTCTGAAACTTGGTTATTATGCATTTACGCATATACAACTATCAAAGCTAAAAGAAAGTACATTAAGAAAAGTAAAAAAAAATATGAAAGGAGTCCCTTTAGGCATGGTTCCGAAGATATCGGCAGAGTTTCCTCAGTTTTCCATAATAATATTTGGCAAGTAATACCGTCTTATATTACAATTATAGGAAAAATCTGAATATTTACATTTGTAATTTTATAAGGGGGTCCTACCTACTTACCAATATAAAACGATTCCAAATTGCATACATTTTACTTTAAAATAGGGTTCTGCTAACACTGGATTATAATAGATACAGCTGTTTACGGCGTATATTTTTGACGTATTACTTGCAAATTCGTACAAAATCCTCGATGATCGAGTCCGACTCACACTTGGTTGGTTTTTACATCTATGATAACTGTGTTCTATGAAATTGTACCTCATTTACTATATTAAACTCGTTATTTACCTTTTCAGCGATCCAAATAAATGAGAATTCCGCACAGTGCATACTTGGATAAAGTGCGGATTGTTAATTTATTAGGAAGTCTGGCTTAATTTACCGCCTCTGGAAAACGATACGGAATGAAACAAATTCTTAAAGAAATAGTTTATTTTCAATTCCGACTAGAAGGAAGTAATTAAATTGTACATGGAATGCTCACGAATAGTTTCTGTTCTACGTTTATAATCAACTGTGATACTCTTAGGTTGTTCATAATACATAACTACCTCCTTAACTTTGTACTTAGTTACATAGCAATCAAATTTTACTATCTCGACTTTTGCCAACGAGTAGATTTAAGTTTAAGCAACGGAGGACAACAATAATTTAACTTGCTAGAAATTTAGGATACGAATTGTTCTAATATTATTACAGTTCTTGCAAGTCACGAAGGCGAGCGGAATTTACTTGTGGTAAGCATGTATCTGTATCATTGTCATCGTCATCAGACTAGGCTCGTCCACTGCTGGACGTAAGCCTCTCCCAAGGCACGCCACTGAGCACGATCCTCGGCCACTCTCACCCAGCTCTTACCAGCCGCTTTGCGAAGATCATCGATGCACCTAGTCTGAGGACGTCCTACGCTACGTTTGCCGATCTGTGTTCTCCACTCAAGAACTCGTCTACCCCAATGGTTATCGGTTCTTCGGGTTATATATCCGGGCCGTGTAACCATGGCCGGCCATGTATGTATCCGTTTACGCGGAAACAATAGCCAAAAGAAAGTGGAAGTGGGCGGGCCATATATGTCGCAGGTCTGACAGAAGGTGGGGAAGGAAAGTGCTGGAGTGGAGACCGCGGACCGGGCGCAAAAATTTGTGCCCATGAGATGAACTGACAATCTGTCACGAGTGGCGGGGAAAGACTGGATGCGGAAAGCACATGATCGCAAAACATGGAAAAAATTTAAAGAGACCTATACTCAGCAGTGGGTAGAAAAAGAAAAAGATGAAGAGATGAACATCAAAAGAAATGTATATCAAATTTACAACAAAATACGCATTCGAATAAGCCCGCTCGCCATCGTGACCTTGCAAGAAGTATTCCTACAATTAACACTGGTTCACTAAAATGGGAACGCTTTTATGGTTTAATCCAGTATTAGGTACAGAAATAAAAACAATGTAAATTGTTTTTTTCTTTACATTTTCAACGGCATTTACTATCGTTATCTTATGGGTAAAAGTAATCATACAAAAACTTAATGTAGATAAATAAAATGAGTTTATTAAAAGTATTAAGTAATTCATTGTATTTCTTTGGAGCATGTGTGATAATAAAAAAATAAAAAATATGTACATTACTTTTAGCAAAATAGACACGAATTAAACCATTTTCTTTATATTTTCTTTGTAAATGTTTTCTCTTTGGCTAGAAATATTTATCTTTTAAGATTATTATTTTTGATATAAAAATATTAACTCTTCATAAGAATTATTTTCACTGTTTCAACTTACATCTATTATTTTCAGGTTTAAACTAAAATATATTACAATTATTTTGACTATATTAAGTATCTTATACATCATGTATTTGGTATAGCAATTAAATATATTACTATCGTGGAAATTATCAATCTCCAGTGAGGAATGTTCATAGTACCTGAAACAATAAAAATATTTTATTTTAATTTAGCTCTAACAATCTTGTTACTTCGTGATATCACGCGTAATCCATACTTGCAAACTAGTATTATAAATGTGAAAGTGTGTTTGTTTGTTTGTCCTTTTTTCACGTCGAAACTGAGCGACGGATTACCGTGATTTATTTTGTATGGACATAGTTAAATGGCTGGAGAGTTAGATAGGCTACTTTTTTACCACGGGAAAATATTTCATTCCCACGGGAAAACACGTTTTAATCTACTTCAGTGGGGGCGAAGCCGCGGACATCAGCTAGTACCATTTATATTATGTCTTCATATATTGTTTTAAACTTTCGCGATTTTCACTCATAATTACTATACTAAACGGGACTTATCACCGAGACGTCGAGGTAAATAAGTATTATTTGCGTGATAAGTCCCGTTTAGTATAGTAATTATTATGTCTTCATTCAGAAACAGAGACACAAAAGATCGCATTGACACCTTAACCAAGTGACATAGATTTTTTTCTTATTTTCTCCAGAACTGGTGTCACTTGACTTCTTGCCCACAGTATCAGGACATCATTGACTTTTGGGACACCCTGTAGTATATGCTCCTCGAAAAATGGCAAAAGTTAGAGTAAATAAACTAATGGCAACTAATGTCATGTTTATCATCCCCCAGCCTATATAATACATACGTCCCACTGCAGGGCACAGGCCTCCTCTCAGAACGAGAGGGCATGGGCCGTAGTTCCCACGTGGGCCCTGTGCGGATTGGGAACTTCACAAACACCATTGAATTTCTTCTTTGGTGTATAAGTATGCAGGTTTCCTTACGATGTTTTCCTTCACCGTAAAGCTCATGGTAAATTACATATGCAATTTCGCACTTAAATTCCGAAAAACTCAGAGGTGCGAACCCGGACTCGAACCCACGACTCTGCTTGAGAGACCATAGGGCAAACCACTAGGCCACCATGGCTTTATGTTGTATTCCTACTTACCACTATTTGGATCTCCAAGCTGTCTTGAATTTGGTGGCTCAGGTGAAGTCACGGGTGGATCTGTAAAAAAAAAACTCTTAATTACGCAAATCAGTCGAAAGTGTTTTATCGGACTATTATTATTACTAGGCTCATCTTGCGTCCCACAGCTGGGAGAAAGCCTCTCCACTTAACCTCCATATATCCCTATCCAGAGTATGTATTTGGCCACTCGCTCAGTTCCGCGTCCAGGTTATTTTACCATCTCCGCCTCGGCTTGCCATTACCATTGCCAATCATTGTGAGTGCATGCGACAGACATGTCCGGTCCAGTCCCATTCGGCTTTCGTTTTTCTAACATCAGCGATTTAAGTTTTGTGTGGTTTGGAGGTGTTGGAATGGTCTGTGATTTCGGATTATAGATTTATTAAAGTATCTTGCGTAATCTTACCTCTATAAAATATGTCTCTCTTCCTGCTGAAGTAGTTGGCCAGTGGGACTTGCATATCGCAAAGGATCTCCACTGTAGGCGGCAAAGCTTCGACCTTCACAAGGGCGCTAGTAAGGGCTGTGTATCGGCCTTCTAGCAGTTTAATAGACGTTTTAGCGTTGAGTGGCCTGTGAAAAAAGAAAAACAATATTTATTAAGTGTAGAGAGTAATTGGACACGTATCATAATGTGTACAGTCAAGGACTTTAAATTCATGAGCCACCATGGAACCTTTTCAAAGGAAAAGTCATTACGTTTTTCCTTGTTAATTAATGCGATGTCACTAAGACGTTTACTGTGAAATTGTTCCATGGTGGCTCATGAACTTGACCGTACCAGGCACACACGCAGGAATACACATTATTTGTTTTTTATTTTCTTGTTATATTTTCTTTGAAATGGTCGCGCGGTCGCTTTAGTTTAGCAATATATGTATACTGCGTTGATGTTTATTGCTAGTTTTGTTTTTTTTTTGTTTTTCATATTTTTAATAGCCTGTTTTTGTATCCCACTGGTGGGCAAAGCCTTCTCCTCCTTTGCTCCACTCTTGCCTATCATACGCGAGCTCCCGCCATCTCACGTAATAATTATCTAGGTCATCCATCTCCGCTTCGTTCTGCCTCTATTACGATATACATCGCTAGGGACCCAATCCGTGACAATTTTGGCTCAACGTTCTGGGTTTATTCGACGGACATGTGCATCCCAGTCCCACTTCAACTTCGCCGTCTTTGCGCCCACGTCAGCAATGCGAGTCTTTGAGCACAGCTCAGTGTTTTAGATTTGTTTCATCCTTCGAACACCAACAATGCTTCGCTCCATTGCTCTTGGCAATTGGCTGCTTTTTTACATGGCTAGATACTACAAATTCATTTTAACATTACTGCAGTAATGAAAGGAAAAAGAGGAGCGTTCTTTATCATAAAACACAGGTCTACCTGTATAGCAAACAGGGTTTCTAAGCTAAAGACACTATTTCTTGACTTCAAAATAAGCTCACTACATAAAATATAATAGAAACTTAAATAAAGATCAGCCCTTTGATGCCCTTATGTAATATCCCAACCTCAAACATAACTTAATCCGCGAACCTCAAGAAAATTTAATCCCCGGATCGTAACATTATGATTGGTCAAGATATTAAATTTGTATCCCTTTTGGTCCCTTCTGATGGTCGGGTTCAGGAAAATGCCAATGGAAATCTGGCGCGCCAGGCATCCGCGGTGCGCAGGTTTGGCTAACTTTCGTTAGGAATCCGAATTATTTAGTCTAAATTGTTGGGGGGACTCAGGGGGAGGTCGCGTTGGCAGTGACCGCTTGTTCTAAGAATTATTAAAACGATTATTCTTAAAACGAGTTTAACTTGACATGTTTCGGGCCAATCTGTAGCCCTTCTTCCCGGAGCCACACGCCACGGCGGCTGCCAAACGTGCTACTGTCATAGTTAAATGTAGGGTAGCATACAAAACTAACAACATCACCCTGTAAAGGCCCGTTCACATTCACCATTGACGCAGTATGATTATTCCATATTCAACACTGTCTTCCAACTCGGAATTACTTCCGATTATTCGCTCGTAGAACTGATGGCAGATGGGGCAAAAAGGTTCTCGAGTGGCGTCCACGAACCGGAAGACGCAGTGTAGGTAGGCCTCCAACAAGATGGAGCGGCGACCTGGTTAAGGTTGCGGGATCGCGTTGGATGCGAATGGCACGGGACTGATTTGTTTGACGAGGCCTAAGTTCAGCAGTGGAAGTCTTTAGCCTAAAATGATGATGATGAGTCCGAAACATGTCAAACTCTTTATAAGACGTGAGTGATCACTTTTTAAGTTATTGGGATCTTTAGTTGACGTTAAGACGATCTTGGTAACACACGTGATACGGCGGTTGAGACGCTCCAGAGCCCCGCCATGGAACTTCTTCTCGTATGTTTTCAGTCTAAGGAACGTCCAAGTGAGTGTTCAATGCGCGAGTGCTTCGGAAGTTTGCTACCCCCGCGGACTTCAAATCGATTATGTGAATCGGATTTCTATTGTAAGGCACAGGGGAATTTGCGTTAAGTTTAGCCCGTTTGGAAATTGTTGAATTTGATAGATGTAGGTTGTACAGTCAGCATCAAGAGCAGCTGGTCAGTTTTGTACCTTGTCGCTTTGCAGTCAAGTGAAAATGTCTGACCGTACGTATAAGAAGTTGGTTAAATGGAGAGGACAGTTGACTGTATAGTCGGGGTAAAAAAAGGTTCGTCACTTTTCGACCTTAATTCGTTGACATAGAGTCGAAAAGTGACGAACCTTTTCTTACCCCGACTATACTTCGTTTTGGAAGATTTTATTCAACTTGCAACGTTCGTCACAATCATCAACCTAGCCTACCTATATAAATACCTGTATAAGAGAGTGCTTGGGCCGTAGTTCCCACGTGGGCCCAGTGTGAATTGGGAACTTCACACACACCATTGAATTTCATTGCAAGTGTTTTTTTTTATTGTAATATTGATATTGTAAAGCTTATGATAAATTAAAAATGTAAATTCTCACATAAAATTCGAAAAACTCAGAAGTGCCCCGGGTTCGAACTCACGATCTGTTTCACTGATACCAATAATGTGGAACTATGTAGGTATTTCTTAAGTACACATTTAACTATAATGTCACTGACGCATGCATCTTTATATTTAATATAATGTTGCATGTAATACATTTCTATTTGTATTTAGTTATACTTAAAAAATTAAAATAATAGTAATAATTTTGAGATGTCGGAATCCGTATCAAAATAATATATGCCGTAAGTTACCTTTATATCCAAAATTAAATGTTCAAAATTCAATAACATCTTTACTAAAGAATCCGACATCATAAAATTATCATAAAATAATTTTAACTTTAAAATAATTTTAATTATAATCCTTTTTATATTGTATTTAGCACTTTTACAATTTAAGGAAACTGTAGGTCTTATGTTAATCATAAGTATTTCTGTACACATTCTTGTATATGACCGTTTGTTTCTCTTCTCAATAAAATAAAATAAATATGATGATATTGTTGATGGATGTCTGGATGTTACCATAACCGGATTTTTGCTTTATTCAAAGAAAGAAGACGCGGGAAAAGCTAGTAAGTTTCTAATTTCGTACTTAGCTTCTAAGCGTTGCGCGCTAGACAAAACCTTTTGATATTTGAAGCAAGCAATTTCTCAGAATCGAGAGATATATTAAAATTAATGTAGTTCAATCCAAGATCTCACTCTAGACGCATAATGGAATTGAGATCTTATGTGACATTCGATGTTCAGTCGTCGTTATGCAAGGATGCATGTTGAACTGGGTAAGGCTATATTTAATGCTGTAGTTAGCGTATTCAACTCTACTTAGTATTAATGAACTGAAACAATTACTTTGCTCACACGCGACCTTACGATAGTTACGTTTATCTAAGAATTGTGTGTTCATGCAGTTCTTCCACCTCCATACTGTACGAACACACAAAAATCACACAAACCCAACTATCAAACTTCACTGACCCGTTTCGAACACCCAGCGAACGTTTCGTTTAGACTCACACACATCACATCATACAACACATCAAGATACATAAACGTAACTATCGTAAGGTTGCGGGTGAGCAAAGTAATTGTTTTCGTTCATTAATATGGTCCTCCGCAAAGTAACGCCTGATTCAATAAATGATCTACTAGTATTATAAAGCAGCCGTGATAACCTAGTAGTTTGAGTTTTTCCAAATTTATGTGCGAAATCACATTAGAGATTTGGCATGGGGTTTACGACGAAGGAAAATCTCGAGAGGAATCCTGCATACATCTGCTAAGAATTTCTATGGTGTGTGTAAAGTACCCAATCTGCACTGGGCCCCCGTGAGAACTATGTTCCAAACCCTCTAATTCTGAGATATATAGGCTGGGATGATGATGATGAATTTATTTTACGATTTTAGTTCACCAAATCGTACAGCTTTAGCATTGACTGCAGCCTTAGCCTCAAGGAATTGGCTGCTAAATCTACGTTATACTGCAGTACTGCAACTCATGTCTTCGATTCATATTTTGAATATTGCTATGCGAAATTCACGAAGCAACATGCGCATCTAGATTGGTCAGAGGATTGTCATATGGCTCCGTAGTAGGTAATCCCATTGAATCTGATATCGTAAGGATTATCCGGATTCTTGGGACACGTCTCTTAGCCGTCGAGATCTACATCGATTGAGAAATTTTAATAGATCTACTTTGAAAGAAAGATAATACATTTATTGACAACAATAAGAGACATGAACTGAAACAATTACTTTCCTCACCCGCGACCTTATGATAGCTACGTTTATCTATAAAACGGGTGTTCATGCAGTTCCTCCACCTCCACACTGTATGAACACGTACAAATCACACAAACCCAACTATCGCCACCACCAAACTACACTGACGCATTTCGAACTCAACCAGAGCTCATCCTCAGAGTACCGCAACCGTTCACCGTGCCACCAAATGTTAGACTCAAACAAGGCAAAGTAATTGTTTCAGTTCATTAATATGGACCTCCGCAAAGTAACGCCTGATTCAATAAACAAATGACACGTCAATATTATTACAAATAGACGACACGAAGGATAAAGATAGTGTGTCATTGCGGTTGCGAATCGCATACTGGCTAAGCATAATGCTGAAGCGTTTAAAGCAACCTAGTGCTAATTTTCAGCTAGCAACGTCGGTGACGCTCGGATCGCTATACTCTCGATATTTCAAACATTCACGTTAGAAATGAGGTCTCCAGAGACTTTGAATTGGGTCATTACGTATCAGACACTATTTGATTTCGGGATTTCGTTAAAAACTAGGTCGCATGGCTTGTGTTCCTTTACTTTTTTCGGTGGCGGCTGACCTTAAAAAACTAACCTGTTTCCAGCCAGTATTACGAGTTCAGGTTTTGGGAAAACGCCTTCCACTGCGCAAATTATGTTCAAGTATCCGTCTTCAAGCCTATCTTGAATCATGTCGAACCTTGTTTCTGGCACTGAAACAACGAACAGGGGAATAAATCAAACTTTATAATCGACTAGCTTCTACCAGAGTCTTCGCATGCGTAAAGCTTTGGATGTAGCAGTTGGAGTTTTACAATTTTAACCCCCGACACAATGACTATAAATGATGTTAAAATTACTCTTTTTAAGGCATACTGCCAGTCCTTTTACATCACCTGCAGCCTGTGGACCAACTACTCTCAAAAGTCTATGAACAGGATACGTGTTCAATATAATAATGCGTTCAGGATGCTGTTGGGACTGCCTCGCTGGTGCAGTGCCTCAGGCATGTTTCTAGAGGCTAAAACGGATGGTTTTAAGGCTGTGTTGCGGAAACGGGTGGCCTCATTATTAAGCAGAGTGCGAGGTAGTGTCAGCAGCCTCCTGAGCGCAGTACTGCTTAAATTTGATTGCCCTGTGGTGAGGCACTGGAACTACATCCACATGGGAGACAGGCCTTTAATTTTTAATATTAAGTAATTTTGTTAATTTTTTATTCTATTCTGACATTTTTTCAATGATTTGTAATAATACTTACTAACCTAACCTTAAGTGCATAATTGTTACTAACATCTATGGACCAGTGCTGTTCGAAATAAAGATTTTTATTATTATTATTATTATTATAAATTAAAAATTTTAAAAACCCCCAACGCAAATCAATCTATATTCCTTCCGCAGCATACAAAAGAGCTGATAACTTTGAAACGGCTGGACCAATTTTGATGAAACATGTCGAAGAACCATCGCCAAGAAACCTGCTTCCAAATAAAAAAAACGCATCCAAATCGGTTCACCTATTTAAGAGTTATGCCACAGACAAACATACAGAGACACACACACACACACACACACACACACATAGCGGTCAAACTTATAACACCCCTCTTTTTGTGTCGGGGGTTAAAAAGAAGGGTTTTTAAAGTTTGACCAACATGCGTGTGTGTGTCTGTCTGTGGCAGTATAGCTCTTAAACGGGTGAACTAATTTGGATGCGGTTTTTTAATTTGAAAACAGGTTTATTGGTGATGGTTCTTAGACATGTTTCATCAAAATTGATTCAGCCGTTTAAAAGTTATCAGCTCTTTTGTTAGCTGCGGAAGGGATCTTAGACGCATAATGGGCATTTAGTTTATTTTCAAACATTATATGTGACGAGTGGCGCGACCTGCTTAGTATGAACTTATTCGCGCGATGCAGTCACTTGCATCCGTCATCATCCCATCATCTTATCAGTCTATATACGTCCCACTGCAGGGCACAACCCTTCTCTCTACTAGTAGTTTCAATACAGATTGGGAACTTCACACACACCATTGAATTTTTCGCAGGTGTGTTCGTACACTCGCGTGAACTCGCATTCATGGTAGATTTCAAATGTAATTTCGCACACAAATTTCGAATAACTCAGTGGTACGAGACCGGGCTCAAACTCACAACCCTCTGTTTAAGAAGCCTTAGGTCAAACCACTAGGCTACCTCGACCTAGATCAGAATAGACCTAGATAGTAAGTCATATTAATTCATACCTACTAAGCAGTGGGTCGCGCAACCCGATCGCGGTCGTGTGTCGCGATTGCCAGTCGCAGTCGCCCACATCGGAATGCTACCTTTAGAAGTTATTGCCAGTTCCTTAATTTATCATAGTTTGATTCCAACTGTGCATGTCACCAATCACCTTATTAGTATGAAAATTCAAGTGGATTTTCAAAGTGAAGCTAGCATTTGCATTTCATGACCCCTTTGATGTGAACGTCATTATGTCGGAGTCTAGCGACCCGTGGTTTAGGCGCACGACCAACAGGCTATGATCACGCAAACACTATCGGATGCCATGATGGATGTGCAAGGAATTAAGTTGCTGGATGGGCACTATAAATACGTATTGGACATACAAGGTTTATGCTTGATAAACGAATTTACCTTTAATTTAGGAGTAATTAAGAGGCATAGGGAGCCTGTATATCATCTGATTAGTTTTATTTTGGTAGTAGTTTGATAATTTTTGTTTTATGTCTTTTCTTTGCACTAACATAGTTAATGGGCTTGCTATTATAATAAATATCCCATTTAGAATTTATTGATTTTCAATTAGCTTCTTAAAAAAGAGAACGTGTATAATGACACTTGAAGCGCAGCGTGCTCTTTTGGCTTTTTTGGACTGTACACTTGATTTCGTTTTTGTTCCGGCACTTTATTGTACCGATACACTACACTCACAATCACAATTAATTAAGAGATATTTAAGTGTCGATTAATTTTCGGACGTGTCTAGATTATGGAGTGAACATGGCAAAAATTCAGCTGTAGTGTTTCTAGTATCCTTACTTCTTTGTTAATAGCTTCGAATATTGATGGATTTTATCGTATGCAAGATGGCAATTTGTATTCCATTAGTTCGTCCCTGCTTTTGTTTTAGTTCAGCGATCGCAACCCAGATTAGTTCATACTTGTTTGTTACTTAGTGGCCCAAAAAGGTTCTTAACAATATTTTATTCACTAATGCTGTTTGAAGTTTTGGCCCATTTCAGTATTAATGGCACATTAGTGGGATAATGGCTATAATTGGTTGAGTTTGTCGTCTGTAATGGTTTTCGAACCATTATTATAGCGACCTGAGGCCGTATTGTAAAACGCGTGAGCGTTGGCGCATTCACCCCCTCTTTTCTTCTCTTTCTACCCTTATCCTATATCGTGTGACAGAAAGAAGCGGTAAAAACGACAGTGACTCCGATTGCGCTATAGAATAAGGTCTTAGTTTTGTTTGTACACTCTTTTTCGAATATCGACCGGGCAATGTGTTAAAAAAATTGGCACAGAAAAGAATGCCTTTCAAAATTGAGTTTTAAAACTGGCAGCGACTGTATTCCATTTTTTAAAACATGCGATGCAGGATCTACCTGGTTGTACTTTAATACTTGTTTATTTTTTGCTAACCTCCTTTTTTAATAGGATTGAATAAAATTTGACGACCGATTTGCCTAGTATTTATATAGAAAACCCGTTTACAAAGCTTGAAGTCCCAGGTTTGATTCCAGGTTGCAATGATGGCGTCAGCCATTGCTTTACAAATATTAGGTACCATAATCTTTATTCATGGATTTCTAACATTCGCATCTGGTAATTGTTCAGTTTTACTTTTTGTTCATCATTTTATTTCATGTTTGTTTTCTTAAGCGCCTTACCCGGCATTTAAATTAGTTTTTCAATATGTGGCACGAGCGCAGATTGAAAATCAGCGCTGCATGTTTTTTTTGCTTGCAGCTTATGCTGAGCCTGAGCTCATTGCCACCTGTTTATGTATACTTGTTTCCTTTTGGGTATAATCAATCACTAATCGTGTTTTATGTGGCAGTAAGTTAATTTTTATTTTATTTTTTACTAGCTGTTGCCCGCGACTCTGTCCGCGAAGAATAATAGCCTACGACCTATTCTCAAAACTACCGAATATAGAGAAAAAAATTCATAAAATTCGGTCGAGCCGTTTCAGAGCAGTTCAATAACAAACACCGTGACATGATTATATATTAGACTAGCTTTTTATATATCAGTGCTGAAGGTTTTTTTTGCTTGGAGCTTATGCTGAGCCTGCGCTCATTGTCACCTGCTTATGTATACTTGCTTTCTTATTGGGTAATCACTAGTCGTGTTTTATGTGGCAGTAATTTTTTTATGTATTCATTTTAAAATTATCATCGTCATATCGACCAAAAGATATCCATTTATAGACAACGGCTTCCCCCAAAGAGTTTCACAACGATTGGTCCTGCGTTACCTGCATCTAAGTGGTTCCTACGACCATTATCACATCGTCGTTCCATCTTGTTGGTTCCAACGCCATGTTTTCCGGTTCGCGATCAGCACTCCTACTGCCCCAATCGGCCATCGGATTTACTAGCAATGTGCGCTGCCCACTGCCACTTAAGTCTGGCAAATCTCCGAGCTATGTCACTTTGTTTTTCTGGAGACCATATACATCTCTCCGTCAGTGAAATTGTGCCAGTGCACAGTGGAGTAGTGTTCTGGTTTGCTGTGCTATTTACACTTTTTAGTAAAATGCTGTATTGTAACTGTATAGTGAGTTTTCTTTGTACAATGCATGAAATTATATGTATAGGTTCATCACTTTTCTTAACTCGTTGCCATCATAAAGTCTAAAAGTGATGAACCTTTTCATTCCGCGACTGTATTCTGTAATATTTAATAAAATTGTAATCTGATTTTCGTCAAAATACCTACTTAGTGTCAGGTTTCATGTGGCGCATTCTTTATGGCAATCATGGTCTCTCCGAAAGCGCTGGTAGACTCAAAAAAAGACATGTAAAAGAGCCCTCAACGGCCTACTTACAAAAATATTTTTTGATTTTGATTTCGCTTTCATTTGATTTCCTGTGTATCTCCTTATTTCTGATTCTACCGCAGGGAGACTCAAAGCATAGCTCGCTTTATCGCTCTTTGAGTGACATTGAGCTTACTTATAAGCCCCATTATAACGTTCCGTAGGTGATAGATGTAAAATCGTAATAGTACATTTTACCAGCACACATCGCAGGTATAAACAACACATCACCGCTATTGCAGTCGCAATAGGTAAACTTGCCCGACGTAATTTCCGGTTCGTCTCGCCTCACAAAGCGGTGCGCTCGAAACGATGTGCCTTAAACCGCTTATACGCCAAATGCATACAAAATGGACCATGTTGGTATGAAGTTAAGAGCTGCATATTAAAATTGATTGACGCAAAATTTTGAATTTGAAACAGGATGCTCCCAGACTTCGGTGCTTGCAGATTGTTTGCTGGGAAACCGTAATATTTAGACTAAGTTTTGTTGGATATACTGTAAGCGATACTGTTTCTTAATCCTTTGTTGTAGTATAAACATGTTTGTTACTGAGTCAACGTAAAGTCGGGGCACTTTGACCCAGTAAAGGTATCTCTAGCTTATATTAAAACCACCGATTGACCTAGTCCCAAATTAAGCTTGTGTTATGGATACTAAACCACTGGATTGAACTGCACAATCCCAGAATTCTCTCAACGGAACGTCATTTCTACTCTAGAATGGTGCGTGAAGCGGTTAAAATTAAAAAACACAAAAATTTCAACCGGGAGGATGGATATAAGCTTTCGTCTTCGTGGAATCCTGTTATAAAGAAATGTTGGCGTCGGCAGGAGTGTTCGGAGAGATTGTCGGATGTTGTGAGTGTTGTGTGTCGGTGTGATGGGGTGCCGTTATAAAATCTTGATCAAGTGCGGGTAGTTCGAGATACGGGTGCTGATTCTAATCGGGATCAAGTGCGGGTAGTTCGAAAGACTCGTGCGGCTAAACGAACTTGACACCCCACACTTCAGTTAACTCGTGACCACGGTTGCTGCAATGTGGCCGAAACGTCAAGGTAAATAGATAATTATTTATTGCGTGATAAGTCCCGTTTAGTTTAGTAATTATAAATAGGTATCTGCCCCGACATGGAAATCGAACATGGGATCTCAAGCTTCGTAGTCGTAGCTTCGTACCATTAGGCCATCCATTCATCAATCCATCCATCCATCCCACTATCCATCATCATCATCTCTGGTGGTGGTGGTGGTGGTGGTCGTCGTGGAAGTGGTGGTGTTGTTAGACAATAATCGTACAGGGCCGTATTGTTTGATGCGTGGACGCTTGCTATCGCCATCTTAACTAGAATATTTAACAGAAAGACAACACGGCCTCTGGTTTTATTATTACATTGAAATTAATTGCCACACATTGCCATATAACTAATTGCATCAGGCGTTAATTTCGCTATCCGCCCACCTTTTTTATGTTTTTTTTAAATTAGATCTTACATATAATTATGTTGTTTTCATCATATCATATGGGCAAAAATTACTTTCCATTGCGTCAGAGTACTCCGACTTTACGGTACATACTTATAAACAAGTGTTTGATCAAATAAAGGGCTACTTACCAAAAATGGTCATTGGTTTAGTCCTTTCATCTTCAGCCAAGAAAGTGGAGACCACGCACGTGTAGTTCCCAGTAAGGTCGGTGCTCGGATTTAGTATCCGCAACGCTCGGTGCTGGGTGTATGCGTTGTTGGAGACTTTATACATCAGGTCCAACTGGAATGTGACCAATTTTAAGGTTTAATTAGGTAATTAAAAGAACACAATGAACAAGAAGCCGTGGCGGCCTAATTGTTTGACCTATGGTCTCTCAAACAGAGGGTCGTATCGAGCCCAGGCTTGCACCTCTGAATTTTTCTGAATTTGTGTACAAAATTACATTGAAATTTACCATGAGCTTTACGGTGACAGAAAACCCCGCGAGGAAATTTGCGCTCACCGGAGAAGAAACTCAATGGTATGCGTGAAGTTCCTAATCTGCACTGGGACCACGTTGATTCTGAAAGGAGGCATCTATATAGTCTGGGATGATGATTAAGACTGTAGTATATTTTGTAGGGGACCAAATATTTATTATTCAAAAAATACAAGCTCAAAGTCGCTCAGAGGGCGATGGAGAGCTATGCTTGGAGTTTCTCTGCGGGATCGCATTAGAAATGATGAAATCCGCGCAAGAACTAAAGTCACAGACATAGCTCGAAGAATCGCTAGAATTAAGTGGCAGTGGGCAAGGCACATCGCCCGTTGAACTGACGGCTGATGGGGCCAAAAGGTTCTCGAGTGGCGTCCGCGGACCGGAAGACGCAGTATAGGTAGGCCTCCAACAAGATAGAGTGACGACTTGGTAAAGGTAGTGGGAACGCCTTGGATGCGAATGGCGGAGGGCCGATCTGTTTGGCGAGCCTTGGGGGAGGCCTATGTTCAGCCGTGGACGTCTTTCGGCTGACATGATGATGATGATGATGAAAAAATACACATTGTACATAAAAAATACGCATGCAAATAGTCTTCAAATCGTGTCTTGCTTTCTTGGTTGATTGATTGATTTGAAATTTGGTACGGTTAAATAGATGAAGTCATAAGTACAGTTGTCAACAACTTGTATTAATTTTATTGCGTGGAGCCGTTAAGTTGGTTCTTTACCTTGTCCCTCAGCATGCCTAACGCCTGTGGCTTCTGCGGCGGTATCCACTGGTACACCGGCTGAGCTCGGTCCATAAAGAACCACTTCACCACCAGCCCCGTCACGTTCCTCGTCACGAAGTCACAGTCCAGTATGACGGAGTCCTTGGTCCCGAATTGGATGACTTCTGGCACTCGCATATGAGTGATCCGCACTGACTGGACAACTGGAATGAGAAACAATGGTTAGTTTAGTTGAAGTTTCTCGTTGAGTCTCTTGCCGGCTTCTTCACAACAGAGAGGTCTTTTCCGAACCGACACTAGGTGATAGATTTTTCGATTTTAATAAGTGCAATTTTTGCATTTGAGCATCTATTATTTTTTCAATAAAAATTTACTTAATGAACTGAAACAATTACTTTGCTCACCCGCGACCCGTAAATTTAATGTCAAAAATAAAATTCTTTTGCCGTTAGAAAGCTACATTACCACAGAGTGGCTTAGGTTTCTTTTTACCGCGGGAAAATACCTTTACGAACGGGAAAATTAATTTTATCGCGGGCGAAGCTGCGGGCGGAAGCCTAGTAACTAAATTTATCGCTCAGGGTGTCTTTCTCAAATTGATACCTACATTATGAAAGTACTTATGAATGATAGTTCATTCACGAGGACTCGAACTCTTAACTTGATTCTCCACTACCGCTCGGTGCATGGTTGTTGTAATTCATCAATGAAAAAAGTATGAGATTTTACAGAATAAAAAATTTTAAATAAAAAATAGAACCGCCTTCAAAAACACCCAAAAAATATTATTTAAAAATTTAACCGACTATAATGAGCATTATAATATCTTTGTACTAATCTGTTTGAAGTCGGGCCTCAGCACGAGCTAGCAGGAGTAGTAGACGCCCAATAGATAGTAGGTATCTATGTAGGTAAGTTAAATTACTACTATAAAGCTTGAGGTCCCAGGTTCGGTCCCCGCGTTGGGGCAGATATTTGTATGAAAAACACGAATGTTTGTCTTGGGTGTTTAATATGTATTTAAGTATGTATCTATCTATATAAGTATGTTTATCCGTTGCCTAGTACCCATAACACAAGCTTTGCTTACTTTGAGACTAAGTCGATTGGAGTGAATTGTCCCGGGATATTTATTTATTAATTTAATTACTAGGTCCACTCCTGCTGTCTCGAGCTGAGGCCCGACTTCAAACAGATTAGTACAAAGATATTATAATGCTCATTATAGTCGGTTAAATTTTTAAATAATATTTTTTGGGTGTTTTTGAAGGCGGTTCTATTTTTTATTTAAAATTTTTTATTTTTGGCTTTTTAGTTGCTTTGGTATAAAAAAGATGCGTAGGCGTAGCCAGTAGACGAAGCCCGGCTTCTGTTTCCGATCTGAGGATCGCAAGGTAACTAACGAACCTAAGCAGGTTAAACGTGGGACGGTTTGAAGGTAATTTTTTATTGCAGGGGGGCTCCGCTCCCCGAGCCAACTCCCTGGTAGCAAGCCTACTACTTCCAATCTGAGGGATACGAGATACTAAAGAACCTAAGCAGGTTAAGCAAGGAATGGTTTGAAGGTTTTTTTTTTGCGGGGGGCTCTGCCCCCCGAGCCCCCCGTTCCGGTATCAAAGCTTCTATTACCACTCTGAAGGACGCAAGATAACTGACGAATCTGACCAAATGAAACGGTAGATGGTTTAACAGATTTTTTACTGCGGGTTGTCTCTGCCCCCCGAGCCCCCCCCCCCCTCCAAGAGCGGGCTTTTATTTTCACCCAGAGGGACGCAAGGCAGCTAACTAACCTAACCAGGTTAAACGGGAAGTGGTTTAAAGGTTTTTTTTTATTACGGGAGCTCCGCCCCCAAGTCCCTCTACCGGGACCGAGGTTTCTATTTCCACTTTGAGGGATACGAGATAACTAACAAACCTAACCAGGTTAAACGGGAGGTGGTTTGAGGGTATTTCTTATTGCGGGGGGCTCCGCCCCCCGAGCCCCCTTTCCATTAGCGAGGCTTCTATTACCACTCTGAGGGACGCAAGATAACTGACGAATCTAACCACGTTAAACGGGAGGTAGACTGTCTGTATTTTTTATTGCGGGGGGCTCCGCCCCCCGAGCCCCCCTCCAAGAACGCAGCTGCTAATTCCACTTTGAAGGACGCAATGTAGCTAACTAACCTTAACCAGGTTAAACGGGGGATGGTTTCAAAGGATTTTTTTATTACGAGGGACTCCGCCCCCTAAGCTCCTCTACCGGTACCGAGGCTTCTATTTCCACTCTGAGGAATGCAAGATAACTGACGAATATAGCCAGGTTAAATCGGAGGTTGTTTATCAGAAAGAAAAAAGAAAGAAAGAAAGAAAAAATATTTATTCGTGACATAATCTTAAATTAACAGGTGAATGAACGGTAACAGATACAACATTATCACGAAATGGTCCCAACTCAGCATGATGTCGGCTATGCAGCTGACGCTGGTCTTCCGTTGGAACCATATTATCAGTATTTTTATAGCGGGGGGCCGCTTTGAGGGATCCAAGGTAGCTAACTAACCTAACCAGGATAAACGAAGGATGGTTTAAACGTTTTTTTTTATTACGGGAGGCTCGGCCCCCCGAGCCCCCTTTCCAGTAGCGATGCTTCTATTTCCACTCTGAGGGACGCAAGATAACTGACGAATCCAACCAGGTTAAACGGGAGGTGGTGTAAGAATATTTTTTTGTTTCGGGGGGCTCCGCCCCCCGAGCCCCCCCCCCTCGAAGAGCGGGGCTTCAATTTCCACTCTGAGTGACGTAAGATACTAGAGAACTAATGAACCTAACCAGGTTAAACAGGGGGTGGATTGAAGGTGTTTTATATTACGGGGGGCTCCGCCCCCCGAGCCCCCCTTCCAGTACCAAGGCTTCAATTTTAACTCTGAGAGACGCAAGATAACTAACGAATCTGGTAAGGTTAAACGGGAGGCGGTTTGACAGTATTTTTTTTAGCGGGGGGCTCCGCCCCCCGAGCCCCTCCTCTATTCCGCTTTAAAGAGCGCAAGGTAACTAACGAACCTAACCAGGTTAAACGGGAGGTGGTTTGTAGGTATTTTTTATTGCCCCCTTTTCTTTGTAGGTGCCATACCTACTTATAGTTTAGGTGAATGACTTGCAGAACTCTTAGGACTGCTTTGGCCAATTAATATTGTAGGTAATCCGATGTTCTTGTTATCAATAAAGAACGAACAAATATGCTTTAGGACTTTCAACAGTTTGCCAAACATTCTTGGCCAAAAATTTTTAGAACAATCAACATTATGCGATACAACAGGAACTCTTTGCTGACTGTACTTTTTGACCCTGGTTACCAAAGTACTCTTCAAGACGAATCAAATGAGCTCAAACTCGATGGGGTTATGTCGTTTTATTACGGAGTTCTTATGGTCACCTTCTAACTCCATCTTCAGATCCTAGTTACCATCTAGGATCAAAGTACTCGTCAAGACAAATCAAATGAGCCCAAACTCAATGCGGTCGTATAGCTTTATTACAGAGTTTTTATGGCCATCTTTCAGCTCCATCATCAGATCAGCTCCATGTCATAATAATATTGCATCGTCATCCAATTTACATATGCCTACAAAATTTCAGCTCAATTGGAAACCGGTTCAAATTTAACTTGCAAGATTTGACCCGTTGAGGAGTTCCGTTGGCCATCTACAGTCTTCTTCAGCAGGTCCAGTTTACCAAATGATACTTTCTGAATGCAAATACTTCACTTGATGCTAAAAATGCTAAAATCACCATAGGTTTGCCTGTAAAATTTGAAGGTTGCCCTCGATTTCTCTAGGATCCCATGATCAGATCTTGACTTGGTGCCAATGGGACCACCTCAGGAGTATACTCTTTCAAACAAAAAAAGAATTTTGAAAATCGGTTCACAATTGAGGGAGTAATCGCGTAACAAACATACAAAAAAAAAACATACAGACGAATTGAGAACCTCCTCTTTTTTTTGAAGTCGGTTAAAAACGGTTATCAGTGGAAGGAAATTAATAAAAAGTTAATCTATATTAAACTACTGAAGCATCAATGCTAAATTGACATCGATAGGTAAACAGTTTTTGAAATATAGGTTACAAAGTAAAGTTGGCAACCGGTATATTTTGATCCAGCGGGATCAAATTACATCTAGCACTAAAAAAACATACCGTTTACCAAAAATGAATATCATCATTCCTGGACTCATACATACACGAAACCTTTTTGCTTGTTTTTGACCGGACTAAATTCGATTTCATTAAGTAATGAAATATTCTATTTTGGGCGACGTTTTGTTTCCAACAACCGGAATCAATAAAGATCGGTTAGCGATCTTCACGGGTAAACGAACAGACCCGCTGGTCCAGCGAAATATTGAAAGTATTAGGGAATTCTGTTTTGCTAATCAGGGTTTTTTGAGGTACTTGTAAAAACTGGTTAGGAGTTTTATTTGATTTTTGTCTATTTATCTAGTTGCAATAAATTAATTTGGTTTTAATTTTAGTAAGGTAAAGTGCACGGTCGTGGCTGGATATAGTCACTGCGTCTTTCATTATCATCTCGGCTTATAAACGTCTCAGATTGAGAGGACTTGCGCTGTAGTTCCTATGCGGGACCAATAAGGAGTGGGAACTTTACATACACTATTACATTTCTTCGCAGGTGTGTGCATGATTTCTCGCGACGTTTTCCTTCACGGTGTAGCTCGTGGTAAATTACAAATGTAATTTTGCAAATAAATTCCGTATAAGTCAAAGGTGCGAGCCAGGACTCGAACCCACGACCCTTTGCTTGAGAGGCCATTGTTCAAACCACTAAGCCAGCCCAGCACAATTTAGGCTTCAATTGAAGCTCCTATTAACGTCGAAGAATCTACCACTTGTTCGAAAAAACCCTGTTGAGAAAAATCCGGCAAAAACTCAACGAATGTATTTGCGAATGTGGGTATGTGCGAAATTACATTTAAAATTTACCATGTGCTTTACGGCGATGGAAAACATCGTAATGAAACCTGCACACACCTGCAAAGAAACTCGATGGTGTGTGTGAAGTTCCTAATACGCACTAAGCCCGCGTGGGAACTACGGCCCACGCTATCTCATTCTGAAAGAAGGCCTGTGCGTATACAGGCTGGGATGATGACAATGATGCTTATTTATTCTAAGAAGTCTTTTATTTAACTAACAATGCTACAGTAATGTAGACAACAAGCTCACAATTTTATTCGCAGCCAAATAAAAACCGAAATGTCGGCCAGCAAAAACATCGAGGGTCTCCAAGTAACCCGACGTTATGAAAAACAGTCGTACACAGTTTTGCTGGAATATAAACAGGGACAAAATTGGAGGCAATCCACCAGCCGCATTAGGTGCCTTCTCATCCGAAAATATCATATTATCATCGGAGGAATTCCACCGAATATTGTTTCGCGGTTTCCTATCAATTCAAGATTTTTCCCGTTTGACGTTATTGGTCGTTGATGAAATTGAGTTTCATTGCGAAGGAAGATAAGAAGTATTTTAATTATGATGTTTGATGGTTATTTCGAGAGCTTTTTGAAGTGAGTAATAACCATTTATTTTCAGATAATAGAATAAACATTATCTTTATTTGACCTTTTACACCTATTAGCTGTTGCCCGCGACTCTGACTGCGTAGGATTCGTTTATCGCTATCCCGCGGGATCTATACAATTCCCCAGGATAAAAATTATCCTTTATGTTAATTCAGATTATAAACTATCTTTCTGCCTAATTTTATCAGAATCCGTCAAACCGTTTAGGGTGAAAGTGTACCAAACATTCACACATCCATACAAACTTTCACGTTTAAAATATTAGTAGGGGTCTAAACTAAAAGCAGTCACATTAAGAAAAACAAAATAATAATAATAACTAAATAATAAAAAAACAATGGGTTGCACTCCGGGAGTGCCGGCAGAAGTGAAAACTTGAACATTAACGTTGTGCCGTCTTACGAACCCCCCTTACCCCCCCACCCTCAATTTTCACATCATTTGTTAAAAATGGCATATTTCACCGACGTTATTCTAGTTAAACACCGTGACATGTTACATGTAGTAGTTAGCGTTCCCATGATACATTTACGTACAGTAAATTGAGCGTATGAGTTGCGTAGAAAGACCTTCTTAACTAGACAAGGGAAATACTCTGTAATTGGATTATCATCATCATCATCATTCAGCCTTAGGACGTTCACTGCTAGAAATAAGCCTCTCTCATTGAAACCCAATCGTTACGGTTGTAATTGGATAGAAACTAAGAAATCGATAATTATTCGATAATTTCAACTGCCTTATTTACGAATAAACTGTAGATTTTGATGGGTTTTTCAGTTATTTATCAGAGGTACTTCTACCAGCTAACTAGACACTATATATTATTATTAGAATTTTCTGTCATTTCAAAGAAAGGTAGGTATCTACGAAGGTGAAGCGACCGAAGCGCTCGAATAATTTACCCAAATGATGTTAGTGTTATGGATCAACTCAATTTTATTTTGATCTTTAATCTTTGTACTAGTATTTACCTACAGGTGGCTTTGTTCATGTTTTACAAAATTAAAACTCTAAAATTTTACTACATTCTCATAATTTTTTTGACAGAACCTAAATAAACCAAAAATAAATTTACGTAAAAGTAACAGGTAAAATACGTATGTCAGCAATTTTTTAAATTTCCACGGGATAAGGAAAGAACAGGATGTATATATTCACTAACTGATACCTACCGATGTTGAGGATGATGGGTTTTCGGTTGTTTCTATGTCGGATTGTTGCTTTATTCAATGAAAGAGATGAAGAAGTTTTATCACTTCGAAGTTGTGGTCAAAGGGTAGTCAAATGTATTTCTGGGTCATTCGCCACCACAGGCGAGCCACACAGAAGAGACGTGGGACGGGGCCGCGTCTCCGCCCCGTCTCTTCTGTCTTCTTTGGGTCACGACGCTCCTACAGGGTGTCCCGTAAGTAGTAGGACAAACTGAAATGGGAGATACATCTATCTACCTAAGCATGTCATCTACCAAATAATTATCAAAAAATGAGCCCAGTAAAAGACGCACCGCTTTCGCAGTCGCGCAATAAAAATAAATGCAAAAAATAATTAACTCGAAATATCACAACTCCAAAATCGAAATCGATCGATTGATGGAAATCGATTCGAATCGAAATTTCTCGAAAATGGTGCGACTTTTACTGAAGTCATTTTTTGATATTATGTAGATGACCTGCCCACCTATCTCCCATTTCAGTTTGTCGTACTATTTTCGGGACACCCTGTATAAATTTAGTATGAAAACTGATTTAATGGGCGCCGCGGCTGCGACGCTCACCCGTCCCACGTCTCTTCTGTGAAGCTTGCTCCATAATCATCGGAGCTGTCTAAAATACCTGATGTGAACACGCACTTACGCATTGATAATTGATAACATGGCCGTTTTCAGGTTGTACATATACGAGCACCAAGACATCTCTCATAATTTTATGATGGTAACTCTACCTACCTCCTAATATAGTCAAGTAATCAAAAGCTTTTATAAATTACTAGCTGTTGCCCGCCACTCCGTCCGCGAAGAATAGGGGTAGGTATAAAAATAGCCTATGACCTATTCTTAGACCTACCGAATATGGAGAAAAAAGTTTCATAAAAATCGGCCAAGGCGTTTCGGAGGAATTCGATAACAAACACCGTGACACGAGATTTTTATATATTAGATGCTCATTTGAAAATATCCCATAACGAATAAAAAAGACGGTTGACCTATTAACCAACCATTTAAAAAAAAATCACAAAAACTGCCATAGCTGTTGACAACGACCTGCAAGGACGATAACGCAGGGGTGTGTTACGGTTGGCTGCGCTCGCGCCGCTTGAGCGACGCTCGGTGCAGTACTGAGGGCCAAGAAAGGGGGAAATAATACTTTACTAAAATCCGCATCAACTAAGCGAGAACGACGGGGAAATCGGTTTCAGTGTACATTGCGTGTATTGCGTGTACAAGTTGTAGTGTTAGCGTCTCGGTCGTGCAATGAACAGAGTAGACTGGCGAAACATAGTTAAGTTGAAGTTGGTGAAATGAATGGAGACAGGCTTGTTGAAAAGTTATTCAAATGCAATGAATTTGTGGCTCTTTAGCGAGTTTTATCAATTTTATGTATTTTTTATGATAGGCGATGCTTAGTACTTAAGAAATAAAATAGAAATCAAAACTTTCTCTATCTAAATCCACTGATATTATAAATACTACAATAAAATACAATACAATACAAATATTCTTTATTGAACACCAAAAAAAGTACAGAAAATTTAATAAAAATAATAATTCAGGCAGACAATAGGCTGCTTATACCACTTTGTGAAAATGTTTGGATGTTTAGATGTATGGATGTTTGGATCTTTGTTAGTCAATCACGCAACGACGACTGAGTTGAAACTTGGCGTACAGATAATGTACAAAGATTTAAATTAAGACAAAGGATACATAGTGAAGGAAAATCCTTGGAAGTTGTGTAAGTTTCCCATGAAAAATTTTAAGACAACTTTCATGCGAGTATGAACATTAAAAGTTAAATAATAAAAAAGCAAAAAGTTCATAGATTCGCAGACATACATGAAATCGCTGCACAAGGGGCATTTTTATATATTAAACCAGACAAAGGGGCATGCGGTTCACTTACTGGAAAGTGATCACCGCCTCTCATGGACACCTACTTTTGGGTCTGGATACCTAAACTCACCTTTTAAAGGCACCCATGTAAGAAAAACCCCAGCTACGCCCCAATTTTAATTTTACAAGTGCTGACAAAAAGATTGCTTAACCCCCAAAGTGAAAGAGCATATATCAAAGGAATTGCAGATGCCCTACCAAAAGTAAACAAACAGAATACCTAAATTATTTCCAGCTAGCATTATTACACGAACAAAAGCCCAACCAAGCATAATAAAATAATCAGCAACGATCATCGAACATCCGCTCCTAATTTGGCCTCGCGACACGCTTCCTGGCATGCTCCGTAAATTCTTAAACACCTTTAATAGAGAGTGAGTATGTCAGACGCTTGTGCTTAAGTTATTCTGGGGGAGCGAGACGCACTATGTTTTTGGGGTTCCTTGTAATTATAATAATTGAACGAGCGAGCGCCAAGTTTCAGCTTGGCAAAAATGCTTTGTTTCTCACTTGCTTTGTGCAACTATGGTTGCCAATTTACTAATTAAAATCAATCAAATTTATTCCTTAAGACAATAATGACATTAATGAACTGAAATAATTACTTTGCCCACCTGTGACCTTATAAGCTCACCCACGACCTTATAAAGTAATTGTTTCAGTTCATTAATATAATTATGGACCTCCGCAAAGTAACGCCTGATTCAATAAATAATGACATTGTTTGAAATAACTTGTCAATAAATGACAGTAAATGTTAAAAAGCTACTAAGTGGATAGGTCGTAAGTAAGTATTTCACAGACATACATCGCTCATCGCTTGGCGTCCACGGACCGGAAGATACAGGCAAAGGACCTCCAACAAAACTGAGTATCTGGTTGGCTGCGGGAATGCGTTGGATGCGAATAGCGCAGAACCGAGGGATTTCTTAACCAATTCTCGGAAATTTATGAGCAGTTTCGATGTTTAAATGATTTTTTTTATTTCAACAATTTCGAAATACTCATGTGGTCGCAAAGACAGTAGTTTAATTTTCATAAAATTAACACGGTGCTGATCAGTAAATTGCTATTCTTTTTAAACCATATCCTTGGAATTTCTTTTTCGAAGCAGACTGAATTTCGCACGGCCCAAGTCATAGTGCTTGAAATTATTATTCATCGTTATCATCATTGGTCCCGTGGTGAACCTTATTAAAATTCTCTCACTTTTCCCCTACCAAAAATTAATTATTAACGGAACCCACAGTAATAAACTTAGCATAATTAGCATGTGTATCGGTGCGTTCTACCGTATCGACGCGTGCGCACGGTCCGCGACCCGACGATGAGGCGATAGCTCAACAATGGAGTTTCTTAAGTCATTTGCAGGTACCATATGGCATATGGTCTGGTGGTGTCCGCTGTTTTAGCGACTGAAGGTGTCGTTTGAAATTCTAGTTTATTGTTTCGGTATTAGTTTTAGCATTCATAATAGTAACGAGTAATATAGAGAGAGAGAGAGAGAGAGAGAGAGAGAGATTTATATGTTTACACTTATTCAATATAAAGGAAAAAATAGGTTATAAATAATACATTATGATAGAGCGTTGTTGGTAAAAAATATAGCAATCTTTTCAGAAGAGAGTTGTAATTCATATTTTTTATGAAATAGGGTGGAAAATAATAAAATATCAAATAAAATAAATAAATATCACAGGGCAATTCACACCAATTGACCTAGACCCAAACTAAGCAAAGCTTGTACTATGGGTACTAGACAACGGATTAACTTACTTATATAGATAGATGCATACATAAACACATATTAAACAGCCAAGACTCGAGCACAAACATTCGTATTTTTCACACAAATATCTGCCCCGACCGGGAATCGAACCCAGGCCCTCAAACTTCGTAGTCAGGTCTCTAACAACTTGGTCGTCACGCAAGCAAGTGGTTATCAGACCTGATGGTAAGTGAGCATTACAACGTCTGGATAGGTACTCGAAAATCCGATACGTTGCGTATTCTATTGCCAGTCTAAAAGGCTATGATACAAACCTCTTGGTGCCAGAAATTTACACAACAACGCAAACCATGCTTGCAAAAAATCGGTGCTCCTGGATCGGGATGGATATTGTGCATATATTATTTATTTTATTAGCACTACGGCTGCTCACCGAATCTAAGATTATTTATAAGCGAAAAAATAAATAAATAATATTTGAATAAATAGATGTGGTACATCATTTCTTACGCATTTCCAATGTAATTTGGAACGTAGGAGTCGTAGCTTCTAATAGTTGTGATGGATGTTACCACACGCCACTGTTGGCGTATGTAAGCGATTAAGAATTTCGGGGGAGTCGGTTGGATGCGACGTGGTTCAATTGGTAGAACACCCGTTGGGGCGCATACCCAGGAGACGTGGGTTCGAATCCCACCGGCGCACCCGAAAAACTTTTTCGCTTTTAAATAATCTAGGATATTGTGCATGTGTTTATATCACTGATTTTTATAGCGGTTATTATTTTTATTGAAAGCCATCGATTAAACGGTAAAAAACCTCATATATCACACAAAGGTCAACGTAAATCACAAAATCTAAAGAGCAAGCTTTCTTCAAGGCAATTAACCCGATACGCTGCCACCCGTCTTCAAAACCAGTCCATATCAGGTTCGGAGCACGCGACCAAACGTATGTTCACGCCTCGGTGGCCGCAAGACGGTGCAAAGGTGCTTTTTAGGGTCCCGTAACCAAGATTAGCTAAGCCTAAAGTAATTCGCAAGCTTACTTTGTTTGTCTCACTTTTAAGGGGTTGCATATTGTCGGCGGTAATGCAAATCCGCTTAACTGGTATTGGATAATTCCGCGTATCTGACCAATTTAGCCAATTTACAACTTTAACTCTAATAAAATAATCCCCTGAAAAACTACATATTATAGTCGATGAAACTGCAATACCGCGTAACCAACAATAGCTAATGCCGCGTAACTAACCAAATGTGTTAAATTTAAGTTTGGGCAAGTCTGGCATCAACAATCACAAAGATGTTCAATTTTAAAGTTCTCCTGTAAAAATTGCCACAAGTTAGTTTCGCGGTGATAGCAATTGTTGGTTACGCGGTATTGCAGTTTCATCAACGATATAGTGCAGATACGTAGTATTAACGAATGGTAGATAAGGTGGATTAAGCAGATTTGAACTAACCATGATGATATATACCTACTGCGCCTAATCGATACAGGAAAAATACAATTGGAGCCCAATCAGCATAATTTTGCGGCAAGCCACAACGCTGTTTGTCAGTGGGACCATTTAAATCTTAACACAAAAACATATACGACACCAACGCCGGCGGAAAGTAGTTTGCAGCGAAATTAAGTTACAAGCCGAAAGCCTCTTGAGGCTTCGTAAAGACGCAAGTAAAAATAAACGGCACATAAAGGCACACAAATGTTTAATGAAAATATATATCAAAAAGTATTTACAATAAACGGACTTAAGAATTCAATGAACGTTATGGGTATCCGAGGAGACTTGGCAGAGCTTTGCTTCGGTCCGTGCCGCCGCTTCATGACCGGCCTTCAATTCAAAATCAGTCACGCAGTTATACGCGCCGGTGTGCATTTGTTTCGTCACTTTTGCCAACGTACGGAATCGACTGCAGCGAGGGGGGGTAATGGTTCTATCTGGCCGCTACACATGCATGGGAACAGTTGATTAATTTGTTGATCAATCAATCTTCTCATAAGACCTTGGCCTTACAGTTGACACTGTTATAGCTAACAGTTGACACTGTTAGCGCCACGCGTGTCGGCTCCATCAAATAATACAAATATGCCTACGTATACAAACGACGAATGGTGGATACGGAACCCTCGCTACTCGTAAGATAAAGGCACAAAGGTGGTTTTTATAAAAAGCAGGAATCGCGCTCTCGTACACACGACGGTTTTTAAGTCTGCATGTCTTTCATAACCACGGGCCGTGGCGGGTGCCTTATGCATAAAGAATACATTTACTCGGGTAATTGAATATTAATAATACAACATTGCAAGATAAGAACCTTTTTTTTTAGTTTTATACATATAGTTTTACGAGGGATGGTTTTAATTTAATTTCATATTTTTTTAATATAACGTATTTGGAGTAAAAATTGGAAATTTATCTTAATTTGTCAGATACACAAAATTATCCAATGCCAGCATAGCGGATTTGAATTATTCCACTATATGAAACCCCTTAAAATTGAGTAAGCGAGAGAAAAAAAATTTAGCAAACCAAATGTTTTTAAATTCGATTAGTATAGGTACATATTTATTTTGAAGGTTCAAAGTTTTTGATTTCAATAATACGTGCAAATTGTCGTGTTAATTTGCCTTCAATATACCTCATCCAAAGATGAGTACAAGAACAACTGAAATTTTTAAATATCACAGCAACATCCCCATCATCATCATCCCAACCTAATATACGTCCCACTGCAGGGCACAGGCCTCTTCTCAGAATGAGAGGGCTTGGGCCGTAGTTCCCACATAACCCCAGAGTAGAGAGAAGCTTTAACTCACGACCTTCTGCTTGAGAGGCCATAGATTTAACCACTAGGCTGCTACCATGAACTCCGTCAAAAACATCATCCACATAATAACTTTTTAAGAACATCATCCACATACAACTCTTCCCCGCCCTAATGAATACCTAAAAGGAATCTCCGATGTCAAACTTGCAAAGAATAATTCAAAGTTTGCAAGCGATCCTGAAAGTGACTCCACGGATGTTAATAAGTTAGTTCACTCGCATGTCACTTTTGCTTCTGAATTTTTAAAGCGAGCGACGGAGTAAGTTAAAAGTTTGCTACATTAGGGTTACTCTGAACTTTAAGAAGTCTCAGTAAGTGTTTGATTTTGTTGTTGGAGAATTTTTCGTTTTAGTCCTAGAAATTAAAAATCCGGCCAAGTGTGAGTCGGACTCGCGCACTGAAGGTTTCGGACAAATTCGTAGGTAGGTATGTATCAGACCTTTAGTTGTAAGCAAAATGTACGCAGTGTAAAGGTTATTTTATATTAAATGGTGGAGACCTCCCCTGATTTTTAATTAATTTCTATTATTTGTTGTTGTAGCAGCTTTAGAAATACACAGTATGTACAAACTTCAGCAGTCTATCTAAAAAAAAAAAAAATCTGTTTATTGCAAATTAGTGTTACAATTTTTTTCTTATAAGTACTTATGGTTCCTGAGACAGACAAACAGATAGACAGTGAAGTGACATTAATAGAGTTCCGTTTGTTAGGTTTCGGGTACAGAACCCTGAAAAGGGGAAAGTGCGTGTCGGGCCACATGAAGTAGGATTCTAAAGTTGATATTCAAAAACCCGACCTCACTATCATCAATCGTCATCACCATCGGAGTTCATCAGTTCTTTGTCAGTGCCCCGTTCACTGGCGTTTAAGTGCGGCAATTCTCCGGGCAATGTCGTTTACAAATACAACCAATACAAATATTCTTTATTGAACACCAAAAACAGTATGTGCAGTGACATTACAAAAATTAAAAACCTACGCTCACTATGGTTTTTCTACAAATATCTTCATTTCTGGTTAGATCTCTTTGCCTTTACTCTTTGACCAAACATTTGTGGCCCTCAATAACATCTTCATATAAATAATAAATAATAAATATCACGGGACAATTCACACCAATTGACCTAGTCCCAAAGTAAGCTTAGCAAAGCTTGTGTTATGGGTACTAGGCAACGGATAAACATACTTATATAGATAGATACATACTTAAATACATATTAAACACCCAAGACCCGAGAACAAACATTCGTATTTTTCATACAAATATCTGCCCCGACACGGGAATCGAACCCGGGACCTCAAGCTTCATAGTCAGGGTCTCTAACCACTAGGCCATCTGGTCGTCACTAGGCCATCTGGTCGTCAAATTATCATTTTATTTGTTTGGCAGTGAAATCACGAGATTATTTTGAGTGCGACAATCGTTCCTCCATTTCAGCTGGTCTCAAAAAATCGTTTATCATAAACTTGTGGCAATAAGTCAAAATTTAAAGAACTCTTAACTAGACAACACGGTCAATATGTTGTGCCATCATGCGGAAGAGAGCCGCCTCGCTGGTGAGCAGGATGCGGAACAGCTCCAATAGCATTCTGCAAATGTTCGTATGCAGACCCGACTCTCCCATACTTGAACATGTGAACTGTCTCATGAGGAAAATCTAAAATAGTTCTATGTAAATTGGTTTATTTTCTTTTCAAGTAGTTTTTAAGTTCTAACCTAGTATTATTATTGTCACTATTATTTTATTATAAACATGTAGTATTATTTTGGTTGACATTGAATTTGATTTATTTATTTTTGTTTTAATATTATAATTGTTTTAATTAAAATTTAATTGTATTTCTCTTAATTTATTATTATTATTATTATTATCCTTTTGGACATTAAATTTAATTTTAACTATGATTTTAAATTTTAAATTGTGATTTTAATGATAATTTTTGCCATATTTTATATAATAAAATAGTTAATTTGTGACACTAACGTAGCTTGTAAGTTTTGTATACTAACAAAAATTTGGATCTAGTTATCTGATTAAATGAATAATTATTATTATTATTATTAATATCCTATATCTGTATCTTAGCTAGGAAAAGAAAGAAACAGAGTTGTCTAACACTTTTCTCCTTTCATCGTTATCCTCATCCTCGATACGTTTATACGTTTCCCGATCCTTATACAGTCCAGAGTTCAAAACTTATCTGCCGACATTACCATAACACCCGGTCTCTACGTCGACTTTTTCGAGTTTCATTCAGTACTTTATTGTGAAGCGTATGAATATCCGATAAGTAAACGTGGAGGTGACAACCTAACAATACAATATAGGAGTACCGTAAAACGGGGTGAATAGAAATCGCGGGGTGATTAGAAATATTCTCGAGATTTTTTTTGCATGGCTACAAAAAACACCATGATCACTAAAGCCAATTACTTTGGTTTTTAGTATTAAGTTCAATATTTGTTTATTTTGCTTGCAACACTCGATAGTCGTGAAGTTAGTTAGAAGTATTAAATATTTTAGTGCAATGAGAGACGTCACCAAGGTAAGAAATAACAGTGCCAAAAACTTTGTTATAATAGTGATTTTAGTGATAATTACAGTGTAGTGGCGTTTTTATCTAGTTACCCGGTGTCTGCAGTGTCTAAATAATAAAACGTTTGACCGAGTTTATTCATAATCAGGTGTAATTTGTACAAAAGTAATTTCATAACCGTTTCGATTAGAAACTGAGGTGAATAGACACGGATACGGGGTGACTAGATACGCTATATGGGGTGATTAGGCACGCTGTTTGGGGTGAGAAGACACGACAGTGGGGGTGAAAAATAACGAAGGGAGGGGTTAATAGAAATGAAAAGAGTTTTTTTACATGTATATTCTTTGTATACTTATAAAAATATTTTATTTTATTATTCCCTTGACAAGGTCCTATCACCCGCATAATTTTTTTTCACAATTGTGACAACTCTGACTGAATTCTCCATTCACCCCATATGTCGTGCCTACTGACCCCGTTTTACGGATTTGAAGAAATCTTGTGTTTTTTTTAAATTTTCGCTATACCAAGAGCAATAAGGCTTATTTTTCTGATGCAAACTCGGAGAGCTTGTTAGGACTCACAAAAGAAAAACAATCTTAAGTCCTTTAATATTTAAATTCATTCTTAAAAATGGGTTGGAAGTTCAAAATCGTGTCTACTCACCCCGTTTTACGGTATTGGCAAGGTGTATTGGTTCGATAGAGGCATGACTTCATAGCAAATGTTTTTCTATAGGGTCAAATTTTTTGGTGCAAAATAAGAGTTCCTAGGTCAGTTAATGCGGAACAACATGATACATTAACTAAATTACCCGAATAATTGAAATATTTGACTGTTGAAAAAATAATTAGATCGACTTATGGAGTTTGACCACGCAGCCCTTGATTTGCGGTACTGTTTTTTGCAGTGGGTAAATAAAAGCTTTGGGTTAGAAGATGGTAAGTATCATTTATTACCAATAAAAGTTTTTGAGCGCGAGTATGAGTTGTGAGTTTAGTTACTCTTTCCTGCTAAAACTGTTCGATGAATTTGAACGTTTTTTTTTTGTTATAGACATAAGATCTCTGAAAAATATCATATATTTGGACTTAACGGGAATTGGGCACGTATGTTCTTTATTCAACGTAAGAAACCACCACGAAGTAGTTTGTAAATAAGGATTCCTATGGGAATTTAGTGACCTCAGAATTGCAGTTCAACCGACAGACTTAATGTTAGTGACGCTGCGGGTAACATAAGCATTCATGAAATAAACATAAAAGCATGAATTGGGCCATTGAGTTGAAATTACAATTATAATTTTACTCAATGTTAGTTTTAAAAAGTGCACTGCGGTTCTCTGCAGGGTTTTGCTGATGAAAATTTTAAATATACATTATCTTTTGTAACATGTGAAAAGCAGAACGAAATAAATAAAGTAATAGGATTCAGTACTGTCTTTTCGAGTTTTAACTCTGCCATTTAAGGCTCAAGCCACACAGAAGGGACGTGGGACGGAGGTGTGTCGCAGTCCCGGCGCCCCTTGAAACAGTTTTCATACTAAATGTAAAGAAGCGTCGCGATTTAAAGCAGACAGAAGAGACGGGGTGAGAGTGAGAAGCGGCCTGCAAACAAACGACTGCGACGCGCCCCCGTACCACGTCTCTTCTGTGTAGCTTGTGCCTAAGTTGGGCAATACTTCAGCGTTTGTTACCACTACGTAAATAGTGTTTCTTTTTGTAGATTTTGTGTGATAGGGCAGGGCAACCGACCGTTACAAATGCTAGTTGCAGAGTATCTCACAATAGGAGGATAATAGAAGTAGCAATTGCATCGAAGTAAGTGCACTGTTAGTAAACAGAGTAGAACAAAGATAACGTACCACATGTAAAAGTGGTTTAGCCTAGACCGTTGCATTATTATTGAAACGCTCGTGTTGCAGCTGCATGCAGTCATGCGTTAACTATGCGCTCAAGGATCTCGGAACATGCGAAGACTCATCGTTTGGTCTTTGACTGTTTGGTGTCTAAGTAAAATAAGTTTTTTAAAATGGATTTTAGTTTATTTTGTGATTGTAGGTACTTTTTTTACCGGACTTGCGTTGTCGGTCAACCTGCATATGTATACCAAATTTACTATGGAGAGCATGCGGTCAAGTCTGACGTTTTCGACACGTCACTGCAATTCTGTACCGTCAACGTATTTAGAGTAGCAGTGTGGAGGGCTTGCGATAATAACAGTGTGGATACGATGCGTCACTGCGTCTCCGTATTTGAAGCAACGGTCTGGCCGAACCTTTAATTGTTTTTGGTTTTATAAATCATGTCTCATGAGAGCTAAAGTAATATTTTTGTAAAAGTTATTCATCACCATTCCAGCCTATATTCGTCCCACTGCAGGGCACAGGCCTCCTCTCAGAATGAGAGGGCTTGGGCCGTAGTTCCCACGCGGGCCCAGTGCGGATTGGGAACTTCACATACACCATTGAATTTCTTCTCAGGTGTATGCAGGTTTCCTCACGATGTTTTGCTTCACCGTAAAGCTCATGGCAAATTACAAATGTAATTTCGCACATAAATTTCGAAAAACTCAGAGGTGCGAGCCCGGACTCGAACCCACGACCCTCTGCTTGAGAGACTTTAGGTCAAACCACTAGGCCACCACGGCTTATTATTATTTTAGGTCTATCGTTATTTCTATAATAGTTTCAATTGCGAATGAATAAATGATTCATTATGTTTCATCGTTATCATGTCGGCCTATAATACGTTACTAAAAATGAGAAAAACCTACGGCCTCTGGCTTGGGCCGTAGTTCCCACGCGGGCCCAGTGCGAATGTAGAACTTTACACACACTAACGATTATTTTCATTTCGATTGTGTCACCAATATTTGCAATAGCCCTCGATAACGCGTCACTGCTCTCAAAAACCTCGACTGTTTTCTTACCACACTAATTCAATATCGTTCCATATTTCTAACAAAGCGGATTTATTTGCAAGACAAAGATTCGTTTACAATAGATCATGCGAATATTCCCCTCTAACGTCAGCCAGTGAAGCACAAAATGCGTTCGCTGCTCGTTCGACTGTGCTAACTGACACCATATCGCACGAAACAGCGCTTTGTTTGAGATATTTAACGCTACTTGCTTTACGGGTGTTCTCAATAAGTGTAGGTACTTTTTTTTTAAATGAGGAGATTTTGGGTGCTTCTTACTTAGAATCAAGAGTGCTATTGGTTTTGATGATTAAACATTTTTAATCCCTAATTTTCCATAGATTTGTTTTCTATCAGTTTTGTGACGACCCATATAATCTGTTTAAAAAAACGACACAAAACTGACTCCACAAAAATAAGGACATTTTTTTATGAAAATTAATTGTATTCGTTATTTTGAACCAGAAGACCCCAAAATTTCCTCATTTAAAAAGTAAAAGGTACATTTTTTTTAAAATGTTCACTGACCACCGAGACTGTTGCTGTTTTGTAAATTTATTTTTATGTCTTCTGGAATTTCAATAAGGAAACGAACAGCGAACAGCAGACGGTCTAGGGAGCCATTCTTCGATAGGCGATACGTGTATTAAAAACAAGTCTTAAAATGCAAGTTTTTATTTAAATAGATAAAGTTTTCACAGCTACGTCCATTAGGCTATGACAGTAGTGTTGCGGCTGTGCTTTGGCAATCTCTTGAGTGGTTCGGCAGAGGCGATTTCAATGAAGGATTCTTAATTGTTCTTCAGCAAAAATATTTATTTGCTCAGATTTTCAAAAAGGATTTGTACAATTATATAGAAAAATGGTGCGCTCTTGTCTCGCTAACAAATTTGTGTCGTTGTTACGGTCGTAAGAAAGAAATAGAATTTTGACACTGACAACCGTCGCGATTGCAGCGCCCTCGTGCGGTCGTCGTTCTTAAATTGTGCGCCGTAGCGTTGTTGTCGCTAGGTGTCACCAGAGGGCGTCAACAAGGTAGTATTAGGAGTTGTTGTTTTTCTTTTAAATTTCAAACGTAATTCCACACATCAATTTCGTAAACCTAGGGATGTGAGCCCAGCCTCGAACTCGAACCCACGGCCCTCTGGTTCAGAGGCCATAGGACAAACCATTAGGAAATGGGTTCAAGCCCGGGCATGTACCTCTGAGTTTCTCGTAATTTATGTGCGAAATTACATTAGAAATTTATCATGATTTTTACAGTGAAGAAAGACATCGTGAGGAAACCTGCATCTGAAAAGAAAGTCGATGGTGTGTGTGAAATTCTCAATATGCACTGGGCCCGCATGAGAACTACGGCACAAGCCCATTCATTCTGCAGCCCTGCAGTGGGGACGTATGTGGGCTAGGATGGTGATAATTAGGTACACCTACAGGTGACTATGTTTTTATTAGAAACTTTTTTCACCTTAAGTGTACTTTCTGTACCGGTAAGTTACATTGCTCAACGGCAAGGCATCTGGCGCGACTTGTGGCGCGTTCTGCGGGATCGGTTGATATTAATATTTAGCTGCATTAATGTTGCCTTTATTGATTTGTTCGCTTTGATGGCTTTGTTTCCTTTGTCTTTCTTACAAAAAATCTATAAATATAAATTTTATTTACGTAGATGCGGTCACCAATAGGGCTATGCTCGGGGTTTCTCTGCGGGATCGCATTAGAAATGATGAAATTCGCGCAAAAACTAAAGTCACCGACGTAGCTCGAAGAATCGCCAGACTCAAGTGGTAGTAGGTAGGGAAAATCGCTCGTAGAACTGATGGCCGATGGGGCAAAAAGTTTCTCGAGTGGCGTCCACGGACCGGAAGACGCAGTGCAGGTAAGCCTCCAATAAGATAGAGCGATGACCTGGGTAAGGTTGCAGGATCGCGTTAGATGCGGATGGCACGGAACCGATCTGTTTGGCGAGCCTAGGGGCAGGCCTATGATCAGCAGTGGACGTCTTTCGGCTCTAAATATTCATGTAGTCTTATGTAGGTAGAGTCAGACCAAGATAAGTCTGCAACAGTTTTGATAGCATACGTAGTGCAAGTGTAATATTAAACGTCAAACTTTTATGAAATTATGACGTATAAATAACACACTCACGACCACTTAGTAACTTAACTTACCTACATACCTAAACAACTATTTATTCGGCTTCTACCACTCCTGCTGGCTCGTGCTGAGGCACCGACTTCAAACAGATTTAGTAGAAAGATATTTTCATGCTCATTTTAGTCAATTAAATTTTTATTTCACAATTTTTTGGGTGTTTTTGAAGGTGGTTTTATTTTTTATTCAACTTTTTCTGCAATTAGTCGATTTGTTTGGCTTTGGGTGAGGCCACACGGGCGTAATTTTGTGAGTTGTAAGCGGCAGAATTTCGGTTGCGCCATACATTGTGTCATGTGAGCCCGCATATTGTATGGCGCGAACCGAAATTCTGCCGCTCAAGACTCACAAAATTACGCTCGTGTGGCCTCACCCTTACTACTACGATTTAACGTGGTCTAACTTTTTCGTTTCTACCCGTATAGGTTTAAATTAAGGTGTTAAATTTCGAATGTAAAAATATAACAAAAACTAAATGCAAAATCCCTCACTAAATTAAACCATTGAACAGTGCGGTGGCACCGGAAAAATTGACTTACCTCGCGCGCTTTTTCTCAACACATTCTTTACTCAAGTGTGTTTATGAAGGTAGATTTTTAGTCCCCTAGCTGCCAGGGGTTCGATTTGTGTGCCAAAGTGGCTCCAATCGGTGTCAGCGGGATACAAGGGCAGGTGAAAGACTGCAAATGATTATTTATGGTGGCATTACGCACGCTCCAACGCGCATTGGTTGCGCCGTGTCGATTTTAGCATTCAATTATTCTGGGACAGTTTTTCGTTTAGGTTCACTTCGTCCACATTCCCACTTCGTCTACATTCCCACTTCGTCAGCAATCCCATTTCGTCCACAATCAATTTCCAATTCGTCCACTTCCCGTTTTGTCAACATTCCCACTTCGTCCATATTCCTACTTCGTCCACATTCCCACTTCGTCAATATTCCCATTTCGTCCACATTTTCCCAACACACCCCATTAAAAAAATACACCCGAATGTGAACGAAATGGGAATGTGGATGAAATGGGAATGTGGACGAAGTGGGAATATAGACGAAATGGGAATGTTGACTAAGTCGGAATGTGGACGAAATGGGAATGTTGACTAAGTGGGAATGTGGACGAAGTGGGAAAAGGACGAAATGGGAATGTGGACGAAATGAACCTAAACGCAGTTTTTCTTGTGTTTATTATAAACTGTTAGGCTATTAGAAGGATTTTTAAGAGTAATTAGGTTACTATAACGATAAGCAAAGTCAAACCAGCCGTGAGTTCTCGTTTAAAGTCACCGTCAACAGATCAGTGACTCTCCTTCATCATCATCATCATCATTTAAATAAAATAAATACATATTAAACACCCAAGACCCGAGAACAAACATTCGTATTTTTCATACAAATATCTGCCCCGACACGGGAATCGAACCCGGGACCTCAAGCTTCATAGTCAGGTTCTCTAACCACTATGATGAAACAACTCTCTAGGTGGTTGATTTCAAAGTCTATAACGGGCATACGTTGCCAAGTGAATTCGACTCACACTTGTCTGTTTTTTTTTTCATAGCGCTAAATGAACGTCCAATACGCGATGTTAAATAAATGTGGTATAAAAAGTACCATTTATATATTATATGAATTACATAGTAGTCATTTGTACAGTAGAGTATATATACGCCTACATATTATGTAGCAGAAAAAACTGCATTTCGTTAGCACAATTGGGACGGAATTGAAACAAAAGTATGAAAAGAACATTAATAAAGAATTCATAAGGCGTTTTTTTCATTCCGCTCGAGACAAAAGACGCATTTTACACGTATGTGAATAAGTTTTCTATTGAAAAAAACATTTTACACACAACTTTTAGTGACCTAAAAAAAGTGGAGGCTATTCAGAAAACGCTATTTTAACGTCGATACCTGCTTAATTTTTGTATTTACATCGGCTCTATCTACCGAATGTACTAAACTTCAAGTCATTCAAACCACTGGGTCAAATTGACTTAATAAGATTTCAAGCCAACAAAATGAAGATGCAAAGAAAGAAAAAAATATACAAAGTGAAGCTGATAATTAAAAGTAAAATAAAAGCTTGTAAAAACAAATAAAACAAAAGCAAAACTTGTTAAAACTTGCGATAGTTAAGAATGGAACCAATATTTTATACAAGTTTTGTATAGGAAAGTACTAATAACAGTGATAATACTGTCAATATTGACTACCTGATGGTCTGGTAGTTAAAGAATCTGACTACAAAGCTAAAAAACGCGGGTTTAGCACCAGTCATGAAAATAAGAATGGATGAAGTCTTGGATGTTTAATATGGATTTATCTATTTATAATCATATTTATCCGTTGTCTAGTATCTATAGTAGAAACATTGCTTAGTTTGGGGTTAGTTCAATTTGAAGTCAATCATCCCATGACATATATTTATTTATCTAAATATTTCACCTCTTTGTGCACTTTATATAGCTGTCATTATCATCGAAATTGATACTCGATCTTCAATTTTTTTTTTCTTCGATCTTTTTTCTTTCTTTCTCAATAAAAAACCGTATTCGCAACTCGGTATAATGATGATCTAAAGATACATCACTGCCAGTTTTCTATCATTTTATTATGCACTTAATCACGTACTAAACATGAATGAGATACATGATCTGATTTTCCTGCAGATAATGTATCACCTAGACCATGGAAAATACAGGGCTCGTTACATTGCGTAGTTTTTACACCTTACATAAATTCTACATAAATATGGCCATAATTATTGAGTACAGTTGATCCGGTGAAACTAAGCGTGAAGGTGAAGTAGGTTTATTCAAGTATAGGTAGAAGTATGAGGGCTTAAAGTTCAAGGTCATAGCTATTTATACTCACTTGTCTCTTTGTTCTGGATATTAAAGAACTGGCTAAGTACATATCGGGCTATGTGCAGTGTAAAGAAGAAATATGGAGCGAAGGAGCGAATTTTCAATATTTAGTTTTGATCGACTTTTGGTATTTAATATAGTGTATGACAGAGGGTAAACGAAAGCATGGTGGTCAGATCAGAAACACATACTCAAGAAAAACCTTAACGCCTCATCTCCAATCTGATCATGGAATGTCCTTCTTGGTCTTCCCCTTCCAACTCTTCTATCTACACTCGCTCACCTTATAATATGTTTTTTTTGTATTTTCTTAGTCCGTCAAAAATAGAATGTAAATAATACTTAACAAATCTAGTTTTACGCTTACGACTGTCTAATCTGATAGCGGTTTGAAAGGTTGACTATAGAGTCAAAGCGCCCAACTGTAAGCTGCCCTTGATTTAGTTTTTTGATTTCATTGCGCCTGGAATATGCAACAAATAGTTTATATATATGCAGAGAATAAAGGTCTGTTTTGATAAAACGCAAAATTTTCGCCTGGACGTTGATTCAATAAAAGCACAAATTGATTTTAAAAGCGCTTGATTTGTCTCCTAAAGAGCTAAGGCGCTACTATCCTATCTGATACCGTTGTAACAATTTTGCGCATAATATTATGTAACATTCGCAATTTACCATGAGCTTGTGTGCATTCAATGAAATTCGATGGTGTGTGTGAAGTTCCCAATCTGCATGTGGTCCAAACATTTACGTTCTGAGAGAAGACCTGTGCCACAATAGGACGTATATTATGTAGGCTGGCATGAATTATGAATGGATTTTAAAGACGGTTCTTTTTATTTGCTTAGTTGACTACTCGTTACAAAGTCTTCGTCTCTAGTTTATTCATTCATTCTTGACCTGGTGGATTCTAGCCTTCGACATTTTCCGTCATAATTATACCACATTACCCGCAATTACTTGCTGTATGATTTCAAAAATTAAACCATTGAAACAATGAAAAAATAGAGCAAGCGGCTATGGAATTATTGGTGTCGGTGAAGCAATTTCGTGAGAACTATCAATCAATTCGGTAACTGAAGTGGCCCTTAATTACTTTTGATATAGCTTACATGATATCACGCTGCGAAATGATGTAACTATCGGATATTTGGCTTCAACTGTTGGACCCAATTTCCCTCACACAGGAATTACAGGCTACATTTCAGTGAATGTACTTCGGAACTGCACGACCTTATTCCACCGCTCCTTTTTTCCACAGGTCGATCAAAAGTAGGCGGGGTGGAGACCCTCACGTTGTCAGTATTCCCAAAATTCGCACAAAGCATTTTCGCTCTTCCTTCATCAACCGTACAGCTAAGGCTTACCGGTCGTCAATTTGTGTTTACAACTTGTTATTTATTTATTTTTTATATCAATATAAGCTTGCGTATGACTCCCATAAAATTTTAAGTCGTAATGTATGATTAGTCATAATCAACGTTAGTCATACAGTGATTTGTTTCTGAAACAATTTATTTTTTCGGAATTGTTATAAAACAAACCTAACCTAACCTACTGCATTCTATAAGATGGCATTTAAAAATGTCCTGAAAAAAAATAACGTTTCAGAAATAAATCACTGTATGACTAACGTTGATTATGACTAATGATACATTATGACTTCAAATTTTATGGGAGAAAAGGGGCACCGGGTTAGGGGTCCTAACTACGAAGCTTGAGGTCCCGGATTCGAACCCCGGTCGGGGCAGATATTTGTATGAAAAATGCGAATGTTTGAGCTCGAGTCTTGGATATTTAATTAATGTAGTTATGTGCGTGTTTGTCAATTTAAGTATGATTATTCGTTGTTTAGTAGCTCTGGTACAAGATTTGCTTATTTTGGGACTAGGTCAATCGCTATCCGTCCTATAATTTATTATATCGGTTTCATTGAATCTTTCAATGGATTATTACGCATTCTCAGGATCGGAGTCAGTTGAAATTTTAATAGTCATAATACAAAGTTTATGATTATGCAATAATACCATACCATAAATAAAAAAGATGTGTATTTTTTCTAATAAAACATTAATCATAATAACTACTCAGGCTTTACTTAAGCTTATCAATTTATACAAATGCATTCTCAAATTACTTTAATAGTTTTTTAAAATTCATAAACTCGTCGCCAATAGTCCTACGGCGCTGCAAACTTCTAAATGCGGACTCGTGTGGCGCCACCGTCCATTTTGGTTATTAAGCTTTGTATGTGCTCGGGATAGTTCCATTTTTACTCACCAGCAATTGTTTGAAGCAAAGTAGCCATTAGGTTCGATTACCCATCGTCAAGTTGTCACAGTCATTATGACAAGTGAACGTTACTGTCAAATGTCACTTGTGAACTCTTTGTGGTTTCATAAGCAAGCATTAGATTGAATAATGAAGGTGATAGGAAAATTGTATTTGATCATGGATATTAAAAATACGGAATTTGAATGTAAGTATAGTTTAGTCGAATGAATTAAAAGATAAAAAAATTACTGCCACAGAAAAAATACGATTACACAAAAAGAAGTCTCAGCATAAGCTGCAACCAAAAACTTGCTAGCAGTTGAGACGATTTGTAATTTTTTGGAAAATATTTGGTCTACTGATTCATCATCATCGTCAACATTTCATCATTTAATGATGAAAAAGAGAGATTTAAGAGTGAAAAAAGTCCACTGCTGAACATAGGCCTCCCCCAAGGCTCGCCAAACAAATCGGTCCTACGCCATCTGCATCTAACGCGTTCTCGCAATCTTAACCAGTAGGCTTATTGTCTAACGTTTTTGACGCTTGCCTTCGCAATCGCTATCTCTTTCTGTCAAACGGTATAAAACGCTGACAGAAAGCGAAGGCAAGCGCCAAAAGCGTTAGACAATACGGCCTCAGGTCGTCGCTCCATCTTGTGGGAGGCCTAGTTTCTTTTCGTGTTTTCTACTGTACTCATTATATCGTTCTATACGCAATAACTTAACAAACGGACGGACAAAAAGACAGCAATTCTTTAGTAGAAATAACCCATCAGCACCATAGGGCTAGGTCCGAAGCCTGATGGGGTACCCTAAAGCTTTCGACTCCAGTACAACGGCGACGGTTTGGATGCACCCAGCACCATGGCTGAGAAGACCTCAGTTAGACGCCGAAGCTCCGTCGTATACACCCGGTGCCCGATATCGTGACATGCATGCATGCTCAAGATGCCGCATAACTTTTGACTGCAGCAGTGACGTGCATCCGACTCCGTGTATTTACCATTGGGGTCGTACTGAAGAGGATCAATGTGGATATCGGCTGCATAGTTGTTGCTTTGCTTCAGTGGGATCTCCAGGGTGTGCTTCGGTTCCATTCCATGTGCACCAATGAATGGTGCCGGGGCAAAATGGACCGTTGGAGGGCTATGTACAAGCTCAATTTCCTCGAGGTGGAGTTTATGCTTTAGACGCGGAGATGATTAAACCAAAGAAGGCAATAATAATAATAATAAACATTTAATTCAGGCTGCATAGGCCCATAGATAAATACCTTACAGAGTAACATACATAATCAAATTTAAAACTTAAAACTACATCACACATCAAACACTCAGGACACCCGCAGAGCCGGTGTCGCGTCAGTAGCACCGGAGACCCGAGGTCGCCCACGGAAACGCCGGAACACTACTCCTTTAGGCCAAAACTGCTCCATCGTCAAGGCTCCCCAGTCCTTCGTCGGAACCAACACCACGAACGAGTTAAACGTTCGTTCATGGCTCGAACCCAAAAGCTGGACCCTCACGGTGTACTGCTTGGCGCTCCGGATGTACTCCACCACATCTTTCGCCATCACTGTGTAGTGCAGGCGAGACAGGTAGAGTGCCGTCGTCGGAGTCTCGACGCGCAGCCGGTGGCTGGGCCCGGAGACTGCGGTGCCGCACTGATTCGGAGTACCGCGACGCGTACTCTTCTTCTTTCTCTGGACTTCAATGAAGCCCTCTTCATCCTCAGCAGGAACCCTAGGAGCATTCACAACAGCTGATGTCTTCCGAAATGAAGCCCCCGTGTGGCGATGTTTGGTGCGCGTCGGAGCGCGGACGGGCGGCAGCGGCACGACAGGCGTCGACGGGCTGGCGGCGGGCGCGTCGCGGGCGGGAGTCGCGAGCGCTGAGTCACGCGACGTTTCGGCCGTGGCACGCGCGCCTAGGCAAGCTCTTGTCGACGCCAATGGCTAAGCTGTGTACGAGATTCTAGTAAGACCAAATGAAAGAATTTAGGACTGTAATACCGTGTTGAAGATATGTGCGTGGTGAAAACGCTTAAAGATGTCCAAGCCGATATTTTAGAATTTATTGGTTATGACACCAATCTTGTAGGTCATTTATTGGATAACGACTTGCGAGCTTTGAAACTCATACACGGGACAGTGGTAGCCCGTGGGCAAGGAAAGGTGAGGGTGAGCCTCAGTGGGAAGAGACCGTGCCCTCGGTTCCATTCTGCCTTCAGGGTAGGACACGAGGGCACGAAGGCTAAAGAACGTGAGGGCACGTAACCTCGGCTTGCTGGGAACGTGGGCCTCTTCGGAGGCTACGAGGAGTTAATAACCTCTTTAAACAAACCAACAAAATGGAAGACGGGCAAAGCCGAGCCCGCATTGCACGGTTTTAACAGACGGGCCCAATCCCGGGGCGGCAAGTGGGCGTCGCCGTGTCTCTTCATGCTCCCGTGGCGTTCGCAATGGCAACGAGGCAATCCGTGAGGTTTTTAGTGGGAGAGCTCCACATACCTTCTGTGTCCCCGAACAGAGATGAATGCTTAAGGAGCATTTTCCGCATCATAAAAAAAAAGGTTCGGAGCCCTAGAAATAAAACCAGACTTTTTTGGTCTCATTTTTATGACCCACCAAAAAATTAACGAAAAACGAAACAAAATCCAATTTGAACGATAAAACAAACAACTAAAATTCGCTACGTGTAAAGCAAAAGTTTCATATTAAAAAGTATGCTCGCTCCACAATTTAGGGAACACGATTGAACTTGTAACCCTAGGGGATGGTGAAGAAAATTCGAGCAACTATAACAAAAGTTTGAACAAATTTAAAATTCACAAGCTTGGATCGCTTGGAGTAGGTATTATCGACCGGAGTGGTCTAAATTATGGAATAATTTATGAGAAATCGAGCTTCCTATAACGAGTAGTACTTGAGTCAGTAGAGGAAAAACCTAGATTTGGATTTCTTTCCAGCCATATTACATTTCTGCTTCTATTATTCATAAGGGTTAAGTTCATTAGGGTAAATCATTATTTTGTCTCAAGATGTTTTTTTATATTATTTGCCTTTTTTACACAGGCATAAACGTATGTATATTATTTTAAATATTAAAAAGTTTACTAAATGGAACTGAGATCGATATCTATAGCTGAAGATCTTATCATTTTATTGGATAGTGAATAATACTTTTTGTTTTTTTTTTTAAAAAAAAAAGGTCCTTCTTATATTATGGAAATTCCTATAAGAACTTAGTAAAACTCCTAAAAAAAGCCATGGTGGCCTAAGTGGTTTGAGTGGTTGCCTCTCAAGCAGAGGATCGTGGGTTCAGATCCCTGCTCGCACCTCTGAGTTTTTCGCAATTTACGTGCGAAATTACATTTGAAATTTACCATGAGCTTTACGGTGAAGGAAAACATCGCGAGGAAACCTGTATACACTTGCGAAGAAATTCAACGGTGTGTGTGAAGTTCCCAATCCGCGTTGGGCCCGCGTGGGAACTACGTCCCAAGCCTCTCATTCTGAGAGGAACCCTGTGCCCTGCAGTGGGACGTATACTGGTTGGGACGAAAATTCCAGAATTTCAATTCGACTAGTAAATTATAATCATAATTCCTATAACTTTGACTTTGTTCCAAATAGGGCACGAAAGCCAAAAATTTGGAAAAAAGACAGAACGCGCCAAGTACCTACATAATTAAAGAACAAAAGGTAGTTTTCGAAGTTAGTACAAATCGACAAACTTTTATTTACAAGTGGACAAACTTGTAACTAACGCGTCTACATATTAACCTCAATACAACTAGTTTTCTAACAGCGCCAACATCAGTTGAAAAAGTAAGTTGGTAAACAGTTCGCTGGTACTCTCTCAGGGATAGCCGTTGAAATAAAACTATTCCGATAACTTTTCATTTGAAGCAAACAACTACAAGTTCATACTTGTTTCATTTAATTATATCTTTGGTCTGTAGATTCCTTTGAGATTAAGCAAAAAAATATGTGACTCTGAAAGGGCGACAGCTAGAGAGGTTTACGTAAGTTGGAAACTTAATCATGCCAGCCTATAATGTAGTCCCGCTGCAGGGCCCAATGCGGATTGGGAACTTCACACACAAACCATTCAATTTCATCGCAGTATACAGGTTTCCTGACGATGTTTTCGCTACCGTAAAGCTCATGGTAAATTTCAAATGTAATTTCACACATAAATTCCTAAAAACTCAGAGGTGCGAGCCGGGATTTGAACCCACGACCCTCTGGATTGAGAGGCCATGGGTCGAACCACTAGGCCACCACGGCAAGTTTGAAACTTAATTTTATTTTAATTTCGAAGAATGCGCAGGATTCTAATAAAATGACAATAGATATTTTTTGCTGCCAATTTTGTATTGATTTTTTATTTCATCTCTGACCAATTACGTCCCAAAGCTGGGCTGTAGTTCCCACGTGGGCCCAGAGCGAATTGGGAACTTTAGTCACGGCATTGAATTGCTCCGCACTTATCGCCGCTATGTTAATATTGTGTAATTTTCAAAAGTAATTTCGCTTATGAATAGACCCCGTTATCTTGTCGCACTGAAAATGTTTTTCAGTAGAGCGTGAATGTTTTTTTTATCGACCTTTTCTATATCGATGTTTATATAATGCAATTGAATTTTCGCCATGTCAAAAAAGAATTACAGTTTATAAGGGATAATCCCAAAATTAGAGAGACAATCAATCGAGCTTTTAGAATCAATTGCCGTAATAAGTAATGTAAAGAAACAGTTATTGATGTTAGTTTTGCATGAAAAGGGACGGCATATTTATAAAAAGCTATCTTTATCATTAAAAAAATGTTGGATAACATACATTGCAAAAAATTGATATGCTTAACAGAGGCATAGAAATAGAAGTAATGAACGACGATCCATGCAAACCCAGCCTCCAATACTTCTCTTTATTTAAGTACGCTCCCATTACATCTGCCGCAGTGGAAAGAAGTTTTTATATTTTAAAATGGATCTTTTCAAAAAGAAGACTTCAAAAAATGTAGAGCAACTTTTATTTCTTCGTTTATTATTATTTATATTTTTATACAAAAGTACTAGTACCTATAGTGACTCCTCTTTGAAATTATCAGTGACATACAGTATCGACATTTTGATATAAGTCGATAAAAAAAACATTCAAGCTCTACTGAAAAGTAATGTCAGTGCGACAAGATAACGGGCTCTACTTATGAATTACGAAAAACTTCTGAGCTATAGTCGACCAAGAAATTCCTTTACCACTCTGAAGAACGGCTTAAAACGTCAAAGGCTATTTTCACTCACAAGGGAATGTGACAATCAGCCTTTTGTTTTTATTCTGATGTAGGAACTGTCATTAAAATTGGTAAAGCACTTACTTGGCTGACAGTACAAAGCCGGGTTCGTATTCAAAACCCTCTGCTAGAGATACCTTAGGTCATACTGCTGCATTGTATTGTATTGTATCGGCTATAATATTGGTTTCTAGCTTTGATCAATTATGACTGTAGATCCACAGTCGCGCGCCCGAAAATGTCCGAGCCAAAGGAGCGCCACTTTGATAAAAGAGGCCTTCTTTTTCTCAGTACGTTGCGTGAAATTGTCAAGTTTAGCTGTCAAGTGTCAACCGAAATTCGACTGTAATGAAGTAAAGACTAGGTTCAAATTTCTGTGTAAGTGATGATTTTAATTGTTATGCAAACAAATAAAAAAGTTCGGACATTCTTTGAAGGGGATTATGTTCGGCAATGTGTATCTTCAGTTATAATTGATCAAAGGTTTCTAGCAATTTTAAAACAAACATGTTTTCCTTTTTTAACCCCCGACACAAAAAGAGGAGTGTTATATTATAAGTTTAACCGCTATGTGTGTGTGTGTCTGTCTGTCTATGTGTCTGTCTGTGGCATCATAGCTCTTAAACGGGTGAACCGATTTGGATTCGGCTTTTTTTATTTGAAAGCAGGTTTCTTGGCAATGGTTCCTAGATATATTTCATCAAAATTTGTCTAGCCGTATCACAGTTAAAATTTATAGTTATCTAATGTAGAAATTAGTTTGTTAAAAGTTAAACCAATATACGCACGTGTACGTAGGGTCGGTTCCCTAACTTAAGTATCCACTTTTCCATACTAACTGCATAGAAAAGTGGATACTTATGTTAGGGAATCGACTGTACCTATGCATTATCTAAACCTCTTTGTTGACATAAAACAAACGACATTAACAGATAACACGAGAAACAGATGTACAAGGGCGAACTTCCATCGATTCGGGCGAGTCGATCTCTTTTAGTTTGTTTTAAACTTTTCTAATTTGTTTGAAATACTCTGTTCGCTATCTGAAGATAATAATGAATAATCACGAAATATTTTTTAAATTATATTCGAAGAAATTAAGAAAGAATAAATGAACTAATTATATTGTACACTTTCGTCCTGCTACGAAGGGTAAAGTGACACTGCGCAACCCGCGCACGGAAAAGTTCGCTCGTAAAAAATATGATTAAAGCTATTTAATACTTACATTGTAACACAATCGATAATTTCAGCAACCACCACATTCTTCCGAGCCAAGTTTAAACTGTGATCCAACACTAAAAGCACAAAACTCACAAAATTCTCATCTCACAAAAATATTTAGATATTTGAACTGTCAGTTTTACTTATTCGGGACGAACTTCAAAATTCAGGTGCGCTTTTGAATTTCCAATAGTTCGTACTTGTTTTATAATGCACGAGTTAAAGTTAGGCGTGTGTGGGGTTCGAAACCGTGCAGGGAACTAACCGCCAAGCAACTGGCGTCCGGTGGCGTCCAACCGTATCGGAAGTGCTCGCCACATTGTGTACTTATTGGTTAATTTATTCCAATAGTTCGAGTTTGTTGGGTATTAAGTTAGTGAAGTTGGTTATTAATTATTTAGTTTTACAACATATAAAAAAATTAAAAAAATCTGACAATTCATTAGGTTAGTAGGTATTGTAATTTTTTCTTAGGTATATTAGAATTGAAAAAACACGTCTAAGAAAAGGTAAAAATAAAAGTAGGTTTTAAAAAATTCACCACATTGTGTATTTATTTGTTAATTTATCCAATAGTTCGAGTTTGCTGAGTATTAAGCGAAATTGGCTATTAGTTAGTTTTACAATATATAAAAAAGTAGCAAATAATATTAACAATAAAAAAATAATTGTACATCTGTTTTTCTTGTTAACTGTTAATTTTATTTTTTTATGTACTATAAAGAGTTTTTCTGAGAATTAGTAGGTACATTTGTAATATCGGAATCCTTTGTTTCTCATAATGTAATTTGTTATAATTAGATTTGCCATACCAATAATTTGCCATAAAAGCCTCGTGTTGAGGCACCGTGCGACTTCAAACAGATCCGAAGAAAGTTATTTTCTTGGGTTTTTTGGAATCGGTTCAGTTATTTTTTTTTTATTTATTAACTATGTAATATCTGCCCTAACGGGGGATCGAACCAGGAACTCAAGCTTCGTAGTCGAGTTCTCTCACCACTGTGCTATCCGGTCCTCAAATTGATTGACACTTTTTTTATCAAACAAGAATGTAAATTAGGCATTGCCGTTCTTTTCTGTCGCCAACACACCCATTACTCAGTCGATACATGACTAAACATCCCCTTCCGGCATTCGCCAAGGTGTGCGTACATAATTCGCGATATCGTATGCGAGTCGCATCTCTGTTTTGCATATTGTGTGACTTGTGGCGAAGCCGTGACTATGTCTGTACGTACTCGTAAACAAGAAAGTTAAGGTTTTTCGAGATGCATTCATGTTTATAAAATTTAAGTAGTATTAGTAGGATTTTAGATAACAGGGTTTAAAATAAATTTGCAAGAGTTAAGTATGACAAATGTACACACTTATAAACTTGTCGTCTACGTCTACGAATTAAATAAAAAAGTCACAATCATTACAGTTGGGAAGGTTATACTGTACTCGATATATCTTGATATTGCTGTAAAATTTTACTTCTGTGCGGACTTTTTTATCTAAGAATCTATTTACCGCAAATCGCAATTATTAATGGATTAAATTTTTTTCAACAATTTCTTTCATTATCTTTATTTTAAGTACAAATTCTTTGCTTGCTTCGTACTAGCCTCAATAAGATCTGGTCCATGAAAGGTGGACGCCATATTTCACCGATCTAAAGGGTAGCCCGTAAAAGTGGTCCATCAGTCCGGTCAACGACCCCAATTTGCAAAAAAGCATCTTAATATTCCAAGGTCATTACTCTTCTTCGCTTTGTAAGAGCGATTGTAGAAGGCGCGTGCCCGTCTGGGCATAGCTTATAGACTTGAACCAACTGGAGTCGGCATGTGTCTAATTTCCGTATATAAAAATAGATACTTTCAACTGGGGCAAGGCGCGTACGCGTGAGATTATCATAATCAGCAGGAAAACGTGAGAATGACAGCGCTTGTAGTTCTTACGCAAACTCATAGCGGGTTGAGAACTTCACACACACTATTAAATTGCTTCGCTGTCTTACCTTACCTCAACGCATAATATGTTAAATTTCAAATGTAATTTCAGACACAAATTCCGAAAGTCTACCGTACCATAAAGTCACTAGGCCAACTCACGGTACGAAATTGTCAAAGACTATATTGAGCTTCATGCGACCACACAATAAGCATGAACTCTGGCAGCATCGTCTTTCTCATAATAGACACACCGTGTACATGACCTGGGCTCCCGAAAATCAAATATATTCGCTTACATGAAAATAGTGAGCATTTTGTCAAAACAGTTACATTTTACGTTCCAACAGGCCCTCATATTAGTTGATGCCCGAAGGCCCCGCCATTGGTACATCACTTCCTCACTGCTACCTATCATTGACACATACTTAGTGCTTTTATTCACTTTATCAGTTGTTACTTGAAAATTGTATTACTTACCTAGGACCTTTGGCGACGAGCCAGCCGATAGATGATGATTTGATGATAGAGGCTGTCAAACACGAGTGTCGAATCTATTACGTAGTCCACCGTCCCGTTAAAGAGATTTTTAGGAGTATCCAAAATATGACAATAATTAGCATGTTAATAAGCTTTGCCACCCATCCTTTTGTCTGTCACAGGGATGCATGTTAATGTAAAGACGACCTAATTAAATAATTAGCAATTGTAATTTAGTTCTATGTTCAAGTGCCTCGGCTCTGACCTTTGGTCTATATTGTCAACTAGCAAGCCCGTCGTTGGCATCTCCAGTAGGTTAAATACTCCGAGTTACCGGGCACGAACTTGATTTAATTAATATTTATGGCCGGCAAGGCGGACGGTACTGATTCCTTTATTAAATAAACAACATACGGGTATAATGTCGACTTTGTTGCTAAGATTCATAGCTTGTAATGCTGTTATTGTAGACATTGTTCTCCTACTTAAGCCTCACTAATGCGAAGATGGGATGGTATGAACTTCCTCAGGCGATGTTCCAAATATGATGATACATTAAGAAAGATGTCTATCTTTCTCCTTTATCTAAAAAGTTGCCAACGCCCCAGTAACTCCAAAGTCTGTTGCGGGCGTCATTGCAGACTGTATCTTTATTTCTGAAACAGTTATTTTTTCGGAATTGTTATAAAATCAACTTAGCTTAACCTACTGCATTCTATAAGATGGCATTTAAAAAAGTCCTGTAAAAAATACTATTTCAGAAATAAATATCTGCACGACTAACGTTTATTAAGAAAAATGATGCATTATGACTTATTAAATTGTGCGAAACCAAGGGATCCCCTTTACATTCAGTATCAGCTGACCTCTGGTAACAAGAGAAATTAGGACAAGCAAAATTATGGTAAGCAACGGGATCCGAAAATTCAATTCTACGCATACTCTTCCCACGTCACAGTTAAGTGACCTTCACTCCCATACACCACAATCAACACAAAAACTCAAAACTTACAATTCCCGCACCGCCCCTGAGTGGGGTGACCGTCACCGTGACACCCGGAAACGGACGTCCGGCGGAACGCCGTGTGTTAAACGCATTCCGATAGTGTACAGGGGTCGTTACGTTTTACCCTCGAAAAAAAAAATAGAAAAATCTCGCCTTCGCTTCGTTCACCGTCATAATACCATGCTATATGCGTCTCACTGCAGCCCCCTCTCAGAATGAAAGGGCTTGGCCGTAGTTCCCACCCGGACCCACTTCAGATCACGAACTTCACACACACCATTGAATTTCTTTGCAGATGTGTGCAGGGGCTAGATTCAGGAACGGACCAACACGGTTTGCGAGCGGTAATTCAATCGTTTGCGAATAAGAATGGGCTGAGCTTAGGATGATCCTTATTTCCCTGTTAATTCGCTTTATAAATAAATAAATAAGGCTCATCCCAATCTCAGCCCAAACCTCTCGCAAACCAGTGATTTTTGGCGTTCCTGAATAGCAGTTCATCCCTATCATCTCGCAAAAGATTGAATTGGCTAAGTAAAGTTTTTTGAAGAGGTGCTAAATATATTTTTTTTCGACAGTAGTCTTCTTCTAGACCGAGAAACTGCAGCTGTTTTATTTTTATCTCCTATTGTTTACTGGAAATATTTTTTTAAGTGTTCGAGATGACATTTGTGAGATTTAATGGCTGACAAGCGGTTCGTGCTCAGTACTTAGCAGAAATAGAAAAAAAATCGAAGTCAATTGTCAATGTCAAATGAAATCTAACCGGTTGCGTTTCGTTTACTTTGCATTCTCCAAAAAGCAGTTCCAAAATAATGATCAAAAATATTCAATCGCGATTCAATTATCGTGCATAAGTCGTGGAGAAATGCGGTAAAATTGTAAATCCGGATTTTGTGCGGAGGTTGTTAAAAATAGTCCAAAAATCACACCAAAACGCAAAGCAAACGAAACGCAAACGGTTTGACATGGACAAAAGTGACAGATGACTTAGTTTTTTTTCTGTTTCTACTAAGTACTGAGCACGAACCGCTTGTCAGCCATTAAATCTCACAAATGTCAACTCGAACACTTAAAAAAATATTTCCAGTTAACAATAGGAGATAAAAATAAAACAGCTGCAGTTTCTCGATCTTCAGAACGCCGACTGTCGAAAAAAAATATAATTAGCACTTCTTCAAAAAACTTTACTTAGCCAATTACCGCTCGCAAACCGTGGTGGCAAGTTCCTGAATTTAGCCCCAGGTGTCCTCAAGATGTTTTCATCGAATGCTCATGGCAAATTACAACTGTAATTTTGCACATCAATTTTGAAATACTCTCGAGGTGTGAGCTGGGCCTCGAACCCACAACCCGCTTCTTGAGAGACCATAGATCAAACCACTAGCCCACTACTTCTATCCCGCTGGAATACTACGGATTAATTTCAAGATACTTTATACGTACATAGTTTTTATTGCCGAATATTTGCTTAGAGAAATGAAAAAAAAAATGAAAATGAAAAAAATGAAAATATTTATTTTCGTTTACAATGGTGCATAAATAGTGTCAAGGTTGGGACTTCCTAGTAAGTATTGTAATACCTGTAGCAGGAAGTCCCGCTCCTCCAAAAACAAGACAGTTGTTTCTTAACAAACGATACATATAAAGCTAAAGTTAAAAGGAATTTACATTTTAAACAGTAATGAAAAATCGGGCTTCACGAATATTGTCGTGAGCCTGTAATTTTGAAAAGGTGAGTGTGTGTGTGTATGTGTGTGTGTGTGTGTGTGTGTGTGTGTGTGTGTGTGTGTGTGTGTGTGTGTGTGTGTGTGTGTGTGTGTGTGTGTGTGTGTGTGTGTGTGTGTGTGTGTGTGTGTGTGTGTGTGTGTGTGTGTGTGTGTGTGTGTGTGTGTGTGTGTGTGTGTGTGTGTGTGTGTGAGTGCAAATGCCACAGAAAACGCCATAAATGTTTCACAACTTCGCTCACTCTCATTTACCGTAAGCGGAACAGCATGATACCAAATTAGAATTTTGAACTACAAATGGCCAGAACGATTTTCTTGTAAAACTTCTACGCTATCTTCACAATGCTTTTCAGCCTTCTTTGTTGCTTCAAAATATCTACTGCAAAACAGTTCAAGTCCTGAAGTAACATATCCCTAACGTTACCTTAAACCGGTAACCGTTTAACCGGTTTTGTTACGCTTTCTTTAATCTGCACACACCCGTTGCACCGAGATATTTGCACAATGGCGGACAATAAAACGAACCGTTAATACACTGGGTAAGTACAAGTTTAGAAAAACAAAAAATTAAGTTGCGAAGGAAGATTTTATATGCCAAGTAGCTTTTAGATGCAGCTAGTTAGATTAAATTTAGAAGTTGAGTTGAATTCCCAGAATTTTATTAAATTTTTATGGACATTCCAGAAAATACATTGTTCATTAGCGTTGCATTGAGAATACAATAAGTCGTGGTAGCCTAGTGGTTTCACCTATGGCCTCTCAAGCGGATGGTCGTGGGTTCAAGCCCGGGATCGCACCTCTCACACACACGCACGAAAAGTATTTTTTTACTTACTTAACTTAACATGCAAATAAAACCGGCCAAGTGTGAGTCGGACTCGCGCAAGAAGGGGTTCCGTACCATTATTTATAAAACGGCAAAAATAAAACACGTTTGTTGTATGGGACCCCCCTAATATATTTTTTGTTTCAATTTAATTATTTATTTTTAAAGTGAATATTATAACTAAATATTCTGTGTGAAATGAAATCCGCGCAAGAACAAAAGTCACCGACATGGCTTGAAGAATCGCCAGACTCAAGTGGCAGTGGGCAGGGCATATCGCTCGTAGAACTGATGGCCAATGGGGCAAAAAGGTTCTCGAGTTGCGTCCACGGACCAGAAGACGCAGTGTAGGTGGGCCTCCAACAAGATGGAGTGACGACCTGGTTAAGGTTGCGGGATCGCGTTAGATGCGGATGACACGGGACCGATCTGTTTGGCGAGCCTTGGGGGAGGCCTATGTAAGGTAAGAGTCTATAGCAAATATTTTCTAGTCAAGTCTACATCGGCATGTGGGACGCCTGACCAACTTTCAGCCCATTCAAATAAATATTAGATTAGATTAGATTAGATTAGATTCATTTAACACGATTTCGAACGACCGCTTTAGCCTAGTTGGTAGTGCCCCTGCCTACGAAGCAAGAGGTCCTGGGTTCAAATCCCGGTAAGGGCATTTATTTGTGTGATGAGCACGAATATTTGTTCTTGAGTTATGGATGTTTTCTATGTATTTAAGTATTTATTTATCTATATAAGTATGTTTATCGTCGTCTAGTACCCATAGTACAAGCTTTGCTTAGTTTGGGACTAGGTCGATTTGTGTAAGATTGTCCCCTAATATTTATTTATTTATTTATTATTTATTTATTTCAGATTGAAAATTACAATTATATTCTGCATTCCAAATGTCACAAATATAAAGAATTCACAAAAAGATCGTCAAAAGAATTTGAAAAACATAAATGACAAATACAAAATGCCACAAAGATAGTACCTAATACTAAAAACAATAAATGTGTAATAAAACAAAAATATCAATAAAAATATTAAATCACACAATGTGTGAATGTCAAAGAAATTTAAAAACTACAACATACAAAATGTTAAATGAATAATATTAATTCACGTAATGTGAAGATGTCATAAGAACAAATAATTAATAAATAATAAGAATAAAAACAAAAAGAATAAAAATTTATTCAGATTCAGATGTCAAAGTTAAATAAGAATAATATCATTATTCTTTTACAGAGTACAATGATTTTATTAAATCCATAAGCAGTTTTATATGTCGGCGTCCAAATGTTTCGTCCGAACATTCACTTTTTAAGTCAGAGGGTAGACGTTCGTAAAACCAAGTTCGTAAAAATTAAGTTTGCTGACTCGGGGTTGCTAATTTTATGTCCACACAGGAGACACAACTTTTGTCTCTTACGCTGTGTCACCCTAATCTACAAAAAAAAACACAAAAAGAAACTCAGATGTCTATGTACTAAAATATTAACCCGCATGTTGCATGAAGTTTCATTTGCTATCAAGTGTACACAAAAAGAATGGATACCACAAAGAGTGGTGGCTGTCAAGCAGCGTGACTTCTAACGTTCCGCCCTGATTCACGAGTTTCGTTGTTCTTTAGTGCGATACGTTTCAAAACATATAATGTACACATAAAATATGTACTGTTGTGTGGCTCTAAGAAGAAGGGCTACGAATTAGCCCGAAACATGTTGAGCTAAACTCGATCGAGTCATCCGTATTTTTTCGCCATAAAATGTGTTTAATATTAAATAAATATGTACTTACCTACTCTTATGACATTTTATGAGGTTATCTAAAACATTATCTGTATTATTAATGAGAAAGTTAAAGACGTCCGAATGTTGAGATGTTTGGATATTTGGATGTTTGTATATTTAATTTTGTTAGCCAATCAGGCAATAACGGTAAAACAAATTTACTTAGATGAAAAATCTTGGTTGAGACATAGGAAAAATTGCCTGGAAGAGATCGCTTCGAAGCGATAAGGCCGCCTATTGCTTACCTTATATATTTTTCCATGTACCTGTTTTTATGTATTGTTTTCTGTGTCGATAACACTTAACAATTTGGAACACGCATCAGCAATTGCGTTGCGGTTTTGACGCCATGTCATTAGGTATTGTAGTAGCGATTTTGACACAAATAAACAGCGCGGTTCTAGGCCTGCTGGGATCAATCTCACTAGTATAGTGATTTGATTACCTACTACTACTACAAGAACTGTTATATTTCGATGTCAAATGTTTGAATACGAGTGTTTTCTGTGAAATTTTTAAATTTTTTTTTTTAGATCCATTTTCATTAGTATCATGTCGTCACTAACTCCTCTAAAATGTTTTTTCCATAGATACGAAAATAATTTCCATGCTGTGGTGGCCACTAGGTTTGATCTATGGCCTCTCAAGCAGTGTCGTGGGTTCAAATCCTGGCTCGCACCTATGAGTTTTTCAAAATTTATGTGCGAAAAAACATTTGAAATTTACCATGAGCTTTACGGCGAAGGAAAACATCGTGAGGAAACCTGAATATACCTACGAAGAAATTCAATGGTGTACGTGAAGTTCCCAATCCGCACTGGGCCCACGTGGGAACTACGGCCCAAGCCCTCTCATTCTGAGAGGAGGCCTGTGCCCTGCAGTGGGACGTATATAGGTTTATGATGACGACGAAAATAATTTAACAAAACAGTATTTCCCAAAAAGTTTTCTACATGGAAAACTTTTTGTTACCAAAATTCCTTGGTTCGTAGAAACATACAAAAATTCAACAAAATTTACTATGACTTTTTGGGAGAATATATAAATAAGTCTTAGTTGCTTTCACCCTATACTTGAAAATATTTTTACGCATCGCACGTCAAAATGTTAAATGTAAAACTTTTTGAAATACTCAAATATATCCAATTACTAAATTGCTAGTAACTACCGCTGCGTCACAGCTCATTGGTCAAATAGACATCAATTTTTAATAAAAGCAAAAGGGTCAGTTGAACAATCGATAGGTGAACGTTCGTTTGACGACATCGTTTGCGAGTCGATGCATCGAATACGGGCCTTATCGATAACAGCGGGTACTGGTACCGAACGAACGAGTTCTTTATTTTTTGAATTTTCATTTTACTTGAACGGTTATATTGTTTAACTATCGATTCTGAGACTATCGACTGGGAAATTTGATACCTGGCTTTATTATTTGTGTAAACGACTCATGTATTTAAAGTATATTAAAAAGTTTACGTACTTACGCCGTCTACCAACTGGCCACCAATAAAATAAGAAAAATAAACGGCGCGGAAGTGAGTCCTGTCATAGCCCTCGTCCACGCCGCGTGTTAATTTTACGTTATTTTTAAATAGCTGTTTTAATTTAACTATTTTACACCTCAAAGATCAGTTTACAATCTACTAATGTTATTATTGAAATTGTTGATGATTCACTGCAATAGCCATAACAAATCTTGGCTTAATTTGTTACGGTTTAAAAGTTCAAATGCGATTAAGCCGATCAAGTGTTGCCATACATACTTACTTCCAGCTGCTAATTTTGTTTTTGTTGCGAACTGTTTGCTGGCGTTCGTGTCGTCACAGTGTGTATGTTTTTGTGTTTAGTTTTTAAATGGGTCCCACTGAAAAACAGCGTTGTGGCTTGCCACAACATTATGCTGAGTGGGGCCCAATTTATACTATTCGATATATTTTTTTAATTTGTAAATTTCCTGTCAAATGTATTTTTTTTTTTTTCTGTGTTTGTATCGAATATGTGTAAATAAACATCTCTCTCTCTCTCTCTCTCTCTCTAATGTCGACCTTACCTTAATCTCGTTAGGGCCATGGCCAACGTCCTATTTTTAGGACTATAAAATAATATTTTACATTCCATAAATAGGACACTGGGTTATTATTACAAACGTCCTCAAAATAGTTTGGGCAGCAGGCAGCGATGCGGAGACCGTTTTCTCTGTTCATTGCGTGTGTTTCCAGGTAATCACCGAGTAGCGAGCGACTCGGCCGCGCAATGAACAGAACACAGTCAGTCCAGTCATGGAAGAAGCTTGTTACGCGGTATTGCAGTTTCATCAACGCGATGTCAGGTAGTGAATTTTAGGTGGTCCGGCTAGAATCGTCTTCGTAGTGACTATTTAAAAGTTTATGGTACAAACTGGAAACTTGGAACGAATAATGTAGTTTCGATGACAAAGCAAGTAAAGTCAACTAAATTTACAGTCAACAACAAAAGCTTGAATAAAAATGAAATTTTTATAAAAAAATTTTGTTGACCGAACAGTTTCAGTTTTTATCGCTTGCGGCACAGTGTATGAGTCTCAACCAAAACGATGTCCACCAAAAAGAGCAAGCTTGAAAAGTTTCAAATTCAATGAAATTCCGCGTAGAGTTGCGCCGATTGATACAAAGGTTTTTTAGGGTACCGTTGTTCTGAAACCAATTAACTATGACTTCAAAACAAAAGCATTTTGGGAGGTTGCGATTATCTAAGTAGATTGTGCACCCCAAAATCCTCTCACACACCAAATCGCGTCAAAGTCGTTATAAACGTTTCAGAGATCCCCGAAATAAATAAAACTAAGCGAGAATTCCTCGTTAAAATGTCTTAGATATGTGTCAGGATAAACAGCGGTTGAACGCCACTTGAACTACCCAACGGAATCCCATCCGTAACATTTTTAGTACTTTTATTTTGGAATCATCGGAGTGCCGGGGATGTTCTCGGACTATTCATGCATGCGAGCTCAGAGCAAATGCTTGTGAGCCTTGTAGTTCTGTGAATAATAACAGAGTGTACCAACTCGATTTGTATGCCACAATAGAGTTTGAATGTTTGTAAGTCAATCAAGCAATTACGACGGAACGCATTAAAATGAAACTTGGCTAGCAGATGGACAAAGATCTGGATCCAGATATAAGATACTTAGAAATATCTTAGAATTAGAACCGTAGTTATTTACCAGGATCTATCTTTATCTGCATTTACCAGGACCTCATTACCAGGATATTAATTAATATCCCGGTAATGAGTTTCCGTGGAATAATGCGGTTTTTGCGAGTGAACCAAGTAATCGAAATCAGTAGTCGAAGTTCATCATCATCGTCATCATCATCCCAGTCTATATACGGCCCACTGCAAGGCACAGGCCTCCTCTCAGAATGAGAGGGTTTGGGCCGTAGTTCCCACGTGGGCCCAGTGCGGATTGGGAACTTCACACACAAACCATTGAATTTCTTCGCAGGTGTATGCAGGTTTCCTCACGATGTTTTCCTTCACCGTAAAGCTCATGGTAAGTTACAAATGTAATTACGCACATAAATTCCGAAAAACTCAGAGGTGCGAGCCGGGATTTGAACCCACGACCCTCTGCTTGAGAGGCCACAGGTCAAACCGCTAGGCCACCCACGGCTTTTACCAGGACCTTATTACCAAGATATTAATTTATATCCGGTAATGAGTTTCTGTGGAATAATGTAGCTTCTGTGAGTGTTCCAAGTAATATATCGAAATTAAAGGAAAAAAACATAGTGTAGATCCATGCTTAAATCAGAGTCGCTTTGCTTGCTTGTCCTTGTCAAAGTGCACTAAGCAGCAGAATTTAATGAGCCCTCTCTCTGTTACGCAACAGTTAGCTATTCATTAAAACGTGTCACTGTTATCTTAGTTTTGCAAAATTTTCATTCAAATATTGGTGCTCTTACTTTATGCTAATTAGAATTAGCTATTTTAATTTCAATACGGTAAATCCGAAAGAAAATACTTACATAGGTATTTGTAGACCGCATTGTCTAGTGGTTACAGATCTTGAGTAGGTGTATATTAGTCGGGGTAAAAAAAGGTTCGTCACTTTTCGACCTTAATTCGTTGGCATAGAGTCGAAAAGTGACGAACCTTTTCTTACCCCGACTATACACAGCTTGACGTCTCGCTTTCTTTCGATTCCCGGACGGAGCACAATTATTTAGATAAAAAACCGGTTGTCTGTAAACTAAGATTGTATTATGTAATATTGCAACTGGCCTTCACTGCTCTGTAGGTACGTTACATAACGTTACATGTACGTTACATTGCGTCATCTTTTTTCGTGTATGCAGCCGGCGTTCATCGATTTATTAGACGTTGTCACGTCAAAAATACTTGAATACATATTAAACATCCCGACATAGCCAAACGGATTAGCTCGCTGAAATAGCAATGGGCAGGCCATCTAGCATGCAGAACAGATGGCCGTTAGGAGCCAAAAGTTCTGGAATGGAGACCACGGACTGGCAAGCGCAGCGTGGGACGTCCACCAACGAGATGGACGGACGATTTTGTGAAGGCCGCAGGTTAAGGGTGGATGCAAGTCGCTTCCAACCGTAACGATTGGGCATCAATGAGGGACCTATATCCAACAGTGGACGTCCTACAGCTGAAATGATGATGATGATGAATTACACATCCAAGATTTGAGCACAAACATTCGTATTTTTCGTACAAACATTAAAACCATCATCATCGTCACCCACACACTCAGAGGCGCGATCCCGTCCTAGAACCGACGACTCTGCTTAAAAGGCTAAAAAAAAAAGAGAAGGGTAAAACCACTAAGCTACCACACTTACATTTACCAAATACATGCTTACATTTACCAAATTACCTTATTTCGGGCGGTCGCGTGCTGACCCTGGTCACACTTATTGCCAAGGCGTCACTAAGTCAATATACTTAAATGGCTCTTAGCACGACATTACCCTAATCAAAGGTAGTAACCCTTTCACTCAATCCGTGTCGACATAACAAAGTACCTAATGAGTTTAATAGTTAAGTTTGGTTTGAAGAACTAAAAATATTTTAGGTGTTTCAAGAATGAATTGGGCCGAATTACTATACATATATCATCCATGTGCGAAATTACATTTGTAATTTACCATGAGCTTTACGGTGAAGTAAAACATCGTGCGGAAACTTGCATACATCTGAGAAGAAATTCAATGGTGTATGTGAAGTTCCCAATCCGCACTGGGCCCGCGTGGGAACTACGGCCTAAGCCCTCTCATTTTGAGAGGAGGCCTGTGTCCTGCAGTGATGACTATCCTCTATCATCATCTCAGGCTATATACATCTCACAGAATTCTCTCAGAATGAGATGAGTTGGACCGTAACGGTAGTTCCCACGTGGGCCCAGCGCGAATTCGGAACTTCACACACACCATTCAATTTTTTCGCAAATGTATACAGGTTTCCTAACGATGTTTTACTTCACCGTAAAGCTCATGGTAAATTCCAAATGAGATTTCACACATACATTCCGAAAATTCTGAAGTGCGAGCAGGGATTTGAACCCACGACCCACTTGAGAGGCCATAGGTCATAACTCTAGGCCACTACGGCTATATTTACCTAGCCACTACTATAACGATAGCAAATGTCAATCCATCAAAGCTCCAGTTAAGTACATTTTGGGTTACAAAATGTAATGGAATTAAAAGTATTCTAAACTTTTTCAACTCAAAGGTGCGAGCCTGGGATCGAATCTACGACCATCTACTTGAGAGACAAAGGTCAAACCACTAGGCTACCAACACTTTTCACGTCATCACCACAAACGCCAATTATTATAAACTCAAAATTATCTTTAATATTTACTGGATAGAATTCCAATTCAAAGACATTGGCAATGGTTAACCAAAAACCTGTCAAAAATATTATCCCTACACTTTAACGAGGCTCTCGCTTCGAACAGCCAAAGCGAATAGACGGTAATGATTGACCAAGAATACCTTAGTAGCATTAGCAATTCCAGTAGCACTCGCAAATAGACGCAGTCTGAGCGAGGCGTAGGATGGATCAGGGACCAATCACGATGCAGTTTGTGGACAGCGCTAAACCCAAGTTCTGGAGTAAGCAAGTCAAGATAGCCCAGCTGAATATTAAACAGTGTAATCATATTTAAGCAGCTTTGAGCTTTATATCGATTTTAAAACGGGTTCGATGAATGTTAGTAAAGGTAAATTGAATTTATTTGTGGCTCGTGCATTGAATTCATGATTTGTTGAATAGTATTTTGTGGATTTTATTGTTTTAAGAAAACGTTTTGTGCATTGCTGTGCGTTAAGCAACGAAGCTACAGTTAAGCCGTGTGAAAAGTATTTAAATTTGTTAGAAAAACATTTATTGCAGAATAAAATCCCATGGGAATAAGTATTTAATACATATAATGTTATTAGGTTTAATAAAATAATTAGCTATGGTTGGGGATTTGGCAACTGTTGCAATATTGACGTTTTATTTCGCTGCCTGCGCCTCCGTCTGCGAAGAATATTTTCATCGCCATTTCAAGGGAACTATGCCATTTTTCGGGATAAAAATTATCTTTTTTCGTGACTAAGGTACAAAGATACAAAATCATTTAATGTCACATAATAATACAAAGAGAGACCAGATAAAAATATTATTTCTACACCAAATTTTATGAATTTTAATTATATTCCTATTTGAGCAATAAAATAAAAATCATTATACAGTAAGTTTGTTAGTATAGTTTGTTAGTAGACAACGTTCGAAAATCGAATTTCGTAGTAAACGGCCTGGTACGGACCAACTATTTAAGTTTGGATGACTATCCATGCAATGCAATGCATCCGGGACGTGGTGCTTCACTATAGGCCTAATGAATAGGGTCAGAGTCGCTCAAAGAGCTATAGAGAGGGAGGGATATGCTCGGGGTTTCTCTACGGGATCGAATCAGGAATGAGGAAATTCGTAGGAGAACAATGAGTCACCGATGTAGTTAAATAAATATCATGGGACAATTCACACCAATTGACCTACCATTGAGTTAACGGATAAGCTCGTTAAAATGGAAATGGGCGGGCATATAGGGTAAGTCCAGGATAGATGCCCCGCTTTTTGAAATAGCTTTATAATTCAAAAACTTAACAAATTATAGCATTGCGTCCAATGCGTATGATAACTATGGTCCTTAATCTATTATTTTACTGTATTTGTTTTAATATAAATCGTATGGATTTTGTGTAAATCGTACTTTTTTTGACCCCTTATAAATGGGATAGGTGCCTACCGTGGGGGATAAACGACTCGTCGCAAAAATGCGTCAGAGGATAGATGCCCTTTGAAATTAAACAAGTTAAATAAAAGTTATCAGTCTTTTATATTCATTGAAAATTCGCCTAGTTTGATCAGTATGAGCCACGAGCCTCTTCTCATTTTAGAATCCTAGTACTGGATGTTTTACTGAAACAAATTATAAAACCTCAATCAATTCCATATAAAATGTGATTTTGCTTCTATTTGCAAATACAGAAAAAACTTCACTAAATACCAATCAATATATACCTACATTACATAACTACCTAGCTAGGGTCAATTGTTTTTCGTCATTTTTGGCAAAACGTCGTCTTAGTGTATAGACGGTATTCGATAGGTCCTCATTGACTCCTTTTTCTCCCTTATTCATTTCCTCGAAGGCTGCTAGCAAGCTTTCTTCAGACCAGGCGACTTTATGCGGGACTACGCCCTGTTTTCTCTCATATTTACAAGGCATTTCGACCCTCTGCAACATAAAAATCCTTTGAAACAAGTTGAGGATAGATGCCCTTAGGGGCATCTATAGCGATCGAAAACGGGGCAACTATACTTTTCGCAGAGGATAGATGCCGTTTTCGATAAAATATCAAGTAATGATAAAATCACTATAAAATATACTAATCTATGCAGCCTAAACTTCAGTGCAACCAAATGAGTTAGTTAAAAGCGCAATTTATAAGCCAGTCTAAAGTTATTCAAAAACAAATACTTACGAATATAATTTTCACGCTCTGCGAGATCTCGCCGCGGAAGGTTTTGGCACTCATGGACTAAACGCGTTTGCTCTTGCTCATGATAGCAGCGGCCCAGAGGTTTGCAGGGAGGGAGCTTGCTATTATTTAGTGGAATTTTGGTCTCATAGCCTTGCTACTAGTAGAAATTGAAATCGAGGCATCTATCCCACTGGGGCATCTATCCTGGAATTACCCTAACACGCAGAACTTATAAACCGTTTAGGATAGAAGTTCTCGCATGAAGAATACGGACTGGCAAGCGCAGTGTGGGACGTCCACCAATAAGATGGGCGAATGATTTGGTAAAGACCACAGGTTCACGGTGGATGAAAGTCGCTTCCAACCGTAATGATTAGTTATCAATGAGGTAGGTCTATATGGCTGAAAAGATGATGATGATGACAATGCATGTAGTTAACAAAAACTGCAGTCAGTAAACAGTATCAGACCTACTTTTATTACATAAACTTATTTACGTGAATGAATTCACAAACATGAATTGAATTTGCCACTAAGGATTCAAACCAATTGATTCTGTTCCGTTTCTCGTGTCAAAGGTTTCTCATAGTCTGGTTACAAGTTGAAAAATATTTCCACCATTTTTTTCCAAAGTAATTGGTCCTTTTGAAGCGTCAGTGATTTTTAAGGCTTCGAAATTTAATCAAGCGCGGATACATTGCGCTCGTGCCGGCTTGGATATTTTTTTGCATAAATATCGGATTTCTCTATCAACTACGTCGCTTGCGTCTTTTTTTGCCGCTGTGACAAGGCACGGAAGTTGGCGTGTTATTTTCATAATCACCATCATCATTTTAGCTGAAAGACGTCCACTGCCGAACAAAGGTTTCCCCCAAGTTTTGCTACACAGACTGGTTCTGCGCCATCCGCATCCAACAAGTTCCCGCAACCTAAACCAGGTTCCATCTTGTTGGAGGCCTACTCCTTACACTGTGTCGTTCGGTTCGTGGACGCCATTCGAGAACCTTCTAGGCCCATTGGCCGTCAGTTCTATGAGTGATGTAGCCTGTCCAGTGTCCACTGCCACTTGTATTATTTTACAAGCTTTTATTAGAAACTTAGAATTCTAATGGTGTGAATGTTACCACAGTAGCACGTATGCTACTAAACGGGATCCTGCAAAAAACCGAACCCGCAAAAAACGGGACGTTGCCCGTGTGAAAGTGCCGTTAAGCTCTAAACGCACAGACAGCGGAGGCGTGGCGGTGACGGTTGTAATATTCTTACTTATATGAACGGTTCTGCGGCACCGTAGCGCGAACTCGTTCATACAAGTTAGAATATTACAGCCTCGCCGCAACCACACTGCCACGCCTCCGTTGTCTGTGTATTTGGAGCTTAATAGGCTCGTTAAAGTAAAAGCAATGTATCACCGTTTTGGATTTTTGAACGGATATTAATCAAAGATAAGGTTTCGGTGTAATCGGTGTCGATTATATGAACCCGATATCGGAAATCTGTCGCAGTATCGGTTTCACAACATGTTGACGGAATTGCTTTAGGGTGCTGACACACCACCATCAACATCATCGTCGTCTCGGCTTATATACGTCCTACTGCAGGGCACAGGCGTGATCTTAGAATGAGAGGGTTTGGGCCGTAGATCTCACGTGGGCCCAATGTGGATTGGGAACTTCACATACTATTGAATTTCTTTGTAAGTATGTGTAGGTTTCCTCGTGAAGTTTTCTTTCACCGTGAAGCTATTTTTTTGGGTATGTATTACAATACCAAAGTACGAAAGACCGAATGTATTAAAACATCGAATGGGTCAAAAGACCGACACGATTTTATTCTGAAATCGTAAACTTCTCAGAATTTATTAAAACGGCATCATACAGAACCCATTAGGTTAGGTTAGGTTTGTTTTATAACAGTCTTAAAAAGTTAACGGTTTCAGAAAAAAATCGTGTCGTTCTTTTGACCAATTCGATGTTTTAATACATTCGGTCTTTCGTACTTCAGTATTGTAATACATACCCATTTTTTTATTCATAATATAGGCTTGCGTTTGACCACAATCACGCCTCATGGAAAGCGAAGATGAGGCCTACGACGGAGCACGCTTGCAAAATGTAATCGCGCACATAAATTCCGAAAAACTCAGAGGTCCGAGCTCGGGCTCAAACACACGACCTTCTGTTTGAAAGAACATGCGTGGAACCACTAGGCTATCACTATGTTTAATACAGCATTTAAAAAAATATATGGATGTCAAAAAATCAAAAATTAGAAATTTAGTCTGATAGTAATATTCTAATTTTTACCATAAGTGATTCAGTCATATTGGACTTTGTTAGTTGCAATCTAATACACGACTGATTACAACCGCCCAACATAAAACTCTAGCCGTCAATCCAAGTTATACGGACTTATGCCGAGTTTGTTGTTTTTATTGGATACGTCACTTACCATCTTTGGATGTTGGATTATGCCGCGATGCCCGTCGCTTGGGAATAGAAACTTCATAAGCTTATTTAATACGAGAATAATGTTAGCAATATTATACAAGGTATCACGAAACGGGTACGAATAAAATAGCCAGTGGTGGGATACGGAGGCATCCATTAAAAACGTGAGATTTGGCGATTTTCGATCCCCGTCCCATATGAGGTTTTGCAAAGTGCTTATTTTTACAGCCACTGTGCAAATTTGTGGCGTTTTATAGGTACAAATCTGAAAAGTAATAATAGATTGTATAACAACAGCATAAAATGAGCCATTTTACCCGAGACGTTCATTTAGCGTAGATAGGCACTTCGAGGGGAAAAGGGGCTTAATGATCGAGTTTTACATAGTGCATTCACTTCGATTGCAAGGAAATTAAACAGCACATTGGAAATAAAATTTGCAAGCTTTCATTTTTCATGCATTGCAATTTCTAAAGTAATGTAGTAGAATTGCCTAGTTTTATTAATATCGTAATATAGAACACCATTTAAATAAAAAGAAAAACAAGAAGCTTATTTTACATTTTTTTTTTCAGTTTCTGGCGTTCGCGCCTGATTGCCTTGTTCTTAGACGATGATTCACTTTATGTTTAGACGACCAAATGGCCTAGTGGTTAGAGAACCTAACTACGAAGCATGAGGTCCCTGGTTCGATTCCCGTGTCGGGGCAGATAATTTGTATGAAGAATACGGATGTTTGTTCTTGGGTCTTGGATGTTTAATATGTATTTAAGTATGTATCTATCTATATAAGTATGTTTATCCGTAGCTTAATACCCATAACACAAGCTATGCTTAGCTTACTTTGGGACTAGGTCAATTGGTGTGAATTGTCCCGTGATATTTATTTATTTATTTATGTACTAGAGCATAAAAAACCATTTTATGGAGCAAACTCTCGACATAGAGAACTACTTTACGAGAGTGAGAATTGTAAATAATTTTTTGGAACACTGCGAGCATTCCTTGAAGGAAATCAATTGCGACGTAACAGTATTGGACTTCAAATATACAGATAATAAAATCAAAGATTTTCCACTTCAAACTTAGAATAAAGAATAAACCAGAAGCCGTGACAATCCCGCATAGTACGACACGTGTGCCCAGACTCAACAAGAAAAATACGAGCGGATTACGGCACTTTGGTTTACTCATTATCTAAAACGTTAAAAGTTATTCCACCGCCGATACAGTGATGATATAGACATACTGAAATTCAAAATTACTGACTGACAACGCGCCATCTTAACCCTTTTTCAGGCACCGTCAATTTAAATATGCTACTCAAAATTAATCATAAAAAAAATATTCTGTTTGCCCATTAAGGATTAATTTAAAAACACAAAGTTAAATGTATTGAAGCAATGGTGCAGCGGGTAGAATTGATTGTAAAGAGCACTAAAAAGTCAAAGTAGTAATGGCCCTTGGCCCGCTGGTTTAATGCACAAGAGCTAGAAACTTGAAATTTGCCAGACATACATATTATGTACCTAGAAGATTACGGTTATGTATTACAATACCGAATTACGGTTATGGCGTAAGTCAAGGAAGTAATCTTGGTCCATTATAATTTGTTATTATGGTTAATGATTTACCAAGTGTTATAAAATATTTAAGCTGCTTGCTTTTTGCCGACGACTTAAAAATGTAATTACCCATTAGTAACCCTACTGACTGTCAAAATTTTCAGAGCGATATAGACTGAGTGGTATCATGGAGTGAAGCTAATAAGTTGCAGTTTAACTCTTCAAAATGTCTCACTATTACTTTCACTCGAGCACGCAACCCAATCCTCCATGACTATGTAATTAACGCTATGAAATTAAAGAGAGTGTCAGACGTTAAGGATCTAGGGGTAAAATTTACATCAGATTTAAGGTTTCGTGAACATATACCAGTACTTGTAAAAAAGATTATAGAATTTTGGGATTCATACTTCGAACTTCCCGCGGTTTCAAAAGTATTACAGCTATTGCCGCCTTGTACAATGCGTTGGTTAGGAGTAACCTTGAATGCAATGCGGTAATATGGACTCCCCATGAGACAAAAGATAATCTTATGGTGGAGCGCATACAGAATAAATTTTTTAAGATTTCTGTATCTTAAGAAGTATGGAGTCTATCTTTTTTACCCTTTAATGTACCCCACTCTATTTATTTTGGGTATGATAGGATATAATGAGCTGCGAGTGCGTAGGGAGCTTTCTTTGGTGAGTACATATTTAAAGTAATAGGGGGCAGGTGCACAACAGCCAAGTGTTAAGCTGCGTGGGCCTGCGTGTCCTCGACGGGTACGCGCTGCGCCGGCGCCGGCCGCCGCTGCTGGCCGTGCCGCGCGCGCGCACAAACCTACTCGGCAAGGCGCCGCTAACGCGCGCGCTGGGCACAATCAACGTGGGTATGTATTACAATACCGAAGTACGAAAGACCGAATGTATTAAAACATCGAATGGGTCAAAAGACCGACACGATTTTTTTCTGAGACCGTTAATTTTTTAAGATTGTTATAAAACAAACCTAACCTAACCTAATGGGTTCTGTATGATGCCGTTTTAATAAAATCTGAAAAGTTTACGGTTTCAGAAAAAAATCGTGTCGGTCTTTTGACCCATTCGATGTTTTAATACATTCGGTCTTTCGTACTTCGGTATTGTAAAACACACCCATCAACGTAATAGCGGAGAATGTAGATGTTTTTTCGTGTTCTCTGAGTGAATTCACTAGGTCTGCAATGTTTTCTATATGCTACGCTAGCAATGATTAGTTATTATTGTTAATTAATTACTTTTTTACCTATAGAATCAGTTACACTATTGTTTTAGGCTAAGATCCTGTAAAGATAGTTGTAAGTGTGGTTATAAAATAAAATAAAATAAATAAATACCGAAGTACGAAAGACCGAAATGTATTAAAACATCGAATGGGTCAAAAGACTGACACGATTTTTTTCTGAAACCGTAAACTCTTTCTTAATTCGGTACTTTAATACAAATAATATAGATTACAAATGGCACAAAACAGAGATTTTTCTGAATACCTACGAGGTTAAGAGCTAGCCAATTTTTTAGTCTTCCACGGCAGCAAAGCCACGGGATAACTAGTAAATAATAAATTAAAATAAAAGCTTGTAAAAATCTCAGTCACCGAGTTGTAACGTATTATTGTTCTCTCTTTTTCTACCCACTGATGAGTAGGCATTACGAGTCTCTTCCAATTTTTTTCCATGTTGTGCGATCCCCGTGTCTTCCGCATCCAGTCTTTCCCCGCTACTCATGAACACGTCATCAATTTATTATTTTATCTAATTTTAATCCATTCAGAAAAGTAATGTTTAAGCTGACATAGACCAACCTATGGCGTTCATTTTCTGAGTGAATGTTCTGTTCCAATTCAATCTGTGCTAATGGCGACGCAAGCTAAATTGCACGGCTGTTCGGACAGTTGACGCCACCTGAATGGCAAGCCTTAGTTGTGCCCAAATTTTGAGGCAAACTTTGGAAACGTTAATAGAGTTCGCTATTTCCAGTCAATTTAAACTTGGCCGTTTATTTAACATTCAGTTTGATTAAGTTTGCATAATTGAAAATCCCTTTTCAAAACATTGACACACGTAAACATAGAATTGACAAAAATATTTCTAAGTGTTTTTCATACCGTTGATAAACATAATGAGATTGATACTGCTTTTTAGAATTCCGTACACAAAAGCCTTCATAATCTTTTTGTATATCTAATTGTCTGTCACAGCACATGGCAATTTTTTTTTAATCGTAACGGATAGATGCACAACATGCTTACAAATTGTATTATTACGACCACTAAATCCGTTCTAAAAAAAGTAAAATTATGATTTGAAGGTTCCTAAAGAAATAGCGTACCTATTTTATTTGGCGTATTACTTTTACCGCTAAAACAACGATTAATGAAAAACATTTATAGAACCCATTAAGAAACCTGCGGGGCTTATTGTCTAACGCTTCTGATGCTTGCCTTCGCAATCACTATTCTTTCTGTCAAACGGTATAAAGTGATGACAGAAAGAGATGGTGAAAGCGAAGGCAAGCGACAGAAACGTTAGACAATACGGCCTCTGTTTATTAATACGATGGTACGAAAGATACATAAGTCCGTACTTGGTCTTTTTTAAGTATTCGGCGTTAATAAAATTGGGAATTTGAATTATTATTTAATAAATTTAGATATTTTTCGGAAAGTTAAAGAAAAGACGTGTAACATAAAGTCAAGGACGAGGAGAAGTGGGCACAGCAAGTAAGTACAGTAACATAGATGAGACGAAATGATATTACGACACCAATTAATAATTCTATTGACTAAACATGATGCGATTCCGTAGATCTTCACTAGATGGCGCTGCAGATCTGAACAGCAGCCTTAGGCCCATACTACACGGGCGGTTCTCCCGCCGCGGGAAACCGCTTCTGAACCGCACTAGACGCAATTTTATATGGAAGTTGTATGCTGCATACTACACTGCGCGGTTTCCCGCCGCGGTTCACGGGCGGGAGAAATTCGACCGCCGCATGCAGCGTTAAACCGCCGCTGATAACCGCCGCTTCAAACTACACGGGCGGTTTCCCGCTATTGCGTCATTCTGCGCGGCGCGGGGCTTTGCGCGAGGGCGCTCGTTCGTCGTGCGTATTTCGTTTTTTTAGCATTAGAAATAAGGTAAACAATCTTGACGTGTCTTTTTTATAGAAAAACGCTTTTAAAAGAATATAATTAGGTATTTTATGAAACCAAAAGCGTGCAAATTAACATATTTCCTTTCAAATTGTTACATTATTAATTAAGCGCAGTTATCATTGGCGGATCCATGTTGAAATGAACAAAAGACAGCGGTAAACCGCGTTCCGTGTAGTTTGACGGTCTGCGGCAGCTCCGTCGAGCGGTTTCCCGCGGCGGGAAAACCGCCCGTGTAGTATGGGCCTTAGATACAAAAAACATAGAAGACAAATCAGAATCTTAGAGAAGAATAATTTTACTTTAACAAAACTTAGTTTTACACACAAACATTGCTAGTTACGGGTACGTATCAAAATTAATGAATCTAAAAATAATATTTGGTCGAAATACATAATGGTTCACTTGGTAGGTATGATTAAACTTTCTTTGAAATCATCAACTTTATAGGATTGTTAAAAAAAATTAAAGCTAACCAACCTGTAGTTTATACGATTGAAAAAGTTCGTTTATTCAATCATCACCATCATCATCATTCCAGCTTATATACGTCCCACTGCAGGGCACAATGAGAGGGCAGTGCTGATTGGGAACTTCAAACAAACTTTCGAATTAGTTTTCAGGGAGGGTGCAGGTTCCCTCACGATGTTTTCATTCATCGCAAAGCCTTTGGTAAATTACGAATGTAATTTCGCACAAAAAATCCAAAAAACTCAGAGGTGCGAGCCTGGGTGGATACGAACCCACGACCCTCTGCTTGAGAGACCATAGGTCAAACCTCTAGGCCACCACGGCTTCTGCTAAATAGTTTAAGTGAACATTGCTCTTTAACAAAATGTATTTCAAACAATTTTGCCTTTTGACGTTATGTATTTGGCTATGCTCCCGCAAGTTATTAAAACTTTATAAAAACTGAACGACACGTGCATGAATTTTCTAAGTCAACATTTTCTTTACCTCGCTTCGTGACCCCAACCATTTCTTTACTATTAAACAGCCATTTCCTCCAAAGTCTAACTTTAAGATTTTAGTGTTCCACGGCGCTCAAAAGAACCTTTTAAGACTTGCTGAATCGATACCGCAGCCAGCGGGCAGTATAAAACGATCCGGCAATCGCTGCACCACGTTTTGTAAAGTAAAGAAACGTACAGTAGATAAGAACAGCAGGTTCAAAAACTTCACAGAAACTATGCTTTTGATGACAATAAACACTTGATTGATTGACAGAGACACTTTAAAGATTTTGTTTTGCCTTTGTAAATGTCATCATAATTTTATTGCCTTTTATACCTTCCACTGCTTGGGCCGTAGTTCCCATGCGGGCTTTGTGCGGGTTTTGAAATCCACACACACCATTGAATTTCTTTGCAGATTTTGTTATCCTCCATCGTAAAGCTCATAGTAAATTTTGAACATAATTTCGCACGTCTCAATAACTCAGATATACAACTCTGAGATCACGGGTTAGAACTGAGTATGGCGATATTTTCCCCAAAATCTTTTTTCCAGGGCCCAATTGCATAACAAAGTACAACTTATATTACAAGCGGAACTCCCTTTCTCGTTAATATAAATGAAGCGAGAGTTCCGCTTGTAATATTAGTTGTACTTTGTTATGCAATTGGGCCCTGATAGCAAATTTTCCATTCGTATTTTTTCCCAATCGCTTTCATTCTCACTATAGTTTTTTACTGAAGCTTATTTTCACAGTAGCGTTTTTTTACAATTTGAATTGACACTGACACAGTAACACGGAGCTCCGCTAACGCGGAGAAAAAAATGCTAATGGAAATTTTGCTATCTGGAAAAAACGATGAGTATGGCGATATATTTTTTCCCAAAAGTTATTTTTCTCACTATGGTTTTTTTACTGAAGCTTATTTTCACAATCGCGTTTTTTTAAAACTTTAATCGACACAGAAACATAGTTTAGGTAGATTAAGGTCATGTTAAGTTTGCATCGGCCCGAAGGGCCAAAAGCACACAGAAGGTGGAGAAATAGACATTTTGAAATAACATACACGATACTTTTTATCGCAATATTCGCACAGGATCCATGTAAAATCCCAAATTCACTAACAATAAGTCCAGAGATATGAAACTTTGCACCGCTTTTAAGGGTTCCGTAGTCAACTAGGAACCCTTATAGTTTCGCCATGTCTGTCCGTCTGTCTGTCTGTCTGTCTGTCTGTCTGTCCGTCCGCGGCTATGCTCAGAGACTGTTAGTACTAGAAAGCTGTAATTTGGCATGAATATATATATATCAGTCACGCCGGCAAAGTGATTATATACACAAAACTAAAAAAAAAATTTTAAGGTACCTCCCACAGACGTAAAGTGGGGGTGATTTTTTTTTTCTCGACTAAGCCTATAGTGTGGGGTATCATTGGATAGGTATTTGAAAATAAACAGGGGTTTGCTACAACCATAAAAAATATGAAAAATATCATGTAAGTGTAACTTAATAAAAACTTTCTAGGAAAATTATTTTCAACTTAATCAGTTGAGCAGTTTTTATGTTTTTGTAAAAAAATATTTCTAAATTAAGATTTTAATTTAACCGCCATTGCAAGCATTTTTTTTTTCTTTAAGTACCTACCTATAAGATCACGCTAACAGTATCTTCTTACAAATAAAAAAAATAAAATTGAAATCGGTTCATATAATAAAGAATTACATCTGAAAAACCATCAACATACATACTAGTTCTAGTAGACTAGTTACCCAATTCGCCGACAGATGGCGCTGTACCGCCGACGTTGAAATTCTGCGCGCGGTGGGAGTTGGGACCAAAACAACCACATTAATAAAGTATGCAATGATTTTTTTGTACCTGCTACGGAACCCTATCTTGGGCGTGTCCGACACGCTCTTGGCCGGTTTATTATTGTGTAATGCGTGCATGTTCATGTACGAGTGCGTGCATGTGAGTATGTGTGTGTGTGTGCCTGTGTCAACAGATCAGACAAGAGAACAAATTAAACCATTCTAACAAAAATGTGTATATCCGTGATAATGCTGACGAAAAAACGCTGTACCGACCTAGTCTTCTGTACTTTTATTACTATGATAAAATCTGAGCCATACGGCATACCAAACGCCAAGAGGCGGCTGTAAACAACTTTGTTAATAGCCACTTTAACGTTCAGAATCGCCGTGAGAGAAAGTCAGAAAGAGTTTCGATTGTTACCTGTTGGATGAGATATGAGACTTTGGCGAGAAAGATCAAAGGCCGTAGCAGGATAAGGGAAGAAAAAATGCCCTTTATGATTAAGAGCTGGTTTTTTTTTCTATAGTTGCTTACATGTAGTAGTACAATTGTATAAAGTTTTGATGAAAAATTCCCAGTGATTCAGCCGGAAATAAATAAAAACCGAATTCATGAAATATGACTTTTCTCATAAAGTATTGAACTTTATAATACCATCTTTTTTCATTTTGGTTAACTAAATAGTATATATGTCCAAAAAGAAAATTGAGTCTCCATCTTTAACATTTCTGTAAAAAACACGTAAGACAAAAATTCAAAAAAAATTTTTTTTCATTCCTGAATGAGTGACCACTCTAAGTGACATTTCTAAAAAAGCCTTATTTAAAGATCTGTCAGCCATTTTAGTTTGACGGTTAAAATCGAAAAGCAACAGTGTCAAAATTTAAAAAATATGTTGGTTGGATTTTGTTACATTTTATTCATATACCATTCCAACCCTTGTTCCTCGTAGATAACCAAGTTTGATAACTAGTATTCTACTAGGAAAAATAATTCTTCCTAGCCAATTAGGTTATCAAACGGGATTATTTATTCCTCGTAGAAAACTACGAACATAACATATATTCTAAACTAGAGTTGTCAAATTGAAAAAATAATCCCGTTTGATAACCGAGTTAGCTAGGATGAATTATTTTTCCTAGTAGAATTCCAGTTTATCAAACTTGTTTATCTACGAGGAACAAAAGGGCATTCCAACACCGCCAAATAACTTAAAAATAAATCCTCTTTGTACAAAAATAACAATAAGATTAATTTTTGACATTTACATTAATATTGGCTTGAAAATATATTTATGTCATTTGTCGCCAGTTCAACTTATGAAATAAAACTACCTATCCTTATTTTAATCACTATCGCTATCTTCATTTTTAGGGTTCCGTACCCAAAGGGTAAAAACGGGACCCTATTACTGAGGCTCCGCTGTCCGTCCGTCCGTCTGTCACCAGGCTGTATCTCGGGAACCATGATAGCTAGAGAGTTGAAATTTTCACTGATGATGTATTTCGGTTGCCACTATAACAACAAATACTAAAAAATGGAATAAAATACATATTTAGGGGGCTTCCATACAACAAACGTGATTTTTTTGCTCGTTTTTGCTCGATATTGATAACGGCAACAGGTAGACGCTTGAAATATTCACAAAATATTTAATTAGGTTTATATTGACATTAAAAATAAATCATTAAAAAAAAAAAAAAATATTTAAGGGGGGCTCCCATACAACAAACGTGATTTTTATAGATAATTGTACGGAACCCTTCGTGCGCGAGTCCGACTCACACTTGGCCGGATTTTAAGTTATTTGGCGGTGTTGGAATGGTATAAGAATAAAATGTAACAAAATCCAACCAACATATTTTTTAAATTTTTACACTGTTGCTTTTCGATTTTAACCGTCAAACTAATATGACTGACAGATCGTTAAATAAGGCTTTTTTAGAAATGTCACTTAGAGTGGTCACTCATTCAGGAATGAAAAAAAAATTTTTTTCAAGTTTTGTCTTGCGTGTTTTTTACAGAAATATTAAAGATGGAGACTTAATTTTCTTTCAGGACATATATACTATTTAGTTAACCAAAATGAAAAAAGATGGTATTATAAAGTTCAATACTTTTTGACAAAGGACATATTTCATGAATTTGGATTTTATTTTTTTCCGGCTGAACTAACGGGAATTTTTCAACAAAACTTTGCACAATTGTACTGCTAGATGTGGGTAACTATAGAAAAAAAAAACAGCTCTTAATAATAAAAGGGCATTTTTTCTTCCCTTATCCTGCTACGGCCTTTCGATAAGAAATAGTTTTGAAATCTTTAGAATGGGTGTAACGTTTTCATTTTGATAGCATTTGTAATGTAGAATATTGGTGTTCAGCTATTCAGCATCTCAGTTTATATACGTCCGATTGCAGGGCACAGGCCTTCTCTCATGAGACGGTTTAGGCTGTAGTACTAGTACCCTCTCGGGACCAATGCGGATTGGAAGCTGCACACACACCCTCAAATTTCTTCGCAGATGTGTGCGGCCTTCATTATGATGATTTACTTTACCTTAAATTTCATAATCAAATGCAATTTTCTCATGAATTCCGAGAAATTCAGAGGTGCGAGCCTGGTCTCTAACACTGGTAACTACACTCTGCTTGAGAGGCTAAATGTCAAACCACTAGACCACATACATCGATTATATTAAAAAAAAAATAGTGTCTTCTATAACATCAAGATTGGTAGATTGGTGGATAAATGTAAGTATCAGTGAAGCCCTAATTTCTATTAAAGAAAAAGTCAGTTTAGAGCAAGTCAGACTCGCGCACCGAAGGTTTGTATAAACTTGTATATTGTAAAAACAAATGAACAATTTTTTAATTTTTTCATTTACTTGTGCTGTAAGACCTTCCTTCATGCCAAATTTCATGATTCTAAGTCCATGGAAAGTCCCTTATGGGTTTTGATTCCTCTGCGAAATATTAGGAGATAAGGCTCAAATGCCGTATCTTTGGATTGCATTGACTTAGAAGCTCAATTTTTTTACAGCTTCAAGGGACCGCTGATATAATTTTTTGATGTTAATTTCAACTTGACCACCACGCGTTCCCGAGAATAAGGGACCAGATAGAACAGACATATGGACAACAAATTGATACTATAAGGGTTCCATTTTTGAGGCACAGAACCCTAAAAATTATTTGATTAACCGTTTACACCCACAGAAACACAAATGACTTGGCAAATACAAATTGGAAAGGACTTTCTACAGTCTGTAATAACCGACGTAACCGATATCTTGGCCCAGTTTCACATTTAATAATGTATGACGGAATAGCTACCACGAGTAGCTCGCTTTGTTCCACTTGTGAATTATTCCTTAAACATTGATGCCAAAGTTGGAGAGATAAGTCTAAGCTGGATGAGCTCTGTTGCGAATCATCATCATCATCATCATTTCAGCCGAAAGACGTCCACTGCTGAACATTGGCCAACCCCAAGGCTCGCCAAACAGATCGGTCCCATGCCATCCGCTTCCAACGCAATCCCGCAACCTTAACCAGGTCGTACGTTCCATCTTGTTGGAGGCCTACCTACACTGCGTCTTCTGATCCGTGGACGCCACTCGAGAACCTTTTTGCCCCATTTTTTTTGCCAGTTTTGGTTTATTGATAACTAGCTAACCCGACAGACGTCGTCCTGTCTTAACTATGAATATTGAATTCGAATACGTTCTTTTTGTTAAAAATGATAAATTAATTATTTCAGTTTGTTTACATCCCATTTGACGATATTTGCAGCAAGCATTCTGTCAATTCTATGTCAAACATCAAAAAAGTTTACATTAAAAAAGTTTACTTACATTAAAAAAGTTTAATTATATTGTCCAAAGCGCTAAGGTTAGATTAGAAATAATTTTATATGGTGGTTAAGTATTCTTAAATTTTCTAATTTTCCGCGCAATTTTCTTAATTTTTTCTTTCATAAGAACCTTCTCCTGACAATGACGAACACAACAAAAAAAGAATTAGTGAAATCGGTCCAGCCGTTCATGCGTGATGCCGTGACCAAGGGAAATAGGGATTCATTTTTATATATATAGATGGAGCTATCAAAGCAAAGTAACGCCTGATTCAATAAATCATTTATTTAATTAAAAAAGTACACCTTGAAATCATCCTTATTTACTAAATTATTTGTAAATATGCGTGCGATACATGCCAATGCAATATTTTTATATTATTAAACTTTAATATAGATTGTTATGTAAAACTAGCTGTTACCCGCGAGTCCGTCTGCGTAGAATTTGTGTATATCGCTATCCCGCTGGAACTGTGCAATTTTCCGGGATAAAAAGTGTTATTTTTAAATTCTAGTTATGAACTAGGTATCCTGTTTAACAAATTTCATCAGAATCCGATAAACCATTTTAGCGTGAAAGAGTAATAAAATCCACACTTCCGCAAATTAACTCCCGCAAACGTCTGTGCACCTCATTTGCTAAAATGAAGTTTCACTCAAGTTGTTTTATACTTCGCAATGTATGTAATCCGTTAGCAAATATCCAGCAAATATAAAGATATTCCGAGAATTTCTAGTAACTCTAATTCTGATGCCCACATACACTCTGAGACGTTCCTTTGTGCGATATCTCTTTACCAATGCATAAACCGAGGATAGGTTTGTTAACCGTCTCGTATGTTGCGAATAACTAGCTAAGTTTACTTAACGATCCATTAAAAGTTAATACTCATTAAAAACTTTAACAATTACATTTATTCCAGGCCAATTTCAACATGAATGAACATTAAAGCAACCTCTTTAACAAATTTATAATGTTTCACATTTAATTGACATAGTACTCGAAACTAAAAAAAATGTACTTACTACATTTTTTTGCTCGATTTTTACTGAAACATTAGTTCAGTTCTAAAGAACTCAAATTAAAAAGGGACACAGACGACGTTACTCTTAAATTAAACAAATGAATTTTCACTGTGAGATAATTAAAACTTTTACCAGATTTCTTTAAACAAAAGCCCCTACAAAGCTCAAATTCACAAATTAAAATTACTCAGACAAACTGTGAAACATTTAATTAACTATTATTAACTATTATTTATTTAACGACCGCTTTAGCCTTGTTGGTAGTGACCCTGCCTACGAAGCAAGAGGTCCTGGGTTCAAATCCCGGTAAGGGAATTTATTTGTGTGATGAGCACGAATATTTGTTCCTGAGTTATGGATGTTTTCTATGTATTTAAGTATTTATTTATCTATATAAGTATGTTTATCGTCGTCTAGTACCCATAGTACAAGCTTTGCTTAGTTTGGGACTAGGTCGATTTGTGTAAGATTGTCCCCTAATATTATTATATTATTATATTATTTATAAAATTTCGTGAATAATTGCAAGCTTCACATTCGTAATATTAAATTTTGAAATAAATGTGAAATTAAGCAACATTTTTCAACTCTACAAAGTGCAAGAGCGTGAAATGCAATTTCACTTTAATCTTATTAGTTAGGACGTTAAAGTGTAGAACGTAAATACTTTTGCTCAAGAGATTGATTGAAACTGAGACAAAGGCAAGGTGTTCAAAGATACATTTGAAACTAAAGCTGAAACAATTTACCGTCAAGTAGAATTTCACTGGAGCTGAATTCCTTTTTTTTTCGTTTAAAAAAAAACTAATCAAATGCAAGTTGGATTCACGCAGTAGGTATTCTGTACGTTCTGGCCAGCAAAAAATGATTAAATTTCTAAGCATTTTTACATAGATAACTATTAATAAAAAATTGTAAAAACGTCCAAGGCAATTAGGTCAAACATTCAGTTTGAAAATAAAGCAAATGCCCATTATGTTTCTATGATGACTTTGAAACGGCTAAACCAATTTTGATGAAGCATGTCAAAAGCCATCGCCAAAAAACCTGCTTTCAAATAAAAAAACGCATCCCAATCAGTTCACCCGTTTAAGAGCTATTGATGCAACAGACAGATACATACAAAGACAGACAGACAGACACACACACGTGCACACACACACATAGCAGTCAAACTTATAAAACCCCTATCTTTTTGTGTCGGGGGTTAAAACAACAAAGTTAAGTAATAATAATAACATTGTAGATCTGTTTTGAAAAAAGAAACCTTATTGACCCCGAAAAGTGGCCTCCATGTTCGCTAGTTTCTAACTAATAAAAATAATAGTTTAAAAAAAATAAAAAACTTGCTTTTAAAAAAAAAAATAAAAAAAAAATAATAAATTTCAATTCACTATTCTTATAGTGCAGTAAAAAATCTTAATAAGCAATTATTATATTATTATATCCAGATCAAAATTAATAAAGAATTCTAAATATTGATAAAATAAATAATTGTTTAAAATATTTTATAGTAAATAAAGCGTGGGGTGCATGGTGTCAATTGTCAAGGATTATCATTTTGATAACATCTTAAAAAACTTTTTTTACATTAAAATATTTTAAACTATTATTATTTATTTTATCAATATTTAGAATTGTTTACAAATTTCGATCTGGATATAACAATATATTAATTGCTTATTAAGATTTTTTACTGCACTATAAGAATAGTGAATTGAAATTTATTATTATTTTTTATTTTTTATTATTATTTTTTTAAAGCGTGTTTTTTAGTTTTTTTTAACTAATATTTATTTTATATTTTTTAGTTGCATTTTTTTCACAGTGAGAGTTTCCATGTGCTAAAAAGAGACACAAAACGGTTTTTTGCTCGTCTTAAATAGAATCAGTCTATCTTATACTTGGTCTTTGGTGCGCGCGCACTGCTCTACACTACTAAACGTAAACCTCTTTCTTTCTAACTTTACCCCCCTCACCTACAACCCCCCAACCCCCTAAACTCAACCCCCCAACATCCCCCAACCCGTTTCCCCAACCCCCCCCCAAACACCTAACCACAACCCCCACAACCTTACCCCCGACCCCCTAAACCCCCATTACCCCCCTCCTCATTTTCCAAACTCCCAACCACCTAAACCCAACCCCCCTAACCCCGGACCCCCACCCCATTTCCTCAAACTTCCCCCAAACCCCTAACCCCAACCCCCCTTACCTCCCAACCCCAACCCACTAAAACCCCAACCCCCAACCCCCCTTACCCCCTCCCCATTTCCCACAACCCCCAACCTCCCTAACCCCCGAACCCCCACAACACCCCACACCCTTAACCGCAACCCCCTAAACCCCCTTTACCTCCCATTTCCCCCCAACCCCCCCCCACCCCTCCCCCCCTTCCAGCTCCATCATCAAACCCTTGTTACCATCTAGGCCTCTTACCCCCTCCCCATTTCCCACAACCCCCCAAAATCCCTAACCCCCGAACCCCCAACACCCCACCCTATTTCCCCCAAACCCCCCACCCCCAAATCCCAACTCTCTAAACCCCCGACCCCCTTACCCCCACCCCATTCCCCCCACCCCGCCACCTACCCCCCTTCCAGCTCCATCATCAGACCCTCGAAGTACTCGACAAGACGAATCAAAAGAGCCCAAACTCGACGGGGTTGTGTCGTTTTATTACAGAGGTCCTATGGCCACCATCAAGCTCCATCATCAGATCAGCTTCATGTTACCATAATATTGCAATGTCATCCAATTTAAACATACGTGCAAAATTTCAGCTCAATCGGAAAACGGGAAGTGGGTCAAAATCGCGCCCTAAGGAGTCGGTTACAAACATACATACATACATACATACAAACAAACAAACAAACATACAGGTAAAGCTAATATAAAGCGTGTAAAAAGGCAGTTGAAGCAAGTTCAAAAGACGTAATAGTTATTAATTCAAACTAAAGCTCACTAAAAGTATGGGATATGTGTTATTTGATCAAAGCAGTATTTAGAAGTAAACATTATGAATTATTAATTTGGACCCCTGCTACTACTTTGTAGTTGAGATTATCTTGATCAGCCTCTCATGGGAAATCTGAAGCGGTTTGGTGTGCCACAGCGAGTTTGGGAAAGAAAATTGATATAACAGATACCTTGCTTAATAAAATAACAAATATCCTATTATTCCTTAGGGGATAGTAGGGTCAGATATCGATTAGAAAACGGCGAGTTCTGATTTGAAGGGGTTCGTAATGGGATTGAGTAAAAGTTTTATCTGGTAGCCGCATAGTCATTAACATTATCCTTATCTGCAAAAATAGAAATAAAATCTCAGTGCTCGACATGCTGATACCCAATAGACGCCTTGCTGTCAGTTCTATTTGTAATGAAATACGTACAACAGTCAACCAATTTGAATCCTATGCCACTATAGAACCTTGACTCATTACTAGATGATTACAATGTCAGTGCAGGTCAAAGAATATCAACTTTCCTATCACAACATGCAATAAACGTGAAGAGTTTAGAAACGTTATCGCTCTATGACATGAGAAGAAAAAGAAGTTTTGACAGACGGACAGTGAAAAATCAAGTTATCAATACACATACACAAGCAAACTCCTTTCCTATTCTTTATCGTTAACATATGTTCGCGAAGATCGAGTGTCATCATGACAAACATCACGCAATAATCACTGTCGTAGAAGTGAAACAAATTGATTCATTATGAAATGGTTCTATAGTGGTCTAGAAATCAAATTGATTGACTGTACATTGTGTATGTTTTTATGCTTAGTTTCTACATGGGTCCCAATGCGTTGCGGTTTCCTGCAACATTATACTCAGTGCGGTCCAATTTATACTCTTTCATGTTTTTGTTATTAGTATTTTTCCTCCTCAATGTTTTTTCGACTATTTACTGGTAAATAAATATCTCTCAATATAATAATAATATGTGGCAATAGGCAGGTCATATAACCCGAAGAACTGATAACCGTTGGGGTAGACGAGTTCTTGAGTGGAGACCACGGATCGGCAAACGAAGCGTGGGACGTCCTCAGACTCGGTGGAGCGATGATCTTCGCAATGCGACTGGCAAGAGCTGGATGAGAGTGGCCGAGAATCGTGCTCAGTGGCGTGCCATGGGAGAGGCTTATGTCCAGCAGTGAACAAACATAGGCTGATGATGAAATATCTCTGTCTCTCTCTAATGAGACAAACTTAAAGATGGCAACTATTGTGACACTGACCAGCCCTGAGACGTTTACCTTAGATAGTTTTTCCTTGCGATCTAGATTATGATTTTTCTGTGCCTGTGACATTGATTGCTTAACTCAGACTAGTTTTGCGACATCGGACACGAAGAACAAAATTCAAAGACCGATTCTTCACACGTTTACTAAAAAATTTACTTAACCTTTCAGCATTTACATCAAAGTCAACGAAACAATTTATAACTGGAAGTGGGACAAAATATCTATTTGTTAGGAACGCCCAACCGCCGCTTTCGCTGGCGGACAGTTTGACAGGCGCAAATTCAGCAAATTGCACCAGCGTAGCCGAAACCACCCAAGAAGCGGCTAACGGTATGAATAATTTGGAACAAGGTGAAAATGATTTCAATAAAACTCAAATTTATACAAAGTTATTTATGTGTTTTTGGGATACCTATTAATTGTTAGAACTTATTAAAATTATTTACATACTAGCGCTTTCTAATGTTACAGGTGTAATGTTACAAATGTAAGTAGTTTTGATTAAACTGTTGCCTGCGACTCCATCCGCGAAGAATAAAAAATAGCCTACGACCTATTCTCAGACCTTCCGAATATAGGGAATCGGAGGAGCTCGATAGCAAACACCGTGACACGAGATTTTTATACTTTAGATAATTGTCTGTGGAAACGTATTTCTTGTTTTAATATTTATTTCATAATGAAAAATGTGTGTTTTTTATATAATTTTATGTATCTTGCAATGTTTGTCTGTATAGAGGTTTATATCTGTCGCAGTGAAATGGCCAAAACAGAAATTCGAACAAATCTCTAAGGAACATGATCAAATCGCGCAGGATGTTAAAACGGGGAATTCATTTTATCATTTCCCAATAAATATTCAGTCATTTGATCAAAAACCTCAACCTGTTTAGAAGACAGTTTTAAAATATGTCAGCTGTTGTTTGGTAAAATAATTATATAGACACTCTCGCGTCGGGTTTTTAGCCATCATGTACAATGAATATCCATATTTGTCCAGGCAATCACGGACCAATGCCCAAGGCAAACCGACTTAGACACTGCTGTTCCAAAGCAAGCAAGCCTTGTTTTGCATATGAGAAGATTACCCGATCACAAGAAGCTATTTTGTCGATGAAATAAATGATCAGAAATGCCTTTCATTAATTAACCTTTGTCAACGTGCAATATACTTATAATATCAAAGTCGTTTACAAACATTCAAATAATCTGTTACAATAATGGAAACTCAAGGCAAATATGCCGCAGATGCAAACATTACTATAAATCCCCGATCATTTGTTACCCGAACAAAAATCCTATTCTGCAATTATTCCGACTTAATGGGGCATTTGCAAACGAAACGCACTCTTTCCGAAAATTACAACGAATGTTTCGCCGAATTAACTGATTTGTGGTGGATTTATGCGAATTTTTTGGCGCGAAACGCGTTTTTGTTCCGTTTTGATTCACGATCTCGGAGTTTAAAGCTTTAGTTGTTATACACGGTAATACTTATTTTGTGTGTTCATTTAGTTACCCAGTTTTTATGATTGTCTATATACTATAGAGTGTCAATTTACTATATTTAGCTCTGTTCTGTCCACCCATCTGACAATGACCTGTATTTTTACGAGTTGACTTCCACTATCCCAAAGTCCGAACAGGAGGGGAGGGCCGGGTGGTGGTAGAAGACAATCCAGTTTTTGCTGAACTCCTTTCTGGACAACCAATGACGCTCTGGCAACCGAGTATGTAAGTGGTGGTATGATCACTCTCAGCTAAAGAAGATGAGGCTATAGCTGTCTTGAGATTCCTCTGTATTGGAGCAGAAGACAACGGGAAATTACCGCTAAGTTTTTTCTTAGAATTTAACAGTCCATGACTACTACCACTCCGCTAAGAGTGTACGACTAAAAAGAAGAATAAAATAACATAATGAATTGCAAAAATAAATGAGATCTTTTACAATGACTGTGAACTCAATATTTATTACGAATATGAAAGATAAAATGACAATTTTGAAAAAAAAGTAAATTAGGCCTACCTAATTCACTCTCTGGTACCTATACCAGGTAATTTTTATCAATGTATTGTTTTTATTCTGATGTATTAATATCCGTTAACTTTGACAAATGGCTTAGTGTGGTCGACCAAAAGAGTGGTTTGATATTAAAGAAAACACACTACAGTGTAAATAGACATTGACGATGTTACCCAGAATTTACTTTGAATTATCCGTATTAATTTTGAGTTCTCTTTAATAAGGGTGTCGAGCTCTAGCGGTTACTTAATGTTGGGTTTCTCTTATGAATATGTTATTAGCACATAAGCTGGGTGAGGTCAGTAGGCTGTATTGATTTTAAATGGGTTTGCTTCAGTGCAAGTGCCTTAGTAATCGTAGTACTTAATAGAATATATTTGGGCCATTCACAGCGTAGAAAACAAAAGTTGTCTCCCCTGTTGGCATAAAAAAAACTCGCACACGATGGGTTCCGTACCATTATCTATAAAAACGGCAAAAAAACACGTTTGTTGTATGGAAGCCGTAAAGTAAATAAATAAAATCATGGAAAAATTGACACCAATTGACCCAATCCCAAACTAAGCAATAGATAAACATACTTTTTAATAGATATACATACTTAATTACATAACATACCTATATAAAACACCCAAAACTGGAGCACAAACATTCGTATTTTTCATAGAAATATCTGTTCCGACCAGGGATCAAACCCGGGACCAGGCTCACGACCGGACCCGACCGGATGGTCGTAAATTTAGTTATATTATTTAGCTTGACGATCACCACACGCCCATGCCCAGCGAAAAATAAAAACGCCCTTTTACTCGGAACACCGTTCCTAACTAGCACCATAAATTTTCTTAAACATAAATAAAACAAAGTACAATCGAACTAAAAAACAAAAAACGCGCGCGCAGCAGAAATCATAAATATTTTACGCGATGTCTCCTCTCCGGAGACAGTTTGGGAACGCGGGGGTCATTAGAGAAGTTTTAGTGGCCATTACGGCTTGTTTTATATTTGCAGCGTGCGTGACCGTAAATTTACAAGCGGCAATGTTGGGCATCACTTTTGTCGCGATTCTTTTAGAGCGATGAGGGTAGTAGTGCATTTGGCGTGCAATTTGCAAGTTAACAGTTTCTGATCTTAGGCGCAAGTCACACAGAAGAGACGTGGGAGAGGGCGCGTCGCAGTTACGGCGCCCCTTTTAAATCAGTTTTCATACTCTCCTAATGTAAACTCCCTCGTAGAAGCGTCCATGGTAGACCTCATCTTCGCTTTTCATCAGGCGTGATTGCGGTCAAACGCAAGCGTATATTGTAAATAATCGTCGCGATCCAAAGCAGACAGAAGAGAACTATCTTTTGTGCGGCTTGCGCCTTAGGGTCAAAAATTTCACCGAAAAAAACCGTGGTAGCTAGTGGTTTAGCTAATAACCTCTAAAGTAGGAGGTCACAGCTTCGACCCCGGCCTCACATCTCTGAGTTTTTTGAGATTTATCTGCGAAGTGACATTTTAAATTCACCATGAGTATTACGGTGAAGGAAAACATTGTTTTCTACTCACTCCTGAGAAGAAATTCAATGGTGTGTGTGAAGTTCCTTATCCGCACTAGGCCCGGGTGACAACTACGCGCAAAGTTCTCTCCTTCTAAAAAACTTGGGTGATGAGTATCTACAGGTTCTTGTAAGTCGAAACACCACGGCGTCTCGCTAAATTTAGTCAAATCGAATTCTGCAGTAGACGCTGCCTTCTAATTAGTGAGCTATTTCACTTGCATACAACGGTTCAGTCACAGTCTGTTTACTTAGCTTGTGTCTCCGAAATAAATTTCACCAAGAATAGTGCATTAAAGTCTTACACAGTGTAAGAAAGAAAAGTTTTCTATCCTGTAGACATAAAATTAGGGACGTCAGCAAACTTAACATTTATTAAATTGGCTGAAAGCTAGCCAGACGCCCCACACGCTGATGAAGACTTAGTATAAATATTGGCTATAGACCATATCGCCATCTCTACAGGAGAAAAGCGAACAAAAAAATTGTATGACCCATTGGATATTTCAGTGTATCTGAATATTTTAGCCAATTACCAATTTTTACTCCACATTCATTTGTTTAAACAAAACAAATATGAAGTTTGAACCACCCCCTGTTAAAATACATGTAGTGCAGATTACGTGGTGTTTACGTATGGAAGATAAGAGGACTCGCACTATCCACGACGATTTGGAAGTAGTACCAAGCAATGTGTGAAGCTGCGTTGAACTCAAGACTAGATAAAAATAATACAATAAACTGTAATCTTTCTACTACCTAGTTTTGTAAATAAGTACTCTACTGTAGTTCACTCGTTATCTGGCGCTAAATGTGTGTGTGTGTATGTGTGTTTTTAACACGTTCCCCGTCCAAGCCTTAAAGTAGAACCTTCATCATCATCATCATCATCATCAGCCTATGTTCATCCACTGCTGGACATAAGCCTCTTCCATGGCACGCCACTGGCCACGATCCTCGACCACTCTCATCCAGCTCTTGCCAGCCGCCTTGCGAAGATCATCGCTTTACCGAGTCTGAGAACGTCCTACACTACATTGGCCGATCCGTGGTCTCCACTCAAGAACTCGTCTACCCCATCGGTTATCGGTTCTTCGGGTTATATGGCCGGCCCATTGCCACTTCAGCGTGCTAATGCGGTGGGCTATGTCGATAACTTTGGTTCTCTGTCGGATCACTTCGTTACGAATTCGATCTTTTAGAGAATAGCCCGAGCATAGCCCTTTTCATAGCACGTTGAGCAACTTTAAATTTGTGGACCAGCCCTACAGTGAGTTTCCATGTTTCGGCACCGTATGTCATGACGGGTAGGAAGTAGAACCTTATTACCAATGGAATAAGAGCTATCGTGTCCCCACATTGGGGCCACTGGGCAGTGCACGTTTTAAACACTTAACCACTAGCGGTGAAAAAATACCAAGTTACGTTGCTGTAAAAAGAGAAGACAAGATTGTTACTTATTGATTTCGAAGACAGTACTCGGAGAAGCACAGCCAGAGCTCTCTTGTTACATTTCCCAGCAGGTTTTACTTCACTCATTCACTTTGATGTTTGAACCTAAATATACTGGACTAGTGCAAATATGGTAATTCCATAAGGAGGATAAGTGGGTCTTTTCCACGAACCCATATCGGGTTGCATTATATTTAAGAATTCATCATTTTGTCAGAATGCAATCATTTCGCCGAACTCTTTTTACTCTGAATCAGTTAATTGTACAGAATTGTTATAAACCTAGTAAGTCCTACAAGACAGCCATTTTAAAATACCTAAATAATTAATAGTTTCTGAGAAAAAAGAGTTCGGCGAAATGATGAGTGACAAATGATTAATTCGGACTTTAAATTTTATCCCAATAAACAGATAAATACTTATTATTCATGTTTAACACCCGAGACTCGAGAACAAACACTCGTATTTTTTACACGGCTATCTAGTTGTCATGTCACCCTCGGTCGTAATTTTGAAAACTATATTTAAAACTAGCTGTTGCCTGCGACTCTGTCTTCGAATAATTCATTTCTCCCTATTCTGCGGAAACTATGTCATTTTCCGGGATAAAAGTATCCTAAATGCTAATCCAGATTATAAACTATGTGTGTGCCAAATTTCATTAGAATCCGTCAAACCGTTTTAACGTGAAAGAGTAACAAACCATACGTCCATATATCCATACAAAATTTCGCTTTTACAAAATTAGTAAGAATAAGATGCTCTTTTGTTGAATATACCTAACGCTGGCCATTAACAGGATCCTTTGGCTGTTTTTTTTTTATACCAAGATTTAACTGTCACTGTCTTCCGTGCGGTTTTCCGGAGCATGTCATAGTTTTTAAATTTCTAAGATCTTTATGTGGTACCTACTATGGATCATACTTCGATGTTTTATACTTGGAACCACATTGACGGTTATATTTTTGAGGTCACAGCAAGCGTTCCCGGTTTCACAATACAACTAGCAATCTGAATAGTCGGAGCAGGATTCGCTCGCCCGCCAAATGGGAGAGCGAGCGAAATGATTGCGGGATCGGTATTCTCATTTCGAGCATGCCCTTTCGCTAGCTTGTTTCAAGCGGGACTATTAAACCGGGAATTTGAAAAGCTTTGGTTTATTTTGAGGCGCATTTGAATTGTAAAAAGTTCTAAAGTTAAAAGTTCTTTAGAAAAGATGAAAGTAAACTATTTCAGGCACATACCCCTATCTTTTACTAAATAGATGTTTTGTTTTTGATTTTTACGTTTTAAGGACATGTTAATAAATATTTAGGTCAATCAACTTTTCCGTGTCGCGGAAAATTTTCAAGCCTATTATGACATTTAAAGAAAAAAGTGTACTGGTTTACTCTATATTATTTTGTGATTGACTACTTGAAATAATATAAATCTATTATCCAGCCAAACATATTCATATTTGGTTTAAACATTGTGTATTCATGGTAGGCCCTTGATTTGTATAGAAAATAGTGGATTGTCTTCTGATTCACCGTTATTTACACTGGTTTGTTATCCTGTTTAGGACGATTGAAATTGTTCTAGAATTTATCAAATTATAACAAACTAGCGACTCGCCCCGGCTTCGCACGGGTACAACTATATTATACATTGGTTAGCATTTTCATTAATGTTTAAAATGAAAAAAAGTTGTTGTAGTGACATAACTACAATAGTTGGACATATGCTACCGCGGAGTTTTTTGTAGACATTATGATGTTCTTCAATATTGTTGTACATTATTTTGTTCTATCGCTAATAGTTTCGGCAGCGCATTCGACGAAAGACATTTTAAGACTCATTTTTCTACACCTTCGGTTACATTGTTCAAATTTTACCAAGGATCCCTAATTTTTTTCAAAATGAAATGTAGCCTATGTCAAATTGGAAGAATGTAGCATTCTATTGGTGAAAGAATTTTTTAAATCGGCCCAGTACTTTTTGAGCCTATTCATTACAAACATACAAACATACAAAAATAGGTACAAATCTTTCCTCTTTATGATATTAGTGTAGATGATCGATTATACCTGGGTTAAGTAAAAAGTTTTAAACTTTCGTGATTTTCACTCATAATTACTAAACTAAACGGGACTTATCACGCAATAAACATTTATTTATTTACCTCGACGTTTCGGCCACATTGCAGCAACCGTGGTCACGAGTTAACTAGTTAACTAGTCGAGGTAAATAAATAAATGTTTAATGCGTGATAATGATAAGTCCCGTTTAGTTTAGTAATTAAAAGTAAAAAGTGTCTTTAACATAACACATTTTTGCAAGGTGAGGAAAAAATTGATCGACCCATTAAATTTCAGTACTCCCCATATTAAACAATTTAAAAAAGTCTAGTTATACATTTTATTTCAATAATGTAATAGATATAGCAAGCACCAAATGTGGGTGAGCGGTGATGGAGCTCAGAATGGCCTGCACAGTCTTATTACCTTAGCAATAAAGTCGTGTGCAGATCATTTTGAGCTCTACAACTGCTCATCAATGGGGGACCATGAAATTTTTTGCAAAAAAAGTCGTAGCGAAAGCCCTAAAAACCCCATTTATCCTCTTTTTGAAAGTGCAGTAATGGAAGAGAAGCGTTTGGTATATTCGAAAGTTTATTCAACCCAGGGGAATCAGTTTGTTAGTACCCTTCGCCACTGCTGCTTATCCACTTCTACTGCTGATGTATAATTTACAGACATGAAGGACAATCTTGTTTTGTGTCTCAAGCCACAGACCAGCCGATGTTCCCTTGTCTCTATTGTTTCACTGACTTCAGCTATCTACAAACTTGCTGCTCTTACACCTGACCGCCTCGCATTACTGTCGCTTGATCGAGCTTCAAGCTGCTTGTTGTTTTGTAAAGATTTCCGTTTATCAGTATCAAGTCACAGTGCACTGACGGGACTTAATTTCAACTTATACAGGGTGTTACAAAACTACACGTAAAGCCGAAAGGAGGTTAAATGGGGCCTAAAACCATTAAAGTAGACAATTATTAGGTAAAATAGGTATGTAGTCCTTTCTGTTAAATAATCTGGCGTGACATGACAGCTTACTAGGGTTGACAATATTTTTGGCTTTGATAATTAATTATATTTTTTACGGGGTATTTTGTAACATGTTGTATTTAACTTTTTTCCCCCGGTTTTTATGGATGTAGGATATAAACGTATAACACATGTTTTCACGCATGTCGAGTTTATTTATTTTTCCACAAACTCGTACAAAAAAAAAACGACCAAGTCCGAGTCGACTGGCGCACCAAGAATTCCGTACAGTAGGTATGTAAGATACGATATGAATGACCGTATTAAAAAAAAAAACAGTGTTAGCAGAGCTCTGCTTGTGAGCAAAATGTGCAGAGTGTAGGGTCATTATTTATATTGGTTTCCCGGTACCATACTCTAATTTAACTTAATTTTTGTGACTTAACACTTCTCTACCATTTGTCCAAATTTCTACATGCTATGCTTTAAGTAATAAATCTTTTTTCCATGGTAAAATTTTCATTTGTAATAAAGTATCTAATTTATTTCTGAAACAGTGTACATGACATTTAAAAAATCCTGAAAACGCACGGTTCCATACATTTTATAGCAAACGTTGTTGTGGAAAGAGAAATTATGAAAAACAAAATGATCCAGGCCAAAACGTCGAGATAATTTTACAGTGTGTTATAATTGCGTGATTAAGGGGCCGTTTCACCACTCATTGATTAATTTTTACTGACGGGTAAATGTGATGCCGTCTCCGTATATTCGAACAAAACAAACAGAGACGACATCACATTTATCCGTCAAATAAATTTGATCAATGGATGGTGAAACAGGGGGTAAGTGTCCAGGATTGTAATAGTTATGTATGAGAGAGGAAATCGCGAAAGTTTTGTACAAGAAATTGAAGTTTTGCGTCCTAAAATACAATTAGTACCCAAATATTTTATACAATGGAGATTCTGTAAGTTTTTCTTTTTAAGAAAAAGCTACATCTTCTTACACATTTCACGAAGCTAATTTACGTACGCCGTCCCCGTAATACATCTCAAGACTCCTTCAACCGTGGAAAAATCTAAAAACTTTACAATGAAAGTGAGGAAAAAATGGAATTGCTAATATAGTACAAAGTTGGACTGAAACCAAAGTTGGGTTTTACGCGTGTTATGTAAATCCTCCGCGGAACTCCAAGAGCATCGCTGAACTGGGTTCTTTAAAAATTCAGAATGTTAAATGTGATACCGCATTACGAGTTGTCAGGATGCTGAATAACATAGATGCGGCATTGGTGAAACTTGAGAAAGTACTCCAGTTTTCTTGTTTGTAGAGCCTGTAGCTGTGCTCGTTGAACTGGCAATGGGCAGGCCATATAGCACGTAGAACAGATGGCCGTAAGCGCAGCGTGGAACGTCCACAAACGAGATGGACGGACGATTTGGTGAAGGCCGCAAGTTCAGGGTGGATGCAAATCGCTTCCAATCGTAATAATTGGGCATCAATGAGGGAGGCCTATATCCAGCAATGGACGTCCTACGGCTGAAATGATGATGGTGATGAGAGCCTGTAGCTTTCTTATTCTGAGCCTGAGCTAATTGTCACCTCATCATTATCATCATCATCCCAGCCTACATAGGTACGTCCCACTGCAGGGCACAGGCCTCCTCTCGGAATGAGAGGGGTTGGGCCCAGTGCGGATTGCCACCTGCTTATGTGTATTTGTTTTATTTTTTTGTCTTGTTTAAAAGTAAGATTAGGCTTTGAAAAATAACCTAACGCGTGACAGGTTTTTTTTTTCTTCTAGTTGCGATCAGACAAAAAACATAAGTGAAAGTATGTAGGATTTCCTATGATACTAATTAAAAAACCCCCAATGCAATTAGGTCACGTAATATGTTTAAATATAAAGTAAATGCCCATTGTATGTCTAAAATCCCTTCCGCAGCTAACAAAAGAGGTGACAAATTTGAAACGGCTGAACTGATTTTAATGTAATATGTCTAAGAAACATTGTAACGAAACCTGCTTTCAAATTAAAAAAACCGCATCTTGCTGTTGATACGGTATGCCCAAAGAGAAAGTCTACACTTATGATACGCGATCTCGATAGATACTTACTTAAGCATGATCGTGATCGGCAGAAGGATACAAATGTGGACCCAGCTTAATAGGCATTTACTTTATTTTCAAATATATAGGGGAGAGTAACCTATATTGAACCGGCGCTTAAATTGGACCACTTCCATTTTTCTACTAAATTACACTATTTATTTACACTGACAACAAAAAATGAAGCGATGATGCAAAATGGCGGACTGTTTGTGGCGCTGTCATCGCTTCATTTTTTGTTGCCAGCGTAAATAAATAGCGCATTTTGGTAGAAATACGGCAGTGGTCCAATTTAAGCGCCAATTTAGGTTACTCTCCCTTAAGTGTGACCTAAATGCGTTGTGGGATTTAAAATTTTTAATTTTTCAAGCCACATCCTCACATTAGCAGCTCCCTGTCCTCATCACCTCTACTTTATCACGTGGAAACTTTTCACTTTCCACGTGCGATTGACGCGGGCCAGATAAACGCTCGCGCAGGTTATCGGCGCGAGTAGCTTCGCTGGGACTTTCATGGACTTCTACACCTTTTGCTAAAAGTAGAGATGGGGCGTTCTTATTTCTTATTGGTTGGAATATTGATGTTTAACCATGAAATATGGTCGTTGAGCATTAAAACTTAGCGTTTGGTTTATTTCGATAATTCGATCTCAAGTTTTAAAAAGAAAGTACTCTAACTCTACGTTTAGCTAAACTCTTGGGCATAAAAAGCGTAGGTCAGGCATAATAACTATAATTAAGACTTATTTTGGAGCTCAATATTTTAGACTATCGCGGTCATTACTAATTTTATGAGTTGAAATCGGGTTTTGTTCCACGTACCTTGATTTCAGAGAAGCCCGATATTTTGGCACAGTTACATGTTGTTGCATATTTTGGAGCTGTTCATTTCTTACGTACGTTACGTTACGTTTGACTACTTTGGAACCGCCCCCCTCCTTTAATAAGAAAAAGTAGACTTGAATTAAGTCTGTCTCCACTTTGCAATCTTACAAAATTGCTAAGAAAAAATTGTAAATAAAAAATGAACGAACTGAAACAATTTAATTACTCACCCGCGACCTTACGATAGTAACGTTTATGTAAGAAATGCGTGTTCATGCAGTTCCTCTACCTCCATACTGTACGAACACACAAAAATCACACAAACCCAACTATCACCACCACCATACTACACTGACGCGTTTCAAACTCAACCAGAGCTCATCTTCAGAGTAGGTACCACAACCGTTCGATGCGGGTGAGTCTAACATTTGTCATTTATTATCCACCAAATATATTGACAGCAAAAAATAATAACTTTTGTTACTGAACGTTTTATTATCCTCGAACTTTTTATGTTTTCTACGTCCAAATAAATTCCAACTTCATACTACTTGCCGAACTTTAACTTGGAATCAATATAAAGTAAACATCGTCGCGCAAACCGTAAACAAGTTGGACCGACCGAGTTAGAGACAGTTCTACGTCAGTAAGTAGAAGTTTTTTTAACTTCACGACGTAATGAACTGCTTTGGGAAGGCTTTAGGCTTTAAACCGAAATAAAACGGGTAAGCGCGAGAGCTAGGTTAGCATAGGGTTCTGGTGGTTTGTTCCAGTTGCGGTGGAGACGGCAGGTCCTTGGTGCTACGAGGCAAAGAGTTTCGTGAAGGCTTTAGGCCCATACTACACGGGCGGTTCTCCCGCCACGGGAAACCGCTTCTGAACCGCCACTAGACACAATTTTATATGGAAGTTGTATGGTGCAAACTACACTGCGCAGCTCCGTCGAGCGGTTTCCCGCGGCGGGAAACTGCCCGTGTAGTATGGGCCTTAGGGTTGCGGATGCGAGAAAGGGGTTGTGATCCCAGCTCAGGCTCGTACCTGGTTCAACAGATATCGTTAGCAATATAGCGCGATAATGCGGCGGGTGTTTTCGGTACTTTTGTGCCGATTGCGGGTCAAGTTGGGACCTGACACACGCAATAGAGAAAAGCGTCTTTAATGGAGCCCGTGAGGTGGGTAGGCGTGTAGTTACTCCCTATCATTAGATTAATCATTGTACTTTTCTGTCACTAAGCATATAATAATGACTTGTCTTATGTCGTGACAAATAAATTTATTCGGTTTCTGATTCAATTGTTAAGACAGTTAAAATAATTAAGTTGAGATTTTTTTTTATTGTTATATCATTATCATTAATAGCGATATAACTTGACGAATATGTAAAGTTTACGTTGCAGAAGACCATTGCAAAATATATCATGTTGCTAAATCTACCAGTCATGATATTGCGATTTTACACTCTTAACGTTTTTAACGCGACCGACGGATACGAGCGTTACAAAGTGCAACGTCAAAGTGATCTTAACGCAATGACATAAGGTCCAATGTAGCTTTACGATTAACCAGGCTTGGCAAATGAAAAGGTTAATTTACATTTTGTGGGACATTTCAAATAAAAATTAGCCTTGTGTGAAACCTGAGATATAATAAGCTTTTAACAAATTGTTGAGGATCTAACATGTGGGTCTCTGCAGTCAGCCTTAGGTATCTCTTCCTCCTTTCTCCTTTCTCTAGCCTGCCTATATTGAGGTCTAGGTTCAACTCAGGGCAGAATGATTGGTTTTATTTTAACTTGATATTATTATAATTTATTGTGTTTAAATGTTACGATGGTTTACAAGTGGAAGCGAAGAGCTAAGAGAATGACTCGATAAAATTTGAAAAGAGCTTATAAAGCTGCCGGTGGGGGGGGGAGGGAGCACCGTTGCGTCGCGCGGCGGTGCTTGCTGTTTTATCGACCTACGTTCACTATAATGACCGTTAGTGCATAGTGCACTCCGCTAGATGGCGCTGCGATGCGTTAACACGAATCTAATTTCATTTTAATCTATCCAGGCGTTCAAACAAGTGTAACAAACATCTACACAGTATCACAATTTTTTGCATACATAATATTTTACCATTCAACTTGCACTTTACTATTCTGACAGTTATAAGAGTATTTGTTAAATTAAACCTCTTATTTTAATTATTCAAAAGCGGGTCCCTAACAAGCCGTCCTAAAAATTACATGGCGGGCGGTTTTTGCCCCAAAAAAGGACGCATAATGAACGTCATACACAATGAGCCAGACGGCAATGTGTTTTAAAATTTTCCGGAATTTTCCGGAATCGAGATGCCGTTTAGCCGTACCCAGAAAGTTGGGGAATAAACTTCGGCTGGTTTAATATTACACTCGCTCGTTCGGTTAAGCGACATGCTGGTTTTTACTTAAAATGGTAGCGTAAAATGGGAGTATTATATTCAGCATGTCTTTGATTTCTAATTTTATTTGAAACGCTTAATAAATAATCAACCAAGTTCTTGGGCGCTTAGGACATATTTAAAAAAGTGTATTACCGTTATAATGAAATAAGTGAAAAACGGGTACCTTTTCTTGATAGGCCGGCAACGCATCAGCCGGTGAAACGCATGCCCGTTGGTCGGGTTTACTGTAAAAAAAAAACCGAGCTATTGCTTTGCCCTATTTTGGATATGAAAAATATAGCACCGTCGATTTCACTTGTCATCGCTTTCTTTTAAAGGAATCTTATAGCTGGCTCAAAAATAATTAAGTATCGGTACTTAGCAAGTATCTGTGGTTATGTTGCTAACTTCCCTTTGAAGTCAAGTAACAAAACGGATCGTCAAGTATTTCACCTGTAAACATTTCGGAGAGTTACGTAGGTTTTCTAGCCGCCGGCATCTCGCTGCGGCTTGTGTAACACAGTCCAATGTAAACAGCATGCAAACAACCGTTTTTAATATTGTGATTTTACTATAAGTGACGTAACACTTTCGCTGCCAAGCATTGCTACGCGCTACGCTCGTAACCAGTAGCAGCGTTTTTCCGCTTTGTAGCGAAAACTGCCTACGAACACAGAACATGATCTTGAAGTTATACCTAATTAGAATCAGCATAATGTATATAATTCAATATCCCCCATCATGGCACTTGACTTGAACCAATTCGCCATTTAACCGTTGATATTATGAATACGAAAGATTGTATGTGCGTGCTTGCGTATGTGTTTGCTATACTCTTTCACGCTAAAACGGCTGGACGGAGTGGATGATATTTTGAATCTATATAACTAGACGTCTAGAATAACACATAGGCTATTTTTTATCCCAATTTTCCTACGGCATTGGAATAAAATTACGAAATCTCAACCGCTAGGTGTAGATGAAACTTGGCGCATGTGTATGTTATTTAACGTTAACGTTACGTTGTTCTTCAACACAATGTCATTTTTGTGTATTCCAACAGTTTTTTTGGATAATCGCAGAATTTTAATTCGATTTCCAGCTCATGATAAAATGGTTTATGTGGCAAAGTCTATCTGTTTCTGCCCTCATTCTGTAAAGTTTGAAAAAAAGAAATGGTGAATTCGATCCTGATTCTATCTGCATGAAAATACATGCGTCGCACAAGCTTGGCTGTCTTCCAAGCTTGACAAGAGATTACCAAGGTTATTCAAGGTGAATGAAACAACGTCACTGATATTTTTTTACTGCGCCATCGACCCAACTTGGGTCACTTTACACATTTTTGGAATAAATGTAAAACGGTCACATGAATTATCGCCTTAAGGATATTTGTTTTGTGTTTAAAATAGGTCCTATTAACCCAGGACCCTTATTTTGGTATTACGGGAATTAAGTGTGCTGGCAACCGTTAAATGGAATAGAGTTAGTTTGGTGTTGGAATGCGATTTAGTGTCATAGCTCAGTAAATTACACACTTCGGGCTGCGGCTCCACTGAGGTGGAGACGACCGGAGCTGAAAGGAGCAGGGCTCATCATAGGCCTCCTCTCAGAATGAGAGGGCTTGGGCCGTATTTCCCACGCGGGCCCAGTGCGGATTGAGAACTCCACAACCATTAAATTTCTTCGCAGGTGTAATCAATTTTATTATTGACAAGAGTTGGGTAGTCCAACTCTAACAACATTATATGCACAACGCCGTACGCGCTCTATTGGTTTAATTCCTTTTCTTCCTAACCTAATTATAAAACGCGCAACTTTTCACGAAGCCATTTCCTGAAATGGAGGCAATCTTTATGAAAACAGTGGCAGGTATTCCAGTTTCACGACTTGTTTTCAATCGGGGTTCTTTTCGGCGTTTTCTTTTACAAAGTGGAACAGTCATTAAAACTTTTTGTCGGCGCGGACTTTAATTGTTACGGATATCTCGTTAGCGTTACAAGGCACACAATTGACGTTTGGGAATTTATCTGCTTTCGCGAGCATCCTGTGTATTACCAGTTTTTTAAGTGATAAAAAATTACTGTTCCTAGCTCAGCTAATGTTTGACAGTCATCATTATGATCATTTTTGTCTAAATACGTCCCACTGCATGGTCGTGGGTTCAAATCCCTAATCGCACCTCTTGAGATTTTCGGAATTTATGTGCGAAATTAAGTACATTTTCAAATCAACCATGAGTTTTATCGTGAGAAAACCTTCGAATAAATTCAATGTTGTGTGTGAAGTCGCCAATCCGCACTGGGTCCGCGTATGAACTACGGCCATAAGAATAAATAAGAACGTAGAAGGGAAACGCGGCCGTGACACCCTGACTGAGTTCTCGCTTAGCGAGTACTCTAATATCGTGATCTTTGAGTCCGGCTGGAGCGGGAGTTTCCCTTCTGCCTATGTTCTTATTTATTCTTATGCTACGGCCCAAGCCCTCTCATTCCGAGAGGAGGCCTGTGCCCTAAAGTGGGACGTTTATTGACTGGGATGATGAGGGACAACTTTTGTTTAGTTCGGTGTGTATGACCCTTGTGTTCTCTTTACTTTTATTTACTTGTCTGCAAGTTATTATTTACCCGCTGACACACACGTTACTCTCTCGGCCGGTAATGGCGGAGGTTTGTCGCGCGTCTAGCAGCCGCTTTGTCATAGGACGCCTCATTTTTAACGCTCGCTGGTTAGTGGTGAGATGCAATTTTAATATCAGCGTGAGGGATGCTCATAGAAAGTGAAACGTTATTTGCATGTACAGGCGGTGGGCTATTTAGTGAGTATTCCCACTAAGTGCCAAGTTTTTTGGCAGAGCGTTCTTCTTGGCATATGGTCTTTCCGAAAGCACTGGTAGACTCCAAAAAGGGACATGTAAAAGCGCTCTTAATGGTCTACTTAAGAAAATAAATTTTTGATTCAGATTTTTCGATATGCTATGCTCGATTCTTTGCGGGATAGAATCCAGAATACGGAAATTTGTCAAAGAACTAGAGACACTGACATCGCTCCAAGAATATGTAAGTTGAAATGGTAATGGCAACCACGTACCGGAAGATGCAGATTTGGCAGGGAATTTTGGAAAGTGAATCTCCCAATGAGGCTGGCATAGTCACACAGGTGCACTTAAGCCTCGGGAAAAAAAAATTTGGAAAGGCTTATGCTCGAAGTTTTTCAGCGATATTGAATCAGGAAAAAGGAGATTCATAGAATAGGAAAGTGGTATTAATGGAGGCTGTGGTCGGAGCACGTCGCTAGAATAACTAATATGCGTTGGCGGCAATGTATTCTTGAGTGGCAGCCATGGTTAGGACCTCCACATGGTAGAAAGTCTTAGGAGTCCGATGGATGTTATTACGGCGTTTGGGGTAGGGACATGCCCGGTATAATTATTTTTCCCAAACTAATTCATTTGGCAAATGTTTAATTTCCCAACTTTTTATTTTTATTTAAACTTTTCAGGATTGTTATAAAACAAACCTAACCTAACCTACAGAATAGTCCTGAAATATATCCTGAATAGTTTACAGTTTCGGAAAAAATAATCATTTGGGAAAAGAAACATTCCCAACTTTTTATTTTTATTTAAACTTTTCAGGATTGTTATAAAACAAACCTAACCTAACCTACAGAATATTCCTGAAATATATCCTGAATAGTTTACAGTTTCGGAAAAAATAATCATTTGGGGAATGAAACATTTGCTAAATGAATCGGTTTGAGAAAAATGCCAAACGGATGTACACCCTTAGACTTTCATGACGATATCGGATAGCCTTCTAGCTAAAGAAACCCAGGTCCGGTATCCGATCGGGGCAGATTTTCGTTCTCAAAACATGGGTAAATAAATGTCTATATTTACCTATGTTTATCCGTTCCCGTTGTTCTGGCAACAATTAGGCACTTATAAATGTCGAGAATCTCCCAGCGGTTAAGAAAAACCTAGTTGAGAAGAATCCAGCACGAAAAGAACCTTAGTGAAGTTAGCAAATATTTTCACAGCTTAATCTTAAATAATACCTACTATGTCAGTAGATACATGTATTTTTAAAACTTTTTAGACCCGAGCGTCATTCTTTTACAAACGATAAAGTGCCCCGAGCGTCGTATATTCGAGTCATTTGTCCCCACCACGGCCCATGTACTTTTACGACCTTCTGTCAATTAAACACTAATTCCGAACCTCCGAGTCTCATGCCGCTTTATATTTATATTAGTGTTAATGAACATTAGTAATTATGTACGAGTCATCTCGGCATAAATACCTCCCACTGCAGGGCACAGGTTTCCTCTCAGAATAAGAGGAGTTGGGATCTAGTTCTCACGCGGATCCAGTGCGGATTGGGAAATTCACACAGGCCATTGAATTTCTTCGCAGGTTTCCTAACTATGTAATTTGAAAAGTAATTTCCGAAAAGCTCAGAATTTCGAGCTTGGACCCAAACCCACGACCCTCTGTTTGAGTGTCCATAAGCCAAACCACTAGACTTATCGAGTGACAAGGTCCCAGGTTCGATTCCTGTGTCGGGGCAGATATAATTTGTATGAAAAATACGAACGTTTGTTCTCGGGTCTTGGGTGTTTAATATGTTTTTAAGTACCTATGTAATAATAGCTATATAAGTATGTTTATCCGTTGCCTAGTACCCATAACACAAGCTTTGCTTAGCTTACGTTAGGGCTGGGTCAATTGGTGAGAATTGCCCCGTGATATTTATTTATTTACTAACAATTACCCGCGACTCTGTCTGCGAAGAATAGGGGTATAAAAATAGCTTACGACTTACCAAAAACAGACAATAAATTTGATAAAAATCGGTCAAGCCGTTTCGGAGGAGTTCGATTACAAACACCGTGACACGAGATTTTTATATATTAGAAGATTATTTATTAGCGGCGAATCCGTTGCGCGTTTGCTCCGCTCTACTACTTTCGCAAATTTCCAGTGTTTAATGGCTCTATTGTCGGAGCATTAGACTGCCACGGCTAGTGAAATAAAAACCGGCCAATTGCGAGTCGGACTAGTACAGTTAGCTCCAGAGAAACATGATCCTCGTGCATCCAAAGTTTGTATGCAGTGGGGGTCACGTTTCTCTGCAGCTGACTGTACAAGAAGGGTTCTTAGGTAGGTATCATATGTTGGTAAACATCTGAACAGCATAAGGTCACTCGCGTTGCCTAGCAACTGCCGACTGTCGCTAAGCAACCGTCACTGGAGTTAAAAACTCTAAAAAAACACGATTCTTGTATGATGAGCCACTTTAACTTTTCAATTTGTTTTATATTTAGTATTCCTACCTGAGAATATGTGTATGTGTGTGTATGTGAAGTTCCCAATCCGCACTGGGCCCGTGTGGGAACTACGTCCTGGCCTGTATCCTGCAGTGGGACGTATACAGGCTGGGATGATGATGATGATGCTTAGTATTTGTTGTTAGAGGTAATATAGCAGCCACAGTTACTGTAATAGATAATCGGTGAAAACTTCAAGTGTCCTATTACAGTTTAAGAGATAATAGAGCCCTGTGACAAACGGACAAACAGACGAACAGACAGACAGCGGACTCTCAGTAATAAGATCCAGTTGGGTACGGAACCCTAAAAAACACTTAAACTTTATGCTTTTCTCTTCAACACAACTATAAAGTCCGTCGGCAAAATCTTTTCCATTTAACAGCAGACGTCCGCCTTCTAAATACTCTCGCATTAATAATGAGAACGTGAGAGCACAAAGCGAGTCCCACTGCACTTTATGCAGCCGGTTTATTTAATAGTTCACTAATTAGTGCTAATCTTTCGTAGCCACCTTGTAATTTCCTACCCGGGGAGAGTCCAAATTGGACTAAATTAGAAGAAAGCTCGAGAACTTTCTGACGAGTTGGGATTTTTCACGAAGCGTGTGAGAGTTTTTGGACTAATTTGGGAATCAGTTTTGGATTTCAATAATTAATGAACTAATACTAATATTATAAATGTGAAATTGCGTTTATTTGTCCTTCTTTCACATCGAAACTGAGCGACTGGTTGCTGTGATTTTTCGTATGGGCATAGTTGAAAGGCTGGAAAGGCTTCTAGGCTACTTGTTACCGCGGGAAAATATCTATGGATGGATATGTGAATGTTTGTTACTCTTTCAGTTTCAGCCGTAGCGTGTGAGACACGTGCCGTAGCAGTCAACATAATATTCTTCTATACAGTTTCTATTAACGAATTCATATCTATCGTAACACGATCGCACAGACATGGGCCGTGCGCGGCCAGTATGCGCAAATGATATTTTGTCGGTGTCTGATACGGCATCGGCATCTGTAAATATGAATCGAACTTTTTTCGCAAATGGAGTCAAATGATACGTCGGAACCACGATGTTGATGCCTAGGTACTCATTCTTCATTGGAACGGTGGTGATCCTAGTACGATACGGTCTAGTGGGCGGATACCTTAATCTGCATCTGAACACTGAACAAGGGTCTTGAATTTGTAGAATATCTCAAAGCGTTTCAACTATTAACGGATAAACTATTCTGACTTAAGGTAATTAATTTTTGAAACAAGTGTTCAAAGCGACAGTGGAATTACTTAATTTTATCGAAAGACTTTTTGGCAGACATTGCAGTGTAGTCAACACGCAAATTAGCAAATAAATCATAACCCAAACTTTTCCAAAAGTCGCTTTAAATTTAATATTTAAGTAAAAGCTCCCCAAGAATATTCAATATTTCCTAGTCGTTATCATTACGTGGCATAGCGAATAAATCTCACTTGTTTTAAAATGAAAAAAAAAATGAAAATGTATTTATTCCAATAGCCAAAGAAACATACAAGAAGGTTAGAGACCTCCTAGTAGGTATGTGAGAATACCTGTGACAGGATATCCCGCTCTTCTAGAATAAAATGTAATTATAATGACATGACTAATAGCAGTAACATTAGATAAAGAAATTAAAATGGAAAATTTGGTATTTTTTCTAGCAGATATACTGGTTTTGCTCTATATAAGTAAGGGATAAAAACAATAAAATAACAAATAATAACTATTTAGTTCTAGTTTTCTTTTCCTTTTTTATTTAGCCTTTTTTTTGTCAACGTGTGGGCCAAAAGCATTGGAAGAGACCTACACTCAGCATTGGGTGGTGAAAGGTTGAAAAAGAAGAAGAAGAAGAAGAAGGGCCAAAAGCACCCAGAAGAAGTCGACACTGTTTCTGTCTCAATCCAAATTAGAAAAAAACGCTACTGTGAAAATAAGCTTAAATAAAAAACAAGTGTGAGAATAAAAGCATCTGGGAAAAAAGCGAATGAAAATTTTGCTGCTAGTAAATAATGATTTTGGCAAATTGATCTAACAAATCGGTCAGACGGTTGTGCTTGGAGTATTTCTGTATTTAAATCCAAACTGACTCCTTATATTTCACGTAAGCTAAGCCACGGGTAATACTAGTACATAATAACGTTATTTATATCTCCGAGTCAGGGATAAACGGTGCTTAACCAGAAATTACCCACTTGAGACTAACCATAACAGAGATATCACGCAAAGCGGCACAATCTCATTGTAATCTTTTCATATGGTTTAGAAATTTAAATGAGGGACCAACACCGGACGTTTAATATTTCACGTTTGCAGTACGAGTAAATTAATCATGCAAATTAGTTTTACCGCACATTGAAAATTAAATAGAATTATGCGGTTAACGACGCGTCTGTTTTGTATACAAGCAATTTGGGTTCGGACAATAAAATTTAGCACTCGCGAATGCGCATTTAGTTAATTTGAGAGCCGGAGGCAAAGGAGTCACGTTTCATGCTTGTCTTATGAGTACAAGCGCAGATATTAAACTAGCTTTATTCCTCAGCTTTGCTCTGGTAGAATAAAAAAATGCTTTTAAGGTCGCGGGTGAGCAAATTAATTTGCTTCAGTTCGTTCATATTGACCTACGCAAAGTAACGCCTGATTCAATAAATTATTTAAAAATTGCTGACTCTATGGGAATTTCAGAAACCTCTATGTTCCTCAACGAATATGTGTGACATTCAAACCTCTAGCACCAGTGGTTATGCGTTGTGTTTCGGCCAGTCAGTCACTTAATCATGTTACTCTTTTATGGGTATATTTTTTTAAAAATTTTTTTTGGCTCTTATTACGTGTTGTTAGCTGTGTACTTGAATTGACATCGCATTTACTTATCCCATTAAAAGAAGTGGGTCAAATTTAAAGTCATGTTACATACAGAAACAGAAATAGAAATGTTATTGCTTGTATTTCCTTATAGAACCGCGCACACTATTTTACTAAATTATTGTACTCATCAATGATATTACAATTATTTTTGAGGTGAACTAGCACCGCTTCATAGGGAAATTAAGTCGTAGCAAAGCCAATGAAAAAAATGTCTATGTCTAATACCATAGAACGAGCAATTCTAGATTATTTATTTCGGGATCTCGAGAACAACACAAACGACTTCAATGAAATTTGCTACGTGGGGATTTTCGGGTACGAATAATCGATCTAGCTTGGTCTTGTTTTAAGAAAAACCCCTATAATACGACTGTTGCTCAGAGTGGACGTGTGGTTTGCTTTGTTTTATTTGCTTTATTTTCATTATTTTATTAAATCTTAGTATTGCTTGTTTTACTAGCCGGTTAATCTTAATTTATCGGTGCCTCCTTGTCTTACTACGGCTTGCTCGGATTTGGGCCATCGGCCATATTGCCCAGTGTCGGACTACTCCCTCTGTTAATATCCAACCGTGTAAAGTTGGTAAATAAGTTTGGTGTAAAGAAAAGTGACATTTTATTTTTGTGTGGGATTCGATCGTGCGACCTCTGCGTGAGAGTTGCGCGCCGGACCGTTGTGCCACGAGAGCTTGAGCAAGGCGGCGCGAATTTGCGCTTCTTAATCAACTACGCCCGTGCAACGCATCATCGTCGTTGTAATTTGGACTTTACTGAGAAGATAATAAGCTTTATTTTTCAACCATTAAATATGTCGTGTCTAGCTTGCAATATGTCAACCGACGCAAGTTCGTTACTAAAATGTTTGAGATGTAATAGAAATTATCATCCCCATTGCTTAAACTTAAATTTAGAGCAAATTACTGAAAATGTTAGACAGAAATGGGTGTGCTCCTTCTGTGAATCGGTTGGGTTGCGTCGTCATAGAAATGATGATACTCCTATTCAGCGTCGCCCGGCGGGCAGTGTCTTTAACGACTCAGTTATGTCCTATGAAGGTGTACTGGACGAATCCAAGGACATGGAAAATGCGCCCAATGATCCCGAGAATACCGCAATGTTAGTAACTCCACCTAACTCATATAATATTTCGTCACAAGTGAGTCGTTCATCATTAGCTACTTGCCCTGAAGCACTCCTTAACGATATTTTATCGAAATTGAACATTTTGCATACTCAATTTTCGGCTATTCAAGGAATTAAAACAGATTTGTCTCAGGTGAAAAGTGACTTGGCTGAGATGAGGAGTAGCATTGACTCTAAATTGGATACCTTGGCTGGAAGGATGAATGCCATTGAGTCTCGCGTTAATGTATTGGAGGAGAGCAAATTGGAGTTCGATGAAGTGAAAAAAGCTATTAATGGCATCATCACCGACACCAGGAGGAACGAGCAGTGGGTGAGGCGTTCCAACATTCAGATAAACGGCATACCTGAAGCTAGGGGTGAAAACCTGGTCTCTATTCTGAAGACATTGGCTGCACTGAGTGGCTTTGGACTTAATACGGACACGGATATCGACTTTGTGACCCGCGTTGCTGTAAGGAATGACACCGACAGCACTAAACCCAAGCCTATAATTCTTAAGATGCAAGCTAGATATAAGAAAGATGATTTTATATCCGCTCTCCGCAAACTCAAGAATTTAAAAGCTGCGGATCTTGGTTTTGCCAATTGCTCTAATCGCATTTACATAAACGACCACCTGTCTAGTCATAATAAATATCTCTTGAGAGAAGCTAAACGGAGAGCGAATCAAAAACAGTACCAGTATTGCTGGGTTCGCAATTGCACAGTCATGGTTCGTCGTAATGAAAATTCCCCCATCTTATATATCTCGTCCGAAGAGGCTTTAAACAAGATATCATAAGTGTAATTTATTATGTTTCTCAAAATATTCAAGAATGTCAATTTAAATATTATAATGTCCCCTATCTTAGCATGTATACTCGTAATTCTAATGTGTCACTAAACTTCTACGGCTTATATTATTGTAAGTGCAAATTTAATAACAAATATCAATGCTTGAGTTATAATTTAAAATGTAGGTATATCAATTTCATAATGGTCTGTTTTCTTGGTATGCCGTACAAAAAGTCAAATCATGAAACTAAAGTCATCTTTAAAAGTAATTTTGTAATTCTATCATATAAAATAGTTTTACGTACAATGGTCATTATTATAGATCCATCACTATTATTTGTTTATTTTTCTATCAATGGGCATTAAAATTTACTACCAAAATGCACGTGGATTGAGGTCAAAAACCATAGAATTTCTACGAAATATTTTAAAAGCAGGTTACGATTTTGTCTGTATAACCGAAACATGGCTCTTGCCTGGAATTTTTGATAGTGAACTTTTTGATCCTCGTTATAACGTGTACCGCACCGACCGCGATTACGCGGGTACTAACTTGACGCGAGGCGGAGGAACACTGATAGCCGTGCGCCGCGAGTTCCGAGCCGCGGCGCACGACGTCCGCGCCGAAGTCGACTTGCGCGACGCGGACGTAACCTGGATTGATGTGCCTATATCTGAGGGAACCATTTCAAAAAAAATGCGCTTGCTAACGTGTTATTTTCCTCAAACTAAATTTCAAACAGAATCACAATTTGCTTTATTCCAATATTTGTCTAACTTATATACTGACTTCACGGATGATATTTTTATTGTCGTTGGCGATTTTAACATTGGTGAAATTGCATGGGTTCCTCAAGAGGGCTGTCCAAATCAATTTATAATTGGAAATTCAAACCTTACCTACTTGGCTGCACAATTGTCGACTTTCTTAAGTTTTACAAATTGGTCTCAATATAACAACATTCCAAACAAAAACAATAGACAACTAGATTTAGTTTTATCAAATATAAATTGCAGTTTATCCTCCGTAGAACCATTGGTGCCTATTGATGGTCACCATCCAGTATTTTGTTTGGAGATTGACACGGGACTCAGCGACAATTATTTAAAACCTGCCCATTATACAGTACGCCGCTTTTTTGCTGCCGACTATGTGTTAATAAATGAGCAATTGGAGAAGGTTGATTGGAATTATCTTTTTTCGCACAATGATGTCGAACGTGCTCTTAACGACTTTTATATTATTATAAACAAAGTAATTGATGATTTGATCCCAACTAAGTTAATAAATAGTAACGTTAAAAAATTTCCTGAATGGTACTCCCGTCCTTTAATCAGTTTGATACGTAAAAAAGCAAAACTTCATAAAAAATGGAAAATTTATAATAGAAAATCAGATTATGATACCTTTTCGGAACTACGTGCTAAAGTAAAAACAATGGAGGAATACTGCTATAATGTATTTATCTCAAGAACTGAATGTAATATACGTAAAAATTCTAAATCATTTTGGACGTATTTAAAATCCAAGAAACAAAACCGTGGTATTCCTGAAACTCTTTACTTGGATGGTAGTACTGCTTCTGATGGCCAAAATATTGCTGTCCTATTTAATTCATTTTTTCAATCTGTTTTTGTTCAAGATAAAAATATATCATCTGCGCTTGATTTCGATCATAAATTGGAAAGTATATATCAGGACAGCATTATCAGTGATATTGACATAACGCCAAGCATTGTGGATAAGTATCTTAAAGATCTGAATACCTCAAAGGGTAGTGGACCCGATGGTATACATCCCGTGTTTTGGAAAAGATGCCGAAATACATTAAAATTTCCTATCTCCGTTTTATTTAATATCTCATTAAAAACTGGTATTTTGCCAAGTTATTGGAAGCGCTCAATCGTAGTTCCTATTTTCAAAAGTGGCGACAAACATGATATAAAAAATTACCGTGGAATCTCTAAATTATCTGTCATCCCCAAACTTTTCGAAAAAATAATTTATGATCACATTTATCCAGCTTTAAGACCAAAGCTTATCTCACAGCAACATGGATTCATTAATAAACGATCGACAGAGTCAAACCTTTGCGAGCTAATAGACTATTCATTGGAAGCAATGGATAGAGGCTTTCAAGTTGATTGTATTTATACAGATTACTCGAAAGCATTTGACAAAATTTCGCACTCTATACTTGTTAAAAAGCTCGAAGTCTTTGGAGTACACGGTAGTCTGTTGAGATGGCTCACATCTTACCTTCGAAATCGAACCCAAGCAGTAACTGTCAAAGGTTACACTTCTAGCTTTATTCCTATTTCGTCTGGTGTTCCTCAGGGCTCCCATTTGGGTCCCTTGTTGTTTAATGTTTTTATAAATGACGTAATCAATTGTTTCCATCATTCTAATGTTTTGTTATACGCCGATGATACAAAAATATATTATGTAATAAAATCAATGACAGACTGCTATAATCTTCAGAGTGATTTGGACAGACTTGGTGAGTATTGTGTTGTTAATGGACTTTACCTTAATGTTGAGAAATGTCATTCTATAACGTTTTCTCGCAAGCAAAACTGTTTCTCATTCAATTACTCGCTCAGGAATACAACTCTTAAAAACGTCACAGAAGTAAAAGATCTCGGTGTGTATCTTGACAATGAACTGCAACTTTCTTCTCATGTTACTAAAATTGTTTCAAAAGCTTACAAAATGTTAGGGTTCATTTTTCGCCAGGGAAGGGATTTTAAAGACCCCAGAACTATGCAACTTCTTTTTAATGCTTTGGTTCGTTCTAATTTGGAGTATGCATCTTCAGTCTGGAGTCCTCACTTTCACGTGCATATCGACGCAATAGAAAGAATCCAACACAAATTTATTAAGCGCATGAAATGGAAATATAAGTCATATGACGGTAAGAGTATCATGTCTCTCGAAATGCGTCGTGATATCAAAGATCAGACATTTTTGTACAAGATTATTAATGGCCATATTGATTCTCCAAATTTGCTGACAAAGATATTCTTCAGATGCCCCAAACGACAAACTCGTTCTTCTTATCTATTTGCCGTTCCCCTTAGTCGTACTGCATACGCAAGAAATAGACTTCTTTTGAGAGCATGTAAAAAGCATAATGATTTATTTTCTGGTGTTGATATGTTTTGCATGAACTTGAATCAATTTGTTTCTGCACTTACTTCTTTACTAAGAAGTGAATAACTAGCTACAGATTGTGTTTGAATTTGAATATATTTGCTGCTTTGTAATGTAAAGATAATTTTTAATTTTAATTTTTGTGTATACATGGTAGGCTACCTATAAATTGTGAAAATTTAAAAAGACTTGATTATTTAAATAATTACAAGTACAAATTTTATTTTGTTAAATTTTATTTTAATTTGGTTGTTACTATTTTAATTTGCATGAGAATTGTTTGATTACTCGTCAAGCTCGAGCAACAAAAAAAATGTTTTTTGTATATAAGTGGAAACTGTGTTGGCTTATGTATATGTTAATGTAATGATATTCAACTGTGTTATATTTGCTGTTTGTTTCCCAAATAAATAAAAAAAAAAAAAAAAAAAAAAAATAAAAAAATAAAACGCGAAACCCATTAGTAACTCCGTACAAAGCACTCGCAACCCTTTACCGTTCCATTCGCATGGTTGAGTTCTAGAAACATCTAGAAACGTCTAGAAATATTCCTTTTCGGTCCGACCGATTTGCATATGTATTACTGACAGGAGCAGTTGCTCGTCAGTGTTAGAAACATAGACCAAGAGCCAAATGGAAGAGCTATTGATCTTGACGAGTGATTAGACATGTTATTGGAACGGAGTCCTGACCTGTCATTGAGTTTTGTCCCAAAATTTGGGTTTGGTTTGTGCGTTGTGTTTAGGGAAGAGTTAACAGAGCAAACGACAATTTGAACGTGTGGACTTCTAGTTACTCAAACATCACGGAATATTTTTGCTTCTTTCTATTAGCAGGAATCTATGGGAGTATGCAAGGCAAGCGAGCAATATTTTTTGGTCAAGTTGCTTGAGGGTGACGTGGTGTATTTGAAAGTATTCTCGACATGGATAGCCTAGTGAGAGATGTGGGTTCAATCAAATCCCGTCCAACACACCCGATAAACGTTTTCGTTTTAAAACATCTTAGAAAAATCATCGATTCTTTGCTAGTTTTTGATCTACATATTGTCAGCTATTTAAATCTATCTACATATATATCTATCTATCTATCTTCTATTATCAACTTAGAGATTAATTGAATGACGGACTGTATGAACGAATGAATGCCCTAGCTGTTTCTAGACTTAAATCTATTGACCAACACTAAATTCCACTAGTAGAGAACTATTATGATGATGATGAAAGTTAAAAAAAACCGGAGTTATAAGTGATGACAATTTTATAGTGGTTACCTTCATGTCTGTCAGATTTATACTTTATCGGTATTTTTGTAAGGTGTTGTTCAATGTAGTAAAATCTCGGCTCAGTAAACAATAGCGAATCTCTTCCAGTGTTTTTATACAATACAGTTTATAAAGTTTAGTCCGATTAGGAACTAGATCTGAATTCTCTCAGACTCGAGTTCTCTGCTAGCTAGCCTGAGGCTTGGGTAGCATTGCGCTATTATCTGATTCAGAACATTAGAAACGTAAATCCAGAGGTAACTCAAAGACGTGTCCATTATTATTGCAAAAAAATGCCAAGTCCAAGTTTTATACCATCGGTTTCCTACAGTTTGTAATCACTGCACAGTTGCCATTATTAAAATTGGGCAAATACATCTTTTTGCACGTGGTAATTTTTAGGGTTCCATATCCAAAGGTCGACAGCGGGACCGTATTACCTATTATGGTACGTCTGTCCGTCCTTCTGTCAAAGGGATTATCTCTTTTGCGTATAGTAAAATATTATTCAGCGACTTATAATCTTGTACGCCTATTTCTGCGTAGAATAATATAATGGAGATTCTAATTAACTTTTAGGATCATAATATCATTGCCAAGAAAACCCCGAAAGATTTTTTTTTATTTTCTTGCGGCGCATTCTTCTTGGTAATGGTGGTCTTTCCGAAAGCGCTGGTAGTTTAAAAAGATGTGATTTGAAGTAAATGAGTCCTTTGCGGCCTACCGAAGCGTTTTGATTTTAGTTAAATTACCCAGATTTATTTAAAAAATACGAGACGTATACAATTATTACTAGGTATAAATTTATTGCTTAGTTGAAAAGTGAAAATTCTTTTTCAATAGAACTGATTTTTTTGCCGTATTAAACTTCATAGAGAGCAGAAACTCATCATCAAAAATCAATAACAAATCCGACTTGTCATTTCTTTCACTATAAGCCCCAGAATTCATTGTAATGGTTCTGAATCCTCAAAATAGATGGCGGCCCCGTCACCGCTCTACAACGCTTATTATTTACTAAACCCCTTGAGGTCCCAATAGTTGGGGTCGATTCACCGCCATTCACTGGATTGATGATATCAGTAAATCAGTAAATGACCAATACCATCCATTTGAACCAATTTGGTATTGAGATGGTTTTTGTTTTGGCGCTTTACGAACTGTTGGTTAGTGCTTGAAACTGAATGATTAAAATTATGTAGAGGTAAGACCATAAATGAATTTCTAAAATGAATTTTTAATGCCAACATATATTTTATGATTGTTCACTTTTAAAAATAAGTTCTTATTTTGTTTTTACTCTAGAAAATATAAAAAAAAAAAAACAGAAAAAAACTGCTGGAGGCGAGGATCGAACCGGGTCTTCGTCGATCAGGGACCTGGCCTGAACTATTACACTAACCCGAACTTATTTTCTATGGCGAAACTTCTTAATTTGTTATTTAAGACACATTTACCTACTATTTTCTCTAATTTGTGAATTTTTGTCGTAAAATCATATAAAAAAGTCAGAAAATAAAATTTCAGAAATTAGATACCAAATTTCTCAGTAAAAATAATTTTTCATATTTAATTAGTATCTTGTAATAAACCTAGGCCAAGCGCCTGGTCATTGAAACATTTATTTTTGTTAGACTCTTCTACTTGATTGAGGTTTCCATTACGGACGTTTTCAATAAAAGGTGTACTCCTCACTTTGTTGGGTTTTTCTTACTCAGGATCAAGAGCGCTATTGATTAAAAAAATTGTTGATTAAATAAAATAACTCAAGTTTTGACATGTCATGTCATTATAAACTATATCAAAAAAAAATGACCAATAATAAAATATAAGGAAACTGTTTTTCTTTATGAAAATTTATTTTTTCGAAAATTCCCATGGGTAAAGTTACCCCCGATCGGGTCAAAGTACCCCGACATCGCGGTATTATAATTTTATTGTTCAAAATGTATTTTTAACAATTTACCTAAATGCAAAGAGTTCCTTACTTGATAGCAAAATTCTATTTTAAACGCTACAAAACGGGCGATTTCATAAAACGGAAAGACGTGCTTGTACACTTACTTAACACCGTTAAACCGTCTTACAAAATTCAGACGAAAACATAACACTCTTACCTCTGAAATATGTGAAAAATATCGCAAGTAAGGTTATATAAAACTGCCGGCATCTGCTAACTTTTTACTTTGCACTACCAATTAACTGCCACTCCGAAGTCGCTTTTAGCATTAGCGTTGCATAAAATACCTAAAAACTTCCGCCTACCGACTTAGTTGGTACCGTCAGTACAGTCTACGCCAGATATTAATTACCATTACTGTTTGAGTGTGTCGTTCCACTCAGAGGGCGATTGAGAGGGCTATGCTCGTAGTTTCTCTGCGAGATCACATTGGAAATGATGAAATCCGCATTTTTGCGAACTAAAGTTACCGACATACTTCGGAGAATCGCCAGACTCAAGTGGCAGTGAGTAGGGCGCATTGCTCGTAGAATTGATGGCCGATGAGGCCATAAGATTCGCGAATGGCGTCCACGGAACGGAAGGTGCAGGTAGGTAGGCCTCCAACACGATGGAGCGACGGCCTCGTTAAGGTTGCGGGAACACGTTGGATTTGGATGGCGCAGGACCGGCCTGTTCGGCAAACCTTGGGTGAGGTTCAGCAGTGAACGTCTCTCGACAGAAATGGTGATTATGACATTCGTTTTGTTTGGCAACGAATGTGCTCGGATGTAGGTAGAAATGAACTCGTTGAGAGTTTGAAATGTGCATGTTTGTGATATTCAGGCCTATTTGACATGTTTTTATTTTGAACAAGAGGAGAACCGTGCAGGGATAACATAATTATATTGTCGCACAATCGTAGCTGCGGTGCACAGTGGGTAGCAAAGAAGAAAGGTAATAATGTAATAGGTTCATTGATATAGATCTGCTCAAAGTAAAACCTGAATCAATCAAAATATACTTAATTACATACAGACGGGGTTAAAAAAGATTCGTCACCTTAAAGATGTCATTTTGCTTGCATCAAGGCACTTGTCAGTCCTGTTATATAACCTGTCAAACGAAACAGAATATCGGATGGTGGTTTCCCATTTTTCAAAAGGTACTAAGAGTCAATGACTTGATTCGCACCATGATTGTATTTTTAAAATGAAATGACGTAATTAATGCCCGATCGAGCAATACAAGTATTTAAAATGCGTTTAAAAATTCCAATTCCAATTTTACAACAAATTTCCCAAGCATTAAAAATTGAAAATTTAAATTAATTTTTATAGTGCCCCAATGTTAATTTGCTGGCTATACTTTAACTTCTATACGGTGGTCACGCGAAATGACTTCATTCGCTGTAAGTACTTACACGGAAATCAGTGGCATTTCAGTTTAAGAATTATAATTACGGGTATTAAAGCAAGGCTCATTTTTATACAGCTGGTGCCCTCGACTCCGTCTGCGAAGAATTCGACTGTGCAATTTTCCGGGATAAAAAGTATCCTATACTTACCCACCTATATTCATCATACTTATTTCAGCTGCAAGACGTCCACTGCTGGACATAAGCTTCCCACATTGATACCCAATTATTACGGTTGAAAGCTGCTCGCATCCACCTTGAATCTACGGCTTTCTCCGTCTATCTCGTTGGTGGTCGTCCCACGCAGCGTCTGCCAGTCCTTGGTCTCCATTCAAGATCTTTTCGGCCCAAAAGGCCATCTGTTCTGCGTGCTAATATCGCCTGCCCATTGGCATTTCAACGAGCTAATCCGTTTGGCTACGTCAGTGTCCCTTGTCCTTCTACGGATCTCCTCCAATGTATTAATCCAGGTTATGAACAGTTTTAGCGTCAAGGAGTAACAAACAGGCACACATCCATCCATTCATACTCCAAATTTAAATTTTTCTGTGTCTTCAATTTATCTACCTAATAACTGTAATAACACCTTTAAAGGAGCAATCTAAACATACTATAAATTAAAATTTTGAAAAACCCCGCAACACTAAATTAGGTATCTTTTATGTCTGAAAATAACGCAGCTAACAAAAGAACTGATAATTTTGAAACGGATTTTTTAAAAGCGAGTTTCTTGGCGATGGTTCTTAGCTTTGATCAATTATAACTGAAGATACACATTGCCGAACAAAATCCCCTTCAAAACCGAATTTTTTATTTGTTTGCATAACAATTAAAATCATCACCTACACAGAAATTTGAACCTAGTCTTTACTTCATTACAGTCGAATTTCGGTTGACACTTGACAGCTAAACTTGACAATTTCACGCAACGTACTGAGAAAAAAGAAGGCCACTTTTATCAAAGTGGCGCTCATTTGTCTCGGACATTTTCGGGCGCGCGACTGTGGATCTACAGTTATAATTGATCAAAGGTTCTTAGACATGTTTTATCAAAATTGGTTCAGCCGTTTCAAAGTTATAAGCTCTTTTGTCAGCTGCAGAAGGGATCTTAGGCGCATAGTAGGCATTTACTTTATTTTCAATCATATGTGCGACCAAAGTGCGTTGGAGGTATTTAAATTTTTTAATTTATTGTTATTGTTCATGATATTCTTAGATTTTGGTGGTTGAAACGGTTCGCGGCGACACCCAAATAAGATTCAGTGTACGAGAAATGAATGAATGAATGATTTGATGAATTATTCTGAAATCAATCACAATAATATTACAATGTTTGGTTTACGTCTAAGAAGCGTAGGCATAATGAGTTTATTGTTGAGGTGAATCCAAAAGTGGATTAAATAAGTATGAAATAACTCGCCGTCTCGATACCAAACGTAGCGTAACAAATTTTGAATTCACAAGACACCATCAGGATCGAATACAAACAAACATCGCACCCCTTCGAACTGCATCAGCATTCCCTCCCAATAAAACCCTAAATTGAAACAAAAGTGCGCAACATCGGTTCTAAACCGAGAAAACCCGAGGGATCCCGAAGCCTATAAAGGGCAGGCGTCGTCCAAATTTTGTGACATGCTGATACCAACTCGTATTTTACCGCACGGAATGCTAGGGCACGAAAGCTTTCGATTTAATTATGTGCTGGATGGTGCAGTTTTCTTTTGGATTTGTGATTTGAAGTGATCAGTTATGAAGACTGATTTTTATTTGTTTTTTTTTTTCGTTAAAGTTTTGAAAGTAATAGGGTAAGCTAGTAGTCGAGTTATTCCCGGAATATTTTGACTCCCTGATTCTTTGTCAATAATTATGTGTCTAAAATAATATACATAGGTTTATTACTCGAGTATCCTGTTTAAATAATCCTATCTGTATTTAATTTGTCTGGGCGCGGACGAAAAGATTGTACAATACCATCATCATCATCATCATCATTTCAGCCGAAAGACGTCCACTGCTGAACATAGGCCTCCCCCAAGGCTCGCCAAACAGATCGACCCTGCGCCATCTGCATCCAATGCGTTCCCGCTACCTTCACCAGGTCGTCGCTCCATCTTGTTGGAGGCCTACCTACACTGCGTCTTCCGTTTAACACTACACAATACACTAAAACAACAATACAATACACTACCACGGTATAATACATTGATTCATAAAGTGATAGTATTTTGTATGTAGGTACTTGTACAGTCGCGGAACGAAAAGGTTCGTCAGTTTTATAATGCTTTAATTGAACATTTTGCAAGTCCATTATTACCTTTCTAAGCTATTATAGCACACTACACGGCATAAAAGATTATGGTTAACTGTTTGACAACAGGGTTTAAATTAAATCGATCCATTGTTTCTTGACTATGAATAGTTGAGCTAAAAACTTTTTATTAGTTTGACCTGCTATAATACTTTGATAAACGAACGAATTTACTCTGATGAGTATTCTTAGCGGAGGCCTGTGCCCTGCAGTGGGACGTATATAGGCTGGGATGTGTGTGTGTGTGTTGTGTGTGTGAAACAAAGTAAAAAATTATATGTAAACAACTTCTGTTAATATCATCATCACAATTTCGTGCGAGTCCTAGATATCAACAACTTGTCTACAAGCAAATGTCGACTAAAATGACGAACCTTTTTATTCTGCGACTGTACTTTCAAGGTAAAGTACCTACGCTTCAACAGCTGCCCAAGTGTTTGAACTTACACTATATTCTTTATGTTTAAAAATACATGTATTAAAGAAGTTACTGGGCTATTATTATTACCAGTCATCCACTGCTGGGTGAAGACCTCTCGCCTGGACTTCCAACTCTCTCTCTCTCTCTCTCTCTCTCTCTCTCTCTTCTAGGTAATCCCGCTATCTTCGCCTTGCCTGCCGTGCCCAAAAACAAAAACATATAAACGACTAAAAATTCAAAGGATTTGAAATTACTCAGTCACTTCCAGTTAAAAAAAAAAATTAATCCATGCGAGCGAAAAAATTAATAAAATCGAAGCTACGTCTGGCATCAAATTAAGCTAATGCGTCTCGTTAAACGCAAGCAATAAATAGCCGTGGAAAAAATATGGTAATCCAATAGTTATGCCATATTTACACTATGGAGCGGAAGAGAAAACTCACTTGATTCGGGTTACCAGAGCTACCAACTTTGTTCACCTCTAAATTGCTTTTGGTAGCTCTGGCTACACGCGGCAGTATAGGCAGTTTTCGATTTTTAATCTGTAAACGGTAATATAAAATTGTAAATACACTATAAGGCGCTGACAACAGTAAAAACGATTTTGGAAACTGGTGTTATATGAAACTGGTTTATTCGGTGGAAATGTAGGTACAATACAATACAATTTTTCCGAGCGAAAGGTTTCTATAAAACGATACAGTGTGCTTGCGGTATAGTTTTAATTTGTTAAATTCAAAATTCAAATTCAAATTCTATTTATTTCAGACAACAATAATACTGGTCCAAGTTGTTAGTAACATAACATAAATATTAACAAAATTAAGGTAGATAACGTTAGTACACAGAACAAAAAATAATTAATAATAAGAACAAACATAAACACACACAATCTACCGCCTCGCGGACATAATCGATCCATACTGCCGCATTATAGGGGAAAATTTTATCCTAACTCTGTGATGCTTGTTGCATATAAAGTATTCACGACATAGGTAATTTTTCGCGATGTGACCATTTATTACAAAAAATTGAGATGCGCTCCCGCAAGCTGTCAGGTCACAACTCACAACTAAAAAAATGGCCGTTTTGATCTGAATTTAGCCATTGAAGTGTGAAAATGGCGAAAGGGCTGAGGTATAACTTTATAAAATTTGTTTTCTTTTATTCGGAAATAAAGCCAATTAAAGATTTCCAAGCATAATAATAATAATAAGATAAACAGCCCCATAATAAAATTTAAAAGGGCATAGGTAACTAAGCCACAGAAATCACGGAACGAGGAACATAAAAGAGGCCAATTTTGACGGATGTCTTCATGAAATACCTTGACCAAAGTAATTTACTTAGAATGGATGCCAGGCGCTCTCTTCACCTGGCTGGTCTACTCTTCGACGTTGTGAACTTCCAGCGGCCTCGGTATTTGTTTGAGAGGCTCATCATTTCTCGGCGCGTGGTTAGGGCTGCCACGAGATTGATATTTCCTAAGCACTGTACGGCTGCTTTTCGTGGTAGCTTCCGTTATGCTGCCACGAAATGTTGGAACAATATACCGCCGCCAATAAGAAATTCAAGTACGATTGGTTCTTTCAAACTTAAATTCAAGAAGTATTTGCTGGACGTGCAAAAAAATCACACTCAGTCAGTCCGTGCAGTGCTATATCCTTCTAATGATATGTAATAGTATATATTGTTGTGTAGGTATGTATATATATGATGTAAAATTTATATTTTATTTTGCACCACACCTTTTGCTTGGCTCCCTTCACTTTATTTTATAACAAATGCTTAGGCCTTGTTTGTGTATAAGTATTTTAGTAACAGGTGGAGCTGTCGTGTAGCTCAAATCTGGGCTCTACAGAAAACCAGCGTTGCTACACTCTCTGTGCAGCAACACATGCTGAGTAGAGACCCTTTTTCGGTGACAATTGGTGTCACTACCTTTACAAACTTGTGTTATTAGTTGTTAATGTTGTTTTCTACTGTTTGGTGGTGGTACTCTTGAAACCTGAAATAAAATATTTTTCTTTCTTTCTTTCTTTCTTTCAAATATGATAATGAGAGTGATTTCGGCTAAATACTTTAATTACTTGTGGCCCTTCCGTTTATAAGCAGGGATATACGCGATGCTGATAGCGGATGAAACGATCGTAGAACTACCCAAATATAATCATGATGACGCCCAACTCCAGCGATATTTTTCCACGACGTGTAAATGAAGCTTTATGCTTGCATTCCGTGTCATCGCTCCGATAAATATTCACAGTGCATGGGGAGATATAAATTTTGATGCGAATTTTCGTATTTAAAGTGAAGTTTGTTTAATTAATGAATTTTTGTCTCTTGTGAATCAACACTGTTTCAAGTAATGAATGTCGTGCGTGGTATGTTTTGACACGGTATGTAGTAAAAAGTAATTTAAAATTGAAGCCGTAATTAAGCTGTAGAGTTTTTATTTTCATTAGTTTTAATGTTTGTTAAGACTGGTTAATAAAAGCTAGAAATGGTAAGTGCACGTTACTCTGTGGCTTGGGTTCGTCAGCCATTGCTTTGCTTTTAAAATACAGTAAAGCTAAGGAGTTTTCTTGAGAAATTCCTACTTGCGATTGAGTCTGTGTTCCTTTAACACTGTGGTCGTTTTCAAATCTATGGTAAATGAGCATTTACTAGCAAGCGTGCTCCATCGTAGTCCTAATGTTCGCTTTCCATTAGGCGTGAGTGTGGTCAAATGCAAGCCTATATTGTATAAAAAATCACTAAATATTTCCAAATTATTTACAACTTTTTGAACTACGCCCTATACGCAGTGATGGTAAACATCGTGCGTTAGGTAAAGCTTGTCTAATTTAAAACAACGCACCCGACCACCACACAGGATTATTTATGCGATTTGTCGATCGTGATGTTGCACACTGATCACAGTTCACGGAATAGTCGACGCTCCCAAACAGATGAAGAGTCGTAATTCATATTTGCACGCACATCCAAATTAGCTGATTCAGTAGAGGGGCTCGCGTTATTTAGCTTAGACAAGCTCTAACCAGCACTCATCTGCGAATTAATTCAATGATGCTGTAAAGTTCCCAATATGCATTGGGCCCGCGTAGAACTACGGTCCAAGCACTCTCAATATGTGAAGAGACCTGTGACCTGTAGTGGATCGTGTAAAGATAGAGATGAGCCATCAAATCTATGATTAAAGCAATTTTTTCAACCTGAAATTGACTTAGCCCAAGACTCGAAGGCTGGACAAAAGTCAAAAGACTTTGGTTATCATTGTTGTAACTTGGCGCAATGTACAGTCAAGGAAACTGAATCGCGTACCAGGGTGGAACCTTTTCACAACCAATTTCATTATGATTTCTTTGGCAGATGTATGGAATGTCAACGTGACATTTGGAATAAAAAGGGTTCACCCTGGCACGTGATGCAGTTTCTTCGACTGTACACTTAAATTGATACATTAAATAACTGCATAGTATCTATCATTCCATGAAAGATGGATTGAGTGTTTGTATAGAATGTAACCTGTTAAGACACGCTGGCAGCTTCATTACTCCATAGAACTTGCAACAGACCTGGTGCAGCTTCAGAAGCGGCTGAAAAAGCGAAAGTGCACAAATAAAAGGGTCTAGTCACCAAATACGACTTTGTCTCATTCGATTTCTAAACCCTTGGTCTGTGCGGTTTAAGCGCCAAGAAGCTCTATATAAAGAAAAAAGCAAAGAGGTTAGTCGACGTCACAGGAGATCGAAGAGCTGGCAATTTTCTCAAGCAAAAAATTAGTTTAGCTACTCAATGAGAAATCGCTGGTAATATCTTCGGAACCTTGCCTTAGCGGACTCCTTTTCATAGTAAGTTATTATTATTATTAATAATAATAATTCTTTATTTCCATAATAATGTACAGGTATCTTATACAAATATATGTGGAAACTAGATAAAATCATAAATAAAGTGGGCCACAGCTGCCAAACTAGGTTTAAAACCTGTATTTCAGCAGTCGGAGCTCTTCCATGAAAGCAATAAAAGTGCTGAAATCTAGCAACAACACAATCCTACAATACTTGCCAATAGGAATACGAGTATTAATAATACAGAGAACATTATTTAACATGCTTAACAGAACCAAAGCCAAAAACAGCAGCTATTATGTGTATACCTGGGCGACCGAGCTCTGCTCGGGCAGAAACTCGGTACCAAGCGTTTTCCCAGAGATAAGACCAAGCTAGATCAATTTTTCATCCCCGAAAACCCCCAAATACCAAATTTCATCGAAATCGTTGGAACCGTTTCCGAGATCCTGATTATATACACCGGAGGGGTGGGGGTGGTGTGAGAGGGGGGGGGAGGGGATGCGGGGGAGGGAGCGCGGGGGCATTAAAGGGGGGATGAAAATTTCATTGATTTTGCCGTAGGATGCACCGTTTTCAAGATATTTGACAAAAACACCGGAGGTTGGGTGAGTCACGTTAAACTATCGTCCGTAAACCGACTTTACAGACAACCGGCTTTTCTTGTTCTGTGCTCCCAATAGGGAACGTGCACATAGACGGTGCTGCCAACTGGTGCCATAAGGGTGCCATCAATTTGAATGTTTTACCTTGATAAGTTTGTTTTACTGTCCGCACAGTGTCTCTTCTGTCGCATTGGTGCTGCCGCCTATAGTTACTGCACGTTCCCTATAATACTTTTTCTAACAAAAAAGTAACTTTTTCTCACAAAAAAGTAACTTTTTCTCACAAAAAAGTAACTTTTTCTCACAAAAGAAGAAACTTGACGTTTTCTCATAAAAAATAAACATAAAAAAAAAAAACAAAAATCTTGAAAAAAAACGTGGAATCGTACCGAGGTCGGCTGGATCCGCGACCACCCGATTTCTAATGTGCCATTATGATCTGCTCGAAGTCGGCGAAATTTAGCTTTATATTCTAATGCAAACAAAAATAGCCGGAAAACACGAGTAAAAGCGATTTTCTGAAAATGAAACATAGCTAGATCAGTTTTTCATCCCCGAAAACCCCCACATACCAAATTTCATCGAAATCGTTGGAGCCGTTTCCGAGATCCTGATTATATATATATATATATATATATATATATATATATACATATATACAAGAATTGCTCGTTTAAAGGTATTAGATAAGTATGAGTATGTGTGAGTGTGTGTGTGTGTGTGTGTGTGTGTGTGTGTGCATGCGCATGAGTGCGTGAGTGTATGCATGTTCGAGTCGAGTACATATCTGTTATATTTATCGTTACATTATCGAATAATAATAATAATATAATATAATATTGTTTATATATTCCTTTTTCTTTTACCTAGAATAGTTTGTATTTAAATACTGTATTTTTTACAAATAGTTTTTTGTGTAATAAATATAACTACAGAACAAATCCCTCAATATCCCTTCCCATTTTAAACACTATCCCACAACTTATAGCATTAAACACGACAATCTTAACGAGGATAATGGCCGTACAAATTCAATTTACCGGTAGCTCGCGTAACATAGCCCATTAGGGGTATCAAGTGAAGAAAACGCCAATAACAGATGTTAATTACGGCCTATAAATCTATCGGGGCTTTATCTGTGCGTAAGAGGTTGTAATAGAATGAAATGGTTAGAGAATACGGTGTTTTTTTCGGCTGTTACGAAGGTTTTATGATGACGTATGAAGGGCTGATAGGACCCCGTGCAAGCTCCATCCTAAATAAATAAATAAATAATAAATAACACGGAACAATTCACACCAATTGACTTAGTCCCAAAGTAAGCTAAGCAAAGCTTGTGTTATGGGTACTAAGCAACGGATAAACATACTTATATAGTTTATTGAATCAGGCGTTACTTTGCGGAGGTCCATATTAATGAACTAAAACCATTAATTTGCTCACCCGCGACCTTTGCGAAGGTCGCGGGTGAGCAAAGTAATTGTTTTAGTTCATACTTATATAGATAGATGCATAATTATAGTAGATTGATAACCAAGGGTGGAAAGTGACCCATTTAACCCGAGATATTTAGTTCCAATAGTTCCAGGGGAAATGGGTAATTTCACCCGAGTTAGACACTCTACTTTTCATTTCGACTGTGAGGAAAGCAAAATACTACAATCAATCTATCCATCCATCCATCCATCCAACCATCCATCCATCCATCCATCCATCCATCCGTCCGTCCGTCCGTCCGTCCGTCCATCAAAAGATAGATTTTTTTTTATGTCGTAAGAATGCTTAAAGTTGGCTGTAAGTAATTTTTCCTTTGTCAGTTTAATGTTAGTAAGCAAATTTAAAAAGTTTGTACAACCTCCAGTGTTGTATATAGGTAAGCTCTATGGTCACGACGTGCATCTAGGTGGCCATGCCGAAACGTGAAAAAAAGTTTCACTGACGTAACTGAATTATCTTCGACTCCAAGGCTGATCGTAAAAATTAAAAATATTTACTTTCCACCCTAGAGATGAAAACGCAATTTTCCACCCGGCTATCTACCCATGAAAATTTAACTTTCCAAACAGGAGAGATGAAAAATATTATACATATTAACACCCAAGACCCGAGAGCAAACATTCGTATTTTCATACAAATATCTGCCCCGACACGGGAATCGAACCCGGGACCTCAAACTTCGTAGTCAGGTTCTTTAATCACTAGGCCATCTTTGGTCGTCAACTTCTTACCCGTTAAACTGCCGCCAAATAGCAGTGTTTGCACTGTTGTGTTGTTTTTCATAAAAATACCATTTAAAATATAAATAGCAGTATTTCATTTCCAAACGCCGTTTATCAATACGATTTACGCCCCGCACATGTAAATACTCGTCGGGTTATAAAATCGCGAGATTGTGTTAGCAAATGGTCCGTGAACGAAAACATTGAAAATGCTTTTATGCGTACAAAAGTATGATGCAGGATGTGTTCATATTTTAAAAAGTCGTATTGACTGCAAGCACAATCAAAATATTGAAGTACAGGTATGTTTGTATGTTGGCATCAGTTACCTCTCGACAAATGACAAATTACAATCGCCCTAACAGGCTGAAATTTTTGGTGAAGGTTGCCATTCTTAATAAAGACTAATTTGTTGAAATTTCCACAAGATAAGGAATAAGCAAGGATTTATATGTTCGATTCAGAATGACCTAATCTTCGTTACTATGATTACTGGACATTTTAACACTCTTATTTTGAGAGGGTCTGGTCCCAGCGCGGATCGGAAACTTCACTTTTGAATTGCAGGTGTGTGCTTTACTAATGGTAAATTTCGAATGTAATTTCGCACGTGAATTCCAAAAAGCTTTGAGGTGAAAGCACACGCTCGAATCCACAACCCTCTGCTTGATAGGGCATGAGTCAAACCACTCGGCTGCCATGGCTTTTTAAAGAGTCATCATATTCATCAAAATTCAAAATTGATAATATCCTTCTTCGTATCTCAAATACGCACAAAACTTAACCGGGCCGAATAAAATCATGCTCCATTTTAACCTATCAAGTGAACACCATATCCACGTGTCAAAAGCACGATTACAGGGGAGCTACTACAAAATTCGAAATTTGAAATTTGTGTCGTGTCGAAATTAAGTTTGAAAAACAAATTTCTAAATAAATACTATTAGCGTAAACGAAATGAAGTTTGGAAATCTAATTTCGTAGTATAAGACCTGGAGTATCAGAGATTTCCCGACTAGAGTAACATGTAAATCTAGGAGGGTCGGAGTTCATATATTTCAGGTTGGGACGGGTCGAAGGCTCGCTTTCTCCGATGCTAGAACACAGAGCCGGCACAATTAGCTGCTTGCTTTGCATAAAACACACCGCGTACTCCGATGTGGGACAAGCTTTGGGATATGGCGTGTAGCTTGGAAACAAGAAGAATTATATTGATGTATAAATATACCTTGTTGTGATTCTTGGTGGATACTTCTCAACAGGGTTTTTCCGAAACGTTGGTAGATTTTTCTCTCTGTTGCACTTTTGTATGCAAGGGACAAAAAATTTTCGGTGTCGATGGCGGGCTCGGCTTACAATGCCGTTTGTTGGAATATTCGTAATATTTTTCGTGATTTTTTGATTTTTTCGTGGCACCTCAAACAATTACAGTCATGTCATGTTTATTCATCTATTAATCATAATTGAGTAATTTAAAGTAGTAGATGATAATATTTAAATATGTGCCCTGCAGTGGGACGTATGTGCCGGTGCATCGTCCTTATCGTTGACCAATTAGGTACGTGCATTCTCTGTTTTTCTAGTACTAACTCTGTTAAATAGACAGATTATAGATATACATTGTTTTATTATTATTAGATGAAAAGGATGGAGATAGTTTGAGACCCTTAGAAGGACATAGGACAGTTTTTATCCCGAAAAATTTTACATTTCAGATAGCGACAAAAGAACATCTAGTACGTAATAAAAAAGCCATGGTAACCTAGTGGTTTTACCGATAGCCTCTAAAGCCGAAAGGGAGAGGTGGGTTCGAGTCCGGGCTCATACGTCCGAGTTCTCTCGCCTCTCGCCTAATCATCATCATCATCCCAGCCTATATACGTCCCCACTGCAGGGCACAGGCCTCCTCTCAAAATGAGAGAGCTTGGGACGTAGTTCCCACGAGGGCCCAGTGTGGATTGGTAACTTCACACACCCCATCGAATTAATTTTCAGGTGTGTGGATGTTTTTCTTCACCGTAAAGCTCGTGGTAAGTTTCAAATGTAATTTCGCACATAAATTTTGAAAAACTCAGAGGTGTAAGCCGGGATTTGAACCCACGATCTTCTGCTTGAGAGGCCATAGGTCGCCACTAGGCCACCACGGCCTCTCGCCTCATTACGTGCGAAATTATTTTTGAATTTTACCATGAGTTTGACGTGAAACCTGCACGCACTGGTCAATAAATTCATTGGTTGTTTGAAATTCCAAATCCGCAATGGGCCCGCGTGAGAACTGTAGCTCAAGCTCTCTCATTTTAAGAGGAGACTTGTGCCCTGCAGTGAGACGTATAAAGGCTGGGATGATGATGATGATGATGATGAAGTACGTACAGGTATATTGCAGGCAAGGACAATTTGGTAGAGATCGCGTGATGACATAGGGCACGATAGTGGCCAAACCGATCGTCGTGGTGATCCTTTGACAAAGCATTTGTCCAGCAGTGTACATGAAGCTTATTATTGTAAAATATTCCTCCATTGCACCATACACTTACGTGCACTGATTCACGTTGATTGTACAGCCCTTGAGTCACGCGATTCCTGCACATAGAGCTATCTCGCTGGCTAAAGCTTTGCGCTGTGACTCTAACAGCTAGTACAGTACGTTAAGAAACGCTCGCAGTCTCTCTGGTAATTAAAAATGTCAAAATTTGTTGTGTTGTTTTATTTGTTTTGTTGTGTCTTACCGTATCCACCACCATTTCCAAAAAAACGCAACAGCGTTTTGAGAAAACCTCTAATCTTGAGGAAACCTGTACACACATGTGAAAAAATTTAATGGAATGTGTGAAGTTCCCAATCAGCACTGGGCCTGCGTGGGAACAACGGCCCAAGCTCTCTCCTTCGGACAGGAAGCCTGTGCTCTGCAGTGGGACGTATATGCTGGGATAATGAAGCAAGGTTCCAAAGGTACGTGCAGCGGTCCCCCTTTGAATAGCTAAATAAGATATTATTGAACTACTATCTTCATTTTACAGAAGAAGCCTGGAAGAAGTCTTTAAGACTTTGGCGGTATCTTGGCAGGATAAGGGAATCAATGTCGGAGGCAAGAGGTTGACTAACCTTCGTTTTGCTGATGACATTGTTTTCTTCTCTACATCGGCAAAAGAACTGGAGAAAATGCTGCAAGAACTTAGCACGGCAAGTTTTGAGGTTGGACTTACAATGAATTGGTTGAAGACTAAGTTGATGACGAATCGCGTCGGACGTAGGGTTACGGTAGATGGGCAGCTGATACAGTATGTCGACGAGTATACTTACTTGGGTCAGATAGTTTCCTTCGAAAACAGACAAGGCAAAGAGATTAATAAACGCGTTGAAAATGCCTGGAGGAGCTATTGGTCCATGAAAGCGCTAATGAAGGGTAAACTTCCCTTAACTCTGAAGCGCAGACTCGTCGATATGTATTGTGTGTACTGCCTATCCCAACCTACGGAGCCCAGACTTGGTCTTTAACCGAGGCCCAGAAGTCCAAGCTCAAAATTTGCCAGCGAGCTATGGAGCGCAGCATTCTAGGTGTTCGGAGAACTTATAGAATCAGAAACACCGACCTGCGTTCCAGAACTCAGATTGTCAATGTGGGGACAAAGACCGCCAAACTCAAGTGGGACTGGGCGGGACATGTCTGCCGAATGCATCCGGATCGCTGGGCAAAAATCGTCACCGATTGGGTTCCAAGCGATGGGTACCGGAGCAGGGGCAGACCAAAACGGAGATGGCGGAATGACTTGGACCGTTTTGACCCATTTTGGCGGGATTTTGCGAGGGAAAGAGACGGGTGGAAAGAAAAAGGGGAGGCCTTTGCCCAGCAGTGGGACATCCATTAGGCTAATTAAAAAAAAAATCTTCATTTTAACTAATATAAGCAAAAATTTAAAATATATTAAAAAAACCTCTTGACATTATCAATGTTGAGTGTAAGTTTGCAGTCTTAAAAGGCTGAAATTTTGCATAATAAAGGTGTCCATTTTGAAATAAACAGAATAAGAACAAATTTTAGAATTCTGTAAGAAAGTTTGAAAGGATGTTCGAATATTTGAACGTTTGTTACACATTCACGGACGAAAACATTCAGATGAAACTTGGCGTACAGATAATATAAAGATCTGGATTGCGTCGTAATATCCATCCCGGTAACGTGTTCCCATGGGACAAACATGAAAGATAAACTAGTATCTAAAGTTATAACAATTAACCTATATTTTCCTTTGAAATAAAAATTGTAAGCGTTTTTTTTTACAGTGAAATAGCTTGTTCTTGTCTTACGCTATTGTGTTACAAAATTATATAGCTGAAAGTTATTTAAGCTTCAATTTTAAAAGTCCGTTAACGTTGCCTTAAGCCGATTTAGGTCGTTGGAAAAACAAAGTCGGAAAAGTGACGTTTGTGACTTGAAAATGGGGAGCTTTACAAACACGTAGAGTTCCGGAAATTTTCTGACATTTTGTTTATGTTAGGCTGTTTGCATATTAGCTAGGTTGATGATGTAGTTTTTTTTTTAGTTTAGAATGCTTAGCGGTGGACAGAAATCCTGATGAATTAGGTTGTTGATTTGAGTTTAAGTTCAGTTGATAAAAAAAAAGCGATTTTCATAGTCAAAATTTCAATAATACTATCCTAAATAGTTATTTGGAATCGTTTTGAGTTGACAGTTGTGTTAGTTAGTTTCTTCTGTTAAAAATTAAATTAAAATTTCGAGTTCAAAGAACCATAAAGGTGCACACCTCCGTCATATACTGATTCACCCTAAAGAAGATATCCTGAGACGTGGCCGCTAACGATGGGCCTCGGGGTCACTTAGAGGCCAATGAGAGGGCTATGCTCGAAGTTTCTCTGCGAGATAACATAAGGAATGCTGAAGTCCGCGCAAGAACTAAGATCACTGACATAATTCGAAGAATCGCCAGTAAAGTTTCAAGTGATAGTGGGCAGGGCACGTTTGTAGAACTAATGGTCAATGTGGCCAAAAGGTTTTCGAATGGCGTCCGTGGACCAAAAGATATTGTAGTGTAGGTAGGCCTCCATCAAGACGGAGTGTCGAACTGGTTAAGGTTGCGGGAACGAGTTGGATGTGGATAGCGCAAGACCGGTCTGTTTGGCGAACCTTGGGAAAGCTTATGTTCGGCAGTAGACGTCTTTCGGCTGAAATGATGAAGATATTCCGATAACATCCGACTGTTACTATGTTGTTGAGTTGAGCCATTTAATTTTTAATAATTATAAACCAAGGTTACATTTGAATAGAATGGAAATAAAAAACGAGTAAAATATCCCAAGTATTTCGGACCAGTTAATTAAAATCACGTCTAGACCACTTACAGATTATTCGGCCCATAAATTTTTCTATCAAACTTAAGCGCCTATAAAATCCAATTCTAAAGTGCTCGCTTCAAAACGTCGGCCTAAGCAATAAACAAAACATTTTATGAAGGGAAATTCGTTTATCATGATCCTCGTCTTTTATCGTTTTTAAAACGTCGCCTAAACGGCACGATACCATGCAAATCCTTATATCACCAATGGCATTACAGAAATACGATCACAATTCAAAATTTTATGATCCGTAAAATGAGTCAATACAGTTGCGATAATAAAACATGACCCCACTACGTTTTACGGCTGCTGCGGTATCCATCTGCGAAGTGTGTACGACAAGATATGTAGTAAAAATAATAGGGGCCAGTATTATGTAAGTACATGGACGGCAAATATTTTTGTTACGGCCAAATTGAGTTTAGGAGATTGGATGTCGCCATCTTGATCATTTAGGTACAGTTTCAATCTTCATACGTTGACTTTTATTGGAATTATCTCAAGTCTACTTGGTTTTCACTACATAATTATCATTTAAAGGTACTTTGGGCAATTGAGCAATTCAGATACTTGGTAAAAGATATTGCCGTCATACATTGTTTTTTTTAATAGCCTTATCAGGCGTCCCACAGTGGCGTGGGAACTATGACTACCAGGGGAAGTATCACTCGACTCTTGGTTATGGAATACACTATATTACTAACGCCTAAGAGCTTATATCGTCCCCTTACTGCTAAAAGCGACTAACTGCATCAATGATAGTTTCGAGAAAAACGCATTTAAAGGTTTGAGTGGTACGAGCTCTAATAAAACCTAACTTTAATTGAAGTGTTTTGTGTTTTTATTTAGATGGGTTATCTGTAAGTAAAACAGTATTAAGAAATTTAGCCTATACCCAATATAAGTAGGTAAAATCACGCTTTGAGTAAAAAAAGTGGCGCAGATAGTCGGTTTTGCTTGTAGGAGATGTGTAACGTTTCGAAATTAAGCGCCATTAAAGTATTAAAATGTAATTAGTATGTTTTGTCACTTAGCTAATTTTACAAACTGCACAGATCCAATGGGGCGAAGCGAAATCCTTTGTAACGATTGCAGTTATTTTGACTATATTCTATTTGTATATAAATTATCATGGAGTTATATTTACAAATCTGACGATTATTTGACTATAGAGCGACATTGAACATCAAACAAGATAAAAATGACCATTTTAATAAATGTTTAACAATTAATATTATGGAAATTAACCCAAAAATCCCTTGTAACCACAGGGAGGAATATAAAACCTAAAAAAAATAACGTGTCATCGAATAATCACAACAAGGAAGTTTTTGTTCATTATCCGAGGGCTGGTACGGTTGAAAGAAAATAAACAGCTCATCTGTATCAAAACCTTGCATTTGGTATAATTCAAAATATAACTTTAATAATATTCAACATTATAGATAGAAATACACGTCATTACAATAAAATATTATTAAACACCAAAAATAATCATATTATAGGTATATCGTTAACCCACATAGTCATTATTCGTCACTTGACTCGCCTTCGGCCACATCTGGCACGCGGTCTACGATATTTTGGTGACTGAAACCAGCCATGGTACTCTTCAGGCTATTAGGTATCTAATACCCTTTTCGCAGATGGTCTTAAATAAGTATTCAATATTAAACGTTGTCAATAATGTCTATCAAAGCAAGACATTCAGTAATCATAAATAAAATAGTTCTCTTACATCCTTTTATTTACCTACTTAAAGCGACCACAAAAAAATTAACCTCAAGCTGCGACAAATAAAACAAATAGGTAAGTAAGAAAGTAAATACTTTATTGTACAGAAAATAAACAAACAAAGAAAAGTTACAAATGATGAGATACAAGTCGATATGAAACCATAAGAATACTGTTATTATTTATTCTTATGATGAAACACAAGTGTAGGTGGATTTAATACTTAATACGGTGCAATTCATTGGCCTGCTTGATTTTTTTATTACTTTTTCTAAGTACCTCACCACCATCTGACGATTCGTGCTTATTTTCAAAATCTGAAACAAAAACAATTTTGTTACTAAGGTACGCTGAGGTGCGCTAAGGTGTGGTGAAGGCCGTGCGATTTGCTGTCATTTAACGCAAGAAAAAAAGAATCCGGAGATTTCAACGCTCACTTTTAATTATTTTCACTATTTATTGAATGAATGAATGAATGAAAGAAGTTTATTTCACACATAAAACAAAACACATAAAATTACAAAAGAAAGAAGAAAAAAAACATTAAAATGTGTGTGAAAAAGGTCCCGCCTCAGCATAAATGCGGACTCCTGAGGTGGAGCCAGCGCTGGTCTTCCGGCGGGACATTCTCATTCTGTTTGCATTTAGATAAATATAATTAAGTAGCTTAAAACTATAATCTAAACTCTTCAAAGCTTAGGTAGGTTAGAAACAGTAAATTTGTACTTACTTTTATTCGTATCTTCGCCTCCAAGTCTAGATTTAAAAGTTTTCAAGATCTTGAACTCATTATGTACACATAATATACGAACTCATTAGAAAATAAATTCAAAACGGGATGCGCGCGCGCGTGTGCAGTCTCGATCAAGGTTGAAATGCGACTAAGTGCGGGGAGGGGAGGGGCCGCTTACGCGCTCTTAGTCGGTTTTGCCTGTACTTCCTGTACTATAATTCTGCCGCCGATAGGAGAAACGTTACATTCAAAACCAACTATACTACGTTTAGTTTGTTTTTGCAGTTGAAAATTTTAATCGATGCAATAATTTAGTACAGGAAAAAAATACTAAGGTTAGGTTTGATGGTTTTTTCAGACGTCCGAAATGCCATATTTGTTTTATAGTTTACAGCAAAAAACGACTATGTATGGTTTAGTCGCTTTATGCAGTAATAAAATTGCTATTTTATTCATTAACATACACTTGGTAGCTTTTGCTTGTTATTTATTTTTGAAAATCACCAATAACCTACCTTAAGCTGGAGGCTAAATCAAGAACGGAGCGGCGTATCAAAAAACGGGTTTTACCACCAGATAGAGCTTGGAAAGCGTATTCTAACGGTACGTATAACTCATTTTTGCCAAAAAGGGAGGTTAGTCGGTTTTAGCAGTAAGGGGGCGATATACTAGTCTTGAGTACAGGCAGATGGTATAGGGCTGAAGTATGTATTCGGTGAAACAGTAAGCGATAAGGCCGCCCATTGCTTACCTTATTTCTTTTTTCCACGTACTTGTTTTTCTGTATTGTATTGTATTGTATTGTAAGGCTCCCAGACAGACTGGTTCGAGATATAAGATAAGATAGTATAAGATACTTAATGCTTACTCCATTCTTCCATCTTTGTCTCTGAGAAACCTACCACAGTTACCTACCACACCACTGGCTAAGCAAGTGTGTTGTCTTTTTTCTTTTCACCTGTCTCTATCTTCTCAAAAATCTTGCTGAATAGGTCAAAACGGTCCAAATCATTCCACCGTCTCCATTTTGGCCTGCCCCTGCTCCAGTGCCTAACACGAAACAACAACATTGAAATATCCATCTAAAATATAATTTCCTGAAATGAGACCTGAGATAATTATTATTCATAAAGTATCCCTTAATTTTCCTCAAAAATTGTTGGAGCCGTTTGCAAAATTGTGGTCACGTACATAACAATCGTTAGTTTAATAGTATGAGACCAAGCACACTAATGGCCTCTTATTAGAAAGAAACAGTTTAATTTCCGATTCCAGACACTCATTAGTAACCAAACCCAAACCGAGCTTAACCCCTCGTATCAGGGAAGTGAAAAAAATCGTGCATTCTAGTCTCAACTTTTCATATAAATCCAATCATACAGATTAAGGAAAAAATACAAAATGAATGCCTTATATTGAGTACAGATCCGTGTCTTAAGCATTCGAGGGGTGAACACAAAATTTTTTTTAAAAGCATGGTGGCCGTAAGAAACAAACGTTGTATTACCGTCAAAATTTAATATTTATCAAAGTCATATATAGTGTTTTTTAAAATGTTGTAAGACTTAACCCGGTAGCGTACCTTCTCATTTAACAAAAAAAAATCCTATAGATCTTCAATTAGTAACATCTACATAAAAGTAATACCTTCAAATTACGTGCGACGTTTATACGAGTAGGCTAGGATGATTATGATGATGAGATTATACAAGCGAATTATACATTGTAGCACTATGCAACGTGAATCTTCAACAGACCTGACGTCCATGCTCCCGTTATTATACCAAGCACTTTTCTTCAAATACGTGAGCTTGAAATATTCGGGAGAACGCCGCGTGAATGAAACTCGGTCGTAAAGCGTTCCGAACGATTAACCGCCTTTGACCCAGCTCTGGGCATGTAATGGCAACTCTGTTATAAACTTTGTAAGGAAAGATGGTCTTTTTAGGGTTCCGTACCTCGAAACCGATTTAGCTCTAACATGGTAGCATGGTCCTAGCGTACAATCTAAATAACAAATTAATTGTAAGAATAATTGCCGAATTATTATCCCAGCCTTTAAACGTCCCACTGAGAGCAAAGGCCTCCTCTCAGAATGAGACTCCCGAAAGCACCTATATAAAGTTTAGTGGACCAAGTAAGTGTTTTACCACTTTTTGTAACAGTGCTGATGTCATGTTTTAATATTCTTCGGGACTATCACGAACTCTTTATTGCTAAAATTTTATCGACGTGAGCTTTCTCCACCACATTGCAGCGACTGTGACTCGTAATTTTAAATAATTTACTGAATCAGGCGCTACTTTGCGGAGGTCTATATTAATGAACCGACACAATAGGTTGTCAGATGAAACACATTCTTCGATAGAGTTTGAATGGCAATAGCAACTTATGACGTCACTTGTCTTGTTCGCTAAGTCAATCAACTAACTATTTATTTGTTTTAAAGCAACAACAATCTAATTTTGCAGTTAATCGTAAATTTATCTGGTTTTCAGGGCTAAAGGGTTTCGCACCCAAAGGGTAAAAACGGGACCCAATATTACTGAGACTTCGCTGTCCGTCCGTCTGACCGTCTGTCACCAGGCTGCATCTCACGAAACGTGATTATCACGCTATATAAAGTTGGAATTTTCACAGATGATGTATTTCGATTGCCGCTATATTAAAAAATACTAAAAACGGAATAAAATAAATATTTAAGGGGGCTCCCATACAACAAACGTGATTTTTTTGCTCGTTTCTGCTCGATATTGATAACGGCAACAGGTAGCGACGCTTAAAATATTGAATCCATCCACTGAATAAGAAATTAATGTTTTACCTTGCCGTCGTTTTATGCATTTGAAATAATCATGTATGTATGAAAAAAAAAAATGATTGAAGACAATGGCTATTAGAAACGCAAGAAAGCTTAAAGTTCCATGAACTGATAAATAGTACATTACTGCAGCGGCCGCGAAGTAGGGGAATGCCGGCCGAGTTGTTATAGATGGCCGAGTGTTAACGAGGCCATCTAGAGATACGAGGCCGGCAATCCCTGTTCGTGGCCAAGGCTTGTATAGAGTTTTTCTCAAACATGCATCATCATCATCATCATCATCATCATCATCATCATCATCATCATCATCATCATCATCATCATCATCATCATCATCATCATCATCATCATCATCATCCACCATCACCATCACCATCAGCATCACCACCACCATCACCATCATCACCATCATCATCATCATCATCATCATCATCATCACCACCACCACCATCATCATCATCACCATCATCATCATCATCACCATCATCATCATCACCATCATCATCATCATCACCACCACCATCATCATGATCATCATCACCATCATCACCATCACCATCATCATCATCATCATCATCATCATCTTACCTTACCTTAAATAAGCGTAGTGGTACTAAAATGTCTTTAACCTATTTCGTTAAGAATTATTTAGGAAAGTACATCTAGTTCAAACAAAGCATAAAATATTTTGAAGCATTTGATTTAAATCAGAGAAGCAATTTTTTTGCTATTTATCAGCACCGATTTTTTGGTTGCGTTATCTGTTTATTTCACAAAAGACTATTTATTATAGGATATCTTATATTCTAATCTTACTCTTTTAAGATTTTTTTGAACCTAATTGAGAAACCGACGCTAATTTATATCTGACAATTTACTATTGAATAAATAATATATATAGCAATAAATACAACCTCAAGCTCTTCAAGGCTAGAGTGAATAGGCTATTACTGAACCAGTGAGGTACACCCTTGGCCTCATCTGCTGTTTATATCGGATGAGATAGTGGTCAATGACGGGTTAGATGAACTGAAACAATTACTTTGCTCACCCGCGACCTTACGATAGTTACGCTTATGTAAGAAATGCGTGTTCATGCAGTTCCTCTACCTGCACACTGTTCGAACACACATAAATCACACAAACAATTATCACCACCACCAAACTACACTGACGCGTTTCGAACTCAACCAGAGCTCAGAGAGGTCAGTTTTATGTAAAAAAGAACTCTTAGATTGTAAATGTTTCTCGTGATGCTTGAGGCGAAGCCGTGGCGTTAAAGCTTGTATAAAGCATGGCTAGAATTAAGCTTGGCTAGAATTAAGTGTATCTAAATACCATGGCTGCTTTGAATAAAGGATAGACATTAGATAGATCCTCCTTGGGATATGGTAAGCGATTAATTTTAATACTTACTTTCTTACTTTACTTTCGCTGGCTCAGCGACCCGAAGTGGATCTTGGCCTCCGACATCAAAGTGCGCCATTCCTTCCTTCTCTGTGCCAAGTCTGACCAATCGGACACGTCCAGCTCTTTCAGATCTTTATCAACTTCATCATTAATTTTAATGAGACAATTTTAATATTAGCCAAATGACAGCCACTGCTGAAGCAAAGGCCTCCCAAAGAATACCGCAACGATTGGTCCTGTGCTGCCCTCATCCAAATGGTTCTTGCGACCTAAATCAAATCGTCGACCCGTTTTGTTTGGTGCCGTTCTATGGGGTCCGAGCAACGGGCTCACACCTCTAAGTAACATGAGCTTTTCGATGAAAGAAAACAACGAAGCAGTAATTGTGTGATTGAAGATCCCAATCCGCTCTGACCCGTGTGAGAATTACAACCTAAGCCTTCTCATGATGATTGGAGGCTTACACCCAGCTGTGATACTTATATAGGGCGGAGAGAGGATATCATCACACTAGGTACACAAAATTCGTTCTACACCTTCCTCAGACTGTTACACTCTACTATTTCACCAGCCATATTTTTATTCCCACTCATAACTCTCATCTGGACTACTTACCCCTTCCCAACATTCTGGCGTGAAAATTTAACGGCTGCGAAGAAAATGGTCACTTATTCTGCATTTTAATGCACTCTTTATGAAGAGAGGCCGTTGCTTTGTAGAGTTAAGCGTGTTTCAACTCACTTTGAGCGTGAAATGTTTAATTTTGTGGCAGCTTAATTTTTCTTCCGGAAAAAGGATCTTGCGTAATGTTGGCAGTTTAGTTGGTTTCATTTTGCTCTGGAAAACTTAGAAAAGTCTTGACGCTAGCATTTAAACAGCGGTAAATATAAAAAGTAGGCGTTATGCGAAACTGGTTAAATCGGGAGACTTCACCAGGACCAAGCCTATCGAGTTCAGTTAATTATAGGCTACTATTTCATACCAGTATTTATTAGTACCATTAACTTTTTATTTTTATTTTGAAAACATAATAACTAAATTATTTTCTTAATACCTACTTTACATTGACGTCGCCAAAATGTGACAAATTTACTTTCTTCTTTCAAAGAAAAAAAATGTTATCGTCACAATTACAGAGGATTTTTTCTTAAGTGGGGTGTTATTAGTATTGAAGAGATTTGGTCTTTAAAATGTTTAACCTAAAAAAAAGAAAAAAGTGTGATTAAACGGCCAGTAGGTACTATTTATTGTATTGTATTTCTTTATTTGTAAGTTAGGTATAGTTAATCTGTTTTGCTTTCAATTCTGAACAAACTAAGTAAAGCCTGCTCAGTAATATATGATCACGCGCCATGTTGTGGATTTTATTGGGACTAATTTTTGGGTCTGAATTTGATACCACTTGCCCTATGAATTTTTATTACGGTGAATAAAAGTAGGTACCTAAGTCAAAATAACGAGTTGCTAATCCACATTGTTCAGAATCTGAAATATTCACAGAAATGAAAACAGTAGCGCCCTCTTGAAAATGATCATATATTATATTCCTGGTCAAGGTTTAGCTTGTTGATGACTTTTTGTTAATTTTCATTTAGTTTACGCACTTATGTAATTATTTATTTTCTTTTTTTTATTTGCAATTACATCTTTTACAAGTAAAGTAAATTTTATCATTACTTTCCCTTCGATATCAACAAGAGTTTAGCGTTGTAAATATAATGAACTCAAATTGACGAGGCTGTTTAATTCCTTCGTGGAATCTTCGCGAAAATTGGAAAATAGTTCCGAAGCAATATACGTAAAATGTACGTCAATCGGTCTACGGGTTGAACGGTGAAAAATCTTCGCTAACATTTCCGAAGAAAATTTAGCAGAAATATTTGATCAACCGGGGAAAAACTTTTATATATTTTGTAGAAGTTAACTTAAACAGGAAACGTGTAAAACGTTTATTATTAAAATTTTCTTAATAAAACTATGAATGTGTAAAATTCATGAGAAAATCAAAATATGTTTATTCATTTAGACTCTAACAAACTCTAATGAATTTTGAAGAATAAACCACTGGTTCGGAAAACCCCTGTAGAGAAGAATCCGGTAAGAAGCTCAAGAAAGTATTGTTTAAAAACAGATCTACAGCTGTATTTCATTAATTACATCAAAAATATTTAACAAAGTGGGTACGCTATTTGAAACTACAGAGATTGCCAATGCGGTTCGGAATTCTTTCCAAACATCTATGTCCATGATATATAATTATAGTTAGTCATTAATTTTAAAATAAGCCATACATATTAGCGTCTTTTGTAGCGATATCTGTTTGCAATTTCCCGAAAATTATTTAAACTTTTAGCCAGTCTATAAAATGGAACTACCTTTCTGTGTTTTTAGTATTCTTTGGCTTATTGAAGTTAATTAATGCGAACGTCACATTTTTATTAACATTATAATTATTTTACAGGAAAATTTTAAGACAAATTGTCTTAAAAAGCTAAATAATGTGTACGAGTATCTTTCCAGTACGTTTTAGAAACTTGGTTTTTTGCAAACTTATATGGTACATGTATGTACCTACGAATTTTCAGTTCAAACTCTGCAAATTAAATTAAGTAGATCCACTTCTAGCAGTCGTAATGATTTTAAATTTTGTATATAAATTATAATTTGGCAAGTGCGGGATGAGAGTGGCCGAGGATCGTGCTCAGTGGCTTGCCATGAGCCCTATGTCGAGCAGTGGACGAGCATAGGCTGATGATGATGATGATATAAATTATCCAGGTCGAATTTTAACGCGAATTTAATAATAATAAATGAAAAGTACGGTCAACAAAAAGCAGTTTATATTCCAAATATAACTCTTATATTACATTAACTTACAGACCTTTTATCTTTGATTACCTTACAGACGTTTTGAAATTTGGTAAGTATTTACGTTCAGTTACAACGAACCAAAAGTTTAGTCACTAAAAATTCATATTTTGGACCAGGTTTTTCGATAAACATAGCGCATTAAACTAATACATTAGTTTTCTTTATTATATCGACCTATAACTTTCTGAATCATAATAAAAAAAATGAGTCGCTTTTCAGCCATTTTAAGTTGGCAATGCAAAACAATACAATGCTCCGCTTAATTCTCAAAAGAGATTTTTTCCAAGAAAAATCGCAATGTATCAATAATTTGAAGTAAACATCAAGTGATTCATTAGCAAGAACTTTAACCTAAATAAATATTATCTTGAGTAACAGTTTCATGAGCAACAATACCCCCAAATTACTAGTGTTAATAATTGAAGTAAATTGTTTCATTCAAAGGTAATTTGTTGGTTAATAGACTTCAGCAAGACTTGATCAAAGTTTTAGAGTTCATTTGAAAGACTAAAAATGTAGCAAGGTTGCAGAGGACGAGAGTTTGTTCCCAATAACGTCTTTAGTAGTATTTGAATAGTTTACTAAGTGCCTCTATAAAGTCGTCAAAATAACGCCAATTAAATATTCGCTACAAATTGATATGATTTTTATTTAATTATGTATGTATGTAAAACTCTTTATTGTACATAAAACATGAAAATTACCAGTTAACAAGAAAGGCAGATGTACAAAAACGACCTATTCTCAGACCTACCGAATACGGAGAAAAAGTTTCGTAAAAATCGGTCGAGCCATTTTGGAGGAGTTCGATAACAAACACCGTGACACGAGATTTTTATATAAGTATTAGATTTAAAAATTTCATATTGTTAAATTTAAACGAGCTATTCTTGTTTATTTATTAATTTGAGGCTACAATGATCAAACGAAATTTGCTATGTTTTTGGGGCGAACAATCGCTCTGCCTGGGTTTGTTTTAGATTTTTAGCCCGATAGTTGGCATCGCCCAAGTACCTAGTATGAATTGAACTGTTCTTAGTAACTATGATGTTATTTGAAAGTATACAGTATGGTGGTCAAAACGTCGAGGTAAATATTAATTGCGTGATAAGTCCCGTTCAGTATAGTAATTAAATATTTGAAAGTAGTTCGAATGGCCCATTAAAAAAGGTTCGTCACTTTTCGATCTTAACTTGTTAATATACGAGTCGAAAAGTAACGAATCTTTTCATTCCGCGACTATATTATAATATTACCTTGGATACTTACATTAAAATCGAAATGAGCTGGAACAATTACTTTGCTCACCCGCGACCTTAAAGTCCTTAAGTCAAGACCTTAAGGTCACGGTTGAGCAAAGTAACTGTTTCAGTTCATTAATATGGACCTCCGCAAAGTAATGCCTGATTCTATAAATTATTAAAATCGAAGTTACTGGCGTTAACAGCATGCGCTATCAAGTTATTGCTTGTCGTATAAACCGGATGATTTATCACAACCAGCAGCGCAAAACCTTTTTAAAGCGCAATGTGTCACTGTCAAAAATTACAAGATTCAACAAATTAAAAATACGTCCAGCCATAAAAGTTGGAACTGGATCAATTAAGGGGGTTCTAGACGAGCTATACATGATGAATCCGCGTCGTTTGTTCGCAGGCCGCGTCTCCGCCTCGTGTCTTCTGTCTGCTTTGGATCGCAACGCTTCTTATACATTTGGTATGAAAACTGATTCAAGGGGCGCTGCGACTGCGACGCACCCCCGTCCCACGTCTCTTCTATGTGGCATGCGCCTTACTTTGCGGAGATCTGTATCAATGAACAACTACAATATTTTTATCTATATCTTGTCTATTTAACAGAGTTAGTACTAGAAAAACAGAGAACGCACGTAATTGGTCAGCGATAAGGACGATGCATCGGCACATACGTCCCACTTGACTGCAGGGCACATATTTAAATATTATTATCTACTACTTTAAATTACATAATTTATGATTAATAGATGAATAAACATGACATGTAATTATTTGAGGTGCCACGAGAAAAATCAAAAAATCACGAGAAATATTACGAATATTCCAACAAACGGCATTGTAAGCCGAGCCTGCCATCGACGTGCGATTGTTGACGCCCACTGACAGTTTCTTGTCCCTTTCATTTGCATACAAAAGTGCAACAGAGAGAACGCCTTGCTAACTCTGTTAAATAGACAGGGTATATCTTTTTATGTTATCCATGTGTCACCGGACAGTTAGTACCGGCTCAAATAATTAAGGGACAAAAAAATTAATTCGTAGTTATAATGTCTTCCACAAAACTAGCTGTGAAGCAGAAAAACAAAGTAGAAATATTGTAGTACATAGTTTAAAAGGTGGCCACAAAATTCGTGAAAGTTATGGCCCGTCTGGAAGCCCCTTTGAGTGGGCATTAAAATACCATTTTCATTTTGATGGCTGCTAAACAAGTCAGCGCTAATGGTTCTGGGATTTGCCAAACTGTAGATGCACCGTTTGGCACGCAAGCCTTTAATTGTTTCGTAATTGCTGACGCAGCACGAGTTGGTGAAGAACGTGCTATAAAATAGTTTCAATTTCATTCATTGTGTGTAGTTAGCGCTAAAGTAAAAAGATTTTTTAATGAGTTTTTCTTGCTCGTAAACAGGGCGAATTGAAAAGTAAGTTAAGTGATTAAAAATATTACAATAGTTATTTCTGTACAAAAACACACAAAGCCAAAAAAATATAATATTTTATCAACTTAAACATATATAAATAAATAAACTTTAGTACCTATAATATTCAAAATCACCACTTATACAATAGTGCATGTTATTGGTTTTAGAAGTTACACATAGAACAATCAATTCGTAGACATAAAACTTCGTCTATAAGAAACACCTGAAATAAAAAATTACAAGCTAATAGTATTAAACTATTTTGTATTGAAATTCACTAATACTATATTTGCTTGTATTTTGTTATGCAATTTGGCCATGGTCGTTTAAAAAAGCGCCCTTTGGCGCACGCCACACAGAAGATACGTGGGACGGGGGCGCGTCGCACTCCGCGTCGTTGTTTGTGCCGTTGGAAACGCATTTTTCAGGAATCAGAAATAACTAAAAACATAGTAAAAGCGCGCGTTGCCAAGGTTAACCTACACCAAATTGGTTTTTAAATGTTTGTAATCAAAACGCTTGCTTCGAAACGCCTAACCGCCCGGCATGACTTCGCGCGTTTGGCGGCGCGGCAAGCGTTTTATCAGTTCGTTGCGTGTGCCACCAGATAACCACTGTACGGCGAGCGTCTCGGCCGCGCAATGAACACAGAAAACGCTTGCCAAACGCGCGAAGTCGTGGCCGGGCGGTAATGTGTACCAACTCTGAAACATTGAACACGCGGCAGCCGTGTTCGCCAAGTTAATTTGTATGAAACTCAAAATAACAATAAAATAATAAAATCAAAGTTCTCACAGGCTATTAAATTGCCCTGCACAGCGCGAAGTCAGCAATAACTCCTTAACTTTCTTGAAGCCATTCCACTGTCAGAGCGTCTCCGCTCGAGTTTCACTTTGTTCAAAATTTTATGTATTTCGCAGTATTTCACGGGTGTTTTGTCTTAGCAAGACAGGGTGAGAGCCTTAATTATGCCTTCGGGGACGGTAGAACGAGAAACTAATCGATGTTTAACTGTCAACTTTTGCTATAGACATCCGGCCCTCGTATTTTGGGACGAAGCTTATGTCGCAATGAGTCATAATGATATTATCCCGAAAATGTTGAGATGATTTTTTTTCATATAAAGCTTATTGTTTTATTGTATTTTTTTTACTGTACTTGCAACTTAATATTCATACCAAATTTTAAGTCAATTCAATCACTAGAAGTATTTAGAAATGGAGCTGTAAGATTTGAAGCAGACGGCTGCGATACATAAAAAGTATTAAAATAAATCCATGGTAGCTTAGGAATTTAATAATAATAATAAAAAAACTTTATTGCCATAACTTAAAAACTAGACATTGATAAAAACTATTAAACATTTCAAGTTTAAGTATTGTCAATGGGTCCCCAGTCTCAGCATGTGCTAGGCTTGGTTGCCCGGCGCTGATTTTCAGACTGGTCCCTGTGAGGACAAAAAAAAACAAAGAATTATTTGTGCATAGCAAGTCACACTGCAACAGTAGGTACTAAAATAAAATAACTTAATATAACGAAAAAGAACGAAAAAAAATAATATATGTATACTCGAATATTTAAAAACTTAAAAATAAGGTTAGCTGATCCTAGACCTGCACCTGCACTGTGTTGCATGCATAAGGTATTTGTAAATGTGTGTACGCATGGCGCGCGCGTGTGTGTGTGTGTGTGTGTGTGTGTGTGTGTGTGTGTGTGTGTGTGTGTGTGTGTGTGTGTGTGTGTGTGTATGTGCGCGTGCGTGCGTGTGTGTGTATCTGTAGCGTGAAAAGTTACGTTCCTTTCTGGGGGGTTATAATTCGCTTTGTTTGCTGAGTAGGTGCGTTCTGTGTAACCGTTTGAATTTTAATAATGACATAGGTTCTCGTAATGGTGGTGGTAAGTCGTTCCAAATTTTGGCAGCTGCGAATTTAAAACCCCCCCCTAAAAAATTTAGTTTTATGTTTAGGGAATGCAAGCTTTGTGCATCTTCTCAGTGTCTTCACGCGTGTGTCAGTGACCCATTTTAATTTTTCGTATAAGTAATAAGGTTTCTGATGTTCTATCACCTTTCTAACCGTAAATGCCAGATGTAATTGTCTTCTGTTATCCATATTCAAAATTTTCTTTTCATTAAGAAAAGGGGTAATATGTGCTCGTTTGGGTATGTTGTAGCAAAAACGCACACACGCATTTTGTACGCGTTGTATTGATTTTTTAGTTTTTGCCAGCAACCTGGGTCCGTACACTATATCACCATAGGTAAGCTGCAATAGAACCAAAGACTCAACGAGAATTTCACGAATTTTTCCGACAGATATTTTCGAATGCTATATAAAACCTTGACATTGAGCCTATAAAAAGCATTTCTTATTTTGGTGTTAACAAACTCCACGTAGCGCAACTCCCCATCCAAGATCATTCCCAGATTTTTTTAACCTGTACTTAATTAAATTTGTTAGCAAGAGATTGTTGATCCTGGACAATATTGAAAACTTCATACACCTGCCAAGCAGTTCAAATTGTACGTTAAGTTCGAAATCGCACCACAGTGAGTCCGCGTAGAAACTAACTCTCATTCCTATAAAATACCTGTGCCACGCAATGCACGTAAAATATACCTAGACTAGAGTCGAACATCAAACATGCAGTAGACACATTTTTTTTTTTTTTTTTTTTTTTAAATATAATCTGCAATCAGTGCAGTCACTTTTAGCAAATATGCTGCATGCTTCTCTCATTCAGAGTGTGTCCCCCAGCGAGAACATCTACTCATCATAGGATGTCTTTTCTTTTAAGGCGTTTAACATAACGGGTAACTGTGAGCTGTCGTGCAAGGGTATTGGGGTGGGTCTCAAGCCGTCCCCTGTATCTAGTTTTAACACTAGTGATTTCTTCTCTCACTGTGAGCGATGTGATTTTTTATTGTTATAGGAAACAAACACTTAAATAAAATTCAGTAAGTAAAGTCAATACATAAGCCAAAGCAGTTTCTATTAATCATCATACGTCCCACTGCAGGGCACAGGCCCCCTCTCAGAATGAGAGGGCTTGGGCCGTAGTTCCCAAGCGGGCCCAGTGCGGATTGGGAATTTCACACACTACTAATACTAACAGTTTCTAATAATAGTTTATATTTATTTATTTATTTTATTTTCTTTTGTCTTTTTATTGCTGTTCTATAAAATTGCTTACTCTTTCAGTTCATGTACATACTCTCACATCTCTCAGCTGTATAAAACCAAATGCGAACCTTTGTTTAACTTTCGTTTAGTCAAACAGTTAGCCCGGCCCTTCAGAGATAATGGTATCTAATACAGGAGTTTCTGATGGAATTTAATATGACAAGTATGAGAGCTGATTTTGAGATATTGTAGCTTTAATTAATGTCGACTCGAGTAATACGGCATTAAATGGCAACCGCCAAGGTGATTGACAGGTGCCGGCCGGGTTTGTTTGTGTGAAATTATAAAATATAAACGTCTCCTATAAACGTCATCGGTCCACAGTGACACGTCGTATGCTGTGTCACAATATAGAAATGTACTCTTGTGGTTTCCCTCACACGTCAACGTTGGCATCTTGACGCCATACGCGGCAATCAAACGCTATTTATTCGTTTATTTTAACAGATCTTAAGTTCCGTTGAGCAAACGTAAACTGAAAACATTTTTATCACAGTGCTACACAGATTTCATCTATAAAGGAACCTTCAAATCCATAGCCCGTGTCATCATAAAAAGTTAAACAATCGTTGGATACCTTCTGCATATTAATTTCATAGAAATCGGTCTTTTTGCGATTGTGAGGCGTTGCAAGATCCTAACCGTTTTGCAATATAATGTTAAAAGCAAAATATAAACAACGGCTGTTATTTTTAAAGCAGCTTGCACAAAGCTGCGTGTGTTTTTTCATATTTCCGTCATAACTGTGAAGAATAACCTTAAAAACGGGGAAAACAGCCAGAATGACAATAAATACTACGCAACAAACCGGATATCCTTCGATATTAAAAAAAAACCGGGCAAGTGCGAGTCGGATTCGTACATGAAGGGTTCCGTACTTGCGTATAAAATATTTTAATTATTAGTTGCAATAGTGGCTATAGCATTATAATTATACTAGTAGGTATTCTGTTAAAATTTCAAGTCAGTCCCGTCATAAAAATAGAGTAAACGCTGAGAAAAACACTATGTGATGGCCCTTTAATTTTTTACTTTATCTTATTTTTTCTACTTGTTGTTACAGCGGCCACAGTACCATAAAAGAGACAGGTACTTACAGAAGTCAATCAAGTGTATGTACTTCACTTTTCATACCTACGCTCGGCGGTCGCTCTAGGGTTGTCAATTATGGCATATGCACATAAAACTATCGTGGTAGTGGAACTCGTATCTAGTTGTTTGATTTATTGTAATATTACAATACAAACAGGGAAAAAAACTTAGGGAATTTTTTTTGTCATATTAAGATTGAAAGAACTCGTGATTCTGAGTAGAATAACATAAAATTAAGAGAATATAAAAAAAGTGGCATTTTTTTGAGAAATGCTCATTAGTGTCCGGTTGGTACCCCTTGGCTATGGAACCCTAAAAAAACATCCAGCACGACATTAAACGCTACGCAACAAACCGGACATCCTTCGATATTCAAAAAACAGGGATCGTTAAAACATTAACACGGGAGATAGGGCAGAAATATGCGCCGCCGTGGGAATAATTCGTGGTAAGTTGGACCATTAACTTTTATCTCGGCGAGGCTGGGGACTAGAGCGGTGAGTAAAGGGGTGCAGAGGCAACAGAAAGGTATAGTAGTAATTCTTTTTTACTAATCACCAAACATACATACAATCACGCCTCCTTCCGAGCAAAAGAGTATGTAGAGACTACTTTTTTTCACCTGCTAAGATCCTAAGATACATATTTTGCTTCCACAGCGCTCATTCATTAGTCTTGCCATAATATATGCTCGCCGGTTTGGGAAACTGTTAACCTGGAATTTTCTTTAAGACATCCTTAATCTGATCATGGAATGTCCTTGTTCTGATCACCATTGATACAAATAATTAAAGGGCTACAACCGTACTGTTATTCATAGCACGCAGAACAGATGGCCGTTGGCACTGAAATGTTTTGGAATGGTGACCATGGATCGGCAAGTGCAGCGTGGGACGTCCACCAACGAGATGGATGGACGGTTTGATGCTGCAGGTTCAAGGTGGATGCAAGCCGCTTCCAACCGTAATGATTGGGTATTAATGAAGCCTATGCTCAGCACTGCAGTGGGCCTCCTACGGCTGAAATGATGATGATGATATATACTCCTTCCTAGCAAAGGGGTAGGCAGAAACTATTTGTTTCCACCACCTACGATCCTAACATGATAATAATCTTCCAGCCGTGTTCGGTTACGGCGACTAATTACTACAAATGAGAGCGTCGTTGATGTGCTCTCTGGTGACTGACGTACCCATCTTAGCAGTGAATGTGCGTCTGCACTCGCTGCACGTCAGCACCCCTCCGATATAATTGTATAATATGGCCGCAGGTGATCTGACCTTCAGCTCATCGCGCTTTGCATCGAGCTCACTACATCGCTTTGCCTCAAATTCGCGCACCTTAGAGTGTACCGCTTGCTTTCACCGAGGTCGGTCTCCTGCCATAGTCTCCCATCTTGACGGCTCTATGTCAACTCTCTTCATGTGTCGCTTGAGCACATCTTTGTACCGCAAAATGTTGCTGCCTTGTTTCCGCTTGCCATCTTGCAGTTCGGAATAGAAGACCCGCTTTGCGACTCTCTCTTCAGACATACGAGAGATATGCCTACACCATCGCAGCTCACCTATAATATAGCTGTAAATGATAGACGTCTATACTCCTAAACCTATTCAGCCAACAAAAAAGGTGGCGCCGATACATGAAATGCTTGAATCACGTGTAATAGATATAAATGCATGTATGATGAAGATAATACATTGTGGAGATAAACCGACTGTCCACTCTGTTTAAGTTCGCTCTGACTACTCTTGAAAGGAAATACGGGGGGGTATAAATGGCATCTCTAGTGGGATTTGGCCTATAACGCATGATATGGCATATTGTGCCCACTTATCTACGTTTGGCCGAACTCTCATCAAATTTGGGGATTGTTAGGCTAATCTCTTGACGTAGTGTGTTATTTTTACTGATAATAAATGATAGTGACAAGGGTTGAAGTGAGTCAAATATGGAGTAAGAGTTATTTTCTCTCTTTGTCATCATCAACATCAGCCAAAAGACGTCCTCTTACAACCTAACTGCCCTATTGGCCATCTGTTCCACGAGCAATGTGCTGCCTACCATCGCTTAAGACTGGTGACTCTCCAAGCTATGTCAGTAACTTGAATTCTCCTGAGGATCTCCTCATTTCTGATTCGATGTAGGGAAACTCGCATAGCCCGCTCTTCCTCTCTTATAGTTCCACGGTATTATTGAAGGTTGCCAGTCAAATCAAGTGAAATTCATCATCATCACCATTTCAGCTGAAAGACGTCCACTGCTGGACATAGGCCTCCCCTAAAGCTCGCCAAACAGATCGGTCTCGTGCCATCCGCATCCAACGCGTTTCCGTACCCTTAATCAGGTCGCAGGACCGCATTAGAATTGAAGCTTTTTATGGAAGCGTACGTTTCTCCTCATATTGAATCCAAACCTTACTACCCATATGTGAAATCAGTATCCTGCAAATGCTGCGAAATAATTCAAGGACGTGAGTGTAGTCCCTAATTAGCACTGGACCCTCTGGGACTTGGACTCTCTCATTATGAAAACGGTATTAGCCTAGGAAATAGGTAAATAATTTGTTGCGTACGAATTGCCGAAAATAATATTATGTTAGAGCAGCCCTTTAGTATCTTTATTATACCTATTTAACGAAAAGTTGGTGAAGCACTATTGTTTTGCTTTGTTCATCCGCTACCTGGCTAGCTAACTAGTTTGCTTCGATACCAGAGAAGCAAGATTAACATTGTGGGTCGTTGATAATATAAACCTCCGCAAACTAATGCCTTTAAGCTGAAGAGTGAAAGGGGCGGCATGATGCGAACTTCGAATTTCGAATTTCACAGCAGTTCGCGTGACGAGCATTCGCGAGGATGCTCGAAGTCTACCGAATGGACGTGACGCCACGAACTCAAGAGGTGCGGGCCCATGTGAGCCCACGATCCTCTTGAAAAGCCATAGGTCAACCCGCTAGGCTACCACGGGCGACCGAAAACAACTTGCGGGCAAAAAATTAATCTAATGTCAAAAACTGCGCACCAAATGCCTAAAAAAAGCTCGTTTCAATTTCGTCCCACATTAATTTCACCCTACTCACACGCGTAACCAAGCGTTAAGTTTCGCGTTACGGCAATCGCAATTAGCACTAGATGAATGAACGGCGGCGAGTGTATCATTTATTAAGGCCCCTGATTTGTGGTCGATTCCTGTACCTGCCATCAATTTGTGAATAGTGAGGCTGTTACATTGTTGACGAAGTTTGTGTTGCCATTGTATTGAAATGAAACATATGCCATGACACACTACTACAATTATTAGAGGGTGCGTGTCGAGTAACCTGGCTCTTAGTGTGCATAAGTAAGAGCTGCAGTTCCCTTCTGGACCCGTCTGGAAGGAATGGGAGTGATTTGGTGGGCCAATTTTTTTTTCCATTTTGACTTTTCTTAATTTGGAAAATTTTATGTGATTATTTGATTCTCGTGGAATTTTGTGACCAGGTTTGATGAATATGTGTTTTTTGTCGAAACAGTATTTGGTAACGTTTCAAAATGGCTGGAGCCATGGGGCTGAAAACGTAAAAAAATACATATCAATAGCATAATTAATTAATTAATGTTATTATTGTTCTTTTTATTTTTCTCAGTGTATTAGTCAGTGTATTTTCTTTTTTGATGTCGAATAAAGTTATGTCTATGTCTATGTCTATGTCTATGTCATAATTATTTTAGCCATTTCAAACTTCCACGTCTATACAGAGTACTAGTAACTTAACATTAACTTGTCTTCACCTGTCATTTTTAAAGTTTTCAGTTTTTATAATACAAGTTTATAAGAGGTTTACCCTTACAAGTGTAACGGGATAAGTTTCTAGCTTTGTGAATGTCGAATGATGTTTTTTGGTACTACCGAATAAATAATGAATGAAGTCAAGTTATCCTAAAATTAGACAAAAAATATAAAAATTCTGACTAAAATACTCATTTTTGATGACTCTTGTAAAATATGAGCTGAATTTCAACCAACCATGGACTTCGATTGAAACAAACATTCAAAAGTGACGTTAAAATATATAATAAAGCTCCGTATGCATAGTTAATGTTTGTTAAATAGCGTTGTTCATGGACAGCTGTCATAAACTCAGAAACACTTAGATTCAACTATATTTATCAATAATAAATGTAAAAACTCATGTATGCCTAACAATCACAGCCCAAATATATAAAGGTCCTAACAAGAAAAGCCCGAAAAAAAACAATAACTCACTACACGTCAATTGCCACGAATTCGCCCGAGCGATTTGGCAACAAACCGATAATTAGCTCAAAAAGCCTATCATTAAATTACAATTGAGCGAACATTTTAACAGCGATCCGGCTGAAGCATTCAATTTGAGAGCGGCCATTTTTCTACGTCGGCGGACCGTCCATTAAGTCAGTAGAAATAAAGACCCGATTACTGTGGTTAATGACAAGGGAGTACTGGGAGTACACGATTGTTAATGTAGATAATAATATCCTACTAATATTATAAAAGCAAAAGCATGGGTGTGTGCGTGCATGCGTGCTTACAGGCGTTCGTGCGTGCGTACATGCGTGCGTGCGTGCGTGCGAGTGTTTGTCAGTCTTTCACGCTAAAACGGTCAGATAGATTTGAATAAAAGTTGTTATTATTATGCATATCTGGATTTCTGAGATATCACGTCATCTAGTTTTTATCCTGATATTCCCACGGGATTATGGTCGCTACGTTTGAGGGCATGAAATTTGGAACGGTGGTATTTTACGTAATGTTAATGAAGAACACGATCATTATCATCTCAGCTTAAATATACCTACGTCCTACTGCAATGTACAGACCTTCTCTTAGAGTGAGACGCCCAAAGCGGATTGGGAACTTCACGTACACCATTCAATTTTCCTCGCAGGTGTGTGTAGGATTCCTTAAGATGTTGTTCTTCACCTTTAAGCTTGTGGTAAATTTCAAATGTAATTTCACACTTATTTAAACACGTCACAAGATACACACACCTACTCTTATTATTTTTTTTTGTTCTTTATTTCTTTGCGGCCACCCTTTCCAGAAGGACCGGGCTGAAAACCAGCGCTGGAAATTATCGCCAGCAAAAAAAAAAGTCTAGTTCCTATTTCCAAGCGCGGCTTTTAGATTTTAAGTTGTTTTTCTTATTACTATTTTTTGTAAATGTACGATGGCAATAAATAAATAATAATATTAGGGGACAATCTCACACAAATCGACCTAGTCCCAAACTAAGCAAAGCTTGTATTATGGGTACTAGACGACGATAGCAATACTTATATAGATAAATAAATACTTAAATACATAGAAAACATCCATAACTCAGGAACAAATATTCGTGCTCATCACACAAATAAATGCCCTTACCGGGATTTGAACCCAGGACCTCTTGCTTCGTAGGCAGGGTCACTACAAACTAGGCTAAAGCGGTCGTTTAAAAAAAAGTTAAAAAAAAAGTTAAAAGTTAAGTTAAAAGTTTAAAAATAAAGAGTTTTATTATTATTATCACTACATAGTACAAAACAAAGTCGCTTTCCGCTGTCTGTCTGTCCCTATGTATGCTTAGATCTTTAAAACTACGCAATGGATTTTGATGCGATTTTTTTTAATAGATAGAGTGATTCAAGAGGAAGGTTTATGTGCATAATACATGCATAATTGCACCCGTGTGAAGCCGAGGCGGGTCGCTAGTTATTAATATAAAACAAATCCGGAATTTCGGTTAGCGCGAAAGAAGCCGCGATTGTAGGCTAGTTCTTCTATAATGTCGTACATAGGGCATCGAAACTCGGTTCAATTTTGAAAACCCGGGTTTTCGGGTCTAAGAGTAATCAAAACCCGGGTAGACCGGTTTTTTCGAGCTTTTCGATCTTTTTGTTATAATTTTTAAAAATACAAGTAACTGTGTTCATATATCGATTTTCTACAATAAGTACAAAATGTAAAGGATGAGGAAGGTTTAAAATAAATGAGACAGTACTTTCCAAATTACAAAAACAGTTTTATTATTTTAAAAGTCATATAGATTTTTTAGACATTTTTTTTAGTATCACAATAATCACCAATTACTGTAACATTAATAAAACTCTTCTTTATAATAATTAATATCCATTTTGGATAATTATATATCCTACGTAACGTAACAAAAAAAAATGACAGAAATCTGAACTGAATTATTAGTTTTTCTTTTTACTTAAGTAATATCAAGGATGATATAGACTGGATTGGCAGTCGCCATAGTACAGATCGGCTGCGGTTTTTGTAGTTCGATTATTAAATCTAGATGGCGCTGAAATATAGCCAGAGGCTTTGAAGGCAAAACAATAAGACTACTGATATTTCATATTACTACAAATGTATTATTTTTCAAAAATATTGCATAATAATACATTTGCAGTGATATGAAATATCTGTAGTCTTATTGTTTTGCCTAAAAAAGCCTCTGGCTATATTTCAGCGCTATCTAGATTTAATAATCGAACTACAAAAACCGCGGCCGATCCGTACTATAGCGACTGCCAATCCAGTCTATATCATCCTTGGTAATATCAACGTAATTAGGGCATCCAAAGTTTTGTCACTCAAAGACGAGCGCAATCTATTGCTGACAATTCGAGCCGAAGAAAATATACTTACGCTCGACACTAGTAGGTGGAATGGTTTTTAAATGTTCATAATAATTAATATAATATGGTATATTATACCAGCGATAGGTAACGCCCTCGCTGTCGCGTACCGCCATTCTCGAAGAGTGCCATTTCTACCCTCACAGTGAATAACAAAATTAATTGAGAGATAAGAGCGTCACTGAACACTACAAACAACACTCCTCACGTTAACTCACACCGCCCGCGCCGTCGCATCGAATCTTCGAATACGTTTACTTGTGACAGTCTAGGAACCTAGGTAGTAGGAAGGTAGCAACTAAGCTTCTTTTTACGTAATAATTTATCAAAGCGTGTTATTATTCCATTTATTATTGCATTCGAAGTGATTTAAACTGAATAAATAACAAAAAGAAAAGTATTAAAAATACCCGAAAAACCCGAGTTTTAAAAATCAAACCCGGGTTTTTTTGTAATCCTCGGAACCGGGAAAACCCGGTTTTTTCCGGACCGGGTAAACCCGGGCTCGATGCCCTAGTCGTACATTGTAAGCGGTTTGAATCTAGGTTGCTCTTATTGTCCCTTTAGAACTTCCATTGTGTGCTGAAAAGGATTTATGTTGCGCATGCCCCTAATGATGAAACTGGATATTTGTTTTAATGATAGTTATTTGTTTTTAGGCGTTATTTTTGTGCTAATTAAAACGAGACGCATCATGTGTGTTAGCAGATTAATCGCATTTTTTTAATAAATCGAGCGAGCACAGAGTGTGAGTATGATAATGTCTTTGATCAATTATAACTGAAGATACACATTGCCGAACAAAATCCTCTTCAAAAAATGTCCGAACTTTTTTATTTGTTTGCACAACAATTAAAATCATCACCTACACAGAAATTTGAACCTAATCTTTACTTTATTACAGTCGAATTTCGGTTGACACTTGACAGCTAAACTTGACAATTTCACGCAACGTACTGAGAAAAAAGAAGGCCACTTTTATCAAAGTGGCGCTCATTTGGCTCGGACATTTTCGGGCGCGCGACTGTGGATCTACAGTTATAATTGATCAAAGGATAATGTGGCCATAAATGATTTTGTATATCCAGCTATTATTCCCCACTGGTCGCATTTCTCAACTAATTCTAGTGAAATTTTGTGAGCAGATTTGATAATTATATTAAAGTCAAATTTCGGCTACCAATATTTAACAAACACTTACTTTATGAATGTCGATCAATCTCCCACCGTTATAAAAAAATTTAGTCGTTGTAGTTTTTGGAAATTTTTCAAAATGGCAAAGCCTTGGAGGTTGACAATAAAAAATATAATAAGGTTTAATAAGGTCATTTTGCGATTAATAGATCCGGTTGAAAAATATTTAGCTTTGAGTTAAACTATTAGATTGACAAAAACGAATTTAAAAGTAAAACTATTACAGCTAAGTAATATGGTGAAGATATACGTTGCCGCGCCGTGTATTTTACGCGACGCGGCAGCGCATCCGTTAAGACCACACGGCAACGTGTATCTGCACGGCGCGGCAACGTGTATCTGCACGGCACGGCAAAGTATATCTGCACAATGCGGCAACGTGTCGCACTCCGGCGTCGCGCCGTTTCACGCTTACGATTATGACGCCGTACCGTGGTCATGTGGCCAGGCCCTTAATCTTGAATATTGGTCGCATATTATTTGTTGATGATGCTGACGCTGATGTCCTACACGATGTATCCGTCGGCAAACAACATTGTATGAAAAGTGACTAGTGAAAGTCAAGTTTGCACTATAGCCTTTTGTGTAAAATTAAAATTTAAAAAAATAAGTCACTTAATTAAAAAAAAACATAGTAGCGGAATGAAAATGTTCGTCACTTTTCGACTCTAAGTAAATTATTTAAGGTCGAAAAGTAACGAACCTTTTCATTCCGCGGCTGTACTTGAATTCTTGAAACCGCACAAAGTACAATATATCAGATAACTAATTTATATAACAATTTATTATAAAACAAGCCATTTTGTGATAACATTAAAAGTAACAAGTTCTATGTGATACAATCGTCACCTGTACAAATGTTTTTATTTCACAATTTACTCAGTTTATTCGTGCGCACTATCTCAAATTCTAAATATTCAACTTGATTTTTATTTAAAATTCTGTTCATAAACAAAGTAAAATTGACGTGACTGAATTCGTTGCTATTTTGACAGTATTTTTACAAGCTTTTTTAGTCTCTTGCACTGCTCGTATGTAAGTAAGTAAGTCACGTAAGTTGTCCAAATGCTTTAAAAATTGGATTCCATTTTTCGATCATGGGTAGGAGATGCTTGGAAATAATTTCTATTATGTTTTGGATCAGGCGTTAGTTTGCGAAGGTCCATATTAATGAACTGAAACAATTATTTCGCTCACCCGCACCCGTAAAGCAAAGCGCGCCACGGGTGAGAAAAGTAATTGGTTCAGTTCATAATTTCAATTCGCATTTGCGATTCCTAGTTTATTTAGCTACGTACTTTTGAGTCGTTTCAATTTTCAGTAGTTCGGTTTGATAGTCATATCCGAACTAATGAGACTTAAAGTGTGGCAGTAGTTCGGTCCCGGACAATCAACCGAACTACTGCAACTAAAGGCTTTCCAACAGTTCGGTTTGACGTTATAACTGAACTATTGAGACAAAAAGTGTTGCAGCAGTTCGGCCCCGAACAAATCAACCGAATACTGCAACTAGAGGCGTTTGACAGAAAGAAATAGTGATTGCGAAGGCGAGCGTCAGAAGCGTTAGATAATAAGCCTACTGTTTGTGGAAATTAGGTGATTCAGTCAGAGTCGTCTCTGCATCGGTTAGGGGCAGCGATTTCAAACTTCAGTTTACAAGTTTACGTTTAACTAAGATTTTAAAGTTTTCTAATTTGTCAATATATTTTATTACTAGCGGACCCGACAGACATTGTCCTGCATGAACCTAGATACTGACTGCAGCGCCATCTGCCAGGCTGATTTGTGAATCTAAACCATCCAGGGCGCTACCCAAACGCATACAAAAAAATCATTCAAATCCGTCCAGCCGTTTAGGAGGAGTTCAGTAACATACACACGTACGTATAGTAGAATTATATATAATATATATATATATATATATAGATATGATAAGCGCCGCTTTGCTTGATTACTAAATCATTAAGTTTAGCCGTTGAATTATCTAGCCATTGTATTATTATTATTATTTTGCTTAATTTTCGTGAGATTAATTACTTAGAAATTTTGTGGGAATATTGGGATAAAAAGTGGCCTATGATGTAAACTGTTACATGACACTAAACAGATAAATAATTTTTTTTTTTAATTATAAATTTTTAAGCTGTTTATTTCAAGCAAAGAACATTACAAAACATGCAAAACGAGTCCTTAATCCTAATTTTAAGGATTTTGTGTGGCCTCGGTTAGTGAAATACTGAGTTGCTCACGAGTAATTAGTCTAAGTACCTACTTATACAATACGAGAAGATAGTAAATTTATTATGTATAAATCATGACTATTATATAATCTTGCTTTACAAAAAAAAATTGTAAAGTTGTCAAACCACTGAATATTAAAAGTAAACAATACAATTTCACAATAGGTGTACCTTCTGGCAAAGAAATGTAATGGAGTTGGAATTTATTAAATTTTGCCTATACAGACTAAAGAAAACTTTACAGTGCATCTACGAATTATAATATAAAGACGGTTTCTGAAATACTTATACTTATAGTATACATACGTTACAAAAAAACCGGTCAAGTGAGAGTCGGACTCGTACAATGAAGGGTTCCGTTGAATGGTTTAAAAACAGTTCAGTAAAAAACAAACAAACCGTTCCCTAATATCGCAAACTTATAGGTGAGTTTTTGAAAAGCATCCGAACAGCATAAGGTCGCTCGCGTGTATGCGTGTGGCTATGGCTATGGCTATGAATCGATGTCTAGCAACTGGCAGGTGTCGCCTAGCAACCGCCACTAGAGTTAATAGCAACTGCCGACTGTCGCCTAGCAACCGCCGCTGGAGTTACAAACGCTAAAAAATACGTTTCTTATATGATAAACCTTATATTTTTAACTTTATTTTATTTTTAGTATGTATTGTTATAAAGGCCACAGTAACACATAATCGGTAAAAATTTTAAGTGTCTATCTTAATAGCTAATCGATTACGGTTCAAGAGATAAAGCCCTGTGACAGACAGATGGATAGACAGACACAGCAAAGTCTCAGTGATAAGATCATAGAGGTCGGGAGTCGACAGTAAATTTTATTTAAGCGCCGACTAATTTGCGAACAGAAGCTAGTTGTTTTATAAAATACTAGCCTTCCGTCCGCAGCTTCGCCCGCGATAAATTAATTTTCCAAAAAGTAGTTTTTTTTTTTCAAAAAGTAGCCTATGTCACTCAGTGATAATGTAGCTTTCTAACGGCAAAAGAATTTTTGAAATCGGTCCAGTAATTTCGAAGCCTATTCAATGCAAACAAACAAACAATCAAATCTTTCCTCTTTATAATATTAGTATAGAAGTATTGTGACGACTTTAAGGTTTTACTCGGAAGGAAGGAAGCCACGGTGGCCTAGCGGTTTGACCTATGGCCTCTCAAACAGAGGGTCGTGGGTTCAAATCCAGACTTGCACAAAAAAAACTACTTGAATTTATGTGCGAAATTACATTTGAAATTCACCATGAGCTTTACGGCGAAGGAAATCATCGTGAGAAACCTGTATACACCTGCGAAAAAATTCAATGGTGTGTGAAGTTCCCACCCCGCACGGGGCTCGCGTGTGAACTATCAAGCCCTCTCATACTGAGAGAAGGCCTGTGCCCTGCAGTAAGACGTTATGTAGGCTGGGTTGACTCGGAAGGATATTACCTGCCTAAAGCCGTCCTTCTGTGCCTTACCCCGTCTGGTAATCTAAGCTACGTGACCGCCCGAGGTCGCGGGTTTCGAACCCATTAACCTTGTCCTGCCATGATTTAGGGGGCGAAATACGAATTTCCCTATATTTCTGCCCTTTCACCTTTTTATGCGGAACAGATTTTTCGGTAGATTAATATACTGACACCCGTAATGAAGGGAATTGGGGGGTGAAATTTTAATATTCGGGTTGCGAGTATTCTTCGGATTCTTTTAGTATTTGCCTCGGAATTTTTACTGGATTAAGTTCACAAAATGGAGGTTTTATAACAGTCAAAAAGTTGGACCATGTTCATCATTCATCATCATCATCATTTCAGCCGAAAGACGTTCACTGCTAGACATAGGCCTCCCCCAAGGCTCGCCAAACGGATTGGCCCTGCGCCATCCGCATCCAACGCCTTCCCGCAACCTTAACCAGATCAGGTACACTGCGTCTTCCGGTCCGCGGGCGCCACTTGAGAACCTTTCATCCCCATCGGCCGTCAATTCTACGAGCGATGTGCCCTGCCCACTGCCACTTAAGTCCAGCGATTCTTCGAGCTATGTCCGTGACTTTAGTTCTTGCGCGGATTTGATCATTTCAAAAACGATTCCACAGAGAAACTCCAAGCATAGCCCTCTTCATCGCCCTCTGAGTGACTCCGTAAATACAACCAACCGTCCCACATAAATTTTTTATGTATTTAAACTCTTTATTGTACATAGGAATATGAAAAACAAAACACTAGTGAGTAGTGATAACCGTTGAGATAATGTATAGTCGGGGTAAGAAAAGGTTCGTCACTTTTCGACCTTAACTCGTTGACATAGAGTCGAAAAGTGACGAACCTTTTCTTACCCTGACTATACAAAGCTGAACTTAACCCTTCAAGGGATCTCTACCAGTCAACTTTGAAGTGATGTAAAGAAGCATTTAGGAAGGGAGCGACAGTAAGTAAATAAGTTAAAAAGTCAGAAATTGTGAAAGCTAAAATACAATTTATTATAACAAATTCAAAACATAAACCCATAGAAAGAAACCATTATGTTATTTAAATAAATAAATAATTTTAACACAAAGAATTAAAGAGCACTGCAGAGTTCTTCGAAATAATCATCTTTACACGGTATTCCGACATCTTCGTGTACTTCGTACAGGCAAAGCTAAGATTTCTACAACAATGAGGTATAACGCAGAAAAAATGGAGCGATACAAGTTATAGACGAATAGACACTAAATTGGTATTAGATAATCTCATATTAACCTTACTATACCTTTTTGTACAATAAAGAGTAAATATAAACAAACAAACAAACTATAAATTGAACACACACACACACACACACACACACACACACACACACACACACACACACGCACACACACCCCTTTTCATTCACCGTAAAGCTCATGTTAAAATACAAAATGTATATTTCATACTAAATACAAACTGAAATATAGATGCACAGAAAAAACCCCAGAAAAAAAGACCAATGCTGGGAATCGAACCCAGGTCCTCAGCATTCCGTGCCGTGTGCCATACCCCTACACCACCACTGGTCTAGAGATTAGACACGAATCTTTCCTATACATCATACATTTCAATCTGCTAAATCATCACTTTATGCAGTGACAAGCGCACGTCTATGTTACACCCTCTATCGAGAGATTTTAACTCTCCTTCGGAACAAACCGCTCACCTGGACAAGAGATGGCGCTACTGTGCAACTTTAAACAAGTTAGCTATGAAGTATCTTTTTGTAATTATTCCAATGCTGGGAATCGAACCCAGGTCGGGTTCGATTCCCAGCATTGGTCTTTTTTTTCTGGGGTTTTTTTCTGTGCAACTATATTTCAGTTTGTATTTAGTATGAAATAGTACCTGGGCGACCGAGCTCTGCTCGGGCAGAAACTCGGTACCAAGCGTTTTCCCAGAGATAAGACCAAGCTAGATCAATTTTTCATCCCCGAAAACCCCCAAATATCAAATTTCATCGAAATCGTTGGAACCGTTTCCGAGATCCTGATTATATACACCGGAGGGGTGGGGGGGGGGGGTTGAGAGGGGGAGGTGATGCGGGGGAGGGAGCGCGGGGGTATTAAAGGGGGGATGAAAATTTCATTGATTTTGCCGTAGGATGCACCGTTTTCAAGATATTTGACAAAAACACCGGAGGGGGTGGAGGGGTGAGTCACGTTAAACTATCGTCCGTAAACCGACTTTACAGACAACCGGCTTTTCCTGTTCTGTGCTCCCAATAGGGAACGTGCACATAGACGGTGCTGCCAACTGGTGCCATAAGGGTGCCATCAATTTGAATGTTTTACCTTGATAAGTTTGTTTTACTGTCCGCATAGTGTCTCTTCTGTCGCATTAGTGCTGCCGCCTATAGTTACTGCACGTTCCCTATAATACTTTTTCTAACAAAAAAGTAACTTTTTCTCGCAAAAAAATAACTTTTTCTCACAAAAAAGTAACTTTTTCTCACAAAAGAAGAAACTTGACGTTTTCTCATAAAAAATAAACTTAAAAAAAAAACTAAAATCTTGAAAAAAAACGTGGTATCGAACCGAGGTCGGCTGGATCCGCGTCCACCCGATTTCTAATGTGCCATTATGATCTGCTCGAAGTCGGCGAAATTTAGCTTTATATTATTTTAGCTTTATATATGCAAACAAAAATAGCCGGAAAACACGAGTAAAAGCGATTTTCTGAAAATGAAACATAGCTAGATCAGTTTTTCATCCCCGAAAACCCCCACATACCAAATTTCATCGAAATCGTTGGAGCCGTTTCCGAGATCCTGATTATATATATATATATATATACATATATACAAGAATTGCTCGTTTAAAGGTATTAGATATGATTTCACGGGATGACCGTAAAAGTAATAAAAAATGAAGTGGAAAAAATAATTACAAAAAGATACTTCATAGCTAACTTGTACAAAATGTAATTTTGCACATAAGTTCTACGACTACTAATAGTTATTTCACGACACTGCTCGAAAATGTGGCCATAGATAACCAAAATCCAGTACTCAAAACTGCCTATATATGTACATTTAACAGCTGATTCATTTATGGCGCGCAAACACGACAACAATGTTACACTAATCGAAAACAGGTCGTATCAGTATATGTATTTCATAATACGATACGACTTTATGAAAGATAATTTCTGAATTTCATTCCCGGCGTGCTGAAACGACCAATCAAAAGTAATCGTCTGCTGCATGTGAAATTCAATTGACCAATGAGAATACGTCATTCAAGACTTTAATGAGGTGTTTTTTTTCCTTAAACGCATAATATGCACAATTGCACAAAATGCTTTAATTTTTTTAAGTATGAAAAACGCCACAGTATTAAACTTTTTAAGCGCTGCAAGGTTAAGGTTTTTATTTTTTAATTATGTGGTTTTTGATACTGGCCACTAGGCCGGTAAGGCGACCGGCGACGCGTCGTGACGGCGACTAAATCAAACATAGTTCGAGTTATGTGAGCGGCCGTAGCGGCCGCAACGGCCGCTCACATTAACTCTAACTACGTTTGATTAAGTTGCCGTCGCGTCGCGTCGCCGGTCGCCTTACCAGTGTGGCCCCGGCCTAGAATGGTCTCGCTCGTTTAAAAAAAATAATTATGTCACAAAAGAAAAAGTGAAATCGGCGGGAGCAACGCAGTGTTTCGGTTGTTTTGTTTTATATAATTAAGCGTGTTGATAAATAAAATGAATTTTGCCAGCGACGATAGTGATATGGATACTACGCCTTCAGAAATAGAAGAGGCAGCGAAGGCGATTGTTAACAATTTGTTGCCCGAAAAATCCAAGGAGAAATATTTAAAAGTGTACACAAATTTTACAACTTGGAGGAGCACGAAAAATACAACATCTTTTTCCGAAAATGTGCTACTAACATATTTTAACGAACTTTCAAAAACATTGAAGCCCTCCACTTTGTGGGGAATTTATTCCATGCTTAAAGCAACAATAAGTATAAAACATAACGTGAGCATTAAAAACTACCAAAAATTGACGACACTACTGAAAAGGTTCTCAAATGGATACAAATCGAAAAAATCTAAAATACTGACTGCCGAAAATGTACAGACGTTTCTTATGGAAGCACCGGATCATATTTATTTAGCTGCAAAAGTAAGTCGAAAGCGAAATACCTAGTAATTAAAATAGTAAATAGTATTGTAAGACTACCTACGTATATTATATTTTACATTAATTTCATTAGAATAAAGTATTGTAAATAATCAATTTATTAAGGATAATAATATAGTATTGCAACGCCAGAAAATGATTATAAACATTATAGGTACTTAAAAGTTTTTATTCCGGCGTCGCCGGCCGTTGGCTGTTGATAGTGATAGTAGTGACACGGACGACTCGGTGGCCATTGTGAGAACTATTCTTTTGCCGCGCTTACCGCTGTCAGTCCTGTCTTGTTTTTTTAAATTATTTCGGATTTATTAGATTTTTGCTGAATTTACAATGAGATCGGAAATTCTGTACTTAAATACAGTAAACTAACTGTGTGATACTTTCATGACTTTACGAATATGCTTAAAAAATACCATTGTTTGTTTACAGGTCGTATTAATTTTTGGAGTAAATGGTGCGTGCCGGGCAGCTGAATTAGTCAACATTAAAATTAGTAATATCGAAAACCATACAAACATGATTCTAATAAACCTGCCAAACACAAAAACGAAAATAGACCGGTCATTTGTTGTTAGAGACGAATTTCTTGATATAGTGAAGAAATACATAAATCTTCGCCCTAAGGATTTGGAAAATGATAGATTTTTTCTGAATTACATGAATAGCAGATGCACCAAGCAATCCATGGGTAGGCATAAGATTGCCGCCGTACCAAAAACTATTGCCGCATATCTGAATTTACCGAACGCTGAATCCTACACAGGCCACTGTTTCCGCAGGACTTCAGCGACTCTCCTTGCGGACTCGGGTGCAAATCTAACCACCTTAAAAAGACACGGTGGTTGGATGTCGGATAAGGTTGCGGAAGGATATATAGAGGATTCTGTGAATAATAAAGTAAAAATAAATAATTTAATAAACGAATCCATCAACATCACATCAGAGGAAACAAACACGCCCCGTCCCTCTACGTCTCGTGAGGATTTCAAGTCTCCGTGTCCAAGTACTTCAATCCCATCTGAGCATAATACGCCTAGCACCTCCATACCGACTGAAATGACGCAGAACACTAAAATCAGCTTTCCAGGGAAAAACATCACAATGAGTTTTAACAACTGCCCCCATGCAAACATTAACATAAACTTTAATTAAATATTTATTTTTATTATAAGAAACGTTTTTTATTTCCTCGCATTAGTCGTGAAAAGCACAATGTTTAGTCTCGGCCAAAAGTGCAATAGATGGACTCGTACTTTCGAGGGCCTCCGCTACGCGTCGGCCCTCAAACAAACTCGTCCATCTATTGCTTACTTTCCAGCCTCTACAACAATGTACTATTTATGGTGTGGTAAATGGGTTACGATTACGGTTTTGATAGTACTTAGACTGTCTTACTAAAGAGTAGAAATTAAATAAGAACGCTACTTGTTAATTAAAAATTCTATAATGTATGTACATTGTAGTCTTACTTTTTAAGTGACTGTAACATATTTGACGTTAAAATGCTTGACTACCTATCGGATTTACTGTCATTAAGTACAATGGAAAATTATCCACTCGAAATTATACGTGAAATCAGAAAAATTCCAATTTTAAATACTGTCAAAAAGGGAATTAAGTTTCATGGTAAAACAGTCAATATTTAAAGGCTGAAAGAAATGATGACAGTTAAATTAATGATTTACTCAATTTAGCCTTAATTTATCTATGACGAAAATATTTTTGGCTATTATTTTTCAGCGCAATTACAATTTTTGTCAAAATTCATTTTTAACTGTTATTTATTATTCTTAATCAAAATTCAAAATGGTCAATTCAAGTGGACAATTTTCCATTTGTACTTCATTAAATAACAAACACACAGTACACAGTGACAGTAAATCGATTATCTTAACAATTATAAATGTTAATGTTTAGTTCTTCCTTCTATTTATTGTTTTCTACTCCCTCTTGTGGGATTCTGCACTCGGAAACGTTTCCGCTGTCACATATGAGTTGTGCCGCTTTTGAATCCAACAAGCCATGTCGACGCAACCACCCCCGGCAAAACAGTTTCTTCTTATAAGATAAGGATAAAACAGAACATTACGTAATAAATTCTGTAGGTAAGTTGATAATTAGGAAGTAGCTCTGAAATTTAAAAGTACACTAGCTAGCAGAACATTATTTTGTCTGAGTCACAAATTTTCCTGCGTCACAAATTTTTAAAAGTTTCCGTCTATATAAACCACAAATTTTCTAAATTTTTTCAAATTTTGAAGTTGTTTAAGACATTCGAATAGGTCATTTATTTGATTTTCAACTTGATAAACTTTCTTCTAATTTGAAAAGCAGATTCCAATCTGATTCCAACTTTTAAGATGTTTTTTTTATTATGATTATTTAATTTTAATTTGATAAAATTACTTAGCTAAGAATTGTGTGATAATTTGAATAATTTTTCGAGAAATCTTGTAAAAACGTACATCTTAAAAGAAATCGTATTTTATTTTATAAGTCATATAACAAAAAAAGATGTTTATATTCTTCAAACTTTCTAATTGAAAGACAAAACAGAAGCAATATTATGTTGCCGAGAAGTGAAAGACATTAAAGTTGCATCTGTTTGTGGCGATATAGACTTCAACTGAACGTTGAAGGTTTTATTCTGAAAACATACGTCAGACGACCAAGGCGTTAACGCCAGGTTTTAGGAAAGTTTTCAGCCATTTATTTAATTTCCTTTTGTACAAACCGTGGTAGCCTAGTGGTTTGATCTAGAGGCAGTGGAAGTCGTGGGCCACAATCTACGGCCTCGCAGGCAGAACGCCTCGAAAGTTTCTCGTTTATTTCTTTATTATAAATCCATCATTTTATGCCTGGTACACCTAACGGTGACCAATGTCGAATGTTCAAAGCCCGGTTCTGCACCTATAAGTTTGTTGGATTTTTGTGCGAAATTACGTTTACATATAATAATCGATATTTAAAAACCACTGTAAAATAAGTAAAAAAAACCCCGCCTGTATCTCAAAGGTCGAAAATAAATAAAAATAATTTATTCATTGACAAAATACAGTCGGAGGCATGCATAAAGTGACATTAAATCCCACGCAGTCTTCTATTAGCCAGTTATCTATCAAGTCTGTCTTTAGTGATTTTGGCTATACGTTGTCACACTCACAAGGTATAATCGCCATCACAACGCGCAAGCCGAGCGAGCGTAGCGAGCGCGCCACGAAAACGGTCAAAAAAATTATGTTATTAATTAATCAACACTTTTGTATGTTCAAATGTACGTATAAAATTAATCTTCGGGTTTATTGGCTTTCGGACAAACAAACTTTCAAAATTATAAAGTTTCGGTAAAATAAACATTCAACGTTTCAATATCCGTACTTCCGTTCATAGGTCTCGTGAAATTTGTCCTTTTGAACTTCGGTATGTAATTATAATGCGTGCCCATATTCTAAATTGTAAATATTAGGTGTTAAAAACGTGGCGTTTGTCGTTATTATAACATCCCGTATGTTTTCAAACCTAGTCGCAAGGCGGAAGTTTTGTTTGTGTCATCTACTGAGAAATATTATAAATTGAGAGTTACTTTGTTATTGCTTTGGCTGTTTCCGTTGTAAACAGCCTTTAATGTTACCAGCTGACGGACCGACAGTAGACATTAGACTAAATGTCTGTAAGAGCAATAAATATGCATAAAAATAAAAAAAAGTACGTTAGATACTCGTACGTAAGCTGCAGAAGTATTTTTTATATTACTAAATATCATTGTGTCTTTAAATATAAAATAGGGTTAATGAAGAAAAAAGTTTGATTCTGTGAGTATTTGAGTTATAAAAATAATATTTTATAGATTACAACCATTGAAACCAAGGAACTAGGTTTTTAAACCTTACCTATCTATTAAAATTCATATAGATACAAATTCTACTCGATAGTGGTAGAAAAATTTATTCGATAGTGGTAATCGTGTGCGTGAAGTTCCCAATCATGTTTGGATAATAATGGCAATGAAGAATCGGTATCACCATCATCATCGTCAGCGTACAGCAGTTCAATGCTGCACGCCTCGCTTAAAATGTGTCATGCTATCCTGTCTGTCGCATTCTGCCTATGTTACCTACCTTTTGCAAATCATCACTCCACCTTGCTGGAGGACATCCTACTACACTTGCCAAGTCATCTCTCCATCCAGCTGGTGGGCATCCTGCTACGCTTGCCAAATCATCGCTCCCCACCTAGCTGGAGGACATCCTACTTCGCTTGCCAAGTTATCACTCCATTTAACTAAAGGGTATCCCACTACGCTTGCCAAGTCATCTCTCCACCTAGCTGGTGGTCGTTCTTCTTCGCTTGCCAAATCATCGCTACACCTAGTTGGTGGGCATCAAACTACGCTTGCCAAGTCATCACTCTATCTAACTCAAGGGTATCCCACTGCGCTTGCCAAGTCATCTCTCCACCTAGCTGGTGGGCATCCTTCTACGCTTGCCAAGTCATTACTTTATCTAACTCAAGGGTATCCCACTGTGCTTGCCAAGTCATCTCTCCACCTAGCTCAAGGGCATCCTACTACGCTTGCCAAGTCGCGGTCTAACTCAAGAACTTCTTTACCCAGCGGCTATAGTTCTCCAACAAGTATGACTCACCCACTGCCAATTATTCGTCCTTCTGATCCAGTGTGTTATGTCGACGACTTTGTTCCTCTGTCGCATAGTCTCGTTTGGATTAATACCAATATGTTATTAAATATTACACGTAAAAGTAAAAGATTGTAACTAGATAAATCCACTTCCTGCTATAAAACTTTCAGACATTTTCTCTACAAAAATAGACGTATAAAATATTTCTATGTGGTCAGCAACACTGTCACCTGAGCGCGGATATTAGTTATCGGTTATTGATGTGTTTTTGTTCCTGACCGAACTTGGGAATCGGCTATAACTTTTACTTAAGGCTGTTCTACATGGTGACGTTAATTTTAGATGGTTATTTAGTCTAGTCTACTTATAATCGTAGTAGTTGTAGCCTAGTGATTAAATCTACAGCCTCTCAAGTAGAGGATCATGCTTTTGAACCTAGATTTGCACAACTCCGTTTTTCGCTAAGTGATTTTTTAAGCTAATATTAAATTAATAGAAAAAAAAATGAAACCGCCGAAAAAATGAAAAGCGAAAAATAATACCTTTTTTGTTTGACCTTAATCTAGGTACCAATTTGAAGTCGGCGCCTTAGCAAGAGCCAGGAGGAGTGATAGAAGCCCATCAGATAGACGACTACAGGTCCACTCCTCCTGGCTAGTGCTGAGGCACCGACTTCAAATTGGTACCTAGATTAAGGTCAAACAAAAAAGGTATTATTTATCGCTTTTCAGTTTTTCATCTCCTGTTTTTTTACCCTTAGGGTAGGAATATTTTTTCCAAATTTGAATGGGACCACCTTCGGCGTATACGCTTTCCAATAAAAAAGAATCATCAAAATCGGACTACTCTGTAAAAAGTAATGCGTGGTCATACATAAAAAAAAATATATATATATATATATATATATGTATATATATATATGTGTATACACGTCGACTTGAGAACCTCCTCCTTTTGTTTTCGTCGGTTGATAAATGAAAATACATAAGAACCTTATCTAAAATAAAATGAAATAACTAATATGTACCTAAATTAGAAGTAAAAAATATATTATAAAAGTACCCCCGCGGCGTGGACCCAAATGTGTTGGCACCATTTTCTCGCCGTATAGCAATGCTGATGCGAGGAAGCTGCCAGCTTTGGTCCCCTGAGGTATTAGACATTAGTTTAATTTTTTTAAACATTTGAAGTAAATTGTAAACAATAAGGTATCTTTGACATTAACCGTACAAAATGGGTCCGCCATTTGGTGCTCTGCTCTAAACTGTCATATTTTTGACGTACCGTAAACATGCCACCAATTTAGTAGGTAACAATACAATTTTCCTCTCTCACTCTGTTGCTACTTACTTTTGACCGCAGGATGAATACTGCCTTAGACTAAAGTACGTTACCAAGTTACACAAGTTCTATTTTTCCGCTCTCAGCATGGTCATCAGAACTCGTTACATCTATCATCACCCACTAATTAATCCTAACAAAACTCATATTCAACCACCGATAAACTTATCGACGTACACGGCTGGTATCGTCAAAAAGTTACTCGACGTCTACGATTTCCTTGGGATTTTAATTAAGAATCTTGTTTAATTTTCAAAGAGGGCGACAGTTATTTTCTACATTAATTACGCGCGTCCCGTCGTAATATTTATTTGCCAAGCCTTGTATTATTATCAGCTACATAAGACGACAAATACAAACCACACCCCCCACTAACAGAACTCCTTTCATATCCTAGCAAACAAAAGGAACCAAGCAGATAAATATGAAGTCTGGCATTATGTGAAGCCGCCAGTACATTATATTCTCAGAAGAACACAAAGGGCTGTACATTTTCTCCGTCAAAAACTCTTATAATAGAATTGTGTTCTATTTTGCGGTAGTCCCCGTCTAATGCATCGTCCGAATACAGCTAATGCATTCCTTTAGAGGCGTTTGCGTTTTGCCAAATTCTGCGAAAAGGAATATTTTAGGTTATGCCTTTTTGGCTTTATTCGATTCTCCGTTTCTTTGCTGCAAAGTGAATCAAGCCGAGTTGTTATAGGCATCACATAAAAACAACTCAATATATAATTATAGGTCCGTGTAAATAACGATTTTACTAGACAGATTTTCGTCAAGAATAGTTTGGTGCTTTTATAATCGTCATGTATTTAGGAATGCACTGAAGTTTTGTTATTGCACATTTTTTGTCATTTAAAACGAATGTCAAATCACAAGTATGTATGATACGATGATATCGAATCAAATCACTACCTCTATATAACTACCAAAATGCTGTTTCCTAATTTTTGTTTTCAATTTTATGGTTCTCCTGTTAGGAATTATTTTTATTTTAAAAACAATATGATTAGAACATTTTGAAGAAAAAACTAGAAAAGACTATTATGAAAATTTATAAAATGAAAATTGAACGGACTCCAAAATCCACAAAAATAACTTTCTACTGATCTGTAAAAATCTGTGTCTTAGTACTATTCTCTGTTCAACCAAAAAAATATTTTCAAGTCGGTTTATGAATGATAGAATTCTGAAGTAACAAATATTAAAAAAAAATCGTGCGTGCAGCTCCTCCGCGCGGAAGAAGTGAAACTTCGTAATGTGGAAATGAAAAAGGAACTTATGCATCAATATGAACCTAATTGCAATAATCCAAAGCAAAGAAGCGGCTAGCAAGCAACCAAGGGCGTTGCTCCTCGTGCGCACGTTATTTTCAATATTTTTTCTTGATTTTTCGTAATTCTCAAAGATATTCAATACTTTTTACAAAATACGTTTAAAATACATTATTCTACGATCTACCTGCCATTAAAATAGTTTTGATTTTTACAAGTTTTCATACTAAACCACGCAATTGTTCTGGAACGCACTGACGAAGTTTTTAACATCCGTTAGTATATCAAAGCTTAGTATATATATAATGCGAACGTTTCATAAACGTCAACTTGCGTTGCGCTGCGTTGCGTTGCGTTGCGTTGCGTATTTAACGCAACGGTTGTTGGAAGTCGCATTAGAAGTTTCACTTCAAAAATACAACCGAATTGATAACTTCCTCCGTTCCAGGTCGATTCGTAAATTATTTCTGTAAGAATTTAATTTTTTGACACACAATATTAAGTGTTATTTGACCTTAATAATGTCGTTTAAACTAGCGAATAAGTGTCATAAAACGGGCTATAAACTTAACGACGTGAAACAGAACACTGAAATGAAATCTGAATCCGTCTATCTCGAAATACGAGGGAAATAGTTTAATCCGCTTAATTAAACTCTAGCATACGAGATCTCGTGTCTCGACAATCAAGACTTAAGATCATATTAAGCCGAATGTACTACTCAACTCAAAATAATTTTGTATTGTCTTTCTAGCCTGCACCAAGTCATTTTGTTACATTTTAGCGTATTTTGAGGTCGCATTGCCTCCACTGTTTGCTTTAAAAGTATCTGTGTAGAAGTTAGTCGATGTCAAGCTGCAATGGATAACACGGTTTGTTATATGAAACTTATTAGCAATAAACAACTCGGGCAGTGAAAGGATATATTAATAATTTAAATTCTTTAAAAAAAAATTCACCGGACATACCAATGAAAGTAACGCCTGATTAAATGAAATCACCAGAAAAATATTCAGAACAATTTAAAAATACATTAAAACATTTCTTAAACAATACTCACACATAGATCCCTTTTCAAAATTTTCTTTCTAATTTTCCGTGGCGGAATAGAACGTGTCGTTCTGAGATGAGGCCAGTTGCGCCGTTCGGGTTAACCTCAATGGCCAGAATACGATTTTATACGACCGCTGCCTCGTCTCTAAATTTTTGTTCCAATGCGCGGTCGAAATGGTTTCCGCAATGCGGTTAGTTGGCACTACAGGTAATGTATTAAAAACCGCTATTATCGCCGTAAAATGAGCGTATTCGTGGCCAGGCTACTACCAACGAACAAAAGAGACTGATTTATTTATAGATATGCAAATTGATTTTCGGCAGCTGTACCAAAATTTGGTTCGATATTAACAGTGACTTCTTTACTTTTTTTTCAGTGACACAAGCTGTGGCAGCTTATCAGAGGGTCGTGGGTTTGAAATCGGGCTCGCATCTCGAAGTTTTTGGAATTTTACTTTTCCTTCATACTTTCTTTCGAAGTACACGGTCGTACTTGCCCAATTTGAGTTCAAACTTTGTTCATTGTTAACGTTATTGAAGCAACACGAAAGGGGTATCGAATTCTACAGTGTTCTATATAAAGGTTGTTATTTAACTTTACAAAAACATCCTATTACAGGCTTTACATTGCGTCAATTACTTAATGATGGTATTTTGTATGTACTGATATTTTGTGGTAAAGCTACGTTAATAACCATCCTCATTTTCGTCATCCGAAATTATGCCTACAGCTTGCTGAGTACAGAACTTCCCTGAAGACTGGCGTCATGACCGGTTCGGCAAACATCTGTCTACCATGTGGAGGACTTAACTATGTTTCATCTTTAGGACCATCATTCAAGAACTTATTGGCCTCTACGGACATCAGTTCTTCAAGCGATGTGCTCTGTCCACCGCCACTTAAGTTTGACAAATCTTCGGGTTCTGTAGCTTACTTTGATTCTCCTTTTTTCTGGTTTCACCTTTGGCCGTCTCCAAAGTTCTTTAAGCGTATTTGAGCCTCATTATAAGGCCCATATAGCCCATAGTGAGCGACCACATTTTAGAGCCATAAGTTATCATTGGCAACACACATTGTTCAAAGAATTAAGTGTGTGTGTGTGTGTGTGAGAGAGAGAAAGAGAGAGAGAGAAATCCACAGATTTTGACATTACCTTTTTAAAACATTGAGGGTAAATTTTAATAACACGTAGAACGAGCTCTGTCAAGCCACATTTTGAGCGAGTAGACTGCAACTTTCTTCAATGTACCTACCCGTAATCATGATACATGCTCAAAATATCAGGATTTCATTAAAACGGATCGCAATCTACATTTAATATAAAATAAAATAGTAAATATCTACTTAATTTTTTTTTATAGAAACAAGTTACATTTAATCTTGATTTGTTCATTTACATAATCTTAATAAAATATACGTACAAAACATAATATCTTTAAATAAATTAAGACTATAATTATAAATAAAATAAAACTAACCTAAACTTAAACTAGATAAAATTAACAAAAGGTTCCCCCCGCGGCATGGACTGGCACTGGCAGCATTACCCCGCTTAATTTAAAATTATTTAAAAAAAATAGTTTTTTTTTCGTACGATAGCACAGTTGGAAATAGTTACATAATATTAACGTGACAACATGGATTGGTTTATAGTTTTGTTATTTGAAAAATATAAAACAATGGATAAAAGACAATCAAATTGGTATACTCCTATTTCTATGCTTGTGAACAGCTTGTTTACATAGAAGTTGATTCACCTTCGTTCACTGTAAATATTTCACAAAGGAATTTACAAATAGATTCGTTAGTTATCCGAGCTTAGAAAGACTTTTGCTTTCGTGAAACTTTATCCTCTTCTCGGTGTTGTTAATTAAAACTTTTGATGTGAAACAAATTACAATTGGGTATTATATTCTAGCCATTTTAACCATAATAGTATTTAAAATATGAAAATCTACAAAGAAAATCACCAACTTTTTTTTTTATTATATATAACTTTACTAGATTTTTACGATCAAGATACACGACAGTGTGTCAAGCCAACGTTAAAAAAATAATCGACTGGTTGTAAGCATATTTACACGAACCCTGTTTTATTCCAGTACAGCTAAGAACCTATCTTTTTAATGATTTATGAGGTCCAAGCCCTCACAGCCTATAAAATATACCCCTATATATTTCGATCAGTCAACAAGTGAAAATGTATATTCTGGTCGTCATTATGTATTCATGTCAAACCTCAATCAGTAACTTGGTCCTTCGGAACTTGTAAGCGAAATGTCAGTAGCATCCGTCATCGATACCTACTGTTATCATGAAATTGACGTTTCGATAATGGGAATGTGAAACTTTGGGGATAAGTTGCATCACTACGACAAAATTATATAAGTTTTTACAAGCTTATATTTAGCTGGAAATATTTGTTACCTTAAGTCGAATAGTGTAAGTGAATTCACCAACTTTTAGTGATCGGATTAATTTGAAATTTGGTACGATTGCTTGAAATTCTGTAATGAGTAATTAATAAATTAAAACGTCTAAACCTCTGCTGCGGTTCAGGAGGAATTCACAACTCTCTTAAATGAAATCTCAGCTATCAATATGAGGCTAAAAGTACACTGATAAAGCTCACGTAGATATACTATGTAACACCTACTTGCATTTAAAAAAAAGAATGAAATTATGTTTCTTAAAAGTGAAGAATGAACCCACATTAATAAGTTAGATACACTGTTCAGAAAACCTCCTTGGATTTGTAGTTGGAACACTATCTGTTTGTACAAAATCAGGTTACGTAGAAAGTCAATTTACTTCCTTGTGCATAACTAGAAATGTAAGTGGTATTATGCAAAAATATGTTTCTTGGTACATTAACCTGGTGTTGTATTTATGTTAAGTATTTTCTTTACAAGTTGCTAGTAATGAAACTCAGTTATGTATGAATAATAAGGGCTGAGAAGTAAGAGCCCGGGCGTGAACCTACGCACCTCTACCTCTACTTGTGAAGCCATAGGTCAAATCGCTTGGCTACTACAACTTCACTTTTTTGACTTTTAAAATAATGGGGGCTTATTGAACGGATAGCAGACGGTAGTATCGAACGGCCCCATCTCACTCGCGTGAGAACCTTACATAAAGTTACACCCCTCTTTTAATTCCACGTGACGCTCACATGTGATAACGGGTATTATTACAATGTTCTCATGGATATTGTATTCTTTATTAAACTGAGTTCAACTGCTCGTTGGAACGTTATTAAAACAAACACACTCCAGTTTTAATAATTACGAGTGGACAGGTTATTGACGTTTCATTAGCTTCTGTTTTTCAGTAATTAAGGGAATTCGTTGAAATTTTGAATGTTTGGTGTGATAATAAAATGTTATACTGAATATTGTTTTTATTTTAAAAGCGATTATGGGTTGAAGAAACAGGTATTTGTTTTTATTATACTAGCAACGTTTCTATGTAAGTTAGTAAGTTCTGGTTTCAAAATTCGCAAAAAAAATCAACCATATTTATGAAGTAGAAGACTAATGAGTCTTGTGGAAGCGAAAGATGTATGTCAGGATCGTAGCAGGTGGAAACAAATAGTCTCTGCCTATCTCTCTGCCTTTGCTGGGAAGGTGGCGTGATTGAATGTATGTATATATAATAATATGATGTAGGAAGGGGCTGGACATGTCTGTCGAATGAACCCTGAATGTTCAGCTAAACTTGTCACGAAATAGGTTCCAAGCGATGGATATCGTAATAGAGGCAGATAGAAGTGGAGATGGAGGGACGACCTAGATATTTATCACGTGGGATGGCAGGAAAGTGGAGCAAGAGAAAAGAGGCATTTACTCAGCAGTGGGACACCAAAGCAGGCTTATTAAAAAAAAGATGTATATCTTAATTTTCGGTTTGTATACGTAGTACGAGAGCTTTATAGATGTACGAAATTTTAAGACAGTCAGACCATTACATGGAGGTAAAAATTGACGTACTTACTCCTCTGGCGCAACGGCTCAAAATGTGTCTCGGCCTCCAATACGAGTGCACCCCAATGATTCCAACCCAGTGCGGTCTCACGCCTGTCACCAGCCTCAAGCTCGCGCAGATCCGCCTCCACCACATCTACCCATCTGGGGCGCCAGACGGGATGCCGCCCTCTTACTTCACCCTGGTCGGCCCTCTTCACCGCATGATCGCCTTCCAAAAGCAAAAAAAGAAATTAAAATTGGCTTACAAGACTTTTTTACATTATAAGTTGGTTACAGTTCGGGTGCATGTATGGATTAAGTACCCTTTTGTATATTAAGGGGGTCATACTAACCAATATAAAATGATCAAATGATCTCACACTTCATGCATTTTACTTATAAAGCAGGGCTCTGCTAACACTGAATTATAATAGTTACAGCTGTTTAAGGCGTAAATTTTGACATAACTAAAAAATTTTACGAAACCCTCGGAGTGCGAGTACAACTCGCACTTGGCCGGTTTTTGTTCACTTTTGTCATGTACAGTCACAGCACTGACAATTTGATAACTAAAAATTGGTGCACGAGTTTTCGCTTAAGTGAAAGAAAAGAATATTTCAAAAAATTATTGGATAACACCAGTTTTTCCAGTGACCCCCCCCCCCCTCCTTCCGCTTCTAAATACTATAATTTACGATGTCGTTAACTTGTAAAAGTCAGTATAAATTACACGATTACGATCTCCAGAACCAGTGTGTTACAATAAAAATGTTTGTATTATGATTTAGTGCTACCATATTTTCGCGGAAACCTACAATTTGATGGTCATAATTGCTATTAAGTTCAAAAACAGTGAACATTCGTGTAATAAATGAGCGATGTTTAACACAAGTTATGATAATTACAGATTAAAATTTCAAAACAATTACTAAAATTTTTAGGGTTCCTTATACGAAGGACGACGAACAGAACCCACTTTGTTTGTTAGTGTGTATTTTTCGTGACTATTATTTTAGAGACGAAGCACATTTTAAATTGTATTTTTCGTGACTATTATTTTAGAGACGAAGCACATTTTAAATCATCGTAAGGTTATGATTATGAGTAACACTATTATATACATAACTTTATCTACTAACTGATTATGTAATATGCGTATTTTTCCCGTTGCTATAAAATAAAAATAAAATTGAGTTAGTATTCTCCCTCTTTTTAGTTTAATTTGTATATAAAATTATATTTTTACCAAACACAACGCAATCACTAGGAAAATCATCGATATAGGAACTACCTGTCATTAAATGTAGTCTCTAAATTGGTTGTCAGCCAATCACTTTAAAGTGTTATGAAAAACCAATCAAATACGATATCAAAACTCCACACCACTCTCAATCACTATGACGATATCGTGTAATAAAATGGCGTGGATAAATCTCAAAGTAGGTGTGTCTACATTTCTCCAAATAGCTTTACGCTAGACGATCGCAGAATGGAGGCTTTCAAGCGATTGCGTTAGTCCAATGGACGTGCCCTCGTCTTGGTCGTACAAGAACTCACACCCGAGTGTTGGAACAATATTTGAGACCGAATATGAGGAAACTTGGATACTTTAAAATGTTTAACGGATTCTAAAGTGTTATCCGCTAAACGTGTCTACTGTGTCGTGAAAACAATGATTCCTGTATTCAGTCTACGAAGTAGCCTTCTGGTACCTTAGCAACTTGCGGTACTTTCTTCTGCTTTATAGGGTTTCGTACCGATAAGGTGTCAACGGGACCCTATTACTGAGACTCCGCTGTCGGTCTGTCTGTCTGTCCGTCTGTTCGTCCGTCCAACTGTCACAGGGCTCTATCTTTTGAACGGAATTAGCTAGACACTTGAAATTTGACTGTTGACAGTTGCTAGGCAAGGATTAACAGCCATATCCATGGCCGCGCTTATACGCGCTAGCGACGTTATGCTGTTTGGATGTTTTTCGGAAACCTACCTATAAGTGTGCGATTTAAGTGCTTACATTTCGGCGATTCTTTATTGAACTATTATAGTTATTAAAGTACTTGTTATTACTTTGTTTTAATTACAATTAAGATACTCAATGACGTTCTTCAGGGACTTTTGTTTATGAAGTTACACAGTTATCATAAGTGCTACATGTTGTACTTACATATTTACTGGTAAAATAGAAATACATGATATGTCTTATGTGTTTTAAACCGAGCCACCCCAAAGCGTAGGTAAACATACGATATTTACATTTAAACTCTCATACTGTACAAATAAACCAGCTATTCTCATATTTTACATTGTATTACAAAATTTATATTATTTTGAACGTAGTTAAGTACATAATATTAACGTTGAAGTCGCGGTAGCATGGTGATTTGACCTATAGGGCATCTCAAGCAGAGGGTCGTGGATTTAAACTAGGGTTTTTCGGAATTTACGTTTGAAATTTACCATGAGTTTTACGGTGGAGAAAAACATCGTGAGGATACATGCATACACATGCGAAGACAAATTCGGACGGCCCAGCCACAGCTACGCGCAACCAGCGGCGCGGCGAGTGTTTTCTCTGTGAATTGCGGGGCTAAAATGCTTGCCGCACTGTGGCTACCTCGAAGTACACATAATGAACTGATAAATTGAAACGTTCGCCGCGCCGCGCCGCCACTCGGCCGAATTCGTGGCCGATTCGTAACCCGGGCGCAGCCGCTAGTTAAAGCTAGTGAAAATATAAACAAATAGCTTTCATTTTAATACTAGATGAAAAAATCCGCCTGTATAATACCCGTTCCCATGGTAATTCCGAAAAAATATATATCCTATGTCACTCGTGGAACTGAGACGAATCTAATGACACTTCACACTTCAAAATCCATTGAGCCGTTTAGGCTGCAGGGCGTGCAAAAGAATGATATATACATAAATAAATACATGCGCTCGAAAAACATAACTCTACTTCAACAGGGGTGAAAACGAGCGATGGGCATGATCGCTTTCAAATTAACTCCACCGACAAATCGTCGTATCCTACGATAAGAGCCACAATTACAAAATGCTTACTTTTCAGGAGAAGCGTTTTTGTGTTTCTTTTAAAAGATAACTAACAAAGTGATAATTTTGTAATTAAATAATGTGTATTAGTGTTCTAGGGTTCTGCTAAAATAAAATTTATGTTTTAAATGGTATATTATATATCGATTTTGTCCTTTGAATCCTTTTTCGTCGGACTAAATGAGTTTTAAGGGGCCATAAGCTACATTGTGCCTTTTATCGTCGAAAAATACGAGGCCACAACTACCATTAGGACCAAAATTGTAGCTATTAAAATATTTGAGTGTCAACAATTTTTTATTTTTAATATAAAGTCATCATCATCCTAGCTTATAAACGTCCCACTGCAGGGCACAGGCCTCCTCTCAGAATGAGAGGGCTAAAATAAAGTACATATTTTTAATTTCAAAAAGTATATTTCTCGTAATGCAGAAAGAAGTGGCAAATAACAACAATATTTTTTTATTTTTTAAGATTTTTTAAATTATAAAGCGTAGGTACCCACAGTAATTTTCTAACACAAAACAAGTCTCTTTTATGGAAACAAGTGAAACTAAAAACTTCTTAATTTTTCATAAACTTAAAAAATAAATAGAATTGCACATATTATTTAATCAGTCTTCAGTATACATTGGAGAACTTTCATAATTCATCCTCAACGTCTGTATCACCCGCAGTAGCAACACCTCCTACCTCATGAGGTAACGATATAAATAAATTATAAGGTACATGTTAATAAAAAGAACTACAAAGTTGAAAATAATTTATACCACGTATTAAATTTTTGCGTTTTTATCACAGGCTCTATTTTTTGGTAAAAGCATGTTACACCTTTTTTTATTTCTATTGACAAAATGTAACACGCTTTTATTAAAAATAATTGGGACTGTGATAAAAACGCAAAGATTTGATATGTGGCATAAATTGTTTTCAACTTTTTAGTTCTTTTTATTAGCATGTAGGTACCTAATAAAAGCTTGTTTTTAAAAAATATTTTTTCTTTTTTTAATATAAGTATTTTTAACTTTTTAGAGTTTGTTTAGGACCAACGTACCCACCAAGATGAATTAAACGAGCCTAAACTCGACGGAGTTGCGTCTTTCAATTTTTTAGTTAAGTTAGTTTATTTTACTTTTAATTATAGTGTTAATTTAACTAAACTAATAAATAACTAAGTATTTACCACAAATGCTTAGGTTCGTCTCATTATGGAGTGCCTATTGCCACCTTTCAGCTCCATCATCACACCCTGGTTACCATCTAGGATCAAAGTACTCGTCAAGACGAATCTAACGAGTCCAAATTCTACGGTATTAAATTCTAAAAGTCGAGATTAAATCTTCCAGCTCCATCATCAGATCAGCATAATGTCATAATAATATTGCATTGTCATCCGATTTACACATGCATGCAAAATTTCAGTTTAATCGGCAATCGGGAAGTGCCCCAGGTGAAGGTAGATAAAAGCTTGTAATTGTAATAAATAATAAGTCATTCATGAAATTCTTCAGGAATTATAATATTCGTGCCTATTATTGTCATACTGACAACAAATTAGAAGGTAAATAGATATAATAATACCAAAATCACATGATTTTTTTCAATATGTACCCAATTTTGTAATGCGACCTCCAGAGAAAGTACTCAAAATATTGAAAATAAAAAAATTTACTCAAAGGAAACATTCCTTTATTTTTGAAAAGAAAGAAAACTGCATTCAAATATTTTCGGATATCCGCTTGCCGCACCCGGGAATCGAATCGGCTAAAATCGGGCACCCGGTTCGGTTCCCGGGTCAGGTGAGCGAATTTTCAAAAATATTTGAATGCAGTTTTCTTTGTTTTCAAAAATAAAGGAATGTTTCCTTTGAGTAAATTTTCCTATTTTCAGTATTTAGAGTACTTTTCCTGGAGATGGCATTACAAAATTCCACCCTGTATATGGCGAAAAAGGCCACAAGTGCCATAAGAACCCAAAAAGGAACCATGCAAAATCAGACGTTCAAAATAATTATTGTTATCAAAAAACAATTATGTTCATTCCATGGAGCCGCATTGTTAATAAGCCTACCAAATATATCTTTAAAAAGTGAATATTTAAGCAATAATTCAATAAAATATAATTCGTACATAGAAAAAGGACACTACCGCAATTGTGGCCACACATTCGCTATACAAATAAAATTGAGCTATTCCGCGGAAAAAGGCCGCAGTTGCCGTTCGGGCTTTATTCTCGGCAATACTAACCACTTCATTAAATTCTTTAAATTTCTTCATTAAACTATGTAAATATATAAATAAGTGAATTTAAAAATATATACTAAGAAAGTAAACCTAAAAGAAGTAATAAATAGGATCTGAATAATGGAAAAACATTATAAATAAATTTAGCGTAATTTACTTGGTGTTTTCCTCTTTCGTTCAGCGTCGTCTTTTGCAACTATTTTCACTAATCTATGTCTTCGACGATTCATTTTGTTGTTTTCATTAACAATTAACGAAAACAAAGATGATCTTACAAATTAAATAACCATTACGAATGCATGCCACTCTTCCGCCGCTGTCCGCCGAATACAGTATAAACGGCGCTTGCGCCCCCTCCTCACGCCTGCGTCGATCCTTTTTGCACGGCGAATAAGGACAGCAGCATACTTGTGGCTTTACTCCACGTTAGAAGTGAGACATACGTAATTGTGGCTTATTAAAAATATTTTTTTACTATTTAATAAAAAAATATTAAAATTATTATATAAAGTTATAAATATGTATCTTGAGGTGTAGAATTCAATTTTACAATAAAAACTAAAAGCCCCTATGGTGATAGTGGCTCTTATCGTAGGATACGAAGAAATATACTCCAACTAACGCCAAGGAAATTTAATGCTTGAAGTTGAATTTAAGAGGAAACGCAACAAAGTTCTATTCCGAACAATGCCTGTCTCGTCGTGTCTTGGGTTTTATTACCGTTTCCACTTTTCTGGAAAGTTCTTTGTGAGCTAAAATTTCTGTGTCCGGCTACAGAGCTGACGTCTATGAGGATGATATTGCAGTTGACGTTCTCAAAATTAAAGTATTCATTAAACCATTCGATGCGCTATGTACTATGAAATTTCTTCCATCATCCCAGCCTATATACGTGCCACTGCAGGGCACAGGCCTCCTCTCAGAATGAGAGGGCATGGGCCGTAGTGCCCACGCGGGCGGAGCGCGGATTGGGAACTTCACACACACCATTGAATTTCTTCTCAGGTGTACATAAGTTTCCTCGTAATGTTTTTCTTTCCCGTAAAGCTCATGGTAAATTATAAATGTACGTACGTAAATTTTGGAAAAGTCAGAGGTCGAGCCCGGACTCGAACCCACGACCCTCTGCTTGAGAGACCATAGGTCAAACTACTAAGCCACCACGGCTTATGAAATTTATTTTCCACTAAATGGAAAATCATCACATGCCTTCGAATGTATTTAAGTAGGTCTGTATCTATCTATACAAATAAGTTTATCAGTCCGTTGTACCTATAAGACAAGCTTTGCTTATTTTGGGACTAGGTTATTTGGTGTAAATTGTACCGTGATATTTATATTTATGTTTATTCCTTAGTTAATTTTGCCAAAGTGACCTAACGTCCATAATATATATTCATTACAATTACCTTGGGCTGGGGCAGTGGGGCTTATTTGTCTGTCGCACTCGGAACCACAAATAGTTTTTACCTCTCCTTTCTGTCACACGGTATAAGAATAAGATAAGGATAGAAGATGAAAGAGACGCTGAATATGATCGCTATCACGTGCGCGTTAGACAATGCCGCCTTTAAAATGATAGCTGATATGAAAATTATACCAGGTCGTCGCACCATCTTGTTGGAGGCTTACCTACACTGCGTCTTCCGGACCGTGCACGCCACCTTAAGGTTTGGTTAAGGTTGCGAGATCGCGTTGGATGCGGATGGCACGGGACCGATCTGTTTGGCGAGCTTTGGGGAAGGCCTACGTTCAGCCCCCTCTTATATATAAAAAAATAAATAAAAGTAGTGAATGTCTTTCGGTTGAAATTATAAATGATGTTAAAATTAACAAAACATTTTTTTTTTTTAAATAACATGCTTTGTTTGTAGCAATACAAAATTGTTTTATTATTACAGGCTTTTATGAAAGCTCGAAGGGTTAAATCACGGGATGGAGAGGGAAAGTATGTTTATTGTTATACGACCTCTGGTTTTACCACCCGTTACGTTGCTTTGAAGAAACTGTGCTAAAATAACATCATAAACAAAGGACCCTTAAACCCCTGAAGGATGTTTCAAAGTGAGTAGTTTCTATTCTTATTCTCTGAAAATTAAGTTATGTAGCCCTACCCGCATCTTTGCTTTCGTGAATCATTGGATCCGGGATCTCAATTAAATTTCCAGAATTTTACTAAAGAATGATGAGTCAATTGGCCTGCATTTCCAATACGAACCGCATGCATACCAAGTGAAAGCTAGTTATTTAAGCTTAATTTTCTAAAATGAAAACTAACTTTAAAAACCCCAGAGAACCGTTATCAGCCCTCAAATATATGAGCTTACATTACAAGTCATTAAGACAAGTAAGTATGTTTTTTTTTTTGCGTTTGTCCTATATCTATTTCGACCAGATGGCCTAGTGACTATAAAGCTTGAGGTCCCGGGTTCGATTCCCGTGTCGGGGCAGATATTTGTATGAAAAATACGAATGTTTGTTCTCGGGTCTTGGGTGTTTAATATGTATTTAATAATAATAATTTTATTCATTTTTCAGACATTGTTTACATCCATTTTTTGTTAGTAAAAAGCATACAAATAAAAATTTATCATCTATTGTTAGTAAAATTATAATTAAAGTGTCACAATTTAAAATTAAAATAAAAATACATATTAAATCAAAGGACATGTCACAGCACAGATTACAATAAAAACAAAAAAAAAAATCCAATACAAAAAATTACAAACTTAAATCATATAAGCCGTTGAAATGGAGGCATAGGTGCATGCAGAGATAGCCAGTGCCTCATAAAAGGGCCGGACAGTGCATCGGCCACTGCCTTCAGGAGGCTGTTCCCGCTGGCCCGCGCCCGCCGCGCCATGGACGCGCACCTCTTGCGCATTGTGGCGAAGAAACAGTCCACGCGCGCGTCCGCGAACATGCCAGAAGCGCTGCAGCAGCGGGGCAGCCGCAACAGCGACCTGAAGGCATTGTTATATTGAACACGGAGCGCGCTATACGACTTCCCAGTATACCCAACCCACAGGCTGCTCGTGTAAAAAGATGTGCAATGTGTGTATGTGATGTGTGTGTTAAGTATGTATCTATCTATATAAGTATGTTTGTCCGTTGCCTGGTACCCATAACACAAGCTTTGCTAAGCTTACTTTGGGACTAGGTCAATTGGTGTGAATTGTCCCGTGATATTTATTTATTTATTTATGTAAATTCTCCCAGCGCCTACTCAGTCTAGTCATCTTAATAATAGTTATAGCAAATGGTAGGATCGATAATTCTACATACATAAGCCCATCATTATTTCCATGGGAAATCCTAAAAATTACAACTTAAGCCAAATTTCAAGGCACTTACAGTTAGCGACTAAGATTTCAGAACTATACGAGCTCAATCGGAGAAAGTAGGCTTATTATTGTCTAAGACTTCTGACGCTTGCCTTCGCAATAACTATTTATTTCTATCAAAGGGTATAAAATGATGACAGAAAGAGATGGTGAAAGCAAAGGCAAGCGTCAGAAGCGTTAGACAATACGGCCTCAGGAAGTGGTTGAAAAATGGTTTGCACAATTTTCAACTTGCTTACATATTGTAACAATCGAACTGGGTTGCCAAGTTACATGCGTGTTTTTATACTAATATGGGTGTTTATATTTGTTATTAACAAATTTACATACGAAGATAGCAAGTTAAATAAAAACTTGTAAAAAGTATCCTAAATATTTATAAATACAGTTATTTGAACACTAAACGTTGCTATCCCATAGCAAGATTACACTTGTATCTACCTACTTTTTATTAAGAATCATATTTAAATGTACCTACAGTGGGCGAACAAGACAAAATGGGAAGTTTTAAGCACGACAATGAATTTTCTTGAATACTGAATGCAATTTAATCCATCGGTTTTTTTTATGTTTAAACCCTATGCCCTGTTAATTTCATCAACATCGTAAGGATTTATTTATTGAAGAAGCCAATATATGCTCGTTTAGTAGTATTAACGAGTTACTTTCGTATATTGATTGCAATTTCAATTCACTAAAACCATAACTAAATCACTCGACGGGCCTCAACACGGCGGGTTGTTAGTAAGAAAGTTCGTATGCACCAAGTTTCGGGCAACACTCAAAGTTCACAATAATTGGGCCCCTTATCGGCCAATCTGAGCTTTCCATCGAAAATTTTCTTTTCGTCGGCACACAATTAGCTCTGATAGCTTTTTGTACCGCGTCATGCTTGCGGGGCGTTCTGTATGCTCCTGTTAAGGCAGACGCTTAAGAATATATTGTTTTTAGGATACATGCAAAATTTGACAATGTTCAACTTAAACTTTTTTAATTGTAAGTGCGCAAAAAGTTACCGGAGTATTTAGAAATGTATAAAAAATAAAATAATTATAAATATCACGGAACAATTCACACCAATATAATTGACCTTGTCCCAAACTAAGCAAAGCTTGTACTATGGGTACTAAGTAGACAACGGATAAACATACTAATATAGATAAATACATAGGTACTTAAATACATATTCAACATCCAAGACTCGAGCACAAACATTCGTATTTTTCACACAAATATCTGCCCCGACCAGGAATCGAACGCAGGACCTCAAGCTTCGTAGTCAGGTTCTCTAACAACTAGGCTATCAGGCCGTCAAAAATTATTAAATTATTTACCGGAATCAGGATCACAATCGCTTCCACTTCTACACTTTGTAAAACGATATACGATGACGATGTAAAAAGAAATGTTGAATACGATCGCGTGCGTACTTGCGCGTTATAAACTCATCATCTGTTTATGAATAGAATGAAAATGTTCACAATCTACCGATGTCATTGGTGCATATCGTGCGTCATACGGAAGTATTCAAAACGAAGGGAATGTTTTTAAAATTGGCGGCGTCTTTCCGACCCATGGTCATAGTACATTTTTTTCATATCTCGGTGAATACAAAAACCATAACGGGAGTGGCAATACTTCAAGCAAGCCCTTCTAATTGGTTCAAGGGCCTTTACAGTTTATTTTGTGGAATACAATGCGAAAAGTAAATCAATCATGGCGCCTGGCCGTTTGTTATTTTAAGAAATAAATACTTATTGCAACTGGACTAAACACTCAGCATTACCTGGCTATAAATAGGTCAGGAAAATATTTGTTTTGATTAAGCAAAGAACCAGAATCGAATTCATTGCTTGATTTTTTTTACAAACTTTTATTCAACTTGCTATGTTTTTGTGATGTAAGTAGTGGTCTCAAAATTTGCAAAGCATGTTTTGACCACTTTCTAGGAACCGATTGAGCTGAAATGAACGGTTACGGATTGTTGCGTAAAATCGATTAAAGACGTAAGTTATTCGTAGGTATTATTCACTATGGGGATAATTTTATTTTTTTATTGTATATTTTAGACAATCCTTAACCCTAGCCACGTCTTAAAAGTGCAAAATAAACAGCAATAACAAACGATGTTTCCCACATAAAGAGGCTGAGCGTCGCGTGCACCGGCGGAAATCTGTTTTCTCCCAATGATTTGTCTCTAGGAGGCTGAATCTCAGCTGGGCCCGTGCCAAATGTGCAACCTACACCACAATAACTTTGCTGCCAACAAACCGCTTTCTTCCACAAACATAGGGTCTATAATAGAGATTAATGAGAGTATTTGCTAAGTGGTAAATCGGCAGCTTGAGTTCTACAGGCAGCCAGACGGTTCTAGTGTCTCTCATGATACTTGGGTACGAGTATTTGTATGAGGATCATATTTTATTATAGTCGTAATCGGTATATTGCCGAAAGCTTTGTTTGAAGTAAGGGGTTAGTAAGGATTGTTTACTTAGAAGAATGTTAGTTTGTAATATTATGTTAACTTCGGCATTTCGAGAAAGTTAATATTGAAGAATTAAGCACGAAACCTTTTTGTCATATGGCGTCTAAAATAGTAAAATTTTATATTTTACTAACTTTGAATTTGTACTGAACTCCCAGTATGCTTGTTTATCTTACACTTGATCGATGTTTAACAACTTAGATTATTCTTAGGAAACATGTTTCTATTTAAGTTGACTGTACTTATCTAGTTTACATAGAATTAATTAACACGTTGAATGCGAGTCTACATTTTAATAACTTTTACAATACATTTGCTCGAAAAATTCACTTTCAAAGGATGTATACATGGCTCGTAAGTTCATTTTACCGCACTAGTGCGATTTTTTTACAGTTTTTTTTAATTCTCCATTTTAAAAGTTTACAAGCAAAGAGTTTGAAGTGACAAAAATAAAAAAATATCGATTTACACGTAGAAAAATGTATAAATATACAAAACTAAGTAATGAATTTGCAAAATTGATTGTTATTATTATAAACTGTAATTTAATTACCGCAGATTTTAATGAATTCCACCTTTTATTTATTCGAAAAAATCGCAGTGGCTGAACGCGTCGAACCTTTGCCTGATAATTTTAGTTAACCTAATTAAAAACAAAACTTACGCAGGCGCATTACGGACGCGCCATTTTTGTAAAACTTTACGTTGTTTTGAGTTGTTGATTGTAGTATATGTACAAAAACCAAACAAAATGAGTAATGTTCAAGTGATGAAGTCGACAATAACATGGAATTAATTCCGCCCGATATTTAAAGTAAGGCGCAAACCACGCAAAATAATCTTTTGCTACCAATAAGTATCTCGAGAAATTTGTTTTTATTTTACAATTTTGTGTTATTAATTGCCTATTTTCTCACTAATGTATTGTAAAACGTCGTATGATACACGGTTGGCTAGGTTTTACAAACTCGTGACGATGAAAACCCTCGCCGTGCGGCTCGGGTTTATCACTCGTCAACTCATTTGTAAAACCATACTTACCAACCTTATATCACAAATAACTATTACGTTCCGTGATGTAAGTATATACCATTTATTTAGGATTGTAACTTGATTATTCACTGATGCGGTTTAAGACGATTCTGTTTTGTTTCTGAAGGATTCAATTGTTACCTATTTATATAACCATCATCATTTCCCTTTGGGCGAAAGCTTAAAGGCTATTTGTTGTCATTGCAAAAACCTTAATTTCCTCTCCTTTCCAGCACTATTTCACAAAACTTCTTTGACTTTTATTGTCTCGGTTATTTCATTTTTCGTTTTAGTCCGCGCAGGGTTGTATTATACTTGGCAAGTGAGATATACTAATTATGTTCAAGAAATTTTGTAATTATTATTTGCTTTTACAATTTACAAATTATTTATTTACGCGTGTAGTCTTATGTATGTAGCTATTAGTGTGCAGTTTATTTATTTATCTATCTAAACAGCGATCCGGGTGTCACCAACGGTACTGGCTGAAAATCAGCGCTGGGGTGTTTTAAACGCCTCAGCATTATGCTGAGCCAGTGTCCGATTTGCAACCGCAATGACACATTCTATCTTTAGCTTTAGTGTTGCCTTATGTTTTGTAAAATATTGATGATGTGTCTTGTGATGTTGTAAATAAATGTATTTTCTTTCTTTCTTTCTTTCTTTATCATTTCAGCCGTAAGACTGATCACTGATGGACATAGGCCTCCCTCACTGATATTACATCATAACGATTGCAAGCGGCTTGCATTTACCGTGAACATGCGGTCTTTACCAGATAATCCGTCTATCTCGTTGCTGGACGTCCCACGCTGCGCATGCCAGACGATGGTCTCCATTCCAGAACTTTTCGGCCCTAATGGCCATCAGATCTGTTCTCCGTGCTAATATTACAACATGATTAGTAGGATTAAAACTGTGGCTAAAAATAACCAGTAATATTATAACTTTGATTATCCGAGTTTGATTATTTTTATCGATTCCAGAAATTGCTGACTTACCGATTATTTTTTTTTCATAAAGGTGCATAGTTTAATTTACATCACTAATTCCGCCAAACTATGATGTTTATTGGCGAAAACAGCGCTCACTTTCAATAACAAGATAATCGTTGACAAATAAATTTATCATTATCATAATCATTATCATTAAATAAATAATCTAATGAAATATGAGTCAAAATTGGCATGCGGCGCATGCAAGGTGTTAAGTTGGCGTGTGCGATGTGTATCGTCGGCATTAAACCATTTAACTTTCAAACTGTATACTTTTTAAACACGACTCTACAGAATGTCCACACAATCATTATTATTCCAAACCTAACAATAATAATTATACATGCAAGTTAATAAAAGCGAAAAGGTTTTTACTCTCATAAGTCCAAGCGTGGCCGTACCTATAGTCGTGGTGGCCAAGTGGTTTGACCGGCCTCTCAAGCAGAGGGTCGTGGTTTCACATCCCGGCTCGCACCTCTGAGTATTTCGGAATTTATTGCGAAATTACATTTGAAAATTATAATGAGTATTATTTACCAAGTTCCCAATCCGCACAGGGCCCGCGTGGGAACTATGACCCAACCCCTTTTATTCTGAGAGGATGCCTGTGCCTTGCAGCGGGACGTATATTAGGCTGGAATGGTGATGATGAGGGCCCATCGTATTGATTTTAACATTTTTTTTGTAATGATGTGGTCAGAAATTCGAAAAAGAATATTTTTTTCAAAACAGATTTACAGTGTTATTTTAGTATTTTATGCAACGGTTGTATAAGTGAGGTCTTAAAAGGCGAGTGACGTGAGTTGCGATACGAGCGAATGCGAGTATCGCAATGGAAGACTGCACGAGCCGTTAAGACCAAATTATACACCGTTGCATACAATATTTTTTCTACGACTCGACTGTACTGTACCCGACTGTACCCTACTGTGCCCTATTTTACCCTACTGTACCCTATTTTACCCTACTGTACCCGACTGTACCCAACTGCACCCTATTTTACCCGACTGTACCCTACTGTACCCGACTGTACCCCATTTTACCCTACTGTACCCGACTGTACCCTACTGTACCCTATTTTACCCTACTTTACCCGACTGTACCCGACTGTACCCTATTTCACCCTACTGTACCCGACTGTACTCTACTGTTCCCTATTTTAGCCTATACTGTACCCGACTGTACCCTACTGTACCCTATTTTACCCTACTGTACCCGACTGTACCCTACTCTACTCAACTCAGCAGGTCTAAACTAGGCTTTAGTGTTGAGTGTACCCTACATTATGTGGCAGCTAGGTGTATCGTAATAACGACATTACGACACAAGTGCTGTTATGGCGAATAGATTAAGTATAGACTTTCTGGAGTCATAATTATCTATGTTCTTATATATTTGTTCGCGACCATGTAAAAAAAGTACAGGAGTAGGAAAAAGTATTTAACGCAACCATTTGTTTATGTCGACCCAGAAGTCCAAGATTAAAATTTGCCAACGAGCCATGGGGGGCAGTATTTTAGATGTTCAGAGGACTGATACTCGTAGATTCAGAAACAGCGATCAACTGAAGTGGGACTGGGCGGGACATATCTACCAAATGTATCCAGATCGCTGGGTTTAAATCGCCACCGATTGTGTTCCAAACGACGGGCACGGAGTAGGGGCAGGCCAAAATGGAGACGGCGGGATGCTTTGGACTGCTTTAGCACTATGGCAAGATATCACGTAGGATAGCAACGAGTGAAATGTAAAAAGGGAGGCCTTGTTCCTAGCATTGAGACGTCTAATAGGCTGTTCATCATCATCATTTCAGCCGAAAGACGTCCACTGCTGAACACAGGGCTCCCCCGAGGCTCGCCAAACAGATTGGTCCTGCGCCATCCGCATCCAACGCATTCCCAATAGGCTGCTAAAAATAAAATAATGAAGTAATCATATCTTTATTTGGCTCTGTGATTTACGCGGCACAGTTAAATAAAGATAATTGACCACCCTGTGTACCTGCAATTATTGACATGTAAGCACTGGGGCCGAACTGAAATAATTATTGACTGAGCCAGCAGTAATAACGGTCATTAAACAATTAACTGATATGTGATACGTGAAGCGAATACAATAAATAAATAATCGAATCAGAAAGTTCGGTAATTCATACCTACTTCTACCACTACTTTTACACATAACTATAAATTGAAAATTTTAAAAACCTCCGACGCAATTTGGTCACACATATTTTGAAAATAAAGTGATTAATGCCTATTATGCATCTAAGATCCCTATCGCAGCGCTAGCAAAAGAGCTGATAACTTTGAAATGGCTGAACCAATTTTGATGAAATATGTCTAAGAACCATCGCCAAGAAACAAGCTTTCAAATAAAAAAAACCGCATCCGAATCAGTCCATCCGTTTGAGAGCTATGATGTGTCTGTACACACACACATAGCCGTCAAACTTATAACACCCCTCTTTTTGTGTCGGGGGTTAAAAATAATATTTTTCTGGTTAGGTTACCGATTCTGGTACCTACCCAAAATTTTACTACATTAGGAGAATATTAACCGTTACGCTGTGGTAGCCTAAAAAAGACATGGTAACCTATTGGTTTGACCTATGGTCTTTCAAGCAGAGGATCGTGACTTCAAGCCTGGGCTCGCACCATTGAGTGTTTCGGAATTTAGATTCACGTTTTGGGTGTCGAAATAGCTCGCATCCGTAGGTTTACCCTTGAAACCCTACATGCGACTCCTGGGTGGTGCTAAAAGAGCTATACTACTCCGGTGGTAGGCTTCGGCTGCGGCTGGCGACCCTATAGACCCCAGACCACCAAGCGACTCGTCGTGTTCCGGCCTGTTGCCTATAGTAGCCATTCTGGAGGAAGGGTCTGAGCAGTTGTGCAGCGCGCGCGTTATAGTTGCAGTGCCCCGTATTTGTTGCGCTGTTGAGGTGCTGTTGTATTGCTTAGGGGCGCTCGCCACAACATGCGCAACTGCCTTATTTCTGCTTATTCCCCTAAAAAGGCTAAAAGAACAAGCAACTTCTACTTTACTAGGCAAGCGTGGTCCATCGTAGACCCTCATATTATTATTTGCTTTCCATCAGCCGTGATAGTGGTCAAAAGCAAGCCTATATTGTATAAAAAAAGTGCTATCACGCTTTGCTAATTACACAATAGTACTTCCGATCACTCCCTTCTAATAACTCAATTGCTTCCACACGCGACTGCGATGCCATCTAACAACCCCTAAGATCCAAATTGTATTGGAAATTCCGGAAAATTCGGAGGGCTACCTAGACTGCTTAAGGTGAGAAAGAATGACAAAATAGAAACGTGTCAGGAAATATATGTAATGTTTGCAAACAGTCATGGACAAAACATTGAACTCTACACATTGGTTTAGATTACGTTAAGTTTACAATGTTTGAGAAAATTGCATTATGTCCTGTTATGTTATGTGGTTGTTGTTTTCCTTTTTAAAGTGGTTGCCTGGAAAAAATCGCTTTGAAGCGATAAGGCCTATTGTTTACCTTGTATTTTTTTTCCAAGTACTTGTTTTTCTGTATTGTTTTCTTTGTGGTGTACAATAAAGAGTCATTGTATTGTATTATATCGAAGGCAAGCATCAGAAGCGTTAGACAATAGGCCTACAGTACGCTTATTATTGTCTAACGCGCTGACGCTTGCTTTCGCATTCACATTTTTTTTTCTGTCAAACGGTAAAAGATGGTGAAAGCGAAGGCAAGCGCCCGCGCGTTGGACAATACGGCCTCAGCAGGCTTATTATCACGCGTTCACTCCGCTTTTGATAAGTTTGCAAATCGCCAGTGTGATATGGCTCTCAATACCGTCGTTGCAATTTTGTGTGATTCCTAGACGTCAACAACTTGTCTACATGCAAAAATCGGCATTAAGAGGATACGGCGATGCGCACCATTTCTCCATACAAACGTAGTCCTCTGTTTCATCCTTGGATAATGGCTTTAGAGCCATATTTTTTTACTGTGTAATCGGTATCTACCACAGCTATGCCCCTATGTTTCGTTTTTTCCATATTTCAATTAACATAAGAATTATGAGCTTTCAAAAACTGAAAAAATTGGCCAATTTCAACGTCATTTTCAGACACTCATCAGAAAAGAATCCCTCATATAAACAAAAAAAAAGGAAAACATAGGGGCATAGCTAAATCTGTCCTCTAATTATTTTTGAAAAAAATAATTTTATTTGTCCAGTTTTCGAGAAGAAAACAGGGGACTACGAAATGCTGTTTTGATCAATTTTACGCGCCTATTAACGGTCTGAGCTGCAGTTGTCCCGCTCTCGCTGTACTAACACGGAAGGGTTCATTCGGGCGAGACAGCGACATTTCATTAAAATACCTATTTCTCAAAAGTCTCTCAGCCATCGTGTCCTCTTAAGATGACGACGAACGACGAACAACTTCATTCAATGCACCTAATTTAATACGTACCCACAAATAAAGCAGTAGACGATCAACATTATTTTGTCATCACTCTAAGTCTCACTATCCTCAAGTTATGATTACGTTTTTATATAGAAGTTAATTTACCACCTATTTACGTTGTGGCATGGCAATATTACCACTTTTGGCACGTTTAAATGCTTCTAGCGTGTTTTGGTTGCATTCCGTAGAAAAATGAAGTCATTTACTGCGTCGACTCGTTTTGTAAATTTTTACACGACCCATTCGTTGCGACTACGGTTCTAGAAAACACTGCATTTTGAATATCATTAGTGTTTGTGTTGTGCATTTTTATGCTTCTTTTATTTTTAAAGAAAGGAGCCGTTTAACGCAAAAACAAAAGCATTTACAAAAAAAAAACTGATTTTGCTTGACAAGCAAGCAAGTAATAATTACGTAGTCGTCTTTAAAATAATTGTCAATCGACGAATTTGACAGAACATGCCTTTGATTTTATAACTGTAGATCCACAGTCGCGCGCCCGAAAATGTCCGAGCCAAATGAGCGCCACTTTGATAAAAGTGGCCTTCTTTTTCTCAGTACGTTGCGTGAAATTTATACTATTCGATGATTTATATTTGTATCTTTTCCTGTCAACTGTATTTCCTGTGTATCGAATATGTGTAAATAAACATCTCTCTCTCTCTCTCTCTCTCTCTCTCTCTGAAATTGTCAAGTTTAGCTGTCAAGTGTCAACCGAAATTCGACTGTAATGAAGTAAAGACTAGGTTCAAATTTCTGTGTAGGTGATGATTTTAATTGTTATGCAAACAAATAAAAAAGTTCGGACACTTTTTGAAGGGGATTTTGTTCGGCAATGTGTATCTTCAGTTATAATTGATCAAAGGAACATGCTAACTGAATGATAGACTGATTGGCATGTAAGCACTCAGCTCAAACTGCTGGCACTAGTACCTGGTGGACTAGAAACTTTAAAATTATTATGTAAGCGAGCATAGAGCATATTTTTTTAAGAAATTCAGGAGTGGAAAAGTTAGGAATATCAAATTCCATTTATTTCTGCCCAGGCGATATCACTGGCAAACGCTAATCAAAGATCTTTAAGTAATGTGTTATTTGATTCAGCCTTATAATCAGGGAATTAAACACGCCTTTAATATCCAAAATCCTACATCGACAACTGAACAGCTAGTCACCAAACTTACAACGTCCCTTCTTTCTAACGAGTTTCACAATTTTACTTCTTACGCCAATAGAAACACGGTTCCATTTCGACAATACGATATTTCCCCCAACAATAAACTCCGCAACCATCAGACATATCTCGATGAAAGCGTACCCTTCATTCAAATTCAATCCCAACACAAGTCATGACACAAACGTTGTAAAACAAAACCGAGCCGAATCGATGGCCGTCTATAAATCCCCGCATCTTCGCCCGCGATGTTACTAAATCCAACCGAATTATATCCCGCAGGAATAAATTATGAGGGCGGACCCATTCCCTCTCAACAGTACGGCTAAACTTTAATTAAGCTGCATTTCGGTAGGAATGGGCTCCCTTTTCAAACATTTAGAGCAACGGTACAGGCCCAGATAAACGGCACGGCCATTTTGAAATTCTAGACGTTTTGCAAATTAGTGAAAAATGTCTTTGAAAGCGTCGCGTGTTTTGTTACACAAGGTGATGGCTGGTAAATGATTACGAGCAGTCTTGACGTCTAGGAAACTTTGTGGAGAGAAAGCTCAATTAAAGTCAATTCGCGGTTGATGAAAGAAAAGGTTAACAAGCAATTGAGACAGTTTTTACAGTATTTTTAAGTATGTAAGAACATGCATTAGTGGTTAGACATTGCTTATGTATAGTCGGGGTAAGAAAAGGTTCGTCACTTTTCGACCTTAACTCGTTGACATAGAGTCGAAAAGTGACGAACCTTTTCTTACCCCGACTATACAGTCGAAAAAACAAAATCGCATATCAAGGTGGAACCTTTTTGTGGTATTTAATAAATCTGCCAAAAATTTCATCGTAAATTTATTGTGAAAGCGTTCCACCCTGGTTGGATTCACAGTTTCTTCAATTTACTGAGTAACACTGACAATCAGATGAGTGAGTATAATTATATAATAAATCAATAGTTTAAAAAACACGCTTTTATAAATGCACGTACAAACAAAAATAAATTAAGGATCGTTCAAGTTGTCTCTATTTCTGGGCTGAAGTATAAACTATGTGCTTTTAATTATAATATTTGAGTGTAAAAGCGTGGGGCGCTAGAACAGGAATTTAATTTAAACCCGATGGGATTGTGTCGTTTTATTGTGGAGTGCCTTTGACCATCTTCCAGCTCCATCATCAGACCTTACCATCTGGGATCAAAGTGCTCGTCAAGACGAATCAAACGAGCCCAAACCCGATGGGGTTGTGTCGTTTTATTTCGGAGTGCCTTGGACCATCTTCCAGCTCCATCATCAGACCCTGGTTACCATCTGGGATCAAAGTGCTCGCCAAGACGAATCAAACGAGCCCAAACTCGACAAGAGTTGTGTCGTTTCATTGTGGAGTGCCTTTGACCATCTTCCAGCTCCATCATCAGACCCTGGTTACCACTTGGGATCAAAGTGCTCGTCAAGACGAATCAAACGAGCCCAAACTCAACGGGTTTGTGTCATTTTAATATAGAGTTTCTATGGCCACCATCCAGTTCCATCATCAGATCAGCTCCATGTTACCATAATATTGCATTGTCATCCAATTTACACATACGTGCATAATTTCAGCTCAACCGGAAACCGGAAAGTGGGTCAAAATCATGTTCAAAGTTTCCATTACAGACTTAGTTACATACACGACGACCTAATAAAAGCGTGTTAATGATATTGAAGCAGGTTCTAATCAGTTTCATGCTAAGCTGTCGGTATGAGAATAAAAAAAAATCAAAAGGCATTTACTTCAAGATTATAATAGTCGAATACTTAATAGTTATGGAAATAATACTGTATTCGACAAAAAATACATCTACCAACTTAAATTTCAATATAAGCTATACCTATAGCTAACTTTTTTATTTACTGGTAAATTGTCTGTACTTAACGACCGGGGCCCAATTGCATAACAAAATACAAGCAAACAGTATTGGTGAATTTCAATACAAAATAGCTAATACTATTAGCTTGTAATTTGTTATACAATTTGGGCCCGGATAGTCCAGTTGAGGACCTGACCACCTGATTACGAAGATTGAGGTCCCGAGTTCTATCCCAAGTCAGGGTAGATTTAATGTGTTTGAAAAATATGAGCGTTTGTTCTGGAATCATGAGTGAATTTACATATCATATCTATGTATTTGAGTATATTTATCCGTTACCTACCTAGTAAACATAATACAAGTGGTCTTACTTTGGGTCTAAGACAATTGGCTACTTTCCTAACTAGTCACTCTTTTAGATTATCAAAAAATATTGGACACGTATTTTTTATTTTGTCAATTAAACAAAAAATTACGAAGATATGGCGCGTTGAAGTTTCGCGTGACGTCACTTGTTCCTACACTTTGTATGAGCGTTTTAGGAACAAGTGACGTCACGCGGAACTTCAACGCGCCATATCTTCGTCATTTTTTGTTTAATTGTCAAAAGAAAAATTACGTGTCTAATATTTTTTGATAATGTAAAATACGGACTAAGAAGAATTATTATTTTTTTACCTAGGAAACATCCCTATTGGTGTAAAGTGTCCCGAGATTGATAATAATATATTTACTAGCTGATATATCAAACGTTGTTTTGGTATATAAATTATTACCTATTCTCAGACATATCAAATAATAGAGAAAAAATTGGTCAAGCCATTTCGGATGAGTTCCATAGCAAACACCGTGAGTACCGTGACACTAGATTTTTATATATTAGTGATTTAATTTTATTCAAACGTACCTCATTAAAACACAGGAGATTCGATTTGTAGCATTCGAACAAGGCGGATGTAGACAGTTTCTAATTTTGGTATTTCTGTTTCTTTGGCTTGTTGAAGTATAATTTTGATAGTGTTTTATGCGGCGATTAACCTTAACTATCAGTGATCACAAAATTCTATATTGCTCTCGTGCCTGACATTTTTTAATGCGCAAGTTGTCTCCACGTAGTTTCTGGAATTTTACTATCAAGTTTGCAAAAACTAGAACTCCCAATGAGAGCTTACTTTGACACTGGCGAAATTGTCCATAAATAGGACAGAAGCCATATTTTTAAATAAATAATAATAATAATAATTAAAACACAAGTTCGAGTGACCATTCAGCATTTTTTTGCTATAATAGCTGATATAAAAATGAGTACCTGGGCGACCGAGCTCTGCTCGGGCAGAAACTCGGTACCAAGCGTTTTCCCAGAGATAAGACCAAGCTAGATCAATTTTTCATCCCCGAAAACCCCCAAATACCAAATTTCATCGAAATCGTTGGAACCGTTTTCGAGATCCTGATTATATACACCGGAGGGGTGGGGGTGGGGGGGGTGAGAGGGGGGGAGGGGATGCGGGGGAGGGAGCGTGGGGGTGTTAAAGGGGGGATGAAAATTTCATTGATTTTGCCGTAGGATGCACCGTTTTCAAGATATTTGACAAAAACACCGGAGGGGGTGGGGGGGGGGGGTGAGTCACGTTAAACTATCGTCCGTAAACCGACTTTACAGACAACCGGCTTTTCCTGTTCTGTGCTCCCAATAGGGAACGTGCACATAGACGGTGCTGCCAACTGGTGCCATAAGGGTGCCATCAATTTGAATGTTTTACTTTGATAAGTTTGTTTTACTGTCCGCATAGTGTCTCTTCTGTCGCATTAGTGCTGCCGCCTATAGTTACTGCACGTTCCCTTTAATACTTTTTCTAACAAAAAAGTAACTTTTTCTCACAAAAAAGTAACTTTTTCTCACAAAAGAAGAAACTTGACGTTTTCTCATAAAAAATAAACTTAAAAAATAAAACTAAAAATCTTGAAAAAAAACGTGGAATCGAACCGAGGTCGGCTGGATGCGCGACCACCCGATTTCTAATGTGCCATTATGATCTGCTCGAAGCCGGCGAAATTTAGCTTTATATTCTAATGCAAACAAAAATAGCCGGAAAACACGAGTAAAAGCGATTTTCTGAAAATGAAACATAGCTAGATCAGTTTTTCATCCCCGAAAACCCCCACATACCAAATTTCATCGAAATCGTTGGAGCCGTTTCCGAGATCCTGATTATATATATATATACATATATACAAGAATTGCTCGTTTAAAGGTATTAGATAGATAAATTACTTACTTGGTCGACAATACAAAGCAGCATAACAAAATCAAGTAGCTAAACGCGGTTATATGTTATTCGTTGCTGAAATTTTGACAGAAATAGTGTAGTTTATCGAAAACCAGGCATTTTTCGTCGCCGCTGAGTTGATTACGGTTGCACATAGAATGGAATTACACTCTTTTGCCCACTGATCCAACACGAATACAAATCCTGACACCGGTCCCACCGATCCGATCCAAGCTTTGAACCTATTGTTTTAAAGTTTGAATTGCAATTTGTCAACCACCTACCAGTTTGTTTGAAGTCTTTATTTTTGTTCGGAAGCGATTCGCATTTTTCACAATTACTCGGACGTTTCCACGTTAATCTATCTTCTTTGTGTCACAGTTGAATTTAATTTTCTAGCTGGAAACGTTATTGACTTTCGTTCATTTCATTTTAAACACGAGTGCTGATTTAAAGATCGACCTCATCGTTGCTCAAATTGCAATGACGCACAGTCAGCAGAATGACGTGCCGCATGCGTCACTTTTTTGACGCATAGCTCTAAACCGTCTCATAATGGCATTGATAAATATTCGAAAACATCTATTACCACATTCTTTGCCAATAACGCGCTAGGCGTGTTCTCACTTCGTAGGACATTTGGCTGTCACCTTTTTGACAGAAAGGAAAGCGCATGACCAAATATTGTCACAAAACTTTATGGGCTCTATATCTAAACCACCGCTATATTAAACGACCGCTTTAGCCTAGTTGGTAGTGACCCTGCCTACGAAGCAAGAGGTCCTGGGTTCAAATCCCGGTAAGGGCATTTATTTGTGTGATGAGCACGGATATTTGTTCCTGAGTTATGGATGTTTTCTATGTATTTAAGTATTTATTTATCTATATAAGTATGTTTATCGTCGTCTAGTACCCATAGTACAAGCTTTGCTTAGTTTAGGACTAGGTCGATTTGTGTAAGATTGTCCGCTAATATTTATTTATTTATTTATTTTAAATCCCTAATGATTATTTGTCCTAATGTAATGTTTGTCCTAATGATCGTTTGTCCTAACTCTTTTTATTTAAAATCTATTAATTGTTCTGGATTTTTATAAAACAAACCTAACCTATAGAGTTCTAGAGGATAATCACAAAAAAATTCCTGAAAAATTCACGGTTTCCGAGAAATAAAGTGTTAGGACAAACGATCATTAAGACAAACATTACAATAGGACAAACGATGTTAGGGATTTAGAATGAGAACCAACTTTATGCTTAAAGCCTTTGTTTCTGTCAGCTTCTCTTTCACAAAAAGCAGCAGAAAAAACTACCGTTGCGGGACGCCACTAAATTCGCGACCGCAATTAAATTAGCCACACGTTGTATATCATATTACAGTCCGTTCCTAATTCAACTGTTTATATTCATGGGGACGGCTCCCGCGGCGCTTTACCACGACGGGCTGTGCAAAGTTAAGTTTGAATTTTTTTTTATTTTTCCAGTGATGGGCTCGTTTTGTTTTGCGTATGGTTTTGTGAATTGTTGTTTGTTGATAGTGCATACAAGAATTTCGTATCAGAAATTGTGAGGAATGGAATGTATGAAAGTTTGACTCAGAGAGATGACGTGTGAGCGAGAGGGTTAATGTTGGTAGGATAAGACTTGGCAAAGTGTTTTGTTTTTCATAATTATGGTACTACACAAATTATTACAGAACGAGCTTTAATGTTTTGCTACTGTAATAAATATCAGTAGCTTGACATGAAACCTCATAATAATTGCGGTCAAAAACTACATATATACTGTCAAAAATAAAACAGATCTATCGTGTTTTAAATTTCAAATGAAAAACGTAACTTTTTTTTTACATTATAGGCTTGTATTTGACCTTAATCACACCTGATGGAAAGCGAAGATGGAGCACGTTTGCCTAGGAAATGCTCATTCACTCTAGACTTGAAAGCGGCCAAACTTACTTTTTATTATTATTATTATTCCAAAGAAAAAAGTAATTTATGTAACGATTTAAAGCTGCTGTTCACAATAAAATCATATTTTTTTTTCATTCATTTTGTCATTTTAAACTAACATTCAACCATGCAAAAAATGCTAACTTTCACCATTAGACACAAATTGACTGACGAGTCTTTATCTGACCATTTATTAAAAATTCCAAACAAACGCAATTAAAAAGATTGAAAAGTAAATTTAATTACAAAATCTCAGCTGACTCGGGATAACGGAGGCATTCTTCGAATTAACTCCTTAAGCACCGCTCCGAATATAATTTAGATCTCAAATTTAACAACAGCCTCCATCGACGCAAACCCTTTCATTAAAATTGTTCAACCACAAAGATTTATAAGTTTGGCAACTCGAATGCGCGAAATGAAACTAATTAAAATGGGACGAATTGAGAGCAGCCCGTTTGAAGCGGATGCTTGGAGGGTTTGCTTTTCGGAAATTTGACAGCTTAACTGTACCATCCACACTAACTACATCGGTTGGTACAGTTGCCATCATAAGGTACCTACCACTACTGTACGACCTGTAATTGCCGACCTGGAATGTACGAGAATCCTGTAAGACCTGATAACTTGAGTCCTTTTAAATGCATGCAAAAATTTCGCTAATTTTCACTCAAAGGTTAACTGTAAGAGATTCCATTAAGGAATAAGTTTGCCTTTTTACATCTGTTTCCCTTGTAAATTGTTAATTTCATGCTTTATACACAATAAAAAGTTTACATACATACAAAACAGTAAAAAACTAATTTCAAGAATTTTAGAAATTCCTGCGGGAAAAGACAAATCGGGGTTTATTTATTCAATTCAACTGAACCATATCTCAGTTACTTTTCCTTTAAGACCATAGAGGTGCAGTAAAAGGGAAAAGAAGGGAAGAGAGGCGAAAGGGAATAGATAGGGAGTTGACCATAAATTTGATTTGTGCGCGAATGAACTCGCGGGAAAAGCTAGTGAAATATAAAATTGTGTCCTCTAAGACGTCAGCAGCTAACAAAACACTATCCAAACCTTATTTCCGGCCTTCAATCTTCAAACGTGATCCTTATAATTGAGCGAAGGAAAGAACAAGAGTATAATTCGATTGCTACGCACGCCGTAGCACTCTACGCTACGTAGAGCTCTACCAAGTTCGTAGCACAACACGCTTAACTTCCATTAAATACATTGCTATGGGTATATTGACAAGATTCACCTTTAATTAACCTTTTTTGTAGTAAATCAAAATTATTGGTCAACATTTTTACTGCAAAGTCGGGCGAAGTGACTGTAATATTACTTGATGGATTGGAGAGAGAGTAAAACTCTAGTAGGTTTTATGTCAATAGAGAAGCGTTTATTAACAGAAACTTTGATTATATCATTTGGATTGTCGCTGATACAAGCAATATGCGTTTATGTAGCAGTAAACTATGGTGTTACTGCTAAACACTAAAAGTGGCCACGCATACTACATGACATAATTAAGCCCTTCAAAGAACACCAGAATCAGTAGTTCTTCTTTAGGGACCCGTACCCAAAGGGTGCCAATAGGACCCTGTTACTGAGACTCCGCTGTCTGTCTGTCAGTCCGTCCGTCTGTCGCAAGGCTCTATCTCTTGAATTGTAATAGCTAGACACTACAAATTTTCACCGATTGTGTATTTTATTGCTGTGACCGCTATACCAACAAGTAACGCGTTCCCCTGGGTTTATAAAATAAGAAATATGAAACTTTTATTGTTTAAAACCTCACATTTTAACTTTTAACAAAAATAGAGAGCGCTTTTCATGAACGTTGCACTTTAAAAATGTGACCGTAACTATTTTTCAGGCCAAACTCTGATATTGTAAGTATTTTCTCATGAAGGTATTTTGGAAGCGAGCAAAACAGCGGATTAAAGTTAGTAACCTAACTGGTAGTTAGCTCGTTGAAATGGCAATAGGCAGGACATATAGGTAGCATGTAGAATAGATGGCCGTTGGGGCCGAAAAGTTCTCGTGTGGAGACCACGGACTGGCAAGCGCAGCGTGGGACGTCCACCAACGAGATAGACGGACGATTTGGTAAGGCCGCAGGTTCAAGGTGGATGCAAGTCGGTTCCAACCAAAATGTTGATGGTGAAAGTTAAAAAAATGAAATGAAAATAAAAATATTTATTTCTTTAAAAATATTAACAATACAGAGACAAGGAGACCTAGTAAGTATAGGTATACCTGTGTCAGGAAGACCCGCTCCTCTATAACTACTGTTAGCATTAGTTTTACAAAATAAAACAAAGAAACAATAATAATAATTCTGACTAAATTTAAATATTTGAAAGGTTTGTTAGCGTGTGTTGATGTAGGTAGATCAGTGTGTGTGTGTGTGTGTGTGTGTGTGTGTGTGTGTGTGTGTGTGTGTGTGTGTGTGTGTGTGTGTGTGTGTGTGTGTGTGTGTGTGTGTGTGTGTGTGTGTGTGTGTGTGTGTGTGTGTGTGTGTGTGTGTGTGTGTGTGTGTGTGTGTGTTGGTAACGTATAATTGCCAAAACAGTGGTATTACAATCCAATTTCATGTATCCGTCCATCAAATGGAAATAAGCGGCAATTTATAAACCACAATCAACATACAATATTTTATGAATAATTAACCAACTACAAAACTAAAATAAATCCTTTGATGGGCAACAATTAGCGGGAAAGCGGTGGCACATCAAACGGAATTCGTATAATAAATCAAAACGGTCAAACCGCCGCATTCTCGAATACACATCAAAGTTTACGAAGGGTCCAAGGGATAGGTGATCATAAACTTGAGTGTGTTCAAGGAATTAATGATCTTCATTATTTGAGGACTTCATCCCAGCCTATATCCCACGCGGGCCCAGTGTGGATTGGGAACTTCACACACACCATTGAATTTCCTCACGATGTTTTCCTTCACCGTAAAGCTCATGGTAAATTTCGAATGTAATTTCGCACATACATTCCGAAAAACTCAGAGGTGCGAGCCGGGATTTGAACCCACGACCCTCTGCTTGAGAGCCTATAGGTCAAACCGCTAGGCCACCATTTGAGGACTGATAGGTAGGTTTTAACCTTTGCAAAGCTTTGTCAAATACAACAACTTTCACTCATAAGCCATTACATCGGAATTTGACGCGAATTTGAACCCTACAGAAATGCATGTAGGTAAATATCGCTCTGCTCGCCGTGACTCATATATCCGTCGTTGGCGTAGAACTTGCAGTGCGGATATATCCGTCGTTGCCGTCGAAAAAATTAAAATGAACCCAGATTCGTTCAATAACCCCTGGACATTTAAATCAGGAAAAAAAAATACCATTTTTTATGCCAAATTTTGTGGATGAGAATTTTGTAAATTTTTTACCATATAACAAACATACGGACGATGCAAGTTAAATAAAAGCTTGTAGGTGAATACTTTGTCAACTTGCACCATTATCTGAATCCAGTTGTATCCAGTGGAATAGCCAAGCATTCAGAGTGGCACCTTTGATCGTCCGCCTACCGCATTCCAAGGTTTAGCACTGTTTCATTTTTGGACCCTTGTATTGAGTGGGAATTTCAGTGAACTAAAATCAATGACCTTCGTTCACTGCGACGCATGTTTGTAGGTTAGAAAATCTGTTTTATAAAGCCTTACTTCTTACTTATTAAATTATACCTATAGATGATTTTAAACGGAACTTATCACGCAAACAACATTGACCTCGACGACGGTCAAAAGTTGACAGTCAACTCGTGACCACGGCCGCTGCAATGTGGCCGAAACGTCGAGGTAAGTATTGTTTGCGTGATAAGTCCCGTTTAGTATAATAATTATGAGTGAAACTCACGAAAGTTTAAAACAGTTTATAGACCATGGTGTTTTGGACGCTTATTACTTTACTGACCAGTGTTGCTATACTTATTTACTAGCTGGGTGCAATGACCTGAAGTGGGTCTTGGCTGACCTGGACTGGCTGGTTGGCTAGCTGGACCGGCAAACGCAGTGCAGGTAGGCCTCCAACAAGATGGTGCGACGACCTGGTTGAGGTTGCGGGAACGCGTTGGATGCGGATGGCGCGGGACCGATCTGTTTGGACATTGATTTTATTTTTCCAGAACTGGTAAAACTTCATCTCTCCGCCCGTTACTAGGCAATAGTTGAGTTTTGAGACACTTATTACACATTTTTTTTTCTCAGATAGGTAAGCGATAAGGCCGCCTATTACTTAACTTATATATTTTTTCGCATGTACTTGTTTTTTTTGTATTACTTTCTTTGTGGTGATAAAGAGTCATTTTATGTGTCTGTGTGTGTAAATGAGGCTTTGGGCTTGTAGACATCCATATAAGACTAAGATTGGCATTTTAACGTCACTCTTACGCACGAGTGAGGTTCAGGTAGTGACCTCTGTCAATCACTCCGTAAAATACTAATTGAGCCATAAATATTCAGGCTACCAAAGTGGACGTATCGATCTTTGATTTAGCTCACAGTCTACTTACTCGACTGCGTGACGGAATATTGTGTTATTCGAGTTTGTTACCAAATTTTCGGCTAAACCTATAGATAGGCATTAGGCTAACGAGCACTATTCATTTTCGTAAAAACACAAATGTTACAAGTGTTACAAATGTTTTGGACGACCGGATAGCCTAGTTGTTAGAGAACCTGACTACGAAGCTTGAGGTCCCGGGTTCGATTCCCGGTCGGGGCAGACATTTGTGTGAATAATACGAATGTTTGTTCTCGAGTCTTGGGTGTTTAATATGTATTTAAAGTATGTTTATCCGTTGTCTAGTACCCATAGTACAAGCTTTGCTTAGCTTGGGACTAGGTCAATTATTGGTGTGAATTTTCCAGTGATATTTATATTTATATTTATAATTTTCTGGGTCATTTTTGTGAGGTCTTTTCATACAGTTTATAATGGATCGTCAAAAAACTGACACAGATCAAATGTATGGAAAATTAGGGACATTTTTTTTAGGGTTCCGTACCCAAAGGGTAAATACGGGACCCCTATTACTGAGACTTCACTGTCCGTCCGTCCATCTGTCTGTCTGTCCGTCTGTCTGTCTGTCTGCCTGTCCGTCTGTCACTGTAAACGGGTGAACCGATTTGGATGCGGTTTTTTTTATTTGAAAGTAGGTTTGTCAAAATTGGTTCAGACATTTCAAAGTTATCAGCTCTTTTGTTAGCCGCGATCTTAGACGCATAATGGGCATAAGTTATTATATATATAGATATGCACGTAACTCAATTTTGAACAAAATGTCAGATACGTCCTTTTTCCTTGAGACGGCAGCACATTACGCAATAATGTGGGGTAAAGCTTTAATGTTTTAACAACTCTTGTTTTCTTGTTCCTACGCTGTACCCCAATTCCGTAGGCAAAGATTTTACCGCACCCTTATAAAAAGGCTTAATTAAACATTCGTATGATGTAAGGCATTAAATTTTTAATATGCCTTCGACTCGATTACTACATTCTAGGGCTGGAGTCACGCTTTACCACCTTACGCCGTACACGCGACGCATAAATAAACTTAACCAGAACATTTATTGTAGCAGATTAGGCACGAAATCTTTTCACTCACCGACCACTTTATCACCGGCATCATCATCATCATTTCAGCCGTAGGACGTCCACTACTGAACATAGACCTCCCTCATTGATACCCAATCATTACGGTTGAAAGCGCCTTCCATCTTTGAGCCTTTAACCTTTACCAAATCGTCCGCCAATGAGATGGTCGGACGATGCGCTAGCCAATTCGACACCGACAGCTGGAGGAATTGCCAGATTCAAGTAAATAAATAAATAAATATCACGGGACAATTCACATCAATTGAACTAGTCCCAAAGTAAACAAAGCTACTACTACTGGGTTAACTAGGTACTAGGCAACAGATATACATACTTATATACGTATACAGTAAGTTATATATACTTAAATACAAATAAAAAACTAAGACTCGAGAAGAAACATTCGTATTTTTCATACCAATATCTGCCCCAACGCGGGAATCGAACTCGGAACCTCAAGCTTCTTAGTCAGTAGTTTTTTAACTGCTAGGCCATTTGATCGTCAAAGTGGCAGTGGGCAGGGCACAACGATCGTAGAACTGGCCGTTGGGGCCAAAAGTAAATAAATAAATAAATAAATATCACGGGACAATTCACACCAATTGACCTAGTCCCAAAGTAAAATAGGTAAAGCTTGTATTATGGGTACTAGGCAACGGATAAACATACTTAAATATAGATAGATACATACTTAAATACATATTAAACACCCAAGACCCGAGAACAAACATTCGTATTTTTCATACAAATATCTGCCCCGACACGGGAATCGAACCCGGGACCTCAAGCTTCATAGTCAGGTTCTCTAACCACTAGGCCATCTGGTCCTCTGAAGGTTCTCGAGTGGCGTCCGCGGACTGGAAAACGCAGTTTAGGTAGGCCTCCAACGAGATGGAGCGACGACCTGGTTTAGATTACGGGAATTCGTTGGATGCGGATGTCGTAGGACCGGTCTATACGCGTAACTTGAGGCCTTGGACACAAAAAAACGTTAAAGAGAAAAATAATTTTTCAGCCTCCTAACTTCATTAAAAGAACAATTATATTTTTTTTTTAAGATGAGCGTCGCCACGTCGCGGTACCGATAAGTGGAGAAGCATAATTAGTTCACAGGATATTTTAGTGAAGAGAAAAAATGATTTATTTATTACTTTTTACAGTTTTTTTTTGTGTCAGCCATTTAAATAATTTAATATTTCTTTTTTAGTTTCATTTACTTTTAAATTTTTTTAAGTGTTGGTTAAGATTAGTTTTGATTAATACCTATTGTCTAGTCATTTCAGACCTACTGCCACAATGACAGAATTTGAAGTACATTTTCAAAGTCAAAATAATAATATATTTGTTTAATAGGGCCGATTTTCCAATCCCCAGATAAAAGTATCAGTCAATTAATTAAAACTATTGCTTTAATATTCTGAAGCCTAAGGAAAACAAGGACAGAGCTTACATTCATCTGACAGATACTTTTATCTAGGGATTGAAATATGGGCCCTTAGGAATAATTATAACAAGCTCATTATGAAAGACGAAAAATCTACCATCGCTTCGGAAAAACCCTGTTGGGAAGTATCCCGCTAGAAATAGTTTCATTTTTGCCATTTGCGTTACGGAACTGTAAGAGAACGCGTTCTACGGCTCTGGAAGGTCGTCGAACCCAGCGATTAAGGCAGTTAGCCAAATGAATACGTGCTTAAAACTTTACCGAGTAGGCTGTGTCTAGTTACGCGAGGAACTCCTGTTCACTGCAAAAATCAATAGAAAAGCTACAATAGACTTACAAAATTGGAGCAAATCACCGACAATTCGCGAAAACTGTGTTGTGCTAACACTTAGGGTGCACTTTGTTGAGACAAAGCGAAGCAAAGATATCATAAAATTTTAATTCCGAATGTGTCTTAAAACTTCGTCTGTGCAGACTTCGTTTATCATTATCCCGCGAAAATCTTGGAGATTAAAACTATCTAATAACTAATTAACTATACGAACTATCTTAGTGCGCGTTTGGCAGCCGCTGTGACGTGTTTTCATCAATGTACTAAGCCACTTGCCGAAATCAACGGGCAGAAAAAACGGTATATAAAAGTGACGGATGCAAGAGCCTATAACGTAATTTTGTGTCGCGACTTAAAAATCCATTTATTTATTTATTTATTTATTTGAAAATATTATGGTTACATGACCTTACAGAACATCCAATGCGCCATGAAACCTAAACTTAAAGAAAACAATGAGCTTAATAAAACAATGAAATTATTACTTACATAACGAAAAAAAAAAAAAAAAAAAAATAAACAAAATAAAAAAATAACAATGAATCATGAAATAATTAAAATAAAGTGCAATTAAGATTATAAATAAAATAAAATTAAACCCTCACAGATGTAGGCCTGGCATCCATCATCTCACAGAATCTCAGGCACTCACTTCTCACAGCAGTCCATCGCCACGCAAACAGGTTGCACTCTGGTGCTGATGCCAAGAGCGCATTCAACTGCGCAAGAGCACGAACCAGCGGAGAGTTCAGGCGTGACACGGTGCGGCTCGCGGGCAATGCCAACAGATCACGTCGCCGTGGTCTGAGGGCAATCCTAGGGACATCCGGTACACGGAATCGCACAAGTCGACTCACCAGTTCCGGACAATCCGATTCACCACGCAGAGCTCGACACGCAAACGTCAATAAACTAAAGTTACGTCTCACTTCCAACGAATTGTAGGCTAAGGTCCCAAGGAGAAACTTCGTTGGATAAAGAAACGGGTAGTATCCGTACATTTTTTTGTATAGAAATCTTAAAAAGGCTTTTTGTACCTTTTCAAGAAGCAAAGTATAAGCGTATTCGTAAGGATGCCAAACAATCGACGATGTCTCAAGCTTACTTCTCACTAGGGCATTAAAGACGAGTTTAATGGCAACAGGATCACTAAAGTCACGAAGGTTGCGGATAACGAAGCCCAGTCTTCGATAACAGCTGGCAGCAAGCGATGACATGTGCTCATGAAAAGTAAGCCGCAAATCGAAGACCACCCCAAGATCCTTAACAGAGAACACGCGGTTTATAGGCTCTGATCCGAGCATATACTGCGCATGCAACGGCATGTGAGCACGGCTAAACGTGCAAACGCAACACTTGCTCGCGTTGAAAAGCAGCTTGTTTTCAATGCTCCAACGAAGAACCGAGTCAATGTCCCCTTGCAACAACTCACAGTCAGTACTTTGCTCCACTCCATATACCAACTTGAGATCGTCAGCATATAGAAGACAGTGGGCTGACAGAAGAACAGACTTCAGGTCGTCTATCATGATGCCAAATAAGAAAGGTCCTAGTATGGAGCCCTGACTAACGCCAGACCGGGTATGATATGGGGCCGAAACGAAACATCCATGCTGGACATACTGCTTCCGATCACGCAGATAACTAGCAAAGAAAGACAACAAAGCAGGAGAAAAGCCAATCCGATCCAGCTTCGCCAGCAGCACATCGTTATCCACGCGATCGAAAGCCTTTGCAAAATCAAAGTATAGGACATCCACTTGGATGCCTCTATCCAGATGTTCAGAAATGCTATCTACCAAAATCAAAAGGTTAGTGTCAACAGAACGGCTACGTCTGAAACCGTGCTGCGCGTCACAAAGAAATGGTTTTACCTGTGCGCACAGAGTTCGGTGGAGTATCGACTCAAAGAGCTTAGCCAAAGTGGAAAGGACGGCAATGGGCCTGTAGCTCTCCACAAAAGAAGGTTCATTTGCCTTAGGGATAGGTCTCACTCTGGACACCTTCCAGCGAAGAGGGTAAGATCCAGTGCCAATCGCCAAATTAAATATAAAGTGTAAAGGGACTTTAAGGTACTCCATGCATCCCTTTACAACAAACGCTGGCACGTTATCCGGCCCTATGGCGCAATTAGCTTTAAGACGCTTTATCCCAGACACAACTTCTTCCATCGATATCGCATCAATATGGATGTAGTTAGCACTGCGGCTTAAATCCCCATCACCCCGAACGTTAGGATCAAGAAGGGGGGTGTCAGGTAAAAATACCCCAGAGAAATAGCTAGCAAACGCGTCAGCCACCTCCGCACCAGCAAACTGCTTTCCATCAAACTCTACACTCCCAATGAAACCTCCCTTAGACTTCAGGCCATCCAAGTGCTGCCAGAAAGTTCTAGGATTGTCCCTTACTTTGCTCTGAATTCGGGCAATATAGTCGTCATAAGCAGATTTCATTCGAACCTTCAACTCAGACCTCAATTTTGCGAACTTATAATAATATTCTTTATTATTTGTACGTTTCCACTCTCGATGCAAGTTACTTTTTAGTCTCAAGTCACTAATGAGGTCCCCGTTAAACCAGACGGGATAGCGTCTACTCGGCTTCCTCGGACGACTACGTTTAGGAACACATGTGTCAAAAATCTCGTATAAAGTTTGATAAAAACTATCTACAGCACCGTCGACATCACTAGCACTAAGAACTTCCTGCCAGCTTACCTCAGAAACAAGTTTGTACATGAGATCGTAATTACCTTTAGTGAAGTTCCAATCCTGAGCCATGTCCACGTTGCTAGGAGCTAACCGTTCAGCTGGGACACGACGCGCCAGACAGTCAGTTGGAATTGAGATCTCCAAAGGAGGGTGATACATATCAGACCTCGGAACTAGCCCTCCTCCCGGCATCTCGGACACGGTACCCAGAATGCGTTCTGACACCAGCACGACATCCAACTTGCCGCCATGTGCATTCATCACCTCATTCTTCTCTTTTAAACCGCATACAGCTAAAAAATAACAATAATAGGTTAAGACATTTTGGGATGTATATGCCGGATTCAAATTCAAGTCACCGACTATTAGCACTGCACATTTCAACTTTTCAACCACTGACTCCACCTTCTGGGACCAACTCAGGTAGGTTTCATCCGTTGCATTAGGCGGAATGTACACCACACACAAATAACAAGTAATTTGGTCAATAACGCACGAAGCCCACAAATCTTCCCCACTTGGAGTTTCGAAATCTCGACAACGCTTGAGAAGAACTCCTGGTCTTGCAGCCATGAGCACGCCGCCGCCACGCGCGCCCGTGGCACGGTCCCGGCGCAGCACGCTCCACCCGCCGCATGTGAGCTCAGCGTCATGAACAGCATCGGTAAGGAACGACTCAGTCACAGCAACCACATCGCAATCAAAAGATAAAAGGTTCTGCCTAAAGAAATTAAGTTTCGTGTTGAGTCCTCTCACATTCTGATACACGATGCCTATCGACGACCCTGATTGTTTCCTGTCTGACGATCGGAGCCGCCTGGATCCGTGCGGTTGTCGCGCGATTTCCGAAAAAACCATTCCTTCACACGAGCATTCTCGGGCCATGCTTCCGCAGAAAGACATTTGTCGTACAGTTCAGGAGGAACTCCTATTTTGTACGACTTGTAAGCCCTCTTAGGTTTGAGCTCATGGACTGAGCAAGTTTTCTCAGGACACATTGATTTTAAGTAATCACGTATATCGTCCGCGCCTGACATCATGTTCCACAGGTGTATGTATTTCTGGAACTCTACCGCCTTAAGCGACGTGATTTCGGGTCCCGCAGTACACCGCAGAGAAGTGAAACGTTTATTATTTGGTCCAGCCTTCTTGACCTTGACCCAGGCCGGGCTCTCAGTTTCAATATGAGCAGCATCTATTTCACCATCGGTAAGAGTCGCACTCATCGTCCGCTCCGAACTACCATCCCGGGAACGTACATGCGCCGCCTCAGCATCCCTCACTTCGTCACGCAGTTCCACGAATACTGGCTCATTTCTTACAGCTTTAGAAGGTTTTTGCGCACCCCGCGTCTTGCGCCTCCGATTTGGCTTTGGCACAGACATGGCGTCGTTAGCAGGTCTCATACCCTTGGAATTCTCGCAACGACATTGTCTCGCAGATGCAAGTTCTAATTGCTCCAACCTTTCGTTGACTTTATCCAGCTTTTTGGAACAATCAGTGAGTGCAGCATGATATTTTGACATAGAAGACAAGGCATCGGCTAATTGTTCCGAGAGCATGCTCATCTGGTCCCGAATCTGGTTTATTTCCGAGACCAAAAGTGCTGCTTCACCCACCAGTTGAGTATGCAAAAAAGGGCTTCCACTTTTCTTCGGCTGCGACCGAGCATGAGGTGACGGTTCTTCGCTCCTATTCCTAACCGCGACGTTTTTGACAGTTAGCGGCGTACCAACAGGTGTCTCACAGTTCCGCCTAGTCTGTTTGTAAATAATACAGCATTCAGGGCATACCCATGTATCTCTCTCCGTCCCAGTAAACTTTTTATTTATGCATGATGAGTGGTATATCTTACCACAAGACGTCACCATGCATTGGATGTACTCCTCACCGACTGCGAGCTCGAACGAGCAACCATGGCAGATTAACTCCGCACTATCGCCTCTTTGGATTGCCAACATATTTCGTCCTTGAAACCCGCAAGTCGCACCAAATAGCAGCAGGACGGCGTATCACGTCGTAGCGCTTCGTAGCGCTTCGAAACCGAACCAAACGAACCGTAGCAATGGCAACTCAGGAGCTTCAATTTGTGGCTGGCAACACTTCAAGGAATGTCAGCTGTCACTGCCCGGCCGGCTCCAATGTCAGCAAGACGTCAGAATCAGTTGACCGTATGGTGTGTTTACCTTTCTTTTGGTAACGAAATTATGTGCAAAATTTCTGCTAAATTACCGTGTGTTGTCAAATTTGAAGATCAACGTTTCCGCGAATATGCTCACCGTTGTATAATAAGGTATACGATCTCCATAATACTCAGTCTTCAACCGATTCACATACGCGACTTCACAGATGAACTTTCCACAGCGAATTTGAGAGTTAAAGCCTAGGTGTTAATAACTTAACAATTTAAAAACCGCGTAAGCTTCCAGAGTGATTGTTTACTTGGCCAGGGTTGCCATTAATATACTGATTTCCATACAAAACTCACCGTCACACCTATTAGAGCCATGTTGAATTAAACCATTATGAAACATATGGGTAATATGCTAAGCAGGCCGCGGAATCTTAACACTCGGTCACGCAATCCACATTATTGGAAAAGCAAAAGAAAATAACCACATACCAACTAGGGTGAAGTACCCAGTAGTCAGCCAGGCACCGGTCATACACAGCTGAACATAGGCCTCCCCCAAGGCTCGCCAAACAGGTCGGCCCCGTGCCATCCGCGTCCAACGCGATCCCGCAACCTTAACCAGGTCGTCACTCCATTTTATTGGAGGCCAACCTACACTGCGTCTTCCGGTCCGTGGACGCCACTCGAGAACCTTTTTGCCCCATCGGCCATCAGTTCTAACGAGCGATGTGCCCTGCCCACTGCCACACTTGAGTCTGGCGATTCTTCGAGCTATGTCGGTAACTTTAGTTCATAAGCGGATTTCATCATTTTTAATGCGATCCCGCAGAGAAACTCCGAGCATAGCCCTCTTCATCGCCCTCTGAGTGATTTTGAGCTTTCTTATGAGGCCCATCATTAGCGGCCACGTCTCAGTGCCATAAGTCATCACTTGCAACACACACAGGCACCGTTACTCAGCCGTTTATCAGTGTGAGGAGTACGAAAGAAATCTCTCATGCTCTTCCCACTCGTGCGAAAGATTGACAGAGGCCGACCGTCGGTGCCTGGTTGACTACTGGGTATTTTATCCTACGTATGAAATCAAAGTCATTCAAACCACAGCTAGTTTAAAAAGTTGGTAAAAAAAGCTGTTTAATACGTTCCGCTTTTATTTCAGTGGACGCGTGACTTGTACTTAAGTTTTTGTTTCTGGCAGTTTGGTATTTCTTTTGATTTTTTTGTGGCTTTCTCGTCCGTTAACGATATCGGGGAAGAAAGTTTGTTGAAGTGGTTTGTTATTTCAAAGTTTTACCAAGTTTGGTAAATGTAAATTTACTTGACTGCCGAATATATGCAAATTACTAGGCTCTTTTGGATACTTCAGTCATCATTCTGCGAGATATCTAGAATTATCTTTACCCATTATCATTTGTTTTTATCAGCAGTACGGTAACTGGACAAAGTCTATTTTTTTAAACGAAAAACATACAAAAACATACCTATACCTAGATATATTTTTTCTCTTTTAATCTTTCTTCCTCTTTCTCTTATTTTTCCTTTGTCTCGATGCTTATTACTTTACTGTAATTATCATGATGTATTAATGTGTTTTTCTACGCGCTTTATGTAGGTAGTACTAACATTTTCTTTTTCATATTTTTTTTGTCACGAATACATTTGCTGAGCTGCCCGTCTGGTGGCTCGCCCTCCCTCCGGTAAGCTGTAAAAGCCGTCCAGGCTAACAGCAACAGTCAGTCAGTCGAAAAAAAAAGTCACGAATACAAATGTTCTTTCATTCCTTTTTCTTTCAATTTCACCACGGGGCACGTGAGCAACCCGCCAGAAATTTTGAAAGCTTGCATACGCCAATCGAGCGGTATGGCGCCATCTATTGTAACTTGCACAAGTCACGGCTCCACATCATCATCATCATTTCAGCTTATATACGTCCCATTGCAGGGCACAGGTCTCCTCTCAGAATGAAAGGGCTCACGACTTCTACAAGTTTGAAGTGGCATTGGGAAGGCATAAGAAATATTGTACCACTTCTACTTAAAAATTTTAGAAAAATGCATTGTGGTGTAATTGGCAGCATACCTTGGCTATACAATGTTCGAATTCCGTCTGGCGCGCCAAAAAACTTTGTCGTTTTAAAAAAATCTTATCTTTGCCTAAAAAAGAATAACGTAACTGACTGACTAACTATCAATTGTATTGTCAGTCAAAACCATTTAAGCTACAACTTAGATAATTTACAGCTCTTTTGTAAGCTGCGGAAGGGATTTAAGACCCATAATGGGCACAAGAAAGTATTTGAATAAATTAAAAACATACATTTTGTTTTTTTTTTATTATATTTTAACAAGTGTATTCACCAAAACAAAACATATAATTTAATTCGTGTGTTTTACTAAGAACTGCCTTGCTTTATGCTGCTTGATGCCTGGTTCTGGGCGTTTTTTTTTAATACTTACGAAGGCAGGCGTAAATAACACATTTAAATAATTAAAATTTAAGAAAACGACTTAAATGAGTTTTAATCGAGAAATTTCAAAGATACTTGATTTGATGTCCATGGTAAATATTTTACTGAAGTATGTTACTTACCAAACTTTGAACATTTTTTAATCACGCCACATTTAACATGATTACCTTGTAGCATGTTGGAGCGCAGTTTATAAGTAGGTTAAGGTTTTAATCCGTACGACCTTCAACGTTTAACTGGCAACTTATAAATTTTACTAATTATACATAGTTTTTTTCACATAAAACTGATCCCTGATTGACTTCTATCTCAACTGATGAAATGACTTTTCTATACCTACAACAAAATATAAAAATCATTGGTATTTTTTAAACATTCCCAATTTAACTGCTCTTCTATTTATTTATTTATTTATTTTAATTATAACACGACAAGCACTAAGCCGACAGCAAAACTACTTCCCATGAAATAAGGCTACGAAAAAGTGTCTAGAGAACAATATTTATTTATTCAACAGGGTAAAAAACAACAACAAACATAATAAAAAAAAGTGTCTTCAACTTATTTATTAGTATTATTTTGATAATATCCTAGATACCGTAACTTTCAATCTTCTAATAATTATTAAAATACAATCAACTATTGGGCTATACGTCTCAATTAAACCCCGATACGACGAAGTAATTAAAACAAAGTGGAAACGTAACGAAACGCACGTTATTTTCTACTCAACACAGCGACGCCGATTCACATGTAAATTTATTGTGGCAAGAATAATATTATTAAAAATAATCGCTGGTGAAAAAGCTGGTGGTTGCGTGACTCCTTGGAGAGAGGCTGGTGTCATGGTGACGGGCGAAAGCGAGTTGTATAACTTTTTCATTACCATCATCATTTCAGCCGCTTCATCGCTAGACTTAAGTGGCAGTGGGCAGGGCACATCGCCCGTAGAACTGACGGCCGATGGGGCCGAAAGGTTCTCGAGTGGCGTCCGCGGACCGGGAGACGCGGTGTAGGTAGGCCTCCAACAAGATGGAGCGACGACCTGGTGAAGGTAGCAGGAACGCATTGGATGCGGATGGCACAGGGCCGATCTGTTTGGAGAGCCTTGGGGGAGGCCTATGTTCAGCAGTGGACGTCTTTCGGCTGAAATGATGATGATGAGGATCATTTCAGCCGTAGGACGTCCAGTGCTGTTCATAGGCCTCCCTCGTTGATACCCAATGTCTCAAAGATGTCCTTATGTTCAGCAGAAGAACGCGAAGATTCGAGGAGAGATGCTGTGTGGGAGCGCTGCTGGGACAGTAACCGTCGGCTCCAACCACGGGGAATTGGGCTGAATGACTGTGCAAAACGATCGACAGCCCGCCTGACTCAGCAAGGCGTCCCCATACATCATCATCATGATACCCAATCATTACGATTGGAAACGGCTTCCACCTTGAACCTGCGGCCTTTACCAAATCGTCAGTCCATCTCGTTGGTGGACGTCCCATGCTGCGCTTGCTAGTCCGTGGTCTCCATTCGAGAACTTTCGGCCCCAACGCCCATCTGTTCTGCGTGCTATATGGCCTGTTTCGACATCATTATCACAGCCCATATACAGCCCACTGCAAAACACAGTCCTCCTTTCAAAATGAAATTTGGTGAGCCCAGTGTCGAAAAAAAAGTCAAATCAGTATAAGTTTTTTTCTTGTACAGTCAACAAGTCATGGAAACTGAATCACGTACCAGGGTGAACCCTTTTCATTGCAAATGTCATGTTGACATTCCATATATCTGCCAAAGAAACTATCGTGAAATTGGTTGCGAAAAGATCCCACCCTGGTAGGCGATTCAGTTACCTTGAGTGTACATTGTACATTATGTACAATCTATTACAAAGGTTTTGATACCTACCAGTTTTTTCAAATTCTAAATTACACCATAGTTTCCATTCACATTACACGTGTTGTTAAGAACTTCCTAGTTTGGTAACGGTTTTTACTCATTTTATTTATTTACTTATGGAGAACAGTTAAAAATACAATTTAAGTAATGAACATAGAACAACAGAGACAATTACCGGATCTCAGAAATAATGATAAAACAACTTCCTAAAGTATTTAGCAAAAAACAAAATACATTTATGTAGATGATGTTATTGTGCTCAAGCTGTAGCAAATTGGAATTAGGTTTACACATAGATAGCATAAGACGCAGAGCTTAATACCTACCTAGAAGATGGTACTAGAATATTGGCGGGTATTTATTAGTACTAAGCTCGAGTAGGGATTACAACCGATACTCTCGGTTTGAAGCGAGATCTGTGCCTGGCATCAAATGTACCTAACCCATATTCGAATCAAGGGTAGTGCGTTAGTTTAATAGGCTAGATTCCTAAAACCATAATATTGGACATATTTTTCGTTTGTCAATCAAACAAAAATTGTGTGTGACATCACGCCTTGGTAGACCTCTTACTTGGAACTAGAAGTGGCGTCGCGGCCCCCCCACTAACAAGCGAGCTATGTCTGTGTGCGTGCATGGGTGTGTGTGTGTTTATAACTTTTTAAAACTACAACGACTGTACGGATTTTTCACAGAATTTCAATTCAATTTCTGAATGTCATGGTTCAGCTAGAATAAGTAATTAAACAAATGATTAATTTCTTTTAAATGAATTGAAACAATTACTTTGCTCACCGGCGACCTTACAATGGTTACGTTTATGTAAGAAATGAAAATTCATGCACTTCCTCCACCTCCACACTGTACGAACACACACAAATCACACAAACCCAACTATCACTACCACCAAACTACACTGACGCTTTCAAACTCAACCAGAGCTCATCTTCAGAGTAGATACCTACCACAACCGTACGCTTTGCTACCAAAATGTTAGGCCTAACACACGTGTTTTTTACATAAACGTAACTATCGTAAGGTCGCGGGTGACCAAAGTAATTGTTTCAGTTAATTAATATGGACCTCCACAAAGTAACTTCTGATTTAATAATTAATTTATTTTACGTTGCCTCTATGTTTTTTTTAATTCGCTGTCCCGCTACTCTCAGAGCTATATCTTAGATCGTGAGAGTCACTTTACTTCCACCAACTTACGCCCACTTCCGTGAGTGGCCGCTCAGCGCTCGTGACTTTAGACTTTTTCATACTACCCGCCCAAAATCGATACGATTTCATTTGTATGTCATGCTAGTTAAATACTCGTAACTCTGACTGAGAATAACTTCACTTAAAATGTGTAACTCTTTGATGGTAAATTATGGTTTTGGTATGTATTATTCTATTAATAATTGTACAAATATTAGCTTAACAAAACAATACAGGTATGTATTTTATTTGAAGTAAGTTAAAGACGAAGAAATACTTCGCCTGTATTTAAATAAATAAATTCGCAAATATTCACCTTTATCAAACATTTCTTACACACAACAAATTTTTAATTATCATCATCATCCCTGCCTATATACGTCCCACTGCAGGGCACAGGCCTCCTCTCAGAATGAAATAACTTGGTCCGTAACTGTTCCCACGCGGGCCCAGTGCGTATTGGGAACTTCACACACACCAGTAAATTTCTTCTCAGGTGTGTTCAGGTTTTGCTCGCGATGTTTTCCTTCACCGTAAAGCTCATGATAAATTTTAAATAATTAATTTCGCACATAAATTCCGAAAAACTCAGAGGTGTGAGCCCTGATTCGAACCCTCGGCTTGAGAGGCAATAGTTCAAAACACTACGTCACGACGACTTATATCTTTTTTATTTAAATTTTTAATATCTTTCTAATATTACAAACGCGAAAGTTTGTATGGGTATACAATACAATACAATACAATGACTCTTTATTGTACACCAGGAATAGTAAGCAATACAGAAAACAGGTACACAGAGAGAAAGATACAAGGTAAGCAATAGGCGGCCTTATCGCTTAAGAGCGATCTCTTCCAGGCAACCCTTTATCAGAAAGAAGGAAGGACTAGTTTACAGCAGGTGGTGCATCAACAGTGGATCAGAAAATTAAAACGCAACAAAAATAGTACATCTACTCTAGTAGCTATATAAATAGTACTTACATTATAATAGGTACACGTCTAAAACAAATATAAGCAGTGGGATAAACAGACACATATAAATAAATAAATAAACTATAACAAAGCTAATTATTACAAGATGACAGATAGTACACATTACATTTGTATGGGTATATATGGGTATACAATATTATTATGGGTTAGTTATTCTTTCATGCTAAAAACGGTTTGACGAATTGTGATGAAATTTGGCATACATATTCTAACAGCTAAACAGCTAGTCCATACTAATATTATAAATTTGAAAGTGTGTTCTTATGTTTGTCCTTCTTTCACGTCGAAACTGAGCGGCGGATTGCCATGATTTTTTTGTATGAACGTAGTTGAAGGGTTGGAGAGTGACATACGCTACTTTTTACTACGGGAAAATATATCATTCCCATGGGAAAACACGTTTTAATCTACTTCAGTGTGGGCGAAGCCGCGGGTATCAGTGTGTATACTATAAAAATGCGAAAATTGATGAGTGACTCCATCTTAGGAGAAAATTAAAACTGATAATCTACTTACATAATATATTTTTACCCTTGACTGTTCGAAACCTTTTTAGTTTCATTATTCTTCTAATACTATTTGATTTTGTTTCCATATTGTTAGGTTTAGTAATTAATTAAATTTTATAGCTTCTTTGGACATTCAAAATTAGCTTTAAAAATTTAATAATGAATAAAGTGACTTTAATTTCGAATTAACTTAGCATAAAGGCAAATACGTACAAAAGAAAATCTAAATCTTTTCAAACTTTTTCTGTTCACTTAAATGTTTGAAGCCTGTATTTGAGAGATTTATTTAAAGAGTTTTATGAGCAATAATATATGAATTTTCAATCCGTAAATCCGATTAATAAGTAAGTAGATTTGAGTACGTGGTTTTTGTGATTCGAATGCTACGACGACAAAATATTTTTATATTTTATTTGAAAATTAAGTTCGTAAGAGAAAATTTATTTGTGAGAATAATCTTTGGACTTATTAATATATTCAAATCGTATTTGTACTAATTTTGTTACGTTATCATTCACAATTAAATATTTGAATACTTTTAAATGTGGTTCTTTTTCAAGGTTCAAAGTTTCAAACCAATCGTGAACTCACACAGTTTACAGTTTCATGATTGGCTTTCCGTTCGAATCAAGTTAGTGAGCCTTGTTTCTTATTTTATTAATCATAGTTTAGTGTTTTTTTTTTTGTTTTTTGTAAGTGTTAAACAATTCCATTTCATAAAGGTAAAACTACACCGTCACCCATAAAAGTTAATCGAGAAGGAAAAACGTGAAAAATAAAGCCGTATGACATTGCTAAAACACCCCACTGCGGCGGCCAAAATTAAATGATGTCCGAATGATAATAAAAATGTGTGTTTGGAACACAATGGACGCCTTCAATTTAGCTCGACCCTTATGGAATGGCCGTTGTCCCCTTCCCTCATTATCGCTTCACGTGAGAGGTACAATCGTTTTTTACCTTTTATATGTTTTACCCACAAAGTTGTTAGCGGGAATGCGTGATCGAAATGAAAAGCAAACTTTAATCCAAAAGCTCGTCCATTTGGATTCCATTTTTTACTTGAGTTTAAGCTCCTTTATTCGTGGAGGTTGGAATTGTAGCTAGTAAAAGCTTTACCTGCATAAGGCTTAATAGTTAATCAGTTTTCGTTGAAAATTTCAGTTTTTTTTTTGCTACTGGCATTGTCATCCAATACATATATACACGTAAATAACAAGTTTCTATTAAACCCTCTTACTCTCTCTCTCTCTTCAAAACACTTATTCATTCAGTCATCTATTTCATTCGTTAGTTCAGTCGTTCGATTATTTTTACATTCCTTCATTCGTTCGTTCATTTATTCATTAATTTTTGATTTTTTCTCTTTTCACAATAGGGATGTTGACATCACCAATTAACTGACGTTGGTATTTTTTATGAGCTCTGCTGTCAAAACAATTTTTCCATAGAGTTTGAATGGCAATAGCAACTTATGACGTCACTTGTTCGCCAACCTCACTATTTATTTGTTTAAAAGCAACAAAAAATCTAATTTTGCCGTTAATCGTAAAATAATCTGGTTTTCAGGGCTAAAATAAATCGTTTTTTTTTACTGGAGTCTTTGAATTATTTTTTAATGGCGTCAACATCCCTATTGAATGGCTTAGTTACTTTCCCTAAAACATACAACACAGAACAATGCTTCTCAATCCCCACGCACCGTATTCCAATGGATCAGTAGACTGCTTTAATCTAAATCGTACCCGTGATAACGCGTGATCGATATTGAAATCCGATCCGAAGCCGTAGGACGCGTGAAGCGAGCGGATTATTTAGGAAATGACACCTAACTCGCTGACAGTGCGGGATTACTGGCAGGTATCAGAAGAGTTTTGATGGGGATAAGCAGTGCGATTGGTTTAAGGCTTAAGGTCACAGTTGGTTTGAGCGAGTATAGGAAAACAAAACCCTGTAATAAATAAGTTTTTGTGAAACTTCACGTCAAAAAATTTGTAATTTCTTAGACTGAGAATAAATTCTAACAAAAGGTTAGTTTTTGGTTATTTTCATAAAAAGTTTAGTTTTCAATATTTTCATATAATAAAGTGCAAATGTTTATTTGTAGTTTCCTGACACATCACTTATTATTATTAATTTAATTATTCACTTCATATTTATTACAAACTTCTTTATCCTGCTACTTTCGCCCATGTATCGGGGTCGAAAGTAACAACAAGCGAATTTTTTTAATTCCCTGTTTTTCATATAAATAAAATGAGTAATAATTAGGAAATCAAGACGTTACTTTAAAGAGCATGAAAGGAAATTATATATAGACATATTTATTTCATCAAAATTATTAGGTACACTTAACCAGAATTAATGAGGTAATAGTGGAAAATTTCTCTTTTGTACCCGGTCGCCCCTACAAGCTTTTTTGATAACTTTTTGCTGACTGTACTCTACTGTACTGTACTGTTTTGAGCCGTTGCCAGTAACCGTTGAAGAGTTCCGTCCCGCGGAGACGATCCTGGGTGGGACTACCAGAATTTCATTATTAGATTATTGTATTGCACCGGATTACATATGTGTGCGAAATTTTTTATTTTATACCTTCAATGAACTTTTACTTTATCTCCTTTTTTATAGTTGATTTATTCAAACTTATGAGTTACACTCTTTTTGGTGGAGTATCTTCCAGTCATCCCACTCATGAGCCATCTCCTTGATCTCCTGATTCGACACGACACCGGCTTTTTGTAGTTCCTTCAAGAAATTGGCTTTATGGGAGAAACTTTTCAATTTTTGGGGATAAAAACTTCCTATGTCCTTCTCAGGGTCCTCAATTATTTCGATGATAAATATCATTTAAGCCGGTTAAGCGGTTTAAGTGTAAAAAGGTAACAGACAGTTACTTTTATTTACATTTATAATATTAGTATGGACATCGTGATATGCATCTACGGATAAGGCTGACAGCTGGCTGCCACCGGCCAGAGGAAGACACATTGTAGATAGACCTCCAACAAGATGGACCGAAACCGGAGACCAGGGTTAAGGTTGCGGAGCGTGTTGAACGCGGAAGGTGCAGGACCGATCTGTTTGGTGAACCTTGGGGGAGGCCTATGTTCTGCGTTGGAAGACTTTCGGCTGAAATGATTATTACTCTGTGCAGGAATATTTGAGAGATATTTTATGATACTAAGTAGCTAATTTAACCATGTATTAATTTAATTTGATTTATTTATTTTAATGTAATTTGTTTGATTTAATTTGATTGAAATTAATTTGATTTAATTTGAATTGATTGAATTTTATTTTATTTAATTTAATTTGATGTAATTTTGTTGATTTGTCTTAATGAATGCTGCATGTTTTTAAATTAAATGTTACGCCACACGGCAAAACATAGCGAAGTATAAAAAAAATGTATAATACCTTTATACCTATGTTTTACAAATAAATAAATGATTGATTGATTGATCGATTAATGAGGATGATGATAAGGCTGACTAACTTTGAATACCTACCGATCTTTTGATCACCACCACCATTTAATATTTCACTAAAAATAAACTCTCCATATGACAGGCAGTAAGCTGCTCGCCTAAAACTAAAAGCTTATTAATATGTAAAATTAATACCCGGCCGCAAACTTTATAACTGAGATAATATTTTGTCACTCCAAAAGTTGTGGACAAAAAGACAGTCATTAAATATTTTACTTCACTCCATCCTCTCCACCGCGTGTCATACGTCTTGTATGGCCACGAAAATGACCAGAGGAACCAATAAATTTCAATTTTAATATATTTTATGGACCAATAGAGATCTGCATTCCGACTGCAACGTAATTTTGCCAACTGCAATGCATCTGCAATGGAAAATGTTTGGGCATAGACTTTAAAACGTGCTCCTCTATGCATCTCCGAGCTAGGGGACCTAGGCCCAATGTGGATTGTGAATTTATTGTATCATGCGTTACTCATGCGTTAATCATGCGTTTGCGGAGGGCCATATTAATGAACTGAAACAGCTTACTTTGCTCACCCGCGACCTTACGATAGCTACGTTTATGTAAAAAATGCGTGTTCATGCAGTTCCTCCATCTCCACACTGTATGAACACACACAAATCACACAAACCCAACTACCACCAAACTACATACACTGACGCGTTCACTGTGCAACCAAATGTTAGACTGTGTGTTTGGTTGTGTGTTAGAGTTTGTTTAGTCTACTCACTCTCCAGCCCTTGAGCCTGTGAGTAGTAGTAGACTACTTTACCACGGAAAAATGTCCCTATCACACGGGAAAACACGTTTTAATCTACTTAAGTGGGGGCGAAGCCGTGGGCATCAGCTAGTAGTTAAGCTGGGAATACACAAATGCCCATAAATCGGGAAAGTAGCTGGCATGAAAGTTACAGGCATGTACGAGTAACTGGCACACTGCGGATACATTTACAAGTTATACTGGCATGCAAGTTGTGCCCTTGCTTGTTTACTGGCATGGCCATAGCTGTCGCGTCTGTTCACACGTGAAAGTTCAGAAACCCCCCGCGACCCCTCCCTCAACGGGCATGCAAGTAAATCAAATTTTGTGCTAGCTACTTGCATGCCACGGCGTGCCAGTTACAGGCATGCCAGTTAGCGTATACACATGACAGTAGATGGCACGTGCAAGGTGCTGGTATGCTAGTGTGCAAGCTACGGGCATGTGCATTCCCAGCTTTAATATTTGTCGCATGTTAGTACAGAACTCTACACTGCGTGCTGTTCGTCACACTCTTGCCTGGTAGCCACTAGCCCCCGCTAACTGCGTCGCCCCAGCTTCGAAAGTAATAAATGATCGTTGACTAGGACCAAACATTATGCGACGTCACGTCCGGGTCAAGCCGAGTAATGAATGCGCACAAAGTTACACCACGAGGCCGCCGTTGCCATTCACGTGGACTTTTTGTCATGCTAATAAGGCCCATTATCGACTGATCGGTGGGCCATGTGAAGCTGTCACGCGAGAGCAGACTGCGAATATCGACTTTTGCTGTTGAATTAGTATCGTAATGTGGGTGTTTCGAGTTTGAGCTTGGCGGTGTTCCTACAGCTTTATTTTACGATATTCTTGCCACAGTCTTTGGAACTTTGATAATTAATACAACTGATTTATTTTTATAACTCAAAGAAATAAAATACGTATGTTTGGGTCAATTATTGTAAGAATTTTGTATACATCTTTCAAAGACAGGAGATTAACTTGAAATTTGATGTGAATAATAGATAGAACCGTTTTTTTTTATTCGTGCAATCTACTTCTTTTAAACCATATTTTACACCCCCGAAAGGAAAAAAGAAAATTCTTATTTTTAAGCAGATATTTTAGTCGTAAAACATCGAAAACATATAACAGTTCCGTAGTAGATCATCGAAAGTCTACATTCGATTGTTTACGTGGGAAATATTGTCGTGTAAACGAGACGAAACTAACAGCTTCAATAGTATACGTCGCACAAGCCCGCGAGGCGGTCAGTTGGCAACAAGCGACCAATCAGCTAATAACTGTCACAATTTTATTATGATTTTTATTTTTAAAACACGTAATAATGAGGTACAACAGATTTAATGCGTTGAAATCTAAAAAATCTTGTTTTGATTACAAAAGACAGTGCAGCCAAGCGAGAAACCGATAATGAAAAGTTTGAACATTTTTAGTGATTATATTTTAAAAAGATTGTGTATTTTACGTTGTTAATAGGAATACTGTGCAGTTAAGGTCAAGTTATTGACAAATAATTATTAATTATGAACATTTAATAGTATTACCGACGGGTACGTATTATAATGTATAAATTTAAAATACATATCGGTTGAAATACATACAGTTGAAATGCCGAAAATCATAAAATATAATGTATCAAAATATATAAAGTTATTTGATATAAGTTCTAAACGCATAAGCTTGAAATGCATAGTGGTCAAAATATATAATATTTACAATGCATAATGGTTCCTAGTCATATTGCACAAAATGCATAATGTTTACAATGTATACGTTCAAAATACATAAAATTATACCTACGCAAAATAGGCGCATAGACACGTCGAGTTGCGGAAAATAGCCTACCCCACCTAGCCTACCTACCTACATAAAATTATAAAAAAATATTATAGTTAAGTAAAATATCAATCAAGTACGTTTTCCATAATGGCTGAAATACATAATCCAAGATTAATACACTATACCCGGATGATTAAAATTATAAAAATCTAACCGGTATCTCGCTGGCAGCGAGCGAGCAAGACCTTTTAGGGCAGAAGCGACTCGGATAGGTTAGGTTCAGAAGGCTAAGGCGGGAGCGAAGCGTAGCGTAGCTCCCGCTTTAGCTTTCGATGTTAGGTATTTTTTTTGTAAGAGCACATTAAATGATTATTTCCGTTAGGTATTATTGTTTTTAACATTATGAAATTTAAATGTAAATGATATACCAAATTTTATTAAACAAATTAGATTTTCTACGTGGTAATAAAAAAAATTACTAACACCCTGAACCTAACCAATCCGAGTCGCTTCCGTCCCGAACCGTCTTGCTCGCTCGCTTCGCTCGCTCGCCGAAAATAAGCAATATTTGTTTCATTTCTAAATATGTAGTTAGGTAAGGTACTCTAATGGTTAATAGTAGTGTAATGGTAAGGGTTACCGTTGTTTCCTTAACAATTCATTTGACTAAATTCTTATTGTTTAAAGCAATCGTATTGTAGACATCTTGATTGTATGTATTTTGACCGTATGGATTTCGACCATTATGAAAAACATTCTTTAGGGATTTTAATTGTTATTTCTTTCAAATATTATATATTCTAATTGTATATATTCTGAACATATACGTTGTGAACTTAGTCATTTTAATTGTATGTATTTCGACCATTATGAAAAACGTACTTTATGAATTCTGATTGTTATTTATTTTAACAATTATATTTTTCGATTTTATATATTTTGAACATATATATTTAAAACTTATAGATTTTGATTTTATATATTACGATACGTACCCGAATTTACTATTGACTTGGTATCGAAACTACCAGTTTCAATATTGTACGTTGGAATTTGCTGTTAACTGGCAGATTCGATACAAGTAATTCTCTTTATCACGTCGTATGCCATCGAAACTCATTCCAGAAAACTAATATAATTTTTCTGAAAATAAAAAAGCCGCAAGGTAAATGCTTACTTTATTAGTTATTATGGATATAAAAAGTCAATGTAATATTTATATTTTCGGAATTATACCATAAACCAACTTCAAAACGCTATACTGAAAAGTGCAGAAATTGACAATGAAAACTGAATGAGATTACTTGTCAAAACAACAAATAACTATAAATTAAAAAAATTAAAAACTCCTACACACATAGGGTAAAAATGGGTAGGGTAAAATGTTAGAAAATAACGTAAATGCCCACTATGTGTCAAAGATGCCTTCCGTAGCTAATAAAAGAACTTTGAAACGAACTTTGAAATGGCTGAAACAATTTTGAGGAAAAGAAAAAAACCATCGCCAAGAAACCTGATTTTAAATAAAAAAACATAGCGCTCAAACTTATAACGCCCCTCTTTTTGTGTCGGGGGTTAAAAATTCAACGATAACATATATAAATATAACCTAACTGACATTAAATTTAGTTAAAAGAAAACGAAGGACAAGCGATCCATTTTCACTCCTCCTGATCTGGAAAGAAACATAGTAAGTCACAAGTGAGAGAATGCCTGGAATGGTAAATGGTTTAAAGACCCTTGTCAACAAAAGAAGGAGACAGGAGTACCTACGTTATGTTAAAGGAAGAAGAGGACGACGAATTGTCTCCTCATGATTCCGGGCACCGCAATGTGGTCGAAACGTCGAGGTAATTTTTAGCACTGTAGAGGTAAACGTGGTGTCCGTGATGATATTATTTAAAATAAAGTGTTTCATTATTAGAGTCATCATCATCATAATCATCCCAGCCCATATACGTCCCACTCACCACTAGGCCACCACGGCTTATTATTAGAGTTATTAGAGTGGTGCGTTGGAATTATTGTTTTACTATTTACTAGCTGTTGCCCGCGACTCTATCGGCGAAGAATTCTATAGTCGCTATCCGCGGGAATATGCAATTTTTCAGCATCAATAGTATCTTATATGTATGTTAACTCAGGTCATAAACTATCTGTGTGCCAATTTTCATCAGAATCCGTCAAACCGTTTTAGCGTGAAAGAGTATTAAACATCCAGACATCCATCCATCTATACAAAGTTTCGCGTTTATAATTATTAGTAAGATAAGATAAGATAATGTCAACCCACCGGGAAGTTTCTTGAGCCTACTCGTGATAATGAGGCTGGTACTTAGATGCCTCAAAATATAGAGAGCTCATTAAAGATTACTTGGAAAATATGTATGTCTAATATATTTCGTTCACACATAGAGACTTTCATGCAACTAATGTACGTCAATAAAGCTCTCAGTGACGTTCAGTCAAGATCAAATTACTAAAACAAAAGCACACTGTACTTGGACATCAAAGACGTCTGCAAGAGACATGACCGCCGTGAGGGAACTTAACATGGGGCAAATGCTGTGGGGGCTGTTTTAGTTTTATGTTCTGTGTAACGAGGGTTTAATTTTGTAACAGAAATGTGAGTATCGTGTAGTTGCAGCTGTAAAAGTAGGGAGACATAATACGTTGAATGACCCACGAGTAATATTACGATAATATTTCAAAGTTTTGTTAGGATCCCATACTCCAAGGGCCTAAAAGGTGTTATTGAATATGAATAGCCCTAAATTGTACTTGTTCAGAAAAACAGACGACGTCAGCAAATCCCATTCCTTAGAAATCCGCGTTCGCTCCGGCTAAAATTCGAAAACACGCATTTTCCCGTACCCAGATAAAACCAAGTTAGATCCATTTGTTGGCACAATAGCAAATTTCATCGAAAACGTTAAACATGTTTCCGAGAAATAAATATACAACAATTGCTAACTAGACTAAAGGTATTATTATAGGTAAAGAGTTTTCCAAAACTCAAAGACTCAAGTTATAAATCAGTTCTCGAAAATATGAGAATAAAATCAATGTAACTTAGGCGATAATAAAGTCACATAATATGCCACTTTTAGTATTAGATACTATCGAAAAAATGTGTCTACTTAAGTTGTAGGTACCTACTTAGGCTTTGTTGCGAATTACACTTTGGAACGCCAGCGCGTTCATGTCAACACAGTGTGTATACTTATGTTTAGTTTTTAAATGAGTTTTAAAGAGGTTCTCTCACTCTATTTCTCTCTCAAAATAACGGTTTTTTTATACTGACGGATGGATAGGAGGGAAGTTGTGATTGGCAAACAACATTTTCGGATTAGGCGAGGTCAGACAGAAAGTACCATTTACCGAGAACTAATATGATTTGTTTCTAAAGTAATAACGGAATATTTTTTTAATGTTGTTGACCATACCGTCGATTTTGCCCATCAATACGAAGGATGCCCAAACGCGGTGCAATTAAGGTCCAGGTGTTGTCACGGTGAGGGTCGCTGGCAGAACGCCAGACAAACATGTTTTATTTTCGAGCCCGGGCTTTGGCGGCCTGTGACATACTGCATCTGAGTGAAACTGATTGATTCTTGCGATGCGGAACAACCTTGTAATGTTTTTGTTGGTTTTCTTTTGTTCGGTTGGACTTCTGTTTTGATATAAACTTGCTTTGTGTGTAATAGGGTTGAATAAGGACTATTTTATTCGACGACGTTTACGAAGATGATGGTGTTATCGTGTCAGAATGATTTTTAATTAGTTAAACAAAGTAAAAACTATCCTAAAAATTAAATAACGTAATTTATAATATGTACGATGGGCTGCAAAAGTGCATGGACCTCTCGGGGCGATAATCGCGTGAGCAGGGTTTGATCGTTTGATGTTATTAACATACCCGCGCGCGCGCGCGCTCACGCGATTATCGCCCCCAAGTGTCCATGCACTTTTGCAGCCCACCATACCTACAATTCGTTTAATTCCTGCCCCTGTGGAAGAGTGAGAGTGCCCTAAGCCTTGCAACATTTCCGCGCTGGCTTGTGATGCCAATACGTTGGACTTGAAATGCACCAACCCTAGGTTAGGGATAATTTCGAATAACTGATGTGTTATTTGACCGAAAAGTTTGTGAAAATCCGGGCTCCACGGACCTAATATTTAGAGAGCAAATGCTGCAGATACGTAGTCTCTTGAGAACAATGCGTATTGGCGATTTCATCGAATCATAAAACTTTTATTGAACGTGAAATGTTTGAAAAGTAATTAAAAATTAATTGAATAATTTGAATAACTACCATCAACACCAGTTTCACTAAGTCAGGTATGAAGTATCTTTTTTATGTATTTTTTCAACTTAATTTTTTATTACTTTTACGGTCATCCCATGAAACCATATATTTCAAACTAAATACAAACTGAAATATACTTTATCACTGCATAAAGTGATTATAACAGACTGAAATGTACGATGTATGGGAAAGATTCGTCGCTAACCTCTAGACCAGTGATGGTGTAGGGGTAAGCACGCAGCACGGAACGCTGAGGACCTGGGTTCGATTCCCAGCATTGGTCTTTTTTCTGGGGTTTTTTCTGTGCATCTATATTTCAGTTTGTATTTAGTTTGAAATACCAGTTTCACTGTAAAAGGAACAAAATAAAGATTTGTCACTTCCAGACATTGTTGAAAAATTCAATCATGAATTCTTCTGGTGACGTTCCCTTGGACATAGTTTCTAATAGAGGATGCATCGTGATGCTGTTGGAATGGAAACACACGCTTTAGTACCACGTTGAACACTCAGTACGGTATCGCATGAGTTTTCTAGATTGTTTCAATCTTTTGTGTCAGCAGTACTTTAGTAAGAAGATTTATGCTGGTTTTTTGTCACTTCGTTGTCGTGTGTCCTCACAGGCTACCCTAATTCGATATTGTCGAAAATTTATTAAATGTAAAAAAAAGAAATCTGAAATCTTAATAGAATAATAGGTACCTACAAAAAGTTTTCGAAACAGCGTGATCTTTGTGAATTCGTTCAGCTAACAAAGAAAAAGAACTAGCTCAATAACTACTTGATTATAACTAAGTAGTTTATTATTGTGTGCGCAGTGTTTAGTAAAAGGTGCCTCACGAAGAAGTTGCGTCCGCGCGCGCGCCCAGTAGAATCAGCCTAAATCATCATTTAAGCCGAAAGACGTCCACTACTGAACATAGGCCTCTCCCAAGGCTCGCCAAAACAGATCCCGATTCCGATCCGAGAACGCGATCCCGCAACATTAACCAGCCTAGATATTAAATCCTAAATAAAATAAGGGCTTCTTGTGCGAGCTAAGGCTAATTTTCCTCCTTCAATCTAGGAAGATTAATCCCTCATATCTGAGGATGATGGTCAGTATCAGGGTTACATCTGGAGTAAACAAGTATTATTTTGATATCAAATATAAAAAACATCACTGTCCGACGCAATGGAAGCAAGTGAATTTCGTTTGTTAGGTGTTCAGTAGTATGGCATGGTGCCAGGCTGCACTGATTCTAGCCAACTGACATGCAGGTTATTGCGTTTTTAAAGGTACTTTCAGAGCATTTATATCCAAAGTACCTACTCGAACCCAAACTGTTTATTGCATTAAATGTTATGGTGAAGATCTTGAAAAGTATTTGCAGATTCAACATTTACCCCGTAACGGCATGGTAATTATCTGCCTTAGATTAAGTAGGTATTAAAGTAGTAACAATATGGCACTTTCTCAAAACTTCTCCAGGAACACTAGAATGAAATTATTTGGTTATTTTATGAATACATTTTTGTTTGAATACTCGCGTACAGTCGAGAAAACTGAATTGTGTACCAGGATGGAACCTTTTTGTTGCAAATGTCACTTTGACATTTGCTACATCTGTCAAAGAAATCATCGTGAAATTAACTGTGAAGAGGTTCCACTCCACTCTGATATGCAATTCAATTTCATCGACTGTACTTAAGGACTTGTAAGATTTTATGATTAAATGCTGTTTTAGTCGGCTTTTATATTCGACTTTGCTATATAATACAAGACAATACAATGACTCTTTATAGTACATCACAAAGAAAACAATACAGAAAAAAAAGTACATGGAAAAAATATACAAGTTAAGCAATACTATCTTGAAATGATTTTGTATACACCGTCGCCGACTACATTACTAAACCTGAAACATTTTCATGATCCAACTAATCTTTCAAATTCGACCATTTTAAAACAGGTTTTAGTGTTTCTTATGGATAATGATTAAATTGAAACTCGAGCTTAAATCTGACCAGCCAGCCATTGATCAATTATAACTGTAGATCCACAGTCGCGCGCCCGAAAATGTCCGAGCCAAATGAGCGCCACTTTGATAAAAGTGGCCTTCTTTTTTCTCAGTACGTTGCGTGAAATTGTCAAGTTTAGCTGTCAAGTGTCACCGAAATTCGACTGTAATGAAGTAAAGACTAGGTTCAAATTTCTGTGTAGGTGATGACTTTAATTGTTATGCAAACAAATAAAAAAGTTCGGACATTCTTTGAAGGGGATTTTGTTCGGCAATGTGTATCTTCAGTTATAATTGATCAAAACAGCCAGCATTTATTTTTTGAACGAATATTCAAAACAGAGGGCAATTAGATTGCTCCCTTTAATTCTAATTAAATCTAAATTCCCATTTTACACAAAAAAATAGACTAAAATTGTCAACTATGTATAAAGGTCGATTCATATCTGCAGACACCGAGGGTGTCAGGCACGTGCCGTGGCAGACAACATAATATTCTTCTATACAGTTTCTATTAACGTATTCATATCTATCGTAACACGATCGCACAGACACGGGCCGTACTCGTCCAGTGTGCGCAATAGTACATTGTGCATCGGGGCCGTAAGTAGGGGATTACTAACGAGAGCCTATTAGAAGCCCGACGCCGGAGGCGGAGGGCTTTTAATGACTCGAGTTTGTAATCCCCTTCCTGCCCGTGATAAAAATGAAATTATTTTGTCTCTAAACACTTAAATTAAATAAATAATGGCTACCCGCCAATACAGATTGTCACTTTTTTCAAGTCATCTACCATAGATAATGTAAACTGTGTTTAGAATTCGAATGGTCATACGGCCACATTCTGCCAACATGTTAAAAAAATACTTACAAAAATTATTGCAAAACTATTTGGTATAAATTTAAAATATAAAAATTAAAGCGTAGACAAGTTTTGTGTAGTAAAATTAGGTTATAGCTAAGTTTTAAACATATATATAAAACGTTGGCTGACTTGAAACCTCCTTAGTCTGTTTAAAAATTTTAAAACTAAAGTTAGAACTCGCTTGGGAAGAAACGTTGTACGTAAATCCATAACTCCCTTAAGAACAAATTAGGCCTTTGACATTTAGTATACATCATTGACGAGCAAGTGTGATGAAAAGAAAATTTTTTCGATATCTGATATGGCATGTGTCTGACACGCTCGGTGTATGTAGATAGGAATCAACTTTAAGCTGTTGGTTCTCCAAAAATAAATAAACAAATAATCTTCAGGGTAGTATAGAAGTCGCAACTTAGCTTCTGTAAATGTCAAAGCACCGAACAGCTCAAAGGACAGCAATAAACAAACGCTAACAATAACTAAGCTCGAATAATAACATCCATATTTAGAGCAACTAGCATGTGCATTCAATGCACCCGTCATAAATGGAAGCCAGCAACGAAGCTGTTTGGCTTTGATGATGGTGCTGCCCTACCACACTCCGACGGACAGAATGACTTGACAATTTATTTCTTCATAGTTTATAAATTTATTACTAGTATCCATTTTTAATTGTTGTTGCTTTCTAATGTATTTTTCTGTGTACGGTGTATAAAATATGTTTAAATAAATTATATAAAGCTTTGAAGAAGATGTGGCTCACACCATCTCTTTAATATATTGAGAACACTGCTTATTTATTGTATGTATTTTGCATATATATGTTGTATATGGTAGTATATTTTTATTAGGTTTCTTTATATTATGAGTTTATGTATTGTATTTACTAAAAGTTGTATTGTAGCCTTTGCTTTGTCCGACTGTATTATTTTTACTTACTCTTTGTCGGTCCCTTACTAAATGTTCCTTTCATCCACTCAAAGGTTGACTGGTAGAGATCCCTTAAAGGGATAAGTTCGCCTTTGTACGTGCATTTCAACGGTTGTCAATAATGTATTTCTTTTTTCCTTATTTTTGTACAATAAAGAGTTTACATACATACATACATATATTGTTCCCTTTTGAGATTCATAAGTAATAGTTATTATTTTTTTAAAGTGTTTTTCAATAAAAAGACTCGTCAAGATTGAAATAAACAAAAGTGGTTTACTTTCGCTTAGTAACCCTAAATTTTTGTGTATTGTGATGTTAACACTGCGACAAATGGATTGGCCATAGCCGAGGAAATATTGGTATTGCCTGTTTTCGGCAAAACCCTCCGTGAACTGGCAAAAAGGAAAAAAATGTGTGGTTGGGGATGAGATGGGTTCCGTGAAGGCGCATCACAATTGAAATTTATTAATTGTCATGGAAATTCCCAAGTGATAATCGTAGTCTTTGTTTTAATTGTAAAGTTGCGGTGGAGATTTTTAGATTTTACTATCTTAAATGATCCAGTGGGAATAACGGAATAAAAAGTACCCTATGTGATATTCTTGACATTTAACTACATAATTATATTAATACGTATAAAATTGTATAAATAACAAGATAAACAAATTTAAAAAGGCAAACTTATCACTTAAAGGGATCTATCCAGTTTACCTTTGAGCGATTGACAGGACATTAGAAACAAGAGTAGACATGCAGTGGTGTAAAAAGAACCGAAATCCATAGTTAACCTAAACAAATAATTTTAATACACATTAAAGCGAATACACGTAAGTGCACACAAATATAATATAATGAATACGTAAACTAACGAATGTAAATAAACTACATAAAACTAAATATAGTTATATCAACACACAACAATATAATTATTATTTTAACTTCTAATAATAACAACACACACACTCACACACACACACACACACACACACACACACACACACACACACACACACACTCGCAACATTTTGCGATCACAACATTATAAAATAAATATCACGGGACAATTCACACCAATAATTGACCTAGCCGTAAATGCCATTGGATAGACATACTTAAATAGATATTAAACATCCAAGACTCGAGCATAAAAATTCGTATTTTTCACACAAATATCTGCCCAGACCGAGAATTGAACCCGGTACCTCAAGCTTCGTAGTCAGATTCTCCAACCACTAGGCTATCCGGTCGTAAAATAGTCGTATTATATAATAGTCTGAATAACAAAGAAAAGAAGAATAATAGACATTTTATTTTTTAATGAGACTTTTTGTTAAGAACATGTGTAATAAAAAAAATCCAGAACAAATCACATTTTAAAAAATTGTAACACAATCTTCTGCAGTATCTCGAATGCTTGTAAAGTTTAACAATACGGTTTCCATCTGATGGAACCCAAAAACTAAATCTAGGTGCAATGCGGCAGTGATGGTTTTTGTGTTGGCATAGTGTTGCAAGAAATGTTATACATTTCTGTATACCATCGTATTATTGGTTTTATATAAACTGGTTTTTGTGGCGTCATTTGAAAAGAGAGCACTGAATACTGTGGTGTATATTGATGATTGTGTTGACCTAAATAAGAATTATTATTCGTAGTGACGTATAGTTTAAGTGCGAAATGTTTTTCCACAGGCCAACCAATATATCATAAAGAAAATGTCATAAAGGCGCTGTCATGGAAAAACATTTTGCATTCGAACTATAAATGGTTCAAGATTGGTTTTTTGGAGTCTTTTTGTATTTTTATTTTTCAACTCCAAATTTTTTAAGTAGGTAGGTACTTTTACGGTCATCCCGTGAAAGCCATATATTTTCATACTAAACACAAACTGAAATATGGATACACAGAAAAAACCTAGAAAAAGAGATCAACGCTGGTAATCGAACCTAGAAGGTGGTTTGTCGATATATAAGAAAATTTTGTGCAACTAACTAAACTCCTGACCAGTGGTGGTGTAGGGGTTTGGCACGCAGCACGGAATGCTGAGGACCTGGGTTTGATTCCCAGCGTCGATCTCTTTTTCTGGGTTTTCTCTGCGTATGCATGTTTCAGTTTGTATTTAGTATGAAAACTATAAGTTGATGGTTAACGAACAAGGGAGTCACCTGAATTAAGCACCCGTAGCACTAAAAGCATTGAAATAATGTAAATAAAAAAGATCCTGACTATCTGAGAGCCTCTTCCCTTTTTTTTCCTATAATAGTGTTCCATTCTGGGCAAAGAATTTCATTGTGCACTTAATATTATGACCAGTGTTGCTTGAAAAAGTTCCTGGGTGGGGCTCCGAAGCGTTTCAATTACCGTGTCTCGTATAATATGAAAGTCTAACCCCCTGTTTCACCATCCACTATACTAACTAATAAATGTGATGCAGTCTCTGTTTGTTTTGTTTGAATAGACGGAGACAACATCACATTTATCAATGGGTGGTGAAACAGCCCCTTAGGATCATGTCCATAAACTAAAACCAGTTGTAATTCTACGACTACACACCATGTGTGGTGGTGGTCGATAGGATTTTTACTTGATGACTATCATTTCACCTGAAGTACGTCCACTGCTGAATCTAGGCCTCCCCTAAGGTTCACCAAACAGATCGGACCTGCGCCATTCGTATGCAACGCGTTCCGGTAACCTTAGTCGTCGCTTCAATTTGTTAGAGGCCTATCCACACTGCGTCATCCGGTCCGTGGACACCACTCGAGAAATTTTTGGACCCATCGGCCATCAGTTCAACGAGCAATGTACTCTGTTGATGGCCATAATTAATGGTTCACGTTCTTAACACACGGGATACGGCGGTTAGTGCTCCAAAGCGCCTATCTAGGTCCATCCCGTCATCATCGCTTTGGCCAGCCTCTTTTTAAAGTCCTTTAGTCGTTCCGGCCCAATACCTCACCCCTTCCCACTCCCCCTTCCCCTATTCCCTCTCCTTTAGGGCCGACAACGCAATGGCATCGTGTAAAGCGCTGCGGGTGTCTATGGACAGTGGTGTTCATTTAACATCAGGTGACCCACTAGTTCGTTTGTCTGGCCTATCTAACATAAAAAAAAAGAAATGATAAAAAACGAAACTCGAACAGCGATATTGTTGCAAAAGTAAGTGTCAAGACAAAATAACGGTTGTATTTAATGCTTTAGAAAAATACTTTATAAACAAAAAAATATAAATCACATTTACAAGAAATCCTTACTCTAAATGTTAAACTTCCATTACTTTTAAAAGGCGTGGACAAACTTTTTTCTTTAGACTCCATTCATCGGTGCACGTGGACCGCTTTTGTTGAATAAATACAAACAAAATAATTTCAGTTACGATTTGCTAACATAACAACGGACCCAAATTTGACATGAATATTTTTCGTGAATTTATTTTCCCGGTTCCTCGCAAATGTTGAAACGCAAATCGATTCCTGAATACACATCGCTAACTGGGCGCTGATTTAAATCAAGATCTGTCGGTATGTACTGTGGCACACAAAAGTGACGATATATTAATCTGGAATGAACTGAAACAATTACCTACTTTGCTCACCCGCGACCTTACGATAGTTACGTTTATGTAAGAAATGCGTGTTCATGCAGTTCCTCCACCTCCATATTGTACGAACACACACTAATCACACAAACCTAACTATCACCACCACCAAACTACACTGACGCGTTTTTAACTAACCAGAGCTCATCTTCAGAGTAGGTAAGGTACCACAAACTTGTACCTTGACTACAAAATAAAATGAAAAAAGGGAAATTTAAAGATTAAACAAGCTCAAATAACATACATTTCGTTTTATTATTAGTTCAACAGATACCTGCAACTGTGTGAATGCATGTGTGTGTCGTGCGCGTGCGTGCGTGCATGCGTGCGCGCGTACGTACGTGCGTGTATGAGTGTGTGCGAGCGTTTACAAAAACAGCTGGGAAATTTGTTACCTACTGTTACAATTAATAACTAGTTAGTAACACAAGCGCTCAGAAAGTACACAAAAAACTATTATCTAATGGTAGAGACTAAAAAGTTCATCATCATCATCATCATCATTTCAGCCGTAGGACGTCCACTGCTGGACATAGGCCTCCCTCATTGATGCCCAATCATTACGATTGGAAGCGATTTGCATCCACCCTGAACCTGCGGCCTTCACCAAATCGTCCGTCTATCTCGTTGGTGGACGTCCCACGCTGCGCTTGCCAGTCCGTGGTCTCCATTCCAGAACTTTTGGCCCCCAACGGCCATCTGTTCTACGTGCTATATGGCCTGCCCATTGCCATTTCAACGAGCTAATCCGTTTGGCTGTGTCGGTGACCCCGGTTCTTCTATGGATCTCCTCGTTTCTGATTCGATCCCGTAGAAAAACTTTAAGCATAGCCCTCTCCATAGCTCGCTAAGCGACTCTGAGCCTATTCATCAGGCCCATAGTGAAGCACCACGTCTCGGATCCATATGTCATCACTGGCAACACACACTGATTAAAGACTTATGTTTTGAGGCACTGAGGTATTTTGGACGAAAAGATGTTGCGGAGCTTCCCGAACGCTGCCCATCCGAGTTGGATTCGCCGATTGACCTCCTTCTCGAAGTGAAGGAAAGGTGTTTTTCTAAAAAGTTAGACCACGTTAAATCGTAGTTAGTCATACAAAATGACTGACTGGAAAATGTTTCATCGTGACACGAAAATCACCCTAATAATTGTATGTTAGTTTTCGTGTCACAGAGGAATACTTTCATACAAACCTTAACTACTATCGTTAAGGTGTCCAGCTTTTTGAATTTAAACCTTAACTTAACTAACAAACTTTACACCTTAGAATTATTTTGCCTAACGTCATCACCAGGCATATATTTGTAATTACCAGCTAAACTGTTGGCAAGCGATGCTGGAAAGGCGCCAGCTACCTGCCGGATAAATAAATAATCGGGTAATGACAGAGCCATTTAATATCTTTTGGGACGGTAATGACGTGCTTGGGAGATTTTTAACAGCAATTCGTTTTAGATTCGTTTTAGAACACACTTTGTGATTTCGATTAAACACTTGTTAGACTTGCGTTGACTAAATGCCTTTTTAACCCCCGACACAAAAAGAGGGGTGTTATAAGTTTGGCCGCCATGTGTGTATGTCTGTCTGTGGCATCATAACTCTTAAATGGGTGGACCGATTTAGATGCGGTTTTTTTTATTAGAAGGCCGGTTTCTTGGCGATGGTTCTAAGACATGTTTTATTGAAATCGATTCAGCAGTTTCAAAGTTATCAGCTCTTTTGTTAGCTACGGAAGGGATCTTAGATGCATAATGGGCATATCTTCTTTATGTTTAAATATAGGTACGTGTGACATAACTGCGTTGGGGGTTTTTAAAATATTTAATTTTATAAACAAATATTTCATAGATTTTCATTTTGTACAAAATGTTACTCATATTATCATTTCATAGAATAATCAATACGCAGAGTATTTATAATTGATACAAATTTTTGTCAAGAACAAATAAAACTGAAATTCAGTGCTTAGACATACGTAACAAGCAACCCTTTTAGTTTCGCTGTGTTCGTTTATCTGTCCGTCTAGTAGTGTGGTTTGTCTTTGTACTGCTTTATTTTATAGTTTGTTCTTTTTTTTACATTGTTTATGTATATGTCTTATGTACAATAAAGAATTAACAATACTTTAAATTACATTATTTCATTATCATTTCCATGGTTTAGCTTGGAGACCATAGTGCTAGAAAGCTGTATTGAATTAAATGTGGATAAAACATTTTGTTTTATGGTATCTCTATTACTTACATGGTGTGGGATAGGTATGTATTATAAAACGTGTTTCTTGGGGATTTAATAATGTCAGAAAAAATAGGTGTAGGACATTTCTTTGCCAAATCTTTCTCAGAACAAACATCCAAACATCTTCACAAACCTTCTCATTTAAAATAATACTAGCTTTTTCCCGCGACTTCGTCCGCGCGCAAATAAAATTGATGGTTAATTCCCTATCTGTGTCTCGCGTGAAATTCCAAAAATGCTTTTTTGCTGCACCTCTATTTATTCTTAAGGAATGGTTACTTAGGGTCCAATTGAATCAAATATAAGTATATACATATAGCCTTCCGTCCGCAGCTCTGCCCGCGATTAATTAATTTTCCCATAGGAAAAGGTATTTTCCCGCAGTAAAAAGTAGCCTTATGTCACTCAGTGATGATGTAGCTTTCTAACGGAAAATGAATTTTTAAAATCGGTCCAGTACTTTCGGAGCCTATTCAATGCAAACAAACAAACAATAAAATCTTTCCTCTTTATAATATTAGTATAGATAATATTAGTGGGATGTTTTTGTCAGAAATCCAAACGCTTCTGTACCCGTCGGTACCTCCATAGCGAACCATAATTTAATTTCATGTTAAGGGTCATTTGCGTAACTAATCATTGAAGAGCACTCGATCCTGGGGGATGCCGCTTTTCGCTCGCGTTGCGTTGGGAAATTTTACCAAAAGCATTTGCCTCATATTTTGGGGTCAAAATGTCTAAGGAATTCTTTGACCGAGTTTGGAAAGATGTTTGTCGTAGTTGAAAAATTAAAAATTTGGAAAAGTTTTGGAAATTTGGATTTAAATTTTTTAAATGTTCGGTAGGTACCCAAATGTTGACAAAGAAACCAGTTGTTACCAGGTTTTAACAAAAAAAGTTTATTGCGATACCAAGAAATATTATGATTGTGAACTTTAAATTTACATCAATTAAATGGATAGTGAAATTAAATAAAATAAGTTAAGTAGTGAAAAAGTATTTTTAAACCCAGTGTTACCTATTGTTTTTATAACCCTAGGATAGGCAAAACTTGCGACCCTTCAACGCGTATCTGGGCCAATCAACTTTTAAACCGACGTTTTTGGCGTCTCCTGCGTTACCAAAATTGTCTCTGGCGTTACCAAAAAATCGTAATTCCAACAAGATATTTCACGGTTTAATAGGTTAAACTTACGTAGGATGGCATGTATTCATGCTATTCATCTATTAAATTACAGAAAAAACATGTTTACTTACAAAAATCTGCAATTGTTTGAAAAATGTCGCGGACAGATTAGTGTCGGTTTAAAAGTTGATTGGCCCATCTAGGCGCTTTTTTTCGAAACTCTGATTCGGAAACCATTGCTTTTTGTTTCATACTAAATACAAATTGAAACATGAATGCACAGAAAATCCCCAGAAAAAAGACCAGCGCTGGGAATCGAACCCAGGTCCTCAGCATTCCGTGCCGCGTGCTAAGCCCCTATAATACCACTGGTCAGGAGTTTAGACACAATTTTTTCCTATACATCGCACATCTCAGCTTGCTAAACTAAACTTCTTTCTTTTTCTTCTTTTTTAGGGTTCCGTAGTCAACTAGGAACCCTTATAGTTTCGCCATGGCTGTCTGTCTGTCTGTCCGTCCGCGGCTAAGCTCAGAGACAGTTAGTACTAAACAGCTCAGTATCAGTTACGCCGACAAAGTGGTAGAATAAAAAATAAAAAATATTTTTTTTTTAGGGTACCTCCCACAGAAGTAAAGTGGGGGTGACTTTTTTTTCTCGACTAACTCTTTAGTGTGGGGTATCGTTGGATAGGTCTTTTAAAACCATTGGGGGATTGCTAACATGATTTTTCTATTCAGTGATCTGTTTGCGAAATATTCAACTTTAAAATGAAAATTTGCATTAAAATCGACCGTCCCCCCCTCTAAAATCTAAACTGTTGGGTGGAAAAATTCAGAATGGTAGTAAATATATTAAATTTACAAGGAAAGTTATAGCGGCTAAGATTGCTTGGCAATTATTTGTAGTTTAAGAGTAAATAGTAGCCTAAGGTGTAAAACATATCTAAACTTGGAAGATTCCGTACACATACGAAATCCTTAGAAAAATATTACTACGGAACCCTATCTTGGGCGTGTCCGACACGCTCTTGGCCGGTTTTTTTTCTCTTCGTCTTGCTTGTGTCTAAACTCGTGACCAGTGGTGGTGTAGGGGTTTAGCACGCGGCACGTAATGCTGAAGACCTGGGTTCGATTCCCAGCGCTGGTCTTTTTTCTGTTTTTTTTTTTCTGTGCATCCCTGTTTCAGTTTGTATTATTTTAATATTCACGTCCTCGTTGAAAAATAAAAAATACAAAAAGACTCCAAAAAAGCAATATTAATAAAAAATGGAGTTGAAAAATAAAAAAAAACAAAAAGATAGTGAAAATAAAATAAACGGATCACTCATGTCTTAAAACGAGTTTAACTCGACATGTTTCGAGCTAATCCGTAGCCCTTCCTCTGGAGTCGCACGTCACGACGGCCGCCAAACTTTCCAAATCGTTTCACCATTTTCTTTTTATACCGTACAAAAAGACTGAAGATGGAACTTATCCAGTCAGTTTTTGTATTGCTAACTTTGATATAGCGTGGTATAACTTTTTTGCATTATAATCTAAAGCATAAACGATGACGAAACCTTGTAGGTACACAAAATTATACACAAATTTCAGTGTTTGTGGTACCCAAACATAATTATTTTACAGAATCCCCTCACGATTCCACTACATGCCCGTAATCATTACCTGCATTAAAATACATATAAGGTTCGGCTCATTAAAACTTTAATTAAGTTTGAGCTCACGAGACTCGAATGAATAACCGTTAGGAAGTAATATTGCTAAGATCTTGACGCCGAATATAGCACTCCATTAACGGTATGTGTAACATCGCCATCGGCATTAAAAGTTAGGTAAGTTAGTTATAGGGTAGTTAGCGAACGTACTTTAGTTAGCAGGCAGTCGATTGACATATCTTGTCCTTTTCGCTCAAATTTCAAGGCGCGGCCAGGAGCGAGAGCGCGTTATACCTGTTCATTGCGTGTGGTGTGCTGCCTGCAGAGTGCAGAGCTTCCAATCGGTACCGAAATACCAGTAAACCGCTTTACAGTTTAGGTACTCAGCCACTTCAGCCGAAAGACGTCCACTGCAGGCTGAACATAGGTCTCCCCCAAGGCTCGCCAAACAGATAATGTCCAATCCACATCCAACGCGTTCCCGCAGCCTTAACCAGGTCGTTGCTCTATCGTATTGAAGGCCTACCTACACTGCGTCTTCCACCCAACGACCATCAGTTCTATGAGCGATGTGCCCTACCCACTGCCACTTGAGTCAGGCGATTCTTCGAGATATTTCGATGACTTAAGTTCTTACGACGATTTCATCATTTCTACACTGCGATCCAGCAGAGAAACTCCGAGCGTTGTAGCCCTCTCAATCGCCCTCTGAGTGACCTTGAGCTTTCTTATGAGTCCTATCGTTAGCGGACACGTCTCAGTGCCATCATTGACAACACACGCTGGTCAAAAACTTTTGACTTGGGACACTGCGACCGACTGTCTTGAGACCGAAAATGCTGGTGCTAAATCGGTACATATCGATATTTTTGTTTAAAGTTTCAAGCTCTAATTTCCAGGGGGCGGTTTTCGAAATCAAATCACAGTGAAAAATACTGTGTATTGCTAGAAATTTGCAACGCAACTCAAACGCACTTTTCGGCTATGTAGATGACAGAATAATTAGTAAGTACTGTACTTATTCTAAAACAAATTCATCACAATTTTTTATTTTGCATGATAATTTCATAGACATAATTTAAAATATTGTTCTTCACGTAACCGCTGGGCGTCTCGGCTGCAGTGAGTTGAGACAACACAACGATCCCCAGTCGTTTGTGTAGTGGGCAGGGCTGGATTTAGAAGTCTCGGGGCATGAAAAGATTGGAGGCCCCATTGGCCACAAATTTATTACCTACAATGACCATTATTTTTTTTCAGTCAAGATTTCATTAAACAATTTTTACAAGTCTCCATTATTGTGGACCCTCTATTGTGGAGGCCCCGCGGCTGTGGCCGCGGATGCCTTCCCCTAAATCCGGACCTGATAGTGGTAGCTGGGTCGTTTGTCTGGTAGCGACAGAAAACACAACCCTAGAATGAGGCGGAATCAAATTTATAAAATACCCCTGTAATGTAACCATTATATTATAACTCCTTTGGGGTTACTTTAGGTCATTTGAAACGTCTTACGAGATATGAAACTCTCGACACGGCTGCTACAATGTGGTCGAAACGTCTAGGTACGTAATTTTAGCAGTAAATTGCTAATAGCATCTAACTATGAGTACTTTCCTGGTAACTATGTATGGAAATCGTGGAAGTTTTAAACAATTTATTTGAAAATGGTTATTTCATGCTACGATATATTGGTAGCCGGCATTTTTTACTTTCAATATTCTAAAACTTCGGTATGTTAGGTCATTTTTCGAGCATTTCAGCCGTCTCACTTTCGTGATTACATAGTGTGTGTAGTTTTATTATATCTTTTTCGGTTATTTATTAGAGGTCCTGTTCTTCTATCACATACCTGGAAATAATAACACAATCTTCTGCCATTCATACAAAAAATCCACGAAGGTAATACGGAACAAACGGTTGAATAATTAATACGATATTTTAGCTGTATACTGTAGGTGTTATGAATTTTAGACATCACAACGCGTGCCCAGCCACAAATATATTTTACAGAGTATAATGAAACTGTATAGTTTAATCCAAGTAAATAATTGTTGAAGCAATACCTTAAACTACCTGGAAACCACAACACAGTCTAATTACTCCATCTAACAATCTAAGCTTGCGTGTAACCTTAAACAAGATTACCTACTCTAATTTGAAAACATTTGAAAGGCAACCTAATTAAACCGATAAAGAACTTTTAAGAAAAAATAATTACGAAAGTAATGCTTAGAATGAAAAGCAGTAAAAGATTCCAAGCTCCTACTATTGGAGCTGGAAAAAAGATAGGTATCGAAAAAAAGGTCTCAATGTAATTATTTTTAGGATCCCGATCTAAAATTAAAGAAACCTTACTCTTTCAATTGGTTTTGTTAGTAGGTACCGTTATTCCAGTTTCATTAAAAAAAATAATTAAAACTTTACTAAGAATTAACATTAAGTACCTATTATCAAATTTACTTTTTGTAAATTTATTGAGAAAGTGAGAGAAATAAAGATAGAGAGAGAGGGGGAAAGATTTATTTACACGAATTCGATACACAGGAAAAATACATTTGGCAAGAAAATATAATATATAGCTATCCAATATAAAAAACATTTAATAGTATAAAATTGAGCCTTACTCAGCATAATGTTGCGCGGCAAGCCGCAACGCTGTTTTTCAGTGGAAACAATTTAAAAAACTAAACATAAAAACACACTACCTACAACACTCTTACTAAATTCCCTAAATTGTTATTACTATTTTTTTTTAACTTTAAAGACTAATTATGTAAAAATTACAAAACAGTGAATAATTAATAAATAAAATAAGTACGAAAATGGTATCATGCAATGAAATAACCAGAATAGTTAACAAAAGCAAAGTTTAAAGTCCCTTGCGATGTGTACGTGCCAAGCTGCATTCAGTCCATACTACGCCAAGACATGTCACGCCTCTTACCAGAGACAATATAACAACCCCAGATTCACAACTATAATCGGTTGTTGCGAATACACTTCGTAATTTGGAACGTAAGGTTCGTGTAGTAGTAAAGAAACCCAGCAGTGGATGGTGATTTGAGTTGGAGAACATTAGAAATTATTGATGCTGTATACCAAGCTGTCAGTTTAGTAAAAACAGTAGACTTTAGCGTTGTTTTGTAAAATAACGTAATGATGATGGCTTGACAACATTCTTTTAAATATTCTATGGGCTTGCTGAACATTGTGAACTAGAAAAATATGCGCTTTGCTTGCTGTTTCTGACAGGAAAAATGTAAGCGTGCTTAAATTATATTCTATCGAATAAAACTGTTGAACGACGGGTTCAATGACAACTAAATCAATATGTCATTAAGCTCGTCACAAATTATTCAACTAATGTAAGCAATACAATTTATTTAAGCAATATAATCATTATCATTTCAGCCGAATGGCTGATGAAAACAGGCCTCCCCTAAGCTTCGCCAAACAGACCGCTCCTGCGCCATCCGCATCCAAAGCAACCCCGCAACCTCAACCAGTTCGTCGCTCCATCTGATTGTAGGCCTCACTGCGTCTTTCGATCTCTGGACGCTATTCGAAAGCCTGTTAGCCCAATCGGTCGTCACTTCAACGAGCCTCCCACTACCACTTGACTGATTCTTCGACCTATGTCGATGATTTTTAGTTCTTGCGCAGATTTTATTGTTTCTAATCTGATCCCGCAGAGAAACTCCGAGTAATATCCCTCTCAATCAAGCGGTTAGCGGCCAAGTCACAGTGCCATAAATTATCACTGTCAACATACGCTGTCCAAAGACTACGTTACCTATTTAGAATTAAAAGTGACGTAAATAAGAACAATCTTTATCATAATTCAAAATTAAGTCTTCTTTATGATTATGTACAGCAAAATTGTTCTACGTTTTTGCAGAATTATTCCAAAAGACTTTGTGTATTTTTAAAGTGTGTTATTATTTCTCAAAAGTTTATATCTGAGAGGAATCGAATCTATCATCTTTCCTTTTTCATGCCAAGTCACGCTCGATTGGATCCCGATAAAAATCTCTCAGAAATAAAATTATTACCTGTGATCTTACGAAATAAATTTTGCCTCGCCGAATGTTTTTGTGGCTCACAAAAATTAAGGTGAAACAAGTTGTTAACTCCAGCCAGATTTCGGTGAGATCAAGTTAATTGAATTTTGTATCCAATAGAAATAATCATTTGTTTAATTTTGGTTCACCTTTGGACAGTTTCAAATTGGAAAACGAGTTTAATTATTTTACGATTTCATTTGGTGTAGAGATTTTGTTGTTAAAAATAAGCTACGGAATAAACGATGTGTGTACACTATTGTTTGTGATCCGTGTTTGAGTTCTTGTGTATCTCCATGCACTTAATAGAATTGTGCCATCACAATTCTTCACAGTCAATTATCACAAGAAGAACCGTAGAAGAACCAAGGTCACCGACATAGCCAAACGGATTAGGCCATATAGCACGCAGAACAGTTGGCCGTTGGAGCCCATAACTTCTGGAATAGGAGACCACGGTCTGGCAAACGCAGCGTGGGACGTCCACCAACAAGATGGATGGACGATTAGGTAAAGGCTGCAGGTTCAGGGTGGATGCAAGTCGCTTCTAACTGTAATGATTGGGTGTCAATGAGGGAGGCCTATGTCCAGCAGGTGGACATCCTACAGCTGAAATTATGATGGTAATGATGATGAATTATCACAATTCAATTACTACAGATGAATTGTTATAATCAAAAGGCTTAAAAATATGGTTTGGCTTATTTAATTTAAAAAAATTTAAAATGTTGTAGGGTTTGTAGAGTTATTTATGTCTTGGTGGCTTTTAGGCCTTTGCTCTTCATTAGATTTTAAAAAAATAATTTTTTATGATTTTTTCAACTTTTAACCCTTGGGCAACAGATATTCAATGAAATACTTTGGAAGAATGGTAGTTACTTCACTGATGCCTTAAAACTGGATCAATCTTTAGAATTACGTATTTCACGAAAATAAAAAAAAATATTGAAAATTACATCGTAGTCATTATTTTTGTACAATATCTCCGACACTTAACTTAGGAGACTAACATCATTTCGTATTCCAATTCTCTTAAAAACTTACTCCAGAACAAATTTAACTAACGCAACTTGATCAAAAACGTTACATCTTTACCAATAATTAAAGTTTGCGAAGTAACAATTTCAATTAAAAAGTTTACGTGAAGAAAAGTGAGGCATAATCGAAAATTTTGTTTCCTCTGATGTTAATTGGTTGACATTTTGGAAGCTTAGAATAAAATATGAATATTAAATCGGAGAATACATTGTTATTACCCGGAACAATTCTATTTTTGGAATATTTAGCTGGTAACTTCGAGAAAAAATAATAAAGAGTACTCGTCCGTAAAGTTGAAAGAACGTCACATTACATAAAGGAATTAAAGGAAATGACATATAGAAATAAAATATGCCGAAGCTGTGCTGTGGTGGGGTAGTGGCGATGGTCTCTTCAGTTAAAGGGTCGTGGGTTTGAGCCCGGGCTTGCACCTCTGAGTTTTTCCGAATGTTGAAGTGAGGGTGAAAATGGCGGCCAAATAAAGAATAAATTTAACTATAATGTTGCCATGAGTACAGCGAGAGGTCCAAGAGGTCTTAAAACTAAAGTGCTTTCGTTTTTATAACCTATAATAGCGCCATCTGAAGGAATCCTTGTGTAACTACTACATTGGCTAATTAAGTAAGGAAGAAACACTTGTATCGAAGTTATATGTTATTATTATGATGACTATGGAATAATATATTAGAATAATTTTAAGAATGACATTTAATAAATATTATGAATAAATGAGTATGAGTATGAGTATGAGTATAAATAGTACTTTACGTACGGTATTACGGTTACCATTATTATGTTAATGGCCTTAACACCGAATTCATGTGCTAAAAATTACGTTTGAAGTTTACCGTGAGCTTTACGGAGAAGAAAGCATCGTGAGGAAATCTGCAACCACCTGAGAAGAAATTCAATGGTTTTTGTGAAGTTCCCAATCCCCACTGGGCCGCGTACGAAGTCGCAGGCGAAAGCTATTACCTACATAATTGACATATTTGAATAAAAATTCTTCATGTATTCAAATTTAATATCCATTGTGTAAATACAAAACGTATTCAGACGTATTCAAATACCGCACAGCACAGTAATAAGCAACATGTATTCGTGGTGTGCTCCGCAATTATATCGTTGCTTATCTTGTGATGTACGGATATGACATACTGTCTTAATTGTGTGTATAAATTTAGTCGGCCTGTTGTTGTTTTGGGGGCTTTCGTAGGTTATTTAGGAAAGATAGACGGGGTTTCAGATTTATGTTATTTATATTTAATTTTGTGTTAGAATAGTATTTTCTTTCTGGACTATCGGGAATATTTTCTTGAACTGTTTAATCGTCATCCTAGCCTATACACGTCCCACTGCAGGGCACAGCCCTCCTCTCAGAATGAGAGGGCTTGGACCGTAGTTCCCACGCGGGCCCATTGCGGATTGGGAACTTCACACAAACCATTGAATTTCTTCACAGGTATGTGCAGGTTTCCTCACGATGTTTTCCTTCATTTTCGATGTTTTTTAAGCTCATGGTAAATTTCAAATGTAATTTTGCACATAAATTCCGAAAAACTCAGAGGTGCGAGCCGGGATTTGAACCCACGATCTTCTGCTTGAGAGGCCACAGGTCAAACCACTAGGCCACCACGGCTTCCTAATATAATTAATCCAAAAGTCTTTCTAACGCCATCTTTCATCATCAATATATAGAAAATGGTGATTTGATTGGTACAGTGGGTGTGTGTTAGACAATAACAAATAATGTTTTCTGTTTTTTTTTTATATTTCATTCCATTTTTATCTACTACACAATAAAAAGAGATCCCAGGAAACATTTTCAGATATAATCACCTGATTAACGACTGAACCGAAATTCGAATTACGCGATGGCACAAAAATGTTTTCTAATTATTTGAAAGAATTTTGTTCCAAAATATATTTCGCTTAGTGACAATGTCATCAATATGGATGAAAGAATGGATAAGATCGCGAAATGACCAGTTTACGTGAAAAAGGGTGATAAAACTGATAAATTTTGTAGATTAGCTCGTTTGACAGGGAATGAAGATTATAAAATTGTTTATGCATTGAATATCAAAGTACGTCGTATTTAAAAAAATATCGAGCTATCCCTTAAATTTGAACAATGTGTGAATAATAATTGTTGGCGACTGGTTGGCTCAAAACCTCCTTTTTAGTACCTTTATTTTACGTAATTTAAAATCCACTAAGACCCGCCTTTTTTTTTTTTTTTTGGTGTGGAAAATGCACCTTATGCATCGTCTCCGTTCGGGGAAACAGAGGTATGTGGGGCTCTCCCCAAGGGGCCTCCCCACTAAAAACCACACGGATTCCCTTGTTTGCCATTGTGAACGCCACGGGAGCACAAGGAGTCACCGCAACGCCCACTGGCTGCCCCGGGATGGGGCTCCTCTGTCGACACCGTGCAATCCGGGCTCGGCACTCCCCGGCCTCTCTCGCTGGTGAAGGATTGTTTAAAGAGGTTTACTCCTCGTGGCTTCCGCAGATGCCCACGTTCCCGGCAAGCCGGGGTTACGTTAGCTCCCACACCCTCGTGTCCTGCTCTGAAAGCAGAGCGGCACCGAGGCCTTTCCCTGTCCGCCGTGGCAGAGCAGGTACTCAGTTTGGGTTCGCCTACGTCAAAGGCGTTCTCCTCCTTAACCACCAGGGTTAACAGGGGAGAACCGGTCGTGCAGCCCAGGTCGTGTATTCCCGTACCGACCCAGGCACATGTGGAAATTGCTGACACCCAAAAGTCGGATATTAGCCACCGGTAAGATAATGTACAAATACATTAGCTTACCGTTGTTGCCCAGGGTGCACCGTCCCAATGAGGCCTACGCCTCGGATAGAAGGGAGTGGTAACTAGGACCCGCCTGACAGAGACAGAGAAGTCAGTTGCTCTGTCAGACGGGTTGTGCTTAATCGTGTTTTTCATTCAGATTAAGTAGTGTCGTCAACAATAATCATTAGTCCATTGCATTTTTTCTTTTTCCTTTCATAAAAATCTTGTCCTAAAAATTCTGAACACAACAGAAAAGAATCATCCAAGTCGGTAAAGTCGTTCTCAAGTTTGGTTATGCCGTGATCAAGGGAACCCTGGATTATTTTTTTATATCTGTAGAAGATATATCGATATCGATATCTTTAGCAACAAATCTCGGCTTGAATTTTTAAAATAAATCCTGTCCATGATATAGATTTTCGCTGTATATACTAGGTTTTAATAATCATACGCATACACAAATAAACGAGTAATAGAAAAAAAAGCACCATACATTTGACTGCAAATCTGCTCCCTTGATTTCCCCTTCTACAACAATAGTTCCTGCAGATAGTTTAGCAGTCGCCCAACATACAGTGTCCATTCCTTTTTACGACCCTCCCTCATTTTACTGTTATTAGTTCAAGGCCTCCCTGATTTACTGGGCAATAGACTGCCTTTGAACAGCTTCACTTAACACATCAACTTTCGGGAACGATTTCAAAACGGAGGAGGTATTTTACAAACTTTTATTTAACTTAGTGTGTTAGTTTCAGCAAATATATATTTTTTTATAATGATCTTTTTAACAAAAACTTATTCATCTGTACGTTTTTTATACTTGACAATTGGGATCAGAATTGATTTTTTTTTTGTTTAATATAAATAGCGCACAAAATTTATACCTTTGTTTAGGTTTATGCTTTGGGGTTTTATACTTTTTTACAAAACATTCCGAAAAAAACACATTTTGACAATATTCTTATCGCAGGTAAAGCCACAAGTTAAAGCTAGAAGGCTTTAAACATTAGAATCTATACTCCGCAATCAAGCGAGCAGTTTGTTGGCTACCATACATTAGTGGTGTTTAATACAAACTATCCAAGTCTCCACGTGGTAGCTATGTATGGGAACTCCAAAATTTATCTGAAAACTCAATTTAAAGTTTTTTATTGACATAATTATAACTAGTAACTTTAAGCTCTAGCTAGGTTTTCTTAAAAACAAGCAACTCTCAATGCATGGACCTGGTCCGTTTCCTACAGAATTCTCTCGTTTAATATATCTTCTAAATGGCTTTCTTAACAGCATGTTACCCTAGTTTAGTAAAAGACAGAAGCTTTACAGTGTTTTCAGTAACTTTTCTCTGGTTGAGCATAATAACTAACCTAGTTTTAAGCTACATCTGGATGTTTCTTACTCTTAAACGCTCGAAAACGGCTTAACAGATTCATAACTATGAAAATTGGCGTAAATAAAACAAATACATATCTGGATTAAATTGTACATCACGGGATAATTTTTTTTTTTTTTTGAATGAGTCGCCAGAGGGGCCAAAGACGCAAAGTCTTTGCTGCTCACGGGATAATTTACACCAATTGACCGTTAAACCGTTTTTATATGAGTCCCCGCCCGCACGGTACAGGGGCTGAGGGGTATGACAACAAAGGGGTCGAGAGAGGTGCGGGCGGCGAGCGCGCCTCGTGTGCTTGCCGCCCGCACCTCTCCTGGTCCACTTTCTAGGTCTAGCTATAGTCCCAAAGCAAGCAAAGCTTGTGTTATGGGTGCTAGGCAACTTGCTAACTACTACAACAACAACATACACAACATACTGTGTGTACTAAGACATAGGGATACTTATCTTGGTAATGTGTCCACGTGGGATAATGTTTTAGCTTTAAACAAAAAACCGGCCAAGTGCGAATCGGACTCGCGCACGAAGGGTTCCGTACAATTGTCTATAAAAATCACATTTGTTGTATAGGAGCACCCTTACATATTTTATTATTTTAATTTAATGATTTATTTTTAATGAACTAAAACAATTACTTTGCTCACCCGCGACCTTACAATAGTTACGTTTATGCAAGTAATGTGTGTTCATGCAGTTCCTCCACCTCCACACTGTACGAACACACACACACAAGCTACACTGACGCGTTTCGAACTCAACCAGAGCTCATCTTCATTCATCTTCCGAAGATGAGCTCTGGTTGAGTTCGAAACGCGTCAGTGTAGCTTGGTGGTGGTGATAAATGTGTTTATGTGATTTGTGTGTGTTCGTACAGTGTGGAGGTGGAGGAACTGCATGAACACACATTTCTTGCATAAACGTAACTATTGTAAGGTAGCGGGTGAGCAAAGTAATTGTTTTAGTTCATTAATATGGACCTCCGCAAAGTAACGCCTGATTCAATAAATTATTTATTTTTAAAGTCAATATGTAATTAAATATTCTGTGAATATTTCAAGCGTCTACCTGTTGCCGTTATCAATATCGAGCAAAAACGAGCAAAAAATCACGTTTGTTGTATGGGAGCCCCCTTAAATATTTATTTTATTCTTTTTTTTAGTATTTGTTGTTATAGCGGCAACTGAAATACATCATCTGTGAAAATTTAAACTCTCTAGCTATCACGGTTCCCGAGATATAGCCTGGTGACAGACGGACAGACAGACGGACAGACTGACGGACGGACAGCGGAGCCTCAGTAATAGGGTTCCCGTTTTTACCCTTTGGGTACGGAACCCTAAAAAAAGGCGTGCGTAAAAAAAACACTTGTCGCTCTACAGTTAAGTGCAAAACGTCATACTTGTCTTGATTGACAATTACGTTATTTCGACAAAATACAAAAGTGACCAGCTACTTTTGATGCTGACCGTACATACCTACACTTTAGAAAGTAACCGATTTGAGAACAAAAAATCGCCGTGTATACCTACTATCACTTCGGGTTGGTCTACTGCGCTAGCACATAATTATTACATTCTTCCGCCTCTGGCATAAATCGCATACTACTTTTTACATCGTTGCAGCGGCGGTATATTTTAAGAGGCTCTATTTACTGTCCAATCCTTAAGAGCCCATTTACAAGGCAATATACGATGCCGCAGAAAATTGAATAGTTACTGCATCTAATGGATGTAATAATAAATAAATAAATAAATAAATAAATAAATATCACGGGACAATTCACACCAATTGACCTAGTTCCAAAGTAAGCTTAGCAAAGCTTGTGTTATGGGTACTAGGCAACGGATAAACATACTTATATAGATAGATACATACTTAAATACATATTAAACACCCAAGGCCCGAGAACAAACATTCGTATTTTTCATACAAATATCTGCCCCGACACGGGAATCGAACCCGGGACCTCAAGCTTCATAGTCAGGGTCTCTAACCACTAGGCCATCTGGTCGTCTAAAAATAATGAATTTAAGTGTCTGTTTCAAGCTTTTACTATACTAGCTCCTGTTTGTTGTTTTAGGTGAAATCTTGCAAATTAAAATTGATTTACTTGAAGGGGTCAAACTGAGATGAAATTAAGTATTTACATACATTTATAAATGTTTTGATAGTAATGTTCAAGTCAACTTAACTTATATCTTAAGAAATTCAATGGTGTCTATGAAGTTCTGTCCGCACTGTGCCCGCTCTCATATTTCATTCTTATTAATATAGGCTGGGATGATGATGATGACGATATTTTTGACACCCTGCACACCCTTTAGTTAATTGTTGCAAATAAATATGACCTAACTTAACCGCCCCGCTGCGCACCGGGCTAAATGAGGAACACAAACACTGGTCTCTCTTAAGTAAACTGTATGACTTCGTATAAGGTGCTGTACAAACAACGGGTGGAATTGCCGTCCACTTTATTTATCGCGTGACCCTAAACTTTCTTAGATCTGTTAACATTGTTTTTATTTGGAAGATAACGCCGTGTTTGTGGCCGTGTGATCGATAGAGTGTTTGTTGATTTTTGTTCTGTTAAAGGGTGTTTTATGTTATGGTCCCAGGGGTTGAAAAAAGTTGATTAATGGTAGTGGTTGTTGATCCGAAATTCGTAGGAGTTTATTGTGGTGTTTAATGGGAGAATAGTCTGTCAGTTACATTTGGAATTGTATTGATGGTAAATATAGATTACCTTTTACGTTCGTAATAAACATGACTGAATACGACTACGACTGAAATAAGTTAACGGTTATTTTTACCTTTATAATAAATCCGTAAAAATAAATATTTTTCGTACGTTTTATCAACAGGCAGTATTAGAAATCCTAGCATAGGGAAGCCACGTATTAAAAGTTCATAATGCATTTTTCATGTACCTACCTAATGGTTTAATTTGCAAAAAAAACGTTATTTTTCAAAACAACCTCCCCGGTTTTTAACTGCACGTTAGATAATCCCCAAGAAAAATCAAGCTGCCTCGCTGATAAAACATAACAACGTCTTAATTCAAAACATAAATTACTTATTCAACGCAGACTCCGAGGCGTTAAAAGTGTTTTGCATTTTTCCCAGTTAAGCACCGCTATATTATCAAGGCAATTTCACCGATACCTTTGTTGTCTGACCTAATTTCGTAAGCGTCAATCAGGGATTGCAACAAAAAGCGTGATCGACTCTATTTCTAAAGAGTGTTCTTCTTATTTTAAATAATAAGTAACGCTAGTTACTGTTAGGCATAGACATTGGTTTAATTAGGGGGTGCAATTTTTGTGATTTTGCTTATGTCTCAAAAAAAATTCTGAATAAAAAATTATGGAGTAAAATTTTGAAATTGATCCTAAATCCTAATAAATTTGGCGATGGCGTCAAACATGATTTTTTTTTATTTGGAAAACCAACAGCTTAAAATTACTATTACAGATTAAATACGAAATAATATGTAACAATAAAGCCAATTAAAGGTTCAACAGATATGAAATCTTAATTGTCTCCGGTCAATAATGATTCTAGTTCATATTGTGACTATAGTCAAATCATCCATCAATCTTGATGATTTTGCTGTCAGGAATATTCAATATCGCGCTTTTGATTTTTTTAGTCATTGTTTTTTAAAAAAAAAAACAAATCTAAAGTTTACTTCTTTAAGGCAGTTACTGCTACAGTTCATAGAATAGAATAGAATAGAATAGAATAGAATAGAAACATTTATTTTAAGTAACACAACTCATACAATATGAATATAAATTGTTAGTTAATTATTATTACTATTACTTATTACTAATGTAAGAATACTTAACAAAATAAGGACTGTTCGAGACATGCATCTCGCAACAGTGTCTCATATACGGACAGTCAAGCCTGTCCGCTATAGAATGCAGGATAGGGTTGGGGCTGTCGCGCACCCGGCGCACCAGGGATGTGCATCGCTTGCGGATAGTTGTATAAAAGCAGTCTACTCGCGCTTCTGCAAACATCCCTGATGCGCTACAGAAGCGGGGCAGCCCCACCAGCACCCGAAACGCATTATTAAACTGGACACGGAGGGCCCCGCAAGCCCGTTGCGTATAGTCTCGCCATAAGCTACATGTGTACAGAGAGGTACAGTATGCTATAAATAAAGTAATTTTAACCTCCCTCGTACACCTCGCGAACTTACGGGAGATCATGTTGGCCCTCACTGACAGAGCCCTCCGTTCCCGTTCCATGTCCTTAACATCCTTCAGAGCATGTGTCATAATGTGACCTAAGTACTTAAAACTCTATCCCCTATCCAACGGAATACCGCTTAGGTTTACTGGAGGTACTTCACTCACTTTGATATTTTTAGGCTCAAAGACCATGAAATGACTTTTAGCTACATTATATTTAAGCCCGTGCTCAGTGACATACCTTTCGCAAACCTCAAATAGCTTACGCAAGCCACAAGCAGAACTCATAACTATTATTTTGTTCATCATCATCAGCAAGAAAACGACTATTGTTGAACAAAAGCGTGCCCCTTAAAACACCACAATGAACGACAACTTTCCACTTCATCTTCCGGTTGCCCTCAAGTGTCGTTTTTTTTTTGTTAGACACACTAAAAAAGTTTAAAATAAGCAAACGCTTTCAATTTAAATTCTGTAAATAAGCTGTTTATTAATGTCACATTCAAATTAGTCATTGTTGATTTTTTTTTCTACTTGCTGTTTTTATTGTACGTGCATCGTCAATCACTTGAAGTAAAGTAGATGAAATTCAACTTGCCTAAATTTTTAACATGCATAAAATAAAAGCTGCTGGCAAAGCTAAAAATTATACCTCATTTTCTTATAAACATCATCTAATACAACCCGAGCAGCGTTAAAAAGCGTTGCTGCAAAATCAAATTTCCAGCAAAAATGCGTGCATCAAAAATGTATGAGGAGTTCCGGAAAACGGCGTGTGCTACCACGGAACCCCAGAGGCGATTGTTCCTCAAACAACGCTTTACTTATAGAGTTAAAAGCAGCATTACGTTACATTTCATGCAAATGAATGTTCGCCGGCTTTCAGCCACTGGCCACTTAACCGCGGATGGTACAATAAAGAGGCACTGGATCAGCGCGGCTTATGTCAGCCTAGGTCGCTTTTTAAAGCCTGTACAAATTAACGTATGGAGCCAGTTTATGATTTTTCGGTTTCGGTTTAAAAACACTTCATGTCTCTGAAACTAAATGTACCATTCACTTTGAGTGAATTTTAGTGAGCGTTATTGATTTATAGTACGGTACAGAAACATAAAAAAAAGATTGCGTCATCAACCACTCGAAAAGTCGACCTGGCAGACCCAGAGGCGATGGCGGGATAAACTGGATTTCTTCTTGGTGGACTGGCCCTCGTATGCAGCGGACAGAGAGCAGTGGAAATATTGGGGGAGGCCTTTCCTCAGCAATGGGACAGAATAGGCTAATAATAATAATAATAACAATAATAATAATCATCATCAGTCTCAGCCTCTGTACGTCCCACTGCAAGGCAAGGTCTCTCAGAACGAGAGGACCATGTTCCCACGTAGCCTTAGTGAGGATTGCAAACGTCACACACACACATTGAATTTCTTTGCAGATGGTGGTTTTTTCACGATGTTTGCCTTTAGTTACCGTAAAGCTCAAAGTAAAATTCAAATGTTATTTCGAACATATTAGTTTAGTTAAAAATAATAGTTAACATCTCAAAATACCGTTTTACTAAATAAATAATGGTAAGTAAAAGCGTGGCGCGTCCTGCGTCACTCAGACTAAGTCCGTCTGACACAAACTTCGACTGGAAGCCACCAACAAGTCAAAAGTTTGATAGTTCGCGACACCCCACACCGACTTCTTGTTTCCTGGCCACTTTTGGCTATTATTGTCACACACAGTTGAGGTCTTAATCGATGTTTTTGATGTATTCCTTTAAAACTGTTTAGATTTTTTTTATAGCCTATCATCATTCATCATTTCAGCCGAAAGACGTCCACTGCTGAACATAGGCCTCCCCCAAGGCTCTCCAAACAGATCGGCCCTGTGCCATCCGCATCCAATGCGTTCCCGCTACCCTCACCAGGTCGTCGCTCCATCTTGTTGGAGGCCTACCTACACTGCGTCTTCCGGTCCGCGGACGCCACTCGAGAACCTTTCGGCCCCATCGGCCGTCAGTTCTACGGGCGATGTGCCCTGCCCACTGCCACTTAAATCTAGCGATTCTTCGAGCTATGTCCGTGACTTTAGTTCTCGCGCGGATTTCATCATTTCTAATGCGATCCCGCAGAGAAACTCCAAGCATAGCCCTCTCCATCGCCCTCTGAGTGACCTTGAGCTTCCTTATAAGACCCATCGTTATAGCCTATAGTATGTCCCAATGCTGGGCAAAGGCCTCCAAGACGAGATGGCGGGACGACCTGAGCCCTTTTCAACTCGGTTGGCAGATGCATGCCCAGAGGCCGTATTGTCTAACGGTTCTGACGCTTGCCTTCGTTTTCACCATCTCTTTCTGTCATCATCTCATACCATTAGACAAAAAGAAACAGTGATTGTGAAGCGAAGGCAAGCGTTAAAAGCGTTAGGCAATAAGCCTGCAGGATAACGAGAAGTATCTTAGCTCGTACTATTAAAAGATAAAATACTATTAAATTTAATGAGTAACAGCGTGGTTAACCAGTGTATTTCTTCCAAATTTTTAGTATCCTTTTTTTGTACATATAATTAGTTCTCTTACTTAATTACAAAATTATTTTATAAATTTCGTTAAGAAAATGATTAAAGACGTAAGTTTGTTTATCTTTGATGTGTCACGCCAATGTCATGTCAATTATCTTAGAACCTAATAAATAATAGCTGAAACATTTCTTATTTTTGCGATGTTTTGTATACAACACTTCACAAATAATATGAGCTGCGTGACACACACGGAGGGCCGCCAACCTTTCGAGAACTATTAGCAGCCATCTACAAAGTCCTAATGCAACTTGGATATTTTGCTTTATCGCAGGATGGACCGAAAAGTTATAAGTCCAGTGGGGTCACGAACTCTAACCCTCTGAACATGCAGGGGATAACACCTATGGTATCAGATCAAACAGTATAAAAGATGCATTCACCTTCTTTAGTGGGTGTCAAAAGCAAGATTAGTGTGTCCTAGCTTTGAAAAAGGTTTAGCTAGTGTAAGTAGGCTGTTGGTTGTTACCATCGAATAGAAGAAATAAACGTTGGATGGGTCTTTATACGGGTATCCTATTTGTACTGATATATCTATTCTGTCGAAGATTGTTGATACCGCTAAATTAACATTTTGCATTTCGCTTAGCCTTAGTTAAACAATTTGACTCCGAAACCAGCACAGAAAATTATTAATAGGTACTAATTTTGTAAAAATGTCTGGATGTTTATACGTTTGGATGATTAGACGTTTGGAAATTTGCTACTCTATCACGTAAAACTTACTTAATATCCCGCAGGCAAGCCGTGGTGACCTAGTGGTTTGACCTATGGTCTCTAAAGCTGAGGGTCGTGGGTTCGAGTCCGGGCTCGCACCTCCGTATTTTCGGAATTTATGTGCGAAATTACATTTGTAATTTACCATGAGCTTTACGGTGAAGGAAAACATCGTATTTTTCATACAAATATCTGCCCCGACACGGGAATCGAACCCGGGACCTCAAGCTTCATAGTCAGGTTCTCTAACCACTAGGCCATCTGGTCTTTGTTTTACAGTGTAGGAAGACACCACGAGGAGACGTGTACACTGTACACACCTGAGAAGAAATTCAATGGTGTATGTGAAGTTCTCAATCCGCACTGTGCCCACGTGTGAACTACGGCCCAAACCCTCTCATTCTGAGAGGAGGCCTGTGCCCTGCAGTGGGACGTATATAGGCTGGGATGATGATGATGATCCCGCAGGCTTATTGTCTAACGTTTCTGACGCTTGCCTTCGCAATCACTATTTCTTTCTGTCAAACGGTATAAAATGATGACAGAAAGAGATGGTGAAAGCGAAGGCAAGCGTTAGAAGCGTTAGACAATACGGCTTCAGGTATCGAATTGGTTGACAGTACATAGTTTAGTTTCATGAGAACATACTGTAGTTATTTGTCCTCAAGCCAACGGAATTTGATATGTCCACAACACAATACGTGACACGCATTTCACAAATTTACAATACAATACTAATATATTCTTTATTGCACACCAAAAATAGTACAGAAAAATTAACAAAAATAATAAAAGGTAGTTTTATTTAATTTAGTTAGTACTTAGTAGGTAATTATTTTTTTTTTCCTTAAACCTCAAACCTACAATTCCCGAATTTCCTTTAAGGACTACAACCTTAACCTATTGCGATATTTTAATGCGGGTTGGCAAGTGGTACACTGAAGCAATTGCTACTGGCTGCTTGCCACATAAATATTTAAATTTACTTATATTATGTAAGTATAAAAAAGTCGTAACTGACTTACTAATTCATCACCTCACGGCCCAAACCTTTGGACCTAGAAAGTTGGAATTTGACGCAGGAAGTTTTCTTTGTGATGTAGACAAGGAATGAGATCGGATTCTTAAAATCGTTCTAATATTATAAATGCGAAAGTTTGTGAATATGTGCGTGCGTGTGTTTTCTTTGTTTTATTATCCGAACAAATTCAACAGCAGTGGACGTCCTACGGCTGAAATGATTATGATGAAAGTGAAATTTAATTTAATTATGAAGTGAGCTAAATTAAAAAAATATTGAAATTAGTTTCTTAATTGACTTTTCTATAAAAAAAATAATATTTTGTTTTGACATTCCCAATTGCGTAGTAACCCCCCAGGTGTTTAATAAACTGATTCCTGTTGCATATCGTCATTGCCATCATTCACTAGGTTATTTGAAAAGCATGAATGGAGATAAATGATTGCAGTTGCACGTTAATAGTGCAAGAGTGCAATTTGTTCCGAGTGCTTTGGTGTATTAAGTGCTTCGTTAATGAAGAGAAATTAATGAATAAACTCGATATACATAAATGTTTAATCAACTTCGACTATGTTTACTTACGCTATTAATTCGTGGGTGGGTATGTTATAGTGTTTGTAATCGATACCTAAAGCAGTGTTGCGATTTAAGTGAGTTAGTTGCTAGATTTGGTGACATTTGGGACTATGACAGATATAGGTATGGTGTATAGGTATGTTTCAAGTATTTCAAATAAATTAGGGACACCTGGATCTCATTTCCTCCTAACTAGCGATTTCATGCATATTTTCGAGCAACTTTCGAAATCATAAAGTGACAAACCTGATCTGCATGTAGTTTTAGTACCCCCCTGTCTAGCTTTGATTCGTGGCATTAGAAAATGTGAAAGTAATTAAATCAAATTTCGAATCTCAAGAATAACACCTAGGCTACTTTTATTCCTATGTTTCCACGGGATTGGGATTTATGCATGTCCAAACCGGATATAAAGAAGATAACTCTATCATACTATCTATCGCATGGTCACTGCATTAACACTTAATTGTAATTATTATCTAGAAATGTCCACCGCTAAATTTAGAGTCACGTGTAGTTTAATGGTACCAGACCTAATACAAGTATGATTCACGTCACCAAAGACACTGATAAAGACTAAAAAAAAAAGTATTAGGTAAATCAAATTGTATTTCCTAAGTTGAACCATTTGCCATACAATTTTACACAAACCGTGTTTATTAAAGGACAAATCTAAGTAGTAAACCAGCTTGGGCCACTCGGATTCAAGATAAAACTCAAGGTCTTGCAGAACCGCAAACTTTGCCCATTGTGGGCAACTTTGATGCGAGTTTCGAGGTGGGGCGTTGTCGTTATAAAATTGACGCTGTTTTTCTTTCGGGCCAGGGCAGGTCGCGCTAGGCGAGAATTCGAGTAGGCATTGAAAAGATTAGGTTGATGCAACATGAGTTTGGTAACAAACAGTTAAAACTTTAAAAAAACAATAGAAACCCCATGATAAAAAACCGCGCAGTAGAAAAAACCGCATTGGAATAAATTCAGTAGTTGAGGAAAAACAAATTATAAAATGAAATTCATCTGCTTCATTAACGACGTTTAGTGCAGCGCCGAGCGATCTGATGTGTGTTTATCTTACTTGAAAACCCTCTTTGAAATAATGCCAATACAATGCCAAAAAACGTATCAAATTCCGTTCAGTAATTTTTGAGTATAACGGATGCAGACGGACGCACACGCAATCCCTTACTGTAAACACAATACTTAATTACGTATCTTATTGTCATATGACAAAAACAGCCGAGAATCATATAGTCTTCTATATATTCTTCTATAGGTTAAAAATAATCCAAAAATTGTGAAATTGGTATGTCTTATAGAAAGTTTTAAGAACCCATATAAACAGATAAATTAACAAAGTTATTTAAGACATAAAATGAAATAGCTGAAACCTTTCAATGTTATTTAGTTTGCAGTCGGCATACCAATAAGATAATTCGACGAACTGGGGTTTCGGGAACGCGCTGGATGCGAACGGCCCAGGACCAATCTGTTTGGCTGAATCTTTCGGCTGAAATGATAATGAATGATGAGCCGTCAATATAGCTGACATGGCTGTCATGTTATTACAGAATTTACTATATACAAACCATGTATTGTTGTTTTATCTCACTTTTATTGTTTTTAATATTATTATCATTGTGACATTTTAAATTAATATATTTTCCATTTATGTTTTTCAAATTCTTTTGACGATCTTTTTGTGAATTCTTTATATTTGTGACATTTCGAATGCTGAATATAATTGTAATTTTCAATCAGAAATAAATGAATCTATCACGAATCTATCTATCTATCTATCATGTAAACATTCGTCTAGGTTTCATTTCTATTAATAAATTTTATAATGTAATCCCAAATATAAGCTGACTGGTTCTGTACCCATTAGACCAAAAAATATCCTACCAAATATTTAAACTTTTGCACATATAACAATAGGTATAAATGAGATTATAAAGCTTAAACAAATCGAACGCGACGTCTGATTCTCTCGTCCTATTTTGATAACGAAATCATCAATATAAAAGTCGCTGAACTCCTAAAAGTAAAAGTCCCCATAAAAGAAAGCTTCTTTTCCTTAATACTGTCATTGAAGTATAAAAAGGCATTTACAACCAATTGAAACCGAGGAAAAAACGTAAAACAGGAACTATTCAATTATATTAACAGTGGCGAGCAACAATAAACTCCGATCGTTCCTAATGATCTTTCGTTTAACGGCCACAATAAAAATACAAAGTAGCTTGTGGCCATTCAAACGAAAATTGACTAACGCGGCACGTGGTTCCAAGGGAAGTGAGGATACAGTTGATACACAACCCCCCACACTTCGGGTAGCTAGGGCAATCCTATCGCTCAGTCGGTAGAAACGCGTCGCGGCGCGCGGACGTCCCTGCCCGCTCCACGACTAAGTTCGGTTGCGTCACTCGTGACTAACAAGTGCAACTGTACTGGATAAGTGGCATGGTGGTTCGATGGTGTTATTAAAATGGTGCGACGGCGGGAATTCAGGCGTTCGGTACTTACCCAGTTTTGCACCACGCTCTTGTGGCTCCTTACCTGTTTCAATGGTAAGTTGCAAGGGTCAAATTGGGTATGAAAGGGCCGCGGAACTCGATACGGTTCGTTGGATGAGGCCGTTAAGTTTTGAGTGCTTTGTTATACTTGGATGATTTTGTTACTAGTAAGATAATAGCTAAGTTCCAAGAAACGAGTTGGGGAGTAAAGTTGAGACGGTGTTGTTGTCTTTTGATTTACATTTAGGTAAGTGGGATTGCGTAGGCGGTTCCATTTCAACAAGGTATAAAGCAAAACGGTTATTTTATGCTAATCGAGTTTTAAAATTTTCCTTGTTGATTTGAACTGAAAATTGTGTACGTGGAAATGAATATGAAAACAAAAGGAAGTATTTTACAAATACATAAAATATTAATGGTTGGGCTTTCAAAAATATTGGCATGGTTTATTCCAAGAAACAATACGAAATATTTTTTGGTATTTGTTTTGGATACGTTTACATTTATTACGTTTCGCCACTCGGGAAGAACGAATCAATCCGGATCTTTATTTGTTTATTTTCCGATGCTGCCCAATTGGAAAAGGTTAAATATTTATATGATTGTTTAGGACCTTTGCACGTTGTTTTAGGGTTTGGCTACCGGTATCGTTTTATGTTCGCTGAATTGAAGAAATAGGAAAAACAACATAAAAATAATATTCGCAAATTATAAACAGCTTTGTTGGTAGTTTCGTGTACAACATTTTACATCATTGTAATTTGTAAGTAAGATGTTAATACACATTACCATAAGTTTATGTAAAAGGTGCCAGGTATAGGTGGCATGTTAGAAAAATAAGTAAAAATGGTTAAAAAGTTTCACGTTGTTAAGGTAAACACAGTAGGCGTTCCGTAAGGTGGATGGATGATCTGGTAAAGATTGCTGGAAGCCAATAGATTCGGAAAACACAAACTTGATAGTTATGGGCCCTCTGGCCGCGTGGTTTGACAACGACATGTCGAACTATCAGGATTTTTTTATTCCATTAAGTTTGACAATTGGACCAAGAGGATATTTTAAGTTTCACTTGTTTCGACTCTCGAACCACGAGGATCATTGCATTCCTATTGGTTTGGCCCCCGAACTACGAGAATTGTTATATTCAAGTTTGAACACAAAAAGTATTAAAAGTCATTTTCTTAGTCTTACCTTATTATATCGAACCACGAGATACTTGAAATCTTCGTAGTTCAGGGATCGAATCAAGAGGAATTCGACGATCCTCATGTTTCGAGGGGCAAAACAAGTGAAATTTTAAATATCCTCTTGGTCCGATGGTAGCACTAAGTGGAATTTAAAAATTCTTGATAGTTCGACATGTCGAACAGAGAGGAATCAGAATTTCTCGTCCTCCAACATGTCGGATAACGTTGTCGAACCACGCGGCCGAAGGATTAGTAATCTGTGGGAAAGGACGCCTACCAGTGGGTGTATATTGGCTGACATGATGATAATTATGAAGTTGTAAAAAACAGTCTAAACAGTTTGTAACTGAACGAATAGCAGAGATATCTGGTTGATGGCACAGTGAAGTATGATGGAATGGCATCTGGAATTGCAATTATTTATTACCTACCTTTTAATACTTGTTAATAAAAAGTGTAACATACCATCATACTCCACTTGGTCATCAAACACGTATCAGCTTTGCTCCTTCTTGCCATTACAAACTGTATGTCATTTTTATTTTTTTCGTGTATTCTATTTATATACCTATTTTTTTTTTTAATTTATTTAAGAAAAAAGAAAATTTAGTATACATAATTCTAAACAGCGAGCGAAAATCAAGAACGATTTATCTGTCTCTGATTGTAACACGCTTCCAGCGCCTCATTAAAAATCATATGGCTAGATAGATAGTACATTCTTATACAATTAACTTTATATAATTAACTTTGATATATCAAAATCGAAGATATTTACTTTTTTCTCTGTAATGGTAAGCCAGGATCAACAATCATTTCTTTAAACTTCAAACTAAACTCTTCTTAGTGTGAGAAAAACCGAAAGTAAATGCTAGTTAAACTACAAAAGGGTGGCTATCTCGCCTTACTTTCACGTAGGCTGTTTAGGTCCTTATCTTAGCAGTTTCCTTCACTTGATCAAACGAGTAGCTGGTTCCTTGCGTGGCGTTATCTTTTCATTGTGCGTCCAGAAGCGGGGTTTAGTGAAACTTTTTGAACGGTTTCGGAAGGTTTTTGTTATATTAATACATAGAAGCGTTACTAAGGTACCTCTTTAGATATCTATAAGGTGTTGGAATTTCTCAGGTGATTCTTTTCTTAATCATATTTTTGGATAAACTGTTTTTGCAATTTTGCCACGGAATCGTATCTATTTGTCTTAACGCTTTTTGAAAACGAATTAACTTAAAATTAATGCATTATTTCGACAGGTTTACCTTTGATCGTACCTACTTTATGGATAGAGTACAAGTTATTTTGGTGGATTTATATTTATTATTATTATTTATACAATATAGGCTTGCGTTTGACCACAAATATTTTTTTCAAATTAAAGTTTCTTAATAATTAAATAATAAGTACTTAAAAAAAGCCGAAATGGTAAAACTTTTTTGAAAAATTTTACTCAAGTAGTTTTTGGAAAATTGCCATAGAGAAAGCATAAAAATGTCATCCCTTGCTCAATAATACAACAATGAAAACAAAATACTAATAGTAACTTCATAACGACTAAGGAAAAAAAATTAAAAGCCTGTTATAAAAAAAAATCTACATTTTTTTAATAAGTGCACGCGGATATAAAAACAAGGATTCCTACTTACACTCTACACAATATGAAACAAAATGACGTAATTAAAAATGTCATGTTAATTATCAATACTCCCCGCCCTTCAAAAGATCTCCTTTAATTATCCTCTTCATTATTTTCGCCAATAAAGCCATAATTTATTGCGCGAAGCACTCCCAAATTGAATCTCTGAAGATTACAATAAAATGAGATAACGCTTATTTTATAACATAATGCTCTCAATGAAACGGGCTCAATATCAAAGGATTATGTTTCACATAAAGCACTGGATTACGAATCGGGCTTATGCTTTTGGGGTTTCAACGGAGAATAATAATACTCGTTGTGGTTTTTTGTTATGAAATAGGAAGGCTAACTTGTAAGCGGGTCACCTGATGGTAAGGAAAGACCAGCAGCGGGGTTCTGTAAAAACTCCATTTCTGCTGGATGGATGGTATGAGATGGTAGTAAAATAGTTGAAGCAATCTGGACAGACCTTGTTTAAGGTCTTGCCAACTAAAGGATTTTTTTATTTTTTTTTGTACCTTTTGACTTTTTGTGTGATTTCTGCTCAGAATCACGAGTTTTTTCGATCCTACTAGGAGAAAAAAAGTGTCCAAAGTAGTTTTTCCCGTTCCGTTACAATTTTTCATAGACTTTATATGACCGTAACGGAATGGAGGAATCGAAAATTATATGAAATTTATGGGACACTTTTTTTCTCCTAGCAGGATCGAAAGAGCTCGTGATTCTGAGCAGAAATCACATAAAACTTTCCAAATTTAAAAAAAAGTCAAAAAGTACAAGAAAAAATAAAAATGGCCTAAAACCGCTGCTATTCTCTTTCTTAACTTCATCGTCTTCTTTTTCCTCACTGGGAAAGATTCTAGTTTTAATACCCTTTTTTTCTCAAAACACAATCATTAACGGAGACTTAATATAAACAAAATTATAACAGCTACGTAAGACGATAACTGACTTAACGAATTTTTAAGTCAAAGCTTTAATATATATTTTTTGTTGACTGTTGCATTGTCATCCCATACATATTCGTACCAAATTTCAAGACAATCTGATCATTCAAGTAAGTGAAAATTAACTTACAAGTTTTGAAGGTAATTCACATATGTACAAGCGAACATTACGAGGTACTTAAAATCAAAAAACGGCTTAAAAATGACAACGATTTAAGTAGTAAAATTTTTTTGATCGACGGCCGTCACTGTAGACTCATAGATTGTATGTCTGTTAGTTAATTTATGTCTTCACACATTAAATAGGCAAACTCTAGCTTAAAACTTTTTTTTCTAATAAACCCTCGCCTCCTGGGGACGGCAAATGAACCAGAGTCAAAAAAGCGTGTTAAAAAGACAGACCGACCTTTGAGCCTCTCAGAATTAAAAAAAAAAATCAAACTTCAATATAATAAGGGCTTATATAGCAACGCATTTTAAATTCATCATCCCAACCTATATACGCCCCAGTGCAGAGCACAGGCCTTCTCTCAGAATGAGAGGGCTTGGGCCGTAGTTCCCAAGTGGGCCCAGTGCGGATTGGAAACTCTTGGGCATTCTAAATTGTTATGACGTAATGTGTAACAACAAGACTTAAAGAGTGGCAACGTTGCGTATCACTAGGGTATGTTTGACAGCAGATTTGTTCAAATTTTTTTTTACTAACAGTTGAATATCTCTTGAAATAACCTGATGAATCTAAGTTTTAAACTCTACAGTTTCTAGTCAGTTACGGTGTATAATAAGTCTATACGTAGTCTGCATAGACAGAACTTTTGTTAGACTTTGTCGTTAAACTGCAGAATTTATTCATTACCTAGCGCTTGTCAGAAAGAAACGATTAAATTTTATATTTATAACGCGAGAGAAATTTTGTTATAATTTTATTACCTTAATAAAAATACTTTCTTCGAAGCCCTATGAAATTGTTATGAGTGTTTTGGGAACTTTGTGTTGTGAGCGGGAGCAAATGGAATAAAGCAGAATCTTCTTTTGAAGATTAGGTTTTTGAGCCCTAGAAAATATTCAGTATCAGACGGTTTTAGAAAGACTTTGGTGAAATTATTTATAATATAATCATGCACAATCGTATTTCTGGAACATCTCCTATTATCTTACTTATTACTAAATTTACTAATATTATAAACGCCAAAGTTTGTATGGATATTTGTTACGCTTTCACACTAAAATGGTTTGACGGATTCTGATGAAATTTGGCACACAGATAGTTTATAAACTGTATTAACATATAGAATACTTTTTACTTCGGAAAATTACGTAGTTCCTGCGGGATAGCGATAAACAGCTTGTCGATACATAATTCCTAAACTTAAAAACATAGTAACAAATTCACGTAAATCAATGAAGCTACCACCGTTTTGTATTAAACTACTTTCAAACATACGTATGAATCGGGCTATCTTACATTTTTATTTGAATGCGCTTCTGTAAGGTCATCAGTAATCTACGGTCGTAGAGTCAAACACGTAATGATAAGAAGTACACCCGACCCAAGTATCGTGCCACAGCTACAGTATCAAAAAGACACGTTTCTTGTAGGTATTATATTTTTAAGTATTCCTATTATATTTTTTTTATTAGTAAGTACACGTTATTTGCAAACCAGAAGGACTTATTACGGTTCAAAAGATACAGCTACAGTCTTGTGACAGGCGGACATGCTTAGTTTTAGTAATTTGTATAAAATATAGCTGTTGCCCGCGACTCCGTCCGCGGAAAATAGTATTGGTTTGTAGTACATGCTATGTATCAGAGATGGCACTGTATTTGAAAAAAGATTTTCCCGCTTTTCTGTTGAAATTTTTCCGGAATTTTCTTGCTATAAACCTCATGGAGCCCGAGACCTTTCCAGCGAATGCAAAACCGTGGAAATCGGTTCGTGCGTTCTGGAGTTATAGCGTCAGGAAGGAAAACCCGACTTATTTTTATATAGTAGAATAAAATGCTACCGTTATTGACTGATCTATCAACGGGTCCACGCACAGCTCAAACCACTGAACGGATTGTGCTGAAATATGGCACATAGAAAACTAGTACCTCGGCGCCCGAGCTCCGCTCTGGCTGAAACTCGGTACCAAGCTTTTTCCCAGAGATATATAAGACCAAGCTAGATCAATTTTTTCATCCCCGAAAACCCCCACATAACAAATTTCATCGAAATCGTTGGAGCCGTTTCTGAGACTCTGATTATATTATGTATATATATACAAGAATTGCTCGTTTGAAGGTATTAGATTATGACGTAGGTATCCGCTAAGAAGGTTTTTTTTTAATTCCTACGGGATAGGGAATAAATGGGATTTACATTTTCCTTTTAAAGTGTCCTTATCTCCATAACTATAATAATTAGAGACTTTAAATTTGGCATTCAAGTTAAGTAGGTAGGTATAACTGTGAAAAACGAATTTCGTGATTTACGGGAATTCCTATAGGATAAAGAGAAATCGGATTTAAACATTCAATTCAACGGGACACTATCTCCGTATATGTAATTAATAGACTCTTCAAATTCAGTATAAATGTACCTTACAATACAATACAATACAAATATTCTGGTAGACAATAGGCGGTCTTATCGCTAAAAAGCGATCTCTTCCAGACAACCAATTACTCAGAAATTAATAAATATCAACAGACTAATGTAGGTGGCAGAAATAACAGACAAGAACAAAAAAAAAAATTAAAATAAATGTACCTTAGTGATAATAACAACGAAAAACCTATACGAGTATCAAGGTTATTGGAAATCACGTGTTAATTATTATAGGTCTGTCTGTCTGTCTGTCTGTATTTCTGTCTGTGGCATCATGGCTCTTAAACAACTGAACCGATTTGGATGTGGTTATTTTATTTGAAAGTAGGTTTCTTGGCGATAATTCTTATACACGTTTAATCAAAATTGGTTCAACCGTTTCAAAGTTATCAGCTATTTTGCTAGCTTAATTAGGATCTTAGACGCATACGGGGAATTTGCTTTATTTTCAAATATAATTTCTGACCTGACTGGGGATTTTAATTTTTTTTAATTTACAGTTATTAATACATAATAAGTACCTGGCCGACCAGAGAACGAACCAGGGACCTCAAGCTTTGTAGTCAGGAGAGTCGAGTGGTTAGAGAACCACTCGACTCTCCGGTCGTCTGCTACAGTACAGTCAGAATTGGAAGTTGTTGAGAGATTGTAGATACGTAGTTCTCAAAATTAACCACAAACGACTTGTTTCCGAGATAATAAGAGGATACCTATGTCCTCAACCACTGATACACTTCATCATCACCATCATCATCATCCCAGCCTATATTATACGTCCCACTGCAGGACACAGGCCTCCTCTCAGAAAGAGATGGTTTGGGCCGTAGTTCCCACGCGGGCCCAGTGCGGATTGGGAACTTCACACACGTGATTGAATTTTTTTGCAGGTGTATTGCAGGTTTCCTCCGGATGTTTTCCTTCACCGTAAAGCTCATGGTAAATTACAAATGTAATTTCGCACATAAATTCCCAAAAACTCAGAGGTGCGAGCCGGGATTTGAACCCACTACCCTCTTACATATATATGTCCACGGCTTACATATATAAGACCCCATAAATTACAACATAAGTCAACTGTCTGCCCCAATTAAGACAACAATCATAATGACGTGATAGTTCATCGCGTTCGCTATAATACATGATAATGCACACAACCACGTTAGATGCTGGTCTGTTTTTAGGGTTCCTTACTTTGAAAAGAAAAACGAATCTCTTATGGACTATTTTGTTTTCAGTCTGTGTGTCTGCTAATATTTAAAATAATTTTGACAGTAATAATGAGTCTGTTTTTCAGGGTTTCGTACCTCAAAAGGAAAAACGGAACCCTTATAGGATCACTTTGTTGTCCGTCCGTCCGTCCGTCTGTCTGTCAAGACCCTTTTTCTCAGGAACGCGTGGAGGTATCAAGCTGAAATTTATATCAAATACTCAAGTCTACTGTCCCTTGAAGCTGTAAAAACATCAAACTTCTAAGCCAACGCAATCAAAAGATACAGCCGTTTATGACGCAAATTTCCGCATATTTTCGAAACTCGCAAGGGAATCAAAACCTACAGGGTACTTCCCGTGAACTCAGAATCTTGAAATTTGGTACGAAGCTAGGTCTTATAGCACAAATAAAGGAAAAATTGCGAAAAGCATATTTTATTTTGTCTGTTTGTCTATATCAGTAACTAATCTATTTATGCCGCAAATTTTCGACACTCGCAAGGGAATCAAAACCTACAGGGTACTTCCCGTAAACTCAGAATCTTGAAATTTGGTACGAAGCAAGGTCTTATAGCACAGATAAAGGAAAAATTGCGAAAAACATAATTTTTTTTGTCTGTCTGTCTATATCACTATATCAGTAACCAATATATTGATGCCGCAAATTTTCGGCACTCGCAAGGGAATCAAATCCTATAGGGTACTTCCCGTGAACTCAGAATCTTGAAATTTGGTACGAAGCAACGTCTCATAGCACAGATAAAGGAAAAATTGCGAAGAACGTAAATTTTAGTTACATCATATAATAAAAATATTTTTAATAATTTTAAAGTTACTACCCCTTTCCTCATGAACGCGTAGAGGTATTAAATTGAAATTCATATCAAATACTTAGGTCTATAATACCTTGCTATAACAAATTCAAACTTCTATGTCAACGCAATCAAAAGAAACAGCAATTTAAGAGGCTGACAACACCTAATTTTGTTGAAATTGATGTAATTTAAACAATTTTTTAAGAAAAACTGCTTGTTCTAGCACATCAAAAAAATTATATGTTAATATTCATCATATTTCAAAGACCGTGGACGGACTCGATACATAATTGGACGAAATCGGCTCGATAGAAAATAATTGCAAAGATAGGTCTGAAAATCATCATTAAACGGTTCTATGTCTTTATTTTTTTGGCGTATGCGTCTGCAATTAAAAACATGAAGTCAACATATTCATACCTAAACCGCTAACGAGTCATATTTCACAAATAATCCACAGTTTTTTTAAAATTAAATATTTGCCCGATAAATTTCAATATACCCGGCTGCCCAGTAATAGCGGCATCTCGTTTACTCCGATACAAATAGACAGTGTGCGCCGACGTTGGTGTTGACAGCGTCTTAAGCCGCATATTTTCAAACTCGCAACTACTCGCAAGGGAATCAAAACCTACAGGGTATTTCCCGTGAACTCAGAATCTTGAAATTTGGTACGAAGAGAGGTCTTATAGCACAGATAAAGGAAAAATTGCGAAAAGCATAATTTTTTTTCTCTATCTGTCTATATCAAAAACCAATCTGCAATGATCCCACACTGCGCACATTTTGCTTAGGAGCAGGGGTCTGCTAAGACTGGATGTTCATAGATAAAAATAAATTTGTCCGACTCGCACTTGGCCGGTTTTTTTTTTAAGAATGCGCCGAGGTATAATTTTTTATATTTTTATATTTAACTTGCAATGTACCTATGTATGTAGGTACGGGTCAAATCTTGGAAGTCGAATTTGACTCACTTCCAGTGGTCGGATTTACTTGAAATTTGGTATACTTATGTAAGTTGGATGACAATGCAAGTAACAGTCAACAAAAAGTACAGTCAGCGTAAAGGCTTGCATCGAAAATAATTTTTTTAACAAAAACTTATTATTAACTTGCAATGTATGTTTGTGCGGGTTGGAATCTTTCAACTCAAATTTGAAACAGATATCTTCAACCGATTGAACTGAAATTTTGCATGCATGTATAAATCCGATGACAATGCAATATTATTAATTATGACATGGAACTGATCTGATGATGGAGCTCGAGGGTGGCCAAGGAACTCTGTAATAAAACGACACGACCGAACCGAGTTTGAGCTCGTTTGATTCGTCTTGACGAGTACTTTGGTAACCAAGTGCAAAAAGTACAGTCAGCAAACAAAATTTGTATTAAAAATAGACTTTTTAACAAAAAAATATTTTATGTTTATGCGTGTAAAGCCCTCGGCAAACAACTGTGTATATTATAGCAAGAAGTTAGGCTACGAAGGAAAAGTAAAGTAAAACTTATCGAATATCACTGACACGCAAAAATGAATTTCTTTTTCAAAAGAATACTGTGCAATTAATACAAAACGCGTTGTTAGATTTCTTGCCAGATTCTTCTCAACACTTCTCGAGCCGGCGGTAGATTCCTCAACATTCAGCGCTTGTTTGAGCCTTAATTGAGTAAAGATATTTTTACTTCTCATGCTCATAAAGTTTTTCTTTATTTCGAGAGAATGCTGCATGAAATGGCTTTTTATACTCTAGCGCTTAATGTAAAATCTTCGTCTAAGACCAAGGCAATCAGGCGCAAACAGCCGCAAATAGTAGATATTTGTAAAATATAAGTTTCTTGTTTTTTTTTTATATAACAGGTGTTTTATATTACGAAAATAATAAAACTAAACAAATCTAGTACATTAGGTATTATAGAATTTGCAATGCATGTAGATAAAATAAAAGCTTGTAAATTTTAATTCCAATGTTGCTGTTTCATTTTCTTGCAATAGAATAGAAGTGAAAAGCAGAGTGTAAAACTCGAGCATTAAACCCATTTTCTCCTTGACGTGGCTATATGAACGCCTCGGGTAAAATGACTCGTTTTAAGCTCTCGTTGTATAATGTACTATCGATGTTGAAACCTCAGTGTGCGAGTTCAACTCACACTTGTCCGGTTTTCTTCCCTTATCCATCTTGTGCGAACAGAGAACTAAGTTAGAAAACTTACGTTCGCCGCCTGTTTGAATAGTATTAAGTGTTACTGCAAACATTGGCGGATCTTTCGCTGGATGTGGTCTTATTTATTCGGCGAAAATGTGGATGTGTTGAGAAAAAGGTAATAATCCATTTGGAAAGTGCGTCTGTCTGTTACCTCTTCACGCTAAAATCGCTCAACCGATCGAGATGAAATTTAGTATAGAGATAGTTTGAGACCCCGAGAAGAACATGGGATAGTTTTAATCCCAGAACATTGCATAGTTTCCGCGGGACAGTGATAAACGAATTCTTCTATTCTTTCTTAATAAACATGAGCGTCAAAGTTTTTGTCTTTTGAATTATTATTGCAAAGTCGCTAAATTAGGAAGCAAAGTTTTGTGAGGGTCTAATCCAGTTAGCCTAATCCAAAAATGGAATGGTCTAATCCAGCTAATCTGACTAACCTTGTCAATCCTAGCGTACTAAATTAAGTACCTACCTACCTACATTATATTAAAGCAAACATAAATTTTTCTTAATTGAAAATAATACAAATCGTCATATTTTTACGATAAATCAAAATGTACCGTGCGCTTTTCGAGATTAACGATCGTAGTTAAAAATTTTGAAATACATATTTTTTAATTAACCATATACAATCACGTACCTAGTTAATTTTCGTGTCACAACAGACCATTTCATTTTCCATTCAGTCTGTTTGTATTGCTGACTAAGATCTATCAATTATCTATTTATCTTTTGATCTAACTTTTTGATCTTCCCCCATCCAATATCTATGAAAAACCAACAATAATTATATCAAAAGGTAAAATAACATGGATTCAGAATATTTCAACTAATGGTTATGTAAGTTATGTTCATACCATTGTATTTTTTTAGAATATTATGTTCAATTGAGGTTTGAGTTGAGGTTTCTGTACATGGTCAATTTTCATCGTAATTCGTCAAAACTTGATGTAATTTGCAATAGTAATTCGTATTAAAAAATATTTGCAAGATTGTAGACAGTTAGTAGGAAAAAAATATTTTTTTCCAAAAAAAAATGATATTATGATTCACTTTTTAAGTAACAAAAGAAAGAGAAAGTAATATGCAAAAGACAAAAATTATATGGGTATAGAAACATATTTCGTTATTATTACATCTAGTTTTCAGAGGGATGTATGAGGTCCCTTGTTAAGCACTTCATTTAAAACAACTTACTACTGTTCAAACAAGTTCGAAATATTCTGAATTTCATGATACCTGTATAGGTTAGAGACTACCTACGATCAAAGTTATCCCAGCACTTAGTCCTTTTATTTATTTAGAAGGAGTATCCTAGTGTAGTATTTTTATCAAGTAAAAGCTTTTAGACCTACTCTTGAAGGCCTATACTAGTATTGTCCCTGTTCAATGCGATTCCGTAAGCGATATGTTTGCTTTGGGTTCTATACGAGATGAGCTCGTCCGGTGGGCGAGATAGTCCCGCGTAAATCACTTGTTTAAACATGTTCGCACAGGTTTTATTTATTTTAGGTATCGAGAGGTAAGAAATTATTTGTCGTGGTAATTGATGATCAATGCTTTCTTTGTTTTATTTAACTTGCAATGTTTGTTCGAGTTAAATTAACGAATCGAATAACAACTGTTTTTCCGTCCAGGATTTTATTAGAGCTGAATAGAAACTATTTTGTTATGCGCATTTAGGTTTGATTCCAATGAAAGTACAGTTTAAAACAACATTCAAATTAACTTTATTATGATAAATATCTACATGCAATACAAAAACTATAAAATAAATAAATAAATAAATATCACGGGACAATTCACACAAATTGACCTAGTCCCAAAGTAAGCTAAGCAAAGCTTGTGTTATGGGTACTAAGCAACGGTTAAACATACTTATATAGATAGATACATACTTAAATACATATCAAACACCCAAGACCCGAGAACAAACATTCGTATTTTTCATACAAATATCTGCCCCGACACGGGAATCGAACCCGGGACCTCAAGCTTCGTAGTCAGGTTCTCTAACCACTAGGCCATCTGGTCGTCTATGAGTCTTTAATTTTAACAGCATTATGGTGAACAATACAGATAACAAGATACATAGAAAAAAAATACAAGATAAGCAATAGGCTTATCGCTCAGGGTGATCTCTTCCAGGGAACCTTTCACAACAAATTACAAAAACAACAAAGGACTATATTAAGCTGGTGGCATATTAGCAGTAGTAGTGATCCTAGACATATTTTTTACCTGATGTAGATTGTATTGCCTTTGATAAGCAGTAGATATTTTGACGCATCACTAGCGTCATTAATTATTATGGGTAAAACTGTACAGTCAACCATCTCGATTCCTAGGCCACTATAGAACCAAGTCATAAGGAAACAATTTGTTTATCTTGTACGACAGAGATTATTGCGTGATAGTGAACAGGAAAGGAGTTTGCTTATGTATTAATAGCTTGAATTGTCACTATCCGTCTGTCAAAACTTCTTTTTTTCCCATGTCATGGAACGAAAACGTTCATAAACGTTTATTGCATGCTGTGATCGAAAAGTTAATAATCTTTTGACCCGCGGTCACGTTGTAATTATCTAGTAGTTAATGCTACAAGCGTTCTATAGCAGCCTAAGAATCAAATTAGTTGACTGTACAATTTTTTAACAAAAAAAAAGTAAAAAAGTACAGTCAGCAAATTTCTATCACAAAAAATAGGACCATTTGCAATAATGGCATAACACACAAACGGCTAAAAGGCAGTCCTGCCTGGAAACGTCGTAACTTCACATTAATTTTCCATCCCTACTTAACCGAATTGAAATGTTCCCAACATATTACGTTACTCGAAAAAAGCAAGCCAAAGTAGAATGCTAGTTGAAATTTATGGTTTCGCGCGTGAGAGTTTATAACCGGCCGTAAATAACATAGATTCTGTTTTCGGTTACAGAAGTGATAGCCCGTATTTATCAAAGCGAGTGATACGCTTGCTGTTGCAGCAATAAAACAGGAGTACTTGCATTTTAGGGTTCTGTAAGGAAATAAAAGAACCCAAATTCGTTGAGGTCGTGTCGTTTTATCACAGAGCTCCTGTGGCCACCGTCCAGCTCCATCATCAGATCAGCTCTATGGCATAATAATATTTCATTGTCTCCTGATTTTAGGTAAGTAATCGGGAAGTGGGTCAAATTTAATTTGCAAGATTTACCCACTGTTTCACTGTTTATCCATTGATCAAATTTATTTGACGGATAAATATGATGCCGTCTCGGTTTGTTTTCTTCGCATAGACGGAGACGGGATCACATTTATCCGTCAGTTAAAAATAATCAATGGGTCGTGAAACAACCCCTTAATGACACACAGAGATAACGGGACAGGTGAAGGTAAATAAAAGCTTGTAAAAAATAAATCCTCGTTAGATCACTTCGTTATCAAGGCTTTGTTTTGTAAGAAATGCGTAACTTATCAAGTTAAAATGAACGTAAAACAATAGAATGGTGGTAGATTCTTCGACGTTCATAGGAGCATCAATTGATGCCTAAATTGAATAAAGAATTTTGACTTTGACTTTGAATACGTAATCTCGGGTTCTACGTATCCAACTGCAGGGCACAGGGTTTTCCTAAAAAGAGCGTGCTTGAGCCGTAGTTCTTTATAACTTCAGACGCACGATTGAATGTCTTCGCTGGTGAGCGCAATAAAAAGTTCATATAAATTTCAAATGTAATTTTACACACGAATTTTGAAAGGCCACTATAGAGCTTGCTTATGTTCTTGAAGTAAGGCCTTACAGCACCAGAAAAAAGGCCTACAAATCGCTTATGTATGACTTTTATGAATTTCACGGTAAAAATTTGACTAATTTCAATTAATCGCAATCGCAAGTGAAGCGACTCTGTTTCAACATGGGAATGAATGCTTTCCAAGATCCGTCTGCCTGTCTTTCCGACCTGACCTACAGGTCGCATTTTTGACCCAATTATCCCGAAATTTTATGAGCATAATATATTTTCTTAACCAGTTTTTGGAAAATTTTCAAAATAGCGAAGCCATGAGCAAAAACGTACTAGGGAATACAATATTTTTCAGACATTTCAAAAATTTCGCGAGGTCTACATAACGAACTCACCGACCCACTTGTTTATTTGTTTAAACTAAAAAAAAAAAAAAAAAATATTAGGGGACAATCTTACACAAATCGACCTAGTCCCAAACTAAGCAAAGCTTGTACTATGGGTACCAGACGACGATAAACATACTTATATAGATAAATAAATACTTAAATACATAGAAAACATCCATAACTCAGGAACAAATATTCGTGCTCATCACACAAATAAATGCCCTTACCGGGATTCGAACCCAGGACCTCTTGCTTCGTAGGCAGGGTCACTACCAACTAGGCTAAAGCGGTCGTTACATGCCAACAATACATCAACTAGATATTTCAATTAATAGAATAACAAGTTATAACCCCCGTTTACTCACCAGTAATAGGCATGCGATAAAGTAAAAAGTCAAAAGCTGTAAAGCTTTAGCAACTATCAAAAAGCCCGGAAGAAATACGACTAAGTACCCAAACATTGAGCTGCAAAAAATCAAACGATCTTATAAAACGCAACAGTAAATAAAGCAATAATGACCGTTCGTGACCCATAATTCTTAACAATTTTAAGCTCACTTTTATTGCCTTCAGGAAAACATAAAAAGGCCCAAGTTTATCGCAACTACTTGGATATATTTGCAGGTTGTAAAACTTTTTATTTCGTCTCTCAGTTCCCGCCGTGCGACTCCATTATAGCCTGAGTACAAATAAAAACACGTAAGTAGGGTACTGCGCGATGATTTAATTTAAGTATTTGCGCGTGTTGTGTAGGTATCATTACATTGGTGTGAAGTAGCGGTGGGTCGTCCACGATATTAACGTTAACGCAACTAGGCCGTTAATATACTTTCATCGACTAGTCCATAGACTAGTTGAATTCGTCGACTAGTGACTAGTCGACGCGATGTCTGCGTTATTAAGATGTCCAACTTAACGGCATGTCGATTTCTACAAATCCACTACTCTGTGGTTGCAGTAGTCTACAGTACAACTCTCATTAAAATATGAACTCTTAAGCATTATGGTACATCGTTCATATTTGTTTGGATGTATAAATGAACTGTATTAACCGACTATGATTTTGTGTCAACTTCGCGTTACTAGTAGATATGAACGATTGTGAACTCTTAGTTTACCCGTCTAAGAATTCGACTAGTCGACGCTCGGTCGCTGGACCGTCCAAACGTTGATTCTACATGGACCGTTCAATCAACTAGTCCGTTCATTCAACGCCCATCGCTAGTGTAAAGTAAAGATGTTACGGAGGTTCGATTCCGACTTTCAATTCAATATTAACTAGACCCCAGATTTCCACTTCTGTTTCGACACTTTCAAATCGGAGGTCGAAGTAGGGTCAACGTCATAAATAAGTGATGGCTTTTGTAAAAGTCATACGAAATTATGTTATGACTGAAAGCGACAAAGTAGAAAAATGATCACTTATTTAGTCTTAATTCTATATTCTTTCTTTCTATTTCTTAACCTTTGGATAGAGAAAATTTTAAATCAAAATATTACTCGAAGGAAGATTTGGTAATAGTTTGGAATAGACATAATGCTCGTAAAACTACTGACAAAAGATCAACAGAGATCTTTTTATCTCTTTGGGTACGGAACCCTATAAATGAATATATCCACTATAATTATTTTCATCTAAAAAGGGATACCTACTTAGTCAGTCAAAGAGTATTGAAAATATTCAATAATCCAATAATGAATGAAACTCACGACCGCACGTTAGTAACATTCGTACAATGTCATTGAATTCTGTTTACGAACACAAAATTACCTCACAAAACCCAGTATTAACCAATCCTAATTATTAATTCATGGGGTAAACAAAAAAATGCTCTGTCTAGGGTGCGTTGCTGTGATACGCCGCAGACTTTTACAGACCCATCACGACTTTGCGCGTTTAGTAGCGAAGCGAGGCGAGCGATTCCTGTATTCATTTGCCCAGTCGTATATATCCTGACACTTTTTTACTATTCACTAAATCTTGTACATTATTATAGAAAATGCAAAGCATGAAAAATTAAAGCTTGTAAATTTTAATTCCAATGTTGCTCTTTAATTTCCTTGCAATCGAAGTGAAAAAGCAGAGTGTACAATTCGAACATTAAACCTATATTCCCCTCGACGTATCGGACGCCTCGGGTAAAATGACTCGTTTTATGCTCTTGATGCACAATCTACTATTGATATTTAAGCCGTAACTAAAATAGCAAAGGAATTTCGCGGTCGACTGTTTAGTATAAATGACAATTCAAAATCAGTCAACAAAAAGTAGTTGCAGTCAAAAAAGCCTTGTATTAAAAACCAAAATAAAGAAAAAATATTTCCGCTAAAATCATTTCTAACGTTGAATAAAGTCGTGGGTTTTATTTAACGTGTATATTAATTTAATTCACAGAGAAATGCGCAACTATTCAAAGTTTTACGATTGTTTTTACTTATATTTTATGGCTACGAGCTCAAAACGACTTTGCATAGTTATTTTCACTTACAAAATATACCGTTTATCGCAAATTAGAGCAATTATGAGGTTATATTTCTCATAGTGCAGTAAATATGTATATCAATACGCTAGGCCTTACAAGATTAAGTTATTAAAAAAAGTAGCAGCATTTAGGTATAAGTCGTGGTAGCCTAGTGGTTAGACCACAAGCAGAGGGTCGTGGGTTGAAATCCCGGCACGCACCTCTGAGTTTTTCGGAATTTATGTGCGAAATTACATTTGTAGTTCATAATGAGCTTTACTTTTAGTGAAGGAAAACATCGTGAGGAAACCTTCGTACACCTGCAAAGAAATGGTTCGTGTGAAGTTCCTAATCCGCACTAGGCCGCGTGGGAAGTACGGCCCAAGCCCTTTCATTCTGAGAGGAGGCCTGTGCCCTGCAGTGGGACGTATATAGGCTAGGATGATGATGATGATGATTTAGGTATAAAACAAATATGTTTAAAAATTAACAATTTTTTATTTGTCGAGCAAATGGGAAACCGTTTTGATTTATAAAATTCTAATAGGCACTTAGATCGGGTAAATAACAGCTTTGAGATGTCGTTTATTCTTTAAAAGGGCCGTTTTTGTTATAACTTGTTAAAAAACAGTTTTTTTATTACATATTGAATGCTTGAGAAGCCGTTGGTCAAACCACCAGGCTACCACACAGGCAATAGGGATGTTGACACCACCAATCAACTGACGTACTTTTTATGTGCTGTCAAAACACAATTCTCCCATAGAGTTTGTATGGCAATAGCGACTTATGACGTCACTTGTTCGCCAACTCAATCAACTAACTATTTATTTGTTTTAAAGCAACAAAAAATTTGATTTTGCACCTAATCGAAAATTAATCTGGTTTTCAGGGCTAAAATAAAGCGCTTTTTTTACTGGAGTCGTGTCTTCGAATTATTTTTTAATGGCGTCAACATGGTAGTAAAATTAGAAAATCGCTCGCCGCGCCGTCGTTCGCGAACGGTCGCAGCCCACCCTCATACAGTCAGTAAATATGGATCGCTGCCGAATCATGTATTTTTTACGCGATCGCTTTGTTCCCTCCGAAATGATATTCCGCACTCATGAATATTTAAAAGGACGTACGTGAACTTGTAAGAAAAGCCAGTGGTTCGATTGTTTGGATGCCTAAATATGGTGCGGATTATACAAAGGGACAGTGTATTTGTAGCATAATTTTTGGCAAACGCCGTGGGAAATTGGACACGTGGGGCAAATAAATATACTAAGCAAATACTCTGTTATAGGGCCCAGTTCAAGGACCGTTGGAGGCTTGGAGGGCGTTTATTCGAGCGTTTCAACCGCCCTATTTATCTGGTCACTTTTTTAAGAAATGGCTGTAGATATTGATGTGGTTTTCAGTTATACATATACAGGGTGTATCATGTAATACGAACAATAAAAAAACTATACATCCTTTAGCTAATCAGTAATTAAGTCCAAGCCGTTTAAATTTTTTTAAATGTAAAAAAATAAAACTTTTATTTTCTAACAATATTAATCGGGCTAAGAATGCAATGTAGACCGTCATGTCTAGTCGAAGTACTTGACGTTGATATTTACTATCGCTTCCAAGTTCCAATAGAAAATTAACTAGTAAACCAATATTTTGCTTAATAAACATGCGCTGTTCATAATTAAATGATCAGTTCTTTCAAAATTACGTAATAATCATCGTTTAAATTTATTGTTTCACTAATGGGCGACACGTTGTATAAGAGGTCCTCCTGTACGTGTTATATAATATTATAACTGGAAACTGTATCAGTATTTTCTACCATTTCTAAAATGTGACTAGATAAATGAGCAGTTGAAACGCTCGAATAAACGCCCTGGACACTGTTTAACCTTGCAGGGGAGTTAAAATATTGCCTCATAAATATCATGTTTATTTCTTAGTTCAAAATTAGAAAAACATTTGCAATAATAACAGTTTTAAAACCTTTGGATTTGATAGTGACGATTGAAAAAGTTTCTTGATGAGTTTTAAAATTTAGGTAGTTACTTAAGAGTATTAGAGTATGTTAAGTAAATACCTTGGCATACTAGCAGGGGGATGCTCTCCACAAAAAAAAACATAGGTACAAACATCAAACAATGACGGCTATGACGTAGCGGCGTCAGAACATAGATGTTTCATTCGCAATAATCTTTTCATTTATTCCGCATACCAATGTGTACTTACTTAATTCAAAAATGTAGAAATTTGATTGTTGCTCAAAAGTCAAAGTATAATGCGTCCAAATCAAAAACGTCAGTAGAATAAAAAATTATACTATGAAAAAACTTTGCAGGAATTTTTCCTTCAGACCTGATTCAGACTTAATCCCAACCATTGTCTGAATTATTCCATTCAATTTTGTGATACATTTTCTCCTGCAATCGATTGCTACTCATATAACCATTAAATGTGATTCAGATAATGACGTGGCTACTGGGCCAAAGCCTCCATACATTATAAAGTTAACGTATAGTCAAATTTATTATTCATAAAATGCCAACGGCACGCTCGCTTAGTGATGGATACTGGCCCTTGAACTTTTTACATACTGAACACTGGAAAAGATTTATGTTCTGCTTTGTACAATATTATCGTACTTATTTAGCTAGCTTAATATAATAATATGCTGTGAATACTCATAGGTATTTTGACGGGATAGAAAGCTAGCCAATTTTTATAAGTAAGCGAGCTTTTGACCACTACTTCGTCTGCCCAGAAATCAAATTTGTGGTTAAGCTTCTTCAGTTCTTTCATTGAATAAATAATAAATTGAATGCATATTGTCAGCTGAATGATAAATTAACGAGTAAACCAAGTCGCTGGCAATTGTTTATACGTTATAAAGAAAATAATATGATAATTTTATTTTGATACTTGCATGTTTTCATACTTGACCCCTGCTCATAACATCATCATATTTGACGCAATTTGCTTAAACGATAGTTCGCACGCTCAAAATATCGCTGACACACATTTTAGAACAGGCTCATAATTTAAAAGAACGACCATTACTGTCAAGCGCAACATAGTGGCCGTAAAAAACATTTTCGACGCCATCCTACGCCGGCCGATGCCCATTTTATCGAGTACGGTCTCTAATCTTTATTTACTCGTTTAACTTTTTTAGGGTTCCGTACTTGTAACTAAGAAATCTTAAAGTTTCGCTATACCCATCCATATCTCCGTTCGTCCACGGCTTAACTAAGAGACTATAATTTTGGATGGGTAATCACGTGGACAAAGTGGTAGAATAAGACTAGATAAAAAAATACATACATATACATAACGTGGGTAAAGTGGGGCCAATTTTTTTTCTATTTTTACCATTTGTGATATTGTTGGATAGATCTTTCAAAAACATTGTAGGGTCACCTAGACCATTTTTCGATTATCGATACAAGCCAAACTGTAGACTTAAAACAATCATAAAGGACTGTCATAATTGTACACTAATGTACAGGGTGTCTCATTTAAATCGGTCAGTATGGGAAAGTCTGAAACTACAAGACATTCAAAGATCTGTTGATGTGTAAGAAAAACTGCATTAATAGATTTGAAAAAAAATATTTTTTTTTGTATCGAAAAAAATGGTTGTCATTTCGAACACCTACTAAATTAAATTAAAGGATATGAAAAGCAATGCCTTTTATTCACTTTAGGTATCATGTTTCACAGTAAAATTTAATGCTTAAGACCTACACAATCGATATCTAAATAGAAATAATGTACTTTTTTTTTCAAAATTTCCGGGTTCGACTCCCGAACTGAGAACTAGTTTTTTTTAAAATCTATGAATGCAATTTTTCTTTTCACTGAAATCGATGACATGGTTCCGAAGAACAGATCTTCGTGTGTCTTATTGTTTCAGACTTTCCCATACTGACCGATTTAAATGAGACACCCTGTATAAAGAATTCAAAAATAAAAGTATCACAGCTTAATAGGCAACGAGTAAAAATAGTCGATTAAAGGTTATACAGAATATTTGTCGCATATGTAAGGAACCCTACACTGCGACATGCACTTGGGAGGTTTTTTTCTATCAGCATATAATTCATCGCCTTATCGCAAAACTCTCAGACTTTGGATGAAAGTAAAGTTGTGAAATGAATTTCGAGACGGAACTTTATCTTGGTCCTTTTTAATCGTTCACCTTTTTAAACATGTAAGTTAGAGCAGTAACGCTAAGCTCTTTGGCCTAAAGCCTTCCAAGTAGTGAGTTAAAGCCTGTAAAAGTTTAAAGCCTGTATTGTGTCTGTGATGTTGGTGTATATTATTTTAATAGGTTCCCCGTCCCATGAAGCACATGTGTGACTTTTCTGGTACGCCCATGAGGCACATATGCCTCACAACTTTATGAGCGTTTAATGTCATTATTACTATGGGGACGTGTCGAAAGAACGCTGCACATTGATTTGGGATATAAGCTGTTTCTAATCATGTTTGTGTCTCTCGTTGGTTTTAATTCATAAACAAATAAATTAATCAAGATTGGTTTTTTGGAGTCTTTTTGTATTTTTTGTTTTACAACTTCAAATTTTTACTGTTAAGGTCATCTCGTGAAATCTATATTCCACGGGATAAAATCCACGGGATGACGGTAAAAATAAAAATTTTGAGTTGAAAAATAAAAAAATACAAAAGACTCCAAAAAAAACAATCTTGATTAGATTGCTTAAGGGTGACATCTCTTGGTCCGGGTGAGTGGTTAGTTCCGAAGGAGTGTTGACGTCTCTCGATGAGAGCATAACATAGATGTCGCTAGTATTGCTGCCAAAAGTGATGAAGCAAGCTGAGTTGTGCGTTGCATAGGAAAGAAATGTGTTTAAACTCCTGACCAGTGGTGGTGTAGCACGGAATGCTGAGGACCTGAGTTCGATTCCCAGGGCTGGTCTTTTTTCTGGGTTTTTCTGTGCATCCATGTTTCAGTTTGTATTCAGTATGAAACAAATAAATTAACTCAATAGTGAAACTTTTAGTGTTTGTGCTCACGTGATAATATTTAATTAGAGCTGACTCCAGCAATTTTGGATTCTCGCGACGCAATACATGTTTTACCACTTCTTTAATGCAGCAGTAAATTCCGCTCCAAAATTTTAGTGATTCGCCACATACTTACCAGCTCCTGCTCAACGGTTAATTAAGTTGCACATTTTATTGCAGTAGGGGAGGTTTACGGTAGACTCAAATTTCACACCTTGCGCCAGTAGGCAGGATTCATTTCTCTTAATATTGATGGCTGTTGGGGCCGTCGAACTCGACGCCAGCGAACAGTGGTGAGCGTTTTCTCTGTTCATTGCGCCTGCTGCTAGGTAATCACTGAGCGGCAAGCGGTTCGGCCGAGTAATGAGCAGAGAAGATGCTCACCGCTAGCGTCTACTTGGCGCCTTAAGGCTCTAGAGTGGTAAATACGCAATAGGCAAGTTGCTTGGTCTTCTACAAGGTGGACAGACGTTAAGCCAAGTTTGTGTGAAGCTGGCTACAACTAGGACATAACCCATCATTTACCGGCTGTGTGTGTGGCAGAACCTTGGGCCAGGTCCATCCAGATTGCTACCACCGTCTTACTTGCTAATCCTGCCATCAATGATGTGCGTATGAGTCAATGAAGACAGCCAGTGAAATTACTCGTTTGCTTGTGATAAAATCCTTGGGAAAAGGTCTTTCTATCACAGTATACCATAAGGTGATGATGATAGTGTACTATGATTATGTAACTTGCTAGGCACAAATAATTCTTTGTTTTTTTTTACCCATAATTTAAATGTGAGAGGCGCTGCGACCGACCGTCCTCACAGGGACCAGTCTGAAAATCAGCGCCGGGCAACGAAGCCTAGCACATGCTGAGACTGGGGTCCCACTGTCATTACTTAACTTGAAATGTTTAATAGTTTTTATCAATGTCTAGTTTTTAAGTTATGGCAATAAAGTTTTTTTATTATTATTATTATTATTATTATACTCATTATGGACATTCTTTTGGACTCCTGCCCATATCTATCTTTATTTTATACTATTAATTTGTTGTTTGTTTGCTTGTTGAAGCAACCGCGAAATGAAAGACCTAGCTTGGAATCTCAACAAGCTGGACCGATGATCTGGTAAAGATCTCAGGGCTAGTTGGATATGGGCTGCATAGGACCAATCGTCCAACTCTTTGAGGGAGACCTTTTTCCAACAGTGGACGTCTTTTGGCTGATATACTTAATAACGATGTGACTCAGTTGATAGGTAACCATCAAGTTTTTGCAGTAACTGATGGTAGCAATATCAAATACTAAATTATTCAGATTCATAGCACACTATTTAGCTAAAACCTCTCCAGCGCCAAAAGCAAACACGAAGTATTTCCATTTGGTTAAAACATCAGACCGTGACGCAACTACCATAACATATATCACGGTACCCAGAATTTCTACAGTATCACTCTCGTAATCCTCGTAAGAGTGCTAAACACAGGAAAGCTTAAAGTTCCATTTTACAGACTCGCTAAAAGCCTAAAACCGAAAAGTTATTTCGGGGATATTACTGCGTTTTAGTAACAAAATTCCAAAAGTTATCATTGATCAAACAGATACTTACAAATCTCAAATCCAGTGTCAAGCGGATACCTACTAATATTTAAGGCGTATTACAAAATTAATGATTATATCACGAAACGGGATGTTTCTAACTAATTTCAATCCACATTATCTATCTACTGTGTTAAAAATTTTAATTGTGTTAAATATTTTAGATGTAGAAATTAAACAAAATTGTAGTCCTGTTTTGAAAAAAGTGTACCTTGTTGAGTTTCTTGCCGGATTCGGCTCTAGATCTAATTGTTCTGGATTTTTATAAAACAAACCTAACCTAACCTATGGAGTTCTAGAGGATAACCACAAAAAAGTTCCAGAAAAATTCACGGTTTCCGAGAAAAAAAGTGTTAGGACAAACGATTATTAGGAAAAACATTACATTAGGACAAACGATGTTAGGGATTTAGAATGAGACCCATTATTGATATTATTATCAATTCCACCCACATAAAACAACAGAAAAATAATAGCTTTAAATTTTTGACTGGTTCGTGAGTGCTAAAAAAATGCGAAAATGAAGTAAATTTTTAACGTAGGTACTAATAAGCAGATAGCCCAAAATAACCAAAACTGCACAGGAACTGAATGATACTACTATCAGCAGCAGCTGCTGCAGTGGTAACATACCGATAAGTAAGTAGGTTATTTTTCAGAAAAAAATAAAAACATGTTTATCGGAATATGTGGGTTGAGTTCAGTTTCGATCGAAAAAAATTGTTTATAAGTTAAACGAGAATTCAAGGAAAAAATAAAAACAATAATGACAAAAAATAACAATAGTTGTTTAGTCTTTTAACGCCTCACTGCTGGGAAAAAGCCTCTTCACAGAAAAATAATTCGATTACCGTCTTCAGAAAGAAGAAAGGAATAGATTTCCGCTAGCTGGCGCTGACCATTTGCATGTGTGGTAAAGGCCTTAGGTGTCCGTATAAGGCTGTATAATGATAATGACATCTAAGATTAAACCAGATTTTTTCAAAATTGGGGCACTATTTTCGTTTGACTGTAGGCGCAAAAAATCGACCATGCCAAATTGATCTCACAAATTATACAATTAACTGTTAATACTCTAGGGATATTCTATTACATTACAAAAACACTTTGAAAATACGAGATTTTGGTTACAGCGCCATCTAACGGGACTATCACGAGCTAACGTGACGGTCGGTTTTAACCTTATTTATTGCTAGCTGTTGCCAGCGACTGCGTTTGCGAAGAATTCGTTTATCGCTTTCGGGGATATGAAGTATCTTATATTATATTAAGTATGTTAATCCAGGTTATAAATTATCTGTGTATTAAATTTCATCAAAACCGTCAACTTTACTGTTTTAGCGTGAAAGAGTTACAAATATCCTCACGTCCATCCATACAAACTTTCATGTTTTTAATATAAGTGGGATTTAATACTTGTCATGACGCTGTGTGCGTCTGACTATTCACCTCAACTCTAGTATCACGTAGGTATAACATACAAGTTGACGGATTCAATTAATCTGTGTGCTACACTCGTAGCAGCGAGATCAGTCCACCGTAGTGACGCTAACTCTTGTTTGGTTAACAGGTTTTGCACTAGGATACCCTCGTTAACTTCACAAATACGTGCAGGCGAGTTCTGTGCTAGAGTAAAGTCTTATCGAATAATTAAATCAGTGGCTCTTGAGCTCTAGACCTTGCGAGTTTTTTGAAATGGCTAAAATGTGATACATTTTACGTTTTCAACTCCATCATCTTTAAGAAGATCCGCCATTTAAAAAAAACGAAAACTTAATCGATAAAACGTTTCATAGAATTATCAAATCTGCTCACAAAATTTTACAAGAATCGATTGAGAAATGCGACCTATACTTAGAGGAGAACAGACTGCTGGCACACGCCGGACACGACGCACAAAATACGCGTTCTTGAATCTACATAAGCACGACGACGTCTGTACACGCGTACGCCTACATACATCGCGCGCGCACCATACTGGTGAACAGTAGCGACAAGCAATGGCGCCTTGGGGGGAGGGGTAACTTGAATCGGTGCGGGGCGGAGCGTGGCCATTCTGTACGTTAGTACTATTATGTATTCTGTGCTGCTGGATATACGTTAGCGTTTTTGCCGAAGCCTAAACGGAAAGGATTTGTGCTCGGTCGGTCAATAAAAGCTTTCCTGTAATGCTTTGAAAGGATCTTTAAAACTCTTATACATATTAGAAACTAGCTGGTGTCTGCGACTTTGTCCGTGTTAATCATTGATGCTCCGCTCCTATTGGTCGTAGCGTAATGTTATATGTACATATAGCCATCCGTCTTCGAAAATGGACTATTCAACACGTCATACAGATTTTTTCAATTCGAACCAGTAGTTCCTGAGATTAGAGCGTTCAACCAAACAAAGTCTTAAGCTTTATAATAGTTTAGTCTTACATCTGGTAGCATAGTGGTTTTATTGCTCTGAATATGAGCTCGGTTGATGTGATGGGTTGGTGTGATTTGTGTGTGTTCGTACAGTATGGAGTTGAAGGAACTGTATGATCAAACCAGAGCCTCCTTTATAAAAGCTAAAAACTTAAAATACCTAACTCAGTAAAACGGGATCACTTCGTTTGCCATAAAATATATCGACCCGTGCTTTTATCAGGATTTTTAAAATGTCCTCATTTTAGAATGCAATAGGGCACGTGAAGAAAATACTTTTTTAGAAATAAAAACTTTATGACAGAACAAAAGTCTTTAATCAGTGTGTGTGTCAGTGGTGCTTGATGAATAGGCTCAGAGGCGCTCAAAGAGCTATGGAGAGGGCTATGCTCGGAGTTTCTCTACGGGATCGAATCAGAAACGAGGAGATCCGTAGAAGAACCGGGGTCACCGACATAGCCAAACGGATTAGCTCGTTGAAATGGAAATGGGCAGGCCATATTTATAGCACGCAGAACAGATGACCGTTGGGGGCCAAAAGTTCTGGAATGGAGACCACGGACTGGCAAGTACAGCGTGGGACGTCCACCAACCAACGAGATGGACGGACGATTTGGTGAAAGCCGCAGGTTCAGGGTGGATGCAAGTCGCTTCCAACCGTAATGATTGGCATCAATGGGGGAGGCCTATGTCCAGCAGAAACGTCCTACGGCTAAAATGATGATGATGATGATGAACTTTACGACACATGAAAATTATGGAAAACATACATTATGGCATATGAAATTCAGGCAGACGATAGAGAACCAAAACGTAAGTATGTATGTAGTAGGTTGCAGCTTGCGAAAATTTGCTTAACCGAAGATTTGACAGCTGGTTTGATGTTGGTCATCATTTATAGTGACTTGGTGCAATTCACACTTAAGCCCATTTAACACCTTTTTTTTATGTTAGAGAGGCCCAACTTGCTGATTTAACTTGGCGTTACACAAGTTAGGAATCAAATGGTTTGATAATACATCAACATTGTTACACTTTCACAGTTCGTTGAACTCTCTGAAAACGTAAAATACCCCTTAAAACTCCCCAGCAATGCTACTGACTGTAATTACTTCCCCAATGCAACATTTGCCAGAATGTTTTCGAACACAATTCGAGATATCCGTCAACTTATTTGTATGCACCACACGTTGGGCGCTGTATAATTTCCAGTTTTGTGAGCTCATTGCCTCGTAATGCCAGAGTGTAATGAACATGTATAACGTGACATTTAAAGTTAACAAACCTATTGACTTAAGTACAAAAACTACTAGCTTTTACTCGCGACTTTCATCGACTGGACTATGTATAAAGTTTGGCAGCTTGGTCAGTCACTTTAGTAATTCTTCGGATCTCCTCATTTCTATTTCGATTACGTAGGAAAACTCTTAATGTAGCTTGCTCCATTGTTCTTTGAGTGAATTTGAGATATTAGGATAGGATAGGATTTTACTAATTTCTCATTAATTCCAAAAATTACATCTTGGTCATCAGTAATGTTGTATGAGGAATACTGTCTAGACTCAGCGGTTGAGATATCGGGATTTACATGAGTTTGGGATCCCGTGAGAGAATGGGGATAAAAGTAGCCTGTGTGTTATTTACGCACACACACACACACACGTACACACGCACACGCACGCACACAAGCAAGCACGTGATCACGGACGCACGCTTGCACACAGACATTGCCATAAAAAAACTGTTACTTGGTATGGTAGTAATCATAATCATGCCAGTAAAATTAGTAACATCAGATACGTTCATGATGTCCCATTCTGTAGATTGAACAGAACGTTAAATTTATTCGTTCATTTTCCACGCTTTCATCCCCTATTGTGCGTTTCGGTGACATGTTTGCATTGTACTGATGGCATTGTAGCGAGCAATAACATGTTTATGGATACTAGTAATGTATGGCACTAGATACATCAAGGAAATATCAAGTGACTGGCGGGAATGAAAAAAAAGCAAATGTAATCGAGTCAAGTTGCGTGTGTACCTATGTGTGTGCGAGTTTGGTAATCCTTCACGCTAAATAGCTGAATAGATTTAATGGATATTTAATACGAGGATAGCTGGCTCTTTGGAGTAAAACAAAAACTAGTTTTTATCCCGATATTTCCTTGGGATCGGGATAGAATCCCGAATTAACAACCGCTATGTTTAAAGGCGTGACATTTTGTACGGGTGTTTTCTGTTCAACATTAACATAGATCACGATTTAATTTTTGGGAATTCCCATGAAAAATTTCGTAATCTAGATTTACCCTCTGTTTCACCATCAAATAAATCATCATAAATGTGATGCCGTCTCTGTTGTTTTGTTCGAATAGACGGAGACAGCATCACATTTATCCGTCAGTTAAAATTAATCAATGGGTGGTGAAACAGCCCTTTAATGTTGTTGTTTTGTAATTGGAAACCTTATTGATTATTTTTATGATATGCGGATATTTTTGGAATAAATGCAATAAAAAGTTCAGATCCATATTTTTTACTAATTAACAAGCACGTAAACTTGTTAGTATAATTTTTTATTAAATCTTTCAAGTAGAACTTAATCTTTTCACTAAAAAAATTTGGTATAAAAATTGAGATTGGATGAAAATACAAGAAAACAAAATGTACAGTCAGCAAAAAAACTAAAATTAATTTTAATGCACTATTTATTAAGGTTAATTTTAGATTTTGTTTCTTTTTAATTTTCATTGCATACTCTTGTTTCTGATGTCCTGACAATCGTACAAAGGTTAGCTAGAAAAGACCCCGTTAAGGAATGACTTAGCCTTTGTACATCCATATCTCTTATTATCTGTCAATTTCATCTATTCCATGTACAATAATAAAGAGTTTAACAACAGCAACAAAAACGAAAATACATCACTTTCTGTTCAGATCTCAGATGAAATGGTACATACACAAAACCCTGCATCGCACACATTGCTTTCAATTCAATTAACAAGAAAGTATTGAGAGAAAGAATATCTACATTTTTTAAATCGCATCGCACGTAGTGTTTTCGCGACTAAACACACAGACTTTATTGATATGGTTTCCCATCATATATGTTCTATGCGAGTAACATTTCGTTCCATCCTACATACTAAAGTAACAATGAACGACTCCAACCCAATTTCCCGTGAACCCGAAGCTTGGCCCGATCGTTTTTTACTTACGTAAACGGAATATTAAACTAGCTTGTATAACTTCGGCTGCCAAAATAATAAAAGTAATTTAACGGGAAAGATAAAATTTTGTTTGTCATTTTTTTACCTGGCTGACCCTATCAGTTTTTAAACGACTTCAAAAATGGAGAAAATTCTTGGTTCGTGTAAACTATTAGATTGAGCAGTCGAATTGAAGTTCCAAGATTTTACAAAATCCTCATTGAAATTTCCAGAAATTACTTTGTGGCTTATGTAAACAAAAACCTTAAAAGGTGATAGATTTTTCGACGTTCATAGGAGCATCAATTGATGCCTAAATTGAATAAAGAATTTTGACTTTGATTAGATTAATTTACTTTGATATCAATGTTGAAAGTTAAATAAAAGCTTGTAAAAGCTGTAAAAGGGCGTTGAGATTATTAAAGTATTTTCGAACACCTTTTTCGATCAGATAAACGTGATGATCTCATCATTCAAATAAACGGTGAGCTAAAATGTATTATGAATTACGTACAAACACAACAAAGGGCAAATAAATCGTTATCATCCAATAATTTCGGTTCGTTTACCCTTTTAAAACTTTTAATGCTCATCTCATTCGCACTCGGCCGACAAAAATATTAATGAACCATGACAGCCGAATATTTTCGCCTGAAAATGGTTTTTACGCTTCACCGTACGCTTTAATGTTATTATAGATAATATTAGATTAATTGAAGCTGTGAAAATTATTTAAGCACACAAATTATATATCAGTTTTATTGAATTAGAAAACACAGCGAAAGATCTTGGACGTCGTTTTTGGAAACTACGTTTAGGACCTTTTTATTTAACTTGAAATATTCTTTATGTTTAAGTATGTAAATTGTTTTTTTTTTAGGTTTCGGCACCCAAAGGGTAAAAACGGGACCCTATTACCGAGGCTCCGCTGTCCGTCCGTCCGTCCGTCGGTCTGTCACCAGGCTGTATCTCATGAACCGTGATAGCTAGACGATTGAAATTTTCACAGATGATGTATTTTGGTTGCCGCTATAACAACAAATATTAAAAACTAGAATAAAATAAATATTTAACGGAGCTCCTATTGTATGCAACAAACGTGATTTTTTTGCTCGTTTTTGCTCGATATTGATAACGGCAAAGGGTAGACGCTTGAAATATTCAAAGAATATTAAGTTATATATTCACTTAAAAAATAAATAATTAAATTAAAATAAAACTAATATTTAAGGGGGGCTCCCATAAAAAAACCGAGATTCTTTTGCCGTTTTTATAGATAATGGTACGGAACCCTTCTTGCGCGAGTCCGACTCGCACTTGGCCGGTTTTAGACTCATATTTATCTTCTATATTCAATGGTGTGTGTGAAGTTTCCAATCCACATTGGGCCCGCGTGGGAACTACGGGCCCAAGCCTTCTCATTCTGAGAGGAGGCCTGTGCCCTGCAGTGGGACGTATATAGGCTGGGATGATAATGATGATGATTAAAAAGCCACTAGTTATAACAGTCGTTTAGTCTGTTTATTATTGTTTCCAGAACTACCTTTAAACCATAAACCCTGAAACTCGATCTTAATAAAGAAACCGTCGGCGAGCATTAGTCAACCGCCTTCACACGTCAGGGCAGGGTTGACCACACGATTTACTATTCCTAACCACAACACTACGCCCACTTAGCCCGTACAAAGGCAAGCAATAAACATGTCAAATTTATAATCGACAATTGATGGTCACAAGGGTAATATTGTGTAATTCATCACAGTCCTCGGGCCATTGTGTTAAGCGATTAGTCTCATTTATACTACTCTGTTAGGTGTATTGTGAATGTGTTTTCATTTTGACGTTTATTGTTTCGTCTTTGATGAGATGCTTATAAATTATCTTGTTTAGTGTCGCCATACGTTTAGAAATTGCTTTGAGCTGGTTTTTAATAGGGTTGTTAGGCTTTCGTATTCAAATTAGAGTAATATATCGATGCCTTTTATGTAAAAACGGATCACTTAATCGGTAAATGTGTTTAACCAGCCTAAAATGTCTTTAAAAGACCTATCCAACGATACCACACACTATGGATTCAAATCTTTAGTTTGCGTGTAGGGGAGGTCCTCTTAAAATATAATAAACTTTTTTCCGCAAGAATTATTTTATAGATCCATGAAAAATTACTGTTTTTCAGCATTAAAAGTCTCTAACCTATGTAAGCCGTAGACAGACAGACGGACATGGCGAAACTATAAGGGTTCCTAGTAGTCTTTGTAAAACATGTAGGTATTAAACACGAACTTGCACCTTTAAGTTTTTTAGACTTTATGTATTATGTGAAATTGTTTTTTTTTATTTTTCCATAAGAGTTTTGGCGAAGAAAAACATAATAAGAAAACCTATACACACGTACAAAGACACTCATGGTGTGCGTGTGAAGTTTCCAATCCACTCGGGGCCCACGTGGGAACTACAGTCCTAGTCATCTAAATTTGAGAGGAGGCTTCTGCGCAGCAAAGGGTTGTGTATAAGCTGGAGGCGATGCTGTTGACGATATGGATGCATTTGGCGACCAAGGATAGATAAATCCTGTGTCGGGTTTTGATCATTTCAGCTGAAAGACGTCCACTGCTGAACATAGGCCTTCCCCAAGGCCAGCCAAATAGATCATTCCCGTGCCATCCGCATCTAACGCGTTCCCCAACCTTAACCAGGTCGTCACTCCATCTTGTTGGAGGCCTACCTACACTGCGTCTTCCGGTCCGTGGATGCCATTCGAGAACTTTTTTGCCCCATCGGCCTGCGATACTCCATAATTGGACAGAAAAGCATGAACCAATGTACAGGATCCATTGCTCCAAATACCGACAGGTCTAGAAGAAAACCGCAGCTCTTCGGCACATTAGGAGTATACCTGACACCCATCACAAAAATAAATCCATTTTTGTGTTAGGAATTGTAGCTATTAACTTTATTTGCAATTCCTAACCCAACAATCGCCTTATCAAATGTAAGCAATTGAATAAAAGGAGCATTACTTAGCCTTATCGACTGAATCAGAAACGGGCAACATAAAAGCCAGTCGCACCCAAAATACAAATTGCGACTCCATAATTCAATTCACAGCACCTAATTACTTAACGTACTTATTTGAAATATTCGAAAGTACACCGTACATAAATTTTCCTGACTTATTTGATACGTTCATGTTCATTTTGTCGAGTGACAAGCTACATGGAGGTACATAGTAGGGGAGATGGGACGCTTTTTCTCAAGGTTTTCGAGTGAGTGAGTTGGGTTACATATCCCTACGGCGAAGTAAGTGATGGCAATATTCTAACGGTTCGTTAATGGAATGATAGTGGAGCTGTGCGGAGTGCATGCAGTATTGACGCAGATTTAAAAAAAATAGCAGCAAAAATTAAATTTAAAAAATCAGCCGAGCGCGTATTTTTTTTTTTTATAAAAAAAATAGGCTTACGTTTGACAGAGTTTGAAGATTTTGAGAGTCAACATATCATTATGCTTATGAACAACCTTGTAATAACGGAAAAAAGTTTATTGTAGGTAGGTACGGTTTTTGCAGTGTACTTTGATGACATTTAATATTACGATGAAGACTTGTAAATAAATAAATAGCAGAAATAAAAAAGAGATTACATAGTATTGTCATATCAATTTCTGCGCAAGATGTCAGATAATCCTCAACCGAATTTCACTGTCTACTTTTATATAAATTAAATAAATAAATCCGTAGCATATATACGTCCCACTGCAGGGCACAGACCTCCTCCTGGAATGAGAGGGGTTGGGCCGTTATTCTCACGTGGGCCCAGTGCGGATTAGGAACTTCACACACAATATTGAATTTCTTCTTTTTTGACTTTCTCAAAACTCAGACGCGTGAGCCCGGGCTCGAACCCATGACCTTTTGGCTTAAAAGGTCATAGTTCAAACTACTAGGCTACTAAAAGTTTATTATAAATTATACTGTATAAAATTAATGATAACCAATTATATCGATTTGGATAAAATTAATAGGTAATATATTGTTTCTTTCTCCTCTGAACGACTTCACAAAACCTACACGCCTCTCGTACTAACACAAGATTGGAGAAATCGAATTACTTTATAATTAATCCGGTTGTTACATTTGGGTGTTTCGTTCGTATTTACAGCAGCGCGCTTAGAGAGCTCTCGTGTCGAGTGTGAATTTACCCGAGTGTTGCCACGATGGAGGGAATAAGTAGGACACGAATTTATTTTGGCGGCGAAAATTTTTATTAAAGGTTTTACTCATGGATTTACGCCCTTATGTGTAAATGCTTAAAGGTTTGCCACACTGGATGTGTTCTGCGGTCTGCGGTCGGGTCAAATTGAACGCAGCCCGCATTATGTATGAACAACACGCACGTACGGTCAGATTTAGATCTATACAAAATAATATAGAGACCGAAAATGTTGTTCATACATAATGCGGGCTGCGTTCCATTCGACCTGACCGCAGACCACATCCAGTGTGGCAAATCCTTATACTGTCTTTAACTAAGTAATTGAAGTAATTTATTACATATAAATAAAAAGCTAAATGTGTTGCTGAGTGCAAAACTCAAGAACCCCTGCTTCAAATTTGTTTTTTTTTGTTGTGTTTGTAATTGTCAGGACAAAGTTTTTTTGAAAAAAAAACTTCAGCGGGACAATGCCGCGGGCACCGGCTAGTAAAAAATATTATTTCTTACTTCTCCTTTCTTATTGTTGATTTATTCAAGCGTAACTTTGCGGAGATCTGTATTATAATGAACTACAAAATATGGACGTTGTCTGATTTAAATTATTATTATTATTAATATTTATACCTTGTTTCTCCGCAACCCAAACTTAATTTTAACAATAACAATTTTATTTTATTTACTAACAACGTACAGCTAACTTAGTTGTTATTTATTTTTAATGGCGGGCAAAATAGACTTATAGTGCCGTTATCAGGTAAGTTTACAAAAAGAAAAAAAAGTTTAGAAATTTCGTGATTTGTACTCATACAATACAGTATAATAAATAAATAAATAAATATCACGGGACAATTCACACCAATTGACCTAGTCCCAAAGTAAGCTTAGCAAAGCTTGTGTTATGGGTACTAGGGAACGGATAAACATACTTATATAGATAGATACATACTTAAATACATATTAAACACCCAAGACCCGAGAACAAACATTCGTATTTTTCATACAAATATCTGCCCAGACACGGGAATCGAACCCGGGACCTCAAGCTTCATAGTCAGGGTCTCTAACCACTAGGCCATCTGGTCGTCTACAATGACTCTTTATTTAACATCACATAGCAAACAAAACAGGTAAAAAGCCCAAAACTTAAGTTTAATTGATCGCGTGAAATGTGATCGAAAGATCGAAATGTAGGCTCTCGGAAGTGGTAGTAATTGCATGTAGAAAAGATTTCTTGGCAGTTATTCATACGAAGATACCCGACAAACATTCAACGAAAATAATAACATTGTATGTACATGGTGTCAATAAGGCTTCCGACTAATAAATTTGTATGTTTAGACACCCACTGATATAACCCTAGTCTACTAATAACATCCATATATAATATTAAATATTATATATGGATGTTTGAATGTTTTTTAGTCGATCACCCAATAACGGCTTGAAACTTGGCGGACAGATGCACGAAGAATTGAAACATAGGATACTATATCCCGGTAATAAATACCCGTAGGACGATTTTTTTACTTTAAAAAAGAATTGAGGGTGCTGTCCAAGAACTTTGGAGTGCCTCATGTTGCAAAATGTCTTGTTAACTTCGTCTGTAATCAATAGATGGCGTTGTCTGAGCAAACGTTGTGCTTCAAAAATATTACCGTGACCTTTTTTCATAGATTTCTAAGATGCGAAAAACCGCAGGATAAAGCTAGTACAGTCATAATTAACAAAAAATATTGTGACTTTGCTAAATGCCACAACAAACACATACACGTTATGATTGCCAACATTCACATTTTTTCACTAAAGCACTTACGGCGAACCGCAAATATATCAACAATGACAGCTAAAAAGCCCGGTTGGAATCTGTCACTTACAACAAAAATGTGCAATCATCATTAAACCAAAGCAATTATACCCACAAAACATGGCTACCCCAGTGGAGAGCGCTACAATATGACGTGTATGTAATTACTTAGCACGGAACGCAGCGTCATGCCCTATCATTTTCCTTAACGCGGTTAACTGCTGAGTGCCCGGACAATCTGCTTTCTATAGGAACACTACTCCTTTTGGCATCGTTGGGTTTATAGTAAAGCACTAGATGCCCGTGCTATGATTTTTGTTAGGAGTTTGGCTACGAATGGGGTCGCTGGCGTTAGCGGTTTTAAAGCTTAGTAGAAATGTTTGATCTAAGTGTAATGGTTTGAAGTAACTTTCGTATGATGGATTTTTGATTAGATTCGGTTTTAGTTAGAATTATAACATACGTTATGTTTGAATTCAAAAGTTAGTGCCAAGTTGTGAAATAAATGATTTTAGAATACAAACCATTGTTTTGGTAGTAATTGTAATCAGCAATCTGCAGTTATCTTCAATAATTTTATTATATTAAATAAAATATGAGAGAGAGAGAGAGAGAGAGAACTATGATACATTATTACACAAAGCAACATCAATATCGTCATGTACGTCCCACTGCGGGGCACAAGCCTCCTCTCAGAATGAGAGAGCTTGAGCTTGAACCGTAGTTTTCACGCGGGACCAGCGCGTATTGGAAACTTCACACATACCTTTAAAAAGAAAATTACATTTAGGTTTTAGTAACGCCCTAAAACGATAATTATACATGGTTCTACAATTGCGCTCCTCCATAACATGTCAAATCAAATTACTTACAACGTTAAAATAGCTAACCCACATTATAAGCTCCACTTAAATCGAACGAATTTGTCACCTACCATGACGGGGGATGCGAAAAAATATCGGACACCACTTACCCTTAACGGCCTATTACATGTCACACTAAACTGTGGCGATATACAAACACCATGGGGATTAGACTGGAACGGAGACGGCGGCGGACATTAGACTGAAATACTTTAGCAAACTGTGAAAAAAATTGGTTGGTCAGATACAGATAGAAAGATTTTCTTTTTGAAAAACATTGAGCAGGTATATTTACGGTTGAACTTAATATATATATATATATTTTTTTTAATTTGGACGTCTTAAAAGAGTAATGGTATAGATTAACAGTGGCAAATTTGTTGGCCAATGTTTGAGTTTTTCTTTAAGTTAATTCCTTATACTGTACCGGTTTTTGCACAAATAAACATTAAACATTAAACAAAAGAAAGAGTAATATAACTCATAAAATATTGCAAAAAAACTTTTTCTGTCATGCTTAAGGTATGCTTCGATATAAGTATACTTTTTATTATGAAATACGTCCACACTGTCCTACTTTTGTTATATACCTAACCTCTCTATACCATGACACATGCTATATGACTATTGATTTTTAACTTTAAAGATAACATTATCTGGACGCATATTTAAAGGTAAAGGTAAACACACCTTAAATAAATTTTAGCATAGTATTACACAACTTGACATAGTTTGCCCAAAGTTGCATCAAACTTACAAAATTATCTTTAGCTGGCATCTCCAGAACTTTCCGAACTCCGTGACAGGAATGCTTTTTGCCACGTTCTATGTATGAGAATGGCGGGATTATCTAAAAACTAGGTTTGTGGGACTTTACCCTCCTTACTGCATTGCGCCTAAGGCAATATAGGAATTCTGGGGTAAATATTTTTAAGTATTCAGTCTAAGTATAAGACAAATTTGTAAATTAGTTTGAAAATCACTTAATAGTTCTTCAAGTGTTCACTGCAATATGTATGGAGTGTCACAAATTATACCATAATAGCGTTAAAAACAAAATAAAAAATGAACTTTTACCCTGATTTTTTTTTAAATATTTTTGTTATAACTAAAAACGTGTTTTCTAACAATTTTTCATATTTTCGACGGAAAATATTAAATCATGCAGTTAATGTTTAAAAAGTTGGACACTAAGGTGTTAAGACAATGGTAGTTAAAATTTATATGAATGTTTTTCATTGTGACACAAACATTTCCTAAAAAAATTACAGATAATTTGTGTCACGACGGAACTATAATTTGACGTGCCCTCCATCCTTGTATTAAAAATTATTTTTGTAAAATGTATTTAAATCTAATACCTTTAAACGAGCAATTCTTGTATATATGTATATATATATATATAGTCAGGATCTCGGAAACGGCTCCAACGATTTCAATGAAATTTGGTATGTGGGGGTTTTCGGGGATGAAAAACTGATCTAGCTATGTTTCATTTTCAGAAAATCGCTTTTACTCGTGTTTTCCGGCTATTTTTGTTTGCATTAGAATATAAAGCTAAATTTCGCCGACTTCGAGCAGATCATAATGGCACATTAGAAATCGGGTGGTCGCGGATCCAGCCGACCTCAGTTCGATTCCACGTATTTTTTCAAGATTTTTGTTTTTTTTTTTAAGTTTATTTTTCATGAGAAAACGTCAAGTTTCTTCTTTTGTGAGAAAAAGTTACTTTTTTGTGAGAAAAAGTTACTTTTTTGTCAGAAAAAGTATTATAGGGAACGTGTAGCAACTATAGGCGGCAGCACTAATGCGACAGAAGAGACACTATGCGGACAGTAAAACAAACTTATCAAGGTAAAACATTCAAATTGATGGCACCAGTTGGCAGCACCGTCTATGTGCACGTTCCCTAATTGGGAGCACAGAACAGGAAAAGCCGGTTGTCTGTAAAGTCGGTTTACGGACGATAGTTTAACGTGACTCACCCCCCCCTCCCCCCCCCCACTCCCTCCGGTGTTTTTGTCAAATATCTTGAAAACGGTGCATCCTACGGCAAAATCAATGAAATTTTCATCCCCCTTTTAATACCCCCGCGCTCCCTCCCCCGCATCCCCTCCCCCCCACCCCTCCGGTGTTTTGATCTCGGAAACGGCTCCAACGATTTCGATGAACTTTGGTATTTGGGGGTTTTCGGGGATGACAAATTGATCTAGCTTGGTCTTATCTCTGGGAAAACGCTTGGTACCGAGTTTCTGCCCGAGCAGAGCTCGGTCGCCCAGGTACTTAATCTTTGTTTGTCTAAAGTTATTTAAAACTGCTGTTTGTTTCTCGGTTTCTATGCAGATTGACTTGACTATTCAATATTAAAACCTACTTTTGTAGTGGTAGAGCCATGTTGTAGCTAGCCGCTGCATCACCAATGGGCCGGCTCGTCCGGGGCAGTACCACCCTCTCACAGAACACCGGCGTGAAGCAGCAGTAATCCTGCTTGCGTTTCGTACGGTCAGTGAGAGTGCCGGGGGCCCAATACCTCACCCCTTCCCTCTCCCCCTCCCTCTCCCCCTTCCCCTATTTCCTCTCCTTTAGGGCCGACAACGCACTGGCATCGAATAAAGCGCTGCGGGTGTCTATGGACAGTGGTGTTCATTTAACATCAGGTGACCCACTAGTTCGTTTGTCTGGCCTATCTAACATAAAAAAAAAAAAAAAAAAACTTGTAAACTTTCAAGAGGTTTTATTAAAGAAATCACGAATGTTGATTTTAAACTCTTCACAAATTATTAAAGAAAACATAAATTAATCGAAATTATCTCTGTGACCATAGGGCTAGAGCATTTGTCGCCCAACGTACGTGTATTGACATCGCAATCCAGCACGGAATTTGTTGTTAGCCTTACAGGCACTTTTTCGCAGGGACAGGATTTAGGCGAACGTACACAATATTATAGTTAGTTGTTATTTTTAGCATACTTTTTATTTCAATTGTACTTTCTTTATTTTTTGTTGTTAGACGTTGTTGGGAGACGATGGGATCACATTTCACTGTCTAGCAGTTCGCATAACAATTCTTTAGTGTTGATACTAACTAATTAATTGTAATCGGATTTTGAATGTCGAACACAACAGCTTAACAGCGCTGAAACTTGGCAGGTATATGTAGACACAATGACAATGCAATAAAAAGAACGAAAATGTTGCTTTAAACTTCAAAAACTCGTTCAAACGCTCTTCACTTGTTCTCTTTAATTCCAAACGCCTCGTAGTCACGTATCCCAATTTTTTCCATTCCATGGTAATAGGCCGAGCGCATTTCATTTGGGCTCGAAGTAAATACAAACCGTATTTTACATGCTATCTTGACGACGATCGGAGTTTAGCGGAACGGGATTTTTTTTCAGACGTTGACACATTGACCGTTTTAACTGTGACGTTTTCTGAAATGAAACAGATTGTTTGTAAAGAAAATTTAGTACCTAATACTCACTAAATAATTTTGTTTTAATCTTTATGGGGAGCGGCCATAATAAAGAGTTCTTTCTCTATGTCGACGGTATATTTGAGGACCGAAGTCCGAAGAGAAATAGAACTTGAATGAAAAGTATTTAGTGCGTTATAGAACATGAATTACGTCATCAGTGTTAGTTACTTGTGTGTTGTTACTCTAGGACTAAAGACTAGGTGTCGCTAGAATTTCTGCATAAAGATGAGCTTTTTTGTAGGTAGTTTACCACGGTATGCCTGGAACTGATTTAAACTGGAGCCTTATTGTATATTCTCAAAAACTTTGCATGTCTCCCAAAGCAGACGGAAATCAAGTAAAATATACACCTTGTTTTATAAAATTTAATTTTGCAAGTAAATGATTTACAAATTATAATTTAATGATTGGTGACACAGACTAAAAAGATAGTGATTCTGGATTTAGCAGCATCATAATAATCTTCAAAGTCAAGTCACGGATGTTATTTGTATTTCCTTATAATTTTAAATGTTTTACGGTTTAACTTAGTAAGTAAATGAACCACAATAATCCTCAAAGAAGTTCCGTTATTTCGACATAACTAACTATACATACAACTGCGTCACGATCACAAGTAGACTAAAGAAATTGCGGGTAGATGTAACTGTTGTGTAGGCCAAGTTTTATCTTACTTCATTAGCGGAATATGGCTAACGCTTTCTGTAGTTTAGGACTAAACCAATAAAATTGTTGTAAGTTAGCACATTATTTTACCATTCCAAATGACCAAAATTACATTTGAAAATCATGAGCGAAGAAATTTAATGGTGCATGTGAAGTTTTTAATACAAACTGGGTCCAGGTGGAAACTACAGCCCAAGCAGCCTGCAGCCAGTTCCATGCAGTTGGGCGTATAAATAAAATAAAAATATTTTATTTTCAGACTGTTATGTCCTTATGTCCATAGTTTGTTAGTTACCTGACTTTAAGACTATTTTAGTATCAAAATTTAATAATTGAATGGATTACAATGTCAGAAAGAATAACGAAAAACAAAATGAAATAATAATAATAATCAAAAGAAAATTCAAATTCTGATATCACCCTCAGGATACTATTGTGCTCGTAATAAAATTGACGCTGTCTTCTTGCGCATAATCTCATAGAAGTCATCTACATTGGAGGCGGCGATCATGCCGGACGCACTACAGAAACGGGGGAGCCTTAACAGTGCCCTAAAATTGCCCTGGAGGCTGGGAGGATGATGATGAATGATGATATTACCGTACCCATCTTATTTTAAGATTTAAAGCATACAATTGAAGAAATTACACGAAATCATCGTTACGTTCGTACGTAACACTTCGTGGAAATTTAAAAGTTGAAAAGGTCACCGAACATTGTAAAGTGCCTTAATACCCAATAACGTGGGTTGTAACAATGTAATTTATATTTCACCAATTTCATTAAACTGTGGCATCTAAGTCGTTAAACAAAGAGTTCAGAGGCATACAATGCGTATTTTTGAATTTCGCGTGGGTGTTTTAAGTAAAGGCCACGTAATTCTTGTAAATTAACCTGTTCACTGCTTATTTATACCATCCTAAGTTAAGTTTATGTTATTTCTAATAAAAAATATGGTTCTCTATCGTTTGTTCGAATTTCATATAAAATAGTGTACCGTTTTCCATTATTTTTACTGTCGTAAAGCAGTTTATTTCCCAAAAAGTATTTTTATTAGAAGTTTTATCAAAGTAACCTATTCTATTATTGCATTGTACAAGATGGCATTTCAAAAAATCCTAAAATCAACGGTCCTTGTAATATTTTATGGGAAACGTTGGCATAGGTGGTGAAATTACTTTGAGTAATAAAATTTTGGGAGACGAAACGAAGAAAAAAAAGAAACGAAGAAGTGATTCGGACAAAAAGATGTGATGCCGTATCTGTTTTATTGAACAAAATAAAAAGAGATTGCATCATCACATATCGGTCACAGGATAACAGGAACTTCAGAAAAAGTACTAAAATAAAGGGTTAGACTTGATTATTCTTATTATTAAGATAAAAAGCAACGCATTTTTTTAGCTTTACTTTCAAACACAAATGGGCTTCGACTGTAAAGGCTATGAGATAACTTTACATTTACTTAATTCAGAGCTTAAATCATTATTCATTCTTGCTATAAACGTTTAACTAGCAACTCGAATCTTAAACAAGTCAGAACTCAGCGTTAACTCGTTCAACTTGTTAAAACATTTCAAATTAATTTCCCGATTTCTTTCATACCCCCGTCAACCCCACAAAACCTGAGAAACAAAACAAATGCTCGTAATATCTGTGACATTTCAACGTTTTACCCCACGTCAAAGTTGACAGGCGAGACCGTCGACTGAAGGCTAGCTTATTAAAATCTTAAAATACAAATTGCCAGAACACAAGAATACCATTAAGCGATTGTGAATACTAGATAGCTCTAATGTTTCTCCCTGTTAAAGTGCCTATAAACGCTGCTTTTCTAAAACAACGGACTTACGAAATGGTACGCTGTGTAATCATACACTTTATTTGCAATAATTTAAAGTATCAATTTGCACACTGTAGTATTTTGGATAAGAGCGTTGTTTTTGAAAAGCAGCAAAATGTCTGATGATATCACAGAAACGTGCTCCATGGAAAAAAGATGGCGTGGTTTCATAGAAAGCGTATTTAGGATTACACAGCCAAATTATTAGTAAAAACAAAACTTCTACATCGTGGCCGACGAATAATCGTGTATGGTGGCCATCGAGTATTTATAGATTCTCAGTTAATTTAAAGGCAAATATTTACAGGGTGGACACGATAAGTGATCTCACTCGATTATTTCTAAACTATACAACATATCGAAAAACTGGTTACTGAAAGTGCTTCACGAGTTCTATCTACTATGCTACGAAACGTTCATAGAGAGACTGTAGATAGAGCGAGAAAATGCGTTGCAAATGAAGGACGCCACTTTGAACAATATTAGAAGTTTTAAAATAATTAATTAAATAATAAACTCGTAAATTGCATTCTTATTTATAATTATTTATGGAAAACATTGGTTTTTGACTTTACTTGCTTGCTATGGTATTATTAAGAGATGATTGAGTGCCATGTGTCTGTACTAAATGTATGGAAGCTGGAAACATTGAATTTTCGAATAGATCCATTTTATTCTGTAACCTATTATTGATACCGTTTGATAGAACTAGTGAAGCAATTTTAGGGTCAGTAACCAGTTTTTCAATATCTTGTATACCTAGAAATAATCGAGTGAGATCACTTATATCGTTTCCACCCTGTGTATGATACGTAGGTGTGTCTAAGTACCTATCATTGTACGAAGCCTCAGACGGCAACCTACAAAGCAATTTCTAAATCTAGATAGCTTGAGAGTCACGAAAGCTATTAAAACTTTGTCATAGACGTGAAAAATGAAAGTGCTCTCCATTTCCTTGGAACTCGTTGAACTTGGGCACATGACTTGCTGGAATGACTTTAGCAATATGGTTATTGACTCTGCATGTTGACTCCGCTAATTAATGATCGTCTTAGTTGGTTCCTTGTTTATTAATGTTATTAAATTTTACCTGAGTGTCTTTGGTGCGAAGGGACGAATAATATATTATTTTAATAACGAACTGGCGAGTGCTCTTAAGCTTATATGGCATTTTGATTTCTACCAAAATTTTTGAAACGTATCCCTTTTTTACACAAATATCTCCAACCATATTCCTATTGCTAGGCGCAGGTCTCAAATTAGATTGAAAGAGTTTGAGCTGTAGTTCTCAAATAGCCCTAGCACGGATTGGGAACTTCAAACACCCTATTGAATTGCTTCATAGGTTTATGCAGGTTGATGTTTTCCTTCACCGAAAAGCTCATAGAAATTTCAAGCTTAATTACGCACATACATTCCAAAAACCTCAAGAGGTGCAAGTCCGGGTTCGAACCAAAGACCTTTTCTGCTTAAGTAACGATAGATCAAATTATGAGGCTACCACGCCTTTTTTTATTAATTATAATACAAATATTTTCCAGAGAAAAGGTTTTTGCCACACAGATAAAATTGATAACTTTGTTAGAATTCATAATGTCATATAAGCTTAAGAACAACATTTTGCTATTCCATTTATTTAAGGGCTAAAAGAGTTAAATGACCGACCGACTTCATGACTTATTTCAGATAGTCCGCAAATAATTCATGACGCCTACATGTCCAAAAGCTATCTAAATAATAGAAATGATCCTACATATACGCGTCACGTAACTATTGGTCTCGGAATAAATGTCACACACGGGCGACACCAATTTCCTTGAAAGCATGTTACTGACATTTGATACAAGGCATCAAGGCTGATACTAAATGTAGTATATTTACGTCTAACAACGTAGATGCTTTTACGTTACTATCACAAATTAATAATAGTCATGATATAGGGAGATGGTTTAGCTGCCTTGATGGTTCTACGTGAGGTACAGCTATTATTGTGATGATTATAATGACAATAATGACAACAAAAGCTATAGGCTATCAATCAATCATAGTACCAGTAGTAATAGTAGTGGTAGTAGTTGCAGTTTTCTATCTCTCATTTCACTTTAAAGTTCTGCTGAGACAATTAGGTAAATCACATCTCCATCATCATCGTCATCTTGACCTAGCTATATACATCCCAATGCAGGCCAAAAGCCTTCTCTCAGAATGAAAAAGATTGAACCGTAGTTTGCACAGCCCAGTGCAGATTGGAAACTTCATACACACTATTAAATATCTTCGCAGGTTCACGTTCGTCCGAATAATTTCCTTCACCGTCAAGCTCGTTTTATATGTAATTCCGCAGAAATCAGAGGTGTGACTCCGGGCTTGAACCTGCAACTCTATGTTTAAAAGCATCCTGTAATAACGGACTGGAATAGATAATTAAAGTGCTCTCAATGAAGAGGTCGGTAGACAGTTTTGTTTGATGGATTTCTCAAGATGTTTCCTTATCCAAAAATAAGGATCTATTTTTTACTCGTAAATCATTTTTACACTTAATTTCTATAAAACTCGAGGTTTTATTTTGGTATCAGAAGAAACGCACTTACAAAATTAAAAGATCAATTTTTATCACGGCATTGAATGGAAAATCGAACGTTGAATGAAGTTTTGCTTGAATAGAGTCCATTCTCGATGATTGCTGAGAATAATGCATTAGGGTTTCGAGGAATCAACTTGTTACTACTCTCAGTATTTAGTATGATTAGTACAGAAGCTAAAGCGAGCCCAAATTAAACGGAACTCGGTTATGAAATGAGTAAATTTAATCCAGCAAGTGCGAATACACATTAACAAAGCCGTGCGAGGCCGGGGGCGTTGCGAGATCACAAGAAATTATACGCCCAGTAACTTTTAGAGCTTAGTACAAGTCAGGAGAAACTGGCGGTCATTGTAGAGAGTTTTAACAACTTTCAGATGTCATCAGCTGGAAGACGTCCACTGTGTTTGCCTTTAGAACCCATAATGAACGATAACTCGCCACTTGCAGCCACCGCTTGCTCGCAACTCTCGAGATATCTTCAGTCCACTTACACTTGTTATTAACAGGCCTGCCAACACGTCTCGCCTTCCAGTTTGTAGTTGACGCTCGAAAAATTTTCGTCTCCAACGGTATCTCCAACTCTATCCCACCCATTGTCACTTTAACTTCCATATTCTTCGAGTTATGTTTGTTAACTTTTGTTCTTCGGCGAATTTACGTATTAAAGATTGTGCCACGCAAAGAGATTCCGAGAATAGTTCTCTCCATAGCTCGTTGCGTGAGTCTGAGGCTTTCCAAGAGACTAACAATCTAGGGCCACGTTTCAGAGCCATATATATCATCACAAAAAACATGCGCGGGTTGAAAATTTTAGTTTCCAGTTACTGCAGAATTTTGGTCGAGAAGATATCAAAAAGTTTACCGAATTCTGCCCATCGAAGTAGGATTCTTTGGCCTTTAAGACCTTTTTTTCTAGAGGTGAAAAAAAAACTGTCTTAAAGTTTCGCTCTCGTTAACGTAGAGATTATCATGAAATAAATGAGGAATATTTCATTCAATACCTAATCGAGTTCAAATAAATACTCCTTCAAAGATTTTTCACCGGAAATTTTAATTCAAAATGACGTTGTCAATCTTAATTAAAACTTCTTGAAAAAGTTTTACAAGGGTGTTCAGTTGAACCTATCTAACCGCGGGGTGAAATATTTCTGATTTATTTAATGGTACCCTATATTTCAGTTCAAGAATTGATACAAATACGATTACGGAAGCGCCACACTATAATTGAAAATGTCTATTTTTAAACCCCGGAAACGCTTTTACACTTGCCACTCGGATCGACATGATTCGAATGATTTTGACGCGCTTCAGCTCTAACCAGTTGTAGATTTTAAGTGCCACAGACATGAGCGCGTGTTATGAGTTCGCGTTTGCAAAACTGTGGAACCCGTCCTGGATCAGTTCACAAACTTATTCTTCGCTTAAGTTAGACTTGTACCCGGAACTAGGGAACGTTCGTCAATTTCACCCAAGCCACTTGTTTCCGTGCTAGCAAGTCGAGCACCGACAATTTTTCCTACCTTGTACCGTACCTTAAAATATTTGTTAGTTTGCTTCGGGAAGGCTGACCTACATTCGCAACGTTTCCATCTTAGCGGAACAAGGATATTTTTGTTTCGCTTGACGCTACTTTGTGCTGTGCTCGCAAGTTTGGCTTTAATTAAAAGAAAGACATTACAAAGCTGACGGCTACAACTTTGTTTGGAACGGGGGTTAAAAAAATATAGATTCATTTATTTTTGATAAAAAAAAACACCTCCTATTTTTTTTTCTTTTGGGTTGACTGAACATAAATGTGACTGTTTGTTATGTTGCTGGTTTTCTTTAAAAGAAAAACACTTCAGTGTTAAGTGTTGTAGTATTCTGCTTACTATCTCCTGATGGCTATGTAAATCTCGAGTGGCGACGCAATAGTCAAATACCGTCAGCAAACAATGATGTCACTAGAAAGTGCACAACATTTTAAAAATAATCAACTCGACATCGAGGGTAAAATTCAAAATTTTAGTTTTGAAACTGCACAACTTGATGAAGATTTTGACAGTCACAAAGAAAGAAAGATCATCAGGTGTCTCAAATTAATGGTCGTCTTGTTCTATTATAATCAAAACCATTTTTTTTTCATTAGCCCAATTCAGTGTCCCACTGCTAGGTAAATTTACAATTTTTCTCGCTATCTTCTTTATGGTCTTTCTTGTCTTCTCACAGCCAAGTGGTTGTGTGGCCTCACGTCTGTGGGTGTGTTTAATGGACATTTCCGTCTAGCCCAAGCCTATTTCTAAGCAGCCTCTTCAGTCTTGCGTTTTTTTAACTAGAATAAGGTGTTCCGGATTCTATAATCGCCTTTTTACACCTAATAAATTTTGGAAAACCTTAAGCTTGGACTTTTGAATTGCAAATCCAAATTGCCCTGAAATTTTTGGTAAAGCTCAATCTAGCTCTCAAACGACGCGATACAAATCTGAAGCTATATTAAATTTCAGTTAATCGAAACCGATCGAATGGAGCATTACGACCAGCATCAAACTTCCGAACTCCACGTTTATTGGTTCCGAACTAATTGTAACAATACGAAATATCGCCGGGATAGTTAGTAATAAAACTGCGATTTGCGGTTTTTGCTGACGACCATTTGCTGGATTAATGGTTTGATTGCCCTTTTTTGGGCGTCGGATGGACATTTAATGGATTGCTTCGATTCTTTGAAATGAATTCAAAATTGAGTGATTTACGTCCTGCTTTCTGTGATAAGTTAGGAGTACCTACATCATTAAAAAAATGATAATAAGGGTTATATGAAAGAAACGGATTTTGTTTTTGATGGGGTCATTTTTTTAATTTACTAATTATAGTTCAGGTCTCCTATGTTTTTGTATTCCGCGACTAAGTTGCATTGCAGTTCCTCGTCCAAGTCCTCTTAACATCTCCACCTTGGCCTGCCTTGCGTGGTATAAAAATATACAAAATATGTGCTATAATGTGTATGGCCGCAAAAACGGTTTCAAACCCAGAACTATATGTAACTGCATAGAAGTCGTTTTATTTTAGATAAGAAAGTCAGCGGTTCAGGAGCCAAATAGCGCCGATGACCTTGAAAATTTCGAATCTCAGCAAACAATAATAATAATAATATAATAATAATAAATCTTTATTCAAAATAGGTTTTTACAATATAAAACTTAAGTCTAAACAAATTAAAAGTGAAGAATGACACATGCCTGAACTAGGAAGATCCTGTGTCTCAGGCGAAAAAAGGACTTACACAACTAGACATAACTATATGAATTAAGTTAAATTTAATTAAATTAACACTTGCAGAAAAAATAAACCGCTATGTAGGTAATCTTAGTACTAAGGTAAATTAGGGAACATTATTAACAATAACATAAAAAGTACCTATTATCAAAACAATGTTTATTTAAACAAGGTCAATAATTTTAACATATATATATTAGATACTTATAAATCTGTGTATGATGTGTTTTCCAACATTGCTTGTTATACATTTTTTTATTAGGTACGACAATCAAGTATCAGTGTCAACAAAAATTGCGAACTGTAAAGTCTAAACTTAAGAATAATTATAGCATAGGAGTAAATTTTCAACCTCACATATTACTGACTCAGATACACAGAAAAGATCTAGGTCATCGATTAAGTTATCATTCATACAAATAAAACAAACATAAAATAAGTAAAAGAAAAGTTCTGAAAGTAAACTTGGAAATGGCGTTCTTAGGCGTCTTCATAGTCTATTGAATTAATGTACTGTAATTCTGCAGATTTCTTAGCGGGACAGTCGGAATCGCCAGTTGTGTGATTACACGGCTTCTTAAAGTACAGGCAAGTAGCACACTTAGGTGGATCAGACTTCTTCGCACACTCCTTCAACATATGACCTATTTCACCGCAATGACCGCAGGTGTTAGCAACCTCTCGGCATGTCTTCGCCGCATGACCGTACAGTACAATCACTTTAACTAAAAGGAAAAAAGAAGCAAAACAACAAGCACACTACGCGTCTGAACTCAAAGGAAAACCATAATTAAATTAATATAAAAAACCAGCAAGTAAATTTAAATTGTAAAAGTAAACCGTGGTTCAGTTTTTTTCTAATTCAATTTAAAAACGTTTGCGGTTTCTTAATAAATGACGAAGTATTTTGTATTCGAACAATGGTAAGAGGTTAATTTGGCATTAGATTCTACCAAGCTGGCCTTTTATAACCGTACTTTTGAAAAAATATAGAATAAATGGAGATCGAGAAGAAAAAGAGTATTGTGGGTGGACGACTGGATAGATGATTAGAGAACTTGACTATTAAGTTTGGGTCCCAAGTTCGATTCCCGGTCGGGGCTGGTATGGCTTTACTTGAGTCTTAAATTTTGAATAAGTATTTAAGTATAGCTGTAATGGCCTAGTGGACCTATGGCCATGACTACAGAAAGCAAAGGGTCGTGGCGTGGGTTTAAATCCCGGCTTTGACCTCTGAGTTTTTCGGAATTTATGTGCGAAATCACATTTTAAATTCACCATGAGCTTTGCGGTGAAGGAAAACGTCATACACCTGCAAAGAAATTCAATGGTGTTTGTGAAGTTCCCAAATCTCAAAGCGCACTGGGCCCGCGTGGGTACTACGGTCTAAACACTCTAAACCCTCTCATTCTGAGAGTCTTGCAGTGGGACGTATATAGGCTGGGATGATGATGATGATGATGATGATTTAAGTATCCAATCCATCTATGTTAGTAGGTAATGTTGTTCCTTTGCCTAAGTAGTACTCATAACTGATTGTTGGGAGCAACTTGCTGCAAAGCGGTCATCTTGGCGATCTACCATCTCAAAAGGCATCAAATTATTTGAGGAAGAGCGCCTCACGGCGTTAGACGTAAAACGCCAATTACGTAAAGAGAGACCTAAGTTCTCCTACACGTATACATACAACTCAGCTGGGCAACTGTACTGTCACGCGTGTAGGAGAGTATTTAAAAGTAAATTCGGCCTAGCCAGCCATATCAGAGCTCATGATAGGCGTCTTAATTTAGAATAGTGGGGTCGCCGTCATCGAAACCGATGAGGAGGACTATATATACTCATAACACAAGCTTTGCTTAATTAATTCTAGGCCAATTTGTGTCAGTTTTCCCGGCGTATTTATTATTTTTTTCGTCATCATCATCATCATCATCATTTCAGCCGTAGAAAGTCTACTGCTGAACATAGGCCTCCCTCACTGATGCCAATGATGCCCAATCATTACGGTTGGAAGCGACTTGCATCCTCCCTGAACCTGCGGCCTTCACCATTCGTTATTCGTTTATTACTGTAATATTTATTTAATTTCTTCTATATAAACTGATTCCATTTAAAATACGTTTAGAAAAACGTTTGTCTGTGGTAACGAGTATGAATGTAAATGGTTTATTTGTCCTTTACCCATTAATGTTTCGCTTTTGTTATTTCGAGGCATTCATTTATCATGTAAGGTTAAATTCAATATATTGTCTATTCAGGTAAACCTTTACATGACAAAGCCAGAACTTTCAGGTAGCCTATTTGGAAATAACTTAGTTTCACGCTTAGTAATAGAGGCCCAGCGTAATTCTACGAACAATGGTTCGTTGTTTTACTTCTGTTGCTAAGTGAAACAAGGTCAATTTTTAAGTTTATTTAACGACGAACATTTAACTTTATGCATTAGACTCTAATGATTACAGCACAAAAAGTAATTTTATGCAGCTTAAATATGAACTTTATGAGTTTGTTGAAAGTGAATTTTGATCCAATTTCAATGATCGGATTAACTTTAAGTTTTAATAATTAAAAGAAAGTACAATAAACTTATACTGACACAAAGTTTTACAAAACAAACGACAGAACAGAATCCATCGCAATATTTACCATCATGAAACAAAACCATATTTTATCTGTGGATGCAATAAAAACTTTGCTCTAGCCGCTTTAAGTGCCGCTCAATGCCTTTATCTCGAACGGTCGAACTTTCTCGATTGCCTGTAGCTAGAGTGCTCTTGATTTCGATATCGTGAGTTGTTAACAGTCGTTTAACTTCCGATTAATAGCTTAAACGATTTTACGCCCTAATAGTCCCTGTTAGGATCAAGATATCAGGCTAAGTCGCTTTAGGTTTTCTCGTTTTGGAGCGCGGAAAATTTTAATGTAGATCATTTTGAGCTTGCATCATGCTATCGGTAGGTAAGTAATCCAAAGTTTCTGGCTGGATAGCTAAGGGCGCCCTTAGATAAAAGGAAAAAATCTTACCTGAATATTATACATTAGTTCTGTTCTTACCCCCAACTTTCTGGGTATCGGAGAACTTTGCAATTTGCGTATACTGACAAAATATTACTTAATTAGATTATTAAGTTTGGACTAGCTTTCTATTAATGAAATAAACTTTAAAATCAGTTTAGTAGTTTCAGAGTAATAGTCGTGGTAGCATCACTACCACTGTTTAATCTATCTGTTTAATCAATGGCCTCTCAAGCAAAGGGTTGTGGGATCGATCGTAAGTGGGTACGAGTACATTTAAAATTAACCGCAAAAAAACATCGTTGAGGAAACCTACGAAGAAATTCAAGGGAGTATGCGAAGTTTCTGTTTCACGCTCAGCCCACACAAGGGAACTATGACCTCTTATTCTGGGCCTGTGCCCCGTAGTGGGACGTGACGTGGGATGGTGAGTTTCACAGTACCGTATTTCCTCTTTTCACCCGACTGTCGAAGGAGGGTTATGTTTTTCGAACATACGTATTTATGTATGTGGGTATACGTGTTTATGTAGGTACGTATGTATCATTCTTTGGCACGCCCTGCAGCGTAAATAGACGGCTCAACGGATTTTAAAGTGTGAGGTGTCATTAGATTCGTTTCAGTTGTGAAAGTGACATAGGGCATAATAATTTCCCAGAATTCCCAATGAAAACGAGAATTATATAGGTAGTTCTTTTTTTCATCTGGTATTGAAATTAAAGTCAGTTTATACTATTATGATGATAGATCAGTTTTGATGTCGATATTATAGTTAATTATACTCTTGGCTAACTTTAATTAATAATTAACATGGCCAATAAGATGGAGCAACGACCTAGTTAAGGCTGCGGGAACGTGTTGGATGCGATGGCACGGGATCGATATGTTTGGCGAGTCTTGGGGTAGCCCTATATTCAGCAGTGGACGTCTGTCGGCTGAAATGATGATGACGATGATGATCCAACTAAGATTTTTTTTGTCTTTCTGAGCTACTACAATCTGTCTCCCTCCATGGGACATTCAGCAGTATGTTGTAAGAATAGTATAATATAAGTGTAATATAATAGTACTAGCTGTTCCTACCGAATGTAGAGAAAAAAGTTTCATAAAGATCGGGCAAGCCGTTTCAGAGGAGTTCGATTTTTATGAATTAGACTAGCTGACCCCGCAAACGTTGTTTTGCCATATAATATATTATTATCACCTAGGGGTATAAAAAATAGCCTACGACCTATTTTTCAGAGCTACCAAGTATTTATGGACAAAAAGTCGGACAAAAAATCGGTCAAACCGTTTCGGAGGAGTTCGATTACAAACACCGTGACACGAGATTTTTATATACTAGATTAGATAATAAATAGGTGTATTCCTTAATGGAGTCAAAACATCTCACAAAAACCTAAAGCCCTATGCAAATTCAAAAGAAAATTATTCACAAACGCAAACCTTATCTCTCAAGATGCGAACCAAAAAATTAAATACCTAAAGCGACACGATAAAAATGACGAAGTAAAAGCGCGATCGTTACTGTCAGATGCATGTAGCGCTGGCAAAGGAAACCCATTATTAATAGCCGACCAGCCCACGGGTTTCCGGAAAATAATATATGACCTTTTGGTCCCGGGCGAAAATAGGAGAATCAAGCTACCGGGACTTGTGAACGCTCCATCCAAACATATTTGTTTTGAACGCAAAAGGTACGTCCATAACGGGCGAAAACAAGATTTCTGGTAAAATAGTTAAGTGTGTGGTTTTAATAAGTGTAAAAATGGGAAATCCAGCTTTTCCGCTCTAAAATTATGCTTGGCGCAGCTCGCATGTTCCACATTAGCTCTCTAATATTCTAGGAAATAAAATTTGATTATGTTCTGAAGTTTCACAATAATTATACGTCGAAATTAACCTTTTCGATGCCAACGACACATTATATGTAGGTATATAAGCACCGCAGGTTCTACGCCAACGACTGATATATCAGACACAACGTGCAGAGCAATATCTACTTACCTACTTGCATTTCTGTAGGTTTCAATTTCGCGTTTGACATTCCGATGTCATGGACCCAACTTAAGTGAGAGCTGCTGTATTTGACAGAGCGTTAAAAAGATTACGACAAAAGATTTTTATATTTTTAACTAGCTTTTGCCCGCGACTCCGTCCGCGTGGAATTAGTAATTTGGGCAGCTTATTTTTTTATCCAATTGGCTTTTTCATCAATTATGGCTCTCCTCAGTTCCTCGATATAAAAAAAATTAACCCCCCGCACCCTCCAACCCGCTCCCTCTCGCACCCCCCCCCCCCGCACAGCAACCCCTCACCCCCCACCCCCCCGCACCCCCCGTACGCCCTCCCACACAGCACCCCCCGCACACCCGCGTTCGTCCAAAGTCAAGCGTGCCTATACCTATAGAAGTTTTACTTCAAGTTTTTTTTTGTCAAATATCTTGAAAACGGTGCATCCTACGGCAAAAACAATGAAATTTTCATCCCCCTTTAATGTCCCCGCACCCTCTCTCCCGTACCCTTCCTGGCACCCCCCCCCCCCCTCAACCCCCCCCCCCCCAGAGTTTTTGTCAAATATCTTGAAAACGGTCATCCTACGCCAAAATCATTGAAATTTTAATCCCCCCTTTGCAGCCCCCCTCCCCCGCACCCTCACCCCCTCACAACCCCCCCCACCCCCCGGAGTTTTTGTCAAATATCTTGAAAACGGTGCATCCTACGGCAAAATCAATAAAATTTTCATCCCCCCTCTGGAACCCCCGCACCCCCTCCCCCGCACCCTCACCCCACCTCAACCCACCCCCCCCGGTGTTAACACTGAAAGAATTTTTCAAATCGGAGCAGTAGTTCCTGAGATTAGCGCCTATAGAAGTTTTACTTCAAAAACCCCCGATTTTGAAACATTCTTCCGCTCCGCTCCGCTCCTCTTGGTGTTAGCGTGATGATATATAGCCTATAGCCTTCCTCGATAAATGGGCTATCTAACACTGAAAGAATTTTTCATATCGAAGCAGCAGTTCTTGAGATTAGCGCCTATAGAAGTTTTACTTCAAAAACCCCCGATTATGAAACGTTCTTCCGCTCCGCTCCTATTAGTGTTAGCGTGATGATATATAGCCTATAGCCTTCCTCCATAAATGGGCTATCTAACACTGAAAGAATTTTTCAAATCGGAGCAGTAGTTCCTGAGATTAGCGCGTTCAAACAAACAAACACACAAACAAACAAAAAACTCTTCAGCTTTATGTATTAGTATAGATAAGACTTCTGTAAACAATGGATAGGGTTATGCTCGGCTCTGCGATTTCGAATAGGTTTTCCATTGCCAATTGCCAAACTACTTATGTTACTTAAACAAATAAATTTATCATTATCATCAACCACAAAACCAAACGTAACAGATTAATTCTTTGATGTCTTGCACTATACTGACGTAAGTAGCATAATAATATACATAAATTCTACTTTACAGAAAGAAGTAGAGTTTACAAAAATGGAAACGAAATGCTTTTTAGTCTATGTACCTATACAAACTTGTAATGTATTTCAATCTAAAGTATGTATGTGTCTACGCATAATTACGTCCAATTCTTTGGACTTCCGTTGACTGTTCAAATTTAACCAATGGATTTCCGATACAAATGGTTTTTATTATTACAGTAATGGACATTTTATGCCTTCTGGAAAAAACAATATTATAGGAAAAACGGTTCTGCCATTGGTAAATGACGGTTAAGTACATAATGTTTTCAATATACCTAATACTTTTATGATAATAATATAATGATGTTGTAAGGTTTTTTGTGATGAAACTTTAACAATAATACTTTGGATCAAATTTTCTATACGTCACGTAGGCACTCAGTATACCAGTAAGGCTTAACGGCGGGTGATTATAGATCAAAATATCCTTTTCCTACTAAGACAGTCAGAAAAAGATACAATGAGCGACAAGCGAGAAGAGAGGCATGCTGTCTTTCCAGGTGGCTTCCCGCTTCTAACGACTAACAATGACACTCCCATTTCCTGAATATAACACAACACGTAGACGCGCTCTCAACTTTACATTCCACTATTTTAATATAGTTGACTATCTGTTTATAATGACGTGTAAACAGAAAACCACCGAGGTATAAAAGAGCTAGGACATAAAATTGAAAGGGAAGCCAAGCATCTTGTTACGCCGGGCTATTCTTACTTGAGCACCCTGAATTTAGGGTTGGATGTACAGCCCGAGGCGGTTGCTAGACCAAATTAAATATAAACAACACAGGGCGGAGTTATTTTAAATAAATGAAATGAAAACGGCACGGATCCTCAGATGTTACCTAGGTATTTGTCTAAAGTGTTTGAGTTTTTTGTAAATCCTTGAATTATCGGCAACGGCGCGGCGTATTAAGGTACAAAAAAAAAACTTATTTTTGAATCATTTAAATTAAATTGAAGTTGAATAAAATGTAATTGTTTTAAATCACACACATAAGGGAAAATTCGTTTTTATTTTTATCTTATTTCGAAGTTTAAAAATTAGTTTTGAATTAAGTATCACTTAATTTAAAATAATAGACTCAAGGCGCGTTACTTTAATATTGCTAAAATAAATTACGCCGTAGTAATTAACTCGTGTAAAAAATATTAAATGAAACTTGTCTGAAATTAAGACATTGACATGTCTAACGAGAATCTATGTTCAATTATTATGTTTTAATTATGTTCTGAAACACTCTCACTTAGGTACTATGAAAGTGAACGGTTACGTATCAAAATATCTAAAATTAAAAAACCTAACGTAAAATAACCTACGTTCAAAATACCTAAAATCTAAATACCTAATGATGTTAAATACCTAAGCCACTAACACCTTCCTACAAATTACCTAAGTTTAAAATACCTAATGGAGTAAATGTCTAATGTTTAAAATATCAACAGCTATGACACCTAAGTTTGATACACCAACATTTTAAATACCAAATGGTCAAAATACCTAAATGAAACGAACATCGCTTAATTTTCGGCGAGCGAGCGAAGCGAGCGAGCAAGACGGTTTGGGGCGGGAGTGACTCGGAATGGTTAGGTTCAAAGGCTAATGCGGGAGCGTAGCGGAGCGAAGCTCCCGCATTAGCCTTTGGTGTTAGTTATATTTTTTATTACCACGTGAAAAATCTAATTTGTTTGATAAAATTTGGAATAATGATTTACATTTAGTTACATTTCATAATGTTAAAGACAATAAATACCTAATGGAAATAATCATTTTCTGTGCTGTTACAAAAAAAATACCTAACATCGAAGGCTAAGGCGAACCTAACCTATCCGAGTCGCGTCTGCCTTAAAAGGTCTTGCTCGCTCGCTTCGCTCGCTCGCTACCAGCGAGATACCTGTTAGGATATACGAAAGCTTTCGGTATTTTGAATATAAGTGAAAAAATCATTAGGTATTTTGAACGTAGGTTATTTTACGTTAGGTTTTTTAATTTTAGACATTGCAATACGTAGGCATTTTAAGCTTTCGGTATTTTGAATCATCATCATGAAAAAGTCAATGTCATGTCGTATCAGGAGCTGAAAACGCTGGCAGAGAACCGAAAAGAGTGGCGATTACTCCACCGACAAGAGCTATGCTCTTAAATTAATGATGATGGTATTTTGAATATAAGTGAAAAAATCATTAGGTATTTAGATTTTAGGTATTTTGAACGTAGGTTATTTTACGTTAGGTTTTTTAATTTTAGATATTTTGATACGTAACCAAGTGAACTCACGAATTCCATTCCTGAACAATTGCAGAACGAAATTACAGCAAGTTTTATAAATAATTCCTTCGCCACGCAATTCGATGTGACCATCACGCTTTATGTAAAAAAGTTCGACAGTGGATCACAATTCGGTACAGGTTAGATTATAAATAATTATCATCATCCTATTATTTAAAATATTATCGTGGATTTTAAAACATTCAACACTTTTGTGGTACGGATCGTGATATATGTGTATCGCGTGATAATATTGATTTGATAGTTGATACTCTAATACGCAAGTTAGATCGATTGTATTTTGCCGCCAAAATGTATAAGTTTCAGAAGAACCGTTCATTTCAAGACGTGACGTAATCAAAAGTGTTCGCCAAAAACGTGATTTCAAATTCAGACTTAAATTTCTAGCTGACGTTATCTCATTGTCACAATGCCCCCTGGAGATAAAACCGCAGCTTTGCTATCTGACTTCAGAACAGACTTAGTCGGGTGCTGACACTTAGTGGATATTCTACTCGTTAGCAAGGTTCTGACGTCTTATGAGCACCCCGAGTGTTTGACTATTAAAAAGACCCGTGTGTAAATTTGCCGACGTTTGAGGTTTTTAATTTTATTTGCGCTCAAACTGTTTTTATACGCTGGATAAAAGAAAACGGGTAGCAAAGTTGAAGGAATTGTGTAATCAGATTGAAAATTACAGTGTTTTAGCTTTAGTTAAAGTTTGCGTGTGGCTTTTTTAATTTTATTTGATTACTCCAGGTTAAATAGGAGTCCGAACATTTTTGAAATAACGAAACAACGGAATAATCGACAACACACAGGGTTGTTTTTTTTAGTATCCATCAAGATTTTGGCATTATGTTGTTCAGTATCATAAAAAGAAACGATTTGAATAGGTAACTAAATATTTTGTTTTCGTTTTTACAAAAAGTTTTTTCACAATAACGATTTCACTGTGCATGATTTCTTGCAGATGATACTTAGATATTTATCCGTGTCACCTCCACTAGGCTTGGCCTGACCCGTAGAGTGACGCCTTACATTTTTTACCCAGTAAAAATTGAAGCGTTAAAAATTCTTATCGTGATACCTACGTAATGTTACGAGTAGTTACAAATTTAAGACATTGTTTTTGCTTTTTGTGTTTTTCTACGGAAATCTCCAGTCACCAGTCAAAATAAAAATTTAAAAGTTAATAATTCAATGACAAATGTTTTTGAAGTCAACATTTTTTTGTAATGATACTGAACATTTCATAATTTGGATGATGACTCGAAAATGCCAACTCCTCGTCATTAGCGCTTCAAGCAAAAAGCCGTCCAATGAAATTTTAAACGCGTTTGAATCAAATTTTTAGGTCGTGCCTGCCTTTCAAACACTGAAGATGAATTTAAATTAGCTCCCAACATCGTTGACTTGAGAATTGCATAAATATTTATGATTTTAGGGACAAGACTGATGGATTCGGATTAGCTTAAAAGGGATTTCTTAGAACACAAAGTTTCCGATAATCTATCTGCATTATTTGAAAATTGTCGTTGTTTATATTTTTTGGATAAACAAGCAATAAGGAATACTTTCATACTTAAATGTTTTAAAAGCCTTGTCTAATTTTATAGGAGGTACGCGTTACATAATCTTAGTCTCTTCTTGAAGATGGATATGAATTTGTATCTGTCTGATCAATTATCTAATCACACTATATAACAAATTTATTATTCTAAACTCTAAATTAACTATAGCCGAAAATAAATGCCGAAACCCACTGCCAGCCACAAATATTCCAATTTGATAAAGCATCGGGCCTTACGTGACGCTGTCGATGTCAGGGCGTGCCTGTCTTATGAAAATGAACAGGAAATAATTTCGTTTCGCCAATCCGACATGTCTCTTTTGAGAAAAGAAGGGAAAAGAAACAAGGGAGGCTTAATGATATGTAAATAATAATGACGTGCTTTATAGTTAGTGAGTAGATGGAGATGTATTAAATACATTTTGTATTGTTTGTTGCCAGTGATGACTTATGGCACTGAGACGTGGCCGCTAACGATGGGCCTCATAAGAAAGCTCAAAGTCACTCAGAGGGCGATGGAGAGGGCTATGATCGGGATAGTAAATATTTTGTTAGAAATGTTACGCTTTGTCTGCCCAGCAAAGGCAAAAATCGGAGCGATATACGAATGTTAAGTTATCATTAGCTTAACATGCGCAGTTATGATTATAAAGGGGTACGTTGTTATTTGAAACAAACTCCTTGACAATACGATAAGTGTTATGTATAAAATGTTCGACAAAACGTTTCACAATTTTTGATACCATTTGTGTGAAATTAGTTAGGATCATGATAGAACTAGGAGATCAAAGACTGAATAAATGGAATATAAATTGTTGAAATTATATTTTAGTAGCTTGAATAAATTTACATAAATTAGATTGTTTGTATTTCGTTACAACTTTTCTAATAGTTCTAAACCAATCAACGTTCGTTTAGATGTTCGCTTTGACATTCCCATTTGTGGAAAACAAACACAAAACAAGTCATTTTATAAATGCCAGGTGGCTGGGACATGAGTACACTACAACATCATTTCAGCCGTAGGACGTCCACTGCTGGACATAGGCCTCCCTCATTGACGCCCAATCATTACGGTTGGAAGCGACTTGCATCCACCCTGAACCTGCGGCGCTCACCAAATCGTCCGACCATCTCGTTGGTGGACGTCCCACGCTGCGCTGGCTCGTCCGTGGTCTCCTCTCGAGAACTTTTGGCCCCCAACGGCCATCTGTTCTGCGTGCTACATGGCCTGCACAATGCCATTTCAATGTGCTAATCCATTAATTAATGATGATAATGATTATAGTCAAATGTGCGAGTATACTATCGTGAAAAAACTAACCAAACTTTCCTTTGTTTCAGATTTGAACGCGTTAAAAATAGTGAAAGTGGTGGTGCCTGAAATAATCCAATATGGCGTTCAGGACGCTGTTATACTAGACTGTGACTACACGTACGGCAACGACACATCAGGACTAGTAGTGAAGTGGTTCTTTAGGAACAAAACGCGACCAGTGTACCAATGGATACCGTCGCAAAAACCCCAAGACTTGGGTATTTTAAGGAGTAGGGTAGATTTGACATACAGAGCGTCCAATGATCCGCTGAGGATGCACAGGGCTCTAAAAATAGTGAAACCAAATACTGACATTTCTGGAGACTACACGTGTGTGGTCTCCACTTTCATGGAGGAAGATCAGAGGACAAAACAGATGATTGTTTTTGGTAAGTCGTATACTTTCTTTTTAATGCCCTATGATGTACGGTCGGCCAAGAAAGTAGCCTACCAGTTTTGACAAAAGTTTCTGTGAGATCTAAATATCGCTAAGGTTGACATTTCTAACTGAGTGAAGTCTTTAGTCACTATCATCATGGCATTGCAAGGGAAAATCGACCTCGTTGTATCATGTCGTGCAAATAAACTTCAACCATAGGGTGGTAGACCATATTTTTGTCTGACTGTACCACCAAGCATGTACCACATCTGATCCTTTCGTCATACCAGCCTATAAACATCCCAATGCATTTAGGCCTCCACTCAGAATAAAAGGGCTTCGGCTGTAGTTCTTCGGGCCCAGTGGGGATTAGGAATTTCACAGACCCTATTGAATCTTTTCGCAATTGTATCCGCGCAAGCGCAAGCACATCCTCAAGATGTTTTCCTTCCCCCAAAGCTCATGGTAAATTCCAAATGTGATTTCGCACATCTCGAGGCTCGAACATACGACCCTCTGTTTGGGAGACCATTTAGGTCAAACCACTTGGCTACCACGATTTACCACCTTCACAATTTCATGGATCGATATAACTACGATTAAAATTGACTGGATGATTGTATTGTTTGGATCAGATATACGTCCATTATAGTTCGAACTGTTGCGTTAACCTATTTTGATTGCTTTCTTTATACTTGGATCAGTAAGGTTATATTTATTACAAAAGAGAAAATAAACAAAATAGCATCATTATCATGATAATCAAAACTCTGAAATGTTTACTTCCCCGATTTAGTGTTTATCTTGATGGCTTCCCGTTAGGAATTAATTCTCTATCAAAAATACTGTAGGTGTACACAAAAAAAAAAACAGAAAAGATAAGCAAAAGGTGGGAAGTGATCCCGGATCCTCGTCATTCCATGGTGCGTGCTTACCGACCGGTCGCTCCTCCCTACTTTAGTTACTAGGATTTAGCTTTGGTTCTTTTGACATGTTCGAGTTAAATTAAAAGAAGAATCGTAATCATTATTAGCCGAAATATTGTTAAACATAGAACTGCCCAACTATAAAATGAAGATAAGTTTTTTGCTACCTATTTTTTAGGGTTCCGTAGTCAACAAGGAACCCTTATAGTTTCGCCATGTCTGTCCGTCTGTCTGTCCACGGCTAAGCTCAGAGACTGTTAGTACTAGAAAGCTGTAATTTGGCATGAATATATATATTAGTCATGCCGACAAAGTGGTTAAATAAAAAATACAAAAAAATTTTTTTTAGGGTACCTCCCATAGACGTAAAGTGGGGGTGATTTTTTTTTTCTCGACTAACCCTATAGTGTGGGGTTTCATTGCATAGGTATTTGAAAATGAATAGGGGTTTGATAAAACCATTTTTTGATAAAGTGAATGTTTTCGGAGATATTTACTCCGAAAAATCAAAATAATGTGTCCCCCCTCTAACTTTTGAACCGCACGTCTAAAAAATATGAAAAAAATCACGTAAGTTAAACTTAATAAAAACTTTCTAGGAAAATTATTTTCAACTTAATCAGTTGAGCAGTTTTTAAGTTTTTTTAAAAAAATATTTCTAAACTAAGATTGTAATTTAACCGCCACTGCAAGCATTTTTTTTTTCTTTAAGTACCTATAAGATCACGCTAACAGTATCTCCTTTCAAATAAAAAAAATAATTGAAATCGGTTCATATAATAAAGAATTACATCTGAAAAACCATCAACATACATACTAGGTCATAAGTAGATTAGTTACCCGATTCGCCGATAGATGGCGCTGTACCACCGACGTTGGTATTCTGCGCGCGGTGGGAGTTGGGACCAAAACAAGGTACCACATTAATAAAGTATGCAAAGATTTTGTCGTACCTGCTACGGAACCCTATCTTGGGCGTGTCCGACACGCTCTTGGCCGGTTTTTTTACATAAAACTGACACGTTATTCCTCGTATCACATCCGATGGAAAGTGCAGAATTCTGATAAGGCCAAAGGTGTATCTCACTGGGTTCAGTAATAGCCTATTCTTTTTAGCTTTGAAGAACACTAGGTTGTATCTATCTTAAAATAAGGTAGTGGTAGAGCCTTGTTGTAGCTACCCGCTGCATCACGAATTGGCTAGCTCGTTAGAGGCAGACCACCCTATCACAGAACACCGGCGTGAAGCAGCAGTAATCCTGCTCCGTTACGTACGGCCAGTGAGAGCGCCAGGGCCCCAATACCTCTCCCGCTCCCCCTCCACTATTCCCTCTCCTTTTTCAAAGGCCGGCAACACATTGGTGACTCTTTGAGTTGTTGATATTTATAGGCGGTGGTGATCATTTCCATCAGATGAACCGCTTGCTCGTTTGCCTCCCTCTCATAATAAAAAATACAGATGACGGGAGGGAATTCTTTGTACAGTTTTTATTGGGAAAGATAAACTGAACCATTTCGTCTAACCTGCAGCTAATAGCTTTCCACGATCTTACCAAAATCGCCCCAGGTAGCGGGATGTTTAGCAAAATTTTTCACCACAAACCAATTCTGTGATCCGTGCTAATTTCAAAAATCGATGTAAAACGAGGACTGACAATTGATTGTTTTTTTTATTGTAAAAAAATGAGCGAATCATCTATATTTTATGCGTTTTACAATTCAGTCCCTTTTCGACAACGACCTTGGACCTCAACTCTTAAAATAAGGTTAGGTCGAAAATAGCTATAACTCGCTCTAGGGCGACCTCGGGTTCGGCCAAAGTACGGTCCTACCCATTCAAGAACTTATGTACAAAATATTTATCACTCTCTATCCGGTGAGGGAACGCTGGAAAACTTTCTCTTATTACATTACCTACTTTTGCAAATATAAAAATAAGTGTAGCCTAAACGTTAGGAGCGCTTTTGCTAAACAAATAAATGTATTTCATGTTTAGATAGAAAAACCACAAAGAACACAAAGCCTCGATGGAAACCGTTGCGTTACTTCTGGTCAAAGTGGGAAAGTGTCTGTGTAAACCAAGTCTTGGGATATTTGATGATGATGAGTTATTTTGTGACGTAAGTTAATCTTAATATATATAAATTACGTGTCACGTTGTTAGTCCGCGATGGACTCCTAAACTACTTAACCGATTTTAATAAAATTTGCACACCGTGTGCAGTTTGATCCAACTTGTGAGACAGGATAGCTTACATCTCAATTTATAGTCGCAATATTGTTTTATTGCAAATTATTTGCTTCTCCGGATCACATTTGGGGTGCGGGGTGCAGGGGGGGGTCCGGAGGGGTCCGAGGGGCCTGGATGGGGATGGGAGCTACTGGCGCGAGCCGCTAGCCACGAATATGGCACCATATTAGTAGTGATTATTACTGACGCGAGGCCGGGCGACTGTCGCTGAGCGTGACTGTCTCATCGGCCGCTACCCACGAAAGTCAATCTTTAAACGTTTAAGTCTTAATATATATAAATTACGAATATAGTTGCACCCGTGCGAAGCCGGGGCGGATCGCTATTAAATAATAAAATATCATAGGACACTTGAACCCAACTGACATAACCCCAAAGTAAGCAAAGCTTGTGTTAGAGGAACAAAGCAACGGACAAACATACTTAAATAGATAGATACATAAATAAAGAAATACCGTTTTAAACACAGAACTTGAAAATAAACATTTTTTTTTTTATAATCCGGACCAGTCCAGCGGTTAAAGAGCCTGACGAAGCTTGAGGTCCCTGGTTCGATTCCCGTGTCGGGCCAGATATTTGTATGCTAAATACGAATGTTTGTTCTCGAGTCTTGGGTGTTTAATATGTATTTAAGTATGCATCTATGTATCTATATAAGTATGTGTATCCGTTGCCTAGTACCCATAACACAAGTTTTCTTTACTTTGGAACTAGATGAATTGGTGTAAAATAATCCCGTGATATTTAGGTATTTATTGTAAAGGGAGAGGGAGGACGTATTACGGCTAATAATGGTGATGATATTTAACTTTCTGGACCAATTTCTACCTACGTCTGTTATAGACTTTGGAACCATAAAACCAATGTGCCTATAATCGGTTTTTCATTTTAAAAAGGCAATAAATCTGATATAGTTTTAACCCGCTTAAGCAATGCATTAGGTACATTTTGTTTCATTCCAGAATTTATTACGAGAATAAAGCCCAAGCTAATTTTTATTTAACAAGTTTTATACTTCATTTAATTTAGAATTGAAAACCACAACATCATTATATTGCGGCTCGTCAACTATTTCTTACCTAGCAAATAGTACAGTACAATAGACTGGGAGCCGCAAAACGAAATGTCACTTTATTTGCGTGTCGTCAATTGTTACTCTAGTACAAATTGTAAAGAGATTACAGTTCACGAGCCGCAATATAATGTTGTTGTGGTTTATAATTCTAAATTAAATGGAGTAGAATTTACTTTCACCTGTCCGTTGTCTGTGTGTCATCAAACCTTGAGGTTAAAATTAACCTACTTCTCGATTCCCGACTGAGCTAAAATTTTGCATGCATGTGTTAATCGGATGACAATGCAATATTATTCTATAACATGGAGCTGATTTGATGATGGAGCTGGAAGTTGGTCCTATGAACTTTGTCATAAATAGACACCAACCGCATCGTATTTGGGCTCGTTTGATTCGTCTGACGAGTAATTTGGTCTTAGATTAAACCAGGGGCAAAAAGTACAGCAAAAACTTATTTATAAAACAATTTTTTTTTGTATATCTGGCTAAAATGATTATGTTAAGCTACTACTTTGCCTATATGAAATTCGCACTGGTATTTGTACGTTATTTGCCTCCAAAACTCATGAGGCGTGACAACGAAAACAAACATATATGTTGATCGAAAAACATTTTACATTCACACATGGCTTACTTTCTATGTTAAAATAAACCAGACAACTTTTTGCGCAAATAATATTTCAGATGTTAGGTCTGTCTACTAAACGTCGGCTTAACGTGTACTAAAATAATAAAAATATGGAAACCTTTTTTTACAAAACGTATGCAATATTCGTTGTACACCATGTTTATGTATTTATATTATAACCTAGAGTTTTTAGCTTTTATTTAACTTGCTATATTAATAATAATGTTCGTTTGTTACTTTGTACTGCCCAAATAATTACTGCAAGTGATTTGAAATTGGGTAAATAAAGCAAACTACTGTCGCGATTTCATCTAGGAAGCGAACAGTAAGCGCTATCCCGTGGGAATAAGGTATAAAATACAATAGGTAAAAAAAAAACTCTTTATCGCATACCACATATCAATTTTTAATTTTTGTAAGGATAGCAAAGAAAAGTTAAATAATAAAAGTCAGTAGAAAAATGTAATAAAAGCCAAATCTTCACTGAAATATAAATGAATATACTCGTAATGGGACAATTGCCACCTATAGTCAATGGCGCTATGAAGTAAATCCTGACATATTGCACAACTATGAAGTTTCTAAATAACTGACAATGTGACCCAAAGGAAAAAATGCTATACTTGCTGTTATGTCACACGCAACATATGTAAGTATAGCATTTATTTTTGTATGGTTGACATTGTCGATATTCAGAAACTTCATAGTTGTGCAATGTGTCAGGATTTATTTACTTCATAGCGGCCGTTGACTAGGAATAGTCCCAAATTAAACATAGCTTGTACTTTGAGTATTAGGCAACGGTAAATCATACTTATAATTTATAATATAGGTAATACTCAATACATAAGAAACATCCAAGACTCGAGCACAAACATTCGTATCAATCATACAAATACCTGCCCCGACCGCGAATCGAACACGGGCATCAAGCTTCACAATCAGATTTATAACCACTTGCCTATCCAGTTTATTCAAATGTAGATATAATGATTTTATTTATTTAACTGTGTAAATAAAACCCTCGTTTCAAATGAGTGACATGGGTTAAAAACCCGCCCAATGCCGATTTCGTACTTAAATGTCCCGTTTGGGGACTCGAAATCTGTCACAATGAAAGTGTGGGATAGTAGAAGTACTCGTATTTGAAACTAGCTTCTCCCCGCGACACCGTCTGCGAATACGTAAAACTTACGGTCAATTCGACTTCGACATACATTTTCATTCCGAAAATCCCTTACCTGATATTTGCTGATATCTCGCTGGTATCAAGTTTCTATAACAGTTCAATTAGTTGTAAATAATCAAGGTATGTAGAACAAATAATAGTAGGAGGAGATATCACGCGAGCTTTAAAAGAAGTGACGTCATAACTAGTTATTGCCATACAAAATTTATGAGAGAACCAAGTTTTGTCAGGTCACAAAAGTACGTCCGTTGATTGATGGTGTGGTGTCATCATCCCCATTTGCAGTCAAAAACAAGTGCCTAACTGAGTTATATACAAAAATCAGGGCCGTTCTTTACATTTTGCCACGCTAGCTAAACGTTAACTTCTCCGTGCGATATGAAACGTGTGACCGTCGGCTGGCGTGGTTAGTCTATGGCTTAAGGTAAAAAATATTGTCCGCGGTATTGATAAATACTTGTTTAATTTATATTAGTTTGCCCTTAGACGCAGTGTAGGTAGGCCTCCAAGAAGACGGAGCGACGACCTAGTTAAAAAGGCGGGAACACATTGGATGCGGATGGCGCAGGGCCGATCTGTTTGGCGAGCCTTGGGTTATGTTTAGCAGTGGACGTCTTCCGGCTGAAATGATGATGATGATGAGTTTGGCCTTAACTGTCATTTTGATATTTCGCAATCCTAGGCGCAAGCCACACAGAAGAGACGTGGGACGGGCGCGGATTGCAGTCGCGGCGCCCGCGCCCCTTGAATCAACTTTTTGATGAAAGATAAACGACTGAAAGCAACTGGCTATAACACTCGCTAGTCGTCTCTCCCTTGTGCCAACCCATTGTGTTTTTTGTAGGACTTAGCAGTTTTATACATGCCAGCATCTGCTATCCGCTTCGCATCTCTTTTTATGTCGAAAACAGTTGTAAGGCGAAGGCTTCTGGGTTATAAAAAACGCTTTGTTACGCATTATGCCAGTAAAATTCTTGCGATAATATATCTTGATTAAAAATAAATTCTCACAATAGCATTGAAATTTTTTACAGCAAAATATTTGTAAATTTGTTTATTAATGTCGGGCAGGTTTTACGTAGTGCAAAAAAAGCTGATGAGTATATTTTTTGAATTAAATTAAATAAAGTTGTAATTATTATTTACAGTGATCGGAATAAGGTGAGATAGAATACGTATTCTTCGCAAGGGGACTTCAAAAGAGTGGTTACAACCGGGTAGAAAGATTTTTTTTCTTGGTTACCGAGTATACAAAATTTATCCGGTTACTAGTCATAAATGTTAAATATACATGTTTTTACTTAAAGAACAGGATGTTTCGTAATCTTCTTCTAATCTTCTAATACATAAAAATCTCGTGTCACGGTGTTTGTTATCAAACTCCTCTGAAACTGCTAGACCGATTTTAATGAAATTTATTCTCTACATTTGCTAGGTCTGAGAATAGATCTTAGGCTATTTTTTATACCCCTATTCTTCGCGAACGGAGTTGCGGGCAACAGCTAGTCTTCTGATCTATAAAAAATCTCGTGTCACGGTGTTTCTTATCCAACTCCTCCGAAACGACATGGCCGATTCTTATGATTTTTTTTCTCTATATTTGGCAGGTCTGAGAATAGGTCGTAGGCTATTTTTTATACCTTAATCTTCGCAAACGGAGTCGTGGGCAACAGCTAGTGTTAATCTAAAAGTTATAACTACACTGACAAGCAAAAATAAAGGGTCGGTTACAAAAATGACGACAACTACAAAACCCGCTGTGATAGCTTCTTCGAGTAAAACGAGATAAGAAAAGAGTTTTATTATCAGTTAAACTTTTTCTTGTTAAGAATAAAACTCTTTACTAAACTCATTTTACTCGAAGAAGCTATCACAGCGGGTTTTGTAGTTATCGTAATTTCTGTAACCGTCCCTTTATTTTTGCTCGTCAGTGTAGTTACATTTGATAACATTTTCGGCAAATTTTATAAACCTTATGTCTAGCCCTTTTACTACAAACTAACATAAAACATCCCGTACTGTAAATAAAAACATGTATGTTTAACATTACGATTTGTAACATGTTAATAATAAAATACCAGACCGATATTAAAAAAAATAAAATATTTTTCTAACCGGTTGAAACCACTTTATATTATGACTTCTTGCGAAGAATAGGTATTTTACCTCACCTTATTCCGATTACTGATTATTTAACGTAAAGCAAGCAACAGAGAAAGAATTCCTCCAGCTAAGCTAACATTATTTCAGAGAATCAAAATTACGTATTTCCTGTACGATAAGGTTTACCCTTTACCTATCATTTATTTACAGACGAATTACAATAGCTATATTACATTATTGTCTTAAAAGTGGAAATACCACCCACCAAAAAATACCCAGGGTTTCGTTTCTTATACAGGTATATCTATCTAATACATATATAATCAGGATCTCGGAAACGGCTCCAACGATTTCGATGAAATTTGGTATGTGGGGGTTTTCGGGGATGAAAAACTGATCTAGCTATGTTTCATTTTCAGAAAATCACTTTTACTCGTGTTTTCCGGCTATTTTTGTTTGCATTAGAATATAAAGCTAAATTTCGCCAACTTCGAGCAGATCATAATGGCACATTAGAAATCGGGTGGTCCCGGATCCAGCCGACCTCGGTTCGATTCCACGAATTTTTTCAAGATTTTTAGTTTTTTTTTAAGTTTATTTTTTATGAGAAAACGTCAAGTTTCTTCTTTTGTGAGAAAAAGTTACTTTTTTGTGAGAAAAAGTTACTTTTTTGTTAGAAAAAGTATTATAGGGAACGTGCAGTAACTATAGGCGGCAGCACTAATGCGACAGAAGAGACACTATGCGGACAGTAAAACAAACTTATCAAGGTAAAACATTCAAATTGATGGCACCCTTATGGCACCAGTTGGCAGCACCGTCTATGTGCACGTTCCCTATTGGGAGCACAGAACAGAAAAAGCCGGTTGTCTGTAAAGTCGGTTTACGGACGATAGTTTAACGTTACTCACAAACCCCCCCCCCCCCCCCCACCCCCTCCGGTGTTTTTGTCTTAATATCTTGAAAACAGTGCATCCTACGGCAAAATCAATGAAATTTTCATCCCCCCTTTAATACCCCCGCGCTCCCTCCCCCGCATCCCCTCCCCCCCTCTCACCCCCCCCCCCCACCCCTCCGGTGTATATAATCAGGATCTCGGAAACGGTTCCAACGATTTCGATGAAATTTGGTATTTGGGGGTTTTCGGGGATGAAAAATTGATCTAGCTTGGTCTTATCTCTGGGAAAACGCTTGGTACCGAGTTTCTGCCCGAGCAGAGCTCGGTCGCCCAGGTACTAGGTATTATGGGCGGCCGACGGATGCAAAATACGTCAAAATCATGTCAAACGATATACGTAATAGAAATAGAAATAGAAATATTTATTGCATAAACTGTGAGGAGTGTACAAAGACGACATGTAGTGCAAAGTACCAATAGCTACCCGTTACGGGCATACAATATGTTCAGATATACTTATAATAACCTAAACTACAATATGACTATAACTTGTAGGGACAATAATTGTTTACAACCACAATGATAACATAATATTAATGATCCCTATAGAATTCATTTAGATTGTAAAAAACCTTATCCATCAGCCACTTTTAAGCTCGGATTTGGATTTTATCCCTTCAAGCACTTTTATATTTACGGATATGACTACAATTGGGTTAAAAAAGAGAACATAATTGCAAAATAGTTATATAATTTTATTGCAGCACTAAATAATCATATTTTTTTCTATACATATATTATATATTTTCAGTCAATTCCTTTTATGGTTCACTATCCACTTATATAGGGGGTTCACTATCCTCTCTTCATCTACAGATGATAAGAGATGCGTACCTCTTCATAAAGTGATACTTCACCATTATTAATAACATTATCAGCATCGCTCAAATTTCTTATAAAATCATAATCTGGAATGCTGTCTATAACTGACTCGATTTTATTGAAGAATAGAGGTAATATTCCGCATATATTTTTATACACAAATATTTCTCGAAATTCAGTAAAAGTCTTATGCTTTAGTCACCATTAATATTGCATCTATTGTCCGCCCTTTGCTTATAAAAGTCAAAAGCGAGCTTAAAATTTTAACCATTCCATGAAAATAATAAAACAATACATATTTTATCGCAGTTTGAACTGTAATAAAAGGCATAGACGGACCATAAAACCGGATTGAAGCAGAACATCTATAAAACGGGATTTAATATTCCACGACCTTCAAAACTTCTTCAAGTTAGCACTAGTGCAGGTAAGGTTTCGAGTGCATTGACCCCACTGCAGCGAACTTACAAGTTATGCATCGCCAATTTATGACAAGGATTTACATAGATAAGTTAGTTATGGTTAAGTCAGTTTGATATTTGATTTCATGGTTTCAGTACTTCTGAAACGAATTATCTTAGATGTTCAGTCTAACATTTAAAAACGAAAACTATTTTTTAGACAACCGGATGGGCTAGTGGTTAGAGAACCTGAGGACGAAGCTTTAGGTCCCGGGGTCGATTCCCGGTCGGGGCAGATATTTGTGTGAAAAATACGAATGTTTGTACTCGAGTCTTGGAAGTTTATATAGATAAGTATAGTTATATAAGTATGTTTATTCCTTGTCTTGTACCCAAACCTCAAGCTTAGTTTAATTTTAAGAAACTTACCTTACGATTTAGTACCAAACAGATAATTTCCAAAATTTGTTTTGAATCAAAACATTCATTAAGAAAATAATGTAAAAGAAAAAATGAAAAAATTGAATATCACGGGACGATTTTCATCAATACACTGGTTTGAGCTTATACGGCTTAATTTCGTATAATGACGATGACGTAATGCCATAGACGATCGTAAAACTTTTTAAAAACATTTTGAAATAAGAATAGCAGCGACCAGGTACTTTGTACTAAATAGCCGTCTGTATCCGGAGCATGTCTTATAAGGCTTCCAAGCGACTACTTCACGTACGAAGATAAACGTTTAAAAAGGTTTAAGCCGTGCCAGCTCTCGCTACAACCACAGAACTAATAAAAGATGGAAATGTCAGGCGAGCTGAAAACGCCATTGGCGTAAAACTTAGGTAAATGACCTCTTGTTTGTAGAAGTAATGTGTCCGTATAAATAAATAGACGTTTTAAATTTGAAAAATGACTTGAGCTCATATCAGTTCTCTGCTCTACTTCTCTGCTACAATATCAATTTTTTCACCTATAGCCGCTTTTATGGGTAAATAGGTTATTTATGTAACTGGTGAGTGGTAGTGGGGTGGTGGTGGAGAGGCATTGAAACACGATTGTCTTTTATGAAATGAACCGAAGGTGAGGGACATAATAAAATCACGCGAGTGTTTTAATCCTAATTATTCACAGTCTTGCAGGGCACATACCACCATACCATACAATATGGTAATTTGCTTTGCATTTTTTTTTTTATAAATAAGGATTTATTTTGCTCATCTACAAGACTTTATCATTCTAAACTGTCCACTCAACGAACTTTCTAGTATCTAAACAATGTTTAAATACTTTTTGCAACTTGCGTAATGTCTCTATAATGTTATGACACTGCAAACTTTGGCCCCGGAGGAGTAGTTAGAGTTATGTCCAAAGTTTTACGTTATGGTGAATAAGTTAAGTTCAACATTAAAGTATAGTTAACTCCTTACGTTTGTTGGCCCGAAGACAACGCTAAATCAAATAAATCATGCTGCTTAATTACTCTCGGCTTGTTGCTTTGGAAATAACTTTATTCATTTTAGAAATTTACCAAGACAGTGTTTGATTCTTTGCGATAATTGCCAATTTCGATAAAGGATCTCTAATTTTCCGCAACTATATTTTTCACGATTGTTATAATACTAAACTAACCTATAGGGTTCTACAGGATAGTTCTGAAATATATCTTAAGTAGTTTCCAGTTTCAGAAAAAAATACTATTCGGAAATATAGTTGGTAAATTAATCAGTTGGGAAAAAAATCTGCGAAAAGGCAAGGGAAAAAAAACCCTTTTCACATATATTTTTTTTGTTGGCGTTGTTATTATGTTACACTTTGTTGGCGTTATCACATTACTGTAGTGAGCTCAAATTTGGAATAACAACATAAGATATTAATGGAATTTAAAACTTAATAATTCACTACTTGGATTTGATTTCATTGTTAGCATTTCAAGTGAAGCTAAAAAGTTTTAATTAATAGTTGATGATGATTTCGATGTCCTCCATGACGTGTCATCGGCGGCAAAGCCGTCTATGAACTAACTTGGTACATTAGGCTACTGAGAGCAAATATATTATGACTCGCAAAAATTAATAAATTTCAGAACTTTTTTTCCCGGACGATCGTTTCAATACACATAACATAAACTACTTATTTATTGGGATTCACCAGAAAACAGAAAGTTGGACAGGCATTTCTAAAAGTCTCACCTAGACTATAGATTACACAATATTTAGCTACGTTTTTTACACCACTCTGTTTACCTATAAATAGAAATTAAAATATTTAAAAAGCCTCAATGCAATTAGGTCACACATAATAATGTTTGAAAATAAAGTAATACCCATTATGTGTCTAAGATCCCTTTCGCAGCAAACAAAAGAGCTGATAAAGTTCAAACAGCTGCACCATTTTTTTTAAACATATCTAAGAACCATCGCCACGAATTCTGCTTTCAATTAAAAAAATCCGCATCCAAATTGGTTCACTCGTTTAAGAGCTACGATGCCTCAGACAGACAGACATAGCGGTCAAACTTGTAACACCCTTCTTTTTGTGTCGGGGGTTAAAAAGTCGGTTCACCGCCAACGGACTAGGTATATTCTCGAGAGATAACTGCCAAAGAGAATCGAATCAGTACGTGTCAACGATGGCGAGTACTTTATTGTTTGAAGTATGACGTTCTGCGCAGATGCTAGGACAGAGCGCCGGTAAAGAGCATTTCTTGAAAACTTTGTACATTTAATTTTGAACTCATGAATAAAAATTTATTGAATCAGGCGTTACTTTGCGGAGGTCCATATTAATGAACTAAAACAATTACTTTGCTCACCCGCGACCTTACAATAGTTACGTTTATGCAAGAAATGTGTGTTCATGCAGTTCCTCCACCTCCACACTGTACGAACACACACAAATCACATAAACACAACCATCACCACCACCAAGCTACACTGACGCGTTTCGAACTCAACCAGAGCTCATCTTCAGAAGATGAGATCTCAGAAGATGAGATCTCTGAAGATGAGCTCTGGTTGAGTTCGAAACGCGTCAGTGTAGCTTGGTGGTGGTGATGGTTATGTTTGTGTGATTTGTGTGTGTTCGTACAGTGTGGAGGTGGAGGAACTGCATGAACACACATTTCTTGCATAAACGTAACTATTGTAAGGTCGCGGGTGAGCAAAGTAATTGTTTTAGTTCATTTTGAATAAAAATTTACAGGTAAATTAAGTAGCATGAATCCAACAGCCTAAATAACACAGCATCCCAAAATGTTCTGATTAATTTGTATGGAAATGTCGTTTTTCGTTGCCAACCATAAACCATAAATATAATAATAATCACATACTGTACGTGGTTCGCGGTGGGTAACAAAGATTTCCATGCAAATGAGTCAGGACATTTCGGGCAGCTTTGTTGGTTATGATCAGTTGCATTCACGCTTCATACCTGTAATTTTCTATACAAGTCGGAGTCGGAGTTTTTGAGAAATGCTCAGAACCTCAGACGGATGGCAACCCTATCTAAAAACAAATGAAGTACCTTCTTAGTGTAGATAAACTTCCTCATTCCAACAGCTGTGAACTCGGCACCCATACAAGTGTTTCCTTGCAGTTCCCGAGACGAACTTCCGCCTCATCCAGAATAAGACTGACGATGACACTGTAAACGTCATCTGTGCGGCGGAAGGGGCCTTCCCTGCGCCGAATCTCACGCTGGCTACGCCTGATAGGTAAGTACAGTTGATAATGTATAACATTCAATTTCATTCCTAGACTACCGTAAAACCTGAGGCCTTATTGTCTAATAACGCTTCTGACGCTTGCCTTTGCATTCACCATCTCTTTCTGTCATCATTTTACACAGTTTGACAGAAAGAAATAGTGATTGCGAATGCGAGCTTCAGAAGCGTTAGACAATAAGCCTAACTTGTTTTCTAAACTAACATTATATTATTCGTTACGTACGTATTGTTTATGGTTCCGTAGCCAAAATGGAAAAGCTATAAGCTATTATATAATAGTACCGTCCTGTCTATCGGATTTTTTGTTTTTCTACCTGTCTAGGTATTTTACTCTAAAATTATAAGTCTTTTGTAAACTAGTAGGTACATACCTAGGGACTTATTTCTGGAGTCAAAACAAAAAATGGCTAAAAACATTTTTGGGTAGTTTTGGATTTTTTGGATAAAGTGAATATTTTAGGAGTTTGAGAGTTATAAAAATTGTATCCCTCCCTCCTCTAACTTTAAAATGGTACTATAAATAATATGACGATTAATGAAAAGACTAACAAATCACTACGTTAAATAACTGAAAGAGACAAATCGAAGGCCACGCAGACGAAGTCGCGGGCACACCTAGTAAAGTTATAATTTGCAAACGTCAGTTTGTGTTTGTTATTTTTTGTTGTTTAAAGTACTCAACCGATTGTTATGAAATTTGATATATAACAATACAAAAATACTTAAAAGAAATTTTTATGTGCGCAAAATCCGGCGCAAAGTATTTTTTTTTAATTAGCCTTTTGGACGTCCCACTGCTGGGCAAAAGTCTTACCTTTTTCTTTCCACCCGTCTCTATCCCTTGCAATATCCCACCAAAATAAAAAATGGGTCATCACGGTCCAAGTAATCCCGCCATCTCCGTTTTGGCTTGCCTATAAAAGTAAAAACAATAAAATTAGCTCTATTACTTATAGTGCCGAAAAGCACAAATAAAAATTATAGCACTAAATCGTCCGAATTATGTCCTAGGTGTTATATAAATTAAGAGTGGAAATCAAGAAAATTTAAAATTATGTATATTAATTCTGCCATCAACATCTCAGCTTTTTTACGTCCGCGCGCGCGTCCCACTGCACGGTACAGGCCTACTCTCAGAATGAGATTGTGTGGGCCGTAGTTTCCACGTGGGCCCAGTGCGGATTGAGAACTTCACCCTAAAGCCTTTCCTTCATCTTAAAGCTCATTGTAAATTTCAAATGTAATTTCGCACATAAATTCAAAAAAACTCCGAGATGCGAGTCCCGGTCTGATCCCAAGACCTTCTGCTTGAGGAACCATAGTTTAAATCCCAACCAACTTCGCTCAATCTAGTTTTAACCTCAAACACTCGAGTTTCCCTTTTCCTGCAAATCCTCTCTAATTTCATCCAAACGCTTGGCATCAAACCGTCAAATTTACGGTGACCTCCCTCACTCTCCTTGGCTGCTTCACAAGTGATGGCGAGGGGGGCACGGCGGATTAAATTTGAGGTGTCGAAATTGGATGGTCGTTCCATCATGTTAGGAGCTCTACCAGTGCATATACTAACCACACTGCGGGCGCAATTTCTGATAGTCCCAAACGACACGTGATATGGGATGTTATGAGATTGTACAGCACTTTGGTAGCAAATCGTTCAATTTTCACTATGTTCGTAGAAACTTTGGCTCTTTTGGTTCAGCTTAAGACTAAATTGAGTAGGAGCTTTCCATATTTTGCATCATGAAAAGAGATCTGACAAATATAGGACATTATAGTCAATGACTTTCGTTTAAATAAAACGTCGGGGATAGTACAGTTAACGTCATAAATAAGTGATCATTTATGTACCTTGTCGCTTTACATAATTTCGTATGGCATTTCAAACATGACGTTAAAGTGACAGTGTACATAAGTAATCACTTATTTATGACGTTGACCCTACAAAACTGCTTATCTACCCCGCGTAAATACATCATATCTGCACTACATGTAGATTTACGGGCGATGATTGTAACTACGTATTTGTTTTATTTTACGAATTTGGAGTAGTTTTTATTTATTAACTCCAAAATAATAATAATACAATCAGGAATAATATTCATCAAATTAATTTCTTAGTAGAACTTAACAAAACGGCATGATATATCAAGTCGTCCAAGAAACTTGGCATGCGTTCCTTTGTCCTAGATTCTATTTGTTTGCAATTTACTGGCACCTGGTATCTATATATCTTACCAAAATTTATTTCTTCAAAATGAAATCAGAATGTAAAATTCTCAAGATGCTCTTGCATGAAAATATTAGTGTGCAGAATTGATGAAGATTCGTTATTGTTATCTTCTTTCTTATACATAAAAATCTCGTGTCACGGATTTTGCTATCGAACTCCTCCGAAACGTCTAGACCGATTTTTATGAAACTTTTTTATCTACATTAGGTAGGTCGTAGGCTACTTTTTATACCTACCACTATTCTTCGCAGACGGAGTCGCGGGCAACAGCTAGTATTATATAAATGTTCGTGTGCGTGCCAAATTTCATCAAGATCCGTCAACCGTTTTTAGCGTGAAAGCGTAAACAAACATCTACATTTACACAATATCCATTCATACAAATTAATTTTGATAGGTACCTAAAATGACCCAAAGTAAGGCATCTGTGTTGTGTACGTCGAATACTTGACAGAGTTTTCATGGTGCGCGAAAGAGGGATATTCATACGAGAGTTTGCGAGCTCATTGTTAGTCCACTGCTCGGCCGGCCTTTGACGCTGTAATAAAAGCAGCCAAAGAACGGATTGCTTTGGTGACGTCAAAAGATTATTTTTACAAAATGGAGCTCATTTTTTCAAAAGATCGCTGAAGCGCGCTTGTTGAAGGATCAGAGGGAACAAGGGGTTTACGATGTATGCCCTGCTATCTGATGAATTCCGGTAGCAATTTGAAAACATTTTTTTAGTAATGAACATATTTACCTAAGAAAAAAGAAAGAATTTTATTTTATAGCACCCGACAAGATGCTGCCGCAAGCCACGGCCTTTTGTCAGTGTGAGTCGTTTCTTAAAACTTAAATTACATTATAAATACCGGTAATTAATATCATTTAATGAATAAATGCAATGTCAAAATGTCCAGTATTAAAGGCAGACAGAATCTACTTGTCTTTGATATTATACTTGTCTAAAATTTATAATGAAAGAAAAAATATGGCCATAAGTCAAAACATATAACTTTTATTAGTTTTAGTTATAATTAATAATAATAATAATAAGATATATTTATTTTCTCCACCACCAAGATACAAAGTAAAAGTAAAAAACAGACAAATATAACGTAGTACAAATTAACTGAACTTGAGTGGGGGAGGCTGGTGCCTGAACTAGGTAAAACCTGTGTTTCAGGTCACCAGGTCTCCAACCCTCTGTCGTCCGCAACAACTTAAATACAATAATAACAATTAACAAGATTAAACAAAACTTATAGTGCGTATGAGAATATGGGCGCATGCGCACGCATGAGAGTGTGTGTATGTGTGTGTGTATGTGTGTGTGTGTGTGTGTGTGTGTGTGTGTGTGTGTGTGTGTGTGTGTGTGTGTGTGTGTATGCGTAAGTGAGTAAGAGTGTGTGTCTGTGTAAGTGAGTAAGCGCGTCAGTGAGCGCGTGTGAATGAGTAAGAGTGTTAGACCTAAAATTCATGTAAAAACTTCAATATAAATTTAAGAGACTGGGCGAAGTAAAACTTCAGTAGCATCATAGTCAAGACCCTGTAGCCATTTGGATACAGTCAATTTGCACCGAGATAAAGTAAGGGGATAAATGGTTACTTCCTTGCTGATTTTATTATAGAGGAAACCTCCTAAGTAACAGAAAAATCTGTGAGTGAAACATGTGTTAAACTTCGATAGTAGACATACCTTATCCTTCCTACGTTTAAATGATAAAATATTCGGATCATAATGAGTAAGTGAGTGTTGCTTTAAAACTATGTGAAGGATGAAGAGTTGACGTACGGAAAGGACTTCAGATTTTTTATAAAGACTAGCTGTAGGGTAAAGGTAAGGTAAAAAATGGATCACTTTCAGAATAGCCCTTTGGGCTCTCTCAAGCTTAATTGTTTTATTATTATTCTTCTTAAGGTTTTTAGTTTAAGAATATTTGTAAGAGTATGTAAAATGTAATTAAAAGCCTAAATTATATTAATTTCTATCTACTTATAACTTTTCTCGTGGCTTTGCTCTCACAGAATAATATGAGATTCCATCTTTTAGTGCGCACCTCTCTGACCCTCAAGGAATATCTCTGCCAAATTTTGACTCCCTAGCTTCAGTAGTTTAGGCTATACGATTGTAATTTTTTCATGGATATTATAATGTTGTATACTAAAAATTACGTTCCTAGATTTAATTTAAATCTTGGTAGATCAGTTTGTTCTAATAAAAGCGTCTTAAATAAATAAAGTTTAGGCTATACGGTAGTAACTTTTTCATGGATATAATGTTGTATAGGTACTAAGGTACTCAAAATTACGTTACTAGATTTAATTTAAATCTTGGTAGATCAGTTTGTTCTAATAAAAGCGTCTTAAATAAATAAAGTTTAGGCTATACGGTAGTAACTCTTTCATAGATATAATGTTGTATAGGTACTTACTCAAAATTACGTTACTAGATTTAATTTAAATCTTGGTAGATCAGTTTGTTCTAATAAAAGCGTCTTAAATAAATAAAGTTTAGGCTATACGGTAGTAACTTTTTCATGGATATAATGTTGTATAGGTACTAACCTACTCAAAATTACGTTACTAGATTTAATTTAAATCTTGGTTAGATCAGTTTGTTCTAATAAAAGCGTCTTAAATAAAAATAAAATTAAGCCATCAGGATTGATCCAGATGATACAGACATCTTTTACAGATTCGACTTTCTAGACTCAAAAAATGCTAAACAGTTTTTCGTATCGTTACAAAAGAAAAACCAAATTTATCTTTATGCTGACGTGGCCGCTAACGATGGGTCTTATAAGGAAGCTCAAGGTCACTCAGAGGGCGATGGAGAGGGCTATGCTTGGAGTTTCTCTGCGGGATCGCATTAGAAATGATGAAATCCGCGCGAGAACTAAAGTCACGGACATAGCTCGAAGAATCGCTAGACTTAAGTGGCAGTGGGCAGGGCACATCGCCCGTAGAACTGACGGCCGATGGGGCCGAAAGGTTCTCGAGTGGCGTCCGCGGACCGGAAGACGCAGTGTAGGTAGGCCTCCAACAAGATGGAGCGACGACCTGGTGAAGGTAGCGGGAACGCATTGGATGCGGATGGCACAGGGCCGATCTGTTTGGAGAGCCTTGGGGGAGGCCTATGTTCAGCAGTGGACGTCTTTCGGCTGAAATGATGATGATGATGATCTTTATGCTAACGATTCAGGGGCTAAACTCAGGAACGGCCCAACACGATTTGCGAGCGGTAATTTAATCGTTTACGAGAGGATAAGAATGGGCTGAGCTTGGGATGAGCCTTATTCTCCTGTTAATTCACTTTGTAAATAAATTAATAAACTCAGCCCAAACCTCTTGCAAACCAGTGATTTTAGGCGTTCCTGAATAGCAGTTCATCCCTATCCTCTTGCAAACTATCTTTAGTAGTGGTAGAGCCATGTTGTAGCTAGTCGCTGCATCTTGAATGGGCCGACTCGTCCGGGGCAGTACCACCCTCTCACAGAACACCGGCGTGAAGCAGCAGTAATCCTGTTTGCGTTTCGTACGGTCAGTGAGAGTGCCGGGGGCCCAATACCTCACCCCTTCCCTCTCCCCCTCCCTCTCCCCTTCCCCTATTCCCTCTCCTTTACGATTGCCGTTCCTGAATCTAGCCCCTGATCATTTCAAATATCAACGTGATAACGTGATTTTCCAATAACCTTTTATGCATTTCTTTTAGGCTACTGGATGGCGTAACGAAACACTTAAAACTGGTGAACGGAAGGTACTCAGCAGTGGCGTCGGTGACGCTGCGTGATGCTGATCTGCCTTCGCCAGCTGAGTTCATCTGCACCCTGAGGATACCGCTGGCGAAGTACGTCGTCAGAAAAGAAGCCATTTATTATCCAGGTAAATATCAATAGCAGATCTGTTTTGAAAATAGGAGTTTGAAGTTGACGAGATAGAATTATGTAAATAGATATTATGTACCTAGGTACATAGATATAGCTAGACCATTTTAATGAGTTCTTGCCCGTGCGGTACAGGGGCAGCGGGGTATGACGACAAAAGGGGCCGGGAGAGGTGCGGGCGGCAGGAACACGAGGCGCGCTCGGCGCCCGCACCTCTCTCGGCCCTTTTGTCGTCAAACCCCTCAGCCCCTATACCGCGCGGGCGACTCATTTAAATGATTTAGCTATAAACAGACAGGAGATAAAGAGAGATAATTGTAAAGACTATGCTTGTTAATCATCCAGTAGTAATTGATTTTTATACAAACATGTCTAGCTGTTGTCCGCGACTCTGTCTGCAAATAATCCGTTTCTTGCTGTCCCGCGGGAGCTATGCATATTTTTTTGGAATAAAATCTATCCTATATCAATTTCAGTCTCAAAATATCTTCATGCCATTTAAATCGGTTCACTGGTTATTGATTCCCCATACAAACTTTCATCCCCTTTTCATCCCTTTTAAGGATGATTCCTGGGATAAAAACTATATTACGTCCTTTCCCGGGATTCAAACTATCTCCATGCCAAATATCATTTAAAATCAGCGTTTTAGGCGTAAAGAGGTAACAGACAGATGTCCTAAAATGCCGCAGCAGCAAGAAAATAATAGCGATTTTTTGTCAGTATTAGACTATGCACGCATTAAGGACATTAAATAAACTTTAACGACGTTAAAAGACTCATAATCGTACCCCTGTCGAATACACCCGGGATCGTCAGGAGTCCCTGGATTGACATGCTAATGCCTTGTGCAAATTAAGTCCCACCCAACCCAACAGTTACCTGCTAATGGGCGTGAGGAACTAGGAACTACCTCGGGGCCCCTCGGAAGTTATTAGACGAATCAGATTATAGGTAGTTCGCATTCTAAGGAATATGAACCCTCTTGTGCCTGAACGCTTGTCAACACGTTCGCTGTCGATATTGTGAGTTCAAACGGAATCCTATTTAATGTATGCTGTATGTACAACCTGTAAATAAAAATTAAAAAATAAAAGTACTAGTGAAAAGAAAAAGTACAAAGTCACTATCCTTAGTAAAAGAGCTCTTCTAGCTAACCCAGTTGACAGAAAGAAATGTCGCTATATTGTTTTTCTGTGTGTCAATGGGCTCTATCTCTAAAACCGTAACAGACACCTGAAATTCATACTTAACTACGAGTTGGCTGCGACTCCGTCTGCAAAGAATCCGTTTATACTCTCCCCCGGGAATTATGCAATTTTTCGGGACAAAAACTATCTTGTCCTTTTCCGGGACTCAAACTATCTCTACCTATACTAAATTTCATCTAAATCGATTCAGCGGCTTAAGCCTGAAGATACACAGACAGGCAGACAGACAGGATTTATAATATTAGTATGGATATACTCCTATTATCGCTACAACAACAAATAATAAAAAACCGGCCAAGTGCGAGTAGTTGGACTCGCGCACGAAGGGTTCTTTTACCGTTGTCTATAAAAACGGCAAAAAATATCTACACCTTTAATTTATAAGTGAATTCATGGACAAAAATCTAAGAATTTACAAACTTTCATTATCACCAAAACAAGGAAAAAATATTACCGACGAATGCGGAAAGAATAAAAATGCGACGACATAAACAGAACGCTGTTTATTTATTTAAAACAAGCAATTTAACCGTTTTATAAGTCGACGAACGTCATTAAAGGCCGTGCCTGGCAAAGAATAGGGGATGGAAATATTTTTTTTAAACGTGGGCATGAAAATAACAATTTCGCGGAATAATTTGCAAGAGGGCCATTTAAGCTTTTTATCAGCAGAAAGTTTGTGTACACAGCTATCTTACTGTATAAAGCCGAGATGAAACATTTCCTGCAGGCAGTCCTCGTGAATAATTTTATGCTTCGTTAAGTCCATTGTAGCCCGAACAAAATTCTTTAAACATTATATCGGTGGGTCGGACAGAAAAAACATTTTTTTAGGCACTTCCCGGGCCCTAAATGAAAAGTCAACATGCCCTATACTTTTACGTCAATTACCGCGCGGCAGTTGTTTTGAGACTGATTGGACGTTGAACGGTAGATTATTATTATTTTGATGAATTGGGGATTTTCAGAAACACGTTCGTGGCCGATACTTCTGAGATGGGTGGGGCTCTGAAGTATTTCATCTGCCGTATCCAGTGTGTTACAAAAATCTAAGGATAATGTCCATGAACTACTCATAAAACCAATTGCAATTCTGCAACCACATACCAAAGGGTAGCGAACCGCCTGGTAAGGCATGGGTTGGTTTTCATTGGGATTTTTAGTAGACAGATATTATAGTTAAGTATTCCTTGATTTTTGTAACCATGAAATACGGTAGTTAAAACGCTTCAGGGGCTCGTTTTTGTTCAATAGATATTAAACTGGAGCAGAGTGAAGAACGACTTTACAAAATTGACAACGAAAAGGGTTATGTACATTTCAATTGTGTTACCGTAATTTTAGTTGATCGATTTTGTATCTCCGCACTGCTCTGGCTCAGTATTTGCAAAAAATAGTAAATTTGATGATAATTTCAAAATGACTGATGAAGATTTTGTTTCAGGACCTATAAGCACCACTCCGGAGATGCCTACAGCAGCGGACATGCAGCTAGCAGCTGCTGTTGGATCAAAAGGTAATAATATCACGAAATAAACACAGTCAATATCTTATTTTTAACTCTCGCGATTTACACTCGATTCACACTTACCACTTCTGGGACTTAATCTCGTAACGAAATGTTGTTTCAAAAAAATCTTGTAACTATGTCGACGTTGAGGTGCCAAGAAGACTAAAGTATTCTGCTGTTACAAACTCATGATTAAGTGCGGGCTATCTAAAAAAATCTTAATATTCTGGCAGGCAGTATCGTCAGACTTAAGTTACTAAATAATCTCTTTCGCAATAATAAAGTTCCCGGCTAAAATGTGCGCTTAACCAGTTCAAAAACAGCATTTAGCCTTTGGTCTATTTAAGTACTTAAAGTGTTCCAAGCTGTCAAGAAAACCGTTTTTCACAAACGATTTTCTGTTCGGAATATAAAGTAATGTTTCGTTTAATGAAATGTTTAATTTATCGTTTGTTCCATTTCTATAAAGTACTAAAAAATACTTTCAAACAGATATTTGACGTTTCATAAGTGCTACCCTTTCTTATTCTTATTACAATTTCAACGAAGAAACGTTACAGGAAATCTTTCTCAAATAATAAGTTTCGCTAAATAACAAAAACCAGTTCAATGTCTAAATGGAAATTGATATTTGTGAAATTCAATATTTTTAATTAATGACTATCCCGGTGTCAATTTTGCTCCCTTAATTAGTGGCACAATAGCTGGCAGATTATGTTTCCTTGATTTAAAGCCAAAATTGGTTCATAACATCTACGGGTAGTAACCGATGGGTTTTGCTTTGTTGTTACGAATTTGGTGCATATCCTTAAGTTTTTAACGATTACGCTGTTTGATAATTCTTCGATACAGTTGAATTTAGAATCACGTAAAGCTGTTCATATTATGGGTAGTTCTACTCGCTCTAATAGCTATCAGTATTCTGTCGAATAAGGCCCGTACCGAAAAGTTTTTAACATTTTGTATTTGAGATATCAATGAAATCTAAAACAGTTTTTGAGATATTTCAATTCGGCTATGTATGTGTTACCATTGTACCTATTTACAGTATATATTATAGAACTATGTTTTAAATTTTGGCGGCTAAAACTGCAATTTTTTTCTTGAAACCCGCCATTAAAATTTGCAGTTAGTGGTTTGGTTGATTTTTTATTAATTTTATTAGAGGACCCTTCGGTCGTCCACTCTGAGCTTTGTCTTCGATTTTGTAATATTTTATGTATCGCAAGATTAAAAGATTTTCAAAGCTAGTTCACAAAATAGGTTTTCTCCAGATTAGTTGAACATTTTGCATTTTGTACAATTATAACATTTTGCTAACAATATATATGTCAATTGATATCTCAATTGTCAGGAATTTAGACATGGTAGTAAATAGGAGCATTGCTTAACGATCGGTATTTTATTTTGATACACATTTTTAAAAATTTTTTTCGGTATAGGCCTTATATTTAAGAAATGAGCCATGGCAAGTCAAGTTATGGGAAACGAAGTAAGTAAGTAATCTCTTTCATATTTCAATCTTCATTCAATGGTGTGTCTGAACTCTTTAAACATTATGAGTTTAACTCATCTTAAGACGTAAGTAATCCGTATTATTTCACTATGGTCTGTGTGAAGTTCCCAATCCACACTAGGATCGCGTGGGAATTACGGCCGAAGCCCTTTCAATTTGAGAGGAGGCCTGGGGCCTGTCATGGGACGTATATAGGTTGGAATGATGGTGTTCAGTTTTATGGCAAATATTCGTACAAAACTCCCAGTTTCTAGACATAGGTTTTAAGATTTAAAGATTTTATACGATTCCGTGGGAATAACAGGAAAATAAGTAGCGTATCCAGACGCCGAGCTATCTGGATAAAAAGTCACAGATTTTGTTGAGCAAACATTGTGTTAATTAACAAGTTTGTTATGAAGTATCTTTTTGTATTTTTATTTTTCAACTTTATTTTTTATTACTTTTACGGTCATCCCGTGAAAACCATATATTTCATACTAAATACAAACTGAAATATGGATGCACAGAAAAAAACCCATAACAAAGACCAGCGCTGGGAATCGAACCCAGGTCCTCAGCATTCCGTGCTGCGTGCTAATACCCCTACACCACCACTGGTCTTTTTTCTAGGTTTTTTTTTCTGTGCATCCATATTTCAGTTTGTATTTAGTATGAAATATATTGTGTTAATTTGTTCTTATTTAAAGGATTACGAGAAGGTTTCAATCCAAAATTAAACTCCTTTTAGTGTCTTAATAGATCCTTGTTTGCGTTTGCTCAGACTGAGGAAACGCTTTCGATGTTTAGATTGAGACGTCTCGTTTAAGCTTAAACGGTTTAAGAGATTATGTTATCGTCTTTAATGGAAGTAAACTATTCATTGTTAAAAATAGTACTGTGATTATAGTATTATTATGACACATCAAGCAAGGATTAGCTTTCATAAAGGTAAATTTTAAAAGCTTAATGTATTGCGTTATTTCGGCGATACTTTTTAAAGTCTCATTGCTATCAAAGTTCAAGCTACAAATTGGTGTCTTTCTTATTCCAAACCTTAAATTAATTATTTATTGAATCAGGCGTTACTTTGCGGCGGTCCATAATCAATGAACTGAAACAATTAGTTACTTTACTCACCCGCGACCTTATATTATGATAGCTAACGTTTATGCAAGAAATTGTATTCATGCAGTTCCACCACCTCTACACTGCTCGAACACACACAAACCCTACTATTACCACCAGAGAGTCGCAACCGTTTACTAAGCTACCAGATTTAGACTAACAAACCAAAATAAACGTTTTCGTTGTCACTGTGTTGACGCAAATTTCTTGCATGAACGTAGCTATCATAAGGTCGCCGGTGAGCAAAGTAATTGTTTCAGTTCCTAATACCTAATCTACAAGTGATCATAATCCTCCAAATAAAAAATGCATCGAAATGAAGTTGAGTAGAGTAGGCTGTTATCCTTTACCCTTGGTAGAATCTCGTCTCGTCGGCGTAGGTTCAAGCTCGGGCTTGCACCTCTGAGTATTTTAGAATTTATATGACATTAGGAATTTGCCACAAGCTTTACGCTGAAGTAAAACTGTGTAAAGTTCCACAGCATATGTAGAGCTCGCGTGGGAACTAAGTAGGTGCAGTCCGAACCCTCTCGTTCTGTAGCCACAGGGCTACACACACACACTGCTGCTGGACACAGGCCGGTAATAATGAGATACAATGAACATTGAAATATTTTCTCTTTTTTTCAGGAGCAAATCTCTACACTGCCATCACCGTGGTTATGCTGCCAGTTCTAGCTCAAATTTTAGTATCATAAGTCAGTGCAGAATACATAGAAAAGGTAAGACATTTAATTGTTTTTGTGAAGTACGTAACTACTTTGAACAAATATCGTATCTTGGCATCAATAAAACTATGTGTATAGAAGCAGAATGAAAAGGTTCGTCTCTTTTTGATCTTAACTCGTGGACATAGAGACAAAAATTGTCCATCTTCTTATAGTTAAATTTAGCGTGCCATTGGATTTGAAATACGAGGTCTTTTTGGAAACACGACAACTTTTTATAACTTTAAATATTTAAAGACAATGGGATAGAATAATTCGTTACAAATTGCCAGTACTTACGTTAAATACCTAATTAAATAAAAGCACTGCGAGCATACCGGTATCATAATGAGCATCTTAAAACAAGCATGCTTATACAAAACTGCTTAGTGCTTATCAAGATCGCTCATTAAAACGAAAACTCTGTTTGTTTCAAACATGAAAACTGAAAAGTAACTATTTTGGGTGCATGTAAAACACGACCCTGTATTAGTCGATCCGGTATAAACGAAAATAATCTACGACCTGGTGATTATAACCCGTATGGCAATAACATAAGGGTTTGAATTATTATCAGGTCGAATCCCATTTGTCTAAAACTACAGAGATATTGTCTAACGCGCGGGCGCTTGGGCCGGGGCCGCACTGGTATGGCGACGGCGACGCGGCAGCGAAGCGACGGTGAAGCGAATTATTAGGCTGAGGCCGCACTGGTAAGGCGACGGCGACACGACAACGATGGGACGGTGAGCCTCAATGTGAGGCTTGCGTCATCGCACGAATCACGCATTGTATGCCACACCTGCGTTAAGTCGACGCACGACAAAAATGTACTGTTAGAGACAGCGCAGCGGTATCACCCTCCCCCCCCGCTTCGTCTCCTGTCCGTCGATCCATTGAAACGTCGCGTGTGACGACGCAACGCATCAATGTGGCATGTTACAAAAAATATATGTACAACGTCGCAGCGTCAACGTTGCGACGACGCAACGCGAAGCAGCGCACCAGTGGAGCCTCACTGTTACTATAGCATTTACTATTTCTTTTCGTCAAACGGTTTAGGATGGTGACACAAAGAGATGGTGAAACCGATGGCAAGCGCCTGCGCGTTAGACAATACGGCCTCAGGTCGTGCTTTAATGGCACCCTCTTTTTCATAACGTTTATTTGTATCAAAGTCAGTAAAACAGTGCTTACTAAATCAAAAACAGTAGACTGTAGCTATTTGGCTCACTTGAAGCTTTGCTCGATCTCTAAATAGAGTATTTCTACACTGCTACATTGATATGTAGTGTTTCTGCCTATTCTCTTTGACAGTCACTCGAAAATATGTGAGAGCTACTAATCGTCAATGGTGAACGGGCCAGTAGCGGCCGTACGCTAGTGTCAAGTCTGTTACACGTGTAATCCGTGGTCATATTATCTGCAGTCTATTGTTTTTTGGTTTACAAATTACAGTTTCATATTCTCCATAGACATACTTTTACCCCAACCTTATCTTGCTGCTTAAAGGTGCGACTAAACCGCCGCTTAAAAAACGGTGACGTTACGGAATCGAAGTGACGCACCGTAAACGTCACAACTTTACTATGGAGAGCATGTGGTAAATTTTGACGTTTACGGCACGTCACTGCGATTCCGTAACGTTTCCGTATTTTAAGCAGCGGTATGGCCGAACCTTAAAGCCGCGGATGCTAAGTTAGCGGGCTGCGGGGCGGGCAACGGCGCGGTAAGCGTTTTTTTCTGTTCATTGCGTGTGCTGCCAGGTAACCACTGTGTGGCGTGAGTCGCGGCCGCGTAATGAACAGAGTGAAAACGCCCTTCCCACTCAGCTGCCCACTCCGTTACCCACTGAATTCGAGTCCGCAGCCTTAGGGCGCGCTATGTGTTTACGTGGCCCAAATAATGGCTATATTCTTAACTCGTTAACTATAAATTGTTTCATGTTAAAAATAGCCTAATATCATAGACAAAGTATTTGAAAAATGACACATACTTATTTAAATATTTAATTTTTAAATAATTACTCACTGCATCAGTTTAATCATCACGCCGCCGCTTAGTGGCCCATTTAGATTAGCGGTTAAAATTAACTCAATATTTATTTATATTTACTTAATATTTATTTCTAAATGTAAGTAATACTGTTTTTTATACAACATAATTTATAGTTTACAAGTTACGAGTGCCCCACTAAAATATATTTATCCGAAAATCGCTCTTCATGTCAACTAAATATAACTTCTTGACCCTGTTTTTTTTTGTTTCAGGTTATGTCCAATAAGCTAAATGTTAATATTTTGTACTGAAAACATTCCGAGATAAATATTTTGATCTCTAGTCATAATCCAAAGTGACATTACCAAAGTTCTGTTGTAGATTATCTCTGGTGTTATACTTACATGTTACTCTGGAAACGTGATCGGGATGAACCTCTCGCAACTCAGTAAATATACATAAGTCATTTACAACTATTTACATGAAATATTCACTGTGGTGTTGCTAACCTACATAATTACATTACGTGATTAAATCATTACACTTCCTTTTGGCTTTGCCATAGTCGTGTAAAAACTAAAATAAAGGAACACAATTCTTACTAATTCACAATCAAGCGCTAGCCTGTAATTGACTGAGTTGGATAGGGTTGGTCAATTTGGTGGTTGTGACCAGGATCACATTTCTAGAATCATCATGTAGGACACTGAAAAGTAATAACATGTTAGTCAACACGAACATAGTTTTGATAAGTGATAAACTTACGTCAACTATTTTTGCTCGTTAGCTCGCATTTGTAAAATATAGAGGAGATAACAAGGTATGAAGGTACCTATTTCGTATTCAAATCTCAATTTTTGAGTTTTTGTCGGTTGACACGTTATTTCTTATCAGCGTCCAAATGAGTAAATGAAGAAAATAATGAATTTGTTATAATGCAATCACAAATTGGTCACTGAAGAAGGATAAATGGGCAGAATTGTAGAAAAATACATCGGCAAGTTTCAATAATCGTCAAAAACACATAAAATATAGCTTTTACGTGTAATAATCGTTGCGTGTTGACAAGCTGAAATTGACCTTATATTAGAAGTAGGTATTTAATTGTACAGCTCTACGGTATGAACTTTAAATATTTCAAATTATTTTTCTTAAAAAAAAACAATACCGTTAGTCTAAATGTAAATATTGGGGGAGATTGTACAGTAAATTTTTGAGCACGGGCCTAAATGCTTTGAGCGCGTGTTGTTATTTAAAAAACGATTGTTGTAGTAACGTTTTACAGTTCAGTTTTGATTGGCAAAAGGAGAATTCATTCCCAGCGAGTGCTTTGCCATTAAAATTTAAATCTAGAACGAGTTAAGGCTCAGATTTGAATAGAGCATCGAAATGACCCAAATTATACATGCATCCACAGTTTAAGGTTAAGCCGTTTAAGATTTAGCCAGTCAGGCGTGGCAGCGTTAAAAAGCGTAAAATGGTAACCAAAATTTAAACCCTTGGCCAGTTCAATGCGAATATTTCATGACCATGTATAGTAATGAAAAGGTTCGTCACTTTTCGACCTTAACTCGTTGACATAGAGTCAAAAAGTGACGAACCTTTTCATTCCGCGGCTGTACCTAACCTTTTTGAATCAAAATCTGACAAATATTCTGAGTAATTAGACTGAGCTAAAAAAATAAATAGCTTTTTAACCACATACGTGTCTCGGGTTTGTAGATTACGTGGCATTTTTAATTGTCTTATTTATTAATAGATCTGAGGGCACGTTATACGGAAGCCGGGATATTTTTAATTAAATAAGTATTTTCAATGGTTTGAGATTCGTACGGCTACCGAATTCAAGCGGCTGCATTAGAGTAAACACAGATAAATAAATAAATAGAAAAATGTTATTTACGGCATTACGAAATGTTTTTTTCTATCAAGCTTTCGATTTCAAACTTAAAATGACTCTACAAAAGCTATTAGATACCTACATTGTCATGAGCACTTTCCAAAAAGTGTATTTTTTTCGATTGTGATTTGTACAAAAAAATTGCTGGCACCATTTGGTGATTAAAAAGAAAATTTTCATACAAATCAAGCACAAGCAAGCATCAAGCAGACACTTTGGAAAATATGTTAATAAGACTCAGTTTACAGTTCAGGGTTTACTTACCTGGTTTTTTTTAAGTATCAAATATGAAATGATTCCGTGAGTTCTTGGTCACGAGAAGACCAAATATAATATAGATTCCACCAAAAACATTTTTATGTAAAATGTTGCCAAGATGAGACCATATTCCTTGCACTGTTAAAAAGTTATCAGATTTCATATAGAACCAAGTTTTCCTAGCTCTGACTACATGCCCTAACTTCACAAACTTTAGGTACACCTTAGTCAAAATATCTCGCTTGGCCGTTTGCCTACCATCACACGTAAAGTGAAAAATTTATTCTTACTTATTTACATTGATTTATTGCTGTTCATTACTTATATTCTGTCATACAATAGTTCTTGTAGTAGCCAAGCTGCCAAGCCACATATTTTGACACAGAGTGTACAATGTGCTCAAAATAATGTACCTATAATTTTTAACACGTTCTTTAGAATAGGGTTTTGTTCATATCAATGTGAGCGTCTTTTCATCTCTGTCGTATCTAAAGGCATTTGTACAACTCAAAGGCCTGGCTAAGGGTTAATTTGTGGTTTCAACGCTCGCGTCGAGTTGTAGCTGAAAATTGTATTTGTATTATTATAAATCCGCATTTACATTTATGCTGAGCTTAACATGTTCATTAAGTTTGTACGTCAGCAAATCCTAAGTAATTGTGTAAAAACTGAGCAAGAAGGTCCTCCTAAATGTGTCAAACACATTTTGAATTTGTAAAACTTAATTTACTGGTTACGTAATTTTTATTATTTTATTTTTACACTGTTGTTACCCAATGTTGATATTGCGCATTTTTGCTAAACTGTGTAAGAGGCGAGTCAATAATAAACCAAAAACATTATTTATTTTTAATATATTAATATCACGATATACGTATCTATGTACAAAGTCTTCTTTTTGTGTTTATTCGTATTTAAGGGCTGATCCCTTCAGAAACAGGGTATCGAGTTTCTTTCGTTTTATTCAGACATTTCGATATGAATTGAGGACAATATTATAATTAATCATGTTTTTGCCCTTATTCATTGCTAAGAAAATTATTTTATAAACCCAAGAGTAGTATCTGACGGGGCAAAGGTCATGTATATTTATCTTTCTAGCTTCGAAATGAAAGTTCTTTTGATCATTACGTTAATAAAGAATAATACAGATAACTATAAGCTTTCTAACCAATAATATCGTCTCTTTTGAGGTCAAAAAAAATTGTAAAGCTAAGGTTAAAAGAATACGTGACTTCAAGTAGAGTCCTTCTATAACCTTCATCGGTTTTTCAAAGTTTCAATGAGGGTGTCTGTGATAGGCTAAAGGGATGTTTGTTGACACCACCAATCAATTGACGTACTTTTTATGAGCTGTCAAAACACAATTCTCCCAAAGAGCTCGAATGGCAATAGCAACATATGACGTCACTTGTTCGCCAACTCATTTAACTAACTATTTATTTGTTTTAAGGCAACAAAAAACTAATTTTGCAGTTAATCGAAAATGAATCTAGTTTTCAGGACTAATATAAAGCGTTTTTTACTGGAGTCGTGTCTTCGAATTATTTTTTAATGGCGTGAACATCCTTATTTTGACATTTGTATCACGTATGGGGTTGGTTTATAAGTAAAGGAGCCAAACGCAAGCAAGACTGCTATGTCAAACGAATCTCACGATACGAACGCCGTCTAGCGATATTCTTACTGTCCAAAAACTTTCACGGACTTAAAATTTTGTATGGCATGTAAATCTGATAAAAAGGCATTTTGACTTTAAATGGCGCAGATTTTTTATAATGGGGAAACTTTTGTGTTTTTTTACTCAGAATTAAGAGCGCAGCGCTGTTGGTTTTGACGATAAGAAGTGGTCCCAATTTTCAATACCTACTTTTTTTGTGTCCGTTTCGTAGCGAGCCGTACGAACTACATAATAATTTTCATAATAATTGTACAGGGTTATTTTTAATTCACTGACATCCTCTTAACCCTGAATTCCTATCACTCAAACAAATGTTTTTTGTTTTACGACTTTTTAAAATGAAGCACTTTTTTTCCCATACAAATACACAGAGTATCGTAAAAATAAGAGGAAATCTCAAATTTTCAAAACGTTTTTACACCAAAAATATTAAGTTATGACAAAAACCGTAAAACAAAAAACATTTTTTTAAGTGGTAGGAGTTTAGGGTTAAAAGGATGCTAGTGAATTACAAATAACCCTGTATTATAATGAAAAAAAGTTACGAAATTTACTCAAAAGTAAAGACACTTTTTTCTTTATGAAAATTAACAGTGCTTGTGATGCTGCGTAAGAAAACACCAAAATTTCGATATTTAAAAAAAAATCTGCACAATTTAAATAAAGTAAAAATGCCCAAAAAAATCAATAGTATCATCAGCAAAAATGCGTTCAAAAGAAGAATTTTTACCTAATTTTACAGCTCAGGCATGATTTTAATGCAGTAAAGGTTTTCAGACATGTGGTTTCGCTAAATGGCACTAGTATTGTAACGTTTAAAGTTACTGTCTTGCTTGGGATTGGCTCATTTAATAAAGCTATCCCAAAAGTGACACTAATTTCAAAGTTGTCAAACTGACCTCATAATATTAACGCCAACTAGCCTGTAGAAACCCTCATTTTTTTATCAACTCAGTGAGAGTGTAAGTGATCCGTCTTGCTCATATTCTAAGTGAGTGAAAGGGACGGTCCACACTATCAATTATTGTCTTAGAAGGGTGCATTCGACCTCATGAATCCGGACTAAGAAAAACTTCTGTGGGTACTGCTTGAAGTTATGATATTCTTTTGAATTTGCTATCTAATCTGACTTTATTTCTCAAAAACTTTTTAGTTTTTTTGATTTAATCGACGTTAAGACCAATTAAAAATCAATTAATAATAGCATAACAATAGTAAAAGCGTTCATGTCATGAGTAAGGGCCTGTAAATAATTATTTGTATGGAATTTGTATGACTATGCTAAGTAAATTTTTGTTTGTAAGGAAATAATAATAATACATTTGCTGTGCATATTGCCGTTTATGGATAAGATCCACTCAAGACTTTTATTGTGAGATTTCTTAAATTAAAAATAAAAGGATCGTTGTGTATTTCTTTGTTTTACTTCACACCCTTAAAATCTTATATCACTTTGGTGTTGTGTGGCGCAGAATAGTACCTACTTTTTTATTTAAGTATATTATTAGCAAAAAGTTTGCTCAGAGAAAATTAAATGAGAAAACGAGATTTTTTTCGGGGGATTTGAACACATACGGCACTTTCACACGGGCAACCCGGGTTGCCGTGTTGAAAGTGCCGATATTCTTTGGTTATCTGTGCCGTGCATACTTACTAATAATTACAACACAGGTGCCCCAAGCAACTCACACTATAGACACACGATGATTTTTAATCAGTGATCAGGAACCAATTTTTCTAGTCGGTATTCATTCAGTGGCGATCACGTTTAAGTCGCAGTTACTTAAAACAAAAAGTCTATTTTTTTTAATAATTATTATTTAGTTAGATAATCACTTTTTAACTAAATTCATTGTCACCCTACACACAATGTAGTCTATGAGCTTAACACCTCTATGACAATTTGACAAGTCAGTTTCTTAAACAAACTTTGACGTGAGACTTGTCGAATTCCCCGCTAAAGTAATGACACTTGACGAAACTACTTAACTTCAACAAATGAAGGATGACCATGCATTCGGTGGATGGAGGAAGTTTGAACATTTTTTTTTTATTGTAATAGAGACATTATTTCTTTTAGACCTCGTCTATTAAATTCCATTTTGGCTAGGGATCAATATTTTTCAACTCCTGAGGCTTTGTCTAATGCTTCTGAAGCTTGCCTTCGCTTTCACCATCTCTTTCTGCCATCATTTTATACCGTTTGACAGAAAGAAATGGCGATTGCGAAGGCAAGCGTCAGAAACGTTAGATAATAAGCCACCTCATCACCCATTAAAAATCATCGTGTATACTAGGTACGTATTACCTTTTGGCGGATGCAAAAGAACGATGTCTTCGGGTGGGTTAGTTACGGGCAGCATGGTGCAACTGGTAAAACAGCGGAGCAGCGAAGGCCGATACTTGTGGAGTGCGCACAATGATCATTTTGTACGCGGTAAGTACTATCCCATTAAAACATTACATTACTTTTGTTTAAATATGAGGAAATTTTGGGGTTCTTTTATTCAAAAAGGATCCTTATTATTTGGGTTTGAGGTTTATATGGGTAATCACAAAACTGACACAATTTTTTTATAGAAAAATTAGGGACATTTTTTATTCATTTAATTTTGATTATGTAAGATAACACCAAAATTTCATTATTGAAAAAAGTGACTCACACTTAGGTACACTTTTTTTTAAAAACGCTCATATTATAAAACCTAGACCGTTAATCTCAATGGCCTAAGTTCAGGGCCAAAATAATTTGATCTTACGGTACGGTAATCAATCACCTATATAGGTACAATGTATTTCATAGGTACCTACTTTTTTTGTACCACAATGACCCAATATTTGAGGAATCGACTTCGGTACAGGATGAGTTGCGAAAATAAATCATGATGGTTATTTATTAGCTATAATGTGCTCCTCGCACTTTGGTTACGTGATATGTCTGATAATCATTACATATTTATTGAATCAGGCGTTACTTTGCGGAGGTCCATATTAATGAACTGAAACAATTACCTTGCTCACCCGCGACCTTACGATAGTTACGTTGTGTCTAGGTAGAGGAACTGCATGAACACGCATTTATTGCATAAACGTAACTATCGTAAGGTCGCGGGTGAGCAAGGTAATTGTTTCAGTTCATTAGTATGGAAATGCGTGTTCATGCAGTGTGGAGGTGGAGGAACTTAATGAACACGCATTTCTTGCATAAACGTAACTATCCTATGGTCGCGGGTGAGCAAAGTAATTGTTTCAGTTCATTAATCATTACATATTATTAGAAAATCTTAAATGTATGTATCAAAATGTCAACCTACTACTTACAGTTAGAGATTACACGTAATTACGTAATTAGATTGAGAAAAAAAACTAAAACAATCATTATGAACGGGAGTCCCATTATACTCGAAAACAATAAAAATCAATTATTAGTTATGGCAATGACATATTAAACTTGCATATTTTATGCGTTCAAGTTATTTCAACAGACAACGCCAAATTGGAAATAAACGGATTTTACATAAAACATTCCAGTTTTAAGAGCTCGCTGATTCCTATCTTCATTAAATGCCCAATGTTTTAATATTTGCATTTTAGATGACTTCCGTATCTGCAGACGTTAACTTTCTAATGCAAATTCAGGCATGAAACGGGCAAGATTCGCAAATGTGATAACTCGGTTGGCTACAATTTACAAGTTTAGAATGTTCTAGAAAAGGAGATATGCTCTGGAATTTCTATTCAATTATTACATTGTCAAGGATGAGTTCAACATAACCTTGGTGGCATTAATTTGAACCAGGAACTTCTAGCTTCATAGTCATGGTGAATAATCATTATCAATAGGGCCCTATCGCAAGGGGATCGCAGACGAAAATAAAATTTTAAATAATTTATTGAATCAATTAATCATTTATTTATTCATTTATCAGATGTTACTTTATGGAGGTCCATATCAATGAACTAAAACAATTACTTTGTTCACCCGCGACCTTAGACCTTATATAATAGCTACGTATATACAAGAAATGTGTTCATGCAGTTCCTCCTCCTCCTCCACACTACACAAATCACACAAACCCTAATATCACCACCACTAAACTAACTGACCCGTTTCGAACTCAACCAGGGCTATTATAAGGTCACGGATGAGCAAAGTAATTGTTTCAGTTCAAAATTAAAAATAAAAATAAATGAAGCGCTAGGACATTAAAAAACACTGAGAAATGCTACTAGGCGATCCAATCAGCTGTCAGTACTATAACTAGAACTTTATGGCGATATCCGATCTATACACGAAACGTGATACCCTCCAGGCTTAACTAGCCGCAGCCATCTTTTCACGATGTCTTTACGTCCTGTCACTCTACACGTACGTTTTCGAATAAAATTGGCTATTGTAGCGAATTAAAGGGCACATGAAAGGGCAAGCAACCGTGGCCTTCACCCAATAGTTCAACAGTTGCTGTAGCCGAAATCGGCCAGGAGCTTTAGATATAATATATTTTATACTAGCTGTTGCCCGCGATTCTGACTGTGAAATATCCATCGATCTCTATGCCGTGGGAACTGTGCAATTTTCCGGGATAAAAACTAACCCACGTCCTTCTTAGATTCTCAAACTATAGTTTTAATTAAGAAAGAAAAAACACATTATAATATTGTGTTCTTTCTTCCTTATTTTTGTACAATAAAGAGTTTACATACATACATAAATGCGACTAAAAAAATGAAAGGGTCTTCCCAGGGTCTGAAACTATCTCCATACCATATTTCATTTAAATCGGTTCACTGGTTGAAGCGTGAAGATGTAACAGACAGGCAGAAAGACAGACATTTGTATATTATTACTAACTGTTCCCCGCGACTCCGTCTGCGCAGAATAGAGGTATAAAAAATAGCCTACGACCTATTCTCAGACCTACCGAGTACAGAGAAAAAAGTTTCATAAAAATCAGTCAAGCCGTCCCGGATGAGTTCATTAATAAACACCGTGACACGAGATTAATATATTTTTCACTTCTCATGCTCTTAAAATATTACTTTAGAGTCTGCATATCGGGACTAAAGCTCTTTTTTGATCTCTAGGGATTAAAGTATTTTTTTTTTAATTTACTTTGGAAACCCCTAAACTGCCAATCACGGTGTTTGTGGATGGAGGATTATTGCCATTTTAAGTGACTGGGCATAGACAATTTTAAAGCTTTCCACAGACCGCAGCGCGCTGCGGACGCTCCGAAGCGCTCCGTAGCGCCCGCTCCGTAACGCTCCGTAGCGCCTTGCGCTTCGGTCTGTGGAAGCCTTTAGGGCGTGGAAATAACCTCAAAATGACAACTGTATAAAAAATATTTTAAAAAATAATAATTTCGTGAAACACCATGAATAATTACGAATATTAATCTATTTAATTATATTAAAGATGAATTCATTTTATTATGCATACTTAGTCCAATTAGCTATGAAATAATTTTCAAGTTTGAATCTGTTGGCTAAATATGCAAACATTTAAAGCGTCACTCAACAAAAAAAAAAACCGCGTAACAGATTTAAATTGCTATTTGAATTCTGAACAGACGTCCATTGCTCGTATTGAGTGTACGTTGTATAAAAGTAATATACTGTAGATTAGTATACCTAAAACATCGTTTTTTTCCTCGCATGCAAAGTGAAAAGTAGAGTGTTTAACGCGAGACTAAACTGCCATAATGACACACGAATTATAGCCACCCTCGCTTTGCTCGGGTGGCTAAATATCTTGTGTTATTAAAAAAAAAAAAAAAAAAAATATTAGGGGACAATCTTACACAAATCGACCTAGCCTTAAACTAAGCAAAGCTTGTACTATGGGTACTAGACGACGATAAACATACTTATATAGATAAATAAATACTTAAATACATAGAAAACATCCATAACTCAGGAACAAATATTCGTGCTCATCACACAAATAAATGCCCTTACCGGGATTTGAACCCAGGACCTCTTGCTTCGCAGGCAGGGTCACTACCAACTAGGCTAAAGCGGTCGTTAAATTAAATTAAAATGTTAAATTATTATGGCTTGTTTTAGTCCCTTGTTGAATAATCTACTATTAAATGAAGTATTAAAGCATTACTCTATCTATGACTATGACTCAAGTTTCACTTTTATTATAATGGATGGACATAACGTAAAAGAAAATGATTCTCAACCAATTAAAAACAAGAAGGAGGTTGTCTGCTTACTACGTCGGCCGTATGTTTTTTATTACTACTGTTCCTAAATGTAATGCGATCAGGAATGCATGGCTTAAATCCCCGGGGTACGTTCCTCGCACGGTGTATAATGGAATAATCAACTCAACTACGCTCCAGAGATATATCATCTGATGACATTTATACTTAGGATTGTATACAACTATGAAAAGAAACGTCCTTGTAAAATGTTAAAACAAAAAAAAATTGAAAGATGGTTTTGGACGATGAATCTAGCTCCATCTTAGATCATAATTAATTGTAGTCATCATCATCATCATCATATCAGCCAAAACACGTTACGTTCATTGCTTGACAAAGTCCTCTCCCAAAGAGTTCGACAACGATCAGTCCTTGCGTTGCACGCATCCAAGTGGTTTCTGTTCTGCACCCACTAGATCGTCAGCGCTCATCTTGTTGGGGACCTTTTCACGCCACGTCTTCCGGCTCGCGGACGCTACTATAGTACTCTACTGCCCCATTGGTCGTCGAGTAAAAATGGTTTAAATACACGATTATTTTTCAATCGGTGATCAGGAGTTGAAAAATATCAATCCCTACCCAAAATGGAATTTAATAGATGTAGTCTCAACTCAAGCAATTAAGTCTCTGATAAAAAAATAAACGTTATTCTTATCACTTCCTCCATCTACCAAAATGCATGGTCATTCTACATTTTTTGTAGTTAGTAGTTTCGTCAAAGTGTCATCGCTTTGACGGGCAATTAACAAATCTCAAGTCAAAGTTTGTTCAAGAAACTGACTTCTCAAAGAGGTTTTAGGCTCATAGACTAATTCATGCGTTAGACAATAAGTCAATTTGGTCACGTCTCCATTTTTTTTTCTGTAATAGCTGGCTAAAAATATTTGGATGTGTAATAAATAAATAGAGCGGTTACCCGTTCCAACTAATACTCCCTCAATATTAGACTGTATGCTTAAAATGATCCTAACATTTCAAGTTCCTGGGGAGCATAATATTATCCTATTCGATGGTGTAACTTACAAGCTTATAGCTTGTTACACCACATTTAAACCACGCTATTTTATTTCTACGTAGCGTTTGGAAGCAGCAGTGGTAGCTATAGCAATATAAACAAGTGTGTATTTATGTATCAGTGTATTGGCGCCTTAAGAACACTATTCTGGACTGCACTGCTTATTTTTTAATTTTTTAATTAAATTTGTATAAAGTTTAAAATCACGAGCAAAAATACACTGACTCTAGTTCAAACGCACGCACCTACATCCGCGCACTCTGACGATGAAGTAGTAGTAGTAGAAGACTAATACGATCTTTTAAACAAAGCTTGCGAAAAACACCGAGGTCCTGGAATAAGGTCGGTCGGAGGCAAGAACTGGACAACGAAGTCAAAGTTAAAGTCAAAGTCAAAATTCTTTATTCTATGCTCCTATGAACGTCGAAGAATCTACCACTGGTTCGGAAAAACTCTGTTGAAAAGAAACCGGCAAAAACTCAACAAGGTATATTTTTTTCAAACAGATCTACATTGTTACTAGCTGCTGCTCGTGACTCCGTCCACGAAGAATAGGGGTAGGTATACAAAAAGTAGCCTACGACCTATTCTCAGACCTACCGAATGAGGAAAAAAAAGTTTCATAAAAATCGGTCAAGTTTCGGAGGAGTTCGATAACAAACACCGTGACACGAGATTTTTATATATTGGATTAAATTACATACATCTAAAGTATTTAATACAATCAACAACACAACGTTGAACTCGTTGAAGTTATCGGGCCTGGGTTTTGAAACCGGTATACGCTCTCTCGCTCTCGGCTCTCGTTTGATCCAATTCGCCTTCGGACAAAGACTCAGGATCTGCAATAGTTACTTCCCTAATAAAAAACAGAGACTGCACCTGAGTCTCTCCAGCAAGAAATTCTAAAAGTAAAATTGACTTCATTCTATCATATGACCAGCAAATCGCCAATACTAACAAGTATTATTAGTAAAATTAAATTTAGTACTTCGCGCCAAAATATCAATCCCTGTTTCCTAATAAAATAAAAGTCATAGATAAAATTATAATACTCAACAATACAGACCGATTCAATTTAGAACTGAACAACTTTAGGTTAGTTTAGAAGAAACAGAAGTTAAGATTTTTGTAGTAGTGAACCCCTTCTCAGCATTCATATTAAGTACCTGGGCGACCGAGCTCTGCTCGGGCAGAAACTCGGTACCAAGCGTTTTCCCAGAGATAAGACCAAGCTAGATCAATTTTTCATCCCCGAAAACCCCCAAATACCAAATTTCATCGAAATCGTTGGAACCGTTTCCGAGATCCTGATTATATACACCGGAGGGGTGGGGGTGGGGGGGCGAGAGGGGGGAGGGGATGCGGGGGAGGGAGCGTGGGGGTGTTAAAGGGGGGATGAAAATTTCATTGATTTTGCCGTAGGATGCACCGTTTTCAAGATATTTGACAAAAACACCGGAGGGGGTGGGGGGGGTTGGGTGAGTCACGTTAAACTATCGTCCGTAAACCGACTTTACAAACAACCGGCTTTTCCTGTTCTGTGCTCCCAATAGGGAACGTGCACATAGACGGTGCTGCCAACTGGTGCCATAAGGGTGCCATCAATTTGAATGTTTTACCTTGATAAGTTTGTTTTACTGTCCGCATAGTGTCTCTTCTGTCGCATTAGTGCTGCCGCCTATAGTTACTGCACGTTCCCTATAATACTTTTTCTAACAAAAAAGTAACTTTTTCTCACAAAAAATAACTTTTTCTCACAAAAGAAGAAACTTGACGTTTTCTCATAAAAAATAAACTTAAAAAAAAAAACTAAAAATCTTGAAAAAAAACGTGGAATCGAACCGAGGTCGGCTGGATGCGCGACCACCCGATTTCTAATGTGCCATTATGATCTGCTCAAAGTCGGCGAAATTTAGCTTTATATTCTAATGCAAACAAAAATAGCCGGAAAACACGAGTAAAAGCGATTTTCTGAAAATGAAACATAGCTAGATCAGTTTTTCATCCCCGAAAACCCTCACATACCAAATTTCATCGAAATCGTTGGAGCCGTTTCCGAGATCCTGATTATATATATATATATATATATATACATATATACAAGAATTGCTCGTTTAAAGGTATTAGATAGTAGGATTATATTTCCGCTCAGAGCTTATCCTCTAGGCATCAATATTAGCGACCTCGTTATCGTTAATACCTGGATTTCTTTTGTGAAATTTGAACTGAAAGAGGGTTAGGGTACCATGTGAGGGAGACAGCGCAATTTCATAATGATGTTGCCTGTATGGAGCTCGGTACAAGCACGCTTTTATAGACGAACATGTTTGTTATGTACGTTATTTTTATTACAAGCTTGTAACGTTGGAAGACGTTTTGCTCAGATTTAAGGACTGAGCTAAGCTTGATATGACCAACTTTCAAATTAACTACTACGACTGGATAAAGCTAGCGGAAAACTGCACTGTTCGGTGCAAAAATTTATTGGAGGGTCGCAAGTATTGCGATGAGAAACACCTAAACGTTAACTTATGACACGTTAGTTACTCGAACTCTTTTGCCTAATGTTTGTTGTTCCAATAGTGATCCAATTCATAATGCATCAAACACTCCGAAATGTAACGAAATGGAATAAACAATTCAACCCCCTGTGTATAGCCGTAATCAATCAAATAGGTACCGTGTTGCTACGAAATTAGAAAACACTTTCGGGTGCATTAGACCGTTGGCGTAGAGATGGGACGCACGTGGAATAGTTTTATAAATATCTAACTAGGTAAGTACTCGTTAGTAGGTTCGTTTTTAGTTTGTATAAGTATTTGACAACCGAATAACTCAGTAATTTAGGGATATGATTTTGGGCAAGACGTCATGTATGAAAAAATACAATATTTCTTATTAGTATTTCTTAGACCTTTTTTATAAGTAGTTTTCCTGTAGATCAAAGTAACCAATCTTTGGATCAAAGTACTCCAACTACTAAAAGCCGTAGTGGGCGTTTGACCTATGGTCTCTCTAGCAGAGGATCGTGGGTTCGAGTCCGGGCTCGCACCTCTGAGTTTTTCGGAATTAATGTGCGAAATTACATTTGTAATTTACCATGAGCTTGACGGTGAAGAAAAACATGGTGAGGAAACCTGCATACACCAGAGCAGAAATTCAATGGTGTATGTGAAGTTCCCAATCCGCACTGGGCCCGCGTGGGAACTACGGCCCAGCCCTCTCATTCTGAGAGGAGGCCTGTGCCCTGCAGTGGGACGTGTATATAGGCTGGGATGATGATGACTCCAACTTTACGGTACCAACCTGTAACAGAAAAAAATACTAGCGAGTATTTTGTACCCCAAAAAAAGGTCCATCACTAGCGAGTTTCGGAGTTAGCGTTGAATAATAGATGTTCTGGATACGCTCTTGAACGAATTACCAGACTAAATTATTGAGCACCTCTGACCACTGGCGGTGGATATAAATCGAGTTCATTATTTGACTTGTGGAAGAGTCAGGAGGTACACCTGTGAACGAATTGAGCTATTAGTTCGGAGCACTTGTGCCGGGAGTTGACTTTAGCTGGGTAGTTCTAACTAGCGTTTCAACCGCTACCACTCTCCTGTGGCATATATTAAAGAAATGAGCTACACCTAGCGGAAGGTTTTCATATAACAACTAGCTGTCCCGGCGAACTTTGTTCCGCCTTAGAGTACCCCCCCCCCCCCCCGCTCCCCGCATTGTCTTGCAACTGGCCCTCGCCGCTCTCTTGCCAGTGGCCCTCGCGGCTCATGTACTTACATTGCGTCATCCTTTTTCGTGTATGCAGCCGGCGTTCATCGGTTTATTAGAAAAAATTAAGGGGTGAACCACCCTTAACATTTAGGAGTATGAAAAATAGATGTCGGCCGATCCTCATACCTACCTGATATGCACACAAAATTTCATGAGAATCGGTCGAGCCATTTCGGAGGAGTTTGGTAACAAACACCGCGACACGAGAACTTTATATATAAGAAGAAAGATACAGCGTGCTTGTGGTGTATATAGGTAATTTCTATTTGTTAAAATTTCACGCTAACTCTTATTTCTTACGTATATGCGACAGGAGACTGATAGCGGTTGGCACGCTAGTAGAACTACTCTTGTCTTTGGATGAATCAACTGCTTATTGCCAGCCGTTGCTATGGATACACAAATTTAGGCTCATGGACAACCTAAGTATTTCTCTTTGAAACGTTATGAAGATGTCTTTGGACAACCGGGGACCATGGACTTAGGTACTACCTAACCAGGACTGAGTACTAACTTATAATAGTCAATCAAAAGTGAACCATATTACCAAGCCATACAGTTTAATAATGGCAACTAAAGAAACTAGAGAATTGTGTCCCACGCGCACCAGTAGTTGATCACCCTTATTAGAACGAGATGCAACTCTCTGGTTTTTTTTTTCGGCCTCACTTTTTTGTCGCAGTACTCAGTCCTGAGGCCGTATTGTCTAACGCTTTTGGCGCTTGCCTTCGCTTTCACTATCTCTTTCTGTCAACGTTTTATACCGTTTGACAGAAAGAGATAGCGATTGCGAAGGCAAGCGTCAAAAACGTTAGACAACCAGTCGGGGACAGAGTAAAGAACACGAAAAAGTTTAGTCGCCCCTTGACTTTCCGGCCACTTCTCGAAGTAATACGTACGCTCACGTAGATATATTGCACATACGACGTATAATATGCAATTTGATTAAGAGCGTTTATACCTACTGAGCTGGCAACGTTGCATTTTTGTTAGTTTTTCTCGATTATTCCATAAAAATTGAATGAACATTAAAAATGTGGTGTATACGAATTGTTGTAATATATAAGTTAATGTGTCTACTGCAATAATTATTCGTGATAAGACTTTTTTTTTTAAAAATCCGTCAGGTAATAATTTGTTCGTTTTTAAAGAAAATGAAAGTCTATCACGAATAATTATTGCAGTAGACACATTAACTTATATAATTAGAACAATTCGTACGCGTTTTCCTGTGGGGATGAGATATTTTCCTGTGGTAAAATGTAGATTATTATATTTGAAATTTACCATGAGCTTAGCGGTGAAGGAAAACATCGTGAGGAAACCTGTATATACCTGCGAAGACATTCTTTCAATGGTGTGTGTGAAGTTCCCAATCCGCACTGGGCCCGCGTGAAAACAACGGCCCAGGCCCTCTCGTTCTGAGAGGAGGCCTGTGCCCTGCAGTGGGACGTATATAGGCTGGGATGATGATAATTACTAAAGTAAGCGGGACTTATCACGCAATAAATATTTATTTATTTACCTCGACGTTTCGGCACGCGGCGGACACGACGTACAAATACGCGTTCTTGAATCTACATAAGCACGACGACGTCTGTACACGCGTACGCCTACATACATCGCGCGCGCACTCTTCTGGTTTCTGGCGGTTTCCGGCTATCTGCGCCTTGAGGGGTGGGGTAATTCGAATCGGTGCGGGGCGGACCGTTTCCATTCTGTACGTTAGTACTATTATATATTCTGTGGTTTCGGCCACATTGCAGCAACCGTGGTCACGAGTTAACTGAAGTGTAGGGTGTCATGGGATGATGATGATGATGATGAACCGGGTCTTCTACTAGAAACCATAAGCTTCGTAGTCAGATTCTCCAATCATTGACCTTTTTGGTCGTCATAACACAGAACAATCTACACAAAGCCTTCATAACAACCTCTTTAGCCTAGTTGGTAGTGACCCTGCCTACGAAGCAAGAGGTCCTGGGTTCGAATCCCGGTAAGGGCATTTATTTGTGTGATGAGCACGAATATTTGTTCCCGAGTTATGGATGTTTTTTATATATTTAAGTATTTATTTATCTATGTATGTTGTTGTTGTTGTTGTTGTATGTAGTATGTTTTTCGTCGTCTAGTACCCATAGTACAAGCTTTGCTTAGTTTGGGACTAGGTCAATTTGTGTAAGATACACAGACACACAGATTACATCTAACAGAAATAAGGAACCTAACAATTAAAAATTGTATTTTAACAACTAATTTTTTTTTTATTTTATTCATCTACCCAAAAACACGAGAATACAATCAACTAAAGCTCTTAATCGCAAATTCACTAGCTTAACGAAATTGGATCGGTGTAGTTGCGTTTGTGCTATTTTGAAGTAATCCAATGGAAATGGACTACGTAATTGTTTGGAAACAAAAAGCTATTTCATAGTTTTAATGCACATTTACGTAAACATAGTCATGATGCAGGCGGGTGAAGCTGCAAAGCCTCTTAACTGCCATATTCTCGAATAACTTTGACATCAAAGAAATAAATTCAGAAATTTAAAAAAAAACCGCCTTCTAAAAACAGTGGTAAAAGCCTAATAGATAGTATGAGGGTAAGTTAGATAACTTTAAAATAAACTATGTATACATACAGTCGAACACAGAACCTCCTCCGTTTTTGGAGTCAGTTAAAACGAACTTTTCAATTCGAACCAGTAGTTCCTGAGATTAGCTCGTTCAACCAAACAAAGTAACAAACAATCCCACCAAAACATAAATATGAAAAATGTTAGCCAAGTTCAATACTGAAAATATGCTTGATTGTGGACTTCACCGACAAAAGGATTGAGATCTAAATGTGTACCAAGTTCTGCAGGTAATACTGAAATCTAACAAATTTGTAAGAACAAATAACATCCTAAACAAGAATAACACTGTTGCTTTGGTTTTTCTACTGCAACAGTGTTTTATATTTATAATTAATATAAATTCTTTTTAACCATTGATTAATTTACACAAATGAGCTAAATTATGTTAAATTGAAGCTAAATATTAGACTTGGCTAGTTTTTACCACCAAATTACTACTATGCTACTAAACTACGGCCCAAGCCCTCTCATTCCGAGAGGAGGCCTGTGCCCTGCAGTGAGACTAAGGCTGAGATGATCTAACACATCACCTTAGCTCTTGCCTTATCGTTTAATACCTCAGTTAAGGTGTTATTTACGCCAGTTAATGTTAACAGAGAGACCCGGACGTCAGATACCCAATTTATTGGGCAAATAAATTTCTCTTTCATTTTAAGCTTCCACGTCACGTCGACACGTCAAAATTCTCGTAGGTTTGATCGTGTTATTACGTGCGTCGTGCAAAACAAATGAGTCGGCCTTACACAGAGGTACAACGCCGCTAGATTAGTTATCATTAAAAAAAACATTGTTCTAAGTAGAACTAACTAGATTTTTTTAAACCGAAAAAAAATGCATAAATACTTATTAACACACGGAGAAATATTATATAAGGTAAACAATTTGCTCCTGCTGCGTTTCGTACGGTCAGTGAGAGCGCCGGGGGCCCAATACCTCTCCCCTCCTCTATTCCCTTTCCTTTTTCCTCTCCCTTTTAGGGCAGACAACGCACTGGCATTGCGTAAAGTGCTGCAGGTGTCTATGGACAGAGGTGATCATTTAACATCTGGTGAGCCACTAGTTCGTTTGTCTGGCCTAACTAAAATAAAAAAAAAAAAAAAAATTGCGCTTTGGGCTTAAAATCACTAACTTTCATAATACACTAAGGCTCTCTCGCTCCTAAACAATATGCTAGTTCAGGTCCTGGATGCTGATATATTTGCCGATAATTTGGGTGTGTTCATGAGGAAGGTATGTATTTTTATGTACCTGAATTATTATATAACTTGTATATTAATTTTATTTTATAGATGTCTAAGTAAGAAGCTATTTTTAAAGTTTGACATTTAATTTATTTAAAAGGACATGATATTTTATCGAGATTTTTAATGAACATATACATTTCATTTGTATTTTGTGGCACGCATGATATGATATTGCTTTATTTTCAATTTCTATTAAAAATAAATAAAATAAAAAAATAAATATCACGGGAACTGATACTGGTGAACTGTCGCACCAATTGACCTAGTCCCAAAGTAAGCTAAGCAAAGCTTGTGTTATGGGTACTAGGCAACGGATAAACATACTTATATAGATAGGTACATACTTAAATACATATTAAACACCCACGACCCGAGAACAAACATTCGTATTTTTCATACAAATATCTGCATTGTAATGTTTTCTTGACATTTGTTTTATGTTACTTATAGTATTACTATTATTATGGATACGTATCAAAGAATATAAAGTGTAAAAGTAATAATGGACGAAATACATAATGGTATTTTATATAAAGCAATTTTCTTGGAAATTCTCAACTCTACAGGATTTTCATTAAATAAACCTAACCTAACCTAAACCAATCTGTAGATTATAAATAATCGTTAAACACATAAAAACCGTTTCATCAATAGTTTCATGAAAAATTTTAGTATGTATTATGACCATTATGTATTTCGTCCATTATTCGTTTTAAACTTTATATATTTTGATACGTTCCCTTAATGTGTGAGTGTTTTGTTTCTGCACTGTGAGCTTACATGTGACTAATTCAACAAATAATAATATTAAATACCTTATTCACTAATACCCCTAATTTTCAAATTACCATGGGCTCATAATACGTAAAATTTCAAATTATAAGAATAAGACAATTTGAAATTATAGATATTATGATTAAATTTTAGGTATTAAGGTATGGCCCATGGTAATTTGAAAGTGATTTTAATTCCAAATCTAATTTGCGACTTGCGACCCAACCGTAAGACAGCCAGCTAAAACCTATTAAATTAAATTTGTCAATTTTTATCGTTTTTTTTTTGCATTTCTTTTGCCGCTATAGCAACTTCCGTCACCGTACAGCTCATGGTAAATTTCAAACGTAATTCTGCACATAAATTTCGAAAAATTCAGAGATCCGAACCCGAGCTCAAACCCACGACCCTCTGCTTGAGAGGGCGTCGGTCAAACCATTAGGCTGCCACGGTTTCACACACACACAACACACACGTTCACACTTAAAATAGGATTATTATCATTTCCAGTATCCCTTTACATCTGCAGCAAGGTGGATGTGTAAACTTGGCTCACGTAGTAGTGACTTCCTTGCTCGAATTACGGAGCGGGGATGTACTACACTCGGAATGAAATATTTTCATTCATAAGCCGCGGTACTATGTTAAATTAAAGGGGTCTGATTGCAGTACGTTTACGTATGCAGACGGCGTAGTGAAAAAATATGTAAATCTTACTAATACTAATACCATATTTTAACTCAAAACAGGACAACTTTTACCCATAGGAAAATAAAAAAAAGCGTGGGTGGTCGGCTAAATCCGACCATGAGGCAATGTGCCATTATTTATCATCATCATCATCATCATCATCATCATCATCATCTAAATATAATATACATCGCGGCTTCGCCCCCGCTGAAGTAGATTAAAACGTATTTTCCAATGGGAATGAGATATTTTCCCACGGTAAAAAGTAGCCTTTGTCACTCTCCAGTTTGACTATGTAAAAACAAAAACCGGTTGCCTGTCTTTACGGATTTACGGACGATAGTTTAACGTGACAACGTCATAACAAAACATTTAAAAAACAAAAATGAAACCAGGCGGTCACCCATCCAAGTACTGACCGCACCCGACGTTGCTTAACCTCGGTGATCGGACGAGAACCGGTGTTTTGTCAAATATATTGAAAACGGTGCATCCTACGGCAAAATCAATGAAATTTTCATCCCCCCTTTAGAACCCACATTCAGTTTTTGTACAAATGCGAATCCCTTGCGCGCTCGCTCAGCTTCTAATTATACGTACGCAAATCGCCAATGGCTCTAAATACTTCTGATTTGCGTAGGTACTTATCGTATATACGTATCGCGGTTATTAACAGTTATTATAAAAATCTAAATTTGGCGTTAAATCTGAAGAGACTTGAATTCGTAATTATAACAAGAGATAGACACTTACACCTCATGGCCCAGAAAGTAATTTGAATTTTTAAAAGGGCTCTCGTCTAATGACTTAGGTCATTATAAAAAGGTTTTTTATTTCAAATCTGTCCCTTTAAGGAAATTCGAGGACGGTGCCAGTAGACTTAGTAATAGGGATAATATTGCTTTGTTTTAAACAATTCTAAAAATATTTGTTTCTTTAAGATAATTGTTAAAAACTAATTTTTAGGGTTCCGTACCCAAAGGGTAAGAACGGAACCCTATTACTAAAACTTCGCTGTCCGTCCGTCCGTCCGTCTGTCCATCTGTCACCAGGCTGTGTCTCACGAACCGTGATAACTAGACACATGAAATTTTCACAGATTATGTATTTTGGTTGCCGCTATAACAAAAAATACTAAAAAACCGAATAAAATAAATATTTAAAGGGGTTCCCATACAAAAGACATGTTTTTTTGCCATTTTTATAAATAATGGTACGGAACCCTTCGTGCGCGAGTCCGACTCGCACTTGGCTGGTTTGTTGTTTACACTTAAAAAAAGTTAAAGAGTAGAAAGCGAAAGGAAAATATTAATTAAAGGTACATTTCCAACAGATGTTTATCAAAAGTTTGTCTGAATTAAAAAATCTAACTTTCAAGGTAATGCCTAAAATTTTAAAGCGAAGTTCTCTCTTGTAGATAATCACTAAGTTATTGTGAACATTGTTAACAAATAATCTATCTTGCAAGATTGTAAATTGTTAGAAAGAATAGTCAGCTTCGCAGAACCTAACAATTAAAGGAATACAAATTTAACGTTACGCGTCCTAAAAACGCAAAACCGTGCAAATGGCTAAAAATAAATAAATCCTTATAAATATTATAAACGAAAAACATTTTGAAGATGTTTGGATGTTTGGCTATTTGTATGTTTAAAGGTTTATTATTCAATCACGAAATAATGTCTAAACGGATTCAGATGAATCTTGGCTATAAGAAAATTATGATTATAAGCTTATAGGCTAACGTAATCCACAACCGCCCAAGCCCTCTCATCCTGAGAAGAAGCCTCTGCCATGCAGTGGGGCGTCTATAATACAGACTAGTATGATGATGTAGTTAGTTCCAAATCACATGGTGGTATAATTATGAACTGTATGAAGCAATTTACATGTTATCGTACATTCAAACGACGTTTCTTTCAGTAGGTAGGTAGGTAGTAGGTATTCATTAAACCGCTTCATTATGTCTCTACATCCCCTCAATAACCTCACCTCAAGTTCAACAGCGAAAGTAGGTTATTTTACCGACGGCACGTTCATCAATTTAGGTAGCATAATTTTGTCACTGGATTTCTAGGTCGCTTTCAAGGTTCGAGCTATTTTTGCGGGCATTGACAAATTTCATGAATAATATCGAGCCTAATACGACGTAGCAACTAAGAAAGTAGGTAGTAGGTCTGTACTAGCTACATGTAAAAATCTATAGCATTTACTTAGATGTTTCAATATTTGCTTGTGAGCCGTGGTGGCCTAGTGGAGCCGTGGTGGCCTAGTGGTTTGACTTATTGGCCTCTCAAGCAAATTGGTTCAAATCCCGGCTCGCACCACAGCCACCACCGCGAAATCACATTTGTAATTTACCATGAGCTTTACGGTGTAGGAAAACATCGTGAGGAAACCTGCATTCACCTGCGAAGAAATTCAATGGTGTGTGTGAAGTTCCCAATCTGCACTGGGCCCGCGTCAGAACTACGGCCCAAGCCCTCTCATTCTGAGAGGAGGCCTGTGCCCTGCAGTGCAGTGGGTGCGTGGTGTATGATGATGATGATGATGATGATACTTGTTACTCAATCACGCAATAGCGAAAAAATGGATTTAAATTAAACTTGGCGTACAGATAATACAAAGATCCCTACGCTTATTGTCTAATGCACTGACGTTTGCTTTCAGATTCACTATTTCTTTCTGACAAACGGTATGAGACAGTGACAGAAAGCGGTGCCCCTTTTCTCCCATAAAATTTTAAGTCATAATGTATCATTAGTCATAATCAACGTTAGTCATACAGTGATTTATTTCTGAAACGGTATTTATTTCAGGACTTTTTTAAATGCCATCTTATAGAATGCAGTAGGTTAGGTTAGGTTTGTTTTATAACATTTCCGAAAAATAAATTGTTTCAGAAATAAATCACTGTATGACTAACGTTGATTATGACTAATAATGATACATTATGATTTAAAAATTTATGGGAGTCATTATAGACCCGACAGAAAGAGATGGTGAAATTGATGGCAATCGTCCGCGTGTTAGAGAATACGGCTTCTGCAGGCTTATTGTCTAACGCTCTAACGCTTGTTTTCGCAAGATCACTATTTATTTTCTTTTTCTCAAACGGTATAGGACGATGACAGAAAGAGACGGGGAAAGCCTGCTGGTTTGAAACACGATACTTGATATTCCGGCAATGCGTTCGAGATAATTTTTAGACTTTAACAAATAATAGAGGGCGCTGTCCAATAATGTTGAAGTACTTCGGCTTTCAAGATGTCATGTTAACTTCGTTTGCAACCAATAGATGGCGTCGTCTAAGCGAACATTGTGCTTTAACCTTTTTAACCCCCGACACAAAAAGAGGGGTATTATAAGTTTGACCGCTACGTGGGTGTCTCTGTGTGTATCATATTATTATGTCTGTGGCATTGGCATCATTGTTCTTAGACATGTTTCGTCAAAATTGGTGCAACCGTTTCAAAGTTATCACTTATCAGATCTTTTGTTAGCTGCGGAAGGTATCTTAGACGCATAATGGGCATTTACTTTATTTTCAAACATATTCAAAGAAATCCCCCTTGGGTATTTAAAATTTTGAATTTATAGTTATTTCGGGTCAAACTCTAGGATTGTAAATGTTTCTCGTGAAGCTATTATTAACGCAGGCGAAGCCGCAGGTTAAAGATAATGCCCATTTATTTTGATTTATAATAAAAACTCATAAGGGCTTTACTTCTAAACGGTTATGTTTATTTCTGTAGGTATTTCGTAACAAAAAGTCTAAAAAATAGGACATCAAGTTTTGTTTAGTAGAAAATGTATATTAAATTGTACGAAAAAGTAAAATTTGGGTTAAAAAGAGTCCATTTAAAAAAAGTGAGTGATTAGGAGAGAGACGTGGCCTAAATTCAGTACGCTAGGCTTTTCAAGGGTAATGTAGCGCATTGCTAAAGTAAATGTGGTAGTTTCAGCTCTTTTTTCTCATTAATAGTCTGTCCGGGATTGAGCAAGCTAGATTGTATTTTCATTTTGAGACACTTTTGTTTAACTTGAAAATGTAGGTATGTACCTAAGTTGTTTTCAAACTTTTTAAATCAAATTTCACACACTTCTAATGATCGTAATATTTCAACGAATATGTAATTTTATGACAATGCAAGTAGGTACATCCAGCGAAAAACGTTACTAAAAGTTACTAATAAATAAAATAAATAAAAATAAATAAATATCACGGGACAATTCACACCAATGGACCTAGTCCCAAACTAAGCAAAGCTTTTAAGGTCGCGGGTGAGCAAAGTAATTGTTTTAGTTCATTAAGCAAAGCTTGTACTATGGGTACTAGACAACGGATAAACATACTTATATAGATAAATACATACTTGTATACATATTAAATATCCAAGACTCGAGCACAAACATTCGTATTTTTCACACAAATATCTGCCCCGACCGGGAATCGAACCCGGGACCTCAAGCTTCGTAGTCAGGTTCTCTAACAACTAGGCTATCTGGTCGTCTGAACTGTAGGTAAACATTGATCAATTCCAAATTAAATTATCAAATTTGCATCATAAACAACTGGGCTGCTAACATTGTTATTGTTTTATACGCGATCGTCAAAGTAATTGTTAATAATAACTTTAGCACCAAATGGCGCTAAGTGCAAACTTTGCACGGTAATAAATCTTCCCTGGACACCGGAAATTAGATTAATGGTGATCGTTCTCGCGGCAAAACCGTTGATATACTCGTATGTTTGTGTAGCTATGGTGGGTAATGTGTTTTAGCTATATGTAGGTAGATCATAATTTTTCAAAATTTGTGTATTGCTTATATACTAATTTAGGTATAATTACGGGTGACGTAAATAATAAGTTGTAAAATTAATTTAGTTTTGTGCTGACTACTAAATTTCAAGTCAATCCAATCACCATAAGTAGACGAAATTTGACCTAAACATATTATAAAAAGGCATTGCGATTCAAATGAAAGCTTTTTAAAATGTCGTTATTCTAATTTTAAAAAACAATAAAGGAATAATCTTATAAAGGTTCAAACGTGAGGAAGTCAAAGTCACTGATTATTTTCGCATTTACAATATTAAAATACGGATTCTGTAATTGTAAATAACAAGTTTAAATGACGTAGCTAATGTGACAGGCGTGACAAAAATAGACAAACACTGAATATATTAGCTACATCAGATTGCCTTTTTATCAAAAATGTTAGAGAACCCCAAAAACTGTTAAGCGTGAGATTTTAATGAACCCAATTATAAATAGGTTAATTGGCATTAACATCTGTATGCAGATATTTAAACGTTGGTTGTAACTACAGGGAGAGATGTATGTGAACTTGACTGTTTACATCATTTAGAAGCCAAATTTATAGCTCAGCTTTAATGAGCTGTTGACCTTATTATATCGACCTTTCTGAAAAGGGTTCATGTATATTGTTTCACAAAACGACACTCTAAAATGTCACTGCTGCTAGTAAAATGGCCGCTTAATTACGATACAAAATGATAATGGCCCAATTTCTTTACAAGTTTATTCTGTATACTATTTTTAAATGGGTTGTTTTGTGTCATGCGTGTCTTCCATCATATAAAGAACCACAACTAATAATAATAGGAATAGAAATGTTACTGTCGGTATTTTCTTCTTGTGTAAATTATTAGACTTTCGCACTAACGTGCATTCGCATTCGCACTAAAGTTTATTCGACTATAGGTACGTTAATCGGTGTGGCGTACTTTCGAACTAACGTGCATCGCAATTTTGAACTTCGAAGTTCGGTATGACAGTCCAAAATATCACATTTTTCAAAATACCACTTTACTTATTTTTACCACATTTCTAGCTTACCAGATTCTTGCTACACCACTCACACCTCACTGTACATATAAAATCGAAGATTACCCAAGGAAGTTTTTTTTTGTTGGAATGTCTTATTTTTGACATCTGATATAATAGGAATGTAATAAATAGGTAATGTAGTACTTTTAAAAATGTTGTTTTTAGGAACGTGTTATTTTAGGCACGAGCGAGTAAAATTGCAGAGCGAGAGAATTAACAACACAATCGATGGATAACTGTTTGTTAAGGCATATTACATTAGTTCATTCTCATACATCATTATTTATTTTTTCTAACTATGTACTAGCACACGAATGTTTTGTTTTCTTAGCTTTTAGTAAATTATGATTAATTTTATTGCTCCTTCATTTACTGTTACTTAAATCTGCTTCTTTTTAATTTACTTTATTAGATGTCCCACTGCTGAACCCACATTTTTCCTTGGATACTGCTCTATATTTTGCAAAAATGTACCTGTTTGGGTCAAAACGTGTCAAATCGTGTCACTTATGGGTATTTTCTACTAGCGTTTCAATCACTCCCAGTATCTTATCGCATATATTATATATTGGAGAAATGAGCGTCATCTAACGGAACGTTTTTAAAAACGATACAGTGTGGTTGCGGTACAATTTCAATTTGTTAAAATTGCATGCTCCTTATAGCCTATTTCTTCAATACATGCGACAGGAGACTGACAGCGCGGCTGCTCTACGGTAAAAGAAAGTAACTGCAGTTTAGTAAATTTTACAGGAGAACGAAAAAACCGAAAAAACTTAATTTTAAACGTTCTATTAACTATTCCACGATTTTTTAAATGTAGTAATGTGTCAAATAATATGCTCTACTTATTGTATAACAATTTTATGACAATATGTTTTTAGTTCTCTTTTAAATGCCAAAAAATGTTTTTCCGTAGTAAATTAATTATTTTTAAATAAATGTGTCAAGTCAAAAACAAAGTAAATACTTTTACTTTATTTTTTAATTGCAAATAAGCATATTCTTCACACAATTTTAAATTTAAATAATGAAGTAATAGTACTTACCTTGTTTTACAAGTGTTAGGGAGAATTATAAAGATTAAAAATTCTTTCTATACAGCGTATAATCATTTACTTTTTAAAATCGCTTAATAAGTAACAAGGTTAATAGGCAAACATAGGGCTGGTGGGGGGGGGGGGGGGGGCACCCGGGGGATTGCTTAGTGTGATAAGATATTAAATTATTATAGGTACCAATATACAATAAAACAATATAGGTGTAAATTTCTAATATTTTTATTGCACGAATCAATTCAAAAACACAATAAAAATAGCTATCAATTATGACTATGCCACTCTACTGATAGCAGCAATTATAAGGCACTATTAACTATAGTTATTATTAACATTGGTAACAATATTTTTTAAGTCTTATCCCTCATAATCATTATGTATATTGTTGACACATTTTATTACAAAACCAGAAATTTTAAGTAATCTACCATTTAACCCTTCTTTGCATGGTGATGGTAACTTCCATCATAACATTCACATAAATCAGATCAATTTAACTATCCGAGTAATTTCACAAATAAAATAAAAAAAACATGCAAAGAAGGGTTAATAATATTGTTATCACAATTATGTTTTCTTGTTATAAATAAATAAATAAAATAAATAAAAGAAATTTTTATTTACCAACATACAAAAAGTTACAAATTTACGAAATATAGTACTATACATTATCTAGTTTTTAAGTTAGTGTTGTGTGTGTGTGTGTGTGTTGAGTTGTGTGTGTGGTGTTGTGTGTGTGTGTGTGTTTAGTTCGTGTTTTTTTTTTATATCATAATTAGGTTATATGTATATTTAATAAATATACTTAGTTATAGATGAAGTCTATTACAATTAAATTTTATTATATATGTATTATTATTCTTGTGTTATTTCTTGCGCTATCAAATCAGGAGAATTTTCATCAGTTTGCAGATTTTGCCAAAAATAACGCCGATTTTCCGGCATAAAAGGGACCAACTTTTCTATAATAGCTTGTTTTTTGCTTGGTTTAATACCCCGTCGCCCAGCTTTACGTTCCGGTAGCGTAGTTATATCGAATCTTTTCTGTAAAAAACATATTTCTTTAAATTCTGACTCTTGCATTGTTTGATAGTACAAAGCCTTCGATCCCTTTCGAAACTGAACACTTATTAAGTCTGATAAATAAAACGATTTTAAAGGATCATCTGGTTTTTCGTTAACTGTCTTTTTTTCTTAATCCAATTAAATTTATCGTTGGCAGCGTCAATTTCTACTACAATCATGTTCTTTCTGCTATGCAAAACTACGCCTTTTAGGTCATCAAAATCGTACACATTTCGGTTCTTTATCAAAGCCCTCTCGATGTTGCCATGGACACTATCGGCAGCATTGTGGGTCAAATATTTCATTGTAATTGTTTCGACTTCAGATTCTACCATATTGACAATTTGAACAAATGCTGTATACAAGAACCAATTCTTATTTTGGGCCGAGCAATTGTCAGCCCAAAATATGAAATGTTTAATATCTCTTTCTCTTTTAATGAATTTATAAAACGCATCTACAATATTTCTGGCGTCTCTCTCGGAAATCTCTTCATGCCATAGCACGCAAACTGCTTTTTCACCTTACTCGTCATGCAGAATCGGGAAATTTTGAAGAATATCCTCAATAATTTCTTCACCTGATGTGGTTGGTCTTTGAGGGCTTGTGTGCTGGACAAGACATTCTATCGAAGAAAGATCTGGCTGTCCCATTAAACAGTTCTCATGATCATTATTGTTTATAGTATCGCCCACTTCGGAGCTCGCCTCGACAATATCCGGCGGCCTAGAGGCCCTACAACAAAGCAATATACCCTCTTTGTAAATTAAAATTGAATACGTTTCGATAAATGAATATGTTGGGTGATAAAACAATCAAAACACAGGAACGACTTAAGTATTATTTGTACGATTGCAATTGCAAGGTCATATTTTGCTTGATCAGGTATTGTACTAATAACTATCATCGAAATACCAATGAAATGCATCGTAATTTTCACTTTTCTACTTACCTTTGAGCTAACTGCAAAATAAACTTCGAACGTAAACTGCTACCACGCATTTCTTATTTACTTAATCTTAAGCAACTATTTCGAAACAAAACTTCTCGAAAAGTTCCGTTGAGAATGAATTTTGACAAGATCTAAATCAGATTTAGCGAAACATGACAGATTCTGTCATGTTTCGCGCGCGTAATTTTGTGACGTTACGGGGTGCGTTCTGAAATCAACAAACAAATAAAGCAAGTGCCAAAACAGTATCTTCAAAATTTTTAAATGAAGCAGTTTAACAATATAGAAACAATGTAAATGATGCTTAAAAACGAAGTTTATTAAAATAAAATTGTAATAAGAAAGTAACTGTCATTCAAGTACTTTCTTTTTCCCTTAACATTTAGTTACTTTGTTTTTGCCGAGATAAATTGGTAATTTTGACGCTTTTTTACAATACAAAAATGAAGTAATGCTATTTACTTTTGTTTTGACTAAATCAGAGTCTCAATAAAAAACTATTTACCAAACGAAAAACAAAGTGGATCAAATTACAACTTAAAAACAAAGTAAACGACATGCAATTACTTCATTTATGATTTGTAATTGCGTTTTACTTTATTTTTCCGTAGATATTTTGAGTCAGTGCCTGCAGTTACTTTGTTTGGTGAAAATTTATCTCTAAAACTAAGGCTCTTTTGGTGATTCCAAGAATGTAGCAACATCCGTTATCATCTAAAAGTGCCAAAAATACAAAAACACCGGTTTTGACAAAAATGTTAGTTACTTTCTTTTTCCGTAGGGCAGCCGAGCGGTTAAAACGCTATTAGAATTACCCATTTCCATTTGGGTTGTCTCTGCTCCGGTGCGGGTCCCATGGAACTCCAAATTTGTTATTTACTCCAAAAATAATTAGTGATTTATGAATTTATGACTTCAGTTTTTATTTTTTAATCGAGTACCTATTTTACGACAGTAATTTACTTTGTCGTTAATATTTCATTATGTTGAAAAATAATAGTTACTAATTACACGTCTAATTCTATCGATTTTCACTAATTACTAATTACTGATAGCTTACTAATTGACATATATTTCAGCTTATTACACTTACAAATATACTCAGTGGCGTAACTATACTATCTAAGGCCCGTCGCCAATTCTTTGGATAGGGCCCTCCCACTAAAAATCATCATCATCATCATCCCAGGCCTCTTCTCAGAATGAGAGGGGGGCTGGGCCGTAGTTCCCACGCGGGCCCAGTGCGGATTGGGGACTTCTCACTTCAGGTTTATGCAGGATTCCACGCGATGTTTTCCTTCACCGTAAAGCTCATGGTAAATTTCAAATGTAATTTCGCACATGAATTCTGAAAAGAAGTGCGAGCCGGAATTTCATTCAACCCACGACCCTCTGCTTGAGGGGCCATAGGTCAAACCACTAGGCCACCACGGCTGGAAATCGTCACCTTGTAATTTAATTTTAATGTTTTTTTGTGCTCTTGGGTCCTCTTGGGCCGGGTCCCTCTAGAATCGGGGGCACGTGGGATTTTGTTAGCCTTGCCACCCTATTAGTTACGCCACTGAATATACTGAAATATCTACATACGTCCCACTCATGGTTGCAAACCTCTTCTCAGAATACACGCACTCATGCACACACATACTACTACAAACAACTAAATCAAAGCACTACTCTTTGCAGCACTGCTCTGAACCACAATTTCAAAACCCAGTGCCCTTTAGTAAACGACGTCATAGTCCGGTATCGCAACGACGATATGTTACCCGGATCATCGGTTGGAGTGGACTCGGGAGATAGCGCGATAAATTATTATACCCGACCGGCCATTCATACGTGGCATTTATCACTAGGCTGTTAGGTACGCTTTGATTTTACGTTAGGTGCGCTGAAATACTGGGGAGTTCACCTACGGCAGATATATACGTAGGATCAATTAAGTTTACCTTAATGGAGGGTATTGAATGAGATGTTTAGAATGAGTACAGAATAAGTGATAGTACTAATGTACAGAAGGGTCACTCTCGAACAAAAGCCAACTTTAGGTATAAAAACTTGTCTACTCTTACTGCTTGCACTGCACGCGTAATTGAAACTTATCATGTGATACGAGCGTTCATATTCCGTTGGGCACCGCTGATCCGAAACCAAGGGCACAGGGTTCCTACTCGCCGATGTTTGGTAGGTATAAAAACCAAGAAAGATAACAGTGTGTATTAATTCAGTAAACTACCTTTAGTAAGTAAGTAAGTTATTTATAAGATCGTTAAGAAGTCATTGATTCTTGCAAAAATCACAGAAAAAAAAGATGCTTAATTACCTTTGATCAATTATAACTCTGTTGCGCTCTATCGCCACTTCAATACTATTAGTGTTAAACTGGCGTATATCGCGCCTCAGAGACTTTGAGATCTGTCTGTTAAGCCGCCGGTATTGGCAAGCGTCACCAGATGTCTGTAGGATCATCTTACGTCGATCTTCCATGAGCTTTAGAGTAGAAGGTGTGATTTTTTTGGTTCTATTTGTACGGTGAGTCTTAAAGAACTTTGACCCAACCGTATGGACAGCTTCCACAAACCCGTCATTGTAATCATCCATGTCGCTTCCTAGGCATTCGAAACGATTTTGCAGTTCAAGCTGGAACGTTTCGAGGTTTTGTAGCTGGGCTGGTGCCGGGCGGAGCGTAGACTTTATCAGTCGCGATCTTTCAAGCTTGAACCGAATATTCAATGTGCCTCGTACCATACGGTGATCACTCCCGGTTTTAACCGCACTGATCACGGAGACATCATTGAATATTTGCTTCCTCGTCGACATAATAAAGTCTATCTCATTCCTCGTTACACCGTCAGGGCTCATCCAAGTCCATTTCCTGTGCTCTCGCTTCTTGAAGAAGGAGTTCATCATATAGAGTCCCTCCTTCTCCATAAAGCCGGCCAGTAGGTGGCCTCGGTGATTCCTACGCCCTACTCCAAATTGCCCCATTCGCAGCTCTTCACCATCCCGTTTACCCAGTTTTGCGTTGAAGTCCCCCATAACAACCGTGAAGTGAGATCCGGAGCTATGCATGGCTCTGGAGATATCCTCATACATAGTTTCCACCTCTTCGTCGGAGTGTGCCGAAGTCGGAGCGTAAACCTGTACGACCTTCAACGAATACCGTTTGGTCAATCTTAGTACCAGGTACGCTACCCTGGTCGACACACTCACGATCTCCACGACGTTGTTTACAAGGGACTTGTGGACGATAAACCCGACACCGCCCTGGGACTGTTGGTCGCCCTCCCGGAAATAGAGCATGTTACCAGAGTTCAGGATTATCGTGTCCTCCCCCTCTCTTCGGACTTCTGATAACCCTACTATCCCCCATCGTAACCTGCTCAATTCTTCCTCCAGTTCCACTAACCTATCATCCGTCCGCAGCGTACGGCAGTTATACGTTGCCAGGGCCAGGGATCGTTGCTGATGGTAGCCGGATCGCTTCCGGGGATTCTTAGCACCCCTTGCCCCGCCGCTACCCAGGCCGCTACCGTAGCCTGGAACAGCGGGGCTACCGGAGACTAGGGGCCGTTTTTTTTTGGACTCAGCCATAGGGGGGTATTTGCCGTAGTCGCCACGCTTGGCAGGCGGGTTGGCGACCGCAGTGGAAAAAAACCGTACATATTAGGGACGCTGCTGCCCGTCCTCCGGTGTTACTGGCCGCAGTTTTAGGACATACCCGGGTCCACTGGCCGCAGTTTTAGGACATATCCGGGTCCGGGCTCTAAAGTTTTTGCCAAGAATTTGTCTGTTGGGCAAAGCCAATTGGCAAAGTTAAAGACCGACGAAGGTAGGATCGTGACCTCTAAACCGGAGCTATTGTTAGAAGTTGAGAAGTTCTATGGACAGCTGTACACATCAACAAAGAAACCCGTCATGGATCTAGCTGAAGACCCGAGAGCTAGATTAACCCGGCACTATACCGAAGACATCCCGGACGTCAGCCTGTACGAGATTAGTATGGCTCTCAAACAACTAAAGAATGGCAAGGCCCCTGGTGATGACGGAATAACAGCCGAACTTCTGAAGGCGGGTGGAAAACCGATCCTCAAAGCCCTTCAGAAACTATTCGATACCGCCATCCGTGAAGGGAAAACACCAGAAGCATGGAACAGAAGTGTAGTGGTGCTGTTCTTCAAAAAAGGCGATAATACCTTATTGAAGAATTATAGACCCATTTCACTTCTGAGCCATGTTTACAAGCTGTTTTCGAGAGTCATCACGAATCGTCTCGCGCGCAGGTTAGACGACTTCCAGCCTCCCGAACAAGCCGGGTTTCGAAAAGGCTTTAGCACCGTGGACCACATACATGCGTTGCGGCAGGTTATACAGAAAACCGAGGAGTATAACCGCCCCCTTTGCCTGGCATTTGTGGACTACGAGAAGGCCTTCGATTCGATCGAGACTTGGGCTGTACTGCAGTCTCTCCAACGGTGCCAAGTAGACTACCGGTACATCGAAGTGTTGAAGTGTCTGTATAATAACGCCACAATGTCCGTCCAACTTCAGGATCAGATGTCGAAGCCCATTCTATTGCAGCGGGGAGTCAGACAAGGAGATGTTATCTCTCCGAAACTGTTCACCGCTGCACTAGAGGATGCGTTTAAGACTCTGAACTGGGAAGGGCGTGGCATCAATGTAAATGGCGAATACTTCACTCACCTTCGATTTGCCGACGACGTGGTGCTTATGGCTGAGACCTTGGAGGACCTCAGTGCGATGCTCGCTGACCTCGGAAGTGTCTCCGAGAGAGTTGGTCTTAAATTGAACATGGACAAGACGAAGGTCATGTCGAACGCCCATGTTGTACCAACTCCCGTCGTAATCGGAGATACTTTGCTCGAAGTTGTTGACGACTATATCTATCTGGGACATACAATCCAATTGGGTAGGTGCAACTTCGAGAAAGAGGTCAATCGACGAATTAGACTCGGTTGGGCAGCGTTCGGGAAGCTCCGCAATATCTTGTCATCCGATATACCGCAGTGTCTCAAGTCAAAAGTCTTTGACCAGTGTGTGTTGCCAGTGATGACTTATGGCACTGAGACGTGGCCGCTAACGATGGGTCTTATAAGGAAGCTCAAGGTCACTCAGAGGGCGATGGAGAGGGCTATGCTTGGAGTTTTTCTGCGGGATCGCATTAGAAATGATGAAATCCGCGCGAGAACTAAAGTCACGGACATAGCTCGAAGAATCGCTAGACTTAAGTGGCAGTGGGCAGGGCACATCGCCCGTAGAACTGACGGCCGATGGGGCCGAAAGGTTCTCGAGTGGCGTCCGCGGACCGGAAGACGCAGTGTAGGTAGGCCTCCAACAAGATGGAGCGACGACCTGGTGAAGGTAGCGGGAACGCATTGGATGCGGATGGCACAGGGCCGATCTGTTTGGAGAGCCTTGGGGGAGGCCTATGTTCAGCAGTGGACGTCTTTCGGCTGAAATGATGATGATGATGATGAATTATAACTGTAGATCCACAGTCGCGCGCCCGAAAATGTCCGAGCCAAATGAGCGCCACTTTGATAAAAGTGGCCTTCTTTTTTCTCAGTTTGTTGCGTGAAATTGTCAAGTTTAGCTGTCAAGTGTCAACCGAAATTCGACTGTAATGAAGTAAAGACTAGGTTCAAATTTCTGTGTAGGTGATGATTTTAATTGTTATGCAAACAAATAAAAAAGTTCGGACATTCTTTGAAGGGGATTTTGTTCGGCAATGTGTATCTTCAGTTATAATTGATCAAAGTTAATTACGCGCGACGCGGCTAGTGTGCGAACTGAAGGCCAAGTGACAACCTACTGCCATACGCCTCCCCGGGAGGCGCGCCGGCCGAACATACCTAAACTGCGGAGTGAAGCCCCCCTGGTATGAGCTCAGTTGGACCAATGCTCTGTGGTGGCGTATCTCAAGGGTCTACAATGGGTGCTGCGTTGTTTGTACAATACAGTTCACCAGTTGCATGCCGGTACTAAACGCTTTAGCAAGCGCTTTCATTAATACTTCTAGTTACGCTGTACAATATCGTGGTAGAGATCTCACGAGTAATATGATTGCAAGCGTAATAAGTAAAACTTTCAGGTCATTAGTTAGTTTAATACTGGTGCCTTTGTGGTTAGTCGTTCTGATTATTAAACTAGGAGGCCTCCGATTTGAGTTCATTGATGTTATAATGTGTATTTAAGTATAATAATATATTTATCTATACAGGTATGTTTGTTTAGCACGCATAGCACAATCTTTGTTAGCTTGGGCTTGTTCCAATTGGTGTAAATTGGCCCAGGATTATTTACTTATATTTGAAACTAGCTCAAAATTCAATCCAAATACGATAAAATATATATATTTTTTGTGAATTGTTCTTACTTAACCATAGTCAGAGTCACTTTAATTTTTTCTAATTTCTTATACAATCTTAAATGCACAAGAAACTACAGCTGAAAGCATAGCTATTTAAAAATGGATTGTTTTTACGAATTCAGAAATAAATTGAATTTGGACTCAGTTCCAAAAAGAAATTGAGTTTCAATTCAATAGTCCGCATAATTCTCAACAGATTCAGAGATCCAAGATGTATCCAAGTGTAGTGCCATCTAATCTTAACGTTGCAGGGTCAGGAAATGAATCCGACATTCGTTGCCAAAGCTGAGAGTGTGTTGGCAGCGTCGAAATACGCACTGGAAAAACTTTTAGAATGGACAATAGAAGTTTTAGGGTATGGAAAAAAAGTTGAAAATATGTTCTCTGTTTTAAAAAAAAGTGTTTCTAACTATAGTATTTATCGGGTGAAACAATACTAATAAAAATTTTATATCTTTGTGGTTCAGTGTTTTAGTGAAAAGTTTGTCTTGTCGATTGTATTCCAATAACGTAACTCAACCAAACTCCCCAATTTATTTAAACTGCATGTACAATGCCACTATGTATGTATAATATTAATGTGTGTTGAGGTCAAATTTCTAATAGTTGGGTTAACTTGAAATTTGGCACACCTGTTCAGATCAAAGTCAAAGTTTCTTTTTCAATTTAGGCAACAATAACAAGCACTCTTCCAGTTCGGAAAAATTGTTAATAAGATTCGGACAAGAAACTCAACTAGGTATTTTTTTTAAAAAAAGAGTCCTTGATTTCTGATAAGTACACATTATAATAAAAGAATTAAGGTGATGCTATAGAAAAAGAAATCATGGCTATTAAGTCATTCTCTAACCATGGTTTTAAAAAGACTGTATGGATATGGTTGAGTAAGTTAAGTTATGATGAGACTGAAAACCTCCTATCTCTTTAGGACTTTTTCTGCTCACTGAATTTAATTAAAAGCTCACAAACTTACACACGCACACACAGTCACACACGCACGCACGCACGCACGCACATACACACACACACACACTCACACGCACACAAAAACTCATACACATACACACACACGCACATACATTCACGCTCACGTACACAATATGATGTAAAGTGGTGGTGATGGTTATTTTAAGCTAATAGTATTTAATATGTAACTTTTCTCTTTTCTAAATTGATAGTCTGTTTGTTCTTAACAACCAATCTATGTTCATGATAAGGGCATCCACTGGAGACTGTAACACAGTGAAAACTAACAGTCTCCAGGGTTCGTATTGTAATTATACATGTGTTTTGAACAATAAAGATTATTATTATTATTAGCTAGAACTTTTGTCTACTCACAAACAATATTTTCAACAACTTCTCAATAATACGGACATGAAACTAAACATATATTATACGTTAAATTTTATAAGCATACAATTGTGAGAGTGTAACCCCTTTTGGAAAATTATCATGTCTTAGTAGAGTTTCAGGCTAAACGCTTGCTGCTCAGAAAAGATGAAGAAATTGAATTTAAGGTCTGTGAAGGCAATAAAAATTAGAAGTTACCCAATCATGTTAAAATAATGTAAGTTACAGTAATGATAAACACAAAAAAGCACAACAAATATTTTACATTACACCAAATTAATAAAAACATTTCCTCACATAAAACAGGAGGAACGCCTAACTGGTACCTTTAATCAACGTCCGGAAACCTGACCTACCCATTATTCATGGCAACTAGGAGCTTCCATAATTACTAATTCCAAGAAAAACTGATTCAATATTTCATTTACTAAGAAATTCCAACGAGAAAACGTTGTAATTTTAGTTACTTGGCAATGGGAATTGTTAGTCGTGCCAACAAATTGGATTAAATTTATTTACTCCCCCCCTTAAATTGTACTAATTGGTTAGTTGATGGTTAGCGATTAATTTTAAATAACTGAATGAGGCGATTTAACACTTTCAGCGGCGAATTCCTAATTTACTCGTTGCAGGGCATCATTAGCGTAACGGTCTCCTAAATGATGATTTAACTGACCGTAGCTTTTTCTGCTTTATCAGATTAGCAGTTTGTTGTGTTAATGACGCTCTTTGACCATCATTAAGCTATAATTTTTTATGTGTTGATTTGTTTTGAATGATATAATACTTAATGGTTTTATCAAAATTGGCTGAGCCGTTGCAAAGTTATCAGCTCTTTTGTTAGCTGCGGAAGGGATCTTACACGCATAATGGGCAATTTACTTTATTTTCCAACATATGTAACCTTATTGCGTTGGGGGTTTTTTAATTTTTTAATTTATCGGTAGTTATTATTAGTGGTGTTCCTTTTTTATGTGTTTTACATTATTATAATTTAAAGTTCATGATGATGACTCTTAGTGTAAACTCAACACTACTCTAATTCATTTTGATATCCTCAACAGCTATCACGCGCAAACAATTTTCACAGTCAGTCAAAATGCCTTTGACGGAATTACATATCAAAAGGCCGAAAATTTTCCAAACTCCTCTCCTGTGAGACGTCCGCGAGGAACAATCCACTCGGTCACAAATTGAAACAGAAGGTGTCCTATAAATTCGCCCGCCCTGCGGAATTCGACCGAAAGTTCCAGCATCGTATGTGAATAATTTATCAAAAGTGGCTCCATGTTGAGGGATTTGGTGCCGGGTAAGTGAAAGTCAGCATGTCAGATGTTGGCGCAAATATGGTGTAAGGACGAGAACTTTTTCATGATGTTAATGCTAAAAGAACTGGCCGAATTAATGCTTGTTTAGTATTTTGCAGAGGCAAAAAGTTGCCACCATGCGTATTGTCTAAAGCGCGGAAACTGGCTATCGCATTTACTATTTCTATTTTTGAAACGGTGTAAGATGGAAATAGAAAAAGATGGTGAATGCTATTAAAAGCGGCCGTGCGTTAGACAATGTGGTCTACATGGTCTCAATATTATTGCAAATCAGCGCTGGGGTGGCTATAAACGCCTCAGCATTATGCTGAGCCAGTATCCGATTTGCAACCGCAATGACACATTCTATCTTTAGCTATATTCATATATATATTCATATTCATTTATTGCTTGAAATCAATGTAAATACAGATGCACACAGCTTTCGTGTTGTCTTTTGTTTTGTAAAAATATTGATGATGATGTGTCTTGTGTTGTTGTGTATTTTCTTTCTTTCTTTCTTTCTTTAATATAGTCTGGATTGAGTTCATTTGTCTTGAGGAGGGAAATCTCATAAACAGCTAAGCCTAGGAGATGGTTATCGTGAAGCAACAAATTTTGGATAAAATCTGAACTGCCGTGGTTTTTCTTCAAAGTCAAACTTAAAATGTCTTTATTAAATTTAGTCTATAACAAGCAGTTGTGAATGTCCAAAGCTCTACCACCGTTTCAGAAAAACCCTGTTAAGAAGAATCCGGCAAGAAATTCAACAAGGTATTTTTTTTTCAAACAGATCTACTATGTACTAAACTATATTATTACTTTGACATACTAAAATGTGAATTCACAGGGTATTTTATTACATTTATATTAAGAATTTTGACCTTCTATTGTAACCCAGTGCTGCTAGTTACGGGCTTGAAAATACATCGAATTGCTGGCTTTTAGGAAAAATAGTCGGCCACTTTGCCTTGCGATTAACTTGGCGGGGGCATTGTGATACCAGATAATGAGTACAAAAATAAGAGAAGTATAATTACATAATTAAGAAATCATATGAATTAAGTTAGTTAATTGCTAATTTTTCATAATTGTTTCATGTTTTTTTAAACAAAAAACTAACGGACGTCAATTACGAATAACAGTAGGTATAAATGCGATTTTAAATAAAATTATTCCGGATCACCTAGAATCGCCCTTTTAAACAAAAAATAAATAAAAAAAGACACATAAACTCATCTCGTGAACATAGAAAATAAATCGTACTATCGAAATTACATCCTTCTTATATACATAAACCACGTACCGCCTACATTCTCATCAAAGTTCTACACAAATCATTTTATAATTTCAAGCGTGCTAGAACATCGTCAACATAACGCACACACAATATCGTATCGCTCACGTACGAATGTGTCGGCTCAAAATGAAGTTTGCTCATCGAAACTAGATGTCGGGCAAACAAGTGTAGGACAAACAGCTACGAAATTGAACCGGGCCGAGATTGATAGCTCTGTCCTACCGTTGAAGTCTGGCCTGGAAAATTAAAAGTTCGGACGGAGAGAGACTCCGACCTATCAATTTGTATGGCCTGGAAGCCGAAGAGTAAGTGTCGTTTGAACTAATGCGTATGTCGGGTGAATTTATTGACATATTCTTCGTTAACATATTGTACATTTTATGCGATGAGGCCAAAGAGTATGTAAGTGAATTTACTTTTTTAATTAATGTGTAAAGTGCATGATAATAGATAAAGATAACAAACAGGCAATGTATCGACGCTTGAAGGAGAAATTATCTAAGCGATATTCTGGACTCAATGGAGTTCGAACTCAAAATGTATTTACATAATGTATTACTCTTTTTATCACAAAATGTCGCATAGATAATTTCGCCTTTCAAGCGTCGAATACTCGTATACACTGTGCGTTATTGACGCAGTTTAATCCTTAATCTCAAACCATTTTAAAGTTTCAAGAAAAAAAAAACAGATTAAAAAATTTTGAAGTTTGTAACAATAATTTCGTATACGGTCTACTAACCTCTAGTCAAAATTTAATCAATTCACATATTAATTGATTAACGTAATCACAGCAACGCACAGCAAAGCAGACGTCCTGATAGCCTAGTTGTTATAGAACCTGACTACGAAGCTTGAGGTCCCGGGTTCGATTCCCGGTCGGGGCAGACATTTGTGTGAATAATACGAATGTTTGTGCTCCAGTCTTGGGTGTTTAATATGTATTTAAGTATGTATCTATCTATATATGTATGTTTATCCGTTGTCTAGTACCCATAGTACAAGCTTTGCTTAGTTTGGGACTAGGTCAATTAGAGTGTGATTGTCCCGTGATATATATTTTTTCATAAATGATGATGATGATAATTATTATGTGTATTTATATTTAAGTGATACTAGGTTTTGCTCGTGACTTCGTCCACGCAATCGACTTATAATATAAATGGACCGAATGTGGCCGATGCATTGTTTTAGTGGTCTAAAACCATGTTCGAATTATTGACTTTCAAATGAAACTGAACGCTTATTATTGTTTAACTTGCGGGCACTGCTATCGCTTACACTATTTCTTTCTGTCAAACGGTATGAGACGGCGACAGAAAGATATGGTGAAACAATAGCAAGCGCCCGCGCGTTGCCGTTTTAAAATAATTGACACAGGTAGAAACATTTTTGTGTTTCATTTTAAGTGATATTTTACACTCATCTATACATTAGTTACTCTTTAGCATTCTTGTTCTTCGTTTTTTCATGTGTAATCCTAGTGGCACTAGAAACAAAAGATCAACCATAACACCGTTAAAAATGTCTGCACTTTGTACGAGCTAAGCGATCTTACACTGCAAAATGTTACCAGCGCTGAAATTTATATTTCTATTTTCGTATTTGACTAAGCTTAGAAAATAGTGGTCTCCTAAAGCACTCCGCTGTAATTGCAGTTCTTAGTGCCTGAGTGCTGAGTCTCTGGGTCGGATAATCAAGAAATATTACGGCACTGCACCCTTTACGTCTTCCCTACATGTTATATATGGTTCCGTATGACCACTAGGTAACTGGTTTTATCTAGAAAATGTACGAAAATGTTTCTGTTATTCCAAATTGCAATTCCAGTTTTATAGATAGACTGACCTTTCAAGCCTAGTTGTCGGTTTGGACTCGAATTCGCACCTTTGAGTTTTTCGCAAGTGAATTTGAAATTCACATTGAGTTCTTTAGTTACGGAAAAAATATGGTAGAATTGAAAGAGTAAGAGAGAGGGTGAGAGAGAAATAGATGATTACAAAATACAAGTATGTATGAAAATTTTCATATAAAACAATTAATTTTAAAAGTAACCATCGGCTTAAATGTTGTTTAAAAAACAGCTTGTTAACTTCAAGTCCAACTGCCAACATTGGCTTGCGGTTGAACAGATTATGAACTTCTAGGCAGGAAGATTGATCATTCTTGCTTTCAAAGGAAACGGATGTTTCGAACAATAGAGCTTTGGTAAATTATATGAGACAATAACTCCTATTGTTAAACAAATGTTCGACTGTGTTTGCGTACCTTGCGATACGGTTTACATTGAGTAGGTTCGAGCAATAACAATTATATCTTAATTGATTATTAGGTATTGTATAATAACAGTTAGAGGGATTGTAATTTCGAATTACTTACATAAATAAGACGTTCTATTTCAAATGGAGTAATTAAATTTGTACTAATGAATACTGTTTTAGCTCGCTTTGAACATACCGCAGCATGGTTGCTATGTTACAGGTAAAACCACTTGGGAATCTCATCACCATCCATCATCATCATTTTAGCCGTAGGAAATTCACTGCTAGATATATGCCTCCCTCATTGATACCTAATCATTACGGTTGGAAGCGACTTACAGCCACCGTGAACCTGCGGCTTTTACTCAATCGTGGGCATCCCACGCCGCGCTTGCCAGTCCGTTGTCTCCAACAACCATCTGTTCTGCGTGCTACTGGCCTGCTGATTGCTATTTCAACGAGTTAATCCATCCGAGCTTTGGAATCTACTTATTGAATTATGAAGACATAAGATGAAATCTCAACCTCTTAGTCAGGAAACACGAAATAGAAATTAATCAACCTTGAGAAAGAGCCACGAACTAGTTTCAAACATCTATACAGTGATTTACTCGTATTTCAATAATAACACGTGAGCTTTTGAGATGTAGTATTGGAGGAGGATGTAAAGGATTAGCTGGACAGAAAAGAAAACCAACAAAGAGGTTTTTACCGTGCTCAAAGAGAAAATAACGTTACTGGAGACCATCAATTGCAGAAGGAGCATACGAGAAGACACTTGATATGAGATGACAATTTCTTTTTAAATCTGCTGGAAGAAAGAAAGTGTGAACATGAAGGAGAAAATGGGTATCGTGTTGTATCAGGAAGTCAAACAGCTGGCCGAATACTGTGCAAAGTGGCGGTTACTCCACCGACAAGAGCTTATAAATTTAAGAAGTAGAGGAATAACACGATATAATTTTTGGAGATTTCCATGGAAATATAGTAAAATTCAGAATGCCAAGTGAAATTCTGGATCTAATTGTTGGCACTAACGAAGCCATGAGTAAAGCGTAGTTGTACTATAAAGGAAAAGGAAACATTTTATCTACAAACTCATGCAATAAACCTCACCATCATAAGTTTCAGAAACAAAGTCTAGCCGTCTAGAACATAAAGAAGGGGCTTGAGGATCTGAAACGGAGAACATTACAGCGAAAGGCCGCAAAAATCCTGGTTCACCTAGGTTTATGTTACAGTGCGTGGGACAAAGCTGCAACGGAACAAGGTACAAGCCAGCTTTGGTGGAAACACACGGGGATTAAATTCATTTGATCAAACAAGAGGTTAAATAATAACCGCTTTTAAACAAATTATTCTTTTGAGAGGGGAACGAACAAGCAGGTCATCAACACAAAATAAGCATTTAAATGAACAACATTGACAACAATGAACAACTTACTTATTAACAGCTTCCCCGTCCCGACCAATGCAGCTAATGACAATGTAGCTAATGACATTAAACACTAATAAAATCAAAAGGTAAAGCCTCATGGGACAGGAAACCTGTTAATGTAGGTATGATACAAGGTCACAATTAGAGATCTGCTTCAGACAGATGTTTTACCTTGGTACCAAAATCCAAAGTTGAAAGTAGTATTTTATGCATCCGAATTTTTATACTGCAATAGCATGATGTAGGATGGAGCAGCTCTATTTGATAACTAGATGGCGTTAGGGGTCACTACGTAAGTATTCAAAAAGTGAATGTTCGTCAAAACAATTTTGAGAAAATAAATGTGATATAATTTACTTCGTATTTGAAGCGCAAGTGTTACAGGAATGATATATTTTTATAGTTAGGTTTTAAAAAAAAACTTTACAACTTGTCATAAACATTTTTATTTTAAATACCTATACATTGTTTTGTTTGAATTTAATTGTAAGTTTCGTCCAATAAGTTGCTATTTAAAGTTTCAAAGATAATAAATCATAGTTTTAAGAACGAAAAGCTAAAATTAGCAAGCGTGTCATGTGCTCTTCTTACACCATTTGGAGCTACAGGTGTGATGTGTATATGTACTTACACTTAACGAATAGATTTTTATATTAATTTTAAGTTGTCATTGGGAAACCATAATTCAAAAATAACTTGTTCCAAGGTTCAGATCAACTCCGTTGTTATATCGACCCGTGTGTCATCTAACCCTATCAGGAGCAGGTGGCGTGCACAGCTCGCCTGATGCCGCAATAACACTAAAATAAAAGTAAGCTATTGCACTAGGTACTGATTTCATTGCGCCTAGCCCACTGCCACGCTCCAAATGTGTTTGCGACAGTGATAGCAATTTATTTTCCAATACCCCTTTACACGTGTTAAAACCATAAAGCCCTTACAGGAGTTTTTGTCCCACATTTTTTTCCTATCTCTTTGTCTATTAGTGAGCATAATTGAGTCAAAATATATTCATCTACTGAGCGTAACATCTGGGATCAAGCGACAAACGTGGTGAGCCCTGTCCCATTTTGAGCCTTAGGTAAATTTTAATCCCGCTTTATTTTCCAGGTAAACAAAATATTTACCACTTTACTTGAACAAATTTATTTTCATTTAGTTACAATTTTATTCTACTTAAAAAGTTACCCCAGTGCCTTTTGCCGTATCTAACGTCTTGGTTGTAAAATTCAAAACCTGAAAAGAATCAGCAACTATCAAGGTTTTAAAGCAATTTACAACGATCTGGTTGGTTTTTGTGGTCGAAAATGTGTATTTTTCATTATTATTTATCACTTTCAACGTATGTAAAATCAAAACTAAGTACCTACCTCCAACGCAAGAAGAGATTTCCTGTTAGTACGATATCATGTACTGTATCACAAGTTAAACAAAATATCTTCACATGTCATGACTTAGAATCTCAACGCCACTAGCAGCCGGCATTAATGCTTCAGTGTTTGTCTAGTCTACATACTCTACATACGATATTATCCAAAAAATACTTTTGCATGTTAGAACATTTTATTAGCATAATTTTGGAAGCATTTTGTATTATGTACTAAAAGTAACGGTAAGTGTTTACGTGTAAAAATAAAGCTGGATTTAAAACATCGAACGTCAAGATCTCCGAGCCCCTCATAGAGTGCGCTTCAGATATCAAAGACAACGGCAGCCGTGTGTGGGGTGACCATTGTGTACCATTTTGTTGGAAAAAATATGGTTTTAGTATTAGTTATTTGTGTGTTTTTTAAATTTTAGTAATTAAAGAATGATACAATGGACGACAACTTGGCACATGCATCTACCGGTTGGGCCCAATACTTGTGATGTCGTCGGTTTAGCTAGTAGGTCTGCTAACGCTGAGTCATCCAGTTAGTTAGTCGTCACTCGACAACCATTCTTCCCCAACGGTTTTTCATAGATGTTCATCGCAAACTTGCATGTTCTTCGAGCTATGTTCATGCAAGTATGAACATGCAAGTTTTAAGTCCTAATAGTGTTTGAACCACTGTAAGTTTATTTTTAAATTTATTGAAGTAATGAACTACAAATGGAATTAAATTTAAAAAAAATTAAATTGTACCGCAAGCACTGTACTGTTTTATAAAAACTTTCGACACGGTGGAGCTCATTTCTTAATATTTAAGCAACAGGATACTGAAGGCAGATGAAACACTATCAGAACTACCTAAATCTAGTAGTAATTTCAATAGTTAACTTACAATTAGTGTCATGGCAAGAATAAATAAAAAAAAGAACATGCCCAAAATGATTTAAAAACAAAAATAAGGTTGACTTTGTTTCCGTGGCGGCAGAATTAGCAAGAAAGACGGTGTTAGCCATTCATCAGCCAGCCAGGACCTCACACAAGTTTCCACCATCCATATTTGATTTTGTGGTGTTTATCAATTTTGTTGCACAAAAATTCCAACCAGCCTCATTGTCCTTGTACAATCTACAAGCATGGTCACCGAAACGCTATGAGCCAAACTGCTAGTACCTGAGGCTTTGTTTTCAAGTACGCTCATTAAGGACTACCCTCTCTTTGCACGAAAAATTCACAAAGCACCGCGCCACTCGAATGCCGGTCCAAATGGAGTTTATTTCAGAGGTAATTTGGACTAGCGTTCCGAGTGAGGTACCTAATCAAAATGTAATTATTGAGCGTAGTTCCGAATATGAAGTATGAATGTTATTAAATACATTTAATTTTTCTAACAACCTGTATTTAGTACAGCAAAAATTGTTTTTAGATTTCTTTACTAAAACTTATCCTTTTAAATACAAGTCCACAAACTTAAACTCACACAAACATTATCATTTAAAGTCAAAATCCTATCAAAAACTTCGATATGCAAAGCAACAATTAAACTGCACACATTCGCAACCGCAGAACCAATCTCATTTTCCGTATCCCAGACGTCATTAGGTCCAATAACGTCATTTAAAATTCATCTCCTAATAGATTGCTTTCACGTTCCCCCTAACTGCCTCCTAATCATGTGGTTGGGGAGACCACTTATGAAGTAGCTTTTAAAACATCAAACGTCGACGCCTTTGGTTCCACAGTTAGAGAGTCCCGAGGGGGATGTGAAAATTATTTATTAGTTCCCAAAAAGGACGGCAAAGCATTCTCATCAAGTCCTAGCTCATTGTCATCTCTTTGAAGATTTGAGATTTTGAAGATTAAATATTCATTCGATACAGATACGGAAGGCGGAGTAATGTCGTCTTGTTATTGAGATGTATGAATTAATCACAACGTTCGGATTTTCAGTATTGTTATTGGTTGCGATTTATTTGAGAAGTTGCTTTTGGCAGATTTGGCTTTGTTTAAAATATCGACGAAGTGTTCGGTATTTTTCGTCATCTATATAATATTTAGTTCCTCTAAAGCTTTTTCTGTAAATTAAAACCCTTCGGTTTATTTACTTTTAGTTTGATAAGTAGCAAGTATTTTAAATTCAATAAGTCACTTATTTAAGTTTGACAAAAGTATTAGTAGTGTTAGCTAGTGTTTTTCACTTGATATTAAATAATTAACATTAACTAGATTTTAAAAGTAATTAAATTGGCATATGTATTTATTTACAATATAAAAGTATTTTGATTAATTGAAAGCAAACGGGCGGTCGCCCGGCAGTTAGGATTAGAACGTCAGACCGTACGGTTGTCAAGTGTTAGCGCTTAATTTTCTGTAATTGGTTATAAAATAATATAAAGTAGATTAATCCAAGCTGCTGTGTATCATTTGAACGAGGAGCATTTTAACAGTAGGTACCAAAAAGTTATTTACTTTCGTTTCGAGTTTTTAAAAAGGAATGATATATATTTTGGCATGCTTTCGCGATATTTTACTAATGAAATTCATTTAACTATATGTATAATAGTAATCATCATCAACAAAAAGAATATAAATGAACATATTTCGTTGTTAATTGTTGCCACGTCAAGATTGCTTACCTTCTTTCTAATGCTAAAATAACGAAGCATAGGCCTCCCCCAAGGTTCGCTAAATAGATCAGTCCTGCGCCATCCGCATCCAAAGAGTCTCCGCAACCTTAACCAGGTCATCGCTCCGTCTGGTTGGAGGCCTACCTACACTGCGACTTCATCCTCTGCCCCATCAGCCGTGCCACTTGAGTTTGGCGATTCTACGCCACATTACTTTCGTCAGCAAACTCTTTCATACTTAATTATTATCATGTTACAATAATAAGTGAGGTCATCAATCAAAAATTGCAGTAAGCTGAAGTTATTTAATCTGTACATGATGGAACGCAATGGACTAATATAAATCCGGTTATCATTAGTAAAAAATGAATTAAACTTTTGAAAAAAAAAAAAAATGAATTTTTGGGCCCGGGCCCGGCCCAATACCTCACCCCTTCCCTCTCCCCCTTCCCCTATTCCCTCTCCTTTAGGGCCGACAACGCACTGGCATCGTGTAAAGCGCTGCGGGTGACAAACGACACACAAATTTTTAAAATAAAATATAAATTTGCGTTAAATTTGCGGTGACCGTTATTACAGTAAATATGTAATAACAGTCACTAGAAATTTATATGAAAACATATGATATGGGTAAACATTATTTTATCATTGTAATTAAATAAATAATAATGTCAATTATTTTGTAGTGGTAGTTTTTGTAGTGTTAGAGCCATGTTGTAGCTCGCCGCTGCGTCACGAATGGGCCGGCTCTTCCGGGGCGGTACCACCCTCTCACATAACACCGGCGTGAAGCACGTACTCCTGCTGCGTTTGGTACGGTCAGTGAGAGCGCCGGGGGCCGAATACCTCTCCCCTCCCCTCCCCTATTCCCTCTCCTTTTTAAAGGCCGGCAACAGATCAGTGACTCTCTTGAGTGGTGATCATTTTCCAGCAGATGATTCGGTGCTCGTTTGCCTCCCTCTCATAATAAAAAATATTAATTATACAGGGTAATTTTTTGATAAGTGCACAAATTGTAATATGATACAGTGTCGTTAAAATAACAAATTTCAGTATTTTTCGTTTTAATATTTATCCCTTATTTTTTTTATTTTTCATAGTAACTCGACCAATTTATAATAATTTATGTAAAAAAATTGAACAGATAACCGTGATCTATTAAGGATACTGAACGTATCAAAATTTGTGCACTGATTAAAAAATTACCCTGTATAGAATATTTTGATTCCATTTTCAATGTTGCTTGCGAATCATGCGATCTGAAAACAGCAAAAAATATTACTTGCACAAAGTTCATCATAATAATTAGTAACTTCATTCACACAACTCAATAATAAATCAATCCTATGTACCTACGTGTGAATACACGTTCAAGTAAAATTATATTACTAGTATAGTCCGAATTTGGCACTATGGTTCTTCCGTCTGGATTCCTCATCATCATAATTCTCGTACGTATCGACATCTTCGTAGTCATCATCGTATTCATCATCGTCATCTGTTGAAATTATCAGAGTACATCCTAAAGTAAGTGAAAAATTGGGAACACTTCACAATAAGTAACATTACGTTTTTTGACGTGACAACGTCTAATAAATCGATGAGCGCCGGCTACATCCACGAAAAAGGATGATGCAATGTAACGTGCGGTGCGGCGGTATTAAAGGGGTTTAATTTTTGTTTTTTGGGTGCGGGGGTATTTAAGGGGGATGAAAATTTCATGGATTTTGCCGTAGGATGCACCGTTTTCAAGATATTTGACAAAACACCGGTTCTCGTCCGATCACCGAGGTTAAGCAACGTCGGGCGCGGTCAGTACTTGGATGGGTGACCGCCTGGTTTTATTTTTGTATTTTGAATGTTTTGTTATGACGTTGTCACGTTAAACTATCGTCCGCAAACCGACTTTATAGACAACCAGTTTTAACCAAAGAAACCAAGATCAAGATTTATTGGGTATTTTCGAAAAAAGACGAAAGTTTTCGTCGGAACGATTTGAAATTTAGCGTACAATGACACATTTTGTGTACATGGGACGAAAATGCAAGTTTGATCAAAAAGTGTTTTTTCAAGACAGCGCCTTTATGACATTGTCATAACGCTGTATTTCGCTTGGCCTGTGGAAAAACATTTCGCACTTGAACACACACATACAGTCAGGATACGAAGAACTTTGTCAGTTATTAAGTTGATTCCTTTATCAAGTTTAACACTCTTAGTACTTTTTGAAAAATGGGAAACCTAAATGAGATATTCTGTTTCGTTTGAAATTTTTGTAGTGGTAGAGCCATGTTGTAACTTAGCCGCTGCATCACGAATGGGCCGGCTCGTCCGGGGCAGTACCACCCTCTCACAGAACACCGGCGTGAAGCAGCAGTAGTCCTGCTTGCGTTTCGCACGGTCAGTGAGAGTGCCGGGGGCCCAATACCTCACCCCTTCCCTCTCCCCCTTCCCCTATTCCCTCTCCTTTAGGGCCGACAACGCATTGGCATCGTGTAAAGCGCTGCGGGTGTCTATGGACAGTGGTGTTCATTTAACATCAGGTGACCCACTAGTTCATTTGTCTGGCCTATCTAACATAAAAAAAAAATTTTGACTGGACTGACAATTGCCTTGGTGCAAGAAAATGTGAACTTTAAGGTGAGTTTATAACCTGGATTAATATAAAAAATAGAAAAATTAAATAATTCCCGCGGGATAGCGCTAATAAACGACTTCTTTACGGATAGAGTCGAGGGCAACAGCTAGTGTTAAAATATAAAGAAAATACACACCTAATTCAATTACTTTTATAGAGTCCCTGTCACGCGTAACTCCAGGAATGCGTTCTGGATCAAATTTTTTTTGTGGCCGCCATTCTGCTTCTGTAATGGAAATTATTGTGTACCTAAAGTTTATGAGGATTAAGTGATACAGTGTAATTTAAGTATTGTTTGTATTGATATAATAACAAAATAAATAAATAAATAATTACAAGAGCACTAATAAAATAGGTATCTACATAAAATAAAAATATAATGTACCTATTAAATACCATATATGTATATGCGTTTAATTATGGAAGAAAAAAACACTATTGGCAACCGATGAGATGCATCTACAAAGCCGAACTTATCACTTTAAGGGATATCTACCTGTCAACCTTATCTTATTATTTTTTTATTGCGATCTTCGAATCGAAATTTTCTATGTGGGAGTTTTCGGAGGTAAAAAATCAATCCAGCTTGGTGTTATCTCTGGAAAAACGCGTTATTTTGAGTTTTATTTGATACAAAGCTCCGTTTCCCAAGTTCTACATGCAATATACAAAAAAATAAATAATACTCACAAGCCAATTAAAAAACTGTTACAAGATGACAGATAGTGGATAAGCATGTAATTAAAATAGGCAATAAATTAAAATTTAACGATACTAGTCAGCTGTCCTAAGTTTAAAAATGAAAGATTGTTAAGTACATAAAAAAAAACGAAACAAAAAGGAAATACTCTACGTACGTAAAAAGAAAATACACGTTTTCACAAAAAGTTCAAGAGAATAGTCTCATGAAATCTTAAGGTAAAATATTAAAATAACATACGTGGATTTAGAGCAACTCCGTTTAATACACCAAAGAAATCATTTGTTATAACGTTTATCAGACTCTTCTTTCCAGACCACACGTCCAAAGCTTGGTTTGGGTACCACACAGTCATATCGTCCTTTTTTGCAGCACCAGTTGTCTTAGTATCTATACGAGTTGCAACCATTAACAGTAAAACTGTTTCAAACCATTTTAAATTGACACTCATACTTTTTTGTTCACGTCCAATCCAGAACCAATCCGGAAAAGAATAACAGAGGAAATGGTAGTCTCTTTTGAATCTTAAAACAATATTGGCTTGTTGATAGAGAATACGTATTGTATGCTGGTTTACACGGAACCGCAACACAAGGCGTACGTAATAAAGTAACATTGGTAGTGAGAAATACGTGGAAGTTATGAGATGAATTGTTATATGGTTTAGTGAATAAACATCATATCAAGGCATGCCATAGGAATGCAGTCGGCAAGACGAGCTGATCTTAGGGTAAATGCTGCTAGTAAGAGTTGGATCTAGAGCTCAAAACAGTAAAGAACTTGTCAAAGTTAGATGATCAATATACATCAATATGTACGGATTAAAAGACGAAGAAGAAAGAAGACTTATAAATTTATACGCTCATAATTACGACATTTAAATAAAGTAATTAATTAATTAGTGTCCGGAAAAGCGTGAGTGGTACAGAAAAAGTTCTATTTTATTTAGTTTCTGGATGGAAAACATGTGGTGAAGTACATTTTATTTCATGTGTTTGAGAGAGGCAATAAATTTAAACATTTATTTTTCTTACGTTGTCAGTATTCCCAAATTCCGCACAAAGCGTTTTCGCTCTTCCTTCATCAATCGCACAGCTATGGAGTGGAATTCCCTGCCTGCGACTGTGTTCCCTGAACACTACAATTTGGCCGCTTTCAAGTCTAGGGTGAATGAGCATTTACTAGGCAAGGGTGCTCCATCGTAGGCCTCATCTTCGCTTTCCATCAGGCGTGATTGTGGTCAAACGCAAGCCTATATTGTATGAAAAAAAAAAAAAAACCAAAAACTAGACTTCAGTGATCAAAAAACATAATATACCTATGTATAAATTAAACAGAGTTCAAAAACGATGATATTCATTTCATAGCGATCTGTTTGAAGTCGATGTATCAGCACAAGCCAGCGTGAAGCTATATTTCATACTAAATACAAACTGAAACATAGATGCACCGAAAAAACCCCAGAAAAAAGACCAATGCTGGGAATCGAACCCAGGTCCTCGGCATTCCGTGCCGCGTGCCATTCCCCTACACCACCACTGGTCAGGAGTTTAGACACAAGTTTTTCCTATGCATCATACATCACAGCTTGCTATCATCACTTTTGCAGTGATACAGCGCCATCTTTGTTCAGTTCTCATCGAGAAACATCAACACTCCTTCGGAACTAACCGCTCACCCGGACTAAGATATGTCGCTACTAGGCCATACTTTTAACTAGTTTGGTTTGAATTTTCTTTTTGTATTTTTATTTTTTCAACTTCATTTTTTACTTTTACGGTCATCCCGTGAAATCCATATATTTCATACTAAATACAAACTGAAACATAGATGCACAGAAAAACCCCAGAAAAAAGACCAATGCTGGGAATCGAACCCAGGTCCTCGGCATTCCGTGCCGATGCCGCGGCGTTGGCTTAGAAGTTTGATATTTTCACAGCTCCAAGGGACAGTAGAGTTGAGTATTTGATATAAATTTCAGCTTGATATCTCCACGCGTTCCTGAGAAAAAGGGTCTTGACAACGGACAACAAAGTGATCCTATAAGGGTTCCGTTTTTTCCTTTTGAGGTTCGAAACCCTAAAAATGAAGTTGAAAAAATAAAAATACAAAAAGATACTTTAAACCAAACTTGTTAAGCGTGAAGCTAGTTATGTAGGTAGCTGGTCCACTCCAGCTGGCTCGTACTGAGGCACCAACTTCAAACAAAAAGTTATTGTCATGGTTTCGGAGTCTTTTTTTATTATTTCTTGGTTATTAGAGAGTGAATAATCTAAGTTACATACCTTAATTTCAACTGCTCGTCATCTTTTACAAAGTATTGCTTTTCCCAATTAAGATACGTTCATTGTTGAGGAGTTCTCCTGTCAGTTAGTTATTTACATTATTTGCATTGCGATGAACATAAATTGCTTAACAACTTTGTTAATATAATCGAACCACAACCCGTGAAATACTTGTAATTAAGTTGGTCAGGTGCGGTGGTCAGGTCATTATCAGTTCCACTTCACCAAATGATGATTTCCAGGAGCAAACATATGAGTTACTACAAAAGGTAACCAAATCACTAAAGGTGTCTCTACAATATTTAAAAATTTCCCTCAATTTCCCCGAGGTCCACTGATCAGACCTGACTTTCGTGACAATGTGAACTAATTGGAAGTATTCCCTTTCCAACAAAAAAAAAAACTGAAAAAGGACATACAATCTAATAATCTTCTCCTTTTCAAAAAATCGTTTAAAAAACAACACGCAGTGACATTAAAATTTAGCTTCGTAGCAAATATAAATAAATAAAATAAATAAATATCACGGGACAATTCACACCAATTGACCTAGTCCCAAAGTAAGCTAGGCAAAGCTTGTGTTATGGGTACTAGGCAACGGATAAATATACTTATATAGATAGATACATACTTAAATACATATTAAACACCCAAGACCCGGGAGCAAATATTCGTATTTTTCATACAAATATCTGCCCCGACACGGGAATCGAACCCGGGACCTCAAGCTTCATAGTCAGGTTCTCTAACCACTAGGCCATCTGGTCGTCTATAACACGAACGCATTACGATTTTGCTCCACATTTCATCAAACTTAATATTTCTTACATTATTTCATAGCATGCGATGCGTATCGACAAAAAAAATGATACTATTTATTTGGATGTGATGAACAAAAACCGGTTTTCATGTCACTAATATATCTGAACTAATTTTTAATATGTAAGTAAGTACATATGCACCAAGGCAAAGTCTTTCTACAAGTGTATGTCTAACATAATTTAAATACAAGTTACCGAACCAGAGGTTGTCTGCTAAAAGAGGGTAGCAAATTGCAGTCAATCATACTGACAATTAGAGGATAATGAAATGAATTAGGAACCGCTGAAATGACTTGACAAAAGCAGCACCACATTCGCTTAATATGACAGTTACATCAACTACTCAACACAGCATTCAAAATAATAATTTTCAACCGGAAAAGTGGGTGTCCAATTTGCGCGTTTGTGTTGTTTGAAAGATTATAAAAAAATATAGGTGCTTATATTGAAAGATAAGATTTAGAGTCAGGATTCGACTAATAATAAAGGCATTCACGTGGGCAAATAAATGTGACCGAGGCAGTAAATTGAATTCAATGACTTTGGAGAACTAACAAACATCCACTATTATTATAGCTAACACAAAACGAAAATAGTATGATTCATATCATCACCTCCACATTTCACAGTAACATTAACTTTCAAGCCTAGGTAACAGAGAAACATGAAACAGTTCCTGAGACGGTTGACTCGGGCATATATCTTCTCTTAGCAAATTGACAATTTGACAATCGTTTTCCCGCGTCGCAGACGTCGGACTCTGTCAAGTGCGCCAACATGGCAACACTGGCGTTTCACATGTCCCATCTTAGATCCGTGCTCATAAACATCATTCGTTTATGTAAATAACAATGTTCATCATTCGATATACAGTCAAGGAATTTAATTTCCTATCCACCTAAGTTTGAATATCGTACGGCAAACTGTCACCATAAGAGCAACTGTTGCAATGCTAGCAACGATGTTGTTTTGACGTGTTGCAATTGACATTTCGACCTTAATTCATTGCGAATATTACACGAATTTTTTTCGAAATGGGTAGGGAATTAAATTCCTTGACTGTACATTTAAGATACAATGCTACTTTTGTCTTTGCTCCCCAAATTACGTAAATACGTAAACGTACGTACGTAACGTAAATGAGTATCCCAAATTTCAACTTAATCGGTCCTGTTGATTCACAGCAAATTATCTGTGACAGATAGACAGATAGACGAGTGATCTTATGAGGGTTTCGTTTTATACGGAACGTACACGTTTCAAAAATGGTGGTGTAATAGTTTATGTTAAGTAGGTAAGTATTAGAGATTTATATTGCTTACAGGGTACAGGGTCTGAGGCCCTATTGTCTAATATGCGGGTGGTCGCCATTGCGTTCACCATCTTTTTGTATCCTCGTCTTACACCTTGGGAGAGGGAAAGAAACAGAGAAATTCCGATTAGATTTGACAATAACCCCCCTGTTTCACCATCCGTTGATCAAATTTATTTGACGGATAAATATGATGCCGTCTCTGTTTGTTTTGTTCAAACAGACGGAGACGGCATCACATTTATCCGTCAGTTAAAATTAATCAATGGGTGGTGAAGCAGCCCCTTAGGCTAGATTTTACCAAACTTTTATTCCGAGAATAACGTTTACTCTCAAATAGTAATGTCAAACCGCCATAGTAATTTGACATTACTATCTGAGAGCAAGCGTTATTCTCGGAATAAAAGTTTGGTGAAATCCAGCCTTAGTAAGCTAAATTATTAGCAGAATAAATAAACCATCAAAATATTTTATACTGTATTTTATTAAATAAAAAGAATTTTTAAATTTTCTTGTAATTTTACACGTACGTATACCTAATTTTCTATCTCGAGTGATTTATTCTGGTTTCTTTCTGTACTTATCTGAAACAACAAAGTAAAGTCCAGTTTCAATCTGCAAGTTGCATTACATTCCGAGGATGTAAAGAGCAAGAGCTCAAAGTGATCTACTCGTATTGAGCGTCGCAATGCATGTAATGTAACTTGCATATTTTTTCTTGCATGGTTAATCTGAGCTTAAGTATTGAAGTTTTAAAAAATAGGTATAAGACTCCGTGAAATTGACATTCAGTGCTTTGATAGAAAATACGAGATAATTTTCTATTTATATTCAACATATTATGCTCGACATGTTTTGGATTGATCCAAGGTAGGCAGGACCTTGGATTTGGACTAACCATTCGAACACACTTGATGAAGGTCGGCGGCTTTGGATACAGTGCGAATGACACTCACAAGATTGACTGCGATCTTTACCAGATTGTCGGTTCGTCTTTTTGGAACCTTTCCAAGCCTAGTCTTCCGGATCGCGGTCGCCACTCTAGAACCTTACTGCCCCATCGGCCTTCGGTTCTACGAGCAATGTCCAGCCCTGTCCACTGACTAACTAACTAATAACTCTCAGAGTTATGCCAGTAATAAATAAATAAATAAATAATAAATATCACGGGACAATTCACACCAATTGACCCAGTCCCAAAGTAAGCTCAGCAAAGCTTGTGTTATGGGTACTAGGCAACGGATAAACATACTTATATAGATAGATACATACTTAAATACATATTAAACACCCAAGACCCGAGAACAAACATTCGTATTTTTCATACAAATATCTGCCCCGACACGGGAATCGAACCTGGGACCTCAAGCTTCGTAGTCAGGTTCTCTAACCACTAGGCCATCTGGTCGTCTTAAACTTGGCCAGTAACTATGGTTCTCCTACAGATTTCCTAATTTCTGATTCGATTACGCGGGGAAACTCCAAGCATACCTCGCTCCATCGCTCGTTATGTGACTTTGAGCTTTGCTACGAGATCCATTGCAACCGACCACGTCTCAGTTCCGTTGGTACGGTCAGCTTATTTAATTGTTGATTAACTTGCCATTATTCGTATTTTAGCCGTGTAAACTCTGTTTCAGAGACTCAGAAATCCAGCTCAAGGTTTGCCAATGAGCAGTGGAGCGAAGCATTGTTGGTGTCCGAAGAACTGACCGGATTACAAATACTAAGCAGCAATCAATGACTCGTATTGGTGAAGTGGGTGTAAAGACGGCAAAGTTAAAGTGGGACTGGACTGAACATGTCTGTCGAATGAACCCTGAACGTTGGGCTAAACTTGTCACGGAATGGGTCTCTAGCGATGGATATCGGAATAGAGGCAGACCTAGATAATTATCACGTGGGATGGCAGGAACTCCCGTTTGATAGGCGAGAGTCGAGCAAGAAAGGAGAGGCCTTTGCCCAGTAGTGGGACACCAAAACAGGCTAGTTAAAAAAATGCAAATCGGGTTTAGCCGCTTATTTATACCCGTATATCCTGATTTGCATCACAAGGCTAAATTTTGAAGAGTGACAAATTGCTCAGCAATTAAAGTTTGTGACTGTACATGTGTTTCGAGGAATTATTTGAGAAAAATATAATCTATTAAAATACCTTACCCATTTCGACGATTGCATCGATTGCTTTGGATCCTACACCCCACAACTCGTTCGCAATGAGACTCATAATTGTTTTGTTAGAAAACACAAAATCCATGGCTTTCCCGACTAACACATCTGAGGTAGTGAACTTCTTGTTCTCGACTTCGCTATATCTCTGCTTCAACTGATCCAGGGTCTTGTACGAGGAAATCCTATGGATTTCAAGCGTGAATATCGTAATTAGAAACACTAGTGTTATTCGCCGTGACATCGTGAACTGAATGCCCGTAGCAGAAATTGAAGCAAGTTATAAGAACAACAGGTCATCATTGACGCGATGTTTCCGTCGTTAAGGAAACAATGAGACGGATAACCTAATGTGTTCTTGTTAGGTCGGTTTGTAAAACAAACATGTTTGTTGCAGAAGTCGGATCATATACCAGCAAAAGTAAGTTTTCATTCAGAGAAGCAATAGTGCAAATGAAGTAAAGCATTGTCTGTGTATGTTTAATTAATGATTGTTATGAGCCTTGTAATATTATAAGTGTGAAAGTTTGTGAATTTGTGTTTGGAACTTCATGCTAAAATAGCTACAATTGGATACATTTTTTCAACTAACACCTGGATTTCGAGAGTACCTAACATAGTGGGATCAGTATTTATGCTGAAACTCTGAAATCTCAACCGCTAAGCCGTGGTAGACTGGAAGCTTGACCTATTACCTCTCAAGTAGAGGATCGTGGGTTCAATCAAACGCGAGCTCGCACCATTGAATGTTTTGAAAATCATCTGCAAAATTACATATAGAAATTAGGTTGCTAGCCTATCGCCTACAATAAATACCTACCTTAACCTATGCCCTTAGTCGCTTCTTACGACATCCACGGAAGAAATGGAGAGGTAAAATTTTTATTCCGACACCACACGGGGTTTTGATCACAGCAATAAAAAATGCCGCTATGTTCGACAGATTCGTCTAATTTGTGACTGATTTATAGGCTGTCAACCTTGGCCTTTTCTTAGGTTCGATCGGGCGGTAGAGCCGTAGTTGTAGCCCTTCAACTAAAGCTTTGTTGTCCGTTTAATCGACTGTTACAGGACTGTATCTTTTGAACTATAAAAAACTTTTTTTCAGATTATTACCTTTCGCCGCATTAGAAATGATGAAATCCGCGCATGAGCTCGAAAAAGATGGAGCGACAAGATGGTTAAGGTTTCGGGATCGCGTTGGATGCGGATGGCACGGGACCGATCCTATGTTCAGCAGTGGACGTCTTTCGACTGAAATGATGATAATGATGATGACTTTACGCCGTGATTTTGTTGATACCTGTTAATTAAAAAAAAATAACACAAATTCACTAATAACAGCTTTGAAACGCTAGCGTATATTTAAATGAATTAGGTACGGTTGGTCAGATTATGACTGTCTACAGAATCGCCTGTGGATGTGTGTGTAAATATTTAAAGTCTCGCTTTTCTGACTTAAAGTGAACACAGCAAAATTCTATTTTAAAATATATTTGAAATTTCGTGTCAGAGGCAAATGGAGGCAAGTTCCCGAGTTCCCTGGTTGAATTTGGAGATGCCCCCAGGGTCTGAGCACGTGACTAGTAAGGGAATACTTATGCAGTACAGAATTCTCCTGACATACAATGGTATTAAATTCTATTGAGTTTTAAACACAAATTCAGAACTGTTTCGGTATTTCGTTGGCGACACAAAAAGTTGTCCATCTCCATATTTAATCCGATAGTAAATTATAATACTTCGATTTTGTGATTAAAATCTAATTTTTCAAAAAAGGTGACTATAGACATTTTCATACCGTGTACCCTTTAAATATTATGTCTAGTTTATTCACACAGCATCATCTTACAAGGACGTCGGCATAATCAAATCTTTATGGCCACGTGACAATCAGTACCCTAAATCAGGATTTCCTGCATCGTGGCTCCACAGTAACAAGGACTGTCGCCTTGACCCCTTGGGTCGAACGGTTATGGGCTTGACAGCAGGCGGCCATTCAATAACATTATATTTTATATTTAAGAGGACCGTAAGCGACTCTTCGTACAAACAGCGATAACGGCTTTTGACCAATTTTTCAGATGTTGTCAATCAACATAAAAACGAGATTTTTTTTGTTTTGTTCATCAACATCTCTTAGAATGAGAGGACGTGAGCCGTAGTTCTCACGCGGACCTAGAGCGGATTGAGTACTTGACCATTGAGCATTGAATATCTTCTCAAGTGTGTACAGTGTACACGTCTCCTAGTGGTGTCTTCCTACACTGTAAAACAAAGACCAGATGGCCTAGTGGTTAGAGAACCTGACTATGAAGCTTGAGGTCCCGGGTTCGATTCCCGTGTCGGGGCAGATATTTGTATGAAAAAAAAATACTAATGTTTATTCTCGGGTCTTGGGTGTTTAATATGTATTTAAGTATGTATCTATCTATATAAGTATGTTTATCCGTTGCCAAGTACCCATAACACAAGCTTTGCCTAGCTTACTTTGGGTTGGGACTAGGTCAGTTGATGTGAATTGTCCCGTGATATTTTATTTTTATTTGTAAAGCTAGTGGTAAATTTAAAATGTAATTTCGCACGGAAATTCCAAAAAACTCCTGATGGTTTGGGGTTTTTAATTTTTTTAATTTATAGTTACTAATTTAAAACTGCATTGTGTTCATCAGGCACCATATTATTTCAAAATCCAAATAAAATAACCAACCAAACTACCAAAGACCACTAAACATGGCAGCTCTAATTTTTCCCGCGAATACGGAAATATTAAAATAGAAAGTGTTGCCAGCGGCGCAAGGTCTGCGGCGTCGTGATAAGGAAGGTTTACAACAACACCGTGCTTTATTCCCGTACTTTTGTGGCATTAGCGGTTCCCTGGGCTTATTGTTGACAATATTTTTATCTGACAACACCAGAGAAATTTAGGGCCAATTTAATTTTGAAACGTTCTGGAATTGGAACACTTTTTTTGTCGGCAGTGGTAAACAAACGCATAAAAAGATATGCTTAATAAATGATGCAGTTATTCATAAAAAAACCGGACGAGGGCGAGTCGAAATCGAAGTAACATACGATAAAATATAGGTATACATTTTTTTATTTGACGACGACGTATCGCGGTCCAAAAAAGTAAGAAACTGGAAAATATTTTTATTTGAAATTCTTATCTAACTTAAAAATTTACCCATGATGTCTTTATAATGTAGATTGCTTAACTTTTTTTTTAATCATATTTATTTATTTATCGTATGGCGATTACACACTGGTTAGTTAAATACATATTAGATTTACCCCCTGTTTCACCATCCATTGATCAAATTTATTTGACGGATAAATGTGATGCCGTCTCTGTTTGTTTTGTTCGAATAGACAAAGATGGCATCTCATTTATCCGTCAGTAAAAATTAATCAATGGGTGGTGAAACAGCCCCTTAGATTTTATTTGTGCACATCATGCGTCAAAAGCATCAAAAGTGCTTCACTAAATTAAAAATTAATTTATTTGCACAACACGTTCGCGTTTGGATGGCACATGAAATGTGAAAGTGTGTTTGTTTGTTTGTCCTTCTCTCACGTCAAAACCGAGCAACGGATTGCCGTGATTTTTTTGTATGGATATAGTTGATAGGCTACTTTTTACCACGTAAAAATATCGCGGGAAATATCTTGTTCCCACGGGAAAACACGTTTTAATCTACTTCAGCGGGGGCAAAGACGCGGGCATCTGCTAGTTTTGTTATAAACATAACAAAACCACAAGCTTAAGCTACGCATAATTCTTATAGCGGGATGTTTTCTAAGTCAATAGATTATCCGGTTTTTTTTTCAATTTATAATAATTTACTTTCTAGTCCAAATCATTACAAAAGAATTGTCTAACTCTATGATCGATCGTACGTACTATATGTAGTAAATTATGTTGTATTACCTACAACACGAGTGACCCTTAGGGGTGGCACTTGACCTATTAGTGGGACGTAACGACCCGCGTAAGATTGCCTTTTGTCAACCCTACGGGCACAGATGCCAAAATAAGTGCGGTGTGTGTGGTCTCGAGCTATCACAAAAGAAAGTGACATAGGGGATATACTTAGTGGCATAGGGATATATATTTTATTCTGTCGTATTAAGAACTTCTATTCTTTCTGTTATAGAAACTTGTGGTGGGATGTCACTTCCGTCCAGCCCTTTAACTATGTCCATATAAAAAATCACGGCAATCCGCCGCTCGGTTTTTACGTGAGAGAAGGACAAAGAAACAAACAAACACACTTTCACATTTATAATATTAGTATGGAAGTATGGACTAACTCTATGTATATCGATGTTTTACTCATGTTGTGGAAGAAAGAAACAATGGCTGCTATTTATACCGTATAAAATTCAAAAAATACTTACATCACATTACATCTCCAAGGTCTTCAAGGAATAGTCCCCCAAATTTCAAGTCTTGCTCCAGTAGTTTAGGTTGTGTGTTGTATGTCAGTCAGTCGTGTTACTTTTTCAAAAATACTAAATTAAATTTTTTTGTAAAATGTATATTTTTTTAAATTAAGTGGGTCATTAAACATTGAAAAAATCACAATACAACGACAAAACATAACCAAATATATATACTTACCAGTTTTACTGATAAAGTAAAAGTGATATCACATCAACTTATCCACAAATCATTATTATAGACAAAACTTTCACACATTGGCGCAGTCCTTAGTGACCTAATATTAAATATCAATAGACTAAAGTGCAATTAATCTTATTCATTGATTGAACTTTACCACAGAATATATAATAGTACTAACGTACAGAATGGACACGATCCACCCCGCACCGATTCGAGTTACCCCACCCCTCAAGGCGCAGATTGCCAGACCCCGCCAGAATCCAGAAAAGTGCGCGCGCGATGTATGTAGGCGTACGCGTGTACAGACGTCGTCGTGCTTATGTAGATTCAAGAACGCGTATTTGTCCGCCGCGTGACTTTATAGATAAATCATTCTATCCATACAACCAGCCAATCATGTGGTCTGCTACATTTCAATTTAAAATGTGTCATTTACATGTGAAAATACACAAAACCGACGATCAGAAATACCTTAATCATCATTACCTATTGTCTGGTTATCAAAAACCCCTTGTTATGCAAGTCGTTAATGAAAAAAATATACCAAAATTCCCTATCGTCAAATATAGTATAGCCATATTCGAAGCGCCGTAATGGAATTTTAATGAGAATTTCAGCTGTTGGCTGTAATTTCTTTTTTTCTTAACTGAAATAAAAGAGAGGCATTTATTGGAATCGATAACAGCCTTCGAGATAATGCCGGGAGTCGTGACCTTATTTTATTGATTTGCTCGTTTCGATGTTAATAGACTTTTATGATTGTCTGTAAGTCGTTAGTAATGGTGTGTCATCCAGACATTGTCGATGGGGCAGCCCAGAAATAGATTGCCTCTCGAGGGAATACGTACGGGAATAAGGTATAAAACATCTCCATTTACTTTAATAAATCTGATTCGAGTAGTTTGGAGTAAAAATCAATACCACCAAAAGGTTTTTACTCGACGGTTGGACAATAATTACAAGATTTATAAAGAACTATATTTTTTCAAGTTATGATAGCAACTGCAAATTTTTAAATTACGTAAAACAGTAATTCACTCATCATCATCATTTCAGCCGTAGGACGTCCACTGCTGGCCATCATAGGGCCTCCCTTATATTGACGCCCAATCATTACGGTCGGAAGCGACTTGCATCCACCCTGAACCTGCGGCCTTTACCAAATCGATTCACCTGTAAAACAAAATAATTAGTTAGTAAACTTACCAATTACATTGAGGTAATATTTACAAAAATATCCTTTATTGACGACAGTTTTTTTGTGTATGCATGATAAAATCAAAATGATAATGCATGAAGATAAATAAACACAAAAGTAGACCACTCAACTCGACTCGTGACCACGGCCGCTACAATGTGGTCGAAACATCGAGGTAGTTTTAGCAATAAATAGTTTGTGATTAAATCTCGCTCGAGAAATATTAGTTATGAGTGAGAATCGCGAAAGTACAAAACATCATACAATATGTGCGTCATTTTTACGTAAAAAAAAAATTGAAAAAAAATGTCGTCATCCAAATTTAAAAAAACAGGATTTTAAATACAGGCAACTGCGATTTAATATAAGAAAAATGTGTCGCAATGAATTTTTTAACAGTTATGAAACAGAGGAGAGACGCGTCGAGAAATTTTCAATTTCATCGCATTAATTAACACGACGGTACTCGTATGTAAGCTAGTTCATATGAACGTGAACATCCGACAAGAAATATTTAATAAAAGCACAAAGACAGTTTATGCGATCGCTTTTACAAGTTAACTTTGTGTGAATTGGAGCTCGGAATTTTCGTTGAAACTAGGGAACATGCAGAAACTATAGGCGGCAACAGTAATGCGACAGAAGAGACCCTATGCGGGCAGTAAAAGAAACATATCAGGGTAAAACGGTCGAATTAATGGCACCAGTTGGCAGCACCGTCTATGTGCACGTTCTCTGTACTTTTTACACAACAAAGAAAAGTGTGAAATAACATAAGTGGGTTTTGTTTTAAGACTTTGAATCGTCTTATATTACTTAACATGGAACTTTGTAAGAGTGGGTGGATGAATGAATGGATGTAGCTTTAACACCCGGCTTCATCTGCGTTAGAAATTTACGAGAACCATTTACAATTTTCGAGTTTGGCCTGAAAAAACGTTCATCATCATCATTTCAGTCGAAAGACGTCCAATGTTGAACATAGCCCCCTAGGCTCGGCAAACAGATCGGTCCTGCCCCATCCTCAACCAACGCGTTCCCGCAACCTTAACCAGGTCGTCGCTCCACCTTGTTCGAGGCCTATCTACACTGCTTCTTCCGGTCTGCAGACGCCACTCAAGAACCTTTCGGCCCCATCGGCCATCAGTACTACAAGCGATGTGCCCTGCCCACTGCCACTTGAGTCTGGCCTGGCGATTTTTCGTGCTATGTCGGTGACTTTAGTTCCTTGCGCGGATTTCATCATTAATGCGATCCCTAAAATATTATCCTTGGTTAAAACATTAGCATACAGTGTTGAGGCCGTATTGTCTACTACTCATCATCATCATCATCCCACCCTATATATATGTCCCACTGCAGGGCACAGCCTACCTCTCAGAATGAGACGACTTGGGCCGTAGTTCCCACGCGGGCCCAGTGCGGATTCGGAATTACACACACACCATTAAATTTTTTCGCAGGTGCGTGTAGAAATCCTCACGATGTTTTCCTTCATCGTAAAGCTCATGGTAAAATCCAAATGTAATTTTGCACATAAATTCCGAAAAACTCAGAGGTGCGAGCCGGGATTTGAAGCTTGAGAGGCCATGGTCAAACCGCTAGGCCACCACGGCTTTATTCGCTATTGCTTTCTATCAAACGGTATAACGTCGGTGCGAATGACAAAATCGCTATGTAATTTTGACTTACTTTACAGGAGACCAAAAAAACTGTTTATCTAATAGTATATACAACTTTTGTCACATCTGAATTTTTTAAAAAATACAGTAGTAAGATTTACATGATTTTCACGAAAAAATAAACAATTTTTCCTCGTAGATTTTTATGATATTAACAAAAAACCAGAATTTAGCTACATAGCGACTTTGATTTGGCTTACTTTAAATCGCCATGTGCCAAATGTACACATAGCGTAGTTTTTATAACGTGGAAGGCGACACATAGCGGGTTATAAAATGTTTAAATTTGGTAATGTGAGTCGACTTTTACTATTATAAATATTGAAAATATGAATAACATGAATCTTTATTGTTATCTGCTCACAAGTTAGTTTATTAGTTAAACCTAATCAATAATAAATCAAGCAAGTGTAATAAAGAAGAAAACTGTACTACATTTTCGATTACACTAATTGATTTGCATAAACTTTATGAAATCATGCCGTTTAAGTTATACTAGTATTGTACTGAATTTTCATTACTCTTGCCTCTTATAATTTTATTGCCTAGTCAAAGATTAGTTGAAATCACTTAATAATTCGTACGTTTACACTGTCGTAGAAATTATGATAATCTTTGTGCATATAGACCTTTAAAGATTGCAGAGGATTTCGCTAAATCAATTTTTGGACCGCTATTATATAATGGTGACCGCTATTATAAAAAGGGTGTTAAACAGGGTGACCCACTATCTCCTAAATTATTCACCAGTTGCCTGGAAGAAGTCTTTAAGACTTTGGCGGTATCTTGGCAGGATAAGGGAATCGATGTCGGAGGCAAGAGGTTGACTAACCTTCGTTTTGCTGATGACATTGTTCTCTTCTCTACATCGGCAAAAGAACTGGAGAAAATGCTGCAAGAACTTAGCACGGCAAGTTTTGAGGTTGGACTTACAATGAATTGGTTGAAGACTAAGTTGATGACGAATCGCGTCGGACGTAGGGTTACGGTAGATGGGCAGCTGATACAGTATGTCGACGAGTATACTTACTTGGGCCAGATAGTTTCCTTCGAAAACAGACAAGGCAAAGAGATTAATAAACGCATTGAAAATGCCTGGAGGAGCTACTGGTCCATGAAAGCGCTAATGAAGGGTAAACTTCCCTTAACTCTGAAGCGCAGACTCGTCGATATGTGTGTACTGCCTATCCTAACCTACGGAGCCCAGACTTGGTCTTTAACCGAGGCCCAGAAGTCCAAGCTCAAAATTTGCCAGCGAGCTATGGAGCGCAGCATTCTAGGTGTTCGGAGAACTGATAGAATCAGAAACACCGACCTGCGTTCCAGAACTCAGATTGTCGATGTGGGGACAAAGACCGCCAAACTCAAGTGGGACTGGGCGGGACATGTCTGCCGAATGCATCCGGATCGCTGGGCAAAAATCGTCACCGATTGGGTTCCAAGCGACGGGTACCGGAGCAGGGGCAGACCAAAACGGAGATGGCGGGATGACTTGGACCGTTTTGACCCATTTTGGCGGGATTTTGCGAGGGAAAGAGACGGGTGGAAAGAAAATGGGGAGGCCTTTGCCCAGCAGTGGGACATCCATTAGGCTAATTAAAAAAAAAAAAAAAAAAAAAATTATATAATGGTAGTGCTTCATTATGTTCACGCTGTTCAGGTTGCCTTTGCAGTAAAAGAGTGAATATGTCAGTATGTTTGTATTTGACATCGCCATCTTTGTACCACAGGCTTCTTATGTCGGTCACTGTAGGGTCACCGGACCGTTTACCAGGCCTAATACTTATAAAATTGCACGGCACTTTTTCGTAATTTTTAAAGAATGAATTATCTAAATAATTCACAACATACGGTTTCGTCGACCTTGCCTTGCCTGTCTCATGCGAGTTAAATAGTCAGTAAGTGCACATATTGGCGGCCTGAATTGGTTTTCTAATGTTGAATGAACACTGTCGACTTCCATCACGGTGTGACCTTTCTCCAATATCAGTTGTTCAATTTCGATACCTAAAGAAGTTGACGCATTAGTCAAAGCACTACTCAAAACTTTGTTTCTGTTCTGGTAAGAGCAGCCGTCAGATGTAAGGTATACTTTTTTGTAAGTACAGCAGTGCTCTTTTAAAAACTGTATAATACAGCTTGTTATGATGGTACTGGCTGTCACACCGCATTCTCCCTCATGCCATACCTACAAATAAATAAACGTTATTATAATTTTTGACATAAAAAGTGTAGTTATGTACTGCCGGCTTTTGCTTGTAACATTGCTCAGAGACAAGGAACTTTGGTCTTTCTGGGTTTAAAAATAGAAATCATTCTTTCCTCCAACTTTTCTATTAATAATTTACGTGTCACAGAATTTAAAATATTCTCCTTGCACCAAAGTGTGTACACTTTTGTGCATATGGGTCTTACTGTGAAAGGTGTCCTCAATATAATTATGTCCTTACTATCTCCTCTACAATAATGACTAGGTACAACAGGTACTTGTTCAAGCCATAGCTCCACAGATACGTTTAACGACGTTTAAACGTGCTACAAATTTGCACTAAGCCATTTATATGCGATTTTTTAGCGACCCACGATGGTAGATTCCAAAAATATTGAAAAATGTCACTTCGGATTTCATCACTTATAGCCCTGCAAATAAAACTCCTATAAGACTTTTGCTCCGCTCCATGAGTACAAGGTTTTTCTGTCATAGCACGATTTATCTTAACAACATATTTACTAAATATTTTATATGTAGATGGATCTCGCTGTCTTTTGTTACCCTTATAAGTCTTTCCAATAAGTCGCAAATGTTGATTTTCCCTTATTTTTGATGAAAATGCAGAAGGGTCTACAATAGCAAGTTTTGCTGGGCCAGTGGCAATTTTTTCAAATGGTAAATTAATAGTTATACCACTTTCATGATTCAACAAAAAGGTTATAATATTGTCCTCAGCAGTTCTGTCATCTGACAAATTTTCGACAGAACAACTAGCCTGTTCGATACGGCCCGTGGGGTTCAATAATAGTTCCAGATAATTGATATTTCCGACACATGGTCAACGTTTATATCCCTATTGTCATTATCCAGAAACATTGAAGTGAGCGTAGGATTATTTAGAGAATTTTGCTCAAACCAGGCAGCGGGTAGGTATACTCAAATTTTTTTCGTTAGTAACATTTTCGCATAATAATATATCAGTCAGATTATCGTCATTAGAATTGCCAATTAAATCCCTTGAAGCATTTCTCGGTGATGTTTCATACACTTGAACGGAGCAGACAGGATTTGACAAAATATCCATACTGTAGTAATCAGAAAATAGCATAGTTAGGTCATAAACGTATTCAATATTAAATGATACGTGCAATTTTACTAGGCAAAAACAAGTAATCTAATAAAACCTGGTAGCACTTACTTGATAAAATGTGAAATTAAAGCACTTATTAACATTAATTTCTTAAAATTAGTCTCACTGTCGGGTAATTCAATCAAGAAATAATCGCCATGTGCAAACACACTATTGTAATAAACTATTGATTTTGATGGAGAACCTCACGCATAATATCGCTATGTGCTAAAAACCACAAAGCGATTTATTTCCATCCAAACTTTGTTCCACGTACACATAGCGGAATTTGTTATTTTCAAAACCAATAAAGATATCAAAAAACGGTTTTGTGGGTTAACGTAGGACATTAAAAGAAATGAATTTATCAAATAATCGTAAAATCGAAAAAAAACACATAGCGATTTTTGTATTCGCACCGACGATAAGACGGTGACAGAAAGAGACGGTGAAAGCCATGGCAAGCACTCTGTATACCAGTGTTTTTAAGTGTTTTCTTTATTTCGCGACCAGCGTCTGACGGACGAAAAAACTCGCTAATTTTAAATAAATCTGTCGCCTCCAGAACCTTAGCATAACTAATAAGCATCTTAATTATAAGAGCCGCACAAAGAGCTACCTACACAAATAGACCGCGGCCTGTAATCTCGACCCTCGATGGCTCTGATTGACCTTTATGCAAATCCCAAATTCGGCCAGGGGCAGGCGGCGTGTATAATTGAATAATTAACCTGCCGCACTTCACTTTATTCAAATAAAGCGTATTTACTTGGGCCGATCGGCTGAGTGGTGCTACTTGGCGAGGTCTTGGGTTTGATTTGTTGTAAAATAGGAAACTAGTTCTTGTAGGTTGCTACTTACAGCACGCGGCGGACACTTTTTTTTTAATCTCAAATGTAGAGCTAGAAAAGTACTATAACTATAACTTACCATTGGATTAAATATGGATATCTAAAAATATATTTTTTTTTCACTTTTAAAGAAATTGTTAGCTACCATGGTAATTGTTTTTGATGAGTAAAGTTGATGACTAACCTTCAAATCGCTGTAACTCAAAAAGATGCTTGCAAGACTTGACATGTTCTTTCCGTGTACCTTTCCTATACACTTATTTTATTATTTTATTTCTATTTTCTTTATTGGGGAAAAACAGATACACACACTTTTATTATGTAACAAAGAAGATGTAAGTAGCTATTTATAGTATGCACCCTAAAAAAATCCCACCTAGAGGTACAAAATAGGTTCGCAAAAATAATAAACTTAGGGGTCCCCGCACATGCAGCGACTACTGGCTCAATAATACTACTTGATAATAATGCCAAGGTATTACAATGTCTACTAACGAATTGAAAAAATACAGTTAAATGAGGGATTGAAATCTGGCAGGAAAATCGACAGAAAATTGTGTCTGGACACAAACAAACAAATTTTCTATAGTAACGATGTTTTAATCCACTGATCAAAGGGAAAGATTAGATGCGTTATCGGAAATATTGTCAGATTTAATAAGGTCATGTTGTTAATCATTCTTAAGCCTTGTTTAGACCTGCAAGGAAAAGCGTACAAGTTTGAGGCCGTATAAAGCCAACGAGTTTGAATTGGTCAACCGAGCGCTTTAATGTAATGTAAATTACAAAAAAACTTGAAAATTTAAATTGGGCTTTTTATTTTTATGTGTGTACGGCGTGTTTTATTATTTTGTATTAGTTTCGAACCCATCCATGGTTCTTTTTCAAGTTTAATTCGAACGGAAAGCCAAACCGTGCTCTTGCAACTTGGCTAGTTAGCGCGGCACTCCACGCTGAAAATGTATTGTCATCTTCATGGCAATTACTATCACAACTTAGGTTGCATTTTATACTGACCACATCACTCTCTTAAGACTAGTCCACTCCAACCAATTGCCCAGTACCCAAACCATTATCCAGCTCAAGGGCACCGATCAAAATCACAATTGAAATTCGGATGACGACTAATCTCAATGGCCTCACGTACCTGCTTTTCATAGAACAAGTCCAAAAATGAGTGACATGTGTTTAACATTTTAGTTACTATATCTGTGTCTCATAGTAGTCTTAATTCATAGAAGGTGAATTAATTATTTTATTGTAATTATTATGTGATTAATTATTTTCCTCGTTACTAACTTATGATGACCAAAATACAACGTTAATTGTATATATGTATTGAGAGAAAGAGACGCGCTGACAAAGGAAGAAATCGAAAGTAGACAGGCGTCGTCTTTATCGAAGAGCTGTTTTGGAAGGTTATCAATAGAGCTAGACAACCACTGACAACCACTGACGACCAACCTTCAGAATTGAAGAGGCGCTAGAAGAATAATCGGTGAGATATGGATTTCAACTAACATGATTGGTAGATTTTGCACGTAATAGCTTCGCCACGTTTCGATTGAGACGCATTCTTTGCACTTTTAATGAAAAAAACTCCATGTTAAACAGTTCTTCAAAAGAATCCTTGCAGTAGAGTAAAGTCGTCACGATAGAAGGTCACAGGTACAGACACGTATCGTATCAAACACCGAAAAAATATTCTTTGCTCATACTTACACATCGGTAACTCGTGGCATTTAGGTAGCATTTGACGTTTCTGACAGACTAGTGAGTGACTATGTTTCTCTGTACGACTCGAGCAAAGAAACCAATTACAAAAAATCTTTTCAAACATTTAATATTTGACTTTCGTGATAGACAATAAATATTTGTTCAAAAGTTTTAGAAGTTATCCTACGTCTCCTATTTGAGTGTGTTGGTTAAAAAAAGTTTTTGTGAAAAAAAAACATTTTTATTGCATTCTTTTTTGTTAACTGTACTTGCATTGTCATCCAACCTACATAAGTATGTGGGAGATGAAATAATAGAAAACAATTCTTAAATCAGTAAATACCATTTATTCGATAATTTCAGCAATAATTAGCTATGCACACAAAGATAGACCTTTATAGCCATAGACATAGTAATAGGTAGTTTAATTAGGCACAAATAAAGTAAATTTATATCGAAGGGATTTCATATAGCAATTCACAGCAGGTAGCTTAAAATAAATAACCGTTAGGAGAACACAATTTAGGGTATAAGCTAGTGAGTTATAATTATATCTTTATATCTATATAATCAAAAAGGATGATAGTTATTAGACAATTCGTACCTTACTCGATCACAGCTCGATGAACAATGCCCGCTCCCGCGCGGTGCGAGAGTATTTATGTCGCTGTACAAACATGTGACGTCATGAGAGAAAAATCGTCTTAGGCGATAAACAAGTTTTTAGTTACTACTTATATATATTACAGATATAAATAATGTTTAAATTATTAGAATATAAATAAAATACCCTGTTCTCCCACACGGCCATTCTGACGAGCAGTCGGTATAGCGACTCGCGAATAATTATATGTATATTAGAATCTAATTTACAAATGTAATCTTACTTATACAGGTATGGGTATTATTTACTAAACTTATTTACTAAGTTTTAAACTAAAAACGTCAAGTTGCCTCGGTAAAAACCATTCATATGGCACGGCAAGTCTTAAAAAATATTCAATTGCCTCGGTATAAAGCCAATCAGCGTGGCGCGGCTTTGAAGAACTAAAGGGCCTCGGTAAATTGAAACCAACTTTTGTGGTACGGCCAAGACTATTGACAATAATCATATAATTAACTTATTGCCCAGCATATATCCAGACGTCTGGCCAGGAGTCAAGAGATATACTGGGTGATAAGCCGATAAACAAGAGTTAATTATTAGAAACATCTAATGATTCAGTAAGTTCACAACCCATATTAGGCGAAACAAGTCTCAAATTATCATGCGAGACGTATAAATCATTCCCAGTATTATGAACCTTGACAGTATATCTATCATTTTCATGAATTTCAGTTATAGCACAGGGACCCTTGTACTTGCTATCGAGTTTGGTGATATTTCTTGGATTCTGTTTGACCAAAACAATATCACCGACCTTAAATGGAATAATTTTTGCTTTATTTTTATTATATAATTCTTTTTGTTTTATTGCACATTCATCTAGTCTTAGTTTAGCTGCCTGTCGACAAGCATCTAAGTCCCAGCGTTCAATATCGCTCATGAGAGCAGAAATGGCAGGAGGTGATCGATTGCAACCAATGAGTAGCTGGAATGGAGTCTGACCGGTACTTTTGTTAAAAGAGCAATTGATTGCCAGTTGAACCTCACCTACAGCATCCTTCCAGCTTCTCTTAGCAGTATTCTCGACAACCGTGAAACAATCTGTCAAAACTTTCATTATTCTTTCGACCTGGCCATTAGCACGACTCACACCACTGGCTATAAAATGTAGTTCGATTGACCAACGCTCGCAAAAACTTCGTAACTCTTTTCCGGTATATGATGCCGCTTGATCACAAATAATCCGTTTGGGTGTGCCAAAGATAAATATGAGATTTTTTAAACAATTTACGGTAGCAGCTGCTGTGAGATTCGTGACGGGTGTTATATGACAGTATTTTGAAAACGCGTCAATAAATACAACAGCATACTGTTTTTTAAGTTTGTTGCCACTTAATTTTCCTGTAGTATCCATATGAACAGTGTGAAATGGAACAGGAGTCTTGTCAATAGGGTGCAAAGATATTTGACGAGAGCCAGATTGACTTTTATTAACTTTACAAATTAAGCAATTCTCAACATACTTACGGACATTTCTCGACATATTCGGAAACCAAAATAGTTCGCGTATTTTTATCAAAGTTTTTTCCCAGCCTAAATGTTTCAGTGAATCATGATAAATTTGGATCAGATACCATCTGTAGCTTTTCGGGACAAATAAGGATTTTTTCGTTTTATTGTCTTTGGTAGTATAGATTCGGTAAAGAAACCCATTTTGAATTTCATAGCTAGAAGCTATACTTTTATCAATCGTACCATTTTTAATAGATTCTATCAATACTTTGGTTTCCGAATCATTGTTTTGTTCAGCTTCTAACCAATCGTTATAATTAATAACGTTGTTTACGTTAAGGCAAACAGGATTTCTGCTAAAAAAATCTGCGTGAGGTATGCGCTCACCTCTACGATACTCAATTTCAAAGTCGAATGACTGCAGGTATGCCCACCACCGATGAACACGAGGAAGCAGTTCCTTCTTATTACGGGACGCTTTTAGTGAGTTACAGTCTGTTACGAGCTTGAAACTCCTACCGAATAGGTAGTGTCTAAAATGTTTTATTGCTTTGACTACTGCCAAGGTTTCAAGTTCGTACGAGTGATATCTCGTCTCAGTGTCGGTGGTGCGCATACTGAAGTACTCCACGACCTTCAGTTTAGTATCATGTTTTTGAAATAGTACCGCACCAAATCCAGAGGAACTGGCATCAGTATGAAGCTCTATTGGTTTAGCTGGATCAAACAATGCTAGAGTTGGTTCGGAAGAAAGATACTTAATTATTTTATGCCTAGCATCGTCATGTTCTGGTGTCCAGTTCCATCGGGTATCAGCTTTGGTTAGGTTATACAGAGGGCTCATCGTCTGCGAGAAATTCGGGATAAACTTTCTGAAATATCCAGCCAGTCCGCAAAACTGGCGGACTTGTTTCACTGTCGTAGGAACAGGAGAATTGATAAGAGCCTTAATTTTACCAGAACTAGGTCTTACGGAACCATTTGAAATTATTCGACCTAGGTATTCGATTTCGGTCTCAAGAAATTTACATTTTTTGACATTTAATGAAAATCCGGCTTTTTTAAGGGAATCCAAAACTTTTTCTAAATTCTTGAGACCTTCTTCAATGGTGTTGGAATATATTATTACGTCATCCATATAAATAAGAACAAATACGTCGACATATGGTTTGAGGGCGGCATTGATAGCTCGTTGGAAGACGGACGGGGCATTGCACAAACCGAAGGGCATACGTAAGAATTCGTACTGCCCGTCGGGGGTAACAAAAGCAGTCTTTTCTACTGAATCTGGAGCTATTGGGATTTGGTGGAAACCCGCGGCCATGTCAAGTACGGTAAAATATTTCGCATTTACTAGTTTGCTGATATGGTCATCAATAAGTGGAAGGGGGAAATTATCGCGAACAGTATTATTATTTAACTCACGATAATCTACACATAGTCGATCGCCACCATCCTTTTTTCGGACAAGTAAGATGGGGCTTGAGAAGGGGGAGTTGCTATCTCTGACAATACCATTGTCTTTCAAATCCTGTATGATTTTTTTAACGTTCTCTCGTTCAATGGGAGCAAGGCGGTATGGGCGCCTCTGAACAGTCTTATCGGGGTTTTTAAGTCTGATTGATAACTCTCCAGTATTAACCTGAGAAATAGCATTTCCAGAAGTAAAAAGATCGCGGTTGTTTTCCAACAATGAAAGCAATTGTTGCTTTGCTGTAGAATCAACACTAGTATGAATATGAGACATTAAGTCAATTTTTTCAACAAAGTTGATATCGTAATTACTTCTGGAAATTTTTGTTTCGGACTTCGAAAAGGTAACTTGTATGCCAGGAATATCAAAAAAGTTCTCGCCTAGCAAAATGTCATATTGGACAAAGTGGTCGGGTACTAGCACAAACTCCAGCTCCAAATTCAAGCCATCAATGCAGATCAACCCAGTTTTTTTACAAGAAGAACAAAACGCATTTTCTCCTATACCACGTAATAAGGTAGTCTCAAAGGAGATTTTTCCACCAATGGAATTTCCAACACTTTCGCGCATTAAAGAGCACTCAGCTCCACTGTCTACAAGACATAAAAAATCACGATCGCCTATTTTTGCTGTAATACACCGGTTATTGCTTACTATTAAAGAAGTAACAGACTTTTCCGATTTAGTTTTCGTATTTTGTCGTTTGAAACAGTTTTCAAACTTGTGGCCCGGTTTATGACAAAAACGGCAAGTGGGTAGTTGTTGAGGAAATTCCGTTGGTGGCAAGTCCTTTTTTTGAGTTTGAATCTGAGGGTTAGCCGCCTTAGTGTTGGAACTAATGGGGGTAGAAGCCGTATTGTTGTTTTTATTTAGCACAGTTCGACAGTCCCTCTGTAAATGTCCCAATTTAAAGCATCTTTGACAACGTCTCAGTTTAAAATCGTTGGCATTATATTTTATTTTCTTTGGGGGTACATTGTGATCGGCATCAGATATCGGATGTTTGCGTTTATAAGCGTTAAGACTTTGAATCAGCTGAGGTAAAGTTTTAGGTGTAAGTCGTAACAAATCAGATCGAATACGAAAGTCAGACATACCTGATATCACGGCCTCGACTAAATGCTGCTCGGTCACCGTAATGCCGATCGCCTTTTTCGCAAGCTCCCACTTGCGGGTAGCATATTCTGCCAAGCTGCTTGCCTTGTCGCTGGTGTATTCCATAAAGGCAGCCAAATCGTCGTAGTATCTGGTTTCATCTGCGAATGTTTGAACAAGATTATTTTTTAATTCTTCCCAGTTTATTACGGTTGTATAATTGCGTCGAGCCCAATCGGATGCACGTCCTTTTAAACGTTTTCTAGCTAAATTTAAGGTCTCGCGCTCATTAAGGTGGTATTCAGATTTTAATTCCTCTACATGACGACACCATTCTTTAACAGTGTCGGTGCGGTCGTCCGGGTCAAAAGGGGGTAGGTAGATATGTTCTAGATTTCTAGATCGTGGCGGAGGCTGAACTACAGGGGCTGCAGGGCGCGGGGAGAATGTGTTAGAAGCAGTTTGAAGAAATGTGGTCATCATTTCTTGCATCATGGTCTTCATAAAATCAATTGGAACGAAGTTACCGGTATTTGTGCTTGATCCACCAGAACTCTGTTCAGGAGGAATACCCTGACTTGTGCTGGTGCTTGGTGTGGCAGTTGCGTTGTCATTTCTTCGCTGCGGCAGGCAGTACTGCGCAAGCGGCGGGGAAGTCTGCGTTCTGCTGGCAGCATCAGGATCAGGTGGCTCACGGATCCTGGCAGCGTCTCCGGACCAGTGCTCGTGATTTGACATTGCGTATGGCAACGTCTCTTTATTCTGAAACTTACAATTGGCGTGTTGTACTATTACGTAATATTATAGTTACTAATCCCACTTCTGATGTGGGAGATGAAATAATAGAAAACAATTGTTAAATCAGTAAATACCATTTATTCGATAATTTCAGCAATAATTAGCTATGCACACAAAGATAGACCTTTATAGCCATAGACATAGTAATAGGTAGTTTAATTAGGCACAAATAAAGTAAATTTATATCGAAGGGATTTCATATAGCAATTCACAGCAGGTAGCTTAAAATAAATAACCGTTAGGAGAACACAATTTAGGGTATAAGCTAGTGAGTTATAATTATATCTTTATATCTATATAATCAAAAAGGATGATAGTTATTAGACAATTCGTACCTTACTCGATCACAGCTCGATGAACAATGCCCGCTCCCGCGCGGTGCGAGAGTATTTATGTCGCTGTACAAACATGTGACGTCATGAGAGAAAAATCGTCTTAGGCGATAAACAAGTTTTTAGTTACTACTTATATATATTACAGATATAAATAATGTTTAAATTATTAGAATATAAATAAAATACCCTGTTCTCCCACAAGTATACCAAAAAATCGACTTCCAAAATTTGACCCGCACATACCTACATACTTACATACATTCCAAGTTAAATAAAAGCTTGTAAAAAGCATTCTTGCGTAAGTTTGTTGGTGTTCTCTTCGATTTCAATTTCTTTATTTTGTAATAAGCTATTAACCCTTTCAACGCCAACGACACATATAGGTGTCACAAAGTACAGTGTCAAAGCGATCTTGACACAATGACATAAGATTCAAAGCAGGTTTACGTTTTGTCGAGGCGTGGCGTTGAAAGGGTTAAAAATTACTATTGTAAGATATCCTGGATTTTTTGATAATGCTATTTTTAGCTTTTGATAAACAAGTTTACCTTTTGGATGTGGTCTCGGTAATAAATGTGACCTTTCAATTTTAAAGAATTATTTTGTCTTGTCTGAATAGGCACTTGAGAAACATGTCTCAGCACTAGTGCTACCTAATTGCCACGAGTTACCGATGTCTACTCATACTGGCCGCGCAGGTCCCATGTCTGCTCGGTCGTGTTACGGTAGATATGAATTTGTTAATAGAAACTGTACCTATGCAAGAATATTGAAGTTTAACTTCTAATGCGACTTCCAACAAGGTTGCGTTAAACGTTTAACGCTACCATGGAGGGGGTATGAAAGCATTAGTATGTGTATTGCCGAAGCAAGTACACTTAGTACACATCTCGCATTGTATATACTAACGGATGTTAAAAACTTCGATAGTGCGATGCAGAACTCCTACTGTCTGTGCAAATGTATGAGACTTGATAAGAGCGCCATCTAGTAAGTAATTTGAATACATAGATGCATAAGTAAATTTAGTTCTTTAAGTTATTGCAATAAGGTTCATATTGATGTATAAGTGCCTTTTTCATTTCCACATTACGAGGTTTCACTTCTTCCGCGCGGAGGAACTGCACGCGCTATTTTTTTTATTTTGTCTGCCGCGGCACGTGTCTGGCGCGCTCAGTGTCTATCTATCTAATACCTTTAAACGAGCAATTCTTGTATATATATATATATATATATATAATCAGGATCTCGGAAACGGCTCCAACGATTTCGATGAAATTTGGTATGTAGGGGTTTTCGGGGATGAAAAACTGATCTAGCTATGTTTAAATTTCAGAAAACCGCTTTTACTCGTGTTTTCCGGCTATTTTTGTTTGCATATAATATACAAAGCTAAATTTCGCCGCCATCGAGCGGATCACAATAGCGCAGTAGAAATCGGGTGGTCACATTCCACGTTTTTTTTTAAGGTTTTTAGTTTTTTTTTTAAGTTTATTTTTCATGAGAAAACGTCAAGTTTCTTCTTTTGTGAGAAAAAGTTACTTTTTTGTGAGAAAATGTATTATAGGGAACGTGCAGTAACAATAGGCGGCAGCACTAATGCGGCAGAAGAGACACTATGCGGACAGTAAATGAAACTATCTACCAAAAAAAAAAAACAATACCGAGCAAAGCTCGGTCATCCAGGTACTAGATTATGAATCGACCTATATACCGTTCAATCAAACCGGGACCTATACGAAAATCATTAAATCATAAACAACCTTTATCGGTCAAAAGGTTCAAGGATGCTGGTTGCCATTGAATATTAAAATTCCCCAAATCCCCATCTACCCTTCCAATTCATCTCCAACTGTATAAATCTCGAGGCTTAGGCCCGTTCAGCCTATGAAAATGTATTTTGCCTGTTTACAAGCCTTTGTAATAGCCGGACCTCCCCAATTAGTTTTTTATTGATCCAAAAGCCCTCGGGCAGATCCTTTCCTATTTTAATGAAACCTTTCTTTAGTTACATGAATAGCATTAAGTTTACGAAACGGTATTAAATATTTATGAACGTTTTCTGTTTGTGCGTGGTCTTGCCGCTGTTTATTTCGGGTTTTCCATGGTAATTTATAGATGCTTTGCGATACGATTTCCTGTTTATTTTACTCCTATAGAAGGCTTATTTGGGATTGTTGTCTTTTCCGTTCTTACATTTATGCGTGATAGCTGCTGGCCGCAATTTTGCCTGTGTGCTGCGATAACTTTACCTAATTATTCTCTTCCCTGTTGGAATTTCAAAAAATTCGTCCATATTCCTTGCTTACGTCATTAAGGCAACCTCGATACAAAAATTCTGCGTTCTAGGGCCAAGGGGTTAGGCTGGGCGTTTATGATATGAATCAATGAGTGAGTCAGTCAGTAAAACAGTCAGCACTTTTCTTTTTTACACGTAAGTAGATTGATTGATTCAAGTATTATTTTTACAGACTCAAGTGGCAGTGGGCAGGGCACATCGCTCGTAGAACTGATGGCCGATGGGGCAAAAAGGTTCTCGAGTGGCGTCCATCGACCGGAAGACGCAGTGTAGGTAGGCCTCCAACAAGATGGAGCGACGACCTGGTTAATGTTGCGGGATCGCGTTGGAATCCAACGGTTGGATGCGAATGGCACGGGACCGATCTGTTTGGTGAGCCTCGGGGGACGCCTATGTTAGTATCCTATTACTTACTCATAATGTCAAAATATATCTGTATAGTAGTAGGTATACCAAATTTCATCTAGATTTCTTTCTAATAATAGTCATAATATTAGTGGTTGTCATTAGTGTTTATTTTTTCTTTATATTGTACAACTAGCAGATGCCCGCGGCTTCGCTCCGTTATATTTTTTTTTTCTTTCATAAGAACCTTCTCCTGACAATAACAAACGCAATAAAAAAGAATTATCCAATTTGGTGCAGTTGATCGGACGTTATACGCTTAGCAACACATTCAGCGATTCATTTTTATATTATAGATAAAGGATTTACATACATAATATTAGTACGATTTAAAACCAAATTGCGACCTTGACGACGCCATCTAAATGCTCGGCATATCAACATCCGCGATGAGACCAATTCACGGTCAATTTCAGCTCCAACTTCATATCCAACCCCACAGGGGTGCAACGCAATAAAGCCAAACAGAATAGCGTTGCATACGAACCTATTCGCAAAACGATTTAACGCACACTTTATTACGGATCCCCCTTCGATTCCGATTCAAACAAGAGTGGAATTTAATTAATCCCCCCAATGTTTGAAATGATAATTGGAGATTGCCACGGAATTTCGCACTAGGAAAGGGTGTTAGAATTGGGGTATAATCCAAGGTGTTGGTATCGTTCCGGTTATGACGCAATATCAATTAAGAAGGGTACAAAGGCTGCCGGCGTGAAATAGAAAAGTGATTAAAGTTTAATTATTTTTGAGATCCAATATTTATAAGGTATCTGTGCGAGCCATTACTTTGCAGACATATAGATAAGCAGTTTTATAAAATAAAACAGGGGGCACATGAATTTTAGCGGCAAAATGGACGTACAAATTAATGTACAAGCATTCCTAGGCTAAAATTTAAAGTAGGTAATTAAAACAATTTTTTTTTGTTGAATTAAACGGGATAGGAATAAGTAATACTGAAAAATTAAAATGAATATGTATAGGTACAAGTACCAAGATATAACATGATATAACTTAACATATTAAAGATATTATAAATATTAGACTAGTGGAGACCACGGACTGGCAAGCGCAGCAGCGTGGGACGTCCACCAACGAGATGGATGGACGATTTGGTGAAGGCCGCAGGTTCAAGGTGGATGCAAGTCGCTTCCAACCGTATAGGTAATGATTGGGCATCAATGAGGTAGACCTATGTCCAGCAGTGGACGTCCTACGGCTGAAATGATGATGATGATTAGACTAGTGAAAAAAAATGTTTTTATATCTTAAGTTATTGCCAACTAAAAAACCTAAAAGAGTTTTAGTTTGCTTTACCCTCAGCTTTTCTGACTAGCTGTAGAACAGAAATCTGAGCTTTACTACATTTTAATTGGTACCTATTCTTGTAATAATATTACATATTATGTAATATTTTGTGGTCCTTATTAAGGTATACACCTTACTTACTTTCACCCCACTTTCATCATACTTTTTCATACAAAAAACGCGGAAAATATAAAAAAAACAGACGGACAGACAGACGGACAGCGGCGCCTCAGTAATAGGGTCCCGTTTTTACCCTTTGGGTACGGAATCCTAAAAATATTAAAGCATGGAAATATTTTTGAAATAAACTATTGTTATTATTAAAATTAAAACCGTAAATTCCGGCCATCTTTAAAGTATTTCCATTAGTAGTCTACAAAGTTTTACAAAATAAAAATATAACGTTCAACTTTAGATATTCCAGCAAAATATATTTCATCTGGTAGTGTAACGTAGGTAGTTTAACTGTTAGTTTAGTTATAAATCAGCCTGGTAACATCTCTTAGGTAAAGCCAACAATAACAGTACTTGGTGTTGCTAACATCGCTCGTGCAAGGCTGACAAGGCTATTACATGCATGCAAATTAAGGTAAGGTAAGCTAAGGTAAATGTGGTAATGAGAGTAAATAGTTCATGAATACCTTGTATTACGTACCTGGGTATTTAGGTAAGTTTTTAATGCTTGTAGGTGCGTCTCCTGAGGCTCCGTAGAATAAGACAGTAGATTGATATTAAGGTACACGAGGGTAAACTCACTTTTTTTCCCATACAAATACACAGAGTATCGTAAAAATAAGAGGAAATCTCAACTTTTCAAAACGTTATTACACCAAAAATATTAAGTTATGACAAAAGCCGTAAAACAAAAAACATTTGTTTAAGTGGTAGGAGTTAAGGGTTAAAAAGATGCTAGTAAATTACAAATAACCCTGTAGTTACTGCACGTTCCCTATAATACTTTTTCTCACAAGAAAGTAACTTTTTCTCACAAAAAAGTAACTTTTTCTCACAAAAAAGTAACTTTTTCTCACAAAAGAAGAAACTTAACGATTTCTCATGAAAAATAAACTTAAAAAAAAAACTAAAAATCTTGAAAAAAACGTGGAATCGAACCGAGGTCGGCTGGATCCGCGACCACCCGATTTCTAATGTGCCATTATGATCTATTCTGCTGGGTATGTATTATAATACCGAAGTACGAAAGACCGAATGTATTAAAACATCGAATGGGTCAAAAGACCGACACGATTTTTTTCTGAAACCGTTAACTTTTTAAGATTGTTATAAAACAAACCTAACCTAACCTAATGGGTTCTGTATGATGCCGTTTTAATAAATTCTGAAAAGTTTACGGTTTCAGAAAAAAATCGTGTCGGTCTTTTGACCCATTCGATGTTTTAATACATTCGGTCTTTCGTACTTCGGTATTGTAAAACACACCCATTCTGCTCGAAGCCGGCGAAATTTAGCTTTTTATTCTAATGCAAACAAAAATAGCCGGAAAACACGAGTAAAAGCGATTTTCTGAAAATGAAACATAGCTAGATCAGTTTTTCATCCCCGAAAACCCCCACATACCAAATTTCATCGAAATCGTTGGAGCCGTTTCCGAGATCCTGATTATATATATACATATATATATATATACAAGAATTGCTCGTTTAAAGGTATTAGATATATATATACATATAAATATACAAGAATTGCTCGTTTAAAGGTATTAGATAGATAGATAGATAGAATGTCTTCGCTGGTGTGGAGATCAACATAAAAGTTATTAAATCACTGGAAAATTTGCATTACACGTACATATATTTGGCAGTTGTTCTTCGCCCATATTTACACTATTTAGTAAGAAAAATTACGTAATTTGCTTTACATTGCTAGGCCGTGAATCGACCAAATTAGAAGTATTCGCCTGAACGCGGAAATGTACTGCAACTTACACATTTTTTCATACAGTGTAAGAGCGGGGTCTTTTTATACTTTACATAGAAAGCACGCTAGGTTTTGCGAGGATATATTTATACTAGCTGTTGCCCGCGACTCTGTCTCCGCAGAATAGGGGTATAAAAAATAGCCTACTACCTATTCTCAGACCTACCAAATATAGAAAAAAAAGTTTCGCAAAAATCGGTCAAGCCGTTTCGGTGGAGTTCGATAACAAACACCGTGACATGAGATTTTTGTATAATAGAAGATTTAGAAAAAAATCCGAAATATTACTACAGATCTAATTTCTTAAGACCGTGACACAAGCTACTCCCTTTACTTACACACGCCGTTATCGTGCTCTTTGAAGTTTGAAGTACCACTCCTTGCGTCTGGCGAGACTCAAAAACTCCCCTCTGAAACTTCAAACGTTCCGATTCGCTTTTACACCTTAAAGTGGGTAGTTAGAAACCTAGACTCAAGACTGTATGACATCTAGGTGTGGCCCTTTGATAAGGCCCCTAATTATTTTTGCGAGGTGTTTCTTTAATAAGCTGGTTCTAGTCGCTAATGATCGTGTTTGCGGGTTGGGATGTCGAAGGCGCAAACATCTCGCGAATGAAAGAAGTAACTCAAAATCTTGCTTGCTACATTCAATTCATTTAGGTACTTTCTTTATCAAAGCCATAGCCTACTGGTTAGATCCGGCCTGCGGCCTCTGAAGCAGAGGATCGTGGTTTCACACCCGGTTTTGTAACATTAAGTTTTTCAAATTCATGTGTAAAAATTACAATTGAAATCAGTCACGAGCTTTGCGCTGATGGAAAATATATCCCTCTATATTATATATAGTCCTCCTTATCGGTTTTGATGATGGCGACTCCACTCTTCTATAAATTAAGACGCCTATCATGGGCTCTCATATGGCTGGCTAGGCCGAATTTACTTTTAAATACTCTCCTACACGCGTGACAGTACAGTTGCCCAGCTGAGTTGTATGTATACGTGTAGGAGAACTTAGGTCTCTCTTTACGTAAAATATGTATAGTGAGGGAAACTGTTGAGAAGAAAGTCAATGGTGTGTGTGAAATTCCCAATCCACACTTCAACCACAAGCCTTCTCATTCTGAAACGTACCTATATAGGCTGGGATGATGATGCTACTCTAATCTCCGCAATGTTTTAGTATATTGTGTTTAGTTTGTCTAATTTCAAACCTCCTTAAAATAAGATCCTTATAATTCTTTTTTCAAATGGAACATTTAAGAAATTACCTCAATACCACAAAGCCCTTTCAAATGTGTCATTATCGCACATAAAGCATAATCACACTTTCTGTCAGATTCCTGTAGGTACTGTGAAATAATTAGGATCTTTCTAATTAAAAGACGAGCACGAGCGCCAGTATCTCTTCATCCCCTTGTTCTATGTGTAATCCTTTCCTTTGTTTTGAAGATCCCTCTAAGGATTTTGCGAGATGTAATTGAATTTGCGGGAAGAGAATTTTTAAGTCTTAGAACCAACACTATCTTACTTCAGATATGTGTGTTCCCGATTTTTGTATTTAATTTTACGGATTTTGCGTTCATAATTTATCATCATCGCAGCTTATATACGTCCCACTGCAGGGCACAGGCCTCTTCTTAGAATGAGAGGGGGTGAGCCATAATTCCGTCACTGGTCCAGTGCGGATTAAAAATTTGACATTTTAAAATTTATAATGTAATTTTGTACACGAATTTTGAGAAACTCAGAAGTGCGAGTTCCGGATCTAACGCATGCTCCTATGCTTGAGAGGCCAAAGCACTAGCAACCAATAGGGCTACAATACAATACAAATAAAAATCTGCTAGAGAATGGAATTGGCTCCCGTCGTCTGTATTTCCTGATAAATACAACCTGGGTCTCTTCCAGGCTAGAGTGAATAGGCTGTTACTGAACCAGTGAGGTACACCTTTGGCTTCATCTACACTTTTCAACAGGTGAGATAGTGGTCAATCACGGGTCAGGTTTTATGTAAAAAAAAAAAAATATTCTTTATTGATCACCAAAAACAGTACAGTAACATTACAAAAATAAAAATACCAAACTACCTACCTCAAACTACTGGGCTACCTAATTTATTCTATTAGCTAGACATGAGGCAGCGTATCAAATCAACCCAAGTTCAAGCAAAAGGAACTGGCGGAGCTGTGTATATAACATTACACAAACTATTTGGAGCCACTTGCCCCCTTCATAACTCAAAATCTATTTATTTAACATAAACACACCAAATTCAATTTAATAATTTATTTTTTTAAATAACAAACACTGTTGTAGCCGAGGGAACAAAAAAATAGAGTTCAATATTTGTTTATGATATTATTTGTTCCTATAAATAGATTTCAGAATTATCTGCAGAACTTGGCACCCATTTACATCTCAATCGTTTTGTCGGTGAAATCCACAATGAAGCATATTTGTAGTATTGAACTTGGTTAACATTTTTCACATTTATATTTTTGGTGGGACTTTAATAATACTGTTACAAGAACAAAGTCAAAATCAGAGCAAAAAACTTAAGTGACATGGATTTTTTTTCATTTTTTTTTTCAGAATTTGTATGGTATCAGGTTATCGTTGAGCTTTGGAACATCAAAGTCAAAGTCGATATTCTTTATTCAATTTAGCGATCAATTGATACTCCTATGTATGTCGAAAAATCTACCACCAGTTCGGAAAAACCCTGTTGAGAAGAACATCGTGTATGACTCCTTGGACATGGAAAATCCTAATTATAAAAACAGCTCGTGCGGTACTAAAGTGTGACTGAATTGTCCCGTCAAATAAGATAGAACATTAAAATAGTGATCCCTAAGTAAATGTTTATCTGTCGGATTGCTGTGATTCAAGGTGGCACAATGAATTATGGTGACGTTGACATATTACTTGCGGCAAACAACGCCAGTGGGCCGTAATCTTTTAGAAGACTTGTGAATTTTTGACTTCCACTCAGATGGGATTCAAGAATCCGGATATTGATAGATTGATTGTTGTTTTTGTAAGTTGTTGGCGGGGAAATAAAGCTGGCGCTTGTTTGGTGGGAGATGTAGTGTGTCAGGAGAGTAATGTTGTGTGTTGATATACACTATTGGATCGGAAGCTGCTGACAGCTATCCATAATGCACGGAGGGATATTACATTTACAACGCGTAAAAAATGATCTCTTTATAAAAGTTAAACTAATTTTTTTCTGGTTTAAAGATCTAATTTTCGTATGTGATAGATTTGGAAATGCATAAAAAAATTGAAAAGAATATTACTTAGGTACTGTTAAATAAGAAATAATATTTATTTATTTAATTTATCACATCATGCATAGACTGCGAACTGAAATTGAATTTTCATTTTTCTAATTGCACAAAACTTTCATAGCATTCAAAAATTTTCATTGTTTTGTCATCTCTGAGCTAGATTTCCAGAAGTTTTTAATGAAGAAGTTAAAAAAACTCACGAGCGGTAGAAACGAGCTTTTTTAAGCTCAGCTTGCAATTGGATTAACATTTAATCTATGCGAGTGAGACTTGAATATCTTTTGATGTCGAGAACTGCTACTTCATAATTGGACAAGCTGGAGTGAAGTGAAATAAATGAAACGTTTTGCGCTCTGCGTTTGGAATTTAGCATAAAACTTTATTTATATTTACTATGACAACAAATTTGTAATTCGAGAAATAATTTTTTTTAGCAACAATTAAAAAATAAAAGCTTGTAAAAAACCGGACAAGTTCGAGTCGGGCAACGAAAAAATTGTTCTTTTTTTGTACTGTGGAAGCCTCTTTAGAATTGAAAAATTACAAATATTGACACTGAGTTAATATTGATGAATGTTTTTTTGCCCTTAAAACCAGCCAAAATAGCTGATTGACTTTCGTTACCAATCCTAGCAAAAACTAGCTTGTACAGTCAGCAACAAAAATATGAATACACCCAAATTACCAATAATATGCATCCACGACTCTATTACCAGGGCATAAAGGCGTGTATACATATTTTTGGTACTTTAAGTGTGTTCATATTTTTGTTGCTGACTGTATTATCTTGATTGATCTGATAAAGCTTTTTCATCGGTTTTTAGGGTTCCGTACCCAAAGGGTAAAATCGGGACCCTATGATTGAGGCTCCGCTGTCCATCCGAATGTCCGTCTGTCACCAGGCTGTATCTCATGAACCATGACAGCTAGACAGTTGAAATTTTCACATACTATTATGTATTTCGGTTGCCGCTGTAACAACAAATACTAAAAAACAGAACAAAATAAATGTTTAAGGGGGCTCCTATACAACAAACGTGTTTTTTTTTTGCTTGTTTTTGCTCGATATTGATAACGGCAACAGGACGCTTGAAATATTCACAGAATATTTAGTTACCTATATAATATTAACTTTTAAAATAAATAATTAAATTAAAATAAATCACGTATTTGAGAGGGGCTGCCATACAGCAAAATGCCTGCTGAATGCAATAAGGGCCGAAGTCAAAAATTTCGGTTTTTAGGGTTCCCTACCTCAAAAGGAAAAAACGGAATCCTTATAGGATCACTTTGTTGTCCGTCCGTCCGTCTGTCAAGACCTTTTTTATCAGGAACGCGTGGAGGTATTAAGCTGAAATTTATATCAAATACTCAGGTCTACTGTCCTTTGGAGCTGTGAAAAAATAAAACTTCTAAGCCAACGCAATCAAAAGATACAGCCATTTATGCCGCAAATTTTCGACACTCGCAAGGGAATCAAAACTTACAGGGTACTTCTCGTGAACTCAGAATCTTGAAATTTGGTACGAAGCAAGGCCTTATAGCACAGATAAAGGAAAAATTGCGAAAAGGATTTTTTTGTTTGTCTGCCTGTCTATATCAGTAACCAATCTACAATGATCCCTCACTGCGCACATCTTGCTTAGGAGCAGGGATCTGCTAAGACTGGATGTTTATAGATACATATAAATTTGTACTGAACCCTCGGTGCGAGAGTCCGACTCGCACTTGGACGGTTTTTGAGTTTAATCCGGAATCGTGTAATAATTTGCTCCTTTTACCATATGCATTAAAGACCTTTATCAAAAGTATACTGTAAAGACCCATAGAGGGCACAAGTGCCCTTCTTGCACTATGCTAAATCAGCTATCCTGTTCATGCATTAAAGGCATAATTTCAGTTATGTGCCTTTACTGCACGATTTTTCGAAATTTTTGGGAATCAAACCCGGGACCTCAAGCTTCGTAGTCAAGTTCTCTAACCACTAGGCCATCTGGTCGTCTGTCACTGACAATTGTCACGTTGGTGGAGTAGAACCCTGTATGTCAAGTTTCGTCCTAATTTTGCGTGACTGACTAACAAACTTCTAAATATCTTAATATCTTCACAGACATTCTCATTTATAACATTAGTAGGATCATCTTATTAACAACTAAGGAAGTCAACAACCCGAACATCTAATTTCACATAAAAATCACTCCAAATTCACCATAACTGTGACACCGCCAGGAGTTCAAAGTAAAAACTGAGCCGATATCACTCGATATTTTGATTAAATTGCCGGTTGAATAAAAAATACTTTCGAGACTCCTATTCCCAGATCAATGTAAAAGTTAATTGGAATGAATTGGAACTTGAATTTGTAATTGAAAGATTACTTACAGGTTCGATTCTCGGTTGGAGAGCGACAATATTGGCAAGATTGGATCCGATGACGGGATGGAATATTTATTTTTAATGGGATTCTATTGACTATGTGAAGTTTTGTTCAAGGAAACTTTTGCCAACTAGGGCATGGGTTCAATCAACAGTGGATATTTATTTAAGAGAGGTTTTTTGTAATTGGTGTCATTGTTTTGAATTGAATTCATTTAAATTTAAATTAAATTTAACTTGTAATTGCATTTGAAGTTTAATTTATTTTATTTAGTAATATAATTTGGAAATATGTAATTCAATTTAATTGTTACCTATGTTTAATTTCATTTTGTGTTACATGTTTTCATTACAAATTACTTAAATTTTTGTTTTGTGCTGACTGACTAACTCATCACGCTTTACCCAAAGTTTTAAATTAAAATTATTTTCGTGTACCTAATTATTGATTTAGTTTTCTTTAAGGAATTCCCGTGTAATTTTGGGGATTCGCGGAATTCAGTTGAACATCGGTATTTACCGCAGATTTAATGTTCCACGTGTGCCACGCCGTGGGAAGCTAGTACAAAAACAAGAATATATTTGCTAGGAATTGTCGTTTAAACGGTTTACAACATTCTGTACGGGAACGCGCACCCAAAAGGAGTGTTCTTTAATAAAACCTAAAAAACTCAAGTTTCTAAGAAGCCCTTTCACGAATTCCCCCTCACGACCTTAATAAAAACGCAAAATAAACAAAATATCCCAGAAACGGCCAATCCGCTAACAGCATTCCCCATGAAACCCCCGGTTTAGAAATATTTTCAAAGCCGACCGCCACAGAAATGAAAAACAAAAAATAATCTTAAAAATATTTTATTACTAAACTGAGAATGGATTTGTTCGAAACATTCGGACATTATGTACCTCGACCTAATAATATTACACGTATAAATCTTAATTTAGTGCTTATGAATGTGTCCCGCTGTACTTTAAATTCCATATTTTTACTATAAATCCATCTCTGCAGTCAATTCATGGTCTTGTTATTTATGAAGCCAAACAACAAAGTTTCTTTTGCCATGTAATAATGAAAGATTTTTTTTTTCACAAGTGTTTGAATAGTAGATATAAACTCCTTATTATGCATAAAATGCTTATTATCCATATTATTTTTAAGATTGCATAAGCTACACTCTAGGTCGACAAAGTTATCATGAAGGATACCGAAATTAAATAATGCGGGTGTTCGTTTGTAAAATATTAAGTCTACAAAATGATTAGGATTTTTTGGAACTTTTTACTGCAAATGAAATTAATTTGTGTCCTAGTAGGTACTTTTCAGAGTGCCATTTCTAAGTTATCAGATTTTATTAGCATTCCGAACCTCAAAAGCAAAAAACCTCATAGAATCACTTCACTGCCGTCTGTCCGTCTGTCAAGACTTTTTTCTCAGAAAAACGTGGAAGTAACCAGTTAAAACTAATATTGCATACTCGAATCCGCAATCCTTTGAGTTCTTCTCTTTGGGGAAGGCATTTTTTGTTCTGCAATGAATGCCTTTTGGCTGATATGATGTGATCATGATAAAGTTTTTAAACTACTCTAGATTGTTCACGCCGCATTTGTATCGCTGCCTGCATTAGACCGGTTTCCCCCACGAATATCACTCTTCCTAGATGCACGGTGGCTCAAAGTGAAAACTGCCTTTGATGTGAAAAGCCACTTGAATACTGTCTCGCCTCGCACAATGAGACATTAGCGGGGCTCGAGATCTCAGAGATGAGCTATCAAGGTAGCACGAGATTTTTTATGGGCTCTTTTTATAATACACGGGGATTAAAGGTTTGAAAAAGCTGATTCTAAGTTATACAGATTTATACATAAAGTACTGATGCCCGCTGCTTCATTCCCGCTGAAGTAGATTAAAACGTATTTTCCAGTGGGAATGAGATATTTCCCGATGTAGAAAGTAGCCTATGCCATTTACCAGTCCTTTATCTATGTCCATACAAAAAATCACGAAAGTCCGTCGCTCAGTTTCGACGAGAAAGAAGGATAAACAAACAAAAAAACATACATTCACCTTAGTAAGTATTATGAAATATCCTAAGATTTATGTTAAACCAGCATTAAAAATTCTCATTGAAATTTCCAAAAATTAAAACGTGGTTTTCATTTAAGTTGTAGTATTAAAAATATTCAAAACAAAAGTAATAGGATTAAAGATTTTAATCAAGAGAGTTTAACTCTATCACCAAGTGAGCATTTCTCTCAAAGCTCGTTCATCTTGTTTTGACTTCAAATGTCAAAAAAAAACTGAAAACTTTGGGATATTGTGTCTTTTAGGCTGTTCCATTCATCCATCTCTACCTGCATATATTTTGCAAATTGGGAGTCAAAATAAAAGATACTGTTTAACCTGTCTGTGGGTGTGAGAATGAACTTGTTAAAAGTTCAACACGCGTTAACTATCATTTTGTGTGGTGTTTGTAACAGTTGAGTCTGTATGACATGTGTCAATTAACGTGAAAGTGGAAGATAGCATTTCCTTATTGAGGCACACAGATATAGCTGTGTCTTGCACGTGTGCAGAAAAGCAAGGTACTTAAATAGGTTGAAGATCATTGATGACCTCCGTAGAATAACGCTGGAGTCAATCGATAATTTAAAAGTCGTAATTTCTAGCGACAAAGTCACTTGGGCAACACAGCGCAAAACGATTTTCAACTACCATTTCGTTCCTCCGTGTAACGCTTAAGAAAAATGAGGTAAAGCAAGTCACTATAGCACTCTGCTATAGCCAACACTGCTTTTATCATAATGGAAGTTTGCTACCATTATTCACAGTTCATACTGTACCGGCGCAGTTAGTTCTGCTATTAATCTTTTAGTTATTAGTTTCAAGACGTGCTAATTTTTCAGCTGCCCTGTTCATTGACAAGCGAACGCTTGAAAACAAGCTACAGTATTTTAAGTATGTACGTATTACTTAATGAAAATAACTCTGCTTTCTGTTGTTGCTTGTTAACTTCGACTAAGTATTTTTTGTATATTTTCTATTTCTATCCTGTCGTTTTGTCCCTGAGTTACAAAATAAGGTAGTAATAATAAAATGACTGGAGTCTTTTAATTGGCTTGATAATACATTATTACGTATCTGTTTATTATGTTGCATCCCAGCCTATAAATATACGTCTCACTGCAAGGCATAGATCTCCTCTCAGAATGAAAGGGCTCGGGCCGTAGTTCCCACGCGGGCCCAGTGCAGATTGGGAACTTCACACAAACCATTGAATTTCTTATGCAGGTGTATGCAGGTTTTATTCTTCATCCTTCATCGTATTATGTTTCTATGTTTTATAATATAACAAAACTCGAATATTGAGTTTTAAATTAAAAAAAATTCCATGCAGTCTTCTACACTTTATAAAAACGAGCTATGTTTTAACACCTTCACAATATCGAAAAACTGCTAAAATAGATAAGCATCAATACGTTAATTTATCCTTAAATAAAATCTTAAGCGGACTTTTTTTTCAATACAAAGTTCGTGTCAAAAGTGAATGCGGCTTTAGTGTTGTCAACAATCACACCAGGGGGGCTACTACGAAATTCGAAGTTCGTAACGCGCCGTTCCTTTCTCACTTGTATTTAATACTGTTAACGTGAACAGAAAGGGACGATACGTAGTTCGAAAATCGAATTATCGTAGTACAAGGCCAGTCTACCATGCGCCTGTTCAGTATTCACCGCAAAATCTTTAAGCCGACTCAGACACAAAAGCTTCTCACGTTACGCGCCCAGGTTTAATTAGATCCAGGCTCTCACACTGATTAAAAGTGGGATGTAAATCGATGGCCTATATCCTGGAGGGTATTCGAGCTGCATTGTTGCCAGTCCAATTACAAACACAATGCTGTACAGAGTTTTTAAGTGATCTCCATTGACGTGGCGGCATCGGAATGTAAGTAACACTGTGAGATTTTTCGGGGCACTCGAAACTAGAGCGTAAATAATTCCCAAGCAATCTTAGCCGCTATAATTTTCCTTGTAAATTTAATATATTTACTACCATTTTAAATTTTTTCAAATTTTTCCACCCAACAATTTAGATTTTAGAGGGGGGGACACGGTCGATTTTAATGAAAATTTTCAATTTAAAGTTGAATATTTCGCAAACAAATCACTGAATACAAAAATCATGTTAAAAACCCCCCAATGGTTTTAAAAGACCTATCTAACGATACCCCACACTATGGGGATAGTAGAGAAAAAAAAATCACCCCACTTTACGTCTATGGGAGGTACCCTAAAAAAAAATTTTTTAGTTTTTTTTTATATAATCACTTTGTCGGCGTGACTGATATATAGGGTTGGGACTTTTCGATGCTCGACGTGGTTCTAGAATCCACGGAGTCGTCATTATGTTAAAATATTTTTTTCGAAGTCAAAGTCAAAGTGTAATAACCTAACCATAAAAATTTAATTTTTAATACAAGCTTTTTTTGCTGATTGTACTTACATTGTCACCCAAACTACATTCGCATACCAAATTTCAAGTCGATGCTATTAACTGTTGAAGAGCTCCGTCCTGCGGAGACGATCCTGGCTGGAGTACCAGGATGTCACTGCTAGATTATTGTATTGTCACGCGATTTACATAAGTCAATCTGACTACTGGAAGTTGGTCAAATTTAACATGCAAGATTCTATTACAGACAGACAGACAGACAACGGGACAGGTGAAACTAAATAAAAGCTTGTAAAAATAAAGCATTTTATTAGATGTCATACATGATTTATGCTGTGTGATAAACACGTTACCTATTATAACTGCAATTAATCTATCTATATACATATAATAAATATGTAACAAGTCGGTGTCTGTACATTGAAGATATTTGAGAAAAACTGTCACTAGGGCTATTTACTAGCGCAATAGAACCCAAAACAATGATTTTTAGAATTATTGTCTGTTTGTCTGTGCGTTTGTGCGCGCTTATCTCAGAAACGGCTTAACCTAGAAGATGCGGTTTTCACTAATATGTTGGTATTTTCTTGAATTAACATTTAGTGTTTGTTTCATTTGAATCGGTTCACAAATAAGAAAGATACGTCTATTTGAAGAATTTATAGAACAGTTTTTAGAAGTAGTGACTTGGGAGTAGGTGCGGTGGTGAATGTGAACGCGGGAGTGCGGGGGGGAGGTTCGGTGGGGGTCAGTGAGGGGGGGGGGGTTGCGGGGGGTGCGGGGGGTATTTTTTTTATATTGAGGAACTAAGGAGAGCCATAATTGATGAAAAAGCAAATTGGATAAAAAAATAAGCTGCCCAAATTACTAATTCCACGCGGACGGAGTCGCGGGCAAAAGCTAGTTTTATAATAAATATATTAAACACAAGTCACAGTAGTTCACAGGTGACGCGATATGCATATACATATATAATTGACTTAATTATGCATCCCCTTTGATAGGCATTTGTGTTGTGACAGACTACTGACATCTAATAAAAAAACACCAGTAATAAATTGACATTTTTAACTCGCTGTGTTTTGTACGGATGCAGCTGCTTACATGATCGCCGCTGGAAAACTTTTGAAGAAAAAGCATACTAATTTGAAGCATGTTACTTGTCTAGCTCATGCCTTTCATCGAGTTTCAGAACAAATTAGGTCGGAGAATAAACTTGTAAATACTTTGATTACAAATGTAAAAAAAAATATTTTTAAAATCACCACAACAAGTGAGACTTTTCAAACAACTGGCTCCGAACGTACCCTTGCCACCCGAACCTGTAATAACTAGATGGCGCACTTGGCTAACTGCAGCGTTCTATTACAGTACGTATTTTGAGGACATAAAAAATGTTGTTGCAAACTTAAATTCGAAAGATGCCATATCTATTAAAAAAGCTAAAAAGGTTTTTTCAAACAACAATTTAAGAAGTGAACTTGATTTTATAAAAAATGCCTCCGAAATAATACCGAAAACTATAACTCCATTAGAGTGTACTAATATTTCTCTCGCTGACTCTTTAAAAGTTGTTGACGAAGCATTTATTGTTTTACAATGGTGTGCTACAGATACTGTTCTGGATAAACTAGAAAAAGTGTTTGATCGAAATCCCGACTACGATACTATACGTAATTTTACCACAACGCACCACAAAGATGACGAATCGGCAAAATTTATTGAGAATACAACTTTAACTTCAGTGGACGTGGAAAGGTCGTTCTCAAAACACAAAAAAGTTTTTGATAAATCCGGAATTATTTTAACCCCGCAGAATATAGAAAAAATAGTAATGATCTATTCTTACTACCATTTAATGATGAAAAAGGAATAGTAATAGATGATGATTATGTTGCACTGATTCCAAAAGCCAGCTCCTCATCGGAGATTTAGAAGTGCAGACTAATATTAGATTGAAGAAGACATTTCTGTTATTGTTACTTAAAGTATTTGTTTTAGTTTATTTTGTTTACTAATAGTAGCGTTTTAGTTATACATACAAGTTAATATGTGCTTATCTACTTAATCTTATTTTAACACATGGCGACACCATGGATTCTAGAACCACGGCGAGCATCCAAAAGTCCCAAGCCTAAATTAATTATAAAGATTTATGATAATTTAATTGCACTATATTATAATGTGTTAATTTTACGATTTTTAAACGTAACTATTGTAAGGTCGCGGGTAAGCAAAGTAATTGTTTTAGTTCATTCATATGGACCTCCGCAAAGTAACGCCTGATTCAATAAATTATTTACGATTTTATTTATCTAATACCTATATCGTTTTTTTTTTAGACTTTGACTTTGACTTTGAAAAAATATTTTAACATAATGACGACTCCGTGGATTCTAGAACCACGTCGAGCATCCAAAAGTCCCAAGCCTAAGTGATATATATATTCATGCCAAATTACAGCTTTCTACTACTAACAGTCTCTGAGCTTAGCCGCGGATGGACAGACAGACAGACAGACGGACAGACATGGCGAAACTATAAGGGTTCCTAGTTGACTACGGAACCCTAAAAATCGCTCATCCTACTAAAATGTTATATTCGTAAATGAGGAAGTTATATTTGTATGTTTGTTAGTCTATCATGCACGAATATGGATAATGGCTTACAGATAGAAAAAATCTGGATTCAGACAAAGGTTACTTAATATCCCCGTAATTCCCTTGGGATTGTATTTCAACTTTAAGTAAGAATAAAGAGCGCTGTCTTTAAACGTTGAGGTAGATATCCTTTAAGATGACATATTAACTTCGTCTAAATCAATAGATGGCGTCGTTTGATCGAACGGTAAAGTCAAAGCCAAATTCAAAGCCAAATTATTTAGGCATCAATTGATGCTTCTATGAACGCCGAAGAATCTACTACGTTCGGAAAAACCCTGTTGAGAAGAGTAATGCTTTAAAACTGTTGTCGTAGCCTTTTTTCGAGCCAAATTCTAAAGCGGGCAAAGCCACTGGTTCACGCTAGTATTTAAATAAACACTCAAGACTTAATCAAGACATAAATATTGTTAAAAATTGCCTAGTCAACTTTTTGGCCACGTTGGCGTTGCGGTTATCGCGGTCATAAGTGGGTCGCTGCAATGAAGGCGAAACGTAAAGGTAATTAGGTATTTAACAATATTTTAGTCGAGATTAAGTCTCAGGTAGGTTATTAAGTATAGATATAAAATTGCTAATCAAGAATAGGGATGTTGACACCACCAATCAACTGACATACTTTTTATGAGCTGTCAAAACACAAACTCACTCACTCACTCGGTCACTTGTTCGCCAACTCAATCAACTAACTATTTATTTGTTTTAAAGCAACAAAAGATTTAATTTTGCATTTAATCGAAAATTAATCTGGTGGTAGGGTTTTATTCAACAGAATGCTATAATAAACCTACCACCGTTTTTTTACATAAAACAAAAGGCCCACAAAGGAAGTCGTTATAAAAAAAAGTTAGAAATTTTTCTCGTGCCACTGCTTAAGACATAGGACATAGGTAACATAGCTTTCAAAAATACGTACATATAGACTTGACTGCCTATTATGCTGATTGAAAAACAAAACCAGTCAAGAGCAAGTCACGTTCACGCAAAGGGGTTCAGTCCCTGACAAGATCATAAACTGTGAAAGCACCAGATCTGATATTGCTCTTACAAAGAGACAAGTTAGTAAGAGTGAAAGGTAGAATAAAATAAAGAGTTTGTGTGTTGTATGAAGAAAGTATTTTTAAAAATACCTATCCCATATAAATAGGCTAAACCTGATAGATAAACTCATTTTCATCCAGGGAAAGTGCTAAATTCCCGCTGGACGCAGATGAAAAACAGCTATGTACTTATCTTAGTAAATTTGTAATCGCAAAATATACTTTAAACGTATTTTACATTTTATTTTATTTAGTTTATTTTCTGAGCATAGCCCTCTCCTTCGCCCTCTGAGTGACTTTGAGCTTTCTTATGAGGCCCATCGTTAGCGGTCACGTCTCGGTGCCATATATATATATATCTCTCCTGGCCGATTTCGGCTACAGCGACTGCTAAACTGTTGGACAAGGGCTGCGGTTGTTTGCCCTTTCATGTGCCCTTAAATGGCTACAGTAGCCAATTTTATTCCTAAACGTACGCGAACAGTGACAGCACGTAAGGATACCATCAACGTAATGATAGAGGATAGCTGCGGGTGGTTTAGCCTTCAGGGCGTCACGCTTCGTGTCCAGATCGGCCCGCCTCCGCACCTCGTATTCAGTCACCTTGTCATTTACAAACCGCCTCCATTCGGGGCGGTGGCTTGCCTGATCCTCCCAGTGAGAGGGATCAATATTGCACCTTTTCATGTGTCTTTTCTGAACGTCCTTGTATCGCAGGAACTGGCCGCCTTGTTTCCGCTTGCCATTCTGGAGTTCAGAAAAGAAGATGCGCTTAGCAATTCTCACTTCAGACATCCGCGAGACATGTCCACTCCACCGAAGCTGACGCCGCATCAAATAACTTTCCACACCTAGGACGTTCGCCCGGCGAAGCACATCGGTGTTCCTCACCCGATCCGTCCACTTGATGTTTAGGATGTCACGCAGGCACTTAATGTGGAACCTGTCTAGCGTGCGTATTTGGTGGCGGTATAGCACCCAGGTCTCAGAGGAATAGAGGAGATTGGGGAGAACAATCGCTAAGTAGACGGAGATTTTTGTCGCCAACCTGAGATCATGTGAATGGAATACCTTGAGTCGCAGTTTACCGAACGCAGCCGCTGCTAACGCAATGCGGTGGTTTATTTCAGACTCAAGGTCACACGTTGCTGTGATATTGCTGCCCAAGTACTTAAATTTCTCCACCTGGTTCAGCCTCATCTCACCGAGAAAGATTTCTGCAGGGTTATTAGCACCATTCCAGTCCATTGCCATAACTTCAGTCTTGGTCACACTGATTTTTAGACCAAAACGGCAGCATGCACTGTGTAAGTCTGAGATTAAGGTCTGAAGCCCATGAGGAGAATCGGCCACGAAACAAAGATCATCGGCATACAAAATCTCCGTGATGACTGCATGGGAAACCTTGGTGCTCGCTTTCAGCCTCGATAGGTTGAAAATACCCCCGTCGGTCCGGAAACGTATACTTATGCCATTCGAAGACCGTTCTAAAGCTTCTCCGACAGCAACCGCAAAGTACAGTGCAAACAGGGTCGGCGCAAGGACACATCCCTGCCTGACACCGCAGCTTACAGAAAAGAAGCCTGACTGCTCACCATCAACAGTTACACAGCAAGTCATCTCATCATGCAGGAGTCGAATCATGCGAACAAACTTCTCAGGACATCCAATTTTTAACAATATGGTCCATAAGGCTTCGCGCGGCACACAGTCAAAGGCCTTCTCCAAATCAACGAAACACAAATACAGGGGTCGACCCTGTTCACGACTCTTTTCTTGCAGTTGACGAATTGAAAATATTGCTTCGCACGTCCCTCTGTCTGGACGAAAACCAAATTGTGTCTCAGGCAGTAATTGCTCTGACACTGGAATAAGCCGGTTCAAAAGAATTCTGGCAAATACTTTTCCCGGCACGGAGAGTAGTGATATCCCACGGTAGGAATCGCAGTCGGAACGGTCCCCCTTATTTTTATAAAGGGCCTTTATACAAGACACTCTAAAGTCAGGGGGTACTCTCTCCTCGCTCCAAATACGCTCAAATATTTGCCAAATACAAGAGTGTAGCTGCTCACCACCATACTTTAGCAATTCTCCAGAGATGAAATCGACACCAACTGCCTTTTTATTCTTTTGTTCTGTGATGGCTTTCACTACTTCAGCAAGAGTTGGCGGCTCACCCAACGACTCGTGCCTCTGTAAAGGCGGCAAAGAACTGATGTGGTCCAGATCAGCTACTCGATCAACATTAAGCAGAGATTCAAAATGCTCCGCCCAACGACTGAGAACATCCCTCTTTGAAGTTAATTTTACAGCACCGTCTCTAGTTTTCAATGGAACAAAATTCCGCTGGGTTGTACCAGTTAACTTATGTACTTCTTCATAGAAAGCACCAAGCTGGTGGGTGTCAGACAGCCACTGAACTCTCTCAGCTTTCCGAAGCCACCACCCATCCTTTAACTCCCTGGTTAACTTCCTCAGTTCGAAACCACTCTTCCTAATTGCATCAGCTCGCAATTGATGTTCATTGCCTCGCCTAAGAAGATCACGGTGTTTATCAAGTGCCACCATCAAAATCTCGTCATTTTGATCAAACCAATCGTCATTTTGCCGCTTTTTGGGGCCAAGAACTTCATTAGCCACATTTAATAAAGAAGAAGACAGGTATTGCCATTTATCCACCAGTTCACCGTCATTTTCTTTAAAAGCTCTTAAGGATTCATTCAATTTTAATTGATATGATTCACGAAACTCAACAGAGTTCAACCTATCCAAGTCAAGCGATGTTGGTTTTGATTTACAAGACCTACGTGGTAGGCGAAGACGCAGTTTCAGTTTTGAAACAACCAGCCTATGGTCTGTCCAGCAGTTAGCACCGCGCATAACGCGGGTAACACAAACTTGGGAGATATCGCGTCTCCGAGTAATTGCGTAATCAATCAAGTGCCAATGCCTGGACCGCGGGTGCATCCAGGTCGTCTTATACTTGTGCGGTAATCTGAACAAAGTGTTGGTGATGGTTAAGTCGTACTGGGCACACAGAGTCAGGAGCATTCGTCCATTGCTGTTCATATTGCCCACACCATGCTTACCAAGCACGTTTGGCCACGACTCGTGATCCTGGCCAACTCTCGCGTTAAAGTCGCCTAGCAATAATATTTGCTCACTTGGACGGATCTTTCTGAGACATTGGCAGAGCTCTTCGTAAAAACGTTCCTTGATGCTATCTTCATTCCCCATCGTTGGCGCGTATACACTGATGATATTAAGGAAATTATTGTCGTTGAGATGAAGCCTCAGTGTAATAATACGGTCTGAGATGTAAACGGGACATTCTGGCAGCTTCTTAGCAATAGATGTCTTGATTGCAAATCCTACGCCTGCTCGTCGAGGATCGGATTGCGCGCCACCCTTCCAGTAAAAGGTATAACCACCGCCCAACTCAACAACCTGTCCTTCATCGGCTAGTCTCGTTTCACTGAGAGCAGCGACATCAATGTTATAGCGTCCAAGCTCACGAGCCACAATAGCAGTTTTCCTTTCTGGGCATGAATTGCCGTCATTGTCAAGCAATGTGCGTACATTCCAAGCGCCAAAAACCATTTTATATGCATTTTTTATATTTTTGTATCTTCGACCGCAAAAATTGGGGTGCTTGGGCAACCGCGGTTGCTACCCCCCCGCAGTGATGGGACGAGCATTTTTTTGGGACACCTTTTCTAGTCCCCTCCCCGGCTGAACGAGGGGAGCAGTGCCTCCCTGAAAAGGGCTGCTCCGTCACTCAAGGTGCTGCCCAGATCACGCTGTCGCCCCAACGCAGCGCAAAAACGACCACTCTCCTTGAGTCGCCCACGTGCAGGCTTTGGACAAAGCCAGGTGTGCACCACTACCCGACCTCTCTACCGCCGCCCATCGCCGCAGGACTTAAGACTTATTCGGAATCCAACAAACAGAAGCAGTCATTTGCGCGGGACATATTTAAGTGCGTAAGTGGTTGCGCAGGCACAGATGCACTCTCTCGTCCTAGCTCACTTGGGTCCAGTGGAACGGGGGACCGCTACGACTGGAAGTGAGTTCAGATGCAGTCTCTAACCGACAGTTACTCTTGACCTCAAACTGTCGCCCTCGGCCTTCGACATTGCCTTGCTGACTCGCCGTATTGACCAAGATCCATTGCTTATCAGCGTGGTTTGCTTCCTACACCGAGCCAGGCTTCGTGCAGATTGCGGGAGGCGTCCGCAGTTAGACTCGCCCGCCAAAGCGTGCGAGCCCCTCGTCCAGGTTCAGCCCACGTGCCGTCATGGTTTACCGGGGTGTGGCCGCTGCTTGCACACACAGCTTCTTGGAGCCACTGGCGAGAGATTGTAGACCGCTTATACCCCCACGGTGCTCCACCCCTAAAGGGTCGGCCGGTGCAACTTTTAGGGTACAAGACGCTCCACTACACATAAGACCATAAGACCATCACTGGCAACACACACTGGTCAATGACTTGAGACATTGCGGTATATTGGAGATTCTCTGCGGGATCGCATTAGAAATGAAGAAATCCGCGCAAGAATTAAAGTCACCGACAAAGCTCAAGTTCAAGTGGCAGTGGGCAGGACACATCGCGCGTAGAACTGATGGCCTATGGCTATGTCTAGGTAGTCCTCCGACAAGATGGAGCGACGACCTAGTTAAGGTTGCGGGATTGCGTTGGGTGCGGATGGCAGGGGACCTATCTGTTTGGCGAAAAAACTATCTATCTATGAGTTTGTTTGGGGAGGCATTTGTTCAGCAGTGGTCGTCTTTCGGCTGAAATGATGATTTTATATTTTATTTTTAGATGTTTTACAATCTACAAGATTTTATTTAACCTACCGTGTTACTTAGTACGGTAGTATGTACGGGTCAAAGTTTGCAAGTTAAATTTAATATACTTGTTCTGTTACTTAACAAAGTCGCGGTAGCCTAGTGGTTTGACGTATGGGCTTTCAAGTAGAGGATCGTGAGTTCGAACCCGAAGTAAGTTTCTCAGGATAAAATATATTTGAAGCGTACCGTGATTTTTATTGTGACGGAAAACATCGCAAGGAAACCCGCACAAACCTGCGAAGAAATGAAATTGTGCGTGGGCCCAATCCACACTAGGGCCACGTGGTAACTATGGTCCAAACTTTCTCATGCGGAGAGAAGGCCTGCGCCCTGCAGTGGGACGAATATAGACTGCGATGATGATAATGGCGACTAAACAAGCAAACAAAGGGATAAATAAGTGAAACTATAAAGGTTTCGTTCTTCCTTTAGAGGTGCGGAATCCTAAAAACATTGAAAGACCTACAGAGCATGCATTTCGTTATTGAATAGCCAGGTAAATCTATTACGGGATTACATTCTGTTTTCAATGGGGAAAACACATTCATCACCGATGGGTTTTTTTCTTTCACGCAGCAGTGAGCTTTCACTAGATTTGTTTTTGCCTCAAATGGAAGTTGCGTCTTAATACGCGTCTCATACCAAATAAAAAGTAAAGTCAGAATGAACAACAAAGTGTAAAAAATATAACTGTGCCTCACCGTTTACGCGCCTGCGTAACTCCATAACTTAGCGAAGTTTTTTGGCCTCAACTGTATCTGCAAGTACGGTTAACTGTGGTTTTAAAATATAATGCTGACACACACACACACGCACACACAAACACACACACACACACACACACACACACACACACACACACACACACACACACACACGCGCACACACAAATTGACACACATTGAGCGGCGGTGCGGCTGCCGTGCGGGTAGTTCGAAAGACTCGTGCGGCTAAACGAACTTGACACCCTACACTTCAGTTAACTCGTGACCACGGCTGCTGCAATGTGGCCGAAACGTCGAGGTAAATATTAATTGCGTGATAATTCCCGTTTAGTATAGTAATTATGAGTGAAAATCACGAAAGTTTAAAACAGTATACATTGAACAAGTTTACTATAACTTTTCTGAATATTGAGAATGTGAACCATAGGTAGGTATTAAAAATGATGTACTTTAAAAACACGATTACTTTCTTGTAGTTCGTTTTATAGAAAACAAATCCAAAATCGTTTCTAATAAATAAAGTAAACCCTTAGTACGGCGTAAATACTGCACGGCAGGTCATGAGTTTTTGAAAACTATTAAAACTAGATGTGTTCTATACTGTATACACGTTATATTTTTTGAATAATGTATTTTTCTACTAATAAAAAGAAAATACCTAACTACACACGTGGTCTTACTAGCCTATTTTGAGCCGCTGCGCTTCCCCCTTGTCCGTATAGTTAATTGCGTCAATGTTAGTACTCCTTCAACCATCGGACGGGGAACTTGTGTCGCTTGGGCTTACGCACGGCTTTTTTTAAGCCGCTCGCTCTTGGCGGTCGGTGTGACTCATGCACACATACACGAGTGCATTGTATACCTAAAATCGATTAGCGCTAGAAGCTCGGTGGTCGGTGGCCCCTTAGGGCCTACGCTAGCTGACGCGGATTACCCGGAACGAACGCCCGTCGTGCGCGCGAAAAAATTGTATGAACAGCGCTAAGTGGCGCGGGCGCGTGCGACGGATTTTCGGTACATTTTAGACCCGCGAGCGGGCGCACGCGGCGGGCGTCCGCGTCAGTTAGCGTAGGCCCTTAAGGATTTCATTTGTAACCTACTTCTCAAAATAAATCATCTTTCCTAGCTTATATCTCAACACCTAAATCACGCTTTGAAATCGGAGCAAAATTATTATTATTTAATCAAAAAAATAATAATTTAGTGCTTGATTCCATAATGTTTGATATTCTGTTAAATGAAAAATACGAATGTTTGTTCTCAGGACTTGGGTGTTTAATATGTATTTAAGTATATATCTATCTATATTTAAGTATGTTTATCCGTTGCCTAGTACCCATAACACAAGCTTTGCTTAGCTTACTTTGGGACTAGGTCAATTGGTGTGAATTGTCCCGTGATATTTATTTATTTTATTTATTTAAATACTAGCCAATAATTGACTCGCTGTTATTTTTTATATCGAATATTTTTTGCTAGTGAACCCATACATATTTAAACAGAATGTAAAGCGATGAAACCTTTGAATAGCCTTTACTTTTAAACAAACGACGGTAGGAATGCAAATGAGACTGTGCCCGCCAGGACGCGATACTCGCATTGATGACAGAGCATTTGAGTTTACCTATTATCATGATACTCGCAGCTGCGTTCAGACCTGCCTTAAGGAATTGCAGGCTCTTGGGCAGCTAAGAATAAAGGAGTCCGTTCGGAAGTGTTAAAGTGAATGCCATTGACAACAAATACTAATTATAATTATTATATGTACTAAACGGGCCTTATCACGCAAACAATATTTACATCGACGTTTCAGTCACTCCTAGTTGGTTGATAGTCAACTCGTGCCCACGGTCACTGCTACTTTTCGCAACTTTTCACACGACGAACTGGGCTGACTCGTAGTCTTAGGGGTATAAAGGGGATGACAATTTCATTGAATTTGCCGTAGGATGCACCGTTTTCAAGATATTTGTCAATGTTAGGTTAACCTATTATTGAAGTAAAAATATTATTGAAGAAAAATGATACAATTTTTAAATTTCTTTACAAAAAGTAATGATATCCCACCAAAAACATAAATGTGAAAAATGTTAGCCAAGTTCAATACTAAAAATATGCTTGATTGTGGACTTCACCGACAAATGGATTGAGATCTAAATGGGTGCCAAGTTTGGCAGGTAATTCTAAAATATATTTGTAAGAACAAATAACATCCTGAACAAGTATAACACTCTATTTCTTAGTTTTTTCTACTGTAATAGTGTTTTATATTTATAAAATATAAATTCTTAAAATAACTATAGAATAATTTACACAAAGTAGATAACTTATGTTAAATTGAAGCTTAATATTTGACTTCGCTAGTTTTTACCACCAAATCGAATGTAGAAGATGTTGATTAGCCAAATATAAGATGACTCTTATGTGCCATTCTTGTCGCCCGCATCTCGTAACGTTAAAAGAAGACAAAAAGAATCTGTGTCCTTCTGAAGGCAATTTTGAGTACTGTATCTATTCTACAGTCAGCAACAAAATCCACTATTTTTAATATGAATTCGTTGCCGTATTTATTTGTTCGTTATTCGCTGGATCGGCACTGGTACGAGCCAATGCACTTAAAGTTTATTTAAATTGATCGTGTGTCTGAAAACAACTGAAAACACTTTGCTGCTGTGCATCTTGATTAAAAAATATCTATGTATAGAAGGAGCGGGCCAAATTAATGCTTAAGGTGTTTTAAAAATTCACACAACTAACAGGATGAGAAAAAAATCACAACTCTCCTTTTGTTTCGCCAGGAACTTAAGATGAATATATTGTACGTCACGCTTTTTTTACGCACGCCTTTTTTCTTGCTTAAGACGTGTTCGAAGGCGATGGTTGAGCAAAATTGAGATAAAAATGGTTTGTAAACAAGTTAGACACTTTGTTTTTTACTTCGATTCCAAAGAAATTAAACGGTTTATTATTAATATTCATTTACCAGGTTTCTTTTCGATATATGACTTTTGTAGAATAACTTAAAAAAAACAACCAAGTGCGAGTCGGACTCGCGCACTGAGGGTTCTCTAAAATTTTGTAGGTATGTCAAAATATACGCCGTAAACAGCTGTATCTATTATAATCCAGTGTTAGCAGAGCCCTAATTTTAAGTAAAATGTACGCAGTGTGGGATCATTTTATATTGGTATTTCGGGACTCCTTACAAAATTACAAGAGTTCAGTTTTCAGATTTTTCCGTATGCGTACTACAAGCACGGTATTACTTGCCAAATTTCATAGTTCTAGGTTAACGGAAAATACCCTATAAATTTTCACTCCCTCGAGAGTGTCGAAATATAATAATATGTTTTTTGTGGCGCAAACGGCGTATCTTTTTTTTAGAATAACATAGAAGTTTGATTTATTCACAGCTTAAGGGACTGTAGATATGGTTTTAATTTCAACTGGATACCTCCATGCGTTCCCGAGATAAAGGATCTTTACAGACAGATGGACGGACGGACAAAGATATCCTACAAGGATTCCGTTTTTTTTTTCTTTAGAAGTACGGAACCCTAAAAATAATAAATTTTATTAATTTATTTATATAAATCACAGATTATAAGAAAACTCAATTTTAGGAACTTTTATTGTTTGTGGAGCCTGATTGCTTTGGTCTTAAGTCGAAGATTTTAATTTACCTAGTAGAGGGTAAAAAAACATTTTATGTAGTCTACATCTAGAATATAAATACGAATTTTACGAGCATAAAGAGTGAAAAAACATAATGTGTCGCGCAAACGTAGCTGTGTTGCACGTATAGTAGCGGAGTAGCATAGTAAAATACATTGGTTATGGTTGATTTCCTTAAAGTAACTTTTGAACCAATCAATAAGAATCAAAAAGATATAAAAATTAATCAGGAACTTTACATTCAAAATAAAATTATATTGTAAAATCTTCACTGCGAATTTTTCCAGGAACTACAATAAATGACTAAAGTAACTTTCAACAAAAGAAATGTGTGCAGATAAGAAATAGACAGCTGCCTTAATATTTAAGCTCGTTCGTAACTGGAGCTGGCAGGACGAAATAAATCTCGGCACAGATTAACTACGGTGTATTACGAGATCTGAGATAAACGTTGGTTTACACGCTTATTATGGGATATTCATTTAATCTGTGGCTTAAATGTGATTGCTTTATTTTGTACTGACCAAAGAATACAAATAAAGTCTTGATTTACTAAATGGTCCTAGCCCATTAGAACATGGATAGTACGGGATCAGGATTGTAAGCAGATGAAGATTGCCTATGTGGGTCATAAATTGAGACATGATAGATCTCAACATAATGATGGGCAAAATGGCAGGGAAGCGGGACGTTGGAAGAAGGCAAATGTCATGGTTTTGCAAATCAGGAATGGACCAGCATCAAATTAAATGCGCAGAACCACTTTTATATTGTAGAATTTTAAAATAAATACAGTTTTTGCTGTTGTAGCGTGCAAAACCACACAAAGGTTATCTGCTGTTGCATTCTCTCATTAGTAGGAATAATGATGAAACATGCTAAAGTACCTATTGTTTTCATTACATAATACCGGGTATCCTGTTCACTATTCTAAAGTACTTACAGCTGGACCAGTCTGTAAGCCGGTTTCATAATACATTTTACATTATCGCGGATTGTTAAGTATCCTCAGTCCAGGTTTTTGCCTATTTGTACGACAAGTTACGAGTACGTCTAAATCCGTTGAGCCATTATTGTGTGATTGACTAAAAAACATTTCTACAAACATTCAAATAACTTCACAAACTTTCTCAATTAAAATTATTAAAAAAATAGAATGGGATTGGATAGGGTGTATTTCTTCTTGATTTTCCATAAAAGTTGTCAAATTTGGATAACAAAAAATGTAAGCAAATAGGCTAAGATGTTGTGGTCGGCTGGTTTATAATATCAACTAATAATATGCCTAATATCATCAACTTCGTTGCCGAGAACTCCACTATTATTCGGATGAGCTCTGGAAAACATAAAGTTAAAGGTGAGTACCTTTTCCAAAGGGAAAAGGATACGTACGATATCTGATTGTAAGGTTATCTATTAATATCATCGAGCACTTACACGGAGGCAAGTATAGATCCTTAATTAACCCAAACTGACTTCAGAATTGATAGGTATGACATGGTTGACAGGTATGTTTAAAGTGGAGATTTTTTTACATACTCTTAATAAAAATAGAAGTTGCGTTTATATACATTTCTCCAAAACATTTCAAGTCAAATTAAGTTAAAATTAAAATTCGATACATGATTTTAAATAATCACAGCACATTTACGGAGTTAAGAGAATTATTAAAGGTAATAACCGAATTAATCCAACAAAAAGCGGATATCCTGAAAAGCCACAACATAATAAGTAAAAGCATTTAAATTTAATAATCGCGCGGGCAAAATGAAAGTGCTAACAAAATGACATATATAACTGCATCGCTAACAAGCTCTATTGAAGCAATATACGATTACGGGGTAACTTTATCAGCATGTTTTGTAGCCGTTTTATGGGTTCCGTAACTATAAAAAGGGTCTGTTTGCCTGTCTGTCAAGACAAGTTATGACAGCGACACAAGTAAGATTGTTTTTTTGGAGTCTCACACGCAACACACACAAGTAATTAAAACACTCACAAGTAATTAAAATCAGTAACACAGAGTCATTAACTTTGACAAAAAGCAGTCTCACAGGAGAGATAAAGAAAAAAAATCGAAAATCGTTTTAATGCACTAATATAATATCACGTATTTATTTTATACTCCGTCTGCGAAGAATTCGAAATTTTGATCAATGGATGGTGAAACAGGGGGTAAATATACGGAAAAAAAAACAAAATCAAATGACAGATAGTAACGCAGTGACGTGAGTCCGTTGTAGGTTCTATTGTTGACAACCATTTCCGCGCATGCGCACAACAGTCGTCACTGATTTGCTCATGACCGCTAATATTTACAAAAAAAAATTAAGTATTATCCGATTGTTTGTGAAGACTGTCTTCTAGGGAATAGATTTGAATTTTATAACAGTTTTTGAATAGGGTGACTCATCCTTCGGTCAGTACGTGTTGGCAAAGACTCGCAATAAGCAATGGTAGTAGCTAAGTGGGCATCCTGCCCAATGGTAGCTATTTCTGTAATTTAAGTCTTGAAAATGGGATTTTGGTGGTCGGTTTATATTTTATCTCAATCTAACCGACGTTAAAAAGGGAGGAAGTTCTTAATTCACTTGTATTTTGAAACGGTTTTATTTATCTCTACCTGTTTGTTTGTTTATCTACATCCATACCATAACTTCTTTATTTATATGTTCAGAAGCGATAAGCAAATAAAATGGCCTATACCAAAAAATCATGCATCAAACCTATGCATCATAATGTTTACATTAAAGAATCTAAATCGATACTTAAACGTAAGAAAATTATAATAATTTACTAGCTGTTGCCCGCGACTCCGTCCGCATTGAATAGGGGTATAAAAAATAGCCTACGACCTAATTCTCAGACCTACCGAATATAGAAAAAAAAAGTTATATAAAAATCGGTGAAGCCGTTTCGGAGGAGTTCGGTAACAATCACCGTGACATGAGATTTTTATATATTAGAGAAGATTGAATCAGGCTTTACTTTTTGCGGAGGTCCATATCAATGAACTAAAACAATTAATTACGTTGCTCAAGTTTAGTAGTCAGTGAGCCAAGTATTGTTTCAGTTCAGCGTGAAAATTAAGAAAAAAATATTATTTTTATCCCTATTTAATTTTGGAAATTTAATTTTGAGAGGTCCAAATGACAATAATTTCACCGCCACCGCGAGAAATATATCCAGAACGCATTGACGTAGAATAATTTCAAATACTTAGAACGAACAATTTGAAAAAATGTAGCAGCTAAATTGGATGCAAATATTAATTTCGGCTTTCATCAAACATAAAACCGGATTAGATATTTGGTATTTCAAACAAACCGATTTCACGATTCACAAAATTTTATACATAAATTGCAAATTATTGGCCAGATTTATGACATAGATTTAGTTTTAATGGCCAATAATATTTTATTATATCCCAAAACGGTATCTAATTAATATAGAACGCAAAACATAGTTTTTTCAATAAATTAGATTTATAGTATTAGTTAAGTCATAATAGGTTTTTAATTATAATAAACAGAATCGCAACATGTCAATGGGGTGCGTCCCACGAGATATAACTACAAAATATCTATTTTCATTTTAAAAACGTTCAGAAGATATAATGAACGTTAGCTATAACAACAAAAAGTATAATTTTTAAACCTATAACGCTTAAATTATATAACGTTATTTTTATATAACTTCAATTTGTATAAGATTAATATGGACTAATTTCTTTTAACATAACAAACATTAGGTATAACAGTCATGATATATAATAATATGTGTAAATGTAAAATTAAGTGGCGAAGCGAGCGAGCAAGACTTTTCGGGGCAGAAGCGACTTGGATAGGTTAGGTTCAGAAGGCTAAGGTGGGAGCGAAGCGTAGCGTAGCTCCCGCCTTAGCCTTCGATGTTAGGTTTTTTTTTGTAACAGAGCGGAAGAAATGAATGGATTGCTTGATTGTTTGCTTGCATTAAAGTTTTTAATGAATTTATACGTTCTAAATCTTAGGTGTTATGAACATTATACGCTTTGATCATTATATCAATTGATATTATATATAAACAACGTTATACATTACAAAATTGGATATTTTATAATTATAATTTTCGTTGATTATATCCAGTGAACGTTATACTAAACGAGTTTATATAAAGTGAGCGTATATATTATGAATATTAGATAATAAGTTGTTATATCTCGTATTACACACCCATGTCAATGATAGCAATAGAGAAGTTTCTATTGTACGTAGTAACGGGACACTCGTGAAAGCCTGTAGGAAGTTACGTAAAGTTTAGTTGTTTATATTACCTAGCTCAAGGAATAACTTAGTAATACTTATTACCTTCAAGTAGTCTCAAAGCTACAAAAACAAACGTATAACCGTATTATTTATTTTATGTTAGTAAAAGAACGCGTTTTGTTGTCCTGGGGTATCCACATTTCCTGCCTATTATTCTTTATAGTATGTTCCGTGGTAAAAGAAAATAATATACTTTTTTTTGGTAATGTTTTATCGCGGAGGGGTAGGTGAATAAATATTTCCTTTACGTCGGATTGTCATTGCGTTTGTGAAATAGAATGAATATGAATGGTTTGTTTTCGTACGTTTTTTAGAGACTATAGATAGTTACTTTGATAGCTCATGGTTCTTCTAATAAAAAATAAAACTTTTGCAGTTTCTTGATCGTGAATGAAAAACCACCCACCTACCCAAAGGGTAAAAACGGGACCCTATTACTGAGGCTCCGCTGTCCGTCCGTCTGTCACCGGGCTGTATCTCATGAACCGTGATAGCTAGGTAGTTAAAATTTTCACAAATGGTGTATTTTGGTTGCCGCTATAACAGCAAATACTAAAAAACAGAATAAAATAAATATTTAAGGGGGCTCCCATACAACAAACGTGATTTTTTTGCTCGTTTTTGCTCGATATTGATTACGGCAACAGGTAGACGCTTGAAATATTCACAGAATATTTAGTTATATATATTAAGGCACTTTAAAAATAAATAATGAATTAAAATAAAGCAAATATTTAAGGGGGGCTCCCATACAACAAGCGTGATTTTTTTGCTCATTTTTGCTCGATATTGATAACGGCAACAGGTAGACGCTTGTAATATTCACAGAATATTTAGTTATATATTCAATTTACAAGAAAAATTTAGTTATATTTTGCAAGAACTAAAGTCACGGACATAGCTCGAAGAATCGCTAGACTTAAGTGGCAGTGGGCAGGGCACATCGCCCGTAGAACTGACGGCCGATGGGGCCGAAAGGTTCTCGAGTGGCGTCCGCGGACCGGAAAACGCAGTGTAGGTAGGCCTCCAACAAGATGGAGCGACGACCTGGTGAAGGTAGCGGGAACGCATTGGATGCGGATGGCGCAGGTCCGATCTGTTTGGCGAGCCTTGTGGGAGGCTTATGTTCAGCAGTGGACGTCTTTCGGCTGAAATGATGATGATTCAATTTACAAATAAATAAAATAATTAAATTTAAATAAAACACATTAAGTTGGCTCCCATACAACAAACGTGATTTTCTTACCGTTTTTATAGATAATGGTACGGAACCCTTCGTGCGCGAGTCCGACTCGCACTTGACCATTTTTTCCCAAAATTTCAATCTAAAATAGAGATGTGCTTTTAAGTTACCTAAATATTTCGCAAATAAAAGCAAAGGATTTTTTAACTTTTTTTTTGATCCATAAATCGTAAAAAAATTTGAAATTGAAATAACCAGGACTGGGGAAATAATTACATAAATCTAAATCTCTCTCCCCCACTAAGACATTACGTTCGTTCATTTCCCCCATCATACGAATTTGTATGAAATTTATGTATGATTGCTTGCATTCCGCCGTTCCAATGTTTAATGTTTTGTAAGGTTAGAGTACTCCATAAATCACTCAGAACAAAAGAAAACGGGAAGGCCAAGAGAATAAAATAGAAATAAAATGCAAAAGAAATATTTATCTTCTAGCGGGGTTCGGCGCTCCTGATTTTTTATTTAAGCACTGGCATTTTTACTTTTAGCTTTTACAGTCTTTGATCAATTATAACTGTAGATCCACAGTCGCGCGCCAGAAAATGTCCGAGCCAAATGAGCGCCAATGGCCTTCTTTTTTCTCAGTACGTTGCGTGAAATTGTCAAGTTTAGCTGTCAAGTGTCAACCGAAACTTGACTGTAATGAAGTAAAGACTAGGTTCAAATTTCTGTGTAGGTGATGATTTTAATTGTTATGCAAACAAAAAAGTTCGGACATTTTTTGAAGGGGATTTTGTTCGGCAATGTGTATCTTCAGTTCTAATTGATCAAAGTTTACAGTCAATAAAAATAAAATTGATTTCCTTCATAAGACATTAAACTGCGCGTTGGCAAACGTAGTACAGGACGCCTTGGAGAGCCTGTCCATTTCCTTACGAATATCATCGCCCCACTTAGACGCGAGCTATACAGAAGAGACGTGGTACGGGGCACGTCGCAACCCACGTCGTTTGTTCGCAGGCAGCGTCTCCGCCTCTTCTGTCTGCTTTGAATCGCGACGCTTCTATACATTTTAGTATGAAAACTGATTCCAGGGCCGCAAATGCGACGCGCCCCCGTCCCGTCCCATGTCACTTCTATGTGGATTGCGTCAAAATGTATATAAGCGTCGCGTTAAATGTATATAAGGGGCGGATACACGACCTCGTATCTTCTGTCTGCTTTAGGTCGCGACGCTTCTGTCATGCTCTAACTAAAAAACGGTTAACCTCCACACTGTACAAATACACACAAATCACACAAACCCAACTATGACCACCACCAAACTACACTGACGCGTTTTGAACTCAACCAGAGCTCATCTTTAGAGTAGGTACCACAACCGTACGCTATGCTACTAAATGTTAGACAAAATGTAAGGTTGTCACATTTTTATACTAATTCGGAACCCGTACTTAACTCGCTCGCCTCACGCTCTTTCCTATGCGGAGCCAGACCGAATTGGCGTTATAGCTTCTTTATCAGCAAGTCAATGATTATCCTACTTTATTTCTGTTCCCCATTAGTTCTGTAGCTTTTGTTGCCTTATTGTGCTAATGGATTTTAAAGACACGGCCGTCTTTGCTGAATATAAAATTAGAAATATGAATATTTCTGAATACGAGATCGGGAACGAATTAAATATTTATAAACTTCCATTAGCTTTTCAATATTTTGCTTTTGAATAGTATTGAAATGTCCATTATTCCAGTGATATTTAAATTCAAAGGTGACTGATATAAGTAGCCTAAGCTAAGGCTTATAAAATTATGATTGCGATGAAAATCTCATGAAACAATTTCCATTTTTATATTTTAGTAACGATGATTTTTTTTGCTTTAAGGTGTTTAAAAAAAGAATTGCGAGGTTATTTTTGAATTAATATATGATAGTTTTAAAGCGGCTTTGTTATGGAAATAATGAAATTACTTGAAAAAAACTAAACTGTTAGGAAAACATAAATAAAAATAAAAGTAAACAAAAATCTTATTTGAAGATCCAGTTACCATCCCAGCCTACTTACGTCACATGAATAGATAAACGGAACAGAATAAAAGCTGTCGAACAGAGCTCGAAATTATTACCTATTATCATAGGGTTGTCAATCGGTAAAAAAAAAATTAAAAATCAAAATATTTTATTCAAACAAGTACTTAAGTATTTAATATTTGTATATCTACAACACTACAACAGGTAGGCATCTTTAAAAACAACCGAACACCCGAACTATGTAGCTAAACGCTAAACGGTCGCAACGTCGCTGGCGGCACACCTGAACTTTGTCTACTCACTGAGCTAGTTCAAACCGGTTTGTCTCCGAGCGGGCGCCGGTGCACGCCCCCCCCCGTCCTGTCTGTGACAGGTCACGCACACATAAGTTGTGCGTGTAGTAATGTAATGCGTGCGCGGCGTTGTTTGAATCATTTATTCTGTTCCGTTTATCTATTCATGTGCTTACGTTCCACTGCAGGGCACAGGGAATCTTCTCAGGTGTGTCCAGGTTTACTTAGGATTTTAGGCCGTGCCCTGTTCCCCACAACAACCCCCCAACAAGAACAAAAAAAACTCCACATTTAGTAAGCAAGGAAATTAAACAGCAATATTGGAAATAAATATTAATTTACAAGCTTCTATTTTTAATGCATTACAATTTTACGAAGATATTACTTTATGCACTTGAGCAAAAAAGTAATTTTATGCAGCTCACATCCAGCATCAATACTAACATGAGAAGTGAAAATTTTTGCTTACTTTAGGCCTAGGTTTGATGTTAATTGTCCCGTGATATTTGTATATTGTATTTTTATAAAAAAAAAAACTCCAAACTCCCCTCAATTCCTGAGGGCGGTATACAAACTCACGCTCGCCGCGGTGCCTCTACAAGTCTATTAAACAAATTAGTTATTAACAAAATTAAACCTAAAACCCAATTTCCCGCCGTTTACTCACAACGTAATTATTGTCCAGAAACTTTATTCAACAAGTAACTTTAATAGCGGGAACGGTTACCGGCAGAATCTAATCCTGGTACAAAATTAAGGAATTTCGATAACTAATGCCAGGAAAGCCCGGTCATTTCGTGCCAGTGTCTCAATTTGTATTTTCATGAATATTAATCACAGCTAGATTTTAGGCGTTAGGGCTTTCTGTAAACATTGATGTTTATTTGTTTCCTTCAAGAACAATCATCTTTCCAGCCTGTACATTTACGTCCCTCTGCAGAGCACAGGCCTCCTCTCAGAATGAGAGGAATTGGGCTGTAGTTGCCACACGGGCCCAGTGCGGATCGGGAACTTCACACATACCTTAAAATTTCTTCGTAGGTGTTTACAGGTTTCTTCACGATAAATACTAAGTTCAGCGTAAAACTCATGTCAAGATAAATTTCAAATGTAATTTTTAAGAAAGAAAGAAAGAAAAACATTTATTTTATAACAACAATAACACATACACAGGCAAAAATAAGAGTACAAACATAGACATAGACATAGGAATGTAGGTACATATTAGTGCTGCTACAAAAAGGGACCCGGCTCAGCATGTCGCTAGTTAAAAACCAGCACTGGTCTTCCGCCGGGCCACAGTACAGCAACATCACGGAAGGCCACACAAAACACACAAATTATATAATTATTATAAAAAAAGAGAAACTTATCATTCTAACAAAAAACTACCTGACTACGGAACCCTAAAAACTAAACATTCAAACATTCAAGGCTACCACAGACCGAAGCGCGGGGCGCGCGCGCGTCGGCAACGAAAACGCATAAATTCCGAAAAAAATTAATGCTGAGGTATTACCATCTGAATAGATTAAGAGTTTGCATGCCAAATTGTGGGAGAACATACATGACGTCATGTATCTAAATTTCTTCTGACATGTGCAATATTCTGTAACACCTGCCTATGGTCTTGCGAAATAAATAATCTCATTCCAATTCTTTAAAAAAAATTGCCAGCGTTAAGGTGTTCTATTTTTTGGACTCGTGCATTTAACGTAGGTAAGGTAAACGTCCCTGTGCGCGGCACTGACCCAATACATGGCACCTACATTCTTATGTCATAGTAAGAGAGGTGACCGATGGGTGTCATCTACTGGGCGTTGAGGTGTCGAGCATTGGTACGTGTACCTTACCTCGAGAAGGCTGAAAGATGCTGTTTAGTGAGTGACGAAAAACAAAATGGAACGGTGTTAAAAACGCTGAAGTAAGTCAACAACGGCGTTCATAAATACCAAAAGGCAAACAGTATTTGTGTCACAACAATTTGTTACCCGCTGATTTTCTAAACCCTCGAACGTTGGCCCCGCTAATTTCCTCAGTCGGTAAGAAATGGGGTGCGAAAGACGTCAATGAAACTGTTTGAAGTACATTAATCTGTTTTCTTGACTAAAATAATTAAGCAATTAATGTCAAGGCTTAGTCAACTTGCGAGTTTCGTGGGCGCTCTAGTTGCAGCAAAGTAAATGTAATGTGAAATTACAAGTGTTTGCCAGCGACTTTGCTGGTGTAAATTTTGCTTCTCGCTATTTTACGGATGGATCAGAAACGAGGAGATCCGTAGAAGAACCGGGGTCAACGACATAGCCAAACGCATTAGCTCGTTGTAATGGGAATGGGCAAACCATATAGCACGCAGTACAGACGGCTGTTGGGGGCCAAAAATTTCTGGAATGGAGACCACGGACTGGCAAGCGCAGCGTAGGACGTCCACCAACGAGATGAACGGACGATTTTGTAAGGTTCAGGGTGGATAAAAGTCGCTTCCAACCGTTATGATTGGGCAATGGGCATCAATAAGGGAGGCCTATGTCCAACAGTGGACGTTCTCCGGCTGAAATGATGATGATGATGATGAGTTTACGAATTAAAAAGTCCCCAGAGTGATGATACGAGTACTTGTTCGGAAACGGGCTGTTGTAAGCTGAAGATTGGGCTCAGTAGCATATTTCGCGTGACATCAGGAAGGTCTGTATCTACCTGTGGATTTATAAGAGCTGACGGTAACCAAATATCCTTTGTACTGTTTTCTTTAAACGACCGATTCTTTAAAGAGTCTGACTACGAAGCTTGAGGTCCCGAGTTCGATTCCTGGTCGGGGCAGATATTTGTATAAAAAATATGAATGTTTGTGCTCTAGTCTTGGATGTTTAATTATATTTAAGTATGTTTATCTATTGTCAATGATGTAGTCATCATTGTCAATTGGTGTCAATCGTCAAACATCTCAAATTTTCTAATTTATAATTTTTGTAGAAAAGAAAATGAATTTAACTTTTAATATTTGAAAGTCGTAACGTCTAACCATTCTTTACTTAAATAAATATACGGTCCAGGAAAACGATAGGAAAATGATGAATGCTCACCAATTCGGCCTGTAGGGACTACCTCAAGTTTCGTTACCGTTCAATCATAATACACAAAAATGTTATATGAAAACGACAGCAACAATTCCTCGTTTGTCATTTGAAATACAGGGGTTTGCAACACAATTTCAATATTTTTGAGAAACTGGAAATAACCCATATTCTAAGTGTCTATTTGAAGAACTTTGACGTTCGCACCTCAAGTCTTGCTTGTTATAAAGTTGCGTAACTCAACTGTTACATCAAAAAGTTTTGCATTATCCAATGTTCGAGTCGTTTCCAAGTTCAAACTCGTCTCAAGTATCCTATATTTATAACCGTTAAAAATTAAAAAAAAATTGAAACCTCAACGCAATATCACACATACCATATGCTTGAAAATAAAGTAATATCTACCCATAATTTTACAGCGCTGTTTCAAAAAAGGACTTTACTAAGCATGTCATGGCACTTGGTCATACGACGCTGATTTTCAGTGGATGCATAAATTAATTAAATAAAAATAAATAAATAAAATAAATAAATATCACGGGACAATTCACACCAATTGACCTAGTCCCAAAGTAAGCTAAGTAAAGCTTGTGTTATGGGTACTAGGCAACGGATAAAAATACTTATATAGAGAGATACATACTTAAATACATATTAAACACCCAAGACCCGAGAACAAACATTCGTATTTTTCAAACAAATATCTGCCCCGACCGAATCGAACCCGGGACCTCAAGCTTCGTAGTCAGGTTCTCTAACCACTAGGCCATCTGGTCGTCAACAACTAACTGGTAACTAACTTAAAACTTAAACTTAAGCAAATATGATATTCATCATCATCATCATTTCTCAACCGAAATACGTCCACTGCTGAACATAAGCCACCCCAAGGCTTTTTACCCCATCGGCCATCAGTTCTACGAGCGATGTGCCCTGCCCACTGCCACTTGAGTCTAACGATTCTTCGAGCTATGTCAGTGAGTTTAGTTCTTGCGCGGATTTCATTATTTCTAATGCGATCCCACAGAGAAACTCCGCACATAGCACTCTCCATTGCCCTCTGAGTGACTTAATGTGATAATGTGATGACGTTATTTATAAACTTATACAAACATAAACTTAAAGAAGTTAACGTAAAGTGGGTTTACTTCGGCCCTTTTACTTGGCTTTTTTTATGGTCCAGTTTTTATTACTACATTGATATAATGCTACATTGCCATATTATGTCTGGTTTTATCTGGCCGCCCACTATTTTAGATTTTTTATTGGAGCCTTCTATACTGTGCTTTTCATGTGGCCCAAAGTGACCCTCCGTTGGCCAAAGTATCTCGACATAACGGTTAGCAAAATATTAAGACTTCTCAGATGCTCCATTTTCCAGGAATATATTTAATACATAGACTAGGACTGCACTCTGTGAACGCACGGATCCCCAACCGGCAGAGAATGGTTCACATAAAATTCTATTCGCAATTTCGTATTTTCACTTTTCGCTGCGACACGTAGGGCGCAGAGAAATGTGTTCGCTATGAAAATTTAAGAATGTCTCCGAGATCCCGACGGATATGGCCGGGGTACGTGACGAATGCTGCTCTCGTATCAAAGATTTCAGCTTTGCGGAAGTGTCTATGAATAGATCGTACTGCGACCCATTTTCATTTTACGCCAGAGTACAAGGAACTGTACATGACCCCATAGCATAGAGGGAATTGGAATAGAATTTACCCAACACTGGGTAGATAAAGGTTGAAGATGACATTCAAAATCACAAAATTTGAATTTAAAATTAATTTAAACAAAACTCTTCTAGAACTGTGTCCAAAGACTGGAATTGTTCCTTTGCTAGCGGTCATTTTAACCACCACATTTTGCACATTCCGAGAGAAGGCCTGTGCCTTGCAGTGGGACTTATATTATAGGCTTGGGATGATTTTGAACATATTTTCAGGTAAAGCTCTACTAATTGACTTTTTGTAGATAAATGGCTGCACACCCGCGGTCACAATCAGACTCACATTCGGTGATCTCATATTCGTGCTCTGGGTTGATAAAAACACGAATATTATCAATTGGAGGATCCTCGTATGCGGTATTTAACTCAAATCCCGGCTTACATTAGCTGTTGTTTCGTCATAATTCACGTGCATCGTAATTTTAATTTTGTTAATGCCATTTTGAAGTTTTTTGATTTTTACCTACTTGACTTAACATTGTCAATGTAAAATGTAGTAATGGAGTAAACCAACTCATTCTGAATTTAATTTCACCATAAGGTCTGTCGAGGTCTGAGATAGTAATATTAAACTTTTAGAGTTCAACAACGTAAGGATAATAAAAAGTTTAAATAGGCGCGGAATATAGAGATCTGTATGAGTAAATATTTAATTAAAAAAAAACATCGCCCCAATACCAAGGAAATCCCCGGTATCAAGACATCTTAACGACCGACAACTGACAATTTCGCAATGGTGAAATTCATTGATTGTTATTTTTCTGAGATTAAGCATTTTGGCGCATTAGGATCAGGTCAAGGTAACTTCGGATAATCTGAGGCGTCATCGTTTAAATTAATTGTTTCACTTATGGGCAATACGCTGTAGATGGCTGTGTAAAAATTTAAACTAGAAAATGCATTATGTAATATCTATGCTACTTAGCAACATGTTCGTTTATAAAATTATTGTTAGAAATGTTGCAATTGATAGAATACTTAACTAAATTTTACCATAGTTACAAATAAATTCACTTCTAGTTTACCCAACAACCAACAGTTGCGTTCGATATATCGTACTCGTATACTTTCGGTCGTATTTTACTTTAGTGCTTATTTTCCGATGATTACCCGTAAAGCCTTATTTAGCGAAAGCTGATATTTATGATGCCGAATAAAAAGGGTTTATCGTTTGCGAGGTAATATTGATTTAGATCTTTATGAAGTTATCACGTTATGGGTTGACATCTTGAAACATTTTTTATCGGGCGATAAAAGATATATACTTGTCTTGTCTTCAACCTTCAGCGCCTTTATAATGGTTGCCATAGACAGAGTTAAGATGGTCATCTCAAATTGCAAAAACAGTTTTATTATTATTGCAGCGACGACACTGAAATTGGAAGTTAGTCTCTCACCAACACCTTTTTCTTTGAACTGTTACAATGAGCCAACCAGGTCACGTGAGTGCTCGAAATATTAATTTAGTTTTTAAAATAGATTTTATTTTACATATTTGACATTAGCTAACAGTATGTAAAACTTCTGTTAAATGCAAATAAAGTTTATTTTATTTTTATTTTTATTATAGTATAGTAAAATGATTAAAACTCTTTTTTAACCCCCGACACAAAAAGAGGAGTGTTATAAGTTTGACCGCTATGTGTGTGTGTCTGTCTGTCTGTCTGACTGTCTGTCTGTCTGTCTGTATGTCTGTCTAGTGGCATCATAGCTCTTAAACGGGTGCACCGATTTGGATGCGGTTTTTTTAATAGAAAGCAGGTTTCTTGGCGAGGGTTCTTAGATATGTTTCATCAAAATCGGTTCTGCCGTTTCAAAGTTATCAGCTCTTTTGTTAGCTGCGGAAGGAATCTTAGACGCATAATGGGCACTGACTTAATGTTCAAACGTCATACGAGTGACATAATTGCGTTGGGGGTTTTTAAAATTTTTAATTTATAGTTATTGTTATAAGCGGAAACAGTATTAAATCCCTAACTATATCTAGTCAGCAAATCGCATTAAAATCATGTCGGTGAACGAGGTGCGGCTGCATCAATGATTTGTATAGGAGAGGAATCATCTTAACCAAATAAAAGAAATTGCCATTGTTTTTTTAACAGTAATTGATATTGGTATTGTTTTTAAAATTGCATCGAAGGCTAGCATAGCTATCAAGATTTAAGGACTTTAAAGCTAAGTTTAACTTATTTGTGATAGATGTAACAGGTCCTTAGTCATAATATTTGTACGAATTAGTGGTCGAAAGCAAATAATTTCAAAATTTCACGAGGTACATTTTTCGACTGACGAAATTTCACCAAAAGCAATTGCAACTTCCGACAGCGACATGTCGGTTTTTAGTGCAGAAGTAGCATTTTCCGATAAAACACAGACATCTGCAGTAATAAATAGTAGTAATACCGTTGAAAATTTTCCAGCAAAATTTTTGAATTTCGTATTCTTACGTCATTTCATTTGTCCTTTCTATGGAACATCACGATAATATATGGAAAGTCAAGTGATAGCCGTCGTTTGATTTGAAAATTGATTACTTACTATATGAGTTTTTTACTAACTTAACCAAGTTTGCGCTCAAGTGTCAAATATTTAATATTAATAATAATAATAAATATTAGGGGACAATCTTACACAAATCGACCTAGTCCCAAACTAAGCAAAGCTTGTACTATGGGTACTAGACAACAATAAACATACTTATATAAATAAATAAATACTTAAATACATAGAAAACATCCATAACTCAGGAACAAATATTCGTGCTCATCACACAAATAAATGCCCTTACCGGGATTTGAACCCAGGACCTCTTGCTTCGTAGGCAGGGTCACTACCAACTAGGCTAAAGCGGTCGTTAAAATGCGTTAAATTTGTCAACATGCGGCACTTGTCGATGCAAATTTGCACAAATAAATTAAGACGATGTCGCATTCCTTTAAAATTATAATCCTGTTGTACACTAGATAGTTTCGCTATTGATTACTTTTTCTCACAATAAAAACAATAACTTATTTGATGAGAAATATAAAATAATTGGCACTAAAACATCATCATACTAAATTAAAGCAGGCGTTATTAAATTGCACCCGCTGTTTACGTGCGAAATATCAGTGAAATTTCTCGGGAAATAGCTCGGTGGTGATAATTTATATGAGAAAGGCTTCAAGATTAGGTTCGTAATAGGCCCCATACATAACGCTGCTGGAAGTCTAGTTTGCCTCTCGGGTTTTAGAATGTTCACGCTGTAATGGTATCTGTGGGTTGAAAATGCTTTGAGGGCAATTTATGTTAACGCTTACGCCACTAAGATGTTTGTGGTGAAAAACGGGTTGCAGACAAAATTTTCATAAAACAGAATCTCGACGTTCTTGGTATATCCGATTTGCTGTAAATTATTTTTAAATGTATCTTTAAGCCGTGATAGCCTAGTGGTTTGACCTATCATGGCCTCTCAAGCAGAGGGTCGTGGGTTTGAGGCCGTGAGAGTTTTCGAAATTTAAGTGTGAAATTACATTTGAGATTTATTTATCATAAACTTTATGGTGAAGGAAAACATCTGCAGTGGGATGTATACGTATCATCATCATCATCATCATTTCAGCCGAAAGACGTCCACTGCTCAGCTGAACATAGGCCTCCCCCAAGGCTCGCCAAACAGATCGGCCCTGCGCCATCCGCTTCCAATGCGTTCCCGCTACCTTCACCAGGTCGTCGCTCCATCTTCTTGGAGGCCTACCAACACTGCGTCTTCCGGTCCGCGGACGCCACTCGAGAACCTTTCGGCCCCATTGGCCGTCAGTTCTACGGGCGATGTGCCCTGCCCACTGCCACTTAAGTCTAGCGATTCTTCGAGCTATGTCCGTGACTTTAGTTCTTGCGCGGATTTCATCATTTCTAATGCGATCCCGCAGAGAAACCCCAAGCATAGCCCTCTCCATCGCCCTCTGATTGACCTTGAGCTTCCTTATAAGACCCATCGTTAGCGGCCACGTCTCAGTGCCATAAGTCATCACTGGCAACACACACTGGTCAAAGACTTTTGACTTGAGACACTGCGGTATATCGGATGACAAGATATTGCGGAGCTTCCCGAACGCTGCCCAGCCGAGTCTAATTCGCCGATTGGCCTCTTTCTCGAAGTACGTATACGTATAAAGGTGACAATTATGATGATATATGTATTTTTATTAATTGACCGTGAATAAATTAAAAATACACTTACAATAAAACAAAAAACTGGTAATTTTATGTGTATATGTTATTTATAATGAGTATTAAACGAATTTATAAATCATAAATTCACACGCACGCACGCACACACATATACATTTTTAGTACTCTAGGTACTTTAATGGTAGCGTCGTTTTTCGTCATAATTATTATTGAGTCCTACTCGTATGGTGCTTGCTGTACTTAATGTTTCCAAGGCAAAAATTTAATTAAGTTAGTTTCGTTACTGAGTATGGCCTTGGTATGGCAAATAGTTTCCCATTTTGCTTATTGATTTTGATGTTGTTATGTTGTTGTTGAACGTGACGCAGTGTAGGTAGCCCTCCATCAAGATGAAGCGACGACCTGGTTAACGTTGCGGGGAACACGATGAATACGGATGGCACAGGAGCGGTTTGTTTGGCTAATTTTAGGGCCTATGTTCAGTAGCAGTGGTCGTCTCTCGTCTGAAATTATGATGATGAGGTAAGATGTATTGTTTAATTAGATTATTTTGCATCTTTTCTGTTGCACCAGACAAAGATCTATTTTATGTCGCTCTTCTATCTTTTGCCTAGCGAATGCGAATTCTCATTATCATGCGTGACAAACATCTAGGTCGTCCCTCTATCTCCGTTTCGGTCTGCCTCTATTTAGAGTTCCATCGCTAGGGACCAGTACGTATGTACATACGTATTTAATTATTGACGACTGGATAGCAGAGTGGTTTAGAGTACCTAACTACAAATCTTAAGGTTCCAGCTTATGTTTTATGCTACGACAATACGAATGCTTGCTCTTGAGTCTTGGGTGGAATAACACAAGTTGTTTGTTATCTATATTCCCATTATATTTATTTATTATTTACTTTTATTTAAATATTTTCCTTGCTTCATTCGAGTAATTAAAACTCTCACGAAGTAGCCAGTATTAAATTCTAATTTAAAAAAGTTTATCAACAACCGAAGCTTGGAATATTAAGATGTGATGCCGATATCGGTCGGTATTACCATCCGAACAAATTTGTCAATTAATATTCATGAAATTCAAATGGGATCCGAAACGAGGACGAGCTTTTTAAAGGATTTCAGGGACCTTGGATGGGATTCGCCAATTTAAGAATCGAGTTTACCCTGTAAACAGTACATGGTAAATATACCGATTTTGCACAACTGTAATGGAAATTGGGATAGGTTTCCTTGAACGATATGAAAAGATTCAAACATCTGTTTCTATAATAATATATACCTAATTGGCTACTTTCTTAACTAGTCAGTCTTTTAGATTATCAAAAAATATTGGACACGTATTTTTTATTTTGTCAATTAAACAAAAAATTACGAAGATATGGCGCGTTGAAGTTTCGCGTGACGTCACTTGTTCCTACACTTTGTATGAGCGTTTTAGGAACAAGTGACGTCACGCCTCGTCACGCGGAACTTCAACGCGCCATATCTTCGTAATTTTTTGTTTAATTGTCAAAAGAAAAATTACGTGTCTAATATTTTTTGGTAATGTAAAATACGGACTAATAAGAATTATTATTTTTTTACCTAGGAAACATCCCTATTTTTTTTTTTTTTTTTTTATGTTAGATAGGCCAGACAAACGAACTAGTGGGTCACCTGATGATAAATGAACACCACTGTCCATAGACACCCGCAGCGCTTTACACGATGCCAGTGCGTTGTCGGCCCTAAAGGAGAGGGAATAGGGGAAGGGGGAGAGGGAGGGGGAGAGGGAAGGGGTGAGGTATTGGGCCCCCGGCACTCTCACTGACCGTACGAAACGCAAGCAGGATTACTGCTGCTTCACGCCGGTGTTCTGTGAGAGGGTGGTACTGCCCCGGACGAGCCGGCCCATTCGTGATGCAGCGGCTAGCTACAACATGGCTCTACCACTACAAAAGGCAGTTATTCTCGACTTCGCTCGCTACTTAATGGCAGATCTAAATAATAATCTAATGAAAGAGAAGCCATAGGTCAAACCGACAGGCTGCCATGGTTTTTTATGATTCACTGTCACAAAAAAATTTACAAAACACAAAATAGTTACGTCATTTTTTCTACTTTTACTACTTTCTCAGACTACCCAAGCCGCGAAAACTGTTTGCCTTCTTTTCTGCGGTAAAAAATTTAGTGACGTTATTTGGGGATGCTCCCCTAGGAAATATCGGGGCTACGTGACAAATGAGATCTCTGGGATCCACAAAAATATACCGCGTTTGATGTATTGGTCGCGTAGTATCGGATTCTATTATTCTAAGGAGTCCGAGCGAAAGATAAAACGATTCCAAGTCGGAAGTTTTGGATGCATTTGTATCCATTTTTGTAGTAAGAGTAGAGAGCTTCATTCTACACACGGCATCGCGTTGAAATCCCGAGATTTTACTAAATTGTGACGGAAATTCCGAAAATTCTGTGTAAAATTTCGGGATTTTAAGTGATAATTAATTTTCATAAGCTTGAGCTTTTATTACGTGAACGTAGAAACTACAAATAGATCTAATTATTTTACATTATTAACGTAATACATCCATGCGTTCCTGTGAAAAAAAGTCTTGACTGGCAGAAAGATATAAAACGAAGTGGTCTTTAAGGGTTCTTTTTATGCTGCGCTAAACACACACACATTAAAATGGAAGGAAACAAACGAAAAGATAACTTTTTTAAATATTTAAAAAATCCAAATCGGTTCATTTACACATTTTATGAAGTTTTATTATGCAGTTATGTGTAACAAACTTACTCCGTCATTTAACTGATTTCTGAGGTAGGTAATTGATCTGTGTGTAATTTTCAATCAAACCTAAGTGGCTACCAATCCTCCATCGCCAAAATTCACACATTTTTCTATCACCATCATCATCATTTCAGCCCTACGATGAGCAATGCTGGACATAGGCGCCCTCATTGATACCCATCATTACGGTTGGAAGCGGCTAGTATCCACCTTAAGCCTGCGGCCTTTACCAAATCGTCCGTCCATCTCGTTGATGGACTCCCACGCCACGCCTGCCACACCGTGGTCTCCATTCAAGAACTTTTCGGCACCAACGGCCAACTGTTATGCATCCTACATAGCCTGCTCATTGCCATTTCAACGAGCAATCTATTTATCTCTACCTTTTTTGAAATTGGATAGAAGCTTTAGCATTTCGATAAGTGAGCAGCTGTAAATGCACTACAGACTCCATTTCCAGGTGAATGCAGCAACCTGAATTACCTAGACTGACTTTAAATTAAGTTAACGCTGCCGCTTCAGCGACTGGATGTATTTCAGTTTGGCGAGAATCCATTTCCTGAAACGTTTTAATTTAATATTCTTTCCATTCCATAGTTTTAGGGCTTCGTACTTCGAAAGGACAAATGGAACCTTTATAGGATCACTTTGTTGTCTAGGTGTGTCTGTCAACAATCCTTTTTGTCAGAAACGTGTCCTCGTACCATGGTAAAATTTATATCAAGCTAGTTTGGCACGGGTGTGGTAATTTATAAAAGAAACAACATTTTCCCTCATAAAAACGTTTCTATGAACAATAACCTATGGTAGGTACTTACTGTTGATGTAGAATTATTAAATTAGATAAAACTTAAGGTCTTCAATGGAAGTGAAGGAAAAAGTCCGAAAATCACTGGATAAAAAAAGAAGTCTCATTTACAAAACAACTCTAATTAATTGTTCCTATATTTTTTGCTTACTTTGAACTTTTTACGAAACTCTCAGTGCGCCTTTTACCACTTGATCGTATTCCTAAATCACGTGCTTAACTCAGACATTGCCAGAAACACCTAGGACAAATTTAAAATTTAGAAGTTGACACGATTCTCCAAGTTCTAACATTGTTTTCTCAGAACAAAGTAAATTTAGGCGAAGTTCGAACTTTGGCAAAATCAGTTTCAGTTTAACAAACAGGCAAAGGCTAAAGTTTCTGCTCGACGTACTTTTTTGTAAAACACATGAACTCAATTGTCTGAAGTTTTGTCAGCTTTTACTTGCCGTCTTATCGAATTATTACGTAAGTGTCGAGTTTCGTGATCTTTGTCCGTAAAGATAAGCAATTTTGTAAGTTAAATCAGTTTGAAGTTGAATTCTTATTTACTGGCAGTAAAGTAATAAAGTCCGTGTTTGTCTTCATTCTGTTTCGCGTTGTTTTTCTGTTTAAATAAATAAAATAAAATATTAAATATTAGGGGACAATCTTACACAAATCGACCTAGTCCCAAACTAAGCAAAGCTTGTACTATGGGTACCAGACGACGATAAACATACTTATATAGATAAATAAATACTTAAATACATAGAAACATCCATAACTCAGGAAGAAATATTCGTGCTCATCACACAAATAAATGCCCTTACCGGGATTCGAACCCAGGACCTCTTGCTTCGTAGGCAGGGTCACTACCAACTAGACTAAAGCGCTCGTTAAAATCAATTAAAATCAATTGTACAAATATCAATTTTTAAATATGATTATTGGTAAGTAGTAGCCACTTTTTTATAAGTTTTTGTTATCACTCGTTGTATAGTTAAAAAAAAATCAGTGTTAAATTTTTATAAATATAACTATAGTATTCAATTTGGTTACAAAATATGTTTTTTTTTAATTTTTACCATTTTTAATTCTAAACATGAAACTACAGTGAGACTCACTCATAGTGAAAATAAACGGAAGAACGGAGGAACGGGAGAAGAAGGGCCACGGATTAGCCCGAAACATGTCGAGTTAAAACCGTTTTAAGACGTGAGTGATCCGTTCATTTTCACTATTTTTAATTCTGTTTTTTTTTTCAATATTTTGCCTACATTAGTGTTCCACAAACTTTTTGTGTTCAAGGTACACCTAGCCAAACGAAATATTTTGGACATACGTACACCATTAATGAAAAATCATGTAAATCAGCGTGATTTACATCTGTCAATAAAAGTTAATTTTTGTGGGGTAGTTTGAGAATAAGAAAAATAAAGTGGGTACTTGTGAAGTTACAGTGACAAGTTAAAACATTTGTTTTGGTTTGTTAGTTTAACATTTGGTAGCATAGCATACGGTTGTGGTAACTCCGAAGATGAGCTCTGGTTGAGTTCTAAACGCGTCAGTGTAGCTTGGTGGTGGTGATAGTTGTGTTTATGTGATTTGTGTGTGTTCGTACAGTGTGGAGGTGGGGGAACTGCATGAACACACATTTCTTGCATAAACGTAACTATTGTAAGGTCGCGGGTGAGCAAAGTAATTGTTTTAGTTCATTAATATGGACCTCCGCAAAGTAACGCCTGATTCAATAAATTAATAGTTTGAAAGATAAATGAAAACTTATAAAAAGAAAATCCTCGATCGTTAATAACAATTTTTGTTGAAGTATACAACCCTATATCACTCACATAGCGATAACCATGGCAAAAACCCAGACAATAACATCAAATTCCATCGAAATTCTGGGTCAGATCTCTCACATCGCTTCCGTCCATATTATGCGAAAATGCGAAATCTCGACTGTACATGTGCTGCCGGATTATCCGGCTTTAGACTCGTTGCTGTCAAACTTTTCAGCGACTGACATTGTTAACGCAAATCCTCGAACCTACAAATAAATACAGTGATACTTCAAAGTTGATCCAAAAATCCGATATTTGAATTTCTAAAAATAACAAGCTTCTGTTTTTTTTGTTGGCCATCTTGCGCGGACATCTGGTTTTGCGATAATCCATAGTTTATCTATATTTTCAAGGGATAATCATCACCTTCGTCTATATATATATGTCCCACCGCTGGGCACAGACCTCCTTTCAAAATAAGGCTTGGGCTGTTAGGAACCCTTAGGAACTTTACACACACCATTTAATTGCTTCGCAAGGTTGTGACAGTACGCTATACAGTTAATCCGAGATTTGTTTACCGATCTTGATAATTCGTTTTGGGAAGGGGTATCTTTATAAAGATTAGAATTAATTTGTGGTGAAGTTAAAGCGACAAAGTATTAATGTCAAATTTAAGTTGGAGTATAAATATTGTTAATAAAGTATTTGTTAGATACGCATATTATGAAGACTAGTCCAGAATTAGGAACAGTGATGTTGAAAAAAAAAACATATTTTATAACTTTTTCATTTGCCGCTAGACTCATTACGTCAGATTTTTTTAATTTTCATTGACTATCTAATACCTTTAAACGAGCAATTCTTGTATATATATATGTATATATATAATCAGGATCTCGGAAACGGCTCCAACGATTTCGATGAAATTTGGTATGTGGGGGTTTTCGGGGATGAAAAACTGATCTAGCTATGTTTCATTTTCAGAAAATCGCTTTTACTCGTGTTTTCCAGCTATTTTTGTTTGCATTAGAATATAAAGCTAAATTTCGCCGACTTCGAGCAGATCATAATGGCACATTAGAAATCGGGTGGTCGCGGATCCAGCCGACCTCGGTTCGATTCCACGTTTTTTTTCAAGATTTTTGTTTTTTTTTTATGTTTATTTTTTATGAGAAAACGTCAAGTTTCTTCTTTTGTGAGAAAAAGTTACTTTTTTGTTAGAAAAAGTATTATAGGGAACGTGCAGTAACTGTAGGCGGCAGCACCAATGCGACAGAAGAGACACTGTGCGGACAGTAAAACAAACTTATCAAGGTAAAACATTCAAATTGATGGCACCAGTTGGCAGCACCGTCTATGTGCACGTTCCCTATTGGGAGCACAGAACAGGAAAAGCCGGTTGTCTGTAAAGTCGGTTTATAGCTTTGTCTTATCTCTGGGAAAACGCTTGGTACCGAGTTTCTGCCCGAGCAGAGCTCGGTCGCCCAGGTACTAATTATTTAAATAAAACATTGTCATTGATATAACCTCTAAAATAAAGCCGATAATGTATTTATTAAGATGCTTAGCCTTACTATGTTAAAGATTCTAGTTGGTTATTAATTATTATATTCGGGTATAGAATCCACAGGCATTTGTGTAAGTTGATATTAATTTAAACAACATATTAGGACGATAATTGGGTCCAAATTTGAGGTCTCCACTTAGTTAATATTTGAATACGATACGCCAAGTCAACGCTTTGCCACGTGAATCGTTAAATTAGGGATAATGGTTGCATGTCAAATTTAAAAACGAAATAACATTAGTTAGGTTTTAGATTAAAATTAGATAAAGTTTAATTCCATAGAATGTAACAATCGTGCAAATAAGGATGATCTTCTAACACTGATACCAAGTTGTCAATGTCTTTAGTAGTGGGAATGTCAAATCCTCCGTATTTAATCAATCATTTATTTTAATGTTTTTGGGGATATATGTATTTAATTTGTTATCAATGCCAGCTCCCAGCTAAAAAACCGTGGTGGCCTAGTGGTTTGACCTAATGGCTCTCAAGCAGCCCACTAGGCCACCACGTCGTCGTCACTAGGCCACACCAGGGTCGTGGGTTCAAATTCGGGTTTTATTTTTTTGTAATTTATGTGTGATATTATATTTGAAATTTACCATGAGCTTTACGGTGAAGAAAAACATCGTGAGGATACCTGCACACACCACAGAAGAAATTCAATGGTGTGTGTGAAGTTCCTAATCCACACTGGGTCCGCGTGTGAACTACGGCCCAAACCCTTTCATTCTGAGAGGAGGCCAGTTCCTATATACAACCCATATATGCTGGGATAATGATGATGATAATGATTTAATTTGGTATCAATGCCAGCTGGTCATAATTGTTTACTGGATTATTATGTTTTATTGAAATAGACTTTAAAGAATAAACATATTTTATTTAGTGTTCAAGGTCCAACAGCCGATAGGGCAGTAAGGTTCTAGACTGGCTGCCACGAACCGAAATACGTGGCGTGGGAAAGCCTCCAACAAGATGGAACAATGACCAGGTAAAGATCGCATGATCCATTTGGATACGGACAACGGCTTGAGCAGAACTAAACGTTGTGAAACTGTTTGAGAGAGGCCGCTGTCCAGTAGAGGACATCTTTGGCTTATTTGATAATGCCAATGCGTGGTCAAGATTTATTTATTTATTTATCAATAAAACTTACAGCATTACCGTATAAGTATAACACCAATGCGCTGTAAAATTTAAAAATACATACAAAGAAAAAGATAAGAAAACTTAAATAAAACAAACACAATACAACTATTTAGGGATTTTTGAAAGACGTCTTCGTCGCTTCCCTAAAACGACGGAACACCACACCCTCCTGCCAGAAATGTAGGAGCGTGGGGGCATCTGCTGGTGCTTGACAGGCACTTGGAGCCTAAATGAGCTGAAGTTGTTAGCCCTTTGAGATTTGAGCGGGCTGGTGAACAGCTGGGATCCTTGTGTAACCGACCCCGTGCCGCCTCACGGACGTGCTCGAAGACCTTCTCCGTCGACGCGCGACGTCTTCTTGTCCAACCGAGACAGGTAGATGTTCACCAACGATGTTATAAAATTGATTGAATATTTAGTTAATAGTTCGTTTAATTGACAAGCTATCACGCCAACACTCGGGCGACTCTAGGCTATTAGAACCGAGACAAAGGAGCACTAGACAATGCTATGTAAATGAACTGCAAAGAACATTCCCCATTCCGTAGTTGCAACCTCATGTTTGTAGAAAAAAGCGGTCAGTTGCGAGTCGGTCTCGTATATGAAGGGTTCCGTGTCTCGTACAATGTTTAAAAACAGTTCAGTAAAAATTCGCCAAAATTTAGGCACTAAAATTGCAAAGTTATAGGTAGGTATTAATATCCGAACAGCATAGGGTCGCTCGAGTTGCTTAGAAACCTACAGTATTAAATTATCTAAGCCTACAGCGTTGCCGTTCCGTTGTAGCCGGAGTTAAAAACGCTGAAAAACCACTTTTCTTTTATCACGACCCCCTATAATTTTTAATTTTATTATATTTACAGTATTTGTTGTTATAGCTGCCACGGTAAGGCTGCGTTTCCACCAGAGATGTGTGTGTCATGAACCAATAGAAGCACTTCATTCACTTAGGACTTTTTAAATGAAGTGTTTCTATTGGTTCATGACACACACATCATTCGCAACGCATCTTCGCATATCTTTGGTGGAAACGCAGCTTTATACATAATCTTTGAAAATTTCAAGTATTTACGGTTTAAGAGATTGAGAGCCCTGTGACAGACGGACGAACAGACAGACAGCGGAGCCTCAGTAATAGGGTCCTGTTGGCACACTTTGGGTGCGAAACCCTAAAAAGAATCCGATTAAAAATTAAAGGTCTATTTGAATTCGCTACCCGAATAAAAAATAGATTTAGCAAATTTTCCAATGAAGGCAAAGTCGGGCGATCGCCGGCTCCGTAGGGGAGTCCGCGCAAATGTTTGGATTGGCTCAATTTACTGCAACCCGATTGGCAGAGCTCTTTTCATAGTTTAATGAGCTTGATATGCCAAATGTTTTATTTTTAAACGCTTTATTGACTCACGGTAAACATTAAAAGTTGAAGGAAAATTCACCTCGTCAATGAATAGTTTGAACTTGTATTATTTTGATAAATTTGTTCCTTTTAGGGTTCCGTACCCAAAGGGTAAAAACGGGACCCTATTAGGCTCCGCTGACCGTCCGTCTGTCCGTCCGTCTGTCCGTCTGTCACCAGGCTGTATCTCGGGGATCGTGATAGCTACAGAGTTGAAATTTTCACAGATGATGTATTTTGGTTGCCGCTATAACAACAAATGCTAAAAAATGGAATAAAATAAATATTTAAGGGGGCTCCCATACAACAAACGTGATTTTTTGCTCGATATTGATAACGGCAACAGGTAGGCGCTTGAAATATTCACAGAATATTTAATTATATATTAACTTTAAAAATAAATCATTAAATTAAAATAAAAAAATATTTAAGGGAGGCTCCCATACAACAAACGTAAGATAATTCTGCCGTGTCATGACAAAACACTGTAACTCAAGTTACAGTGTTTTGTGCTAACACCGTTAAATTGACTATTTGGACCCTAATCTATATATGCATGCTTAGAGTAACTGATTTTCTATCAAAAACATTGAAAAACGTCATTGCAATTTGCACTGTAACTCTTAAAACGTAGAGTCTTGATTAGACTAAACACTGTATTATCTCTAGATACCGTGTTTTGCCAAAACAAACTCACATTTTCTTAGTATAGTACAAGATTTACAGTGTTTTGTCGCAACAATCACACGAGAAATTAGTCCAAGTCCTTGTTTATTGTAAGCCGGGACTTCTTCAAGGTAATCATCCTTTCTAAAGACTAAGAAATATATTATGATGAGAATGTTAGTTTTATGAATTGTGATGTTAGCAATATAATCTAAATTAAATTTAAAGTAGCATTTTCATATGAGTATAATGTCATTAAGTATCACGTTACAGTGTTTTGTTGTAGCAACTCTCATATATTATTGATAAAGGACATTACGACATAACACGTTATTGCTTGAAAATTCAAGTAAAAAGTAAAAATTTTAATATTATTTTTCTTTGTCCACTAATAGTAGCACATTATCCGTGATTTGTTCAAATTTTATTGCAATCAGATCAGTATTCACTGTTCTGTAGCCAATTAAAGATAGCAAAAGTTTTTTGCGATTTCTGAAAAATAGGTGTTTTTTAGATACAGTGTTTTGTCATGACACGGCAGAATTGTACGGAAACCCTTCGTGCGCGAGTCCGACTAGCACTTGGCCGGTTTTTATATAAAACTGCCGTGTCATGACAAAACACTGTATCTAAAAAACACCTATTTTTCAGAAATCGCAAAAAACTTTTGCTTTCTTTAATTGGCTACAGAACAGTGAATATTGATCTGATTGCAATAAAATTTGGACAAATCACAGATAATGTGGACAAAGAAAAATAATATTAAAATTTTTACTTTTTACATGAATTTTCAAGCAAAAACGTGTTATGTCGTTATGTCCTTTATTAATAATATATGAGAGTTGCTATAACAAAACACTGTAACGTGATACTTAATGACATATAATCATAAGAAAATGCTACTTTAAATTTAATTTAGTAATATATTGCTAACATCACTATTCATAAAACCAACATTCTCATCTTAATATATATTTCTTAGTCTTTAGAAAGGATGATTACCTTGAAGAAGTCCCGACTTAAAATAAACAAGGACTTGGACTAATTTCTCGTGTGATTGTTGCGACAAAACACTATAACTCTTGATACTATACTAAGAAAATGTGAGTTTGTTTTGGCAATACACGGTATCTGGAGATAATACAGTGTTTAGTCTAATCAAGACCCTACGTTTTAAGAGTTACAGTGTAAATTGCAATGACGTTTTTCAATGTTTTTGATAGAAAATCAGTTTCTCTAAGCATGCATATATAGATTAGGGTCCGAATAGTTAATTTAACGGTGTTAGCACAAAACACTGTAACACTGTAACACAAGTTACAGTGTTTTGTTATGACACGGCAGAATATGGGCTTGCGTTTGACCACAATTACGCCTGATGGAAAGCGAAGATGAGGCCTGCGATGGAGCACGCTTGCCTAGTAAATGCTTATTTCACCCTAGAATTAAATTTAGCAGGATAAGCAGGAAGATGGCAGGTAAGCACGGTGTTTCGCGCGTCCTCAAGCAGTACAAACCGGTACGCGCGCGCTGCACAACTGCTCAAACCTTCCCTCCAGAATGGCTGCTGAACATTCCAGAACACGACGAGTCGCATGGTGGCCTGGCTCAACCTATAGGGTGGTGACCAGCCACGGCTGAAGCCTACCACCGGAGTTGTATCATTCGTTTAGTACCATGGGTCATGTGAAAGTGGGTCATGGCATGGTCTAGAGTCTCGAGGGTAAACCTACGGACGCGAGCGAATTCAATACCCAAGACACAACACAAGACAACTGTCACGTTTCACATACTGTAGGAAAGTGATGTATCCTACTAATCGTATTTAAACTTGTTTGTAAATATTGAGTTTACTTTGTGGTTGTGTACTGGTTGGTAATGTAAGAGAAATTGTAATCTGTTTTTTTTAGAACAAACAAATGGGCCCGAGATCGTAAATCCGTACCAACATAATAATTAATAATAAAATAACTATATCAAATTTCAACTAAGTAAATAAAATTCAAAAAACATTAATATTACATAGCAAGTTAAGTAAAAGCTAATTATTTGCCACTTTAAACATTAAACTACTTACTTACTATTTATATACTTATTATTTGTTTCATCAGCAGTACGTTTAATCAAAGAACGTTTGTTATTTGCTTTTAAAAAATCTTATAAGGTCGTAAAACAGTCTCTAAATATACTTATTAGCATTAAGTCCTTTGACTTAATACATCATAACGTGCTCTCTTTTAAATACGTTGTGCAAACAAAATAATTCGTTTTTATTTACTTCTAAATCTCACATAATACATATTTACAATCTCTACTTTGACAGTTTTAATATTAAAAGTAATGTAAAGCCTTATGTGAAAACATTTGAGTTTCATGTTTGTACATTGTACTTTGTTCTATATTCTAAGCCTAAAAAATTAGGCATAGGTTAGGGATTTTTAAATCGCTTTGGGCTTAAAACCACTAAATTTCATAATACCTTATGTATTCACTAATACCCCTAATTTTCAAATTACCATGGGTTTAAGTATAAAATTGTCTCGTTCTTAAAATTAGAAATTTTAGGTATTATGAGCCCATCATCATCATTCATCATTTCAGCCGTAGGACGTCCACTGCTGGACATAGGCCTCCCTCATTGATGCCCAATCATTACGATTGGAAGCGATTTGCATCCACCCTGAACCTGCGGCCTTCACCAAATCGTCCGTCCATCTCGTTGGTGGACGTCCCACGCTGCGCTTGCCAGTCCGTGGTCTCCATTCCAGAACTTTTGGCCCCCAACGGCCATCTGTTCTACGTGCTATATGCCTGCCCATTGCCATTTCAACGAGCTAATCCGTTTGGCTATGTCGGTGACCCCGGTTCTTGGGTTTATGAGCCCATGGTAATTTGAAATTTGGGGGTATTAGTGAATAAGGTATTATGAAATTTAGTGGTTTTAAGCCCAAAGCTTTAAATCGCCAATAAATCCAACAATCTATAGATTTTAAAGTATATTGTCACAGGAAAGGTAAAATGGCTGTGGTGTTATAAAATACTCCAAAAAAAATTTTAAAATAACAACACAATATTCTGAAAAAAAAAAGTTTTTGAAAACTGGGCATACACACCGAAGAAACATAATTAAGATTTCGTGTGGACATAAAATTAGCGATTCCGAGTCAACAAACTTAAGATTATTTAAAATGGGCCCAATGTTAGCCAGGCTATAAGTACATGCCGATGTAGATATTGCCTAAGACTCTCTTTTGCCATGTCCACAGGAGAGACTATGCAAACAAAAAATGTGTATGACCTAAACGCAATTCTTTTCCGAAAACCCCAAAGAAACCAAGATGTAATCGCTTTTTAGAAGGGTAAAAACGGGACCCTATTACTGAGACTTCGCTGACCGTCCGTCTCTCACCAGGCTGTATGTCAGGAACCGTGATAGGTAGACAGTTGAAATTTTCACAGATGATGTATTTTGGTTGCCGCTTTAACAAAAAATACTAAATAATAGAATAAAATAAATATTTAAGAGGGCTCCCATACAACTAACGTGTTATAGTATATAATGTGATTTTACCGATTTTATAGATAATGGTACGGAACGCTTCGTGCGCGAGTCCGACTCGCACTTGGCCGGTTTTTTGCTTTGAGTATCAAAATATGGCGCACTGAATGGCGCTGAACAATATTATGAATATGAGATCCTCACACTGCATTGCGACGACTCAGTTATTTGCTTACACCTGGCCGCGTCAAGATAGCCACGGCCCAAGAAATAAGCGAAGATAATAAAATTTTCAAGTGTCTAGCTCCTCAGACTCGGTGGAGCGATGATCTTCGCAAGGCAGCTGGCAAGAGCTGGATGAGAGTGGCCGAGGATCGTGCTCAGTGGCGTGCCATGGGAGAGGCCTATGCCCAGCAGTGGACGAGCAACGATGATGATTGATGATGATGATGAAGTGTCCAGCTATTGCGTTTCAAGAGATAGAACTGTGACAGACGGAGGGATGGATGGGCGGACAGGCAGCGGAGTCTCAGTAATAGGGTCCCATTTGCACTAGAGGTGTGCACCGATGGTGGTGGACAAAATTAATTATTAATGAAAATAACAGTTTACTTTCACTTGTAAAATTGTTATAAAACTAACTTCAGACATCAGACCTGGTGCAGTAAGCAGCGGTTTGGCCGAACCCTAAAGTTGTTGTAAATGACTTTGATGTTAAACGACCGCTTTAGCCTAGTTAGTAGTGACCCTGCCTACGAAGCAAGAGGTCCTGGGTTCGAATCCCGGTAAGGGCATTTATTTGTGTGATGAGCACGAATATTTGTTCCTGAGTTATGGATGTTTTCTATGTATTTAAGTATTTATTTATCTATATAAGTATGTTTATCGTCGTCTAGTACCCATAGTACAAGCTTTTCTTAGTTTGCGACTAGGTCGATTTGTCTAAGATTGTCCCCAAATATTTATTTATTTTATTTTATTTATTTAATGTATTGCGCCGATTTTACGCCGTTGCAATAACCGGCGGCGGCGGCGTGCGGCGCACACGTCTAATGTGCACCCTTTTGGTATGGAATCCTAATAATGGCATTACATGTAGTAAAATTGTCGTGGTGACCTAGTAGTTTGACCTATGGCCTAAGCAGAAGCTCGTGGGTTTAAATTCTGGCTCGCAACTCTGAGATTTTTAGGAATTTATGTGCGAACTTAGATTTAAAATTTACCGAGAGCTTTACGCTGAAGGAAAACATCGTGAGGAAACCTTCATACACATGCGAAGAAATTTAATGGTCCCAATACGCTCTGGGCCCGCGCAGGAACTACAGCTCAAACCCTCTCATTCTGATAGGAGTCAAGTGCCATTGGACGTACATATTATAGGCTTGGATGATGATGATGATAATAAAAATTGAGGTTGGTAATATGATTGCTGAAGACGGAGATTTCGTACGATAGATTTAGAAAACGGGACGCACGTAGAAGCGCGCGGCCTACAAGCTTATACTGAAGGCCCAATTTTATTAATCCACTGTGTACCATACAATTTCGCATTAAAGAAGTCTATACTTCTCTGGCCGTGCCTTTACATGGTGTAGCCTGCTTTAAATCTACACTGGAAGCGTTCTTAGATAACTGAGGTCCCAGGCAAAACTGTAGTAGAATTTTAAATAATAGTTTAATAAAACTATAAAACACGCTTTAAAAAAAAACAACTAAAACGCTTTTTTTACAATTTAATATTTTAAACTATTATTATTTATTTTATCAATATTTAGTATTGTTTACAAATTTGGATCTGGATATAACAATATAATAATTGCTTATTAAGATTTTTTACTGCACTATAAGAATAGTGAATTGAAATTTATTAAAATTTATTTTTTATTTTTTAGTTGTTTTATTAAAGCCTGTTTTTTAGTTTTTTTAAACTATTATTTATTTTCTATTTTTTAGTTGCATTTTTTCACAGTGAGAGTTTCCATGTGCTAAAAAGAGACATGGAACGGTTTTTTGCTCGTCTTAAATAGAATCGGTCTATCTTATACGTGGTCTTTGGTGCGCGCGCACTGCTCTACACTACTAAACGTAAACCTCTTTCTTTCTAACTTTACCCCCCTCACCTAGAACCCCCCAACCCATTAAACCCAACCCCCAACATCCCCCACCCCATTTCCCCAAACTCCCCCCCAAACCCCTAACTCCAACCCCCACACCCTTACCTCCAACCCCCTAAACCCCCTTACCCCCTCCTCATTTTCCAAACATCCCAACCACCTAAACCCAACCCTCCTAACCCCAGACCCCCCACCCCATTTCCCCAAACTTCCCCCAAACCCCTAATCCAACCCTCCTTTACCCCCCAACCCCAACCCCCTAAAACCCCAACCCTCCTTACCCCTCCCCATTTCCCACAACTCCTCAACCTCCCTTACCCCCGAACCCCCCCCAACACCCCCACCCTATTTCCCCCAACACCCGCTATTTTTCCCAAACACCCCAACCCCCACACCCTTAACCCCAACCCCTTAAACTCCCTTCCTCCATTTCCCCCCAACCCCCACCCGCCACCTACCCCCCTTCCAGCTCCATCATCAGACCCTTGTTACCATCTAGGACCAAAGTAATCGTCAAAACGAATCAAACGAGCCCAAACTCGATGGGGTTGTTTCGTTTTATTGTGGAGTGCCTTTGGCCATCTTCTAGCTCTATCATCAGACCCTGGTTACCATCTGGGACCAAAGTGCTCGTCAAGACGAATCAAACGAGCCCAAACTCGACGGGATTGTGTTGCTTTATTACAGAGTTCCTATGGCCACCATCCAGCTCCATCATCAGATCAGCTCCATGTCACCATAATATTGCATTGTCATCCAATTTACACATACGTGCAAAATTTCAGCTCAATCGGAAACCGGGAAGTGGGTCAAAATCGCGCCCTAAGGAGTCGGTTACAAACATACAAACAAACATACTAACTAACATACAAACATACAGGTGATGCTAATATAAAGCGTGTAATGGTTCCAACGGAAGACCAGCGTCGGCTTCTCGGCCGACATCATGCTGAGTTGGGACCATTTCGTGATAATGTTTGTATCTTTTACCGTTTTTCTTTGTTAATTTATGTCACGAATAAATATTTTTCTTTCTTTCTTTATTTTTCTTTCTAAAAAAATTTACAGTCTTTCAAAGTATCCTGACACCTATGACTCGCACCCGTATAAAAATGCAACTAGGTGGCGATGAAAGAAAAATTCTTTATATTCAAAACTCTGCGGAAATCCGTGACCAGTTTTCAAGACTTTCGGATGTCGAGATTTTTGTATTTGTATGACAATTGCTTTCTTCGAGTATTTGGCGCGGGCAGCTGATTCGATTTTTCAGCTGAAGACCACATTATGTGATTGTATTATATTTGCGTTAAGTACATATTTTACTGTATGTACTTTATGTATGTTGTTAGTAGTAGAGGAGATAGTAATGCGCTGAAAATAAATATGAAAGGTCATAGAACATGATATACTTGCGTCCGTGTTTTACAGTAGTGTGATGATTTAGTTGTAACAAATGAACGTAACCAATTTCGACATAAGAATAACCCTACCAACAAATGGCAGTAAAAAATGTAGTGTTAAATTAAACTAATGGCAACTTTAGTCGTCAGTACTTGAGAAATATACCTATCTAACTTCCTGCTATCAAAGTTTCATGGAATCCTTTTTTGCTCGTCAAATATTTTTTGGTGTGTGATTTCAAAATAAAAATTACTGCCAGCAAATCTAATTGTACCTATAATGCTATTCTTAGTTTCTGTTGTTTTGTTTGCAGTGTCTTTTCAAAGTTGTTCATTAACTGTGTAAAATATTGTTATTCATCTTTGCCCCTTCTAAAATTCTGCTTCCTCTATATTTTTTAATGCATTTTGCCCGCATTCAATTATGACTATTTTACTCACTGATCAATTGGGAATGTCTAAAAAAAATTACCAGTGGTTTTTATTTTTTTTTTGTATAGAAAAGTCAATTATAAGAAACTAATTTCAATATTTTGTCATTTTAGTTCTCTACTTTTTTCAAAATTAATTATTGAAACTATTTTAGTTCATGACGTCAGATTATAATTGAGGGCTCCCACAATGCCAAATTTCTAAATCTATCTAAATGCTTACGATAAGGCAACCCCTTTAATTATTTTTTGCGTAGTGGTACACTATACACTATGTCACTTTACTGGCACTGACAAAGTGCTAGATGTCAGACAGCGGGTCCAAATCAAACTCAGTAGTATAATCCACGCGTAAATTGTGAAGAATTCTAACCACACAGAATAAAGTACGACTTGAACCGGTCACGCAATTTACACCAATGTCAAATGAAGTTCATTGCTTATTTGTTATATAATAAATTCATTACATAATATTAAAATTAAATAACTACAGAAAACGATTTAAAAAGCATTTATCTCGAAATGGTTTTCGATTTTCTATACATTGCAAAAAAATAGACATCCCCAATTTAAGTCATTTTGTAAAAATGTTTTTGACTCTAGTTTTACCGTCTAGCACTTTAGTTTTATTATTATTTCATATTTGCAGTGAACGCTTCATTAAAAATGTAATGAATGTTGCGGAACCGTTTTCTGTACTTGAGGATTTTTAATGAAGCCCGCAAGAGACAAGAGTTTAATCTACGGCACGCTTGGATGTCATGTAGAATGAAAATTTTGAACGTTATTTTATATCTTGTATGTCGACTAATTAAATTGTAAATCGGTTTAGAATTAACATCCTCGATAAGTGCGTTGTTCCGTGCGTTGTTCCAAATTTGATCAGTTTTAAATTTTCATGGTTCTAAAAAAGTTGCTACTCTCGTTTTTTTAACTTTAACGATACTCGCTAGAAATCGTTCACTTTCCGCACTTGTATAGCATTTATTTTAAACAACCGTTTTTGCTAAATTAACTAACTTGTAATTCGAACAATATTATTACATCTGTACCAAATTTAGAGTTAATCCGATCAGTGGAAGTGAACACTATAATTATTATTAATTATAGTTTGACCCGATTGTATGGCGGCAAGTTAAAAAAGGTTGTAATAAAAAGAAAGATAACATTTAAAATATGTTTTCCATATTGCATTGAACTCAAATGCTACGAAATAGAAAAGGAAAATGCAGAGGATCTTGAAGTTGACAGTAGAGACTTGGTTAATAAGGTAAAATACCCAATAGTCAGCCGAGCACCAGTAGTCGGCCGTATAATGAGTGCGAAGAATACGAAAGATATCTCTCGTGCTCTTCCCACTCGAACAAAAGATAGGTAAAGTCCGACTACTTGGCAGTAATATTAAAAGGCTGGGCACTGGGTGTAAAACACCAAATTAAATAACAAATTGTTGGAAACCGCACCAATTCATAAAACATTGGTTTAATGCAAGACGGTAGATTAATAGATTACAAAAAAAAACAAACATTTTATTTGTAGAAATAGCCATTTCATATTATTTTTTCGACTTCAGAGGAACATAACATACATAACATATGAATACAATGTAAATGCCAGCATTCTAACTGCTTGCTAGCTACAATGAAATATTGCTGTACAATGAGAAATTGTTAGCTCATCTTTGCTAGTAGAATATTTATGACTACTGAAAACAGAGTGTGCTTCATGGAATACAGTGAACACATACATAATTGTAAGTACTTTTGACGGAGGCTACATTCTAAAGGAATAAAAACCGGTTGTCTGTAAAGTCGGTTTACAGATGATAGTTTAACGTGACAACGTCATAACAAAACATTGATTAAAGGATTGCATACTTTTATGAACAAAATTGAATCATTTTTATTGAATTATCACTATTTTGTATGGATACAAAGAGGCGAACGCGGGGGAAGGGGTATCGGGAGGAGGTGTGGGGCAAGAGAGAGCAGTGAACGCCAGGATGTACAAGAGAGCAGCGAACGCCAGGATGAACGCGTAGCGGGACAATGCGTTATGTACGTTACACTGAGTCATCCTTTTTCGTGCGTGCAGCCGGCGTTCATCAATTTATTACACATTGTCATGTCAAAAATCTATCCATGTGAAAAATATTATATCCGTGTTAATAATTATTGATGTTCTAGATAAAGAACTATTCATCACAAATATATTTTTTTAATTCGAACCAGTATTTTCTGGGATTAGTGTGTTTAACCAAACAAAAAACTATTCAGCTTTGTTATAAAAAAAAAAATATATATTAGGGGACAATCTTACACAAATCGACCTAGTCCCAAACTAAGCAAAGCTACTATGGGTACTAGACGACGATAAACATACTTATATAGATAAATAAATACTTAAATACATAGAAAACAGCCATAACTCAGGAACAAATATCCGTGCTCATCACACAAATAAATATTAGTATAGATAGATAATTATATTAGTATAGATGTACGAGTACATCCATGCACAGTGGAAAAAACTGAACCGCGTACCAGGGTAAACCCTTTTCATTGCAAATGTCATTTCGACGTTGCATACATCTGGCAAAGAAATCATTGTGAAATTGGTTGTGGCAACGTTCCATCCTGTACGCTTAGTATAAGTTTTACTTCACCAAAATACTCCTCGATCGCGTTTACGTAAAAAATCAATTACTAGGGAAACAAGGAGAGCGCCTCCGCGGCCGCGCGTCCATGTTTCCATAGAATTGAAATTTTTACGTAAACGCGATCGAGAAGTATTTTGGTGAAGTAAAACTTATACTAAGCGTACTGGTACGCGATTCAGTTTCCTTAGGCTAAATTCAGGAACGGCCCAACACGGTTTGCGAGCGGTAATTCAATTGTTTGCCAGAGGATAGAGATGAACTGCTATTCAGGAACGCCAAAAATCACTAGTTTGCGAGAGATTTGGGCTGAGATTGGGATGAGCCTTATTTAAACAAGTCAGATATGAAGTATCTTTTTTTATTTATTTATCAACTTCATTTTTTTTATTACTTTTATGGTCATCCCATGAAACCATATATTTCAAACTAAATACAAACTGAAATATATATGCACAGAAAAAACCCCAGAAAAAAGACCAATGCTGGGAATCGAACCCAGGTCCTCAGCGTTCCGTGCTGCGTGCTTACAAACGCTGCGTGCGTGCTGTTTGTTTAAAGTTGCACAGTAGCGCCATCTCTTGGTCCAGGTGAGCGGTTAGCTCCGAAGGAGTGTTAAAGTCTCTCGGTAGAGGCCATAACATAGATAAGTGCTTTATCGCTGCATAAGGTGATTATAACAGACTGAAATGTACGATGTATGGGAAAGATTCGTCGCTAACCTCTAGACCAGTGATGGTGTAGGGGTAAGCACGCAGCACGGAACGCTGAGGACCTGAGTTCGATTCCCAGCATTGGTCTTTTTTCTGGGGTTTTTTCTGTGCATCTATATTTCAGTTTGTATTTAGTTTGAAATATGAGCCTTATTTATTTATTTGCAAAGCGAATTAACAGGAAAATAAGGCTCATCCCAAGCTCAGCCCATTCTTATCCTCTCGCAAACGATTGAATTACCGCTCGCAAACCGTGATGTGCCGTTCCTGAATTTAGCCCCTGGATCGCGATTCAGTTTCCTTGACTGTAAAATCAGTATAAGTTGATACTTACTTAAAGGCAATCTTAAAATTATTTTGCTATCAAAATTTTCTCTTGTCAATACGGAAATCTTGAACTTACATTTATTTATTTATTTATTTAGAAACAAACAGTCTCTTATATGTATTACAAATATATTTTTACGGATCAAAGACTTACAGTTTCCTAAAGAAAAAATATTGAAACCTTACATAAATACTAAGGTAAACTACCCAACTACCACCCCCACACCAGCGATCAACAACTCCAAGAGAAAGACTATCAAGCGCCAACCAGTCCATCACCCGCGCCTGACCAGCATCTTAATTGGTGCTGTGTTTGCTTTATAGTCAAGTTATGTAGTTAATCAAACGCAGATGACAGACAGCTAGCATTCGACAATGCCTAATGCCCCAAAGCAGCCAACCACCGGCATAAGGGCAACACCTAGGCAGCCCACTCTTCATAAAACTAAAACTAAACTAAACGAGTTTACAGAGTTAATCTACCCCTATGCATCAAAAACAAAGGAAATATATATATTACTAACTGACACTGCAAACGTTGTTTTGCCTTATATCACCTAGGGGTATAAAAAATAAAATAGCCTACGACTTATTCTCAGACCTACCGAATACAGAGAAAAAAGTTTCATAAAGATCGGTCCAGCCATAACGGACATAACATTATTATAACACTTATTATATTTATTATTAACATTACACATATTATTTATTTATTAACATTATAACATTTATTTTGACGATCATATAGTGGTTTATATAGAACCTGACTACAAAGCTTGGGGTCCCGTGTTCGAATACCGGTTGGGGTAGATATTTGAATGAATATACGAATATTTGCGTTTGAGTTGATGTTTAATTATGTATTCAAGTACCGGAGTCCGGGAGACGGCCGGATAGCCTAGTTCTTAGAGAACCTAACTACGAAGCTTGAGGTCCCGGGTTCGATTCCCGGTCGGGGCAGATATTTGTGTGAAAAATACGAATGTTTGTGCTCGAGTCTTAGATGTTTAATATGTATTTAAGTATGTATTTATCTATATAAGTATGTTTATCTGTTGTCTAGTACCCATAGTACAAGCTTTGCTTAGTTTGGGACTAGGTCAATTGGTGTGAATTGTCCCGTGATATTTTATTTTTATTTTTTTTTAAGTATGTATTTATCTATATAAGTGTGTTTATCTTTTATCTGGTAGGTACCCAAAGTACATACAAGCTTTAAGTACTTAGTTTGGGAATAGGTCAATTGGTATCAATCATCCCATGATTTATTATTATTAATTTATTAAACATTTTACAAATACCTACTGATCTTTTATTTATTTACCGTTTTTCTATTCTAAAAAAAAGTGTTTTTACAATCATATTCCAGTGACTACAATGGCAGTCACTGTAGCATTCATAGTAAAAATATTAAAAAACTCAAGTCTATTATCGAGTTTAGCTTGACTTGTTTCGAACTACTAATTCATAGCCCTTCATCAAGGAGAACACGCCACGGCGGGTGCTACCAAACGCACAGTCGGCGCAGCCTCACAGTAGTTTTTATGTTCATTGTTGCATTCACTTTGAAAAGGCGCCATAAAGACAATCGAATTGTTTCGAATGAACCAGCGACGATTCGATAGGTTACTTTGACATGCTGTGTGCCGTTAGAAATCATATATTGCAATATTGATATTCGCTTCAAGACGGAAACTAATATTGCAACGTGCGAAGTGATGTGGTAAACTAAAATATTCGTCATTCAACTTAACTTTACCAGGTGTCTCTGTGCTTCATATTTTAGGTCACAATCTTCTTTTACCACCAGGCCTGATAAAGGTCAAACGAAAGCCTAATTTATTTATTTATTTCGCTTTGTTTTATTGTATTTTTTTTCACCATTATTGTCCCGTGACAATATGGTGAAAAAAACTTACTTCAACTTTTTGTGTAAAAAAGAAAAGAAAACATTTTATAGAAAAAATTTAAGTTTAAATAAATTCAGAAAAATAAAAAAGAAGTTGCAATATATATAATATATTATAACTAGCTTCGATTTTCATAAAAATAGCATAAAAATCACAGAAAAGGCGCAAACGATATTCTGTTTACAACTCAAGAATATTTCAAAGATGCATTAATGTTTGCATCACTACAGTATCACCATACAGTTGACAGCACAGCAAAGTGTCAGAAGTAAATTCACGCGTTTGAATATTCAGTTTCAATTCAGCAGGTTTCTTGAACGTCTTTGGCTTGCAGCCAATATGCTTATGAAAAGGCTCAGCCATTATACTGATACTTGAAATATTGTGGTGCTTCATTATTTTCTAGTTTAAAGATTTTGCTCGTGCTGCTTTAAGCTATGCTTTGTACTTTTTACGCTTAAAATGTCTAAATAAGCTTATTTTTACAAAAATGGTACATTTTTCTACCGCTATTTTTTTAAAACTCGCTTTAAAAATAAGTCTGGTAGTCAAATTGAAATTTCAGAATTTAAATTATTTGTAAACTGTTGGAAATTTTCAAAACGCACATCGTGGTTTTCATTGATATTGTACGAAGAACACCCATTACAATATCATGTCTCTAGACTTATTTTATTAATTAAGGATTCATGATATACATATAGGACACTATAGTCAAAGAACCACATTTTTGGCTTTAAAATGCATAGTTGGTAAAAATTAGCAGTAAATAAGTACAAGAGAAAAGCTAAAAGAAATTCGGCATATAAATTAAAAAAAAACTTTGCTTATTCCTTTAATAAAGTACAAGGCAAACGTTCCTTCAGAAACAAACAAAGCAAATCTTCCACCTGTTCTCTTGCCAAAATACTTTTAATTTTCGCTAACTGCATAGAAGGAAGATGCATTCTTCGAACAATACGCTGAAATCAGAGCTGGTGCCAAAAAACTTTGTATTTTACTGATGCTTCTGAACGGTTCGTTAGCAGAACGAGGAAGGTACCTACTTACGAAATTGAGTAAGTTGTGAAATTGGCGAATGGTAGAAAATGCATTGACTTAAAAGTAGGTTGATAGGAATTTAGTGCGCCAAAACTATGTAAAAACATATAATAATCTAAAACCACGCTACTCACCCGCTACGCTAAACATGCCTCTCCAAAATCAAGTGCATTGTTTAATTTTGATAACAATTTACCCCAGTTTTATTTTTACTTTAAAAATTTATTTTATAAGAACCTTTTCCTGACAATAACAAATGCAACAAAAAAAATTTGCGAAATCAGTTAGGCCGTTCAATCGTGATGCCATGACCAAAAGAAATAGGCATTCATTTACCAACATTTATATATTTATCATATAAACCCTATGTCACTCTCACAAGTGAAACGAATCTAGTGACACCTTAAACTTTAAAATCCTTTAGCCCTTCAGGCTGCAGGGCGTGCCAAGGGACTCTTTTATAACAGCATTTATCTATTTTATGTATGTTTATGTTTATACTTCTAGCCTGTTTATGTGTCAATGTTGTTATAAATAAATGTTTTTCTTTCTTCAAAGAATCATATATATTTTTCTTCTGTTGTATAATTATTTAAAATGAAACCGTTACTGAATAATCTGTCAACGCACAGCTCAAACACTAAACGGATTGTGCTGAAATTAGGCACACAGATAGCTATTATGACATAGGCATCCGCTAAGAAATAATTTTTCGAAATTCTCACGGAATAGGGAAATAAATGGGATTTATATTTTTGATTCGGAATGGCCCTATCTCCTTAACTATTATAATACTAGGTACGTCAAGTATGGTATACAAGTAGTTGATTATATCAGTGAAAAACTAATTTGCGGATTTTTATAAAATCCTACAGGATAAGAAAAAAGCGGGATTTGTATATTCCATGACATGGGACCCAATTTCAGTAATCATTCCTTTAGAATCATAGATGCAGTAAAACGGATTTTTGGAATTTCCCGCAGGATAAGATCGGGAGTTGATCGTAAATTTCACTAGAGCGTGGACGAAGTTGCTAGAAAAAGCTCGTTCATGCACAAATACATACATGCGCTCGAAAAACACAACCCTCCTTCGGCTTCGGGTAGTAAAAAGACTTCAGCGCCGTTGGTGTTGAAAAACATCAATATTATGCACTTGACATCCACAAGATCGTTTCTCCACTGAAGTCAAACTAACGCGAAAGTCGATCTAGATGACGTTGTGTCAAATGCAATCTGACTCCATCGTTCTCTCCGGTCGGGTAAAACATAATGAAAGAACCTTGAGGAATGGAAGTTTAAATGGAGGAAAAATTCCCCATTAATTTTCTGAGAATGGCATTCGGTAACAAACTTTCCTAAAGTAAAAGAAAAGAGTTAAGTGTACTTTGGTAAAGTTTCAGAACGTTAGGGAACAAAAACAATCGTGAAATTGGACTTTAACTAATTTTTAGATTTGCGATGTTTTCAATCTGGGAAAGTCTTAATCAGTGATTGAAAAAGTTTGCTCAGAAAAAGGTGGCTGGAGGTTAAAAAAAAAATCGCAACAGCGGCGTTAAAAAATACTTTAAATGCTGTTAACGAACTTATTTAAATATGTTTTAGGACTCTTTAATTTAAAGATTTTTTTTTATAAAAAATTATGATCGTTACACATCATTATGCTGTAGGAATTTTATTTAATGCTCACCGACATAGCTCGAAGAATCGCCAGACTCAAGTAGCAGTGGGCAGGGCACAACGCTCGTAGAACTGATGGGCGTTGGGGTAAAAAGGTTCACTAGTGGCGTCCACGGACCGGTAGATGCAGTGTAGGTAGGACTCCAACAAGATAGAGCGACGACCTGGTTAAGGTTGCGGGATCGCGTTTTATGCGGATGGCGCGGGACCGATTTGTTGGGCAAGCCTTGGGGGACGCCTATGTAAAACAGTGGACGTCTTTCGGCTGAAAAAATTATGATTTAAAGCTGCTTATTGTTTGAGTTTCTAGTTAAAGATTCGCAACGTTGTAGTAAATTTCAAAAAACACGAGATACAAGCCCGGCCTCAAAACCACGATCCTCTACTTGAGAGGCCATAGGTCGAACCACTGGGCTAACATTTTACCACGGTAAAACTTTATATCGGTAATAAATAACAAAGTTTTAGTAAACTCTTAGCTAAATAACTCTATGGTTTCGTTTCGTTTTATCAAATCTCAAAAAAAATTACCTATCGTCACTACTGAGACGAAAGCTCGAATTTCAAAATTGATAATCTGGCCAAGTGAATTTTAATAAGTCTGCATCAAGGTTCAATTTTGTTTACACATTGATTTGACATACGATATTTTTCAGAAGTAGTGACGATATGATTCTATTTATTTCAAGCTGTCAATCGGTTACTTGGTTTTTAACGGTATTAAACAAAAATACCATTTCAACCGCTCAATTGAAACTGTTGACAGCCGCAGTCACGTCCAGATATAGCCAAATCGTCGTCACTGATGCAATTAAACTTAAGTGATAACGGACAGGGGACGCCTATTGTAGAGCTGAAGGTCATTTGAACAGGAATACGTTGTTATGAGGTGAGATGATAACAAAGTGCTATTGCAGGATATCAGTAGTTCTCATCGATCCATAAAATAACACTCTTTTTTGACGTTTCGTATTTCTACAAGAAACCCTTATAGTTTCAATGACCTGAAACAATTACTTAGCTCACCCGCAGTGAGCAAAGACGAAGGCGAGCAAATTAATTGTTTGAGTTCATTAAAATGGACCTTCGCAAATTAATGCTTAAAAAAAACTCTCCCGATCTCACTGGACGCAAGGTGTTAAATCCATCTGTCGTCACACGTCCCTGAACTTAATTATTATATACGTTATACCTGAACATTTAAAGTCAAATTACTCAGAATGAGTCTAAGTTCTGTAATAGTTCGTGTCACAAGTATGTTCACTTGCAGCACATTCCCCCGTTTCAAATACGCAGCATTTTGAGTTTTGACGACGGATTGGTCCTGCCACTTTTTAATTCCTGAAACGATATTATTATGTTTGCTCTATCGTTTTGGTTATATTATTAATATTATTATCTACACTTTTGTTCAATCCCTCAATATTTTGTTGGTAAAATAATGTCATCGATTAGAAGTCAAATTTGAAAAACTTAAAGAAATTCTTAATCAATTTATAATCATGTAAAATTACGAATTTTTTTGTAACTACATATTATTACTTAATGATATACCTACCCAATGGTTTTTGCAAGTATAAAATAAACGGAAAGAAAAGATATCATTGATGTCCCAGTATTTTCCTTAGGTACTTACTCCGGAACGATGTATCTCGACCAAATGACGTGGAAATAAAATATATGGATGGTCGCAACGTTTGGTTCCAACAATTTATTTGTTGACCGATTTGAACAAATCGCTTGGTGGGTAATGTTACTAAGATGGAACGTTTCGACTAAAGACTTATTGGCATTGTTTAAGAACTTTTTCGATAAAATTTAATGTTAAAACGAATAGTAAGTACTAATGGCGCTGTCAGCTGTCATAAACACCTTTCGAGTTTTTCAAAATGGTTGAAATAAAATAATGTTTTGGATTTCAAACCTTAAGTGTTCGCCGTTTTGAAATATTTCCATAAACTAAATGAGGAGATTTCAGGAAAATTGGTATACAGGGTTATTTGTAATTCACTAGCATCCTTTTAACCCTAAACTCCTACCACTTAAACAAATGTTTTTTGGTTTACGGCTTTTGTCATAACTTAATATTTTTGGTGTAATAACGTTTGGAAAATTTGAGACTAACTCTTACTTTTACGATACTCTGTGCCGTGTAAGTTATTCATTCATTGCCCGCCACGACCGCGGCGCGTAGCCCCGCCTTCTAATTTCATAGAGTACGAAGTTGTGTTAGAAGTATTTATTTATTATTTTTTATTTGTATGGAAAAAAAGTGCTCCATTTTAAAAAGTAAATCAAAAAACATTTGTTTAAGTGATAAGAGTTCACGGTTAAGAGGATGTCAGTGAATTACAAATAACCCTGTAGAAATGACAGCTCGGACAGCATTTTCGCTCGAGCTAGATCGGAAATGCTTCGAGTTCGTTCGGTCAAAAACATGGACTGACAACAAAAGCTAAAAGCCAGTTTCATCCATTAATAGACAAAAAAAGTCCAAAAATTACCATATTTTTTTATTAATTTATCTGTTATGTTATTTCAAGCTATACATCAAAAAGTGGCAGGAGTTTTATGCATCAATACACACAAGTTAAAAATGAATGTATGTAATAAATTGTCATCTAAAATTCAAATGATCTTATATTAATTACAAATGTTTAATATTTATTTGGGCAAAACACGGCACAATAATATAATGAGTTTGAAGAAAAACTTAAGTTATACATTATACTTTAGTTATAATTATGTTAAGTTGTACAAATCATGCACATTATGCATATTATGCACATCTCTGTCCAAACAAAGTGTTAGCTTAGTTAATCCTGAATAATTGGAATTTTTAATTTGAATTTATTTTATTTCCTTAAGATAACAATGATCTCATGTTTGTTAGTATAAGCCTTAAAAATAATGTTAGTACTAATAATAATAATAATGCTTCTGTGAACTTTGTTTAAAATTTAAAGCCAACTGCTTTCGCTTGCAAGAAAATGTCACTTTTTCCCAACCGAAAATTGAAGATTAGTACTACAACAGTCTGGCTTGTACTGACATAAAATGTACCACACGAGTCATTCATTCATTCAGTCATGTCATTTAAAATTAGCTTGACGTATTATGGTATCTTACAATGGTTTGTGACTTTATTTATTCGATATAATTATGCTATTATCATAAGATTTACCTGGTAAATACACTAAAAATAAACAAAAAAGAGAGGGGCAGAATTATTTAATTATACTTTATCAAAAAATTTTGATTAAACTAAAAAAAAACAATGATTATCATTAAAAAAATAACAAATACAATATTTACTGGCCACAACCATTTAATTAGTTAGTACGTACTCTTCCACAATCTCTTCAATTGGCATCATGATTTTACGTTTAAAAAAATCACTTTCTTGAACCATCTCTCTTATATACGTAGATCTGTCGTTCCAAATTACTTCTTTGAACTGCGCTGGATCAGCAAACTTTTTCATAGTTAAATGGTCATCTAATCCAACTACTTGAACCAAAGAAGCATGTGTTACTAGACCCCAGAGATTGTATTGCTTCGCTGAACTCACAAAACTTTCCTTTGGAATTATATCCTCAATACTAGTTCCATAATTCAAAAGGATGTTTTTCAGTTCATCGAAATAAAATATTAATAATTTATCCATATTGTCTTTCCGAAACTGAGGTTCCAAGTTGTAATGAAGAAGGAACATGACGTCACGTGCTGGTGGCTGGTAAGTGATTGCCTGGAAATCAACCAGGACACAGTCATCCGGCACTAAACTACCATCTTCCTGTTTCTTATAGTGAAATAGAAGATTATTGTTCCAAAGATCTCTGTGACAAATCACACTCCTTTCAGAATCGTTGTAGTCTAATGCAGAGTACCAGACTTCACTCCATCGGTCTTCAATTTTTTTTAAAACCTCTTTATCAACATTTTTGTATTTTGAAAACTCCTTAATAATTACCAAGGCTGCTATTCTGCACTGATTGAACCATTGATCAGTTTTATTAAACTGGCCTAAATCTAAATATTTTTCAAATTCCTCACCAAGACGATAAGGTTTGTTTAGGTTTTTAGATATTTTATCTTCGTAAATTATTGAATTAGCGTGAAAGCGAGCTATAGTTCGCAATGCTTCTAAAGTGTGCTGCATGTCGAATTTAACATTCTTGTTACGCATTTGATATTGTAGTGAAGTCATGTCGTCGAAAACTACAGCTTTTTCCAAGTTTGCAACCAGTTTACTGCTCCAAGGTTTCAGACCTTAAAATGCAGTTAGTTAAAATAAAATAAAAGCAGACATTAAAAAACAAATAAGTCATCATGTACAGCGAAATTTCGCCGGAATATTAGCATATTTTTTTTTTTAGTTTAGTAAAGAGTAAAGTAATGTAATAAAAGATAACTGTCAATTTTGACGTCATTTAGCTCAAAAACATATTTTTCCCTATAAAAATAATTTGATAAAATTTACCTCAATAATTTCCTTGGCAAAAATATTAAAGACGTCGTTAAATTAATTTAATGTGGTTACTGACCTGGTAAGTCCAATTTGCTTTTGATCATTTGATAAAATATTAGTTCCTTTTCAAATAAATTCAAGGAACTTACAAATAATGCTTTCCCTGCATCTTGAGGCAGTGCTTTTATAAAAAAATGATGTGTTCTCTGTTCATTATTTGAAATAACAATTACTTTCAGTATCAAATGATCAGCTAGAAATCCAAGCATTTTATTTTCACACGCTGAATTGACTTCGTAATGTTTGATTTCTATTGCATCAATCACGTATCCACAGTTCGTGAGTATAACTTTGAGATCATCTTTTGTGATGTATTCTGGTTTGGTTTTAAGTCCATTTTGATGATTATTCATTGTTATGAGCTTATATGTATGTATTTCTTCAACTTTTAAATCTCACTTGGTAAGATTTGATTACAGCGAGAGATGATTCTGAAAAAGTCGTTATCTGTTAATCAATTCAAGACTTTATTTTAAACAATCGACAAATCATTAGAAAATTCATAATTTTAAAACTTCCATAACGTTTTTTTAAAGTTCGATTCATATCTACAGACACCGAGCGTGTCAGTCACGTGCCGTATAAGATACCGACAAAATATTCTTTTCATCACACTTGCTCGTCAATGGTGTTAATCCATGTCTGTATACTAAATGTCAAAGGCCTAAATTGTTCTTAAGGGAGTTATGGATTTACGTACAATTTTTCTACCCAAGGGAGTTCTAACTTTAGTTTTAAAATTTGCAAACAAGTAATTTCAGACTAAGGAGGTTTCAAGTCAGCCAACTTTTTATTTATTATCTTTAAAACTTAGCTATAACCCAAATTTTACAACACAAAACTTATCTACGCTTCATGAAAATTCATTATTTTTATATTTTAAATTTATAACAAATAGTTTTGCAATAATTTTAGTAATATTTTTTTAAAATGTTGGTAGAATCTGGCCGTATGACCTTTCGAATTCTAAACTAAACACAGTTTACATTATCTATGGTAGATGACTCGAAAAAGTGACAATCTGTATTGGCGGGTAGCCATTATTTTATTCAATTTAAGTGTTTAGAGACAAAATCATTTTATTTTTGGATTTTTTTTCTCGCAATGTGATGAAAATCATTGTGTGTATCACGGGCAGTAAGGGGATTACAAACTCGAGTCATTAAAAGCCCTCCGCCTTCGGCGTCGAGCTTCTAATAGACTCTCATTAGTAATCCCCTACTGACGGCCCTAGATGCACAATGTACTATTGCGCATCCAGTATGCGGCCTGTGTCTGCGCGGTCGTATTACGATAGATATGAATTCGTTAATAGAAACTGTATAGAAGAATATTATTTTGTCTGCACCGGCACGTTTTTGATACACTCGGCGTCTGCAGATATGAATCGACCTATATTTGCAGAATTTAGAAGTTGCATTTAACCGTGTTGTGTAATTTGATTATGGTAAAAAAGTGAGTGTTAGCAAAATTGTTAGCGAGTCTGCTCGTTAGTTGCTAGTATCGCGAAAATTCGAGGTCAGATCAATTGAGCCAGTAATTTCTTTATTAACTTTGCTTATGTCTGCTTGTGATCTATTATAAAAGTTCTATATTTTAGCAAAATAATTGTAGAGTTTATAATTTTAGTGGTTATAGGTCAGTTTAAATTGTACACAATTTTAAAAATAAATAATAGCTTATTGCTCGTTTTATACATAATAATAAATAAATAAAATTTACCTTTGCGATCAACTTTCACTGTTCCCAAAATAAATAAAGCAACTTTTCAATTTACTAGACTGAATTACGAGGTATGTGAGGAGCTAGTCACATTGCCGAGTCCAAACTGGTGACCAAGATGATCTTGCAAATGATATTGTATTGTCCCACCGAAAATAAAAATGAAAAAAAGGGGCAAGTTCACCTGTAAATACAAAAAGTAGTGTCTAGAAAAGTATTAAGTTTGGCACAGTCCTCTACCAGTCCAATTAATCAGATCATTTCATACCAATTCATTGCAATAAAATAACGGATCAACTACTTCACTGTCGTGGCAAGGACACTTTCATGGTTAAGATAAAATGATGAATTACCAGTTTAGCGTAATTATTTAGGTAGTTACAAAATGACAAAGTCATGCTTGTATTTACATGAAATATTTTTGGTAAAAATTATTTGGTAGGTACTCGATTATTAAAAACCAAAGCTTGAGTCGAACTTGCATGGACAGGGTTCGAGAGGATAAATACTGAAATATCGATTCTGGCAGACGAACAGGCAGACTGACACACAAGTGATCCTGGTTCCGTTTATTCCTTTTGAGTAACTGAAGCCTAAATATAATCTAGACATTGAAACTAAAGCTGAAAGTGTGTTTGTTTTATTATAGACTTCAATTACAGGGCTGTTGAAAGTAGCTCAAAGTGGTGCGTATAATTATAACCCAATATCAATGCTCCTTTTGCTTTGTGAACTTGGCAGATACTCTACCGTGTACACGTAACAAAGTGCCGTACCTCAATAGACTTATTGTGGCAATTTCGCACTATCGGACTGGAAGGTCAATAGAGACACGAGTATTTTTTGAGTATACTTGTTTGTAGGTACGGCTAAAAATAATGTTCAGATGATTCCTGTCCGGAAGTTCTGTATCTGACCACCTACATTTATGCATTTTAGCCGAGTTTGTGTATAGTTACGTGAATAACCGAGCTTTGGTCAGCTAAAAAGTTAGAAATACGCTTTTTCTTAGAGTTAATACCCAGCTAGACCGATTATTTTCCCTCGAAAAATCCCACACAGCAAATTTATAGTATACTAGCTGTTGCCCGCGACTCCGTCCGCAAAGAATAGGGGGGGGGATGAAAAACAGATGTTGGCCGATTCTCAGACCTACTCAATATGCTCACAAAATTTCATGAGAATCGGTCAAGCCGTTTCGGAGGAGTACGGGAACGAACATTGTGACACGAGAATTTTATATATAAGATATAGTTTAATAGTGTTATCAAAAATTAAATAATGACAAATAACCTTTACGTATTTTTTTTATTGAATCATTTCTTAATTTATTTATTTTACTACTTCCTGCACTGTACAACTATACTTTGCTACATGCAAAACTCAATCAACAGTGTGAATTTTGTATCATGTTGCTCCCGTACTGCCATGAATAACAGTTGTGATAAACAACTATGATAATTGCCCACGATTTGCCTTCTGATAGAGACTGTACCGATATTTGATTCGCATCGTGTTTAAATACTAGTTAGGCAGATATTTGTGAACAGAATTTAGGTACTCATTTGATCAGAAGTAAATAGTGAGCAAAAATTTCAAGTATTATTTTTGCTAATGTTCTCCTTGGGAAATCACTCGAGTGTCAACTCAATAATGGATTCGTAAAAGTAATGCTAAAGAAAGGCGAAATTTTAACATGTCTGTTCAAATAGTCTACAAGAAATCCTTATAAGTTCGCCATTTCCATCTTTCCTTACCCGACTTAATCGTAATATTAGAGAACTGTAATTTGGCATGAGTATACTTTACTTATACAAATTAATCGTGAAAAACTTATTAACTATACCTCGATCATTCTCATTTATCTGTGAACTCAGTCAATTACCGTATCACAGTTACTACAAAGAAGTTATACGGTAATTAGATTGATGCCCAGAAGATTGAGCTAACTGAATAAGTACTTAATTCTTACCAAAGAGCTGCTCAGAAAAAATCCACACTAAACGTGTAATGGAAGTAGCCTGTTCTTATTCATCAGTGCACCAATCTAATTACGTATCGCTTCTTTGTTGCAACAGTGACACGGTAATTAGACTGAAAACACAGATGAATGAGAATGGCAGAGTCTGTAAATATAATTCTCCCGCATCCTGCTCACCGGAGACGCACATCTCATGCGCATAGTGGCGTAAAAACATTCTCGATGCATTACAGTAACGAGGCCGCCCCAACTTAATTTGATGGGATTCAACATTATCCCAGCGTATATAAGTCCCACTGCAGGGCACAGGCCTCCTCTCAGAATAAGAAGGCTTGGGCCTTAGTTCACATGCGGGCCCAGTGCCCTTTGGGAACTTCACACACACAGGTTTCTTCACTATGTTTTACACCATAAAGCTCATGATAAATGTAATTTCGCAAATAAATTCCGCAAAACCCAGAGGTGCGAGCCCGGGCTATTTCTATTGTGATTATTAACTATTTCTTTTTTTTTTCCTACTGCATGCATTTACAATTGAGAAAGTTCCACTTTTACTTCCATCATCACTGCACTTTTTGTATGTAAATCGCCGAAGTCGGAGTAACTCGAACATACTTCCCCAAGACACAGGTCTTTACCTAGTTTGGGGGCAGAATCTTCGACGTCTTTCGTGACTTTTCGGTACATACCTATTTATGTTCTCACGTGTTACTATGTAATTTACTTTTTTGGTTTGTACAATAAATTATTATTCGCGAATGATGGTTTTTCTCAGCTCTAGGCTGGTATTAACTACATTTACGGGTTATCCACCAAGTAAATGTAGCAAGAGTTGTAGAATATTATTTAAGTGGTATTTTCAGGGTCCAGTTGCATGAACTTTCTCACTATTCTGCAAGTGTTAAGTGTTGCGGCTTTTTGTAAAATTGTGTACATGTATGATTTTATTCCTAATAATTTTAAGCTAAGGTGTAGATGCTTTGGGATGACGCCTGTTGTGGATAGGACTATTGGAACTACGTACACTTTCTCCTGTCTGTATACTCTAGCAACTTCGTCTTTTAGGTCTGCATATTTTGTTATTTTTTCCGTGATGGTCTTCTGCAAATTGTGTGTGTTAGGGATTGAGATGTTTATGAGGTAAGTAGTTTTGTTTATTTTATCTAATAATGTGATGTCAGGTCTATTATAGTGGATAGTGCGATCTGTGAGTATGGCACAATCGTAGTATAATTTGTGTGTTGTGTTCTCAAGTACTATCTGTGGCGTGTATTTGTAGTACGGGGTGTGTGTGTCTTGTATAAAAATTATTATTATTATTAGAATCCACGACTCTCTATTTAAGAGGCCATAGGTCAAACTACTAAGCCACCACAGCTGGATGGGATTAGTTTTATCCAAAAAAGTTTGAAACAAAAACGTTTCCTCCGAATCGACAGCAATACTCGACCAGTTTCGTTGCTATTCACTTGCAAATGGACGGTTTTCCGAATCAATTTGTTAAGAAAACTTCCATTTCCTTAGCCGCAATCCCTTGGTGTAATGGGATTAAAATATTTTTCCTCTGCTCTCTGTTATGGACGGTTGAAATAAACGTTTTTAAGCTTTCTCAGAGAAAAATGTTACTTTGTTAGAAGAATACTAAGAAAATAATAACGTAGGTAATATCCCCGGGACATATTCGCTTCACAGCACCATAAGAATCGTATATAGGTATTCGTGTATTTACCTTTAAGAGTTTGGTTTTAACCAATTTATTGAATAAACTATGTAATTTTTAAGCAATTAAGTAAAATACCGTCAAATTCGCTATCACCTTGTACTTGCGAAAATATTTATTTGCCAACCTTCCTCTAATTTTTAACGGCCTTCTAACAGAAATAAATTTTTGATTCTGATTTTGATACCTTACTTTCCACAAAAATAACCTCACCTTGCTTTTAATTTGGTACGGTATGTGACATGCTGTCAGTTATTTCTTTTCTTTGAACATTGTAAATTAAAGAAATCCGACTGTGTAAGTTTTTTTTTTACCCTTTAAAAATCCGAAAATCCATGAAATCCGTGTTTCATGTGTCATATTCTATGGCACTTCGGCAACTGAGACGAATCTAATGACACCTCTCACTTAAAAATCTACTAAGCCGACCACTGCAGAGCGTGCCAAAGAATGATACATATGTACATAGATAAATACACGCGCTCGCAAAATAAACCTATACAAATTCAAATTATGATGTCTCGCTTAGTAACGGAACTTGGGGTAAAAGGTTGTACTTAGTTGATTAATATGGATCTTCGCATAGCAATCAATACATAAGCAACATAGACCGTTAAAAATAACACAATATTTTGTCCGAACCACCTAAGTAGAAAACGATAGATGCATAATTCATTATTTACATAAGTACCTTTTGCATGTATGAGAATGTAAATTATGGTAAAAAGGAAAATGTACTTACATCTTGCGTAAGCCATAAACGGCACTTTAAAGTTATTAAGGCGAGTACTTATTTTGTAGGGTGTACCACAATCAGACTATTATTGAGGAGACTAATGATTATATAAGATGTTAATCACCGTACTTGAAACTTCTGACACCCCACCTGTCTTTTTTATTTGAAGGTTTTATGCTCTGAGGAACTCTTTGACCTCATTCCAGCTGCGGGGTTCCATTACAGATCCTCCCGTCGTAAGCGTTCATTTCATCGACATCATGTTGATGAATGGCAGTCTTCGACGGTGCGTTTTAAACGGTCTTTTTTGCCACGAACTTGCAAAATCTGGAACGAGCTTCACGCTGGGGTCTTCCCATTGAGTTACGACCTGGTTGCCTTTAAGAGGCGAGTGTACAATTTTCTGCAGGGCCGACAACGCACTGGTATCGCGTAAAGCGCTGCGAGTGTCTATGGACAGTGGTGTTCATTTAACATCAGGTGACCCACTAGTTCGTTTGTCTGGCTTCACTAACATAAAAAAAAAAAAGTAATAGACAAACTATTTTACAGTGTGTTGGATCGATTCTATTCTCGATCCTATACAAAGTATTTTCAGATTAACAGTTATTTCAATTACACCTTGTAGCGACCAGCACTGCAGCACCGTCCCTCTATAACAGCAATCCTAAAACAAAAAAGGCTCACTTGGCTTGGATGTGCTCTCATATCCAAATTATACCAGGACCTATGTGACGTTTGTTGACACAACAACATTACCGCGTACGCAATACTCACGTAGCTATTACCACGAAGTACAGTTATTGATTATCAAGCTAACGAAGCATGGCGTGTGCAGGCATGTGTCTAACATCACACGCATACAGCCAACTTAGTAGGTACTGCAGTAAGAGTAAATATAGAATTTTAGGTTATGTTATGAACATTTACTCACCACTAGGCCTTTCCAAAGGGAAGATAACTAAACACTGTGGAGATGCGGTGCTTGAGGAAGATGCTTGGGATATCATGGACGAAGTTTCGCATTAAGGTGGCCATACTTCAGGAGCTCGCCATCATGCAGCGTTTTTCGGCCGTAGCACACTCTGGTATACTTTGGCATGACCTTCAGGCGGGACAACGACTTCATGGAGAGGCTGATAATATATGGAAAGTTGGGAAGATCCAGATCGCGCGGCAAGACACCTTTGTCCTGAAGTGACCTAGTAAAGGCGGTGTAAAAAGCTGCGTATCTGACTGTGCCAGACAAGCTACCAACAGAGATCGGAGAGTTGTGTCTGCCTCTACCACCGACGTAGACGTTTAATGTGTCCACGACCACTCTACTAAGACCAAAACTAAAGAGAAGGAGAAGGCCTTTGAAACGTCCTCTTATTCCATGCGAAGCACTGGCCACAACATAAAGAGCAAGTTTCTCTTTATTCTATTCACTTTGTCACCCTAGTCACCTGGTGAAACAGAGACAAATGTTCGGGCCAGAGCCACCTAACTAAACCCTACAGAGGCAAAGCTTACATATTATAATCATAGGTGAGCCAACAATCTTTATACAGTATACTATAGTATAATTTTCGATTCCATAAATGCGTATTCTAATCTTTTTGAGCACCTAAACAGCTCCGATATTTATGCTCGAGTCAGACCAAGATAAGTTTGCAACAATTTTAATAGCACATGCAGTGCAAGTGTTACATTACACTTCAAACTTCTATAAAATTATGACGTATAAATAACACATGCACTGCTCGTACTATTGAAATCGTTGCAGACGTATCTCGGTCTGACTCTAGCAACTGTGAGAAGCTGTGTCTCTGTGAGGTATTTAGTCCTTGTTTTAGGGCTGTGGACTTAACGCAATTTATTTGCACTCATGACACGCTCCTACCAAACCAGTCTCGTCTGCGCACTCGGTTCACTAATGAATGTTTAAATTTGTTACGTTTACGCAATGATGTCAATTCCAGACGAGTGAGTTAACATTGGTGTTAAAGTATTTTCATCAGCATCATTACCTACGGCTATGAGGGCTCGATAGCCATTCGCGATTCATGACATTAACATTGTAAGTCATAATGTAACGTTTGTCATAGTGATCATTTGACATAACTTTTTTTCTGAATGTTCTGAAACCGTAAAATTTTCAGGAAGTTTGAAGTGGTCATCCTGTAGTAGAACTCTATGTATTGGTTAGGTTTATTTTATAAGAATCCAGAACAATTAATAGATTCAGAAAAAAAAATTATGCCAACTTATCACTATGGCAAACATTACATTATGACTTTCAATACTTATATAAGTATATGGATACTAACTATTGCCCGCGACTCCGTCCGCCTACGATCTTTTCTCAGACCTAACAAATATACAGAAAAGACTTTCATAAAAATCGATCAAGCCGTTTCGGAGGAGTTCAATAAACACCGTGACACGAGATTTTCATATAAATTAGAAGATAGAACGTGACCTTACATGCCCTAAGTGTGTGCGAAGATTCACCGCAAAAGTTTGGCTACGTAAGCCGTCTTAAGGCCCATCAGCGCTGTAACGATTAGGAATCGAAGCGGTCAGAGGGATTCATTCATTTTTTTTTATTATTTTAGAAGAACATTACCTTCATTAATAAAGGTCGATTCTGGAAGTTTATGTTCAAAGGGAGCCTTAAAATAGTTACATCGTTAAAAGTTGTTTAAAAATAAGAGTACAACTCAGCATAAAGTATCTCAGTCAAGTGGAGCAAGGGTGCAACGCAACGACACTGTTTTTCAGTTACTCCATTAAACAACAAAAACTTTACTCTGTCGCTTTAAGGTTCCTTTTAAGTTTTCATATGGATTTGAGATACGAGCTTTTGTCAAAATAGTGACGATATTCTAAATATTTTACTGCAAAACAACGTAAAAACGGTTTACCGCTAACGATGAAGAATATATTACTTTGTAAGCTAAGCAAGTGTGAATCGTGTAAAATATGAACCGTGCATCCACACGTCTTTGCGGCTAGACAGATTTACCACTGGAACTCTAATGCATACCTATTTACAGAAACCAAAACCAGCAGGCTGTCTTGTGGCGTAGGCTTCTGAATTACTAAACCTGTGTTCGCCGTCTGTGTCTCCTACTCGTATTTTGGCCACTTTGTACGTCACCAATGCATAAAGTTAACACTAGCGTAATAGCAATATAGCAAACTTAATTGTACAACAGTAAACCATCTTGAACAGAAGTATGTAATATCGCGCGGCGTGTCAACATGTACAGTCAAGTGAAAAATATGTGTGCACACAACTTGCTCATAAATATGTCCCATAGCTCTTATGTCGCGAATTAAGGTATAGGTATATAACGATGGGAGGATTAAATCGATACTTATTTTTGCACTTGACCGTACGTACGCGCTTCAAGCTTACATCGGGAATCAGTATTATTATCATCATCATCCCAGCCTAATTTATGTCCCACCGCAAGACTTCCTTTCAGAATAAGAGGTCTTGGGCCGTAGTGCCCACGGGCCACGCGAGCCCGGTGCGGTTTCAGAACTTCAGACACACCATTGAATTTTTTCTCAGTTGTGTACAAGTTTCTTCGTGATGTATTCCTTTAATAAAGGTCATGGTAAGTTTCAAATATAATTTCGCAAATACCTAAATTACGAAAAACCTAAGAGATGTAAGCCCGAGCTCAAACCCGCGACACTCTAGTTACTTGAGAGGCCATGGTTTCAAACCATTCAAAGTACTAAGTTATCACGATTTCTTCGTCTTCATGGATTTTTATATCAATGAATTTAAACCTTTTACCTTGTTATTTCGCCACCAGTGCGGTTGATCAAAAGTAAAATACAAGTAGATAAAAAAAAAAAAAACTCCATAATTCCCGCGGGATAACGATAAACGAATTCTTCGCAGACGGAGAAGCGTGCAAACAGCAATACCATATAAGCAAAACATGTTCGTAAATTTCATTCGCATTGGCTTTTTAATCTAAAATTTTCGTGTGAGTATTTGATTTTCTTTAAGAAACAAATACTGAGTCATGCAAAATGTGCTTACCACCAAAGTTAGGTGCAACCTCAAACACGCAACTTAGCTTTGCATTATGAGTTCAAACACCAAAGTAGCCTGCCAACATCCATGTAAAACGAAATTGTGCCCCATATTTACTGTCCAGTCCAGTGTCCAATAAAGTGTGTCAGCAACAACCCCGTGCCAAGTTTTTTAAAAAATCTATCGTATTCCTAATACTCGTATTATAAATAGGAAAGTCTTTGAGTGTATGTGCTTGCTACTTCTTTACGCTAAAGAAGGGTGAACAGATTTCCGTGTAATGTGTTATGTAGATACTTGAATTGTAGGAATAACACAAGCTACTACTTACAACCTTTATTCTAACTTGTAACGTTTGTAATTATATTATTATAAGTGGTGGTTTCAAAATTTGCAATCCATTTTTTTGACCATTTCCAGGTGATATTTGGTTAGATTGAGCTGAAATTTGGGATACTTATGTAGGTGCGGTTATAGTTGGTATATCTGACAATGCGACTGCCGGATCTATCTCATGGTTTACATAAGCGAAACCGCAGGTAAAGTCTAAAAATAAATGAAACGGTGGACTTAGTGTTTAATTTATTACATGATTTACTTGCACAAAACGTTCAGTTTAGAAGCATTTATTGCAATAGATGTTTAAAATAGAAGTATATTGTCCATAAACACTATATCATTGTCATTGTTGTGTGTCATTCAATATTGTTGTTGTGTTGTTTTGTCTGGCCGTTTTCAAGTCTAGGGTGAATAAGCATTTACTATTTTAGGCAAGCGTGCTTCATCGTAGGCCTCATCTTCGCTTTCCATCAGGCGTGATTGTGGTCAAACGCAAGCCTATAACATTGAAAAAAAACCATTGATGCTGAAAGAGCATAGCGTAAACTCTACAACTACCAGTTTTTCCATAACAACCCAGACGAAAATATACTAAAAGAAGGCAATAGGATGAGATTCGATCATTTTTCCGAAGCATAAAATAAAGGATTGTCACATTGGCATGGATTGCCTCGCACTTTGTGTTATAGCCTTCCAAACAAATTGGAGGCCGCAAAAAGCGTTACGGGGAAATAGGGGCTTAGCGGTTGACTGAGCAAATAATAATAAATACAAGTATTTCATACAATACTAGAGTTTACTCGCGACTTCATCGGTACAAAATTAATTTTTGTGGTAAAACATCTTCATCTCTCTTATTGAATAAAGCAAAAATCCTAAATTCCATCATCATTATCATTGACATCAGTTAAAATCAGTATAAATCCCGTTATTTATTTATTTTGTGAAAATTTCCATACATCCTGAAATCGGGTTTTTGCTGTTATGAGATTGACACCGAATTTGAAGAGTCCAGTAATTATAGTCCCGTTGAATTGAATAAATCCCCTTATCTCGTGGAAATAAAATTTCTAAAATCCTTCATTGTTTTTTTAATTGTTATAATTATCTGCTTGCATGCCAAATTTGAAGAATCTAATAGTACTTAATTACGGATTGTGGCCCTGTGTGGATTCACAGGAACTTCACACACATACCATTGAACTTCTTTGCAGATCTATACAGGTTTCTTTACGTTATTCTCTTTAACCGTAAAGCTCTTAGTAAATTTCAAAGTCTTCTTTTAAATCTATTTCAAACAATCCGTTTTGAAGTCACTTAATAAGCACAGGGTTAGTCTGAGCCCTTTGAGCATCAGAACACTAATCAAGTCTTGCAACCAAGCGGAAATCGGAGGAGATATCAGGGTACCAAAATCATTCCGAATTACTGAGCAGGACTATTTCAAACAAGTTTACATATATGAGCTAACATTATATGAGTATTCTGTTCTCTCGATAGAACACACAATTCTATTATACAATAGTTACTCAGTAGGGGTAAAACTTCACTAGTTACAAATTAAACCATGTCAGATATATTTTATTGAATCAGGCGTTACTTTGCGGAGGTCCATATTAATGAACTGAAACAATTACTTTGCTCACCCGCGACCTTACGATAGCCACGATCTAAGAAATGCGTGTTGATGCACTTCCTCCACCTTCACACTGTACCAACACACACTAACCCAACTGTCACCATCACCAAACCACACTGACGCGTTTTGAACTCAACCAGAGCTCATCTTCAGAATTGACTGCATGAACACGCATTTCATTCAGATATATTTGTTGTACCTAGTATTTGATGTACTCATACAAAAATTACGTTAAACGAGCTCCCAATATTTCAATGGGTCTACCCGAGATCATGATACTTGGAACATGTATAATTATTGTGTGTAAAGTTTTCTTCGCCAAACAGACCTGAGGCTGTGTTGTCTAACGCTTCTGACGCTTGCCTTTGCTTTCACCGTCTCTTTCTGTCATCATCTTATACCGTTTGACAGAAAGAAATAGTGATTGCGAAGGCAAGCGTCAGAAGCGTTAGACAATAAGCCTGCTGTTCTTCGCCATCCGGATCCAACGCTGTCCCGCAACCTTGACCAGGTCGTAGCTCTATCTTTTAGAAAGTCTACCTACACTGCGTCTTCTGGTCCTAAGACACCACCACCACAAGTTAACTAGCGAGCCCTGTCCCAGTGCCACTTGAGTTTGGCGATTCTTTGAGCTATATTGGAGAATTTAGTTCTTGCGTGGATTTCGTCATTACTAATACGATCCCGGCTGATGCACTCCGAGCTATGAAATTCCGTGATGAAGAATGCGAGAGTGTTATTCTGAGTTACCAAATTGCGCGAAGTGACTGTAAAATAAATAAGTTATGAGTTATGTAATGACAGCAAATTTTATGCTTGAAAAAGGTGAACAACATAGCACGGGCAAGTCTACTCAAATGAACAGCTGCCAAACGCGAATACCAAACGCTTAGCAAAATAAAATGCTGAAAAAAAAGAGTAAAATTGCTGGGAAAAAGTAAATTCTGACGTCCCGTTTGGAGTGGAACAACCGCAAGTTATCGCTCAGTTCACAGCTCAGCGAGTAAAATAAATATGGCCGCTGACGGACTTTTTTTTGTTTGTAGTATTCCAATTGGCATGTTGTTTTGACGATTTTTTTTTTGAAAAAGATGTGGGCTAACTTTTTACTTTTAACTGAATCGAGTACCACTGCAAAAACTTTTTGCAATCAATTTCCCAATTATATGTTTAGCAGATGTATGGTATGAAAATGCGACATTTTCAGCGCAAAATTCCCATAGTTATGCAATTTAATTTCTTCAAATTTTCTTAAGACTCAACGAATAATACGCAGACGTGAAACAGACGGACAAATTTAGGTAACAAAACTTTTTTAATTATCAAGTAAGTAGTAAGTTGTCTTGGAGTAAACTGAAACGCGCTCATTTTCCGGGATTACAGTCATAAGTTAATTAGGGTGACATCTTTTCGCAAACACTGGAACTAACAGCACCAAGCACACGATTATCAAGCTCTAGTAGTTACATTGGAGCCAACGTGCTGGCTTATAAGTTCCTCCACCCTCCAATAGAGGGCGCTATTTTCAATGTTTCTGGTTGAATGCACAGGTTGTCGGCTATACTAAGTACTACATTTTTGAATTCGCCGAGAGGTGGCGTTAAATTTCAGTAGGTAATGAATTTACAGCCTTTTCCTTTTGTTTCAGATTGATGCCTCCAGAAACAAATACGTGCGCCCTTTGGCCACTAGATGGGACTAAAACAAAATAATTAAGCCATTTAAGAAATTATTCGTTGAATGTTAGGAATTGGATGCCATTAAAATTTTAAGTTATGTTATATTTATAATGTTATTGTTTTGATTTTGACTATACCCCAGTAGAGCGTCGAGTAATTTTTTTATGATAGGGAAAACGAGCAGGAGGGTCACCTAATAGAAAGCAATACTGCCGCCCATATACACCCATAACATAAGTTGAATTACGGATGCGTTGCCGGCTTTTTTGAGAAAAGATACCTTATTAGTATATAAAAAATTTATTTTACTTAAATTAATATGAACATGAAAATGAGTTACTGAGTGCTTAATGAAGTAATCTAAAGTAAAATTAACCCTAAAATGCCCAAGTTCATCTCCTTAATGAATTCTCCAGTTGAAACAAATTTTGACATATCACGCGCTATCCAAAGGTCTAAAGAGGTCAATATGAATGGATGAGTTTCCATATAAAACCCGGAGAAAAAGGTCCATCCAATAAATTTTGTTCACGAGTACACGGTGGATAAGTGGGGTTTATTCCCTAAGATTTTGGGCAGCACCCTCCCAAGTTTGGTTCAGACAGAGAGAAGATAGCTGGCTAGGGAAGGGGTACGATATGAAAATGGGTTAAATATCGATGATTGCTTCCATTTATGCACCATGGTAAAAATTTTGCCTAGCTTAGAATAATTTATGGCTCATTTTATATTAATGAAGTACCATATTTTAACAGACATTTATTTAACGTAAGGTAAGGTCTATAAAATTTAAAAACAAGAAATTTATCGATTTTAAATATAATAACTACAGACTGCAGCTTTGCAATAAGGTACTTCAAGTAATTAGAAAACTATTGCATTCTATGGTTTATTTTATAAGACCACTACCTATTTCACTTTACTCGTAGATTCACTTTTGCCACCTTATCTTACTCTGCTTTTAGATTTGTATCAATTTCGAGTACCTTTTTTAACAGTTTAAAATAGTTTAATTTCCCATGTATCATTAATGTTAACGATGTAAGTTTATCAATGCAATATTTTTGACGTGACAACGTCTAATAAATCGATGAACGCCGGCTGCACGCACGAAAAAGGATGACTCAGTGTAACGTACATAACGCATTGTCCCGTTACGCTCGAGCCGATGAACGATCGGAGCGAGTGCGCGGCACGAGCGAGCGAAAAGCACAATCGGCAAAAGTATGCAATCATTTCATCAATGTTTTGTTATGACGTTGCACGTTAAACTATCGTCCGTAAACCAACTTTACAGACAACCGATTTTTTATTACAAATTGATATATAAAAAAAATTATTATGCTTGTAAGTAAATAAATACAGTCAGCCAAAAATATGGTCTACCACCCTACGGTTGAAGTTCATTTACACGACATGATACAACGAGGTCGATTTTCCCTTGCAATAATAAATATTGACAGTGACTAATGACTTCAGTCAGTTAGAAAAGTCAACCTTTTCACTATTTATATCACAAAGAAACTTTTGTCAAAACTCGTACACCACTTTCTTGGCCGACCGTACCTAAAAAATATTTATAGAAGTCTTTTTTTTCTTCTAAAATTATTTTTAGTATTATAAATGTGAATACAACGCTGTCTGTCTGATTGTTACCTCTTATAAATTTAGGTGAATCAAAATAATGGTACGGAAACGATTTGAGACCTTGGGGATAATAATAAATCTAATGTAATGTTAGTTGAAATACTTAACTAATACCTAATACCTAAGATACACTAGCTGAGTACGGCGCATGTAGCCGACTGCAGCGGAGCAAGTAGGGGCAGTCCAGCCTGTCCCCTATCATCTTCATGATGGCGTTGGGGCTGTCGCGCACCCGGCGCACCAGGGATGCGGCTCTCTTGCGCGTGGTGGCGTAAAAACAGTCCACCCTGGCTTCGGCGAACATCCCTGATGCGCTACAGAAGCGGGGCAGCCCCACCAAACAAATAGAGACTGGTAGTTATTATCCGCAGACGGGATCGTGGGCATCAGATAGTATCTTTATACATATAAGTAACATTGTTTATTATTTTTCTAAACACGATGATTCAGGTTTTGATGCTTTGCACTGATTTAAAATAACGTCACTTAAGCAAATTTTTCCAAAGTATCGATACTCTCCTTTCCCAACACTATTCGCTAGCCGAGATAAGTTCGACAACTCGCCGTCTTGCACTAAAATATGTAGCGACACGATATTGAAAAGTTCTTCTCTGTCGGACCAGTCGTATGGCCGCAGGAGACATTTGGACTTTTGTTCATTAAAGGAAAGTAGTTGGAAATAGATGTTCGGTCTTCGGAGAGCCATTGGGAGGGTTGATGAGTCTTAGCTTAGCTGGAATGAGTACTTGTGCGTGTTTAAGGTGGTAAAGTTCACGGGATCTGCGTTCTTTGTCAACTGTTTGCGTAAAGTATTTGTAAGCTTTTGTTTTACTTTGAATTAAAACTACCTTACAGACATAAATACTTAAATAAGATACACGAGAAAACGTGTAAGCCTTGTTTGGATCTGCTAGAAAAATCTTGCAATTTGCATTACAATACGCAACCGTAAACCGAACGAGTTTGAAGTGGTCAATCGTGCGCCGCAATGTACGTAATGCAACTTGCACGATTATTTTTGCAAGTTTAGTCCAGAATATAAAGTCGTAGCAGTGTGCCTTGCATGTTCCGAATCAAGACGACGACCAGACCAGACCAGACCAGATGGCCTAGTGGTTAGAGAACCTGACTACGAAGCTTGAGGTCCCGGGTTCGATTCCCACGTCGGGGCAGATATTCGTATGAAAAATACGAATGTTTGTTCTCGGGTCTTGGGTGTTAAATATGTATTTAAGTATGTATCTATCTATATAAGTATGTTTATCCGTTACCTGGTACCCATAACACAAACTTTCCTTAGCTTACTTTGGGACTAGGTCAATTGGTGTGAATTGTCCCGTGATATTTTTTTTTTAAACTGTGGTTCTTTTTCAAGGTTGGTATAAACAGAAAACCAACTGTGAACTGCGCGCCAGTTCTCTTGCAGCTACGGCACGGCCGTCGAAGGGTGTAATAAAAGACATAGAAACCAAAGCAATGCATGGCAATGTGCCATGAAGCATATACCTATAGCTTCTCAAGCAGAGGGTCGTGGATTCAAATCCCGGCTCACAACTCTGAGTTTTTCGGAAATTATGCGCGAAATTACATTTGAAATTTACCATGAGCTTTACGGTGAAGGAAAACGTCGTGAGGAAACCTGCATACACCTGCAAAGAAATTCGATGGTGTGTGTAAAGTTCCCAATCCGCACTGGGCCCGCGTGTGAACTACGGCCCAACCCCTCTTATTCTGAGAGGAGGCCTGTGCCCTGCAGTGGGACGTATATAGGCTGGGATGATGATGATGATGACAACTCAAAGCCTATAATAATAACTGAAAAACGAGTAGAAGAATGCAGAAATGCAAGATGGTGTAAAAAGCGAGGAAATGCGGTCAGAAACTGGCTTAAACCGGTTACAGTCAGATATTACAAGCGCCATCTTGTTCCCGCCAGACAAAACATGTATAAATCAAGCCTGTGCAAGTTTTATTAAAGTGCGCCATGATGGATTTAAATACAAAATTTATTCCGTTTCATCACGAATTTAATTTTAATAAACTACAAGTTTTTACAAGCAAACCTGTATATCTTGCAACTTTAGTAAGAAAGTATGTTCTTGTTTCAAAATTTGCAAACAATTTTTTGACACACTTCTGGTACAATTGAGCTGAAAAAAATAAATTTGTAAGTTCGATGATAATACGAGTACATAAATACAATAACCAGTCAAGATCGTCTCCGTAGGGCAAAACTTTTCAACGGTTAATGGCATCGGCTTGAAACTTGGTATGGCTGTGTAGTTTGGTTGACAATGCAAGTACAGTGAGCAAAAAGTCATCATCATCATCCCAGCCTATATATATAATATATATACGTCCCACTGCAATTATCTAACTAGCCCTATTTCGTGCCAGAAGTATTGGGACTAAACGGATTATTTCCTACGTTTATTCATATTAAAATTCGTGACAGAAGCAGTAGAACTAAATGGATTATTTCATCTATTAAAATTCGCGCCAGAAGTAGTAGGACTAAATGGAATATTTCGTCCGTTTAGTCCTATTAGTAGGTCTGAACGATACCAAAACGGACTATACTTTTCTTTTAACATAAAATAAAACGACACACATTTTTCTAACTATACATGTCCCAAAGGCCAAACTTCGCGTGCATTTTCGGCTCATCTCCCTCGTCTCGATTGAAGTGCCTCACTAAGCCGGCTTTATGTCTAAAGTTTTTGTTCTTACCGTACAGGCACAAAAGAGCCAGTTGCACGAAAACTTTGATAGCGATCAGCAATTAACACTCCAGCTTTTGACTAGGTCTTCGCCAGATCCTTTGAAGTTAAACTTCAGGATTTTAAGGGTTCCTTGGTGGAAGAAAAATGGCACCTTCACTACATGTACTTATTAAAAAGTAATGTGTCTGATAGACTGACTGACTGGAAGACCACGTAAAGACAATACAGTTTTCTTCTAGGGTTCTTTTCAAAACAATTTAACGTAATTTCTTTGACAGACGTATGGAATGTATATAAGAATAAGAATAGTTTATTGTCCAAACTGAGGCTATAGCTGCGTTGCCAATCATAAGGCACCCCATTTAATTTCTACGAGGCTAAATCAAGGAAGAGTCTCAAATGACAATCAAAATGTCTTGAGTATTACATAGGTATATTAAGAATTTCCAAGAGGTAGTTAAGTAGATTTTTTTCCGCGAAAGCAAGGAAGCCAGTACAAATCAGTTACATATATTAATGACCAATCAACTTATGTCGTTAAAAAGTGAGTTTAGAACTCTCTAGATTAAATGTAATTTTAATAATTCATCGACCTTAGGACCACGACCTTTGCAGTACTGAAGTTGGTATTTTTCCTAGAGATCTTATCAAACTAAATGTCAATTAAAGTTGATGATTTAGGTACTTAAATTGTTTCAAAGGGACGCGACTAATTTAACAGTGTAGGTCTTTATAATGTTTTAATAGTACATTACTGCAGAGGCCGTGAAGTAAGGGATTGATGGACGAGATTTGGGGTATAAAACGAGTCCAGCAATCCCTCTTCCGGCCGAGGATTGTATAGAGCTTTTCTCAAACATGCATCATCATCATCATCATCATCCATCCATCCATCCAACCATCCATCCATCCATCCATCCGTCCATCCATCCATCCATCCATACATCCATCCATACATCCATCCATACATCCACCCATACATCCATCCATACATCCATCCATACATCCATCCATACATCCATCCATCCATACATCCATCCATACATACATCCATCTATCCATACATCCATACATCCATCCATCCGTACATCCATCCATACTTCCATCCATCTATACATCCATCCAACCATATATGTATCCATCCGTCCATCCATCCATACATCCATCCATACATCCATCCATCCATACATCCATCCATCCATCCATCCATCCATACATCTATACATCCATCCATACATCCATTCATCCAAACATCCATCCATACATCCATTCATCCATACATCCGTCCATACATCCATCCATCCATCCATCCATCCATACATCCATCCATACATCCATACATCCATACATCCATCCGTACACCCATACATCCATACATCCATCCATACATCCATCCATACATCCATACATCCATCCATCCATCACCACTAGTTTAGGCGGTTTTATAGAAATAAAAGAAGATAGATTTTTTTTAATGTCGTAAGTTGGCTGTATGTAATTTTTCCTTTGTCAGTTTAATGTTAGTAAGCAAATTTAAAAAGTTACAGCAGCGGATAATAATGGTTTTTCATACTTACTTTTATGGCCTAGGCCAAGAAGTAATGTAGGGAGCCATAAACAACAAACTTCATGGCTTCATTTCGTGACATTAACGCATACATTTCAAAGCATGTTTGAGAAAAAGTAATATGTACTCCAGTGTATAACATCGCGCTCGAGCTTGACTGGTTTTTCGATGATGGAACACAGCTATTTTGGAGACTAGAGTGTTTGGCTCGATATTTAGATTCTCTGTGAGAATTCTTAGGTAGGATATTTAGGGAGCACTAATATAGGGCGTTGTAGTTTGCTATTCAAAAGGCTTCAATAGAAGTTCTTTCAGTTAAGATGCTGAAGATAGTAATAACTACAGTGCACTTTATTTCATAGACGAACGATCATAGGCGTGAGTTATCCGTTTTTTTTCACTATGAGTCTCACTGTAGTTTTTTTTATTTTTTATTTATAAACAAAACCATACTACGTGTTATCAGGTGACAATCCACCTATGCTGGATGAACCAAGCCTGATTAGGCCTCAAGAGTATCTTCTCGCATGAGCGCGCCCAAATCGCGGTTCTCAGTTCGATGCATCGGCCGATTTTTGGACGACCGCCAAAAAGTATTTTTCTTTTTGTGCCGGACAAGGAATGCAGACAGTTTCCAGGTTGCAGGTATGTTCCGGGAAATGGAAGTATTTCGAATGCTCTAAATTCTATTGCGGTATGTTTCGACTGCCAGTGAAGTACTACCTGACCATTGTCAGAACTATTTCTTTTATCATTAAGAGCCTCACACTGGCGATTTGCGGACGTGTTAAAAGCGAAGCGATCGCGTACATTTCGCCGCGAATGCGTATAGATTTTGTTGCGAACGTGCAGAGAGTTCGTCGCGCCTACAGGGCTGAGACCTAGAGCCGCGGTGGCCTAGTGATTTTAACTATCCCGGCTCGTATCTCAGAGTTTTTCTAAATTTATGTGCGAAATTACATTTGCAATTTACGAGCTTTACGGTGCAAGAAAACATCGTGAGGAAACCTGCATATACCTGCGAAGAAATTCAATGGTGTGTGTGAAGTTTCCAATCAGCACTGGGCCCGCGTGGGAACTACGGCCCAAGCCCTCTCGTCCTGAGAGGAGGCCTACGTATATAGGCTGGGATATGGCTGGGACGCCATAATGTACACTCATGTATGTCAGCTAACATCTATTATTCTAAAATCTGCAAACGTGGGTAACAGTGTTCTAAAATTGGCTTTATTTGTAGGTCGTTAAAGTTGAATATGAAATCCCATCCATCCATCTGGCCAATATTCGGATTGAATTCAGTTACTTTTTTCCGGTATTCCCACAGGATCAAGATGTATGCCATGTGAAATATCAACCGCTAAAATCTAGAGAGGTGATTTGCACGATTATTATGACGACCACAATAGGTTAGCTTGAAAAGATCCCTTTTAGGGATAAGTTCGCCTTTGTACTCTTTTTGTTTTGTTGTTTTGTATTATTTTTGTGTTTTATGTACAATAAAGTGTTTACATACATACATACATACAATATCTTCTCTAATATATAAAAATCTCGTGTCACGGCGTTTGTTATCGAACTCCTTAGAAACGGCTTGTCCGACTTTTATGAAACTTTTTTCTCTATATTTGGTAGGTCTGAGTATAGGTCGTAGGCTATTTTTTGTATGCGGACAACAGTTAGGGTACAAAACCTTTGCCATACTTGTGTCGTAAAAATTTAGGCAGCTGAATGGCAATCGAGTTGTTACGGCATAGAGCCTTCTACATGCTATAATCAGCAAAACATCGTCACCCAATTACCGTACAACGCATTACTACAAAAAGAACCGACCCATTTGTACAAAGCAAGTTGATTACCCACTAACATCTCTTTACTATTATCACTATTACCCAAATAACCCTATTACCCAGGCTTTCGCAGTGTACTCTATTAAGGCGCTTTCATACTTACCTACAGCCAGTGACACGAAAGGGGCGGGTGCCACTAAGCTGCGTCGACACTAGCGTACTTGTATGGTAGACTTTGGATAAAGGACATGCGACGTACATTAAACTTATACGGTTGCGTGCTTGTGCATATAACAATTCATATATTATATAGGTATACTCGTGTAAATTTGTTGTAATTCCATGAGCAATCGATTCTGCTAAAAATTCAATATACCTAATATAAATAACTTGTTGTTAAAAATTCTATTTTTAATACAAGCTTTTTTTTTGATGACTGTACTTATTACAAGGTTACCAAGGTGCCCGTCAAGACAAATCCAAAACTCGATGAGTCCTATCGTTTTATAACAGTGTTCCTATGGCCAGCTTCCAACTCTATCATCAGATCAGCTCCATGTCATATTGATATTGCATGCGAAATTTCAGCTCAATCGGATACCGGGAAATGTGTCAAATTTATGTGCCAACTTTGAAGTAAAACGTTTTAGGTATATTGTTTGTGTGCGCAGCCAGTCTGTAGTTCAAAAGGGCCAGTAAATTAACATTGCTTATAGGAGCAAAACACTGATATTCTGCCACAACCCACCGGACCAGACTGAGAACAAAATTTTACTTACTGCTTATGAAATCCAAAACAAACAGTGCTAAGTATTGTAAGTAAAAGTAAAAAAAAACAACAAATTGTCGTATTAACTGGTTGATTCGGAAGATGTCAGCAGGACCAACACTACCGAATTCAACAACAGATAAGAATGATGACGAAAATGTGTGGATGTTTATATGTTTATAATTCAATCACTTAAAAGAGGCTGAACGCATTTTTATGAAACTTGATTTACAGGTACAAAAATCTAGATACTATCCCAGCAATGCATTCCCGTGGGATATTAATTAATTAACGGATTGGAAACTTCACACACGCACCATGGAATTTTTCACGATGTTTTCCTTTACCGTAAAGCAAATGGTAAATTGCAAACGTTATTTCGCACGCCAATTCCGAAACTATCAGAACATGCAGGCTTATTAACGACCGCTTTAGCCTAGTTGGTAGTGACCCTGCCTACGAAGCAAGAGGTCCTGGGTTCAAATCCCGGTAAGGGCATTTATTTGTGTGATGAGCACGAATATTTGTTTCTGAGTTATGGATGTTTTCTAGTATTTAAGTATTTATTTATCTATATAAGTATGTTTATCGTCGTCTAGTACCCATAGTACAAGCTTTGCTTAGTTTGGGACTATGTCGATTTGTGTCGATTTGTGTGTGATTGTCCCCTAATATTTATTTATTTATTTTATTTATTTATTGTCTAACGCTTCTGACGCTTGCCTTTGCAATCACTATTTCTTTCTGTCAAAAGGTATAAGACGGTGACAGAAAAACATGGTGAAAGCGAAGGCAAGCGACAGGAGTGTTAGACAATACATCCTCTGGTCTTGAATTCAGGTCCCTTTGTTTAAGAGGCCTTAGGGCAAACAACAAGTTAATCACGGCTTTTTTTCTAAACATTAATCAAATTCGACTACCTAATTTCACATTTGACTGTCATCTATTTTATGATAATACTCACATAGTTACGTGTTTAGTATAGTTATAATCATAGTTGATTTATGATCATCTTGATTGTTTATTAGATAAACAACGGGTCATAAATCTTCCTTATCGGAAATACATAATGTGTTAAGTAAATAATAATTGACGATGAATTTCGTTTTGTTTAACGATAAATCATTTCTTTCTTCTGTTTACGTTACAATGGTTAATACCATTTATTTAAAAAATATGGAACATTCCAAAAAAAATAAACACACACAAACTTTCATCCATAACTAGTTTCGTCAGGTGACATTGATCAATATCAATTAACTTATTTATATTAACTTATTAAACCTTGGTGGCATAGTGGTTTCAGCTATTGACTATCAAGCAATAGCCCTAACTAGAGGGTGGCTAGAGACCTTTCACCTCTGAGTTTTTCGAAATTCATGTGCAAAATTATATTTAAAAATGTACCACCTTACATACATTTTTATATCTTAGTTATGTTTCTTTAAAAGTTCTTCAAAATGGTGTAAAGTGAACACTTGGTTTCAGTTTTGATTTTGACGGGATGTGGCGCTAAATTTGAGTTTTGGTTTGGTTGGTGGATAATGTTAATATTTTATGATATGAATATGAATGAATATGTTATGATTTGTGTGTTTTCATACAGTGTGGAGGTAGAGGAACTGCATGAACACGCATTTTTTACATAAACTTAGCTATCTTAAGGTCGCGGGTGAGCAAAGTAATTATTTCAATTCAGTAATATGGACCTCCGCAAAATAATGCCTGATTCAATAAATACTAGTTTCAGTCAGATACTAGTTAGAAGCATACGAACTTGTCCCCTCACTAGTTGGTACTCAATTGTATTAAATCTTAGATGCATTTCGGCCTGACTAGACTTCTTAACATCAAGCGTCTTATGCCAAGTCTCAAACACCGCATTACAGATGTAGACTAGTCAATGAAGCCGGAATCCTTGACAATAATTGACCAAGCGACTATAAAGCATGTGCGAAGCGTCCCCATTTCACATTGAGCAAAAATGCTTTCGTGTGTCTGGCTTTTGAGAGAGAGAGATATATTTATATTACTACTACACATATTCGATAAGAGAGGAAAAAAAAATGCTTTACATTTTGCATTTATCAAGTGATTCTTGCGAAATTTTGCTAAAAGGTTTATTTTTTATTTTTATTTTTTTTAGAATGGCGCAGTCAGGGGGGTTAAAAACATAAAAAAAGGCTCGTGGAGGAAACTAACAGTGAAAGGAAAGGCATAAAGGCGAAATACGTGTTTGGATAGATATTTATGGAGCTGGTTTACTTGGCTATGGATTTAGTTGCGTTTGCAATGGTAATTTTCCATTATTTATGTGGATGGAGGGCAGGAAAATTGCACGAAAAAATATATTTTTTAAATTGCATTAACACGTCGCTGCTTTGAGGCGGAGAAACAAAAAAGTATTCCATTTACTTCTCAATTTCTTGATAAAGCGAATTATTCTTAGTCTTTACTCAGGAAAACTCCTTTTTTCTTTGGACTATTGTTCACGGCCGTTAAATCTTAGAGGTGAAACTTTACTCATGACGTGGGTGGGAAACGTATAGAGAACCACGTAGAGTAGCTGCGTTTATATTTTACAAGCTCATATTTTTAGTTTTGTGTGTTCCTGTATGTCCACCTGTTTATGTAAGTTGAAAATAAGAGTTTAATGAATATACAGCCGAGAAAACTGTATCAGAATGGGCCCTTTTTCACAATTAATTTCACGAAGATTACTTTCGTAGACGTATGAAATGTGAACGTGGCATTTACAACAAAAAAGTTACCCTAATACGCACTTCAGCTCCATGAACTGTACATGTAGTATTTATTAACCCATTCGCTGCCGGGTGTCAGACTCGAGACTTCTTCAGGTGCCACAAACTCACTTGTGCGTTCAAATAACTGCCAAACTAAAACAACGGCTCTAAGTAGGTGAAAGTCACAAAAACTATACGCGTTCCCGGTAGTGAATGCGTTAAAGGTTGTTAATGAAAAGCAGAAAATGACTATTAATGAAAAAAATCCCGAACACAATTAAATCACACTTATGTTTGAAAATAAAGTAAGCCCATTATGCTTTCGCAGTTAACAATAGAGCTGATAACTTTGATAAAGGCTGAACCAATTTCCAAATCCCCAAAAAACCTGCTTTCAAATAAAGAACCGCATCAAAATTGGTTCACCTGTTTAAGAACTATGATGCCACAGACAGACAACACACACATAGCGGTCAAATTTGTAACGCCCCTCTTTTGTGTCGGGGGTTAATGACGTGCATTGCCGAAAGGATTAATGTTATGTCAAACGCTGATCATTATCATTAATGTTGATGAACGCTTGTTTCCCGCTAAGAATTACAGCAATGATAATTGTAAAGCTTTGGTATTAACAAACATGATCGGACAAATCCGCTTACGGCCGGTATTGGCCGGATTATTCCGGTTTCAAATAGGGTTGCCACCTCGTAGACTTGGAAAATTTGAAGATGCAGATTTTTTTAATTATTCTATTACCAGCCTTTACTCGAGGCTTTTCTCCCGTAAATCATCGAATCTGGTAATAAAATTGAAATTTTGGGAATGAACTTGATTTTTGATTGACCGATTTTTGTCAACTCATCAGCATCATTTCAGAAGATGTTTACTGCTGAATATAGGCCCCCCCAAGCTTCCCCTGACAGACTGATCGTGCGCTGTCCGCCTCCATCGCGTTTCCGCACTAGGTCGTCTTCCAGCCCGCGGACGCCACTAGAAAATGTTTTGGCCCCATCGGCCCTTACGAGTGTCTAACTTTCGTCAACTATTTAATTAAAAGTACTAAAATTCTTTGGTCACTCCCCCAAAAATAAGAATTTTATGGTGAGACTAGTGATTTAGGGCCAGGTGGAAAGCAAGAGAAGCCCACAGTTGGTGATAAACTTACTGGACTGATACGAAAAAAAATCTACTGAGTCCGATATTGTCCAGTATATTCGTAATGTCTCTAACCTGCAGAAATAGAAGGACATCATTATAAAACCAGTCCTCGAGAAATACATTGACCTAACAAACATTGATCCCTGTATCTTGTCTACACAAACTACTGCCACTCTAACAAGAATGTCCAGTGAAAATGAAAACTAAATTTCCATGGAAACTTCCGAAAAAACGTGGTCTTACGTTGTATGAAGACCCCCAATGCAAAACGTATTTTCATCATATTTCGATATCTATTTTACACGTGCAGATCCCAACACCGTGGGAATAACAGAATGAATAAATAAATAAAGATGAGATGAGAGTGGATGAGAGTGGCCGAGGATCGTGCTCAGTGGCGTGCCATGGGATAGGCCTATGTCCAGCAGTGGACGAGCATGGATTGATGAAGATGATGATGAAAATATGTATGACCCGTTTAACAGTCACTATCAATCAGCTATACTATAAAGGTTTAGGTACTTTACTAAATGTAAACAATCTCCATATTATGCGACTAAACTAAAGAGTATGTCGAAAATGTGACGCGTGAAAGTCAATTACAAATATTACAAATATTGTATTTGGCTGGTTAACCCGACGCCATAACTTTTGGTCATGTTGGCAGCTGATGTTTGTTTATATTTAGTTAAGTTCCTAAACCTTTATAGTATATAGCTTTTGCCAGCGACTCCGTCCGCGTTGAATTAGTAATTTGGGCAGCTTATTTTTTTATCCAATTTGCTTTTTCATCAATTATGGCTCGTCTTAGTTCCTCGATATAAAAAAAATTACCCGCCCCCGCACTACCCCAGACCCACCTGCACCGCTGGCGATTCTTCTAGCTATGTCGGTGACTTTAGTTATGTGCGGATTTCATCATTTCTAATGCGATCCCGCAGAGAAACTCCGAGCATAGCCTTCTCCATCGCCCTCTGAGTGACTACTAGTCTGAGTGCTAATAACAAATAAAAGTATCTAATATTTTTAAAAGTAGCATGGTTCCGCACATGACAACTCTAAATCGAAATCGATTTCCGTGCGACGACCAATGTTGTCGCAAATATTAATTCCGCTACGGATTCCGCACGTAATTGAAACGACAATATTGGTCGAGCAGCTAATTTAAACGACCAAATTTGATGGTCAACTGACTGTTTAATGAAGCAACTGAGCTTGATTTATGCGACTCGATATCGTTACGGATCACTACGATGAACGCGATTCGGTGCATCAATTTGCCGAATTCTTTTCGCCGAATAGCATGCAGAACATTTAGAGGATTTAAAGCTAAAAAACTTGGTGGTTAGAAGGTATCAAAAAGTTCAACGGTACGCAGGCAAATATGCATTATCATCACGTTCACACTTGCATAGCATCTTATCATCTCTTTCTTATTCTAACCATGCTACATCTAACCATTTGTGTTTGCCATTTCGCTATGCATCATTAAAACGCAGTAATTTTAGTTTGCTGCTACGCCACCACAAAACCAAGGTAAGGAAATTGAGACGCAACTTTGTTGTGTGCGTGCTTTTGTTTGGTTTTAAATGAATTAGGATTGAATGAAATATAAAATGAAATATGAAAAAATCAATGAAATATGTATTTTTGTACAAAGTTCTTTATATACCCTAACTAAAAGCTTTATTCAAATTTGTGGAAGTTCAGTAAAATAAATCAATCAAATAATTCTCAAATACTTTAACAATTACGATACGACACAAAATTTTCTTATTTACGATCGGCGTTAGGGTGTGTTTTTTTGCGCTGAAAAATAATTGTTATGTTAAAAATGTAAGGTTTGTCAAATAAAATTTCACTATCATCAATCAACGTGAAAATGAAAAAATGATCGCATGACAATGATATTCTAGAAAAGGCAACAGCTAATCCTTTACTAAATAAGGGTTCCTAGTTGACTACGGAACCCTAAAAAGCAAACTTTGTTTGTTTGCGTGCTTGTGTGTAAAAGATAATCTTTAGAATATAAAACCGATTCTAATTTTTCACTATTATCCCGGGAAAATGCAGAGTTCCCTGCATCCTGCTGATGCAATAGCTAGTTGTCAGTTACTTTATTCCGTTTAGCATGTAGTACCAACATAAAACAAATATAATATTACTAAAAATCTCAAAGCAAAAAAGAGAGCGGAAAGTTTACGAGCAACAAACAAAAAAGCTCGTAGCTTTAAATTTAACATAGTGTCACTATGTTGAGTGATGTCACAGTTTTTCATTAAACTACATAACAATGTCGCTCGTTTGCTTTTGGCTTTTGAAATAGTAGAATGCCTTTAATTTTAATACTGACAAAAACAGAGTAATGTAAGTATCACGTTTGTTTGAGGTATTCTGTGTTTATGCGTGTGTTGTGTATATGAATTCAAATAAAATGTTTTAGCAAAAACCTATAAACCATAATTACTCTATCTAAATCATCCTTTATTCTTTCGCTCCGTTTAATTTAGAAAGAGACCCTCTCAAAAAACATTGCAGAAAAACACATTTGAAATTCAGTTATTTTAAACAGGGGCTTCAGGCCTGCGGATTGCTATCACCGTAACAGATAAGGCTCGTTATTCTTTTAATTTAGCACAACAAAGGCTAAAAGAGTTGCCCCGCTTATCTACATTGCAGATTGAGTTGTAAAGGACCTTTCGACCTAAAAGGTTACCCAAATGAGAATGCCCATCACGTCCACATGCCATAAAGGATAAGTTTGTGGGCCAAGTTTCGATGTCGTCGTTTAGGTGTTTCTTTTTTCAAATGATTTTGTGACGAAACACAAAAAGCCACGGAGACCGCGTTTGCTCTTTAATTTCAGACGTGGTCTCCTTAAACGAGCGCGTGACTTCGATACTGGGGTCGTATTCTGAGACGCCTGGGATGATGTATTGTTTTTCTGTTAATGCCTCAGACATTGTTAGTAATTGAGAATTTAGAAAAACGCTTTTTTTCAAAGCAGGGGTCGAATACACAAAAGGGGCGATGAAAATAATGTTCTGAGGTGTAGTCGAGAACTAAAATGGCGAACACACTATTGTTTCGTAAATATAACCTGTAATATTTATATAGTCATGGTACGCATTTATATTTAGATGTCATAGTTGTTTGTAGAACCAATGCAGCTTTGGTCTTTTTTCTTGCTATAACATGTACACTGTACACATTTTTGTAATTTTATAGATTTTTACTAGATAAACTCACCCGTAATAATACACACTCCGTCTTAAAATTAAATCGGAAAATTCTGGCAGATTATTGGGTTAGTTTGATTTAACATCAGAATCTCTGTGAGTCTTTTTCAAGGTTTATTTTATTGTTGTTGACCAATGTTTCTATTCATTGGTCAATGTTCATAATTTACAACGTCAACGGGAACTTCATCTTGAATCAAAATTCCGAAAAATAAGTTAATTTTGTTCTGATTTTGTTTCATGCCAATTTAAATGCTAATATTTTTAAATGTCTGTATATAAAAAAAAAAAAAAAAAAAAAAAAAAATATCACGGGACAATTCACACCAATTGACCTAGTCCCAAAGTAAGCTAAGGAAAGCTTGTGTTATGGGTACTAGGCAACGGATAAACATACCTATATAGATAGATACATACTTAAATACATATTAAACACCCAAGACCCGAGAACAAACATTCGTATTTTTCATACAAATATCTGCCCCGACGCGGGAATCGAACCCGGGACCTCAAGCTTCGCAGTCAGGTTCTCTAACCACTAGGCCATCTGGTCGTCTAAAAAGTCTACTCAGTAACAATATAGAATGCCCTGGTAAAATCAAGCCGTCAGTAATTGAACGGCGCATACAATTTTACTTTGTCAAGTAAATCATCGTGAAAAATCTTACAAAACCACATGACTTTTTTGTTCCCTCTTCACAATACTTCCCAGGGTTTGATTAAGCAGTTTAGATGCCGGCTCGCTGCCGTCTCGTCATGGTAGCATCATACCCTGGTTAACCAACAACTAAGCAGTCATAGTGAAACGGTTCACGTACTTCTTTAGCTTTATGTGATTTGGCGGTAAAACAAAATATCAAGCCTCTTTAGGTTCGTTAGTTGTAAACGTTGGGCGTTATTTGGTGAATGTTTCTACTAAACGGTTTGTTACCTGGATCTGTCACTCCTCTAAAGCTATACTAGAAATGTTTAGGTAACTAACTAAATGTAAACAACCAACAGTTATGGCGTCGAATTAACCAAGCCAAATACAATATTAAATTTGTAATTGACTTTCAGACATCGCATTATCGACGTACTCTTTAGTTTAGTCGCATAATAATAAAATTAATCATGCGACTAAAGTAAAGAGTACGTTGATATAATGCGACGCGTGAAAGTCAGTTACAAATATTACATTTGGCTGGTTATCCCGACGCAATAACTGTTGGTTGTCGATGTTTGTTTCATACACCATTTCAGCCGACAGACGTTCACTGCTGAACATAATGCCTCCCCCAAGGCTCGCCAAACAGATCGGCCATGCGCCATCCGCATCCAATGCGTTCCCGCTACCTTCACCAGGTCGTCGCTCCATGTTCCATGTTTGTTTACATTTGGTTGAGTACCTAAACATTTCTAGTGCTTATAAGTAATTTTCTTCTTTGGATCCAGTACTGATTTGGTATATAGATGGCTAATTGGAAGAAATTTCTTTGTCACTCTTAGGTAAAATGTCAATTATTGTACGGCTAAAAACATTAAGACAGGTATCCGAAAATAATTCTTCGCTCCCTATTTATCAACAACACACAACACAAATTTGTACGCAGCATAGGACCTTGAAGTGTAAAATTAATCATGATAAAACTGGCCAAGTGCGATTCGGAATCGCATACCGTAGGTTCCATACACAGTATGTATCTCCAAATAAACCCTATTAATGAAAAGTCCAGTATTAGCAGAGCCCTGCTATTAAGTAAAATGTACGTAGTATGGGATTATTTTACATTGGTTGTTTAATTTTTCATCATCATCATCATTTCAGCCGAAAAACGTCCACTGCTGGACATAGGCCTCCCCCGAGGCTCGCCAAACAGTTTAGTCCTGTGCCATCTGCATTCAATGCATTCCAGTAACCTTAATAAATGTATGTCATTAATTTTTAATTTAATTTAATTTTTATTGCTTTCTTTTGCAGCGACTACAGTAATACATCATCATCATCATCATCAGCCTATGTTCGTCCACTGCTGGACATAGGCCTCTCCCATGGCACGCCACTGAGCACGATCCTCGGCCACTCTCATCCAGCTCTTGCCAGCCGCCTTGCGAAGATCATCGCTCCACCGAGTCTGAGGACGTCCCACGCTACGTTTGCCGATCCGTGGTCTCCACTCAAGAACTCGTCTACCCCAACGGTTATCGGTTCTTTGGGTTATACGTGTATGGCCTGCCAATTGTCACTTCAGGTTCCCGTTCAGACTGCCGATTCTGGACTTGGACGGCCATAGTAGCGGCGTTGTACAGACCTCTCAACACTTGGATGTATCGCCAATCGACTTGGCATCGCTGCAAAGATTCCAGAACAGACCAGATCTCGATCGAGTCAAAGGCCTTTTCATAGTCCACAAACGCTAAGCACAGCGGCTGATTATACTCTTCGGTCTTCTGTATAATCTGCCGCACTGTATGGATGTGGTCTATGGTGCCGTATCCCGATCGAAACCCGGCCTGTTCGGGGGGCTGGAACTCGTCGACTCTCGAAAACAGCTTATAGACGTGGCTTAAGAGTGAAATGGGTCGGTGGTTCTTCAAAAGAATTTTATCACCCTTTTTGAAAAACAACACGACAACACTCTTACTCCACGCCTCTGGAGTTCTCCCATCAAAAAGAACAGTATTAAAAATGTTCTGGAGCTCTTTCATTATAGGTTTACCACCAGATTTCAGGAGCTCAGTTGTAATACCGTCTTCTCCAGAGGCTTTTCCATTTTTAAGCTGTCTGAGAGCCATCGTGATTTCGTCCAGGCTGATTTCTGGCACAATACAATAAAATACAATACAATGACTCTTTATTCTCCACCACACAGGAAACAAAACAGAATAACAAGTACATGGAAAAAATATAAAGCTAAGCAATAGGAGGCCACAGATAGGTAGGTACATATAAATAAAATACATACATATAAATTAAATATAAATTTCAGCTATCTACTCATAATGGTTTTTGAGATACAGCCCTGTGACGAACAGACAGATGGATGGATGGATAATGTGCGGCTTAAGTAGGGTTCCGTTTTAATTATGATTTTGCCATGTTTTCTTTGTTCATTGGCAACGAAAACAAGTTATATAGAAAGCAAAACAACTTCAGTATGGAGTTCTTACTAAGGTACCTACTATACATTTTACGCCTGTGTCATATCAACAACTGAAGCATTGTCCGCCATCATTAACAAAGTTGCCGAAGCAACCGGCATCATACCGAACTATTGTTCTTCCTCAGACCAACACACCTCAAACTTATCACTATCGTGTCGCCGTAAATGCAGTTAAAATGTGAACTATATCCATAGAGGAATTAAACAATAGAGCAGTAATACGATGCAGACAGACAATCGAGTGTTTCTACACATTATACCCTATACCGACACACATAATACGCAATGAACTGTAATCACAAACCAGAGTAAAAAACACAGTTAAAACGGCGAGGTTTCAACGGTGTTTTTTTTCTCCGGGTTGTCTACCCAAATTTTTCACGCCGAGCCACTCTAGTCTAATGTATATAACCGAGTGTGTTGGTAAAGGGTACAAGGATATGGACGTGGACGAGTGGTTAAAAAAATATATTTTATCGGGTAATAATTAAATTGTTCCTGGACCACGCTATTGTTCTACCGTAACATGACGTTAGTTTTGTGATTTCCCAGTACATGCGTTAGTAAACTTAAATGCTGTGTAAAGAAATCTAAAAAGTAATTAAAATATTTCGGGTCAGTTTTTCCTTTAACCACATAAATGGAACAAAGCCATTTTAATTATTAGAATTATGATTCTTAATTTTTTATGAAATACGTGTAGGCTTTATTCACAATGCCACGCAATAACTAAACTTTTATTGTCTATATTATTTGTTTGTCCAACTTTAGTGTCCCGTTGGAACTTCGACCAATAAATAAATAAATAAATAAATAAATATCACGGGACAATTCACACCAATTGACCTAGTCCCAAAGTAAGCTAAGGAAAGCTTGTGTTATGGGTACTAGGCAACGGATAAACATACTTATATAGATAGATACATACTTAAATACATATTAAACACTCAAAACCCGAGAACAAACATTCGAATTTTTCATACAAATATCTGCCCCGACGCGGGAATCGAACCCGGGACCTCAAGCTTCGTAGTCAGGTTCTTTAACCACTAGGCCATCTGGTCGTCTAAACAATCAGACTACATACATCGTTGCATCGCTAGGCAACATTTCTTTAATCATATTTTATATACCCACTCTACGGGCTAACCCCTCTATGTCTACATCAAACCGGTTTAGCTGACTCGGTCGTCTCAAGACAATGCAGTCTCCATTAGTAAGTACCCAACGCTACCAACAATGGTCGAATGAACAATGAAACATTTTCCCTTACAATGGCTTTTCCTGAATATTGTATTTGACTGTACATTGTCTCCGGCCGTTAATAGCGCGGATGCTTAAACTCCTACCCACTAGAATTTCCCCAAGTTAAGTAATACTTAAGTTTCCTCAGTTCGGTTCTCTTACAGAAGTTTTGACGTACGCTCATACATATTTAAGGAGTGCAAATGAATGAAGTAATTCACGCTGTATGAATATGAATGTGGAACTTTCTTTAAGCAAACACTTTCAAGCAAGATGCTTTTTAGATTTTACAAGCTTTTATTTAACTGATAATGTACGTAGATATGAAATGTATGTATGTATTTTTTCAAATTAAAGCGCGCAAAATATAACCAATTTTTAGGTCTATGTTTAGACCACTATCCTGTTATCATGTGTTCGTTTATTTTTTGTTGTTATGTATCTATTAATTTAAATTTGTTGAAAATGTATGTATATTAAACAAGATGGCCCAGAACTCAACGATAACCAGTAATTGGGCGAGAGGACAACTTATCATCATTTTCAGCCGAAAGACTTTCATTTTTGAACCCCCCCTCCTCCCTAGATCTCCCCTAACAGATTGGTTTTGCGCCAGAAGGGGGACCTTATATTCTTTAGAGTACCTCCAGCGAATATGAGCACTTCATGCGGGGGGTTTGCCTGGGGCACCCCTTCAGAATATTTATAAAAAAAAAATAGATTCTTTGAAATACTCGAACGCGTCACATTAAGATAAGGTAGGTTAATTACTAGCAGAACAGTGTACATTTCACTTCCAAATCGTCAGTCTTTGGAATTAACATCCCTATGAAAATCTGACGCGCGCCCTTCCGTATGGCCACACACCATGCAAAGCGGCAGATTATCATACCTTTATTTTCAGTGTTACGCTGGAATATCAGATTACCAAAATCTGACTCGCTCGAGTATTTCAAAGAATCTATTTTTTTTAATAAGTATTCTGACGGGCAAACCCCCCACATGAAGTGCTCATTTTCGCTGGAGGTACTCTAGCTAGAGGGTATAAGGTATCCCCCCGTATATTAATCTGCCGCGCTCGAGTGACTAACAAATCCCCTCTTGGGCTCCCCTACTTACTATAAGTAAATTATTTTTTATTAAGCTTTTGGCAGTAGAGACACGGCTTAAATTATCATTTAGCTACATTATGCAAAGTCTTTAAAGTAGTGTATATTTCTTCTCTAGACAGACTTTGTAGACGGAAAAAGTCGTTTTAACATCTCGAGTTAATGCTTCTAGTTTAAAATGCAAATTCGCTGTAAAGCAAAAAGCATCCAAGAAATGAGTGAATTTGTCTAAAAATTATTTTACAACAATAAATTTAATTTGGTTTGAACACCAAATATAAAAGAACAGTTCCATTAGGTCAAATATAGTTCATCAAACATTTTTGTTACTAATGAAATCATCATCGCCGACCTATGAAGTCCTAGTTCAGAGTACAAGTCACACAGGGCTTGGATTTTAGTTATCACGCAGGCGTAATGCCGATTGGGAAATTCACAAGAAAAAAACTCGAGAACAAACATTTGTATTTTTCATACAAATATCTGCCGCGACGCGGGAATCGAACCCGGGACCTCAAGCTTCGTGTCAGTTTTTCTAACCACTAGACCATTTGGTCGTCAGAAATGTGATTTCAATTCGAAAATCTACACAAACTTTATTATTTATAATACGAGTATTAGTAGGATATAATAGAATATCATCATCATCATCTTTACTTAAGAGCGGTGGATCGCTAATCCTCTCTTTTTTTGAGCTAGTCTTTCGAGTTCCTCATACGAGTAGGTCTCCTTTATTTGGCTTAGAAATGTTGTTCTAGGCTCCCGCTGTCTCTCGTCTTCTCAATCCTGCCTTCCAAAATATTAAGAAAGAAGTCGTCGTGGAGTATTAGGTGGCCTAACATCTTGCCTCTCCAGTTTCTTATGGTGTTTAGTAGACAATGTGCTTCTCTCCTAAATACCATACGCAGAACCTCTTCATTCGTCTTTTTCTCAGTCCAGCTAATCCTTTCCATTCTCTGCCAGAACCACATTTCAAAAGCTTCTATCCTTTCTCTAGCATTTCAAAATTCTTCTTAGAATAGCATAACATTCGTAAATTTTTTGAAATCGATAGGTATAACGATCGACTTTTTTATCAAATACTAATCTGTGCGGTAGTAGCGATCCAGATAGCCCTCGCACAGGCTTCTATCACCCGCGATAAATATTCTACTCAACATATTGAACCGCAACTCATCCACCGTACGTAAATATAAGCAGTAACCCGATCTTGTTTACGAAGGGGGCATTATAAAATATACATCACGCGGCGTCTCATATACTTCCGTGAGGGCTCACTGCTCACGTAGCGGGAGACGTGACGATTGCCGACTGTTCCTGCAGGTTGGAAGTTGTGCGGCGGTGCAATGTACAAGATGAAGCAATGCTCAAAAAAAAAAAATTTTTCCATTCAACGAGGAAACGCAGCCAATGTAATTGGCAGGGTCTCTATGGTCTCGCATAATTTAACAAGTCATAGTGTATCATTCTTTTGAACAGTTTTTTTTCGGAATTGTTATAAAACAAACCTAAAAACCCACTGCATTCTATAAGATGGCATTTAAAAAAGTCCTGAAAAAACACCGTTTCAGAAATAAATCACAGTATGACTAACGTTGATTATGAAGAATGATGCATTATGGCTTATTAAATTATGCGAAACCAAGGGATGTCGTAATTGGCATCCTGCCCAATGTAAGCGTACTAGGTGATATTTTGTAAAATGTAGGTTTAAATTAAGTTTTTACAATGAAACTTTTTGTTCCATCGCCTCAAAGTTTTTCGTCCATCTATCGCATGTTGCATTACAGCCGGCCGCGGAGTGGGGATAAAGTGAAAGGCGCTCGACATGGCAGCCCAGGGCAATATGGCGGTGCCCATAGCCCGCATCAGCTGACCGTGTAGCATTTACATTCTCACTTATACGTGCAAGTGCTCTTCGGTATTTGTACCCTCCGCCCTAATTTTGATACCCTAAGACGAATAATTTTCCGAAAATTTTCAGTTAGTTAGTTTCTTTTTTTTTCTTCTTGTTTATCTAGAGAAGGTTGGTAGCTAGCTTCGCAATGTAAGTCGGTCATTTGGCAGTTTGAAACCTTCCCTCGCTCCTCTGTCTTAATTCCGGACAAGTTCGTGACAGTTCCATTTCCACTTTCTTTTTTATAAACCCTTTTGTTCATTCGTGTTTATTTTGTGTGTCAATAAAATATTTAAATTGGAATCGTTGACAATGATTAGCATCATCATCATCATTTCAGCCGAAAGACTTCCACTGCTGAACATAGGCCTCCCCCAAGGCTCCCCAAACAGATCGGCCCTGCGCCATCCGCATCCAACACAGTATAGGTAAGCCTCCAACAAGATGGAGCGACGACCTGGTTATGGTTGCGGGAATGCTTTGGATCGTAAACAATAATAAAATTAAATACCTATCAAAATGAAAAAAAAAATTTTTTGTAATTCCGAAAATCGGGAATTATCTAAGAATTAGGGTCACATTTGCACAGCGCTCGTTAATAGTCACGTTGTTGGACGGCCAAATGGCCTAGTTGATAGAGAACCTGACTACGAAACATGAGGTCCCGGGCTCGATTCCCGTGTCGGAGCAGATATTTGTATGAAAAATACGAATTTTTGCCCTCGAGCCTTGAGCGTTAACAGCACCTGATTAAATCCTAAAAGCCGACCAGAGTCCTGTTGGATAACAAAGTACAACTAATATTACAAGCGGAACTCTCGCTTCAGTTATATTAATTAGAAAGGGAGTTGCGCTTGTAATATAAGTTGTACTTTGTTATGCAACAGGCCCCAGCTGCTATGATAATTTCAATTGGACCATTATAAGGTCATTGTCCCATTGCTAAATATTGTTTTTTTTCTCTCTGCCACTTCATCATTGGACCAGACGGAAACATGCCGCATAACGTTGGCTGAAAACACTAATATTAGTACTACTTTAAAAATGATGACCTCAACAAATAAATCTAATATATAAAAATCTCGTGTCACGGTGTTTGTTACCGAACTCCTCCGAAACGGCTTGGCCGATTTTTATGAAACTTTTTTTATCTATATTCGGTAGGTCTGAGAATAGATCTTAGGCTATTTTTTTATACCCCTAGGTGATATGGCAAAACAACGTTTGCGGGGTCAGCTAGTATGATTTACAAAGTTTGATTTAAAAGCCATGGTAGCCTAGTGGTTTTATTTATGACCTATGGGTCGTGGGTTCGAGCTTGAGCTCGCACCTTTGAATTTTTCGGAATTTACGTGCGAATATATTATATTTGAAATACATCATGAGCTTTACGGTGAATACACAATACACATACCTGCGGAGAAATTTCTGTGGCTCTAGTGAAAAAGGGGTTAAGTCTGCAGAAATTAAACAGCTGATTTCGACTAAGCCCCCTTTACACATAAAATAGAAAATAGCTGTTTAATTTCTGCAGACTTAACCCCTTTTTACCCGACTGCGAGGAAGGAAGGGTTATGTGTTTGACCTGTATGTACCTATGTATGTATGTATGTATGTATGTATGTATGTCCATTCCTATGTCCTCCCGTAACTACACAACGGCTGAACGGATTTTGATAAGTGATACGTCATTGGATTCGTCTTAATAACGCGAGTAACACTGGATATATGAAATTCTTAAAAATTAAAATGGCGGATTTTTGGCGTCAAATTGTGAATCTCCAAAAAAATTTTTTTATTCAATCCTATCGAGTAGGGTATCAAAATAAAAGGATTTTAAAACAGATTACAAAAATATATACAAGTCATGTGTTTAAATTTAGTTTGGAATAGTAAATTGGCAATCAATGCTTTAAAACGACGACAAACCTACTTACGAAGATATCTTTGTGCAATAATTTTCTCTATGAAACCCATGTGGAAAATTAAGTACCTACATATTTCAAAATTGGTTTTGAACCGTCGAGCGTCCTGTGCGCACACGTGTGCGCACAACAGTTTAGAATTGTTACTACAAAAAAAAAAGCGGTACGCTCGACGGGTTAACTAAATAGCAACGGATTCCTAATTAAAATACTCAATAATTTAATTGGGTCTCAGGAGGTTAGGTACACTAAAAAGCAAGAAATAAAAAAGTAATTAAAAAAACTAAAAACCCGCCTGCGGTGTAAATAAAATAATAAATTAAAAAATCAAAAACCCGTCTGCAGAAATACTGAAAAGGTGGAAACAAGACAAAATGATCAATAGGGAGTCAGTGGCTGCATGGGATTTAATGTCACTTCATGCATGCCTCCGACTGCATTTTATCGTTGCGTTTAATTTTGAAAGACTGCCATCAACGTGTTTTAAATTCGTTTTATTGTTATTGATCATTTTGTCTTGTTTCCACCTTTTCAGTATTTCTGCAGACGGGTTTTTGATTTTTTAATTTATTATTTTATTTACACCGCAGGCTGGTTTTTAGTTTTTTTAATTACTTTTTTATTCACTAGAGCCACAATTTAATGGTGTGAAGTTCCCAATCCGCACTGAGCCCGCGTGGGAATCACGACTCAAGCCCTCTTATTCCGTATTAGCCTGGGATAATAATGATGTTACTGATGACAGAATTAGGAGTTTTAATACCTAGCACGTTAAGACGAAAGCAAACTATGGAGTGCACGGACATTAAAATTAAAATTAAATTCTTACTCGTGCTCATTTTTTTATTTCGACAAGGGTTTTTATTTCGACGAAGGTTGACAAATAGATTAGGGTTCTGATTGTCACCCGTTTTAACCCCCGACACAAAAAGAGGGGTGTTATAAGTTTGACCGCTATGTATGTGTGTGTGTCTGTCTGTCTGTGGCATCATAGCTCTTAAACGGGTGGACCGATTCGAATGCGGTTTTTTTTATTTGAAAGCTGGTTTCTTGGCAATGGTTCTTAGACATGTTTCATCAAAATTGGTTCAGCCATTTCAAAGTTATCAGCTCTTTTGCTAGCTGCGGAAGGGATCTTAGATGCATAATAGGTAGGCAGGCTTTATCTTCAAAATATGTGTGACAAAACTGCGTCGGGGGTTTTTAAAATTTTCAATTTATAGTAATTAACGCTAAAAATGGTAGAAAACAGTAAAGTAGAAATAAACTAAAGGCGTCTTTGATCTTTATAGCTTACTTAGTCGGTTACATATAAGACAACAAAGCATAGTTTAATTAGCAGTCTACACCATTTTAGGTCAAATCATTAATTTTCATAATGTTTGAGTCCTAAATTATGACCTAGCAAAGCGTCTAATTGTGTTGCCAGCTTTAGTGGTAAGTATACATCAGATAATATATGTTTTAATGTATGGCAACTAATTAGAAGCGCGGCGTAAGACGTAATATTAATATTTTAGGTCTTGGAAAAAATATTGCGAATAGGACCATTGAATAGAAACATGGAAGCGAATATTTTTACTGCGATTTGGACCAAAAATTACAATTGAGTATGTAAGAAATATAAAGAAAGAAAGAAAGAAAGAAAATACATTTATTTACAACAACACAAGACACATCATCATCAATATTTTACAAAACAAATAGATAACACAAAAGCTAAAGATAGAATGCGTCATTGCGGTAGCATATCGGACACTGGCTCAGCATAATGCTGAGGCGTTTATAGCACCCCAGCGCTGATTTTCAGCCAGCACCGTTGGTGACACCCGGATCGCTGTTTAGATAGATAAATAAATAAATAAACTGCACACTAATAGCTACATAATACGGCAATGCGTAAATAAATAATTTGCAGATTATAAAAAGCAAATAATAATAACAAAATACTTAAACATAAATATGACATCAAAAGGTTCTGAAGTCACCAACAAGCCAAGGTCAAGTCAGGAGTCGCGTGTAAATAAGAAATCTTCCAAAAAAAACCTATAACTCATAGCCTTATTTCCGGCGTACTAACGACCCATTGTTAGGCACAGGCTTCCTCAGGGCATTAGAAAGCTTGGACTGCAGTTCCCAAGCGAATTCAGTGTGAATCGGGAACTTAGACGACCGGATAGCTTAGTTGTTAGAGAAACTGACTAAGCTATCCGGTCGTCTGAAGTTCCCGATTAGCACTTGATGTTTAATACATATGTGTTTTAGTTTGTATTTACATAATCTATAAAAAAAAATGTTTATTTCAGATGTCGTAGATCCATATTAAATGTTAGTAACAAAGAAGTCCTTATTTTATAACTATGTTAGTATAGACATTATTTAAACATAATTATTTATTAAGCGTTGTTAGTATAGGCATTATTTTTATTATTTTATTTTAATCTATATAAGTATAACAAGTTAGGTATGAAATATCTTTTTGTATTCATTTTTTCAACTTCATTTTTTATTACTTTTACGGTCATCCCGTGAAACCATATATTTTAACCTCTACCACCTAGACCAGTGATGGTGTAGGGGTAAGCACGTAACACGGAATGCTGAGGACCTGGGTTCGATTCCCAGCATTGGTCTTTTTTCTGGGGTTTTTTCTGTGCAACTATATTTCAGTTTGTATTTAGTTTGAACTATATAAGTATGTTTAAGCGTTGTCTACCTATCCATAGTACCAACTTTGCTTAGTTTGGGACTATGTCAATGGGTGTCCGGTGTCCCATGATTTATTATTATTATTAGATCCCCGTAAGTTTCCCTCTAACTACTAGGTTAGCTGGAAGAGATCCCTTATTAGGGATAAGTTCTTCTTTGTACTACTCTCTGTCAGTTCTTGCATTTTAGATTATGTTATGTGCAATGCAATAAAGAATCTACGCACAAAAATAATAAAAATTAAAAAATAAATGGTTAAATAAAATTTTACCTTTATCACATCAACTCCCCAAGGAAAAAGTTTATTTGAGAAACAAAAAAATGTTCTTTTAATTTTTTGTGCAACGTCCACCCTCAAAATTTACATACACCCTTAGTTAATCACACTAACTCTCCATAGTAGGAGTTTATTTGACCTCAGCATTGTCGTTATGGTCCAAGCACTACGCGTTAATGGGCGCGGTAAATACTTGAGTGCACTAGAGAAGGGAGCGGCTATTTTCTGTTAAAATATTACCCCTTTTAGGATTACACGTAGGTAGGGTTGGGGTGCGTACGAGTTACTTTGAGAAAAGGCTAGCTTCTTTCTGTGCGACTCAGTTCATGATAAATTTACAATGTTTATTTATTTATTTACATGATCATAATTTACACTTTCATTACAGGAATAAAAATCTTAGGCGATAGAGAAGACCTTTAAGAACACAATCATACAATAATTATTATTGTTAATGTTCATAACATATTATATTAAATTTCACAAACATGAGTACTTTATTTGTTTGCTCGAATTTAAACGAGCAATTCTTGCATATATTATAGGTAATTTAAGACGCAACTAAAAACCAACGCACTTAACTTGCAATCAAGCATAACTTTCACTGACGTCATCCATCAGCCGAGAAACGATGCGGTCTTATTCTTCCGCTAATAATACATAGTCAGAATCTCGGAAACGGCAAAAACTATTTCCATGAAATTTAGTATGCAGGAGATTTCGGGGACGATAAATCGATCTAGTTCGGTCTTATTTCTGAGAAAAAGCGTGTTTTCGAGTTTAAGTCCGAGCAAATCTTGGTCGCTCAGGTACTACCTACATATGCAATAATGTATCGCTTATTACCTTTCAAGCAGAACATTGCGGGATCGTATCCGGCCTCGCACCTCTGAGTGAGTGAGTTGAGTGGTATGTGTGAAGTTCCCAATCCGCACTGCGCCCACATGGGAAATGCGGCCCAAGCCCTTTCATACTGCGAGGAGGCCTGTGTTTTGCAGTGGGACATATTGTGGACACTGGCCACCGAGACCGTGTCGCTGTTTCGTAAATTTGAATTTGTGGCTTCTAGAATTCGAATCAAGGAACGAACAGCGGACAGCAGACGGTTTGGGCAGCCATTCTTGGATAGCCTGTGCTAGTGAAATGTTGTTTGTATAATTGAATAGTACCTGGGCGACCGAGCTCTGCTCGGGCAGAAACCCGGTACCAAGCGTTTTCCCAGAGATAAGACCAAGCTAGATCAATTTTTCATCCCCGAAAACCCCCAAATACCAAATTTCATCGAAATCGTTGGAACCGTTTCCGAGATCCTGATTATATACACCGGAGGGGTGGGGGGGGGGGGTTGAGAGGGGGGAGGGGATGCGGGAGAGGGAGCGCGGGGTATTAAAGGGGGGATGAAAATTTCATTGATTTTGCCGTAGGATGCACCGTTTTCAAGATATTTGACAAAAACACCGGAGGGGGTGGAGCGGTGAGTCACGTTAAACTATCGTCCGTAAACCGACTTTACAGACAACCGGCTTTTCCTGTTCTGTGTAGGGAACGTGCACATAGACGGTGCTGCCAACTGGTGCCATAAGGGTGCCATCAATTTGAATGTTTTACCTTGATAAGTTTGTTTTACTGTCCGCATAGTGTCTCTTCTGTCGCATTAGTGCTGCCGCCTATATTACTGCACGTTCCCTATAATACTTTTTCTAACAAAAAAGTAACTTTTTCTTGCAAAAAAATAACTTTTTCTCACAAAAAAGTAACTTTTTCTCACAAAAGAAGAAACTTGACGTTTTCTCATAAAAAATAAACTTAAAAAAAAAACTAAAAATCTTAAAAAAAAACGTGGTATCGAACCGAGGTCGGCTGGATCCGCGACCACCCGATTTCTAATGTGCCATTATGATCTGCTCGAAGTCGGCGAAATTTAGCTTTATATTCTAATGCAAACAAAAATAGCCGGAAAACACGAGTAAAAGCGATTTTCTGAAAATGAAACATAGCTAGATCAGTTTTTCATCCCCGAAAACCCCCACATACCAAATTTCATCGAAATCGTTGGAGCCGTTTCCGAGATCCTGATTATATATATATATATACATATATACAAGAATTGCTCGTTTAAAGGTATTAGATAGATGAATAAAACCTAGTCTTGAAATGCAAGTTTTTATTTAAATAGTTAAAGTTAGGCAGTTACGAGTATATCCAGCTACGCCACACGTTAGTTCTTTTTTAGCTACACCCCATTACGATGATGATGATGGAGATAAGATTTTAGTGGTAAGCTTTTTGCTTGACGTGTAGCAACCCTAAAGGGGAGACCAGACCAACTGCGGCCGAGTGATGTTTTTACGCTTAATGCAGTGTCGGAGTATGTCGGATAGTAAAATAAGAAGCCTCGCTATTGCGTGTTTATCTGAACGAAAACGGCAGCACATAAGGGCAAGGTTACCCTTGTTGATAATTTAGCGTAGTGCTTAGAAGAAAAAAGGAAAAACCGGTCAAGTGCGAGTCGGACTGGTGGACGAAGAGTTTGTGCCTCCGTACAATGTTTCAAAAATAGTTCAGTGAATAAATTGTAAAGATCGAGTCAAAAACGCTGAGAAAAATACGTTTCTTGTATGACGACGCACTTTGACTTTTAACTTTATCTTATTTTAACCCCCGACACAAAAAGTGGGGTGTTATAAGTTTGACCGCTATGTTTGTGTGTGTGTGTGTCTGTCTGTGGCATCCATAGCTCTTAAACGGGTGAATATGTCTAATGAAAGTTCTATACTTAGATAAGTATTCCGCGTTAATATAATAATTTTTACGAGCAAAAAATAGAAAAACAAAGATTATTCTTAAAATACCTTAAATTCACGAAGCACTATTATTTTTCCGCCATTTTTCCTAATCAGACGCTCCATAAATCTCGGATAGTTTTCAGAGGGTAAGATATCAAAGTAAAACTTAAGCAAAGTACTAAAACAGAGCTTCGATTTTCTGATTTAGGTACTAGTAGCTACTATCAGTTCTGTGCCATCAACTAAGAGAAAATAATGCAATAATTTATAGTCAAGATTAAAGTTAGTTCTTACTCAAACTGTTAAGTAATGATAGTTAATTTTTCCTTTGTAAAATTTTATTCAAATCCGAATTTTCGTTTTTAAAAGAAAGAGAAGTTATTTTGACCTCGTAGGTCCTATGTACTTTATAAAGTATCAATTAAATTGAAAAAAAAAAACAACCAAATGTTCTATGTGAAATACAAACTATTCAATGAAATGATTTTGTTTAAAATATCCAAAACCAAAAAACAAGCAGCACTTTGTTTGTTGAGAAAGGGTATGTATTACAATACCGAAGTACGAAAGACCGAATGTATTAAAACATCGAATGGGTCAAAAGACCGACACGATTTTTTTCTGAAACCGTTAACTTTTTAAGATTGTTATAAAACAAACCTAACCTAACCTAATGGATTCTGTATGATGCCGTTTTAATAAATTCTGAGAAGTTTACGGCTTCAGAAAAAAATCGTGTCGGTCTTTTGACCCATTCGATGTTTTAATACATTCGGTCTTTCGTACTTCGGTATTGTAATACATACCCGTTGAGAAAAGGTCACGACTTACAAGGATAGGTAAATTAAAATGGCAGTCTTTCAAAAATATTTAGTCTGACAAAAGCTTAGATCAATAGATAAATTGAAAGATCTATAATAATGAAGGACCGTACCCAATCACAATAAAGTTAATCAAAGGTTACGTCAATACAATTCCAAGAAATATTTCCAGACGCATAAAAAGCCAAGAGTTTGATAAAAAAACTAGCGCTCAACAGAAATGTGATCCCATCATCTAGATTTTCAATAACTGGGCTCAAAGATATCGTCCATAAATGAAATTATTCAATCTTATTTAAATAGAAGAAAGTTTTCATTCACCCGCCGTCTGTGAAACGCAATCAATAGTTTCGAAACTTCCTTTTTCATTTAAATGAATCTTTTGCGCGACTCCGTAAGTTTTTAAGGGGCTTCTTTGAACTTTTCTCACTGTTTATGAGAAGAGTCATTTCGCGTATTCCGATCAAACTGTTCAATGTCGATTGAGAAGTCAAAGTTGACCGGATTTATCGAAATTGGGAACCGAAAAATGGCTAGAGACGGCAAAGGTCGGACATATCAAAAGAAAAATAATTTGAAACGGCAATGGACTGGCTGCAACGATTAATGAACTGATAACTATTGCGAGAGAAAGGTTATCGAAGACGAAGTTCTGGCTGGCATCCCAGAAGTCATCACGTGAGTTTCTAACAATCGATGAATGCAGTAGGCAAGTGGACGTTGTGACTTTTTAAGGGGGGAGGGAGCATTGTTCACTAATAGACGTCTTCTAGCTGATATTGATGATGATAATGATCATAAAGTTTTCCAACCTAAATCAACAAAGTGTTATACAGAAATAAGTTTTTAGTTACTCCTTAGTTAGTTAATGCTGGACAAAATAACGCATTAACTCAATTGTTGAAATTTGCCTGATAGTTCATACTTTGTTGAAATTATATCACGAACTCAATGTATGGACACCTCAAATTAAATAAGACTAATTAAACCAAATGAGTTAGTGCATTGTATTGTCCAGCATTAACTGAATAAGAAACACTTTTTGTAGTGGTAGAGCCATGTTGTAGCTAGCCGCTGCATCACGAATGGGCCGGCTCGTCCGGGGCAGTACCACCCTCTCACAGAACGCCGGCGTGAAGCAGCAGTAATCCTGCTTGCGTTTCGTACGGTCAGTGGGAGTGCCGGGGGCCCAATACCTCACCCCTTCCCTCTCCCCCTCCCTCTTCCCCTTCCCCTATTCCCTCTCCTTTAGGGCCGACAACGCACTGGCATCGTGTAAAGCGCTGCGGGTGTCTATGGACAGTGGTGTTCATTTAACATCAGGTGACCCACTAGTTCGTTTGTCTGGCCTATCTAACATAAAAAAAAAAAAAACTTTTTCTGTTAACGACTTAGGATTCAACCTGTAGTATTCATATGAATTTAGGCGAATTTCGTGTATTGAGGATAAGTATAAACAATAAATAAATAATAAATATCACGGGGCAATTCACACCAATTGACCTAGTCCCAAAGTAAGCTTAACAAAGCTTGTGTTATGGGTACTAGGCAACGGATAAACATACTTATATAGATAGATACATACTTAAATACATATTAAACACCCAAGACCCGAGAACAAACATTCGTATTTTTCATACAAATTTCTGCCTCGACACGGGAATCGAACCCGGAACCTCAAGCTTCATAGTCAGGGTCTCTAACCACTAGGCCATCTGGTCACCTAAAGCGTCTAGTATTGTTTATTATAATGAAACTTGTACTCGTAAAAGTTTTTGAAGGAACGAAGGATCGTTCGGCCGACTTTGAATACCTAGATAGAGATTAAAAATGCTTGATAGACGAAATTTCTATTCCGAAACCTACCCAACAAAAATCCCGCGAAATTATTTCACACAACAAAATCACGTAACGCAAACGCATGCGTCCATGTTAAATTCATCAATGCCTAGATTGAATAATCGCACCGGTCACCTGCCAATTACCCTGGCTGTACGGGCGCAATTTATTGTGGAAACCCCCCAGGGGTGGATTGTTGAAGCGGTAGATAATTTTGCTATTGACCATCGCTATATTTAGTGGATACGGATTTAGCAGTGCAGACGTTACAATGTAAGGCAGTGAAGCGGCAGCGCGGATGCGCGGTCAATGCTTCCCAGTTTAAACATTTTTGCTTGTTTATTGAATTCAATATAACTACGTGTCATAGGTACAGTCACGATCTTTAATTTGGGACCCACTTAAGGTCCTGTGTTGACCGTCCTGTCATATTGTATAGGAATACAAAAGAATATTTTTTCGAAACGGGTCTCAAATTAAAGCACGCGACCGTACAAGTAATAAAAGTACATAAACATTTTCAAATGGAACTTGGAAGAACACAGCATTTTTAAGAACGGGCATAGACTGTAGGAGAAGTTTTCGATGAAATCCTACAAAATATTGTAAATGAGAAGTTTGTGAAGATATGTAGATTTTTGATCCTAAGATGTTCGGATTGTTAGTCAATCATTCAACTTGGCGTACAGATAGACAAAACTCTAATTTGAGACATAATATACCTACTTAATATCCCAGTATACGTTCTGCTTTACCCTGGGCTGATATTAAAATTTTAAACAAGAAGAGAGGGGTTGGTCGAGAAAGTTAAAGTAGGACCTACCTCAGCTATTAAGATGAATGAATGAATGAATGAAATTATTTATTTGACATACTTTTAGGTACATAGATTTTTTTAGCACATAGCCCTGCAAAACTGTTTACACAGTTTGTCTGCAGGATACAGTCTCTATAAAAATATAAAATTATATAATAATATGTAACTTATGATTACAAAAATGTTTATATTGCTACAAAAACTTACTGTCTTAAGGAAGAGATTCTAATAAATATTTTTTAAGGATCTTTAAAAATTTATTTTTGTCGGTTTCTAAGCGGATGTTATCAGGTAAACTGTTAAACAAATACGGTAGTCTTTTACTTAGTGTTCTATCGCCGAAGTAGTTGGTCACTCGGGGGACTTCATATTTACCTGAGGACACCGACCTAGTACTATGACTATGGTTGATCAATACTAAACTATGCTCCAGGTTGCCATGATTATTTATGGCTACTAGGTACTTATGTTTTAGTCGAACAGGAAGTATCTTAAGGATTTTAAATAATTTGTAATAATCGCCATTACAGCTCTGCTTAGTTTTATTGTTTACAAGTAATTTTAAAAGTCTTATTTGCAACGCCTCTAGTTTATCAATATAAGATTTAAAAGTAAGACCATAGGAATCGAGAGCATAGCTCAATACTGAGTCTACCAAGGAAAAGTAAAGTTGTTTAAGAATGTTTTGTGGAGTTCTAAAACGTAAATGATAAAATTTAACGCGTTAACTTTGTTTGTACTTAAACAGTGGCGTTGTCCGAACAAGAGTGTTGTGCTCTAAACTTGTTACCAAATTTTTGTCAGGAAAAACTCTACGATTGTAAATGTTCCTCGGGACTGTGTTTCTAATGCGGGCAAAGACGCGGCTTAACGCTAGTAAATAATAAGTAACAGCTAAATATTAATTGAAAATCCTTTGGATTGTAGAAAACTGTTGGGTTAAACTTCGCATTGAATAAACACAAAACAACGACCCGTTTGATCCGGACGCAGATAGCGGGATGAATTGAACTTCTTTTTATTTTAAGGATTTTTTACTGGTTGAAACAGACGGGGCTGCTAAAATACAGTAGATTGATAGTATTTTATACAATCGTTGCATAATGAAGGCTCTTAAAGTCGAGTACCGTGTTTAGGCCACGAGGCTTGCCGAGTGGCCTAAGTAAGGTACGAGATTTTAAGAGCTAATTATGTAACTATTGTATACAATACTTTTTCTACGAGTCATCATCATCATCGTCTATCGAGGTACATACATAACCTTTTTTCGTCCGCCATTCCATGAAGTTAGCATAACTCCTGTTGTAGAGCTTTTTAGATTTTTCTGGCAACAAGGTAAGCGTTGCTTTCTCTGCAATAGTAGTTATCTCCTCTGGAGTAGCGGCGAAACTAATCTCGTCACTGTCACTCAAGTTTAATTCGAATTAGGGATTATTTATTTAACACCATCGATTTCGCGTCAAATAACAAAAAACTTTTTAATTTTCGTAGCACAAAAAAGAACTAATGAGACGTCGTTATAAGACTGTTTTTGATTGGAAAATTACTTCAATTACTAACCAATCACGTAACAGAAGAAAAAAGTTAGTGTGTTCAAATGGAAGCAAATTTGCCAGATATTTCCAACTTTACATTGGATGCGTTCCACTAAGCGCTCACGACGCTCAATCGAAGTACTAAGTTCTAATTTTTAAATTATTATAGTCGTCTAGAGCGTTGTATAATAATCATTATAGTTGAGTCTGAAGTGCCATAGACTATACAAGATTAAAAAGTATGTGATTGCAATTTTGTCTATAAACACATAATTGACAGATTAAAATCAACGAGTAGAAAAAAATATCAAAAACATCCTGTCATCATCATTATCAAAACTTATTGTATCGCCATTTCTGACATATCGCTATTTCTGATACTTTCACTATTTCTGACTTTTCACCCGACTGTCGAAGGAGGGTTATGTTTTTCGAGCATATGTATTTATGTATTTATGTATATATCGATATTTGGCACGCCCTATAGCCTAAACGGCTCAATAGATTTTGAAGTATGAGGAGTCATTAGATTTGTCTCAGTTCCGCGAGTGACATAGCATATATATTTTCTCGGAATTGCCATAGGAACGGGAATTATACAGGCGGGTTTTTTTTTATCTAGTATTAAAATTAATTCCCTTACTTATGGTCGGTCTTACTTATGCTCCTTTCTTCCACTCAAACTTTACAAACAAACAAAACACCCCTCTTTTTGTGTCGGGGGTAAAAAACACATTTTCTTATAACCGTTCGCGAAGTCAAAAACCAAATTCTGCTACCCATATTCAACGATGAAACTAGAAATCGACTATTGCAATTCGAATATCGTCGGAAACGTTAGCGTTAGCGGTAAATTCTATGCGTGACGAACCAAACAAACTGTCGATATGATTTTAGTTTATACAGCGTAAAAGGTTACTGAACGGATTGCATGCTCGCATTGCACGATATTGCACGAATGAAAAATACTTTATATTGCTAATGTAGCACTGTGACCAGCGTTCTGACATAATGGTGGATGACGGTAAGTATTTATGTATGAATGCAAAACTCTTCGTTGTACAACACATGAAAAATTAAGAGATAACATGAGTAGACATGGAATAAAAAGCAAGGAGAACCAAAATCAGAAGTTAATCTGAATAAACTGTGCGCTAAAAATGGGTCATTATTCGAGCGTTTGTTCCGAATAACTTTCGTGGACACTTTTTTTGTAGAAATGGCAAAAGATTCTGAAAAAGTTTTTAATTTTGTTAGAATAGAATAGAATAGAATAATTTATTGACCATGTAACATAAATCACATTTAGCACGTCATATATTTTAACAACTTTGAGTGATATAGTATTCCATGCATTATTTAATTAAATACTTAAAATAATTATGATTTCTCTTCTCTTAAGAAATCCAAGTATTCATTAATAGAGTAAAAAGGATTCTCCTTCAGAAATTTCTGGATTTTGATCCTGAAGGATTTCATTGGTAGACAGGTTATTCTGGTTGGTAGTAGGTTGTACATTTTAATTTTTATTGGGATTGCTTGCTTCAGATATTTCTTCGTTCTTGTTTTAGGTAGACATATTTTTTCCTTATTTCGTGTATTATAATTATGAACATCTTTCCTCTGTTTCAAAGGGTTTTTTTTCCTGTGTATTTCTATAAGACTATTAAATATGTATAGTGAGATGACTGTCATTATCCCTTCTTTTTTAAAAACGATCTTGGCAGACTCACGTCTGCGTAAATTATTCATTATTCTAATTGATTGTTTTGTAATTTTAGTACTCATTGGATTTCTACTGCATTTCCCCATATTGTTACAGCGTAGTTTATAACCGCGTGGACATGAGCGTGGTAAACCATTTTCAAGGTTTTCTTACATACAAGTGGTTTCAATTTAATTAAAGCATAATTTCTTCTCGCAATTTTCTTACAAATTTTGTCAATGTGGAGCTTAAGGCTCATCTTGCTATCTATCTCATATCCTAAAAACGTTGTCTTTGTCTCATTATTAATTTCTTTGTCATTATAATAATTATGGTCTATGTTGTCTTTACTGGAGTAGTTTATCAAGCTAGTTTTATTAGTGTTAAGCACAATGCCATTTGCATGGAACCAGTTTTTAAGAATGGTCATAATATAATGTATTTTGGCTTTGTTATCTTCGTGGCTACTACCTTTTATTCCGACATGGGTATCGTCATCAAATAAAGTTACCATCGCGGTAGAAGTACAGGTCTTTCAATAAATAAACGAAAACGCCATCAAAATCTACAGCAGATTCGTAGAAAACGTGACCACGAAAGTGAGGCGGTTGAAACGCTCGAATAACTACCCAAATACACATAAGTTATAAAGAAAAGACGTAAATTCACACTAACGGATCTATCCCGCTAATATATAAAAATCTCGTGTCACGGTGTTTATTATCGAGCTCCTCCGAAACGGCTCGACCGTTTTCTATGAAATTTTTTCACTAAATTCGATAGTTGATGATGATGTGGTCCGACCGATTTCGGTCACGGCGACCGCTTCGAGAGTTTTAGACTCGCTCGTGTGCTCGCATGTGGCTTGTGTAGCCTATCTTATTTGTGAAGGTCCTCGCACATTGCGGGCATGTGAGCACACCGTTAACATAATTATATTGAGTTAGCGCAGGTGGTCGGGCTTTTAACTCATCGCGCTTGGTGTCGAGTTCGGCGCGCCGGTGGAGCTCAAACTCACGGACTTTGGTTTTAACCAAAGCCCTCCACTCGGGTCTTAGGGCGGCATGCTTTTCCCACTGGGAAAACTCTATGCCACATCTCTTCATGTGTCGCTTCAGCACATCTTTATACCTGAGGAGTTGTCCTCCATGCTTGCGCTTGCCCTCCTCAAGTTCTGAGTAGAAGATGTGCTTTGCGACCCTCTGCTCTGCCATCCTTGACACGTGTCCGCACCACCGAAGCTGTCGCCGCATGAGGTAAGCCTCAATGCCATCTACATTGGCTCGTCGCAGCACCTCGGCATTCCGCACGCGATCAGACCATCTGACGTTCATAATCTTACGCAGACATCTTAGGTGGAATCGGTCTAGCATGCGGATGTGACGACGGTACACAGTCCAAGTTTCCACAGCATACAGGATGTTAGGCAGAACGACCGCCATGTATACTGAGATCTTCGTACTTAGCTTTATGTCGTGTGAGCAGAAGACCTTGGTATCCAGCTTGCCGAATGCTGCAGCTGCAGCTCCGATCCTGCTGTTGATCTCTGCATCAAGGTTGCACCCGGATGTAAGAGTGCTCCCCAGGTAGCGAAACTTATCGACCTGTTTCAGCTCGTCCTCGCCAAGTTTGATTTTCAGCGCCTCGTGACCGTCAATGTCTAAAGACATCACCTCCGTCTTTTTGACGCTGATTTTTAGGCCGAATTTACGGCAAGACTTGTCTAAATCGGACATGAGCTGTTGCAGGCTGTCTGGGGATTCTGTCACGAAGCATAGGTCATCTGCGTAGATGATCTCAGTAACCATCGCGTGTGAGACTTTTGTGCGGGCTTTTAGCCTCGCCAGATTAAACACGCTGCCATCGGTGCGAAAACGGATGCGGATACCTTTTGGAGAGGCCCGTAAGACCTCCCGGACTACGACCGCAAAATACAGCGCGAACAATGTAGGCGCGAGAACGCAGCCTTGTTTGACCCCACAGGTCACGGGGAAAAACTGTGATTGTTCGTCGTCGACAGCGACGCAGCACTGCATGCCATCGTGGAGGAGTCTGAGAAGTCTCACAAACCTCTCCGTGCACCCTATCTTCTTCAGCACCATCCAGAGGGCTTCTCTAGGCACGCTGTCAAAAGCCTTCTCAAGGTCAACAAAGCACAGATACATGTGACGGCCCTGCTCTCTGCTTTTCTCTTGCAGTTGACGCACTGAGAAGATAGCCTCAGCTGTGCCTCGGTCAGGTCGGAAGCCAAACTGGGTTTCAGGCAACAATGTTTCTGATAGTCTCATCAGGCGGTTTAGGAGTACTCTGGCAAAGACTTTTCCAGGGACTGATAAAAGCGAAATACCGCGATAGGAACCACAATCAGAGCGGTCACCCTTGTTCTTATATAGAGCCCTTATGCGCGAAACTGTAAAGGTTGATGGGACCTGTTCTTTATTCCACATAAGATTAAAAAGCTTCCATATTTCCAAATGTAGTTCCTCACCGCCGTATTTAAGCAGTTCTCCTGGTATAAAATCAACGCCAACCGCGCGCTTGTTCTGCTGTTGTTTTATTGCGAGGACAATCTCGCCTTGTGACAACGGCTCATCCAGCTCACTAGATACGGGGAGTTGAGGGATCGAGTTTATGTGTTCCAGATCTGCAGACCGGTCCACATTTAGCAGAGAGTTGAAATATTCCGCCCAACGTTTGAGTATTTCTTCCTTGCTTTTGAGAAGGCCATTGCCACTAGCAGGTTTAAGCGGCACTTTTGCAAGTGAAGTCGTACCAATCAACTTTCGAACCTCAGCGTAGAATTCCCCTAGCTGGTTATTGTCCGCGAGCCATTGCATTTGACGAGCTTTGTCCTGCCACCACTTGTTCTTTGTTTCCCGAGTTAGTCTGCGCAGCTCCAGGTCACTCTCTCTGATCTCCGCAATACCACGTGGGCTCGTTCTATGCTGCCTGAGGAGACGCCGGTGTTTGTCAATTGCCTCCCTCAGAACTCCATCATTCTCATCGAACCAGTCCTCATTCTTACGGACTTTTAGACCCAAAGTATTCAAGGCGGTGTCTAATATGTGAGAAGATAGAGTCCCCCAGTCAGCATCAACATCACCGACCTCCGTGTCGGTGTGCGGCAGCACGGTTGCCAACGCTTCTACGTATTTTACCCTCGTCCCGAGATGCTTTAGCCCATCCAAGTTTAGACTTGGCGGCTTTGACTTGGCAGCCCTACAAGGACGACGGAGGCGAAGACGCAGTTTAGTGACTACAAGCCGATGATCCGTCCAACAGTGTGCTCCACGCATGACGCGGGTGATTTGGACTTGGGAAACATCTGTTTGCCTCACTATAGCGTAGTCTATGAGATGCCAGTGTTTGGATCTTGGGTGCATCCACGTATTTTTGTGCTTGGCGGGAAGTCTGAACATAGTGTTCGTGATCGCAAGGTCGAGTTGTGCACAAAGATTGAGTAGCAAGTGTCCGTTTTCGTTCATGTTGCCTACTCCGTGTCTGCCCAGGACCTTAGGCCAGGCTGCAAAATCCTGACCTACTCTGGCATTAAAGTCCCCTAGTAAGAGGATCTGTTCCCTAGGACGTACGTGTTCAATACAGTGAGTCAACTCCTCGTAAAATTGTTCCTTAATGTCATCAGATTTGTCTAGCGTAGGTGCATAGACACTAATGACATTAAGGTGGTTATTGTTGTCGAGTTGCAGGCGCAAAGTTGTAATTCGGTCTGAGATATGCACCGGGAACTCTTGCAGCTGATTAACAAGCCGATTCCTGATCGCAAAACCCACGCCTGACCGTCGCGCTTCGGAGGCTGCGAGTCCTTTCCAGAAGAAAGTGTATCCGCCACCGTGCTCCACCAGCTCTCCTTCGTCAGCGAGATGTGTTTCGCTGATAGCAGCCACATCTACGTCATAGCGCGAGAGCTCACGAGCTACAATGGCGGTCTTTCGCTCAGGACAGATGTTCTCTTTGCGGTCAAGGAGTGTTCTTACATTCCATGCGCCAAAGGTCAAATCCAGTTTTATGGGTGTTTTAGTCGTATTTATTTTATTCTTATTGTGACTTCGACCGCGAAATTAAGGATGCGGAGGCAGCCGCGGTTACTACCATCCTTATAGGCTGGGGTGAGCAATTTTTAGGGCACCTTTTCTAGCCCCCTCCAAGGCTGAGCAAGGAGAGCAGTGCTACCCTAAATAGGGCTGCTCTGTCACCCCGGGTGCTGCCGAACCCACTCTGTCCCCCCAGTTCAGAGCGGAAGCGACCACGGTGATCTGAGACCACCCCCGGAGCCGCCTATGTGCAGGCCTCAGACAAAGCCCAGTCTGCATCAAACCGAACCTCTCTACTTCAGCCCATCGCCACAGGACTTTACGTCCTCGGAGTCCAATTTGTGAAGCAGTCATCTGCGCAGGAACATTTTAAGTGCATAAGCGGTCGCGCAGTCGCAGATGCCCTCTCTCGTCCTCATCCCCCGTAGCCCAGTGGAACGGAAACCGCTACGACTGGCGGAGGGTTCGGATGCAGTCTCTAACCGGCAGTCACTTCTGACCTCAACTGCCGCCCTAGGCCATCAACATTGCCTTGCTAACTCGCCGGGTCCGCCAGGACTCGGTGCTTATCAGCATGAGCTGCCTTCCCCGCCGAGTTAGACTTGTGCACATGCGGGAGGTATCCGCGTAGAAACCTGTCTGCCGAAGCCTACCAGGCCCCCTCACCGGGTTTAGCCCACGAGCCGACGTGGTGTACCGGGGTGTGGCCGTCGTGTGCACAACGACTACTTGGAGCCACCGGTGAGAGTTTGTAGAATGCCTACCAGTACGATTTGCCTACCCTACGGGTCGGCTGCAAACCCTGGAGCACCCTACTACACCCCCGATAATTCGATAGTTAGCTTAGCTATGAAGTATCTTTTTGTATTTATTTTTTCAACTTCATTTTTTATTACTTTTACGGTCATCCCGTGAAATCATATATTCCATACTAAATACAAACTGAAATATAGATGCACAGAAAAAACCCCAGAAAAAAGACCAATGCTGGGAATCGAACCCAGGTCCTCAGCATTCCGTGCCGTGTGCTTGTCACTGCATAAGGTGATGATTTAGCAAACTGAAATGTATGATGTATAGGAAAGATTCGTGTCTAATCTCTAGACCAGTGGTGGTGTAGGGGTATGGCACACGGCACGGAATGCTGAGGGCCTGGGTTCGATTCCCAGCATTGGTCTTTTTTCTGGGGTTTTTTCTGTGCATCTATATTTCAGTTTGTATTTAGTATGAAATAAATTCAGTAGGTCTGAGAATAGGTCATAGGCTATTTTAATACCCCTATTATTCTTCGCAGACGGAGTCGCGGGCAACAGCTAGTATACAACATAATAAGTAGCTATGACTACGTTGATAAGCTACCATTTAGAGTAGTCTCACATCATCAAACGTTTCTGATACCAAACGCCAATTTAACTTTATAATGGACTAGCTTTTGCCCGCGACTCCGTCCGCGTGGAATTAGTGATTTGGGCCTCGATATAAAAATTACCCGCCCCGCAACCCCCCAGACCCGCGTTCACATTCACACCGTACTCCCAAGTCAAGCGTGCCTATAGAAGTTTTACTTCAAAAACCCCCGATTTTGAAACATTCTTCCGCTCCGCTCCGCTCCTATTGGTGTCAGCGTGATGATATATGTATAGCCTATGTCTTTTCTCAGGCTCTAAAATATCTGTGTACCAAATTTCATTTAAATCGGTTCGGCAGTTTTAGCGTGAAAGCGAGACAGACAGACAGAGTTACTTTCGCATTTATAATATTAAAGTTAGGATTTTTCTATGCAATGTTAACTATTAAGATTTTTAGAAACTTCGATGAAGTGAAGGAATGTTAGCTAAAACTACATTCTAAGCATTAACTCAGCGACCCCACATATTAGTTAGATTAGTACCGTGTTTATTATCGGTTACAGCAGTACCATGTTATGTTTAAAAACCATCATAATCTGACTTCGAATCATCCAGAATTAAACGGACTTGTAAAGTGACTAGGGTTGCAACGATATATCGGAAAACCGATAATATCGATAATATCGAAGGTAAAATATCGACATTTTTATCGATATTTGCGCTATAACGATACGATAATATTGATATCATATCCTAAGAAAAAAAAACGATAATTCACGACCTTAAATATGGCTGTATGGGCTTTGAACATTAGCCTTTTCTTATAATATTATTATTATTATAATTTCTAGCTTTCATTCGATGAAAAAATATATAATGCTGTTATATAATAATAATAAAGCACTTATTCAGTGAACTGCATATTTTCTATTTAAATTTAAATAAATTCGGTATTATCGATATTATCGACCAAAATCATCGATATTATCAACTATCGATAATTTCATTACCTCGATATAATTATCGATATTTTTATCGATATTTCAACAACCTTGCATCCCTAAAAGTGACTGAGTGGAGTAGTCAAAGCGTCGTAATTCTAGCTAGAGAGCCAATTACGAAATATCGCGTTGCTAAGAGCGTCCAATTTCACTTCTGAATTTACCGCATCACTAGAATAGTAATTTAAAGTGTCTGTGATACATAACGAATTGTATGCCTTGGAATTAAGAGCTATGATCTACTTTAGTTTGATTTTGGTATAAAATTCACTAACTTTATCATTTCATTAAATTATTCTATGTGTAAACTAAACTGTCTCAAAGGTTTGCATGATATTAAAACAAATTAAATGTGCATTTTAAAAATTATACTTTGCAAAGAAATATTAAACTCATTAATTTTATTAGTAAAAGAGCGCGTCACTGCTATTCGGGTTTGGTAGGTAATCTCGTATCTGAATTAAAAAGTACAATAATCCACACTAATATTACGAATGTGAAGGTGTGCCCGTCTATCTATCTGTCCGTATGTTACCTCTTCATGCCCAAATCGCTAAACCGATTTAGATGAAAATTGGCGTGGAGATAGTTAAAAACCCTGGTAAGGACGTAGGATAGTCTTTATCCAAAATAATTCCCACGGGACAGTTATAAACGGATTCTTCGCAGTAGTAGAGGTATGCTTGACATGTCTTGAACCAATTCGTGGTCCTTTTTCAAAGTTAGTTCGCACGGTAAGCCAACCGTAATCTCACGTTGAGGTCCAATGTCAGACATAATAATATTTTGACTACTACTGCTACATAAGTGACCCGTGTTACCAAGTCTCCTCATTAAAAAAAGCAAACACTAACTTTTTATCAACCAAATTAAGTTCAATTGACATAGTTATATTTACTAACTTATCTGATTCTCTTTACCTCTCTATAAGTTTTAAAACCCGGTCAGGTATTGCCGGAATTCTATCATTTTAAAACCATAAAACCCTCAGCTGGAAAACAGTTTGAGGATCATGTTTTTCGGGTACCCAGACAGTATGGCGCCGAGATTTGGTTCGAATAATCGTTCCCTGGGGCTCTGCCGTCATCAATATTTCAAAGGCGGCCGATGCGGGTGTGAATCGTCAGTTCGTTCGATCCTTTACGGAAATTGGTGGTTACTGATTGGTGATCAGGGCGGGACTATTATGAAAGTGCTCGAAATTTTAACGAAGACCGCCGTTTCTAAGTAAGGTACAGTATTAAGCTCCGTTTGCGACGTAACCTACAACGGCCTAAGCTCGTACGGGATGTAGTACAAAGGTGGTTAATGGTAAGGTATGTTGTCTAAAAATCATTAGCTAAGCGGCGAAACTGTTTACTTAGTCGTTGTAAAAAACCGTCGTGGCCTAGTGGTTTAACCTATGGCCTCTCAAGAAGAGAGTCGTGGGTTCAAATCCGAGCTCGCACCTCTGAGTTTTTCGGTTGTTCACTTTTTCACGAGCTTTACAGTGAAGGAAAACATCGTGAGGAAACCTCCATACACCTACGAAGATTTATAATAGTATCAAATTTAACTTTTCATTATATGAAATTAATTTTAATGAACTGAAACAATGACTTTGCTCACCCGGGAAAAAAAAGGTTAAGGTTAATGCCGCGGGTGAGCAATGTAGGTAATTGTTTCAGTTCATTGATATGGACCTCCGCAAAGTAACGCCTGATTCATTAAATTATTAATATCTTTGTAAATATGCAAAATTTTCTCAAAAAAAAATAATTTAACATACACACTAAAAATTTTTACCTAAAGAGTTAGGTTCAGAAGTTATAGTGCTTTTTAGAATGGCGTTCCTGAAGGATGACAAACATAACCCTATTGATGCCGTTACATTGTCCGTGTGTGTGCCTATCTGTCTGTATGTCTGTCCGTCTGACAGTCCGTTCGTCCGTCCATCCATCCAAATGACTATCCGTTCGTTCGTCCGTCCAACTGTTTGGCTCTTTCTGTCTGTCTGTCTATATCGTGAACTGTAATGGATAGTCCGATTTGCACTAGTCTAGGCGTCCTTTTTTTCCTAATTTAAAAACATCACAGAAACGATACATCAAAAAACAATTATTTTTTAGTCATGGTTCACCTAAAAAAAGCCAGAACGAAAATATTTTCCTTATGTATTAAGTATTAATATACATATTTTTTACGCATATATTTATTCAAATTCATTACTACATTTATATATTGATTGTATGTTAACTACATTTTTTCTGCAGCCTAGAATATATATATATGCTATGCGAGCAATATTATAAATAAGCAGCTTTTGTGTTTACGTTTCAGTTAACTCATTCTAACGATAAAATAAATAACTTTGTTTCACGTTAGCAATGAACTTACTTTGTAAACATATTATATTAATTGCATTGCACTTTATTTAGTAATGTAGCCAATAAAGTGGTTAGGTAATAGCCCGGGCTCGTTTTTCAGAATTTACATAAGAAGTTACATTTCAAATTCATCATTAGCTTTACGGTGCAGGAAAACATCGTGAGGAAACCACTCACGATAAAATTCAATAGTCAAGTTCTTAATCCGCACTGGGCCCGCGTGGGAACTACAGCCCAAGCCCTCTCGTTCTGAGGCCCTGCAGTGATACGAATAAGCTGGGATGATGATGATGATGAAACCTCTCAACAATAGCACATAGTTATTTTCAAATTTGAAGGGCTCACAAAATAAGAAAGCTTATATGGCTCATGTGTACTTAAGTATAGTTTAAAAATAGTGGGGGTGTCATTGTCCAGATAAAGGACAATACACAATGAAAAGGCTTTTAAGTCCCAACCTCAAAAGAAAACAAAAAACGAAGAAAAACAAAGCCTTTTAAAAAGAAAATTCTCGATGCACTTCGTATCACGTAGAAAACATCGCTGGACATTTATTTGGATTCTCCGTCTGACAGGATAGTATAAGAATTCAGGAGGTCAAAAGCCTGTGGGTAGTATTATTGGTATTTTCTAGGTAAATTTCTTTGAGAGGATTGCTCTTGTAAAAAGGTAAGGGATCCTATTGTTGGAGTTCTGATCGATGTAAGACCTATATAATTATTAAGTAGATAATTAAATTATCAAGAGGAAATTTAAGAATGAACCTTTGGTGAAAATGAATATAGTAGTCTGGAATTTATTGACGAATTTATGTTATTTTTTAAGTAAATTGTTTTGTTTTATACAATATAGGCTTGCGTTTGATCACAATCACGCCTGATGGAAAGCAAAGATGAGGCCTATACATGGAACACGCTTGCCTAGTAAATGCTCATTGACCCTAGACTTATGAAAACGGCCATTCGTTCTAAAGCGTTTAAACCGCCATAATATGTCATGTGTTTTAAAAATCTAAGTATGTCTATGAATTAAAAACAATTTGCAATTCCACGACCACACGCCATACTACGCGTTCGGATTTTTAATTGACAGACATGATAATTAGGTACTTCATTTTCGTAACGCACGGCTAAGGGCGGTTGAAATGCTTCAGATCCCCACCAAGTATATAAGTACGATTGTTCACGAGTAAACTTAGAATTATTGGATTTCCAGATAAATACAACCTAGGGCTCTTGAAGGCATACAAACCTTAGATACACCCTTGGCCTCATCTACACTTTTCACCAGATGAGACAGTGGTCAATCACAGGTCAGTTTTAAGTAAAAAAAAAAGTTGGTGACATAATATATAATTACATAATTTGGAAAAAAGAAGAATGCTCTAAAAACTTTGTTTTTATTAAGTAAAGGTAAATGACGACCATGATCGGCCAACTTGTTCATGTTGACACGATGGTATTCATACTAAATTAAAAAATATGTATCTAAGTACTGTATATTCTAAAAGAGCCAATTGCCTTGACGCTGAAAACAACACAACAAAACTTCAACATAAAATGAGTCCATTAATATCCTACCCTGTGCAAAAAAGCAATAATAACTTCGTAACACCAGGGATAGCATACGAATAAAAGCAAAAACACGTATATGTTCAGCTCCACTTTAAAATATCAGACACATAAATGAAATAGAACTCAGACAGAAATACCATTATATCTTCAGTCATATCTTACGATTTGTTCTTGAAATCCAATCTGAAAATGGCAACCACAATAAACTTTTCAGTGCTATTAAGGTGCATGTGTCACCTTTAGTACTAAGTCCCGCTAGCGTTTCAGGGCTGTTCCTCTTTCCAATGCCTTCCCTACTCGAGACAATCGTTTGGTCACACTGCGAGCGGTTCTAGCAAGTCGACATAACCGAAAATTATTGATGTCGAAAGAATTGATTTATCTTTTATTGCTTTTGAAACAATTTTACTTTTATTCAATGTCACGTATTTTTATTTTTAAACTTAGTATGATTGTGTGTGCGTGAATTTAATTTATATACAAATAAAAATCAAGAAGTTTTCTACATAGGTACTATATTTTTTTCACAAAGGTTTTTAATCGCGTCCTCATTAAGATCAACAACAAAATAGACTTTTGGGAATTATAATAAAGTATCCAAACACATCAGTAACAAAAGCAATCGAGTCTATAAAATTTGCAGCATGTCCGTCAAAAATCTCAAAATTATAGATCAGCTGACTTTAAATAAATATCTCAGTTTTGGGACCATATACACCAGTTCTGTTGATCTAGGTATAAACTAAGCAAAACTTGCGCTATGATAAATATACACTAGGTATGCAACAATAAAAAACAAAAACACAACAACAACAATTATACAAAGTACTTATAATAAGTAAAACAGCGTACATAACACCGGTACAAACATTTGCATTATACTGTTTTAAAGTTTCGTGATTTTCACTCATAGTTAGTAATTATAAACATTTGCATTCATCATAAATCTCTGACTTTCAAGTAAGGGTCAACCACTAGGTCTATCTGGTTGTCTTTACTTCGATTCTACGAGTTGGTAGTTTAACTTTCAGTCATCGTTTCTCCGCTAACACTACCGCTTCACCCCACGTAGTCGCTGCGCTCTTTTTCGCTCTTTATTGGACCGTATTGAGCCTCCGTGAAATGTGTAAAATTGCCAACAGTAGGATTCAAGGAAAACTTTTCAAACGAGTTTTGCGAAGTAGCTCGCTAAAGGAAACTAAATAGCTGCAGAGTGGATGGGGAGCCGGTGGTAATCCCGTTCAGTGGAACTGAATGTTAGGAACTATTCGGAATTTGTATGTCGGAGAATTGTGGTACAGTTGTTCTACGAGTAATTTTTCGCTTGTACATTTTGCGGATGATAGTTTCAGAGTATGTTTGCATTGAAACGTAGCAGATTCGCCCACGTTCTTTTTATTATAAAACAATGCAACGTGGATTTTAACTAGGTATTGTTGATTCTTCACGTCTCTATGCTACGCTCTATTTTTATCGAAGCGCACCCTTATACATATTCCACAGTTTCGTACAGAGAGAGGGTGATAAGTGCTGAATATAAATTGCTCGTACTTTTAATAGTGTTTAGACATGAAAAAATCAAATAACATTCTACTCATGGCTACGGGTGCTGTAATGGGGCCGAAACATCATTGAATATTTTTAATGTTAATCATGAAACTTCAAAACATTATACAAAATCAAAGAATCTGTAAAGGGCACGCCAGATTTTCGATCAGTGATTTACGTTGAAAATGAATTGTCCCTTTAAGAAATAGGGTGCTAAAAACAGACACAAAAACAAACAAAACGTTAAATTTTTGCCACATTTGCTGTAGAAATAAAAGTTAAACATTGTCTGTAAATATTTAATATTAAATATATCTAAAACTAGTTGAATTTTTGGCGCAGATCAAGCAATTTTTTTTAATTCCTCGTTTTATTAAGTTAATTAAAAGTATGTTTAAATAAATAATTGAAATGCGAAATTTGAGGAAGGCCAGTAAAACTCGTGTAGATTGTATGAATTTTATTTATATTTAATCAGATAGAATGGTTTTATGCTGAATCCAGCGAATAATTACTTACTCATATAATATATTTTATTTATAACGAGCTGCTTCCCGCGGCTCCGTCTGCGAAGAATTCGTTTATCGCTATCCCGCGGGAACTATGCAATTTTTAGGGATAAAAGTATTTTATATGTTAATACGGACTATCTGTGTGCCAAATTTCATCAGAATCCGTCAAACCGTTTTAGCGTGAAAGAGTAACAAACATCCATCCATCCATACTTACAAACTTTCGCATTTATAATATTAGAAGGATGTTATATTTTCTAAAACGGCCGTATTTGGATGACCACCTGTCAGGAGGTCTGTTACTAGAAAGAAGTCGTTACAAAGCCATTTGCGAGATTTTTAAAGATGGCTCCTAACCTTCTTCGCGATCTAATATAATAAAAATAGGATTTTCCAATACAGTCATTACAGATGGACCAAGTATATCTCATTTGGGCCAGTCAGATGTAAAGAAGGCAGACACAAGAAGCCTTTATCCAATAATAAGCTACATCAAAGGCTTTCACATAATTGCAGAGATTTGTTTGACCTTTTGTCGAATCCCTTCCCGTAGCAAAGGAATATGTGGCGCATGCATAAACCCATTCATACGGCAGCGAAAAAAGTTAATTTATTGTACCCGAAAACGTTTACAGGAAAAACACCAAATGAAAACGGAAGGAAACATTCATGGCACGGTGTTTAAAATTTTCACGCGTCGCTTTCTTTTTCGTAATGAGTGAAGCTTTTGAATTATAATTGTTTCACATTGTTGTCATTTCGACGTTGAAGTGAAATCAGACTGCAATCCATTTTGGACATCTCTTATGTGCGAATGAACGTAGTTTACTATTCAATCTTATTTTTATTCGACTAAATTACAAATACAAATACAAATACAAATTACAAATTACAAATTACAAATATTGCTTAAGGACGACCGATTAATCGAACTTGAAAACGCAATAGAAGACATTAATTGGGACATAATAGGTCTTGCTGAGGTAAGAAGAGAGGGAGAAGAGATTGTAGAAAGAGACAGCTGCATATTCTATCACTGTGGAGCTGCTGGAGGGCAACATGGAGTGGGTTTTCTGGTGGCAAAAAAGTGGAAGGATAATATTATCGAATTTTATGGCTACTCGGAAAGGATCGCCGTCCTAAAGTTTCGCATGACACCAACACAGAGTCTCACTGTTATACAAGCTTATGCACCGACATCTGCTCATAGCGACGACGAGACAGAAGACTTTTACGACCTTCTAAATAAGGCTTGCGATGATCACCGAGGAACTTGGAACCTGGTCCTCGGTGATTTCAACGCTAAAGTAGGACCAAGACAGGAACTGGACAACGCAGATATATTAGGACCTTACGGGTTAGGAAACCAAAACACTCGAGGTACTCGCTTAATTCAGTTCGCATTTGGACAAAGCCTCAAGGTATCTAATAGTTTTTTCCATAAAACATCGCAACGACGCTGGACATGGGCATCTCCAGACAGTAGTTTTAGAAATGAAATAGATTTCATATTATCATCAAACCAAAGTATCGTTAAAGATGTAGGTATCATCAATAAAATCAATTTTAGTTCCGATCATAGACCAGTTAGAGCCAAACTCAATTTTAATTTCAAAATACATCGCAAAATAACTTTTTCTAAACGTTTCAACAAACTCAATAGAGCGGTATTAATGGCAAATTATGACCAGTTCAACATAGAACTTCATAATCAATTTGAAGGTATGGATACTGATGTGGAAGACGTGAACATAAAGTATACCAACATTATTGAGAGTATAAGAAAAGCCAGCAATAAGATATCCCAGAGGCCTAAAAAACTAAATAAACTGACTGCAAACACCATATCACTAATCGAAGAAAGAACTCGGTTAAACCGAGGTTCAGCGGAATACCGTAAACTGGATCGAATAGTTAAACGCAGCATCAGAAAGGACATCAGGGATAACAACACTGAATTAGTCAAGACTGCACTCATCAAAAATAGATCGCTAAGAACAGCTAAGCAGGGAATATATAAAGGAAAGTCCTGGATCACCAACTTGAGAGACAAAGATGGCACCAAACATAGTAATAGGGAAAAAATACTAGATATTTGCACTAATTTCTATAAAAAACTTTATTCCGATTCAACTAAAAGTTATAACACAGAAGAGTTTATTTGTGCTGACAACATTCCTCCGATTACCGAAGACGAGGTAGATAAGGCTCTTCGAAAGATAAAGCTGGAAAAGAGTCCAGGAGTTGACGGAATCAGCACAGAGACTCTTGTATTTGGCAAACCAATTTTACTCCCCCACCTAACAAAATTTTTCAACCTTATTCTTCGCACCGGTAAATTTCCGCAAAAAATGTGTCATTCCAACATAATACTCCTGCATAAGAAAGGCGATAAATGCGATATTGGCAATTATCGTCCTATTAGCCTTATTTCACACGCCTACAAGACCTTCATAAAAATTATAGAAAGTCGCATTGCTGGGCAGCTTGACCAGCTTCAACCGCCCGAGCAAGCTGGCTTTAGACCCGGATTTTCAACCACAGATCATCTTCATACTCTTAACCAACTCATAGAGAAATGCAATGAATTTAATAAACCGCTCTACCTGGCATTCATAGATTACTCGAAGGCATTTGACAGTATCAAACATTCTGCAATAGAAACAGCACTTCATAATCAGAACATTAACCCAACATATATAAATCTGTTGATGTCAATTTATAATAACAGCACTGCCAATATAAAGCTCAACCATTTATCAGGTCAATCATTCAAAATAGAAAAAGGAGTAAAACAGGGCGACCCGCTATCTCCCAAATTGTTTACAAGCTCACTAGATTCAAGAGCCTGGCGGAAGCTTGGAGGGAGAAGGGCATTGTGGTCGACGGCAGAAGACTAACGAATCTTCGCTTCGCCGACGACATAGTCCTTTTCTCTTCCTCAGCATCAGAACTCGAAGTGATGCTTCAAGATCTCAGCTCTGCAAGCCTTCAGGTTGGACTTCTGATGAACAGAACCAAAACAAAAGTCATGACCAATAGCACGAAACGTAGGGTCGAGGTAGATGGGCACGTCATGCATTATGTCGACGAGTATATCTACTTGGGCCAGATAGTTTCTTTTAACAATAGGCAAGACAAAGAGGTCGAAAGACGAATTGATAACGCCTGGAAGAGCTTCTGGTCCATGAAGGAGCTGTTGAAGGGTAACCTTCCATTGTCACTCAAGCGGAAACTCGTCGACACATGCATACTGCCTATCCTAACCTACGGTGCTCAAACGTGGTCCCTGACTGAAATTCAGAAGTCCAAATTGAAGGTCTGCCAAAGAGCTATGGAGCGCAGCATTTTAGATGTAAAAAGAACCGATCGAGTCCGGAACATTGTACTGCGTTCCAAAACATGCATTGTAGATGTAGGCAAAGCAACCGCCAGGCTGAAATGGGACTGGGCTGGCCATGTCTGCCGCATGCACCCAGAGAGGTGGGCGCGGGTTACCACTCAATGGGTGCCCCAGGACGGTTGCCGGCGCCGCGGCAGGCCAAGGCGAAGATGGCGGGATGACCTAGACACGTTCTCGAGCGACTGGTCAAACACAAGTGCAGACAGGGCGAGTTGGAAGTCCAGGGGAGAGGCCTTTGCCCAGCAGTGGGACACTGAAACAGGCCATTAAAAAAAAAAAAAAAAAAAATTACAAAAAATCCCGTGGCATATTCCCACATTAATACTACACAATCCCGCATATTTTATTTCTAAGAAAATAAGTCAGACTTAGGGGCCCCTAGAATAATGGGTCACATTTTTACAGCTCCTACATAAATATTTTTTGAATTACATCATTCATGCCATCGTAAAATAATAGGAATATCATCATTATCAGCCAAACCACGACCAGTATTGAACAAAGGGCGTCTTCTGGTTTCCAGTCACCACTCTAGAATCCTACTGCACCATCGGCCATTTATTCTACGAGCATTGTGCTCTGCCCACTACCACTTAAGTCTGGCAACTCTCCGAGCTATGTCAGTACATTTGGTTCTCTTGCGGATCTCCTCATTTTTGATTCGATGACCCAAGGAAACTCTGAGCACTGAGAACTTCCTTATGAAACTCATTATAAGCGACCACGTCTCAGTTCCGTATGTTATCATTACTAGCAATACACGCTGGTCAAGGATTTTCATCTTGAGGCACTTAATAGAAATATAATTAAAAAAAACCGGCCAAGAGCGTGTCGGACACGCACAAGATAGGGTTCCGTAGCAGGTTCGAAAAAATCTTTGCGTACTTTATTAATGTGGTTGTTTTGGTCCCAACTCTCACCGCGCGCACAATTTCAACGTCAGCGGTACTGGGCCATCTATCGGCGAATTGGGTAACTAGCTAATCTAATCTGCAGTCTACTAGCTTAGTATTTAATTGTATGTTGATGGTTTTTCAGGTGTAATTCTTTGTTATATGAACCGATTTCAATTTTATTTTTTTATTTGTAAGAAGATACTGTTAGCGTGATCTTATACGTACTTAAAGAAAAAAATGCTTGCAATGGTGGTTAAATTACAATCTTAATTTAGAAATATTTTTTTTACAAAAACTTAAAAACTGCTCAACTGATTAAGTTGAAAATAATTTTCCTAGAAGGTTTTTATTAAGTTACACTTACGTGATTTTTTTCATATTTTTTAGACTTGCTGTTCTAAAGTTAGAGGGGGAGACACATTATTTTGAACTTTTGGAGTGAATATCTCCGAAAATATTCACTTTATCAAAAAATGGTTTTAGTAAACCCCTATTTATTTTCAAATACCTATTCAATGATACCCCACACTATAGGGTTGGTCGAGAAAAAAAAATCACCCCCACTTTACGTCTATGGGAGGTACCCTAAAAAAAAGTTTTTTAGTTTTTTTTATATAATCACTTTGTCGGCGTTACTGATATATTATATTCATGCCAAATTACATCTTTCTATTACTAACAGTCTCTGAGCTTAGCCGCGGACGGACAGACATGGCGAAAGTATAAGGGTTCCAAGTTGACTACGGAACCCTAAAAAAACCGGGTACGTGCAGTTCCTCCGCGCGGAAGAAGTGAAACTTCGTAATGTGGAAATGAAAAAGGCACCTTGTACATCAATATGAACCTTATTGCAATAACCTAAAGAGCTAAATTTACTTATGCATCTATGTGTTTAAATTACTCACTAGATGGCGCTTTTATCAAGTCTTATACATTTGCGGCTAGCAAGCAACCAACTACAGCGCTAGCGAAACAAGTTACATAACTCGTCGCTAGATGGCGTTGCTCCTCGTGCCCACGTTATTTTCAATAATTTTTCTTCATTTTTCGTAATTCTCAAAGATATTCAATACTTTTTTTACTAAATACGTTTAAAATACTTTATTCTACGATCTACCATTATAATGGTTTGGTTTTTACAAGTTTTCATACTAAACCACGCAACTGTTCTGGATCGCACTGACGAAGTTTTAACACCTGTTAGTATAAAAACTTAATAATATTGAATGTTTATCAGCATAGAATTCGACACAACAGGCACTAATTTTTCAATAATTAAAATTTCCAATACACCTACGATTACGAGCTCCGAAAGATCACACGTAACTAAAAGGTGTTATGTAGCAGTAAATAGACCCTGAATTCAAACACATACCCGCTTAACTAGCGGAGTTTATTAGCACACTATCAAGATTAAAAGCTGTTCGACAGAAGGGTACCGGCATGGTCCCGACCTTTAATTAAGACCTCGAATCCTGACGTTCCGCCCTAAACCGGATTTATAGTAGCATGTCAAATTTACCCGCTAAACTGTGGCGATTGATTAATACTTTGACTTTTTGCAGTCTAAATTGTTTTTGAATGTTTGGACGAGAAATATGGACGCAGATTCAAAAAATCTTTTTTAAACGAATTTGTTTGTAGATGATTTTTCGAAAGCGAAATTTTGAATGGATGGATGTATGGATGTTTGGTTACTCTTTTACGATATAACGTTACAAGTTTCAACGGATTGTGGTGAAATTTGGAACACGTATACTGTATAACCTGGATTAACATAATAGGTTTCTTTTTATCCCGGAAAATTTTTAGCAGGTTGATGCAGATTCTACTTTTCTGCGTGTTTTATTTTTTATTATGATTGTTTAGATTTAAGTTAAGACTTTTTTCATATTTTAATTTGATTTTTAAGCTGACATGAGTGAGCCGTGGTGGTGGAGTAATGCTGGTGGTGGCCGTAGTCGTGAGTGGCCGTGGCGTGATGATCGTGTGGTCGCTCGTCACCACGTCCGCTGCATTGTGGTCAAAACATCGAGGTAATTTCAGCAATAAAGTTCGTGATTACGTCCCGTGAAATATTAGTTATGAATAAGAATCCCGAAAGTTTAAAACATGACCGATCCTTGATAAACAATGAATCCCCAAGTTATAATTGTTCGGCCGTGTCGCCAGGGACATTGTCTGGGCAAGTTAGCAACTGGAAACTGGTGGTGTGCAGTTATGCAACTTTAATAGAACTTGAAACTGATCGTACTTGTAATAGGATTCGGGAGACTTAATGTTGCACTTGCAGTTGCGAAATTGCGGTCAATTTCGTTACGCTCAGTTGGCCGGGTAGGTGCGTTAACATGGTTTATGATAGTTCGTACAATGATTCGGTGTCTTATTTTTTCCAGTGCCGTAATTTGGCCCTTCTCCGGTACTAGGTACTTTTTATTTATGTCACCTTTTGTTACGTATTCTAAAGCAAATAAACATTTCTTCTTCTTCTTCTTCTTCTAGGTTTTTGTAGATTTTTGGGACACCTGTATACATAACGTTTTTAGTTCGCGTGTCGTTGCTATTTCTCTTTTTGTTATTTGTGTGCATTTAATAATGAGGTAGTTAAAACATGTCGTTATAAAATTGTATAGTAAAGGAAGGAATTAAAAATGAGGTGTGTGTGTGTGCGTGTGTTTTAGTGACATACGCACTAGGTTCCTGTAATAAGTAATTTAAAGGAAAATCCAAATATTATAAAATCTAAAGATGAAGGTAATTACGACATACGTTTCGGTGAATTACAGCGGTTTGACCAATGGCCTCTCAAGCAGAGGGTCGTGGGTTCAACTCCCGGCTCGCACCTCTGAGTTTTCGGAATTAATGTGCGAAATTAAATTTGAAATTTACCATGAGCTTTACGGTGAAGAAAAACATCGTGAGGAAACCTGCACACACCTGAGAAGAAATTGAATGGTGTGTGTGAAGTTCCCAATCTGCAGTGGGCCTGCGTGGGAACTGTGGCCCAAGCCCTCTTAATCTGAGAGGAGGCCTGTGCCCTGCAGTGGGACGTATATAGGCTGTGATGATGATGATGATGAAATTACACTCATCGTCAGTACATCACTATTCCGGTACCTGCAACAATGAAGTTTGACATCTATTCCTTTGTACTAGCTGTCAATATTTAGGGAACTTCATAAGCGAGCAAACGTCAAAAAAGCCATCACTTGATGCCGCTACTTTAGCTGACCTCGAAGTGCCGTTTTACCACCCAGTATTTATACGTCGACACCACTTGCGCGCCAAGTTTTTGTCGTCGCGATTTAAATTCAATAATCGGGATCGAGTCACCCCCAGATCGCTTTCCATGGAAATGAAGCGAGTTTCTTTTTATATTTTGTTGAAGGAAGAATAATTCTATTGGCGGGTAATCGGCGCGGAGATTGGAGGTAGATATTAAAAATCTGAGTTGGAGTTATTCCACCGGTCTTTCGGTTGCCGTTTTTGTCCTTTCGTTATAATTTCGCGAGCTTCCGCCCCCGGTTTTGTTTAAATGTTTTTGACGGATCCAATATCCGGTTATTTGTTCTCGTACCTGTGCTCTTAATTAGTTTTATTATGTGAAAACGATCCCAAAATACCGGGGTGAGCTAATAGTCGTTTGTGATTATGATTTATCTTTCTTTGATAACTTCGATCAGTTAATTTGACTTCGTTATTTTACTATTCCGAGTCCTTCTGGACTAATGAATGAATAGGAGTCATCATCATCATCATCCCAGTCTCATGTACCTCCATTCACAATTCCGTCGTAATCGTGAAGTCGTAGAAAAACAAGACAATATTATTGTAGTATTTCCGCTACTGACCCTGAATGTACAGGCTTACATACTTAGACCCAAAAGCACCACGACGTAATAAAATTAATTAGCAAAAAAAAACAAAGTAAAATAATCTTTGTGTCATAATTCCATTTATGACAGCGATAAATAAAATCCGCTAGCCACAACATAAGGGTTATTATGCAATAAATAAAATTTATTTGCATCCTCGTTTTCAGTCCAAATAAATCTTATGAGAATTAACGGATTGTTAAAATAACGCCGAAAATATTTGTACGGTTTCAATTGTTTTGTTCCGAGACTAAAAATGACGCGGTGTACGAATATGCTGGAATTGTATTGATGAAAACTATACAGGTCTCCAGAACTAATCAGAAGAGGATGTTGCGTTTTTTGGTCATTGGGATTAGCACAGTCTAGATTGTATTCATCATTCAGCCAAAAGAAGTCCATTGCCGGACAAAGGCAATGCGCTCTCGTATACAAGTTGTTCCTGCGACTTTTGCCATAGCATCGGTCCATCTTGTTGGAGCCGTCCTAGGTCACGTCTTCCGCCTCGTGGTCACCACTCTAGCTGAGCACTTTACGCATCGGCCGCCGGTTGTACAAGCAAACGAGTAACCCGGAGTGATAAAAGCGTGAGTTGAGTGTGTTTTCGAATGCAACATATCGCAAATAATGAAAAAAGCTTTTGCCGTACGTGCCATCCCTGACGTCCTGTAAAAATTTAGACAACCCGTTGGAAATCGAGTTAAAAAATTAATCAATCGTCGATACTATCTCAATTTAAAATTTTAATTCCAATTCAAAATCGAGGCCACCGATACCGCCTACATGCAACAGTCCCAATATCAAATTCATAAACAAACGAAGATCAACGTTGCCACAACCGCTGCGCTACCACTGTCTCCTGAATAATAAATAGGCATTGTTAAGATTATTTACGATTCAATTACATCAGGTCACGCTGATAGTTCGCGTTATCGTTAATTTTAATTGAATTATCTAGTTTCTGTGGGAGCACTGCGTGGACCAAATTGTCATGGTCTCTCGTAATTCAACCAAAATCCTGGCACCCCTCGGCTTTGGTACGGAGGAGAGAATCGCGGAAGCTCTATTTAATACGGTTTGTTCAAAGGGTTCTTAGAGAATGGAGATTACACAGCTCATGTTCATATCCTGATAGTAATATTTAGGTCTCCGGAGTGCTGTACGGTTATTAACAACTATTAAGAAGGTCTAGTGCTATATTTCACTGTGTCCTTAGGAAATTTAGTGATGAATGAATTTTGAGGTAACGCATTGAATTAATTGGTTAAATTACTACAATGGTTTAATATATTTATACTTATGTTTATGAGACGTCAATTTATGTATATTACATGTAATAATGCATACTGTCAATATTTAATAACATTCGTAAACATGGGAAAATTAGTTGCAAGCCGTCAAGAACGGTTTTTACGTCAAAAAGTGTCTTGATGAATATTTTAATGAATTTCCAGCAACGATAAGCTACAAAGCATTAACGAATTTCAACTGGTTTTGCGAAATTATTAAGTCTCTAAGGCTTATTATTCATTTCAAGAATATTTTAAATGACACTTAATTTATCTAGAATGTATTTGTGACAAAACTTATTGCACAGTTAAATATCAGTAAACCATCTTCTTTGTACCACGTTTGAGCAAATAAATGACTGATTATGTCATCATTATCATCTCCAGTGTATACGCGTCTCACTGCTGGACACAGGCCTCCTCTTAGAATGAGAAGGTTTAGGTGGGCTGCAGTTCTACATGCATGCACAGTGCGGACCGGAAACTTCAGAATTGCTTTGCAAGTGTATGAAGCTTTCCTCGTGATGTTTCCGCAGAAAAACTCGTTGCAAATTTTTAATATAACTTCGTTCGTAAATTAAAGAAAAACTGAAAAGATCAAATTTAATGTCCAGATTCGATTCTACATCCCTTTGCTTCACAGTTCATCGGTCTAACTGCTAGATGACCTATAGTATAAATCTTCCCAGGTGAATTTTTCGCTTCGAGCCCTTATCTTTCAAAACAAACGGTATCGTCATAGTTTAAGGTTCAAATTTAATGTAATGGCTCGAAGCGAAAAATTCACCTGGGAATATTTATACTATACCATGACTTACCTAATGTATTAAAAAATAAAATAATACTTTGGTTTTTCGGAAAAAGAGTTTCAAGTGTGATAAAGAATTCATATACTTAGTAGATAAATATAGATCAAAATTGTGGACCATTTGGAACCTTTTCTCAATAAACAACGTTAAAATTACTTCCGTGGTTAGTACGTTTTGCGACACAATGATTCATTATAACAAAGTAAGTGCTTCAGTAGTATCACTACAAATTTGATAATTGTGCGTGATACAGTCAGTTCAATTACAATTGATCATTGATTTAATCGATGTAACGTATTACATGAACCAATTAACTGTATTGGACGATTAATAGACCTACACCACAATGTTATTAATCATTTCGGGAAATAATCATTTAATGGTTGTAGATAGAAAGATGACATTGAATAAGTAAAGGTTTTCAATGACAACGATGGTGAAGGAGTAAATGGGTTAAGCACCTGATGTTGAAAGAGCGCAGCCAACCATTGACAACTGCAACACCAATGGATTGAAAATGTGTTGCCGGCTTAAGTATACTTGTAAAGAGTCAAATTAACTATGTAACTCCGAGTTAAGTGCTAACCCAGGGTGAAGAAGTGTCAGAATGTATGGAACTGTCATAAACCGAGCTAACGAAACGTTTTTTTTACCATATACAGTATAAGTGCCTCTTAGACAGTTAAGATAGTACCTACTGTAGAAGTATGGACATCTTGCTCTAGAAAAGCAAGTAATTAGTTAATTGAGTCATTAGACCAAACTTAAATTGTATGTATTGTTGCTGATTGGTAGTAGAATGTCGATTGTCTATCGATATTTTATCGAAAGCCGTTCATAAGCAAGACTATTTATTGAAAAGCCTATCGTTCGTATCGAGAGCTCGGCATGAAATGATACTAATTTGACAGAGTGCAATAATATCAATAGTAGTTTTGAAGAACTAGAAAACAATCGATGATAGTATTGCTTTCTAGAACTACGATTGTATCCACATTATCGATATTAAAACTATTGACAGTGTAGTAACACTAGTTCACTGATTCGCAAACCAAAAGTTCCGACAAGTTTACAAAGTTACACTAAGACCGTTGATAGCCTATTTCTTCGGCTACTTCAATAAGACTATTTGACATGGTATTTCTAAGACATAGCTCAAATTAAACATAAACAGAACAATGTCAACGCTATATATATAATTATAACAAATATTTGGACGGTCCAATTTACAAGAAGAAGCGGGAACATTTTTTAACTAAATGTTAACCAAGGATTATGTATATAGCCCATGTGTCTGTGAGTGGCGCATCATCAGTGAGATTTAGTATGTAGACTAAAACTGATCTTTGAAATGCGAAATAGTGAAAATAAAACAGCTATTTAAAAATAACGTAAAATCAACATGCAGCGCGGACGAGGGCTATGACAGGACTCTGATATTCTTTTGTTTCCTTTCCGCGCTGCTTGTTTCCTTATTTTATTGGTGGCCAGTTGGTACTGGTGGCCAGTTGGTTGGTTGGTATTGGTGGTAGTTGTTGGTTGGTGGGATCTTTTTATATAATTTATACTTGCTTCGTCTACAACTATGATACTTACATACGTTTGACAATTTTCTTGTACATTGTGGACTGTAGATATCAGCCGGTCAATTATTCAAACTTTATAAGAATAAGTAGATTCTTCTTTGAAGTTAAATGATTGAAGATTATTCCTAAAAACCAAATTCCAATGTCCTGGAAGTGTGGTAGCCTAATGGTTTGACCTATAAACTATTCAAGCATAGAGTTGTGGGTTCGAGCCCGAGCTCGAACCTCTGAGTTTTGCGAAATTCACGATGTGTAAAATTACATTTGAAATTTACCATGAGCTTTACGGTGAAGCAAAATAACGTGAGGAAACCTGTATACTCCTGCAAAAAAACAGTTGTGTGTGTGAAGTTCTTAATATGCGCTGATGCTCCCATTCTGAGAGGAGGCCTGTTCTCTGCTGCGGGACGCATGAAAACCGAGATGATGATTCCAGTCAATCAACTCGCATCAGTCGCGGTACAGTCTTACAGCCATAGATTGATTACTTAAGAGGCTGACAACACCTAATTTTGTTGAAATTGATGTCATTTAAACAGTTTTTTAAGAAAAACTGTTTGTTCTAGCACATCAAAAAAATTATATGTTAATATTCATCATATTCCAAAGACCGTGGACGAACTCGATACATAATTGGACGAAATCGGCTCGATAGAAAATAATTGCAAAGATAGGTCTTAAAATCATCATTAAACGGTTCTATGTCTTTATTTTTTTGGCGTATGCGTCTGCAATTAAAAACATGAAGTCAACATATTCATACCTAAACCGCTAACGAGTCATATTTTACAAATAATCCACAGTTTTTTTTTAATTCAATATTTGCCCGATAAATTTCAATATACCCGGCTGCCCAGTAATAGCGGCATCTCGTTTGCTCCGATACAAATAGACAGTGTGCGCCGACGTTGGTGTTGACAGCGTCTTAAAATGTTGATTAAACTCACTTACCTCTCCTGACTTGTCATAATAATGTTCTCCACGAATCTCGTTCAAGTCATTCAAAGACGCTTCGAACCTTCAACCCGGCGGGCAAATTAGTCCGTCGCGGAAACTAACTTTACTTACTAAAATTAATTTACCGAGCCCACCATTCAGGAGAATACGAATTTAATTTTCTTGCTGGGATTATGTTGACGAATTATTACATTAGAGGGTGGTTAGTGTTTTGGGTCTTTGTCACATAAATGGATACATACGGCTTCAAGTTTGTCATGTGTGGGGGGTGATGAGTGCGATGTATTTGTAATAGACGAAAAGCGTCCTTCTTATATATAAGCCTCCGGGAGATTGATTATTTAACACATGTACTAAAACATGACAGATCCTGTCTCTTTCGCACCATAAAGTGAGGCTCTACTGATGCGTTGCGTCGCATTGCGTCATCGCAACGTCGACGCTGCGACGTTTAAGGCCGGGGCCGCACTGGTAAGGCGACCGGCGACGTGACGTGACGGCGACTAAATCAAACATAGTTGATTTAGTCGCCGTGGCCGCTGCGGCCGCTCACATAACTCGAACTATGTTTGATTTAGTCGCCGTCGCGTCGCGTCGCCAGTCACCTTACCAGTGCGGCCCCGGCCTTAGGGTGAGGCCACACGAGCGTAATTTTGTGAGTTGTGAGCGGCAGAATTTCGGTTGCGCCATACGTTGTGTCACGTGTAACGTGATGGCGCGCATATTGTATGCCGCGGACCGAAATTCTGCCGCTCACGACTCACAAAATTACGCTCGTGTGGCCTCACCTTTACATTATTATTTTTAGGTATCCCCTTGAATCGTAGACAAATTTTTCATCGACTTTCATTTCATCGAAAATGATGTTTAGAATATTCAGTTCCTATAATATCTTTAGCAGTAATCTGGTTTCATCGATTAGGTATACATTACAAATTTTCTTAATTCCTAGAATAATTATACAAGGATTATTGTTTTTTTAGAACATACATTTCCTAAACTAATCAAAGGACAGAATATCTAAATATCGAATTTCATTTCACCGACATTTTATTGCAAATCTCGTTTTATTACAGCAAGCGAGCGAAGCGAGCGAGCAAGACGGGTCGGAGCGGAAGCGACTCAGATAGGTTAGGTTCAAAAGGTATAAGTTGGCAGCCGACTCCACGCAGCAGCAGACGTCGTGTCGCTAGCTACGCGAACTTAAACCTTATTTCTATGAAATTCCCTCCGTAGCTAGCGTAGCTAGCGACACGTCGTCTGCTGCTGCTGCGTGGAGTCGGCTGCCAACTTATAAGGCTAATTTTTAGAATTATATTTTACTTGGAATGCTGCGAACAAAATCACCTACATTTGAGCTTGGCTGACAAAGTTCCAGTTTAAATGTTTATTTTATTATATACTAGCTTTTTTACCTGCGGCTTCGCTCGCGTTAACCATAAATATTTCAGAGAAGCAATGCAATTAAGCAAGCAAGCTATTATGCAAGCAAGCCTGAAGCAAGCATGCACGCAAGCATGCAAACAGCATGCAAGCAAGCATGTAAGCTTGCAAGAAAGCATGCAAGCTTGCAAGAAGGCATGCAAGCTTGCAAGAAAGCATGCAAGCTTGCAAGAAAGCATGCAAGCGAGAATCCAAGCAGGATTCTAGCGAGCATGCAAGCAAGCATGCAAGCAAGCATGAATGCAAGCAAGCATGCAAGTTAGCATGCAAGCAAGCATGCAATCAAGCATGCAAGCAAGCAAGCAAGCATGCAAGCAAGCATGCAAGCAAGCACGCAATCAAGCACGCAAGCAAGAACGCAAGCACGCAATCAAGCACGCAAGCAAGCACGCAAGCAAGCAAGCAAGCTTGCGAGAATGCATGAAAGCAAGCATGCAAGCGAGAATCCAAGCAGGATTCTAGCGAGCATGCGAGCAAGCATGTAAGCAAGCATGCAAGCAAGCAAGCAAGCAAGCAAGCATGCAAGCAGGCAAGCAAGCATGCTAGCGAGAATCCAAGCAGGAGCGAAAATCCAAAAAATCAAAATTAAAAACAGACATTAATTTATATTGACATTTTTAATTTCGTATTATCTTTTGAATGGAATGTCCGATTTCAATAATTCAAAAAATCATCAACAGGTCTTGAACCAGTTTTGCATACGAAATAATTTATTTGGATAAATTAATACAAAGGCGTGGATAACATGGTCTGATTTTGATAGGCATTTCTATCATCTTCTAAATGTAAAAAAGTAGTAATAGTGACATAACTACAATAGTTGGACGTATGGTCTCCCGAAGTTTTTTGTAGACATTGATACGTTTATAATATTGTAGACCATTTTTTGTTCTATCATCAATACTTTCTGCAGCGCATGCGATGAAATGAAAGACATTTCATGGCTATTTTTTTACACCTTGTGTTGGTTTTAGTAAGATTTTCTGAAGATCTCTAATTTTTTCTAGAAATAAATATAGCCTATGTTACTCAGTGATAATGTAGCTTTCTAACGGCTAAAGAATTTTTGAAATCAGTCCAGTAGTTTTTAAGTTTATTCATTACATACAACAAATCTTTCCTCTTTATAATATTAGTGTAGATGTAGATGTAGATGTAGATAATACACTCTAGGCTCAAATAAACGCCCAGATAACAACACTTTATGCAAAACTACGTAGTAGTGTAAAATTTGGGGCTTAACTTATTTTCCAAAATCATACGAACCAGTACCAAAACATTTAGTAGACAATGCAAATAACAATAAAGTTATTACAACCTAAAATTAACCTAAAACGGTTAAGTTATCCGCAAACATAAACCATAGTTAGTGTAACAACGCAATTTGAACGCAATTATAGTCGTTCGCGTTGATAAAGCGGGTGCATTGGAAGATAAATTGGTTAGTTACTGCAGAATGTGGTGCTTGTATTACATTGTACAAGAAAATAGAACAAGAGGGTATTGGATTTAATTTGAAGTTTGCCTCTTAAATTTTATTAGTAGTATTAATAAGTATATAGGGGAGAGTAACCTATATTAATCCGGCGCTTAAATTGGACCACTTCCGTATTTCTACCAAATTACACTATTTATTTACACTGTGACTGTGGAAAAAATCATCCATAGCCTTAAAATGGTCGATTATTTTGTGTTACTCAGATCTAGTAGTTATGTCATATTTGTAAATTAGTGTCAATTCTCGGTTAATTGTATGGTAAGAATAAACGTAGACGTGAGTTATTTTAAGATTTTAATCAATTAGTGTTAAAGCCAAATGAAACAACAGTTTATCACTACGTGCCAGAGAAAATAAAATTAACTGTAAACTGCTTCTTGACGTTGTAAAATTATTTAATGTAATCATTCTGTTTCCACTGCGGAAGTAATTTAATTCCGACATAATTTCTGAAAGCAACGTGTAACTGCAGCACGGAGGAGATAAGATATCGGAGATGAAAATAAAAAAGATTTCGAAGATTAGACGCTAACCTCTAGACCAGTGATGGTGTAGGGGTAAGCACGCAGCACGGAAAGCTGAGTACCTGGGTTCGATTCCCAGCATTGATCTTTTTTCTGGGGTTTTTTCTGTGCATCTATATTTCAGTTTGTATTTAGTTTGAAATATATGGTTTTCACGGGATGACCGTAAAAGTAATAAAAATGAAGTCGAAAAATAAATACAGAAAAAAGATACTTCATACCTAACTTGCTTAGAGTTGCACAGTAGCGCCATCTCTTGGTCCAGGTGAGCGGTTAGTTCCGAAGGAGTGTTAAAGTCTCTCGGTAGAGGGCATAACATAGATGCACGCTTTATCACTGCATTAGGTGATTATAACAGACTGGAATGTACGATGTATGGGAAAAATTCGTCGCTAACCTCTAGACCAGTGATGGTGTAGGGGTAAGCACGCAACACGGAACGCTGAGGACCTGGGTTCGATTCCCAGCATTGGTCTTTTTGCTGGGGTTTTTTCTGTGCATCTATATTTCAGTTTGTATTTAGTTTAAAAAAAAAAAGATTTTGTTAAAAAATCCATTTTTAATACAAGGTTTTTTGATAGATATACTTTTTTCCCCTGGCATTTATGATCAAAAAAGGCCGTCAAGGCGAATCATTTAATTTTGTAAAGAAAAATCAGTTTCGTAATGTTTGCTATTACGTCTTCTTCTAATATATAAAAATCTCGTGTCCGCGTAAAAGCTAGTAAATAATAATCTTAACAAATGGATGTTTCTATACCGAATTTGTAGCTACTTTTTGTGATCAGTAAATAATCGACAGCCTCCCACGTTAAGACATAAAGAATGTTTGGAGTAAATACCGAAGTAATATTTAACTGTATTTGTAATAAATGTAATAATAATGAGAAATATTGGCAAAATTTTATTATTCTCTTGTAGTGCCAGCAAAAAAACGACGTTTTTTCTTGGAAACTAGTAATGAGAAGAGCTTTATAAAAGCCTGCGGCTGAGATATAAACCAGTCCTCCCCGAATTAAAACTAATATTATTTATAACTATAAATAATTTATTGAATCAGGCGTTACTTTGCGGAAGTCCATATTAATGAACTAAAACAATCACCCGCGACCTTACAATAGTTACGTTTATGCAAGAAATGTGTGTTCATGCAGTTCCTCCACCTCCACACTGTACGAACACACACAAATCACATAAACCCAACCATCACCACCACCAAGCTACACTGACGCGTTTCGAACTCAACCAGAGCTCATCTTCAGAGTTACCACAACAGTTGAATTGTTGAGTTGTGATAACTCTGAAGATGAGCTCTGGTTGAGTTCGAAACGCGTCAGTGTAGCTTGGTGGTGGTGATGGTTGGGTTTATGTGATTTGTGTGTGTTCGTACAGTGTGGAGGTGGAGGAACTGCATGAACACACATTTCTTGCATAAACGTAACTATTGTAAGGTCGCGGGTGAGCAAAGTAATTGTTTTAGTTCATTTTATAACTATAAATTAAAAATTTTAAAAACACCCGACGCAATTTGGTCACACATATTTTAAAAATAAAGTAAATGCCTACTATGCGTCTAAGATCCCTTCCGCAGCTAGCAAAAGAGCTGATAACTTTGAAACGGCTGAACCAATTTTGATTAAACATGTCTAAGAACCATTGCCATAATAAATAAATTATTATTATTATTTATTATTATCGCCAAGAAACCAGCTTACAAATAAAAAAAACTGCTTCGAATCGGTTCACCCGTTTAAAAGCTATGATGCCACAGACAGACACACAGACAAACACTCACACACACAAACACACAGCGGTCAAACTTATAACAACCCTCTTTATGTGTCGGGGGTTAAAAAACGTGCCTTATTATTACAAACAACACAAAAAGATGAAATGACGATTGTGTCCGCCTATACAAAATAAATACATAATTATGTGATAAGTTTTGTGAATGTAATAATGATATTTGTGTGCCCTGTTGGCGTTCCAAATAAATAAATTAACACAATAATAATTCACCAGAAAAATTGATCCGATCTTAGTGTGTAACAAACAAATGTTTTTCATACAATGTAAGTTAAATCCAGGATGTAGGTATTGTTTGTGGGACTTTATGAATATCCCGGATTTTTTATTTTATTGCTGAGCTAATGATTCACGCGATAATTAGTGTTCGAACACAACAAAATTTCTGGCCGAAATCAAAACCGAGCTTCGGCCCTAAAGCCTTTATATTCTAACGCGTTTAGAATTACAACCGTTTTTCATCAGTTCTTTCTATTACACGGTATAGGATGAGGAAAGAAAGAGATAGCGATGGTGATGTGATTGTGAACGCACACGCTAGACAATAGTAAAATTATGGGCTCTGGTTCCTGTTTCGGCCGAAACCGAAAGTAATTTGAACACTTAAAATGAATTTAAAATTTGTATTGTTAGCATCTTCTTAATATCGACCATATTTTAACATAATATAAATACATGTAATACTATGTGAAAGTATAAAAAACAGGAATACGTAGCATAAATATTTCTTTGTTTAAAAATACTTTTAAATATTTTTTACTACAGTTTAATTTGCACATCTTAAGATATTACTAAACTTCTGAGTCATAAATTACCTACCTTAAAATCCGTTATCACCATGTTTTACGCAGATAAAGTTTTACTATACTTTGGTATATTTGTTATCATCGTCATCATCGTCGACTAAACAACGTCCACTGCTGGACATAAGTTTCCTCTAACTGGTAATAACATTAATTCAACTCAATTATGCTCTAAAATTATTAAATACAAAGTTTTAGGAAAGCCAAAATTTCGGTCAACAATTAACCGAAACCGATATTGAGACCAAAACTAGACTTTTCGGCCGAAACTGGCCGAAACCGAATCCTCGGTCGGTCAATACTCATAATTCGAACAAACGCTGAATTTCCATGGCTTCTCCTTCCAATTCCTTCACATTGCCGCGTCCACACTTGCAGTCCAGGTGACGGCTTGGGCACTTTACACTCCACTAGCTGCATGAATTTATGGTTTCCAGCACTAGGACAAAGGCTGTCCTGCGGCGGTGTAATGAAAATAGCGCTGACTTGTTTTAACATGTTAAAAGTAAAAGGGTTACGGTATATTTTAGCCAGCACATGTTACATAGTCAGTTGTTTTAGCGGTTTTAATTTTAATGCAATCTGACTGGTGAAGCCTCGTTATTATTTTAGGTCGGTAAATTAACTTTTGCTCAGATAATATTTGGATTATAATATAATGTGAGACAGATATTGTAGTCATTTTCTAGTTGAAAAACCGCAGACTATTCAAACGTAACTGTCGTAATAAGAAGAAAAAACAAAAATAATAGATTTGTGATAACGTTACAGGAGCAAATCAAAAGTTACTTAAAAAATTGACAGCTTAACAAATTCAATTGAGACATTATTTTTTCGTTTATAAATAACTTACAAAACACAACGATTAGACACTAAGGTACTGAGTGAAACAAACAATAAAAAAATGTGAATAAAACAAAATAAAAACTGACCAAGGTCGAGTCGGTCTCACGCACCAAAGGTTTTTCGGATTTTTTCGGATTTCTGTGAGAATTAAGTTTAAAAATTTACCATGAGGTTTACCGTGAATGCAACACATCTTGAGGAAACTTCCTCACACCTGCAAAGAAATTCAATGGTGTGTGTGAAGTTCAAATCCACAATGGCCCGCGTGGAAACTACGGTCCAAACCATCACATTCTGAGAGGAGGCCTTATACCCCGTAGTGCAACGTATAGGCTGGGATGATGAGTCAAAATGCCGATCGAGGGCTAAAATGTTAATTAGTAGCTTAAAAAAGTAAGCTTTAAGAATGAACTCGTGGAAGGTTTGAAAAGCGTTAGAAATTTGTTGTGGTGTTTGTACTGGCTTATGTATTGTTTTATATGAAACAAGATGAACTGACGACCTGTAAAGGTCACAGGAACCGGTTTACTAATGTTTCGGCGAAAAACTTTTCGCAAAATGATTCATTTGGCAAAAGTTTCATTTCCCAAATGTTTGTTATTTCCGAAACTATAAACATTTCAGGATTGTTATAAAACAAACCTAACCTAACCTAACCAAACCTACAGGATAGTACTGAAATATATCATGAATAGTTTACAGTTTCAGAAAAAAATAACATTTGGGAAATGAAACATTTGCCAAATGAATCAGTTTGCGAAAAATAATTCGCCAAAAAGGCAGTACACACACAGGAACCATTTGTCCAGCAGTGGACGTCCTTAGGCTGATATGATGATGATGATGATGATGTTGACCTTTATATATGTTTTGTATCGTAGATTAAGGTGCGCGGTTATATCGGAGAATTTAGTTAAATTTGTACTTCATTTTTAAACAATCATAGTTTCATTTCTTATCTCTTACAACATTTTATATCCTAACATTAAACAATTTATCCTAGCAAAAAACTTTTTCACGATGATTTAAAAACGTTACAATGACTTAACTCATCGCTTTACATTGTCTGTTAATGCGTTTTGCGCTTAAGTGCTTTGGTGAATGACCCAATTTAATTTAGATCCTTATTCTTGATTACCAAATTACGCCGAGGAGAAAAATGGAGCTACAAAATTTACTTTACGCCTGGAGCTTAAGCGGTGCTTGAAGGTGGTAAAACAAAAAATAATTACTCATTAGAATTAAGGCTGAGTAATTTACACTAGGCTCATGATTTGAATAAAATAAGCGCCATCTAGGACCTTGTTGAATTAATTTTGCAGAAAAATCTATAGATTTAAGTTACTAGCTGTTGCCTGCGACTCCGTCCGCGAAGAATAGAGGTATAAAAAAGCGTGTTAAAAAAATAGCCTACGACCTATTCTCAGACGTACCTAATATGGACAAAAAAGTTTGATAAGAATCGGTCGAGCCGTTTTGAAGGAGTTCGATAACAAACACGAATTCACACACTCTTTTTGACGATCAAAAGTGTCCCTAATTATCGATATGTACGATTTTTACAAGCTTTTATTTAGCTCTCCCCGTTTGTTTTTTTTTTATTCTTGGGTCAAATCTTAGAAGTCGAATTTGACCCACTTCCAGTGGTTGGATTCACCTGAAATTTGGTATACTTATGTAGGTTGGATGACAATGCAAGTACAGTCAACAAAAAAAGTACAGTCAGCTAAAAAGCTTGCTTTAAAAATGAAATTTTTAACAAAACTTATTTGTAAATGTTTTGTACCCATACAAACTATTATAAAAAAAGTCACAAAACGGACTCAAAATAAAGACATTTTTTTTTCTTTATGATAATGAAAAGTGCTCGTTATTCTGAGTAAGAAATAAAATCTAATATATAAAATACTCGTGTCACGGTGTTTGTTATCGAACTCCTCTGAAACGGCTTGATGGATTTTTATGAAACTTTTTTCTCTACATTCGGTAGATCTGAGAATAGGTCATAGACTATTTTTTATATGGCAAAACAACGTTTGCCGGGTCAGCTAGTAAATAAATAAATATCACGGGACAATTCACACCAATAAAATTGACGTAGTCCCAAGGTAAGCTAAGCAAAGCTTGTGTTATGGATACTAGGCAACGGATAAACATACTTATATAAATAGATACATACTTAAATACATATTAAACACCCAAGACCCGAGAACAAACATTCGTATTTTTCATACAAATATCTGCCCCGACAGGGGAATCGAACCCGGGACCTTAAGCTTCATAGTCAGGTTCTCTAACCACTAGGCCATCCGGTCGTCGAAGAAAACACCAAATTTTCCTCATTTACAAAAGTTCTTCGCGCGGTTCAAAGTGAACATTTCAATGCCCAATTTATTTTCTGTGGTGTACTATAAGCAATAACTAAAGACTTCATTCCAAGATATCTACTAGTTAAATTAAAGGCTACAAAAAAGTAAAATTGCACCCAATTACCAGTGTCGCAAAGAACGCGCAATGCGGTGAACGTTTCAAATACTGAAATATTAGGCGGCAGGCGTCGGTGTTTACTCGCCCCGCTCCTGATTGTGCCTCTGGCGCTAACGAACCGCTACCCGCGGCTGTTTACTCAACTATTGCCGGCCAGTAAATAAGACTAAAAATTGTTGAAGGTTGTCACGTTGCAACAAAGGCACAACCGCAGGACTTATAAGAATAAACAAAGCAGCTCTTAGCGGGTTGGGTCCTGAAGGCCTTACTTGATTTAGCCTTGGCGTTCAAAACGTCTCAGTAGTATTATTTAATTCTGATAAAAATAGACCTAACCCTTTCATTCTGAGAGGAGGCCTGTGCCATCCCGTGGGACGAATATAGGCTGGGATGATGAAAAATAGCCCATGCATTAAATCTTTGCGTTTTTATCACAATCCCAATTTTTTCAATAAAAGCGTGTTAATTTTGACGTCAAGAGAAATAATGAAGAAAGAATAAAGAAGACTGATAGCGGTTGAAACGCTAGTAGAACTACCCAATCATTGAAATGGTGACTTAGGCAGGGGGGGTTTCACTCCGCAGTTTAGGTATGTTCGGCCGGCACTCCTCCCGGGGAGGATTATGGCAGTAGGTTGTCGCTCGGCCTTCAGTTTGCACGCTAGCCGCGTCGCACGTAATTAAGCATATTTTTTTCTGTGATTTTTGCAACAAACAATGACGTCTAAGTGATCTTATAAATAACTTACTTACTAAAGGTATTTTACTGAATTAATGCACACTGTTATCATTCTTGATTTATACCTACCAAATATCGGCGAGTGGGAACCCTGTGCCCTTGGTTTCGGATCAGCGGTGCCCAACGGAATATGAACGGTCGTATCACACGATAAGTTTCAATTTCGCGTGCAAGCAGTAAGAGTAGGCAAGTTTTTATACCTAAAGTGGACTTATGTTCGAGAGTGATCCTTCTGTACGTTAGTACTATTACTTATTCTGTGACTTAGGTAGGACCCAACCGCTGTGACTGGCCACAGCCAAATATGCGGCGTGGGGCCATAAATAGCCGCTGAGTACTAAGCACTGGCGATAAGTTGCAACACCAATAATGGGTATCTCAGCTCTCGACCAGCTCCGACCACCAACAACATGCTGGAAAGCTTCCAACCACAAATCGTGAAATTTATTTGCCCTCACCCGTTGCTAGTGCATCTACGTGGGGCGTTTACAAAAAATAACGGCGCGGAGACTGAGTTACTGGAAGAGTTAAGTTTTATGAAGGAAGTTTGTACCCACGTAAAAGAAATAACAGGTGACATAAAAATAGTGATACAAAATTACTGTTTCTTACTCAGTTAATGCTGGACAATATAATGCTCTAACTCATTTGTTTTAATTAGTCTCATTAAATTTGAGTTGTCCATACATTGAGTTCGTAATTTTATTTCAACTAAGTATGAGCATCCTAAATTTTATCAGACTAATTTTAAAAATTGTTAATATCTAGGAACATACGAACATTTAATTATTTAGTGACTGTTTCACCTCTCTCTTTTAAGTTTCTTTTCTTTGCAAAGCTAACGGTAAATTTCAAATTAAATTCAGGGACGTGAACCCGGGCTTGAAGCTACGACTCTTTGCTTGAGCGGCCATATATCAAACTACTAGGCTACTACGACTAACCTCAAAACATAAAAACAATAGTATATGTAAGCAACAGTTCCAGCTTGAGTTTATTTCAACTGCCTAAAATGTATAGTGGATGCAATATTCGCGTGGCCCCAGTTATGGCGTTGCAATTCAAATATAAAGGTAATAAATAAACGAGTGTTCGGATTTTATCGACTGCTCGTTTTGTACCATATTTTGTGGTTTTATGATTTTATCACCAGTCTCGTTACTACGACGGAGTTCGGCAATGGCGTGAATTATTACAATTTTATCACGATATTCTATATTTTGATAAATTTCGACTTTAAACGAACCCAATAAAGTTAATTTTGCTACGGCATTATTTCGCTGTAACACGTGAAATATCCATTGCAGACTTTTCCGGGTGAAACTAGAACTACATATAAGTAAAGCACGTTTGTGTTTTATTTTACAGTTTGAGGTATGCTTGAGTCCGCCATGTGCATTCTACTGGCCTTTTCCACTTGAGATGGTTGCTATATAGCTGAGAGTAGCAAGCTTTAGTGTCTGTTTTGTAGAACCAAGTCTAAGGCACGCTGCAACTATCAGCTAGAATAGCCAATATAAGAGATAGTGGACAAAAAATGCAGTCATTTTGAACTTTAAAAGGTCACTATATACTAGTCCCTAAACGCACATAAACGAAGTTTTTGAGAATTTGAGTTATGTGGTTATTTTGTTGAAATGTTGGCGATCATAAGTAAAAAGCACCAAAGAAACTTTTATAACTATTTGAGCCATATCACACTGGCCATTTGCGAACGTAATTAGAAGCGGAGCGAAAATAAAAGTATATTAAACGATAATAACTATATTTAAAAAAAAGTTACAGCTTTACAGCAAGAGGCGAAACACCGGGGACGTTACAAAAAACGTTACCTAATTGGACTAAGCAAAAATAGCTTCAACTTATTTTCAGATACAGAGCTTGCGGGCATCTTCCTTCCGCCACTCTGTTACATGTAAAAAGTTCCATTGTAATACGAAAATTACCCGTGCAATTTTTGGTGAATCTTCGTGTGACAACGAAAAACTTTCAATTTTATTTTATCCATCAGTGAAGGTGTCCAACTTTTTGAAGTCTTTTAAATAATGTTGTTTTTTTTTTGTGAGACCCTCTTAGTTCTTAGAATAATAGGAAGGGCTAACTCATTTTAAGTATTCAGCTTCAAAAGTAGGTTAAAACTTTTGTCTATCTTTCAGCTGATATAAAGCAGAAAGATGCGAAAGTGACTAGCTACTTTGATAATCACAGTACAAGGGAAGAGAGCAGTTTTTTATCAAAACCCCGTAATTTTAAGTTCAGCGTTGCCATGAAAGTCCCGCGTATAAAAATACACTTTTAAAATAAACATTATAAATGAGTATACTCTGCCCGCACGTTTCGCTTCAAATGTCACGCGTCGTCGGTACAAAACATTTTTTATCAACAAAATACGTTCCCAAAAAAATAATAATCGCTACGTGACACTGACTTTTATAGGACTTTTATACGATCATTAAAGCGTGTAGAGACGAAATGACACGTGAAGAAATGATACACGCGAATTTGCGTCGCTTCAAAAAAATGTAAATTGAGACAACCGTTTAATTTGAACAAACGTTTATTATCTTCAGGGAAATTCAACTGAGTCGTGACTCGACTGCCGTACTCCGGTTTTCATCAAAATTACTCCGTGGTTTGGGGGAAGGAACAGTTTTTTATTCTAATTGCCAAACAAAATTGCGAGTAAATTAAACGGTTTAAATAATCAGGATTTTAATAAAAATCTGCCTCTGGCTCGAATTTATTATTGCTCTTGTTATTGGAATAAAATTAATATAGACATGGACGGTTTTTTGTTAATTCAGATTTAATTTTGAACGGACGAAGTTTTTGTACTTTTTTACAATTTTGAGTGAACATTTTTTATTAAATCTCAATATAAATCAACAATGCTTGAAGTATTCTTTGACTGAATTCATTCAAAACGAAGTTTTATTAAATTCCAAAATGTAAGATTGGATAAATTTTTAATGAAGTTCCATGTACGAAGTGTAATAATATGTATTATTCGAGCTACTAAAAATTATGTACCACGACCTAATTACGACAGAATAAGAGGGTGTGTACGCTGAAGTCCTCCAATATCTATCTATACAGCCAACTGTTCATAAAAACAATGTTCTAAACATGCACCTTATATTACCCTAATAAGGTATAGAGTGATCGGTTGTTTGTACAGATATTGGAGGACTTGACTGTACATGTCTTTGAAGCGTTGCACTGGTAAATAATTAGCCTAGTAAATTACATATTCATCATCATCATCATCATTATCCCAGCCTATATACGTCCCACTGCAGGGCACAGGCCTCCTATCAGAATGAGAACAACATAAATGAATTACATATTATTTTATTAGTGGAATATTAAAAGCAGTTAGCTGAAAAACACTCCCACAAAACTTAAACAATTCTGTGTTATTCAGTGCCTGTATTCGTGTACTGCACACTTTAGAATAACACCAATATTTTTCTGTATTAAGAGAACAAAACATGGTAAACAAAACTTCACCCCAAAACCTCTATACAAAAAAAAACATGAAAGAATTTCTCGTTAGAATTATTATGCAATTCCCTCCCGCGCCCCAACCAGGCACTCAAGCATCCGCTAAAAATATATTCATCCACACTTTTTCACACACTTACAACGACAACGAGACGAATAGAGATCTTATTCGACTCGGTCGATGTATGACACGTGAATTATTCATAGAATATTTTATCTTCTCACTCGCAAAGTCGATGTCATGTATGTTTTAGTTGAGACTCGGATCACGATGCGACGAGGAATGACTTTTCACTTTCAAATTTTAGTGTTTCATAGCAATCGTCTTTAGGGCGAGAAATATTGGTTTTATTTACATGTTCCTCGTCCAAGTTTTACGAACCATTGCAGCAGCCTTAACCAAAGTTGACATGAGAGCCGCTGTATATCTATTTAGACTGCAGAGAACCCATTTTTTAAATCATTCCACTCAAAAGTGCTAAGTGAAAGTAGTGAAAATCAGTGTACCTATTGCTACAAAAACTACAGCTCGTATTACAAATTTAAACAATTTGTTACAGCTTTCGAGTGCTATGCTTTCAAAAATAGGGTCACTGCTTTATGATTAAAACTAAAAGAAATTTAGTTTAGATTAACAATTACACACACAGTTAAACAATTTACTGATTAAAAAAGGTACCTACATAATGAATGAATGTTTTCCGGTACCATAAAGTCGGGTCACTTTGGCCCTGGTTAATTTTAATTTGGCCATTGGGATTAATTGCCGAATGGTTTGGTTTAGCTAATCGCCCATGTTTTTTTTTATTAGATCGTTCTAATAATCTTTTTGGATTTCAAATGGGTCTCTAAGTATTCCGATTTTATGGTATTGAGGTCATACGTATCAATCTATAAAGGTATCAAGAGAACAATCTATACTATGACCTACACAGTCAAAATCAAAATAGAAATAATGCAAGTTTTATTTTTCATAAACGACCAAGTGCGATTCCCGAACAGTGTACAAGTTTTTTTTTCATTCTATGTATGCAGTTTTTCTTGTCCCTAAAATAGATGACATGGTTCTTAAGGCCAGATCTTTTTATGTATTATTGTTAAAGACTTGCCCATACAGACCGATCTAAATTATTTACCAACCTCTATATACTTTTTAACGAGTATGTAATGCTTGGAGGTATTTTTGTTTATTTCGGAGACGTACTCGTAGTAAAAGATTTCGTTGAAATTCACTAAGTGGGAGTTTTCGGGGACGAACATTAGGTCTAGCTTGGTCTTATCTCTAGGCAACGCGACTGCTTTCGAGTTTTAGCCCAACCAAAGCTCCGTTGCTTACTCCCCTCATTTATTTATAAAAAAGTGAAAAATAAAACGTAAGGCAATATTTTTTCAATAGTTTTTTATTTGAAGTAACAGTAGATATATTCCTGCAGCACATAAGGCACGTCGAATTTTTCAGAAAAATCAAAGATATCTATATATATAAAATTCTAAACTGACTGACTGACTGACTGAGTGACTGACTGACTGTTGATATATCAACGCACAGCCCAAACCACTGGACCTAGAGACTTGAAATTTTGCACATAGATACCTTATACAATGTTAGCATCCACTAAGGAAGGATTTTTGGGAATTCCCACGGGAACGGGAAAAAACGGGATTTATATATTCGATGCCGAGTGACCGTATCTCAGTAACTATAATAACTAGACTCTTCAAATTTGATACACAAGTAGGTATTACAATAGTTAAAACATTAATTTCAGGATTTTTCAAAATTCCCAAGGAATAAGGAAAAAACGGGATTTATATATTCAGTTCAACGGAATCCTATGAACTATAATTACTAGACTCTTCAAATTTGGCATAGAAGTAGGTAATTATAAAAGTAATAAACAGTTTTAAGGATTTTCGGTAATTCCTACGGGATAAAGAAAAAACGGGATTTATCGTTTTACTGATCGTAGAAACCTGAAATTCGGCATATAGGTTGCTTGGGGAGTGTAGAGGAGCATTAAGAGAGGACTTTTTAAAATTCCCAAGGGAACGGGAAAAAACGGGATTTTTCGTTTTCTTGGTCGTAGAAAGCTGAAATTCGGCATGTAGGTTGCTTGGGAAGTGAAGAAGAGCATTAAGAGAGGACTAGGACTATCCCAAATTCCCACGGGAACGGGAAAAACGGGATTTTTCGTTTTACTGATCGTAGAAAGCTGAAATTCGGCATGAGGTTGCTTGGGGAGTGTAAAGGAGCATTGAGAGAGGACTTTCCAAAATTCTCACGGGAACGGGAAAAAACGGGATTTTTCGTTTTATTGTTCGTAGAAAGCTGAAACTCGGCATGAGGTTGCTTGAGGAGTGTAGAGGAGCATTGAGAGAGGACTTTCCAAAATTCACACGGGAACGGGAAAAAACGGGATTTTTCGTTTTACTGGTCGTAGAAAGCTGAAATTTGGCAAATGGGTTCCTTGGGGAGTGTAGGGGAGTATTAAGAAAGTATTTCCCGAAATTCTTACGGGAACGGGAAAAAACGGGATTTTGCGTTTTACTGGTTGTAAGCTAAAATTTCAAAATTCATAAGTTTATACTGTAAGTAGGCCACAAAGAGCTCTTAACCGACTTCAAAAAAGGAGGAGGTTATGCATTCTCTTTATGTATTTTTTTATGTAGGTATGTTCACCGATTTCTCGGTCAATTATGGGCCAAATTAAAAATTCTTTTTTTATTCGAAAGAATATAATATAATCCTGAGATGGTCCCATTGTCACGCAAGCAAGCAACTTGCATCTTGCTTGCATGCTTGCTTGCATGCTTGCATGCTTGCTTGCTTGCCTGTATGCTTGCTTGCTTGATATCTTGGTTCTTTGGAATTCTCATGATACACGCGAGCGAAGCCGCGGGCAAAGCCACTGGGCCTAGAGATTCCAAATTTGGCTTGTAGGTTCCTTATAAGGTTTAGGGGTGCACTAAGAAAGGATTTTTTAAAATTCACTCCCTAAGGGGGTGAAAAGGGGGTTCAAAGTTTGTATAAGGAAACAAGATTAGTTCGACTATTTTATTCGAAACTTCACTGAAGTACTCCTAATGATAAATAAGTAAACAGGGGTTTCAGGTTTTTTGAGAATTCAACCCCTAAAAGGGGGAAAGGGGTAACAAAGTCTGAAAATCCATCATGGGTGTTGTTTCTATGGTTTATCGAGTCGCTGGTTACGAAAACAACAACGTTTATAAAATCCGATGTGGCATACGTAAAATACCATCTCCCTGGATGGGGTTGAAATGTCTAAATATCAATATGGGTGTCGTTTTTAAGGTTTTGCCCAAACCACTGGACCTAGAGACTTGAAATTGTCCACATAGATATCTTATACAATGTAGGCATCCACTAAGGAAGGATTTTTGAGAATTCCCACGGGAACGGGAATAAACTGGATTAATATATTCGATTCCGAGTGACCCTATTTCAGTAACTATAATAACTAGTTATTACATTAGTAGACAACTAACAAGTAGATATTACATTAGTTGAAACATTAATTTCAGGATTTTTCAAAATTCCCACGGGATAAGGAAAAAAATGGGATTTATATATTCAGTTCAACGGAATCCTATGAACTATAATTACTAGACTCTTCATATTTGACATAGAAGTAGGTTATTATAGTAGTAAAAAACAGTTTTAAGGATTTTTGGAAATTCCAGCGAGATAAGGAAAAGACGGGATATTTCGCTTTACTGGCCGTAGAAAGCCTAAATTCGGCATGTAGGTTGCTTGGGAAGGGTAGAGGAGCATTGAGAGAGGACTTACGGAAATTCCCACGGGAACGAAAAAACCGGGATTTATATATTCAGTTCAACGGAATCCTATGAAGTATAATTACTAGACTCTTCAAATTTGGCGTGAAGTAGGTAATTATTGTAGTAAAAACAGTTTTAAGGATTTTTGGAATTTCCCACGGGATAAGGAAAAAACGGGATTTTTCGCTTTACTGGTCGTAGAAAGCCTAAATTCGGCATGTAGGTTGCTTAGGAAGTGTAGAGGAGCAATGAGAGAGGACTTTCCAAAATTTCTACGGGAACGGGAAAAAACGGAACTTTTCGTTTTACTGGTCGTAGAAAGCTGAAATTTGGCAAATGGGTTCCTTGGGGAGTGAAGGGGAGCATTAATAGAGCATTTCCCGAAATTCTTACGGGAACGAGAAAAAACGGGATTTTGCGTTTTACTGGTTGTAGAAAGGTAAAATTTCAAAATTCAAAAGTTTATACTGTAAGTAAAGAAAAAGGAGGAGGTTATGCATTCCACTGTATGTATTTATGTAGGTATGTTCACCGATTTTTCGGTCAAATTGTGGACCGATTTTAAAAATTCTTTTTTTATTCGAAAGAATATAATATACTCCTGAGATGGTCACATTGTCACCAAATCAGGATCTGATGACGGGATCTCAGGGAAATCGAGGGCAACCTTCAAATTTTCGTAGGCACGCATCACGTTTTTCATATATTTTTTCAAGCTATTGAAGTGTTTGTGTCTCGTAGACATCATCTCATGTTGATGAGCTGATGATAGAAGGTAAAACTCCTTAACGGTTAGGAGTTGAGGATATTTTTTCAAATATTATAGGTACGTTATGACCGATAGTTGTATTTTTTCAGGTTATCCAGGTGAGCTGATGATGGAAGGTTAAACTCCTTAATGGTTAGGAGTTATAGGAAGTTTCTTTAAATATCATATGCACATTATAGAGACCTTTAGTTGTATTCTTTCTGATTATTCAGATTTTTAGTGTCCGCTTCCGAATTAGAGAAAAACATTGTATACAAAGAAATACTGTAAAGGACCGTATCTACCTGATGTTTAGTCGTGCTTGCATGCACGCTTGCATGCACGCTTACTTGCACGCTTTCTTGCACGCTTGCTTGCTTGCGTGCATGCATGCTTGCTTGCATCTTGCTTGCATGCTTGCATGCATGCTTGCATGCTTTCTTGCTTGCCTGTACGCTTGTTTGCTTGATATCTTGGTTCTTTGGAATACTCATGATACACGCGAGCGAAGCCGCGGGCAAAAGCTAGTAAAAATATATATTTCCAGTAATCAGAACTCATATCAAAATTTGATATCATTTGAAATTTAAATTTATTTATATCTATGCCGTATCAAATAATACAAACGAAGTATTTTAATCGATAACATTTTGTAAAAGAAAAGTAAACAGTAAAGTTAAATGAAACACGACTTTTTTTATTATTTGACATTGATAATATCTTTTTGTCGTTATCCATTGTTATTATTACAATCGGTATTATTTAAAATCCTGCTGTCAATACATCACCAAACGCCGCGTGCGTGATCATTCATTCACTTCAACTCAAATACATTTAGACAATCTACTTATAAATTAATTATAAAGCTTCAAATCCATAGTTTTTGATTCGCAAAGTACTGAAATAAGAAACACGCATCACTCATGTATAAGTCGAGGTATGCTTGACATGTTTTTAACCAATCCGGGTTCCTTTTCAAGGTTGTTTCAACGCAAATTATGTCTGTCTCACAGCAGTTTTAATTCAAAGATCGCAATGCACTGTTTTCCATTTCTCGTAGTCCATATCCCACCAAACCTTCGCTTTCAAAATTGTTTTAATTTTTAATTTTAATTTTTATTACTACCAAAAATGATTTTAGCAAAAATGACTCAATAGTAGATTGTTCAACAAGGGACTAAAACAAGCCATAATGACACGAGATATTTAGCCACCCGAGCGATAGCAAAGGAGGCTATAATTCGAGTTGTCATTATGGTAGTTAAGTCCCGCGTTAAACACTCTACTTTTCACTTTGAATGCGAGGAAAAAAACGACGTACAAAATCACTTTTTTACAACGTATGCTCAATACGAGCAATGGACATCTGTTCAAAATTCAAATAGCAAAAAAAATACCGCTGTCTTTTCTTTTCTTTTATATTTTTTTGTAAAGTGACGCTTTAAATGCTTGCATAATTAGCCAACAGATTCTAACTTAAAGACTATGTTAAAACTAATTGGACTATGCATGTAAGAATGATAATTGTTCATTCATTAGAATCGGCAAATAAATTAACCTAATTTTGATCTAAGTTCACACACAAAATATATTGTTAACTGAAACACTTACCCGTGAATAAAGAAACGACTTTTTAAGTTTATTTTCTATATGCCAATTCTTTGTTAAATTATATCTAATTATACTTTCTATTTACTATTAAATGCAACTCACATCGCATTACTTTGAAGTCACGCCATATTAACATTCAAACGTAACTGCTCTATCTACCGTACATTCCAGCACTGCTTTGCCGACAGTGCGGATTGCAATTTTATCGACAGAGCAGGGAACTGCTTTGCCGACAGCGTTTTTAAAAAAAAACAAATTAAAAACACCTAAGCTAAAGGAAATCTTTCTTTACGTGCAAAATAAAATGAATTCATCTTTAATATTTTATAATTAAATAGATTAATATTCATAATTATTCAATGTGTTTCACGAAATTATTATTTTTTAAATATTTTTTATACAGTTGTCATTTTGAGGTTATTTCCACGCCCTAAAGGCTTCCACAGACCGAAGCGCAGGGCGCTACAGTGCGTCCGCAGCGCGCTTCGGTCTGTTGAAAGCTTTAAAATTGTCTATACCCGTTAATGAAAATGGCGATAATCCTCCATTCACAAACACCGTGATTGGCAGTTTAGGGGTTTCCATAGTCAATTAAAAAAATTTTACTTTAATCCCTTGAGATCAAAAAAGAGCTTTAGTCCCGATATGCAGAGACTAAAGTAACATTTTAAGAGCATGAGAAGTGAAAAATATTTAATATAAAATGTATGAAAAAATGAAAAAAAAAATGAAAAATATTTATTTCACTAAAAAATAACATTGTTACAAAAATTAAGGGTTGGAGTTTCCTATTAAGTAAGCAATATACTTGTATCAGGAAACCCCGCTCCTCCATAACACAAGTTGTAGTTATAAGAAAAAAACAAACCAAAAAACAAAAAAATACAAGGAAGTTTTAAATGTATATTGTATATAAAAAAATGTATGTTGTACATAAAGGATAATATGAAGCTATCGCTAAGAACTAGTATTAGTATGGTACACGTGATACATCTATGTATAATGTGTGACGGATTTGGCTAGCCCGTGTTAACACTTTATTCAAATTTGTGAGATTTTTTGGGAAATCTCTTCTAATGCACCTTTATAGTCCTCTAGGAAAATATTTGCTTTTGCAAATTTTAAGTCTCTAGCTCCAGTAATTCAGGATTTGTTTGCATTTTTGATTTGATGCATTTGTCTGTCAGTCACGTTACTCTTTTATAGGTACAGATTACTCTATTAAGAAAAATGATTGATGTTTTACATTCTTGCGGTTCTTAGAAGCTCACCAAGCCACAATAACACGCTTCACAGGAGTCGCCTATTTCCCAGAGCATCACATCAAATAAATCAGCCCTGTTTCGCACAAACCAATTCCGCGTTCAAACATTTTTGAATATCATTCTTAAAAAAATGATACGGCAAACTCCCGCGACGTTCGAAAATAAAACATAACCCGGATAGATTTACTGACCTGAATAATTTTCGGGCCGATTGTAGAAACGTGGAGTCCCCTGAGCGTTAAATATTTGATTATTCGGCGAATTAACGTCAGGATTTCTACGGGACTTGTGTTCACCGAGCAATACATAATTAAGATGCCTATTGCCATGATCCCAATGCCGGGGACATTTCAAACGGTTTGAGATGCAGCGTTTGGCGTTAATGTGACGTGAACATTTGCCTACCTTTGTATTTTATTCAATAGCTGTTGCCCACGACTTCGTTTGCTAAGAATTAATTTATTGCGATCTCCTGGATTTATACAACTTCCGAGGACCAAAACTATGCTATGTCTTTTCCCGAGACTTAAGCTATCCAAATTTAATTTAAAATTAAGACCTTTTTGCATGATATATGTAGTAACAAACAGCCAGTTAAAGTGACAGTGGGCTAGTGGTATTGGGAGTTTTCAATAAAAATTGTACCTACATTTTTTTGGGTTCCGTACTAGCATTCTAACGTTTTTTAAAAAAAATTTTGATCAAAAAACTTCTCCGGTATATTTGGTAGCCATTCGTGGAAACACCGATAGTACCTCAGTTACTTAGTACTTTGAGGTATCAGATAAAAATTTCCATTTAAACTTTCCACGAATACTAACTAACCAAAAAGAACAAATTTTGAAAACTCCAGTCACAGCAGAGGGTGGGAAGAGTTGGTCTAGGAATCTTGTCCCAACACATTTGTAACGTGCATTGTTAAACTCAGTACTTGTGCCACCCGCCACCAAACTAAAACTTGTTCGTTGGAGATGCGAATTTAATTTACTAACCGATTCGCATATGTTTTCGGTTAAAATATGTCGGTTAAGTATAGACTATTATAGCATACCAAAAAATTTAATGTTACCAGTGAATCGGGCATTGAGGCCAGATGTGTCATGCTACTGAACGAACAGGTACAAAAATAGTAAAAGGCATACTTTTGGGTGAAAACATTAAGTTTGAAAAATTTTCACTAATTTTGTTTCCTGGATTATAATTGTCATTCAATCCACATGCACAAATCGCAAATCTATCGGACCATTTCTTGTTTGTCTGTTTTGTGCTGAGCGTGCAATATAATATATAAGAATGATAACTATTAATTCACTAAAATCGACAAATATATTAAACTAACACAAATAAAAACATATTCTTTATTGAACACCAAAAACCGTACAGAAAAATTAACAAAATAAAAATAACTAATGTGTTGCTTTGTGAATTAAAATTTATTATATTAGTACACACACAAAATACACTGTTAACTGAAACAATTAACTGTGAATAAAGAAACGACATTTGAGGTTTATTTTTATGTCAATTCCTTATTAAATTATTTCTAATCATACTTTTTACTTATACTTTTAATGCAACTGACATGTCATCGCATCATTTTAAAATTCACACCATATTAACTTTCAAACGTAACTAATTTGTCTACCATTCATTCCAGCACTGCTTTACCAACAGTATGGACTGCAATTTTGTCGACAAAGTAGTAATCTTTACATTATAAAAGAACTAGCTGTTGCCCGCGTCTCCGTCCGCGAAGAACAGGGTTATAAAAATAGCCTACGACCTATTCTCAGACCTACTGAGTACGGAGAAAAAAGTTTCATAAAAATCGGTCGAGCCGTTTCGGAGGAGTTCGATAACAAACACCGTGACACGAGATTTTTATATATTAAGAAGAAGAAGATTACTCACATTCATAATCATAATCATATATTTATTCACTTGAATAGCGGTTACAGAGATGTTCGATAGGTACATAAAATGAGTATGTTCACTGTTCAGCGCTTTCGCCGGCATCACCAGCATGCGAATATAAAGGTGTGCCTAAAAAATATATATTTATAAATTACCTACTACTTAATTACTACAACAATGTTCGACAGTGAAAAGGTCTAGTCTAACCTAAAACAATAAATAATCAAACAATTAAATAAAACATATCACAAATAGAAGATGTCAGTTTTAATACAATACAATACATATTTATTATTACTACATTACGTTCCGGTATCCCACTGTTGAAAGCAAGCAGCTAGGTAATATTCTGTCTAATTTTAGACTCAAGATTTTCCTCAAAATATTTAGAGACGTTTATGAAATTTATACGTCAGTTGTTTATTTAATAGTACAGGATAATAGTACTTACTTATAGAGAGAATATAAAATTGGGGTTACAAATTATTCGCATTTTCCTCTAACATTCGATATTTGCGTCAAACCTTAGCAACGGTTACACTGCTTGATTTCTCCACACGAATAAAACTAGAAGTGACGTAACTGGCAGGCTTCATAAGGTAGCTTATGCCTTGGACTGCCGCACTTATAGCACTATATGTGTATGCAAACAAACCTTACTCAAGTCGAGTAACGTGTCCAATATTGGCAAGTCGGTTACCGAAAATATGATTTTCATAGCGTTTGGGTGGCTTCCAGGAGCATGTCGGAATGAAATAGATACCCACGCGTTGTATTGCATTACTATGTACAATTTTATCGTATAACAAACATAAATACCACAACTCTGTAACAAAAATGTAGTCAAGACGTTAGATATTTTATTTTGATTTTTTTTACATTCAAATCCATTTAGTTTCAATTACATTTACAGAAATAAAATATGTTCGGTAAAAGGGCAGTTTATTTCGGTGAGACATGCATGAAAGTTGCTGTTCATCCCATAATACTTCATCAAGACTTTGTATCAAAGAGTTATCCCAGAGACTTTGGTGGATACAATAATCCTAACACAGTCAAACTGTCGCCAAAAATTAAATTTTTGTTTCAATCGTTATATTGCTGCTACTGTTTTGTCCTAAAGTTTCCAACAACTTGCCTGGATCACCCTCAATTTCATAAGATGAGCGATGGTGTCGCTATTTTCATCTCGTAGAACTTCATCTTGAGGAAACAAGATCGATGCGTTTTGAACAGACGAAGTAGGTAATTTAATATAAAAGATCTTACAAGATTTTCTTAAAACTGGTTCTTCCTATTTGAGACTTAACACGTTATGGCACTGGTAAAAGTAACATGTAGGCAGGCTTATGTTATTGTTCGTTTGTTTTTAACTATCACTTTGTATTTTGACGGTATATTAGTGACCCTGACTAAAAAGCTACAGTTTTTTGGTTTGAATTCAATTAAGAAATTAAATAAATTATGTTTATCCACGAATAAGTGCTACAATTTGAATCAATATCAATTTTAATGCCGCAAATAGTTCCATGATGGAATTACCCTTTTCAGACACAATTGCAACATTATTTAGCTATAAAGGGTTTGTACAATCTTTACTTATATACTCGTATTGCAACATTGAGACATTCTAATTTATTACTTGAAAGTATAATAAACATAAAAAAAAATTATAACTGCGGGTAATTTGAGATGTTATCCCAATTGAACATTTAAGCAAACATCAATAAGTATCAATCTAATGTTAGTAGGTACCTACATAAATATATATACAATTCTGCATCGCGCTAACTACAGTCAATTAGGACGGAGTCTAAAGAATCATCGTTTTAATTTATTGTTCTTATTACGGGAAGCACCGGTATGAGAGAAGTTAGGTTACGTTCAAGGCTACGCCGTTCCACGAACGTGAAACGTTCAGAATTGCAAAATTAAGTTACACAATAACCCAAGCACCCGGGAGACTTGAATAACGCTCACAAAACTTTACATCCGTTTAGGACTCACAGTAGTCAAAAGCAAGACATGAGGAACTGTGTGATTGTGTTTATACATACTGATCGTGATAAGCAAATGCAAGCGTCGAAATGTATCTTCAGAAAATACACGGATAGAGTGACATAAAAATTTAGCGGTCAGAACAACAAGATCAAGTGCTAGTAAATCTAAAAAGTTGCGTAGGAACGTGATACGCTACATACAATCTACTCGTGTTTATGGCCATTGTAACGTGGTAGAAACGTAGACGTAATTTTACGTTTATGCAGTTCCTCCACCTCCAGTGAACGAACAACACAAAGTACACAAACCCATCTATCACCACCACCAAACTAAATACACTAGTTTAGTGTAGTACACATTTCTTGCATAAACGTAAGTATGATAAGGAAGCGGGTGAGCAAAATAATTGTTTCAGTTCATCAATATGGCCCTCCACAAAGTAATGAAACAACATTATTATTACGAAATAGTTAAAAAAATATCTGTATAAAAAGTGAGCGAGTGGTTGAGACATCACATTTTCTTTATTGATACACCCGTGCAGAGCTCAAGTGGTGATCTAGTAAAATAAATATTCAAAAACATCATTTCCATACTCAAAACGAAACTCGTTAAACGTTATTTTTCAAAACCAATTATTTGGAACCAAATACCCGTTCGTGACGCAAAACCAAATGATCGCAATAATCACTTCGCCGTGACGTTCGTTATCGTCACGTAGAATATAGGAGTTGTGTTTGGAGTCCGTTTTCATCTTAATGGCTTCCTAACTGAGCCGTTTGTTAAATAAGAAGTATTTAGTACGTTTAAAAATCATATTTCTTTGGCAGAATTGCGGCGTTGGATAAATTAATGTTGTTTTGTGAACGCTCGAGCTTTTTATAGAAAATTAGCATATTTTTTATCGAATCGAATTATCGATTTCAATTGTAATAGAAAACTACTTTATCTACTCTCATATCGTAAAATTCGAATTATAAAATTCTAAACGAGTTTATATTGACATACTTTATAAACACAATACCGAAATATTAAAAAAAAAAACACATTATTTAACACTTTTCTTCTAACGAAATAATGTTATAATACAATTTTTTTTACCATTACGATACAGGGCAAATTCAAAAAGTTTATATCACCAAGTTTTGATTCCAATTTTCACTTGTCTGTGGCAGAATTGGACTTTAGCGCATGCGCGCACATGCGCGGTGACGTATTGGGTTTTAGCGCCATTCAATTCCTAAACTGTCAGTCGATTGAAATTGCAAACAATGTAAACATATCTTGTACCTATATTTAAAATGAATTTAATTTACATTATCCCTCATCAAATACTGCTAAATCCGTGTGTTATTTAATCAATACTTACCACAACACTATCCTAAACCATTAAAACAATAAACAAGTGTTAGAATATGGATATTTCATTAAATGGTTTATTTACATTGTTCGCAATTTCAATTGACAGCAATTTTACGTATCGTTTTGGTGTACGAATTTCGTGGGAAAATTTTATTGTGTTCTTGCTTAAAAAATGTCTGATAACAGTGAATGCGAATAAAATTTGACTCCGCCCGATATTTTAGATGCGGCGAAGGAAATGACTCATAATTGATTACCAGCAAAGTCCAGAAAATTATATGAAAAATGCTATCAAGATTTTATTATGCAAAAAAAGGTGTGAGAGAAGATAAAATATTGTATGCAACTGTACGTAATTAGGGCTTAAAACACTCATGTGACCGGCCGGCGGCTGATGTTCTCGGCTACGCCTCGTTTCATGAAACCACATTCGTGTTTTAAGGACCCCTATTACGATACAGTTGCATAAATAGCTATATGTTTACTGGAGTGTTTTTGGTAAAATGTATACGAATACACCTTTAAAACAAATACTGAACTGTTGGACAAAAAATACGTTAAAATCGGTACAAAGGCACCGAACATATCATTGAACATAATACATAATGAAAATGATTTTCAACTGATGCTAAGGCATAATAATAAATAATAACAGAGTAGAAGGGAAACTCTCGCTCCGGGCGGACTCAAGGTCACGATATTAGAGTACTCGCTAAGCGAGAACTCAGTCAGGGTGTCACACGGCCGGCGTCGCCGCACGCACGTTTGGCTGTTTACTGTTTGCGCGTTCGTTTTATTGGAAACAAATAACAATGGCGTCAAGTTATTGTGGTGTATTTGGGTGTGTAAATAATGGAAAAACGATGCCACACTTAAGTTTTTTTTAGTTTTCCCAAAGATGATGAGCGGTAAGTAATATTTTCTAAATATTATTTCGTTTTCGTACCTAATTAATCAAAAAGACATGAGCAGTTCTTTTTGTGTAGCCAATTGTTTCACCCAATGGTAAAATTTACTTTAGAGTAGGTACCTACAGCATTTTATTGCTTTTCGTCAAATCTTCAATAGCCCCGCCATCGGTCGTTGATCTTTTCTCGCTCGCCTCGCCTCGCGACGCGATCGCGCAGTGCAGTGGCCAGTGGCGCAAATTCAGTTATTTAAACCCACACTACGTATACGTACCTATAGTTTCCGACAAACATCTTGAACAAAATGGGATGTGGTGGGGCTAAGTTTGCGCATGTACTTTACTCGCAACTGAAAAGACGTAAAATTCGATGGTAACGTTAACTGTACCTAGGTACCTATATCTATGTAGGTACAGGTTACAGGTAAACTATAGCAGGCCTAAGGGCCTGTGTCGATGAACACAGTCTTTACCCGGCACAGTATTATATGTATTTCATTGAAATTGACTTGTTAGCAAATGTAGTAGAGAGAGAGAATAATTATAATTCTCATATTTTGTAAAACTAGAATAAAATAATGATTTCAAAGTAAATAAAAACTTATATTTTAGCGATATTTTTAGCTTTATTATCTTAAGACGTAAGTAATATTTAACAGTAAGCAACCCTAACAAAACGCTTGGACGACAGCGGGGTGTAACGACGTAAAGGGGGAAGTAGGTATATAAATGGCGGCGTTTTGGACGCGGTCAAAAGAGATTCCCTTCTACTCTGTTATTATTTATTCTTATGGCTAAGGTACCGATATTCCTTATTCACTAATTGATGGCTAAATGTGACATAGAATCAAACTTCTTTGACTGTAACTGTATTAACATTATCATTAATTACAGTGATCGGAACTCTGGGTGCAAAACTTTAACAAAACTTGCCAAGCGGGCATGAAACAGTGCGTACAGACATGAAAATATTAATAAACTACTGAAAATCTGAGATTTTGATATAGAGTTAAATTGAACACTAATCTGCTAATAATATTCTTATTTTTCTTGGTTGTAAACTCTCCTTAATGTCAGCTTTACAAGTTTTGTCAAAGTTTTGCACCCAGAGTTCCGATCACTGCAATTAGGGACGACAACATCAGGCATCAACCAACGTACTTATAATAAGCTATCAAAACACGATTCTCTCATAGATTTCGTATAACAACAGCTAGTTATATTGTTAGTTATTTGCTAACTCAATCGACTATTTATTTGTTTTGAAGCAACAAAAAATCTAATTTCACAGTTAACCGAACATTAACGTGGTTTTCAGTGCTAAAATAAAGTAAGTATCATATATTTATCTTCATATTACTAGAGTCACGTCTTGGAATTATTATTTTATGGTGGCATTATCCATATTGTTATTTGAACGGTGAAGTAATTACACGATACCTTATCCATAGAATAAAATTTGGGCTGCTTATTATGTTTTTTTATACACAATTTTATTTAACCTCCTGAGGTCCGATGTCCTATTATTAGGACTTGTTCTAACATGACATGGAACTCAACTCATTAGTGAAAAAGTTTAATTTCATTGAACAAAATTTGACGTGGGCGGCAGGAGGAACACAAAAAAAATCGGTTAATAATGTATTTGCAACATCAAAAAGCATAGTTCATTATTTTGAATATGTAATTTTTTTTATTGAAATTATTTGCATATTTTTTTTATACAATATAGCAGCTTGCCTAGTAAATGCTCATTCACCCTAGACTTGAATTTAGGGGAAGAAGCAGAAAGAAAGCAGGTGAGCGAGGTGTTGCGCTCGCCCTCAAACAGTGCAAACCGTATTGCAACAGCGTAAAAAATATGAGGCACTGTAACCGGTACGCGTGCACTGCACAACTGCTCAAACTCTTCCTCCAGAATGGCTACTATAGGCAACAGGCCGGAACACGACAAGTCGCTTGGCGGCCTGGCTCAACCTATATGGTGGTGACCAGCTGCGGCCGAAGCCTACCACCGAAGTTGTATCACTCGTTTAGTACCACACAGGGGTCACGTGTACGGTCAAGAGGGTAAACCAACGGACGCGAGCGATTTCGACCCCCAAAAATTTTACAGACTCTAAAGTAGGTAGTAGTACCAAAAAGAAAAAGCTTAAAAAAGCACACGAAAACTTAATACAAAATCTAATAACAAACTGCGAAACATCTCTGAATGGGTCTGAAGTTCGTGGACTCCAGAAAGTAGGGTAAATTTCTACAGTAACAAAACTTTTTGTTTAGACCCGACCGACACAGCTGCCAAAAATATTAGCGAAACTTCGAATTTTGCTGCACACGTTGTTTCAAGAGAGTGGTATGTGTTGTTACTTTTTTATGTTTCTTTTTAAAACGTGTTTTTTAAACTTGCATCATAATTGTAAAGATTGTTTAAAACAACTTGCAAATTTTTTTTTGACCGTATTCATCGTCGTTTATTTTGCTGTTTTTGAAACCACGAAATTTGCTAACAGCTTGAAACTTTGAATTATCCAAATTATCAGCCGAAGCAAGAACTAAAGTTACCGACAAAGATCGAAGAATTACTAAATCAAATGGCAGTGGGCAGGGCACATCGCTCGCAGAACTGATGATCGGTGGGGCTAAAAGGTTCTCGAGAGACAAGATGGAGTGACGACATGGTTAAGGTTGCCGAAACGTGTTGGATGCGGATGGCGTTGGGCCGGTATGTTTGGTGAACCTTGGGGAGGCCTATATTCAGCAGTGGACGTCATTCTTACCTACTATTTCTGTGCAAATTTTGGAATGAAAAGTAGCCTACAGATGTAGTGTTCCAGAAATTCAAAATAGGTATCTGCATTACAACATTTTTTCAAAGCTGTCCAAGAGAGAGAGACAAACTTTTGCACTTTTAACAGTAAATTCTAAATTAATTAAGTAAATCCATATATCTATTAGATACCCATATCCCTGAATTAGCAACATCCAAGTTTAATAAAAAAAAAAGTACGAGTACCGATGGTTGGAATGTAAAAACGTTAACGCCAAATTCGTTCAACAACCTTAACGTCCAATACCGATTAAAAACATACATAACGTTGACGTAAAAGGCAAAACCTATTTGTACCTTTAAACGCAAAAAGGGTGTTCATAAACGGCTTTCATTTGCAGCCGACAAAAAGGTGAAAGGAAAGGCTCAAAATCCCGAATGGAGGCTACCGGGCGAGGAATTGATTGAATTTTAAACTTCAGCCTGTAGCTGGAGGATTTGCTCCAGAGCTCAAGTTAATTACTCGGGCTGTTCGGAAACTATGAACTTCTAGATAGGTAAGCCTAGATATGCTTAAAAATCTAGATGTGTGAATAATCCGCATTGGGGATCTTTAGTCTCAAATAGTGTCTGTGTTAAAAAAAAAATGTATGAAATACTTTAAATGTATGTTATGTATGTATGTAAATACTTTATTGTACATAAAACACAAAAATAATACAAAACAACAAAACAAAAAGAGTACAAAGGCGAACTTATCCCTAAAAGAGATCTTTTCAAGCTAACGTGTGAGCTAAGCTGCAAGTTACAAACCGTGCAACAAGCCGTGGTGGTCTAGTGGCTTGACCTTTTGCCGTTCAAGCAGAGGATCATAGGTTCGAATCCGTGCTTCCACCTCTTAAAATTTACCATGTGCTTTATGGTGAAGGAAAACTTCGTGAGGAAACCGCACACACCTGAGAAGAAATTCAATGGTGTGTGTGAAGTTCCCAATCCAACCTAGGGCCGCGTGAGAGGAGGCCTGTGCCCAACAGATGATGATGATGAAGTAACAAACATTACAGATTTTTGAAGTGGTAGAGCCATGTTGTAGCTAGCCGCTGCATCACGAATGGGCCGGCTCGTCCGGGACAGTACCACCCTCTCACAGAACACCGGCGTGAAGCAGCAGTAATCCTGCTTGCGTTTCGTACGATCAGTGAGAGTGCCGGGGGCCCAATACCTCACCCCTTCCCTCTCCCCCTCCCTCTCCCCCTTCCCCTATTCTCTCTCCTTTAGGGCCGACAACGCACTGGCATCGTGTAAAGCGCTGCGAGTGTCTATGGACAGTGGTGTTCATTTAACATCAGGTGACCCACTAGTTGTTTGTCTGGCCTATCTAACATAAAAAAAAGATCTGTTTGAAAAAATATACCTTGTTGAGTTTCTTGCCAGAATTTTCTGAAGCGGTGGTAGATTCTTCGACATTCATCATGATCATCATTCCAGCCTATATACGTCCCACGCGGGCCCAGTGCGGATTGGGAACTTCACACACACCATTGAATTTCTTCGCAGGTGCATGCAGGTTTCCTCACGATGTTCATAAGTGCTAATTGTTGATGTTCGACTTTCATAAGTGCTTATTATAGCCTAAATTTCACACTTAAATTATAGTTTGACTTTGACCTTAAATCTGATAACTAATTTGTTATATATAACAATGTTGTCCACTTTTTGACTTTATATTTGTAAGTGTGTAGTAGTGCATAATTTTTGTAATATAACAGCTGATGATTATTGTCAAAATGTTTTGAATACATCATAATAATTTTTCAATTACCAGAACTTCGCTGTAACCAATGATTCCGTTACCACATCATATTTGTTCCGGACAATAGCGTTATCAAGTGCACGCGCACCGAGTAGCGACTTGCGCGTCGTAAACTTAAGAAAACATTGCGATATAGTTAAGTTTTTATAATAGTTTCGTGCAATGTAAACATTTAAGTATAGCTGTTAATTGTAAATAAACATACTCACGTCTAGCGTATCATTCCATAGCGGATCGGATAGGTTCTTATTAGATTCCAATAAGATCACGTAAAATGTAAACAAACAGAACCTATTCGATCCGCCGCGCATGCGCGTTATCTACGACTGATCACTCCCGCGATGCTAAGGCGAGTATTTATACCCCTGAGGTGGGGGACGAGGTAATATACTAGCGTCGCGGGGGAAAATCGGTCGTAGATCGACGACACACGCCATGCCGTACGTAGGAATGATAAATTAATATGTAAATAAATATAAGGATTAGCATAAGGTTAGCGTGATTAATAAAACGCAATGTTATTTCTATATTTAATAAAATAAAGACCGCGCGGGGGTGAGGTAGCCCGGCGAAGTGGAGGGGATACGGCCGGCAATAAAATGAGGCCGGCCGCCCGCCACGACACACTCTTCCGTACGCCGCCAAACGATAAACATCGCCGAACTACAACACCTCCCGCTACCTGGCATTCTACAAAGCATTGTTTTTCTTCACTCCATCATTAACTTCAACCAGTCATAGGTGCATCCCGCACATTGTGGTCCTTCGTTCACCGGATAACATCAACATTTCAAGAATAACATCAACATTTCAAGAATTCAACATCAATATTGCAAGATTTCAACATCAACGTTTCAAGATTTCACAACATCAAGAATGCCAGTCACAAGATCCACGGGGAGAGTACAGACGACGTCCGCCGAACCAACGACGACGGACGAAGCCACGCTTACCGCAACATCATCGACGCACACGTCGACTACAAATACGGGCGCGACAGAAGAGACACACACGTCGACGGCACAGGGGACTTCGAGCTCTCGCCCCCCTGCACCGCCGCCGTCCAAATCAATCAGAACGACAACGAGCCGCCGTGCGCTACGTCTAGCGCAGGCGCGAGAAGAAGCACTACGAATCAAGCTGGAGCTCGTACAAGCGCGCATCGCCACTATCAAAGCCGAAGATAGCGGCGATGAGGACGCCACCGTCTTATCAGCGTATGGACAACGTGTCGACGAATGGTTCGAAACGAATCAAAGACTCGCCATCACCAACACGCCACACAACGCCGATCAAGAATCACCGAAGTCGAGTCCAGCAGGAGAGGAGCACATATACGAAGACGTTCCCGTCGACGCCAATGCCGAGCGCGTCGGGACCGCCATCCCCCTCCCGCCGATGCCACCGCCGCGCACGCCGGGACCGGGACCCGTGCCCCCCCCCTACGACGCCGCTGCGCCCCGCGCCGACGCCACCGCTTCTTCATACATCGCGCCACACGAAGGCGCTCACATACCTTCTCATTTTCAACCGCGTCAACCTCTGCTGGACGCAACCGAAGAGAAGATCGTCGCGACGCACAAACAAAGCGTCGACATATCGGAGCTCGCCGCCGCCATCGCCATCGCCGCGCGGGGCAGCCATAGTACACGCTATCACATCGAGCTACCGCAGTACACAGGAGCCTATCAAGAATGGCTCTCCTTTCGTGCCGCATACAACGAGTCCGCGCCGAGCTACAGCGAAGCGGACAACGTCGCGAGGCTACGACGAAGCCTCAAAGGGAAAGCCAAAGAAGCAGTCGAAAACCTTCTCATCTTCAACGCACGTTCCGACGACATCATGAAAACGCTCGAATCAAGATTCGGACGACCGGACGCCATCGCACTCGCCGAGTTAGAGCGGCTACGCGCCATGCCACGCCTCTCCGACGCGCCACGCGACATCTGCAGTTTCGCCTGTCGCGTAGCTAACACAATGGCTACGCTTAAGGCCCTAAATCGCTCGCACTACCTATACAGTCCTGAAACGACCAAATCGATGCTGGAAAAGCTGCCGCCGACACTACGATACAGGTGGTTTGACTACGCCGCCGCAGTAACATACAACGACGAGCCAGACTTGCTGAAACTGTCAACATTCCTTCAGCGAGAGGCCGACTACTGCGCGCCGTACGCCGCACCAGAAAACATCGATCGCACGGCAACACCGCCACCGAAGAGGACACAACGAGCGTTCGCCACCACAGCGAAACCGGAAAAATCGACACCGAGATGCGCGTGCTGCAATACAATCGGCCATCACATCGACGCGTGCACAAAATTCTTAGAGCAAGAAACGAACGAGAGATGGAACACAGTGAAGAATCAACGACTCTGCTTCCGATGTCTACGCTACAGAAACAAGACGCACTTCTGCAAACGAGTGAAGTGCGAGCGAGACGGCTGCGAATATTCCCACCACAAACTTCTTCACAACGAGAAGAAAATTGAAGAAGTCAACGAAACCGTGGCATCGACGTGGATGCCGAAACATTCACGCACATATTTGAAGATCGTTCCGGTCGAGGTCAAGGGACCGGCGGGAGCGGTGCACACCCACGCACTGCTCGACGATGGATCAACGATCACGCTCATCGATGAGCAACTAGCCCGAGAAGTGGGCATTGAGGGCCCGACGGAGCCTCTGAAGATAGAAGCGATAGCCGACAAGAAGATAGTGACTTCGAACTCACGTCGAGTCAAATTCGACGTACGCGGCGCAAACAAGCAACACAAAATAAACGCCCGTACTATACAAGATCTTCATCTATCGCCACAATCCGTCAAGAAAGAAGATGTCAGCGCGTGTGAACACTTAGAAGACATACAGCGCCATCTCACATACCAGTCAGCCGAACCCAGGGTACTCATCGGTCAAGATAACTGGCATCTCCTCATCGCCAGTGAAGTACGTCGAGGTCAACGACACCAGCCAGTGGCATCCCTAACGCCGCTCGGCTGGGTGTTACACGGCGCGCACACGCGTACACTCGGAAGACAGACCCATTCGACGTACCACGTGACCACACAAGAGGTCGATGACCCTATGAACCGTCAGCTGAGCGACTACTTCGCATTAGAAAATCTTCTCGTCGAACCAAAGCGCCCCCACTCCGACCCAGAGGAGCGGGCGCTCGCCACCCTCAACGAAGCCGTAACGAAAAGGAGCGACGGCCACTACGAAGCCCCGCTACTTTGGAAGACAGAAGATTCACGGCTGCCGGACAACTACGAAAACACCCTGCGGCGCCTGACCGGCGTCGAGAATAAACTCGACAAAAACGAAGCGCTCAAGAAACGCTACAACGAAGAAATGGACGCCCTAATCGTGAAGGGCTACGCCGAGCCTGCGCCATCACACAAGTCACCCAGAGTGTGGTACCTGCCACATTTCGCCGTGCTGAACGCCATGAAGCCCGACAAAGTGCGAATCGTGCACGACGCCGCTGCCAAGACGCGAGGCGTGTCGCTCAACGACCGCCTACTCACCGGGCCCGATCTCCTACAATCGTTGCCCGGCGTGCTAATGCGATTTCGCCAACATCCAATCGCAGTCGGAGCCGACATCAAAGAAATGTTCATGCAGGTAAAAGTCAAGCCTGAAGATCGAGACGCGCTGCGCTACCTGTGGCGCGGCGACCGCCGCGACGACGCTCCGCCGAGCGAGTATCGAATGACGTCGCTAATCTTCGGTGCTACGTGTTCGCCGTCAATCGCAATCTACGTCAAAAACATAAACGCGAAAAAATACGAAGAAACTCACCCCGAGGCCACAGAAGCGATTATCCGCAACCACTACGTCGACGACTACCTCAAGAGCTTCAAGACCGAAGAAGACGCCATCCGAGTGTCACGTGACGTCCGCTACATACACAGCCAGGCGCACTACGAATTACGCCAATGGACGTCGAACTCGAAGCGAGTCGTCGAGAACATCGTGGAAAAACCTGCATGCCTCACGCCCGTCGACCTTAACAAGAGCGAAAATAAGACGGAACGCGTACTGGGGCAAATCTGGAAGCCAGCGACAGACGAAATCGCTTTCAATCTCGACCTCACACGCCTGCCACCCGACGCGTTGGATAACATCGAGCCCACGAAGCGTCAAGTGCTAAAAATTATGATGTCCGTGTTCGACCCACTCGGACTCGCGACGCCCGTCACCATCATAGCGAAGAAAATACTGCAAGAAGTATGGCGCCGCGGGACTGGCTGGGACGAGAAGATCGAAGCCGACCTTGCCCAACGGTGGGCAGAGTGGACACTCCAGCTGAGGGCTCTACGCGACATGGCGATCCCGAGATGTTATCCCAACTACTCAGAAGCAAGTCAACGCGAGCTACACGTGTTCGTCGACGCAAGCGAAACTGCATACACGTGCGCTCTCTACTGGCGCACAACTGCGGCGGATGGACACGTGAACGTGACTCTAGTGGCAGCGAAGGCAAAAGTCGCCCCCCTGAAGCTCATATCGATCCCACGCCTCGAGCTACAGGCAGCAGTACTGGGGACCAAGATGGCGGCCGCAGTCATCGAAGAACACGACCAGAAGCCCGAATCGAAGACGTTCTGGACAGATAGCCGCACGGTACTCACGTGGCTAAGAACGGGCGCGCGCTCATATCGCCCTTTCGTCGCACATCGCCTCGCCGCAATAGAGGAAATGACGGCAGTCAATGAGTGGCGGTGGGTGCCGACAAAACAGAATGTTGCCGACGAAGCGACGAGGGAGGCGCCGCGAGAGTTCAATGACAGACACCGGTGGTTCACCGGGCCGGATTTCTTGCACAACGAACGCTCTACATGGCCGGCGGAGCCACCACAGTCAAAACGCGAAGATATCGAACAAACGGGTGAAGAACGGGTCCACGTTACGACATCACAAGTCGAGACGCCACAGACGTGGCTACCGTCACCCGAGCGCTTCTCCAAATGGGAAAAAATGTTGCGCGTGATCGCCCGCGTACTCCAGTTCGTTGACCTCTGCCGACCTCACAAGGCGAGGTCACTTTATAAACGCACGGCGGCGAATAAACGAAACGACGCCGACTGGAAGAGCCAACCGAGTCGCGAGACGCCACGGACGACGGCGAAAACGACTAAGAAAAATGACGAATACATACTTCTCGAAGCGAAGTACATAAGAAATGCGGAGAAACTCGTCGTACGCGCCGTACAAGACGAAGCATTCACCGAAGAGAGAAAAAACCTCTCCAAAAATCGACCACCGACGCTACAGAGTCGACTGCGCCCCCTAGCGGTCGAACTCGTCAACGGGGTCATCGTAATCAAGACAAGAATCGACGCCGCAACGGACATCACCGAAGCCCAGAAGAGACCGCCAGTGCTTGACGGCAACCACCCGGCCGTCAAGCTGTACATCGATTACGTACACCGTCAGCTGGCGCACAGCGGGGTCGAGGCAACCATCAATGAGTGTAAGCAACACTACGCCATCCTACGCCTGCGTCCTGTGGCGAGGATGGTACTACATCGCTGCCTACCGTGCCGCATCAAGAGGTCAACGCCAACGGTCCCGCCCACTGGGAACCATCCGCGAAGCCGGCTGGCGCACCATGAGCGCCCCTTCACCTACACGGGCCTCGACTACTTCGGCCCCCTCACCGTAACCGTCGGCCGTGGTACACAGAAGCGCTACGTGGCGCTCTTTACCTGCTTGACCGTGCGCGCGGTACACCTAGAAGTCGTCCCCAGTCTCAGCGGGGACTCAGCGGTCATGGCGCTCAGACGCATGATCGCTCGCCGCGGCTGTCCGACGGAGCTATGGTCCGACAACGGGACCAACTTCCACGCCGCAGAGAGAGAACTTCGTGAAGCCTTCATCCAGGCGACGCAACAAGAGGCAACGAAGCGCCAAATCACCTGGCGATTCATCCCAGCGGCCGCACCCTTCATGGCGGGCGCATGGGAACGGTTGGTGGGCGTAACCAAAACCGCCCTCCGCGCAGTGCTACAGGAACGCCGACCAAACGACGAAACTCTCGCCACTCTACTCGCCGAAGCAGAATATACGGTAAACAGCCGCCCCCTCACCCACGTGGCCGTAGACCCCGAGGAGCCAGAGTCCATCACGCCGAACCACTTCCTACTCGGGGGCTCCGCGCGTGCGCCCACGCCGGGCACCTTTGACGACTCCGAACTCGTCGGCCGAGCGACGTGGAAGACGAGTCAACGCCTCGCCGATCACTTCTGGAGTAGATGGCTCCGGGAGTACCTGCCGACACTCCAATACCGGCGGGAGCCCCACGGACACGGCGCGCCAATCGCCGTGGGTGACATCGTGCTCATCGTGGACGGCACGCTCCCGCGTAACACATGGCCGCGGGGGCGCGTCATCGCCCGATACCCGGGTCCAGACGGTGTCACTCGAGTGGTCGACGTGCAGACGAAGGGAGGAGTTCTGAGGAGGCCTACGAAGAAGCTGGTGATACTACCGACGCAGCCAGACGTCCTACACAACAACGATTCTGCAACGCTCGACCGAGCGATTGCACGGCGGGAGAAATGTTCCGGACAATAGCGTTATCAAGTGCACGCGCACCGAGTAGCGACTTGCGCGTCGTAAACTTAAGAAAACATTGCGATATAGTTAAGTTTTTATAATAGTTTCGTGCAATGTAAACATTTAAGTATAGCTGTTAATTGTAAATAAACATACTCACGTCTAGCGTATCATTCCATAGCGGATCGGATAGGTTCTTATTAGATTCCAATAAGATCACGTAAAATGTAAACAAACAGAACCTATTCGATCCGCCGCGCATGCGCGTTATCTACGACTGATCACTCCCGCGATGCTAAGGCGAGTATTTATACCCCTGAGGTGGGGGACGAGGTAATATACTAGCGTCGCGGGGGAAAATCGGTCGTAGATCGACGACACACGCCATGCCGTACGTAGGAATGATAAATTAATATGTAAATAAATATAAGGATTAGCATAAGGTTAGCGTGATTAATAAAACGCAATATTATTTCTATATTTAATAAAATAAAGACCGCGCGGGGGTGAGGTAGCCCGGCGAAGTGGAGGGGATACGGCCGGCAATAAAATGAGGCCGGCCGCCCGCCACGACACACTCTTCCGTACGCCGCCAAACGATAAACATCGCCGAACTACAACACCTCCCGCTACCTGGCATTCTACAAAGCATTGTTTTTCTTCACTCCATCATTAACTTCAACCAGTCATAGGTGCATCCCGCACATTGTGTTAACTTCAACCAGTCATAGGTGCATCCCGCACAATATTATTAGATGATAGTAAGTTATTATCAAACAAAAACAGAAACCAACCTGTATAAGTATTTAAAAGAGTACCCCAAATATTTAACAGTGACCCTAACTAAACCATCACCCACTAAATTACTCCACGACCACAACTTGACTTGCCAGTAAACTAAGTTACTAAATAATTGAAAGCATGATTAACTGCAATTGGTATGCACGACACAACTCTTTGTCTTGACAGTTATTGTGCCCCTATTTATTTAATTAAAGAAGTTGATGGCTCGAACTTGATAATTGCATTTAATTTCTTAAACGAAACGGCGAATGAATACTTAAAAAGATGAAATTTAACAATTTGTGAAACTGTCGCCCCGTAATACGAAACAAAGAGTCCTTGCATCTGGTACGTACCTAAAATCGGATAACGGAGATTTTTTTTAACCCCCGACACAAAAAGAGGGGTGTTATAAGTTTGATCGCTATGTGTGTGTGTGTCTGTCTGTCTGTATGTGTGGCTGTCTATGGTATCATAGCGGGTGAACCGATTTGGATGCGGTTTTTTTTATTAGAAAGCAAGTTTCTTGGCGTTGGTTCTTAGATATGTTTCATCAAAATTGGTTCAGCGGTTTCAAAGTTATTAGCTCTTTTGTTAGCTGCGGAAGGTATCTTAGACGCAAATTGGGCATTTACTTTATGTTCAAACATACGTGTGACATTATTGCGTTGGGGTTTTTTAAAATTTTTAATTTACAGTTAAAAGAAATAGGTATATAGGCATTCAGTTACAAAAGTATTTTTAATACAAAGTTTTAAGTCAATGTTTTTAACCGTTGGAGATATCCGTCCTGCTTCTTATGAGTCATTTCTCACGATTCTGGCCGGTTCACCAGAATTTCACTAGAAGATTATTTAGTTGTAATCAAATTCACATAAGTAGGTATGCCAAATTCGAGCTCAATCGGATACTGAAAAATGGTCGAAAAATGGTTCGTAACTTTTTAAATCACAACTTATGAACGTTACAAGATAAATAAAAACAAAAGTTTGTCAATAAAAAGATTTTTTTTAAAATAAATTAGAGTACCCAATCTAAACCTTATGTTATTAAATTAATTCAAACATTGTGTAGACACAGTTACTATTTATCTATAATAACTAAAACATCGACAGTCAGCTGAAAGGTTAATCTATTTTGTATTTATGTTTCACAAAGCGTTTTAATATTGATTCGGAATATTTCAAATTCCAACAGTGTTGGTTTACATTGAGTTCATATTTTCTGTAAAAGTTTTTGTCTGATTTTTTTGTTCCAAATACCTATAATAATCCCTTTGACGTGGTGCACTTTGAAAATGGATCAATATGTTGATACATTTTAACTTCCACAATTAAAATGAAAGAAAAAAATTACACAAGCGTTCAGTCAAACTAAACTCTTTGCCTCACGTTATTTTTTAAATCTTAGTATTTAGATTATTATTCGTAGAAAGGTGGAGTTGAAAAACTTGGACGCCTTAACGACAATAGTAAAAATTTTTATGAAAATATTTCATAGTGACACGAAAATTAATCGTTCGATTTCAGCCGTTACATTGCGGAGGTCCATATCAATGAACTGAAACAATTACTTTGCTCATCCATGACCTTATGATAGTTTTTTTTTTTAATGATTCGCCAGAGGGGCCAAAGACGCGAAGTCTTGGCTGTTTTTTACTTTCTAACACAATCATTTTTAATTATTGTGACATTGGAAGACATCTCCATAATTTTTATTTTTTATTTTTTCCTTTTTAATTTTTTTTTTTGACGGTGGAAGCATTCTACACTTCCACTTAACGTAGATATAGTTAAGATGTAGGTATTGTTTTAGTTTTTTAACTAAGGGACCCAATACATCCCTGTATTGTTTTTTTATATAATTTTTTTTTTATTTACTTAATTCTATATTTGTATGATTTTTTTAATTTGTAATTTATTATATTTTAATTTGAAAATATGACTTTCTGCCAAGTTTCTTGCGGCGCATTCTTCTTGGCAATGATGGTCCTTACGAAAGCGCTGGTAGTTTAAAAAAAAATGACATGTAAAAGAGCCCTTTGCGGCCTACTTGCAGAATAAACGTTTTGATTTTTTTTTTTTTTTTAAGGTGGGAAGAGTGACTTGTGCTCGCGAAAAATCCCTTCGGACGAACTGGGAATGGAGGGCCCAGACAGTGTCCGAATTGCACGGACTAAAAAACCCGGTCACAAGTCCCCTTCTCTATTGATTATTAATACAAAAAACGTGTGCTTTAAATTTTGAGGAGGGGAGGGGTAGGGAGGGTACTTAATCTACCCACAGTGTCCTGCCTCAGCCATTTGCTGGAAGGCCGGGAGAGGAGCATGCATTCTCCCGCTGGGCACTGGGGGGTGCTTAGGTTGGTCTTTTATGTTTTTACCCGTTGGTTTATTCCTTGACCTTATGATAGTTACGTTTATGCAAGAAATGTGTGTTCATGCAGTTTCTCCACAAAAATCACACAAACCCAACTATCATCATCATCATCATCATTTCAGCCGAAAGACGTCCACTGCTGAACATAGGCCTCCCCCAAGGCTCGCCAAACAGATCGGCCCTGCGCCATCCGCATCCAATGCGTTTCCGCTACCTTCACCAGGTCGTCGCTCCATCTTGTTGGAGGCCTACCTACACTGCATCTTCCGGTCCGCGGACGCCAGACGAGAACCTTTCGGCCCCATCGGCCGTCAGTTCTGCGAGCGGAACCAACTATCACCACCACCAAAATACACTGACGCGTTTCGAACTCAACCAGAGCTCATCTTCGGAGTATCGCAACCGTTCAACACGCACACGCAGACGCACACACACATACATACATACATAGATAGATACACTTCTGGCATAAACGTAACTATCATTAGGTCGCGGGTGAGCAAAGTAGGTAATTGTTTCAGTTCATCCTACAATTTGTAATAAATAACAGAACGGTACAAAAGTAATTACTTATTTACGACGTTGACTGTACCTACTACCGGTGCTCAATAATTGTAAATATGCATCCACTAGAAAAATCCATTTAACGCATTCACTGCCACCTGACTTCCACAGGTGCCACCGACGCACATGTGCGTTCAAAATGTATGAATAATTTTTATGACAGCGGCACTGGGCGAAGTCCCAAAAACGCATATATGCGTCGGTGGCAGTGAATGCGTTAATATTCTATAAAATATATGCTATAAAATAAAATAGATGAAATGAAAATAATTACATGAAATACTACAGAATGCTCTTAATCAATCAACAGTTGCTTTGTTTTTCATAATGTAAGCTCCAAAACTCTCATACCTCATTTTTACCTTCAAACTATAACATTTACCCAGTTCGAACCATTTTTCTGGAACATCTGGTTAAACAACGAAAGATACCGACGCAACCAATCAAATGGGATCGCGTTTGTTTGTACGTCCCATATCGCTTATTGCGAGCTCCACTCCGATCGAAGGAAGTTAGATGCAGATTTCTTGTTTCTGATTGGTCGGAACCGGTTTGAACTGGTGTGATTTTGGGGTACATGTTAAAAGGGAAAAGCGATTTCTAATTTAAGATTGAAAATTAATTCATTGTTGAGTTTCTTGCTAGGTTGTTTTCGACAGGGTTTTCGCAGAATTGATTGTAGATTATTTAACCATTCTTAAGTGTATATTGTAGCCTAAGGGGCCATCCATAAATTACGTCACACCAATTTCGATCAATTTGGACCCCCCCCCCCCCTTGTCACACTTATTACTATGAAAATTGCCATTATTTTGTTCTAGTGTCACAGATCGCTTGACCCCCCCCTCCCCCCTAAATGTGTGACGTAATTTATGGATGGCCCCTAAATTGAAAAAAGATAAAATACTTTGACTTTTATTCAATTATTTTTTTATCTGGAATATGTAATCTTTCACAACTATAAAAGAAATAAACTTTATTTAACCAGAACACATTTCCTTTTTTTAGCGAATCCAAAAGACAAACCATGAAATACCTACACACACACATTTTTGTTTGTGTAGTTTGCTACATAGCAAACGTAATTTTTTAAGCTATTTCAATACAGTCTCTTGGAGCCTCTCTGTTTAAAAAATATTATTAGGACTAATAAGCAAAATAATAAACTTTATAAGCAAGAATTTTAATTACTCTTGTGAACAAAATATACAGCCGTGGCAACCTAGGCTAGTGGTTTGACCTATGGCCTATCAAACATAAGGTAGTGGGTTCGAGCCCAGGCTCACACTTCTGAGTTTTTGAAAATTTATGCGCAAAATTACATTATAAATTTACTTGGAGCTTACTGGTGAAGAATAACATTGTAAAGAAACCTGCACACACCTGCGGATAAATTAAATGTGTGGGAACTACGGGCCAAGTCATCTCATTCTGAAAGGCCTGTACACTGTTGTGGGACGTATAGGGTTAGATGATGATATGTACAAAAGATGCAACGTGTTAACCCTTTACCTACGAGGCCTCAAAAGCTAAGTCACCGTGCAATACGGGCTGATTTTGACGATAGGCGGCAGTGTGACATTGTTTCACTTACCTATATTTTCAAAACTATTGCAGCTACAGACTTGAAATTTCACATACACATTCATTATTCTATGCAGATTTGATAACTAGTCACATTTTTCACTCACAATCACTAATTTATTTTATCATATTTCACCCTTAATATTTCACACTAAGAAACTGGATAATTTAGAGTTACTACCACTGTTTTTTAACTGTTTCACCTGATTAATATCTTGTTTATAGTATATTGGACATATTAAATTACCAAAATCATTACTACTACTAATTTACAAGAAAATCAACAATTAAAATGTGATATAAAAACACGTCTGCAGTTTGTACATAATAGTGATGTGCGTTTATCGATACGATGGTCGATATTTTTCACAGATTAAATAAGAGTAATAGAAATGTTATCTTTTATATTTCCTTGTGCTTTCAAAGGTTTTACTAATTAGTAGACTAGAAAAAAAATCCTTTTTTAGTAAAATCACGGCAATGACCCATTTGTTTGAGAAACTAAACCTAGTAGCGGCTTTCTGGCGAAATAGGCACTCGCACTTTTTGCTCGTATCACATTCTTATTTTTTTATGTAAGGTTCTATAATTGATTGATTCAGGCGTTACTTTTGACCCCTCAATAACTCAAAATCTATTTGACTTAAAAACATGAAATTTGGTGTATGTATTAAAACCCTTCAGATCAACTAAGCCCCCAAATTTCACAAATATAGGTGGAACGGTGACCTATAGAGATATTATCGTCTAAAAATCGGCATTTTTACCACTGACTGACTGACTGACTGACTGACTGACTAATAATCAAAAATCCAACCCACTTCCAGGTGACCTAGAAAAGTGAAATTTGACATCCAGCTGGGTAATTGTGTGTAGTGTGTATACAAATAAAAAATATACAAAATATAAAAATTATTGAATAATACAAATAAAAAATAGTTTAATACCAAAAGAACGCATCAAAGTACTCACCGGCCTCACTGCTATGACAACTCGATAAAATGTAAGACAACACTAATTGTCGCCATCTTGTAAAAAATAATCTGCACTTATGCAGTACGGGTGTCAACCATAGTTGTCAGTAAAAAAGCGGAAATTTCAAACCAATATTTACTACAGAGCCATCTATCAAAATATTGTGGTATTTTTTTCTTTGCATCTATACTAATCTAACTATATAATTTAGCAGTTAATATCAAGGCATAAGGTCTAGATTAGCTAAAATATTTTTTTAAATCTTACCCGATCTCGATCAACTGGAGTTGTCACCCATATTGCAGCGATGCGGGCCCAAAACAACTCTGGTTGTCACCCGGAGTTAAAGGGTTAATGCTGCCTACTGAGCACAGAAAGAAGCGACTATTTTTGCTAAGCATTAAGTCGTCACCAATGATTTTAAAAATAGGAAATCATAAAACAACTCGTGGTTGCGCCGTTTTGCCGTGTGCAAGGAGGTGGGCAATCCTGGTTAACGCTGGCCATAAGCCCCTGATGGCACGGTACACGTCATTCACTGTCACTTCATCTTTATAAATAAAAATTATGCTGTTATCGTGTCGCGTGTGACAAGAGCTTCTGCAGCATAAAAAACTTTCAGTAAAAATACTTAGCGGTGACTTGTGCGTGCAGTGCCTCCTTCAATAAAATCACCCGTGGCCAGTCAGCGAGGTCGGCGGCGAAAAAGGTAAATCCACCTTCCTCGTTACTTTGGCACGGGCCACACCAACTCGCATCGCTCGTGTCTTGCACCAAAATATCACCCTGTGGCCGAAGTAATTAAAACTTGCCCCCCATTTATCTCCCCTGTCGATGGTGCGTGTGCAGTTTTTGCTAATCGTGTGTTCAATACAACTTTTAATTGGTGAACGAACAAAGCGCCATCTGTTTGTTGTGGTTTCACTCGGGGGACATTTTGGTAGCGGTTTTTAATAGATTGCCGTTCTATTTTGTTGTCTGTGTTTTGTTTTGCTTGGTCTACGTTTTCTTGCAGTCGTGGCAGAGTAGTTGATTGACGGTTTTAGCGAGTGATATCAATATTTTTATGACTTTGTTAGCTTCCACACACGCGGATTCAACTCTTTGAAAAAAAATCCTATCCCGTGGGAATTTCGATTTTTTTGTGTGTGTATAGTATACACGTATATTACTCTTTCACGCTTAAACTTTGGGATGGATATGAATAAAATTTGAAATCTCCGCAGAGCATTTAGAATAACGTACCAACTACTAAGAAAGCTAAATATGTAACTTTGCACGGGTGTTCATCTTATAACATAAATGTCTTAATTTATTCTCGAGATTTCCTTTAAAAATTTAAAGTTAGAACTAATATTTTGTGCAAGCAAAGCCGAGGTTTAAAGGTAGTCATTAAAAAATACTTCTTCCCGACGAGCTTTGAAAATATTACTTACCAGCATCGATGCAACGTTGCTATAAATTTCTTGAACTTTTATACTCTGTGGCTGGCGAGTAACCCAACAGAATTAAAATATAGATTACTTAGGTTATTTCATATCAAAATGTAGTATAAAGTGAAATCGATTTGGCTTAGTTTGTTAGATTTATTTGAAAAAAGTTAAAACAAAATCTGTTTGTTGTTTGCTAACCCTAATGATACGCTAAGTTGCTACTTTTGAACCTTAAAAAGTATTTTTAACCCCCGACACAAAAAGAGGGATGTTATAAGTTTGACCGCTATGAGTGTGTCTGTCTGTGGCATCATATCTCTTAAACGGGTGAACGGATTTAGATGCATTTTTTTTTTGAAAGCAGGTTTCTTAGCAACGGTTCTTAGCCATGTTTCATCAAAATCGGTTCAGCAGTTTCAAAGTTATCAGCTCTTTTGTTAGCTGCGGAAGGGATCTTAGACGCATAATGGGCATTTACTTATGTGAAACCTAATTTGTGTTGGGGGTTATTAAAAATTTAATTTATTATAACTGATAACGTCATAACAAATTAGAATGCGTTACCAACAGAGATCTTTCTCAGGCCTTGTCATCTTGAAGTTCGAAATTGTAAACATTTTCCCGTACTCATGGTGTATATTATTACATTAAAAGTAGATAAATGAGTATTATATTTTTATCAAAATAAAAATAGATTCGCAAACTTCAGCAGAGTCACAAAAAGGACAGCTCCATCAAAAATCCGAAAATAAATCCAAGAAAGCGCAGTGGGAAATCTTGGATAACCTTTTGTTGGTAGATTTTCTGCAGCGGAATTGTATTTTCCGGCTGCAGACCGAAATACATCGGACAAAGGCTACTCCGATAGGGCAGACATTAAAATATTGTCATAATAATTTATTTATTTTGAACTTGCTGCTTGATAGAATATATGTGAGGGTTTACTTTTAGTTGGAAATTAAATCAAAATCAATCTGTAAAATACCACGGTTTGATTTCAGTTTCACATTTCCGAAAAAATAAATACTGTCGAACTGTAATTATTATACGTGTTTATTTTGACTTTTTTATTAATAAGTACAAGTTTTTTGTCAAACTGCAATTGTTGTTGGCTGTATTTTCTATTATCATCCAAACTACATAACGTATTCCAAATTTCAAGTCAATCTGACTTGCCTGGAAGTAGACAAAAACCATTTAAGAAAAATCAGCATAAGAAAGGCTATATAATTGATATTAATTTTTAATTTTCATATTAGTGAAAAATATTTTTGGAACTTATAAATAAAAACTTTAGCGTGATGACCCTAGCTTGAAGTATTGTTCAAGTGGACATTTGACATCACTGGGCAGCCCTAACGAACCGTTCCAAACGGACAGACGTGCTCTGTCAACTTAATAGACCAAAATAACGACAGTTTTGAAAATTACTATTTTTTACTAACGACCGCTTTAGCCTAGTTGGTAGTGACCCTGCCTACGAAGCAAGAGGTCCTGGGTTCAAATCCCGGTAAGGGCATTTATTTGTGTGATGAGCACGAATATTTGTTCCTGAGTTATGGATGTTTTCTGTGTATTTAAGTATTTATTTATCTATGTAAGTATGTTTATCGTCGTCTAGTACCCATAGTACAAGCTTTGCTTAGTTTGGGACTAGCTCGATTTGTGTAAGATTGTCCCCTAATATTTATTTATTTATTTATTTACTACTTTCGAGGTTGTAAAAATATTGTTCGAAAATATGTAGGGGAGAGGTGGCATAAAAAGCGTGGCGTAAAAGGGGCAATTCAAATTACTGGTAAAATAAAAACAATTTTGAGACAACACTATTTTGTCGTATGCCAACCTTGACGCAAGTTCATACTCTTGTCATTTCAAAAGTGTTGTCTCGAAATTGTTTTTATTTTACCGGTTATTTGCATTGTCCCTTTCAATACGTGCCCCTTTCATGGCACCCCTCCCCTACAGTTTGAGATTGAATGACTGCTTCAACCTACTAATATTATAAATCTGGCTCTATATCTAAATCCCTAATGATTATTTGTCCTAATGTAATGTTTATCCTAATGATCGTTTGTCCTAACTCTTTTTATTTAATTGTTCTGGATTTTTATTAAACAAACCTAACCTAACTTATAGAGTTCTAGAGGATAATCACAAAAAAGTTCCTGAAAAATTCACGGTTTCCGAGAAAAAAAGTGTTAGGACAAACGATCATTAGGACAAACATTACATTAGGGCAAACGATGTTAGGGATTTAGAATGAGACCCGGCAGAAACAACAGGCAGGAGAAACGCAAAATTATTGTACAATACATTTTAAAAACAATTCAATTATAAATTAAAAAATATATATGAGAGAGAGAGAGAGATGTTTATTTACACATATTCGATACAAACACAGAAAAAAAAATACATTTGACAGGAAATATACAAATAAAAAATATCGAATAGTATAAATTGGGCCCCACTCAGCATAATGTTGAGGCAAGCCACAACGCTGTTTTTCAGTGGGACCCATTTAAAACTAAACACAAAAAAAAACATTCACACTGTAACGACACGAACGCCGGCGAATAGTACGCAACAAAAACCTAATTATAAGCCGGAAGTATCTATGGCAACACTTGATCGGCTTAAGGTGGAAGCGCACGCTCTAGGCGCGAAATTCAAACTTTTTACAGTTTTTAATTTATTGTGGGTAAACGGTGTAACTGTTTAACTTCATATGGTATTTGCGCTTGTAAAACAGTGTTCTTTATATTATTGTGTAAAGTTTTTTAAGAATAAAACTATTAGCTTGAAATAAAAGTTGTCAAAACGTTGAAAGTCCGAATTTCTATGTTTGACAACTTTTATATCAAGCTAACAGTTTTATTCTTAAAATGATTTACACAATAATATAAAGAACACTGTTTTACAACCGCAAGTACCATATGAAGTTAAACAGTTACACCGTTTACCCACAATAAATTAAAACCTGTAAAAATTTTGAATTTCGCGCCTAGAGCGTGCCGTTCCACCTTAATCGCACTTTAACTATAAAACCGTAGCAAACTAAATCAAGATTTGTAATGGCTATTGCAGTGAACCATCAACAATTTCAATACCTAATACTAATACTGTACCTAATGCATCACATAGCCTTCGAATAAGAAAATTTTAAATAATAAATACATTCTTTTGACCTAACATTGGTATATAAACTTAAGTTCCACGATTCCTAATTTCGCCCAAACCACCGTTAAATTTAAACACTACGATTCAAATCTAAAACAATCCATCCATACGCCATGTCCAAACAAAACCCAACAGCGCATATGTTCGTACAAACCGAACTTTCTGAACCATTCCGCGTAACTAACTGCTGCATAAAGTAGAAATAAATGTTCGGACGGTACATGATTTACTGGTAGCTTTGAGAACGCTAGTTTTTTTTAAGTTATTTGTCATGTTTTGGTTGTACGTGCTTAGAATAGTCTGGTGGAACGTGTTTTTGAACTTGTAGATAGAAGATTTTTTGTTGACTGTATGCAGTAGAAATTTAACATAATCACCAGCCAACTTCGTGAAAGCTGGTTGTATGACCTACAGCTTTTATGCAAAGGTGCTGATGATGATGATTAACAGGGGTCAAGCCCGGGCTCTCATTTCTGAGTTTTTCGGAATTCTTGTGCGAGAATACGCTTTATGGTGAAGAAAAGCATGCACACACCTGCGAAGACCCGAGTGGGAACTACAGCCCAACCCCTCTCATTGTGAGAAGAGGCATACAGCAGTGAAAATTACATGGGTCGAGATGAGATGATGAAAAAAATTCATGTCTACTTAAACCCAATGGGCAAAGTTGCCCTATTTACAATAGCTAGATACACCGGGTGTTACATTTAGATCGGTCAGGGGTATGTTTGAAACTACAAGACCTAAAACCATCTGTACTTAAGAACCTTGTCATCAATTTTAGTGACAGGGAAAATGCATTCATAGATTTATAAAAAAAAAGTTTTTGTGAATTTTTAATACAAGCTTTTTTGCTGACATAACTTATGTTTACTGTATTTTTATACATACATCCTATCTACGTTATATATACCATAGTTAAATCCGACCACGACAACTTGGTTAATTTTGACTTTTGATTTGATTACCGACAGATGGGTACAAGACTGGAATGTAATTTTTTTTACATGACTGAGTGCGATTCCTGCACCAAGTAAGATTTTTTTTAAATCTGTGAATGCAGTTTTTCTTGTCACTAAAATCGATGATATGGTTCCTTAGAACAGATTTTTCTATTTCTTATAGATTTAAGCTTGCCTATTGGGACCACGCACGACGGTGGTGCCGCGTAGCGTTAACAACATTTCCTCCTCATTTACTTCCAATTTTTGCCGTGTTGTGCGCTGCGATCGTTTTCTGTACCCCACCACCCGCTTCGCACATAGCCAATACTGACCGATCTAAATGTAACACCCGGTATATTAGTTCCCTTATCACATTTAACGTTTGAATGCGACTTACTCAAGTCTGGCGCATGCAGTTGCTGTGAAACAATCATATTATACGAGCCCAGGTGCGACGGTAGCTAACGGCGTGTGAATTAGGTGAGACATAAATGGATTTAGGCCAGGGTTAGAACTAATACCAGTACTGTGAACCGATTGCATGAATTGCAATTCGCACGAAATAGGTTTGCATCTGCGAAGTTAGGGCCCTCGCACATTGAGCTACTAGTGGCGACCACATTGTAACGCCTAGTGGCCGCCACATTAGCACGCTGAAGTGGCAATGGGCCGGCCATATAACCCGAAGAACCGATAACCGTTGGGGTAGAAGAGTTCTTGAGTGGAGACCACGGATCGGCAAACGTAGCGTAGGACTCAGACTCGGTGTAGCTATGATCTTCGCAAGGTGGCTGGCAAGAGCTGGATGAGAGTGGCCGAGGATCGTGCTCAATGGCGTGCTATGGGCCTATGTCCAGCAGTGGACGAACATAGGCTGATGGTGATAATGATGATGATGAGTGGCCGCTACAAGTTGCGGGCGCGTTTTTCCATACATTTTGTATAGCATCGGAGCACACCGAGCTTTTGAGTTGCCGCGTCCAAGTGACAAGCTGCGGAATTCGACCGCGCTCGCTACTTGTATCCGCGTTTTGTGGTTCGACTCACGCGCACACACGGCCACTTAAACAATGTATTCTAGCCCCAAGTGGAAGCCAACTGGTGGCGGCACCGAGCCACTAAGTGGCTGCCACTGGTGGCGGCGTGTAGTGGTCTGACTTAACCACTGGTGGTCGCGTTTAGTGGCGGCAACTGGTGGTCATAATGTGCGGGGTTAGGAGTCCGTAGCAGAATTTCTATCTTTACGCCAGGTACGATCCGGGGTGGTTTATTTGATTGACAGCCGTTTTATGAATTTTATTTTGTGACTAGCTTTTAACCGCGACTCCGTCCGCGTGGAATAAGTAATTTGGGCAGCTTATTTTTTTATCCCATTTGCTTTTTCATCAATTATGGCTCTCCTTAGTTCCTCGATATAAAAAAATTACCCCCCCCCTCCTGCACACCCGCGTTAACATTCACCACCGTACTCCCAAGTCAAGCGTGCCTATAGAAGTTTTACTTCAAAAACCCCAGATTTTGAAACATTCTTCCGCTCCGGTCCGCTCCTATTGGTGTTAGCGTAATGATATATAGCCTATAGCCATCCTCGATAAATGGGCTATCTAACACTGAAAGAATTTTTCAAACAGCAGTAGTTCCTAAGATTAGCGCGTTCAAACAAACAAACAAACAAACTCTTCAGAGTATAGATATAGATTACTAGCTTTTGCCCGCGACTGCCACGTCACGCAATTCCACGTGGAATTAGTAATTTGGGCAGCTTATTTTTTATCCAATTCGCTTTGTCATCAATTATGGCTCTCCTTAGTTCCTCGATAAAAAAAAATTACCCGCCCCCCCCCCCCCGCAACCCCACAGCACCCTCCAATCCGCTCCCCCCCGCACAGCAACCGCGCACCCCCCCCACACCCCAAGAACCCGCACCCTCCACCCCCCCTCAACCCCCCGCCCCCCCCGGTGATTTTGTCAAATATCTTGAAAACGGTGCATCCTACGGCAAAATCAATGAAATTTGCATCCCCCCGTGACACCTCTACATCCCCTCCCCCGCAAACTAGCCCCCCTCAAAGGACCTCCCACCCCCACCCACCGGTGTTTTTGTCAAATATCTTGAAAACGGTGCATCCTACGGCAAAATCAATGAAATTTTCATCCCCCCTTTAATTCCCCCCACACCCCCTCCCCCGCACCTCCCCCTCTTAAACCCCCCCCCCCCGGTGTCTTGTCAAATATCTTGAAAACAGTGCATCCTACGGCAAAATCGATGTAATTTTCATCCCCCCTTCGAAGCCCCCGCACCCCCTCCCCAGCACCCTCACCCCCGTGTGTAGCGTGATGATATATAGCCTATAGCCTTCCTCGATAAATGGGCTATATAACACTGAAAGAATTTTTCAAATCGGAGCAGTAGTTCCTGAGATTAGCGCCTATAGAATAGATGTTTTACTTCAAAAACCCCCGATTTTGAAACATTCTTCCGCTCCGCTCCGCTCCTATTGGTGTTAGCGTGATGATATATAGCCTTCCTAGAAAGATGAGCTATCTAACACTGAAAGAATATTTCAAATCAGAGCAGTAGTTCCTGAGATTAGCGCCTATAGAAGTTTTACTTCAAAAACCCCCGATTTTCAAACATTCTTCCGCTCCTGTTGGTGTTAGCGTGATGATACATAGCCTATAGCCATCCTAGATAAATGGGCTATCTAACACTGAAAGAATTTTTGAAATCGGAGCAGTATTTCCTGAGATTAGCGCGTTCAAACAAACAAACTCTTCAGCTTTATAATATTAGTATAGATTGTACTACTTAGTGTTTTCTTGACGATGGATTTAATAATAGTAATAATCATGGGACGATTAATATCAATTGACCTAGTCCAAAACTAAGCAAACGTACAAATTTTGTGCTCGAGTCTTGGATATTTAATATGTATTTAAGTAAATATTTATTATCTTCCCGAAATATTTATTTATTGTCTGCCCGGTCGGGGCAGACATTTGTGTGAAAAATACGAATTTTTCAATTAAATATCTGCCCCGACCGGGAATCAAACCCGGGTTTTCAAGCTTTGTAGTCAGCTTCTCTAACCACTGGGCTATCCGGTCATTATCGTACCTATCTGTTTGGTTGATTTTACATTTTGGAATTTTATTATACCTACTTACTTACTTTAAAATGTAAGCAATCTCCCGGAGACAACTCTTTGGTTTTAGCCAGTTTGTAAAAAGAAACTTTAAGCTTTCGTGGGCTTTTTTTTTTCGGGGCCTTTGGCTTAACGGCATTCGGTTCCGACTAGTACTTAGCACGTATTAACAATCATTTTCGTAATAACATGCCCATGTCTATCGAAGTTATCTAATTGTGCTGTTTACTGTACACACAATACATTGCTCAGTAGATTAGGTTTTTTTAAATTAATGTTTTTTTTTTAATCCTAGTTCGAAAGTATTTTTGTTCGTAAATATTGTAGCATCCCTAGCACCACATAGTCATTGAATAGAGAAGCTCCTACGATGCATAAGTAGCTCTGACAGCGCTAAGTCCTTTATGTTCTACAAAGTTCTATCAAAGTTTTCAAAGTCGGATGCATAAGTAGGTATACAAGGTCTTTTCCCTTAAGGCATCGATTTCCAGGCATTGCAAGTGTATGGGAAAAAATCTCCGTATTGTGGCCTCCTACAAATTAAGTTTTTTCCCCTTTGTTTTCGTCAAAAACTTTTATTTTGAATGTCGCGGGTGTCCTTAGGCAGCGAAGGTTGCTTGTACGGTCGAGGTCAAAGATATGTTTACACTTTATTACCTTGTCGCTGTCACTTCATATTTGAACTTTTGTATGAAATTGTGAAAAGGCATAATGTGACAAAGCACCAAAAGTGTAAAGATATCTTGACTGTAATTATAATGATAATTTATTTGCTGAACATGCGAGTATACAGATGGAAAGTTACAATGGTTCATTTTATTTGATAGATCGTACATATTCAACCGGAATTAGGGCATGCAAATTTTACAATCATGTCTATTAAACAATACATAGGAAAATAATTTTACATTTTTATTCTTAACATGAGATTATTAATATAAACTGTAATTTAAATATGTCAGTATAATTTCAAAATTTACTGCTGTTTAACGGGACTTATTTCAATATAATTATGTTAAATCTACAGCAGGTTTTTTGCAAGAATTCCTGGATAAAATGAAAACATTGTTCATTTAACCACTGTCGCAAGGTTTTGCAGAATGTCCTTAAAAGTAATGTGCTGATTTGCAAAGGAATAGAATGAAATACTAATGATCCCATATACCTAAAATAACAGTTTTCTTTGTATAATAATTTTAAGCTTTGGACGAGGCATGATTAGAGGTAAATGTGCTTAATCATCATTTAATCCGCATAACCCTTTGTCTACTGCTTTACAAAACAAAATTCGATTCTAGACTTATAAAAAAACAACTACCTTTTACTATTCAATTTACGTACACACCTAACTTTGTAAATCACCTGTAATTTAACCTTAATCCAACAAGTTTGCAATGGTCACGCGACGTCGTATTTTACACATCGGAAAGTAGTTAATACAAGTTCCAAAGTACGAGAAGCCAATGAACCGATCCTGATGAAACTTTAACGGCTTTCAACAATGGCAGAAGTTGAGAAGTTAAGAGAATCGCCTAAGGGATAATTCATTGTCTCTGTTAGATGCTTAAGTGGACCAGATTTTCGAGTTACACCTCAAAAATAAAAATTGTTGGCACAAATTCAACAAAGAACGAACTTCTGAATTTAGGCGTTAGAAATGTTTCGCCGCCGGATATGATTCGCAAAGATCGTGTTATCTTTCGTTGGTACAGTCAAGACCAATAATACGTATACGCCGCAAAGATGAAAATGTTGTAGCAGACCTGGACCTAATACTGTGGTTATAAGTTGCGTGCATATTTTTGCTAGATTTTATTTTATTTTTAAAATAAGTGACGCTACTTTTTAACCGACTTCAAAAAAAGGAGGAGGTTCTATGTTCCACTGTTTATATATATATTTTTTTTTTCTCGGTCTAGCCATCGACCTTACGTACGCACTATCTATTGGGTTTCTTTCTACCACTCCTACTGGCTCGAGCTGAGGCACCGACTTCAAACAGATTAGGGTGAGGCCACACGAGCGTAATTTTGAGAGTTGAGAGCGGCAGAATTTCGGTTGCGCCATACATTGTGTCATGTGAGTGTCACGGGATGGCCCGCATATTGTATGGCGCGAACCGAAATTCTGCCGCTCACGACTCACAAAATTACGCTCGTGTGGCTTCACCGTTAGAAGAAAGATATTTCTATGCTTTTTGTTTGTAGTCGGTTCAATTTTTATTTTAGTTTTTGGGTGTTTTTGTTGACTATTTGTGTTTCTTTACGTTTCAGGCCAGTAGGGTCATTGAAAGTGGATAAATTTTGACTTGTAGGTGTATTCAACATATTAAGTATCACACATTACAGTTTAGTAAAAACAAAAAAACAAAAATAATTTAGAACAGGTAAAGGTAAACGTTAAAATGTCGATTTTATTCATTAATGACATAGTGTGATGGTTTTGTCGGATAGTTCGTTCAAAAATTTAGAGATTTGTCAATAGTATATTTCGATTCTGACATCAATTAGCAGCATATAAGACTTTCAAGTGCGATTTTTTTTTCCGTTAAATGGCTATCAGGTAAATGGTTGCTTTTGGTCATGACCAAAAGTCACGTGTACATAATAATAATAACAGAGAAAACCTTAACAGGTAGGTAATTATGCTTCACAAGTTAACAGGCAGTAGTCAAACAACTTATACATTGTGCCGAGAAACTAGAGAGCACTAACCGAGCGCGGTACGAGAGCGGTAACTCTGAAGATGAGCTCTGGTTGAGTTCGAAACGCGTCAGTGTAGCTTGGTGGTGGTGATGGTTGTGTTTGTGTGATTTGTGTGTGTTCGTACAGTGTGGAGGTGGAGGAACTGCACTAACACACATGTCTTGCATAAACGTAACTATTGTAAGGTCGCGGGTGAGCAAAGTAATTGTTTTTGTTCATTAGCACTTGGCCAGTTTTTCCACACTTTCGCAAATCTGCTTAAGAAATTATTGATTCTAATTTGATAACAATAATTGCTGTGTTGTATAATTTAGATGGGGCCGAAAGGTTCTCGAGTGGCGTCCGAGGACCGGAAGACCTACGTCTACCTACACTGCTGTAGGTAGGACTCTGACAAGATGGAGTGTCGACCTGGTTAAGGTTGCTGGAACGCGCTGGATGCGGATGGCGCAGGGCCGATCTGTTTGGCGAGCCTTGGGGGAGGCCTATGTTCAGCAGTGGACGTCTTTCGGCTAAAATGATGATGATGATGATACTTTAGATCTAGCTTTTAAAAAATTGTAGATCTGTTTGAAAAAAAAACCTTTGTTTAGTGTCTTGAGATTCTTCTCAACAAAACAAGGTTTTTCCGAACAGAGGTAGACTTTTAGATATCCATGAGTGCTTGTTTTTATTGCCATTGAGTGTACAAGAAAAAGTTTCTACGGGATAAAACCGCTAAAATAAAAACAATAGTCCAATCAATTGACCAAACCAACCAACAATAATTTATATCAAACGCTCCAGAAAAAGTAACCGATTGAAAGTAATTACTCTAGCGGAAAATGTATTAAGTGCAATACGCTGCAGCCAGCGATGTGGACTGCATTGCAAAGCGAGTCTAGACAGAAGCTGATAGATTTTCAGTTATTTTCAGGGCGATAAATCAAAAGCTTAGTCAATAAATGTGACTATGAATCAGTTTTACAGTAATTTCGATTTCCTTTTACTGTATTTGGAAATTAAGAATTTTATTCGCCGCTTTCGTAAATAAATAAATATAAATAAATATCACGGGACAATTCACACCAATTGACCTAGTCCCAAAGTAAGCTTAGCAAAGCATGTGTTATGGGTACTAGGCCACGGATAAACATACTTATATAAATAGATACATACTTAAATACATATTAAACACCCAAGACCCGAGAACAAGCATTCGTATTTTTCATACAAATACCTGCCCCGACACGGGAATCGAACCCGGAACCTCAAGCTTCATAGTCAGGTTCTCTAACCACTAGGCCATCTGGTCGTCTAAAGGAGATAGGGTCACATTCAATCGAATATAATACATTTCGTCGATTTCTCTATCGCGTAAAAGAATTAACAAAGGCGTCCTTATTTCTTCATCATCTGAATGAGAGGGGTTGGGCCCTAGTTCCCACGCGGGTCCAGTGCAGATTGGGAACTTCACACGCACCATTGAATTTCTTCGCAGGTGTATGCAGGTTCCCTCACGATCCTTATTCGCTACCTAAGTCATAAATGCAACAGCCATCTAGGGCTAAGGGTTTGGCCTAGTTCATGAGTCAGTTAATGAGTCAAGATTTTTCTTTTTGTACGTGTAGATTAAGTATATTTTAAAGTGAAACTTTAATATTGTTTTTCAAACAGCTAGTACTTTTTTTCTTATTAAGTTTGTAACTTTTATAATTTCTGTAAATATTAAAATAATTTAAACTGAATCATCATCATCATTTCAGCCGAAAGACGTCCACTGCTGAACATAGGCCCTAGGCTCGCCAAACAGATCGGTCCCGTGCCATCCGCATCCAACGCGATCCCGCAACCATAACCAGGTCGCTGCTCCATCTTGTTGGAGGCCTACCTACACTGCGTCTTCCAATCCGTGGACGCCACTCAAGAACCTTTTTGCCCCATCGGCTATTTCTACGAGCGATGCGCCCGCCCACTGCCACTTGAGTCTGGTGATTCTTCGAACTATATCGATGTGTGTATTCAACTAAATAATACATCAAATAAAATTCGTAAAAGGGAAGTGACCAGGAAAGATATAAGCGGAAAAAGTATCGTGGCACCAGATAAAAATCGAACTGTTACGGGTCCGCGTCTCTAGAATCTATTTTTCACTAAAAGGTATACTATATGTCATAGACACTGTCAACATCATGACCTTTTAAACCAAACTCCTTCCTAAACTTCCAAGAGGGAAAACGCATATAAATCATCGCAGCTAGCAGCAACTCTATTATTTCCTAAACATTCAAGCCCTTATTCAGTACCCCGTAAGGTATAATATACTCTATACGAGGCCAAGTAAAGGTAAACGTCCTATAGATACTTAATCTCGACGATATATCTTCAGATACATCCGGATACCGCAAGTGTATCGCGACATTATTGAAAGCTTGAGGATATGGCGGGAGAAAAAATATACAGGTCGGAAATATGGCCTCGTTCTGAGATTTTATACTATAAATAAAACATGACATACTGACAAAAAATTCGTCATATTCTTTGAGATCTGAAGGTACTTTGTTTTAGATTAGTTCAGCAAATATTTTGCTACTACCATAAGGTCCGGGTACTTTAGTCCAATGGAGAGTGACTTTGGCCCAAATGAACACATGACTTAAGTACCTAAAAATTTGTACAGTACCCTCGGTGCGCGAGTCGTACAAGGCTTTTTTTTTTGAATAAAATAAATAGTAAACTATAGCAGAATCTGTTGAGTTCGCTCAAAAATTGCAGAGTGAAAGAGACAGACTACAAACTAGTTCAAAATAGCCACCGCTCTGCTTTGTAAGGGTGCCTTTCCACCAGAGATGTACTATGCAGCTATGCTGCGAAGATGTGAAAGCTACGCTACGAAACTGTGTAACCGTTTTCACCAATGCTAAGCTATGTAGCTGTGCGAGGAAGATGCGCTATGTAAATGAGCAGCCGCGAGGCAGCTGTGCGAAAAAGATGCACAGCTCGAGCTATGCGTTGTATCGACAGGGGTGCGCGGAGCGGCAGCGCGGTGAGGGGGGACATTGCTACACGAAACGCGACCATCCATAGCACGCATCCATAGCACACATCCGTAGCACGCAGCCATAGCACGCATCCAGGGCACGCATATTTCCATATAAAAATCATAGCTTAGTTGAACCCGTTCCCACCAGTGCTATGCTATGTGGACCAATGAACATGATCGGTGGATATCAGACACATCCATAGCAACGTAGCGTAGCACATCTCTGGTGGAAAGGCCTGTAGGTGACTGCGTGACGCTGATTGGTTTACGGTTATGTCAATTAGTTAAGCCTTATTTAGATGGAGCGAGAATAATATCAAGCTAGTTTCTGTACATGGCGTAAATGATCGATCTCTTATACATAGCAGTGCAACTCTGTAATAACAAAACTAGCACGACACTTCTCACAGCGTACAAATTAAACTTTAGAGTGGTAGTTGTTTCCAAGAATATAATGATAACTACAGATAAAAACGCGCCAGGACAAATTAACATCATAATAATTTATTTTATACGCCACAACACGGAAAATCTAACCCATACATTGTTAAAACGAACATTCATAATCAAAACAGCCCAAAATTGGCTGCGAACTCGAAAATCTGAAACAAAAGAAAGTTCATTAGACGAACGTACTTAGCGAACAACAGAATAAAATTCTTAACGAACATCAAGTACGAATGTTCAACTTTCTCAACAAATGCAAAATAAACGTGAACGAGACTTAAATTCCGCCAAACTGCCACACATAATGCTCGGAGCTCGTAAACATAAGATAAAACAGTCGTATTTACGTAGGTACACTTGGAAGCAGTAACAGTATTTGTGCGAGATGACAATGTCGCTTGCAACCGCGGTATATGATGCGATATGAGATGCGATAACGTCGAGTGAAATATTTAATTTATGGGCGATAAGCTTTTAGCCCTGGCTCCGTCGCGAAGTTTTGCTTTGCTTTTATTCACGGAGTTGCTCGACATAAAAGTATTTTAGATATATTATTTTACAGCAAGAACTAAAATATAATAGTGAACCAAGCTGCGCTTTGAGCATCGTCTATTTTGCGAGCTTTAAGCGCTTGGAAAATTGACGCAACTCAAAAAGAAATAATAATCAAGTTGAATATACTAAAATGAATGAATTATACGTTATAAATTATAAATAGATTTTCTTTTGAAATGTACCTTCACAGTTTAGAGTCTCAAAAGAATTGTTTTTGGTTGCCAATAAATAAAAACCTCTCCATAAGCATAAAGAAGGAGAAAATCATAATCAAAATAAATGTCAATCTTTAACGATTTTTTAAACAGAACATTTTGTTACAGCAAAATATGTAGTATTTTTCTAGTGTCTTGCGCTCCGAAATATATTATTATCGTAATAGATGCTAGAATATACGAAATATTCTCGCACATTTCACTTCTATACGTATTTTCGTTTGATCAGGGCTCACCATATTCAGCAATGGTCAGCACAGGAAATTAGATTCCCTGACATGCTTCGCAGATTCAAGAATTCTTTCTCCCATTTGATTGATTGATCGTACGAAAGTGCCGAGAAAATCGACAGGGTACGCTGCAACGAAATCAATTGCGATTGTTAACTATTTAAGCGGGGTAATAAGAGAAAAAATAAACTTACTTTGTTTAAGATTTGTTGCCTATCTTAATTATTTACTTTGATTTTTTCTTTCTACTTTTTGCTTGCAACCTTATATAAATACGAACAATTGACTAGCTATATGTAACCGAATTATAAATAAAAGACGTATCGTAAAGTCGGGGACATTTTCGCCATTCTAATTTTGGCCATTGGGACAGACTCACTTCAGAGTTTATCTCAGTATCCGTTCTTCTTTCCTTGTTTTTAAAAATAAAAACATGTCTCGAATAAATGTTCTTCTTTTTACAGTTTATACATTGAAATTATGGCACATTGATTATACTTGGGTTTAGCTGACCACCCAGTGGCCGTATTGTCTAACGCTTTAGGCGCTTGCCTTCGCTTTCACCATCTCTTTCTATCATCCTTTTATACCGTTTGACAGAAAGAGATAGTGATTGCGAAGGCAAGCGTCAGAAACGTTAGACAATAAGCCTGCAGGTTTTTATGTTTTTTTTTTATATGACCCATTTGAGTACCTGTGGTTTTTAGGGTTCCGTACCCAAAGGGCGCCAACGACACTCCGCTGTCTGTCTGTCCGTCCGTCTGTCACAGGGCTTTATCTCTTGAACCGTTACAACTGTTATTAGAGCTATAACGGTTCAAGAGATAGAACCCTGTGACAGACGAACGGACAGACAGACAGACAGACGGACATCGGAGTCCCAGTAATAGGGTCCCTCAAAATACTCTTGTGTAATTAATCATTTATAATATTAATATGGACAAGCTTTTGCCCGCGACTCCGTCCGCGTGGAATTAGTAATTTGGGCAGCTTATTTTTTTATCCAATTTGCTTTTTCATCAATTATGGCTCTCCTTAGATCCTCGATATAAAAAAATACCCCCCGCACCCCCCCAACCGAACCCCCCCCCCGCACACCCGCGTTCACATTCACCACCGTACTCCCAGCGTGATGATATATAGCCTATAGCCTTCCTCGATAAATGGGCTATCTAACACTAAAAGTATCGTATCTTTCTTATTTGTCAACCGATTCAAATGAAACAAACACTAAATGTTAATCCAAGAAAATACCAACATATCAGTGAAAACCGCATCCTTCTAGGTTAAGCCATTTCTGAGATTAGCGCGCACAAACGCACAGACAAACAGACAAACAGATAAACAGACAAACAGACAATGATTCTAAAAATCATTGTTTTGGGTTCTATTGCGCTAATAAATAGCCCTAGTGACAGTTTTTCTCAAATATCTTCAATATACAGACACCGACTTGTTACAGATTTATTATATGTATAGATTATGAAGACATTTATATTCTGCACACTTGGTTTGCCACAACAATATCTAGTTAAATAAATTTCAGCAGCCACAAACTTAACCCAACCACGAACAACCTAACATTGCCAGAACTCGACCGCGTTATTATGTTAAGAACACCATCACATATAGAGATCTATCATTTTTATGGGCATGCCATAAAAGAAACTAAACTCGTAGGCCGAGTGCACATAACAGCCTATATAAAACCGTTCTACGGTGAATTCACTAAACCTAAGCGTTTCGATTCTTTATGTTTCGTAATGTATGGTTTGTGTGCTGTTATTTTGTACATTGAAGCAATATTTAGCATTAAAGTTCTTTTAAGAGTTCTGTACCCCAAGGTTGACAAACGGAAAACGAAACGGGAATAGGGTAAGCGTACCAGTGAATGAACAGTACCAGTGAATGAACAAAACGAATTTTTTTTGAAATAATAAGAATTTGGTACGTTTCTACCACGCCTCGTATTTTTTTTTCGACTAGCACCTTTACCTGTCAGGTTCTGGTAAATTTGCTTCGACGATTTGATTTGGTCCGCGGCAATTGGCAAAGTTAAAGACCGATGAAGGTAGGATCTTGACCTCTAAACCGGAGCTATTGTTAGAAGATGAGAAGTTCTATGGACAGCTGTACACATCAACGAAGAAACCCGTCATGGATCTAGCTAAAGACCCGAGAGCTAGATTAACCCGGCACTATACTGCCGTGTCCGGCCTAAGTAACGTAACTTGAGATACGTTAGTTACGCTTAACAGTGCTAAATCGACATTTTTGATGCTATACTATCTGATACATATCGAAGATTTTCATTTTGGGCCATAATTCAATAAAAACACCGATAGCCGAACTAACGTATCTGGGATTTTTGTACGCACTTGTAACAGATATCTCCCGTATTTCAAATACGTTAGATAGGTCATACAGAACTCGCCTGCAGAATGGAAATTGAACAATTTTTTGGTGCAGTTTAATTCAAATCAGGTTGTTGTTATATATTATAATAGGCATTTTAATTACATTTCATAATACGTAACAGCTTCTGAAACCAAGGAGAGCTATTGATTTTAATTTTATTAAGAATATGTTTAACTAGCGGGGAGGGAGGGGCAGAGAAGATAATAATATTTTGTTATAAGTATTATTTAGTAAAAAAGAAGATACCTTAAAGTTAAGAATTAATACAAATCCTGTTGCTGTGATAAAATTCAATTAAAAGTTTTCTAACTTCCACTTTACTTATTATTAACCTTCTTACCTATTTTTATATCTAATAAATAAAATAACGGGACCTGATATATGAGCCTATACCCACTTTTAATTTACTTAAATGTTTTGTTTCTTGGTTCCAAAAAGTAATGTAAGTAAAGATACAGGTCATAGCCATTACACAGTTTTGTGTAATAAAAAGAGCATGGTCACGCTTAACTAACGTATATGCAGATACGCAACTTTGCGTTACAGAATTTTGTATGAAAAGTAAGGTCGTGTAAACTTTAAAAACAGTCTTTTTTGAAATTGATTCGTAGCACAGAGTTAAAATTAAAAATACATTGTCACAATAATATTTCTAACCTAATGTGTAAATTTCAAATTTTAAACTTCAATAGTAAACAAGCAATGAGATGTGGATAAACAAAAACTTTGATCGCGTTTTTCTCAAATCGTCGTTTTTGGAGATACGTTACTTAGGCCTGACACGGCAGTATACCGAAGACATCCCGTACGTCAGCCTGTACGAGATTAGTACGGCTCTCAAACAACTAAAGAATGGCAAGGCCCCTGGTGATGACGGAATAACAGCCGAACTTCTGAATGCGGGTGGAAAACCGATCCTCAAAGCCCTTCAGAAACTATTAGATACCGCCATCCGTGAAGGGAAAACACCAAAAGCATGGAACAGAAGTGAAGTGGTGCTGTTCTTCAAAAAAGGCGATAATACCTTATTGAAGAATTATAGACCCATTTCACTTCTGAGCTATGTTTACAAGCTGTTTTCGAGAGTCATCACGAATCGTCTCGCGCGCAGGTTATACGACTTCCAGCCTCCCGAACAAGCCGGATTTCGAAATGGCTTTAGCACCGTTGACCACATACATGCGTTGCGGCAGGTTATACAGAAAACCGAGGAGTATAACCGCCCCCTTTGCCTGGCATTTGTGGACTACGAGAAGGCCTTCGATTCGATCGAGACTTGGGCTGTACTGCAGTCTCTCCAACGGTGCCAAGTAGACTACCGGTACATCGAAGTGTTGAAGTGTCTGTATAATAACGCCACAATGTCCGTCCAACTTCAGGATCAGATGTCGAAGCCCATTCTGTTGCAGCGGGGAGTCAGACAAGGAGATGTTATCTCTCCGAAACTGTTCACCGCTGCACTAGAGGATGCGTTCAAGACTCTGAACTGGGAAGGGCGTGGCATCAATGTAAATGGCGAATACTTCACTCACCTTCGTTTTGCCGACGACGTGGTGCTTATGGCTGAGACCTTGGAGGACCTCAGTGCGATGCTCGCTGACCTCGGAAGAGTCTCCGAGAGAGTTGGTCTTAAATTGAACATGGACAAGACGAAGGTCATGTCGAACGCCCATGTTGTACCAACTCCCGTCGTAATCGGAGATACTTTGCTCGAAGTTGTTGACGACTATATCTATCTGGGACATACAATCCAATTGGGTAGGTGCAACTTCGAGAAAGAGGTCAATCGACGAATTAGACTTGGCTGGGCAGCGTTCGGGAAGCTCCGCAATATCTTCTCATCCGATATACCGCAGTGTCTCAAGTCAAAAGTCTTTGACCAGTGTGTGTTGCCAGTGATGACTTATGGCACTGAGACGTGGCCGCTAACGATGGGTCTTATAAGGAAGCTCAAGGTCACTCAGAGGGCGATGGAGAGGGCTATGCTTGGAGTTTCTCTGCGGGATCGCATTAGAAATGATGAAATCCGCGCAAGAACTAAAGTCACGGACATAGCTCGAAGAATCGCTAGACTTAAGTGGCAGTGGGCAGGGCACATCGCCCGTAGAACTGACGGCCGATGGGGCCGAAAGGTTCTCGAGTGTTTTTTTACTGGAACCCAAAATCGCCTAAATCCAGTGAATGAACGGGTGTGTTCATTCACTGGGACTGCAGGATTTTCTATTTGTGCAATATCTTTTCTTCTAGTAGTCAAATTAAGATTTGACATTAATCCAAATATATTATCTACCGAATGGCTAGTATTGTAACAAACGTAAAATATAGGTTCATTAACTGGTTCAAGTTTTCCAGTGAATGAACTGTGTCACTTATAGCTAGTTCATTTACTAGTTTCCAAGATCTAGTGAATGAACAATAATCTTATTTTTGTATTTTAATTGTTTTAGAACATGGAATCGACCAAATAAGTATATTGAATGTAGTTGTGTTAACATAACTTTGCTTTTGTATATTTATAGTATAACACAACATCATATTCAAAGTTGTTCATTCACTGGTTTCATTTTGTTCATTCACTAAAAATTTTCCGTTCATTCACTGGTGATTTTCCATTTTTTCACTTAAATAGTGATATATCTTCAAACTGTGAAGTACAACTGTTGAATAATGATGATTTTAGCCAACTAGAGAGTTGGTTGTGCTATACAAAAAGTAATATTTTAAATAAACTGTGCCCAACTGCCTAAAATTAATTTTTAAAGTCGAAAATTTCCTTAAGTGTTCATTCACTGGTACACTTACCCTATCTAATATATAAAAATCTCGTGTTACGGTGTTTGTTATCGAACTCCTCCTAAACGTCTCGACCGATTCTTATGAAACTTTTTTCTCTGTATTCGGTAGGCCTGAGAATAGGTCGTAGGCTACTTTTTTTCGCGGACGGAGTCGCGGGCAACAGCTAGTCTAATAATAAAGATCTCGTGTCACGGTGTTTGTTATAGAACTCCTCCAAAACGGCTTGACCGATTTTTATGAATTTTTTTTCTCTATATTTGGTAGGTCTGAGAATAGGTCGTAGGCTAATTTTCTTCGCCGACGGAGTAGCAGGCAACAGCTAATAATTATCTCTATAAATATTAAACATAGTAACCACTAAGTGCGTGCGTGCGTGTATAAGTATTATTGCATCATCATCATTATAAGGTGTGGAATCCCCTTCTTGAGCGTATTCCTTGAGCACTGCAATCTAGCCGTTTTCAAGTCTAGGTTGAATGAGCATTTACTAGGTGAGCATGCTCCATTAGAGGTCTATACCTTATTTTCGCTTTCCATCAGGCGTGATTGTGGTCAAACGCAAGCCTGTATTGTATAAAAAAAACATTATATCAGCTGAAAGACGTCCGTTGCTGAATATAGACCTCCCCCATTTCGCCTAATAGAGCCAGTCTTGCGCTATCAGCATCCAACGCGTTCCCGCAACCTTAACCAGGTGCATCTTGTTGAAGGTCTACGCCGCGTCTTCCGGTCCGTGGACCGCCTTTTGGGAACTTTTGGCCCCATCGGCCATCAGTTCTAGGAGCGATGTGCGTAAGGCGGTCTTAGGGAAATAGTTAAAACTTTGTTATTTGTCTGTCAGTGTCTGTACATATTATATGATCTTTAAGGGGTAGTCAGTTTGATTTCTAAAGCTTCTCCAATCTTTTTCTTGAATATTGATTTAGTTACAACGACGTAGAGAGAAAAAAGGACGTATACGTATGTTTGAACATAAATGCCCATTATGCGTCTTAGATCCCTTGCGCAGCTAACAAAAGGGCTGATAACATTGGAATGGCTGAACCGATTTTGAGGAAACACATCTAAGAACCATTGCCAAGAAACCTGCTTTCTAGTAAAAAAAACCGCATTCAAATAGGTTCACCCGTTTAAGAGCTATGATGCCACAGACAGACACACACACACACACATAGCGGTTAAACTTATAACACCCCTCTTTTTGTGTCGGGTTAAAAATTGGATCATTTGAACCAAAATTTTCAATTATTTCATTTTAATTATAGTTTGTAAAAAAACAGCATTTAATAAGGTATATTTTCCTCCTCGTACATACGCATGCACGCTCGTACTCACGTACACGCTCATACGAACACACACGCATAATTATGATATTGTTAGTTCTGGTTACGTTAAGCATATGGTAATTAATTCATTATAATATGTCACAGAACACGCTAATAATGGGTAGCGTCCAGGCTTGCCATGCAGATGAGTTTGTGTACAAATAAAACAATTTACCATTTTCCTACTGTTCTTTCTTTCCTCTATGTTCAATAGATATGTCTGTTTAGTCTCCTAAACGTTATCTATACTAATTCTACTTCGACCTTATATTATATAAATGCCATAGGTTGATAATATTGTTAATAGATAAAAAATAAATAAAAGTTAAAAAAAACTAAAAAACACGCTTTAAAAAAATAAAAATAAAAAAAAATAATAAATTTCAATTCACTATTCTTATAGTGCAGTAAAAAATCTTAATAAGCAATTATTATATTGTTATATCCAGATCAAACTTTGTAAACAATTCTAAATATTGACAAAATAAATAATAATAGTTTAAAATATTTTATTGTAAAAAAGCGTGGGGTGCATGGTGTCAATTGTCAAGGATTATCATATTGATTACATCTTAAAAAGCACCCCACGTTTTTTACAATAAAATATTTTAAACTATTATTATTTATTTTATGAATATTTAGAATTGTTTACAAATTTTGATCTGGATATAACAATATAATAATTGCTTATTAAAATTTTTTACTGCACTATAAGAATAGTGAATTGAAATTTATTATTTTTTTTTTTTTTTTTAAAGCGTGTTTTTTAGTTTTTTTAAACTATTATTTATTTTCTATTTTTTAGTTGCATTTTTTTCACAGTGTGAGTTTCCATGTGCTAAAAAGAGACACAAAACGGTTTTTTGCTCGTCTTAAATAGAATCAGTCTATCTTATAGTTGGTCTTTGGTGCGCACGCACTGTTCTAAACTACAAAACGTAAATCTCTTTCTTTCTAACTTTACCCCCCTCACCTACAGCTCCCCAACCCCCCCCAACCCCCTAAACCCAACCCCCCAAAATCCCCCAACCCATTTCCCCAACCCCCCCCAAACACCTAACCTCAACCCCCACAACCTTACCCCCAACCCCCCTCCTCATTTTCCAAACCCCCAACCACCTAAACCCAACCCCCATAACCCCGGACCCCCATCCCATTTCCTCAACTTTCCCCCCAACCCCTAACCCCAACCCCCCTTACCCCCAACCCCAACCCCCTAAAACCCCAACCCCCAACCTCCCTTACCCCCTCCCCATTTCCCACAACCCCTTAACCTCACTAACCCCCGAACCCCCCAACACTTCACACCCTTAACCCCAACCCTCTAAACCCCCTTCCCCTCCCATTTCCCCCCAACCCCCCCTACCTCTCCAAATACCCCCCCCCTTCCAGCTCCATCATCACACCCTTGTTACCATCTAGGCCTCTTACCCCCTCCCCATTTCCCACAACCCCCCAAAATTCCTAACCCCCAAACCCCCCAACACCCCCACCCTATGTCCCCCAAACACCCCCCCACCCCCTAACCCCAACCGCCACACCCTTACCCCCAACCCTCTAAACCCCCGACTCCCTTACCCCCACACCATTCCCCCCACTCCCCTTACCCCCACACCATCCCCCCCCCACCCCGTCACCTACTCCCCTTCCAGCTCCATCATCAGACCCTTGTTACCATCTAGGACCAAAGTACTCGTCAAAACGAATCAAACGAGCCCAAACTCGATGGGGTTGTTTCGTTTTATTGTGGAGTGCCTTTGGCCATCTTCCAGCTCCATCATCAGACCCTGGTTACCATATGGGATCAAAGTGCTCGTCAAGACGAATCAAACGAGCCCAAACTCGATGGGGTTGTGTCGTTTTATTGTGGAGTGCCTTTGGCCATCTTCCAGCTCCATCATCAGACCCTGGTTACCATTTGGGATCAAAATACTCGACAAGACGAATCAAAAAAACCCAAACTCAACGGGTTTGTGTCGTTTTATTACAGAGCTCCTATGGCTACCATCTAGCTCCATCATCAGATCAGCTCCATGTTACCATTATACTGCATTGTCATCCAATTTACACATACTTGCAAAATTTCAGCTCAATCGGAAACCGGGAAGTGGGTCAAAATTGCGCCCTAAGGAGTCGGTTACAAACATACATACAAACAAACAAACAAACATACAGGTGAAGCTAATATAAAGCGTGTAATAAAACCACTTCACAAACTTTCTCATAATATTAGTAGGATAATGTATTAAATAGGAAATCTGTTCTAGGTTTGTAAGTCATTATAAGTGAGTGAGTGTTGTGCATGGAGCGCTCGGAAACGGACGTTTCACACGGCACTGTTCGATTTTTGTAATCGCGTAGCGCGCGGCTCTAGCCGCTGCCCGCTGTCGTCGCTATGGGTTCGCAACAACTCATAGCGAACGAGTTGTTGGCGTTTATTCAAAATACAATAGATCAATGCATCAGGCATCAATGTCAACGGCGAATACATCACTCACCTTCGGTTTGCCGACGATATCGTGGTCATGGCAAAATCGATGGAAGAACTCAGCACGATGCTCGAAGGCCTCAATCGAGTCTCTCGACGGGTAGGACTAAGAATGAACATGGACAAGACGAAAGTTATGTTTAATGTTCATGTTGTCCCTGCCCCCATTGTGGTCGAGAACTCGGTTCTTGAAGTTGTTGACGCATATGTATACCTAGGACAGACCGTCCAGCTAGGTAGGTCCAACTTCGAGAAGGAGGTCAATCGGCGAATCCAACTCGGATGGGCAGCGTTCGGGAAGCTCCGCAACATCTTTTCGTCCAAAATACCTCAGTGCCTCAAAACAAAAGTCTTTAATCAGTGTGTGTTGCCAGTGATGACATATGGATCCGAGACGTGGTGCTTCACTATGGGCCTGATGAATAGGCTCAGAGTCGCTCAGCGAGCTATGGAGAGGGCTATGCTTGGAGTTTCTCTACGGGATCGAATCAGAAACGAGGAGATCCGTAGAAGAACCGGGGTAACCGACATAGCCAAACGGATTAGCTCGTTGAAATGGCAATGGGCAGGCCATATAGCACGTAGAACAGATGGCCGTTGGGGGCCAAAAGTTCTGGAATGGAGACCACGGACTGGCAAGCGCAGCGTGGGACGTCCACCAACGAGATGGACGGACGATTTGGTGAAGGCCGCAGGTTCAGGGTGGATGCAAATCGCTTCCAATCGTAATGATTGGGCATCAATGAGGGAGGCCTATGTCCAGCAGTGGACGTCCTATGGCTGAAATGATGATGATGATGATGATGATGATTCAAAATGCTATCGACACCATGGATGAAGTCAGCGTCGTGGAGATCTGCAAGTCTAACTTCAAGGAGGACGAGATTTGCAGTGGCAAGGCGCTGCTCTTTCAGACGCTCGGCAAGACCGACCAGATGCCCTCCCGCCGAAGAGATGGAAGTGCAAAAAGTGTCCAGGACATTATAACGTTGTTCAAGGAGACCGACCCAGACGACGTGCCTGCTTTCGTGGCGAAGGAGCTGCACAAGCTGCCCCCCGTCACTTTCGACAATGTCGATGTCACCAGGCTGCTGAAGGACATTACGTTCCTGAAAACTAGTCTGGCCGACGTCCAGTCTAAGTTAGAGGTGTCAAGTAACATCATAAGTGAGCTGCGGGCCGAGGTAGTGTTGTTACGCAACACTGTTTCAGTAAGTAGGTCGCACGTGCCCTCTAACGTAGACGCATGCAGCGGAGTGCAAAGTGCATTCGTCGGTAGTTTGACGTCACCGGCTACCGTCATAACACCTGATGCCCCCCGCCCCGCCGCCGCCGCTTCTGTTCCTGTGGATACGTCGACTCCTCGTCGCGCGTACGCCGCTGTTGTCCAGAAGCCGAAGGTGAAGCAGAGTCGCTGTGAACCTGCTCACATAGATCCGCCACAGCCGATTTTGAAGAGGAACAGTCGCCATTGCGACAAGGATGGCTTCATCAAGGTGAACAGGAGGAAGAAGCCCGCTTGTCGCAATCAGTGCGGCACCGCCCTGACCGGACCGAACCATCTGCTGCGTCCCGCGACACCGGCGACGCAGCTGTACGTGTCCCGCCTGCATCACTCCACGAAGGTCACGGACATCGTGGAATATGTGCGTGTAAAGACCAAGCTCACCCTGAGGGTTGAGCGGTTGGAGTCCCGCCATGACGTGAATTTCAATTCATTTGTGGTGAAGGTTCCGACTGATCAACTGTCGACCTTCACAAGAGAGGAGTTTTGGCCGAAAGGTGTTGCTTACGCGCGGTTTCGTGGCCGGTTAAGTGACAGTGCAAAAGTGCCCACGTCACAGACTTCACGTGCTTGTAATTAGGTTGTTAATTAAGTGTAATATAAATATGTATGTTCGTCTTTAAGGTATTTTTATACGGGCCTATGCAGCCTGAAATAAAATTATTCTATTCTATTCTATTCTATTATAATTTTTTTCACATTCCCTTCATTATAATTATTGTGTTTAAAGTTTATAGAAAATCAAGCCTTTGGATTTTTAGGACAAGAGGCCTCTGTAAATCAAACGACAGGAATCCTACAAAATTTGTTGGGTTCTAAAGTTGTAAACGTAGAATAGGTATGTTTTATGTTCTACCGTATTAATATTTTCACTAAAACCTATATTTTACGAAGTCATAATACTGCGTAAGGCTCATTGGACATAAAAATCTCAATTTCTGAGATCGTTTCATAAATTTTAACGTAGAATAACATTTTTCTCCTTACGAGTCACGAATCAATACAGCTCGGAGGCAATTTTAAGTATCTTCCTTTCACAACGATCATAAAAAGTACATAAATTACTTTGTCGTAGAATGTTGGACTAGTTCGATGAAAAATAACAATAAACGGGACATCTGCCGATAGATACACATTGAAACATTTGTCTTCATATTCCATTAACTAGTCGTAGTAGTCGTGAAAACTTTGGAACATTGGCCACTTGCAATAATAAAACCTCGAATTGGAGTAAGCTATGCTAAGTTTCATCAAAATGCTTCTTCACTAAATGGAGATTTTATTACTAAGTTAAAAGTTTTTATTTTCTCTACTCAAAGTCTACAATAGATAAAGTGAAATAGAGTCACTTGGAATAAAGGCGGGTAGGTCGTGTGGCGGTAATATGTCAATAAGTGATGTCAAAGTAATTTTACTAATAAATTCTGGTTATAAGTCTCAAGTGTAATACTAAATGCGAGCGAAAATTGCGCAAGCTTGAAACAATATTGTATCTATCTAGTGATCTATCAAACACTAGCAATACCATTTTAGTTGGCTCTAGCAAAAGAAAATATGAATGTACTCCCGAAAGTTTTCCAATAATATTTGGTTCTAATCTCTCAATAACTGATTCTTCAAGTAATATCGACGGTACAATTGGATTATTGCTTCAGGAAACTTTCTGAAGCGTATTATACTTGAGCGGTCGTGCGACTTCTGACAATTTGATATTAATACGCGGTATGACGAATGGGGGGTTTCTTTTGGAATAATGATGAGATGTTATTGCGTTATTGTTATTATGAACAGAGTTTGTAGTATTCGGGTTACGTCATGGGTAAGATAAACTATCGTGGAGATTTTGACTATTATTGTTATATATATATATATATTTAGATTTTTTTTACAAGCTTTTATTTGATATTCAACGTTCGTGTATATATGAGTCGTGGTTTCTAAACTGGCAGACCATTTTTTTTCAACAGCATTCCGTATAATTGGTGATGATGCCATAATCTGGTAGTGAAATTCCGGGGTTGGTTGTCTCTGCAGAACGGAACTATTCAACAGTTAATGGCATCTGATGGAAACGTGGTATGGATATGCAGTTTGGAAAATTTAATTTATAACCATATTTAGGAAAACTTTTATACAATAATTGTGACGTTCGTAATTGAATTAAGACTGAAGGGCCAGTTCATTCCGAGACGCGACACCGCGAGTACGAGTACTTATTTATTGACACAGAAATATATCGAGATAGAAGGAAAATGCTCGGCAATTTGTAGCGAGACCGAGCCTGTAACATCTTGCGTAGGTACTTTGACGTCACGAGTGTAATTTAGTGATGGGAAACATAAGCCGCGCGAAATCAATTCAAAAGCATCGATCCACAGATCGATTAGGGAACCGATTCTTATGCACAGAGGAAATGATAATTATTTTCGACAGAGGAAATGAGAAAGGTCAGAATTTTAAATCGAAAAATATAAATGTAGGTAGGTACCTACCTAACCAATAAATTGCTTTACATTTGTCAATACCTACTATAGCCGCTGCAGTTATTCATCATCATCATCATCATTTCAGCCGTAGGACGTCCACTGATGGGCATAGACCTCCCTCATTGACGCCCAATCATTACGGTTGAAAGCAGCTTGCATCCACCCTGAACCTGCGGCCTTCACCGAATCGTCCGTCCATCTCGTTGGTGGACGTCCCACGCTGTGCTAGCCAGTCTGTGGTCTCCATTCGAGAATTTTTGGGCTCTAACGACCATATGTTCTGCATGCTATATGGCCTGCCCATTGCCATTTCAACGAGCTAATCCGTTTGGCTACGTCGGTGACCCCGGTTCTTCTACGGATCTCCTCTCTTCTGATTCGATCCCGCAGAGAAACTCTGAGCACAGTCCTCTCCATAGCTCGTTATTACCTACCTACCTATAATCGTGTAAAAACTACACACACACACACACACACACGCACATTTTTAAAAATAATATTTAGCCTTATGTAACTGTGTACCTTTTCATCATATGACATCATCACTACATCAATAGTCGGATAAGCTGTACTGATTACTCGTCGGTACTTTGATGGGCCAGTAAAGGTATCTTAGTGGAAATGTATAGAACAATTCTTGCTGTTTTTTGTAGATTCCTTTTTTTTTAATATGAGGATCATTCGGAAAACTAAAATAAAATTGCAATATAGAAGTAACCATAACCTGTTTGTTAATAATATTTGCTTTGCACTACGTACATTATATAGCTACATAATAATATAAAAACGTAATTATCATTTCCTCTGCTTTTAAAATCGATTTTAATCGAGTGAGAACTGCGATAGTGTACTTGTACATCACTATTCTTACTTTTGACAGAAAAAATGATAAACTGACCTTGGACGTGACTCGATAGTTTGAATAGCTTATTTTTACATTGCTCGTTTTGAACGCACGCCATGTCTGGCTCGTCAAATTAAAGCCGCAATGGAAAGCTAGCGTGGACACACTATCGCCCGCTACTGTTCTGATGAAAATAATAAAATAAATCGTTTTTTAATTAATAACAGATATTTTAGGACAAATAGTACTTACCAATGAAAGGAAATACCTCGACTAACAGCTCCAACTTTATCTGTAGTATTTGAACAGTTAATTACTGAACAACGAGTCATTTTATTTTTAAAACCTGACGTCGCACGCAGACCGCGGTCGGGAGCAGACTGAAGTTCGCGGCGAGCATTGGGGCTTATAAACTCCATTTGGCCAGTCAACGTACGTAAACTCTTTCCTTCTATCTCGATATATTTCTGTGTTTATTGATATGGAAAGCTCATGGTAAATTTCAAATGTAATTTCGCATATAAATTTTAAAAAACTCAGAGGTGCAAGCACGGCCTCGAACCCATGATCCCCTGCTTGAGAGGCGATAGGTCAAACCACTTGGAGGCCGCGGCATGGGAGTTTATTGGAGCACGGAATTCTGACATGAGTTTAGACGCGAAAGCACACGTGTACTACGTCGTTAAAAATGGAAGTATCTCAATGACGGAGTTTATGATTGGCCGAAACTTTTCCTGTCACAAGAAAGTTTATCTTTTGAAAGTTAAAAAGGGAATATGAAGTCACAAATGTTGTTCGTAAGAATATTCATTTACACAAAAAATATACGAGAATAAACAAAAAGGTCTGTAAAAAAGAAAACAAGAAAAAAACCATTATTTAAATCTATAAATAGATCGCTGCTATTAGGCACGGTGCCCATAAGGCCGGTTGCATTAACTCGTATGGCGATGCCGATAAGTTGATCGAGGAATAATTGAAATCAATCCTATCGTAACCTGTGGATCGGACCAGCTACTTTTCAAAAAAAATTGAGCTTCGGGCCCCACCAACCTAAGGGCCTCAACAGCAAAAGCTACGAATAGTTACGTTAATGACTGCCAAATATTGATGTTGCAGAATCTGTAATAACACTATCGATTATTGAATAAATAGACCGCTCTACCGTTACTCCTCGCAATGATAATCTATACATAATATGACTATGTACCTAGTATCATGTTATTATGTTAGCGAGCGCCGGCCAGCGATTCTGCTAAATACGCTCGGCTCTGCGATAGTGCCTCCTGACGATGTTTGTGAATTATATTTTTTTATTTTTCTTGTATTTAATTATATTCATGTTGTATTTTTTTGTTAGAGGGGGGCTACTGTGGTGACACAGGACTGCTTAGCTTGCGATATGGTTGTCACGTGCCTGCTTAGCCGTCCGGAGCGTTAGTAGTCTCTCGCCTACCACTATGCAATAACGCTATAGCAATAAATGGAATATGAAACGTAAAGATACCCCTACAACTACATGTTGAGCAAAGTGTACTTGCCATTAAATAGCCGACGCCATCTGCATCCACAGTCCCTTGTTCCCCTGGAGAGTATGAAGTGTAAACACATATTTTCAAAATAACAAATTGAAGAGACCTTACATCAAGAGCTGAAACAGGCCGGAAAAACTCGTAGCGTTAAAAAGGAAAGAAAGATCACGTCGTTTCTTTTTAGGAACGTTACACGAGATCGTCGCATGTAATGTGCCGGATAATCGTGATAAACAAGCGAAGGGCGTATGAGTGGCGCCAACATAATTATGCGTATAGCTAAACCTAAACGGCCAAACAAGGCTTCGCTTTTAAGGTTGTTTTTGTTTTTCTGGGTGGTAAATGTAAGTTGGGCGGCACAGGTCGGCGTAGCTTTCTTGTCACGTCATTGTTGGCTGGCCTGTCCTGTGTGGTTGGAGGGAATGCTTAGGAATATTTTATAAGTAATCCAAGTGTTTTATGTGTGGTCAGCGGTTAGTTTGGAAATGAAGCGTATTCATTCTGAAGTTTGTACAATTGCAAAATAATTATGTACACTGTATCTTAAAATTAATTCCAAATATTTCAGCAAACGGACGAGTTAGCTGGACTGAACACCGTGACTCGCCAATCACAACATTGGGGTAAACGGCTAAGGATAGAGAAGTGTTCTTGGATTTACATCGGAATACATCCATTCTTCGAGAATTTTGCTCTTGTGCACTCTAGGCGGCCAACAAAGATAAACTAGAGGCGTGGGTGTTTGTACAAGCTGGTGGAGATCTTAGGTTCGTGGTGTCACTGCGTAGTGATCAACCGCTCACCACAAGCCGCCCTGCTATGACTGACTGCACTGGTGGCACCAAAACATCAGCGGGTGATGGGGTCGTCACGCCATATTATTATTGTTTTATCGCTACCGTAGTTCTACAAAGTTAAACTGTTGATAGTATTGATACTATCCACAGACCGTTCTATACGATCGACGACACCGAAATAAAACTGTACTTAATAATTTATTCAAATTCAAATGATGCCGCTTCATACATTAATCACCTTATATAATGTTATGATAACCAAAGACAAGCATAGTTTAGTGAACATTAAATTAGTAAAGTTCGTACTAACCTATAGCTTGGTGCCGGTTATATTGGCGAAGTTTTCGCATTACGGCGCGTAAAGCATTCGGCTGCAAACTGTATTTTCTGGGTGATATTGCGGCCGCATCGTGAACGGTTTAGTTTTATTTATGACTAGCTTTTACTCGCGGCTTCGTTCGCGTAGACATTTTAATCTAGCAGTTTAATAAGTACTCCAACATTTTAGTAAAATTCCAAATTTTGATTTTCCTGATGGTCCCTATGGAAGATTTTGTGATATGCGCATTTTTTTAATTTTCTTGTCCTAATTTAATTTTCATGTTATCACGAATAAATGTTTTTTTTTCTTTAACCGCCTTCTTTTTTTTTTCTTTAAATTTAAATTGTGACCTTTATTTACGTTGTACGCAATTAAATAAATTCAAAATTCCATGTATCTAGATTTAACGGTTGAGATTCCAAGATTATATTGGCTTAAATTAAAATCTCGTAAGAATATCAGAGTAGAAAGTTGCATATGTACCTATTGTTCCTGGCATCCAGCTGTCTACCTACTAAGTTTCATTAAAATAAATCCAGCCGTTATAGCATGAATGATGTAGAGATACACGCACACAAAGAACTGAATTTTTCGGCCGAAACTAAATATGAACGAAACTATCGACCAATAAATAAATATATGATGGGACAAATTGACCTGGTATCAAACCCCGTTTTTTCGTGGTCCCATTATTTTGTTCCATTAATGGAACCACGGGGGAGAACTGTGTCTCGTCGTCCCATTAATATATCCGGTTGTAAAACTTTTCGTCCTGTATGTATATTTCCTGCATAGATAAACTTTTTCGAGTATGTCGTGAAATCTCTAAATCAACAGAAAGAAGACTAGAATTTATAAAGCGAGATGATGTCACATGAATTATCAACTGCAGCTGGTCCATGGATATTATCACGGTGGGGAATTATTTGGAAAAATTAAGATAACATTTTTGATAGACCCTTATTACATTTAGTTGCATTACCGTGTACCTAACTGTAATTTTTTGGTTGAATAAAGTTGATATTTTTGTTTTCTATATTTACATTTTTAGCAAACCACACATCTTAACTTTTATGGGACCACGAAAAAACGGGGGTATCGAAGTACACCAAGGTTATGTTATTGGTATACCCCGTTGTCATTTGGGCAGTTTGGTGGCTACCTAACATTATTAGTGATGTGTAATATAAACTATCTAAGTCTCGAAGTTGTAGCTATGTATGGGAACTTCAAAATGTATCTTAAAACTCAATTTTAAAATAATTTTTGACATTGCACATCACTAATGTTAGGTACTGTAGGGCTGACTAGCGCCCTGGAATGTAGTTTTTCCTATTTAAATAAAATAATAAAGGTAATTTTCAGTTGGAATTTATTCCAAGACTTGTGAAACATGACTGTACACATTCATATCTTATTTTTCCAAGCTGACATTCGATTGCTATTCTAAATTTGATTTTCAAATAATACCATAAAGCACTCGCTGCCAGCAACCGAATGCCCGCTTACAATACCTACCAAACTGCCCGCTTAGTAAAAATACCTACTCTAGTAGATAGAAACTAGAAACGTACTTAAATATATATGAAAAACCAAAAATTTGAGAACAAAGATTCGTATTTTTCATACATGTTATCTGACACGACCGGAGATCGAATCTGGTACTTCGAGCTTTATAGTCAGGTTAGTAACCACTCGGCTGTAATGGTTGTCGATCGGTAACTAATATAATAATTTATAATTGTTCCAATTGAAACGCAGATATTTCAAATTCTTATTCAAACATAAATCGGAAGCTTTCAAAATGATTATTCAAAAGGATAAAAACAAATCCTCCATCATGCCATTGTATCGGAATACCTTCAAACGAAGTTAATGTTAAGCTAACACATTTAAGAAACCCTTAAGCCTGGCTCATATTTTAAATCAAAATCCAAGAAATACCCGACGTGGGGGATTATGTGATAGCCTGTGGCCACAAAACAAGTGGTTACTGGTAATATTAATTATAAAATACGAAATAAAACATCATCTTTCTTCGATTCTACTTTATTGCAATGACTAAGATCAACATTGATAAGGTGCTTAAGTATCTAACCTTAATTCATGTGAAAAACATCAAAATGATCTACGAAAACTAGTTATTAAAATCTGATGACTAAGACTTGTGTTATGGGTACTAGGCAACGGATAAACATACTTATATAGATAAATACATACTTAAATACATATTAAACACCCAAGACCCGAGAACAAACATTCGTATTTTTCATACAAATATCTGCCCCGACGCGGGAATCGAACCCGGGACCTCAAGCTTCGTAGTCAGGTTCTCTAACCACTAGGCCATCTGGTCGTCATCTGGTGGTAATTATTATTGACATTGATTGTTATTATTTGTTATTATTAGATTAGTTGATTTTGCGTATTGAACATTATAATTACCGTAAAATATATATAAATTAATGAATAGTTATGCTGCATGTGTAGTCTAGATATTTGTATGCCTTATGGTAAGCATAGCGATACAAAACTTTATGTAACATCTGTAACACTTACCTATGTTAACAAATAAATGATTTGATTTGATTTGATAAGAACTTTATTTTTTTTTCTTACATTCTAACGCATGACTGTAGACACGTTAAAGGCTATAAAAAATAAATATAACTTGCAACAACAAAATTTTTTCACTTACGTATTTTTAATAGAAAACGTTAGGGTAGGCCTTCGTTTTGCAAAATCCGTCCTCATTGCTTGTTTACGTCATTAAAATAGTCTCTATACATACTTTCAGTTTTTTACGTAGAAGAGTTTGGACTGGGTGTTAATGAGTCCGTGAATCACGATTTATCTTTCAAGTTGCATTATTGCATTATACAATAGTACATTATGCACGTTCAACATATATTTCTCTAGTGTTTACAGTCAAAACTCGTAACAGGTCAAAACCACTTTAAACTGCAAAAATCAAGCAAAAGTGATTTTGACCGATGCCTTCAATTAGTGTTAATTAATGTTATAATACATAACAACAATAGTGTTATAAAACAATTTTAAGTTGTAATGTTTACGTGCACATGCACAAAGCATACTAAATTCTCAATTCAAATTGTCACAGATACTGTGTCGACGCTCACGCGGAGCTCCTTCTTTTATGTGCTTTTGGCCCTTCGGGCCGATGCAAACTTAATATAACCTAAATCTACCTATGCTTTTGCGGTCAAAAGTGGTTTTGATCGGTTATGAGTTTTGACTGTAACATATAAACTACTTAGTTGAACGTGCATGATGACATCATTCCTAATAAGCAAAAGCTCCTTGTCCCAAGATTCTGTTCTGTTTACGGAATTCCTGCCCTCTTTGCTACACTTCTCTTAGCGTATTCACTAGAATATTAGTTAGCTTAAGTGACAGAGACGTGCTATGTAGTTTCCAGCGTAAGTGACTGAGATGCCAATAGCGCAACGCTTAGTAAAGTGCAGGCATGTGACGATATAAATAAAGCAAAACACGCTCGTTTCCTAGCGCCTGCCTAAATCACAGCAGCGGAACAGAGGCGTGTGTCGGGTAAACCTTTGACAAGTAATATCCAAGAATGCGTAATCGTATTACGTCACTCGTGAGTGTGATGCTTGAAGATGGGTGTTCAAATGAACCCTCTGTTTTTCTTTGTTCAAAGTTCTCGTGTGATAGTAATAGGGTTGGCTGTTTTGAACGTAATCTGTGGAAGCCAGAAGAAAATGTTTTGTTAGGTGCGTCAAGGTAATTTTTGTACGGCATTTATGTAATTATGTCCCCGGAAAAACAAAATGCTTGTAAGGGTTTGCAAGAATATTTCTTAGAAAGACTTGTTGTTTTTTAACGAAACAGATATGGTAGGTGTATCTAGCATTAAACAAAGAATCCTTGATAGGTAGAACAGGATTAACGCCAAGATGTATAAATACATTGAAATTAAAGAAATATAAGTATTTTTTCGATTTAGTAAAAACATAAACCTAGTATTATAAATGCAAAAATTTGTTGTTTGACGCTAAAACGACTGAATAGATTTGGATGAAATGTGGTATGAAAATCTCTAGAATAATAAATAGGCTGTACTTTTTATCCAAATATCCTCACTGAATCGGGAAAAAATGTAGATAATCAGGCGTTAGTTTTAGAGATATCAAACTTTATTCATATCACGGGTATTTTTATCACCAAATAAAACCTTAAATTATAAATTAAATTTTAAACAAAAAAATATTAGTAACCAATTATGCAATATAGTAGGAGAAATATTTTTATCTGCTACTCCTTACTTTGTGCAAGTTTAAGACATACTTTATTCACCATAAAGTAGGTCTGGCGGTGAAGTCGGCAACAAAAATATTATTTTTATGACTTTGTATCAAGAATAAATTTATAAAACCTCCTCAAACTGTTGTCTTTGTAATAAAAAGTGGACAAGTGGGAGAAGACTTCTGATAAAGAATTGACTGATTGTGAGTCAAGCGTTTCTCATATACGTAGATCCATATCAATGAACGACAAATTTTAACATTGATACTTAAACTAGTGCTAAATTGCAAGCCAGCTGACTCAGCTGGCTTGCAATTTAGCACTAGTTTGAGAGTCTATATGACATGAATTTAGTTTTAATTTTCAACAAAACACGGGTGAAATACATGTATTTTAAATCAAAACTCGAAAAACACTACTTCGCAAAATATAGGTAAATACGTCGTCTCTCGTGCACATCTCTAGTTTTTCCTCTTTCCATTCACTCTGCCTCCCTTATTCTAACATCTCATTCACCTCATCACTCAATCCTAGACGAATGACAAAGTTTCATGCAAAGTTCCACGCTTTTCCACTTCCATATGAATCAACTTAATAATTATTATACCTATCACACAAAATATGACATCATTTAAATTATTTTGGTAATAAAATAAATAAATAAATATTAGGGGACAATCTTACACAAATCGACCAAACTAAGCAAAGCTTGTACTATGGGTACTAGACGACGATAAATATACTTATATAGATAAATAAATACTTAAATACATAGAAAACATCCATAACTCAGGAACAAATATTCGTGCCCATCACACAAATATGCCCTTACCGGGATTCGAACCCAGGACCTCTTGCTTCGTAGGCAGGGTCACTACCAACTAGGCTAAAGCGGTCGTTAAAGCGGTCGGTAACAATTAGGTCAAACCAAAAATTTTAGTAAAATTCAACCTCAAGCAGTCAGAAATATTTTTTTTTGTACAAAACTAGTAAGACCCACGGCAAATTTCAACTATTATAATTTGAAACTGTTTATCAATTAAGAAAAGAAAAAATTGCTTTGTCTATGTTTACTAGCTCTAAATTTTTTACGTTGGACCTTACGAGATTATACTGCGGAATCCTAAAATTTAAGATACAGTGAAAGAGGAAAAAACTAAATGGGACAGACGTGACTCAAATAAGCAAAATGAACTATAACACAAACAAAATTTACCAGTTTTTTGTTATATTCGTTCAGGGAATAGACAAAAACTTTTCTAACTATTTAAATTCTGCATCCACTGTAGCTATTCGAGGTAGAAAAGTGATGTTGACAAATCAAAGCATAGGTTTCTAGCAACAGCGAAGCTAGAAAAATAAAGTAAACCTAGTAGTGGTGGGCTAATTTTCTCGTAAGTAAACTGCTTCTTAATAACTTTACTTTCAAAACTAGATGAAAAAACCTCGCCTGTATAGTTTCCGTTCCCATGGAAATTCTGAGAAAATATATATTATCCTATGTTATCACTCTCGCAACTGAGACGAATCTAATGACACCTCACACTTCAAAATCCATTCAGCCGTTTAGGCTGCAGGACGTGCCAAAGAATGATACATACATACGCTCAAAAAACGTAACCCTCCTTCGACAGTCGGGTGAAAAGTTCCTTATTCTGACAGGAATCTTAGTTTCACTAAACAAAATGTAAAAACCACTTTGTATCAAATGATCAAAATACGCAAAGGATTTGACGCAAAAATTTTCAGCGAAAATTTCATATAACATTTTAAATTCAAATCCACGTCCGCATTTGTATAGGAGTGACCATTTTTTTCACTAAATAGGTAGGTAATCAAAAAAAAATTTTTTTTTGTTCAAAATCAAAGGCGTGGTCTCCTAGTGGTTATGACATATTGCCTCTCAAACAGAGGCAATAGGTCAAGGGGATAGGGGGTTTGACTCTGGGCTCGCACCTGTGAGTTGTTCGGAATTTATGTGCGAAATTACATTTGAAATTTATCATAGAGCTTTACGGGGAAGGAAGACATCGTGAGAAAACCTGCACCACCTGAGAAGAAATTCAATGGTGTCTGTGAAGTTCCTAATCCGCACTGGGCCTGCGTGGGAACTACGGCCCAAGCCCTTTCAGTCTGAGAGGAGGCCTGTGCCCTGCAGTGAGAATAGGCTGGGATGATGATGATTATTACTTTGATGTTAATTTGGTTTCCGGTTAGAACAAAAGCTTTTATTGAGATATTTTAAATAATTATGTATTTATAAAAAAAATAAATTACTACTATTTTTATATAAGAGGGAGCAAACGAGCATGCGAGTCACCTGTTGAAAAGCAAACACCGCCGCCCATCCCATGGACACCCACAAAACTATGGGTGTCACAGGTGCGTTGCCGGCCCTTTGAGTGATATTATAGAAAAAATTACTTTGTATTAACAAATAATGAATTGTGTATCAACTGCCAGATCGAATTGATTACGCGTGCGAAGCGTGGGAAAAGTAAAGGACGGTAGAAGTATTATAAAATGTCTGTTATCCATTGCTTAATTTTAACTTGCAGTTAATTCTTTTGGAGTAAATTTACAATGAAAATTCAGGCCAAGATTTTTTTCCAAGCCAAAAAATTGTATCGTAGATAATTATATTTTTTTTTATAAAATACCAAAGGTCCGGTGAATGTAAGCGACACAATGCCTTTAGATATTTGTCAAGGGTTAGGCATGAATGGTTGGTTATCAATTTATCATTATGTATTACCTCAAGCTTCTATCTCCTAGGGTGATTTTTCACATGTTACGGCGAAGACCGACATTATAAAATGTCTCCAATATTAAGAAAAAAATAAAGAATACTCTTATAAAATAAAAATATAACTATAATGTACCATTTTTTACATCTCAGAAACTTTAGGTATACATTATTTATTTTATGCTAACTATCAACGTAACATTTTGTTTTTTCTATAATCCTTTAATTTATTCAACTAATTATAAAATATTTCGTCGCCAAAAGGTTCACCTATTTTTATAGCACCCACCCTCGCTTAGTATGAAACTAATAAATTTTACGATCCCATCGAATCCCTTGATTACGTCACCCTGTCAAATTCATATCACACGTGCCATGGCCGTAACACGGCAAAGTGTCCCGTCAAATTAGTTACAACAATATTACGTAGGGTGTCCACGTCACACTGGGCCGATATTAAAAGTCCCATCTCAAGTGTGGGACTTGTTATTGCCCTTGCGGTCACGTCATCTGTCCTTCTGACCCATGTTATGTGGCGGGTGCAAAGGAATGTGTTCTTGCTTAACACTGGTCACTTACAACCTTTTTTACTGGTAAGACTGCAGAAGCTTGTGGCTTTTGCATAGCGGTTTGCAGCAAAATGACGTAAGTGATAGTATTAACAAGGATTCTCTTTGATGATATCACGCATACCGAGCCTACGAACATTGGTTATTAAGAGTATCAACAAGTGTTATTTTCGTTTATTAATTTGCGTAAGCTCATTAGGTGTGATTTGGAGTTTATTACAAGTGAATTGTTCATGAACATAAATACCTAATAATAATAGGTAAATACGCTGTTATAAGAAAAATGTCAAGGTGTGTTATAAATAAAATTAATTAAGGTGTCATGGATTGGGATGTTTCAAAATAATGCCAAACCATATTGGCGATCTCTAATTCAAATAGCCTCTGTCTCTAGTGCGTTAAAAAGATCCGAAGTAATTTTGGAGAAGTAATCAAATAACATTGTAAATCTTGCCGGATTCTTCTCAACAGGGGTTTTCCAAACCAGGGTAGATTATTTTGATTGACATGCGCAAGTGCTTGTTATAGCGTAAATTGACTAAAGAAATTTTGACTTTTAAAATTTGTGTCAAAAGAAATACACTCAGCTTTGACGAAGAAATTATACATAACTAGCTGTTGCCCGCGACTCCGTCTGCGAAGAATTGGGGCATAAAAATAGCCTATGACCTATTCTGAGAATTCCCAAAAATCGGTCCAGTCGTTTCGGAGGAGTTTGATAAACACGAGATTTTTATATATTAGATATTATTGCGGCAATCTTATTGTCCATAGAATTATTTTTTACTGTTTCACAACATTGTGCCATAGAATCATAGATATTATAAGACTTATTACTCCATTTGATTTTGAAATAAATCACAACAACATTATATTGCGGCTCGTGAACTGTAATCTCTTTACAATTTGTACTAGAGTAACAATTGACGACACGCAAATAAAGTGACATAAAAACAATTTTATTTTGCGGCTCCTAGACTATTGTACTGTACTATTTGCTAGGCGATGTTGTGGTTTTCAGTTCTAAATTAAATGAAGTGTGGAACAAAATGATATCATTTTCTTGTTATTCTTATCACTTAATTACGAATAAAATAATTTATTTTTAGGTAAGAGTATGTATGTAGGTACGTACTCATTATTGTACATAAAATAACAATAATATTATACACAAAGGCGAACTTTTAGTTTAATCGTTTAACAAACAGTCAGAACATAACTATTCTTATGACAAAAGATTTTCCAGCATTATTTATTGTAGTGAACATGAAAGGCACGGTAATAATAATAATAGAACCTAAAATTAGTTTTTTGATGCAGGCTGACATAAAAATAACTCCTTAACAAATAAAAAGTCTGGGTTAGATTTTCTGAGTTTCAATTTAGAATACATACTCATTGATTCAAAACATACCCGGGATATAATCAATCACAACGATAAAATACAAGAGACACGTCATACAAACGTAATACACGTATTACACATACACGTCATACAAGTCATACAAGAAACACGACGTATTTTTTCACCGTTTTTAACTCGATCTTTATATTTTTTCCTGAACTATTTTTAAAACATTGTACGGAGGTATAGAACCCTTCATTTGTACGAATCCGAATCCGAATTGACGGGTTTTTTATTTGAGCGCTTCACGTATTCTGGAGTAGAAATGGCATAAGAAACTGCCGAACTCATAAATAAGCTACAACCTTAAATATTTACGCAAAGCCACGTTTAAATAATTATGTATTGCTTAGAAGTTGTATGGCAAGCCGCCGTCTCCTTGACTCTTTAATTGAATAAAACCAAAATATACTGCGAAAGAGAGGCAGCTAATTACAAGTGAACTGTCGTTTTACTACATAGCTCGGTTGAACTGTTAACTTCATTTAATGAGCTCAGTCTATTTGAATACTTTGAAACACTTTGATAACTTAAGAGGGTTTATTTTAGGTAGCATTCAACTAACAGTTAACGACTCTGTTACAAAAGCTGGTTTGAAAATTGAACGGTTACTGCTTTTTATCAAAAAGATAAACTTCAAAAGGAATTCAAAAGGAATTTTCACTATTACGTCGTATTAATGTACGGTGGGCTGCAAAAGTGCATGGACATCTCGGGGCGATAATCGCGTGAGCGCGCGCGCACGCGCGGGTATGTAATAACATCAAACGATCAAACACTGTTCACGCGATTATCGCCCCGAGATGTCCATGCACTTTTGCAGCCCATCGTACGTCGATATCTTGGGATAAGTCACAATTTTTTTTTAAATAATTTTCATGCTGTTACTCTCTATAGCTTGGAAAACTGTTATGTAACAAACAATCAAATTATACAGGCAATCAATTGGATACCTATGTTTTTAAACTTATTATCAAACTTTTTTAACAAACTTTTTCACCGTGACCACAGAATATATAACAGTACTAACGTACAGAATGGACACGCTCCGCCCCGCACCGATTCGAGTTACCCCACCCCTCAAGGCGCAGATTGCCGGACACCGCCCGAATCCAGAAGAATGCGCGCGCGATGTATGTAGGCGTACGCGTGTACAGACGTCGTCGTGCTTATATAGATTCAAGAACGCGTATTTGTACGTCGTGTCCGCCGCGTGCCGTGACATTCTATTCTACAAGAATTTTAGACACACAAAATTATTTACTGAGATAAAGTTCCGTTGTGGCTTCCAAAGAGGCCGTATTGAAACATAACCCGATCTCTCTCATTACGATGGAAAAGTCTATGCATAGAAATGGGACGGCAATATTTCAGGCTGAAGAAAAATACATCACACTTATACTTTAGACTTTTAGGTATTTAAAAGAATGTAAACAAACGGGAGCTGTCAAAAATGACAGATTCAGAGGTAGTGAACCTTTATGACGAGAATAAAAATTAAAAATGTAGCTAGCACTAAACACTTATAATGATCTCATTTTATGTAAAAGCATGAAATCTGAATATTGTTGAATAATCAATAATTAATCACTGGTAAATAAAGTAATAAGTAGTAGTAGTAAGTAGTATTGCTAGTCTTTCATTAAATTTTTGTGTGGTATTTATATCCTATCTACTAATCATAACAATTACCTTATAATACTTTTTAAATAAAACGCAATACTTTTATTAATTATTTTATTCAGAATTAGGTGTGGGTCGTTAATAGTATTGTACTCGTTCACTTGTTAATAAATTGAAGAACTATTTCCCGGCTATCGCACTAATAACGTTCACCCCTATTCAGAATCACTCGATGATGACGATGATGACTCCCCCAAATTTATTACAAGTCTGTCTGTCAACTCGTCAATATGACTGTCTAACCCTTTCATTTTTTCTTCTTCTTTATCAATCAAAATACTTTTTCGGTTTCTTTTAGAATACTTGAACCCCAGTTTTTTTAACACTTTAAAAAATGTGGTCCTTGACAAATTTGGTAATCTGTCATCGTTGTTCACAGCTTCAAGCATCTTGCTTACAGTTGGCAATTCATTTGCAAAATAAAATTCATGCACTTTTCTTCGAATACCACCCAAGTCAATATCATCAAGGCTATTCACTAAGCTTGGTTTTGTCGCAGGTGGCGGTGGAGATAGAACACGACCATGGGTTTTGTATTCTTTGAGAACACTGTACACAGTAGGAATCGAGACACCCATGATTTCTGCCGTTTTTTAGGTTATGTCGGCTTTGGATGGATATCTATCTTTTGGCCACGTTTCTTCAACATATTTAAATATGTTCACAAGCACGTTCTTTTCCGATGATGTAAGATGTCCAGTCTTAGTCCGCTTCTTCTTCGGAGAAGGAAATGTAAGCAAGGAACTAGCCCGGCTAGTTCCCGGCTCGCCATCACCCATGTCTTCGTAAAATACACAACTCCGTAACAAAACAACAAAACAAACCAGTTCAACAAATAATTAACAGAAAACAACAAATTTAACAAAGAATAACAATAAATGAAATATTGAAAACACCACAAATATCGCACTCGCATCAGATGACAACAAGCAATGGCAAATGTCAAACCGACAAAGTTAAAAATCACGTAAGGTAGGTGTTGCTACATTAAATACGACACTTTCTATTTTAGTCGCATTACATTCTCATTAGATCAAACCTTGCGTTTTAAACCTCTGCAAGATTGGGTATTTTTTAGTGACAATTTACAATAAAAAAATTAAATATTCATTTGACATGATAAAAATATTTTTGTATTCGTAAATGTGTACATATTCAGTAAAATTTAGCGTAATTATACGTTATTAGAATTGAACGGACTGAAGTCGGTTGCTCAATTATTTTAAAATAATAAATATTCAGCAGAAACCAAACATTGTCTTAGAAATAACCTCTTTAATGGTTTGTTTACATTCTTTTAAATACCTAAAGGTCTAAAGCATAGTAAGCAGGATAGTAAGGGATTGTAACGTCTGTGTTTCTAGAACGTTACAATTCTTCCGTCGCCAAACTAGGATAAGCACGAATTTTCTAGAGAAGTCCCAAGTCTACCGCCGCATGCAACATGCTGACTGACCGTAATGCTACATTTAAATGCTTGCCAAGACTTGGCAAACGTCTACATGCGATATAACCGTAATACTACATTGTCAAGACTTGACAAACGTCTACAAGCTCCAAGCCTATTGTAAAATCGGGTGCCCAGAAATGAGAGAAAGGGTGGTGATTTTGGACGTTTACATTTCGAGGCCGATTGCAATGGAACAGAGACAAACACTGTCTCAAACCTTATTTATATTGATGTACGATACTAGCGCCACCACACGTTGTGTGTAAATTTGGGCATCGATGGAGGCATCGATCGTTATCCTTAATTAGCAAGACATCTAGTTCGGAAAATGTACTGGGGCTAAATTAAGGAACGGTCCTTCACGAGTTTGGTAGCGGTAATTCAATCGTTTGGGTTGGGTTTGGTTTGAACTGCTATTCAGGTTCGCCAAAAATCACTGGTTTGGTTGATGTTTGGGCTGAGTTTGGGATGAGCCTTTCCACCACGTGACAGGCATTGCCAAGTGTGGGACCGCTTGGTAAGCCGAAATTTATGTAAAATGGATTTCTTTTAATAAACAAAATTTATTATTATTATTATTTATTTGTTTATTTATTTAATCATTTATTTACAAAGCCAATTAACAGAAAAATAAGGCTCATCCCAAGCTCAACCCAATCCTATTCTCTCCCAAACTATTGAATTACCACTCGCAAACCGTGTTGGGCATTTTCTGAATTTAGCCCCTGTAGATGGCGCTGTATTGAACACCTATACAAACGCTTGAATACAATTTCCACGCAAGGAAATGCGTTATTGTTCCTTTGATTTGTGTTTGAAAACCGACACAGGCCCGGATCGGCGACAAGCGATTGCAAGCTTACGCTAGCCAAGCCTAACACCCCTGATCACACGTTTGTGCTTGTGAAAGGTTGTCGAAGCTTGGTAAACGTGTAAATGTAGTATTACAGTGTAAAGAGCACGATCATCGGCCGTATCCGACGAGCGACAGCTGCAACTGCGTAATTATGGCCACCGCAGTAGGCGGACAAACTAATGTGAAGACGACGTTCTTGTTGGCCGCAGTATCAAGCAAAAAGTAAGCCAAGTAGTGTCATTGGCTCATTAGACTACATCTTTTACCGTCAAGCGTAATTGTAATCGAACGTAAATTATAAATAAAAAAACTTATAAGTAATAGGGATGTTGAACCCACCCACCAATCATTTTTATGAGCTGTCAAAACACAATTCTCCCATAGATTTTGAATGGCAATAGCAACTTATGCCGTCACTCATTCGCCAACTCAATCAACTAACTACTTATTTGTTTTAAAGCAACAAAAAAGCTAATTTTGCAGTTGATCGAAAATTAATCTGGTTTTCAGGGCTAAAATAGAGCGTTTTTTACTGGAGTCGTGTCTTTGCATTATTTCTTAAAGGCGTCACATCCCTATTAGAAAAAACACTTTCTAAAAAATGCAAATGTCAGGGATAGAATGAAAACAAACATGAGATAAATACCCCCAGGTGTTCGACACCTTAATTACAATAATAGACACACAGCTTGTCGCCTTTATTGCTACGACTTAGTTGAGGTACTTACAAAAGAAAGACATCCAAAATGACGTTTGATTTTTAGAGATCCCTAAGAGTAGAAACGGGACCCTATTACTGAGACTCCGCTGTCCGTTTGTCTGTCTGTCTGTCTGTCTGTCACCAGGCTATATCTCACAAACCGTGATAGCTAGCCAATTGAAAAATTCACAGATGATGGTATTTCGGTTGCCGCTAATAAGAACAAATACTAAAAATAAAATGATGTTAAAAATTAAAGGGGATTGGTACAACAACAAATAATAAAACTATAATTATATTAAATTATATTAAATATCAATGGGGGTCCTGAATAACGAATTATAAAATGATCTCACACCGCGTAAATTTTACTTAGAAGCTGGGTTCTACTAACACTGGATTTTTATAGTTACGGCTGTTTACGGCGTATGTTTTGACATACCTAAAAATTTGTACGGAACCCTCGATGCGCGAGTCCAACTCGCACTTGGCCGGTTTTAATGTTTAATTGATATTGAACCTCAGGGTACTAAAGGAATATCGTGGTCGACTATACATTGAACGAACCCTAAAAAGAGTGCATTATATCAAATTTCAAAAGCTAACATGAACGAACCGTTTAGAGCCGAGGATTAAGCGACAAGCGACACTGAGAGCCTTTGACACTCGACGTACAGTAATTGAATGTACGTCCGAAGCAGACGAAATATATGGGTAAGTAATGCTTCAAGCTTCTAGTGCAGGCTGTGCAGTTAAGAAAATGGAGTCACGTATAGGTAACGCCGCCAGAGTTGAGGCCACGCACACAACCAGATCTCATGTAATGACAGCGGGATTTTGACGTTGTGTTGTCGTTAAACGTCAACACAACGTCAAAATCTCGCTGTCATTACATGAGTTGTGGTTGTGTGCGTGGCCTCAACTCTGGTGGCGTTACCTATACCAAGGGGAATAGGCTAGTTTCCTAAAAAAATCTAATTAGTTCGTCATTTAAATTATCAAAAAATATTGGACACGTATTTTTTCTTTTGTCAATTGAACAAAAAATGACGGAGATATTGTATGTTGAAGTTCCGCGTGACGTCACGATTCGCTACACTTTTTAGCGAACCGTGACGTCACGAGACCCCACTCCCGAACTTTGTCGCGCTTTATCTTTGTCGTTTTTTGTTCAATTGACAAAATAAAAAAAAACGTGTTCAATATTTTTTGATAATTTAAATGTCGGACTAATTATAATAGTGTTTTTTTTACCCAGGACACTACCCTATTGCTGCATCCGCATCCAATGCGTTCCCGCCACCTTAACCAGGTCGTTGGTCCATTTTGTTGAAGGCCTATGTAGGTACACTGCGTCTTTTGGTCCGCGGACGCCACTCGAGAACCTTTATTCGCCCCCATCGGCCGTCAGTTCTACGAGCGATGTGCCCTGGCCACTGCCACATAAGTTTAGCGATCTTCGAGCTATGTCCGTGACTTTAGTTCTTACGCAGATTTCATCATTTCTAATGCGATCCCGCAGAGAAACTTCCAGCATAGCCCTCTCCATCGCCCTCTGAGTGACTTTGAGCTTTCTTATGAGGCTCATCGTTAGCAAATTCAAATCAAATTCATTTGGTTGCATTTAGGTAAAATGTGTGACAAAATTGGTATCCGTATGAATGACGTTGCTCAAAGGGCAAAGGCAGCTAAAGGCAGGAGAAGATTTTTGTCAAAGCTGAAAAGAGAGCGGCATTTTGTGCCTTGTATTTAAATCTTGTTCAAATATTCGACAAATTTGAACAGTTGCCTTATCATAGTAAAGCAAAATGAAAGTATAGTTAAAATGCCTCTCAGTCTTTAGTAATAAGTACTTAAAACCAGCTTTATGCCGCGGCTTTGTCCGTGTTATAAATCCATGAAAAAATCGCTCGAAAAATGACATCTATGAATTGCAGATGAAGTTAACACGTCATATAGAAAGCCGACGCACTTCAACGTTCATGTATTCAGAACACCCTCTATTATTATTTAAATTAAGAATATTATATACTATGGGAACTCATTACCGGAATATTTAAGTATCCTGTCGCAATTCAGAGTTTTGTTCACATACACACCAAATTTCATCTACATCCGTTGCATGATTGACTAACAAAACATTCAATCATCTAAAGATCCCAACATCCAAATATCTTCACAGTTTTTCTCATTTTGTAACATTAGTTGGAAACTATTTTATTTTTAGTTCAAATATATAGACAGCACTTACCAATATATTATACTCCTCTTATTTGAAACAAGATTATCACTACCATGAAAAAAGCTCATATCTCAAAATCTACAATCTTACTTAGTGAACTTTATCCAATAGGTACGCTTCAAGGTTCAGTTTAGTTTACAGATTGATTTTAGATAAGATTTTTTCAAAGTAGTGACGATACATACCCGTTATAGCAAAATATATGTTTTCACTTCTCATGCTCTGAAAATGTTACTTTAGTCTCTGCATATCGAGACTAAAGCTCTTTTTTGATCTCTAGGGATTAAAGTATTTTTTTTTTAATTTACTTTGGAAACCCCTAAACTGCCAATCACGGTGTTTGTGGATGTAGGATTATTGCCATTTTCAGTGACTGGGCATAGACAATTTTAAAGCTTTCGACTGACCGCAGCGCGCTGCGGACGTTCCGAAGCGCTTCGTAGCGTCCGCTCCGTAGCGCCCTGCACTTCGGTCTGTGGAAGCCTTTAGCTGTGCCTTTAGTGCGTGGAAATACCTAACCTCAAAATGACAACTGTATAAAAATATTTAAAAAAATAATAATTTCGTGAAACACCATGAATAATTAAGAATATTAATCTATTTAATTATATTAAAGATGAATTCATTTTATTATGCATACTTAGTCCAATTAGCTATGAAATAATTTTCAAGTTTGAATCTGTTGGCTAAATATGCAAACATTTAAAGCGTCACTCAACTAAAAAAAACCGCGGAACTAATTTAAATTTCTATTTGAATTCTGAACAGACGTCCATTGCTCGTATTGAGCGTACGTTTTATAAAAGTAATATTGTATATTAGTATACCTAAAACATCGTTTTTTTCCTCGCATTCAAAGTGAAAAGTAGAGTGTTTAACGCGTGACTAAACTGCCATAATGACACGCGAATTATAGCCACCCTCGCTCTGCTCGGGCGGCTAAATATCTTGTGTCATTATGGCTTGTTTTAGTCCCTTGTTGAACAATCTACTATTTGTTTGTCGACAAAAGCAAATACAACATATTTGAGAAACAAAAATGTTTTTCTTTAAATGACTGCTTATTATTTTCCATCTCCAAATGTAATTAATGATACCGCCCCTCCAAATTATACGGGAGTTATATTATAAATTCATAATTATAGTTCATTACAACGTTAGGGTAATAAAGATTTCCTTATAAGGATTAAGAGGCAGGTGGGCCTGGATTTACGTGTTTTAATTAATAAATAATACAATAACTGCTTGTCTCGACTTTGGGATATTATAAGTAATTATTGCTAATTAATGATAATTAGGCACACTAATTTTCGTAAAGATTTTTTAAAATGCTTTTTAAAATTTCTTCTTATTTCTTATATATTTATGTAAATTGAACTGTGTAGCACGCGGCACCAGAACTGATGAGGCACTTCACACACGCAATTGAATTCTTCACACGGACAATAGGGTTTTCTCTCAATATTTTCCTTCACTGTAAAAGCTCATAGTAAATTTTAAATGTAATTTTGAGCATAAATTCCAAAAAACTCAAAAAGTACGAGCCCGGACTCGAACGCGCGACCCCCTGCTTGAGAGGCCACATTTCAAACCACTAGGCTACCACGACTTCTACTCGACTAAAATTTAACTTTACGTAATAAAAGGGCTGTAAGTGCCCTAGTCTATTTTACCCCTTAAGAGGACTACATAATGTATACGAAAACCAAGTCCATCATAGAAAATAAGATGCAAAACTTTAAGTTTCATTAGATCTACATTGAAAAGGCTTTCAAGCCATTAATAATTCCTCTCCTACGGGAAACATTTAATATTCCGAGTTCATTAACAAACTAATCTCAATTTCAAAGCTAGCCTAGCTTTCACTTAGACGCAATTAAAAAAAATGACAGTAAATTACGTGTCAATAGATAGAAAACTTGAAAAAATACTCCATCATCGTCATCATGATCATTTCATCCGTAGGAAGTCCACTGGTGGCATCACGGTGGCATAGAGCTCCCTCATAACATAAGTATCCAATAAATAATTTATTTACACATATTCTATACATTATAGACAGAAAAATACATAAAAAATATATTTCCTATTATCGCACCCATCTCAAGTGGCTCCCCATCCGTTTTCGCCGTAATACTCACATTCTTTCTCTTTTATACAGCATACTCTTTAATCCTGCAACTCCTCAATATCTTCAAGAGCGTTTTATGTTCATGTCCTCTATTCGCTCTGCACAAAATTTTCTTCTTACCGTTCCTCCTTCTTCCTCCAAATTCTATCATAACTCCTTTACTATGACCGCCATTCGTCTTTGGAATTCTCTTCCTTTGGCGTTAAGGCAAGCGAAATCCCTTCCCATTTAACGACCGCTTAGCCTAGTTGGTAGTGACCCTGCCTACGAAGCAAGAGGTCCTGGGTTCAAATCCCGGTAAGGGCATTTATTTGTGTGATGAGCACGAATATTTGTTCCTGAGTTATGGATGTTTTCTATGTATTTAAGTATTTATTTATCTATATAAGTATGTTTATCGTCGTCTAGTACCCATAGTACAAGCTTTGCTTAATTTGGGACTAGATCGATTTGTGTAAGATTGTCCCCTAATATTTATTTATTTATTTATTTATTTTTAAAAACCTTCTAAAGGCTCATTATTTGTCACTAACATAATACACACTTCTTTATTGTATTGAACACTTCTTTGTTCTTTTTGTTTTTTGTTTATATTGTTTCTTTAATTTCCTTTTTAAATCCTTTTCTCACATGCGGCCTTTTGACATTTTCCATTGATATTTTGTATTAAGTATATGTAGTGTATATGTATTATATTGAATATATGTGTTTATTTATAAAATTTATATTATATGTGTATTGATTTTATTGTTTATTGTCTATTAATACTAAGTTTCTCTTGTCTGTTATTTCTGCCACCTACATTAGTCTGTTGATATTTATTAATTTCTGAATAATTGGTTGTCTGGAAGAGATCGCTTTTTAGCGATAAGACCGCCTATTGTCCACCTGAATTTTTTATTTTTGTAATGTTACTGTACTGTTTTTGGTGATCAATAAATAATATTTGTATTGTATTGTATTGTAAAAAAGCAATAACAAATAAAAATGGAAAACTAATAAATTAATTAACTATGAAAAAATTGTCAAGTTAGTTTGTCAGTCGGAGTGTGGTAGGGCAGCACCATCATCGAAGTCAAACAGCTTTGCTGCTGGCTTCCATTTGTGACGGGTGCCTCGAATGCACATGCTAGTCGCTCTAAATATGGAAGTTATTATTCGCGCTCTCAGCCAGCCCAAGACGCAAGACAAAGATCGGTCCCAGCGAGATTCAAGTGCTTCCCCGAGGTGTTTCACAAAGGTAGCCATTTGTGGTGCAAAGAATTCATCCACGGAGGTGACAAGGGATGTAAAAGTGGCATGACGCAGCTCGCAGGCATGGACATATTTTTGTTTTGCTTAAGGACTTTAAGGTCGCGATTGAGCGATTGAGTTTGTTTCAGTTCCAAACATAATTACCAAACAATTTACAAAAAGTTGAAAACCCGACGACGCACATGGGAGCGGAACGCCCATAGGTACGTTAAGAAAATACAAGGGCGTAGATAGGAAAAGGGTGAATAACAAATTGCCACACAGCGCCGGCTTTGCAGTAAATGTTTAATTTAGCCCGGTAAAGACGTTTATCCGGGCCAACAATGACAAAGCGCACGTCACTATACGTGACGAAATTGGAGCCTCCCTTGATATCCGGGCAAGGGCATGCTTATGTGAAGATGGCGCATAAAAGCATAGTGAACTTTAGAAATTGATTTTAGTACATTAAACTACCTAGGGCAGTAAAATAAGAGGTCTTTAATAACGACATTTTTGTCATAGATGTTAAAAGCGACGTCGATAAACTTGCGATTGAGTCTTCGAAAAGTTCCGTTCTTTATAATTCAACCTTTTCGAAATAGTTATGGTTCCATCTATCGCTTACACATATTTTCAATGTGCCACTACATGGATCTAATCTAACCTAACTTGTCTTTCTTACCAGTTGGATTTAACCAACGACTAACTCTTTTCTTAAATAGTAAATTAACCGTTGTTGCCTAGGGCATTTTGAAAGTGAAGGGAACCCTATTTTGACGGGCCAAACTTTTCTCTCCGTCTTTCTCCTCGACGAGAAATACTGTACCGAAATACACACACACAAAGAAACACATAATTTATTTATTTATTTATTTATTTGGTTCACCAACAATTGTTTACACTAGTAATGGCAATAAATACATTCACTTAGCTTATACGGGCAAAGTGTAACAATCACTTACAGGTAAACACAGCATGCAATTAAATAGAGAAAAAAAAATATAAATATAGTTATTAACTGTGACTAGCTTACAAGTTTAGTTCTCATCACTTTTTCACTAACTCAAGCTTATATGAGGTTAACTACACTTACTAGGCTCCTATGTACACCTATTTTAAATTTGCGTATCGAATCAAAGTGTATATCCGTATTGTGGCTACAACTATTCAAAGTCTTGCACAATCTCGGGATGAGTGAATTGCTGCCGAGGACTGTGCGCCTGAGCGGAGCACAGAGCGAGGTGATAGGCTTGCGGGGCATTCGGGATGGAGCCCGGAATGACACAAGGGATAATAGCTGTGGACAATCTATGTCGTTTCGCAAAACCTTGTACAGAAACACCGCGTCCGCAATATTTCTACGCAAAGCTAGCGACTCCAACCCATAGTGCTGCAACCTTTGTTTGTAAGAAGTTACTTTTCTTGCATTACCCTCCGAAAAAGTTAAATGTCTTAAAAATCGCTTCTGTACTCGCTCCAGTCGCAGTGAATGCGTAGCGTAGTGCGGACGCCACACCACACTACAGTACTCGACGATACTTCTGACAAGGCTATAATATAATATAATTAAAGAGATTATCTGATTTAAATAACTAAATAACTCTTTCGCATAAGTATCACCACAACGAATAGTTGCTTTCGTTCTTCTACATTTTCCTAACGTTGTCAGCTGAGAGGGTGAAAATGTATTTATCTAGGCTATTATAGACTTGCATTTGATCATAATCGCACCTAATAGTAAGCAAAAACAAAAGACAACTGAAACATTAGGATAAAAACCAAACGTCTAGTTCAGATCAGCCTGCGGAAGAAGGAAACTTGTGAATATACTCATGCAAATTCCTGCTAGCTTTCCTAGGTGCACTAAATAAAATTCCCAAGAACGCAAAATTATGTTGCAAGCAATGAAAACGCTAATGCAAAACACTAGAGCTTTCCTTACATGGTACACAAAGTCGACACCAAAGTGAATTGACTGTGCAATAGTGCTGTGTCAAGTCTGCCGCAAATAAAGCGGAGCCGTGATTATTTACGTAGCTACACGTGCTGCGCAGGTTTTGGCACTGACGCATAGACGCACCATTTATAATGTAAGCTAAAATATCTCCAGTTAAGGATTCGTCATCCGTCTGACAGCGACTTGCTGTATATGTAAACTCAGTGCCATTACTAATTTTTTCGGCCTATTTTTTCTAGTCACAGCTTGTACCACTCTAGCTAACTGCCAAAATATGACTATGCGCAATTGATGACTCAGCAAGTAATGTTTGTGTTGTTTCCACGACCGAGACACTTAACCCAAGCAAAACACCGTTATGATGTAGAAAAACGGGTGTGTTTTACAATACTGAAGTACGAAAGACCGAATGTATTAAAACATCGAATGGGTCAAAAGACCGACACGATTTTTTTCTGAAACCGTACTTTTCAGAATTTATTAAAACGGCATCATACAGAACCCATTAGGTTAGGTTAGGTTTGTTTTATAACAATCTTAAAAAGTTAACGGTTTCAGAAGAAAATCGTGTCGGTCTTTTGACCCATTCGATGTTTTAATACATTCGGTCTATCGTACTTTGGTATTGTACATACCCAGAAAAACGTATGGCTCGTTTTACGTATTTTATTAATTTCAATGTATAAAAATAATCCCATTAATGTTACTAAGCAAATAATAAATGGAAAAAAACTGTGAGTGTATTTTTTCACACTAAAACAGTTGGAAGACGAAAGTTTGTATGTAGATACATAACTGGCTCTTAGAATAACACAAGGCTCCTTTTTTCTAATTGGCTTGATCTAGAAACATGAAAATTTTCACGATCAATATAATATTTTGGGAACTCCCATGAAACTCCAATTTTAGTTTAGAAAGAAAGGAGAAAGAAAATAAACTTTATCCCCAATTATTAAAAAAAGAAATTAAAAAGTTAACAGCGTATAAGTTTGGTATCTTAAACACTAACAACATCTGCATTTCTAAAATGCCGAAAACCGTGGATAAGTGTTACACTCAGCATGGTATCAGTTTAACTTCCAAATTTAATGTTCCATGCGAGGGAAGTCGCAGTAAAAGGATATTTACACATTACAACTCTGAATACGACTTTGTCTCTCGGTGTCAAGACCATTGGTCCGTGGGTTCATAGCGCTTTGAGGTTTCTAAAAAAATAACAAAGAGGCTAGTTGACGTAAAAGAAGACCGAAAAGCTGACATCTTCCTCGGACAAAGAATTAGCTTAGATATTCAAAGAGGAAACTTTGCCAGTATCTTTGGAACCATGCATAAAGGGTGCTTTTTATGTTTTTAGCTAAGCTTGGTTGGTTTTTAACTAAATGAAATGGTTATGTTTTCTATTTCAATGAAAACTTATACCAACAATTCAAACAAAAAACGTCGGTTTAGGGACGATACTTTAACGTGACAACGTTATAACAAAACATTCAAAAAACAAAAATGAATCCAGGCGGTCACCCATCCAAGTACTGACCGCGAACGACGTTGCTTAACCTCGGTGATCAGACGAGAACCGGTGTTTTGTCAAATCTTGAAAACGATGCATCCTACGGCAAAATAAATTAAATTTTCATCCCCCCTTCAATACACCCGCACCCCCCCTCAACCCCCCCCCCATTAAAAATTACCCGAGCGCTAGTACTAAAATTGTACATCCTGGCGCGCGCTGCTCTCTTGTACATCCTGGTGTTCACTGCCCTATACGAGACATGTACGTTCATACGTGTACGTTACATTGCGTCATCCTTTTTCGTGCATGCAGCCGGCGTTCATCGTTTTATTAGACGTTGACACATCAAAAATTAATAACTGACAAAACTGTTATTAATGGTCAAATCTAAAAATATGTATAACCTACGCAATATGGAAACACTTTATATCGCTATTCACCTAACATATTATTTCTATACAATTCACAATAAATCTTTTGCTTTGGCTCATCAAAAGGCGTGAGGGTAGTCCGAATCGAATTTCCGGCTCCTCATTCAGGGGCTAGGCCTACGGAAGTTATCTAAAATGTGTTTGTGCTAGATTTGGAAAAATGTGAACTGTTTTACAAAACAGGAAAGTTCATGTATTTAATACAGTAGGTACTTTGTTGTTCTTATTTCTTAGTGTTAGGTACAGCTTGGTACAGCTTAGATGGACAAGCATATCTTTTCTAGTAGTGGTTTAGTTTAGTAGCCTGAAAGAGGGAAACGAATAACCAATCTGGATGGAAAATTACAAATTTTAAAAACCCCCGACGCAATTTGGTCTTGAAAATAAAGTAAATGCCCATTCTGCGTCTAAGATCCCTTCCGCAGCTAACAAAAGAGCTGATAACTGAACCGATTTTGATGAAGTTCTAAGAACCATCGCCAAGAAACCTGCTTTCAAATAAAAAAAACCGCATCCGAATCGGTTCACCCGTTTAAGAGCTATGATGCCACAGACAGACACACATACAGACAGACAGACACACACAAATTCACATTGTGATACAGTTTTGTGTGTGTGTGTGTGTGTGTGTGTGTGTGTGTGTGTGTGTGTGTGTGTGTGTGTGTGCGTGCGTGTGTGTGTGTGTGTGTGTGTGTGTGTGTGTGTGTGTGTGTGTGTGTGTGTGTGTGTGTGTGTGTGTGTGTGTGTGTGTGTGTGTGTGTGTGTGTGTGTGTGTGTGTGTGTGTGTGTGTGTGTGTGTGTGTGTGTGTGTGTGTGAGAGAGACCTCCGTGTCATGAACGTGTACATTTTAGAAAAGTATGCGTTAATTAAAATTGTACTTTTTTGGAAAGATATGGGGCAAGTGCATAATAAAGAAAAATAAATATCACGGGACAATTCACACCAATTGATCTAGTACCAAACTAAGCAAAGCTTGTACTATGGGTATTGGACAACGGATAAACATACTTATATAGATAAGTACATACTTAAATACATATTTAACACCCAAGACTCGAGAACAAACATTCCTATTTTTCATAAAAAATATCTGTCCCGACGTGGGAATCGAACTCGGAACCTCAAGCTTTGTAGTCAGGTTTTCTAACCACTACTAGGCCATTTGGTCGTCAAAAATCATCAAGTCAAAAGTATTTTTTTTTATAAAAAATAGGCTTACGTTTGGCCTCAATCTCGCTTGATGGAAGGCGAGGTTGAGGCCTAAGAATATAAAATGTGTATTTTGAGAAAATGCCTCTAAGTGAACTGTACCTATTAAGTGAAGATTGTGCAGCGTGATTTATGTTCTTTGAATTTAAATGTATTTGTATGTATGTATTTGTGAATACCGCTATATTAAAAACTACACTGTAAGTTTTACAGCCTTATTTTCCTTTTCACAACAATTTTGGAATTCCAATCGTTGTGCAACTCTTTAGGGGAGGTTTTTGTCTTACAGTGAAATTTTTTTTGGCCAATATTATGATGATATTTCTATTCCTTTATTATCAGGTTTCTCCTCTCAACCGTCTCAAGACATTATTTTTATTACAAAAAATAACAGCCAAGAGACTAAATGAAGAGAACGTACTTAACATGGCATGTTTTATTCATGCCCCTAATTATCAAACATTTAAGTTAAACAATTCAACAATACCCCAAATTTCCGCGCAAGACGAATGAACGGGAAAAAGCGAAAGTAAATGAAAAAGACATTAAAAACCAACTACGACGCTTGATTATACTCCCTCCTGAATTCGTTTAAATTAAGTCGCTTTGTCACAGGTGCTGAATTTAAAAGTACGGGAAAGTATCAAGCTTCTAACTTCTTAAGGTTGTCCTTGAAATGAATATAGACGGTTGCTGAAAAAATATGCCTTTTTCTAGTTTCGTCCAATTTGAAGGCAATATTTGTTTGCTAAATGGAAATCGGCCCTTTTTCTTTTTCTCTAACTCAAAAGTCAAATGAAGTTTATTTCTCTGAGACACTTTGTGTCCTTGCTTTTATTGTTGTAAAAATAATCGAGGATAAAATTTTATTAATGATGCGTGGTAAACCAATTTAAAAGGGTCTTAATTTATGACGTCCAAGTTAACCTTTTACATTGACTTGTGAACTCAATTATTTATTTCATAAGATATTATGAAAAATAAAATTAAAAAAATAAGATGTTGTCAAAATTAAGTTAAATGAGTTTTTTGGAATCCAATCCAATCGTAAACCAAACCGTCGTTAGTTTTTCTAAAGGAAATATACCTACGTGTAAATAAAACGAAATTGTGTGTTTAATCGTGATAGAAGGCCTGTTCTCAGCAGCAGTTTTTAGCTAAAATTTTGGTTGCGATTCAAGAGATTTAAGAGAGAATGTCCTGTGGCAGTAAGAGGGATAGATCAGCAAGCCTATTAAAATAACAACTTCTATCTAATTAGTTCAATTCAGTGAAATAATTATATAGTTCGATACTCGCGTTTTTTTCCTGCGTAAATAAGTCTCTATCTCTCTTTTACACTCTCTCTCACTCTCTCGCTCTCTCTCTTTCGCTTTTTTCACTTTCACTTTATTTCTCTATCAAAGAGACACGAGAGACTAACTTGAACTACATTTAATATTACGAGAACAACGAAAATTGATCGTATTCTCTTGTCTTGTGTGTGACACAAGTATGTTTGTTTGACTGTTTAAACGTTTCACGAGAACTTTGCAGACGGATACCTGAAAATAAACGGTTTGCTGTGTAATATAGTACAACGCGTAATGTAATTAGAGAAAAGCAATTTCCGCCTAATAAGCAAATTGTGCAAATTAACCCCAGGCAGAAGCATTAATATTGCAAATTCATTATGAAAATGTAGGTATATGAAGTCGAAACTTACAATGATAATAATTAGTTCAGAGTAAACGTATTTTTCACGACACTGCTCGAAAATGTGGCCATAGATAACCTAAATCCAGTACACAAAACTGCCTATATATATGTACATTTAACAGCTGACTCATTTATGGCGCGCAAACACGACAACAATGTTACACTAATCGAAAACAGGACGTATCAGTATATTGTATTTCATAATACGATACGACTTTTAGAAAGATAATTTCTGAATTTCATTCCTGGCGTGCTGAAACGACACTATTGGACCAATCAAAAGTAATCGTCTGCTGCATGTGATGGATGGATGGATGGACGGACGAACGAACGGACGGACGGACGGCCGGACTGGATGGACGGATGGACGGATGAACGGACGGACGGACTGGATAGACGGGATGGACGGGATGGACGAATGGACGGATGGACGGGATGGACTGGATGGACGGGATGGACGGGATGGACGGGATGGACGGGATAGACGGCATGGACGTATGACGGATGGACGGAATGAACGGGATGGACGGGATGGACGGATGGACGGGATGGACGGGATGGACGGGATGGACGGGATGGACGGGATGGACGGGATGGACTGGATGGACGGGATGGACGGGATGGACTGGATGGACGGGATGGACTGGATGGACGGGATGGATGGATGGACGGAATAGACGGGATGGATGGGATGGACGGATGGACGGATGGACGGATGGACGGGATGGACGGGATGGACGGGATGGACTGGATGGACGGGATGGACGGGTTGGACGGGATGGACGGATTGCACGGGATGGACGGGATGGACGGGACGGATGGACGGGATGGACGGGATAGACGGATGGACGGGATGGATGTTTATGATGATGATGATGATTTCCTCGCATTAGTCGTGAAAAGCACAATATTTAGTCTCGGCCAAAAGTGCAATAGATGGACTCGTACTTTCTTGGCTACGCGTCGGCCCTCAAACAAACTCGTCCATCTATTGCTTACTTTCCAGCCTCTACAACAATGTACTATTACTTAAGATTAAATGAAGTTAATAAAAATACTATCTGATAAGCGGAATTTGCTCAAACCGATAAAATGCTAATATGTACATGTGTTGAGGAAAGTTTCGTTTGTGTATAAGTATACCTATTTAATATTGTTCTTTGACGCCTCAACGTTTCAGGAAATCTCAAATAAATTTGGCATGCTTCTAGAATCCGGCATGTAAAAGGATAAAAGAAACCTTTTATCCATATTCCTGAAGTAGCACTAGTAGTACTACATAATAAATAAATGTGAAATATGGCGAGTGTATGAGTATTCATGTTTGCTACTTCTAACACTATTACGAATTGGAATTTGAAATGAGGACAGCTACAGCTGATAAAATCAATTAACAGAGAGGCTACTTTTTATTTCAATAGAATTTTAAGCTAATAACTGATTAGCATAATTACTTACACCGCTATGGAGCACTGACTTACTATCTACAGTACCAATGTTGGTTGTTTCTGGTTTCTCAACATTTTCTAGTTAGAGTATTCTTAATCTCGCGTTCTGAGTGAGTGATAAGCACGCGTCACGGATTGACGACGATCCAGGGTCGATTCCCGGCCCCCAAAATTTATTTTCTGTTTATATCAATTGGTTCTATTTACGATACTTAAAGAAAGTGGAAGAATTTTCGTGGTTTGAGACTAAACTATTTCCCTATAATACTTCTCACTGTGTTCATCTCCTCAATGTTGCTATTAGCAACCACGTACTCTACTTGATCTTTTTGAATCGCTCACAAAAACCGGCAAAAGGGGTTACGAGCCATCAGATCTGCATCTCCTATCTTTGCCACTTTGCCACTTCCGATATTATTAGTCTTGAAGTGGCTTACTACTATAATTATAAGAAAATTTAGTAGGCACATCTTGCTTTCGACTCCATTGGGCGGAGTCTAAAAAGTTGGAGCACGTGAACCACACAAAACGATTAACTGGAATCTATGTATCTACTGCCATTGTCCGTCCGCTGCTGGACGTAGGCCTCCCTCATATTGCGCCAAAACTCGCGATCCTGGGCTTCACTCATCCATCCACTGCCAGAGCTGTCCTCCTAAGGTCATCAAACCAACGTGTCGCAGAAAGAAACGAAAAGATTATTTGGATGAAATTTGCTATGTAGATAACTGGACGCCTGGAATAATTCATGGGCTGGTTTTTATCTCGATTTTCTCACGGTGTCCACACAAAATCCCAAAATCTAACCGCTAAGTCTAGAGCCGGAAGACGCAGTGTAGGTAGGCCTCCAAAGAGATAGAGCGACGACCTGGTGAAGGTGGTGGGAAAGCATTGGATGCAGATGGTGCAGGGCCGGTCTGTTTGGCGAGCCTTGGGCCTATGTTCAGCAGTGCACGTCTTTCGGCTGAAGTCTAGAGCCATGAAATTTTGCACGGCTGTTTGTCATACTAACAACATAAATAAATAAAGACCAGAGGCCGTATTGTCTAACGCTTCTATCGCTTGTCTTCGCTTTTACCGTCTCTTTCTGTCACCCTTTTATACCGTTTGACAGAAAGAAATAGTGATTGCGAAGGCAAGCGCCAGAAACGTTTGACAAGAAGCCTGCAGAATGCAATTTTTAGGAATCCCACGGGAAATTGTAGTAAAATCTCGAAATTTTAATTCGACTGTCGGATCGACTGGTTTTACTTCACGACGTAAAACTTTCATACCAATTTTATTTAACTAAACTATGGCATTATGGTGTCCAAATATTTCAACTTCACTCACATTCCACCTTGAAACTTTAAAGGGCACAAACGTACACAAGATCTTTAATTAACTTGGCAACGATAATTAAAGCCTTGCAACTTTAAATCTAACTTTTATAAGTGAAAATTCAACAATCAAGAAGTCGTTAGGAAACAAAGCCGATTCTATAACTGTTAACCGAAACGGTGATTTATTATTGTCTCATAGTCAATCAATTAATCACAATTTGCCTTATTTTTCATTGAAACAAGAAACGTTCATTCATCATCGTTAATATTTCGATTGGAGCAAAAGATTCATGAGCACAAGTTGAGGAGCGCGCACCATTTCATCGATCATTCCAGATTTTTGATACATTTGCATGATAAACGACTTTTAAGGGCTCAAATTAGCGACGGACAGCGTTTGTTTGGTTCGAAAGAACAAATGTAGAGTTTTTATATTACCTGCAAAGTCTCTTCATCCTTATGTCGTTACTATTTCATTGGCCCACACGTAGTGTTTAACTTCATCTTTCTTACAAACTGTTCCTTAAGCACACCAAGTGAAAAAGTGTATTTGTTACTCTCATATGATAAAACGACTGCAGAATTAATTTGAACATAAACAAGGAAAGTTAATAAAACCGTTTAAAAAAGTTGAAGATCACTTCTTTATCCCTTTGTCTATTTGTCTGTCAAGACCCTTTTTCTCAGAAAGCTTGGAGGTATCAAGATGAAATTTATATAATACACTCAAGTGTCCAATCTTGTAGAACTGTAAATACTTAAGTTTCTAATTTAATACCATCAAAAGATACAACCCTTTAAAAAAATGTTTCAATAGAAAATCTCAGGGAATCAAAAACTATAGACTACTCAATTCTACAATATATTTTTAAACCCTAAAGCGAATTAGTTTAATCGCGATCAAGAATGCTGTATATGAAGAAATGCAAACACAACGACGAAACTAAAAAGCCGTGAACATGATAAAATGCATACGTCAAGAAAAGTGAATGTGATGAAATACGAAACGATGAAACTCGATCGTGATGAATAGCAAATCCTGGGCAATGCGAAAATGATGAAATATGAAATTGAAGAAACGTGAACCTGAACATGATAAAAATTGAATCTCATACGCAAATTATGACAAATGGCAAATCTGCAACGCGAACAGATTGAAAAGCGAAATAGATGAAAGAACTTCGTATAATTTCCTCTTCATCATCAACATCAACACCATCCCAGCTGAGTGGGGTTGGGCTGTAGCTCCCATGCGGGCCCGGTGCGGATTGGGAACTTCACACACACCACTGAATTTCTATGCAGGTGTATGCAGGTTTTCTTAGGAAATTAAAACAAGAAATTGTTAATGATTGCACCAGTAACGTATGCCCATAAAAACTACTAATTGAAGATCAACAGATTAAAAGTCATCACCTACGTGATACGATAAGTTTAAAACCAATTGATTTTGAAATTTATTATTATACCAATACTGAGGATAAGTAACTTTTCTACTCCACAATACTTGAGTGGTGTTTTCCGTAACTAGGTTCTAGGTTCATGGACATATTCGTCAACTATAGTATACACCCGAAATACTACGGTTGATACTAGCGTAGCATAACTATCGATAGTCGACCTTGAAAAATAGTCACAATATCGATAGGCCTGTCAATAGTATCGATAGTATTGATATTATTGAAAAGCAATACTATCGATAGTATCGATACTATTGAAAGCAATACTATCGATAGTATCGATAGTATCGATAGTATTGATGTCTATCAATAGTATTGGTCTGAAATTACTATAGATACTATCGATATTATCGATACTATCGATAGGACTATCGATATTGTGACAATTTTTGAGGTCACGATAGTATTGCCGATACTATCGATAGTTCGATCTATTGTTGGCAACGCTACCTCGCCGCATCCAAGTATATAAATATAAGAAATACTATTTGAAATAGATTCGAATGTCTCAACAACAACATTTGCTACAACGACACTTACTCCGTAATCATTAAATTGATCGTTGACATGAGAAATTATGTAACTTACTTATTTATAAGGTTAATTTTAAAGCATAAATATTTTATATTAAATCCGAAGAACCTTTGCGTACATTAAAAAGTTTGATACGAGGTAACTTCTTAAAAGTTTTAAGAGCTCTTTATTAAATTTTTGGAGTACTTGAAAATATATCTCCTGTTTATGTTGAAATAGAATTTTGACGGCGAATTTCCCGCTGAGAAGAATAATTATAAAATATTGGTTTTCTGGAATAAAATCAAATAATTGTAATTTAAGGGTTATACTTAAAAATCGCTATACCAATGAAAAAATTAATGGAAATATGGGTTGGATTATGCTAGCTACACACAAAATTTGCGCAGATTTATCGATCGTGTGTATGACAAATCATTGCAGATTATTGTCATACACACGTCCGATAAGTCTGCGCAAATCGGTTTGCACAGATTAATCGTTACGATTTATCGTTACATGTGTAGCTTGCATAACTTGTTCGTGTGCTAAAGGATTTAGGTTTTCCTCCGACTTAGAGACTTTAAGGAGATAAGTACCATTTGAGCCAATCCGCAATAGATTTGCGTGAAAACTAACAGCCCTAGTATTCTTATTTTGAGAGGAGTTCTATGCCTAGTACTGGGACGTAGATTATTGCCTGGAGATGATACGGAATACAGAACCAAGGCAAAGAAAGTTCAATTTTGAGTAAATTATTAAAGCTGAAATCGAAAATGTTTCAGAAACTGTTTTACATAGCTTAATTAATAATTCCATTTTGTTGGTACGCATAGGCATAGGCGCGCATGCGTTTATTTAGTCCGTGTTTCTCTGTGTTTCTGTCAGCTAATAAACTATTCTTATTTGTAATAATTTTGACCAAATATTGACAAAAGTACAAATCAATAGACACAAAGAGTAAATTTAGACTCATGTAATAAAAACTGAATAATAAAACCTAACATTGATTTCATGTTCTTGTTCTATTTTGGGGTACCAAACATAATAATTAATTTAATCGTTTACTGAACTATATCATCACGCTCTATTTTGTCTCATTACGCCTCATTACCACAATTACCGCTTAATTGTAGACTTCATCAATAAACCATTATACTGTAACGGTGTCGTTAATTAACTATATCTATTGTAACAAGTTTTATATGAAGTATCTTTTTGTATTTTCTTATTTTTTCAACTTCATTTTTTTATTACTTTTACGGTCATCCTGTGAAATCCATGTTTCATACTAAATACAAACTGAAACATGGATGCACAGAAAAAACACCAGAAAAATGACCAGCGCCGCAGTATTCCGTGCCGCGTGCCATTCTCCTACACCACCACTGGTCAACCACCAGTGACCTCCTGGCGACCAGTGGTGGTGTAGGGGAATGGCACGCGGCACGGAATGCTGAGGACCTGGGTTCGATTCCCAGCGCTGGTCTTTTTTCTGGGGTTTTTTCTGTGCATCCATTTTGTTTCTATTGTATTTTGTCATGCCGTGCTCGGTTTTATTTCATGTCTTCCCATCGGTGTAAAATGCGACTGAGACAGTAAATGCTCACGAAAAACGAGAAGCGGGACGAGTGAAAGCTAGAAACCGGATACAAGTTGGCGAGCAGCGAGAGGCGAGTGTGGAGTTCGGGGTAACGGGGTGAGTTCTGACTGCTGTAAAGTAGAAGCCAACCCTCAAGAGAGAAAGGAAAAGAGAGGGCTATAGAGAAAGAGAGAGACAGAGAAGGATCGAGAGAGAGAGAGAAGTTCTAGTTTTAAATTCATCCGATTCGTGGCAAACTTGCACGGCCATCCGAACTACATTCATCCAAACTGCAGCACACACAGATCACAGCAAATTCGTTTCCTCGTGACATTATTTTGATGGGCAAAGGACAATGCGTATACCTTACAGTTTTTCGATGGTACATAGATAACGTACACTTTTTATCTGAACTTCCTTTGCTTTTAAAAATTAATATGAGAATATTAAATGCTTTCAAGCGTCCATTTCCATCTGATTTTTTTAACTGTGTTAGCAAAAGTAAACATGTTCTGTGAAATCATAATTTTGCATCAACAAATTGGAGCTCACTCAACGATTGAGTTTACTCCTCACTGCACCTTTGGCAACTAAAATCCATGTGATTCACAAAATACACATCGTGGTTTCCATGTGTGTAAATTTTATGAGTGAGCATTTAGACTTAATGGTTAAGCGCCGGGATTTTCCCGCTGTAAGTTCATGGAATTTTTAATTCAACGGTGAACCTCAAAAACTTCATGAAAATTTTGCAGGACAATTCTGTCAAATAAGACAGTGAAAATGATAAAAGTAAATTGACGTAATTCGTCTATTTACTTTTACATTATACTATAGGTACTATAAGTTATAGTATAGAAAAATTTAAAGTAGAGATTTTTTGTTAGTACTAAGGCTTTATCAAAAGTAAAATGTGACATATACAATGATGTCGTAAACTTATTATAAAACATTACGATTCATCTGAGAAGGTTGCGTTCACACTCCAACAACGACGTATGAAACAAAATAAAAATAATAATAAAATAAACTTATATTTTCAGACTGTTATATCCATGCGCTATGGATAGTTAAGGTTAGTTATTTAAATAAAAAATACATAATTATTTTATAGGATTCTGCACCTCAAAAGGAAAAAGCGGAACCCTTATAGGATCACTTTGTTGTCCGTCCGTCTGTCCGTCTGTCAAGACCCCTTTTCTCAGGAACGCGTGGAGGTATCAAGCTGAAATTTATATCAAATACTCAGGTCTACTGTCCCAAAAACAATCAAATCAAGCAAGCAATCAAACGCAATCAAAAGATACAGCCGTTTATGCCGCATATTTCCGCAAATTTTTGAAACTCGCAAGGGAATCAAAACCTACAGGGTACCTACTTCCCGTGAACTCAGAATCTTGAAATTTGGTACGAAGCAAGGTCTTATAGCACAGATAAAGGAAAAATTGCGAAAAGTATAATTTTTTGTCTGTCTTTCTATGTATCAGTAACCAATCTACAATGATCCCACACTGCGCATATTTTGCTTAGGAGCAGGGGTCTGCTAAAGCTGGATGTCATAGATACATATAAATTTGTATGGAACCCTCGGTGCGCGAGTCCGACTCGCACTTGGCCGGTTTTTTGTCTTACAGTAACTGAAAAGACGAATCAATAGTAATCAGTCAGTATCAATCATTGATTTATTATAAGTATATTGATGTTAAACAGTCAAACAGTAAATTTTAGTGACAAAAAACCACACGACAAAAAAATCGTTAACGAAATATTACAATATCCAATTATTCAAGTGCACAGTGGAACCTTGTTGGTTCCCAGTCAAATTATAAGGCAAAACAAACAACCCGTAAACATGTCATATTTGAGCAAGTAAATGAAGGCTTCTGTCAACATGTTTGACTTCGGCAGCCGAGCTTGAGGGTTTATAGTTGCTAATGTCGAATTAATATTTATCGATTGACTTTATTTTTAATTAAGTACTATTTATAATTAACATGTGTAACTTGGATCAATGATAATTAAAATATTGTAATATGTTTATTTCCGTGTACTCAATTATTCAGTAATTATAAAAATTAAAACTAAAATTAAAAACTAGACTTAAAAAAAAAATTATAAATAAAAAATTTGCCCCAGATCGCTGCCTATGGGTAGCGTGCCCAGAAGGCTGGCAGCATTGCCACGTTGGATGGCAATGCTGATCCTCTGTGCCAAGTATAACGCAGCCTTCTGGTCACGCGTCGCCTCGACCAACCGCTTGGAGCATTCCCTGTAGACTCTGTGGGCGCTTTCTCCCCAGGGCCCCAGAGTCTCAACCCCAAACGGCTCAAATAGGTAGCCACTATTAATGCTTGCGTATTTGCGCCGTTTGAGAAGCTCGGCCGAGTTTGCGGCAAAGCCAGCCTTTGATGCGGTGCCATTAAGATGGGACGGCGCCAAAGTATCGCTACACGTCGCGTCCCAAACCAGCGGCCGACCCATCCTCCATGGCACGAGGGTCATGCCGTCGGGTCTCTTGCCATCATCGCGGGCAAGGCCGGTCGGTTCTAAAATGGCCGGCGCTCCCGCGCTGACTAGGGCTCGACGGATGACGTCGTTAAGGCTGGCATGGCGAGGAGCACGCCCTGCGCTTCTGACGCAGGATAAACCATGGTGACCCAGTTTGTCGACTGAGTCACCACAGCGGCAACGATGTGGGGAAAATGATAATTTATATTTGTTTTAGAACATTACATAGATGAGATATAGAGTATTTATTCAATCAGGCTTTACTTTGCGGAGATCCATATTAATGAACTGAAACAATTCCTTTTTTTGTTCTTTTTTTGCGGGTGAGCAAATTAATTGTTTTATTTCATTGAGATATAGAGATACTGCAAATGTGACAGAGAGACGGGTGAAAAGTAAAAAACTATGTATGGAATATTTTTTATTTTTATTCACATTTATGTTGGTAGTTATTATTTATTCCCTGTAGATTTTTTTATGTAAAAAGGATGAAATATATGTAGGTAGATAGTATGTGCATATTTTAAACATAAAAAAAAACTAAAACTAGATAACCTATATGTACAACTGATAAAGGAAAGAATAATAGAAACTAAACTTAGAAAAGAAAAAAGTTGCAAATAAAAAATATCTTTAAGAAACCGACCACCACCCGACGGCATAGTTCCCAGAAGGCAGGCAGCGTTTCTACGTTGAATAGCTAGGCTCAATCGTTGATGAAAACCACTGCCCGCCTTATGGTCGCTAATATGTACTATAAGTAAATACGTATTTAGTATTTTGATTTTCATTGACTATAGGTAAATTATAATAAACCTACCTGTTTTAACTTCTTTATACAAATGGCGACACCTCTTGGCCATCAATTATCTTAACAACGTTTTACAAACAAAGGTACATTTTCACGAGCATCCGGAGTCGATCAAGCTTCCCCTGAAGAGCAAGAAAGTGTAAACAATTTAAGATCGTACCTCCGAACGGAAGTCCTACTGAGTGGACTTTGCAATCACGCCGAGTGCCATGGAATTTACGTTAAGGCTACTTCCACACTGGTTGTGTCACGCTTAATAAATAATAATGCCTTTGGTTACGGCGTTAATTCGAACTAGAATTTCGTAGAACTGACGGCCAATAAGGCCGAAAGGTTCTCGAGTGACGCAGTGTCGGTAGGCCTCCAACAAGATGGAGTTGCGACCTGGTTAAGGTTACGGGAACGCGTTGGATGCGGATGGCGCAATTGGCGCAGGACCAATCTATTTGGCGAGCCTTGGGGAAGCCTATGTTCGGTAGTGGACGTCTTTCGACTGAAATGATGATAATTATGATGATGTACGGCTTTAAAGCGTATTAACCGCCGTATCCTGTATATTACAAAAATTGCTGTCAACTCCTTACCATTTCCGCAAAGCGATAATATAGCTGGTGATGATTAAAACGAAAGGAATACACGTTCTCGCTCAAATTTCCTCCTTTGTTTGCCCGTATCACGTTAATTTGTTTTATTGCCAAACGTGCGCAGCCGCCGTAGCGTGTTCCTTCGAGACGAAGAGCTACGGATTAACCCGAAACATGTCGAGTCAAACTCATTTTGAGACGTGAGTAATCCGTATCATTTCACTATGAGTAAGTCTCATGGTAGTTTCATGTTTGAATTGCAATTCCGGGATTATACTAAATTTCCATTAAATTCCCCAAAATCATTATCGTGGTTTTCGTTTACATTACAGGAAGAATACCCATGTTTTCGTAGGATGGAACAAACATTAGTCACGAGAGAGGGGGGGAGGGAGGGAGAGAGAGAGACGACTTTATTTACACATATTCGATACACAGGGAAAAATACTTGGCGGGAAAAGATGTATCATACATAGCATTCTCCACCAGTGAGACCTTGCCCTAAAAACAACGTAGTGTTTTCTTTTCATTTTGAAAAGAGCTGTTGATGTTCATACCTGAAAGCGTGTGAATAAAGAAGTATGCGGCAGCAAAATGACGTTTTTTTGATTATTTAGCATTAGCTATAATAGCTTTGCCGGACTCAAGTGGCATTGCAGTGGGCAGGGCATATTGCTCGTAGAAACTGATGGCTGATGGGGCCAAAAGGTTCTCGAGTGGCGTCCACGGACCGTAGGATGGCACCCATCAAGATGGAGTCTAGTCTACTAGAATCTTTAAATTTGGCTAGGAGGTAAGCAATTTCAACAGTAAAAAAATCCAGAAGTTTTGGGAATTCCCACGGAAGAAGCAAAAGACAAAAATCAGTACCTGATTTCAAATCAGTACCTGATACCGATGTATGTATGTATGTATGTATGTAATATATTTATTCATAAAAAGTTACACTTTCATTTAAATCATGCCCCGCAAAACTGCTTACGCAGTTTGACTGCAGGTAACTCGCTTTATATAAACATAGCTTATAAATTATTAAAATAGATTAAATTAATACAATTATACATAAATGGTTACAACGAATTTAACAAATGTTTTTTTAGTAAACTTTTAAATTTAGCAAGTGTAGGCTCACGTCTTTATGTCCTCGGGTAAACTATTGAGTAAGTATGGGACTCGTTTTTTTAACGTTCTATCTCCATAGTAATTTTTTACCATGGGTATTTCAAATTTACCTTTGGACACTGACCTTGTGCCAGTTTTATGTTGCACCAAATTAGTGAAACGATCCTGATTACTATGATTGTTTACAAGTAGAAGATATTTATGTTTCAGGCTAGCCGGTAAAATTTTACATATTTTATATAGTTTAATCTCCTTTACACTGATTCTTTGTCTTTTTATTTACGAGTAATTTTAAAAACCTTGTTTGCAATGATTCTATCTTATCTACGTATGTTTTAAATGTTAATCCATAACAATCAAGAGCATAACTTATTATGGAATCCACTAGTGCAAAATATAAACATTTAAGTATTGGCAATGGGACTTTAATACTTAAATGATAAAACTTTCCCAGTAATATTCATAATTTTCCACATACGTAATCTATGATGTTGTCGATGATGCATTTTTGTATGTTGCTTTGCCTAATTTTTGCTTTATTCAATTGCAGAGAAAAATAAGCTTTACCACTTTGAATTCTGTGCGAACGAAGTCGCGGGCAAAACCTATTTTGTAATTTTATTATGGTTTAAAGCAACGCTTTGTGATACCGAAGTGTTTTATAGAAAAAGGAGCATTCACTTTGTCTCTCAATGCAACTGGAATGCAAGCCTCGTCTGAGTAGTAAATACCCGGTTTGTATGAAAAGTGGAATGGCGTTGGAATGCTATGTGCTGCATTTGTTTTTTACGTGAAGTAGTCTTTTGTTAACGGTTACTAATATCATAAATGCAGAAGTTTGTAAGTGTTGGTGAAGGCTTTCACCCCAGCCTATATAACTATGTACCTACGTCTCACTGCACGGCAAGGCCCTGTTGAGGGCTTTGACCGTAGTTCCCACGCAAACCCAATGTGGATTGTGAACTTCACACACTCCATTAAAACTTTTGGTAGGTGTAGTGTAGATTTCCTCAAAATGCTTTTCTTATTCGTAAAGCTCATGGTAAAATTGTAATGTAATTTCACGCATCAATTTCTGAGAACTCAGAGGTACGAGCCCGGGCTCGAACCCACGGTCCTCTCCTTGAGAGGCCATAGGTCAAATCACCCGGCTACCACGGCTTTTTGCTAGCAATAAATCCGCTTAAATCTTGTTTTTTAAATAGGTTGTAAATATTCCCTTGGTTGGTTTGGTTGTTGTAAACAAAACGAATTTGCTTTATGATTGGTCATATAATTGCTGCAGTGCTCGGGTCCCGATTACAGGTATAAAGCACTGAGTGAGTAGTGGTTAAAACTTAATAGGATTTGCCCGACTAACAAACATTTCATAAAAGTGTGGACTAATAAAATGCATGAAATTTTCCTATTTTAACGTATTTAAAGTAATAATGTTTTAATGATATTTTTATATCTAAGCACAGCGTGATAGTTAATAAGGAATGAACAACATCGGAGTTTCTCTGCGGGATTGCATTAGAAATGATGAAATCCACGCGAGAACTTAAGTCACCGACATAGCTCGAAGAATTGCCAGACTCAAATGGCAGTGGGCAGGGCACATCGCTCGTAGAACTGAAGGCCGATGGGGCAAAAAGATTCTCAAGTGGCGTCCACGGACCAGAAGACGCGGTGTAGGTAGGTCTCCAACAAGATGGAGCGACGACCTGGTAAGGGTTCCGGGAACCCGTTGGATGCGGATGGAGCAGGACCGATCTGTTAAGCGAGCCTTGGGGGAGGCCGATGTTCAGCAATGGACATCTTTCGGCTGAAATGATGATGATGAATGATGAACAACTATTATTCAGTATACATTCGCGAAGAAATTCAATGTTCTGTGTGTGTGAAGTTTCCATTCCGCACTGGGCCTGTGTGGGAATTATAGCCCGTCATTCTGAGAGGAGGCTTGTACACTGTACACTGCATTGGAACGTATATAGGCTGGGATGATTACTACTCGTAGCAATTGCTCTAAAGAGATGTAAGAGATCTATTTGTCTAAGCTAGATATTATTTTGAGTAGAGATTTTGCTACTATAAAAAAAGTCATAGGGAGAAGGGAAGGAAAGGAAGAGAGGGAGGAGGTGAAAGGGAAGGAATAGATACAACCAATCGTTCTGAGCGAGCTCATTCTTCGATCGACCGTCGTTTAGGATCAAAAACAGCTAAAATGATGCTTCAGAGAGAGGCAAAACACGTGTCCAGTTTTTTTGTTTGTGGTGGTGTGATTCTCTTGGTTTTTGGTTTAAAAACATTTGCGTAGGGTAATATTATTTTTTTCATCACACTTGCTCGTCAATGGCGTTATTCCATGTCTGTATACTAAATGTCAATGGCCTAACTTTTTCTTAAGAGAGTTATGGATTAACGTACAATTTTTCTACCCAAGGGAGTTCTAACTTTAGTTTTAAAATTTGCAAAGAAGTAATTTCAGACTAAGGAGGTTTCAAGTCAGCCAACGTTTTATTTATTATCTTTAAAACTTAGCTATAACCCAAATTTTACAACACAAAACTTATCTACGCTTCATGAAAATTCGTTATTTTTATATTTTAAATTTATAACAAATAGTTTTGCAATAATTTTAGTAATATTTTTTTAAAATGTTGGTAGAATCTGGCCGTATGACCTTTCGAATTCTAAACTAAACACAGTTTACATTATCTATGGTAGATGACTCGAAAAAGTGACAATCTGTATTGGCGGGTAGCCATTATTTTATTCAATTTAAGTGTTTAGAGACAAAATAATTTTATTTTTGGATTTTTTTTTCTCGCAATGTGATGAAAATCATTGTGTGTATCACGGGCAGTAAGGGGATTACAAACTTGAGTCATTAAAAGCCCTCCGCCTTCGGCGTCGGGCTTCTAATAGACCTCGTTAGTAATCCCCTACTTACGGCCCTAGATGCACAATGTACTATTATGCGGAGGGAGGGTGAGAGATGGTCATATACATAACTAGCTGTTGCCCGCGACTCCGTCCGCGAAGAATATGGGTATTTAAAATAGCCTACCACCTATTCTCCGACCTACCAAATAATATAGAGAAAAAAGTTTTATAAAAATCGGTCAAGCCGTTCCGGAGGCGTTCGATAACCGTGACACGAGATTTTTATATATTAGAAGATAAGATAATAGTAATTTAACGGTGGCATAGAATACGTACGCATTCAAGTCGGTTCACACTTGAGCAGTGTCTTTTTAGGGTTCCGTAGTCAACTAGGAACCCTTATAGTTTCGCCATGTCTGTCTGTCTGTCTGTCTGTCTGTCCGTCCGCGATTAAGCTCAGAGACTGTTAGTACTAAAAAGCTGTAATTTGGCATGAATATACATATCAGTCATGCCAACAAAGTGGTAAAATAAAAAATAAAAAAAAAAATTTTTTTAGGGTACCTCCCATAGACGTAAAGTGGGGGTAATTTTTTTTTCTCGACTAACCCTATAGTGTGGGATATCGTTGGATAGGTCTTTTAAAACCATTGTGGGGTTGCTAACATGATTTTTGTATTCAGTGATCTGTTTGCGAAATATTCAACTTTAAAGTGAAAATTTTCATTAAAATCGACCGTCCCCCCCTCTTAAATCTAAACTGTTGGGAGGAAAAATTTGAAAAAAATCAGAATGGTAGTAAATATATTAAATTTACAAGGAAAATTATAGCGGCTAAGATTACTTGGGAATTATTTGTAGTTTAAGAGTAAATAGTAGCCTAAGGTATAAAACATACCGTCGCTACTTTGAAAAAGCTCATATCTCAAATCAGCATGTAAACAAAACTGAACCTTGATACGCGCGTAATAAAGTTCACTTAGCCAGATTATCGATTGTGAAATACGAGCTTTTTTCAAAGTATTGACGATACCTAAACTTGGAAGATACCGTAGGTACACATACGAAATCCTTAGAAAAATGTTACTTAATTTTTTCGCAATGGCTACGGAACCCTATCTTGGGCATGTCCGACACGATCTTGGCCGGTTTTCAAAAATAAACGACAATTCCTCTCACAAAATAACATAATTAGACCACTAGTTCAATAAACATTACCAGTTAATTAACATAATCTCAGAGCGGCAGTGAAGAATCTTACTCCCAAAATAGGTATAGCTAGACCGTTTAAATGAGTCTTCGCTCTCATTGAAAGGACTCATTTTAACGATTTAGCTACACTATCGGAAACCCCATTCTTTTCACTCTATAAAAATCGAGTCATTGTGCCCGTATCAATAAGACCCGCAGCCCTTAGTGCCCTGTCCATTATCATACATTACAATTTATCGTAGCCACAATAACAGCAGTTTTAGGGACCCACCTGATACCATAATGTGTACTTACTACCGAATATAAACTTTATACCGCCTATTTTAAGCACAATATTACAGGACAAAGGATGGTGTAAGGTAAATTAGATTTGCCATGGGAGAATTTGGAGAACAGTCGTGGCCCTGTGGGTAAAGGCACCGGGAATTGGATCCTTAGAAAACATTTCTGAATAGAATTAAGTATGTAGATAAATAAGTAAAGTTTTTTTATAAGAAACTAGCTTTTGCCCGCGACCAAATTAAAAAAATCATAAAAAAAAAGTGGAATGAGGAGGATGAGCCTGGTTGAGTTTAAAACACGTCAGTGTGGTTTGGTGGTGGTGATAGGCGTGGGTTTGTGTGATTTGTGTGTGTTCATTACAGTGTGGTCAAACGTAACTGTCGTAAGGACGCGGGTGAGCCAAGTGACATAGATTTTTATTTTTTACGAAACTGGCATAACTAAATATTTTGCTCAGAACACGGTTATCGTTGTATTTATTATTAAAATTAGAATATTCTACTCCTTCAAGTCAGTTAAAAATTTGCCATCACAGAAGATTTCCAGCTGTATAATTTCTCCAGAATATTCGGCATCAATTATACTCTGCGTAAGATAACACATTATACACTAGAACTAGTCAGCTTCAGGCTTGCTTCGAGCTTTTACTAAAAAAAACAAGTGAAGCCTCGATATTATTGTTTCCTTCGCTTCCCTGAACCATGCCGATGTTTCAGTTAGTTATGTAGGGCTTTAGGCTTAACTATTGTGTTAATGATACCAGGTAAAAATATCTGGTATTTGGATTATACAAAGTATTTACAAAATACCAGTGAGTGAACCTAAGTCGAGTTTAGGGATACGATAATATACAATCGGATAACCCAGTGATTTTTAAACAAGAACCAAGATCGATAAATAAAAAGGAGAAACCTATGTTTCCGTATATTTGATCTTGAATAAATAAAAAACAAAATACATTTTATTAATTAACCCTTAAATTGGCATGGCAAATGTATCTTTTTTCCAAATAAATAAATAAATAAATAATTTCTAAAAGTTTGTAATTCAAACCCAGTCTTAAATCAGAACTCCTGAAAAATAGAAATTCAACATCTGAAAAAAGAATACAAATACCATATATTGGTACTAAATAATGTGTCTTATCGGATACATTATCAAGTTAAGGATTTAAAAAAAAAGTAAAATTTGAAACTATTTCGATTCACGCAGTAAGAGGGCAATCTAAAAATCTAAAAATTTATGTGCTCCATTTTTCAGAAATTATAGGTTTTTACTCAGAATCAAGAGCGCCATTGATTTTAATGATTAAAAATTATCCATAGTTTATTTACACAATTTTTTTGTCAGTTTTGCATGAAAAAAGTCACAAAACTGGTAAAAAAAAAATAATGTAATTTTTTTCTGTACTATTAATTTTCATAAGGAAAAAAATGTTGTGATATTGAATAAAAAAAAAAAAAAAAATTCTGATATTATTATATTTTTTTAAATAGTGCACTTTAAATTGAAATTTATCAGCAAACTTTTAGTAAAAGGTGACGTACTTACTATATATTTGATTGACAATTCTTCAATTACACTCAAAAATCATTCATCATTTCGGCTGAAATGATGAATGATTTTTGAGTGTAAGTGTGTAGTGTAGCGGCAGCCGCCGTGACGTGCGACTCCGAGAGGAAGGGCTACGGATTAGCCCGAAACATGTCGAGTTAAACTCGTTTTGAGACGTGAGTGATCCGTTTATTTTCACTCAGAGTGTCTGGGTTTGAATCCGCGCTCGCACCTCTGAGTTTTTGGGAATTTATGTGCGAAATTGTATTTTAAATTTACCATGAGCTTTACTTTGAAGGAAAACATCGTGAGAAAACCTGTATACACCTGAAAATAAATTCAATGGTATGTGTAAAGTTCCCAATCTGCACTGGGTCCGCGTGGGAACTACGGCTTAAGCTCTTTCATTCTGAGAGGAGGCCTGTGCCCTGCAATGGGACGTATATTATATGCTAGGATGATAGGTAGACCCTTGCGTAAGGTCCATCCTGATCGCCTTTACAATCTTACACGCTAATCTTACCTAGCAATGCTGGCGATGATTTTGTACCTATTCCAGAATGGAGAGTAAGACAGCCGGTAAAATAACATATAGGCAAGCGAGGCATGTGAAATCCTCTGATTTATCAGGTGTCTATTGGTATAGTATAAATCTTCCTAGGTGAACTTTTCGCTTCGAGCCCTTATCTTTCAAAACAAACGGTATCGTCATAGCATTAAGGTTCAAATTTAATGTAATGGCTCGAAGCGAAAAATTCGCCTGGGAAGATTTATACTATAGTGGCCGTGCTTACTGGTCATCAGGTATCGCCACCTTGTGTCTTGAAATTGAAAATAAGCTGCTGGTGGCGCCAAATAGCATGCAGCAAACTGTGATTATATTTGTGGTGTTGTTGCTTGCAGTATTCGCCAATAAGCATCATAGTTTACCCAAATTAGCGATGTGAGGAAAACTATACTTTTAAGAATAAATAAATGATATTAATACTGATAATTTATATACTCATTGAATACCACCTTACAGAGCATACAGAAAAAATGCACTTACAAAGTTTCATATTATCATATCAGATCAGATAAAAAATCGCATAGCAAAATATCTTCAAAAACCATTTTCGTTACTCTTTGTTTTACCTTACCCATTTATTCCAACAGCTAGCGTATAAAGTTTAACGATAAAATAAAAAAAAGAGCGGAAGCATAATGCAAGTGCTCCTATGAGCCATCATTGGTAGCTTGTTACCAGCGTTGCTTATCGTTAAGCCAACGGAGTCAAGGGAATCCAAGGAAGGTCCACGGCTTAGAGACAGGCAAAGTGTGTAAAGATACAGACAGATGTTTCATGACATATTTAAGCAGTGGCTTTTTACAAATGGTTAATACTCGTTATCTTTATTTCAGTCGAAAGAAGCACACTGCAGTGCTAAACATAGGGGTTCCCAAGTTTTGCCAAACAGATCGGCCCCACACCATCCGCACCTAACGGGTTCTCGCAACCTTAACCAGGTTGTCTCTTCATCTTGTTAGAGGCCTACCTACACATCGCTTCCGGTCCATGGGCAACATTCGAGAACCTTATAGCTCCATTGACCATCGGTTCAACGAGCGATATCCCCTGCTCACTGCCACTTGAGTCTGGCGATTTTACGAGATATGTTGGTGACTTAACTTAAGCTCTTGTGCAGATTTCAAAATTTATAGTGTGATTCCGTAGAGAAACTCCGAGCATAGCCCTCTCCACTGTAAACAAAAGTTAAAAACCTACTTCTCTCAACATAATAAAAGTGACATTTCTGTATTTCACATACTGTGCCTCAGAACGTCTGCAATGCAAGCAAAAAAGCAAGATTGCACCGATTATGCGAACTACGCAAAGGAAGAAAGCTTTCACCAAGTGGAGTGTACAAGCTGAATGAGTGCGTCATGTTTGCCCGATCCTCGACAAACGCATACACGTTCAGTTGATATGAAACGTCCCTTGAATGGTGCTTTTCGTATCTTAGGAGATGTCTTTTCTGAAAAGCATGAGACCGAGATTGAATAACAAAGTGAGCGCTCTGATTGGCTGCTTACAGAGTTGTTTGCTGCGCGCACATCTGTAGCATGGCGATCGGCCATATTCAGTACCTACTCAACTATTATACGATAGCTTACTGCAGGGGTTGCAAACTTTTTTATGACGGAGTAGTCAAAATTTACAATTTGCATGATTTTCCATGTTTTAAAGAGCCACTCAATTCCATCATTTATAATATTAATTTTATGTTGAATATGTATTAGAGAATCTATTTATCTATGTAAGTATGTTCATTCATTGTCTTAGTTTCGATTGATGTCAATCATCCCACATTTTACCCATTTATTTATTTATTAAATATGAGTACCTATGTTAAATGGTGACTAAATCTTATTCAATAAGTGTTAGGTAAACACCAAAACAGAACCTGACACTGAAACAGAATTTCCCAACATAATATTTACCTAAAGTAACTCCACAGGCAGTTTGAGCGGCAAGTGAAAATATAAAAGAATTTACCTCGAAATTTCGCTTAGGACCAAGCACATCTATCTTGTCTCAGATGGCAAACTTGGTTATCCTATTAAGCGATTTGCATGTTTGATGCCCCGCAAATATGGTCGAAAGTCTACTGCACGTTTTCCCACACAACAAGGCACATTCCGGTACGGTCTTGTTAACTTATCCCGTGTAAAATGCATATCATACTTTAACAAAAGTGAATTCCTGATTTGGATTCCCAAATGGGCATAGTTGAGTTTTCAGCGGAGCTCATGTTACGTTGTGTACAATTTTGTCAGGTATTAATCAAGACTTTCTATTGAAGAACATTTTCAACCTTATCGAATATGTTTTCCACTTTTTCATGGCTTTGTGTAAAACAGCAATAATAAATATAATCGACTGTCTTGCGGAACATCAATATTATTATACGGCTTGTTAATCATGTCCTAGCCTATTATAATTATAAATGACTAGCCTTCCGTCCGCAGTTTCGCCCGCTATAAATTAATTTTCTCGTGGTAAAGGGTATTCTCCCGCGGCAAAAAGTAACCTAAGTCACTCAGTTATAATGTAGCGTTCTAACGGCAAAAGAAATTTTGAAATCGGTCCAGTAGTTTTTCCTATTAGTGTAGACAAAGTACGTTAAGATGTTCGGAACTTGGAATGTTTGTTAATCAATCACGCAATTACGGCTCGATGAATTTAAATGAAACTTGGCATAGAGATGGGCAAAGATCTTCAATGAATTGAGAGATAAAATACTTAATAATCCGGTAAAGAATGCCCATGGGATAATATTTTTACTATAAACAAGAATATAAAGCGCTGTCCAAGAATACAAAGTAGCTCGGCTTTCAAGTTTCATAAATAGATGGCGTTGTCTGAGAGAACGTTGTATTTAAAAATGTTACTATAACCTTCTTATGCGTGGATTTCTAACACGGCCGAAGCCGTGCGATAAAGCTAGCCTATAATAAAATGAACAGGGAAATTGTAGTACAAAAAAAAGCTTAAGGCGATTCCCGTAAAAAGTGCTTTGAGATCTCGTGCCAATGAACACCGTGTTAAAAAAGAATTAGAATCTCAATACCAATCACAGCATTGTTTACTGTATCACGGAACAACAAGGGCGATTAAGCCCGCGACCGCATTGGATTGAAAACAATCATATTTTCGTAAATTTTAAATTGCTGATTGGGGTATATGCATTTGTTATTTTTCACCAGTATACCTACAGTATTTAGTACAAATTGAAAATCGTCCACTCAAAAATGACAATTTTAAATACACCAATAAGGAAAGTTTTCCATCTAGAATATTGTCAAAATGGATTCATGTCCATGGCAAAATTGGCAAAATTGATTTAGGCCGAAAGAAATGTTGACCAAATTAATTTATGATTAATTCAATTCAGGCTTAATTCATTTATGAGGCAAATATTGATATATTATATATTATAGTTATAATTCTTTTTAGCGAAATTACATTTTGCAATTACATTCTTTTACAGCGCAAAAAACATATGTATTGCATAGATCGTGCTACTTAGATACAAATTTCATTGAAATCTGTCTAGCCGTTTCAGCGTAAAAGCTTTACAAACACACATACATGCATTAAATTTAGTAGATATTATACTTTCAGTCGGATTTCGTGACGTTAATAATTTTCATCTAACATTCGCGCATATACCTCATGCCCCAATCAAAACAATCGGTGATCGCGTTCGTTAACGAGATTGGAGATACATAGCGCTTATTCGGTGCGGGATCGAATTGGCTCGCGAACGACGGATCAAACACTGAAAATCTCTAAGCAAGCAAAATTCCAACCAAAACATTAATCTAGAGACGTGAAATTTTGCATGAAACGTAAATAAAGACCACGCCATAATAATTATATCATTTCAATATATCTCTCGTTAGCGAGACTCGAGATAAATTGCGCTTATTCGGTGCGGGATCGAATAAACATTGTCAACATGTTAATTTAGATTTAAAACCAGCTCGCGAACAATGGACCAAGCGCTGGGAATCTGTAAGAATAAAACATGTATTGACACAATTAAAATAAATGCATCAGACTTTCGTGATATTCATCATCATCATCATCCCAGCCTATATACGTCCCACTGCAGGGCACATACCTCCTCTCATAATCTTCGTGATATTACGTAATTTCAATTAAGTATCCAAACTAATCGTTCATTCCAATGTCCAGCCATTTAAATGTGAAAAAGGGAGCACTTGATGATGATGATAGTATCTCACGATGTCAACAATTCATCAGACATTTTCCACGCATGTACCCCACGCCCCAATAAAAACAATCGGCGAACGCGTTCGTTAACGAGATTCGAGATACATAGCGCTCATTCGGTGCGGGATCGAATAAACATTGTCGACATGCTAAATCGGCTCGCGAACGACGGATCAAGCGCTGGGAATCTGTAGGGTATACGCTCATTTTATGGGACGCAACGTGATTCGATTTGAATAAAAGGTATCGGTGCCGACGCCCGATATGTAAATTTGGTTACGGAAAAAAAATACCGCGCGCTTTGTACGCAAGAAAAATATCACAAAATGATGCTCGGACCGCTGTGAGAAATTTTAATTGGCTTGCTCGTGAATTGATAAATTCTTTCAGGGTCAACGCACCGGGTTGATTTTTAACAAAAATTTTCTCTTTTTTTGTACGTAGGTAATTTTTTGCTAAAAAGAGAAAACATTTTGATAATATTCATTAATAATATGGACCTCCGCAAAGTAACGCCTGATTCAATAAATTATTTAATATTCATTTAGTTAAAATTGAGATTCTTGCTTGCTTAGTTTCACTAGAAACACAATTGGATGTTAAGATGTTTGGATGTCTGTCACTCCATCACGCAAAAGTGGCTCAACGGATTCAATTTTGCACACAGATATTTTATGACCTGGATTAACACAATGCTTTTTATCCCGAAAAAAATATATAAAGTTCCCGTGGGATAAACAATCGATCTAGTTTTGTAGTTTGGTTTTATCTCTGGGAAAACGTGTGTTTTTCAGTATATACGTGTGTTTTCTTTTGTGCAACAAGGATCGGTAATTTAATTCCCATCAACGTGAACTTGGTGGCCTGGCTGTATAAAAGCATTGGCCTTGTATTTGTTTCTTGGGTTCGAATCCCGATCAGACATAACAAATCATTATATTTTATAAATATTTTGTTTAAAAAAAAACGATTAAAACTCGGTCGCCAAGTTTATACAATATATAATACTTCCTACGAATAGAGGAGCAATGCTCTAAATATCACACAGCTGGCACATCGTGCTACGGCGTAGAGCCCGCTCTTTAATGCTAACTACGCTCGTAGCAGCAACACGTAGCATTACGTAGCACTACGTTCCTGGTGGACCGTTGATAACAACTAACACTCCTCCGATTTAGGTTTATGTAAAAAAAAACGAGTTTTTTTTTCAAATACTGAAATAACTGCCAGTCTTTTTCTGTGCATTTTTTTAATTTAACCTCTTGATACACAGAAAAAAGTATTGTGTATTTGAATTAGGAATCCTTTTGTTATTTAGTTAATGTTCAAAGGCAAGTTTGAAATCTGTACGAGGGTCTTACTGCCGTGCAGATTTTAAAACGCAGTAAGTGGCATTTTGAGTAATTTCTGTTTATTAGTGATTTGGAATCAGTGCATCGAAACGCACACATATATGAAATCGGTTTTTTGGTCCGGAGCCTCCTTCGAAGCCTCTACGAGCAGTATGTCAAAGTGCTCAGTAAATAATACACCGTTGCACTAACTAAAATGCAGTAAGAAACAAATTACTTTATTGGAACTGTAAAGATACAATTTACGCTCATCTGTAATGCCATTTAAAATGCAGTGATTAGGCAACTTACTCTTTGTTAGTCAGTAATCATTGAATAATAAAAATAATATATTCTATTTAAATCGCAGTATGCGTCAAATTTACTGCGTTTTACTTTGTAAATGAAAGTTTTTTTTACCTTGTACTGCGATTTTCACGGCGGATAAAAGTTTTACTGCTTTTTAGTCGGTATTCGCTAATCGTACGAATATAATAAGTCTATAATCTAAATCGCAGTATACGTTGACTTGCTGCATTTTAGTTGGTAAATCTATATTTTTTAATGTTTGTACTGCGTTTTTGGCCTTACTTACTGCGTATTATTTAGCAATTGGTTGCTCAGTGGAGGCTCGGACGCCGTACGAGCAGGATAGTCTAGGCGTTTTGTGATTCGAGGACTGCCCATTCGAGGTAAGTACATAGGTACACTTGAAATTCAGTTATTTACATATTATTAACGCCTTGATTTGTATTGTGCACGTGTCACAAGGATATTATGCGTTTTATTTGATTGAAACATGAAACTATCGTGAGACTCACTCATAGTGAAAATAAACGGATCGCTCGCGTCTTGAAGCGAGTTTGGCTTGACATGTTTCGGGCTGGTCCGTGGCCCTTCTTCCCGGTGTCCCCGGAGTGTGTGCGTCTGGCAGCCGCCGTGACGTGTTACTCCGGGAAGAGGGGCTGCGGATTGGCCTGAGGCATGTAGAGTTGGACTCGTTTTGGGACGTGGGTGATCCGTTTATTTTAACTATAAAAATTGGTTATTTAAATAACACTGTAGTATATATGCAATGTTAGTACATAAACTACATATATTTTAAAAAAATCTTAGTTTTAGTTTTAATAAGCGAAAGCTTAATTTTTCTAATTGTGATGTTTGATTTTTACAAGATCTTGTAGATTTTTTGTATCTTTTAGAATTTTTAAGATTTTAAAATGAATGAATAATATGTTATTCATTAAGTCTGATCTCAGAACTAAGTTCCTAGTTTTATTTAGGTCACAATTGTTTTGTTTTTTTTTTTTTTTATATATAAGTAAGCAGTATTATTTTAAAACAATGTACCTATCATTGATGTCAGTAAGGCTGATTGTTTAGTTTTGTTACTATTTTAATTATACGTAAATAAAAAGTTATAGAAACAATTAAACTTTGTGTAATATTTTGACTTTATTCTCAATTAAGACTGAAAGTAATTTAAAGTTTTTAATGGTAATCATTCATTATTAGCCAAAAATAAAATGTTATACAATGAGTTTTATTTATACATAATGATGGTGACTAATGATACCGGTAAAAAAATAATTGTAGAATGTGAATTTTACTCAGTCATTTTATACATTTTTACGTTCAATTTCCTTACAATAAGCAGTAAAATAACTCGTAGCATTTCAAACGATTGCTACGTTCTAACTAAAATGCAGTAAACATGATGAACTTACTGTACTTTACTCTGCAAACACGATTCAACTATTGCAGTATCAAGCTTTTATACTGCGTATTATTTGGTATTCTAAAAGATTTTTAGTAAAAATATGTCAGCAGTAACAGCTCAGATTTTCTTAAAAACCTCCTCTCATGCGTAATATAAGTCTGAGGATGTTCTTTTTTTTTGTAAATAATCCTTGTAACATTTAAGCTACAGTTAAAGTGTAAATTTAGCAAAATTCTTCGAAATAACGAAAAAAACGAAGTTTGAAGTAGTTTTTTGCGTTTATCTCGAAACAGCATTTTTGCACTTACTGCGTTTTAAAATCTGCACGGCAGCTTAGGAGGCTAAGACACTTGCGATTCAAATGATGTTGCTTTGTTCTTTTTTGTTACAATATTATCATGTTTGTAGAAATTTTATTAAGATTAAAAAAACTTGCACAGCAGCATACATTTAAATGTATCCTGACAACAATACACTTTTTCTTAAGGCAGTCATGTAAAAGTATTAATATAAATATCTAATATCAAAATATTATACATCATTAAATTAGGTTTTTAGTAAAAATCGTCAAACGCAGTGGAAATAAAATTACTCTACGTAATTGTCATAAAAATATCTAATAGGCGCAATAAAATGACGATTAGAGGAGAACCTCGTTTGTACTACCCACGTTTCCTTAGGGCTCGTTTACACTAACTTAATGTGACTCCATCCAAGTGCGTGAGCAAGTACAATTATTTACTGTTTTAAGTTTAAATGTGAATAAAATGTCAGTAATCCTGACTATGATGCTAAAGCAATCTGGTTCATATCCTCCTGAAGGCGGATATTCTGTCTGATAAACATCAATATTTGCACTCGATTCATTGATGTTACAAAGTCTTTTCCTAGCACTATTTTTTTCTTTCTTTACTTGGTTTGGAGCTTGGTTAATTGGTGTAAATAATAATGTCACAATACTTCATCATCATCATCATCCCAGCTTATATACGTCCCACTGCAGGGCACAGGCCTCCTCTCAGGATGAGAGGACTTGGACCGTAGTTCCCACGCGGGCAATAATATTTGTTTACTTACAAATATTTTGATTCTTATTTCAAGTTTTTTGTAAGACAAATTTCCTTTTGAATTGAATTGAATCAATGAAACGATTTCGATTCGATTCCAATGCAATACCTTAAAAAAATTAAATTAAATAAAAAAAAACGTATAATCAGACCACAACTATTGCACATAAAAATACAATTACACAAACTTAAAAAAATCCTTTTCTAAATTGGTTCAAAATTACACTATTTCAAGAACCTCACCCCGGAATAAAATTTAATGAAAGTAGGAAATTCCTTTGTCATATCCAATCATTCAATCAACTCATCTCTCGACGCTTTTAGTATATATACCAGTAATCGCCCAAAGCTTAGTTAACACGAAAACAAAAAAAAATAGTGATAAAAAAGAAAAGGATACAATAAAATCAGATTCGCACCTTAACCTTCGTCAAGTAAACATTTTGTTATGCGCAACCAAGCTTTGTCATAATAACCGGATTTTTTTCGGAATTGTTTTGCCTTCTTTCTGCTTATTCCCCTAAATGAAGGCTAGGGTGAATGAGCATTTACTAGGCAAGCGTGTTCCATCGTAGGCCTCATCTTCGCCTTCCATCAGGCGTAATTGTGGTCAAACCCAAGCCTATAATGTATCAAAAAAATTGACTTGCTACTTGCAACTTGCCACTAAACAGGTCACGGGATGACATAGCACTCGCGCTTTAGTAACCAGTCCCGAGCGAGCATTATAAATGCCACCGCCAAATAGCAGGATATTTTTTTTCTTGAAGTTCCTAGCCATTCATTTTCCGATTTTTATACAGCAATAGATTACAATGACAATGGTTGTTGACACCAATAGTTTAGCGCATGAAGTGATTAAAGAAAATTAATTGATTTCAAATTCAATGTCAAAATATCTTTGATCAGTTTTGGCTATAAAAACCCCCAACTTCCCAACTGATTCATTTGCCAACTGTTTCATTTCCCAAATGTTTTTTTTTCCTGAAGCTGTTAACTATTCAAGATTTATTTTCATGACTATCCTGTAAAACCCATAGGTTAGGTTAGATTTATATTATAAAAAATTTAAATAAAACAATATGCAAATGAATCAGTTGGGAAAAACTATTATAGTTTCGAAAAGGCAGAGAACCAAAAATAGAACCATAAAAAACACGTATGAAAGTCAAACAATCTAAATTCGGTTCGGAAAAACCTTGCTGAGAAGAATCTGGAAAAACTCAACAAGCTATGTTTTTTAAAACGGATCTACAATGTTATGAACTTACATACATCTGAAGAAACAACGAATTTTCTTGATTGGATTCAGGCCTTATCTTTCGGAGGCCTACAACCTTTTCTCTTGATAATCCACAACAACTCAAGACGCCAACGCATTCCATACTCTATTGAGCTTTACTGAACACACAGCCGTTTCCAAATAACAGTGCGTCATTCGTTGTATTCAGGAATCGTCTGCTCAGAGTGGCTTTGAGAATGAAATAGTAACACGTGCTGTTGCGGAGTAAAAAGGTTAAAGGTTCATTTTAGAGTTCACGGGAAGCATCAAAATGTGTCAAAGTATACTTACACTGTATATTTGTTCCAAATCTTGCAAGACGCATTTCACGCAGTTTTAGTGATTGACTTTATTTAAAATTTGGTGCAGATAATTATGTCGTTTGGATACAAGTGCAGTTAACAAAAATTACAGAATTTTAAAAGAAAAATTACAGAATTACAAAATGCTTGTTATTTTTTTTACAAAAATTTATTCTTTAATAAATAAAAATCTCGTGTCACGGTGTTTGTTATTGTTCCGAAACGGCTTGACCGATTTCTATGAAACTTTTTTCCGTATTCGGTAGGTCTGAGAATAGGTCGTAGGCTATTTTTTATATCCCTATTCTTCGCGGACGGAGTCGCCGGCAACAGCTAGTATATTATGTAATATTATTTTATGCTATCGATTTTCACTAATAAATTCATAATTATTATAAAATTGAACCTTAAATGCGACATGCGAAAAAAATTACAAAAGATAAATCCTTTATCAGTAAAGAAAGCGTAAATGACAAAACACTTTGTGCGTCTCCAACATCACATTCTCGCAACTTGCAATAAAGACCAATGCCACCGTTTGCAGGCGGCATAAATATTTCACACTTTATTGCTTCGCTTATTTGACGACGGGGGCCTAATGAACAATTTTACGCTTATAAAGTGCAAATTCGCTGTCATACTGCGAAACGAGACATTATAATACCCAATTTCAGCTTGAGAAAGAATATAAACGCACCTGTGAAACTCCCCCGTTTTTTCATACCGCTTGTGATAAATCAGAACCTAATTTTGAATTTCCACGTATAAGGTAACGAGTGAATTTTAATGTAGGGAATTTTGCGAGAAGTGTAGTGGCATTATTAGTTCGTAGTATAAATAAACTACACTTCCCTTTATTTTGCTCTAGCTATGACCTGCTGCTGCTTTGTTCACGTGAACCAGTAGCACTGTAACGTCGGGTTATTTTTGTCCTGAAAGATATCTGTGGCCATTGGAAATAACTAATAAAATATATTTAAACTAGCTGTCACCCGCAACTTCGTCTGCGAAGAATAGAGGTATAAAAATAGCCTACGACCTATTCTCAGACCTACCGAGTATAGAGAAAAAAGTTTTATAAGAATCGGTCAAGCCGTTTCGAAGGAGTTCGATAGCAAACAACGTGACACGAGATTTTTATGTATCACTCATGCATCATCACTAGCTGTTGGTTGCCCGCGACTCCGTCTGCGAAGAATGGGGGTATAAAAATAGCCTACGACCTTTTCTCAGACCTATGAAATATGGACAAAAATGTTACATAAAAATCGCGCGGTCAAGCCGTTTCGGAGGCCGTTCGATACCTAACATACACCGTGACACGAGATTTTTATATATTAGATTATGGCACATTGTTGGTTTAGACGACTGTCCGAGTTTTTAAGTTTTTTTATTAGGTCGAAGAATCGCTATACTCAAGTGGCAATGGGCAGGGCACATTGCTCATGATGGTTGATGGGTTCAAGGGTCTCGAATGGGGTCCACGGACCATAAGACAGAGTGCAAAACCTCCAACAAGATGGAGCTCAGCACTCTTTAGTAGTTACTCCAGGGTATTTTTAGTACCCAAGAACCAAACCAGAGAACCAAAGTTATCGACATAGCCCACCGCATTAGCACGCTGAAGTGGCAATGGGCAGGCCATATAACCCGAAGAACCGATAACCGTTGGGGTAGACGAGTTCTTGAGTGGAGACCATGGATCGGCAAACGTAGCGTGGGACGTCCTTAGACTCGGTGGAGCGATGTTCTTAGCAAGGCGGCTGGCAAGAGCTGGATGAGAGTGGCCGAGGATCGTGCTCAATGGCGTGCCATGGAAGAGGCCTATGTCCAGCAGTGGACGAACGTAGGCTGATGATGATGACTTTTTAGTCAATTCTACATCAGCGTGGCCAATTTTCGGCCCATTTAAATAAATCTTAACTCTGCTGACTCGGAGTTCTAATTTTATGTCCACAGGAAAGACAACTTTGGTTTCTTACGGGGTTATTGCCCGTGTTTAGTCATACTTACCCAGCTGGTTTACCAATAGAAATATTGCAAATTCATTTAAAAACGTCTAGTACATTATATCCCTGTTCACATTTCTACAAAGTCATAATCCCGCCTGAGTTCGCGACGCCCCGAGATTCTAAAACAAACTTGCGATTCCTTCATTGTTTTCATATTAAATTTGTTGGGATCCGAGCGTCCGAGCTTGCAATTAACTGCCAATTTGCTACACTTTGCTTTGCTTTGTGGCAATAAGAAGTCGCTGGACTTCTAATTAATCCTTTATCCTCGGTGACTTAGAGCTTTTATTTCTTTAGTTTGTCTGTGTCTGTAAGAATAGCTGCCGTCTACTCCCTCCCTCCCCGCACCTACTTCCGCAGCTTCGCAGGCAAAATTATAGTCTTCATGTTTATAAGTCGTAGGACCATAAGTAACTTGGTTCGTCACCGTCATCAGTCGTAAGACGTTCACTGTTGAAAAAAAGACTCCCCGTAAACCCCACCTCACTAGTCACGTGTTATTCTCGGTCCACTTAGAGGGACGTCTGTCAACGCTTCGAAGTCGCTACTTGAGAATCTTTCTTCCCGAACGGTTACCTATTTTTGAGAAATGTGGCCAGACCATTGTCACTTCAGATTACTACCAATTTAGATTTTAGTTCTTCAGCGCTGCGGATTTCTATATTTTGGGTTGTTTAGCGCAAAGTAACTCCTAGAAATCACTTCCGAATGACAGCTAACAAAAAGAGTTGGCTGCAAAAAAACCGGCCAAGTGCGAGTCGGACTCGCTCACGAATGGGTTCCGTATCATCTAATATATAAAAATCTCGTGTCACGGTGTTTGTTACCGAACTCCTCCGAAACGGCTTGACTGATTTTTTTGTTTTTTTTTTTTTCTCTACACTCCATAGTATAGTATAGGTCGTAGGCTATTTTTTATACCCCTAATATGGCAAAAAAAACGTTTGCCGGGTCAGCTAGTTATCTATAAAAACGGCAAAAAAATCACGTTGGTTGTATGGGAGCCCTCCATAAATATTTGAATTATTTATTTTTTAAGCAAATATACAACTAAATATTCTGTGAATATTTCAAGCGTCTACCTCTTGCCGTTATTAATATCGATCAAAACGAGCAAAAAAATCACGTTCGTTTTATTGTATGGGAGCCCACTAAATATTTTTTTTATTCTGTTTTTTAGTTTTTGTTGTTATAGCGGCAAGCGAAATACCTACATCATCTGTGAAAATTTCAACTGTCTGTTCATGAGATACATACAGTCTGGTGACAGACGGACGGACGGACGGACGGACAGCGATGTCTCGGTAATAGAGTCCCATTTTAACCCTTTGAGTACGGAACCCTAAAAATATTTTTTATTTTTATTAAAGCTTTTCTCAATTTTCGTTGTTTAATGGATTTGTTTTTATTTCGATTGCAATTCAAACAAAAGTCAACAAGCCACTGCATAAAGATGAGTTTAGCACTCAAATTAATTGGCCCAGAAAGTTGGCGTGTTAGTTAAAAGTTGATGCTGTCGCTGGGCGTCAAATGCGCCAGTTACCGGTTCAACGCCTTGTTCAGGGAGAAAACTATTATAAACCAGCTTTTTCCCGCGATGTCATCTACGTAGGATTCCAATTTGTGGTAAGATTTCTTCATCTCTTTCATTGAATAACACAAAATCTGCCAGAGCAACATCCATTAATCTACCATAATCGGTATTGGTTAGTAAACAATTAAAAGGCCGGTAACGAACTTGTGACTCTTCTGGTGTCGCGGTGTCCATGGGCGACGGTAATCGTTTACCATCAGGCGATCCATTTGCTCGTTTGCCCCCCACACCATAAAAAAATCCCGTTTTTTTCCTGTCCCGTGGGAATTTCTAAAAATTCTGAAATTATATTTTTACTGTTCTAATAACCTACATGTATGCCAAATTTGAAGAGTCTAGTAATCATAGTTACGGAGATAGGGTCACTCTGAATTGAACATAATAAATCCCGTAATTTCCTTAATCCGTGGGAACTTTGAAAAATTCCTTTCTTTGTACATTGCCACTCAAGGTATACATATTATGTGTGTGCCAAAATTCAGTTCTAGCTTCAGCGGTTTGCGCTGTGCGTTGTAATACTTTGAATTTTATGCTGTACATAGAAACTAGTTTTTAACCTCCGACACAAAAAGAGCGGTGTTATAAGTTTGACCGCTATATGGATGTGTGTGTGTGTGTGTGTCTGTCTTTCTGTCTGTGTGTCTGTCTGTGGGATCATAACTCTTATATGGGTGAACCGAATTGGATGCGGTTTTTTGTTAGCTGTGAAAGGGATCTTAGACGCATAAAAGCCATTTAATTTATTTTTAAAACATATAAGTGACTCTTAATTGCGTTGGGGGTTTTTAAAATTTTGATAGATTGAGATTGATTTTGTTATTTATTTTTACTAATTCTTGCTGCCAACTTCTGCTGCTTACGGATACTTTGCCATTTAACTTGGTAAAAAGTAACCGGCCTAAAAAAATGTCTTAATGATACCTGCTCTTTGATCTTCACGGAATCAGTCTGTATACTATCTAAAGTCTCTAGCTATGGTGATTTAGGTCACGCGTTGATACCAGTGAGTCAGTTCGCTACTCTTTTGTCATTATAGATTTTCAACGCCAAAATAGGTACATTGCAGCGGTCTCATAAAATTTGTTAAATTAATTTTCTCAAACATGCTTTGAAATGTATGCGTTAATGTCACGAAATGAAGCCATGAAGTTTGTTGTTTATGGCTCCCTACATTACTTCTTGGCCTAGGCCATAAAAGTAAGTATGAAAAACCATTATTGTCCGCTGCTGTAACTTTTTAAATTTGCTTACTGACACTAAACTGACAAAGGAAAAATTACATACAGCCAACTTACGACATTAAAAAAAATCTATTTTCTTTTATTTCTATAAAACCGCCTAAACTACTGGTGATGGATGGATGGATGTATGGATATATGGATGTATGGATGGATGTATGGATGTATGGATGTACGGATGGATATGTATGGATGTATGGATGGATGTATGGATGGATGGATGGATGGATGGATGGATGGATGTATGGATGGATGGATGTATGGATGTATGGATGGATGTATGGATGTATGGATGGATGTATGGATGGATGTATGGATGTATGGATGGATGTATGGATGGATGGATGTATGGATGGATGTATAGATGTATGGATGGATGTATGGATGGATGGATGGATGGATGGATGGATGTATGGATGTATGGATGGGTGTATGGGTGGATGTATGGATGGATGTATGGATGGATGTATGGATGGATGGATGGACGGATGGATGGATGTATGGATAGATGTATGGATGGATGTATGGGTGGATGTATGGATGGATGTATGGATTGATGTATGGATGGATGTATGGATGGATGTATGGATGGATGTATGGATGGATGGATGGATGTATGGATGTATGGATGTATGGATGGATGCATGGATGGATGTATGGATGGATGTATGGATAGATGGATGGATGGACGGATGGATGGATGATGATAATGATAATGATGATGATGATGATGATGATGATGATGATGCATGTTTGAGAAAAGCACTATACAATCCTCGGCCGGAAGAGGGATTGCTGGACTTGTTTTATCCGGCCTCGTCTACGACTCGGCCGTATACCCCAAACCTCGTCCATCAATCCCTTACTTCACGGCCTCTGCAGTAATGTACTATTGTTTTGAAAGGTACAAAAGATGTTTTTTATAGCATTTGTCATCCATTCGTTAACAATTAAATTTTACATAACAATCTAAGATCTTTAAGATAGGCGTTGACCTGCATCGATCGGGTAACCTAACGACATTTATTATTTATGTCTAACAAAATTCGTTCCGTTTGCCACCCTCAGGTAAGAAACTCTAAATACGTACTTACTATTATTTTTTTACTTCGTTAGTCGTAGAATTCAAGTCACTTGAAATTTAAGGACGGAACAAAAAATATCCTATCTAAAATAAGTCTTCAGAGAGCGAAACTCAAATGTTCCGTCCACCCTCACATATTCCGTGATTAGTTTTGATAAAAGGGTGAAATGTGTCCATTTCCGGCCACAGCCCGAGTCCTGCCAAAGGAAATGACGTTATGCCCCGCTTCTTTTTGTAAAGCGAAAAGAACATGACAGCTGAGTACGGAAGGACCTTGGCTTACGCTTTGACGCGTGTTTAACAGCTGTTTGTGATGATATTTAAATGAAAAATGAGGGGCTCATATTTTTTTTACCTTTACACATTTCTGATGTTAGTCGTAAAAATAATTACTATACTAAACGGGACTCAACGCAATTAATATTTACCTCGACATTTCGGCCACATTGCAGTAGCCGGGGTCACGAGTTAACTGAAAACACACTACACCCCAGACTACACTTAAGTAAACTCGTGAACACGGCTGCTGCAATGTGGCCGAAACGAGTTTACTTAAATGTAGTCTGGGGTGTAGTGTGTTTTCAGTTAACTCGTGACCACGGCTGCTGCAATGTGGCCGAAATGTCAAGGTAAATATTGATTGCGTGATAAGTCCCATTTATAGTACCTAATTACGAGTTAAAATCACGATAAATAAAAAATAGAACCGCCTTCAAAAACACCCAAAAAATATTATTTAAAAATTTAACCGACTATAATGAGCATTATAATATCTTTCTACTAATCTGTTTGAAGTCGGGCCTCAGCACGAGCTAGCAGGAGTAGTAGACGCCCAATAAATAGTAGGTATCTATCTATGTAGGTAAGTTAAATTACTACTATAAAGCTTGAGGTCCCAGGTTCGGTCCCCGCGTTGGGGCAGATATTTGTATGAAAAACACGAATGTTTGTCTTGGGTGTTTAATATGTATTTAAGTATGTATCTATCTATATAAGTATGTTTATCCGTTGCCTAGTACCCATAACACAAGCTTTGCTTACTTTGAGACTAAGTCGATTGGTGTGAATTGTCCCGGGATATTTATTTATTAATTTAATTACTAGGTCCACTCCTGCTGTCTCGAGCTGAGGCCCGACTTCAAACAGATTAGTAGAAAGATATTATAATGCTCATTATAGTCGGTTAAATTTTTAAATAATATTTTTTGGGTGTTTTTGAAGGCGGGGGGTTCTATTTTTTATTTAAAATTTTTTATTTTTGGCTTTTTAGTTGCTTTGGTATAAAAAAGATGCGTAGGCGTAGCCAGTAGACGAAGCCCGACATCTGTTTCCGATCTGAGGATCGCAAGGTAACTAACGAACCTAAGCAGGTTAAACGTGGGATGGTTTGAAGGTATTTTTTTATTGCAGGGGGGCTCCGCTCCCCGAGCCAACTCTCTGGTAGCAAGCCTACCACTTCCAATCTGAGGGATACGAGATACTAACGAAACTAAGCAGGTTAAGCAAGGAATGGTTTGAAGGTTTTTTTTTTTGCGGGGGGCTCTGCCCCCCGAGCCCCCCGTTCCGGTATCAAAGCTTCTATTACCACTCTGAGGGACGCAAGATAACTGATGAATCTAACCAAATGAAACGGTAGATGGTTAAACAGATTTTTTACTGCGGGTTGTCTCTGCCCCCCTAGCCCTCCCCCCCTCCAAGAGCGGGGCTTTTATTTTCACCCTGAGGGGCGCAAGGCAGCTAACTAACCTAACCAGGTTAAACGGGAAGTGGTTTTAAGGTTTTTTTTTTATTACGGGAGCTCCACCCCCAAGCCCCTCTACCGGGACCGAGGTTTCTATTTCCACTTTGAGGGATACGAGATAACTAACAAACCTAACCAAGTTAAACGGGAGGTGGTTTGAGGGTATTTCTTATTGCGGGGGGCTCCGCCCCCCGAGCCCCCTTTCCATTAGTGAGGCTTCTATTACCACTCTGAGGGACGCAAGATAACTGACGAATCTAACCACGTTAAACGGGAGGTAGTTTGTCTGTATTTTTTATTGCGGGTGGCTCCGCCCCCCGAGCCCCCTCCAAGAACGCGGCTGCTAATTCCACTTTGAGGGACGCAATGTAGCTAACTAACCTTAACCAGGTTAAACGGGGGGTGGTTTCAAAGGATTTTTTTATTACGAGGGGCTCCGCCCCCTAAGCTCCTCTACCGGTACCGAGGCTTTTATTTCCACTCTGAGGAATGCAAGATAACTGACGAATATAACCAGGTTAAATCGGAGGTGGTTTATCAGAAAGAAAAAAGAAAGAAAGAAAGAAAAAATATTTATTCGTGACATAATCTTAAATTAACAGGTGAATGAACGGTAACAGATACAACATTATCACGAAATGGTCCCAACTCAGCATGATGTTGGCTATGCAGCTGACGCTGGTCTTCCGTTGGAACCATATCATCAGTATTTTTATAGCGGGGGCCGCTTTGAGGGATCCAAGGTAGCTAACTAACCTAACCAGGATAAATGAAGGATGGTTTAAAGGTTTTTTTTTTATTACGGGGGTCTCGGCCCCCCGAGCCCCCTTTCCAGTAGCGATGCTTCTATTTCCACTCTGAGGGACGCAAGATAACTGACGAATCTAACCAGGTTAAACGGGAGGTGGTGTAAGAATATTTTTTATTGCGGGGGGCTCCGCCCCTCGAGCCCCCCCCCCCACCCCTCGAAGAGCGGGACTTCAATTTCCACTCTGAGTGACGTAAGATACTAGAGAACTAATTAACCTAACCAGGTTAAACAGGGGGTGGATTGAAGGTGTTTTATATTACGGGGGGCTCCGCCCCCCGAGCCCCCCTTCCAGTACCAAGGCTTCAATTTTAACTCTGAGAGACGCAAGATAACTAACGAATCTGGTAAGGTTAAACGGGAGGTGGTTTGAGGGTATTTCTTAGTGCGGGGGGCTCCGCCCCCCGAGCCCCCTTTCCATTAGCGAGGCTTCTATTACCACTCTGAGGGACGCAAGATAACTGACGAATCTAACCACGTTCAACGGGAGGTAGTTTGTCTGTATTTTTTATTGCGGGTGGCTCCGCCCCCCGAGCCCCCTCCAAGGACGCGGCTGCTAATTCCACTTTGAGGGGCGCAATGTAGCTAACTAACCTTAACCAGGTTAAACGGGGGGTGGTTTCAAAGGATTTTTTTATTACGAGGGGCTCCGCCCCCTAAGCTCCTCTACCGGTACCGAGGCTTTTATTTCCACTCTGAGGAATGCAAGATAACTGACGAATATAACCAGGTTAAATCGGAGGTGGTTTATCAGAAAGAAAAAAGAAAGAAAGAAAGAAAAAATATTTATTCGTGACATAATCTTAAATTAACAGGTGAATGAACGGTAACAGATACAACATTATCACGAAATGGTTCCAACTCAGCATGATGTCGGCTATGCAGCTGACGCTGGTCTTCCGTTGGAACCATATCATCAGTATTTTTATAGCGGGGGGCCGCTTTGAGGGATCCAAGGTAGCTAACTAACCTAACCAGGATAAACGAAGGATGGTTTAAAGGTTTTTTTTTATTACGGGGGGCTCGGCCCCCCGAGCCCCCTTTCCAGTAGCGATGCTTCTATTTCCACTCTGAGGGACGCAAGATAACTGACGAATCTAACCAGGTTAAACGGGAGGTGGTGCAAGAATATTTTTTATTGCGGGGGGCTCCGCCCCCCGAGCCCCCGCCCCCCTCAAAGAGCGGGACTTCAATTTCCACTCTAAGTGACGTAAGATACTAGAGAACTAATGAACCTAACCAGGTTAAACAGGGGGTGGATTGAAGGTGTTTTATATTACGGGGGGCTCCGCCCCCCGAGCCCCCCTTCCAGTACCAAGGCTTCAATGTTAACTCTGAGAGACGCAAGATAACTAACGAATCTGGTAAGGTTAAACGGGAGGTGGTTTGACAGTATTTTTTATAGCGGGGGGCTCCGCCCCCCGAGCCCCCCCTCTATACCGCTTTAAAGAGCGCAAGGTAACTAACGAACCTAACCAGGTTAAACGGGAGGTAGTTTGTAGGTATTTTTTATTGCCCCCTTTTCTTTGTAGGTATAGCCATACCTACTTATAGTTTAGGTGAATGACTTACACAACTCTTAGGACTGCTTTGGCCAATTAATATTGTAGGTAATCCGATGTTCTTGTTATCAATAAAGAACGAAGAATTTAGGACTTTCAACAGTATGCCAAACATTCTTGGCCAGAAATTTTTAGAACAATCTAATACCTTTAAACGAGCAATTCTTGTATATATGTATATATATATATAATCAGGATCTCGGAAACGGCTCCAACGATTTCGATGAAATTTGGTATGTGGGGGTTTTCGGGGATGAAAAACTGATCTAGCTATGTTTCATTTTCAGAAAATCGCTTTTACTCGTGTTTTCCGGCTATTTTTGTTTGCATTAGAATATAAAGCTAAATTTCGCCCACTTCGAGCAGATCATAATGGCACATTAGAAATCGGGTGGTCGCGGATCCAGCCGACCTCGGTTCGAAGCCACGTTTTTTTTCAACATTTTTAGTTTTTTTTTTAAGTTTATTTTTCTTGAGAAAACGTCAAGTTTCTTCTTTTGTGAGAAAAAGTTACTTTTTTGTTAGAAAAAGTCTTATAGGGAACGTGCAGTAACTATAGGCGGCAGCACTAATGCGACAGAAGAGACACTATGCGGACAGTAAAACAAACTTATCAAGGTAAAACATTCAAATTGATGGCACCCTTATGGCACCAGTTGGCAGCACCGTCTATGTGCACGTTCCCTATTGGGAGCACAGAACAGGAAAAGCCGGTTGTCTGTAAAGTCGGTTTACGGACGATAGTTTAACGTGACTCACCCCCCCCCCCCCCACCCCCTCCGGTGTTTTTGTCAAATATCTTGAAAACGGTGCATCCTACGGCAAAATCAATGAAATTTTCATCCCCCCTTTAATACCCCCGCGCTCCCTCCCCCGCATCCCCTCCCCCTCTCACCCCCCCCACCCCCCACCCCTCCGGTGTATATAATCAGGATCTCGGAAACGGTTCCAACGATTTCGATGAAATTTGGTGTTTGGGGGTTTTCGGGGATGAAAAATTGATCTTATCTCTGGGAAAACACTTGGTACCGAGTTTCTGCCCGAGCAGAGCTCGGTCGCCCAGGTACTCAACATTATGCGATACAACAGGCACTCTTTACTGACTGTGCTTTTTGACCCTGGTTATCAAAGTACTCTTCAAGACGAATCAAATGAGCTCAAACTCGATGGGGTTTTGTCGTTTTATTACGGAGTTCTTATGGTCACCTTCTAACTCCATCTTCAGATCCTAGTTACCATCTAGGATCAAAGTACTCGTCAAGACAAATCAAATGAGCCCAAACTCAATGCGGTCGTATCGCTTTATTACAGAGTTTCTATGGCCATCTTTCAGCTCCATAATCAGATCAGCTCCATGTCAGTACCAAGGCTTCAATTTTAAATCTGAGAGACGCAAGATAACTAACGAATCTGGTAAGGTTAAACGGGAGGTGATTTGAGGGTATTTCTTATTGCGGGGGGCTCCGCCCCCCGAGCCCCCTTTCCATTAGCGAGGCTTCTATTACCACTCTGAGGGACGCAAGATAACTGACGAATCTAACCACGTTGGCCATCTACAGTCTTCTTCAGCAGGTCCAGTTTACCAAATGATACTTTCTGAATGCAAATACTTCACTTGATACTAAAAATGCTAAAATCACCATAGGTTTGCCTGTAAAATTTGAAGGTTGCCCTCAATTTCTCTAGGATCCCATGATCAGATCTTGACTTGGTGCCAATGAGACCACCTCAAGAGTATACTCTTTCAAACAAAAAAAGAATTTTGAAAATCGGTTCACAATTGAGGGAGTAATCGCGTAACAAACACACAAAAAAAAAAAAAAACACAGACGAATTGAGAACCTCCTCTTTTTTTTGAAGTCGGTTAAAAATTTAAAACAGTATAGTCGTAAAATTATATATAGCAAGTAATAGCTTAATTTGCAATACTAGATGTTTAAAACTCGACAGCGTATTTTTTTCTTGTTTACCTCCAAAAGTGGCTTCCGTGTTTTTTATGTGATTCGTGTTCAATCGTGTAAGCAGTATATTGGAAATCGGTGTTTTCTGTGTGATTCGTGTTCCCACGGGAATTCCGGGAAAATACTATATACTTTATGTCACTCTCGCAACTGAGACGAATCCGCTGACACCTCACACTTTAAAATCCATCCAGCTGTTTAGGGAGGGTGTGCCAAAGAATGATACATACATGCACACATAATGTAAAGTACCTGGGCGACCGAGCTCTGCTCGGGCAGAAACTCGGTACCAAGCGTTTTCCCAGAGATAAGACCAAGCTAGATCAATTTTTCATCCCCGAAAACCCCCAAATACCAAATTTCATCGAAATCGTTGGAGCCGTTTCCGAGATCAAAACACCGGAGGGGGGGGTGAGAGGGGGGGAGGGGATGCGGGGGAGGGAGCGCGGGGGTATTAAAGGGGGGATGAAAAGTTCATTCCGTAGGATGCACCGTTTTCAAGATATTTGACAAAAACACCGGAGGGGGTGGGGGGGGGGGGGTGAGTCACGTTAAACTATCGTCCGTAAACCGACTTTACAGACAACCGGCTTTTCCTGTTCTGTGCTCCTAATAGGGAACGTGCACATAGACGGTGCTGCCAACTGGTGCCGTAAGGGTGCCATCAATTTGAATGTTTTACCTTGATAAGTTTGTTTTACTGTCCGCATAGTGTCTCTTCTGTCACATTAGTGCTGCCGCCTATAGTTACTGCACGTTCCCTATAATACTTTTTCTGACAAAAAAGTAACTTTTTCTCACAAAAAAGTAAGTTTTTCTCACAAAAGAAGAAACTTGACGTTTTCTCATGAAAAATAAACTTAAAAAAAAAAAAAAAAATCTTGAAAAAAAACGTGGAATCGAACCGAGGTCGGCTGGATCGGCGACCACCCGATTTCTAATGTGCCATTATGATCTGCTCGGAGTCGGCGAAATTTAGCTTTATATTCTAATGCAAACAAAAATAGCCGGAAAACACGAGTAAAAGCGATTTTCTGAAAATGAAACATAGCTAGATCAGTTTTTCATCCCCGAAAACCCCCACATACCAAATTTCATCGAAATCGTTGGAGCCGTTTCCGAGATCCTGATTATATATATATATACATATATACAAGAATTGCTCGTTTAAAGGTATTAGATACGCTCGAAAAACAACCCTCCTTCGGCAGTCGGGTAAATTCAAATTAAATAAAAAAATCACTACATAGTTTAAAACAAAGTCACTTCCCGCTGTCTGTCCCTATGTATGTTTAGATCTTTAAAACTACACAACGATAGATAGACTGATTCAAAAGGAAGGTTTATATGTATAAGACATGCATAATTTGCACACGTGCGAAGCCGGGGCGGGTCGCTAGTATAATTAAATATAAGTACGGTCAAGTGCAAAAATAAGTATCGATTTAATCCTCCCATCGTAATATACCTATACCTTAATTCGACGACATAAAGAGCTATGGGACATATTTATGAGCAAGTTGTGTGCTGTGCACCCATATTTTTACACGTGACTGTACAAGTGTCTCAAAATTAATACAGCCAGCAACAGACAAATTACAAAGCATTTATTCTTTTCTTGAGACTGACTCCTTTTTGACCGGTTTTTAATATTTTAGTCATACATATTTTTGTTCGCGTCTCTTCTGTGGACATGGCAAAAGTCAAGGTTCTACAGCCAATATTTTTTAGTCATGTCTACATCGGCGCCTGGACAACCTTTCGGCCCATTTAAAGTCAAAGTCAAAATTCTTTATTCAATTTAGGCATCAATTGATGCTCCTATGAACGTCGAAAAATCTACCACTGGTTCGGAAAAAACTCTGTTGAGAAGAAACCGGCAAGAAACTGAAACAAAAAAAATAAAATCATACGCTATGTATTACCGATTTTTGTTGATAAGCAGTAATTATTCGTCTCTGTTATAATTCCGAGTTTGTGGTTTGCATATTTTAACGTAAGTACCTGGGCGACCGAGCTCTGCTCGGGCAGAAACTCGGTACCAAGCGTTTTCCCAGAGATAAAACCAAGCTAGATCAATTTTTCATCCCCGAAAATCCCCAAATACCAAATTTCATCGAAATCGTTGGAACCGTTTCCGAGATCCTGATTATATACACCGGAGGGGTGGGGGGGGGTGGTGAGAGGGGGAAGGGGATGCGGGGGAGGGAGCGCGGGGGTACTAAAGGGGGGATGAAAATTTCATTGATTTTGCCGTAGGATGCACCGTTTTCAAGATATTTGACAAAAACACCGGAGGGGGTTGGGGGGGGGGGGTGAGTCACGTTAAACTGCACATAGACGGTGCTGCCAACTGGTGCCATAAGGGTGCCATCAATTTGAATGTTTTACCTTGATAAGTTTGTTTTACTGTCCGCATAGTGTCTCTTCTGTCGCATTAGTGCTGCCGCCTATAATTACTGCACGTTCCCTATAATAATACTTTTTCTAACAAAAAAGTAACTTTTTCTCACAAAAAAGTAACTTTTTCTCACAAAAGAAGAAACTTGACGTTTTCTCATGAAAAATAAACTTAAAAAAAAAAAAAAAAATCTTGAAAAAAAACGTGGAATGCAAACAAAAATAGCCGGAAAACACGAGTAAAAGCGATTTTCTGAAAATGAAACATAGCTAGATCAGTTTTTCATCCCCGAAAACCCCCACATACCAAATTTCATCGAAATCGTTGGAGCCGTTTCCGAGATCCTGATTATATATATACATATATATATATATATGTCGGAGTGGCGCCATCAAGCGACAGGTGATGTCATTACTATGGAGCCATCAGTCTGATTCCGTTGCTTACTATCTTATCTAGTATCATATTTAGGTTCAATGATTATTGCGTCGATTAGCAAGGAGGACGTCAGACAGTTGTCTGGGTGAAATCAGAGATGGCGTTGTTTACAACTTCCAATGATCACGTGATGAATAACGTCACAAGGAAAAGAGGGTAGCGAGCGCCATGCCGCCATGTTGAGAGGAGCGGCGAGACGAGGGGGTCGATACGAACGTCATCTCTGGGATCATCACGTTTCCCTTGTTGTTTTTGTTTACTTTTGGAATCTAATCATATCGTAGGCATCGTGTGTGATTTTATTGATGCAAGTGCTAAAATTGATTAAAGCCATTATTACTTACGTTGGCGTGTTATTATTTTTCGAGTCAGTGTATTTTTTGTAAGCTATCAACATGGATGAAGATGTACCTGATCTGGGAGATTATGACCTTGCTTTTACATCAGAAGCGGGATCCAATCAGCGCCCAACAGATGTTAACGTGGATGCGAGCATGTGGAAGTTGATCATGGACCAACAAAACAAAAATTTACTGGCGTTATTGGAGGCAGTAAAACCAACACCTGTGAGTACGAAAATTATTTTGCCGGAATTCAATCCTGACAAAGCAAATGTGGATCCTCGTTCTTGGATTTCTACCGCCGACATGTGTGTGGTTGATAAAAAACTTCATGGAGCTCCACTTATGATGGCACTCAGCCATGCATTGAAAGGACAGGCGTCATCATGGCTTTCTCAAATCTCATACGCGGGAATGACGTGGGCAGATTTTAAAGAAATTTTCATATTAAGATTCGATTGCGCGGATACAGCTTCTGCATTCTTGATTAATTTGAGCGTGAGTAGACCAAAGGACAACGAGTGTCTCTCTGCATACGCAGCAAGGTTGATGACTTCGTTAATGTCTCGCTGGCATGACTTGACTACTGAACAGTTAGCAGTAGCGACTATTGTGGCTCATGTTGCTCAGTTTGAGCCACGGGTACAGAGGCTGGCTTTTACTTCCAACATCACTTCAAGAAGCGAGATGCAACGAGAATTGAAAGCCGTGTCTTACTTGAAGAGGCGTAATAATACGACACGCGACGATACATCAGCACCAGATGTCAAGAAATTTAAACCTACTACACAAGAGAATCAATTGAAATGCTTCAACTGTGACAAGTTAGGACACCGAGCTGCATCATGTCGATTCAAGACGGACAATAGAAACGACCATCGGCCCACCGCTTCATCATCAAGAAATTCAACGGGATTTCTTAAGCCGGTTTCTACTCTTACGTGCTTCAAATGTGGGAAGCCGGGACACATCGCGACGCGCTGCACCTCGTCGTGCACCAAAGATGGCGGGGCCGCACCCAGCGCCACAGCAGAGCGGCACGTGGACCTGTGTGTTGTCAACGCTCCTTCTGGGACTCTTAGTCACAATGGTGAGCAAATTTTGTTTTATTATGACTCTGGATCTGAGTGCTCTCTCGTCAAGGAATCAATTGGTGTTAAATTACATGGTAAACGCTTTAACAATGTGGTTTCGCTGACGGGTATAGGGCAGACAAGCATAAATAGTTGCTTGCAGGTATTAGCTACCGTCGAAATCGAATTCATCACATTTGAAATACTATTTCATGTTCTGCCAGATCATTGCTTACGTTATGATGTTGTAGATGATGTCGACCCTAACGGGGAGCTTCCAGAGGTAAGATAATAGGTATTGTTAACATCAAAAAGAGTACATCTTACGGCAAGGCTTGGTTTTACAAAACTGAGGCTAAAAATTAACAAGTTCGCGTTAGGTAATTTCGTTTTATTGAAAAACGAGGAACTCAATCAAACCAAACTGGATCTAAAGTTTAGGGACCCATTCAAAGTAGCTTTTAAGCAAGCTTTTAAGTAAGCTCTTGGAAGGTGACCGGTACACAGGTTGCAGGCACTTGTCTTAATTCCAAGCGGAGCTATAAGTACGCTCATGACCACTTGCGCAGTATTCCCGGAAGCTATGTCCCTACAGATGTGGATAAATCGATTGAGCAGTCTGATAATACTTCCGATAGTGTAAAATGTTACGTGATTGTTTATTTTTTTGTGTTGATTATGTCAATTGAGTATTCCACTACGTTTTGGTGGCAAAGAAGAGCACGTTTGTGCTAATTATTTAGAGGGACATTTAGCTGTCGACCAGGTGGTGTGTGTGTATTAAGAAAATCGATAGCTAACTGTTCTCTTCTGTGTTTGAGGAGTGAGTAGCGTATGCCTTTAGCTGCCAAAAGTAGTGACGAGTGTAAAGTGTGTGTTCCATCACCGACATTGGTGATGATGGTTGATTGTATGATGTGATGTATTCCTACAGTCAGAGTGTTGACTGTAGAAGGTATTCCTGCGAGCCTATGTTTTAGGTCGTAGATGATGTGTGTTCCATCGCCGACATTGGTGATGATGGTTGATTGTATGATGTGATGTATTCCTACAGTCAGAGTGTTGACTGTAGAAGGTATTCCTGCGAGCCTATGTTTTAGGTCGTAGATGATGTGTGTTCCTATGGACTATTGTCTGTAGATGAGAGAGATTGTTGTTTGTGGTACCTTAGAATATAAGCTAGCTCTAATGCTGCTTAGTTGATGAAACACATTTTGTGTGATAATTGTGCTTTGCTTTTTCTAACGCTGTAAATATTGTGGTCAGAATGAGCCGAGCATATCAGAGGTTCCTTGTTGCACATTTCTTGCAGGTATTTCACCCGAGGACGTGTGACGAGCAGGATGGCCGTGTCGGAGTGGCGCCATCAAGCGACAGGTGATGTCATTACTATGGAGCCATCAGTCTGATTCCGTTGCTTACTATCTTATCTAGTATCATATTTAGGTTCAATGATTATTGCGTCGATTAGCAAGGAGGACGTCAGACAGTTGTCTGGGTGAAATCAGAGATGGCGTTGTTTACAACTTCCAATGATCACGTGATGAATAACGTCACAAGGAAAAGAGGGTAGCGAGCGCCATGCCACCATGTTGAGAGGAGCGGCGAGACAAGGGGGTCGATACGAACGTCATCTCTGGGATCATCACGTTTCCCTTGTTGTTTTTGTTTACTTTTGGAATCTAATCATATCGTAGGCATCGTGTGTGATTTTATTGATGCAAGTGCTAAAATTGATTAAAGCCATTATTACTTACGTTGGCGTGTTATTATTTTTCGAGTCAGTGTATTTTTTGTAAGCTATCAACATGGATGAAGATGTACCTGATCTGGGAGATTATGACCTTGCTTTTACATATATATATACAAGAATTGCTCGTTTAAAGGTATTAGATAGATAGATAGATAGATTAGATACGTGGGGCATACTGAAAGTTTCTGGAACTGGCCACTTATAAAAAGAAAATTAAATAAAAAAAAAACCGGCCAAGAGCGTGTCGGACACGCCCAAGATAGGGTTCCGTAGCTATTACGAAAAAATCATGTAATATTTTTCTAAGGATTTCGTATGTGTACGGAATCTTCCAAGTTAGGTATCGTCAATACTTTGAAAAAAGCTCGTACTTGGTGGTGGTGATAGTTGTGTTTATGTGATTTGTGTGTGTTCGTACAGTGTGGAGGTGGAGGAACTGCATGAACACGTATTTCTTGCATAAACGTAACTATTGTAAGGTCGCGGGTGAGCAAAGTAATTGTTTTAGTTCATTAATATGGACCTCCGCAAAGTAACGCCTGATTCAATAAATTATTTAAAAGCTCGTATCTCAAAATCGATAATCTGGCAAAGTGAACTTTATTACGCGAGTTTCAAGGTTCAGTTTTGTTTACATGCTGATTTGAGATACGAGTTTTTCAAAGTAGTGACGGTATGTTTAATACCTTAGGCTACTATTTACTCTTAAACTACAAATAATTCCCAAGCAATATTAGCCGCTATAATTTTCCTTGTAAATTAATATATTTACTACCATTTTGAATTTTTTTAAATTTTTCCACCCAACAGTTTAGATTTTAGAGTGGGGGGGGCACTTTGAAAAGCAATAAATGTGTCATAACGATAATACGTAGTCTTATTTTTTAGAATCCAGAAACTTTCAGTATGACCTAAGTACCTAGCGAAACAACGAAAACAAAAATTATACGTTCCCCTTAATTTTAAATTTAATTTTATTTTCATTACTCAATTTTGTTGTTATAGTGACAATTAACATACACAATCATGTATATATTTTATGAAACAGACGGACAGACAACATAACAGAATAAAAGAGTTTGTTACGTAAGCGGGTACGGAGATGAACCCTAAAATTATCGAATGTAGTAATAATATACTTAGTTTAACTTAATACAATAAACATTTATTTAGCCTAATGTCGGAGACTGAGATTCTAGACTGCCTAAAATCCATTACATTAATGGAAACAACAAGCATCTCCTTTAGAGAAGAAGTCGTATCTATTCTTACAACACCAGTTGAACGCAACTCTTTGATAAAAAAACGTCTCATGACATCGTCTTGTAATAAACCATAAAATTTAAAACACCCTTCAACTATATAGCACGTTTTATGACGTCGCTTCCTTCTAAAATTTCGTTTACGCTCCCAAATTATGTGCATAATACCGGTTTTTGCGGCGTATCAAATTATCTACGCATATATAAATTTATTTTAAAGCGTGGTGAATTTTAAGCAAGGAAGTTTCAAGTTAGACAAAATAAATGGGGCGTGCAATAAACAAAAATTGGGTTAAACAGTGTGCACAAACTATAGACAACAATAAAGTAAATAAATGAACTGAAACAATTACTTTGCTAACCCGCGACTTTATGATAGTAACGTTTAATATGCAAGAAATGTGTGTTCGTGCAGTTCCTCCACCTCCACGCTATACGAACACACACAAATCACTCAAACTCAACTATCACCACCACCAAACTACACTGACGCGTTTTGAACCCAACCAGAGCTCATCCTCAGAGTACCTAACGCAACCGTTTACTATGCTACCAAATGTTAGACTCAACAAAGGTGAGGTGAGATGGGTGAGCAAAGTAAGTAATTGTTTCAGTTCATTGATATTATGGACATCCGTAAAGTAATGCCTGATTCAATAAATTATGTAAAGTAAATAAATATCTCTACAAGTCCAACAATCGTTAATAGTCGCTTATTAATGGACTCTATGAGAAAGTTTAATTGTTGCTTTGCATAGGAATCGAAGTTTTTGATAAGAATTTGAAATATGGCAAAAGGTCACTCAAAGAGAGATGGAGCGACCTATGCTCGAAGTTTCTTTGCGTGATAATTCAGAAATAAGGAGATCTGCAGGAGAACCAGAGTAACTGATTAGCTCGGAGAGTTGTCAGGCTCGTAGAACCAACAGCCAATGGGGCAGTATGGTTTTAGAGTGGTGACTGCGAATCGGAAGACGTGGCGTGGGATGGCCCTCAACGAGATACACCGTAGAATAACTTCAAAAAAAACTTGATCAGATGGGATTAAAAAAATACGGTATTACAATTAGCACATGGAAATAAAATGTCTATGATAAGCAACATGTGGCCTACTGCTACTACTATTGATTCTATAACTATTTTTCCTACGTGAGATACGAGTATGCAGATCATCCAAAACCACGAGCACTCCTTTGCATGACTACGAAGAAGAGATTTTATGCATATTTTATGATTGGCTTGGTCTAGTGATATAGTCTTAGGTACGCTACGCTTTTATTTATTAAATCGCAGCTAAAACTCCAGCTGGCTTGGATGGCGAAAGCTAAGTCTCTGGAATACGAAAACGACGTCCTATAACGTAATCCCTAAATATCATTACATTGGTGACGTACACGTACAAAATACTGCTCATAATTACTATACTAAACGGGACATATCACGCAATAAATATTTATTTATTTACCTCGACGTTTCGGCCACATTGCAGCTAGCAGCCGTGGTCACGAGTTATTATGAGTGAAAATCACGAAAGTTTAAAACAGTATGAAATACTGCTCCTAGCAAGACTGCTATGTCCGAATTTTCTCGTTCTTCGAATACCAAGAAAAGTGAATAAAATCATTATCATCAGCCATAAGATCTCTATTATCACGTTAAGCGCCATGGTGGATACCATGTGTCTGACAACATACTTTCTCCCTGGGCTGGACCATTAATGGACAAATATTTCTCCTTTAGAACTTTTGTTAAATGTACATCCACAGGTTACCAGCGTCTCTTTCAATATCGTCAGTCCGCTAAGAAGGGCTTCCAAACTGTTCGTCTTCCGTCCATGATTACCTCAATGGGCAATGCTCATCGAGCAATATGCCCTGCCCATGGCCTCTTCAGCTTAGATTATTCTTTAAGCTATGTTGAACTAAAAAGCACAGATTTATCCAACGGACAAAAATAATAGTCAAATAAAGTAATGAGAACGATTCTAGATTTTTTCGTAGTAAACGAAGCAATTTGAGTTATTCGCCAACTCTTTATCTAAAAAAACATATGAGCTACAAATTCTGTGGCGACGGAACCGAGTTCAGAGATAGTGTGAAATATATTAACGGTACGAAATTTGTTAGGATTTAGGTTAAAACCCTAGCCTAAGAAGATTTCACGAGGCAAAATGCTTCATAGAGCTACAAAGAACTTTTGTTTGCCCACTTTACGAGATTTGAGACGCTCGCAAAGTTGATGGTGTTTTCTTTGCACCGAAGAAAGTTTAGCGCGACATATTAAAGCTAAGCATTGTAAAACGTAAGCGTATTAAAGAATTTAGTAATAAATAAGTACATAGTCCGTAAAAATTTCAAATGTTAAACTACGGTTTTGAACTACGGTTCAAAGTATAATAGACGTGTTACATCTGTCTAGATTGCAGAGCCCAGCTATGGAGAACCAATGCCACCTTTTGTTTACGGAGCTCTTAAAAACATACTAAAATTCTCTGAATAAATTCAGAATGTATACATTCAGTAGCTATAAATCGTCTTCGCGAATTCGTCGTCAAATGAACAACATCAGACCAAAGCCCGTTCACATTTTCGCGTTCCGTACTTGCCTTTTCGAGCTTGATCTTAGAAAACATGTTGTCTCCTCGTAATTGATTTAATTGTGCTAAAACGAACCAGTAATGGGTTTCCCGGAGCTGGTTTGTTTGAGCAGGTAATCTCAGAAAAGATGTTGACAGTCTCTATATAAATATTTAATGTGAATCTAAACACGCTTGTATTCTATCATCGCTGTTTAAATAATGTTACACAATCAATAGAGTAATGTCATTGCTAAGTCAAGTTATATTAAGCTCTAAAGAGGATTCTTGTAATAAGTTTTTGTTTTCATGAGGTCGTTAAAATGTTACTTAGAAGTAAATATAATAGGACTGCTCTAGCAGTTATCGCTTAGATACTTATAATGGATTGCGTGCCTATGTAAAGTACTTTAGAAATTAAATTTGAATTAAAATGATTTATAGTAATATTCTTTGTAATGAGTAATGTAATGACTTACTACTGCCGCTGCGCTGCATAGACGGAAGGGCAAAAATGCTTCAATTGCAGAACGGCTGCACCTATTAGGCTAATTTGTTTTTGTCTTTGTGATTGTTAGGGTAAGGTTTTTTTAGTAGCTTCTTAGGTAGAGGGTACCTGGGTCTGTAGTGGCCTAGTGGTTTGACATATGGTCTCTCAAGCAGCGGGTCATGGGTTCGAGTCCAGGCTCGCACCTCTGAGTTTTTCGGAATTTATGTGCGAAATTACATTTGTAATTTACCATGAGCTTTAAGGTGGAGGAAAACATCGTGAGGAAGCCTACATAAACCTGAGAAAAATTTCAATGGTGTATGTGAAGTTCCTAATCCGCACTGGGCCCGCGTGGGAACTACGGCCCCGCCCTCTCATTCTGAGAGGAGGCCTGTGCCCTGCAGTGGGACGTATATAGGCTGGGATGATAATGAGCCTCTTAGTATCACACTGCTGCGCAAAGACTTGACCTCTCTTGATCGTCTCTCCTTCTCCGCTTTGGTCTACTTCTATTACGATAAACATCGCTAGGGACCAATGTAAGCTTATTGTCTAACGCTTCTGATGCTTGCCTTCGCAATCACTATTTCTTTCTGTCAAACGGTATTAAAATGATGACAGAAAGAGATGGTGAAATCGAAGGCAAGCGTCAGAAGCATTAGACAATACGGCCTCTGGACTAACTACTAACGTTTGGATTCATTTAACAGACATGCCCAGCCCAGTCCTACTTTAACTTGACTGTCAACAAACTAATTTTTGAGAACAGCTCAGTGTTTTTCATCTGGTCCGTTCTTCAGTCCCCAAGTATGCTCCGCTTCCTTACTCGTTGGCAAACCTTGAGTTTGGAATTTTACAACATTCAAAATGATAGAAATTTTTTGAAAAATTTAAGTGGAAAGTAGAAATTTTATTGTGGGTTGAAAAATTGGCTCATAAGAAAAGCGAGTGCGTGAGTTAGACATCATGTCTTTTTTTAGCCTATACTCAATTTATTGCAAATAAAGAACTGAACTAAATATGCAAAGATGGGATATAAGCATGTCGATATACTCGTATTACGCAAAGTTCGGTCATAAGTCATAACCCCGTCGAAATTTCATTGTTGTACAGAAGAAGAAACTGAATCACGTACCAGGGTGAACCCTCTTCATTGCAAATGTCATGTTGACATTCCATACATCTTCTAAAGAAATCAACGTGAAATCGGTTATGAAAAGGTTCCACCCTGGTACGGGATTCGGTTTGCTTTACTGTACAACCAATGCGATTACAAGAAGTGGATAAAAATCGTCTCGCAAAATTTGAGACAAACAAATCATCATCACCATTTCAGCCGAAAGACGTCCACTGCTGAACATAGGCCTCCCCCAAGACTCGCCAAACAGATCGGTCTTGCGTCATCCGCATCCAACGCGTTCCCGCAACCTTAACTAGGTCGTCGTTCCATCTTATTGGAGGCCTACCTACACTGCATCCTCTGGTCCGCGGACGCCACTCGAGAACCGTTCGGCCCCATCGGCCGTCAAAATTCTACGAGCGATTTGCCCTCTCCACTGCCACTTAAACCTGGCGATTGATCGAGCTATGGGTGAGGCCACACGAGCGTAATTTTGTGAGTCGTGAGCGGCAGAATTTCGGTCCGCGCCATACAATATGCAGGCCATCACGTGACACTCACGTGACACAATGTATGGCGCAGCCGATATTCTGCCGCTCACAACTCACAAAATTACGCTCGTGTGGCCTCACCCAAAGTCCGTGACTTTAGTTCTTGCGCTGATTTCATCATTTCTAATGCGATCCCGCAGAGAAACTCCAAGCATAGCCCTCTCCATCGCCCTCTGAGTGACTTTGATCTTTCTTATGAGGCTCTTCGTTAACAAACAAATGAACAATGTTAATTAAATAAAAAAAGGAAAAAAAAGAAAGAAACCAGCGACAACACACAGCCACTTACACAAATCTCCATCTTAATTAATTCACCCGTGTCGCTTTCCACAGTGACATAATTCATCCGCAAGGATTAAACCCATCTTATGGCGAAAAATATACGAAAGTATAATATATGGAAGTACACAAGTACACCCACGTTCTGTTGAGCCGATTACATCGTGTAAGCCGACCTAACGTCACACCAGAGCTGTTTCAATTAGCTTTTATTGAGTGTCTTGCTAAGTAAACTAAGACTAAGTTGTTAGGTATTAGACTAAGTTTGCAGGCTAAAAATGTTTTGATATTATGTACTACATTTACCAAGCTGTTCCATATGAGCATGCAAGACAACTACGTCTATGCGGCAGATATTTTTTTTCATGCAGAAACTCACCTTTCTCCACCTAAATAAAAACTTATTCCACATAAATTCATACTTTGTCAATTTTAGCTCTTTTTTCGAATTATATCGAGACTGAAAACACATTATATAGAATCTAAATTCCTAGCTGGGATGGGAATCGAACCCAATCGCTCATAATTACCTGATGTGTGCTTTATCATTTACAGCAACCAACATGTCATTGATATAATTTTACGACAAAATTTCTCAATGTAACAATTACAATTTCTGTCGCATATGGTGTATACGGTAAAAAGCCAGTATCACAAAGTAAACATACAGTAAAAGTAGACAGTGTTCGATTTCCAACGGCAGCCATATTTGTCTGAATTTTCAATATGTCAAAGTTTTGATATTATTTAGAAAAGATTAAAAAATTATAAAAAAAGGTATAATTAACATATAAAAATACACCCTGATGCATAGCTTCCAAGACGCTCGATGCGTTTCCTCTGTGCACTACGAGGTTCAGCCTTTGGGCGAAGTAAGACCCAGTTCTTGGATCAGTAGAGACACTGACGATTTCTTTCGACAATTCTGTGATAAAATGACTGACGACCACGTCCAATAACTTTATACCGCAAGTGCCTCAAACATCATACGGCACTTTGTTAGTTTGAAAGTAAAATTACGTTAATTTAACTTACACACGCGAGCGAATTTGACAAGCAAATTTATCATATTAAAAAACGGGCTAACACCTGCAAAAACACTTTTTTCTGTCAGCCTGCGCATCAATCAATCGCAGCAAACCGTTGATGCAAAACATTTACAATGCCCTGCGGCAGCTGAACGCAATAACGAACGCAAGCAATATCGCAACGTGTAAACGCAAACGCCTCTACGCTCTAACAGTTGCGCTTATGCACTAATGTGCAATGCGTTTAATGGCTGAGTATGTGTTAAAGCAAAATTATGATCGGCCAGATGCCCATCGCATGCATAAACTGAGGTTAAATCGACTGGGTATTGCACCACGTGATTTAATGCTAACTCAGGATCATTAGAGAGTAACACGCAGCTAAGTAATAAAGCTTTATCAATACCTAAACATTAACGTTACTGACTGACGGACGACGCACAACCTAAACTACTTGAACTGATGAAATGTTTGCCAAACAAATACCATAGTGGAAAATGAAAGTAATCGAATGAATTAAAATATCAAATGGGTAACATACCACCATAACAATGGTTTTCTTTTTCTAAGACCGTAAACTTTCTATTTTTATTACAAAACTAGGATTACCTAACCTATTTGGTTCTATACGATGCCGTTTTTATGAATCCCTTAAACTTTACGGTTACGGAAAGCTAACAATGTAGCGACATCGATTCTCGAAGGAAATATTCATGATAACCTATATTCCATTAATTACTATTTCTATCGATTAACTCAACTAAAATTACTAATTACATTCTTGATTAAACTTACATTTAGATTGGGAAAAGCTAGCCGAAAACTGTGCTATTGAAAACAAGAGATAGAAACGACATCAAGGAAGTTCTGCACCATCCTCCGCTACTCTTGTCGGGCCTGTAGACGAACATGTCGCTCTCGCATCGGGCTAGTCAGCCACGAAAAGCGTTGTGCACAGGCAATACGCCATAATTTGTCTGAAACAGACGCATGAAATAGTATGTTTTTGTAAAATAAAACCAACACAAAATCTCACACGTCTAAAAATACATAGAAACAACCAGATGAAATAAATCTGGACGCAGAATAAAAGGATTACCTGCCTATAATCCCTTTCGGCTTAAACGTTCGATTTTGTCAGTGAACAGTATTATTCCGAATACGAGAAAAATCTGCTTGGAATGGAAAATACGCATTCTAAGCTACTAAAAAATCCATAGAAACTGAGCGGTTTGTTTTATCCTTTTAGTAATAAGTTGGAGATTTAAACATAAGTCCACACCTACGTGTTCTTTACAAAAGCTTATCTTAGCATTAAATTTGTACTAAAAGTGTATAGTAAAAAAATATGCTTGACTAACGTAATAATAAAATTATGTGAATACTAGCTGCTGTCCACGACTCTGTCTGGGAAGAATTTGTTTATCGCTATACCGCGGGAACTATGCAATTTTCCGGAATAAAAAAATGTTAATCCGGATTATAAACTGTGTGCCAAATTTCATCAGAATCCGTCAAACCGTTTTAGCGTGAAAGAGTAACAAACATCCATCCATCCATCCATACTTACACACTTTCGCGTTTATAATTATTAGTAGGAAGTAGGATAAGGAAAAAAACGAAGCCATGATGGCCTAGCGGTTTGGTCTATGGCCTCTAGCAGAGTGTCGTGGGTTCAAATCCTGGCTCGTGCCTCTCAGTTTTTCGGAATTTGTGTGCGAAATTACATTTGGAATTAACCATGAGCTTTACGGTGAGGAAACCTTCATACACCTGCGAATAAATTTTATGGTGTGTGTGAAGTTCCTAATCCGCACTGGGTCTAATCATTCTGAGAGGAGGACTGTGCCCTGCAGTGGTAAGTATATAGGCTGGGATGATGATGATGAATCAAAGGAAATAGAGAAATTATTAAATCTTTTCATAGAAAAATAAAATTGCAGAAAAATACTTTGAAGTAAATTAAAAAAATAATTATGAAAAACCATGCTTTGTTCGCATGGAATTCAGAAGGTATTGGGTATTATTAATGAGCGAATTCAAGAGCTGTAGTGTCGCACTTTGCCTCAAAATTAACGACATTATTTACATCAACAAAAGCGTTGGGCTAACGGGTGCCATGTAATATTTCATCGCCCTGATTTGTATAACTCGTTACAACAAAAAACATTCAGAAAGGATGAACCTATCTGGAGTATCGAGTTTCCAATTTAAAATGATGAACGCAGTAAAGGAGAGGCTCGAGCTATAAACTCATGGCGGTTAAAAAATCAACGCCGTTATTTTAATGCGCTACCGCTGTGTTATTTACTAATCCTGTGGACTAGGTTAGCTGGAAAAGATCCTTTTTAGGGATAAGCTCGCCTTTGTTCTCCTCTTTGTGTACTTGTATTTTTATTTTTATGTGCAAATAAAGAGTTTATATACATAGATACATACAGACTGGCAATCCACTTAGGAACCTTCCGTCAGGTGACCCACTTTCTGGTTTGTCACCATCCGTCCAAGCGTGTTTGTTTGTTTGTTCTTCTTTCACGTCGATCTCAAGCGAAGGATTGCCGTGATTTTTTTGTGGACATGGTTGAAGGGCTAGAGAGGGAAATAGAATACATTAAACCATGGGAAAATATCTCATTCCCACGGGAAAACACATTTTAGGTAATAACTTACTTCAGCAGGGGCGAACCCGCGGGCTTCGGCTAGTATTTCATAAAAGATAAGATGATCATTATTGTGATAGCCATTGATCACCACACTTAATTACTACAAATTCATAAAACCATTGACAAATTGTCACGTTCCTGATTGCAAAAATCTCGAAACTACATAATTTTTCTCCTAATTTATTTTTCGTTTTTAATTGTTTTGTTTCATACCTAACTACTGACTCATTCAATCTAACCGAATTTACTTACAAACTTTCATCACGATTTTCACCTTTTTAGAGTACGAAGTTCCTAAAATTCTGTCTTGGCCGATGCTTACGTCTTCCAAACGTATGTTACAAATTCCAGTTTTTTTGGTATGTAATATTTAATTTTACTTAATTTAAAAACATCATTGATTTAAAATCTATTTTTTTTATATACTTTAAGTTTCTTCTTCTTACTACATCTTTTTACACACACGCACATAGATGCTTCGCTTCATGACCCGCAGGCTTATTGTTTAACGTTTCTGACGCTTGCCTTCGCAATCACTATTTCTTTCTGTCAAACGGTATAAAATGATGACAGTAAGAGATGGTGAAAGCGAAGACAAGCGTCAGAAGTGTTAGACAATATGGCCTCAGATGGGGGCTACTTGCGCTATGGGCTACATGGGTTTGATTTTTGTATAAAGTAATTTAAAAAAAAAAACACAAACATATTCTTTTTGTGCATCTAACTGTAACTCATGTAACTTAAATGCACAAACCATTGCCAAAACGCTTCAGCTTATGCCAGTGACTACAGCAAAACGCGGGGGTAATTTCTAACGAAAACACGGGAATTTTATGTGGTGCTCTTTATTACATTATCCACGTGTGATGTACAATGTTTTACATATTAATCGTTCACCGTGATTTTTCTGCGAAATTGCAGGAAAACGAACTTTCGCAGCGTCTTCATCACGTTCTTCATCGAAACAGGAAGAGGAAAAACTTGTAGCAGAGAAAATGGAAAGAAAATAGATACAAAAATTTAGTGCAATGATGCATAAGTTGGTACAATATTTTATCAAAAAATATTATAATAGTTCATAGAAGTTGAACGATACGTTTTTGTAGCTTACAAAATACGTTTTATCCTAAAGACTTTTGTAGCTTATTTGAAAAATAATTAACTAGCTAATTTTAAAAGTTAGCTAATTTTAATAATGCAACCCCACAAGGTCAACGAAAATTTTCAAAAGGCAAAAGGAACTTAGGTTATGAACTGAAACAATAACTTTGCTCCCGCGACCTTCGCGAAGGTAGGAAGGCAAAGTAACTGTTTCAGTTCATTAATATGGACCTCCGCAAAAAACGCCTGGTTCAATAAAATACTTAGGGATATAAAATAACGAAAAAAAATATGTTTAAAAAGGTAGATATAATTAGCCTTTATTAATTACATTGCAATATCTGCTAATCAGTCAAACGATAGATAGCCAGTCAGTGATAATGTAATTGAAAATGATGTCTGTGGGTGTGTTTGTGTATATGCATGCGTGATTGGGTGCTATTAAATATTAATGAAAGTTTAAAACATTATACAATCATTAATCGCCCACTACATAGTCGAATATATTTTTAAACATAAGCCCCTATATAGAGAGAGACTTTTGTTAACATAGTTTCTGACCTCAAATGCCAGACTTTTATTTAGCGAATTCAAGCAAAAGAGGGAAGGGTTTTCCGTTCAATACAATGGACAATCGAATAGTTTACGGTGCGGTAGTTACGTTGTGGCACACATAATAGTTTACTTAGAAAATATTAACTGGTTAGGTTGAGTTAACTACATTGGCTATTTTAACATTTTGATAGGCAAAAGCAGCTTCCATGTCCAATAAGAAGGGAAACATGTTTTTTTTTATTTAGATATAAGATTAGGATACACAATAGGATACACGAATAGGCTCAGAGTCGCTCAACAAGCTATTGAGAGGGCTATGCTCGGAGTTTCTCTACGGGATCGAATCAGAAACGAGGAGATACGTAGAAGAACCGGGGTCACCGACATAACAAAACGGATTAGCTCGTTGAAATGGCAATGGGCAGGCCATATAGCATAGCACACAGATCAGATGGCCGTTGGGGCCCAAAAGTTCTGGAATGGAGACCACGGCCTGGCAAGCGCAGCGTGGGACGTCCACCAACGAGATGGACGGACGATTTGGTAAAGGCTGCAGGTTCAGGGTGGATGCAAGTCGCTTCGAACTGTAATGATTGGGCGTCAATGAGGGAGGCCTATGTCCAGCAGTAGACGTCCTACGGCTAAAAATGATGATGATGTTTAATTTGTTATTTTATGGTATTTATTTCATAGATAACATTTAAAAAATAATCACAAACATAATAAAACTTAAACTATAAGTAAAAAATTTGGCCTAAATCGCCGTCAATGGGCAAGGTGCCCAGAAGGCTGGCCGTATTTCCCCGCTGTATAGCGATACTTATTCGCTGTGCGAAATAGTGGCCAGCCCTCTGGTCGCCTGAGGCCTCTATTAGGCGCGTCGACAAATCTTTGTATAGCCGACGCGCACTTGGCCCCCATGGCCCTAAGGTTTCAACGCCAAACGCCGCAAACATGTAGCTGGTTCCTAGAGCGGCATATTTGCGGCGTTTGAGGCTTTCAGCCAAGGATGCCGCAGCGCCAGCGGTGACGTTGGTTATTTTATTCATTATCGAACCGTCAAGTTATGACAGCTGTCAGGTATGACTTGGAGGTGGTCCGGGTCTTGTTTATATTGCGGGTAGATGGCTAAACCTCTGAATCAAGTCAAAGGCAAAAACCCACATATTTCTTCCTGTCTATCTATTTCTCTGTACAACAGTGGTTTGACATATTTATTAATGTAACTCAAAACCGGCGACTCGACGTGTAAAATGTTTTTTTAACATACTTATATAGTTTTTGAAAATCGATCCCAAGGAGGTTCACTAGGGAATTAAATATTGTATGGAAAATCGAAAACATTGAAACTACAGATATTCATTTTATCGTTATTGAGTATATTTATTTAGATACATACCTACAATATTTATATTTGATAGTATAATCTATTTAAAGTCAAAAATACAAAAAATAAAACAATAAATTTATAACTTAAGACTAGCCTAAGTTCAGTCAAAAAGTCCCCCACGAGTTGTCCCTGGCGCATAGGTACCCATCACACTGGCCGCGTTACCACGTTGAATGGCGATGGACAACCTTTGCACCAGGTACGAATCCGCACGGGCGTCGGATCCCCTTTCCCTGATGCGACGTCCTACTTCCCTAATAAAGGCAATAGTCTCCGACCCCAGCACCCAGTAGTTTCAAAGGCAAGGGGTACAAAATAATAGTCACCGCCCAGGGCTGAATATTTTTCCCGCTTCCTATCAGCGGCAAAATCTGCAGCGGCCCCAGCTGTACGCACCGGTCGGCTGAGGTGTGAGGCGGCGAAAGTGCTGAGGCATGTGGCGTCCCACAGCAAACACTTTCCCTTCTGCCATGGTACTAAAGTAAGACCGTCTGGTCTTTTGCCATCGGTACGGCAAAGGCCTGGCGGCTCCATAACGCAAGGGATGTTGGCGGATATCAAAGCCCTCCTTACAATGTCATTGAGAGCGTGGTGACGCGGAAATCTTCCCGAACAATGACAGCAACTCAATGCGTGATGGCCATTTGCTTCCACCATGGAGCCGCAGATGCATTTATGAGACACACAAACATCGCAGCCCAGGCGGAAAGCAACTGCCACCCGCAATGAGTCGTTGTCCAGGAGTGTTCCCAAATGAGGAGCAGGCAAAGCCTGCAATCACGCCCCCGCTTCGACTCTTGACACCGACTTTAGCCTAGCCAAATTTGCCCCCACGGCCACACCCATAAGCCGCGCAAGGGCGTCCTCAGCCCCCACATCGTCCCAAGCTCGCTGCATCGTTCGCTGCATCGTTCCGTTTTATCGATCATTATTATTTCATTTTCACCACCTTATCAACATCATCTCTGCTTACATAATAATATGTCCCACTGCTGGGCACGCCTCCGTTCAGAATGAGAAGGCTTGGGTTGTAGATCCCACGCGAGTCTAGTGGGACTTAGGAACTTTATATACACCAATTAGGTAATTATTTAAAGAAAGAAAGAAAGAAAAATATTTTATTTCAGGTTACAAGAGTACCACCACCAAACAGTAGAAAACAACATTAACAACTAATAACACAAGTTTGTAAAGGTAGTGACACCAATTGTCACCGAAAAAGGGTCTCTACTCAGCATGTGTTGCTGCACAGAGAGTGTAGCAACGCTGGTTTTCTGTAGAGCCCAGATTTGAGCTACACGACAGCTCCACCTGTTACTAAAATACTTATACACAAACAAGGCCTAAGCATTTGTTATAAAATAAAGTGAAGGGAGCCAAGCAAAAGGTGTGGTGCAAAATAAAATATAAATTTTACATCATATATATACATACCTACACAACAATATATACTATTACATATCATTAGAAGGATATAGCACTGCACGGACTGACTGAGTGTGATTTTTTTGCACGTCCAGCAAATACTTCTTGAATTTAAATTTGAAAGAACCAATCGTACTTGAATTCCTTATTGGCGGCGGTATATTGTTCCAACATTTCGTGGCAGCATAACGGAAGCTACCACGAAAAGCAGCCGTACAGTGCTTAGGAAATATCAATCTCGTGGCAGCCCTAACCACGCGCCGAGAAATGATGAGCCTCTCAAACAAATACCGAGGCCGCTGGAAGTTCACAACGTCGAAGAGTAGACCAGCCAGGTGAAGAGAGCGCCTGGCATCCATTCTAAGTAAATTACTTTGGTCAAGGTAAGGTGACACGTGCGTCCTAGGAGGGATTGAAAAACAAAATCGAGCACAAGCATTCTGGACACGTTGCAGAAGAGACTTGGAACGTGCCAGTAAGCAGCCACTCATAACAATGTCAACATAATTAAGCTTGGACAAGATTAAGGATTCACAGAGCCTGATTCTAAGGTCAGTGTTGAGATGATCTCGAACCTGATACAATATACTTAACCGATAGAAACATTGTCTTGTCGCCTCAAGCACCTGTTGTTCAAAACGCAATCCCTCGTCCAAAAAGAGACCAAGGTTGCGGGCAACGAAAACCCGCTCCAACAATTCTGAACCAAGCGTCAAACGAACGTCAGTACTACAAGTTTTCTCAATCTGCCCCTTCGTCCCGATAATGAGATATTTGGATTTCACTGGATTGAGAATCAAACCGTTTCGCGAAGACCATCCCCTGACGCGCTCCAAATCCTGATTAATCTCATCAACTGCTCTAAGGGTGTCAGAAGGCTTAAACGTTCTAAAAATCTGGGTATCATCTGCGTACATGTGATAATTGCAAAACTCGAAACACTTAATGATGTCAGACGTGTAAAGAATAAATAAAATTGGACCTAAAATGGAGCCCTGTGGGACACCGCATCTAATTGAAGTCAACTCAGAGAGATTAGTACCACCCCCAGCATTAGGCAGCTCAACACGCTGCGACCGATCACTCAGATAACTTGAAAACCATTTCACTGTGTCAGTATCGAACCCATAATAGGACAGTTTAGATAAAAGCAGTGCTATATCGATAGTGTCAAACGCACGCGAAAAGTCCAACAGCACCAGCAAGGCTACCTCCGCTCTATCCCTTGCGACTAGAAGGTCATCGATAACATCCAAAAGGGCAGTAGCTGTACTACGACCCCTTCTGAACCCCGACTGCTTTAGGGGTAAGATATTATTGGCTTCAAGGTATTCGGTCATTTGGGAGCATACAACTTTTTCCACAATTTTAGATATGAAGCATAAGATGCTGATGGGTCGTAAGTCACTAAAATCTGTGGGATTTGAAATTTTAGGGATAGGTTTAACAATGGCAGACTTCCAAGCCGAGGGGAAAGTACCAGTTCTAATTGATTGGTTCACTATTTTTGTAATGATATTCAGAGTGCCGGGCAAAGTCATCACCACCATATTCATCGAGATACCATCGGCACCAAGAGCATTGCTTGCGAACGATTTCAAAACCCTTAGAACTGTGGACTCATCGACTGGTTTCAAAGAAAATATTGCGGTCCCATAACGGTGGAACTCGAAAAAAGTTAAATCAGATAAAACAATTTGAGGCCCAGAGGGAGCGTTAATAAAGTGGTTATTGATTAGGTTAGGATTATTTAGGTGCAACGGCAATTCATCGACTTCATCATTCATCGATTTCGCTCACTATGTTGTCTTTCACCATAACGATGGTGATAAATGTCAAATGGACACATTCATCTGCTTGAAAAGCCATACTAGGCATCACAGCTTCGACTCAACATCTAATATAGCGTCCAATTAAATAAAGGATAAAATCATTATTTCATTTTGCTCGGAGGAAGTCGTATTACTAAAGCTAGTGCACTCATAAGCGAAATGTCGACCATTTTCCAACTCTTAGTTACAGCAATAACTAAAAGACCGCATTGAATTGAATATCATTGCGACCAGCGGCACTGTAATTCGAGCGTGCATTGTCCACTATTAGACAACGCATAAAGGAGCTGGAATAGCAAATTGTTTAGTACAGTATTACCATCTATATTAGGCTAGGTAATTTGTCCAGTGCTTCTCATATTTCCCGCTTGGCTTTATTTAGACAAGGCACATTTACATAATGCTGCATTACCGGTACCGCAGTTTGGCCAGGACCAGTTTATCTGTGCCCTTTTCGTTTACAACGTGGTTTTAGCTAGATGGGTCGACTTATGTTGGTTGTGATGTTCGCTCTATTCTACAATTTCGATTGTGAACTTTGTTAGTGGTGTAGAGGCTTCTTTATTATTTAATGATGTTTTTGAAATTTGCAGCCTTTTTGAAGGGAAAAGGTTTCGTTTAAACTAGACATTGAGATTAAAAAGTTGGAACAATTCATTGCTGTAGGTACGGTCGGCCTCAGAAGTCGCTTAACGTTTTCTGTGTTCATTGCGCGGCCGAGACGCTCGCTGTACAGTGGTTACCTGGCGGCACACGCAATGAACTGATAAAACGCTTGCCGCGCCGCCAATCGCGCGAAGTCGTGGCCGGGCGGTTCCACCTTAGTACTTTGTCACTTTCACTATCGTGACATATTTCAAACTTCACAGTATTATTCACAGTATTAGTAGTGTTCAGTGATTTCTAAGGTTGACTGTAATTTTCTTTATTTTTAGTTTCAATAACAACTTGTTTGTTTGAGCTATTAAATCGTTAAAATTTTAGGAAGAAATGGCGCAAAAACCAACTTCTAACTTATCCTATCTTATTAATATCCTACTAATATTGTAAATGAGAAATTCGTGAAGATGTTTGATCAATCACGCAATAACGGCTAAGCAGATTTGGATGAAACTTGGTGTACAGATAGACAAATATCTGGATTGACACATAAGTTATTATACTAAATTAACCCGCCGTCTGTGCCGACTTGTGACACTTCAGCTTTCATTAAGTATAGTTTTAGACCATTATACTTAAATTTCTTTTGGAGTTTCTCTACGGGATCGCATTAGAAATGATGAAATCTGCGCAAAAGTTCACCGACATAGCTTGAAGAATCGCCAGACTAACGAATTAACGGCCGATGGGGCCGAAAGGTTCTCGAGTGGCATCCGCGGACCGGAAGACGCAGTGTAGGTAGGCCTCCAACAAGATGGAGCGACGACCTTGTTAAGGTAGCGGGAACGCGTTGGATGCGGATGGCGCAGGGCTGATCTTTTTGTTTTGTCCGCTGTTCGTTTCTTGATTCGAATACTAGAAGCCGCAAATTCAAATATACGAAACAGCGACACGGTCTCGGTGGCCAGAGTCTACAATATACAGATGAAAGGTTAAACATGAATGGAAGGCGCTGTCCAAGAACATTGAATTAGGCACCTCGGCTTTTAAGATAACGAGTTTACTTCATCTGAAATCAATGGATAGCGTTGTGTGAGAAAACGCTGTGCTTTAAAAAGTTTACTCTACCTTTTTCCAGACCAAACTCTAAGATTGTAAAGGTTTCGCGGAAAGCTATTTCTAACCCGGGCGAAGTCAATGGTTTAAGTACCTAATTAATAATTTATTCTCAATAAGTTCAAAATCAAAATCAAAATCAAAATATATTTATTTGTATGAATACGGTTACAAGGTCTTATGCAAACATAGGTACATGCGTATTCAACCTGCATGCAGGTGTACAAATTTTCAATGTCAAATTATAGTACTTAGTCTAATGTCAAATTTATAATATTACGATTTCAAATTACAATTATTAATTTATGTCAAATACTCTTTAATACTATAGAAACATTTTTCTTGGAGCCATTTTGTTAGTTTAATTTTGAATAATATCTTATTTTCTAGTTTAAGGTCTACAGGCAAATTGTTATACAGGCGAATACACATATTGTAACAATTCTTCTTGTAGATTGCAAATTGGCAAGGAGGTTGGTAGTAAAGGCTTATATATTGGAGCCTTGTGTGTCTTGTACTGGTCTCATTACGAGGTGTGAAGTAGCGTGGGTTTTCCTTGACAAGGAGGCACGCGTCCCTTATGTACAAACATGGCAGCGGGAGTATATTAAATTTTTTGAAGAGCGGTCTACAGCTTGCCAGAAACCACGCATTATCCAAAGCACGCATACATCTTTTTTGGAGTCTTAAGGCTCTCTCTATGTCCACGCAGTTTCCCCATAGTAGTAAACCATAGCCTAAGACAGACGAGACGTACCCGTGATATGCTGTAAGAGCTGCTTCTGTTGATACTGTTTGTCTTAGTCTTTTCAAGGCAAAGACAAATCGATTTAGTTTTTTACATACGTGGTTCATCTATTATACGAGATTATTTTTCTGTCCGTACCTTCGTTGTCATTCTACCTTCCGTACCAAATTCAAAATTAATTCGAGCACAATCATTTCGTGGAATTCGACTCGCTAGATTTGAAACGCACAAATTATTTACATAAGTACATAAGGTAAACGTCCCTGAGCTCGACACTGACCCAATACATGGCACCTTTAATTTTATGTCATAGTAAGACAGGTGACAGATGGGTATTATCTACTGGGCGTTGAGGTGTCGAGCGTTGGTACGTTTACCTTACGAACATTGCAAGTTGAATAAAAGCTTATAAAATCCTAGGAATTTGAAACACGAGGTCGCATATAAATCTTTTTTTATGTGAACACATGTCTTCATTACCTTGATATAATTCTTCCAACTTCGAAAGCTCTATGAAAAACGTATGAACTGGCCAAATCCCGAACCAACTTTCGCAATATTGGCTCTTATGGGATTAATCCTGCGCTGCGAATGAAGAAAATTAAAACTGACTTTTTGCCGTTTCGTTTTGGGTACTTTAATCCGGGTTTTAGCCTTTGAGGTCACCTTTACCGCATGTACAGGTTAAAAACATTTTTGCTTTAGTCTGCAGTTTCAAAACCAGATTATTTTTGACTGCAAGTTTGAAGTTAGAGCTATTTTTGACTGCAACAGTTTACCTTTTGTTTATTTTAAGTTTCTAGCGATAATTAATGTGATTGAAACAAGAAACAAACAGTCACTATCTCACAACATACGAGTAGTCATTAAAATATAGTCCAGAGGTCAATAATATGAGAGAGATAATTGAAAAATTAGTTTTCGTACCTAAAGATTACTTTTTTATTTTGAATACGTGCAAGGCGTTTTACGCCCTATAAATTTAGTCATTCTTTTAAAGAGAATCTTGTTAAAAAAAAATATTTCAAAGAAAAAAAACGTAGCTGTATGTATGTATGAATGATTCTAGCAATATAGAGATGAAGTAAACTATCAGTTTTAATGTATTCAGTGTTTGATTGTCTCGTTCTAAATATTTATATCAATGTTCAATTTAATTTGATTATTAAAAATAAAGCTATTTTAATATTTTTAAACACGATCGGTTTTAATAAGGCGTTGTTCGTTAGTATTATCAATTTCGCTGTTAAGTAAGCTTACAGAAAATGAAAAATTTGCTTGCTAAACTTAATTCTAAGGTGGCCTAAGGCACTTTATTGTAAGGCCAATCAAAAAAATGCCGATTATAATTCTCAGTCACAACAATATTTTTATAGAACGCCAAACTCCTACTGTATCGACCCCATAACTTAGATTTGTCAGAAAGTTTTATCCGTTATGACTTAAATAGGTTAGTTGGTTGTTTTGTTCTTGTCGCAAGCAGTTAATTTTGAAGACTATTCATTCATTCACTCAATACTTAAGAGCAAAACTTGAGTGCAGTTTTCTCCAGTTCGTTCTTACAAGTGCGAAATCTCTCACCTGCTTAAACGGAGAAACTTCTCACTGGAAATAAACTTTCATTATTCTGGCATTCAATAAACGTAAATCTTAAAATGTTTGAAGCTAGGTTTATAACAAAGACTGAAGCTGAAAAAAAGGTTTACGTTTATGTCTCCAGATTAAAGTACTGTGGCAGTGGGCAGGGCACATCGCTCGTAGAACTGATGGCTGATGGGGCAAAAAGGGTTCTCGAGTGGCACCCACGGAGCGGAAAACGCAGTGTAGGTAGGCCTCCAACAAGATATAATTAATGTATATTAGGGGACAATCTTACACAAATCGACCTAGTCCCAAACTAAGCAAAGCTTATACTATGGGTACTAGACGACGATAAACATACTTATACAGGGTTATTTTTAATTCACTGGCATCCTCTTAACCCTGAATTCCTATCACTCAAACAAATGTTTTTTGTTTTACGACTTTTTAAAATGAAGCACTTTTTTTCCCATACAAATACACAGAGTATCGTAAAAATAAGAGGCAGAATCAAATTTTCAAAACGTTATTACACTAAAAATATTAAGTTATGACAAAAGCCGTAAAACAAAAAACATTTGTTTAAGTGGTAGGAGTTCAGGGTTAAAAGGATGCTAGTGAATTACACATAACCCTGTATAGATAAATAAATACTTAAATACATAGAAAACAGCCATGACTCAGGAACAAATATTCGTGCTCATCACACAAATGACCGGGATTCGAACCCAGGACCTCTTGTTTCGTAGGCAGGGTCACTACCAACTAGGCTAAAGTGGTCGTCAAAGATGGAGCGGCGACCTGGTTTAGGTTGCGGGATCGCGTTGGATGCGGACGGCGCGGGACCAATCTGTTTGGCGAGCCTTGAGGGAGGCCTATGTTCAGCAGTAGACGACTTTCGGCTGAAATGATGATGATGATGATGATGGCATGTTATCATATGCCTCATGAAGATGCCAGATAATAAGGGAACATTCCGCCAGTGAAAATATTTGGGGCTTTTGTTAAATTGCGCCGCTAGAAGTTAGAGAAAATTATATGAAGCGGTGCCAAATCGAACAAATTTTTATCGAAATTGCGATTGTATTTTTTTCTCTTCATTAAATTTTAAGACCATTTTTAGATTTATTTAATAATACTGGTGAAATTAGTTTTATGGTTTTCTCAATTATAATTTATAATATTACCTAATCATCATCATTATCAACGTCGTCATTTCAGCCGAAAGACGTCCACTGGTGAACATAGGCCTCCCTCAAGGCTTGCCAAAAAGATCGGTCCCGTGCCATCCGCATCCAACGTGATCCCGCAACCTTAACCAGGTCGTCGCTCCATCAGTTCTACGAGCGATGTGCCCTGCCCACTGCCACTTGACCCTGACTGTCACCCTGTATACTTAACCCTAATGGTCGACCAGATGGCCTAGTGGTTAGAGACCCTGACTATGAAGCTTGAGGTCCCGGGTTCGATTCCCTTGTCGGGGCAGATATTTGTATGAAAAATACGAATGTTTGTTCTCGGGTCTTTAATATGTATTTAAGTATGTATCTATCTATATAAGTATGTTTATCCGTTGCCTAGTACCCATAACACAAGCTTTGCTAAGCTTACTTTGGGACTAGGTCAATTGGTGTGAATTGTCCCGTGATATTTATTTATTTATTTTTTATTTTTAATGGTTGAAAGACGTGCAAAAACGCTTGCTGCCGTAAAACGTGCTGCGTGCTACGTTTGCGAGGCTCCAACTTAAAGTCCTATATCTAGACGGCATGTCAGAGACTCAAACCTCGTTACCATAATGCAACATTGGGACAAACGGAAAGCTTTTGATTACATTGCTGGCAGCCACTGTGAATATAAATAGACTACAAACACAGCTCGCTGAAGTGCCAATGACTTCTTCATTTGAAAGGGGTTTTGAGTTCCTACAGTTTTGAAGAAATTTGTAGGGTAATTTGAAGCTGGAAGATAGAATTGGAAACCGAATGCGCGAAACTTTTACTTTGGAACAATTTTTGCAGTCTGAACGTGCGTTCGTTTTCTCCTTTCTATACTTCCACAATTAATTCACTGTAGTAGAACGACAAATTCGGTACTGTCAGTATTTTTTGAATTCTGAACAGTGATCATCATTCAGGATGATTCCTGCCTGTATACTTCTTACTGCAGGGCACAGGCCTCCTCTCATAATGAGAGGGCTTGGGCCGTACTTCCCACGCGGGCTCAATGCGGATTGGGAACTTCACACACATCATTGAATTTCTTCGCAGGTTCCTTCACGATGTTGTCCTTGACCGTAAAGCTCGTGGTAAATTTCAAATGTAATTTCGCACATAAATTTCGAAAAACTCAGAGGTGCGAGCCGGGATTTTATCCCACTACCCTCTGCTTGAGAGGCCATAATAGGTCAAACCGCTGGGCCACCACGGCTTCTAAATTAAATAGTGATGATATTTAGGTAGGTATAGAATGAATGAAAGAATGAACAATGTAACAAAGTATTTTTAAGTAATTTATAAAATCAAGGATGATATAGACTGGATTGGCAGTCGCCATAGTACGGATCGGCCGCAGTTTTTGTAGTTCGATTATTAAATCTAGATGGCGCTGAAATATAGCCAGAGGCTTTGAAGGCAAAACAATAAGACTACACATGTTTCATATCACTGCATATGTATTATTATGCAATATTTTTGAAAAATAATACATTTGTAGTAATATGAAACATGTGTAGTCTTATTGTTTTGCCTTCAAAGCCTCTGGCTATATTTCAGCGCCATCTAGATTTTAATAATCGAACTACAAAAACCGCGGCCGATCCGTTCTATGGCGACTGCTAATCCAGTCTTTATCATCCTTGATAAAATTCAGTTGCAGCAAAAACACCATACCTTAATACCAACCTGAGAATCGTTCATGAAATATTTCGTTCATTCTATCATCAAATCATTCTTCACGTGAACTGAATTAAGGGCTATTTAAATAAATGTGGTATCATTATTTCACATAATGACATTTGTTGCTGACATTATTTATACTGCACAATTCAGTGATTTAATTGTGTGAATAAGGTAAATACCCCAGTGACCGACGTTGTCGCCGACACTTTCAATCTTAATTCTTAGCAATAAAGGCGACAAGCAGGGTCGATTATTGGAATTAAAGTGTCAAACACTGGGGTATTTACCTTATAGTCAAGTCATTTGAGGGACCAACAATTTAAAAACTTATATTTTACAAGATTTTATTCAACCTGAAATATTCGTATGTAAGTTATTTAATATCAGGTACAATAAAATTGTATATTATATATTAACGCAATTTAATTTAAATGTTAAACAGAATTAGTTTAATTCTATCCAAACAACGCATTATGCGATCCATCAGGCACCCATTTATAAATCAATTATGCATTTACGAACTAGTATTAATTAATTTTAGTTCAGTTTAGTTTAGTTTTAGTTTTATATGCGAAATTACATTTGAAATTCACCATGAGCTTCACGGTGAAGCAAAACATCATGAGGAAACCTGCACTCACCTAAGAAGAAATTTAATGGTGTATGTGAACTTCCTAATCCGCACTGGGCCCGCGTGGGAACTATGGCCCAACCCCTCTTAATCTAAGAGGAGGCCTGTGCCCTGCAGTGGGTCGTATATACGCTGGGATGATGACTAATTTTAGTATTAAAAAATAAATTTCAATTTTAAATAGTAACTAATAAACTTAATATTACAAATCTTTATAGAAATTGACAAATAAATGAAGTCATAAACAATGCAATAAAGTTATCACCTGCTCAACAATAAGGCAACTTTAAGTGAATCCACCCCGACCTTTTCTGCCCTTCGGGGAGTTTTCTATACAAATGAGCAGCTGCAGGTTACAGATAAACCTACCCTGGGGATATCGAGTCGGGGGTCTTTAAACGAGCCGTGAAAACTCTTTTCAGGTCAGTTGGCCGATGGACATGGCTGAAAAAATAATCTATACAAGGGAACGTTTCTATCAGACGGCACTGTGATTTTCTAGTGATTTTTATCAGTACGAAATAGTCGAGATGGAAGCTTTAGGACCTACTTAGTTGAAGACTTTACCTTACGGTCAAAGTATTATACTGTACAATCAAACTCTGAATTTGTACAGTCGGGGTAAGAAAAGGTAAAATTCAACATTTGTTTGCACCTCAGACAAACACTGACATTGACACTGACAAACATTGACAATTAAATAGAACATAAAATTTGATTGTAACTCTTACGAAGTTGTTTATTTGACAAGGTCATTAAAAAGGTTTGATGTTGACATGAAAGTAGAATATAAGTCAGAGTTATAAGTCAGAGTTACTTAGTTATACTATTTTTGCCCTTGTTCTGATATATTACTAAGTACAATTTTTATGCACTTGTCTACTTAGTACTTTTGTTTCGAAAGGTACTAAGAGTCTATGACAATGTAAATGAATGAGTTATTAAATTGACGAAGGTTTTTAGGGCCCCGACTGTACATTGCAAAGTAAGTAATGTGAAAATATCTGTTTCCAGAACACATGTCATATCTTAAAAAAATGTAGCCGTATAAACTAACTGTTTGGGTTAGTGTACCTATATGGTAAAGCATCAGAATGACGAAGAACTGGCCTCAATTCCCAGCCCAAAAATTTCTTGTTTATTAATAGTGTACTCTAGTTTCGATATCATATTTAGAAAATGTGAAGCTAGTATAATAATCGCTATCGGTAGATCCTAATACAGTACTTTAGCAGCCACATCCTAATACCCCTTTATTAGATAGATAAGATGCGAAAAAGCAAAAGTTCGGACGCACGAGGCGTTCCAGTCCACTTTTCCTTTTCCCAGGGCACCAAGGTCAAATCGTCAGGTCTTTTGCCCACTGATTGGCCAAAACCTGGAGGCTCCAATACTCACGCTCGTTCATAGATATTAGGTACATACATTATTTGAAGTACGAGCTTTTGAATTTGCTTTGAAAACAATATTCCCTTTTTTTAATCTGGGTTAATGCACGCGTTGTTATACCGAATGATCTATTAAGCTCCAAGTATCAACGCTATAGTTTTTGCGTATCAAACCTGGCACGGCTTAGTGGATTTAAACAAAAAGGTTTTTGCATTTTCTGTGGAAAAAATAATATGTTTTCACAATAAAGGTAAATCGTTATATGTGAAAAAAAACTTTTGTACTAAAGTTTTAGGTTGATAAAAGATTTTTTTGAGTTGCATGCTGCGAATTTAGTTTTTTTCATCAAGGAGTTCAGCCGTTGACAAATTCGAAAATTGACACATTTTGACCTCATAATTTTACTATATTCAGGGCCCGTACTATTTCATGCCGATGACATCAATTTGACGTCACGCTTCAAATAGGATGATCCCAAATAGTTTTATTGTAATTATTAATCATTAGTCGTCAATCACTTTAATCATGTACAAATGACTTTCAAATTAATTTATTCACATTTGGAATAATAAATACCTACTTGATACGTGAAACGCAAATGAAACTATTTGTTTTGTTTTTATGCATACATTTTACTAAATGGTATTGTTACCACATTTCAATAATTACGTAGAAAATAGAATGTGAATGACTGTTCATAAAAATACTATTGTTTTGTAATCGTATTTTTGTTTATTGCGTCGCACATTTGGTTAGTTTTTAATGATTGATGATTAATGATTGATTATCACATCTACTCGAATCGCAATGATCCTGTACGCGGCGTGACGACATTGGCAACAAATGTACGGGCTTTGTTAAATTATATTTTACCGTACATACGTCATCCACTTCAATATATTCGCGGGATGGACATGACGAAAACGCAAAGAAATTTTTGAGGGCCAAATACGCCGGTCGTTAACATTGTCAATTTGTCATTATAAAAGGTTTCTTTTATTAGATCAATGGCTTTGGTACGAAAATGCGCACCCTACAAAGCACTCCGATTTCTGTATTGATAGTAATGGAGAAATAAATTCAATTCAGAAATAGAATCCGAAAATAGTTCTGTCACGTCAAATTACTCGGTTCCAAACCTTTGCTGACACAAAACACTACCAGATATGTATATCTAGGTATACAGGAAAACAATTTTTGCTTCCTCGATTCCATTTTGTTCCATTCACCCCCTTTCTTTTACTGTCGGGCGTATTGAAACTTTATTGAAGTAAACAATAAGAAATCCAATTTGCAAATATACTGGTACCGGCAAATATTAATAGAAACTAAAACACAAGAAAAACCAAAAGAAAATAGAATTAGATTCTTTTTCCGAAACATTTTTATTCTCAAGTATAGAATTAAGTCTATTTTGTTCATGCATCCAAACAATTTATTTACATTACCTTTTCTACTGTCGTTTAAACTGCTATCATTCTGTCGCATGTATTGAAGAAATGAGCCACACCAATTGGAAGGTAAATTATAAAACATGTTTTATTAAAGGTTTCATGTTAACTGTAGCTTATTTCTTTAATATATGCGACACCACTTAACCACTGTCAGCTTCGAGACTTCTTCAGGAGCACATCTGCGTTCCCGACAGTGAACGCGCTAAAATTTTTTTTACTTAATTGTTTTAGCTAAGTGCCTAAATTAATTTACATACACTTTGCTGCATGCACCTTATTTTCACTAACCAGTGAATACGAACCAGCGAACTGGACGTCAGAGTCTGTAATTAAATGGACACGTACGGACAGTAACGGATGCAAGTTTGCATGGCCGATCGAGTTCGTGTCACAAGTTTACCAACACAATCTATGTTCACGACTGTAGCTGTAGCTGTCGTTGATGCAAGCCACCAATTGGATTAGAAATCCGTGTAGTTTTAGTGCATCTATTTGAACTGAACTCTATACTTTTCTAGTCCATCAATGTATTCTGGTTTCGGTATCGTTTAGAAATTCTAATCACCATCATCATGATCTCAGCCTATATACGTCCCACTGTTGGCCACAGTCCCCCAGAATACTGCTTGGGCTGTAGTTCTCACGTGAACCCAGTGCGGATCGGGAACTTTCTCACACACCATAGACTGTTATACTACGAAGATAATAGAATCCGTGAAGATAAGTAATATAATATATTCGAGGAATGGATTTTTCTTATAGATAACTCTTTTTTAAGAGTTTCATAGGACAAGGAACAAAGGGAAAAGAAAACGATCATAAATAAAATGCTGCAATAACTTATTCCTAAGTATAGGTACGCTTTACATAGATCTTTTTAGGGTTCTGTAGTCAACTAGGAACCCTTATAGTTTCGCTTTGTCTGTCCGTCTGTCTGTCCGCGGCTATGCTCAGAAACAGTTAGTACTAGAAAGCTGTAATTTGGCATGAATATATATATCAGTCACGCCGACAAAGTGATTAAATAAAAAAACTATAAAAAATTTTTTTAGGGTACCTCCCACAGATGTAAAGTGGGGGTGATTTTTTTTCTCGACTAACCCTATAGTGTGGGGTATCATTGGATAGGTATTTGAAAATAAATACGGGTTTTTTAAAACTATTTTTTGATAAAATGAATATTTTCGGAGATATTTACTCCGAAAGTTCAAAATAATGTGCCCCCCCCCCCCTCTAACTTTTGAACCACACGTCTAAAAAATATGAAAAAAATCACGGAAGTTAAACTTAATAAAAACTTTCTAGGAAAATTATTTTCAACTTAATCAGTTGAGCAGTTTTTAAGTTTTTGTAAAAAAATATTTCTAAATTAAGATTGTTATTTAACCTTCATTGCAAGCATTTTTATTCTTTAAGTACCTAGAAGATCACGCTAACAGTATCTTCTTTCAAATAAAAAAAATATATTACATCTGAAAAACAATCAACATACATACTAGTTCTAGTAGACTGCAGTAGATTAGTTACCCAATTCGCCAAAACAACCACATTATTAAAGTATGCAAAGATTTTTTCGTACCTGCTACGGAACCCTATCTTGGACGTGTCTGACACGCTCTTGGCCGGTTTTTTTCTCTATCTGTCTGCAGATCTGTCCTTATTATTTATAAATTACCTAAATAGCAATGTATGAAAGTAGGACACAAAAGACAGATACCCTAATCACATTAAGTAAAGACGGGAATCGGAAATATATTTGGTGCACTTGACCAATTTTTAATCTTGTAAATTGAAAGCCTTTCTACATCGGGTCGCGTAGTGACAGATGTGGCCAATGAGTTAGAGATGCGTGTGTGCCGCAGAGAAATATTTTTTAGGGTTCTGTACCTACCTCAAAAGTGAAAACCCTTTAGAATCACTGCATTATCCGTCGGTGAGGGCTCTCAATACCAAGGCTCCTCCTGTTGGGGTCTATCTCTTGCCCGCTCTCGCACGCTATGGTGCGCTATCTTACATCTCTGTTGCAAGATGGGGCGCATGCGACGCTCTGTAGTTTTCGCAGGCGACGACAGGTGGCGTGCGGCATAGGTTTAAGGAGGCTACACTAAAATACTCCATTTAATTTAGAATTACAAACCACAACTCGTGAACTGTAATCTCTTTACAATTTGTACTAGAGTAACAATTGACGACACGCAAATAAAGTGACATTAATACAATTTTATTTTGCAGCTCCCAGACTATTGTACTGTACTATTTGCTAGGTAAGAAATAGTTGACGAGCCGCAATATAAGATCGGTCGCAATTAAAAATTAATTAAATGAAGTGCATGACCGATTCGTAAAAATCTATTACTTTTTATGGAAATATCTTATAGTTATTATTTTCATAGTTAATAATTATTGCTAGAAATTACCTCGACATTTAAAGCACATTATACAGCTTGTAAATTTGTACCAAACCCTCAGTGGGCAAGTTCGATACGCCTGGCCAGTTTATTAAACACCCGTGCAAAAATAAAAAAGCAATCGAAATTGAACACTATTCTACAGGATTTAAGGTTGCTGTACTAGATCAAACGGGATGCACGAGTTTTTCACTGTTGCATTGTAAAGAGGATTTTAGCAATTTCAAATGAACGATTGACCAAAAGGCTCTTTTAACGGGGTCTTAATTAAAATGCTCCACTCACGTCATAGAAGAATTAACCTATAGATTGGATGCGTCATATTATTTCTTTAAAAACAATTTCACTAAACCACTCCAGCGATTCTTCATCTTAGCTATCAAAATCTCCAGCCTACATAGTACGCTCCACTGCAGTTCAAATACACCACTGAACTGATTCACAATTGTCGGCAGTATGTCTTACGATGTTTTCCTTTATCGAAAAGCTCATGGGAAATTTATAAATTATCCGAATAAATTTCGAAACCTTCGCCCTCTACCTGAGAGGCCAAAGCTTAAACCTGTTGGTATAGTGTCTGCGACGACTTGTGGCGATAGCTGCAGTATAATAAAATTGGTAGGTTTTAAGTCAAACAGACACTTTAGCAACCAGATATTATGACTGATGTGTATTTAAATACTGAATGGCAAAAAAATAAAACTGTTTTTTATTAAGAAAAAAAGTGAATATCGTTAATATGAATCATAATAAAAAAAAAACAATGCGAGATAGATTAGCGCATTGAGAGTTTCATACAAATTTAACAATCAGCTAAGAACCAGTTTGTACTTCACAGAATTTGTGTAAAAACAAACCATTTTTTGCAGATCGCTGATTTTTAGTCTGATTCCCTTATTATATTTTACTTTAGGCGTAACATTTTACCAAGTTTAATAATTTGGCGTCAAAAAGGCGTACCTACTCTACAAGTTTAATTTCTTTATGGTTTTTCATGAAAATAATTATACTTTCAACCAAGTTGTATCTTTCAATCACAATATGAATTTATAAACTTTATTTTTTAACTTTTAAATAACAAAAGACTATAGCCCTTAGTGCTTATATTTATATCAACTTTATAGGTACATCCATGGGGTATGTATTACAATATCGAAGTACGAAAGACCGATTGTATTAAAACATCGAATGGTTCAAAAGACCGACATGATTTTTTTCTGAAACCGTGAACTTCTCAGAATTTATTAAAACGGCATCATATAGAACCCATTAGGTTAGGTTAGGTTTGTTTTATAACAATCTTAAAAAGTTAACGGTTTTTAGAAAAAAATCGTATCGGTCTTTTGACCCTTTCGATGTTTTAATACATTCGGTCTTTCGTACTTCGGTATTGTAACACATACCCCATCCATGCGTTCGTGAGAAAAAGGATCTTGAAAAACAGAAAGCAGACGAATCATATCATACAGAGGGACAATCAAGTTATCTAAATACGGTAGGTATTGCTACACTGCTACTTAGTTCGATATTATAGCTGACAAATCACTAACGTTTTGCAATATAGCCACTCTATTGATTAATTTAATACATCAATGACTCACGTTGAGTTTCGTTGCGATTTTGCCATTTGCAGTTTTTTTTTGTATTAAAATGTATGACAAACGTTCGTGAAATATTTTCTACACTAACCTATCACGATAATAATTTTAGTGATGGAATTACTTTGATTCGTTTACGAAATTATTAAACGTAAAAAAATATGCTGAGAGCAAATAGTTTTAGAGTATATAGCAGCCTAACTTATAAAATATACCTACTTAGGTAATTGCGTACATAATGCAATATCCTCAGAATAATATTATTAGTATAATACGGATGTATAATTAATAGTAAAATTAATAAAATATGTATTGTGTTCAACAGATCCGACACGCTCTTGACCGGTTTTTCTATAGGTTAATTATATTTTTTTTATTTATATTAAAATTGTATTTCAATGCCTCAAATATAATTTAATTATGTACTTTCTTAATGAAAGTAGAAGTGGTCTTTACATAGCTCGACTATTGGCTACCGAGATTACAAAATTTTTCAAAGACAGAACCATTCGACCATCGCAAAAGATGTTACAGAGAGAAAATAAGTGCAGTGAGATTTTCTTACAGTAAATCAGTAAAAATGGTTCGTGAATCACTCTCTGCGGCATGGGCCATGGAATGGAACCTCCCATCTTGCATGAAATTGAGATGAATTCAAAGAAAGTAATATGGTATTTATTTTAAGTGCTTACTTATATTCATTAGAATACGAGTTTACCAAAATTTAATATTTAGATCCATCAGTTTATCTTACCTATTATGTTATTTTAAGAAAGATTCACTCTAGATTTTATTTTTCTTTATCACAAGATAAATAAAATATATTGAGCTCCTAGACACTGGAAGTGGTTTTTTAGACTAACAAAGAGTTAGACTATAAGTCTTAGAGATATCAACTTCATTTGACCAGAGAGGCAGTATTTTCTGATGTTTCTGACGCTTGCCTTCGCTTTCACCATCTCTTTCTGACACCATCTTATGCCGTTTGACAGAAAGAATTAGTGATTGCGAAGGCAAGCGTCAGAAGCGTTAGACAATTAAGCCTGCTGTTGAGTGTCACTGTCACTTTCAAATTAAGGGAAATTAAAAAAACACGATATATACATAGCAATATTGTTTTAATGAGCACTTAATTTTTCTAAACAAAACACAGTCTCATTTTAATTATTGTACTCGTAATACAAAACGTCGGTGCGAATGACAAAATCGCTATGTAATTTTGACTTACTTTACAGGAGACCAAAAAAACTGTTTATATAATAGTATATACAACTTTTGTCACATCTGACTTTTTTAAATAATACAGTAGTAAGATTTACATGATTTTCACGAAAAAATAAACAATTTTTCCTCGTAGATTTTTATGATATTAACAAAAAACCAGAATTTAGCTACATAGCGACTTTGATTTGGCTTACTTTAAATCGCCATGTGCCAAATGTACACATAGCGTAGTTTTTTACAACGTGGAAGGCGACACATAGCGGGTTATAAAATGTTTAAATTTGGTAATGTGAGTCGACTTTTACTATTATAAATATTGAAAATATGAATAACATGAATCTTTATTGTTATCTGCTCACAAGTTAGTTTATTAGTTAAACCTAATCAATAATAAATCAAGCAAGTGTAATAAAAAAGAAAACTGTACTATATTTTCGATTACACTAATTGATTTGCATAAACTTTATGAAAACATGCCGTTTAAGTTATACTAGTATTGTACTGATTTTTCATTACTCTTGCCTCTTATAATTTTAATGCCTAGTCAAAGATTAGTTGAAATCACTTAATAATTTGTACGTTTACACTATCGTAGAAATTATGATAATCTTGGTGCATACCTTTAAAGATTGCAGAGGATTTCGCTAAATCAATTTTTGGACCGCTATTATATAATGGTAGTGCTTCATTATGTTCACGCTGTTCAGGTTGCCTTTGCAATTTGAGTGAATATGTCAGTATGTTTGTATTTGACATCGCCATCTTTGTACCACAGGCTTCTTATGTCGGTCACTGTAGGGTCACCGGACCGTTTACCAGGCCTAATACTTATAAAATTGCACGGCACTTCTTCGTAATTTTTAAAGAATGAATTATCTAAATAATTCACAACATACGGTTTCGTCGGCCTTGCCTTGCCTGTCTCATGCGAGTTAAATAGTCAGTAAGTGCACATATTGGCGGCCTGAATTGGTTTTCTAATGTTGAATGAACACTGTCGACTTCCATCACGGTGTGACCTTTCTCCAATATCAGTTGTTCAATTTCGATACCTAAAGAAGTTGACGCATTAGTTAAAGCACTACTCAAAACCTTGTTTCTGTTCTGGTAAGAGCAGCCGTCAGATGTAAGGTACACTTTTTTATAAGTACAGCAGTGCTCTTTTAAAAACTGTATAATACAGCTTGTTATGATGGTACTGGCTGTCACACCGCATTCTCCCTCATGCCATACATATAAATAAACGTTATTATAATTTTTGACATAAAAAGTGTAGTTATGTACTGCCGGATTATGCTTATAACATTGCTCAGAGACAAGGAACTTTGGTCTTTTCTGGGTTTAAAAATAGAAATCATTCTTTCCTCCAACTTTTCTATTAATAATTTACACGTGTCACAGAATTTAAAATATTCTCCTTGCACCAAAGTGTGTACACTTTGTGCATTATGGGTCTTACTGTGAAAGGTGTCCTCAATATAATTATGTCCTTACTATCTCCTCTACAATAATGACTAGGTACAACAGGTACTTGTTCAAGCCATAGCTCCACAGATCTTGATTTTAGAATTCTAGGTGTTGATATTGACACTGTACATCTATCAATTTTCCGTATCTTAAGATTACTGGGGGAAGAATCAGTAGTGTTCGTAGTTCTGATCCATTCTTGAAACAAGTCTTTCTTTAAACCGACTTTGACTTTGCAAGAAGCATTCGAAACGAAACCGTACATTTTTTAGGCAAGTAATTTCCTCTTTCGCACCAGGCCGACGTTTTAACGTGCTACAAATTTGCACTAAGCCATTTATATACGATTTTTTAGCGTCCCACGATGGTAGATTCCAAAAATATTGAAAAATGTCACTTTGGATTTCATCACTTATAGCCCTGCAAATAAAACTCCTATAAGACTTTTGCTCCGCTCCATGAGAACAAGGTTTTTCTGTCATAGCACGATTTTTCTTAACAACATATTTACTAAATATTTTTAATGTAGATGGATCCCGCTGTCTTTTGTTACCCTTATAAGTCTTTCCAATAAGTCGCAAATGTTGATTTTCCCTTATTTTTGATGGAAATGCAGAAGGGTCTACAATAGCATGTTTTGCTGGGCCAGTGGCAATTTTTTCAAATGGTAAATTAATAGTTATACCACTTTCATGATTCAACAAAAAGGTTATATATTGTCCTCAGCAGTTCTGTCATCTGACAAATTTTCGACAGAACAACTAGCCTGTTCGATACGGCCCGTGGGGTTCAATAATAGTTCCAGATAATTGATATTTCCGACACATGGTCTACGTTTATATCCCTATTGTCATTATCCAGAAACATTGAAGTGAGTGTAGGATTATTTAGAGAATTTTGCTCAAACCAGGCAGCGGGTAGGTATAGTCAGATTATCGTCATTAGAATTGCCAATTAAATCCCTTGAAACATTTCTCGGTGATGTTTCATGCACTTGAACGGAGCGGACAGGATTTGACAAAATATCCATACTGTAGTAATCAGAAAATAGTATAGTTTGGTCATAAACGTATTCATTATTAAATGATACGTGCAATTTTACTAAGCAAAAACAAGTAATCTAATAAAACCTGGTAGCACTTACTTGATAAAATGTGAAATTAAAGCACTTATTAACATTAATTTCTTAAAATTAGTCTCACTGTCGGGTAATTCAATCAAGAAATAATCGCCATGTGCAACACACTATTGTAATAAACTATTGATTTTGATGGAGAACCTCACGCATAATATCGCTATGTGCTAAAAACCACAAAGCGATTTATTTCCATCCAAACTTTGTTCCGCGTGCACATAGCGGAATTTGTTATTTTCAAAACCAATAAAGATATCAAAAAACGGTTTTGTGGGTTAACGTAGGACATTAAAAGAAATGAAATTATCAAATAATCGTAAAATCGAAAAAAAACACATAGCGATTTTTGTATTCGCACCGACGAAAAGCCCTATTTAACCATAAAATCGACGGTCCCTACGTAAAGTGCTGTAACTGCAAACGTCAAATTTTAGGAGAGAGCGTTATAAACATTCAAACACGTGTAGCTCATTTTCAATTTATCGCACATTGATGAAATTTGGTAGTATAGGTTTATTTGATGTATACATTAAGAAAAATAAAGAAATCACTGAAAAAAATCACGTTAAGTATATTATTTGACACTTACACACTTATACAGCGGAAACTTTAAATTAAAAATAACTTAACTGGTACTTATTGACTATTACGTGGGAATATTATATTTGATCAAATGTTTAACTGACACTTAGAAAATTATACTTGGAAACCATTTTGAACTACTGCGCCAGTAACTTTTCAAAAACCACTAGAATTATTAGTTATGTCATTTTCTTGTATTCATACTTACTATTTCTCGTAGATTGAAATCACAGAAATGTATTGAGATTGAAATAGTAATATATAATGTCAATATCAAGCCAGGTGTAACAATAACAAAATAACCATTAAAATGTTACCAAACTCTATATTTAATATTTCAAATAGCACAAGATAGGCATGTGTTTACGAATCGGTCTTGATCATCTTGATTTATGGGCTTGGGCAAGTTTTTGTATGCAATGCATTCATCGCATTGGTCTTTTTTAGGCCTGTGAAACTCAAGGTTAAAGTTTTCATTAAGAATATCAGTATACTGCCTTAGTGGCTTAGCCATATCCAGATTTGACCCTTTTGCCCACTCTTCATAAAGTTTAAACATTTTGGATATTGTCAAGTCACTATACTTTAAGCGATATCACAACGCGATGAAAGACTTTACCGCAATGAAAGACTTTACATTTTCACAAACGCTTTTAATAATTTCCTCATTCTTGACTTTAGGGTGATTATCATGGTGTCCTCTCATATCCCTTTCCACTAACAGCCCGTCACGCTCAGCGATTTTATTTAAAGCTGTGTGTACAACACAACAAACAAAACACAACATAGCAAAATCGTGCAAAAACATCTTTTTGCACACTAAAACTCGCTCCTCTTTATTACTACCAACAGTGATTAGCACATGGTATCTAATAGAAAAATGATTTTTTGATGGGCCCTCTGTTGTAATGAGTTTCTTTCAATTTCTTTCACACCATCGAGATAGCAATCCCCACTGTCGCACACGATTGCCTAGAGACCAAAATCTTGTAAACAGTTGTTGTTGTCGAACATTCTCGTCTATTTTTTCTTTACATTTTAATCGACACTTATCATCACAACCATTTTACATAGATTTTGCAGGTCTCTCTTTCCCTCCCCGACTGATGTAATGTAAACCCTGTTTTTTTAATTGCTTTCTCTATTTATCCATTCATTCTTTTTTGCTATACATATTCTCCCCAAATTACCTTTCTTCTTAACTTTCCTCTTTCTCTTGGTCAGTCTTCTTTCTGTGTCACTCCCTTCTATTGTATCACCACCTCAGTTTGAAGGTGCAAAGGTTTCGTCATTAATGGATGGGCTTACACACATAGACGAAGTAGACGAGTTAATATTAGAGACACTTAAATTCTCAGTTTCAATGTTACGCATTATTGTTTGTTGCGCTTTGTTGCATTATTGTCGATATAGATGGAGAAGCCAAAGGCGTACTGGTATCTAAAGAATTGTTCTATATTAATTGCATCTAAATCTACCTCTTCAACAATAATACTATTCGTTAGATCGTGTGAAGATCTAAGCACGACGTCTCGAGTACTTTTAGATGCAGTTTGAATCGGATGTATCAGTGGTGCTTCTTTATTATTAAATGATTCTGCATCTGAAGGCATAATATCTTCGACTACCATTTCTTCTACCACAATAACCGGGAGTGAAAGTATTTCGGTAGTTGACATATCTGGTAGCTGCTTGTTAGATAAAGGTATAAGTTGGGATACAATTTCTATAGTGTCAGGATCGCAAAAAGTTGCACCATTAGTAATATTCGGAGTGGTAACAAGAGTCTGCTTTTCAGGTCCTGCAACAGGTTCATCAATACTATTCGTGTGAATTTGAGCAGCAACTTCTATTGTATTATCAGTCTTTGTTTTGTTTATTTTTTTTAGCTCTGTGTCAATAATGGTACCGTCGACTTTTTCAAGTAAATCTGAAAGTGGACTTACGGTAAGTGTAGTATTGGGTGGCGGAGATGTAGATATTTGTTGCAATGAGTTTTTAGTAGTTTCAGTCCCTTGGTTTATAATATTTTGTTATGTCCAGATTGTGCTAGAAATACAAATATCAACGTAAAAAACCATAAGTGGCAGTAGCTTATAAACATGAAACAAACATTTTCGAAGTAAAACACTTTAAGTGGCGGTTACCGATAGAAGGTAGTTAAATTTTCCGACGTAAAAATACTTAAGTGTCACTTATTAAAATTGGTAAGTTAAGTTTTCTCGTGTAAAACAACGTAATTACCTTATACCGATAATTACGTAGGGATAGTGTTGAGCGACATTAATCAACTTAAAATTAAAATACTACAAATTTCTTTCATACAGTACACTTAATTGATGATAGAATATTATCTGACTACATACATTAAAATAGATTAAAACAAAATTATAATTTTTAAAGCATAACTAGAGGATTTTTTATTCGGTTACGTGTTTTCTTGGTCTTTCGTGGTTCTGCATGTCTATACTTAGTTTTATTCCTTCTTGTCGGCATATTTATGAATCGTTTTTACAGGTAAATAATATAACAAATGACCGTCGCCTTGGACAGCACAGAGAGAACGCAAGTGGCAGTTGTGGGGCAGGTTGGCGGGGTAACGCGTATACGTCCCGACGTAAAACCGCTGAATTACCTGTACTGTGACTTTACTTTGGAAACCGTCTTAATTCTGTAGTTACGAGATTTTGTGTTTATGAATATAAGGTTCAAATTGAGAAAAAACTTGAAATTTTTTGAACTAAACCGAAACTATTAAGTGATCTGAAGGTTATGAAAACAAAACCTGAAAATCACGTATCTACCACTTAAGGGACTGTACGTAGGGACCGTCGAAATAAAAGTTAAAACGTGAAATTTACACTTGGATTCAGGGGTTATGAATTTTTGAAAGCAGGTTACTGAAAGTTGAGAAGTTAATATAGCTCGTTGGAAAATTTTAAACGCGTTATGAGCCTGTATAGTTTTTCGAAATTTAAACGTTAAAATTTTGTTAAGTATTGTTTAAGTACAGTCGCGAAACTAAAAGGTTCGTCAGTTTTCAAATTATTTAATGAAACACTTTGCAAGCATAATGTTACCTTTCTAAACTATATGACACACCATACCGTTGTATAGAAAATTATGCTTATGTATTTAATAGCAAGGTTAAAATTAAATTGAGCCAATCCTGCAATTTTCCTTGCCCACGAATAGTTGCGCTACTGCTCATTAAAATATATAAAAGAGGACATAAAGCGTGTGTGTATTCTGCAGCATTCGAAGCATGTTTTTTCGGTGGTTCTAAAATATAGACATCTATTTATAATCATTGAGTTTTCTTTTTCTCCGCAACTTGTTTATCAAAGAAAATACATGTTCGACTACCGCCTCAGTGTCGTTATTTTAAATCTTATGAAAACGGGACATTTTCGCGTCCCCGACTTGCTTTTAACAATACCGGGACAGAGTACCTGAGAAACGGACAGTCCCATTCAAAACGGGACTCAAACTGACTCGCTTACTCATTTGTTATCATATTTTATAGTAAAATAAATGTTTGTCTAAGAGATTTTATGGACTAGATTTGCGAGTCCCTAACCATTATTATGTCATTGACAGGTGTCATCCGCACAAACTTTGAGAACGCTCCGTGTAACTTCCTGCTTAGCGCATTACTGCTAATTTATCTGCTTATATCAAAAGATGGCAGCAGCAAAGCTCAACATTTCCCAATGAATAATTAATTAATAATCTCTCGCTCTCAAACTGCAATCAATTAAACAAGAAACTTTACCTAATTGCCTCTAAATCTACCGTTAATCGCAAGCAATTTATAACTCAATTTATTTTATTCTTAATTCCCACTTCGTTTCGCTGTACTGCTTAGCTAATTGATCCGTCTACAAGTTGCTTTAATTAAGTCTTTTGCGGTGATTTTTAACAGATGACGCTGGAAGGATTTATCATTTTATTTATCTGCCTGCCCTATTTCTGAAGTAAGAGTCCGTTATTGCGCTGTTTAGGTGAAATACGCTCTGGGTTGCTTAGATAAAGACATGGCGAAGGATATGCATTTTTCCGCGCGTGAATTACGGTACGCATTCCTATAGGTACGTGGAACTTGTATTTGTTTCAGATAAATAAACACTATTTTAGTGAAAAAGCCCAAAAGTAATCATGAGGAAGCGCATGATCACTTAAAGATAAAATGAAAGCTTGGGTTTAAAAAATAATCAATGGGGTATTTTGTTTCTAATCATGTTTTCGTATCAGTAGTACTTAAAATCTTGAAAAATTTATTTTAATCCTAAACGAGACATATATAATAATCTTAAACGAGAGTATACAACCTGTATAACTTTTTAACCCCCTGCATGCTTAAGACACAAATCCGTGTATACTTTAAGGTTTTTATTTTTTTATTTTTATCTGTTAAATAAGAATTATATGAGATAGTCGAGAAGGATTAACTTTTGATATTACTCGCGAAGTTCAGTTTATTTATCTCAAAAATATACATATGGGTCAGTTATTGTTTATTGAAACTAAGCAGTTCAATTATTATTATACATTCATAATATTGCATAGTATTTGTTGTATTAGACTTTGTTTATTGAATTGACATAAGTACATCAGATAGAATACAATGTGTATAAAAGAATAATAAGTTTAAAATTTTGATTAGCCAGTTATACAACAGTATTAATAGTATAACATCCAACAACATTGATTGATGTCTGCCGAATTCCAAATAATGCATTGAAAAAAGTTTTCTTTTTAGAACCGAATAACATTTACGTGTGTAAAAAAATTTTAATTTTCGCTAAGCGAACGTTTTATAATGAGAAAATAAAAGAAGTACATCATTTTTAACGCCGTTTCAATGCCATTTGGGACGTAAGAGTCGTGACTTATAATAATTTCCACATTCCAGTTGTTAGATTAGGTTGGCCTGGAACGCTAACGGAGTGAAAGATGACGATGAGACTAAAGGTGTACTATCCTTAGATTATTTATACACTAGATAGAGTGTTAGTAGCAAACATTGCGATACAAAACGTACACAAATTTCTTTTGACAGCTTCATATTACGATCGCGTTACGTCATTCAAACTGAAGGGAGGCAAATGACATATAAGCCAACTGTTGGCTTATATTTTTCGGAATGTTTTCATGCCGGCGAAGCTCTATCTAGTGTATAAATAATCTAAGGGTGTATCTCACTGGTTCAGCAGCAGCCTATACACTCTAGCCTACTCACCTCAGCTAGTACATCCAGAAAATAAAAATAAAAACATTTTGTTGAGCTAATGTCCTATTACTATTAATTAATAAAAACAAAAAATACCGTTAAACGAATGAAAATTGGTAATGCGATGAAGCGTTCCATTTGCTATCCTTGCTGAAAGCACTATTTTATTTCTACAACTCAACGTATTTTTCTTGACCCACACTAAAGCCGCAAAAAAACTTTAATACGAAGGTGAGGCAAAAAGTTTCTTCGCTACGAGTGGAAGGAAGTTCTTAATTAAACCTAGAATTATGATACGGCAGGGACATTAACTGAATGGCTAGATTTTATCAAAAGGCGTTAGATATGAGTAGGAAATCTCCCGTTTTCACTACTTCCTACTCTACGGCATAGCAATAGAATCTACACTATCACGGCTTAGCATTATTCCATGTGTTCTAAGTATCAAAACGATTTAATATAGCTCAGTTTCCAATCTTATTTACTTGGGTTACGCTTGGTTTTGGTCTGGCGCGGGGTTTGAGAGGAAATGATGGCACTACAAGTGACTGCTTTAATCGTATGTTATTAGCATACAGTGAAACACTTACACTGTTAGATAGTCTACGTCGTTTATTTTATGGAAGTTCTCCGGAAAAGGAGGTGTATACATTTATTTAATTTTACATTCTTAATCTAGAGTTAGAGCGTGTCCAAGTAAGGCAAATGTAATGTTTCTGGCATTCATTGTACATTAATGAATTATCTTCAATTTACCTAAATATATTTTAGCTACTTGCAAATTATACAGGGTGAATTCAAATTGGTGATACTAAATTAATGTTTCGTACTCAGTTAATGATGGGCAATATAATGCGCTAATTCATTTGTTTTAATTAGTCTTATAAAATTAGGGGGAATTTCGTGAAGCCGATCTTCTGGGCTCTCTTTTTGCGTCTAACTCGACTTTGGATGACGGGGGTAATACACCGCCGACCATACCGCGGTGTGCTCACTTTATGCAGAACATTCGGTTCTTGCAAAAAACCGTGCGCAAGGCCCTTTTTTCCCTAGACATCCATAAGTCGAGTGGACCAGATGGAATCTCGCCAATTGTGCTTAAAATGTGTGCTCCCGAGTTGGCACCGGTCCTTACGCGTCTTTTCCGACTTTCCTACTCTACTGGAGTTGTCCCGTGTGGATGGAAGACAGCTCTCGTGCATCCGATCCCTAAAAAGGGCGATCGCTCAGACCCGTCCAACTACAATCGATTATTAACCGCCAGCTCTTATGTTATCTGAAGGAGCACCAGCTGATTAGTGACCACCAATACGGTTTTTGTCGTGGTCGCTCAGCTGGTGATCTTTTGGCTTATCTAACACACCGTTGGGCTATGGCGATTGAGAGCAAAGGGGAAGCCTTGGCAGTTAGTTTGGACATAGCGAAAGCCTTTGATAGGGTTTGGCACGGAGCTCTGCTGTCTAAGCTTCCGGCGTACGGAATACCTGGAAAGTTGTGCTCTTGGGTTGCAAGTTTTCTTTCGGGTCGGAGCATCAAAGTTGTAGTCGACGGCTCATGTTCTGACTTAAAGCCTGTAAACTCTAGTGTCCTGCAAGGTTGCGTTTTATCCCCCACGTTATTTCTTCTTCATATCAATGATATGTTGCATGATACCAATATTCATTGCTATGCAGATGACAGTGTACTGGGGACACGTATTATACCGGTAGCGCTAATTTATCCAGGGAACACGTCATTGAAAGTCGGAATATACTTGAGTCTTAAATTGAGGTCATGCTGAAGCATGTCGCAGATTGGGGTAGACTAAACTTAGTTCAGTTAAATCCCCAAAAGACTCAAGTTGCGCGTTCTCCACTAAAAAAGATCCCTTTGTTGTTTCGCCTTGTTTTGAAGGTACTCCCCTTGTTGCCAAATCGTCTATTGGGATCCTGGGTGTCGACATTTCGAGTGATGTTCAGTTTCGTGGTCATTTGGAAGGCAAAGCTAAGTTAGCTTCTAAAAAATTAGGGGTGCTTAATAAAGCGGGACGGTATTTCTCGCCAGCCCATCGCTTACAACTTTATAAGGCGCAGGTTAGGCCGCACATGGAGTACACTGCTCTCATCTCTGGGCTGGGGCACCCAAGTACCAAATTCTTCCATTTGACTGCATCCAACGTAGAGCTGCTCGATTTGTCGGTAATCAGGCACTCTCTGGCCTACTCGATCCTTTGGCTTTGCGGAGGGATGTGGCGTCTCTCTGTATTTTATACCGTATTTATCATGGGGAATGTTCTGACGAACTGTTCGAATTGCTGCCTGCGGCTAAATTCCACTACCGCACTTCGAGGAACCGTTTGTCTTTCCATCCTCACCATCTTGATGATTGGCAGTCTAGTACCGTGCGTTTTAAGTGAAACTTCTTTCCTCGCACGACAAAGATCTGGAATCAGCTTACTGCGGCAGCATTCCCAGAGCATTACAACTTAGGGATCTTTAAAAAACGAGCCTACCAATTCCTAAAAGGGTCTGCAACGCACCTGTGATACCCCCCGTGTTGCGGGTGTCCATGGGCGACGGTGATCGCTCTCCATCAGGTGACCCGTCTACTCGTTTTCCACCTCTTATATATAAAAAAAAAGTTAGAAGAGAAAAAAAATTCACGAACTCAATGTATGGATGCCCCAAATTTTATAAGACTAAGGGGCTGTTTCACCAGCCATTGATTAATTTTAACTCTCGGACAAATGTGATGCCGTCTCCGTCTATTCGAACGAAACAAACAGAGACGGCATCACATTTATCCGTCAAATAAATTTGATCAATGGATGGCGAAACGGGGGGCAAGTAAAACAAATGAGTTAGCGCATTATTATTGTCCATCATTAACTGAGTACGAAATACTAATTTTGTATCACCAATTTGAATTCACCCTGTATAATAATAATAATATAATAATTTATTCAGAATCGAGACATCAAAAGGTCCAATGGTTAGTGAACAAGCAAGCTCCTTACAGCTATGTTAGTACACATAAAAATAAAACAATAATGGGTACGAGGCCACAGGAGAAATCATCTTCTGCTGTTCAACACCTGGGCAAAGTGGCGCATGCAAGGGGAGTCATATCTCGCCGCCACAGTCTTTAGGATGGTGTTGGGACTGTATAATAGGGTTACCGATTCCTTTCAAACCCTCTCCATTTAAATTTTCAAACACGCATTATTGGCTGAACGGATTTAGATGAAACTTAGCGCATAGATAGTTAAAAATCTAGATTGAGACAAAGAATACTTAAAATCCCGGTAATAAGTTGCCGAGGGATAATATTTTAAATTTAAACAACAATAGAGGGCGCTGTCCAGGAATGTTGAGGTACAGCTAATCCGTTTAAATAAGTCGAACCCGCGGCTTAGGCTAGTTTTATTTTAGTTATTAAAAAAAAGTAAGAACGCAAATGTAAAAATGTTAACCCTTTTCTTAAAAAATGTTCCTTATTTTCCATAAAAAAAAATATGTCAGTGTTGTGACGATCGATATAAACTGAAACAAAAACGCTACAAAACTGACAAAAAAAATTAGGTAATATTTTATAATCAAAATCAATAGCGCTCTTTATTCTGAGTAAGAAAATTCCAAAATTTCCTCAATTCCTATTTTTAAAAAAAATTTCAAATACAAGTTCAAAAAGTGAATTTGTACTCGCTCGCATCGCAATATATCGTTCGTCTCGAAACTTAGCCTAATAAAATGTACGATACCGCATCGAGCGTGCGGTATAATTGGTCTAAATTGCTCTGGTAATCCACTTGACGATTTCGACTATTAACTCAGCCGCTAATTATAGGTAGACTCAATTTGTTGGCGTATTACGTTAGTGGGATAACATCGCAGTCTATCTTGTTTCGTGAAAATTACTACCTTCCCTTGTCAGTCACGGAATAAAATAAATATTTATTTCTTTAGACATAAACTAATTAAAGAGGAACTGACACTAACTAAATACTTTTAATTTATTGAATCAAGCGTTACTTTGCAGAGGTCCATATTAAAGAACTGAAACAATTACTTTGCTCTCCCGCGATCTTCAAAGAAAATGGTCGCGGGTGAGCTAACTTGTTTCAGTTCACTGACTAAAAACTTAGAAATATCGTAGCTAATTGTAGAAAATAAAGTATTTACAAATTTTTAATATACTAGCTTTTGCACGACTTTGTCTTCGCAGAGTTAAAATACAATGAAGAGCTTCGTTCTATATCCCTCAAGAAATTCCAAAAATACCTTCTCACTGCAGCTCTTCTCTCTCTCTCTCATCTCTCTATCTCTCGTAACAGCTACAGTTCTAGAGATAATAATAGTTACTCATTATATCCCATTTTTATTCCTTATCCCGGGGGATTTTTTCCTATAAGAAACTTTAACATCCTAGTCTTAGACATCTGAAATAAAGAATGAAATCGCTAAAAGTCGTTGTCAAGTTAATGGCCTGATCAACGGAAATAGGAATTAGTTTTTCATATTTAACAGCTTCTAATATATAAAAATCTCGTGTCACGGTGTTTGTTATCGAACTCTTCCGAAACGGCTTGACCGATTTTTATGAAACTTTTTTTCTCTATATTCGGTGGGTTTGAGAATAGGTCGTAGGTTATATTTTCTATACCCTAATTATTCTTCGCAGACAGAGTTGCGGGCAACAGCTAGTATTATATATAGTATTATATTAGTTATTAGTTAGTTTTATAATGGTTTTAAATTATAAGTTAGGATAAAACAAAAGAAAACATTGCTTTTTTAACATAAATGAGAGCAAATTTAAGTAACATAACCAAACAAAGATTTAAATAAAAACTATTATTAAAAAAACTTCTAAATGGTAGTATATTTTGTACACAAAACTTGTAGTACCGCCTAAATGTACCACATAAAATTAAATGTGCTTTCCGCATTGCCTCGCCGAATCGCTAAGGCAATTTGCTGTACCAAGCTTGAGCCAGATCGAGGATTGCATCTTCTATCTCTCTTTCGGCGCCCCAGGTTCTTGACAAAGCGTTTTGCGTTGCAAAATGTTTTTACAAGCTTTTATTTAAGTTGCAATGGTCGTATGTAAATTGTCTTCAAATCGCAAAACTCTAAGTTTTGATTATGGATATGTAGATCAGATGATAACACAAGTTCAGTCAGCAAAGCAACAAGTAATGAAAAAAAACCGGTTGTCTGTAAAGTTGGTTTACGGACGATAGTTTTAACGTGACAACGTCATAACAAAACATTCAACCCCCTCCCCCCCCGCACCCCTCATTATACATTCTGGCGTACGCCGCTCTCTTGCAACTGGCCTGCTTCGCTGTTTTGTAGAATGTAACGTTACGTTACGTTACTTGTACGTTACAATTAGTCATGTTTTTTCGTGTATGCAGCCGGCGTTAATCGATTTATTAGACGTTATTTATTTAGGTCGCGGGTGAGCAAAGTAATTGTTTTAGTTCATTATTAGACGTTGTCACGTCAAAAAATAACCGGTCAAGTGCGAGTCGGATTCGCGCACGAAGGGTTCCGTACCATTATCTATAAAAACGCCAAAAAAACACGTTTGTTGTATGGAAGCCCCTCTTAAATATTTGTTTTATTTTAATTTAATTATTTATTTTTAAGTTAAAATAATAACTAAATATTTCGTGAATATTTCAAGCGTCTACCTGTTGCCGTTATCAATATCGAGCAAAAACGAGCAAAAACGAGCAAAAAAATCACGTTTGTTGTTTAAAAAAATATTAAAATAAATAAATATTAATCGTAAGTCAAAAATACAAAAAATAAAACAAAATTTATAACTTAAGCATTTATATTTATTTTATTAAATATTTATATTTATTTTATTCTGTTTTTTTAGTATTTGTTGTTATAGTGGCAACCGAAATACATCATCTGTGAAAATTTCAACTGTCTAGCTATCACGGGTCATGAGATACAGCCTGGTGACAGATGGACGGACAGCGGAGCCTCAGTAATAGAGTCCCGTTTTTACCCTTTGGGAACGGAACCCTAAAACAACTTATTCTTTTTAGCAATTCAATTTTAATTCAATCATTAAAATTTAGGCGCATTGTGATCAATGCGCACGCACCATGGTAACAATTAATACGCAAAATGACTCATCGGACTAACTAACCCGTAAAATGACTTAAGTAGGTACATTTACAACAACTCATTTATTTTTTAAAGACATACAATACACAATGAACTAGCACAGTACAAGTGTAACAAAGTTGTAATTTTACAAAAAAAAAACATATTATTTTCATTTAGAGTCAAAAGTAATTTCACCAAAAATGGCGTGACAAGTTGACAGTTAGTGATTACTTACTCGAAGGCTATTTTTATCGTTGAAATGGAACTTTTATTTTGAAGGCAGTCGGTGTTGCCGTTAAGGAAAAAAAAGCTACCAAATTTTTACCGGGTGTAGCCCATAAGTGAAACAATAAATTTAAACGATGATTCCTTAGCATATCCGAAGATTTTGACCTGATCCTAATGCGCCAAAATTTTTAATATCAGAAAAATAGTAATTTAAAGTTACAGTGCATAATAATCAATGAATTTCATCATTGTGAAATTGTCAGTTATCGTTTGTTAGAGATGTTTTGGTATAGGGCATTTCCTTGGTACAGGTATCTAGAGAAGAATTTATCACATGAGATTGCCATAATTTTATTATTGTCAGTGATATTTTATCACAATACACTTTTTAGTTGGTATTGTTAAATAAACAGGATACAGTTATTATCAGTTGTCATATTGTTTGAAATCGATGTTTGAAATACCCAATACCCGAAATGCATTCTGCATTTCAATGAAATACTACACTACCAACTCAGGCTTACACACTCACAGCGAAACGTAAAACAAGAACGTCAAAACCACTTCTCCGAACACCGAAGTACACTTTGTTCGAGCAAAGTTTCCCTACTTTACGTCCTGACCCTTCACTCGGAGCAACGTTATTGCTAAGGATAGATTTCTCGTGTGTGTTCTGAAAGTCTGATTGTACTGTAATGCTATTGTTTTGGTGTTAAGATTTAGATAATTGCCATTATTCTTTACCTCAAGGCAGGGCTTGAATGCAATGAAAAGTAAAATTACCGATAAAAATAACGTTAATTGGGTAATGAAATGATATGTTATCAAGTAACGTTATATTTACTACCGTTACTACGGTATTTTTATGATTTTACCGTTTCCTAACGTTACTCCTAATGTGAATTTGGTAACGTTAACAAGCCCTGTCTCAAGGGTTAAAAAAAGTACAACCACAGAAAGTAGGCTAAAGACTTTAATGTAATGACACATATTAACATGGCAAGTTAAATAAAATATTTTATGAAAAACAAACTTAATTGATAATTAAAGGAGTCTCTACACAGTAGACATGTTTTTTCCGCGTTTTTGTCCTTTCTTTATAACGATAACTAATCTTTAGACAGACTTTTTTTTAATGCGTACCAGATAGCTAATCTAGCGGCTTTAAAAATTTATCTCATCATGTTAGCCAAAAGATGTTCACTGCTCAGCTGGACAAATACCTCTCCCAAAGAAATCCATAACGATTGGTTCTGCGCTACCCTGCCGCAGGCTTATTGTCTAACGTTTCTGACGCTTGCCTTCACAATCACTATTTCTTTCTGTCAAACGGTATAAAAGGATGACAGAAAGAGACGGTGATAGCGAAGGCAAGCGTCAGAAGCGTTAGACAATACGGCCTCTGGTCATAGTGGTTTCTGAGACTTATGCTAGATCGACCGTCCATCTAGCTCAGGGTTTCTTAAACTTTTTGCAGTCACGGACCCCTTTCACAATTTAAACAAATCGACGGACCCCTATGTCAAAAATTTTTTTTGGTAATTAAAGACAGTCCGGCCCCGCGCTCCACCACACAATTTCCTAACAAATATATTTCCAAACTGACCTACTGCGGACCCCAGTTACACATGCTATGGACCCCTAAGGAGTCCGTGGACTCCACTTTAAGAAACCCTGACTAGCTGAAGACCTTCCTATGCCACGTTTCCCGTCCGCGGTCACCACTCACCTTGCTCTTCATCGGCCGTCGGTAAAAGTTAAATCATAAGAACTTGATGCTGATAAAATTAAGCATTCGAACCAGGCAAACAGAAAAATATTCCGCAAGTGGATGCTGTATTCAAAATATTTCCAGTGATATTTAAGTTAAAGTATACAACTGCACATGGTCCAGTAAATACAGGTTGGTCAGCTTCCTGTTTTAAACGGATTCGTTGAAACGGAACACTGCGTGCTGCGTCACAATTTGGAGTAACTTGCAAAAATACTTACTGACTCTTTTATTAAAACAGGGAAAGTTTTATTTAATTTTTAAACTTTTTTGGGATCCGTACGCAAAGAGTGCCGACGGGACTCTATTACTGATACATTATTAATACATAGTAGGAAAATTTAGATTTTAATTAACGTCAAAATTATTTTGACCGAGCGTCGTGTATGCTTTCATGTGTTTCATTATGTATCTTGGGCAAATTGCATTTTGAGATTCTAATCTAATCTAATGTAATTTATTGAATCAGACGTTATTCTGTGGAGGGTCATATTAATGAACTGAAACAATTACTTTGCTCACCCGCGACCAAAGCAAAGCAAATTGTGGGTGAGCAAAGTTATTGTTTCAGTTCACTAATCTAATATGATATGTTTGTGTTTGGCAACCGCCAAGGGCGTGTTGCACTAAGAAGAAGAGCTACGGATTAGCCCAAAACATGTCGAGCTACACTTGGGAAGAAATTCAATGGTGTGTGTGAAGTTCCCAATCCGCACTGGGCCCGCGTGGGAGCTACGGCCCAAGCCCTCTCATTCGGAGAGGAGGCCTGTGCCCTGCAGTGGGACGTATATAGGCTGGGATGATGATGATGTCGAGCTAAACTCAATCATAGACGTTAGTTATCCGTAGATTCATACGCTGCTAAAATTTGTTCACACTTGAAATTTTAATAGGGATGGTGACGCCATTAAAAATAATACGAAGACACGACTCCACTAAAAAAATGCTTTAATAAAATAAAGCCCTCAAACCCAAATTAATTTTCGATTTGCAAATAAAATTTGATTTTTTGTTGTTTTAAAACTAATAAATAGTTAGTTGATTGATTTGGCGAACAAGAGACGTCATAAGTTGCTATATTGCGTTACAAACTCTATGGGAGAATTGTGTTTTGACAGCTCATAAAAATTACGTCAGTTGATTGGAGGTGTCAATATCCGTATTTAGTTTTTTTTTTATCAATATTTTACAGAAATTTTTCCTTCAATTGTTTAAAACTTTCCTCAAAAAGGACAAATGTACCATAAAACTGGTCGTGTCTAAATCGAATGCGGACCCAACCTATCTGCTCCCATGATTGTTATTGAGTCCCGTAGATCGACCAATCTGCTGGTTTTTTCTATTTTCTTTTCAGTACAGATTTGTTGCGCCAGACTTTTATAGTTTTCCGAATGCTCTTTGTAAAAACTAAACACAATGGAGTTGAGTTAGGTAAACTTCTAGGAAAAATAATTTATGCAGTGACATTCGTACAAACAGGTGAAAAGAAATAGTTATCTTATAATAAAAGATTTCAGGTAAAGCTGGGGGGCTTCTCCAAAATTCGAAAATCGAAGTTCGCAACATACCGTCTCGCTCGCTCTCGTATTAAATACTATTAGCATGAGCGGAATAGTACGATACGAAGTATAAGGACTGCTGCAGCCTAGATTTTGGACTTCTGACCTCTTACGCAGAGGAATTGGGTTGGAACCTGGGATCAACCTTTTGAGTTTGTCCTGGTTCAATGGAGTGAGAAGTTCCCAATCTGCATCCAGCCCAGGTGGGAACTATAATTCAGCAGTGGAACCTAAAAAGCCCGTAAACTAGATGACAATGATGAAAATTGTTGGTATTGAAACAAAGAAAGGAAACGAAAATTGTTTATTGCCACTGCTGCAGCTGTGCTAAAGACAAAACATCACCATCCCGGCCAATATACGTCCTAATGCAGGGCACAGACCTCCTCTCCGGATGAGAGGGCTTTAAGCGTAGTTCCCACGTGTGCTCAGTGCGATTAGTTTCCTCACGATGTTTTCCTTTAATTCACCAAAAACTCCGTAAGCCGTGGTGGCCTAGTGGTTTGACCCAATCCGCACTGGGTCCGCTTAGGAACTACGGCCCAAGCCCTCTCATTTGGAGAGGAGGCCTGGGCTCTGCGGTGGGACGTATATAGACTGGGGTGATGATTATGATGATGACCAAAAACTCAGAGGTCGAACCCACGATTCTCTGCTTGAAACGCCATAGTTCAAACCACTAGGCTAGACTTCAATACATATAAAAACACATAAATATTAAAAAAATAGTTTTGGATGACACAGCAAATATTAATAACTAGCTTTTGCCCGCGGCTTCGCTCGCGTGTACCATGAGTATTCCAAAAAACCAAGATATCAAGCAAGCAAGCATACAGGCAAGCAAGCAAGCATGCAAGCAAGCATGCATGCACGCAAGCAAGCAAGCGTGCAAGTAAGCGAGCAAGCAAGCCCGACTAAACTTCAGGTAGATACGGTCCTTTACAGTATTTCTTTAGATACAATGTTTTTCACTATTCGAAAGCGGGCACTAAAATAACCAGGTTTGTTAATATATAAAACCTATTATTAATTTCCCCTGTCCTGCATTAGGTATAATTCAATGTTTTCTTACCTTCTACGGAAACTTGAGTAACTGGAAGCGCTGTGTACCTACTTAGCATTGATATTATACATATTATAGTATTTTGTTATGGTGTTGTGTGACCTAACCGTTAAGGAGTTATACCTTTCATCATCAGCTCATCTGAATAACCAGAAAGAATACAACTAAAGGTCTATGGGCCAATCAACTTTTAAACCGACTATAATCTGTCCGCGACATTTTTCAAACAATTGCAGATTTTTGTAAGTAAACATGTTTTTTCTGTAATTTAATAGATGAATAGCATGAATACATGCCGTCCTACGTAAGTTTAACCTATTAAACCGTGAAATATCTTGTTGGAAGTACGATTTTTTGGTAACGCCAGAGACAATTTTGGTAACGCAGGAGACGCCAAAAACGTCGGTTTAAAAGTTGATTGGCCCCTATACGTGCATATGATATTTAAAGAAACTTCCTATAACTCCTAACCGTTAAGGAGTTTAACCTTCCATCATCAGCTCACCCGGATAACCTGAAAGAATACAACTATCGGTCTATACGTACCTATAATATTTGAAAAGATATCCTCAACTCCTAACCGTTAAGGAGTTTTACCTTCCATCATCAGCTCATCTACATGAGATGATGTTTACCAGACGCAAACACTTAAATAGCTTGAGAAAATATATGAAAAACGTAATGCGTGACTACAAAATTTGAGGGTTTCCCTCGATTTCCCTAAGATTCCGTCATCAGATCCTGATTTGGTGACAATGGAACCATCTCAGGAGTATATTGTATTCATTCGAATAAAAAAATAATTTTTATAATCGGTCCACAATTGACCAAGAAATCGGCGAACATACCTACATAAAAAAATACATAAAGTGGAATGCATAATCTCCGCCTTTTTTTGAACTCGGTTAAAGAGCCCTTTGCAGCCTATTTACAGTGTGAACTTATGAATTTTGAAATTTTAGCTTTCTACAACATGTAAAACGCAAAATCCCGTTTTTTCCCGTTCCCGTAAGAATTTCGGGAAATGCTTTCTTAGTGCTCCCCTACACTCCCCAAGGAACCCACTTGCCAAATTTCGTCTTTCTACGACCAGTAAAACGAAAAATCCCGTTTTTTTCCGTTCCTGTGGGAATTTTGGAAAGTCCTCTCACAATGCTCCTCTAAACTCTCCAAGCAACCTACATGCCGAATTCAGCTTTCTACAACCAGTAAAACGAAAAATCCCGTTTTTTCCCGTTCCCGTGGGATTTTTGGAAAATCCTCTCTCAATGCTCCTCTACACTCCCTAAGCAACCTACATGCCGAATTTCAGCTTTCTATGACCAGTAAAACGAAAAATTCTGTTTTTCCCGTTCCCGTGGGAATTTTGGAAAGTCCTCTCTCAATGCTCCTCTACTCTCCCCAAACAAACTACATGCCGAATTCCAGCTTTCTACGACCAGTAAAACGAAAAATCCAGTTTTTTCCCGTTCCCGTGGGAATTTTGGAAAGTCCTCTCTCAATGCTCCGCTACACTCTCCAAGCAACCTACATGCCGAATTTCAGCTTTCTACGATCACCAAAATGAAAAATCCCGTTTTTTCCCGTTCCCGTGGGAATTTTGGAAAGTCCTCTCTCAATGCTCCGCTACACTCCCCAAGCAACCTACATGCCGAATTTCAGCTTTCTACGACCAGTAAAACGAAAAATCCCGTGTTTTCCTTATCCCGTGGGAATTTCCGAAAATCCTTAAAACAGTTTTTTACTATTATAATTACCCACTTCTATGTCAAACTTGAAGAGTCTAGTAATTATAGTTCATAGGATCCCGTTGAACTGAATATATAAATCCCGTTTTTTCCTTATCCCGTGGGAATTTGGAAAAAATCCTGAAATTAATGTTTTAACTAATATAATACCTACTTGGGTGTCAAATTTGAAGAGTCTATTTATTATAGTTACTGAGATAGGGTCACTCGGAATCGAATTTATAAATCCCGTTTTTTCCCGTTCCCGTGGGAATTCCCAAAAATCCTTCCTTAGTGGATGCCTACATTGTATAAGGTATCTATGTGCAAAATTTCAAGTCTAGATCCAGTGGTTTGGGCTGTGCGTTGATATATCAACAGTCATTTAGTTTATTTAGACATTTCGACCCCATCCAGGGAGATGGTATTTTACGTCCGCCACGTCGGATTTTAAAACCGTTATTGTTTTCATAACCAGCGACCCGATAAACCATAGAAACAACACCCATCTTGATTTTCAGACTTTGTTACCCCTTTCCCCCCTTTTAGGGGTTGAATTCTCAAAAAACCTGAAACACGTGTTTACTCATTTACCATTAGGAGTACTTCTGTGAAGTTTCGAATAAAATAGTCGAACTAATCTTGTTTCCCCATACAAACTTTGGACCCCCTTTTCACCCCCTTAGGGAGTGAATTTTGAAAAATCCTTTCTTAGTGCACCCCTAGACCTTATAAGGAACCTACATGCCAAATTTGGAATCTCTAGGCCCAGTGGTTTGGGCTGTGCGTTGATATGTCAGTCAGTCAGTCAGTCAGTCAGTCAGTCAGTTTCTTCTTTTATATATATAGATGTAACTGATTTGACATTTAAGATGCCCAGCTCTGTTTACACACACCTACGTTTGAATTTACATTTTACTACCACGAATAATTAGACAACGTATACCGCCTACATTTTCCGACCTACACAATCATTAGTTTAATTGAACGCTTTGTTGTGAATTACCGCGGGATTTGCCTCAAGAAATAACCGTTATAGCTCAATAAAGCTGAACACGGACACAATAATCTGATTAAATATACACACCGCCGTAAATAGTCGTCGAATGAAACTTTTGAACGAATGAATGAAGCGGCCGTCACAATGGCGCCAGTGCGACAAATTGCGTTCAATAATTCAAATAGTTAGCCCCGATTCCATTCGTTCACCGATTTCAGATGGAATACATGAATCCAGTATTCAAAGCGTATGAGACCGATCGAATACTAAATAAGGGCTGAGGCCTTTATGGCAGACGTCATAAAGCAGAACCGTTATAAATAATTTCTACACTTTAACTTTATGCGCGTATTTCCCTGATTTACATTCAGAAATTATTTAGGTACATGATTCTTTCATTTGGAATTTTAGGCACGTTAGTAATCTTCGGGGACTGCGGCCCAAATCCTGTCGTTCTGAGAGGAGCCCTGTGCTCTGGAGTGGAACGCATAGTATAGGCTGGGTTTTCAATGATGATGATGAAAGTAATCTTTTGGAAAATAAATTCTATCTTATCCTGACAAAGAATGTTGAAGTACCTACCCTGGTTTTCAAAATGACGTGGTAATTTTTTCTGTAATTCATAGATGGCGTTATGGGTACAAACATTGTGATTTTAAAATGTTACCGTAACTTTTTTTTTTGTGGATTCCAATACAAGCGAAGCCGCGGGGTAAAATAAGTAAAAAAAAAAGGAATATTCCAAACCGAACGCGTCATGTGTGTGTCAAAACAACTGGCCGCGATTGAGCGGTCGAAGCAGATAAAAAAAACGTCGAAGCAAAACCGTATTCGTTGAAACAGTGGCCAGTTTTTAGCTATCAGTTTCAGTAACGTATGAAGACAGCGAAAGAGGACGACAAAAAAAAATTGTAAAATGACAGGTGAAATCTACGGCAAAGAAGAAAAACGTTTAAACAGGTCAGAAGCTCAATCGTTTTAGTCCAAACCACCATTATCTACTAAAATTTTTTTTCCTCGATAAAACCGGTAATCGTGGGCGGAATTCAGTATGTACGACGTTTTCAATGAAACAAAGTACAAGGCACTAGAGCTAATTACTTGAACCTAGAAGAGTAAATTTGCACGATAGATTCGAAGCTTTAAGAAAACCACAAAATTAAGTCTCTTCTTTCTTCTCTCGTATGACGTTACATAACATTCGCTCATTTAGAATGACACTGACACAATTACAATTACTGTTATTTCAAAACTAAACCGGTTTTTCTTTTTACATAAAGTTTATTTTTAATTTAATAATTTAATTGTGTCAGTATCGTTCTAAAGGAGCAAATGTACGCATAAAAATATGTTATACTAGCCTTCCATCCGCAGCTTCGCCCGCGATAAATTAATTTTCCCGTAGGAAAAGGTATTTTCCCGTGGTAAAAAGTAGCCTTTGTCACTCAGTGATAATGTAGCTTTCTAAAGGCAAAAGAGTTTTTGAAATTGGTGCAGTAGTTTCGAAGCCTATTCGATGCAAACAAACAAACAATCAAATCTTTCCTCTTTGCAATATTAATATAGACAACATGTAGTTAGGTACACCAATATTTCTCTTTATAATTGGTACAGAGCAGCCCAGGCAAGCTCATTTAGGGAGCACAATTAACTATTTTGACTGCTATTAAATTGCAAATTTAGATATCGTTTGATATTGATTTTAAAACGTTTATGGGTGTAAAATAGTTTCTAGGAATGTCAAACACTAATCTAACATAACGTACTAAAAATATTTAACAAAAAAAAACTGCAAATCGCTAGTTCGAATTTTTTAGTGATACTATAAAACTCGGAAACTTTTGTATTTGCTTTGACGTTTTCCAGTTATCAACCCATCATCATCAACTGGAAGACGTCTACCGTCAAAGAAAGAAGACCACCCCTTCGAACTCTACAATAAACTCGCTACCCGGCATCGCCTCGTCTTTTGGTTCTTATCCTTATCTTTTTGATTGATAGGAACTATTGTCTTTTAATTATTCTTTAACTGGAACACATCGAAAATAACCAGAAAAGATAAACTAAATCCTGTTACGTGCTTACCACGTACACGAAGTTTAGCATTATTCGGCTTTACATTATCTTTTTAATTCGTATTCAAGTTATTAACTAAAGGAAAATATCGATATTATGGCTATCAACTATAACAATAACTTTATGGTTCGCAAGGGGTTCTTCTGTAAACATCGTTTTATTTACACCTGTCATCATCCCAGCCTTCTACTGAAGAGGCCTCCTCTCAAAATGAGAGCAATGCAAATTGGAAAATTTATACACACCATTGAAATGCTTCGCAAGTGGACTCGAATCTACGATTTTCTGATTAAGGGGCTGTAGGTCAAATCACTGGGCTACTACAACTTTTTCCAAAAGTCAAACCACTTGTTATCACGAGTTTTAAACGAGTCACACCTGTGTAAACTTTAAAATCTGTACTAAATGTACATCTCCATTTAATTTTATCAACCTTTTCTAAGTAGAGAACGACACTATCTTTCCCTTGCACAGTGCACCCTCATCCATAATTCAGCGGCGCTCAGTGATCCCCCACTCAATCTGTATCGCGGTAGTTAACGAGATTACTGTGACATTGTACACCTTTCCCTCGGATTTATGTGGGTGGAAATCGATAAACTGATTCCGGTTTTACAGTTTACACAAGCAAGCTGTCTGATTTATCTGCTGTCCGGCTTTTTATGGTTAAATTTTGCGCAGTTCAAATTAGAATTGCGATGCGTTGCATGTTTTGAGTTGCCGTGCCATTTGCTGGAAATAATTGTGTTTTGAATACCCATAATAATATTAGCTTTTACCTGTGGCTTCGCTTGCGTAGAAATACCTTCACTACAACCATATAACAACCTTAGTTTGGCCTAAAAAAGATTACGGTATCATTTTTAAAGCAGTATATTCTTTGACGCAACGCCATCTATTGATTGCAGGCGAAGTTAATATGTCATCTTGAAAGCCGAGGTACATCAATGTTCTTAAGCAGCACTCTTCTTGCTTAAAATTAATAGTAGATTGTTCAACAAGGGACTAAAAAAACCATAATGACACAAGATATTTAGCCACCAGAGAAGAGCGAGGGTGGCTATAATTTGCGTGTCATTATGGCAGTTTAGTCTCGCGGTAAACACTCTACTTTTCACTTTGAATGCGAGGAAAAAAACGATGTTTTAGGTATACTAATCTACAATATTACTTTTATAAAATGTACGCTCAATACGAGCAATGGACGTCTGTTCAGAATTCAAATAGTAATTTAAATTTGTTCCGCGGTTTTATTTTGTTGAGTGACGCTTTAAATGTTTGCATATTTAGCCAACAGATTCAAACTTGAAAATTATTTCATAGCTAATTGGACTAAGTATGCATAATAAAATGAATTCATCATTAATATAATTAAATAGATTGATATTAGTAATTATTCATGATGTTTCACGAAATTATTATTTTTAAAACATTTTTATACAGTTGTCATTTTGAGGTTAGGTATTTCCACGCACTAAAGGCTTCCACAGACCGAAGCGCAGGGCGTTACGGAGCGCTACGGAGCGCTTCGGAGCGGCCGCAGCGCGCTGCGGTCTGTGGAAAGCTTTAAAATTGTCTATGCCCAGTCACTGAAAATGGCAATAATCCTCTATCCACAAACACCGTGATTGGCAGTTTAGGGGATTCCAAAGTAAATTAAAAAAAAATACTTTAATCCCTAGAGATCAAAAAAGATCTTTAGTCCCGATATGCAGAGACAAAAGTAACATTTTAAGAGCATGAGAAGTGAAAAATCTATTATTCCACGGGAACGCATTATCTGGATATTTATTATCTTTAGATATAGATCTTAATTCTGATCTTTGTTTATTGGATATGTGCGAAGCGGGTGGTGGGGTACAAAAAACGATCGCAGCGCACAACATGGCAAAAATTGGAAGTAAATGGGGAGGAAATGTTGTCAACGCTACGCGGCGCCACCGTCGTGCACGGTCCCAATACGTTCGCTATGTTCATGTCACAGCGTATTGTTTTCTAATCCATCTTCTTGTATGGTTATAATGTACAGTCAACAGCATAAATAAGTGATCATTTGTGTACCTTGTCACTTTAACGTCACATTTCAATGTCATACAAAATTGTCGAACGATTGAAAACGACAAGGTCCAGAAATGACCACTTATTTATGATGTTGACCCCACCATTTCACGTGGTCCACCTTTTTGTTCTCCATCCGTTACTGTTGTAAAATAAGCTAAACTATTTTTATTACAGTTATTTTATTAAATCACCAGGTACCAAGTAACATTCACAGAACTGAACTATGTTTAAAATGCCAATGAAATTGGTCCGTCACAGAAAGACTTCATGATGTCAGTAATTGTGTGGACTAAATCTCAGCTGAGCGTTTCTTTGATAAATATCGTATGAAGAAGAACCGTGGTATATTAGAGGGCACACCACATTGATACCGGAGGGACGGTTTCAATAATTCACAAGAGTCAGGGCTTTGCAGTACTTCGATATTTCTAGAAAGTGTTTCACGTTTTCAAGAAAAACTTCCAGTCGCAAATAAATGTTGAGCGCTAAAATTCCGTTTTTTAGATTTCTTTTTTTCAAGCTCAATGAATGCTGTACATTATAATGCATTAACCTAAATGTTTATTTAAATTGAGGTGTTGAAACATTGACTTCGTAATATGATTTTAACAAAGTATGACGATTCTAAATTTTATCAATCATTTAAGCAATAGAGTTAATGCATTATAACTATTGTCTAATTTAGCATCAACTTTAGCCAGAAATAGTACATTACTGCAGAGGCCGTGAAGTAAGGGATTGATGGACGAGATTTGGGGTATACGGCCGAGTCGTAGACGAGGCCGGATAAAACGAGTCCAGCAATCTCTGTTCCGGCCGAGGATTGTATAGAGCTTTTCTCAAACATGCATCATCATCAATTCATCATCATCATCATCATCATCATCATCATCATCATCATCATCATCATCATCATCATCATCATCATCATCATCGACCATCAATCCATCCATCCATCTATCCATCCATCCATCCATCCATCCATCCATCCATCCATACATCCATCCATCCATCCGTCCACCCATACATCCATCCATACATCCATCCATACATCCATCCATCCATCCATCCATCCACCCATCCATCCATCCATCCATCCATACATCCATCTTTCCATTCATACATCCATCCATACATCCATCCATACATCCGTCCATCCATCCGTCCACCTATACATCCATCCATACATCCATCCATACATCCATCCATACATCCATCCATACATCCATCCACACATCCATCCATTCATCCATCCATTCATCCATCCATCCATCCATACATCTATCCATACATCCATCCATACATCAATCCATACATCCATACATCCATCCATCCATACATCCATCTATACATCCATCCATCCATCCATACATCCATCCATACATCCATCCATCCATCCATCCATAGATCCATACATCCATCCATACATCCATACATCCATCCATCCAAACATCCATACATCCATCCATCCATACATCCATCCATACATCCATACATCCATACATCCATCCATACATCCATCCATACATCCATCCATACATCCATACATCCATACATCCATCCATACATCCATCCATACATCCATCCATCCATCCATCCATAATTCGGCTCGTCGGTCGTAATTTGGCTGTATGTAATTTTTCCTTTGTCAGTTTAATGTTAGTAAGCAAATTTAAAAAGTTACAGCAGCGGACAATAATGTTTTTTCATACTTACTTTTATGGCCTAGGCCAAGAAGTAATGTAGGGAGCCATAAACAACAAACTTCATGGCTTCATTTCGTGACATTAACGCATACATTTCAAAGCATGTTTGAGAAAACACTTCGCTTCACTTGTTTTCGTTTAAAATTTCACATTGTTGGTATATAAATAAAAGTGAACCCCCAAATAAAATACCAAGCGCAAAACTCTTTCAATTTCAAAATTCGATTTAAAACAACCTTATCTCTATAACTAACTGTAGCTGTTATAGCGACCTAATACTGGTCAAATATTATCATTAAGGATCATTGAGTGGTAGGCTAATTTTTAGGGTTCCGTACCTCAAAAGGAAAAAACGGAACCCTTATAGGATCACTTTGTTTTCCGTCCGTCCGTGTGTCCGTCCGTCCGTCTGTCTGTCAAGACCCTTTTTCTCAGGAACGCGTGGAGGTATCAAGCTGAAATTTATATCAAATACTCAAGTCTACTGTCCCTTGGAGCTGTGAAAAAATCAAACATCTAAGCCAAGCCAACGCAATCAAAAGATACAGCCGTTTATGACGCAAATTTCCGCATATTTTCGAAACTCGCAAGGGAATCAAAACCTACAGGGTACTTCCCGTGAACTCAGAATCTTGAAATTTGGTACAAAGCAAGGCCTTATAGCACAAATAAAGGAAAAATTGCAAAAAGCATAATTTTTTTTGTCTGTCTGTCTATATCAGAACCAGTCTACAATGATCCCACACTGCGCACATTTTGCTTAGGAGCAGGGGTCTGCTAATACTGGATGTTCATAGATACATATAAATTTGTATAGAACCCTCGGTGCGCGAGTCCGACTCGCACTTGGCCGGTTTTTTTAATAGTAATCTACTTCAAACATTAAAAGTGCCATCCTACTTTGGCTGACTAACAGACAATGCTCAGCTTAATAATACAGGAGCTAGAGTTTAGAAAATTTGACAGTGTACTCCTCTCAGCCATTAAAAATTTGACCGGCAGAGAACCTTTAAAGGGATCAGTTCGCTTTGCACCTTCTATTTCAATGGTTGTCAATAGTGTTTTTTTTCTTTTTGTAGAATCTAGACACGCGACAGCATGTGAAGCCAAGTTCAAGCAAAAGGAACTGGCAATGCAGCGCCGTGTGTAATATTAATATTACATGAATAAAGGGTTTACAAAGGTACATACACTTAAAAGAATTGACTGTGTAAAAGGTGCAGTCGCACGGAATAGTGAATGTAAGCAGCTTGTCATAGCTCCTGCATGAACCAAAGCGCAACGCTTTCATTAGTGATGCTAATCTGTTTTTAGACTGCCACCGCACTTTGTCTGCCGTTTAGGCAAGCATCAAAGAACTTGTCAAAGGCTGTTACGTGCTGGAACGTAACGAGACATGGTGTAGCTTTTTTCCTGTGATCTGGTTAAAAGAGTCTGAGTGAAGTGCGCGCCGTAATGGAGAGTGAGATGACATTATGCTTACGCACAATGGATTCTGTTTTCGAAAAGGAGCATTTTTATTGAGAGGAATTTTGCTTCTCGTATCATAACAGGTAATGTGTCCAGCCAGTGCTAACTAATTGCCAAATCTAGTGTAGTAATATTTGTATTAAAAAGTTTAGTTTCGTTTCTATATATTTCAAAATTTTGTTTATAATTTCACATTTTGGTCATTTATAATTTTCTGACGTAAGAAAGTATTATTTGGATAAAATATTTAGTGATTCGTTATATATCAGTCTATTTTAAATACATACGTTACCTTCGCAATTTCACCTTCGTTAAAATATTCCCTATCCCGTGGGGATTTAGGTAAATTTGTGCTTTTTGTCGTCTAGGTCACAAAAGGATACAAACGCTTTCTAAGCCCAAGAGTTCGGGCTGCGCGTTGATGAATCATTATCAAGTTCTTTTTGTGATTTTGAAAAAGAAAATTAATGAATTTTGCGAAAAAACCACGGAATAAAGAGACCTGTAACGGCTGGATCTAAAAGTATAAACTAGTAAAACGTATTCTAATAAGGTCTATCTCTTCCAAAAAACATTCAACATGACAAGACACGACGATTTCTAATTTGTCAACTGATTACTAAGGCCATTCGATAATTTGAAGGCTCCTTAGTCAAACGGCCGGACAATGGACATTCAGTGGAGTGACAATGATCGATAGATTACCATGATATTCCATTTCTAAGGAAAAATCAGATAAAATTACGACAAAGGTTACCTTTACGAAAAAGACAGTGATGATGTGATAATGCTTAGCTACTTAGCTAATAAATAATAAAGTAATTAGACTGATTTGAAGTAACAAATTAAGCGCGATTGTGATATACCATTATAACTATAATTTGTTACTAACATCTCATAGTAATTCCCACAAATAATATCGTCTCCTATTTACGTTTTAAAAAGAAAACTCGTTCAAAATATCATGTCTCTTAGTGCTTGAGATTTCAAGATTTCACATACCTACGTATATCCTAATTTCGTTGAAAAATTGTAATTAAAAGTACTTACCCTATATTATTTCAGAGTTCCAGGCAAGTATTTAATCTAAATAACCGACTTTTTTCAACTCTGTCGCATCATTTGAAAGTAACGAAGACACACAAACCTTCACATTAATTAGGGACAGTAAAATTGATTGATTCAATTTGTTTCAATAAGCCAATAAACTTCACACTTGTCTTGTATTAAAAACAAATACTTTATTCCATCATGAAGAATGAAGAAGCAATGCAAAATCTGTGTGATGTTTAATCAACTTCTAATCAACAAAAACAAACCATATATTCTAAGAGTTGCTATACATTGAAGAGTAGGTATTTAGTTAGATTAGATTTCAATCAATAATATTCTGTTAAAATTTCAACGTGGCTCAAATAAATTATTCATGTTTTCTTTGAAATACCATTTAAAAAAAAGTTTAAAGTTTATGAGTGTGAAGTAATACAGTGCAACATTAATTAAACTAATTAATGTTTGTATTGATAATATAAAATGAAATAAATAAATAAAACATCTTGCTAAATTATTCATCCGACTAAATTATTTATTGTTTTTACTTTAAAGTAGTTTAAAATCTAACTTACATCAAGAATATTTATCTACAAAAACAAATTGAGCTTAATTAATGTATTAAAGTTTGGGTTTTTAAATAGTCAAGGACCGGCTTAGCCCACTTTCTTGCAATCAGGTCTACGCTTTTGTATTAGGATATTATAAACGACGTATGTATTGTACAAGGTTTTGTGGTGCCTTTGTGACAAAAACCAACTCTAAAATGCTTATCAGCTCTCGGACTAACATTATTAATGTCTACCTACGTAATTATAAAAATCCATTTGGACACTAACACGTGCTCAATCGTTTTCAAAACGATTGCTTTTCCAGGAACGATATTTTATGAAATCCTTATATTCTTGCTTACTATGAACTTTTTAATTCACACGACAAAAACACACAAAGCTAAAATAACTGCAAGATATATTGTCAGAGGCAACAGTATCAAGGGAAGTCAACCGTGATATTCGGTCGCACAAAATTTGAAATGAACCTAGGAATATTCCAATTTTACGCTCTGTGATTCTATATAGTTTTCTTGAAAATGCCAATAGCATAAAACTATACAATTTGTCTCATAAAAGAGTGGATAACAATCTTTTTTACCTATGTTTATTAATAAAATAACCTAATTTATAAATCTTAAAAATGTAGTCGTTACTCTTACAATTAAAGTAACATAATTAGTAAATAGTACTCAACTTAAGACATAGCCCAAAGCTAAAGTGTAGTTAAAATAAATTAGGTTATGTTGTTATCACAACATTTTGTTTTGTGGTAACTAAAAATAATTTCCGTATAAATGAATTAAGGAATTATTATATCCGTATTAATAAATTAAGGAATAATTTATTATTAGGCTCTCAGCTTTTTTGTGGAAATCGAAGTTGAAAATGAAATTTAAAAACTTCTTGGGAAATACTTTTATACTGAAATTTAATTGATTAAATAGCACGATACAATTTCGTTTTGTTTCAATTGAAACAAAATTAAAAAATTCAATTATATTGATTTGCGTAAAAATACACATAACATCAAATTATGGTGGATTCATGATCATTGATTATTATGATTATGATCGAGGATTCATTTTATTTTAAACGCCGAATTCGGCGTGCTTCCCATTTTTATTTCCAATCGCGTGGGAATTAAAAAAAATCTGTCCTTATTCCCCTTGTCTACATTATAAAGGTAAACCATGCATTTAGCTTTCTAGAGCCAAGGAATTGGGGTGGGAGTCGATGAGTCAGTCAATCAGTCAACATTTCGCTGCTTAAATACAAAAACGACACGATTTTTTTTAAATTGTGTCGCATTTGAATACAAGCAACTACTTTCAGCATAACTTGCAACAGTGTCGGGTAATTTCATAGTTAATAACAACTTAGCAAACGAGCATAGTTCGTCACCCCGACACACTGTGAAAACGCCGGCTTTCCAAAGCATGTGTCCAGGGACAACCCGTCGCCATATTTCGAGATTTACGACCAGCCGCGCGGCTTCCATTTTGTTGAAACCTACTCACGTGCAACATGCAAAAGCACTCGACCTGAAAACTCGCGAAATGTGTTCAAACTACTCACCGAACGACAACCAAAACGCTGCCCGGGGTCCCCGTAATTATATAATTTTCATTATATTTCTACGGTAGGAAATTCGGTGCAACTTTTGAGCGAGAGCACTTCGCACCTTCTAACTTAGTTGCGCTGTAATTAGGTGTTTCCGAAACTGGGGGCTTACTCAGGTGCAAACTGTAGTAGTTGTCAAATGTGAAAATAATACCTGCTTTAGTTTTACTTCAAGTAAGTATACGAATACAACACACTTTATAAAATCTTGAAAGTAAATCTATTACGTTGAGGCTGCTTGTACACTCGAGCGGAGCCAGGCAGCGGAGCGGAGAGGGAGATAAAAAACTGCTATAGAATCTACAAATCAATCTGTCTTCCTCTTCAGCGGATAGGGAGTTGCAAAAGTTGTTTAAAAAAACCAGCCAAGTGCGAGTCGGACTCTCGCGCGAAGGGTTCCGTACCATTATCTATAAAAACGGCAAACAATCACGTTTCCTGTACGGGAGCTCCCTTAAATATTTGTTTTATTTTAATTTAATTATTTATTTTTAGGTTTAAAGAACATTTATTGTCTAAAGAAATTACAAATAATTTCATTTATAAGACAATTTCTATAGCTAAAAGTACAATTATTAGGTTTCAAAGTGAGTCAATAGAATATCACCACTCACATGCCTTGTGCAACCACGTTTGTTTTTAAATTGAATATATAACTAAATATTTTGTGTATATTTCAAGCGTCTACCTATAACCGTTATTAATATCGAGCAAAAACGAGCAAAAAAATCACGTTTCCTGTAAGGAAGCTCCCTTAAATATTTAATTTATTCTGCTTTTAGTATTTGTAGGGGCAACCGAAATACATCATCTGTGAAAATTTCAACTGTCTACAGCCTTGAGATACAGCCTGGTGACAGACGGACAGACAGAGAGACGGACGGACGGACAGCGAAATCTCAGTAATTGGGCCCCGTTTTTACTTTTTGGGTACGGAACTCTAATAATGTACCAAACCAGGAAGCGGAGGAGCGGAGCGGAGAAAGAAATAGTAGGGGAGCCCAAGAGGGGATTTGTGAAGTTACTCGAGCGCGGCAGATTAATATACGGGGGGATACCTTATACCCTTCTAGAGTACCCCCATTGAATATGAGCACTTCATGTGGGGGGTTTGCCTAGGGCACCCCGTCAAAATACATAGTAAAAAGAATTGATTCTTTAAAATACTCGAGCGCGTCAGATAAAGATAAGGTGGGTTAATTTTTAGCAGAACAATGCACATTTCATTTCATTTCACTTCCAAATCGTCAGTCTTTGGAATTAACATCCCCCATGACAACCTGACGCGCACCCTTCCGCATGGCCACCCCACCATGCAAAGTGGCAGATTATCATACATTTATATTATCTGTGGCACGCTGGAGTATCAAATTATCAAAATCTGACGCGCTCGAATATTTCAAAGAATCTATTTTTTTACTAAGTTTTTTGACGGGGTGCTCCAGGCAAACCCCCCACTTGAAGTGCTCATATTCAATGGGGATACTCTAGAGGGTATAAGGTATCCCCCCGTATATTAATCTGCCGCGCTCGAGTAACTTCACAAATCCCCTCTTGGGCTCTCCTACTAAAAAATACAGTACGAAACTCCACTCCGCATTATTTTCTCGCTCCGCTTCAATGGTGAATCCAAGATGTAGTTTTATTGAATTATATCGCTGTGTTCTCTCTTATATTAAAAACATACTTCAAAACGCATTTCGGTTGTCTTTCTACATTGCGGCTGGTAACAAAAGTGACAGAAAAAATAAAAAAACTTTAAGTGCTAATAAAAAGTAGACATAAAATAATGTTACTTACTTTGTTACAAACACATTTTTGAAATAAAATTCTTAAATGTAGTAACAATTTTAAAAAAAATGTTACCCTTCCATTTGTTTTCTACCTCTGCTTATTTCTGTCACATGTCGTTTTCTACCTATCGCAAATTGGTATCAAATTTCTGTTTTAATTGCTACACAGATGTTTTATATTTTTCTATAGCTCCATTGATCCCATGGAACCCGACCAGGCTATCAATTAACGACAGAGACCAATATCCTGGATGCTTTAGATGGATAGGCTAAGCCGTCCTTGACGCCTGTTGCTCTTGAGTTGCCCTAATTGCCTTTAGAGACATGCGTGCCTGACACATGTCACGTCTACGCGAAGTTTCAAGTATTCGTTGGTTTAATTGGTAGGCTAAAATTACAGTATGAACTGTTTCATCATCATCATCATCATCATCATCATCATCATCATCAACATCATCATCATCATCATCATCATCATCATCATCATCATCATCATCATCATCGTCATCGTCATCATCATCATCATCATCATCCCAGCCTATATACAAACGTCCCACTGCAGGGCACAGGCCTCCTCTCAGAATGAAAATTTTATTATTATTGAGATGTAAAATTGTCAAAAAGTACAAAATGTTTGTGCCAATAGGTCATTTTGTATGAATATTTTAGGGGCAGAATATTATGTAAGCTTTGGCCAACATGTTCTTTTAGTCAAAATGTTTCCAAAGCAGTATTCACTACACAATGGTCTAGATGTTTTTGTATCAAGAAGATTTCAGGGCAGAATACTCCGGGGCCAAAACGTACAAAATGCTATGTGCTTATTGACATTATTGTACTTTTTGACTTTTAATAATAATTTATTAATTTACTCAGACATTTACATCCATTTTGTTAGTAAAACGTATACAAATAAATTATCAATGAACTGAAACAATTACTTTGCTCACCCGCGACCTTACGAAAGCTACGTTTTACGTATTTAAAAAATGGGTTTTCATGCAGTTCCTCCGCCTCCACACTGTATGAACATACACAAATCACACAAACCCAACTATCACCACCACTAAACCACACCGACGCGCCTCGAACTCAACCAGAGACCATCACCAGAGCACCGCAACCGTTACAGTGCTACCAAATGTTAGACACACAACACTAGCATTTTTTTTTGGTCATTATTATGTCGATCACACTTTTATTTATTACTGTTTCTTGTTTCCGTAACAGCAATTCAAAACTCGCAAACACATCCATTTTTAAACCAATACTCATCCGAATCGCCTATATTAACGCCTAGGAAATAATGTCATATTTCTTCAATCATGTAATTTCAAAACGTTTTATTATATCGCGCCAAAAATTGGCTACACAAACCTCGAATCTACTTAATGAACTACCGCACGAGCTCAGTACGGTTAGGTACGTCGGCGTATGAATTTATGATAAGCTCACACCCCGTTGACCCTAGGTGATGAACCAGATTAATATGCGACGAACTTGCGGTCAACGCGACATCTACGACTCGTGCTCGTGTTAGAGGAACCAATTTATGACGAAATTATTCATTTCTGTATCGCAGTGCTCATGATTAACATTTATAGCGCGTTTAGGAAACTAATGTACCTAAACCAGGGCACCGTTACTCCTTCTTCTTCATCTTCTTCGTCAATGGTAGCTTCTTTAAGCGTGTTTTAATGTCAGAAGCCGCATGAAAATTTGAATCAAACATTTAAAAGTCTCCCGACGCAATCAGGTCACATAACTACACTGACGAGCAAAATTAAAGGGTCGGTTACAAAAATGTCGATAACTACAAAACCCGCTGTGATAGCTTCTTCGAGTGATATGAGTTTAGTAAAGAGTTTTATTCTTAAGAAGAAAAAGTTTAATTGAGAATAAAACTCTTTACTAAACTAATTTTACTCGAAGAAGCTATCACAGCGGGTTTTGAAGTTATCGTAATTTTTGTAACCGACCCTTTATTTTTACTCGTCAGTGTATTATGTTTGAAAATAATCTAAATGCCCAAATGCGTCTAAGATCCCTTCTGCAGCTAACAAAAGAGAAGAAACCTGCTTTCAAATAAAAAACCGCATCCAAATGGGTTCAACTATGATGCCACATACGGACAGACACACAGACACTTAGCGGTCAAACTTATAACACCCCTCTTTTGGTGTCGGGAGTTAAAAAACATGTCGCATAGGCCAAAGTAACGGTTGTAATAAAATTCACTCCTCCGTAAGGTTATTTTATTAGCCATCGGTCAGTGATGTTTCATAAAGCCAGGAAATCATAGACCGATGCCTAGGGTATACCATCCCAAGCACTGCTTTTCCCCCCAGACGAATCCCGAAAGAAATTGCAGCTCACACGAGGTAACCCGCCACAAACTCATATTGTTCATCATCACCTTTCTAGCCTATATACGTCACACTGCTGGGAACAGGTCTCCTGTCAGAATGAAATGGCTTAGGCCATAGTTCCCACGCGGGCCCACTGCGGAGCGAGAACTTCACACACCCCATTAAATTCCTCCTCAGGTGTGTACAGGTTTCCTCACGATGTTTTTCTTCACTGTAAAGTATATGGTTCAAATATCATTTCACACATAAATTCTGAAAAACTCAGAAGTGCGAGCAGGGATTCGAACCCACGAACCTCTGCTTGAGAGGCAATAGGTCATCACGGCTTTCCCACGGCTATTGGCGATACGTACTAATTTCTATTCTCATCGTTGGCTATCACTTAAATTGCTGTGGCTGCTATTGACACGATTGGCGGTGAACCAGCTGGTAAATTAATACCGCGGCTGACAAACGCGATTGGCATATCATTATGGTGATGATGAATGTCAGCTCCAAAAGAAGATTAAACCCAAGCCTCAAGATTCGTAGGTTCATTACCAACTAGGCTATTCGATTGTGAAAGCGTCACTATTGTCTTTAAAATTTAATCCTTTCTCTATAAATAAAGGCAAAGAGCTAAATTTTAATTCAAAACACAGCGGTTTCGTCAGGCGTAGGATTTCACTTTGCCTCTACAAAATAATTACGTTCTGTCTTCGGGCAAGCAAATAATTAATAGCAGTAATAAATCTCAAACTTTTGTCGAGTTTGGTAAGCTAACTTATTTATAATTTTAATATTTTGGCCCAAGTTTTTTATCTCTTGCGGAAGAGAGGGGATATTTTGTTGGAGAGTTTTGTGGGAATTTTGTGCAATGCATGGAATAAAATTAATGTTAAAATCAATCGTAGCTAAGATAAAGATAAAGCATGCGGTCAATGCTCAAGTGAATAGAAAATCTGTCGACGAAACTTGAGGTATTGGGTTCGGTTCCCGCTTGGGGCGAAGATATGGGCCAATTTATATTTTTTTATACTAGCTGTTGCCCGCGACTCCCATCCGAAAAGAATAGGGGCAGATATATAAAATAGCCTACGACCTATTTTCAGACCTACCGAAAATAGAGAAAAAAGTTTAATAAAAATCGGTCAAGCCGTTTCGGAGGAGTTCGATAACAAACACCGTGACACGAGATTTTTGTATATTAGAAGATATTTTCATCTTTCTATATTGTTGGAGGCTTATATAGACTGCGTCTTCCGGTCCGTGGAGGCTATTTGAAAACTTTTTGACCCCATCGGCCGTCAGTTCTACGAGCGATGTGCTTACCCACTGCCGCTTGCGTCTGGCGATTCTTTGAGCTATGTCGGTGACTTTAGTTCTTGCGCACAAACACTAGGTAACAATAAGCTATTACATAATTCGACACAAATCAACAAGTCAAGCTAAAGAACTACGTAAAGTTCAACGAGCATTTTACTTTACATTTTTTTTTACTTTTAATCCGTAATTTCCTTCTTTGAAATCCAGTTCAAATAAAAATTTAACATCACCAGCCAGTGCAACCCGTGCAAAACTAGGCGTTCCATTTATAAAATTAACTTCAGCGCGAATAAAAAAGCGGTAAAACTGAACAAGCTTGTTTACCACAAGGAGCTAAAACGACTGTTAAAAAATATTTAAACAACATTGTTAAGGCATTAAAATTACCGTAACCTCAATTCGAAACGTTTATTGGATATAGGTTATGAACACGAACTTTTTAGAAAATAGCTTGTTCATTGTTGTTGTATTCAAGTGCAAAAATATCATCATCATCATCATCATCATCCCAGCCCATAATACGTCCCACTACGGGGCCCAGGGCTCCTTTCAAAATAAACGGGCTTGCGCCGTAGTACCCACGCGGGCCTCGTGCGTATCGGAACATCACACACACACAATGAATTTCTTCTCAGACATGTCTCAGGTTTCTTCACGATGTGTTCCTACAACTGTTATAAGTATGTCTATCGTCGTCTAGTACCCATAGTACAAGCTTTGCTTAGTTTGGGACTAGGTCGATTTGTGTGAGATTGTCCCCCTAATATCATTATTATTATTATCGTTTATTTTCAGAATTATTGACACATACATTTTTACATAAATTAATTGTACTGCCAAACTGCGTAGCAGTTTGTTGGCAGTTCGAATGCTCTTGATACACCTTGTGTCTTACATCTAATTAGTTATATTCATGCATTATTATTTACTAGGTATACAAAAATACTAAGCATGCAATTTGACATTTTAATTTTAGTGAGAACTAAAAGCAGTGAAAAGTGGGTACCGAATGAATACGAGTTATCCATTCTCACTGCCCTTTGTCCCAATAGTTATCTATAAAGAACTTTTTGACATTATTCATAAAATTATTTATTCTAACTTTCTCATCAAACAACTTCTGCGGTAAGGCGTTATAAATTTTAGGAGTCATGTACTCAAATGTGCGTTCTCCATAGTAATTAGTTGCGTTATATTTATCAGGGAATAATTTATTATATTATTATAACGTGAAGCTCATGGTTAATTTCAAATGTGATTTCACACCATAAATTTTGAAAACTCCCAAGAACCTGCTTGAGAGACCATTAGATCAAACTACTAGGCCACCACGGCTTTAAGTGCATATTTGTCAATTTTTCACCGCTATGTACCAATACCTTTTTTCGACGACATAAAAGCTATGGGACATATTTATGAGTAATAATCCCCCCCCCCTCTATTTTCACCAACGTCACTATTGTCACTTGTATTTTCACGGAGAGCCATTTTGAAAATGCACGTACCTATGTTAACCACGAAACACTACACTTGTAACAAAAGTCTGTAATTTTATGTCAAGATTTACTGACAAACCTACAAAAATGACGATTAAAAAAAAACTTGATTCATAATTGTCTTCTGCCTAGTATCTTGTGGTGCATTGTTTTTGGCAACGATGCGATTTAATTTCTGAAAGTCGGTATAATTAAATTACCGAGAGCGTGGAATTGAATTGATTGAGTGAAGAACCAAAGTTATCGACATAGCCCACCGCATTAGCACGCTGAAGTGGCAATGGGCCGGCCATATAACCCGAAGAACCGATAACCGTTGGGGTAGACGAGTTCTTGAGTGGAGACCACGGATCAGCAAACGTAGCGTGGGACGTCCTCAGATTCGGTGGAGCCATCGCTCCATCTCATCATCATCTCGTCATCTTCGCAGGGCGGCTGGCAAGAGCAGGATGAGAGTGGTCGAGGATCGTGCTCAGTGGCGTGCAATGGGAGAGGCCTATGTCCAACAGTGGATAAACATAGGCTGATGATGATGAGCGTAGAATTGCATAATATGTAGTGATATTGTGTGTTTATAGGCATTCCACTTTAGTGAGAGATAGACAACAATATAGAGATCTCTCTCTCCAATGCCTATAAACACACAATACCACTTCATATGCAATTCGACGCTCTCGGTAATTTATCTATACCTTAGTGTAAAAAAGCTACATGTAAAACAGCCCTTCGCGGCCTATTTACAGCGTAAACATTTTGATCTTCTTTTTTTATGTTCTGACAGCGAGCAGACTGGTAGTTCGCTCGTAAGCTTCATTTAACGTAAGGCAATTATTCGTCCGCTCGATAAAAAGGATAAACATACAATACAACCAAAGGATTCTATCCGCATCCAGTAAGAACCGTTTAACACTGAGAGCATTTATAACAAGAGACGGTAACGCGTTTCGCCCTTAACCCTAGAGTGATCGTGCATTCCTGTGAAACGCGAGTGATCGCGCCTGGAGCATTTTGCCGTCCGTACTGAATACGTGTTTTTTTAGCAAATTGGAGTTATATTAACTTATTATTATATTTAAGGGATTAAATAAAACATAAACTATCACAATAAGAAATATTTATTAAAATTGTGTACTTAGAATTTAAAAAACAATGCTTTGGGAAATCTTAGGCAAAATTTCTTGGTTTTTTGCAACCTCTTCACAATTATTTATCAAAAAAAAGAAAAATTAAACTTAATAGCTAAATTATGCGTTTTAATTATCAACAGCATGTATTTCATCAAAGCAAGCCTGACACATGTACATGCAATGTTCGTTTCCTTCTATTTTTGCTGGACGGGCATACTGCGCATCTACCTTCTCTACCTGAGGGTATATTTTTATGATCCAATGGCACAAATCGCTCGATTTGGTGTCTCAGCTGTTTCTGCAATGTGGGTACGTCAGATCTTCTAATGATATGTGGTTTAGTCATCGCCAGGACGATTTCTTTCAGAAATGTTCGCCGTAATAATCTAAAAAGAAATAAAGCAATCTGAGCAAAACAAAACAAAAACAAAACGCCCAAAAATTAATTAAAACAAGCTACAAATTAATTTATACGATATTTATATCAAAGCAATACAATACGCAATGAAAACTAATAATATTTCCATTACAGTACTAAAATCAGACTTATAAACTTTACTCACGTATTGAGTAGTCGCGCAATGAGCAATTTGCCGTCGAACGCGACACACCTGCGAAAACCTTCCTCTCCTGCGGTCACCCGCGCACTGAATTTACTATAATTTCTAAAACAAGGACGTGAAGGATGGGGGGGCAGCTACTAGGACGCTTGACACTCTAGGGTTAAAAAAATTACAGGCATGGACCTATTGGACCTTTTCATTATCATTACCTTCGGACAACATAATTTTATTCCATGTTAGACACCATGCCTCTGCTGATTGAGAACTTTGTACACAGTTGAATCGCTTTCCAGGTGTACAGTCAAGGAATTTAATTTCCTACCCACCTAAAGTTTGAATATCGTACAGCAAACCAGCTAGCTACGATGTTGCTTTGACGTGTTGCATTTGACATTTCGATCTTAATGCATTACGAATGTTAAACGACATTTTTACGAAATAAGTAGGGAGTTAAACCGTCTGCTTGAAAAGCCATTTTTTTCCACCACAATTTCCATCCATATTGGTAATGGGATATGTTTGGCTTGTAACCGTCTTACCCGGGGCTTATCAGAAACTAATAAAAGCACCGACGCAAGTCGTTCATGTCTAATTCTACCTAACTCTTTAATAATTGGCCATCTCTACAAAATTGTGATCGTCTAGTTATAATTGCGTAGGACCCTGTTTTACGTTGTGTTAGTTTTAATATAAAGATTGGTAAAATATAAAACGTAATTAAGAAAATGTCAAGTACTAGTTATAATGATTTAAGTTCTTATAAGATTATGTCAATTTAAAAATAGCAACAATCGATCGCCGACTCTGCTCACTGTTGAACCACGTTGTACCTGAAAGGCAATACCCGAACACAAAGGGACCCTTTTGAATAAGACCATAAAGTCATACGGGGGAATTCTAACCAATTTGGATATCTATAGGCCTCCCAGCACACCTCAATAGCCTAGACCCACACACCGATCGTTATAAGGCCACTGCCCCGATCACATGTGCCCAACAAAACCGTTAGATCAATCCTAATACCCTAACGATATCTTCTATCAAACCGTCACGCTATAACTACAAAACCATACACACACACATACACGAACTCGCAATCAAATCCACATACAACCACCACGAAGTTACGCTTACCGCCTTAATCTAAGTTTACGCTTGCCGCCTTAATCTAAGTTTACGCTTGCATGCTTGCTGATTTTACGCTCCCTATCTTCGAAAGCTGCCGCGGGTTTGCCCGTGCCAGAGAACTAGAGATTGTTGATGAATGGTGCGAGGTAGTCTGAATACCACTTGAATGCGTATAAGAATCACCTTATATGTGAACTCCTGCAAAGGATTGCTTAAACCAGTCTCCACACACGACGCTCTACGGTCACGGGTCAAAAGGTCGCTTACCCCAGAGTCACTGGCGAAAATTATAAACACGCAAGTGACTCAGGGCTCGGTTGTGTACCTAAGTGCATGTAAAGGACCCAGGTTAGTCGACAGACAACGTGTGCCTCTTAAAATGAGCCCTAGTAGTTGACGCGCTGCTCTCCAGTCCACCCAGGAGCTAATCTCAGCCAAGTAACCTTCATGCAGGTGTGTTAGCTAGTGTATGAATTTATTTAAGGATTGAATGTGTGGTGTGTACCTAATGTATGCTGTGACACTGAACTACTAGGATCATACGACTCAAAGGCAGAATACCTAGGCCAATCCCACGTGTAATGTTGTTTAGTGTATATGTTTGTGCCTGTAGAGTGTAAAGGTTAGACCTATTTGTTCTCTAGGTTGGCACGAACTAGAAAACAAAGAAGCAGCGATACACGTGACACAATACCCTCAATAAAACTCAGGGTTGAGTGGAGAAGATTTGATTAGTGCATGAGATGTGTGCACTCTCCCCTTTATTTCACTGAGATTACCGTAACACCTTAACTAAACAAATTAAGCGTCAATAAAAATAATGTCACTCACAACTAACTATTGTTATTACTTCACAGACACTCATTCACTCTTAGCACAAAACCTAATTCAGCGCAGCTCTGCTTCACGAAGTACGACTAAAGAACACGAAAAATTGAATAAATACTCGACGACAAGTTATTAACTGCTGCTGGCTCGTACAATAGTATTTGGACCCTACACGAATAAATAACGGAGTCTAACCTTACGCCCCGTAGTCTCTCGCAGAAAGATATCCTAAAAGGTTAAATCGGAATTAAGTAACAATAATATAATAATTATGTTAGTTGAATTACGTTTGGCCACGTTTGATTATCCTGGGAACGTGGTTAAATGGACCCAGACCAAATATAGTTAAGAATTTATAGTGTAGTGATATATAATTAAATTAAAACACCAAATATCATGTTTAAACCAATACGCGTAAATTCGCAAGAAAATCGTAACACAAGGTATGATGATTAATGATTATGTTCAACTTGTTTCCCCTTAAAAAGGGCAACTTCAAGTTACGTATGAAATCATACGTGTTCGCGAAGCTAAAGTTATTTTTAGAAATGTTTAAAAAAAAAAAAACATAAAAGTATTGTCGCTAAGAAACACTCGACTTAGCTGAGACTACACGTCCTTTATAGTATAGGGCCTTCGACCGCTATACTCCAAGAATGCGCCTGCCGCTACTCCGTGGATGCTCTCCGTGAATCCGCCTGTTGCAAACTCCGTGATCCGTGATCGCGTGATAAGCACTTCACAAACACTCCGAACTCACAATCGCTTTCTGAGAAACTCTCTCGCGCGCGTACTCGTCAGCCCGACACTTCCAAGCGTTCCCTCAAAAAGCCCCGCACCCCTAAGACGCAGGAGTTTTATTCACCATCTCGTGACCCCCTCTACTCCCTTAAGTTACACGACTTCCGACTGGGATGAAATTATCCCCATGCTGTCCTTCTAGTTTCACAAAATCCCATTGTTACTTTATTTTGGCGCAAACAATGAATCATAAACCTAAAAACACGCCCCGGCCCTGGACATAAACTATTCCGCTATTTGCCACATCTGGTCATTGCAACAAAGACAGTTCCGGCAAAAGTTCACATTTATTGTTTGCAGACCCCCGCGTAAAGTAATTCGTTATATTACGATATTGTCTAAAAATACGTTTTAGTACCTAGTAATTCAGGGCCCTTTGGAATGGAGAAAGTCTAAACAAAGACTTAGAGTCGGCCTTTACAAAAGATGGCGGGAACCCACCCACATCTGGCAGAAAATACGATTCCTAACAGACTAACATTACTTTACTGGCTCGCTTTGAGTTGACCGACAGCAAATTACTTACAACGAGTAACTATAACATAGCACTATTCTACCTCCCATGGCTCCTTGATTTGGGAAAAACCCACGTGTGATACAACTCTATAACTGTCACGGACTAACATCCGTTACAGGCTGTACGTGTTTCACACTTTTGCCGGTTTTGTTTTGATATAGCGCTTTAAGCAATGATGGTAATATTAAAAAAATAAAGGCGTAGTCTTTTACCATATTTCTGATCTATTGGTGGTGGAACGGAGATCTGCTGCTGCTGCTGTAATCCCTTTGCTCAGAACTGACGACCACTACTAAGCTGTGATGTGTATAAAAATAAATAAATAAATATCACGGGACAATTCACACCAATAATTGACCTAGTCCAAAAGTAAGCTAGGCAAAGCTTGTGTTATGAGTACTAGGCAACGGATAAACATACTTATATAGATAGATACATATTAAACACACAAGACCCAAGAACAAACATTCGTATTTTTTATATAAATATCTGCCCCGACACAGGAATCGAACCCGGGACCTCAAGCTTCATAGTCAGGTTCTTTAACCACTAAAGGCCATCTCTGGTCGTCGTGTATAATGACATAGAAGTCAGATAAGAAGGCATCTCCTGTCAAAAAGGCTTTGTGGTTTAACATTTTGATTCCTCCGTGCGCGAAACTTCAACGGATCAAGTGCTAAAGTCTTTGGCAAGGGTGCTTAAGTCGGCACTTCGATGGAATCCGTGATGGCGCTCGTGACAAAACTCTCAATATTCCTAATATTATGCACACAAATATGTTCTGGTGTGCAATTTGATATCGGTGTGCTACGATCGGTTATCAGTTAAAGGGTTTTGCTTGGGAGACAACAAAATTGTAGAATGTTAGGAAAATTATTAATGTAAGTTGACATTACCCTTAGAAATTGATGATGATGTTTTATAATAATTATTATTACTGTTATGCATGAATATAAATTTAAATCAATTAATTTTTACAATAAGTGCATTATATAATTAAAATATTGCATGCCTAGTGTAGGTAGAACATAAGCACATCCTATTCACTACTCGTAAGATCTTTGTTATTTACACTATGTTCTGGCAATAAATAACTTTGACTTTGACTTTGACTTTTACTTTATAACGCGTTTAATATACGAGTAATTGTAGATTCTCAGAAACTATCTAGAAGCTCTAGGGCTTAATCTAGAACTCGTCAAGGTTAGAATGAATACTTAATGAATCTGTGAAATACATCTGTGGCCTCATCTTTAGATCAGGTATACTTTTTATCAGGTGAGATTGGGGGTCAACCGTGGGTCAGTTTTATATAAAAAAATGATACCTTGCAATGTTTGTTCCTTTTGTATATTTGTGAAGAAAACAAATCTTCAGAGGTGAATTTCTATTGCTTTCAGCGATCGGATTGATTTGAAATTTAGTAGACAAAACAAATATAGTCGGTAAAAAGTACAGTCAGCAAAAAGTATATATTACTTGTGTCTTTAATTGAAAGAATTCCTTGAAATAAGACAAACTGTGTTTTTAGTTTTTTTTTCTCCGGTTACTATTTCCTGAAATACCGCGAGTCGAGAAACGTCGCCATGCGAGCTTCTCGAAAGCTCCGTACAAAACGTTGGTAAAAGTCGATGTCTTTTTGTTGCACTTTAGTTGACTAACAGTCCTCGCTATGGATACGGGAAGCTACAATCACATAATGTACATAACGATGGATTTTAAAATTTAAATTAAGGGAAACGAGAGTGTTAGGTATACAATTAATGATATTATGCGATGATCTTGCAATACGTTGCACGTTGTCTTTTTTCAGCGTTTGTAGTACGGTCGGCCTCAGAAGTTGCTGAACACTTTAGTACTTGGTCAAATTCATTAACGTGACAAACAAACTTCGCAGTATAACCGGTTATTACGCCAAAGTACTTAAGTGTCCAGCGACTTCTGAGGCTGACTGTACTTCATAATGAAAAATGGAGTCTTAAACTAAATCAGGTTTATTTATTACTGACATGATTTTTCATTTGTGGCGAATAGTTTAGGGTGATTCTTCAAGGTCGTGATTTTTGTTTTATTCCTCTGTCGTATTTTTTTTTACTTAGTACAGAAAAAATCATGCTCCCATGAAAATAGATTTGTTCAGTACCATAAACAAAAATCACGACCTTGAAGAATCACCCTTTACTCATTTTTACACACCACCACAATAAGTGTAGTAGTAACAATTTAAACAATATAGCACAATAAAAAAAAAAAACTTCATAAACAATTGTATACCTAAGTACGAGTACACAGTCATTATTTTGAAGACACTTTTGCAATGCTAAGAGGAAGGGAACTAATTTTTCTACGTTTTAGATAATATTTTGTTAAAGTCTTACTGAATAGAATCTACCGGCATTTCGAATCAGTCGTAATACATTACCCTTTTCGTCAGCTATATTTTACATCACTACAGTCTGATGAAAATTTTAAGAGTGTACCTGTTGCAGTTATTGATATCAAGCAAAAACGAGCAAAAATAATGCACGTTTGTTGTATGGGAGCCCCCTTAAATATTTATTTAATTCTGTTTTTTAGTATTTCTTGTTATAGCGGCAACAGAAATACATCATGTGTGAAAATTTCAACTGTATAACTATCACGGTTCATGAGATACAGCCTGGTGACAGACGGACAGACAGACAGACAGACGGACGGACACCGAAGTCTCAGTAATAGGGTCCCGTTTTTACCCTTTTGGGTGCGGAAGCTTAAATAAAAATCACAATTCTAAACGGAGAACTATTCGAGCTATTCATATTGGTCCGAGGATTAATAGAGTCCACCACTGACCTAATTCAATAACTTTGAAGTCAATAAGCCGACTAAATTAAACCGTTCCCGACTGGCGAGAGAATTATATCGCGGCCATTTACATGCCTTAATGGTTACGTAATATTGGACATGATTAAATTGATATGTTAATATTAAAAAGGGGTTTAAAAGAGACTTTGGTATTTTTAATAGAACGCGGAAACGAGAACGTCCGATATTGGAATTTAATGATACTTTCAATCTGCATACTTTAGCTGGGATTAAATTAATAAAGATCGTAATTTGAAGTTCGTTACGCCTTAATAAGTCTTGTAAAAGAATAATATAAACATGTTTCAAATAAGGAATCCTAGACAAAGATTGTTGTCAAAATATGGTCATGACATAGTCTGCCCAAATTCCAAGTCAGCTCTCTACTCAAAAAATATAGTTGGAATGAGTGCCAGGCTGTATAATAAACTACCATTGGAGCTTAAAAGATTGCCACCTTTACCCTTTAAAAATAAACTTTTTAACTGGTTAGTGGAAAAGTGTTTTTACAGTATGGCTGATTATTTAACTTCCTCGGAATATCGTAATTGAACGGATTGATATAATAATGATTTAATTATAATTAATAATTTAATTTGGAAATGTTATTTAATAATAATAATAAAGTAAGACATGGTTGTATTTTTATATTAGATTTGTAATTAGTTTATATAATTTGTAATTAATATTAAGTTGACATTGTACACCTCATTGAGGTAGGATATGAAGGACATTGTTATCTATCTAATACCTTTAAACGAGCAATTCTTGTATATATATATGTATATATATAATCAGGATCTCGGAAACGGCTCCAACGATTTCGATGAAATTTGGTATGTGGGGGTTTTCGGGGATGAAAAACTGATCTAGCTATGTTTCATTTTCAGAAAATCGCTTTTACTCGTGTTTTCCGGCTATTTTTGTTTGCATTAGAATATAAAGCTAAATTTCGCAGATCATAATGGCACATTAGAAATCGGGTGGTCGCGGATCCAGCCGACCTCGGTTCGATTCCACGTTTTTTTTTCAAGATTTTGTTTTTTTTTTATGTTTATTTTTTATGAGAAAACGTCAAGTTTCTTCTTTTGTGAGAAAAAGTTACTTTTTTGTGAGAAAAAGATACTTTTTTGTTGTCATTACAAAAACCTTAATTTCCTCTCCTTTCCAGCACTAAGTATTTCACAAAACTTCTTTGATTTTTTTTATTGTCTCGGTGATTTCATTTTTCATTATTCAATTAAGTCCGCGCAGGGTTGTATACTTGGCAGGTGAGGTATAGTATTTACATATGTTTGAGTGATTATTCTTTGCTTTTTTATATTCTACAAATTATTTATTTACGCATGTAGTCTTATGTAGCTATTAGTGTGCAGTTTATTTATTTATTTATTTATTTATCTATCTATACTTACAGCGATCCGGGTGTCACCAACGGTGCTGGCTGAAAATCAGCGCTGGGGTGCTATAAACGCCTCAGCATTATGCTGAGCCAGTGTCCGATTTGCAACCGCAATGACACATTCTATCTTTAGCTTTCGTGTTGTCTTTTGTTTTGTAAATATTGATGATGTGTCTTGTGTTGTTGTAAATAAATGTATTTCTTTCTTTCTTTCTTTCTTCTTTCTTTAGAAAAAGTATTATAGGGAACGTGCAGTAACTATAGGCGGCAGCACCAATGCGACAGAAGAGACACTGTGCGGACAGTAAAACAAACTTATCAAGGTAAAACATTCAAATTGATGGCACCCTTATGGCACCAGTTGGCAGCACCGTCTATGTGCACGTTCCCTATTGGGAGCACAGAACAGGAAAAGCCGGTTGTCTGTAAAGTCGGTTTACGGACGATAGTTTAACGTGACTCACCCCCCCCCCACCCCCTCCGGTGTTTTTGTCAAATATCTTGAAAACGGTGCATCCTACGGCAAAATCAATGAAATTTTCATCCCCCCTTTAATACCCCCGCGCTCCCTCCCCCGCATCCCCTCCCACCCTCTCACCCCCCCCCCACCCCTCCGGTGTATATAATCAGGATCTCGGAAACGGTTCCAACGATTTCGATGAAATTTGGTATTTGGGGGTTTTCGGGGATGAAAAATTGATCTAGCTTGGTCTTATCTCTGGGAAAACGCTTGGTACCGAGTTTCAGCCCGAGCAGAGCTCGGTCGCCCAGGTACTAGTTAATAAGTCCTGTTTGACTCATAACCATGCAATAAATTAATTGATATTTGATATTTGTAAGAAAAATGCAATTTTTTTTTTTTTAAATTTATTTTCTCAGATCGGCCCAAGCTAGTAATCTGAGAAGAGGCCTGTGCCCTACAGTGGGACGTGAATAGGGTAGGATGATGATGATGATGATGTATTTCTCAGATCTTTTTAGGGTTCCGTACCCAAAGGGTAAAAACGGAAACCCTATATTACTGAGGCTCCGCTGTCGATGTATTTCGGTTGCCGCTATAACAACAAATACTAAAAAATGGAGTTAAATAAATATTTTAGGGAGCTCCCATACAACAAACGTGACTTTATAGATAATTGTACGGAACCCTTCGTGCGCGAGTCTGACTCGCACTTGGCCGGTTTTTTATACTTATGAGAGGGAGGCAAAAGAGCAAGTGGGTCATCTGATGGAAAATGATCAACACCGCCCATAAATATCAACAACTCAAAGAGAGTCACTGATCTATTGCCAGCCTTAAAATAAGAAGAGGGGAGGGGAGAGGTATTGGGCCACCGGCGCTCTCACTGACCGTACAAAACGCAGCAAAAGTATAGTCAACGTCATAAATAAGTGATAATTTATGTACCTTGTCGCTTTTAGTCGTTACGTAATTTCGTATGGCTTTTCAAACATGACGTTAAAGTGACAGGGTGCAAAAGTAATCACTTATTTATGACGTTGACCCTACTGCTGCTTTACGCCGGTCTTCTAGTTATGAGAGGTTGGTACTGCCCCGGACGGCTATCACGATACACTGGTAACTATAACATGGCTCTACCACTACAATGATCATCGATCTCCGTTACTTATGAACCGAAGTAGAAAATTATTTTTACTTATCGTTTGGTTTTTGGATACTTAGCACAAAATCGATGGTCCTTAAAATTTTTGGGAAAGCCTTTTTCCAGTAGTGGATGTCTTCCGTTATATCTATGACGATGATGAATCCTAACTTAAATGTGACGACAATTTATTATGACAGACGTGTAACGAGAAAATGGATTAATGGATAGCCATTCAGGTTATCTATACTTTTAGCTTACTCGCTATTATTTTATTAAATAAAAAATAAAACCTCCTTCAAAAAACATCCAAAAAACTATGAAATAATAATTGAACCGAACCGACCACAATAAGCATGAAAATATCTTTCTTCTAATCTGTTTGAAGTCGGTGCCTCAGCACGAGCCAGCAGGAGTGTAGAAGCCCTATAGATAGTAGGTATGTAGGTAAGTTAGATTACTAGGTCCACTCCTGCTGACTCGAGCTGAGGCACCGACTTCATACAGATTAGAAGAAAGATATTTTCATGCTTATTGTGGTTGGTTCGGTTCAATTATTATTTCATAGTTTTTTGGATGTTTTTTGAAGGAGGTTTTATTTTTTATTTAAAATTTTTTATTTTTTGCTTTTTAGTTGTTTCTGTATAAAATAGATGCGTAGGATAAAATCATCAGTTTGACTTCGAAATAAGTTTATGTTGAAAATTCTATTTTTAAAACTCGACAGGGTTATGTCGTTTTATTACAGAGTTCCATGATACTTTCTGAATGCAAATGCTCGACTTGTCACCGAAAATACTAAAATCGCTATACGTTTCTCTTGAATTTTTGAGGAGTTTCTTCAATTCCTCATGGATCCCATCATCAGAACTGGATTTTGGTAACAACGGGACCAACCTTGAAGCATGTGCTTTCAAACAACGAAAAAAATTTCCAAATCGGTTCATAAATGACGGAGTTCTGAGGTAACACACGACAAAAAAAAAAAAAAAAAAAAAAAAAAAGAACATACAACCGAATTGAGAACCTCCTCCTTTTTTTGAAGTCGGTTAAAAAAACACAATTTACGGTAACGAACTTTAATTCAAACAGTTTTACAATAATCACAAAAACAAGGAACAAAGACTGTAACTCTTATAGCGTAATTAGCACGATTCAGCACACAAATAAATCAATAAAAGCAAATAGAAAAGCAACTCAAGATAGCTCACAAATCACGGAGACAAAGACGATGCTTCCACGCCGGCGGCTAAGTGAAAAGTGGCGGCAGTGGCCAGTAACCCTCGCCACGCGGCGAGCGGCCGGTATTTTAAAAAACTAGTCGCGTGACGTCACTTTACTGCTTCTGGCTTCATCTACCCTGACAATACTAATATTATAAAGCTGAAGAGTTTGTTTGTTTGTTTGTTTGAACGCGCTAATCTCAGGAACTACTGCTCCGATTTGAAAAATTCTTTCAGTGTTAGATAGCCCATTTATCGAGGATGGCTATAGGGTATATATTATCACGCTAACACCAATAGGAGCGGAGCGGAGCGGAAGAATGTTTCAAAATCGGGGGTTTTTGAAGTAAAACTTCTTTCTATAGGCGCTATCTCAAGAACTACTGCTCCGATTTGGAAAATTCTTTCAGTGTTAGATAGCCCAGTTAGATAGGGCGGGTTAGGGGCGGGTTGAAAGCGTGTTGGGAGCGGGTTGGGGGCGGGTTGGGAGCGGGTTGGGGGCGGGTTGAGAGTGAGTTAGGGCGGGTTGGGGGCGGGTTGGGTGCGGGTTGGGGCGGGTTGGGAGCGGGTTGGGTGCGGGTTGGGGGCGGGTTAGGAGCGGATTGGGAGCTGGTTGGGGCGGGTTGGGAGCGGGTTGGGAGCGGTGTGAGAGTGAGTTGGGAGCGGGTTGGGGGCGGGTTGGGAGCGGGTTGGGAGTGGGTTGAGAGCGAGTTGGAGGCGGGTTGGGGGCGGGTTGGGAGTGGGTTGGGAGCGGGTTGGGGGCGGGTTGGGGGTGGATTAGGAGCGGGCTGGGGGCAGATTGGGAGCGGGTTGGTTTATTATGAAGTTTCACTTGTTCCGGAAGGAACTAAGGAGAGCCATAATTGATGAAAAAGCAAATTGGATAAAAAAAATAAGCTGCCCAAATTACTAAAACCACGCGGACGGAGTCGCGGACAAAAGCTTGTTATATTATAAGTATTATATGTCAAATCAATGAAATACGCAAATGTAATCACGTTGATCACGAACCGAGACCTTTGATTAATCCTATTTTCCGTGCTGTGATCTATAATGCCTATTACGATCAAACTCATGCTTCATCCACGAAGACAGTATGAGCATACTTCGAGAACAAACACACAAGTTAAGCAAAATACAACTTTAAGCGTAAGGGAATAGTACTTTAATGTTGATAAACTCGCTTGTATTCAGCTACGCATACTTGATTAGTTAGTAAGAAATACTTTGGTAAAGGTAATTTGATTCTCTTTCCGATTGTCGTGAATCGCGATGATGTTTTTGTTTGTGGGTAAAAGAAAAATAAATTGTACAGGGGTTAGCTTGATTTTAAGAATACAGGCTTTAGTATATTTAAGTGTTTAATTCTAGATAAGTTGCAGAATTCTTCGCCCTGTGAGGATTCTGCAAAATCCACCCTTATTCCTTGTCCACTCTGTACATTTCAGTTTTCTATTTCCAGGACTTAGGGCTACGCGCTGATGACATAGTCATTCAGTCTGACAGGACGTCTTTAAATATGTAGTTGTACAATGTATTTCTTATTTTATAAAATGGCTAGGCTAGTTTGACAGAATGCCTCCGACGCCGTTCATTTTGAACATCGACCAATGTATGACAACATTCATCATCATCATCACCCCAGCCTATATACGTCCCACTGCAGGGCACAGGTCTCCTCTCAGAATGAAAGGGCTTGGGCCGTAGTTCACACGCGAGCCCAGTGCGGATTGGGAACTTCACACACACCATTAAACTTCTTCGCAGTTTTATGCAGGTTTCCTCACGATGTTTTCCTTCACCGTAAAGCTTATGGTAAATCGAAACCACGAATCTGATTCGTGATTGGCAGATTCGTGGTTTCGAGTCCGGGCCCGCCCCTCAGAGCTTTTCAGAATTTAGTGCGAAATAACATATATTTTTTACAATACAAATCACTTTCAAAGGATGTATACATGGCTCGTAAGTTCATTTTACCGCACTAGTGCGATTTTTTTACAGTTTTTTTTAATTCTCCATTTTAAAAGTTTACAAGCAAAGAGTTTTAAGTGACAAAAATAAAAAAAATATCGATTTATACGTAGAAAAATGTATAAATATACAAAACTAAGTAATGAATTTGCAAAATTGATTGTAATATTATTATAAACTGTAATTTAACTACCGCAGATTTTAATGATTTCCACCTTTTATTTACTTATTCGAAAAAATCGCAGTAGCTGAACGCGTCGAACCTTTGCCTGATAATTTTAGTTAACCTAATTAAAAACAAAACTTACGCATGCGCATTACGGACACGCCATTTTTGTAAAACCTTGCGTTGTTTTGAGTTGTTGATTATAGTGTATGTACAAAAACCAAACAAAATGAGCGATGTTCGTGATGAAGTCGACAATAACATGGAATTAACTCCGCCCTATATTTAAAGTAAGGCGCAAACCGCGCAAAATAATCTTTTGCTACCAATAAGTATCTCGAGTGTTTTTATTTTACAATTTTGTGTTATTAATTGCCTATTTGCTCACAAATGTATTGTAAAACGTCGTATGGTACACGGTTGGCAAGGTTTTACAAACTCGTGACGATGAAAACCCTCGCCGTGTGGCTCGAGTTTATCACTCGTCAACTCATTTGTAAAACCATACTTACCAACCTTGTATCACAAATAACTATTACAGTGAAGGGAAACATCGTGAGAAAACCTGCACCCGCAAAAAAAACTGTGGTGAAACTCCCAATCCGTACCGGGCTTGCGTGCTATTTGCATTTCAGCTTTCTACATAGGTTTATGTGTTCGAGCAGCAGGGGTTTCCATACTGTGCGTCACGACGCCCCGGGGCGTCACGACACTGTCTTAGGGGCGTCGCGAAACGGTACACTTGGGTCGCATGCATACGTATGTAGAGCTACACGCAAGCTTCTCTTTTATAAGGGCGTCGCAAACAAATTACGACGTGAAAGAGAGTCGCAGTATAAAAAAGATTGGGAACCCCTTTTGAGCGTTGATAATTCAGTCAGTCAGTCAATCAGCCAGAGCGTTATTTCAAATTAATAGATTAATTTAATCATAACTATGCTTTATCTACATAATTACGAATCGAATTATCTGAGTTTCTATCTTTTTTATGGATAGTTATTTGATATCGGAAACTAATCATTTCTCTAGTATTACTAACCTTTTCAAAGTATTGATAGGGCAAGGATTATGTGTTCAATAAGAGGAAAACCTTTTCCCTTTCATAATTTCCTACAAAGAGGATGTTCGATGAATCATCGGGAATATTACTTATTAGTAAGGAAATTGATTTCCTCTTGAAGTAAAAATTTGGGCGCGTAATAGTTGAATGTGTGGGTGGAATTCAAAAAGGTGGACGCCTATTTATACGATGGTAATCCAAAGGTCGATTTTTTGTTGTTGTAAAAATAGTAAAAAAATACATCGGCTAAAATAAATTTTAACGATAGCTTTTGCCCGCGACTCCATTCGCGCAAAATTAATTTGGATTAGTAATTTTTTATCCAATTTTCTTTTTCATCAATTATGGCTCTCCTTAGTTCCTCGATATAAAAAAAAAATAATTACCCCCCTGCAACCCCCCCCCCCCCCCGCACACCCGCGTTACATTCACCACCGTACTCCCAAGTCAAACGTGCCTACAGAAGTTTTACTTCAAAAACCCCCGATTTTGGAACATTTTTCCGCTCCGCTCCCCCCCGCTCCCTCAGCGAACTCCGCGCACCCGCGTTCACATTCACCACCGTACTCCCAAGTCAACCGTGCCTATAGAAGTTTTACTTCAAAAACCCCAGACTTTGGAACATTTTTCCGCTCCGCTCCGCTCCTGTTGGTGTTAGCGTGATGATATAATATAGCTTATAGCCTTCCTCGATAAATGAGCTATCTAACACCGAAAGAATTTTTCAAATCGGTGCAGTAGTTCCTGAGATTAGCGCGTTCAACCAAACAAACAAACAAACTCTTCAGCTTTATAATATTATACTAGCTAGCTAGCTTTTGCGTGGAATTAGTAATTTGGGCAGCTTATTTTTTTATCCAATTTGCTTTTTCATCAATTATGGCTCTCTTTAGATCCTTCCGGAAGAAGTGAAACTTCATAACAAACCAACGCGCTCCAAATCCGCCCCCAGCCCGCTCCTAACCCGCTCTCAGCCCGCTCCCAACCCGCCCCCAACCCGCTTCCAACCCGCCCCCAATCCGCTCCTAACTCGCTCTCAACCCGCCCCCAACCCGCCCTATCTAACTGAGCTATCTAACACTGAAAGAATTTTTCAAATCGGAGCATTAGTTCCTGAGATTAGCGCCTATATAGAAGTTTTACTTCAAAACCCCCCGATTTTGAAACATTCTTTCGCTCCGCTCCGCTCCTATTGGTGTTAGCGTGATAATGTATAGCCTATAGCCTTCCTCGATAAATGGGCTATCTAACACTGAAAGAATTTTTCAAATCGATTCGTTCAAACAAACAAACAAACAAAAAAAACAAACAAACAAACTCTTCAGCTTTATAATATTAAGTATAGATAGTATTATAGATATAGACAATAAAAAATAGACGTTTTTTCTGTTGTGGTTATTTATTGTATTTAGTTTCCCTGTGCTCGACACTGACCCAATATATGGCATCTTCAATCTTATCTCATAGTAAGAAAAGTGACAGATGGGGTCGTCTACGTGGCATTGAGGTGTCGAGCATTGGTACGTTTACCTTAAAGCTTGTGCTGTGGTTGCTTTGCAACAGATAAACATACTTACGCTGACAAATACTAAAATACAATATTTAAATGTGACTTTTCTGGTGAAGATTAAACCCGAGACTTCTCGTATCGAGACTTGAATAAAACGACTAACTGATATAATAATAATATATCAACCAAATATTTCATACCTACTAAATACAAACTGAAACATGGATGCATAGAAAAAACCCCAGCGCTGGAAATCGAACCCAGTCCTCAGCATTCCGTGCCGCGTGCCATACCTCTACACCACCACTAAAAAAAAATTACAAATATAAATATTATTATTTTTAAAATACAAATAGATACTTCATAGCAAACTTGTTAATATCAACCAATTTTACCCTAGTAGTGGGTAAAATTCTTTCTGTAAGAATTAACTCAGAAAAACAAACATTGCACGTTCAATAATGGTTTGTTAAACTACCACTATTAACCTGCTTTAAAACACTCAGCCACATTCACACACGAAGCGGTGCCGATAGCGCTCGAGCGAAAAATGTCGGAAACCCTAAAAGCTTCCGATTGTTACGACGACTCCGATTGGAGCGAGTGCTCTCATTCAGCCAATGAGGGCCCTGAATTAGAGGTTACGGAACACTGGATTGTGCAGGGGTGCCAAATATATTCTAGAGCATAGCAGGAAGTAAGTTAGTATTTGAAATGTTCTACAAATATACATAATTATTATAATGCATTTCATGTTTAAGGTAATATTATAATGACTATAAATTAAAATTTTAATTACCCCTTTTATAATTATGTCATACATATATTTGAAAATAAAGTCAATTTACCGATTAGTAACCAATTTTGATGAAACATGTCTTTAAGAAACATCGCCAAAAAACCTGTTTCAACCACAATTGTTACAATCGTTCAAAACTCAACACCTGTCAACAATCGGTCAAACTTCAACACCCCTCTTTTTGTTTCGGGGGTTAAAAAATACTAATTACCTACCTACCTTCGCCCGTGCTAGAAATACCTTGAAAAGAAACAGTTACAATCTTAGAGTTTGGGCTGGATTTTTTGACACAAAAAGAGTGGTGTTATAAGTTTGACCGCTACGTGTGTGTTTGTCTGTCTGTGGTATCATAGCTTTTAAAAGAGTGTTTTTTTTTATAGTATAGGGGGCAAACGAGCAGACGGATCGCCTGATGGTAAACAATTACCGTCGCCCATGGACACCTGCGACACCAGAAGAGTCGCAAGTGCGTTGCCGGCCTTTTAGGTAGGAGTACGCTCTTTTTTTGAAAGCTTGAAGGTCATATCGGTCCGGGAATACCGCAGCAGGTACTTCATTCCAGAGCTTTACTGTGCGAGGCAGGAAATTTCTGGAAAAACGCACAGTAGAAGATTGCCAACCATCCAGATGGTGAGGATGGAAGTGTTGTCGCGTAGGGCGGTGGCGGAAGGATGCGGCAGGGATCAACCCGAATAACTCTTCGGAGCACTCTCCGTTGTACATGCGATAGAAGATGCACAATGAAGCTACATCTCTACGCAGCGCCAAGGGGTCAAGTCGATCAGAAATTCGTTGGCAGCCGACTCTATTCGAGTCGCCCTCCGCTGTAAGCGATCCAGAGGGAGAAGCTGGTACTGGGCTGAATTGATTTCGATGCGGTTTATATTTTAAAAGCAGGTTTCTTGGCGATGGTTTTTAGACATGTTTCACCCAAATCCGTCGTATAGCTTCATTGACTAACATACATTTAAACTTCCAACCACCCAAATATCCGCACATCCAAATATCTTCACAAACTTTCTCATGTATTATATTAGCAGGATTACTAATTGAAAAAAAGTTTTGTTGACTTTAAAATAACTATGTACACCAAAGTTCAACTTAATCCGACTAACTACTGGAAGTAGCTTAAGTCCGACTTCCAAGATTTGAGCTTCACACTAACGTAGCATCTTAAATAAAAGCGCATAAAAATTATATGCAATGTTGTATCAGCAGAACAATAACAAAAAATTCTAGCTGTTCAGTATTGTATTACTTTTAAGGGTCTATTAAAATACATGTACGGGCGTACATAAGCAATCAAAGATGGTACTTTTTATAAGACGTATAATGCGAAAGTAAGTTTACATAAAGAGGTACAATGTGCGCGTGTGGTTGTTTCGGCTGCTAGGGCGAATGTAATGCTTGGCGGCGGCGGCCGCGGGGCAGCCTTCACCCCCGCGGTCGCCTGATGACGTAGCGCGGCCGCTGCCGCGGCGCGGGCGCTGAAATACTGGGGGCCCTTGAAAGCGCCGCTTTCAAGAACCATGAAGAAGGCAGAGGCGGTTCAGTGCGCGTCTGATGACCCCTCTGGCGGTAGCGATGTCGGCGACTCGGGGAACGCCGTCTGTCCCAGGATGAAGAGTCTGTACTCGTCCCAGCCGCCATAGCAGGGGCGGCTGATTCTCTTCCTTTATTATGACAAGGTCCCCCTGTTGTAGATCTCTGCTACGCGTCTTCCATTTGAGACGTTGCTGCAGTTCTGTGACGTATTCGGCCTGCCAGCGTTTCCAGAAGTGTTGTCTCGCTTGCTCCAGCCGTCTGTAGCGATCCAACTTGGTGATGGTGGTGTCCGTCAGGTCTGGCCCCGGGAGCGACGTCAGTGGCCTACCAAGGAGAAAATGCCCGGGTGTGAGCGCTGCGTAGTCGTTGGGAGAGGAAGAGAGGGGGGCGAGAGGACGGCTATTTAGGATAGCCTCAATTTGAGCAAATAATGTCGATAGCTCCTCAAATGTGAGGTGCGTGTTTCCTAGGATGCGTTTGATATGAAATTTGGATGACTTTATGCCCGCCTCAGCCAAGCCATTGTGGTTCGGAGCGTATGCCGGCGCAAATTTGAACGTAATATTGTGCTCCGCGGCAAACTCTGACACAGAGTCCTTATATTGCGCAAAGAAATCATTTATTTCTCTTGCGGTTGCGACAAAATTTCTTCCGTTGTCACAGAATATTTCTTTGGGCTTGCCCCTGCGCGAAATGAAACGACGCAGAGACAGCACAAAGGCGTCCTTTGACAACTCGCTCACAGCCTCTAGATGGACACACTTAAACCTAAGGCATATAAAAAGACATAGGTAACATTTTGTGATTTTACAGCCACGCCCACGTCGATCAGTGATCATAAATGGCCCGGCAAAATCCACAGCTACAGTGTGAAATGGAAAGTCAGGCGTGACGCGTTGTGCCGGTAGGTTGCCCATTATATTTGTCATGGTTTTACCATAAAAACGGGTACAAATGACGCATCGGCGGGCCGTGCGTCGTGCCAGGTTCCTACCACCAATAGGCCAGAACTGCTCGCGCACGGATGCGAGCATGAGTTGCGGTCCCGCATGCAAGAGGCGTGTGTGTGTGTGACTGAAAATGAGTTTTGTCAGTGTGTGTTTTGAGCAAAGAAGTATAGGATGTTTAGTTGAGAAGTCATAGTTAGACTTATCAAGCCTGCCCCCTACTCTCAGGATTCCCTGAGAGTCAATAAATGGTGCCAGCGAGTTAATATGTGATTTAGGATTTAATTTCTTATTATTACTCAGTAAATGTAACTCTTTAGAGAAGGATTGTTGTTGTGACAATTTCACTAGAACATTTGTTGCATTTTCGAGCTCATTTGCGGTTAATGGCCCCTTTATGCATTGCGCTTTGCACTTAATGTTGATGAAGCGCAGTACATATGCAACTATGCGTTGAAGCTGAGTGAACTTAGAGTATCTTTCAAAGTCGATTATGTCATTTAGTTTATGATCAATTTTTGTCAATAAAGAAGTGATGGGTTTAGATTCTGGGAGATTGATTGAGCTATTGTTGATATTAAGTACAGGCCAACTTTCTTCGGGTTCTAACAGAAATGACGGGCCATGCCACCATGCCGTTGTAGACTGGACATATTGAGGGTCAATGCCCCTGACGCGAGGTCTGCGGGGTTAAGAGAAGTGGGCACATAACGCCATGATGAGGCCATGGTTAGCTCTTGAATGCTTGCGACACGATTTGCGACATATGTTTTTAGTTTGGATGGACAGGTGTTGATCCAGGCTAGCACAACGCTGGAGTCGGTCCAATATATACAGCGTGCTATTGGCTTACGAAGGGCAGCATTAACTGTGGCAGCTAGGCGGCTAGCAAGAAGGGCGCCGGATAGTTCCAGACGAGGTATGGTGGTGGCTTTGGTTGGTGCGACACGGGACTTCGCACACAGAAGGTTCACAGTTTGGTGGCCGGTCGGTGAAGTGGATTTTATATAGATGCAGGCGGCGTACGCTGCCTGTGATGCATCGCTGAAGCTATGAAGCTCAATATAGGAGTTTAAAACATAAATTACGTTCCGGGGTACATTGATAAATTTTAGGTATTTTATATTGTTAATAAAATGTTCCCAGGCGCGCTGAATATTAAGAGGTATTGGGTCATCCCAATTTAAATTAAGGGTCCAAAGTTTTTGCAGTAATATTTTAGGTTTTATAGTACACAAAGTAAGAAGGCCCAACGGGTCAAAAATCTTAAATGTCACAGATAGGACTGAGCGCCTTGTGACGGCGCTGGAGGAGGTGCTGATATCATCAATATTAAAATGAAGCAAATCTTGATTAGGGTTCCAAACTAATCCTAATGTATGAAGCGACTGACTCAAAGCTAAATTATTATTTTGTGTACTTTCAGTTTCTGTAGAAATTAAAACTTGGGAATTTGATCGATACTTCCTCAAATTAAAACCGCCTGAGGCGAGTGAGCTGGATACGGCCTGTTTGATGTTAAGTAGATCAGTCTCCGTATCGGCTCCGCTAAGTAGGTCATCACAATAAAAATCATTTTGTATGATGTTTCGTATGTTTGGATCAGCTGACTCCTCACCCAGCTGCCACAGGCACCTGGCTGCCAAGAAACTAGCGCTTGAGAAGCCATACGTGACTGTATGAAGTCGAAGCGTTCGAATTGGAAGGGATTCATTTTCGCGCCACAAAATTAACTGTACATCGCGGTCCAAATCATTCATTACAACCTGCCTGTATTGTTTTTCTATGTCACCCGATAAGACATATTTATAGTGACGGAAACGCAACAATATGTTGAATAGAGAATCTTGAATGTTTGGTCCTACCATTTGTAAATCATTTATTGAAAATCCAGATGAAGTGCGGGCTGAAGCGTCAAATACGACGCGCAACTTAGTGGATTCGCTATTTTCTTTAATTACAGCGTGATGTGGAAAATAGTAGGAGATAGAAGGCCTTTCTACAGTAGCATCAGAGAGATGCCCCAGGTCACGATATTCCTGTATGAAGTCAGAATACATTTTCTTTAGTTCGGGATTCCGATCAAGACGTTTTTCCAAGTTTAAAAAACGCCTTTTAGCTAGAAAGTATGAATTTCCCAGGCATTCTGGAGAATCAATAAGAGGCAATCTGACACAAAATTTACCGTTTGCTAAGCGAGTCGTATTTTGCTGGAAGTGCTTTTCACTTTCCGTTAAAATGGATTTAGATGGAAGAGGCATGGGGAAGTCTTCGTACTCCAAGAATTTTGTAAGTTGTGATTCTAGATTGCCTTCGGCTTCGTTTGCCACAAAGTTGCAAGAAGTTACTTGAGCCTTAGTGCCTCCCTTAAAGATGGGGCCGGCTATTAGCCAACCCAGTTTGGAGTTATGAAGAGTAGGAAGTCTGTCTCCTAGAGGGTGCTGTTCTGGCCCAATAAGGTCCCAGAACACGTCAGCACCTAGAAGAATGTCAATTGGAGAGGGCTCGTTGAAAGTTGAATCGGCTAAGTTCATGAATGATGGTATATTAAGATGTTCAATTGGAATGTATTTCTTAGGAAGCGTTTTGGTTATACGTGGAATTACAAGAAAATCTAGCTTGCGAACGAATGTACTCTGTTTTGATTTAATTATTGCAGAGCAGCGTTCTGGAATGATGTTCAAAGATGTGCCCCCAATGCCCAGGATGCTTGTGGCATTGGAGCGCTGAGAAGAGAGGTAAAGACGTGATTTTAAATCGGCAGTAATAAATGAAGATTGACTGCCGCTATCTAGCAGTGCCCTGACTGTTTCTATTCTGTCGTTATGAGGATTAAAAATATCAATTAAAGCAGTGGAGAGCAGTACTTCTGAGGAAGATACCGCTGACAAGACGTGTGGAGAAGAGGAAGGTTTTTTGTCATTAGTATTGTGATCGGGAGTCTTAAAAGAAGTTTGTGTGTTTGTGTCAGGTTTGTGTAGGATAGTGTTGTGTCGCCTCTTACATACGCGACATCCTCCCAGCCGGCAGCGAGACGTGTCGTGATCCGAGCGCAAGCAGTTGAAGCAAAGCTTAAGTTTCGTTGCCTGTGCCCATTTTTCGTCTGTCGTCAGGCTACTGAAGACCTTACAGTCGAAAATACGATGTTTTCCTTGGCACACGACGCACGGCCGCTGCGTTTTTATATCCGCTGAAATAAAAAATGATTTATTAGGATGGTTTTCGGACCTCACTTGAGGTCTGTATTGCTTGTCCACCCTTGACCTATATAATGTCTCCAAAACATTTGCACGAGTTTTCAAGAAATTTTTAAAATCTTCTAATGAGGGTAGTTCTGATAAATTATTGCGGTATTCCTCCCATTTCACACTGGTAGCCTGATCTAATTTAGTTGTAACCAGATGTATGATGATCGTGTCCCACTGATCGGTAGGTTGGCCGAGCGTTTTTAACGCTCGCAAGTTTTTTGTGACGTGGTCGCTGAGGTATCTCAACGCTTTGTCTGATTCTCGCTGTAAAGGTTCAATATTAAACAAGGAATTAAGATGGTTAGTAATAAGTTGACGATTATTATTGTAACGCTCGCACAGAAGATCCCAGGCTTCAGAGTAATTATAATCTGAGACTTCGAGGTTGGCAATGACGCGTGCCGCCTCGCCTTCAAGGTATGAACAGAGATAATGAAATTTATGTATATTTTGAATTCTCGTATTTTTATGTATAAGAGATTCATAAGTATCACGGAATTCGAGCCATTTAGAAAAGGTTCCATCAAATTTGTGGATTTGAATTAACGGTAATTTAAAACCTAAAGAATTGTGACAATTTTGCCCACCTGAACAAGATGAGTTTCGGTCGGCGTCGTGAAAATTGTCCTTAGATTTAAATGTGTCAACCAAGTCTTGGGCTGTAGCGATGCAGTAATGGAGATTTGTTTCAATGGTATCTCTTTCTGTTAATTCGTTCGCGAGGTCGTCTTTATTCAGGACTTCTATGCGAGTTTGGATGAGCTCAAATTTGTTGCTAAGTTCCAAAAATTTATTCAACTTTAAAGTTAATTCATTGACTTGAACCGAAGTTAATGTTTTATTTTTGTCAATGCCATTTAAATAATTGTTAAACCTTGTGATTTGTCCCTTAACTGAGCTTCGTTTAACCTTAAGGTCAGAAAGTGACTCATCTGTGGGTACATTAAAAAACGGTAACGGTTTGCAATGTCCTTGTGAGGACACGAATAAATTCGAATCAGAGTGTGGCATATTTAAATTGCTATTATGCGAAATAAAATCAATGAACCAGCTTGAAGTGAAGTTTGCAAGTTGAATAAATTATTTAACGTTAAGTTATAATGTTAATAAAAAACTGTAGGTTCAAATTGCGAACGGCTTACGCTCCTTTCTTTTGTGTCGGGGAATGCGCTGGCGTCAGCAGTCTACGCGGCGGCGCGAGGCAGGCGCTGGCAGGTAGGTATGAACGGCGCGGACGGCTCAGCGCGGAGAGCTATCGCCCGCTCCCGGTTCGATGCTCGGGCGAGAATTCTCACTGAAATGCGTGTACAAATGGAAGGTTTATGTTCCGAGCGTAAGCAAGCGGTGAAGTAGGGACAATGATTTTAGAGGTCAAATATTTATGCAGTAAGTATAAAAAAAATGGAATAATTAAAACAAGAAGTTGCAAATTATTGAATCGTTAATTGAAATTGGCTTAAGGCTGGGCAGGCGAAGAAGTACGTAGGCAGATCTAATATTTTTTTAAAGAGGGTAGGAAAAATTATGCAGAATGAAAAAAATGGAAAAACCAAAAATGAAGCAAATGGGGAAGTTGCACAATTAAATCCTTGTAAATAAAAGAAGGGACGTTGATGCTGCAAAAAAAAACAAGTTAAAGGGATGTAGCTACCTTTTAGATGCGCTGCTACTAGGTATGAGTAAGCAGTGCTATAAAAGATGCAAGGTAGCGTTAATGAAGTTTATAAATAGATGTAGATGGTAATGTGAGGTCTAAGCTGGGATGCCTCGTGTGCAAGTGAAGTAGCCGGCTGTCTTACTCTCCGCACCGGAACACAGCAGTGAGATGAAGTGAAGCACTGCCGCTTAGCGGCGGGATTGGCGAGTAAGATGGTGGTAGCAATCCGGGCGGACCCGGCACAAGGTCCTACCACCTGCGATAAGATGATGAAATGCGAAAAGATGAAGGATGTACCAGCTTAATGATTATAAAAGATGATCGATGTAAAATGAAGGTAGGTAGAAAGAATGAAAGAAGGGCTCAGGTTCCACACGCGTATATAAGAAGTGCTATCGCCCTTATATGCTCAAACTAAGGGGGAAAAAAGAAAGGAATTGATAGGTAAGCTCACGGCACTCCCCTTGGTAGGATGGTCGAAGCAGGCGCCGCAGTGATGTGGTGACGGCGCGGTGCGATGACTTGCTCCGGCGCAGCGACGTTCGAGAATCTTCTCAGGCTCCTCAGTGCGTGAGCGCGGCGCGATATCTTGCTCCGGCGCAGCGACGCTCGAGAATCTTCTCTGCACGAAGCGCGGCGCGATATCCGAAGCGTAGCTAATAGGACTCGTGTCCTGTCACGGTCGCCAATTTATGTACGGGCGTACATAAGCAATCAAAGATGGTACTTTTTATAAGACGTATAATGCGAAAGTAAGTTTACATAAAGAGGTACAATGTGCGCGTGTGGTTGTTTCGGCTGCTAGGGCGAATGTAATGCTTGGCGGCGGCGGCCGCGGGGCAGCCTTCACCCCCGCGGTCGCCTGATGACGTAGCGCGGCCGCTGCCGCGGCGCGGGCGCTGACAATACATATACCACTTCTATCTATTCAGTTGAAAATAAACAATTAATACTTAGTTTCAACTAACGATAGACGCTAAGTAAACACGAGTGGATTTAAGGAATAACTTGCGTGTTTACACATTTTTTTTATGCGTAAGTATATGACGATTAGCCGTTCCATGTCGCATTATAAATCTCTCTGAAACGCTGAGCGGCAGCCAAATTTATACAAATACACAGAAAAATAAACTCAATTCATAATTTCATCAGCGCGCATGTTAACGGCTTTTGCCACATCACACAGATTTATTGCAGTGATACAAGAATGAGCATCCAATTCAAGTATAATAATTAGTAAAAAAAACGTACATATCAAATTTTAAACAGCAAAGTAGCGAAAAATACGGATAACTCACGTCTATGATCGAGTTTAGCTCACTCGCCATGAGTGAGTCTCACGGAAGTTTTATGTTCAAAGCAAATTTATTATTTATTTACGAACAATTTAACAAAAATAGTGGTAAAAATAAAAAGGCAAACTAAAACTTATTATTGTAAGCCTACAAAATCATTGTTATGAATTGATAAACAACCGGCTTTCAATTTTTGTCTAGTTAAAAACCCGTTGTCTCTGGCTTCTTTGACATAAACATAGACATAGACATAACTTTATTCGACATCAAAAAAAAAATACACTGACTAATACACTGAGAAAAATAAAAACAACAATAATAACAATAAAAATAAAAAATATAATTGTAGGTAGATGTCGAAAAGGAATTTGACTCAGCATTAAGCTGCAGTAGGTGCCTGCTACAGCGCTGATTTTCAGTCAAACCCTTCATATCCGTGCATCAAACTTATTGGACCGGAATCAGCACGAACAATTTCTGTGTAAAAAGTGTGCAATAAATAAATAGATACCTACATATATTATACATAGTGGGAGTTAGTTCTTTCTTTTTTTTATTATTATTTATTTCAATTATACATAGTTATACACATAGGTATTTATACATTTAAGGTAGTCGCATCAGAGGTAAGACGACTTGGCCTTCGCACCTGCGGGCAATGTTTGTTGCAAATTAATTAAATATTTTTGTAATTTAATCTTAAAATTGCTAATAGTGATTAACTTTTTGAATGGTGGAGGCAAATTATTCCAATACTTTGTGGCAGTGTATTTAAAACTACCCTTAAAAGCGGCAGTTCGGTGATACGGAACAGCTAGTTCATTGCTAATCTCTCGGACCCCATGTGTGCTGGATCTGCTTTTACACCACGTTAATTTTCGGAACAGGTATTCAAGCACTCCAGGCAGCAGCTTTGGTAGCAAATGTTCGCTAAGGAACATCGTTTTTGTCTAGCCTTCTGCGCAGCTCTCGTGAAATTTTGTTCAATGAATTTTAAACTTTATGTCACTTATGAGTGAGTTTGATGTCACTTTACAAAACTTCCTATATTGTAGGACACTGAGCCGTAAGAGGCTAGAAGATTTGAGTACTGTTTCTGATATATCTACCATATTACCTTTACTTTACGAACGCGCAATTTTCATATACGTAAGCAGTAAAATGTTATATGTTGACGTGTCTTCAGCATTATTAATGTTTCACAGGGATTTCTGCCAGTGAAGTTTTGCACTGATATTACTCTTTTTTTGCGTAAAAGGATCATGTTTTTTTATGAATTTTCACTAACTTTTTTCCTTACATTAGAAGATAAGATTACCACATGTTGTATAAACATACATTTAATTATAATTTGCAGATATGCCAATTGCCAATATAATGTAATCATATTTTATACCATTCAACGTGTGACGTTCCGCTACGTAGGATAATGATTGTGATATTTTGTGGTTTTAACACAGCAGTTCTGAAAATTGATTGGTTATCGCTTACTAGGTACGGACACAGAATAAGTAATAGTACTAACGTACAGAAGGATCACTCTCGAACAAAAGTCAACTTTAGGTATAAAAACTAGGCAACTACTCTTACTGCTTGCACACGAAATTGAAACTTATCGTGTGATACGAGCGTTCATATTCCGTTGGGCACCGCTGATCCGAAACCAAGGGCACAGGGTTCCCATTCGCCTATTTGGTAGGTATATAAATCAAGAAAGATAACAGTAAGTAAGTGTGTCTTTAGTAAGTAAGTAAGTTATTTATAAGATCGTTTAGAAGTCATTGTTTGTTGCATAAATCACAGAAAAAAAGTGACGCGGCTAGCATGCAAACTGAAGGCCGAGCGACTACCTACTGCCATACTTCTCCCCGGGAGGAGCGCCGGCTGAACATACCTAAATTGCGAAGTAAAATCCCCCTGGTACGGAGGAGTTATGTTCTTTTATCACGTAGAGCAAAAAATATGTCGGAGAAACAGTAAACCATAGGTAATCATCTGTGACAGTTACAGATGTAGTATGTTTAGAGTAATTTTGAATCAATGTTTAATACCATATTTAATTTTAAACCATTCTTTATTTCGTAATAGGAATAAGCGATTATGCATGTATAAAACAATTAATAGCTTTAATCAATAACATGCATTACAATACTGTTTAATAAACAAAACATAACAAACAACGGTTCATTAACCTTCAATAAACATGCAATAAATGCCTAATAACGCCATTCATATTGGAAACAATTAAAAGATAATGTGAAGTGTGAATGTGGGTGTGTTATTGGCATAATCCTCGGGTTAAAAGCTTTATTGTATTGATTAATAGCCTTATAACAATAATTTATTAATTTGCTTTCAAATAAAATGTTTATTGACTTTAAAAACAAGAAGTATTTATCTGTTTTTAGACTAACACAATTGTAATCAACTTTAGTTGTACTTAGTACTTAGTGAGAGAGAATAATTCTTTCCTATAAATATACATCTATAATATAAAAATGAATCGCTGAATGTATTGCTAAAGCGCATAACTTCCGATCGGCTGCACCAAATTGGATAATTCTTTTTTTATTGCGTTTGTTATTGTCAGGAGAAGGTTCTTATAAAAGAAATTTAAAAAAATATATACAACGAGGGCGAAGCCGCGGGCATCAGCTACTACATAGTTGTAGTGGTAGAGCCATGATGTAGCTAGCCGCTGCATCACGAATGGGCCGGCTCGTCCGGGGCAGTACCACCCTCTCACAGAACACCGGCGTGAAGCAGCAGTAATCCTGCTTGCGTTTCGTACGGTCAGTGAGAGTGCCGGGAGCCCAATACCTCACCCCTTCCCTCCCTCCTTCCTTCCCTCTCCTTTAGGGCCGACAACGCACTGGCATCGTGTAAAGCGCTGCGGATGTCTATGGACAGTGGTGTTCATTTAACATCAGGTGACCCACTAGTTCGTTTGTCTGGCCTATCTAACATAAATATATGAAAAAAAAAACATATATATATTATATCTCGTGTCACGGTGTTTGCTATTGATTTCCTCCGAAACGGCTTGACCGATTTTTATAAAATTTTTAGCTCTGTATTTGATAGGTCTAAGAATAAGTCGTAGGCTATTACTTATATCCCTATTCTTCGCAGACGGAGTCGCAGGCAACAGCTAGTATTTATATATCCTTACTAATATAATAAACTAGATGTTGCCGACGACTCCGTCTGCAATGAATTTGTTTATCGCTATATCACAGGAACTATGCAATTTTCCGGGGTACAAACTATCCTATATCCTTCCGAGGGTCTCAAACTATCACCATACTAAATTTCATCTACATCGGTTTAGCGGTATAAGCACGAAGGGGTAATAAAATAGAGTTACGCGTTTTGATAGGTATTAGTATCTATTATAAAAATCGTAAGGACTTACCTCATATAAAAATTTATTATTAAAAAATGCTCAGTGCGAGCCAAACTCACACTTAGCCGATTTTATAAGCAACGTTTGATCATAAAAAATCAGTTGACGTTCTACTCTTTTATTCCCAAAGATCAATAAATATCATAGAATAGTATTGTTAGTAAAATCTTGTACGATTTGTCGGGTCATCAATGAAAGTCTATTATGTTATTCACTCGCCAACTTTTAACGAGAAAAGTTTGACAGAATTTTAACTTTTGGACGCAAAATTACTTTATTGGATGAAAAAGTAATAATTTTGAATTCAAGACAAGTTAAAGTTAAATCCGGATTAAAGTACAACTTTGAGATTGACATGATCGGAGGATTCTTTCAAATTAGCTAATTGTATTGTTTTATTCTCTCAGACGATATGCCCAAGGTATTTTATTACTTCTCTGTGTTTTTTTTAATACAATACCTATTATTATCCCGTTTCAAATTTTCGTAATTTTCACTCATAACGGGACTTAACACGCAAACAATATTTATCTCGACGTTTCAACCACATTGCAGTGTCCATGGTCACGAGTTACCTGCAGTGTTGGGTGTCACGTTCGTTTAGCCGCGCGAGTCTTTCGATTTACCCGCACTAGGTAGATTCGTTCGGCGTAAAACTACATTTGTTTCATGAGCTTTACGGAGAAGAAAAAAATTGTGAGGCTAAACACAACTGCGAAGAAATTCGATGGTGTGTGTGAAGTTTCCAATCTGGAATGGGCCTGCGTGGGAACTACGGTCCAAGCCCTCTCATTCTGAGAGGCCCGTACCCTGGAGTGGGACATAAACAGGGTGCTAACAAATTAGGTACTTACCAATATTTCATCATCATCATCATCATCATTTCAGCCGTAGAACGTCCACTGCTGGACATAGGCCTCCTTCATTGATGCCCAATCATTACAATTGGAAGCGATTTGCATCCAACCTGAACCTGCGGCCTTCACCAAATCGTCCATCCATCTCGTTGGTGGACGTACCACGCTGCGCTTGCTAGTCCGTGGTCTCCATTCCAGAACTTTTGGGCCCCAACGGCCATCTGTTCTGCGTGCTATATGGCCTGCCCATTGCCATTTCAACGAGATAATCCGTTTGGCTATATCGGTGACCCCAGGGTTTCTTGTTTCATTGGATTCTTCTACCAATATTTATATGGCTTAATCTACTCATCAAAACAAGTCACTTTTGTTCTACCAACTTTTTAAAACTAGAAAAAAAAAGTCAGATATGAAGTATCTTTTTTATTTATTTTTTCAACTTAATTTTTTTATTACTTTTACGGTCATCCCATGAAACCATATATTTCAAACTAAATACAAACTGAAATATAGATGCACAGAAAAAACCCCAGAAAAAAGACCAATGCTGGGAATCGAACCCAGGTCCTCAGCGTTCCGTGCTGTGTGCTTTACCCCTACACCACCACTGGTCTAGAGGTTAGCGACGAATCTTTCCCATACATCGTACATTTCAGTCTGTTATAATCACGTAATGCAGTGATAAAGCACTCATCTATGTTTATGCCCTCTACCGAGAGACTTTAACACTCCTTCGGAGCTACCCGCTCACCAGGACCAAGAGATGGCGCTACTGTGCAACTTTAAACAAGTCAGATATGAAGTATCTTTTAAAAAGATCTTGTAAAAAGATACTTCATATCTGACTTGTTTAAAGTTGCACAGTAGCGCCATCTCTTGGTCCTGGTGAGCGGGTAGCTCCGAAGGAGTGTTAAAGTCTCTCGGTAGAGGGCATAAACATAGATGAGTGCTTTATCACTGCATAACGTGATTATAACAGACTGAAATGTACGATGTATGGGAAAGATTCGTCGCTAACCTCTAGACCAGTGGTGGTGTAGGGGTAAAGCACACAGCACGGAACGCTGAGGACCTGGGTTTGATTCCCAGCATTGGTCTTTTTTCTGGGGTTTTTTCTGTGCATCTATATTTCAGTTTGTATTTAGTTTGAAATACTAGAAAAAAAACTCGATTTTCCATTACTACGGCAGTAATCCGTTTGATGGATATGTATGAAAAGTTTGCGTTTTTTTTTAATTTTCAATAGTTGTCGTAGTGTAAGTGACTTGTTTTGACGAGTAAGTTACGCCCTGGGGCCTGTTGCATAAGAAAGTACAACTTATATTACAAGCGGAACTCCATTTCTAGTTAATATAACTGAAGCGAGAGTTCCGCTTGTAATATTAGTTGTACTTTGTTATGCAACAGGCCCCTGGGCGTAACTTACTCCTACCTAGTATATATATAGGTAGGTTGCTACCTAATTTATTAGCACCTTACATAGGTCTATATATACTTATATGGTACTTAAAAAAACATAATGTTGGAACCTATTCGGTCAGTTTGTATCTACGGCTGTCTAATCTTGCGGACCGTTCCTATTATCGAGTAAGCCGGTCGTTACAGGACGCGACACGGAATGGGCGTACAGCCGGGTCCCAGATTGCAAGTAATGCATTGATTTAAGGGCCATTATTGTTTAATTCACCCCGCGTTTAAAGAAAGCGCCATTTTGAAAATAAATTGAATCGGGCTTTGTTTTGGCGGCATTACTTTATGGAAGTTTAAGAAGCTCTGTAAAATGTTACGTTATCATATTTTTTTTAATACATTGCCAATTCATTTTCAGTATAAATATAAGTAATAATAACAGCCAAAAACTGATTTCTGCCGGACATCACACTGTCAAATTCATGAGTTTGTCATGACACGGATCTAAATTAAATAAAAAGTATATAGCCTTTTATAAAGTAAATTATGTATTTCTTGTTATCTGGTATTTTCTGCAAATTAATGAATAAATTATCTTATCTAAATGTGCCCAACTTGGCTCTTCTTCTTATTATGGTTGCTAGCTACCAAATAAAACATTTTAGTTCGGGACGTTGCGCTACATGTCCTTCTAAGTTACAAATTCTTAAAAAAGTACATGCTTTAAAAAGCAATCCAGCCAGCGTACTCAAACAAAATTCCTCAGGCAGTGTTGAAAGAATTTCATAATCAAATTGCAGGAAGCAGTCACATTTCATAGTAGCTATTCATTAAACGCGTCTCATTATTTTTAATGTGGCGACCTCATAAAGTTCCCCAAGTCCAATAAAAACTTGCCGTGTTTAACAAAAAGCTGGCTTTAGTTGTGATCCGTAAAAGCCTTACTTTGTTGGGTAAATTAAGTTTTGAAAACGAGTTGTTTTACTTGACAGCGCGATAAAAATAATATTTTTAATGGAATAAAAAATGTTTCTCAATATGATCGCATGATTTTTTTTGGGTTCCGTACCCAAAGGGTGCTAATGGGACCCTATTACTGAGACTCCGCTGTCTGCTATCTTTCCGTCCGTCAGTCTGTCTGTCACATGGCTCTATCTCATGAACCGTAATAGCGTAAATGGTGTGTGTGATATTCTCAATCCGAATGGGAACTAGGAAAAAAAAACATGCATCATGATTCGTATTTTTTCTTAATTTAAAAACGTTATTCATTCATTCGCAATAAGTTATTGTTCAGTTCATCGACATCTGAACCCAGTATACTGATTTAATGTCAGCCGTACGCACAACCGATGTTTATATCAGCTATTGATTCCGCAGAGCACGCGATCTAAACATTTTGACGATAATTTCGTTGACGTGCGATATTTTTATAATTAGAGGTCCGCCGTTATTTGACAAATTTAGTAGTAAAATTGTTTTACTGCTAAATTTTGCTGCCATAGTTAGTTTTTTGCAAGTCTGTCGAATTATGTCAAGTCGTACTTATACATGTTTTTAACCATTTTTGTTTGAATACTTATAAAAAACATGGCATATGCTCTACCATTGCTATGTCATTGCCGTGTTCCCCTAAAGAGATCAAAAAAAAAATACTAGTAAAGTGCAATCAAGTAATTAAATTGTACTAAAAAAACCTAATTTTGGCGTTGACAAAAGCATCAACATCAAAAACAACGTAAATACATAACCACCTCATTAGCATTTTAAACATTTTGAAACCACCCAACCACATTAAATGTTACTTGACACAAAAAGCTACTTCCGTAACTGCTAAAATGGGATACGCGCTGGCTGTTGATTCTGGCTTATCGTCCGCGTACACTCCAATTCAAAATTATAAATACGTCATAAGGATAAGACGCAGCTTACTGTACTTTGACGGCAACGACTCCACTTTGATTACTTATAATCCTTTATTATGTGAGTTTAGAAACTTGCCGGCTGTAACTCTAAATGGGGTGCTTAAATGGAATTTTGAAAATAAAACTTAACTTGCTTGAATCGTAATTTGTAGGCGGTACACCAGTTTTGGATTTTTAAAATTTTCCAGAAAAATATTAAAATAGAGAGTAATATTTTTAGTGTATAAGAACCCGGCCACGTGCAAGTCTTACGTTACCGTACCGCGTTACAAAAACGCGTTACTTTTTTTTCTGATATTCTTTTTCTAAATTTTAAGTTACAATAGAGAAATATATCTCTTGGCAGATGTTATGCCATGTTATGTCCTTTCAGTGGAGTAACGCCGCTCCGCGCGGTCTTCAGCCAGATGTTTGACTTCCTAAAACGACATGGCACCCACTTTCTCCTTCACCTGGTTAAAATAGGTCTTTCTGATATAGCGACCACAAATTTCATACACGTTCTGCGAAAATTTCAATTGTCTAGATTATTATTATGGTTTTAAATACAGTTCTGTGATTGACAGACGAAAGCTTAGTAATAGGCAGTTTTTAGTTACGGTACCCTCAAAAGTGTTCTTTATCTCAGAGCATCAACATACGAAATATTCCACGGACAACAACACGTGCCGTATTTGTAAAGTAAAGTAAAGTAAAATAGTTTATTGCTGAAAACGGGTTTCACAAGATGGTAAATAAATGTAACAACACAATAAGATCAACCATTGTTTCCAGGAGTAAATTTACATTTATTTTACAGAATTAAATTGTCTACCGAAAAGATAAAAGAATATGAAGCATTTCCATTGAAGCGGAACTCCAAAAGGGCATTTTGTTTCGCGGGTATTTTTTTATTTAAATTAAAACCTTGTTTTCATTGACTGGCAATTTAATGCCAGTTAAACCCCCGTATCTTTACCACGTGTCGGCTGGAATTTCAGCGAACGCCTAAATAAAAGTTATTTGTGGTTTTTGGAGGTTTAACTTTAAACAGCATTTTAATGAAGTGTCCACGGTTGCTGAATGTTTGAATGATGTTAATATTTCGTTCAATAAATTGAAGAAAAAAAACAACAAAGTGTAAGTCGAATTCGCGCAATAAGGTACCGTAACGAAAAAATCCTGTTTTTCCTTCAGGAACCCACTTCAGATTTTAATTTCGCTCTACATTTTATTTCTTAGACAGTTTGCAAGAATTTCAACCCGTTTTGATTTTTATTTTCTGTTTTTATGGTGAACGGTGAACGGAAAAGGGCAACATCGTAAGAAAACATTCACAAGCTTGCGATAAAATTCAACGATGTATGTGAAGTTACCAACTAGCACTGAGCTCACGTGGGAATTACGGCCCAAGCCATCATTCAGGCCATGGTGAGGAGTGAAAGTCAAAAATAAGTACTCCGTGAATATTTTAGTTTCTCCCTGTTTCGATTCAAAACATGGAGTCCGATAACCTGTGAAAGACGACAGGACAGAGATAGAGACAGGCTCAGTAAAAAGGAACCTTTGGCTAAGGAGCCCTAAAAAACTTACATATGAATTTCAGGACTATAGCATTGCTAGTAATGATACAGCATGAGTTTAAATGAATGCAATAAATGCGCCAAAAACACGGTATCCCTTTAATTAAGCGTATAACTTCCGATTACGTCCCCGGTGTCATTCTTATAAACAACATAGAAAAGTTAGACCTGTTTCTAGCAAATATTTTTGTGAATGATATTATTATAGACTAGCTTTTGCCCGCGACTCCGTCCGCGTGGAATTAGTAATTTGGGCAGCTTATTTTTTTTATCAAATATGCTTTTTCATCAATTATGGCTATCCTTAGTTCCTCGATATAATAAAAAAAAACCCCAACCCCCCCCTCCCCCACTGACTCCCCCCCCACCGCACACCCGCGTTCACATTCACCACCGTACTCCCAGCGTGATGATATAATAATAGCCTATAGCCTTCCTCGATAAATGGGCTATCTAACACTGAAAGTATCGTATCTTTCTTATTTGTCAACCGATTCAAATGAAGCAAACACTAAATGTTAATCCAAGAAAATACCAACATATCAGTGAAAACCGCATTCTTCTAGGTTATGCCGTTTCTGAGATGAGCGCGCACAAACGCACAGACAAACAGACAAACAGACAAACAGACAATAATTCTAAAAATCATTGTTTTGGGTTCTATTGCGCTAATAAATAGCCCTAGTGATAGTTTTTCTCAAATATCATCAATGTACAGACACCGACTTGTTACAGATTTATTATATGTATAGAATATAGAATAGATATAGATAGATAGATGATATTATGATATATTATTTTCCGTTCAAAGTTGGCTTCTAAATTTGTTATGACAATAAACCTCGCTAACCGAAAGGTTTCCTTCCATTTTATCAAACTTCTTTTTGACGTGAAATGTAATCATAAAAAGTGGCTAATAAAAAATTGATTCCAGTCGTTTAGCCGTACAAAAAGCAACAAATGACTTCATTGTTAAATAAAATGTAGTTCCCCTCAATTCCATTAGCGCTTCACAAAGAATGTCTTTTTAATTTCTCCATTCATAATGCATTAAAATTACAACTTGATAAGAGGGACTTCGATTTTTATTGTACCTTTAAAAATTCATGTTATGGAAATGTATTTGAGTAATTTCGTGAAGTTTTGCCCCGGTTATTGAGTGAAAGCTTTAGTTAAGCGGTTCAGAAATTTGACGGCATAATTCGGAGGCTTTTAATTTTCTTGTCCTCTCTGGTTTATATTCAAATTGCTTTTACCGATTTACTGTTTATTTTTTAACGAAATTAAAATTGACTTTGAAATCTAAGTCATAAGTCAAAAATGTCCCTCTTTGAGTGAGTTTTAAGAATTGCTTCTGTTATACGCAATTACTTTGTACGGAGGCCGTACTTGATCTACGAGTATAATCAAGTGATTTAAAAAACCAACCAACTTAATAACTAATTTGATTTTCATAGAAATTATTTTCTTGTTTTAAAATTTTAGACGACCAGATGGCCTAGTGTTTAGAGAACCTGACTACGAAGCTTGAGGTCCTGGGTTTGATTCCCGCGTCGGGGCAGATATTTTATGAAAAATACGAATGTTTGTTCTCGGGTCTTGGGTGTTTAATATGTATTTAAGTATGTATCTAACTATATAAGTATGTTTATCCGTTGCCTAGTACCCATAACACAAGCTTTCCTTAGCTTACTTTGGGATAGGTCAATTGGTGTGAATTGTCCCGTGATTTTTTGTTTTTAAATGTTTACAAAACCCTCAGTGAGCGAGTCCGACTTACACTTTGCAGAGTTTTCGATCTATCTGTACTTAGATGGGCATAATTATTGTTCACGAATTTTGTAGTTTTAAGTTAAACTACAGTCAGAGCCGCCGTCATTCTATGTAAATGAAGTTCGATAGCAAAATGCGTGATTTAGGAGTTAACGGATCTACACAGAAGCGAAAAACGACTTTGTTTTATTGTGCGAATCCGAATCAAAATCCAATGCGTGGTTCAGGAGGAGTTGACGAATATTCAAATAGACAGTAGCGAAAAGCTTCTTTGTTTCATAGTTCGTATAAATATAGACTATTGTTTTCACGTATTATTGTTTCTTCTTCTAATTAACAAGCATGTGTTGGCGTTCCAACATTACAGTGCTAGAGTGGGCGTTACATTAATCTGATTCGGATACGTACAGAGAGAAAGCAATCCGCCCACATTGCTAGACGTTTGCCCCTTAATATCTTATGGCTTGATTAGATCAAGTGTTCTGGAGCTTGAGGAATGCACCATTACCAACTCGTGTGCTGCCTTTCAAGAGAATCAACCAATCAGATAAGCGAATATCTGGTGCACTCAAGTAGCAATGACATTGATTTGTGGCATATTGCTCGATTAAACCGCCCTTGATACGGAATAGACACAAAGGTATTGCTACGCAATTTACAAGTGTTTAATTTGTCAAACATGTAGATTCGACTGGGCCGTGGGTTTTTGTCTCGGCTCGCATCTCTGGTTTTGCGAAATTTGCTGAAATATTTTGGCTCCATTTTAAGACACAGTACGGTAGGTGTGCAGATTTTCAGATTCAAGCGCAAAAACTCTCAAATTACTTACTTCCAAGTAAACTAGAATGTTCAACCGCCGCCTTAGATATGAATCATACGACGGCTGCTTTTCAAATGACAATTTATTTAATTTTGACACACTATATATACTGTCCAGGAAAAATCTTTACCGCGCGATTCAGCTGGCCCAATTGTCCGTACAGCGCCATCTAACGCACGATAGAAAAAGTAACAAAACATAATATTACTGCTAAACAAGAATATTCCTCAACATCCCAGCCTATATACGTCCCAATGCAGTGGACATTCCTCTCAGAAAGAGAGGGCTTGGGCCGTTACGTAGCTCCCACGTGGACCAAATGCAGATTGGAAACTTCACACACACCATTGCATTTCTTCTTAGGTGTTTGTAGAAATCCCCACAAGTTATTACTGGACAGTATATATAATGCATTAACTAGATTGATCAAAATAGTGTGAAATTAAGTTTCATTCACCGTAAGCCTCATGGTTAATTTCAAATGTAATTTCGCAGACTAATCCAAAAAACTAAAAGTTGCGAGTCCGGTGTCGATCCCACGATCTTCTGTTTGAGAAGTCATAGGTGAAATTACTAAGCTACCATGACTTCGCAAACCGACTAGATTATTACTAAGAACAAAATGTATCTCCTGCCATGCAACTTCTTCGTAACCGCGCCATCCTTTCTCCAAAGGCTGAGGCAGTAATTTCTTTCAATCGATTTCACTGGTTTTATTACTCCGTTCGACGGCCATTTTTCAGCCGCTTAGCACTGGCAACCCTCTCACAAATATCTTAAACAAATTTATTCAAGCTCAAGCTGTTTTGTTTGTTCGCCGTAAATACGTTTGCATTAACGCCTCCTTTCCCTTTGACTTGTATATTCTCTGGTATTTAGAAAAGGTGTTTGGTATCGCTAAAGGATTGATTTCTGAATGTTTTGCGCATTGTTTAATTTTATGTTGCTTTAATAGTTTAGCGAAAATAATTCTGGATAAATGTGTCAGTGAATACCAGTTCTCTATCGTTTGTCCGAATTTGATATGCCATAGCGTATCGTTATCCATAATTTTTCATTTGTCATAAACACGTAATATATTTCTAAAACGGCATTTTCTTCAGGGTTGTTATTTAATTAACCTAACCAAGATAATGATATTATTCTACCTGATGATGTTTCAAAAAAAAGTGTATTCTTGACTATACATTATAAAATTATTGATAATTTTTAGTTTGAATATTGTGTAGGTACTTGGTTTATGCAACTTAGCATAAAATATAACCTCGGAACTTTCACGGGTGACATGGCAACACAAAAATTGCATTAAAGAATTGATATTAACTGCAAAAACTGCAACGTGGCATTGATGGAGTGGGTTCAAACTAGCGTGGCAGTGTTCGGGTTGACAGGCTTTGGCCTAGTTTGTCGACTTTTGAGGGATTTCCTAGTATTTTTATCACTAAAACTGTTGTACACAGGAATGCGTTTATTTTTGATAACGATTTTATGCTTGGCACCAAAGAGATTTTTGTGACCGATATTCACAGAACAGCGTTTGTTTCCCGAATGCAGTGAGCCTCCATTGACTTGTTTTTAATTCGTCAAAACCATTTTCGGTTTAAAATTTTTGTATAAATATTTCTAGTAAGTATATTAAACTAGCTGTTGCCCGCGACTCCGTCTGCGAAGGTAAAAGATAGCCTACGACCTATTCTCAGACCCACCGTATGTGGAGAAATAATTTCACAAAAATCGGTCCAGCCGTTTCGGAGGAGTACGACAACAAACACCGTGACACGAGATTTTTATATATTAGATTAGCTGTTGCCCGCGACTCCGTCCGCGAAGACCTATTCTCAGACCTACCGAATACAGACAATACATATTGGCCAAAGATCGCAAGATTGTCTGGACTGGAATAGTGCAATCCTCCGGTTATAATTAATTAAAAAAAGCTGCATTTTCTGCAATAAACTTACCAGAAGTGCGATCAAAACATCCTAAGATCATATTGGTGAACATTGAAGAACTACACAAGGCATCGGTGAGCTCCTTTTTAGTTAAAATTGCGGAAAACTATTTGGTGATATAATAATAGCGAAATTGAACGGCAAAATTCAAAATATAACAGCTAAATTTTGGATAAAATCTGATAAATTGAGCGGTATTTCATTGCCTGAATAGCAAGTGCAAATCATCGCACGCGTCACGTCACCTGTCACTGAAACAACTGTCATTACCATCTGACAGTGACACAAGCGTTCAGAAATTGGCGAAGTGTTGCAACGTGCATAAAACTCATAACATATAATTGAAAAGCTGTATTCTGGAAAATAAAATAAATAAATAGAAGTCAGTAAGTACTGAAGTTTATAAAGGAAAACATAAAAATGCAGAAGTGTGGTGCCTGCGCGAAATTTATGGCCCGAGGAGTTGGCGTTCCATGCCAGAAATGTGGCGGTGACTATCACCACGCTTGTGTAGGCATGAATGCTGCGGCCTCGCCCCCGCAGGAATGGCAATGCCCGGCATGCAAAAGGTCACAGCCGCGGGATAATAACGCGGATACCCCGGTGAAGGGCCTTCATCAGCAGCCTGTGGTCGCGCTGTCCGTCGCGGCTGCGCCCGTCGCGGCCGCGCCCGCTGCTAGCCCTTCGAGTGTGGTGCTGCTGCGTGGCGGCGCGCGGGTGCCGGCGGCGCCGCTGACTGGTGAGACTAAGACTGAGGCGGAAGGTATGCCGTCAATCCTCAGTCGGGAGATACGGCTCTTCAGAGAGGAACTCCAGGTTGTCCGACAGGAGCTCAAAGATTTCCGGCAGGAGTTCGTGGACATCAAAACTAGCCTCTCGGAATTCAATAAAAAAATTGAGGGGTTGGACGCCCGCGTCGATGCCATCGAGCTTCGGGTGTCAAACAGCACCGTATCGGCGGCGCAAAGGGTGCTCGAGGATGCCGTGGCGGCCCTGCAGTCGGAGCTCAACGACCGCGACCAGGAGCTCCTGGGCAACGACGTGCAGCTGTCCAACGTGCCGGAGGAGCCGGGGGAGAGTGCGGCCGGGCTGGCGGTGCGAGTCTGCGCCAAGATCGGCGTGCAGCTGGACGAGCGGGACGTGGTGGCGGCTCACCGCGCGGGCAGGGCGAGCGGCGCGGGCCGCCCGCGGCTGCTGGTGCTGCGCCTGGCGCGCCGCGCCGTGCGCGACGACGTGCTGCGGGCCGCGCGCGTGCGCCGCGGCGTTACCACCGCGGACCTGGGCCTGGCGGCGCCGCCGCAGCCCTTTTACATAAACGAGCGCCTCACAGCCGCCAACCGTCAGCTGTTCCAGCGGGCACGGGAAGCGGCACGTGCCGCCGCCTGGCGGTATATGTGGACCCGCGATGGGAAGATCTTTGCTCGCCAGAAGGATGGGCAGCCGTGCCATCGATTGCGTCGGTCGCTCGACCTGGATATTTTTAGGTCCGAGTGTGGCAGTCGCAACAATCCGTAGTTATTTTTATTTTGTTTTATGTTTTTGTGTTAGCGGTATTTTTAAAAAATGTAGTGTCCTGTATTTGGAATTGTTGTTGTTACTATTGTCGATTTACTTTTTTATTTGTATTTTAATTAGGTTTTACTTTTGTGTTGTTGCTTTTCTACCTGTAAATTCTCTAATTTCTTATTTCTTTGTTGTCATTGCGGATGTGGGTTGTTCATTTGGCTGTGCACTGTTTGGTGGGTCATTCTGGTACGTTATAGTGTCAAATTATATTTTATGTACTTGTATACGCGCTCCTTACACCCCTTTTACTCAAACAATACATTGTGCTTACATTTCATTTGTAATATTTGTTTCAAATTGTACTTTATTTGCATGTATACAGCTAGTCGTTTGCTATTTTTGTTCCGTATTTTCTTATTATTATGCTCCATTTTAAAAACTTCAAAGTTGGATTGTTTAATGCTGGATCCCTCAGTACGGGGCACGACGAGTTGATTACGACTATAACTGACACTGACGCGGACGTGATATGCATCAATGAGACTTGGCTTCGCGCCGGGCAGGAAGGACGCGCGCCCACTGTGCCTGGTTACCGACTGAGACACGTGCCGCGGCCGGCTGGCGTCCGCGCTAGAGGAGGCGGAGTGGGATTTTATTTGCGCCGAGGCATGAACGCGCGTACGCTGCCGTTCCCTCCTGCGGCGGTCGTTGAGCAAATGTGGCTTAAGCTCACAATTAATTCTAAGAAATTAATAATAGGCACCGCGTACCGACCTCCGTGGCTTGATGTTGACACTTTTTTTGATGCTATTACTGACTCGATTACATCGTTTACAAACTACGACCGTTTGATTTTACTTGGTGACTTTAACATAAATTATTCCGACCAAAATGACAGTAAATTTAAACAATTGGTGCAGTTTCTGACTACGGTTAACTTGACGCAATACGTAAATGAACCAACTCACTTTACTAGCCATAGTGAAACGACCATAGACCTGGTATGTACTGACGCTCGCGTTGAGAGTGTGGATGTGAGGCATGTCCCGGAACTCGGGGCTCATGCCTTCGTCACAACTGAGCTAAACATTAAAAAGCGTAAACAGACACCAACTATAATCACCTATAGACCGTTAAAAGACATAAACTTTACTGAATTCTACCGTGACCTTGACGAAATAGACTGGAACCAAATATATCGCCTTGAAGACGTTGATGAAATGGTGAGACGCTTTGATGACCTTCTACTGGAACTGTTTGACAGACATGCGCCGGAGAAGACGGTTGTGATGAAGGAGGCACCTAAACCATGGCTCACTAGTAATGTGAGGCTTATGATGAGTCTACGAAACGAAGCGCATTCGAGATTTAAACGAACTAAGTTGGACTCACATAAGCAGTACTACTTGGATTTAAAGCATCTTGTTATTGCAGCAATCCACAATGAAAAGCGTGCCTTCTTCGAACAACATATCAACGACACAACTGACAGTAAGACTCTCTGGAAAAACTTGAAGCGCACAGTTCTCCCAGAGCCACAAGTTCAAAACGACCTACCTAACCATTTTAATGACCCTGACTTAATAAATCACCATTTTCTCAACGTTCCAGGGCAGTCAAAAGTAGCTATATCAGACTTGTCTTTTTACGAATTTCACAGACATGGCGACTCGACTTTTAAACTTACAACAACGACATCGACGACTGTTGCTAAAATTATTGCTAGGATAAAATCTACAGCAAAGGGGCTGGACTCGATTTCTGTTGACATGCTTCATTTGACGCTTTCAAAGACTGCTGACATTTTAACATTTATTATTAACAAAAGTATTACGACTACAACATTCCCGAAGAACTGGAAATACGCTCGAGTGACTCCTATACCTAAGAAACCAAATCCATCTGACCTATCGGACCTTCGTCCTGTAAGTATCCTTCCTTGTACATCGAAGATATTGGAAAGGGTAATTTGTGATCAGCTGTCGGAATACCTGGAGAAAAATAGCATCCTGCCTGCACTACAGTCGGGTTTTCGTAAGGGTCGATCGACTGCTACTGCGCTACTCGATGTAGTCGATAACATCTTACAGGCAAGGGATGCTGGTAAAAGTACCATTTTGGTTCTTTTGGATTTCTCTAGGGCTTTTGATTGCATCAATTTGTCCTTGCTATTATCTAAGATGTCATATTACGGATTTGATGCTATGGCGATTAGGTGGTTTGACAGTTACTTGTCCGGCCGGGCTCAGGCGGTTGAGTTACGCGGAATGCATGGTGGTGCTTTGCGGTCCTCCCTTAGTTCTGTGAACAGGGGAGTGCCGCAAGGCTCGATCTTGGGTCCGCTGCTCTTTATACTTTATAGCGCTGATATCGTTTCTTGTATAAAGAACAGTAGATACCATCTTTACGCCGATGATTTGCAGTTGTATGCATCCAGTGTGCCTTCAGATGCATTCACCGTCGTGGAGAACATTAACGCGGACCTTGATCGGGTTTTCTCTTGGTCGGGGAGGAGCTGTCTGGCTCTTAATCCCGGTAAGTCCAAGTATCTTATATTTGGATCCAGGCATCAAATTCGTAATACTCTGAAATACCTGGCTTCCGAGGATGTTGCTATCATGGGCGAACCAATAGAAAGGGTAGACGTAGCAAGAAATCTTGGGCTAATTATGGACGGCGAGTTACGCTTTGAGAGCCATATAGCTCAGTTAGTTAGCAGCTGCTTCTATCGCCTTCGGATTCTTTACAATATTCGTGATTACCTCAGTGTGGATTTGCGTGTCCGACTGTGTGAATCGCTCGTATTGTCTAGATTAAACTATTGTGACGTCGTTTATGATGGTTGCTTACTAGGTCGTTCTGGGAGAATGCTCCAACGAGTTCAGAACGCATGTGCTCGTTTTTGCTTCAAAGTCCCCCCTCGGTCCCATGTCACTCCGTACTTGAACGCTGCTGATCTGCTTAAGATGCACAATCGCAGGCGCTTGCATCTTGCGTCTCTTTTGTTCGGTGTAGTGCGATACAAAACGCCTTCGTACCTTTTTGAAAAAATCTCATGGTTGAAAAGTGTGCGCAGACTTAAGGCTATTGTGCCGCCGCACCGGACAGCGGCGTTTCGAGGCAGTTTTAGGTTTGCGGCGTCTAAGTGCTGGAATGACATCCCCCCTCCCATCTTAGGTGTGACTAGCAGGTATACCTTTGGGCGAAAGTTTAAAGGCTTTTTGTTGTCATTACAAAAACCTTAATTTCCTCTCCTTTCCAGCACTAAGTATTTCACAAAACTTCTTTGATTTTTTTATTGTCTCGGTGATTTCATTTTTCATTATTCAATTAAGTCCGCGCAGGGTTGTATACTTGGCAGGTGAGGTATAGTATTTACATATGTTTGAGTGATTATTCTTTGCTTTTTTATATTCTACAAATTATTTATTTACGCATGTAGTCTTATGTAGCTATTAGTGTGCAGTTTATTTATTTATTTATCTATCTATACTTACAGCGATCCGGGTGTCACCAACGGTGCTGGCTGAAAATCAGCGCTGGGGTGCTATAAACGCCTCAGCATTATGCTGAGCCAGTGTCCGATTTGCAACCGCAATGGCACATTCTATCTTTAGCTTTCGTGTTGTCTTTTGTTTTGTAAATATTGATGATGTGTCTTGTGTTGTTGTAAATAAATGTATTTCTTCTTCTTCTTCTTCTTCAATCAAAATAATTAAATGGTGATTAAATATAGGTATAAGTACAATTTCAATGTGTAACAATAACGAAAACAAAGATGGAAATACACGTACTATTATGTACTTAGCGAATCACCTACTGATATTTTCACAAGTGTTATTTTATAGTCTGCAAAATCGTAAGAATATTTTGAAAGCGGCTTACTTTTCCAACCATACTTTAATACAGTAAAATATTTTTGTAAAGTTTACGAAAATAAAATAAATAAGGAAGGGGAAGGGAAGGAAATTACACACATTGGCATGTTTTATTATCATTGTTCGCACGCTAAAACAGAGTGCAGGGTGCTCTATGTCTGAAGAAGAAAAACTATAACAGTCATTCATACTTTTTGTGTCACTGCTTCTATCGATATAATATACTCCACTGCAAGTTACTTAATTCCATAATTGTGCTTAACCTGAAGAACCTACTACAACCGCATCTCCAATATAATCTTCCCATCATCGCCTGAGCTCCGAAACAGGTGAGTGCTTCTGCACTTATTCCAAATTCCCTTCTAGCACCAGCGGGATCCTGGCCTTCCGCAACCCATTAAAATTGGCTATTTATCCACCATAACAATCACATTTCGTCACTACTTTGAGAAAATCTCGTATCTTAAAATCTAAAATCTGCCAAGTGAACTTTGCTGCAATTATATCAAGGTTCAATTTGGTTTACGTATTGATTAGAGTTATGAGGTTTTTTCAAAGTAGTGATGATTTATTAATAAGTGAATGCAGAAGCAGGTGAACTTTGTACGGTTTCGCACGCTGCTACGTTAAAAGCTGCATTTTTTGTAATAAAACTATAATAAAAGCTCGAGAATTAGAGAAATAGGCGGAGATTATCAGCATCCTAATAGTTATCTGAACTATTAGGATGCTGATATCTTATTAGGATGAGATATCGGTTCTAGTAATAGATATTAGTGTACTTAAATGTAACTTGAACTAAATCCCCAGTATCATAATCAGATAGTAAGTTGGTATTTAAGACTTACCTAACTGTTGATAATATTGTGACCTAAAAGCTTTAACAGGGTTTCAAAGTAACCGCACCCTGTCCTGAAGCTTTCAGAGTCGGTGTAATCGTTATCGAGATCAAGAGGTCGTCTATTTATAGGTAAATAATATTAAAACCTATTGCCTGGGAAGATAATGTTAACGAAGATGAATAATTCTTTCCTTTAGTAAAAAAATCTCTTCCTATAATTTGCCCCCTACATAAGTATTTTTGTTGATTGTACTTGCATTGTTGTGGTCAAACGCAAGCCTCTATTGTATAAAAAAATGTCATTCAACCTACCTTTACCAATATTACCAAATTTCAAGTGAATCCGACCACTGGAAATGGGTCAAATTCGACTTCCAAGATTTGACCCGTACATACATACATACATTGCAAGTTAAATAAAAGCTTGTAAAAACACAAGTTTTAATGCGTAGGTCATTCAATAATACTTAATAATAATATTATAAATGCGAGAGTGTGTCTGTCTGTCGGTCTGTCTGTTTGTCTATCTATGACATCTTCACGCTTAAACTGCTGAACCGATTTAGATAAAATTTGGTAAAGTGGTTGGTTGGTAAAGCTTGAGTCCCGAGGAAGGACATAGGATAATTTTTATTCCGGAAAATTGCATAATTCCCCCGGGATAGCGATAAACGAATTCTTCGTAAACGGAGTCGCGGGCAACAGCCAGTAGATCAATAAAATGGCAGTATCTAAAACTGAAAAGCCGCGCTAGCTTAGTCCTGTGGTCGTAGATTCGAACCCAGACTCACTCCTTAGAGTTTTAAGGAATTTATGACCGAAAAGCACATATGAAATTAAATTTCAAATGTGCTTTTCGGTGAACGTAAACACAGGAAGTAAAGAAACCTGTATACTTCTGCGAAGTTCCTATTTAACACTGTGCACACGTGGGCACTGCAGGCTCAATCCGTCTCAAACTGAGAAGAAGCCTACCCAGCAATGGGACGTGTCAATTTAGGCTGGCGATGTAGAAGATAATCTTAATTTATTTGATTAAGAATATGTTTATCAAACTGGCTGGCAGAGCCTTCCTTTATTACGTTAGTCCACATATAAACTTCACATAGTCTCAAATTGGCATAACTAAATCAAAGGAGACTAGGCGGTTTTTAAATGTGTATATTGAAGAGCGTTAAAAAGACATTATAACCAATTAATGACAATTTCTTTTTGATCAGGGTTACTTCTACAGTAATTGGTGACATAGACTCGTTAATCAACCTACTTTACAAGATCTCTGTGCTTCCTATTATGTATAAAGTAGACTATTTCGGGTGAATCAACTTTTTCTTGCCACCCGTTGTTATGGTTACACAAATTTTGTCTCTTGGACAACTTAACATTTTTCTATAAAACAGAATGTAGATGTCACTTGGACAACCGCGGACAAAGTAAACAACACAAAAAAGTTGATAACTAGAAACCTTCAATTTGTCATTCAAGTAAATAATTATAACAGCTGAAAACTCCGTTGTCGCTTCTACCAAAAGCTTTATTCAATGAGGTAAATGAGGAAGCTTTACCACAATTTTCAAAGCTAGTTTTAAAATATTTTAATACAAGCTGCTGAGAATCTCATTCACTATTAAATTGTGCAGAAAACACTAAACATTTTCAAGAAATTTATAAAGGAAACGAATGATCTGCCACGCCTTTGATGGATCGAGCAAAATATACTAAGAGGTTTGGTTCTCTGTGCGAATATGCCACTCTGAGAAAATTAAAGTACGATGAAAGCATATTTTCGAATAGACGTTCAATTCCAAGGAAATGCTACGGGATGTCGGTTTGAAATATTTTATGGGGGCTTGTAAATATTGCGCTAGCAGTGAATGCAGAAGTAGGTAAGGTTAGTAGGTACTTACTCATTGCAGTGGCGAAGCGTGAAAATTTTTTCAGGTACAGCCATAGCGAAAACCAGTGGCGGCGCAGGACCTAAATTTGGTGTGGGCAAGACACATTTTGCGAGGCCATTTTATGACGGGCCACACATTAGATTGCGGATGTTTAAATGAGCAAAAAACGGGAACGGAAAACTGCGTATTTATGAGACGACTGTGCTGGATTGGTGTGGGTGTTTGTCAATGAATTATTTAAATGTGTGAGTATAAAAATTCTGATATTTCCGACCGGCATTTACTAGAGATCGTGAATGAATCATTTTTGTGGGAGTATTTACGTTGCGTTTTGTTTCTGCATCCTGTTGAAAAAAAGTTAAGTTTATTACGGAAGAGTATGCCTGCATTGCAAACAACGAGTTATTAAGGGAAGCGTTTGGTTACTACTCCGAAATTTTAGTCAACCCGGGAGGAATCGGGTTAATAGCGCTCTTCGCCACTAACTCATTGGCTCAGGAATAAAAAATCGTAACGTAGACGTAAAAAGACGGTATCCAACCGTTGTCATTCACACAGTCCAACTTATATAACGCATTATTCTTGATTTCCTTAAACTTTAAAGGAACATTTAACGGGTCAAATGAAGTTAATTTCTCTTAGACACTGGTGTGTTAACTCTTATTGTTAAAACAATAACTAAGAGTTACCAGCGCTGTTGTTTATTTTTTTACTTTAATTTGTTCTTAAATTTATGACGTCGAATTTTAAACATGAAACTACTAAGAGACTCACTCATAGTGAAAAAATACGGATAACTCACGCCTATGATCAAGTTATTAGTTAGTTGACTATTATGACGTCGAAGTTAAAACACTGACATTTTGTAAAAAAACTCTAAAGGAATTTTTACAATGATTGAACCCAGTATTTATAGGTATTTTACTAGCATTAAAACGTTAGAAATCCATAAAAAAGGTTACGGTAATTTTTTTAAAACACAACGTTCGCTCGTACAACGCTATCTATTGATTAAGGACGAAGTTAACACGTCAACTTGACAGCCGAGGTACTTCAGCGTTCGTGGATAGCACCCTCTATTATTTGATTTAAAGTTAAAATAGTATCCCCAGGGAAACGTATTTCCGGGACATTGACTATCTCACATCGCAATCCAGATTTTGGTCCATCTGTAAGCCAAGTTTCATCCAAATAATTTAAGCCGATATTGCGTGATTGACTAATTAAATATCCAAACATCCAATCAATCAAATATCCAAACACCTGAACATCCAAACATCTTCACAAAACCTCATTTATAATATTTTGTAGAACGTGTACTTAATAGAGATAAATTTAAAACACTGGCACGGATTTAGTGAAACGTCTAAACGTTTTTTTTTTTGCACTGAACGCCATACTTAGAGCGCTTAATGTCGATTGAGTCCCGAGCCAGCTGCTCATTATAGCCTTTATCCCCATTAGAAAATTATATATATCTTTCAACAATAACAGCAAATTCTCTGAAATTGATATTTTTAGCATGTCTCTAAGCAAATATAAGTCTTTCATTAGTAATAAGTAAGTAATTTGTTTGCCATTTTTGTATTTGTTTGCTGAGAATGGGTTAGGTGCACATTCTCGTTTTTCTTTTTCTTAGTCGTAGTTTTTTGCATGCATGTATGTTGCTTTTACACCCGTTAGATACCTATATTATCATTATTAAGTGTTAATAACCTGTGGCAACTTTGTTGGTTAATTTTTTAATGTAACTGTTTGTAGTATAAGTTTTATTGTACCGTTTGTGCCCAAAAACATAAATAAATAAATAAATAAATAAATAAATAACAACAACCCTCTTTGTTAAAGTTTGCAGTGCAGTTTTTTCGCGTTTCGGCTTAAATAAGTATGTTTTAAAAGAATTAGTTTGCCTTTGTAGGTACGTCTCTTTCTCTTGTTATCTGTTAATTTCGTGTGTTTTATGTACAAAACAGAGATTTACTACGGATGTGCCGAGACTTAGAAATGTATATCCACGGACACAGATCTGAAAACGGATATTTGGTGTCAAGATCCGCAGTCATGGATACGGATCCGGATTGAACCTAACTTTGTTACTCAAACGGTGTCAGTGCGCGTGACCTTTAAACGATTTTAAACGTAACGGTTTTTGTTAAAAAAAAAAAAATCAAAACGTTTATTCTGCAAGTAGGCCGCAAAGGGCTCTTTTACATGTCACTTTTTTTAAAAACTACCAGCGCTTTCGTAAGGACCATCATTGCCAAGAAGAATGCGCCGCAAGAAACTTGGCAGGAAGTCATCTTTTCAAATTACAGTATAATAAATTACAAACTCTTAAAAATTACAAACTAAAAAAAAAACCATACAAATATAGAATTAAGTAAAAAAAAATAATAATAATAATAATAATAATCGTATATTTTCTCCTCACAAAAGTACATAGATAACAGCAATAGTTATAAATAATACAACATTATGGTAGTACATTAGTTAGATACTAGTAACTTTTGCGAGGGACTGGAGTCTGAACTAGGTAAAACCTGTATTACAGATCTCCAGGCCCCCATCCCGGAAACTCACCGATAAGTGCTGACAATTTCAGTAGGTACAATTTTCAATTTAATAACATAGGTACTCGTATTTTGAGGTTTATAGGAGGTCAACAAGCTATAAACAAATCAATAGTAATAATAATTAAGTATATAAAAAAAACAATACAAGGATGTATTGGGTCCCTTAGTTAAAAAAACTAAAACTATACCTACATCTTAACTATATCTACGTTGTTATTGATTGTTACGTTGTTGTTGTCTCCGAAATGGCTTGACCGATTGTTATGAAATTTCTTCTCTTTATTCGGTAGGTTTGAGAATAGGCCGTAGGCTATTTTTTATACATACCCGTATTATTGGCGGACGGAGTCGCGGGCAACAGCTACCTAGTATTCGGTATTCGGTCTGTGCAGACACCATTTTTGGTATTGTTTTCTTGTATGCTTATTATAGATGCCTTTTGTGTTTTATGTATTTTCTTTGTAATTTTTGGATTGCTTAGTGATAAAATTTTAGTTGTCGGTTTCACTGATAAGTTAACGTTTGAATTGTGGGTAAAATGGTTCCAACGGAAGACCAGCGTCAGCTGCATAGCTGACATCATGCTGAGTTGGGACCATTTTGTGATAATGTTGTATCTGTTACCGTTTTTTCACCTTTAACTTTAAGATTGTCACAAATAAATATTTTTCTTTCTTTCTTTCTAGTAAAAATATAAAAGAATATAAATCAAAATGTATAAATAATCTGAGTGTAGCTTTATTTCTATTCTGTCCATCATGCCCTGTGCTCTGGCAATTTTCTTATTGGTTCTCACAGCCTCAGCGTGTGTGAAAATACATTATACTTGTGATTTTTCTCGTACGCCTTTGCGTGCCTGCACATGAGTGCGCTTCGTATGATAAATTAGCTGCCAAGCTGCAGCTACTTGTTGAAATGTTGTTTTGTACCGTAAAGTCGGGGTACTAAGGGGGTAGAAAGAAGGATCTAATAAATAATGTACAAACCTGGGCGGTCATCTAATACCAACCATACTGTACTAATCCATATCCATTCTAATATACATATGTGAAAGTGTGTTTGTTTCTCTTTTGTCCTTCTTTCACATCTAAACTGGTCGACGGATTGCCGTGATTTTTTTGTATGGACATAGTTGAAGGGCTGAAGAGTGACATAGGCTCCTTTTTACCCCGGGAAAATATCTCATTCCCACGGGAAAACACGTTTTATTCTGCTTCAGCGGGGGCGAAACCGCGGGAATCAGCTAGTATATTAAAAACGCGAAAGTGTGTCTCTCTGTTACCTCTTCATGTTTAAACTGCTGAACTGATTTAAAATAAAATGTGGTATGGAGTTACTTTGAGACCTTGGGAAGGACGTTGGATAGTTTGTATGCCATTGGATAGTTTACAGATACTTTACAGACGGAGTAGCGGGCAATAGCAAGTTTACCATAAAATATAATTCAAAGGTCAAAGTAACCCGAACGATGTTCATGCTTATTATGTTGCTTATTTTTGTATAAAAGATATACAAATAGAGCGCATAATTTAATTTATGCATGTTATGTGTATGAATTTAAAGTACTTAGGTAACAAAAAGTGTGGAAGCCATAAAATAAGGTTCAATACGCTTTTATTTTATTTAGAATATTATAATTGAACTAGCTACTGCCCGCGACTCCATCCGCGAAGAATAGGGGTATAAAAATAGCCTAAGACCTATTCTCAGACCTACCAAATATGGAGAAAAAAGTTTCATAAAATCGGTCGTGGCGTTTCGGAGGAGTTCGATAACAAACACCGTGACATGAGATTTTTATATATTAGATTAGATTATCCTTTAAAACTTTAATTGCATTTTTTTTTCTAACCACAGCAAAATACAAATAAAAAATCCCAAAAGGCAGCTAAATATTATATTTCCCGAAGAAAAAAAAAACATGAAGCATACTGCAGCGTGTGTTTATTTTCCTTATCGAGAACCATAGGGTGTCAGTTCATTGACCTGACATCCTATAATAGTAAACAAAAAAGACTCACTCTTGGGCTGCGGCAAATTCCCTCCCATTACCTGAACTCCTTGATAGATATCGCGCCATCAACCAGGAGTGGTTCAAGCATTACCTTTATCCTTTGCTCGCTGTTGTGCATAAGAATAAATTTTCATCATCTCCTTAAGGAAATCATGGTTCACAGAATCATAATAATACTGAGGAGAAAAATAAAATGTCATATTGTATGGAACTCATTTACAAAGCAACCAGATTTATTGAATCTTTGGCCGTTAAATAGTATTGATGATAATATTTCCTACGGTAAGTTTTAATAAGCAAAATATTCGTTTGATGAACTGTAACAATTACTTTGCTCACCCGCGACCTTACGGTAGTTACGTTTATGTAAGAAATACGTGTTCATGCAGTTCCTGCACCTCCACACCGTACAAACACACACAAATCACACAAACCCAACCATCACCATCACCAAACTACACTGACGCGTTTCGAACTCAACCGTTGCTCATCTTCAGAGTTGGTATACGCATTTCTTATCGTAAGGTCGCGGGTGAGCAAAGCAATTGTTTCAGTTCATTAATATGTACGGTAAACTGGGGTTACTTAAGGAAATTTTGGGGCTACGTTGAAAGATTTAAAATAAATAAATAAATATTAGGGGACAATCTTACACAAATCGACCTAGTCCCAAATTAAGCAAAGCTTGTACTATGGGTACTAGACGACGATAAACATACTTATATAGATAAATAAATACTTAATACATAGAAAACATTCTACAGCTCCTTTATTTAGCAAGTTGACCAAAATTAAGCGGAGTCTTCAAATTTATGTTGTCATCACCTCCTTCCTATGTTAGCACGAAATGTTTTCTCTCCGCCTTTATTATCAAGGCAGCTGAGAAGTGGAATTCCCTGGTGTATCCTGTATTCCTTGAATGATACACCCTGGTCGTCTCCAAATGAAGGGTGAATGGATATTTACTAAGAACGCGTGCTGAATTTTATTTTAGAGCACATCATTGCTTATACCCGAAGACTTTTCTAACAAGTCCAAACATGGATAGTTTACGTTGTTCTGTCTTAGAATTCCAGTGTCTAGCTTCCGGCTCTATCATCAGACCAGTACGATGGAACCATATTATCGCAGTGCCATCAGAACTATTATTGCCAAGTTTTATATTGCCAAGTGTATGAAATTCAAGTTAAAAAATTTCGTTAATTACATTAGATGTATGTAATTTAATAAAATTGTAAGTGGATATGTTTGAAAAAAAAAATACTTTGTTGAGTTTCTTGTCAGATTTTTGGGGGTAGTTGCAATACAGAGATCTCTCTCCAGGCAGATGTTATGCCTGGGGACCGAAGTCCAATGGATGAAAGTTGGAAGTTGTATTTATGCAGCCGAGTTGAGAAACTTCGAAAGCGTGATGTAGGATTGTAGTAGTTAGTTCCTTATGTGATGACTAGATGGCGCTAGTAGTCGCCACAGATTCTTCTCAACAGGGTTTTTCGGAACCGGTGGTAGATTCTTCGATGTTCATAGGAGCTTCAATTGAAGCAAAAAATGAAAAAGAATTTTGACTTTGAGATACATACAGACGTAGATAATAGACGTAGACAAGTGGAGCTAGTAAAATATGGCAAATTAAAAATATTTGTTATGCTTCTATTTTATTAGCAGACAACTTCAGAAAAACATGAACTTTGCCTTCGGCTCTTTATTAAATTGAGATATTGTATAGCTTTTATAATAGTTTTCTTTAAACGTATAACTTTACGAGTATACGTGCGCGGTATTGGTTTTCTATGATAGAGTATTACAAAGTTTGTAGATCATTAAATATTTTGTTACACTTTATACGTGGGTGAGCAGAGATAAGGAACGAGAGGTTTCAATGTTATATTGTGCCTTCGAATGCGAGTCACAGCATAATTAACGGTTAGTGTCGAAGGAGACATTATACTCTATCTATACTAATATTATAAAGAGGAAAGATTTGATTGTTTGCTTGCATTGAATAGGCTCCGAAACTACTGGACCGATTTCAAAAATTCTTTCGCCGTTAGAAAGCTACATTATCACTGAGTGACTTAGGCTACTTTTTGCCGCGGGAAAATATCTTTTCCTACGGGAAAATTAATTTATCGCAGGCGAAGCTGCGGACGGAAGGCTAGTTTTTGATAAAGACAATAATACACACATTAAAAAAGTCTTGGGATACTTATTACCCAATTCAAATTTGATGTTTTGACTTAGTAGTAATATGCATATATTGAAATGTTCAAAACTGTCTAGAGAAAAAAAAATATCCCTGGGCACTCTGCTATATTAATAAATAAATAAATCATGGGAAAACTGACACCAAATTGAACAGGTCCCAAACTAAGCAAAGCTTGTACTATAGGTACTAGACAACGGATAAATACATACGTAAATATATAATAGTAATAAACATCCAAGACGAACAGAAACATTCGTATTTTTTCACACAAATATCTGCCGCGACCGAGAATTGAACCCAGGCCCTCCAAGCTTAGAATATAATAGAATAGAATATAATTTATTGTGAAAAGTTTCCCTCCTGGTACGCGATTAAATTTCCTTGACTGTACAATAAGAGTTTGGAATATACAGAGTGGGTATCACTAAAATCTACCTTGCAAGACATGTGAAGTTCGTATTCGTAGTCATGTTCTCTAACAACTAGGCTACCCGGTCGTCGTATTACTTGTAGAATAGTAGAATAGAGTTTACTCTTGACTACGGCAATTATGAGTAAAATTGTGAACGTTTAAAACATCTTGCATCAATTTAAAGACCCATGGTTCAGTAAACTAGAAGAAACAGTTGCAAAAAATAGTAGATTGTAGAACAAGAGCATAAAACGAGTTATTTTACCCGAGACGTTTAGATAGCCACCTGAACCGGTACGTCGAGGGAAAAATGGGTTTTTGCTCGAGTTTTACACTCTGTTGTTCACTTTGATTGCAGAGAAATAGCAAAATTGGAAATAAATGCACATTTGCAAGCTTTTATCTTTCATGCGTTATAATTTTTATAATACTGTATAAGTATTAGATTTTCCCAATTTTAAATGGAAAAAAACAAGAAATTACATTTTTTTATGGAAAAAAACAAGAAACTTTATATTTTATTTTAACGACCGCTTTAGCCTAGTTGGTAGTGACCCTGCCTACGAAGCAAGAGGTCCTGGGTTCAAATCCCGGTAAGGGCATTTATTTGTGTGATGAGCACGAATATTTGTTCCTGAGTTATGGATGTTTTCTATGTATTTAAGTATTTATTTATCTATATAAGTATGTCTATCGTCGTCTAGTACCCATAGTACAAGCTTTGCTTAGTTTGGGACTAGGTCGATTTGTGTGAGATTGTCCCCTAATATTATTTTATTTTATTTTTTTATGAATTTGTACGTTCGTGGCTGTTTGCGCCTGATTGCTTTGGTCTTGGACGAAGATTTTACTTTATGCATAAGAGCACGAATACACACAAATCGACACAAAGAACAACTTCACGAGCACGAGAAGTGAAAAGTCATTTTTAACTTTGGTACTAAATAATCTCGATTTACTCTTCAAGCTCAAATCCGTAACTCCGTTTTAATAAAATTTAATGGACGGTTGCACAGCAACAATGTTTCACAATATTTAACGAGTGTATTGTTTTCATTTTTATTGAAGCACCAGTTCATTTCTGTTTCACGCTTTTAGTTTTTGAGTTCGCAACACAAAGGATAGCATCCTTTTATTGTATTGACGCCGTTTGTCTGTTTGTCTAAGGGCACAGGACTCCTCTCAGAATGAGAGGGCTTGTAGTTACCACGCGGATTGGGAACTTTACACAAAGTATTCAGTTTCTTCGCAGGTACAGACCTGCACAGGCAAACATGCAAACATGCACAGGCATGTTTCCACACAATGTTTTTTCCTTCGCTGTAAAATTCATGGTAAATATCAAATTTAATTTCGCACGTAAATTTCGAAAACCTCAGAGATGCTAGCCTAGACTCTAACCCACGACTCTTTTTTGAGAGGCCATTATAGGCCGAACCACTAGGCTAGCACAGCTGCAACCATAAAAAATAAAATCATTTTAAATTTGGAAAAAATATGCTATCGAAAATTTCCAATGTGATGTATGTTGATGTGTTTGGCGAGCCTTGGGGGAGGTCTATATTCAGCTTTGGTCGTCTTTCGGCTAAAATGATGATGATGATGATATCGAACAAAAAATTGTACACAAACTAATAATAATCTATTCTATAATACTATTAGCGCGTAGCTTTAAAGGACTTTAATTTGACTCTTTAGAACGTGACAGACAGGTACGATATAAGAAATACGCATTATTAAATAAGATTACAAAACAAACTAGTTAATTGATTTTTTATGCAAAAAGCTGTTGCCTACGATTCCGTCTGCGATGAATAGGGCGATAAAAAAATAGTTTACGACTTATTTTCAGACCATAGACAAAAAATATAAAAATCGGTCAAGCCGTTTCGGAAGAGTTCGATAACAAACATTGTGACACGAGATTTTTATACATTAGAACATTATAATCTAATCATTTTATTACACAATAGTACTAAATTAGAGGTGAAAAGAAATAATGTCCTTTGAACTGCATTCAAATACTTTCATATATGTTAGTTGTAGATAAATTTCGGTAATATTTTCTCCCCATTCACTGCACCTGTTAGTGCTTTGAGAGGCATTATTTGGGTGAGACTCCAAAGCGTTTAAACCCGGTGGAACGGTTTCCCATGTGTTACGAAAATCTAAGGATAATGTCTACGAACTAAAACCAACTGCTGTTCTGCGGCAAAACAATCGACTTAACGTAACTCTGCGTATCGCTTTTCTTCCTACCGACTACTCGGCGAAACAAATAATAAGAGTAACGAAATTATACCAAACGTTACTCGGCCAAAATAAAGGGCTGCCAATAGTTGTCTGAGAAAGAAAAATCTGCGTAATAAAATTCGGCGAAACGACATGTCACCGGTCGATTAATTCAAGGGGCTGACTCTAACTTATAATTTTGTCCCAGATTGGTCAGTGATGGCCCAGCACGTCATTGTATAAAGCGTAATGTTCCGACTGACTTAAAACGATGTGTGCGAGAGCTACCGGATTAAAGTTTCCTCTTGTACAGTATGAGAAAAAAACGTGCATTATCTTTCTAAGCGTACACTAGGGGGAAGTTCCGCGTACACTCTATTTTAGAAAAATCGTGTAAGCTTTGGTTTTGATCATTGTCTACATATAAGGTATTGAACAACGTGGATTTTCTTTGCCGCGGGAATGTGTCGAAATCATTATTTTTTGGTGTTTTAAAGTTTCTGAAAATTTAAATTTAAAAACACGAATTATATATTTTTTAGTTATTATTGTAAGGTTAGTCTGCTCGAAAGTTTCAACGGTGTCCTTTAAAAGAGTAAAAATTTAATTCAGCAAACTGCATCGATTATTTTCAGATGTAACCTTCTTTCTGGCAACAGCCTGGTCAAAACAGACTTCATTTTTGGCCAAGCTGAAACGGACATGCTTTGCTTGCGCTTTGCGCTCACTCGGTCAAATATGAATATTGTGGTCGTCCACATTTCCACTTCGTCAGCAATTCCATTTCGTCCACAATCAATTCCCAATTCTTCCACATCCCCATTTCGTCCACATCCCCATTTCGTCCACATTCCCACTTCGACAACATTCCCATTCCGTCCACATTCCCATATCGTCCACATTCCCATTTCATAACAAAATAGTAACGAAATTGGTAGTGTACCTATCTGAATAGTATTGACCCGCACCGTGCTTAGAAAGTATTTTTCTTAACATGAATACCTAAATCACAAAATAAAATCTTCCCTGAGAATTAAGCTAAGTGATAGCGAAAACTGCATTAAAATCAGCTAGGAATGTTGACTAAGTGGGAATGTGGACGAAATGGGAATGTTGACGAAATGGGAATGTGGACGAAATGGGAATGTGGACGAATGAACCTAAACCTGTGAACAACCAAGAAATTTCAGATTCTGAGGCAAATATATATATATAGGCCTTTGCGTCTATTGCAGACGATTTATGGCGTACCGTGTGGGATACAACGTCTTCTATGACTGTGCAAACCAATGCGAGAGCTACACACTCTACCGCAGGCTTGACAAGAGAGGCAAATAAACATACATCTATCTATCTATCTATCTATCTAATACCTTTAAACGAGCAATTCTTGTATATATGTATATATATATATATATATATATATATATATATATATATAGTACACATATATATATATATATATGTAAATATATAATCAGGATCTCGGAAACGGCTCCAACGATTTCGATGAAATTTGGTATGTGAGGGTTTTCGGGGATGAAAAACTGATCTAGCTATGTTTCATTTTCAGAAAATCGCTTTTACTCGTGTTTTCCGGCTATTTTTGTTTGCATTAGAATATAAAGCTAAATTTCGCCGACTCCGAGCAGATCATAATGGCACATTAGAAATCGGGTGGTCGCAGATCCAGCCGACCTCGGTTCGATTTCACGTTTTTTTTCAAGATTTTTAGTTTTTTTTTACCACCCTTATGGCACCAGTTGGCAGCACCGTCTATGTGCACGTTCCCTATTGGGAGCATAGAACAGGAAAAGCCGGTTGTCTGTAAAGTCGGTTTACGGACGATTTTTTAACGTGACTCACCCCCCCCCCCCCACCCCCTCCGGTGTTTTTGTCAAATATCTTGAAAACGGTGCATCCTACGGCAAAATCAATGAAATTTTCATCCCCCCTTTAATACCCCCGCGCTCCCTCCCCCGCATCCCCTCCCCCCTCTCACCCCCCCCACCCCTCCGGTGTTTTGATCTCGGAAACGGCTCCAACGATTTCGATGAAATTTGGTATTTGGGGGTTTTCGGGGATGAAAAATTGATTTAGCTTGGTCTTATCTCTGGGAAAACGCTTGGTACCGAGTTTCTGCCCGAGCAGAGCTCGGTCGCCCAGGTACTATTATTAATACCTGTAACTAATAAAGTTTTTTTCCATAAGCTACCCTGAACTTCTCGTGCATTGTAGGCTGTCATATTGCCAGTAGCATTGAAGATTTAATATCCGTTTATTGCTTTTCTGTTGAGGCCTTGTAAACGTTGCTCAGAATTTTCTTAGAAAATTTTAATTTAAGAAAATATCCAAAATGTTTCATACTGCTAAATTATTTTGTGCAATTTTGTTTTCAGTAGGTCAATTTTCAAAACTTTTTTTTGTTGTAACTAGATTTTGTATTTTTTTCTGAACTATTTTGGTGATCATCATCAGCCCATATACGTCCCACTTCAGGGCACAGGCCTCCAGGCCAATGCCAATGCGAGGGCTTGTGCCGTAGTTCCCACGCGGGCCCAGTGCGGGTTGGGAACATCACACACACCATTGAATTTCTTCGCAGGTGGAGGTTCCCTCACGATGTTTTCCTTTACCGTAAAGCTCATGGTAAATTTCAAATGTAATTTCGCATATAAATTCCGAAAAACTCAGAGATGCTAGCCTGGATTTGAACCTTCGACCCTCTGCTTGAGAGGCCATAGTTCAAACTGCTATGCCGCTTTTTTAGTGACCAACCGGACGTCCAAAACATAGCGGGATGCGACGTAGTCAAGAGCTACATATATCTGGGATCTACTGTCACCAACGCTGGAGGATGTGAAGATGAAATTCGAAGACGTTGCGCCGTGACTAGATCCTCTGTGGAGAAACTCACAAAGATTTGGAAGGACCGCAGAATAACCAGGAACACAAAAGTTCGGATAATGAGATGCCTAGTCTTTCCAATCTTTCTATATGGAGCTTAGACGTGGACGTTGAGGAAACAGGACCGTCGCAAAATTGACGCTCTGGAAATGTGGTGTTGTAGACGCCTGCTCAGAATCCCGTGGACAGCGCACCGCACCAACGTTTCGATCCTTAAAGAACTTAACATTCAAGAGAGATTATCGTCAACTGTGCAAATACGAATCCTCAAGTTCTTTGGACATGTCACCCGTAATGAGGACTCCATGGAACGGCTTGTGGTGCAGGGGAAAGTCGAGGGCAAAAGATCTCGCGGGCGCTCCCCAACTCGGTGGACAGACCTCATCAAAACTGTGACGCACTCTAGCATAAACGATTGCTCCCACTCTGCCAGACATCGGGCTACTTGGCGACGCGTCGCGAGAGCAGCGGTGGCGCAGGAGTCGATCGACCGAAGCATGACCACGACCACTCTGTCAAGAGTGCACGACTAAGAAGAAGAGAAAGAATATTTGTATTGTATTGTATTTTTACTTTTCGCGTGATTCCTGCGACCTTTACCAAAACGTCATTCATCATCATCATTTTGAAATTCTTTATCACAGTTGATTATACTAATATTATAAACGAGAAAATTTGATTGTATGGATGTGTGGATGTTTGTTACTGTTTTACTCTAAAATAGTTTGAATGATTCTAATGAAATTTTGAGTTTTGCAGATGGTGAACAAAGAAGTAGAGATCTTGAAAACAGTCAAGAAATGCAAGCTGCAGTTCATTAGTCACATAATGCGCAATGATAAATATGACCTGCTCCAACTCATTATGCAAGGGAAAATCCAGGGAAAGCGACCATCATGTAGAAGGCGTACTTCGTGGCTTAAGAATCACCAGACGTGGTTCAACCTTAGCACAATATCCTTGTTCCGAGCTGCTGTATCAAAGATAAGGATTGCACTAATGATAGCCGACCTCCGGTAGGAGATGACACCTTAAGAAGAAGAATTAAATTTGGCACACAGGTAGTTTATAATCGGGATTAACATATATAGGTAGGCTACTTTTTATTCCGGAAAATTTGGATAGCGATAGACAAATTTTTCGCACAGCAAGTGACACATGTAAGTCAATGTTACCTGACTCTTCTCTCAAAACAGTATTTTAATGTATACATGGTTGTACGTAACTCATCAACAACCCTTAAACACGCGTCGACAAGTTGATCCTTCGCACAAAAGGCACTTATTAATTCGTGTGTTACTTGAGACAGGATCACGTTTGCGTCGTTTGTTCGGCTAAATGATTTTCTTAATTCATCACCTTGCACTGTGTTACCGAAGTGAACAAAGGAATAGGGATTGCCTCTTAATTTGTTTCTCTTTGAACTCTCGTTAAGGTGATGAACTTTGAAAAATATAAATTCTGCGACAGGATTTCAGTGGGTTCGTTTGAGATTTTTTCTGTGAATGTAATATTGTTAAGGTTTCTTTGAGTTAGTAATGAAATGATTTTGTTTTCGGTGACAATGAGGTATTGACAAAAAAAACAAATGACCAACAGTGCTTCACTAGTTTTGAAGAAATAGCAAAAATTTCCTTTTGCAAAAAAAAAAAAAATTTTTCATGTAACGCACCTCGTTTCAGCAATCTTTTCTTTTGTTCTATGAAATTCATAGTTTAAATATATGATGAGATATTGAATCAGAATGACATCTATTAACAAATACGCATGTTTCACAATTTTTAAACATTCTACTGGCATCTTAATGAAATTTCCAAACATATCCAAGCTAAATATATTGCTTTAAAAAACTTTTGATTGTCAGTAAACACCAAACTTTCACCGTGTTCAATTCTAGCCACGCGAACCTTAGGGCTGGCACATACCTTTATTAAGGTTAGCAATAATTCACACAGGTAATGCTGCCAGTGTCATAAAATCAATGCTTGTGACAGAAAAACTCAACGACTTACTCAACGATTTACTTTGTGGTTTTAGTTTATACAGGTTTTACTATTCGATGTTAGTTTTCTACTTGTATTTTATATTTTTAAAGTCAGTTAACAAAAACCGCAAATACTAAATAGTTCCATGGTAAGTGGTAAACATCACTTCAGTTGACTACGAGGGAAACCCCACAATTCTTCATTAGTCACCCCAAAATCCATTTTCCGAAATAGACCGCGCTAACTTATTTTATTTACAAAATCACCGCAAAAGAAACCCTTTTTGAAACAATATGAATGTCTTCATTACTTCTCCCCTTGCCGGCTATGGTCAGTGCCACACAGTTTTAATATTTAAGGATTTATGGTCCCACAGGCGACATTCATTTTGGCATTCTGTGCAATTGAGGACAATATTAGAAATGGAACATGAAAATTGCATTAAATTGATGGATGGTTGTGAGCTACACTGCTCAGAGTATATTATTTTAGTTCATATTTTAAGTAGGGTTTAAAATTACGTAAAAAACAAATGTGCTCTAAGAAATAAATAATAAATAGCTTGATTTGTCGTGTTTGTACATTAAAATAATAATTAATCTGAGTGAGTGCGGGAATTTTGAGTCCAAGTGCCTTAATTACTGGACTGAGTTAATGTCTACCAAAGACTAGTTTTTGATGATGACACCACAGTACCTAACGGTTACAGTTTTTAAGAAAACTTACGTAGACCCTACTAATATAATAAATGCGAATGTTCGTGAGTGTGGTCGAAACGTTGTCCATCGCGGTTCAGCGAGGCAATGCGACGATTGTATTTATTTTGTGACCTTTGTATATGGTATGACGTGGGGCGGTTTGTTTGGCAGACTATAACTGATGACTGAAGCAATAATGCCGCCTATTGTTTATTAATATATTTTTTCGTTGTACTTGTTTTTCTGCATTGTATTTTACTAATGCCTTAAAATTTGTGAGTGTATATTGCTTTGTTTACACGTGTTGCTCAGTCACTTTAACAGGATTCTGATTCTAATTCAGGTTAGACGGATGTGAATCAAATTTACAATCACATAGCTTTTAACCTAGATTAGCACATGGGTCAGTTTTATCCTAAAAAATTGCGTTATTCCCACGGGATAGCGTCAAATTCGTTATTCGCACAAGAAAATTACGAGAAACAGCGAGTACTTAGATAAGATACAAGATAGCATTATTAATCTCAATTGACTTTCTTACGTGTACAAGTTTATCGTCTTAACGAAATAATACCCTTTTCACCAAAAAAATAATCAGCTAAAACTCACTTATCCTAACGTTTTTAAAGGTTTTAGAAGAATGGTCCGCAAATAAAAGCATATAGGCAAAAACTCCTTTTATTGTCCTCAATTGTACATAATGCAGTAGTTACCTGCGACGTTATCCGTATCCCGGCGAGGGCGATACAGCGTAGTGTATTAACCTGGTCTGACCCCGGCCCAGAAAGGAAGCATCCGAATTATATCCTTTTGTTATCATGGTGTTTTCGGTTGACGATGGGTTATAATAAGTTTTGTTATTTTAAAGGAGTAGAGATTTCAATTATTTTTGCAGATAACGACCGCTTAGCCTAGTTGGTAGTGACCCTGCCTACGAAGCAAGAGGTCCTGGGTTCAAATCCCGGTAAGGGCATTTATTTGTGTGATGAGCACGAATATTTGTTCCTGAGTTATGGATGTTTTCTATGTATTTAAGTATTTATTTATCTATATAAGTATGTTTATCGTCGTCTAGTACCCATAGTACAAGCTTTGCTTAGTTTGGGACTAGATCGATTTGTGTAAGATTGTCCCCTAATATTTATTTATTTTTTTTATTTTATTTATAATAGTAATTTTAGAGGCATGTTTTGATATTAAATCTACAAATCATCATCATCATCATCCCAGCCTATATAATATACGTCCCGCACACAAGCCTCTTCTCAGAATGAAAGGGTTTGGGTCGTAGTTCCCACGCGGGCCCAGTGCATATTGGAAACTTCACACGCACCATTGAATTAAATTTACTATAAGCTTTACGGTGAAGGAAACATCGTGAGGAAACCTGCACACACGTGAGAAGAATCTACAGATAATGTAATGAAATTCGATGGTGTGTGCGAAGTTCCCAATACGCACTGGGCTGGCGTGGGAGCCTGTCTGGGAGGAGGGCTGTGCCCTGAAATAGGCTGTAATATTCCAATCTCCGATTATTTAAATTTCTGCAAGCTGAAATTTAATTAATCATTCGTATGTACGTTTTAGTACGTTAAGTATTTTAAGTAAGAGGCTTTTAAAGATTTACTTAACCGGAGATTTGATGGCAGACTTTACATTGCTTATCGTTTTAATAACTTACTCAGGCTTTTTTCTATTTTTCATTAGGTACTAGTGGTCTTGCCTTTCAATATGATTTCACTAAATATACAAAGATATCGCTTCAATTATCTTAAACGATATTTCTAAGTGAGAGAACAAGAAAATAAGATCAGGAGTTTGCAAATTACAGAAGGGTATTATCTGATTCAGACGTTTTTAACGGGAATAAGAAAGAGACTGCATGAACCACTTAACAAATGGCTTAGCTTAAAATAAAGATTTTTTTACTTAGTTCCTTGAAAAAAAAATGGGTCTCGCGATTCTAATCGAGTTTTTGAAGGTAAAAATATCTGTGCACATTTGCACGACGGAATTAATGGGAACTAAAGATACTTACGTTATCTATATGTATAACACTCAATTAAAATTATAAGGGAAAGGGACTGGGGAGGGGTCTTAGCTAGATGGTACATCAAAATTGTCACTAACGTGTACAATTACAAAAGGTGCTAGCTGCGTTAATACTTACATGGAAGCTGGTTGACCTTTTGTTAACTTAGTTATTAATATCTTAGTTACTGTAATATGTATTCTTCTGTGTTTGTTGTTGTTGTCATCAGTTTTCCAAAGCTAAAACTAAGCGAAGCATATAATTAATTTACAACAAGTAATTATGTAACTAAATACCTGCCTAAAAATCGCTGTTTCATCACCATCATCAGCATTTCAGTCAAAAGACGTTCACTGCTGAACATAGGCCTCCCCCAAGGCTCGCCAAACAGATCGGTCCTGCGCCATCCGCATCCAACGCGTTCCCGCCACCTTAACCAGGTATTCGCTCCATCTTGTTGGAGGCCTACCTACACTGTTATGTCTCAATCCAGACCCTTGTTCACCAGACCTGCATGCCAGCCTGTTTAATGCGTGATTAACTTACAAACATTCAAACATCTTCACATACATTCTCATTTGTAATATTAGTAGAATAGGACAAAGACATACCTAACTATCTCAATAATTTTTATTTCTAAAATTTCATCATCTTACTTCCTTTTTTCTCTGAGCCCCAGACATTTAAAAATTTGTTAACTGCCAAATTAGTTAGACCTAGAGTCTCATTAGACGCAAAATGTTTGGCTGAAAAGATAAGATAAATATTCTTGGCTTGTATTCATTAAGCTAATATTACTACATCCTGATAAATTTAACCTTAAGAATCATATCAAAATTTTCTTATTTTAAAAATTTACTTCTGTAATTGATTTTGGTCATGAAAATCGCAAGAAGCGTTAAAAAATCAGATTAAAAAACTCATTTTCATAACCACGCCATCTAATTTTCTTCCTAAACCTAATTTTGTAACATCTTAGGATTTTTTCACTAATACCTGCAAGTATTCAACATTTAATACGTATATTGAAAACTACGATATTATGTGCCTAATATTATTGAAAAAAAAGCAACAACATTTGAATTTTATGGTCCAAATCAATTTACAACACTATCAACACGCTCTGTCAAATGGCAGCGTGTCAAGCCAATGTAGAAAAAAAAACAAGCAAGATTGCAGTTAGTATGTTGACACGGATTTCTTCGGACGCTGTAACTAGCTGTAACTTTTTCCACTGTGTACGACTTATAGCAGACCCACTTCAAACCAAAGATTTAATTCCCACTGCCTCTTCCAATTACCAGCAGCCTACTAATTAGTCCGGATACAAAACACGTGAAAAAGCGACTCCATTACTCCCAATCAGAGCCCTACAAAGAATCCACCCAGATGCTCCTTCCAATATCCATTAAGCAGTCCAACGCGGTACCTAATCGAACGTAACTGTTAACTTCAGAAACGTTACGAATAAAGACATTGCTTTATTCAGCCCTGGAGGCTACTAAATACAATCGAATGACCTAGTCGTCCCTTCTATTAATCTTTTTAACAGCCCTTAAAAAAGATAAAGGTGGCTCTGGACCCTGAAAACGGACCTTTTCTCCTTGTGTCTAATTAAAATTGTCCAATTTGTAAGGGACTCTTAAAGGATAAGCTTGGCTTAGTTGTATTGAGACATCGATTACAATGAAAGATATTAAGGTACTTAACATCTATTGGTTGGAATTGTTTTTCAGAGTTCATTTGTTTGTGCGCCAAAGTAATTGCAGACTGCCGTCGCGTAATCGTTTGCATGTATTTACCTTTAGTTTATTCAGTCGTTAACGATGCTAGCGTTGAACCGGCTATACTTTTAATAAAATTAAAGAAATAATGAAAGAAAATAAATAACAAAATGCGCATATCACGAAATGGTCTCAAATCAGCAAAGTGCTGATCTTGTGAACGGCGCTGATCTTCCTTTGGCAACTAAATCCCCGAGATAGCTTTAAATAAATATAGTTATATTCGCGGAAATTAGTGATCACAGTGTAAGAAATCCTTTGGGTATAGAATTAGTGACTCTGAGTCAGCCAACTTAAGATTTACTTTAATGAGTCCAAAGTTAAGCAGGCATCCCAATGTAAGCACCAATGTAAGTAGACTAAAACATATTGGCTATAGACTTGCCATAATATTTACAGAAAATATGCAAACAAAAATAATGTGTATGACCCTGAGATTTAATGGCTATTTGGCTTACTAGAACAATTAACTCATTTATATTTATTGTGCCAGTATTATTTAAAACAAGGGTCTTCAACCGGCGGTCCGCGGTTGCGTCCATGGCGGCCCGACATTGTATTGACAAAATTAAATTCACATGTCTACAAATTATACCTATTTACAGATTAAAAAGTTTTAGTTTAGAATGGAATGTTTTTATTACGTTGCGGCCCACCGAACCAATATCAGGGTATACTAGGCCCTTGACTTGAAAAAGGTTGAAGACCCTTGATTTAAAAGTATCTTTTTTTGGGTTCCGTAGTCAACTAGGAACCCTTATAGTTTCGCCATGTCTGTCCGTCTGTCTGTCAGTCCGTCCGCGGCTAAGCTCAGAGACTGTTAGTACTAGAAAGCTGTAATTTGACATGAATATATATCAGTCGCGCCGACAAAGTGATTAAATAAAAAAAACTAAAAAAAATTTTTTAGGGTACCTCCCATAGACGTAAAGTGGGGGTGATTTTTTTTTTCTCGACTTACCCTATAGTGTGGGGTATCATTGGATAGATATATTTGAAAATAAATAGGTAGGGGTTTGCTAAAACCATTTTTTGATAAAATGATTATTTTCGGAGATATTCACTCCGAAAGTTCAAAATAATGTGTCCCCCCTCTAACTTTTGAACCGCACGTCTAAAAAATATGAAAAAAATCACGTAAGTTAAACTTAATAAAAACTTTCTAGGAAAATTATTTTCAACTTAATCAGTTGAGCAGTTTTTAAGTTTTTGTAAAAAAATATTTGAAACTAAAATTGTAATTTAACCGTCATTGCAAGCATTTTTTTTCTTTAAGTACCTATAAGATCACGCTAACAGTCATCTTCTGTCAAATAAAAAAATATATGACATCTGAAAAACACTCAAAATACATACTAATTCTAGTAGACTGCAGTAGATTAGTTACCCAATTCGCCGATAGATGGCGCTGTACCGCCGACGTTGGGACTAAAACAACCACAACGACCGCTTTAGCCTAGTTGGTAGTGACCCTGCCTACGAAGCAAGAGGTCCTGGGTTCGAATCCCGGTAAGGGCATTTATTTGTGTGATGAACACGAATATTTGTTCCTGAGTTATGGATGTTTTCTATGTATTTAAGTATGTATTTATCTATATAAGTATATTTCATACTAAATACAAACTGAAACTCTAGACCAGTGGTGGTGTAGGGGCTTAGCACGCAGCACAGAATGCTGAGGACCTGGATTCGATTCCCAGCATTGGTCTTTTTTCTGGGGTTTTTTCTGTGCATCTATATTTCAGTTTGTATTTAGTATGAAATATATGATTTACGGGATGACCGTAAAAGTAATAAAAATGAAGTTGAAAAAATAAATACAAAAAGATACTTCATAGCATAGCTAACTTATATTAGTACGTTTATCGTCGTCTAGTACCCATAGTACAAGCTTTGCTTAGTTTGGGACTAGGTCGATTTGTGTAAGATTGTCCCCTAATATTTATTTATTTATTTATTTGCATTAATAAAGTATGCAAAGATTTTTTCGTACCTGCTACGGAACCCTATCTTGGGCGTGTCCGACACGCTCTTGGTCGGTTTTTTATGAAAGACCTTACAGGTCGGAAGCAAAAATACTTTTACATTAGTAACTTCCAGATCCCCGACCATTTCCCGAATTCGATTACAAACAATCTGTGTAAACAAATACACTTTACTTTTATGGGTTGGTTACTATCTTTTGTCTCCAACGTCGTCTACGCTCTACGCAATCGACATAGAATATACATTTTTTTTTGTTCTATTATTTATTGTCCTCCACTTTTACTGTATGTACTCAGCGCATACCTGCCTGAAATGTCTACTTCACCATTGCTGCTTTTAACATTTGAATATCTTTTCAAATGCGATTACCACGCTTCACCACTATAATAGTTCAGGTAAAAAAAAACAGTTTTTGTTTCATGTAAGGATTAATGAATGTAAATGGCTACAAAATACCAAAATGTGGCTTCTGATTACGTCTCCGATGCACCTTCTAAAATATTAGAGGTAGAGTGTGTGTACGGCGCAGCTCTCACTGCAAAAGCAATGTACGACACTTCTAACATTAAACATTAATAACAAAAATTGGAAACTCTACGTTTTCCGGTATTGCCAAAACACCTGTACAAAACCGTATATTATAATACAATTTTGCCTCGGAAGTTATTGGGTAACCAAGTGTCTCCTACACATGAAGGTATTCAACTTCTCTCCTACTATTGACGGAGATAGAGGCAGTGTACGGTTCTACCCCGGTATACCGCTTTGTACAGGTTTCCCCTACTCTCAGAAGTTTACTAGATTCCTTCAACTGGTTCACAGAGTTATCTAATTTGATTTCTGCCCGCCATAAACATCAAAACTGTCTAAAACCACGTCTGCTACTCCAAGTGCTGTTAGAGAAACAGACGCTCTACGCCAAAAAGCGATTTAACGTAAGTGACTTTTTATGTTATCGTCGTTTTAAGACATCTGCACTGACGAACGCGGTGGATCAATTTCTCCGCGCAGATGTTCCCATGGGCCGTTATTGAATCCTTTATAATATAATATGTGGGGTTTCGTTTTCGCATATTGCCGTACTAGGTGCGACGAGCCACGGTTTGAGTTAATTATTTCTTCGGTTGAGGAAATAACGGCGTCTTGGTGGTTTCTTTGTAACCATTGATTTTATTTTGTTACGATTAGGATCTGAATACATTTTTCAATGTTTCCATTTCGATCCAAAATATATTTCGCATTACAATGCCAAGCACTTTGGTAGCTCATTGGTTGGCCATAACTAGTCCTGCATCGTGACTACACGTATTTCATTATTTAGGCTTTAATTGTTTGGCATGCGGGCGCTCGCAATCGTTTATTATTATACCATCTCTTTCTTACCCCATCCCAAACAAATAAATAAAATAAATAAATAATGACGTGTGACTCCGAGAAGAAGGGCTACGGATTAGCCCGGAACATGTCGAGTTAAACTCATTTTAAGACGTGAGTGATCCGTTTATTTTCACTATGTGTGAGTCTCACGGTATTTTCATGTTTAAAGAAAATAATAAAACTCAGAAAAATCGTAAATATGATTGTGTTTCGAAACGCGTTAGACAATAACGAATTTAGGTAGAGACAAACAATGAGCGAAGTTAAAAGGTAAAATACAGTTTATTTAATGATGAGCAAATGGCCTAGTATAGCATAGGTCCCGGGTTCCAACCCACGTCGGGGCAGATATTTGTATGAAATATACGAATGTTTGCTATCGAGTTGGGTGTTTGTTAAGTATGTATCTGTCTATATAATTATGTTTATCTATTGCCTAGTACCCATAACTGAAGCTTTGCTTGCTTTGGGTCTAGGCAAATTGGTATGAAATGTCCCGTCGTATTTATTTATGTATTTAATTTATTACCTGTACCTATTAAGCATTGTAACTTATTTTTAAAAGCATTTATAAAATATGCTTTGTTGAGTTTCTTGCTGGATTTTTCTCACCCTGGCTTCTTCCGAACTGGTGTGGTAAATTGTTAGACATTCATATGAGCTTGAATTCAAACAAAGAATGTTGACTTTGACTTTGATGCCGTATCATGAAAACCTGAGCTTTCATCCATTTTCTTAATTAAAGAGTTTTTGAAGAAACCTGTAAGGTTTACTTAAGAGCCAGTTTCAATTCGATTGCAGTCAGATTTATCTTTTCAGCTTCGGTATGCTAAATGAAGATACTTCTCTAAAATATTTTCTTAAAACGTATAGAGATGTTTTTTTTTTATGTTATAGAGGCCAGACAAACAAACTAGTTCAGTCAATTATGACGACCAGATGGCCTAGTGGTTAGAAAACCTGACTACGAAGCTTGAGGTCCCGGGTTCGATTCCCGCGTCGGGGCAGATATTTGTATGAAAAATACGAATATTTGTTCTCGGGTCTTGGGTGTTTAATATGTATTTAAGTATGTATCTATCTATATAAGTATGTTTATCCGTTGCCTAGTACCCATAACACAAGCTTTGCTTAGCTTACTTTGGGACTAGGTCAATTGGTGTGAAATGTCCCATGATATTAATTTTAATTATTTTTTTTATTAATTAGTCATTTTTTATTTATAGAAGTATAAAATGACTAATTGACTGATGACGATTGATTTATCAACGTCCAGTGCAAACCCTTGGCCTTAGAAAGCTGTTTTTTTTTCATAATATAGACGACCAGATAGCCTAGTTGTTAGAGAACCTTACTACGTAGCTTGAGGTCCCGGGTTCGATTCCCGTGTCGGGACAGATATTTGTATGAAAAATACGAATGTTGCTCTCGGGACTGGGGTGTTTAATAAGTATTTAAGTATGTATCTATCTATATTAGAATGTTTATTCGTTGCCTAGTACCCATAACACAAGCTTTGCTTAGCTTTCTTTGAGACTAGGTCAAATGGTCTGAATTATCTCGTGATATTTATTTTTTATTTATTTTAAACTGTAGACAAGAAATAGGAAAGCATTTGTTGAAATTCCCACGGGACAGGGAGCAAACTAGAATTATATATGCGATTTCGAGTGAACCCATCTTCTTAAACATGAATTTAATACTAGACTACTCAAATTTGGCGTACAATGACAATTATGTAGGTTACCTAACAGTAAAAATAAGTTTCAAGATTTTGTAGAAATTCCCACGGGATAACGAAAAAGCGGGATTTACATATATTCATTAAATAATACCGACAGTGACGTTGAATTGATGAATGTTGCTTTACTCGATTTTTGCTTTATTCCCTTAAATAGATGAAGAAGCTTTACTAAAAATTTGAATTTGAAAAAAGTCTCGTGCAAAAGCTAGATTTTTTTCTAGGCCTTGGCCAACCTATCTTGGAAAAATGCTGTAATTATCCAAAATGTCGTGCGACCTTAATGTAACATAACTCTCTATGCCGTGGGGATCCCGCAAAATCCATCCGAACTCCTTGTCTGCGTCGTAAAACAAATCTCAATGCATAATTTCAGTTTTCCAGATTCAATGGATAGCTGGGCGTCGATGAGTTAGTTAAGAGGATACGATGCGCACCATTTCTCCATACAAACGTAATCCCCTGTTTCCTCCCTGGATAATAGCTTTAGAGCCAAAATTTTTTTACTGTGTAATCTGTATCTACCACAGCTATGCCCCTAGGTTTCGTTTTTTTCTATATTTCAATTAAAATAAGAAATATTAGCTTTCAAAAACTGAAAAAATTGCCCAATTTTAACGTCATTTTCAGACACTCATCAGAAAAGAATCCCTTATATAAACAAAAAATGGAAAACATATGGGCATAGCTAAATCTATCCTCTAATTATATTTGAATAAAATAATTTTATTGGTCTAGTTTTCGAGAAGAAAACAGGGGATTACGAAATGCTGTTTTGATCAATTTTACGTGCCTATTAATGGTCTGAGCTGCAGTTGTCCCGCTCTCGCTGTACTGACACGGAGGGGTTCGGGCAAGACAGCGACATTTCATTAAAATACCTATTTCTCAAAAGTCTCTCAGCCATCGTACCCTCTTAAGATATTTTTTATTCTGTATATTAGGAATATTACAACTGAATAAATATTATAAATAATAATAATAAATATCACTAGATAATTGACCTATATATTAGCTAACCCGTTTAACTGAGTCCTCGCACGCGGGTACAGTGTCTGGGTGAGGGATATGACGACAAAGGGGGCCGGGAGAGGTGCGGGCGGCGAACGCGCCTCGTGCGCCTGCCCCTTTCTGCTGCTTTCTATTTGTCGTCATACACCCCCCCCCCAGCCCCTGTACCACGCGGGCGAGGACTCAGTTATTTAGCTAAGTTATTAAGAACTACTGTTTTTTGCAAGTGTTAATTTAAGATAGTTTATAAGTCCTTTTCGCCTGAAACACAGGAACATCCTAGTTCAGGTATAAGTGTTTCTTACCTTTTATATGTTTAGACTATAGATGTTATATTGCAAAAGTCCTTTTGAATAAAGATTTATTTATTTATTTATTTATTTTATTTAACCGGTTAAGCTATAGCCCTAATGTAAGCAAAGCTTGTGTTATGGGTACTAGACAACGGATAAACAAACACAGATAAATGCATATTTAAATACATGATTATTTAAAAGCGAAAAAGTTTTTCGGGTGCGCCGGTGGGATTCGAACCCACGTCTCCTGGGTATGCGCCCCAACCTGGGTGTTCTACCAATTGAACCACGTCGCATTTAAATACATGTTAATTATCCAAGACTCGAGCACAGACATTCGGTTATTTCAGACAAATATCTGCCCCAACCGGGAATCTAACCCGGGGACCTCAAGCTTAGTAGATTCTCTAACAACTAGGCTATCCGGTCGTCAATAATTTACTATAGTGTACTTTAAGAAGGCTTGTATGTATTTTTTATGCACTGATTATTACATGAAGCCGTGGTGGCCTAGTGTAGTGGTCTGACGTATGGACTCTCAAGCAGAGGGTCGTGGGTTCGAGTCCGGGCTCGCACCTCTGAGTTTTTAGGAAGAAATTCAATAGTGTATGCGAAGTTCCCGATCCACACTGGGCCCGCGTGGAAACTACGGCCCAAATCCTCTCATTCTGAGAAGAGGCCTGTGCCCTGCAGTGGGACGTATAAGCTGGGATGATGATGATGATTATTACAACAGATCGGCTAAGCGTTTATAATATTCGCATACGCTTGTACGCTCTTATTGGATCATTACCGATTACGATTACATATCAATGTTTATTTGGATCTCTTTAATACTCGCAAACGCAAGGGGCGTTTGCTCAGATTTCATAGGGATTTTCATTGTTATCATGCAATAAACGAACATTGGAGTCAGTTCAATATTTTTGTTTTACCGAGCGCAATGTCTAATTTATTTTCTTAATGTAAACAATAAGTATTGAAAATATAAAACTGATTGTTTACTGCAGCCAGTGGAATAATATTGCAAATATTTTTAATTTTATTTATGAACAAACGGCTAAATAGTTACTACTACTAAAGTATTTTGAAATCATAAATAGAGCATTGAAAAATTTTGTGTATCTAGCTGTTGCCTGCGACTCCGTCTGCGAAGAATAGGGGTATAAAAAATAGCCTACGACCTTTTCTCAGATCTACCGAATAGACAAAAAAGTTTCATAAAAATCGGTCAAGCCGTCTCGGAGGAGTTCGATAACAAACACCGTGACACGAGATTTTTATGTATTAGAAGATTGACAAACCTATTTTTACAAGTTTTCAATCCCTACTGAGCCCGCGTGGCAACTACGGCCCTAGCTCTCTCATTCTGAGAGAAGACCTGGAAGACGAGATGATGATGACGATGATGATGATTTTTCCTTGCCATTATCTACTTGCCGTGTTAGTAAGTATTTCTACATGTGGATCAAACTTAAAAAGTAGTAAAAAGTTGACACACTTTCAGTGATAGGATTGACTTGAATTTTGGTATAGTTACATGTTGTAAGTTAGATGAAAACGCATGTACGAGTAAAAAAGCAGCAAAAAGATTGTATTAAAAAAGTTCTGTTTTTTAAAAAAAATATTTAACTGAAATCTGAATTATCTAGAGCTAAATGCTGTTTTGTCCAGTTTTTTCTAGTAATATCCAGATCAGCGTCTGGTGCCCGCCCACTGAACATTTGTCATTTTAATAGCACTGCGAAACAGTCCTCCGTAATAAAATTATACTAGCAAATATCAAGGGAATGAAATTCAAGTCGCCTTCGTCTCTCTTAGTCTTATGTGGAACAAGCTTTTGCCCGCGGCTTCGCTCGCGTGTACCATGAGTATTCCAAAGAACCAAGATATCAAGCAAGCAAGCATACAGGCAAGCAAGCAAGCAGGTCCACAATTGACCAAGAAATCGGTGAACATACCTACATAAAAAAATACATAAGGTGGAATGCATAACCTCCTCCTTTTTTAGAAGTCGGTTAAAGAGCCCTTTGCGGCCTATTTACAGTATAAACTTACAATACTTATACTTACTACTTATTTTAGCTTTTAACAACCAGTAAAACGCAAAATCCCGTTTTTTCCCGTTCCCGTAAGAATTTCGGGAAATGTTTTCTTAATGCTCCCCTACACTCCCCAAGGAACTCACCTGCCAAATTTCAGCTTTCTTTGACCAGTAAAACGAAAGATCCCGTTTTTCCCATTCCCGTGGGAATTTTGGAAAGTCCTCTCTCAGTGCTACTCTACACTCCCCAAACAACCTACATGCTGAATTTCAGCTTTCTACGGCCAGTAAAACATAAAGTCCCGTTTTTTCCCGTTCCAGTGGGAATTTTGGAAATCCCTCTCTTAATCCTCCTCAACACTCCCCAAGGAACCTACTTGCCAAATTTCAGCTTTCTATGACCAGTTAAACGAAAAATCCCGTTTTTCCCTTTCCCGTGGGAACTTTGAAAAGTCCTCTCTCAATGCTCCTCTACACTCCCCAAAAAACCTACATGCCGAATTTCAGCTTTCTACGACCAGTAAAACAAAAAGTCCCGTTTTTTCCCGTTCCCGTGGGAATTTTGGAAAGCCCTCTCTCAATCCTCCTTTACACTCCCTAAGCAACCTACATGCCGAATTTTAGCTTTCTACAACCAGTAAAACGAAAAATCCCGTTTTTTCCCGTACCCGTGGTAATTTTGGAAAACCCTCTCTTAATTCTCCTCTACACTCTCCAGGCAACCTAAATGCCAAATTTCAGCTTTCTATGACCAGTAAAACGAAAAGTCCCGTTTTTTCCCGTTCCCGTGGGAATTTTGGAAAGTCCTCTCTCAATGCTCCTCTACACTCCCGCAACCTACATGCCGAATTTCAACTTTCTACGACCAGTTAAACGAAAAATCCCGTTTTTCCCGTTCCCGTGGGAATTTTGGAAAGTCCTCTCTTAATGCTCCTCTAAACTCCCCGAGCAACCTACATGCCGAATTTCAACTTTCTACGACCAGTAAGACGAAAAATCCCGTTTTTTCCCGTTCCCGTGGGAATTTTGAAAAGTCCTCTCTCAATGCTCCTCTACACTCCCCAAGCAACCTACATGCCGAATTTCAACTTTCTACGACCAGTAGAACGAAAAATCCTGTTTTTTCCCGTTCCCGTGGGAATTTTGGAAAGTCTTCTCTCAAGGCTCCTCTACACTCCCCAAGCAACCTACATGCCAAATTTCAGCTTTCTACGACCAGAAAACGAAAAATCTCGTTTTTTCCTTATCCCGTGGGAATTTCCGAAAATCCTTGAAACAGTTTTTCACTATTATAATTACCTACTTCTATGCCAAATTTGAAGAGTCTAGTAATTATGGTTCATAGGATTCCGTTGAACTGAATATATAAATCCGGTTTTTTTCTTATCCCGTGGGAATTTTGAAAAATCCTGATTGTAATATTTTAACTAATGTAATACCTATTTGTATATCAAATTTGAAGAGTCTAGTTATTATAGTTACTGAGATAGGGTCACTCGGAATCGAATATATAAATCCCGTTTTTTCCCGCTCCCGTGGGAATTTTGGAAATTCCTCTCTCAATGCTCCTCTACATTCCCCAAGCAACCTTCATGCCGAATTTCAGCTTTCTACGACCAGTAAAACGAAATATCCTGTTATTTCTTTATCCCGTGGGAATTTCCAAAAATCCTTAAAACTGTTTTTTACTATTATATCTACCTACTTTTATGCCAAATTTAAAGAGTCTAGTAATTATAGTTCATAGGATTCCGTTGAACTGAATATATAAAACCCGTTTTTTCCTTATTCCGTGGGAATTTTGAAAAATCCTGAAATTAACGTTTTAACTATTGTAATACCTACTTGTGTATCAAATTTGAAGAGTCTAGTTGTTATAGTTACAGAGATACGGTCACTCGGAATCGAATATATAAATCCCGTTTTTTCCCGTTCCCGTGGGAATTCCCAAAAATCCTTCCTTAGTGGATGCCTACATTGTATAAGGTATCTATGTGCAAAATTTCAAGTCTCTAGGTCCTGTGGTTTGGGCTGTGCGTTGATATATCAACAGTCAGTCAGTCAGTCAGTCAGTCAGTTTAGAATTTTATATATATAGATAGTTGGCAAGATGCTCTGCACAAATAACTACAACTGCTCATACATATCAAAGAACTTCAATAACAATTTAAATTATCCCTAAACACGTCATAATATGGCAAAGAATTATATTATTATTAATGTTGGTACGTATTTCCAATCACGGGCCCATGGGGACCCGGTCGATCAAAAGTTAGGTATTTATAAAGCCGAAACTTATATAAAGAGGCCTTTAGTACAATACAAGTAATAAATTCTTACGCATGACTGTACTATAAGCTGGAAGAGCGAGGCTTCCTGACACAGGTACACTATACCCAATAGGAAGTCTCGACCATTTTGTATTTACCACCTAAGTTGGAATGAAATAAATAATTTCTTATTATTATTAAATGAGACGGCGCAACTATGGAGGTCTGTCCTCTACTGCCGTGCTCAAGCTAAAAGGCGGCTAAGTGACAAAACCAACTTTTGAGTAAACGGCGAAAAACGTCACAAAAATTTCAAATCGATGCTGGTCAATTTCTTTAAATCTTTAGCTATGTTGTCATATACCAAACGGTAGATCTTTTTTTAATTTATGATTTGATTTTAGTCACTCTTGTTATATTATAGTTTTTGTGCCACTAAAAGTCATTTTTTCCTTTATAGTTATGAAAATAAAATAAAATCCTTTTTACATTGCAGTACAAAAAGGCGGTTATCGGATCTTAACTGCTTTATAGACATGTATTTTTTGTTAATGATATAGGAATTGTTTTGAAATAGATAGTTAACTACAATTACGTAACTAGAAAGCAGTTATCTGTTTTAGTGGCATTTTAATCTAGGTTAGTGAGTGTAATTGTTGACCCAGTCCATAACTATAAAGCGGCAAAGGGCACATTGCCGCCTTTTGAACTAATTCACTGTTTCTTGTTTACTTTCCGATATACTGGAACATAGCTTAAAAGCGGTTAACTTACAAACCTTTTGGCGTCACTGCTTTTTAGTCTTGTACGAGTCCCAATATTTTTTTAAGAATCCTGCAAAATTGGCCGTAACTACAAATTCAAATAAACATTTTACTGCGAATTATTCGTTTATTTCGATGTAAAATCGACATTCAAATAGCTCGTCATTGCTACCATAGTTAATACTTCATTGTGATATTAAAATAGAACAAATATGGCACACTGCGCAAAAATCAAAAGGATAGTTACAATCTCAAAAAAAAGCAACTTAGTCACAGTAATTTAGAATTATGTCCATTTGAATAAACCTCACCTGCCCGTGGTGCACCCTGCTAGCAACTGACGAGGCTCTGGTGACCGACAGATGGCGGAATAACCATCCAAAAGCAAGTAGGCAAAATTAAGTAGGCCAGCAACGGGCAGCAGCGTTGCTGGTGCAAGTGGCCTAATTCTTCGATCACCAACCCGCCTGCCCAGCGTGGTGATTATGGGCAAAACCTTTTTTGGTAGCACAACCATTACCCCGGCCCCCAGTTCTCGGCAGCCCTACTATTCCTGGTTACGGTAGGGCGGGGGGTGCTAAGAATTACGGAGCTACGGACGGCTACCAAAACAAACGACTTTACCTGACTACCTATAACGGACGTAATGTGAGGAATGACGATAGGATCGCAGAACTAGAAGTGGAATTAGGTCACATCAACTGGCATATCTTGGGTTTGTCGGAGGTCCGTAGAGACGGAGAGGATACGATAACCTTAAACTCCGGTAACCTATTCTACTTTCGGGAGGGCGAACAGCAGTCCCAAGGTGGAGTCGGCTTCCTTATCAATAAAACTCTCTGTAACAACGTTGTGGAGATCGGTAGCGTGTCGGCATGGGTAGCATACCTTGTACCTAAGTTGACTGATAGGTACTCCTTGAAAGTTATACAAGTGTACGCGCCGACCTCGGCATACTCCGACGACGAAGTGGAAGCTATGTATGAGGACATAAGTAAAGCCATGCATAGCACCACTAGAACACATTAAAGCGTTGTTTTGGGAGACCTCAACGCTAAGGTGGGAGTTCAGGCATGCGACGATTCGATTATCGGACCGCACGGATTTGGAGTTAGAAATCACAGGGGCACATATTGGTCAGCTTCCTGGAAAGCCAAAAGCTTTTTCTAATGAATTATTTCTTTAAGAAGGGGCCTCATAGGAAGTGGACTTGGAGAAGCCCCGACGGTAAGACGCGAAATGAGATCGATTTTATTCAGGGATGTCTCAGTGATCAACAGGTTTAACACAGGCAGTGATCACCGACTTGTTCGAGGCACTCTGAATATACGTCATAAGCTGGAGAGAGTCCGCATGGTGTGATCTGTTTTGCGTCCAACACAACTCTTGTTGATTTTTTGGAAACCACCGACGATGTTGATAAAGAGGCCGACCAGTTGGTGATGACGATTCGGGATGTGGGAACAACGTGTTTCCCAAAGCAGCGAAGTGTATAGCAGTCTAAACTGTCTCGCGAGACTCTAGAACTCATGAGGCGGCGACGAGAAATGGCGGCGCAGACTGTTTCGTTAGGTGAAAAAGAGCTCTCCAAGCATGTTAGAAAGCTGATAAGGCGAGATCTCCGTAGCTCCAATACTCGCTCTATTATGGAGGCAATAGAGCGCAACCGGGGATCGAAAGTCTTTATGCAGCAACTTGGAAGGAGCAACCTAATGAAACTAAAAACTGCAAATGGCCAAACCATCTCCTCTAAGCCGGAAATCCTCGCCGAGATTGAGAGCTTTTATGGTCAGCTGTATGCTTTCCATGCTGCACAGCCTCTTCCCGATCCAAATCACATCAGAGCCTCACTAACACGCCACTACAGATAATTATCCCGGACGTCGAAATGAGCGAGATTAGGATTGCCCTGGGGCAGCTTAAAAACAACAAAGATCCGGGTGAAGACGGAATTAGAAGACGGAAGACGGAATATTAAGTATGCGTATTGTTGGTCGAAGTTGCAAAATGTCAGCTCAATCGGTAACCGGGAAGTGGGTCAAATTTAACGTACAAGATACATACCTACATAGCCAATCACATGCTTTGTGCAACCACGGTTGCCAATTTATTTATTTATTTCAATCATATTTATTCCTTAAGTCAGTAATGATCTTGTTTGAAATCACTTGTCAATAAATGATAGTAATTGGAAAAAAGGCACGTGAGTGGCTAATTGTAATATATGTACATACTCTACTAGTCAACCGAGTACATTACAAATCTTGTAAAACTAATTCTAATTCTGCTATTAGGTACACAAAAAGAAAATATTTAACTTATTGACCTCATAATATGTTTATTGGCCATAATGTTATTTGGTGGGAATGCGTCGCCGCCCGCCCGCGAAACGTCTTCCTACACTAAGAGCTTACTGCACATTGACACATCTACTTCTTTATTATGGTAAGTTTTCTGGTTTAGCGAGGGTACAGAAGAAAGAGGCAGGCGTAGTTAGCTGCATTTTAGTCATGTATTGTAGAATAGCCCCCTTTTAGTTATGCAAACAATTAAATAAAATATGTCGTTTACTTTGCGCACGGACCAATGCCGCTTTCAACCGTAGGTTTTTTACTGGAATTGTGGCATGAATACAGGACTAAAAGGCGGCAATGTGATTTTAACTGCTTTTTAGTGATGCATTGTCGTATAATCGCCTTGTAGTCAGGTATCAGCGAAGTATTTTATTCAATGAAACCTAGTTAAATAGCGGTTAAAGACGTTTAGCCGCCTTTTAGTGTACCCAAAAATAATAACCGCTTTTAAGTTTGGCATTTATAATAAAAATGGAAAAACAATCCAAACGTTAAAGTACTTTAGTAGCTTTTTAGGTAAGTAAAGTAGTTTAGTCGCCTTTAAGCATAGCAAAGTCCATTTTTTATGTATTTAACCGCTTTTTTTGAAAAATTATTTTCGAAATGGTAAAAGATAGAAGAATGGTATTGAAAAGTCGAAATTGACCAAATGTCACTTAGCCGCCTTTTAGCTTGAGCACGGCATTACGAGGATGTGCTAGCGGACAGACCTCCTCCTCAGTCAAAAGTTATTTTATTTAATAACATGGACGACATACTGCAAATCTACGTTGGTAAGGAAAATATATGTTCAACTCCCTAAAAGCTAAGAAGGAGTTAATTTAGCATCTATCCATAAAGTTTGCCAAAATATTCAAGGATTCTTCGTTAAGTAATTTTAAACCAGCTTTGCTAACTTTACGCGTAGGTAGGTACCTGGCAAGAAATCTATGAAATGCATTGAAGATACTTGATACTCTTATTATGTGTTAAGATTTCTCGAAACAATTTCCTTTGAAAAACCCTAATTCCCGACCAGATTGAGTGTTTTTTTTACGCTCCTAGTGAGCATTTCTCTCAAATTATGTACATTTAATTTTGTACTCCGACTTGCATAGATTTTTAAAGGTAAGTAGCGTGAGTTCAGTATTTATTTTATTTTTATATTTAGCGTGAATTCAACTGAGTCTAACTAACAAAGCCTACCAAAATATCTTGATTCGTTTTTATGGAAATTTCCTTCATCATTGCTCACCGCGCACCACATATACACACAAGTGTTAAAACTAAACGTACCTGTAATAAAATTAAATATACATAACTATTTAATTAAAAAAAATTAAATTCCCCCAACGCAATTAGGTCACACACGGTTGAAAATAAAGTAAATGATAATTATGCGTCTGAGATCCCTTCTGCAGCTAACAAAAGAGCTGATAACTTTGAAACGGCTAAACCGATTTTGATGAAACATGTCTAAGAACGATGGTTCTTAGCAAGGAGCGGAATTTTTCATAGCAAAAACCAAACATCAAAGGGATTGAGCATAAGTTTTATCGACTATCGATAAATATTTCAGCAAATACTAGGTACTTTTAAAATAGCACTTTTTAAGTTAATTACAATTAAAATATAAAACCTTAAACGGAAATGCAACGAAACTAAAATATAACCTTCATTCAAAATAACAATCGAAATCTATTTCTGTATTAATCACATTTTCTTCATCCTCTCTGTAGTAATAGAGAATTGTCATAATTTTTTCTACTCGTATATTGTCACCCTTTAAATTGGTCCTGTTATCATTGTAGATCCATTTATAGCTTGAGAAAGAGTGTTCTACCTCCGTTGACGTAAGTAAGGGATGTTTTTTATCCATTTGTAATCGTTTTTCTTTTAGGATTAACCATTTTAATAACACGGGAATGACTTAGAAAAATTCGAGCGACATAAATTTCATATGCAAGTCGCTTATCAAAGAGGTCAAATGTTACAAATAATGTTCAAAAGCGATAACAAGCGAAGAGTCGATTCGATAACATCGATAACTGGAATAGTCGATAAAACTTATGTTCAATCCCTTTGATGTTTGATTTTTGCTATGAGAAATTCCGCTCCTTGGTTCTTAGACATGTTTCATCTTTCATCAAAATCGGTTCAATTGGCCGTTGGCGATGGCCAAGAAACCAGCTTTCAAATAAAAAAAATAGCATCCATTTCGGTTCACTCGTTTAAGAGCTATGATGCCACAGACAGACACATAGACAGACAGACAGACAGACACACAGACATATAGCGGTCAAACTTTAAACACCCCTCTTTTTGTGTCGGGGGTTAAAAAGTTTTAGAAAACGCTCTGGTATAAAACTTTAACGAAATTGGTCCCAAACAATTATCTTGAATATTTGAGTGAATGTTAAGTCTTAAATCCTTCTTAAGTTTCGAGGTTTTTTTCATTTTTATTATCCAGATGACATAGGCACTCACCTAGCGCCTCAAACCATAATGGTGACTCAACTTCAGATTTATGGAGAAGAAGCGGGTGAGAAAATTACCCTCCTCTTAAATATGATTTTAACACCAGTTTCGCTTTAATTTTCACGTGGAACTAAACTTCAGACTAATTTTCAAGCAAGCTGCACATCCAAAACTTTTGATCTGTTTTAGCAACGTTAGTGTATTAAGTAGTAAAAGCATCAATTTTAAGATTAGTGCATCACTAGTTGCAGAATATTGCAACCAATCTAGGAGGGAAGCAGGAGCTATGAGATTATCTTCTTCTCTAATATATAAAAATCTCGTGTCACGGTGTTTGTTATCGAACTGCTCCGAAACGGCTAGACCTATTTTTATGATTTTTTTCCCATATTTAGTGGGTCTGAGAATAGGTCGTAGGTTATGTTTTATACCCTTAGTCTTCGCAGACGGAATCGCAGGCAACAGCTAGTAATATATAATCACATAACGGTAGTTTAATCAACCTCGAGAAAGAAACGCGGGTTGCACGATCGGTTCGAAACATGGACTACTTATACAAGAGTGACCAGTGTATTTTATTTTACTAATCATAATTATTCGTGTCAGACGGCAGTTTTAAATCAAGTGCAAGCATTTTCTTTAATTATTAATTAGATGCCAACTTTTATTTGGAAATTGGGGTAAATAAAAAAATCAGTCAAGTGCGAGTCGGATACATGAAGGGTACCGTACCTTCATACAATGTTTCAAAAACAGTTCTATAAAAAATCGTCAAAATGTAAGCACTACTAAAATTGCAAACTTATAATTAGGTATACATCCGAACGGCTGAGCATAGAGTTGCTCGCGTTGCCATGTAACTGACGGCTGTCGCCTAGGTTGCCTAGCAACCAAAAAACGCTGAAATAAGCACGTTCCTTGTAATTATGAATTTATGACGACCCTCTTTCATTTCTTTTTTCTTAGTGTTTTTATGTTATAGCGGCCACAGTAATACCATAATCGGTGAACATTTCAAGTGTCTATTGCGGTTCAATAAATAGAGCTATGTGACAGACGGACGGACAGACAGACAGACAGCGGAGTCTCAGTAATAGGGTTCCGTTCACACATCACTTAAGTAATATTCACACCACAAATTTCCAGCTAGCTAGCTCCATCCAGCTCAGCCAAAACGGAATTGACAGTTTGGAACGCAAAGAAAAAAGAAAAATTCGGAATCCACAAGCAAACACAGCGCTTTATATAAACGGTCCAACTTAGGTATTTACCGATTCCTTAAATCTCGCACAGTATTGGTATTGTTTGCGGCGTGTATAAATCTGGCCTCAGCTTTATGATTCGAGGCTGGGACATTTTTCACCGTCTAATGCTCGAGCGGGGAAGTTTACCTTATTTATGTGGCCCCCACGCGGTTTTATGTTTCTTGTTCGACCTGCCTAAATGTTTTGAGAAACGATACTTTAATTTCTTAATTTTTTTATCGCTTATGTTTTTTTAACGACTTTCGAGGGGATACAGTTGTGGTTTCTGTTGTTGTGTAAGGCGCAGTCATTTTAGTTTCTTTTTTAGGGTTCCGTACCCAAAAGGTAAAAACGGGACCATATTACTGAGACTCCGCTGTCCGTCCGTCCGTCTGTCCGTCTGTCACTTGGCTGTATCTCATGAACCGTAATAGCTAGACAATTTAAATTTTCACAGATAATGTATTTCGGTTGCAGCTAAAACAAAAAATACTAAAAAACAGAATAAACTAAATGTTTAAGGGGCTTCCATACAACAAACGTGACTTTTTTGCTCGTTTTTGCTCGATATTGATAACGGCAACAGGTAGACGCTTGAAATATTCAAAGAATATTTATATATATATATATATTTACTTTAAAAATAAATAATTAAATTAAAACAAAACAAATATTTAAAGGGGGCTCCCATACAACAAACGTTTTTTTTTTCAGTTTTTATAGACCGACTTGCACTTGGCCAGTTTTTTCTCATGGTGAATTTACACATTAATGAATTTCTTCGGAAGCGTGTGCAGGTTTCCTCACGACGTTTGTTTCACCATAAAGCTCATGGTAAATTTCAATTGCAAGTTTGCAGATAAACTTCAAAAATACAGATATGTGAACCCGGAATCAAACCCACGACCTTCTACTTGAGAGGCCACCCACAGGTCATACCACTAACAAGACTCTAAAATAGTTTTATTTTACATTTTTCTTTAAAAATTCGATAGGTACAAGAGTTTTAGTATAGGTAATTTAAATTATACCAAACAATCATTAGACCATAGGTAAATTACATAAGAACAAAAATAAATTGAGCATCCAATGTAGACCCAATATGTTAACCACATTATTAAAGAACGTGCTAGCAATTAGCGCTTTCCAAACTTCCCATGAGAAACCGTCTGTAACAATATTTCATAATGTACAACCACGACACGTGAAGTAACATATTTGAAAACCGCTCTTCCCTCAGTTTATTTCAAAATAGACTTACATTTAGAACGTGCCCAGTTAAACGTGAGAACAAAATATAATGAACAACCGTAGAGTTCTGGAGTCAAATATGCTTTTGTTAAATATTACCCTTTCCTAAAATAGTACATGAAACAAATTGGACGAATAATACGGGGAATATACTGAGTCGGTTCATTAAAATGTTCTTGCGTTTGAGTTTTGTAATGTTTTGATGCTTTGTTCATTTCATGGATTTGTTCACATTTAGTTGATATACTTAATGTAAAGGTTGACTTCATTCTGTGATCGTAACAAAGGAATAAGCAACATCCAACATCCCAGCAATATTTTATTCTACCTAGACCACACATAACTTAAGATAAATCGACTCCGTCTGAAATTTAATATTTTGAATTAATTTTGAATAGAAGAAAGCTAACCACTAACCAGTCAGGTATAAGTATACAGGGTGTCCCTAAACTCAGCGATGACCTGCTAGTGAGCGAGAGGCTAAATTTTATAACAGTTCTAGAAAAAATAAAATAAAAACAAATCATGTTACAGTAAATACACATTTTAGATTTGTGAATTTTGCTGAATTGCGGTATTCACCAATGATATGTTATCAGTTTTGAAGGATAATCTCGGCAATAACCCACTTTTTGGCTAGTTAAATTTTGCAACGCTTCGTTACAGAGCCACCCAGCTTAATAAATACCTATATGGCTTTTCAGCCATATAGGCAAAAGTGGATAGCAATTTAGCTCGTGTGAAAAGAAAAAATAAGGAAAAAAAACATTTATTCGTGACAAAAAAAATTACAAAAAGAAAAAAACGGAAACAGATACTTAAATAAGACACCGCACTGTACTGTCTGTGACGTTGATGTTCGTCTTATTGTCAGTTTGTGTGTGGCCAGTTTTTTCCCAGTAACAAACCAACGCAGAATCTGCAGGAAATCTTCCCTTCACACCCTTGGCATTCACAGCCCAAACCGCGCTTAACCCAGTCCAACCCGCAGTTTAATTTTAATATTAAACCTAATACATGAATTATTACACGTCGCAATATCGCACCCTGACGGTGCTGCTAAATTTATGCTACATCACAGCATCGCTGCTTGCATATTCATGGAACTCGACAGAAATACTAAAATCACATGCATTTTATTTATTCATACGTATTTTATGAAATTGACACGCCGTTAAACATGGACGATTGCATTGAAACAAAGAAGTGTACAATATGTTGGTTTTTGCGTGTAAGCGCGAGGTGTTGTAATGTTGAAATTGTATGAATACGTATTGCAAAAGTGCCTTTCTTTTTTAACGGACCAAATGTAGAGCTAGATTTTGTATATCTGAAATACGTTAGTATTTTGTCTACTAGTAGTAGTTTATCGGGATAGTTCAACATTTGAATCCCCTATATAGAACAATGGAAAAACCTTTTATGATTGATAATACATACTATTACTTCTTTTTTCTTCGATGAAAAAAACTGGTGAGCTTTACTAATTTTCCCACGCAACTACTATACTTTATTATGGATATTTAAACGAAACATCAGAATATCGAATTGACGTTTCCCATTATTAAAAAGGTGCTAAGATTTAATGACTTAATAAAGGAATCAAATTAATAACTGACGAAGGTTTTCGTACCCCGAGTGTACTTACTTGGCCGACTATACACAGGAAAGAACTCTTGTTTATAATTTTGTGTATAAATGGTTAATTATCTAAAGTGAGAGGTTAAGGTTACCTCATACTTACCCAACGTGCTAGTGAAATGAAAACTTATAAATGCCACATACAACACTAAATGTTGAACAGTTGCATCACTCTACAACTTTTTTAGTTTTTTATATATAAAATTCAAAGTCCTGACTGATATATCAACCCACAGCCCAAACAGCTGAAGCTAAAGAGTTGGAATTTGGCACACACAACACACACAACTTGAGTATCATAGAGGGATACTAAGAAGGGATTTTTCGAAATTCTCTCGGGGTAGGGAATAAATGTGACTTATATTTGTGCTTCAAAGTGGCCTTATCTCCGTAACTAATTATAACAATAAATAACTAATAATTGGATTTTAGGAAAATGCCACGGAATAAGGAAAAAACGGGATTTATATATTCAATTCATGGGATCCCATATCCGTAACCATTCCTTTACGACCACAGAAGTGCAGTCAAAAACGGGCAAAAGTTAGTCTATTTGGTAATAGCGTAACACGAAAAAATATGAAAAGATATGCTGAGAATCAAGCTCGGGTCTTCGTCAATCTAGGACTGGTGCTGACTGCGAACCATTACACTAAACCAAATCCCCGACTCAAGTCCTGGCGAAGACCTAAGGACGTATTGTCTAACGCGCTGATACTTGCTATCGCTTTCACTATTTCTTTCTGTCAAACGGTATGATACGGTGACAGAAAGAGAAATGATGAAAGCGATGGCAAGTGTCCACGCGTTAGACAATATGCCATCTGATGCCATTTTGTCAAAAGGGGCGGCGCTTGCGATAGCACTCATCATCTTTTTACCCTTATCCTTTACCATGTGATAGAGAAAAATTGTGAAAACGATTGTGATTTCAAGACCACTCTGCTCTTCTTTGGTTGGTATAATGGTTCAGCACTTGACCCGGACAGACGAAGATCCAGGTTCAAACCCTAGCCTTACCATTTCTCTTTTCTCGTTTTTTTTTCATGAATGTGTTCTTATCACTACAAATAAATTTTAGTTAAACATTATTTAAAGGCAAAATTAAATACAAAATCAGGATGTCGAATTTCTGAAGTTAGATAGCGATCTGTGTCGAATTTTTAATTTTAAAATGTACCTCATTTTCTTTTCAGGGTTTTGTACTTCAAAAGGGATTTTTATTAACTCTGAAAACAATACAGTCTTTTTCGTTGGGTGGTCGTGTAAAAAGGAAGTCTTATAAGCTCTTTTTGCTGTCCATGATAGAAGTCTATCGGTCAGGACCATTTTTAAAATCGATGTCAATTGAAATTGCGAACAATGTAAATGAACCATTTAATGATATATCCATCTAGCACTTGTTTATTGATTTATTGGTTTAGGATAGTGTTGTGGTACACACGTATTGATTAAATAACACACGGATTTAGCAGTATTTGATGAGGGAAAATGGAAATTAAAGACATTTTAAATACAAGGTTTGTTTACATTGTTTGCAATTTCAATTGACTGACAGTTTAGAGTTCCGTATCCAAGGGGTCACAAACGAAACCCTATAAATTTCTGTGCACTCAGTCACAGGGCCGCATCTCATATACTGTAATAGATAGACAGCTGAAATTTATACCTAAGGGGTATTTCTGTACAGCCACAACAAATATTTATAACTAGCTTTTGCCCGCGACTCCGTCCGCGTGGAATTAGTAATTTGGGCAGCTTATTTTTCTATCCAATTTGCTTTTTCATCAATTATGGCTCTCCTTAGTTCCTCGATAAAAAAAAAATTACCCGCACCCCCCCCGCAACCCCGCGTTCACATTCACCACCGTACCTACTCCCAAGTCACTACTTCTAAAAACTGTTCTATAAATTCTTAAAATAGACGTATCTTTCTTATTTGTGAACCGATTCAAATGAAACAAACATTAAATGTTAATCCAAGAAAATATTAAGCCGTTTCTGAGATTAGCTCGCACAAACGCACAGACAAACTGACAATAATTCTAAAAAACATTGTTTTGGGTTCTATTGCGCTAGTAAATAGCCCTAGTGACAGTTTTTCTCAAATATCTTCAATGTACAGACACCGACTTGTTACAGATTTATTATATGTATAGATAAACTAATAGAAATAAGCTAAGTGAAACAACCGTGGTTATCACTCTGTACATTCATCTTGATTAATTACTTACCCGTTATCGATAAAGCCGAACTTCTTGAGGCCTAATTCATCATATAATATGAGACGGTATCGCCGTTGGCGACACACAACCCCTTAATTTGTCGAGATATCTAGTTTAAGATCGCCCCTTTTAGTTTTTTTTAGAAGATAAAAAGTATAATCATAAATTAATGAATTATCATTTTATCATCATCATCATCATCATCTGCCGGAATACGCTGTTGAACAAAGTCCTCCCCGTTACAACGTCACAATAACTCTACTCGCCTTTTGCATCGTTGGTCCATAACAGAACTCTTGGTTTTGCTATTGTTTTCCTATACTTCGTATTAATATTCAAAACATGTTTCAAAAAATGTCTACAATGGTAGCGGTTTTCACTTAAACGTCAAGTATCAAGTTAAATTGTCTAATACCTAACTTAGACCGCGAAGTTATGCTCCAAACTAAGTTAACACGCCCTTGATAAAGTGTCTATGATAACGTAATAACACACGAGCTATATATATTCGTAAAGTTAGAAACTATCAGAATAGACAGACTTACTTTAAATTAAAACCGGACAAGTGCGAGTAGGTCTCGTACATGGAGGGTTCCGTACCTCTGTGCAATTTTTCAAAAATTGTTCAGTAAAGAATCGCCGGAAAGTAAGCACAAAAATAGCAAACTTACAGGTAGGTTTCGAATAACATCCAAACAGCATATACGTAGGGTCACTGGCGTGTATGCTCGCGGCCATGGATATGGCTGCTAATCGTTGTCTAGCAACTGTCAGCTGTCGCCTAAAAACTAACAACGCTGATAAAGACACGTTTCTTGTCTTAAAGTAGTTGGTCACTTTTGTACTTTGTCGTAATAACTAACCCAATTGTCAATCAAGTATGACTTTTTGCACCTAACTGTAGAGCGACAAGCGACAAGGTTCAAAAGTGACCTGCTACTTTTGATGCTGACTGTATGACAACCCCCTTTAATTTTTAACTTTATGTATTTGTTATTATATCGGCCACAGTAGCTAATACAAGAGTGGTATCACTAATATCCATCCCAGATAATATACGTCCCAGTCCCTCTGCAGGGCACAAGCCTCCTTTCGGAATAAGAAGCCCACACACAGAGCAGATTGAGAAATTCACACACACCATTGAATTCTTCGCACGTGTATGCAGGCTTTCTCAGGAGACTTTCCTTATTCGTGAAGCTCATGGTAAGTTTCAAATGCAATTTCGGCCGTAAATCCCGAAAAACTCAGAAGTCCAAACCCGGGCTCGAACCTTCGACCCTCTGCTTGAGAGGCCATAGATCAAACTACTAGGCGACCACGACTTCACTACTACTTGTTTCTTGCGCTATGTGACCTAACTATAACCATCTCAACCCCCCCCCCCCTAGCGTGATCATCGCCGTTATATTGACTTTCTGCCAAGTTTCCTGAGACGGATTCTTGTTGGCAATGATGGTATTGATGGTCATTCCGAAACGGGGAGGGGGTGCGGGGGTTTCAAATGGGGATGAAAGAAAATTTCATTGATTTTGCTGTAGGATGCACCGTTTTCAAGATATTTGACAAAAACACCGGGGGGGTGGGAAGGGGGTGGGGATGTCAGGAGTTTCAAAGGGGGGTGAAAATTTCATTGATTTTGCCGTAGGATGCACCGTTTTCAAGATATTTGACAAAAATCTGGCGCGGTCAGTACTTGGATGGGTGACCGTCTGGTTTTTTATTTTTTATTATGAAGTTTCACTTCTTCTGCGCGGAGGGACTCCACGCAGTATCTTTTGTTGTTATAGCGGCAACCGAAATACATCATCTGTGAAAATTTCAACTGTCTAGCTATCACGGTTCATGAGATACAGCCTGGTCACAGACGGACGGACGGACGGACGGACGGACAGACGGACAGACGGACGGACAGCGAAGCCTCAGTAATAGGGTAGGGAACCCTAAAAAGTGGCATGTAAAAGAACCCTTTGCAGCTACTTGAAGAATAAACGTTTTTATTTTGATTTATAGGGCAGTACCTTTTCTCTGCAGCTGACACTGTACTGGTTATGGTTTTTCACTGTGTTCGTCGGAATAGGCCACGTTAGAAAGATCTCTCTCTAGCCAGGTGTCCATTTGTTTGTGTCTTTTCCTTCTAATAATGTATTCTATTCCTGTGTAAAAAAATCTCTCTCTCTCTCTATCTTATACAAACGCAACATGTCATTATCTTCATAAAAACTATATTTTTATTTAAATACAAAAAAAGAGTAGTTGTATGAGATAGCGCGGTCAAAATCGTCTCTTCTTGATTATGTCACACACCCGTGGTATAAAGACCTTTTGTCAAATTAGAGTTTAATCCCGAAGGGACGGAACCCGCCTTCCGTCGGAGGTGTTTACATCAGAGGTTTAACAATTGAGCGAAGTTTGAGCCAAAATGACCTTTGTGTTGAGGAAAATATAAGCTAAGCGCGTCAAAGATATTTCCAACTTTGAAGTCAGTCGTAAAACAGAGGCGGTGCAATTCCATTTCAGTTTAATTGCAGTTCTTCGGAATTAGTTGAATTATTATGTTTTTGATGCCACTGCGCATGCACTGCGCACTGTTGTTAATGTCTGTTAATTAAATTGAATCTATTACAATTTACGTTTCGCTCGTAGAACTGATGGCCAATGGGTCTAAAAGCTTCTCGAGTGGCGTCTACGAACCGGAAGACGAGGTGTAGGTAGTAGCTCCATCTTGTTGGACGCCGATGATACAGCCTCTAACGCGAGGATGCTTGCAATCGCTTTCACCATGTCTTTCTGTCATTATCTTATACCGTTTGTAACTATTTCTTTCTGTCACACGTGGAAGTTTGTTATCCCATTGGATAGCAAGCTTCCGCGCGTTAGAAAATACGGCATCTGGTTAAGATTATAAATGTAAGTAAGTGACGTTTGGACGTGTGTGAAGTGGACCTCTTTCGGCTGAATTTTCGGCAATTTAGTTTTTTTTTCTATGTTAGATAGGCCAGACAAACGAACTAGTGGGTCACTTGATGTTAAATGAACACCACTGTCCATAGACACCCGCAGCGCTTTACACGATGCCAGTGCGTTGTCGGCCCTAAAAGAGAGGGAATAGGGGAAGGGGAGAGGGAGGGGGAGAGGAAAGGGGTGAGGTATTGGGCCCCCGGCACTCTCACTGACCGTACGAAACGCAAGCAGGATTACTGCTGCTTCACGCCGGTGTTCTGTGAGAGGGTGGTACTGCCCCGGACGAGCCGGCCCATTCGTGATGCAGCGGCTAGCTACAACATGGCTCTACCACTACAAAAGATTTGATTTTCTAAGGTTTGATTTCAAATTTCTATCTAGAGCGATCCAAATAAAAAAACTGATCTCAAACATCACTCGTAGCTTGATAACTGGATAGACAAGTGGTTAAAGATTCGGCTATGAAGCTTGGGTTTAAATTATATCCCCGTCGAGGCAAATATTTGTATGAATAACATCATAGTTGGCTCCCAAGTCTCAGAGGTTTAATATGTGCGTAATAAAGTATGTAATAAGTATAAGTTCGTTTATTTGATGCCTAGTACCTATAGTACAAGCTTTGCTTAGTTTGGGACGTGGTAAATTGTTGTATTTTTTTCCACAATATTTATAATAATGACCCTTGGACCGATTTGTACCATTTTGGCGGGATTTTGCGAAAGATAGAGACGGGTGGAATGAAAAAGGGGAGGCCTTTGCCCAGCAGTGGGACGTCCAATTATAATAGGCCTATTTAAAACATATTATAATTAATTGATTGTTTGTGACATGCTGGTCCAACTGTAAAACTCAGTCGTGTAGTGTTCCCTCAAACGACTAAACCTGTAAGTAGTGTTAACATAACTATAGACTGGTTGACTGAACGATAACGCATAGTCCAAAAACTAGCATATTCCTTGAGGTCAGAAGTAGATATATGCACTAAGAAGGCTTTTTCTGAAATTCTTACGCAAATGATTAAGCTAGCATATTATTTTAAAGAAAACCCTTAAGTCATTCTTAATCGAAAAATTATTAATAATAAAAATAATCTTAATTATCATCCACTGATTTTAGAACCTGTATCACTACTTTCTTAAGTTCTACTTACTATTTTAATTGACAGATTTAGTGATTCCGTCTCTGCTTACTTTATTCTAATAAACAGAGACGGCAAGACAGAACGTATCCGTAACATAAAAATATCAGTAACTTAACAGATTCACGGAACAGGCCGTTAGCAACACAAACAACTTCGGACAAGACAAACCCAAAAACAATTGACCATTCCACGTAACGCAATAGACACAAAAACAAAAAAATATCATTTTCCATTGGCGTTTATTGATATTGATGGCACCCATACATCTTTGCTAACCCAGACCATATCAATCATCTGGAGTCTTCACACTTAATACCTTTCGGTGCGAGAAAGAAATACTCGCCCATCTACATAGGAGAAGGCCGGGCGTCTATTATGTAAATCGGATCACGTCGGGACCTATAAGATATGGTTACCAAGGCAGAGATTTTAACTGCTCGATCCTACATTACAGAGGTCTGCGCTCTTGTAAATATTGCTTATGGAAATCGTTCGACGCGAACCGTCTTGTGTCGTATTCTGATTTTGGGGTTGAAGAATAGTTCAGAATAAGGAAGGTACTTTAGAGTAATATATACTTACTTGCAATGTTCTGTGCTTTGATTTTTTAACATTTTGTCCTAGTGATGTGTTGGAATTTTATACAGGGTGACATCGGATCGGAGATGTAATCTAATCAGAAGTGATACAACTTAATTATGCATTAAAGTAGGATCATAATAATAGGCATGCAGGTTATTAAATGCAGTAATTATACTTAATCACAACAATGTTCAAAATTAAATAGTTTAGTGGTCACCCTACTGAGAAGAAAGAAATGCAAAAAATAAACGTATCTCACGTGTCGCAAATGTCCGCTTCACCATCGCTGAAGATCGCTACCCTTATCATTTAAATATCTTTTCAAATGCGATTACCCGACCTCATAGCTAAAACAGTTAAGGAGGAAATTAACAAAAAATAAAGTTTTTCTTTCGTTTAAAGACTATTCATTGTAAATCTAAGTATGAATCAATCAAATAATTTATTTGCTGACATATGTCAGGTGTTACGGATCTTACATAAAGTTTTAGTACCTGGGCGACCGAGCTCTGCTCGGGCAGAAACTCGGTACCAAGCGTTTTCCCAGAGATAAGACCAAGCTAGATCAATTTTTCATCCCCGAAAACCCCCAAATACCAAATTTCATCGAAATCGTTGGAACCGTTTCCGAGATCCTGATTATATACACCGGAGGGGTGGGGGGGGGGGGTTGAGAGGGGGGAGGGGAAGCGGGAGAGGGAGCGCGGGGGTATTAAAGGGGGGATGAAAATTTCATTGTTTTTGCCGTAGGATGCACCGTTTTCAAGATATTTGACAAAAACACCGGAGGGGGAAGAGCGGTGAGTCACGTTAAACTATCGTCCGTAAACCGACTTTACAGACAACCGGCTTTTCCTGTTCTGTGTGCTCCCAATAGGGAACGTGCACATAGACGGTGCTGCCAACTGGTGCCATAAGGGTGCCATCAATTTGAATGTTTTACCTTGATAAGTTTGTTTTACTGTCCGCATAGTGTCTCTTCTGTCGCATTAGTGCTACCGCCTATAGTTACTGCACGTTCCCTATAATACTTTTTCTAACAAAAAAGTAACTTTTTCTCGCAAAAAAATAACTTTTTCTCACAAAAAAGTAACTTTTTCTCACAAAAGAAGAAACTTGACGCTTTCTCATAAAAAATAAACTTAAAAAAAAACTAAAAATCTTGAAAAAAAACGTGGTATCGAACCGAGGTCGGCTGGATCCGCGACCACCCGATTCCTAATGTGCCATTATGATCTGCTCGAAGTCGGCGAAATTTAGCTTTATATTCTAATGCAAACAAAAATAGCCGGAAAACACGAGTAAAAGCGATTTTCTGAAAATGAAACATAGCTAGATCAGTTTTTCATCCCCGAAAACCCCCACATACCAAATTTCATCGAAATCGTTGGAGCCGTTTCCGAGATCCTGATTATATATATATATATATATATATATATATATATATATATATATATATATATACATATATACAAGAATTGCTCGTTTAAAGGTATTAGATGTTACTATGCTAGCTCAGCTATAAGACATACAAATATGTAGACTACACATGCAGCATAACTACGAATATTTATTAATACATTTTTATCCAAAACAGAATTTGAAAAAGTGGTTTGTGATTACGTTTTTCTATGTCACCTTGTATGTATCATATTTGACGACCACGCCTCGACGTCAACATTGCGCAGACGGCGTGCAGACCAATCAATTCCACCCGTGTTTTCAACCTATCAGATGTCTACGTTGACTGCAAGCCGTTTAGCCTTGTCGTAAACTCGACGTGCTTTTGCCATCAATTGATTGTTGTGATAAAAACATAGAGGAATTAATATTGCAAAACAGAAAGGTAATTAAAAATGGTTCTTTATAAAAAAATCCCTAAACCACTGTTGCGTTTGCTGCAATATGATTGGCTAGCCCAAAAAATTGCTGGACAAATGTTGCTGCAAATGATGCTGGGTAAATTTCGGCGACGCCTTAACGCCGGCGCGGGGACGGTGCGCAATTCAACAGTGGTTCAACGGACGCCGCGTCTAGCATACAAATAATTGAACGATTGTCGACGTTGAACTTTGGCTATTAACGAGCTGCCACCACGCCGAAAGAGTGAAGTCATCTAGCCGTTCGTAGCGGCGCTTACATTACCCGAGTTATTAATTTACATTGCTTGAGTTCCTAATTCTACCGGATTAAAAAAAGGGTTACCACACAAATCCATCGAACGACAAATTGTATGTCATCGATCAGCAAACGACCGATTACTATGACAATACACTGGTATAGTACTAACCATCGATCGACGGCTAGCAATCCATTCTACCATCAATCGGGGCGGTGACACCCTGTTATACTTAATAGAAGATATGGATTAACGCTGAAAAATCTACCTCTACCATCACCCGGTGGCATTGATCAACATTGATAGAATGGTGTGATAAGATAACACAGATTGTGACAAGATTAATAATTTACAGGTAAGTTAATGACAACTTCTGTCAAATGCTTTCAACATCCACTCCACAATCATAAAACAGAAAATACAATTTTATTGACAGCGTCAATCAATAAGTACTTAAACAAAATTAAAGAGAATCCGAAAGACTTTTGAACTCATCTTAAGATGCCCCGGCGATATTATCCATCAAAGAAAAGCTTATCTGTTATCAGTGATCTCGTTAGACAGAATCCAGCTTTTATACAATCGCCCGTGAAGGAGGATTATTGCGGCTTTCCTACTATCTTATTTAAAGGTTACCGATTGGGACAATTCCTTTTATTTTGATGCATTGAAATATCATCCGCATTTGAAGGCTTATCTTCCTGTTTGTAGCAAAAAAGTTATTTAAATCAATTGACTTAAATAACAGGTTGATTTAACTTACAATTTTGTAACTGGTTTCACCTGTTTTGTAATGTTATACGTTAAATCATGTACAGTCAACCAATTTTATTTCTAGGGCACTGTAGAAACTTGTTGCATACTACTTGATAATTACAATGTCAGTTCGGGTCAAAGGATAATCAACTTTCCGATCAAAACATGCAATAAACGCAAAGAGTTTGTAAACGTTTTCGTTCTATGACATGAGAAGAAAAAGAAGTTTTAATAGTCGGACAGTGACAATTCAAGTTGTAAGTTATAAGCAAACTCCTTTCCTATTCATTACCGTTGACACACTGTTCGCAAAAATCGAGATGTCATCATGGCATACTTCACGCAATAATCACTTCTTTCTAATCTTTTTTTGTAGAAGATAATCAATCGACGGTTAAAAGGCAAAACGCATCAAGTCACATTTTTTGAACTTTACATGAAACCCGGCTCAAACGACGGAGAAAAATTCGCTGATTTCAAATATGTGTTTTTGACTAAAAGTGTCGCTTCATGCGTTTTACCTTTTAACCGTCAAATTAATTAATTCATTATGACAGGTTCTGTAGTGGCCTAGGAATCAAATTGGTTGACTGTACTTGAAAGGAAATCTATAGTAGTTAATTTTACGTCACCAGCCTATTTATTAGTTCTAAAGGGCCATTACGTCGGAAATAATGCAAATACGCTTATTACCAATCTAAATACCGCGTGTCTGTTTTGTTCTAGTTTTAGGGGGGTTGGTCTTAACTTAATATTTTGTTTAATTTTAACGAACTTGGAGTAAAACATTTAAAATTGACAAAATTTGTCAGATACGCGGATTTATCAAATGCCAGCTAAGCGGATTAACACTTGATTATCCCCGACGATTGGTGATTTTTAGGGTTCCGTATCTCAAAAGGAAAAAACGGAACCCTTATAGGATCACTTTGTTGTCCGTCCGTCCGTCCGTCCGTCTGTCTGTCAAGACCCTTTTTCTCAGGAACGCGTAGAGGTTATCAAGCTGAAATTCATATCAAATACTCAAGTCTACTGTCCCTTGGAGCTGTGAAAAAATCAAACTTCTAAGCCAACGCAATCAAAAGATACAGCCGTTAATGAAGCAAATTTCCGCATATGTTCGAAACTCGCAAGGGAATCAAAACCTAAAGGGTACTTCCCGTGAACTCAGAATCTTGAAATTTGATACGAAGCAAGGTCTTATAGCACAGATAAAGGAAAAATTGCGAAAGGCATAAATTTTTTTGTCTGTCTGTCGATATCAGTAAACAACGCACATTTTTGACACTCGCAAGGGAATCAAAACCTACAGGGTACTTCCCGTGAACTCAGAACCTTGAAATTTGGTACAAAACAAGGTCTTATAGCACAGATAAAGGAAAAATTGCGAAAAGCATAATTTTTTTGTCTGTCTGTCTATATCAGTAACCAATCTACAATGATCCCACACTGCGCACATTTTGCTTAGGAGCAGGGGTCTGCTAAGACTGGATATTCATAGATACATATAAATTTGTACGGAACCCTCGGTGCGCGAGTCCGACTCGCACTTGGCCGGTTTTTTTTACGTCATTCTAGCATTTAGCCGCAGATTCGCTCGCGTTAGCCAAGTTGCTTTTTATTTAAATTGCCAAAATTAATCATTATTCTGTAATAAATAACGTTGCCAAAAAACACCTGTGTTAACTCTAAGCTTAGCAGTTGAGAATTTGGGATTTTAACCCGATTTCATGTAAAATATCGGGATTATTTTAAGCGTGTGTTATTTCCGACGTCCAACTTCTACTAGGGGTAATAAATACTCACACACACGCACGCATACACACAATCATATATATACACAAATAATCTAATTTATAATATTTGTGAGACTGCTCCTACATGATTTGAATAATATTGGCTACCGTTCTGAATTCGTTCTTCGCACGCCATTTGAGCTTGCGCCATAATGTGAATGCCCTAGGCAGGATTTAATATAAAACTTTCGTACCAAAGAAATGAGGCGAAGTTTTTCACCCAATTTCCTCCTAGGTCAGCCTAGTAGGTATACGCTTTGGAAATTCTGAAGATGGCGCAGTCCTATTTCACGAGTATTTGTTTCGCAAAATAACAGCAGTTCGTGGTTTCTCGACAGTTTTGCTGCAAAATAAACAAAGTTGGCTCGGCCAGCGACAATTCTGTTTACGTGGCTTCTTGTCGAAGAAAAGTCGAAAAGTAGAATTAAGTTAGATTCTAGAATAGGAACTGGGTAATCTGAAGCCAGTGTAGCTTTGCGAAAAAATTCAAACTTCTAGTTTGTAATCAGAATCTCTTAGTACTAGGTTTTCCGTTAACTGATACCCTGTTGTTTATTGGTAACCCTTGTAATATTATGAGGAACTACAATTTGCCATGATGCCATCTGCATCTATCGGTTGACCGCAATTCTCGCAATGTCATCGGTGCACCTAGGGGGAGTGGTGTTAACGCTGCGACAATCATCATCATCTCAGCTTATATACGTCCCATTGCAGGGCACAGGCCTTCTCTCAGAATTAGAGGGCTTGGGCCATAGTTCCCACGCGGGCCCATTGCGGATTGCGAACATCACACACAAATTTCTTTTTAGTTGTGTACAGAATCCCTCACGATGTTTTCCTTTATCATAAAGCTCATGATAAATTGCAAATGTAATTTCGCACATTAATTACGAAAAACTCAGAAGTGCGAGCCCAGACTCGAACCCACGGCCCTCGAGACCACCCGTCAAACCACTAGGCCATCACGGCTTCTGCGACGAACAATAGAGACAAATTCAAAACATTTGACCTATTTTGTCACTTCGAATCTCTAAAAGTTCGCTAAAAGCGCAAAAAGCTCAAACAAATGACAGTGCCGTTATACGCATTGCCACTTCGATCTTTCCTTTGAAATATACCGTTCAAACATCGTATGTCACGAGCAACGCATGCATTTTGACTGCAATTGAAAAGAGTTAGGTAAGAGTGAAACGGCGTCTATGCAAGCCATGGCGCAGATATTGGTGAATGGAAGTGAGACTCGATTATCATTTCTCATTTATATAAGTTTAAAAGTTTTGAGAATATAGTGTTATATTTCGAAGGTTCTCTGGAGTTCTGCCAGGCTTCGCTATGTCCGATTGTCTGGTGTCTGGATTATCTGTATGTCCGTCCGCGGCTTAGTATACAAACTGATAATGTTTGGCGGCTGTAGTTTTGCATGAGTATACGTCTTTATTTTTGTTAGAGCCAAGTACCCCCTCTAGCTCTACAAGCTAAACCGATGGCTTGAAATATCTGTAAAAATCATAATAGTAGCAGGCTAACTACTCAGTTGTTGTCTTTGAACTGTGGACTGATTGACTTTAAGTTCAACATTGTCAAGTGCTAACTGTGATATCATGAGTTAGCAGTGTTTTTAGATCTACGGTAGAACTATGGTAGTTCCGGGTCAAACACATTTTTTGCTGACGTCTATCTTGTGGACTTGGCAAAAGTTAAGGGCCTATAGGCAATATTTTTAAGTCAAGTCTACATGCCTGGCCAACTTTCGATCCATTTTAGACGACCGGATAGCCTAGTTGTTAAAGAACCTGACTACGTAGCTTGAGGTCCCGGGTTCGATTCCCGGTCGGGGCAGACGTTTGTGTGAATAATACGAATGTTTGTGCTCGAGTCTTGGGTGTTTAATATGTTATTTAAGTATGTATCTATCTATACTTATATAGATAAGTATGTTTATCCGTTGTCTAGTATCCATAGTACGGTCGACCAAGAAAGTGGTCTACCACTTTTGACAAAAGTTTCTGTGACATCTAAATATCCCTAAGTCACTGTCATCATGTTATTGCAAGGGAAAATCGGCCTCGTTGTATCATGACGTGCAAATGAACTTCGACCGTAGGGGGTGTTAGTAACATAAATACTTTTTCTAATAAATGGCTCAAATGATACTGGCCATCTACAATTTCATAAAAACACTTTTAAAAAAAAAATAAAGCATTCTTCTTCTGTCATAAGAAAAGATTCATGCATTTTATTTTATAATAATTAAATTTAATGTTGTTATAAACATTTAATGGTCCTTCGTGTGTAAATAATATAATAAACCAGTGTATAAATTTAGTGTAGCGTCATAGCTAGTTGTATATTTGTCGAGTGTGCAGCGCCAACGTCATAGTTGTGCAAAAATGTCTGTGGAGAAGTTGAAGCGTAGCAAAGCCTATTATAAGGGCATTATCACGAGAATCGCAAATTACGTCGCAGATACCAAGTATGAAGAACCGACCGATCTCGAGGTACGCATCGACCAAATTAATAAATGTTATTATAAATATTCCGATTTGAAGGCGGAGATAATCGCGCTGGACGAAAGTGCCTTAGACAACGGCGCCAAGGAGCTCGTGGACACTGACGAGACTGAAGAATTGTATCTAGATGTCCTGTCACGCATGAAATTGGCACTGAATGCCATGCGAGAGCCACAAAACATACAGTCTTCGACAAGATATGCGTCCGCTGAAAATGTAAATACTTATGTAAATAAATTACCGGCGCTCGACATATCCTTATTTGATGGCAAAGATATTTGCAAGTACAGAGGATTTATTGATCTATTCAAGGCCGTCATAGGCAATGATTGCAAGTTATTAGATATTCAAAAATTATTTTACCTGCGTAAATATTTAACCGCAGAAGCTCTTAACCTAGTCGACGGGCTACCAATAGTCGGCGAATCTTACTCGAAGTCGCTAGAGTTATTAGACAAAAGATATAATAATACCTGCATCACAATAACCACTCATGTACATAACATCCTCGATATCCCTCCACTATCCCGAGGGACGGCGGCGGGCCTGCGTGCTTTAGTATCTGCGGTTCGTCAGAACGTCGGTGCGTTGGAGAGTTTGTCGCAGCCGGTGCAATCGTGGGACATGGTGCTCGTGCCCGTGCTTTCGCGCAAGCTGGACCAGTATACGTGCCGCGCATACTTCGCCGATCGAGACCAAACTAAGTTGCCTACTTTACAAGACTTTCTAGATTTTTTAGAGCGCAGAGCTTGCAGCTTAGAGGAGAGTCATAAGGTAGAGAATAAGATCCCTGTAAATAAGGTCAGTTCGAAGTATCAATTTTCAAACTTAGTTAATACTGAACCTGTAGTATGTAAATATTGCTCTGTATTAGGTCACAAATTGTACAAATGCCAACGCTTCGTTATGCAAGCTGTTGAAAATAGATTAGAATTTGTAAATAAAAATGATATCTGTAAAATATGTCTTAACAAACACGCCAGCAAATGTAAATTTGTATTCAAATGCTCTCATTGCAATAGCAAGGAGCATAACTCGCTCCTGCACTTGGAGGAGCAGGCGAAAGTAACGGCGACGGTGGGCGCCGCGTGCGGCAGCGTCCTCGGCGCGGCTGTGCTGTTGCCCACGGTGATCGTGAACGTTAAGGCGAGTGATGGAAAAACCCACAAGGTAAGAGCTTTACTTGACAGCGGTAGCCAAACTTCTTTCATAACATCTGATTTGGCTAAAGTGTTGGGTCTTCCATCATTCAAGCGTGAATTTAAGATCGTGACCGTAGGACAGCAAGCGCAGCAAGTTGAACGTGCTATCACTGTAAATATTTATTCAATGCACTCGAATTATTCTGCGGAAGTAAATTGCTCTGTTGTAAAAAATATAACGTTGCCGATTCCTCAAGCAAAAATTGATACTGGTGAGATTAATATTCCCAGTCACATTACGCTTGCTGACAGTACATTCAACATACCTGGACAAATTAATATGTTACTGGCTGCCGATATATTCTTTGATGTCTTGCTGCCCGAAAGAATAAAGGTAGGCTCCGGCAGGTGTGTGCTACAAAATACAACTTTAGGCTACATTGTTTCTGGGGAAATTTGCGGTCAACTAGCCAGCAATGTATCGTGCTCAATGCACTGTAGTCAATCTGTTGATACGATCATTGAAAGGTTTTTAGAAATGGAATCGGTGCCAAATCCGAATTCGAAAGCAACTGCAGAACACGCCATTAGTGAAGAGATGTTCCAAAATTCTGTCACCTTGAATGACGATAGATTTCAGGTACAGTTATGTGTTAAAGCTCCGGTCAATGAATTAGATTTAGGCGACTCATTTTCAAGAGCCCTGCAGCGATTAAATACTCTTCATAAGCGTTTTGCTAAAGACGAATTTGTTAAAAACGAATATAAAAAATTCATTCAAGAATATCTCGATCTGGGTCACGCTGCAATTTATAACTTACGCGAAAATGAGCCTTTAAACTCACTGTTTTTCTTGCCTCATCATCCTGTTATAAGGATTTTTAGTAAGACGACTAAACTCCGTGTCGTGTTTGACGGTAGTGCCAAGTCCAGTAGCGGAAACAGTTTAAATGATTTACTTTATAACGGCCCGGTTGTACAAAAAGAGTTGTTCGATATTTTAATATCATTTCGGACTTTTGAATATGTGTTTCTGACGGATATTCGACAGATGTATAGACAAATATTGGTGTGCCCCGAACACAGGCGATTGCAAAATATTTTATGGAAAAGTGAGCCTAATGATGAGGTAATGATTTTGCAATTACAAACTGTCACCTATGGCCTGAAAAGTTCGAGCTATCTAGCTACTCGGTGTCTTGTAGAGTTAGCTAATAAATTTGGCTGTAAATATCCACTTGCATCGCATGCATTGCTTAATAATTGCTACATTGATGATATTATTTCAGGGAGCATGACGCTAGAGGGCGCCACTGAACTCAAAAGACAGCTCATTGAGTTGCTTTCTTTAGGTGGTTTCAGCCTTCATAAGTGGAGTTCAAATAATTTGCAATTATTGGGCGATATACCCTTAGATAAACAGTATTTTGATGACGTTGATTTCGATAAAGACTCTCTCGTTTTGAAGGCTTTAGGTTTAGTTTATGACGTTAAGGCCGATAAATTCAAACTGTGCTTTCCGGCAACAATGACATCAGAGAGTATAAATACCAAAGCTGGAGTCCTTTCATGTATTGGAAGGTTTTATGATCCGTTGGGTTTAATTGCACCAATATTGATTGTTGCCAAGCTTTTTCTTCAAAAAGTTTGGCAATCCAAGTTAAGTTGGAATGATTTGTTGCCGACTGATTTGTTAAATGAATGGAATGAATTTCATTCATCGCTACAAAATATGGAGCCGATTTATGTAAATAGAAACCTTTGTATAAAAAACGCTATTTCAGTACAACTTATAGGATTCTGTGACTCTAGTCTCACTGCTTATGGCTGTTGTATATATTTACGTTGTACTTATTTAAATGAGAAAGTTGTTGTAAATTTACTTTGTGCCAAGTCTCGCGTCGCTCCATTAAAAAACAAGCTCACGATTCCTAAGCTGGAGCTCAGCAGCGCTCTACTTCTTGCTCAGCTCTATGATAGAGTCAAATCGGCTTTACCTCACGTGGATAAAGTTATGTTATTCACGGATTCTCAGGTAGCGTTAGCTTGGATTAAAAATTTGGATGCTACAAAATTAGGAGTTTTTGTCCATAATAGGCATCAAAAGATCAATAATCTTACAGAGTCAAGCATGTGGCACTATGTGCCTAGCGCATCAAACCCAGCAGACTGTCTGTCGCGTGGGATTAGTCCTCAGATTTTAGCTGAGAGTCACATGTGGTGGCATGGGCCACATTTTATTTTAAAATCCACTATGGAACAAAACTCTGAACATCAAAACATTGACTCTAATGTATTAACAATTTTGCAAGATGATATTGATGATAATAACTATTCTTGCTCAAACAATCAAGTTGAGCATCTACTGCCAATTTTCAAGAACAGTTCTAATTTGTCAAAAATGCAATATGTCACAGGTTATGTTTATAGATTTATTAACAATTGTAGGAAAGACCGTACTGAGCGCGTCAGTCAAAAAAATCTGACACCACAAGAGTTAAGTCAAGCGTTGCTTAGAATTATTTCTTTTTATCAGCAATGTTACTTCTCCAATGAAATTAAATCTTTAAGAAAAGATAAAGTCATTAAATCGAATATGAAATCTCTTAACCCCTTCATAGACGCAAATAACATTTTACGCGTCGGGGGCAGATTGCAAAATGCCAACTTATCCTATGATCAAATGCATCCTGTAATATTGCCAAAGAAATGCCACGTTACTGATTTGATAATTAGGAAAGAGCACTTGACAATGTTACATGCAGGTCGAAAATTAACTTTAGCTAGTTTGTCGCTTAAATATTGGATAATAAGTGCAAACAGGGAAGTTAAACGAGTTCTTAGTAAATGTATCACATGTTTTAAGTTGAAAGCTGAGGCTTCTCGCCAACTGATGGGATCGTTGCCTGTACATAGAGTTAGTAAAGTGAGGCCTTTTCTAAATGTAGGAATCGACTACTGTGGACCTTTTCAAGTCAAACAAGGTCGCATTCGTAGAAGCCTGGTTACAAAAGGTTATGTTGTAGTTTTTGTATGTTTTGCAACGAAATGTATACACTTAGAGTTGGCATCAGACATGTCTACTGATTGCTTCTTAGCTTGCTTTAAACGTTTTGTATCGCGTAGAGGCCTGCCCGCAAATATATATTGCGATAATGGTTCAGTTTTCAAAGGTGCTAATAATCATCTTAAGGAACTTTATGATTTGTGTAAAAGAGATTCCGATAGAATTATTAATTATGCATGTACTCAAGGTATACATTTTCGATTTATTCCAAGTTATTCACCAATATTTGGTGGCCTGTGGGAGGCCGGTGTAAAAAGTGCTAAGAATCACTTTAAAAAAGTTATAGGAAACACCGTGTTAACCTATGAACAATTTAATACTGTGATATCTCAAGTTGAATCAGTACTTAATTCCAGGCCATTGACGCCATTAACAAGAGATACTACAGATTTTGCATATTTGACTCCGGGACATTTTTTAGTTGGTTCGCCACTGACCATGTTTCCTGAAAATAATTATACTCAAGTACCGCAAAATAGGCTATCGTTCTGGCGACAATGCACTAGAATTAAGCAAAGCTTTTGGAAAGTTTGGTCCACACAATATTTGTGTCAATTACAAAGCAGACCAAAGTGGAAAGAGACTAATAGCAATTTAAAAGAAGGTCAGCTTGTAATACTTCGATTAGATAATTGTCCTATATTACATTGGCCCATGGCCAGGATATGTAAGGTGTTTACGGGTCCTGATAACCGTGTGCGGGTTGTAGACGTACGAACTCCTGATGGTAAAATTCATAAACGATCTATAACTAAAGTTTCCCTTTTACCATTTTATGATTGACTCTAAACCTTGTTTAAGTAGGTAAATAAGAATTATTTTGTTTTTAAAGAAATTAACTTAGATTTTATTTTTGCTTTTTTGTTTTGTTTTAATTTATGTTATTTGTAGTGGGGATGTTTATGTTAGTAACATAAATACTTTTTCTAATAAATGGCTCAAATGATACTGGCCATCTACAATTTCATAAAAACACTTTTAAAAAAAAAATAAAGCATTCTTCTTCTGTCATAAGAAAAGATTCATGCATTTTATTTTATAATAATTAAATTTAATGTTGTTATAAACAGGGGGGTAGACCATATTTTTGGCCGACTGTACAAGCTTTGCTTAGTTTGGGACTAGATTAATTGGTGTGAATTGTGTCCCGTGATATTTATTTATTTATTGAAATAAATCTTAAGTTGGCTGACTCGAAATCGCTAATTTACGTCCACAGGAGAGACAACTTTTATTTCTTACGTTGTGCATGACCCTTGTCATTGTGATGTCTCAAGTCAAAAGTATTTGACCAATGTGTGTTGCCACTAATGGCACTGAGACGTGGCCGCTAACGATGAGCCTCATAAGAAAGCTCAAAGTCGCTCAGAGAGCGATGGAGAGGGCAATGCTCGGAGTTTTTCTGCGGGATCGGATTAAAAATTATGACATCCGCGCTAGAACTAATAGTCACGGACATAGCTCGAAGAATCGCCAGACTCAAGTGACAGTGGGCAGGGCTCATTGCTCGTAGAAACTGATGTCTGATGGGGCAAAAAGATTCTGGAGTGGCATTCACGGACCGAAAGACGCAGTTGGTAGGCCTCCAAAAAGATGGATTGACGACCTGGTTAAGGTTGCGGGAACGCGTTGGATGTATATGGCACGGGACCGATCTGTTTGGCGAGCCTTGGGGGAGGCCTATCTTCAGCAGCGGTATTTCGCTGAAATGATAATGATTATGTATTGTATGACCTTTACATGATTACGTGACACCATTTTCGTAATAACCAAATAAACAAGCAGTGCACCACATGTTAAAAGCATTGCATGCAGTAATGCATCCGTGTAACCGCAAGATGCGGTTGCGGAGGGAAATTCAAAATGAGCTGCAAGTGACAGCCGCTGGAGCTTCAGCTAAAATGCGCTACAAAAGACTTCGATCTTTGAAAATATACGGACAATAGAGATGGTAGTCTGGAAAGTGAATAATATCCTACTTGTATTATAAATGCAAAAGTTTGTGAGTATGATCGTAAGTGCGTACATGAATAATGTGCTAATAAATTAGGTAACAATATTTCCAGGGCGTAACTTACTCATCAAAACAAGTCACTTTCAATCAGACAACTTTTCAAAATTTAAAAAAACGCATACTTTTCATACATCCATCCAAAGGGACTACTGCTTTAGTAATGGAAAATCGAGATTTTTTTTCAAATTTTAGAAGGTTAAAATAAAAGTGACTTGTTTTGATGAGTAGATTAAGCCATAGAAATAGTGGTACCTAATTTGTTAGCACTCTGTATAAAATAGTTGGGCGGATGTAATTTAGTATGTGGATAGCTGGTCGTCTGGAATACATATAGGCTACTTTTTATCCCGATATTCCCTCGGAAACTATTAGTGTAGAGGTATGAAATTTTGGATGAGTGTTTGTCATACAACTTAAATGAAAACATAGGAATTTAGTAAAATCCGGGGGTTTTAATTCAAATTTATGATCCTTTATGGTTTACGCAGGTAAGCTTTAAAGTAATTAATAATAGAAAACTCGATTTTAAACACTACATAATAAAAAATCCAAAAAAATAGAATATTAGGAAACTTAACAAAGTTGGCCACGGTTGGCTTTTTCGCTCAAAGCAATCTCTGCTAGGAAAATTTTGGAAGTGAAAAGAAAACATGAATAGATTAATACTCATTATAATTGTGACGTAAATTTCTGGAGGGTTAGAGTAAATACAATATTTTATATGAGTTTACAAGTTTGAAGTGAGCATTTGGGAAACAATAACGGAGATTATTAAAAACTGAAAAAGTGCGAGTCGGATTTTCACTCAAAGGATCTGGTGCAACTGCTCGATTGTCATTATTAAATAAAGGGTGAAGCCACACGAGCGTAATTAAGTGAGTCGTGAGCGGCAGAATTTCGGTCCGCGCCATGCCATACAATATGCGCGCCATCACGTGACACTCACGTGACACAATGTATGGCGCAACCGAAATTCTGCCGCTCACAACTCACAAAATTACGCTCGTGTGGCCTCACCCAAAACAGAGCCAAAAACAAAGATAAAAACATGTTTTTTTGTTTTATATGTCTCCTTTAATTATTTTATTTTTTGTGTGATTAGTTAAAGATTCAAGTTGACATTATTTATTTATTTAAGGTCGCGGGTGAGCAAAATAATTGTTTCAGTTCATTAATATGGAACTCCGCAAAGTAACGTCTGATTCATAAATTATGTATGCCAACACGCTGTTATTTAATTCACCTTATTACATACTAGTTTGGGTCTAATTGATACCACTAAATTATATAATCGGATCGATTTAAAATTTGGTATGAATATTAACGAGTACGTTAGATAACAATTTAAGAAACTAATAGCATAGAAAAACTTGTATTACTATTACAAATGATTTTTCAACAAAACCTTTTTTTTCCATGTTGATACAAAAATTGGCCTGAACTTAAATAGAAGCTAGTGTTATTTCTGCAGTGTATACAATATTTCATGAATCAGGAACCACCTCTATCTTTAACATAAATAAAACTGAATAAATAGGAATACTTATCAAAATACCTGAGCTGCCTTGGCATCTTTATAAAGCGTTTCCAAACATTTTAAAAGAATATTTAAGCATTTTCACCTTGTATTTCCAAAGCCTCAAGGAAAACATAAATTTAAGTTTGTTCATGAGATAAGGGAACTCGCCGTAAGACACAATAAGACCTTTTAAACCGTTTTCCGTTCATTCCAACAAAAAGGATTTTGTTCGTTGCTATCAGGTACTTAGGAAATCTTATTGCACATTATTGATCGGCGAATGAAGTTTCCGAGAAAGGGTTTGTTAAAGTGTCAGTATCAAGTCTCAGTACTCAAAATGTAAATAATTAGAATTACATACGTGGGCCAATCAACTTTTAAACCGACTATAATCTATCCGCGACATTTTTCAAACAATTGCAGATTTTTGTAAGTAAATGTTTTTTCTGTAATTTAATAGATGAATAGCATGAATACATGCCGTCCTACGTAAGTTTAACCTATTAAACCGTGAAATATCTTGTTGGAAGTACGATTTTTTGGTAACGCCAGAGACAATTTTGGTAACGCAGGAGACGCCTAAAACGTCGGTTTAAAAGTTGATTGGCCCACCTAAGGGGCAAATAATTTTGCTTAAAAACTAAAAAAATACATTGCTTTGCGCTGGTGTTCGCAATCATCACAGTGCATGTTTTTGACTATAGTATTTAATTTTAAGAAGGTCCAAGTAAAAAACAGAGTTGCGATCGGAACATTATTCTAAGTTAAAACGGAACCCATGTTACAATTTTTATAATCATCATCGTCACTGTCGTCCCAAGGATTCCCACTGGACATTGGTTAAACACCAAAAATATATGTACTGTAGAACAGTGTATGATATTTAAAATTATAAATTCTAAAATTGAACTGTCGAATAATTTCATAAGGTAGATTACTTATGTTAAATAGATTCTTAGGATTTTACTTGGCTTGTTTTTACCAGCAAATCAAATATACTAAGAGAATAAGCTGAATAGACAAGTATTGATGACTTGTACCTATGTGAAAAGTAACCAAGTCAAATCTTAAGCTTCAATTTAGCATGAGTTATCTACTTTATGTAAATTATTCGACAGTTCATTTAAAGAATTTGTATTTTCAAATATCGTTCACTGAAACTCTGTTTTTTGTTTTCACTGCTACAACAGTTTGTAGCAGTGCAAACAAAGAAATAGGTAGAGTTTTATATTTATTTTATGATGTTACTAGCTGTTTCCCGCGACTCCGTCTGCAAAGAATAGGGGTATAAAAATAGCCTACGAGCTATTCTTAGACCTACCAAATAAAGACAAAAAGTTTCATAAAAATCGGTCTAGGCTTTTCGGAGGAGTTCAATAACAAACACCGTGACACGAGATTTTTATATATTAGAATACTAGCTTTTGCCCGCGGTTTCGCTCGCGTGTACTATAAGTACTCCAAAGAACCAAGATATCAAGCAAGCAAGCATACAGGCAAGCAAGAAAGCATGCAAGCATACAAGCAAGCATGCAAGCAAGCATACATGCACGCAAGCAAGCAAGCGTACAAGAACGCGTGCAAGTAAGCGTGCAAGCAAGCACGACTAAACTTCAGGTAGATACGGTCCTTTACAGTATTTCTTTGTATACAATGTTTTTCACTAATTCGGAAGCGGGCACTAAAAATCTGAATAACCAGAAAGAATACAACTAAAGGTCTATACGTGCATAGAATATTTAAAAAAACTTCCTATAACTCCTAACCGTTAAGGAGTTTAACCTTCCATCAGCAGCTCACCTGGATAACCTTGAAAAAATACAACTATCGGTCTATACGTAGGTACTGTAGGCACTGGCCACTGAGACCGTGTTGCTGTTTCGTGTATTTTAAAATATTTAAATCGTACGGATTCTGGAATTCGAATCCTGAAACAAACAGCGAACAGCAGACGAGCTTGGGAGCCATTCTTGATTAGGCCGTACAGTCAAGGGCAAAAATATGTATACACTTTAGTACCTTGTCTATTTTCGTCATACTTGAACTGCCATATATGAACTGTCACAGTGGTTAAAGTGACAAGGTACTAAAGTGTATACATATTTTTGCCCTTGACTGTACCACGCGAGTGATCCATTTTTAATACAATGTGAAAACGAATAAATATTGTTAAACTTTAAAACCAAGTTTCCTTGGTTTGGGCTGTGCGTTGATATGTCAGTCAGTCAGTCAGTTTCTTCTTTTATATATTAAGATTAATTCCACTAAATAGATTTAAGGATTATCTGCAGAACTTGGCACCCATTATCAATATCATCTCAATCCTTTTGTCGGCGAAGTCCACAATCAAACGTATTTTTAGTATTGAACTTGGCTAACATTATTCATATTTTTATGTTTATGGTGGGATAGTTTATAACCTGAATTAACATACAAAATACTTTTTATCCCGAAAAATTGCATGATTCCCGCGATTTAACGATAAACGAATTCTTCGCAAATAGAGTCTTGGGCGTAGTTAAATAAAAACTCTTCAAATTGCTGATAAAAATGTTTCACATTTTCACTGTCACCATTTTATTTTGAAGTAAAAATAAGGACGTAATTTTGCTTTAACGTCGACGCATCCCGGCTGCAGCTGAGTTTTCGCTAAAATAAACTTCGTGTTTTACCTGCCTCGCCTGGGGACCCTACGTCACGTAAAGGTGTCTCTACGTGCCAAGACACGTTGTAAATGTGCCTACTCAGCGTGTGTAATGTGAGAAATCCTAACGACGTAGTTTTTAGATGAGGGAGAATCGTAAAGGGTTTAGACAAAAATATAAACTGTCCACAAAAACACGTAGAAAAACAAAAAGTTAGTAAAAAAGCAGTAGATTTTGAGAAAATAAAGTATTGTTGGTCATAGTTCATTTATGGATAATGATTAATATTACATGTCAACAATCGCTAAATGAATCAAAAATTTACGATTAATATGAAATATAATATAATAATAATAATAAAACATGGGACGATTGACACCAATTCACCTAGTCCCAAACTAAGTAAAGCTTGTACTATAATATACTTAAACTCTTACATTTCAAACATCCTAGACTAGCACAAATATTTGTATTTTTCATACAAATGTCTGCCTCGACCGGGAATCGAACCCGGAACCTCAAGTTTCATAGTCAGGTTCTCTAACTACTAGGCTATTCCATCGTCATAATTGATTGATTCTGATTTGATGATGACAATAGTTCTTGCGCGGATTTCATCATTTCTAATGCAATCCCGCAGAGAAACTCCGAGCATAGCCCTCTCCATCACCCACTGAGTGTCTTTGAGCTTTCTTATGAGGCCCATCGTTAGCGGCCACGTCTTAGTGCCATAAGTCATCACTGGCATCACACACTGGTCAAAGACTTTTGACTTGAGACATTGCGGTATATTGGACGACCTGGTTAAGATTGCGGGATCGCGTTGGATGCGGATGGCACGGGACCGATCTGTTTGGCGAGCCTTGGGGGAGGCCTATGGTCAGCTGTGGACGTCTTTCGGCTGAAATGATGATGATGATGATAATTATGTTATGCTCTAAAAATTAAATAAATCAAGACATAATTCTGTGTGTGTAGGTATTCTTTTCCAAGTCTGCTAAAAATAAATGAAAAAGACATTACGTTCACGCGAACTTCGACATGATCGCTATAAAACGCTTTTTATAAAAAGTACTGTGGCATTAAAAACCGTTTACTTAGGTTCTAGGCCGTGTAGGCGTAAGTGGTAACGTAAAAGGTTTATTCATCATCGCCCACATGAAATAATGAAATGATACTTACATTACAAAAATATTGGAAGCTATGAAATATTAGTTTTTTTTCTGCGACCTCGTCCGTGCAGAAATAACTAAAATTTTAAATTACTGTGCCAACATTGGATCCCTGATTTCACCCCTTAAGAGGATACGATGCGCACCATTTCTCCATACAAACGTAATCCCCTGTTTCCTCCCTGGATAATAGCTTTAGAGCCAAAATTTTTTTACTGTGTAATCTGTATCTACCACAGCTATGCCCCTAGGTTTCGTTTTTTTCTATATTTCAATTAAAATAAGAAATATTAGCTTTCAAAAACTGAAAAAATTGCCCAATTTTAACGTCATTTTCAGACACTCATCAGAAAAGAATCCCTTATATAAACAAAAAATGGAAAACATATGGGCATAGCTAAATCTATCCTCTAATTATATTTGAATAAAATAATTTTATTGGTCTAGTTTTCGAGAAGAAAACAGGGGATTACGAAATGCTGTTTTGATCAATTTTACGTGCCTATTAATGGTCTGAGCTGCAGTTGTCCCGCTCTCGCTGTACTGACACGGAGGGGTTCGGGCAAGACAGCGACATTTCATTAAAATACCTATTTCTCAAAAGTCTCTCAGCCATCGTACCCTCTTAAGGGGTTGATTTAAAAAAAGATTACAATAAAAATGTATGGTCTGTACAGTAGCTCCAGTGGTTTCGATTTTCCATACAAACATTTCATGTCTTGTTTTATCCCTTTTAGGGGTCGATTTTTGAAATCGTTTAATGCCATCAATTAATTTTTTTTTATAATCTTTTAAAATATCTTATAATAAAACTTGAAATTTGACATTTGCAGCTTTGGTGGATTTTATTTTCCGTGCAATACTTTAATACTTCTTTTCCCCCTTTGATCAAAATAACGATGTTTTTATTTCAATAAAACTTCATCTCTCTGATTTTAGTAAATTGTCTTCAAAGTGTCCAAGTCAAATTTAAGCCACTTCCTGTGACCATCTTGTGGACAATCTTAGAAAAGCGCTGTCAAAAATTATAATTTTTATAACACATACTTGTTTATTTTTCACTTGTAGAGCTTAAGTTACAGAATGGTTATAAATTACTTCTATCATTTCTTTCATGAAGGAAAGACAGCGATAAGTGATGACTGAACCATATGAGAACTAATGACCAAAGTAATTAAATTGAAATAAAGTTCAATATGTTATTGAAACTTGTGACCCAGTTTACCTTGTTAAATATTCAACTAATGGATGTGTTAATAGGTGTCATAAGGCATTGCGTCTACTCATATTATGTTTGGTCGACGAAATCACTGACAATTGACGAACTTGAAGGCAGAAAAGTGTATATTAATCCCTAAAGGGCCGGCAACAGACTAGCAACTATCTTGGAGTTGCTGGTACACATAGGTGGTGGTAATCAGTTACCATCAAATGACCCATGACCTCGTTTAGCTTCATGCATCAAGAAAAACCGATTACCAAAACCCTGTACATCAGTATCGACCTTATATCAGTATCAGTATAGAAGTGTATTGAGAGGCTAAAATTCTTGAGAGCACTGGTTTGTTAGGTGACTAACATTACAACAGTGTGCGCGCTGCAAGGACAAATATAGCTTAAGACGCATCGACACACCAAATAGGGCTTGTAACGTTCTCTAATACTAAGTTTAAGGGTGCTGTCATCTTATTAAAATGTTTCAACTTTTACAATATTTTTTTCAACTTGCAACGTCGTTGTACATTAATGTGTATAACTTTGTGAGTTGTGGTTTCGAAATTTGCACACTTCATATCGACCACTTCCTGGTATCACATTGAGCTGAAATTTGGCATATTTATATAAATCCAGTGACAGTATAATAATTTGGTATTAAATAAATAAAATAAAATAAATAAATATTAGGGGACAATCTTACACAAATCGACCTAGTCCCAAACTAAGCAAAGCTTGTACTATGGGTACTAGACGACGATAAACATACTTATATAGATAAATAAATACTTAAATACATAGAAAACATCCATAACTCAGGAACAAATATTCGTGCTCATCACACAAATAAATGCCCTTACCGGGATTTGAACCCAGTCAGTGTCAGTGACAGTGTACGCCCTTGTCACATCTCTTTGTTTCGAAGCTTATTTTTACAAACTGACCTTCAATTCCCTGAAGATAATCTTTGACACGTTGTCTCGCAAAAGTTAGCTCAAGTTTATTGCATTCGATGAAAGTTATTGTCACGTCGTTTACAAATAATATTATATCAATATTCTTCCGACATAAAGGAAAAAAATAGTTCACGCTAGCGGTCTCCTGTGGCGAAAATTGGAACTTTTCGGTTGCTTTGTTAGTCATAGTTTTCATTCATTAGGATACCTATGTCAAGATAGAATAAACCAGCCAAATGTAGTTCTCGTGTACTAAATGAGGTTACCGGTCAAACATATTGATAGTAAGCAAAATTAAGTTTGCATTTCATAGTTATAGTAACTATGAAAAACAAATATGTAAAGCGTATAATAATAAAATAGACGAGAAAGTTTGTATGTATGGATGTATGCAGGTCTGTTACTCTTTTATGCTAAAACGGTTTCACGGATTCTAGTGAAATTTCGCATACAGATAGTTTATAACCTGGATTAATATTATTATAACTTTGAATTCCGGGAAATTGCATTGTTCGTCGCAGGATAAAAGAATTCTTCGCATGATTCAAATTCTTAGCTAAAAATTTTAAAGTCACATTAACAGCTAGCTAGTTAATAAACCTATTATGTAGATTTAATGTAATTATGTGCCATTTGAAGGCACTACTTTAATACTTTACTTTAATTTTGGTTCTCTTTGCTTTTAATTTTTGTTTTTGATATCCTAATTTATTGAATCAGGCGTTACTTTGCGGAGGAGAGGAGGAGGAGATGAACTGAAACAATTACATACCTCAAGTAAGAAGTAATTGTTTTAATTCTGCTATCCTGTCAAAACGTTCAAAGTACAAAGCACTTATTTCAGTTTCCTCCATATACGTACTGTCAGACTGACGGCATAATGTGGATCACGAGAAATTGGTTAATTATCATCGAATATCCTGTCTAGCTGATTTAACCAATTTCCATTAGTCTTAATAACAGCCAAAATATTGACCCAATTTTACGTAATACCTATGAAAAACTCGTGCAATAAAATGAAAAGAAAAGTTTCAAACAATATTAAATCACAAAATACAAACAAAATTCGCTTCACACTGAAACGTTTCAAATTTTTACCGCGACACATATTTCGCGCCTTAGTTGCTCCCTTAGGAAACGAATGAAAATATTACTCCATAGAGATAAACCATGAGTGAAATACGAACATCGCGGTATTATATAACATTTTGCTTGCAGCCCATGTGCAGGAAAACCGTAGTGTATTAAACCTAGATCAAATTTTTGCCGACGAGTACGTTACGTGACTATGTAATGCAGCTACCATTATGACCATTATGACTGTGTAATGCAGTTCTTATAATCCTCCTTATACTACAAAATCTGAAAGGTTGTGAGTTTGTAAAAAAAATTTTGGTACGGTAAGTTTGAGTTACGAGTACCTTGGCGCTGAAGTATGACTTATAATAATACTAGCTGGCCCGGCAAACGTTGTTTTGCCATATCAATTACGATCCGCCCCGGCTTTGCACGGGTGCAACTATATTCTGCATGTATTATATATCCCCCTTTAATACCCCCGCACCCCCCCCCACCGCACCCCGCATTGTACATCCTAGCGTTCGCCGTTCTCTTGCAACTGGCCTTCGCCGCTCTCTTGCAATAATTTGCCATAAAATATTGCGACTATAAATTGAGATATAAGCTATCCTATCTCTCAAGTTGGAACAAACTGCACACGGTGTGCAAATTTTATTAAAATCGGTTAAGCAGTTTAGGAGTCCATCGCGGACTAACAACGTGACACGTAATTTATATATATTAAGAAATAATAATAAATTCATTTATTGCCACAACCAAACAAAAAAAAAAGAAATAGGTACAATGGACATTAAAAAAAACATACAGACAAAAAAAATTTTCGTGGCAATAGGCTCAGGCTCAGCATTAATGCTGCCGGTTAGGAAGCCGGCGGCACTGATTTTCAGCCTGCGCTCTTATACCATAGGTCCATTTGAATTAATTGGATCTAGGTTTTATTCATAATTATCATCCCACTGCAGGTTACAGGCCTCATTTCCAAATGAGGAGATTCCCACGTAGGCCCAGTGTGGATTAGGAACTTCACACACACCATTGAATTTCTTTGCAGATTGTGCAGGTTTCGTAATGATGTTTTTCTTCACTTATAGCGGATGATGAATTTCAAATGAAATTAAAATGTGCGAGCTCGAGCTTGAACCCGCAAACCGCTGCTTGAGAGGCCATAAGTCAAACCACTAGACAACCACGTCTTTTAATAGGTTTTGTTATTATATTTAAATTAGGGCACCTTTTCATTATACAGTTGGTTTTAGCTGACCGTCCATTTTTTGTTTTTCATTAGATCCTTCTAATTATGTTGTTTTTGTATAGGCCAAAGTCTTATGCTCTACCTATGTTCTACCTCTGCTGTGTAAAGCACCCGGACCTTACGATATCTGTGAAGAATACCGTTACACGGGACATCAATATCGCTGGTTGGTTAATGTATGGGCGGCAATACCGACTTTAAACAGAGAAGGTTACATGACCCTCTTGAAGAAATGAGACAAAAACTGACGATCGCCTTCGTAAATCTCCGTAGAAACAATGTTTGGGATCACATTTACTCTATTGGAGGTGCATCGGCATACGCGAACTCGTGCTGCAGCGTGTATTATACGACACGGTGGAACCTTTGAGCATTGCATGTGTACAAAATTGGAAAATGTCAGGTGTCATATTAAAATGTAAATATTATGTAGATATCTATTAGGGTTATAATCATCATGAAAAATAATATTTTAATGTCTTTAAGTACTTTTTTATTTTTATAGGACTTTCTGATCATCACAAATCGATTGTACCTACATCGATTAGATTACACAATATTTTCAAGAGGATCCACCATATATCATTTGAAAGGTTTTTTCATATTCTACAACTTTTTGTATGAATCGCTGTGTAAAAAAAGGTATGGCAAGATAAAAAACATATGAAAACGCATAAAAAAAATAATGACAAAAATCATGGATAACCTAACCTCCTATAACCTTCATAATCTGTAGAGCGATACCAGGAACACAGTATCAAAAAAACCGATACAATAACTCCAACTCAAACAACTTTATGCAGCGATAAATTTTTTCACGCAAAGATTTGGGACTGCCTGCCATAGTAAAAGTTTTAGAACTTAGAATAAGCTATCTAGTGACTTATTGTCCTTATTGATCATTATAGGCCTATTTTCCCCGTCCTTTTGCACAAGCGTTTTCAATTCATATTCAACACAATAAATACAGAAATAACGCAACCAAACTGAACATGCCAGACATTAGAAAATATTTTTCAAAACATCTTCAAGAAAGGCAGTAATGCCTTTCTGTACCAATTTCCCTCACTGGAAAACACTATACACAAGTTGTTTAATATTAAGCAACAAAGATGGATAGGTGCACTCAAGAACATAACTCCCTTGTGGGCAACAGCACCGCCTTGAAACTGCATCATGGCTGGAGCTTTTTCCTATTTACTTACAAAGAGCATCGGTTTGTCGCCACTTTGTCCGCGGTTTTGTTTTCATTGTCGGAATAAACTTTTGATAAGAATGCTTTCACAGGTTCTGCTTTTGTCTGGAGAAGTTCTTTTAGAGGTTCCTTGTCTAAAGCAAAGTCTAAAAGTCTGTCATCTTGTTAATTAGTATAACGAGTAGATGACAATTTGTGATCTGATAAAAAATTAGGGTCTCTATCGTTTGCAGGAATTTCAGATGCCATAATGGTATCGTTTTCTGTAATTTTTGTTTGCTATAGAGTAATTTATTTCTAAAAGAGTATTTATTTTTAAAATTGTTATTAAAATAACGTAAACTAACCTACTGTTGAACTCTATAAGATGGGATTTAAAAAAAAACTGAAATCAACACGCTTCTATAAATATTATGGCAAACGTTCGCTTGGTATGACAAGTGAAATTATGGGAAACAAAAGAATAAAAAAAAAATGATATCCTTACAATCCACATAATTCGTACCAAATTTTAAGTCATTCCGATCGCTAGAAATAATTTGGAGTTTTTTTTTATATCGCAGTATTTTTTAACCGAATGCAGATTCAGTCCTCCAACCTTGATCAACCTGAGGGACAAAACCTAAAAATTAAAATTAACCACCATTGATACTAAGATCTCACTCTAACGTATTTTTAACCGTATATCTTTTATAAGGTCAAAGCTTCATAGCAGTTGGCATCACAGCACTAGCGTTTGTCGCTGCTACAAAGTATACAAATAAGTTATTCATATAAGATATTTTTGTGACGAAATATAGAACGTAATTACTTTAGATAATTTGTCGTAGTTGTATGTTCTCGGGGGTAGACAAAAATGATGATATGGATAGTTACTTTATTTCAATACACTCTTTTTATTTCTGATTTCCTTTCTTTATAAAAAGGTAAATTAAAAGGTAAAGGTAAATTTAATGGTCTGAATTGACCTAACAAATCTCCGGGATCTAAACAAACAAAGTACCTACATGAACATTTATTACCTATTAAAGCAGTAGAATTCAACACGCACGAAAATTCTGACTCGAGAAGTCAATACACCGAACAATCAAAACTTAAGCACTTTAACTTTGTTCCTTACATGCCAATGGGACGGAACTGCTCTTTTTGTTAAGTCGGTTAAAACAGATTTCTCCATTGATAGTACGTTTGACCTACATTGCTTGAAAACGGAAACCGGAAATTCGATTTGAACTTTTCTCACGGTCTTTGATGAGGCAAAGTGGAACTTTCCCCGTATTGTCTTTCTAACTGGCGACAACGAGAATTAAAATTATTTTTCGTTTTTGGGTTCTGTAATTCTAACAAAAAACTCCGTTGGTCCACAGTATCCCTTTATGTTTTCTTTTACTTTTAGTGCTGGATTTTTTTCTACATATTCGTACATACATTATAATAACAACGTGGACAAAGTGATGAAGTATGCACAACTTTAAATAAAATAATAAAATATCTGAAAATGCAATGGTCTGATAAAAAATGCTTAAAAAACGTTACTTTCTGATTGAGCAAGTGCAAAACGCGAGCAAAGCGTCTCCGTTTCAGTGTTTCGTTTTTTTTTCTTAGCTACAGGCGGCAGGCTGAAAACTAGCGCGATGAAGAGAAATCTCACCGCACATGCTGAGCCTGAGCCTTTTGGCATACAATCCGATTTGTATTTTTTTTATGGGCAATATTTTTTTTTTTTCTTCTATGTATGTAAACAACCGTTACTGATTGATGTATCAACGGACAGCTCTAACCACTGAACGGATTGTGCTGAAATATGGTGCAAGAGCTATTATAGCGTAGGGATCCGCTAAGAAAGGATTTTTCAAAATTCTAATGGAATAGGGAATAAATGGGATTTTTATTTTCGCTTCAAAGTAGTAGTAATTTTATTATTAGATACCTCAAATTTGGCATGCAAGTAGGTGATTATAAAACGAATTTTGTGATTTTCGGAAAATCTCACAGGATAAGAAGAAAATGATATTTATATACACATATATATATAGTTTCAGCAGCAGGTTCGAAAACTTTATGACTTTTTCTCGATTCAGTTTTCGGTATTTTTTCAAAATTGCGGAGCCAAGAGGTTTGAATTCGGAAAGATTATAGGTACATATTTTAGCCTTTCAGGGCCTCTACAGTTTACAGAATCATAATAGATACATAATATTTTTTCACGCTTCTGTCTGATGTTTACAAAATATATGATTGATACGCATTACGTCCACAAAACATACATAAACAGGCTTATTTCGTCATAAAGATTTTCTTGATGTAATTAACTAAGAGCTCGTAGGATCAAAGCGATTTTGCTTGATTATTAAACAACATTTTACGAGATGAAAGACTTGCCAATGAAAGGTTCCAGGTATTTGGTATTTTCATTGTAATGTGAAACCTTCAAAAGCATTTGTTCTGTTTGGATGTTTTTTTGGGACATAAAATTAGCGTCGGTGTATTAGTCAGCAAACTTTAGATTTATTTGAATGTACTAAAAGTTGTCAAGGCATCCCACACGCTGATGTCTCCTTGACCAAAAAATATTGGCTATAGACCCTTAACTTTTGCCATGTCCAGACGCAAACAAAAAAATGTGTATGACCCACATGCTAAATGAAATTTAAACTTCCAATTATTGTAGAAAACTCTCTTGAATGGAGATTTAGATATTTTTGCGAGAATTTTAGAATTGACTGCTCTTTTTTTTTCTTCAGAGTGTGATCTTTTTAGGGTTTCGTAGTCAACTAGGGACCCTTATAGTTTCGCCATGTCTGTCTGTCTGTCTGTCTGTCCGTCCGCGGCTAAGCTCAGAGATCGTTAGTATTAGAAAGCTGTAATTTGGCATGAATATACATATCAGTCACGCCAACAAAGTGGTAAAACGTAAAGGGGGGGTGATTTTTTTTTCTCGACTAACCCTATAGTATGGGGTATCATGGATCTTTTAAAACCATTGTGGGGTTGCTAACATGATTTTTCTATTCAGTGATCTGTTTGCGAAATATCCAACTTGAAAAATGAAAATTTTCATTAAAATCGACCGTCCCCCCCCTCTAAAATCTAAACTGTTGGGAGGAAAAATTTGAAAAAAATCAGAATGGTAGTAAATATAACAAATTTACTAGGAAAATTATAGCGGCTAAGATTGCTTGGAAATTATTTGTAGTTTTAGAGTAAGGTATAAAACATACCTAAACATGGATGATTCCGTACACATACGAAATCCTTAGAAAAATATTACTTGATTTTTTCGTAATGGCTACGGAACCCTACCTTGGGCGTGTCCGACACGCTCTTGGCCGGTTTTTTTTATTGGTTAATATCGAACGATGTAATCTTTGGAAATTCCCATGGGAGTTAAGATAAATTCCGACATATCAATTGAACTTTCAGGGCAAAATTTAGTTTCTAATACATATAATTAATGAGAGACGTATCAACTTACGTAAAACCTGAAAAAATTAGATGGTCGTAAGATCGAGGTAAAATATAGAGGTCGAAAAATATAAAGTCTTAAAAACATAAAAACGTGAGCGATCAGCTACTCTTTCAATTAATTATAATCTTTGTCTTTGTTTATCATCATCATCATCATCATTTCGGCCGAAAGACGTCCACTGCTGAACATAGGTCTCCCCCAAGGCTCGCCAAACAGACCGGCCCTGCGCCATCCGCATCCAATGCGTTCCCGCCACCTTCACCAGGTCGTCACTCCATCTTGTTGGAGGCCTACCTACACCGCGCGGTCTTTGTTTATAGTAAAATTTATTACTTATTTTATATATAATAATAACTGAATTTAAAAGTTGAGGTTAAATTTTATTAAATTTTTAATACTTTTTTTAGGCCTTATTACCCGACTGCTTTATTAGACTTTCCCGATTTACGGTAAATTTCAATATTCGTATTTCTTAACAATCTGCTTCCGCTAATTGGCTAAGGCGTATAACAATGTCATTTAGTAATAACAGAAGGTGAGTTTCCCTCGCGTGACACGAAAGACCTCTGGACCTCACTCATTAATTATAATTAATAAGGATTCTCGTTAAGACCCGACCCAATATCGTAATGGATACAGGTTCAGTAGGTGTTCATGTAAAAACCTTTTGTAAACGTAATAACATCGAAATTTCTGAAATACTGAAATACTTTGACTATCAAATGGCCCCGGAGCTAGCTACGAAGCTTGAAATATTTGTATGAGAGATACGAATGTTTGCTCTTTCGTCGTGGATGTTTAATATATATTTAAGTATGTAACTACCTAGATTTGCTTACTTTGGGACAAGTTCAATTTTATTGTTGTGAATTGTCCCGTGATATTTATTTATTTCACCATCATCATTTCAGCCGCAGGACGTCCACTGCTGGACATAGGCCTTCCTCATTGATGCCCAATCATTACGATTGGAAGCGATTTGCATCCACCCTGAACCTGTGGCCTTCACCAAATCATCCGTCCATCTCGTTGGTGGACGTCCCACTATTTATTTTTTCCATTTATTTATTTATTTTACTTATATCCCTACCGCTAGATTTCAGGCGAGCTAAGTTTTCTATCTAGACTAGGGAGGATTATCTATCGTCTTGTTCGTGAATTTTTTTAGCACTACTGGGGAAAAGCCTCTGCTTTTTTGCTCCACTCTCGCCTATCAAACGCGAGCTCCCACCATCCCATGATCATCATTTTCAGCCGAAAGTCGTCTACTGCTGAACATATTACGCCTCCCGCAAGGCTCGCCAAACAGATCGGCCCTGCGCCATCCGCATCAATGGCATCCCATATTCTATATGATGATCGGTTCCCATCTCCACTTCTTTCTGCCTCTACTGCGATATTTTTCGCTAAGGGATATTTTACCCACGGAGTGGGTACTCCGTGGCTACTAAGGCCCAAAGATCTGGGTTCATTCAACAGACATGTTCTGTCCAGTCCCACTTCAACTTGGCTGTCTTTATGCCCACGTCAGCAATACGACTATTTGAGCGCAACTCAGTGTTTCTAAGGGCCAGCGCTCACTGACGGCATGGCACGGCATGGCACGGCAGGTTACATACGAATTTTACCGCAGCATCCTTCGGCACGTCGCGGCATCGTGGTATGGAAATAAAGTAACATGTATTCTAAACTCATTGAAATAAGATTCAAAATAACTTGATTAGTATAAAATCCTTTGCCAAGACACGCCGTGCCGTGCCGGCAGTGAGCGCCGGCCCTAATCCGTTCCGTTCTTCGGATGCTGAAAATGCATCGTTCCATTGCTTGTTGGTATTTTGAGGTGAACATAATATGTCTCTATTGAGACAAAAGCACATGAGCTGATTTCCTTTGTTATCAATATTTCGGCAAATACAAGGTTGATCTGTTCACAGAAGCATTAATTTGTTCATGTTTATTGTTTCCGCGGTATAGTTATTTACATGCCGTATTAGTGAATAAAAGCTTCGCTTAACTGAAGCGATCAATAAGAAGACACATAATAAAATTATTACCTTGTTTTCTAGTTATTTTTTGTTTTGCGTAATAGGGGTACAGAATGTTCTACATTACAAGGCAAACAGATTATAGGAGGAAAATACTTGTATTCTTCGCATTCTGTAAGGAAAAAGTATGATAAAGAACCGGCCAAGGCTGACACCGGCCGCTTTTAACCAAAGTCCTATTGCTATGATCCACAGTGGGTCCACGGGTATGTTTTATTTTTTTACGCCTATTCTTCGCAGACGGCGTCGCGGACAACAGCAAGTAGACTTTAAAAATTGGAACATTAATTTTATAGGTAACAATAGAGACCCCGCAGGGTACATCGCTCGCATCGTGATGATCGATGGGGCCAAAAGCTTCTGAAATGGCGTCCACGAACCAGAAGACCTAGTATAGGAAGGTCTCCAACAAGATGGACCTACGAATTGGTTAAGAATGCGGAAACGCGTTAGATACTGACGGCGCAAGACCGATCTGTTTGGCAAAGCTTGGGCTTGTCGTTCAGCTGAAATAATGACGATGAGAATAATGGTTCCCACAGGATCGGGTTAAAATCGCAAAAATCAAAACTAAAGATTTAAGAGTAAATTTTAGTCCTTTTGACAAAGTAGAAACACTTTAATAAGTAAGATGCTTATCACACAGCGCCCTTAAACGTCGTCTTTGAGAACATAGAGTTAGTAACAAGTCCTATTTGGTGTGTCGATGCGTCTTAAGCCATATCTGTTCAATATCTAGATTAAACTAAGGGAGTGACTTAGGAAGGAGCCCCAGTAATCCTTGGAGGCGCGTCGCACCGCTACGTACCGGTTTATTAACTGAAGTTAGTGTCATATAACATCTAAGATTAAGTAGTGTTATTATACACTGTGGGTACGGAGAGCGCATTTCTGAGCCCGCCGGAACTAAACAACGTTAAATATGAACCTGGGGTTTAATCGGGGTTTTTTGACGTGGCAATGTCTAATAAATCGATGAACGCCGGCTGCACACACGAAAAAGGATGACTCAGTGTAACGTACATAACGCATTGTCCCGTTACGCGTCCCGTTACGCTCGAGCCGATGAACGGTCGGAGCGAGAGCGCGGCACGAGCAAGCGAAAGGCACAATCGGCAAAAGTATGCAATCATTTAATTTTCATCAATGTTTTATTATGACGTTGTCACGTTAAACCATCGTCCGTAAACCGACTTCACGGACAACCGGTTTTTTTATTTTTTTTTTTCAAACTATATACTTCAAGATAACAAGGCGTTTGAACGAGCTGGCACCGCATGCTAAATTTGTATGACGTTATCCATTATTAAATACTTTATTGGATTAAAGAGTGCAACGTTGCTTAAATTGTGGTGTATTTTAGGCTGCAGAATTTTTCAAAATTATTTTTTACAAAAAAGTAAATATTATCTCCCAAACAGTCGAATCGATCTAACTTTATAACTTTTTTTTGAGTTGTTTGAGTAACATATTTTCCATTAATGCACGATGAGCTCAAGTAACAGAAATACCTGATGTTACGAGTAAGTATCTATTAATAATAATTGTATTTAATAAAAGTATTTAGAATTGATCAAATGGAATAATTCTTACAGGAGATCATGTTATGTGCATTTTAATATAAGGAAATAAAATTCCGTGAAAAAAAGCCCAACTTGAATGAAATGTATTTGCTCGTTACACGAAGAGACTCGTTATATTATAACGAGTAATTATTATATATTTTGAAAAAAAAAAACAGTTCACAGGACGTTAACCTATCATTAGTTGGGTAAGGCCGCGGAGCGTTTCAACCGCTGCACTTATATGTAACGATTGTTGTCCATTGTAAGTAAAAAGATTCATAAAGTACGAAAGAAAATATGGAAAGATGCATTCCATCTAACTAAATTGTAAAACTCAGTGTCATTTTTCACTTTATTTACCAGTAATTTGTTACATAAAAGTACTGGCGGTCGAGACGCTCCGCGGCCTTACTCAGTTACCTAAAATATATCTTGTTATGAAAGTTACACACTGTACAACCACTAACTTCTCATTTTTCCGACCGTCTAGCCAATTTCAGTTTTTCTATATTGGAACATGAATTTTATAATCGGCAATCTGTTTCTACAGGCTTACCTGAAAGGTACATCGCTATCGGTACCCCTTCGCAGAGCCGACTATGAATCTGGCTAAAGTCAGTGTAAAGTTTTACGATTCTGTTCCCGAGCTAAGTGGAGCACGTGACCGGTTCTCGTAAATTACAACCTGTGTCTTGAAAGGCTTTCAGCTTGAGATCCAGCGCTTATCTTGGTAGAGTTCACACGAGGCGTGTTTGAGTAATAAGTCAGTTTCCGCACTAAGAAGCTTTCTTGGTGCCAGGAGAAGTTGGGAGTGAAATTTTTAGGAAACTATTTAATTGGGATGTGTCTGGTTGAAACTTTTAACAGTCACGTTTACCACTTTTTGCATGTTTAAAGATAAAGGTAAATGGTGGCAAAAAAAATATTTTTTTAAAGACTTTAATTTATCATCATCATCATCATCATCATCATTTCAGCCGAAAGACGTCCACTGCTGAACACAGGCCTCCCCCAAGGCTCGCCAAACAGATCAGCCCTGCGCCATCCGCATCCAATGCGTTCCCGCTACCTTCACCAGGTCGTCGCTCCATCTTGTTGGAGGCCTACCTACACTGCGTCTTCCGGTCCGCGGACGCCACTCGAGAACCTTTCGGCCCCATCGGCCGTCAGTTCTACGGGCGATGTGCCCTGCCCACTGCCACTTAAGTCTAGCGATTCTTCGAGCTATGTCCGTGACTTTAGATCTCGCGCGGATTTAATTTATCAGATTTTTTTTAATTATAAGTCACCAGCTGAAGCTTCAATGTCACCGATAGAAAAAAAATTAATCATGAAAACAGACATAAAAACTAATTTAAAAAACATATTTTTATAAGATTAATAAGTTTATTTTGTATTAGTTTAATAAATTAGAAAAATTTAAAAAATACTTTTTTATAATGAATTAAAACAATTACTTTGCTCACCCGCGACCTTTTTTTTTTATTTTTTTTTTTGACAAAAAGGTCGCGGGTGAGCAAAGTAATTCTGCCGTGCAGATTTTAAAACGCAGTAAGTGCAAAAATGCTGTTTCGAGATAAACGCAAAAAACTACTTCAAACTTCATTTTTTTCGTTATTTCGAAGAATTTTGCTAAATTTACACTTTAACTATAGCTTAAATGTTACAAGGATTATTTACAAAAAAAAAGAACATCCTCAGACTTATATTACGCATGAGAGGAGGTTTTTAAGAAAATCTGAGCTGTTACTGCTGACATATTTTTACTAAAAATCTTTTAGAATACCAAATAATACGCAGTATAAAAGCTTGATACTGCAATAGTTGAATCGTGTTTGCAGAGTAAAGTACAGTAAGTTCATCATGTTTACTGCATTTTAGTTAGAACGTAGCAATCGTTTGAAATGCTACGAGTTATTTTACTGCTTATTGTAAGGAAATTGAACGTAAAAATGTATAAAATGACTGAGTAAAATTCACATTCTACAATTATTTTTTTACCGGTATCATTAGTCACCATCATTATGTATAAATAAAACTCATTGTATAACATTTTATTTTTGGCTAATAATGAATGATTACCATTAAAAACTTTAAATTACTTTCAGTCTTAATTGAGAATAAAGTCAAAATAATACACAAAGTTTAATTGTTTCTATAACTTTTTATTTACGTATAATTAAAACAGTAACAAAACTAAATAATCAGCCTTACTGACATCAATGATAGGTACACTGTTTTAAAATAATACTGCTTACTTATATAAAAAAAAAAAACAAAACAATTGTGACCTAAATAAAACTAGGAACTTAGTTCTGAGATCAGACTTAATGAATAACATATTATTCATTCATTTTAAAATCTTAAAAATTCTAAAAGATACAAAAAATCTACATGATCTTGTAAAAATCAAACATCACAATTAGAAAAATTAAGCTTTCGCTTATTAAAACTAAAACTAAGATTTTTTTTTAAATATATGTATTTTATGTACTAACATTGCATATATACTACAGTGTTATTTAAATAACCAATTTTTTATAGTTAAAATAAACGGATCACCCACGTCCCAAAACGAGTCCAACTCTACATGCCTCGGGCCAATCCGCAGCCCCTCTTCCCGGAGTAACACGTCACGGCGGCTGCCAGACGCACACACTCCGGGGACTCCCGGGAAGAAGGGCCACGGACCAGCCCGAAACATGTCAAGCCAAACTCGCTTCAAGACGCGAGCGATCCGTTTATTTTCACTACGAGTGAGTCTCACGATAGTTTCATGTTTCAATCAAATAAAACGCATAATATCCTTGTGACACGTGCACAATACAAATCAAGGCGTTAATAATATGTAAATAACTGAATTTCAAGTATACCTATGTACTTACCTCGAATGCGCGGCAGTCCTCGAATCACAAAACGCCTAGACTATCCTGCTCGTACGGCGTCCGAGCCTCCACTGAGCAACCAATTGCTAAATAATACGCAGTAAGTAAGGCCAAAAACGCAGTACAAACATTAAAAAATATTGATTTACCAACTAAAATGCAGCAAGTCAACGTATACGTATTTAGATTGTAGACTTATTATATTCGTACGATTAGCGAATACCGACTAAAAAGCAGTAAAACTTTTATCCGCCGTGAAAATTGCAGTACAAGGTAAAAAAAAAACTTTCTTTACAAAGTAAAACGCAGTAAATTTGACGCATACTGCGATTTAAATAGAATATATTATTTTTATTTTTCAATGATTACTGACTAACAAAGAGTAAGTTGCCTATTCACTGCATTTTAAATGGCATTACAGATGAGCGTTAATTGTATCTTTACAGTTCCAATAAAGTAAGTTGTTTCTTACTGCATTTTAGTTAGTGCTACGGTGTATTATTTACTGAGCACTTTGACATACTGCTCGTAGAGGCTTCGAAGGAGGCTCCGGACCAAAAAACCGATTTCATATATGTGTGCGTTTCGATGCACTGATTCCGAATCACTAATAAACAGAAATCACTCAAAATGCCACTTACTGCGTTTTAAAATCTGCACGGCAGAATTGTTTTAGTTCATTAATATGGACCTCCGCAAAGTAACGCCTGATTCAATAAATTACTTTTTTATAGACAAAACTTTATTATTGCATTGCAATTGCAAGGAGGTGGAAAAGTCTGGCTAATACTGGCCAGAAGCCCCTGATGACACGTGGTCTTGCGCACGTCACTGTCACTCATTCACCCATATAAATTAAATGCTCGTTGACATATTTTTGCCATAAACATGTATTAAAATTCGTTTACGTTCCCACATTCATTAAGTGTTCGAGTTAAGCGCTGACGTCATTCATCATCCAACGTCCGTGGCCAGTCAGCGAGACCGGCGACGAAGATAGGTAAGTCCACCTTCTTTCGTAACCTTGAAAAACGAGCGCTGGACCGCACAATCAATGTATTCGCACACATACTCAACATTGAAGTAGTCGTGCCGTTAGAGGCAAAACATACTGTAACTATTTTTTGGCATTAGCTCTATCTATGTCTAAAAAACTTGTTCATTATCACCATGCCGTCGAAATACACGTACTGTAGGGTATATGCCTCCTCTCAGAATGAAAGCACTTGGGCCGTAGTTTCCAAGCGGACTCAGGGCGGATTAGGAATTTCACGCAAGCCATTGATTTCTTCGCAGGTATATGCAGAATTCCTCAAAATGCTTCTCGTCAACGTAATTCATCATTCCGTCATTGTAAATTTCAAATGTAATTTTAGACATAAAATCAGAAAACTCAGATGTTATTATGTGAACCCGGGCTTGAACCCGTAGGAATTCAAAATTGGTAAAAAAAGTTATTACAAGCTTTTATTTATAATGTCGTTGGATAAAGCTGATATTATATCTATAACGCAAGTGATTTTGAACTTAGCTTATCATATTTTCATGCACGTCTTTTCTTACGAGTATGAGTCAGCGTTAGACAATCAGTACCAGCGTATATTATTTGGAGAGTAAATATCACAGGGTTTCCTTATTATGATGGAGTGTTTTCCTGGCTTATTCTACACTTTAATCGTGTAAGATGACATAAATAACAAAATTACTTGCAATCAAAATTCAGGTCAAAAAGACTTACGAGAATTTTTTTTATATAAAGTCCTGATAAAGTTCGACGAAATCTGCGAAGGATGTAAAAGGAAGATGCCTAATATTATGTAAAACGAAAACTTTTTGGAACTTTGAACTGGCGTGATACTACCTTTTTTTTTTTTTTTTTTTTTTTTTTTGGTGTGGAAAATGCACCTTATGCATCGTCACCGTTCGGGGAAACGGAGGTATGTGGGGCTCTCCCCTAGGGGCCTACCCACTAAAAACCACACGGATTCCCTCGTTTGCCATTGTGAACGCCACGGGAGCACAAGGAGTCACCGCAACGCCCACTGGCCGCCCCGGGATGGGGCTCCTCTGTCGACACCGTGCAATGCGGGCTCGGCACTCCCCGGCCTCCCCCGCTGGTGAAGGATTGTTTAAAGAGGTTTACTCCTCGTGGCTTCCGCAGATGCCCACGTTCCCGGCAAGCCGGGGTTACGTGCCCTCACGTTAGCTTCCGCGCCCTCATGTCCTGCTCTGAAAGCAGAGCGGAACCGAGGGCACGGTCGCTTCCGCCCACCAGGCTCCCCCTCGCCTTTCCCTGTCCGCCGTGGCAGAGCAGGTACTGAGTTCGGGATCGCCTACGTCAAAGGCGTCCGCCCAAGGGCGAGACGCCGTCCTCTCTGCGGACCCACGAATGGGCCCGCTGGCTCGGATCCCCCGCAACAAGTTACGGGTTCACCTCACCACCCCTACCCCCCCAGTATGTCAGTCAATTGCCACAGGTCGTGGACCCATCCGCTACTCTTCTCCCCCTTAACCACCAGGGTTAACAGGGGAGAACCGTAACGGTCGTGCAGCCTAGGTCGTGTATTCCCGTACCGACCCAGGCACATGTGGAAATTGCTGACAAACCCCCCCCCCCCCCCCCAAAGTCAGACAATCGCCACAGGCTATGAGCCCATCCGCTACTCTTCTCCCCCTTAACCACCAGGGTTAATAGGGGAGAACCGTAACGGTCGTGCAGCCCAGACCATCTAGTTGTAGGCCTGGTGGCCCGGGCACATGTGGAGATTGCTGACCCCCACCCCCCCAGTCGGATATTAGCCAACGGTTAACTAAATCCCTAAGGAATTAATTAACCGTTGTTGCCCAGGGTGCACCGTCCCAAGCGTTACCCTTCCCCACCCCATGAGGCCTACGCCTCGGACAGAAGGGAGTGGTAACGCCCGGGCACTCGAGGAGGTTTCCGACTTCGCACCCCGGCGTGATACTACCTGCGCTGAGGCCATTCGAGATGTTTTTCACTGGTGAATCTTGACATTTGTGTCTATTGCAGTGGGGTTAAATTAATCAGAATGCAGAGGCTATGGCCCAGCCATGATTGTATGCGTAAGGCCATTTATCTCTTCATTGCACGGTCGAGATGCTCGAGGCACATTAGTTAGGTGGCAGCACGAAGTACGGAATACGGAATACGAGATATCGTCACTACTTAGAAAACTCGTATGTCATAATCCATAATCTAGCCAAGTGAACTTTATTATGTATGACTCAAGGTTCAATTTGGTTTGGGTTACTGATTTGAGATACGAGCTTTTTTTTAAAGTAATACGATATTTTAAAATTAATCTAGAATATTTCAGCAAGTCAATGGGTAAGTTTGACTGGTACGTACAGAGATATACAGTTTTTATGAAATTTCAAATATGATTGAGATTTTTTCTATTGCCTAAGATACAGGCTACTTATGTATCCTAGTTTAGGCATTATTATATTTTAGTAGTAACCTGTTAGTCTTCTTGTAGAAGGCGTGTATGGATCTGCGCTAGGCAGAGTTGGACAGGGATAAATACATAGATATAATACTGTGAAGAAAGTGTACCTGGCCTTCACTGCGTCGCTTCTCGCAGGGTCCTGCTTGCATCCACGGCGCTCTTCAGCTTGATCCACTTTTGAGTTGGTGTATGGGTGTGTGTATGTATGTTTATAAATCCGATATAGCCCGAAAACCGTACTTTTAGTATTTATATTGCGCACAAGCACTCGGCGCGTGCCGACCGAATCTCGAGAGCTTTAGAACTGTCACCTTGACAGGTCAGAAGAGTATTTCTGAAGGATACACAGAGGTGTATTTTCCTTAAGTCGAGCCATTAGTATAGTACCTAGATATAATACCTAACATAGATTAAGTAAAGTGCCTACTAATAATTATTACTATGTACTAAAACTATTTAAATAAATTAATTGAATTGAATTGAATTTATTCATCATGTTCAAAGTAAAACAAAAGTCACAACGTAGGGTAAAAAAACCGTCTTTGGCCAGTCAAAATTAATACAAATTATAAGTAAGTAAGAAATTTTATAACTTTTACTTTACTTTTGTAATTTTCTATAAGGTTACAATGTTAAAATAATTTGCTATATTGAATTTTCAAGCTTTTACACTCAATCAAATCGAGTTTAAGATACTGTAATTATTTCTAGTACATATTTAGACAGTAAATGGCCATAAACGGTACAGTGGGCACAAACGATATTCCTGCCTTATTAAATTTTGTCTCTAACAAGCAGTTACGAATGTTATGAAATTCTGCCACAGGTTCGAAAATACCTTTATTGAGAGGAAACTGTCTAGAAATTCAACGAAGTATTAAAAAAATATATATTTTCATTAAAATCTATAGTATTTAAACAAATAGATATTTACACTCGCTATAAATGTTAGAAATCAGCGACCGACGGTACCAATCAGAATCATTTTCAAACATCTGCGTCCATTATTTGAGATGATATTTCGTAATTACTGAAATGGCTTCCTTAGTCAAAATAACATCGACTGTCAAGCGAAGCATCTCAAATTCGGTTCACAACACTATTTTGATTCCGCTTTATTGGATAACGAATTCCCGCAAGCCACGGTCTGACTTGTTTTCCCACAAATTGCCCCTGAATACACAGATCCGTGTTATTCTATCATTATCAAACTAAAGCTTCGTTTGCATGGATTGATTAAGTCAAGAATAACCAGCGAATGAGATTTGTATTAAAACCACATTGGCGATCATCATCATCGTCATCATCATCCCAGCCTATATACGTCCCACTGCAGGGCACAGGCCTCGTTAGTGCGGGTTAGAAACTTCGCATACACCATTGAATTTCTTCGCAGGTGTATGCAGGTTTCCTCACGATGTTTTCACGACCCTCTGCTGGAGAAGCTATTAGGTCAAACCGCTAGGTCACCACGGCTTACACGGCATTGGTCATCACTGGCTTCAAATTAGACTATAGACGACCAGACGGCCTAGTAGGTAGAGAACCTGACTACGAAGCTTGAGGTCCCGGGTTCGATTCCCGCGTCGGGGCAGATATTTGTATGAATAATACGTTTATTTGTTCTCGGGTCTTGGGTGTTTAATATGTATTTAAGTATGTATCTATCTATATAAGTATGTTTATCCGTTGCCTTGTACCCATAACACAAGCTATGCTTAGCTTACTTTGGGACAAGGTCAATTGGTGTGAATTGTCCCGTGATATTTATTTATTTAAATTACGTATCTAATGTGTTCAAAATGTTGCTGTGTTAAATACCTTAAATCGTGACAGCCTAGTGGTTTGGACCTGTGGCATCTTAAACAAAAGGTTTGTGGGTTCGAACCCGGACTTTTTCTGAGTTTAGGAAGCGAAAGGTGTGTGTGAAGTTCCTAATCCGCACTGAGACTGGATCGGAACCGCAGCCCAAGCTCTCTTATTTTGAGACAAGGTGTAAACAGCAACGGTACGTATACGGGCATGATGATGATTGTCCGACTGACTCCGTGTCCGTGTGATTTCATTGTCCGCCTGCGGGTCTGTCAATATCTCTTTTCATCACAAACGCGTAGAGGTATTGTGCCAAAATTAATATGAAATACTAATAACTACTTTACCTGTAAAAAATAAATGTCTGAGTTGATTTACGATCAAAAGATAAAACCTTTTGATATTGTGTTGTGGGAACTAAAAAATTACATAGCATTATGAAATTTGACAAGGAATCTGAGTGGGAAATTCTGCAAGAAAATAAATAGTTTTCATGTAGTCAAAAATATAATAACGTGGTCGGTCAGCTATACCTAACCATATGACAATGTACCATAATTTCAATGAAATAATAAATCCTGGAGGTAATCCCAATAGCCAAAGTAACACGATCTATTCAAACCAATATCTACAAACTTATTTTTTGACCGATTTTTGCTTATATTGCTATCTTAGAAAAAAATACCAATGAGAACTAAAACTACGAAACATATTCAAAGTACTAGAGTACTGCAACACTAATATTTATACGCTCTTGCCATCTAAGTTTCATATCTCCAAACTAATACTCCAAAACGTTCGACCAACCACTTGCAAACTTTAATTACTTGCTTGGCTCACTTACCGTATCAGTTCAAACGAGGCTCCCGTTCAGAATAGAACAAACAGAAGTTTGACTTCAAAGACTACTCCGGAAACTGAAATAATTTAAACTTATTTGTCTCTTTCTCTTGACATTGTTTTCAGTAAAAACACATGAACATATTCTGTACTTAATGGCTTCTGTCTTATCTATACAGCTTGCATAGTTTGCCGAGGTGAGTGTTCATTTAAGTTGTACTTGAGAGTGAGTTAAACTAAATGCCTGAGGCGATGTTTGCTTCTGAGGAAGGTTTGTGTTACGAGTCTTTGAGGTTTGAAAACTTGCTCTCCATTGAAAGTACACTTTCCAAGATGCGAGCGAAACAGTTTTATCATTTATTGATATTTCTTATCTACAACTAGCCACATAATTAATACTTTAGTTATAGTGCTTTAGCAGAGTATAATACGATCGATACTATCGCAGTAATAGAAAGCAATACTATCGATTGTTTTTGGTCTATTGATAGTAAGTTATCAAAAGTGAGCTATCAAATCGCTCACTGCCTTCTTTCTGCTTATTTATTACTCTAAATTCAAGTCTAGGGTGAATGAGCATTTACTAGGCAAGCGTGCTTCATTCTAGGCTTTATCTTCGCTTTCCATTAGGCGTGATTGTGCTCAATCGCAAGCTTATGATGTATTTATAAATCAAATCTAAGTAATACAGGCGGCCGGTAGAATATCGAGTCACTCGATATAAATTTTTTCAGCCAAAGATAGAGTCAAGATGTTTGTTTGGCAAATTCCATGACATCTGCAGTGAAACGGTTTTACTAACTACGGAGGAACCGTACTAATGTGATTCAATTTCCTCAACCGCAATTATCGATCTACTTCAATACAGATCCACAATTGGCAAGATAATTTTATTAAAAGCGATTTTCCATTTTAATTTTAAATAATAATTACTTTCTTTGCGTAAGTAGAGATAGAGTTTAATATCATTTTAATAATTTTACCTCGACTCCCGTTCTAAATAAAACCCAATTGCTTGAGAAAAGCCAAGCCTCAACTTTGAAAGGTACCAAATCTTTAAAAGTTTTCTAATTGAAATTATTTAATCATCCAATTTTAAATTAAAAAGAAAATTGGAAAATCAAACTTTGAATCATTTAATTTTAAGGTAAATTGATTTCAAACTAACTTTTAAACTAATAAGCAAACAGAGGTCTATAGGTATTCAGGCAAAGTTATTTTTCTTGTTAGTGCAAAGGTAATTTAAAGTTGCTTGTGTTACTTTGAAATTAAAGCCGGGGATTCACTTGGCATCAGAACGTTGCCAAACTTCGCTCGACATGTTTGGTGGCATTAATTACATGGGCACATTAAGTCGAGCAAAGATTGGCAACGTTGCGCTACTTCCACTTGCGTTACTGGGTACACGGTTCTTTATCGTTTGCCCGGATTTTATATGGGATAATATATCGTTTGTAATAATTTGTACATGTAATTGTCGTATCATAACTATTAACCATAGTTACTATGGCAATCTTTAGATTAAGGAACGGTGGTGCTTGGTGTTTTCTAGCTTAGAGCAGCAGTAGGTGCTTGGGTTTTTCATAGGTCACTCAATCTGGGAAGAAGGCTATGCCCAGCAACTTTAAGTTTTTTGCCCGGAGATGATAATATTGCTGATGAACTCAAACCGCTCCGACACACCACAACAAGACACGTCAGATACAAATAATCGTGGCTTTTGTTTATTAATATGAATCACCGTAAATCAACAGCTAAGTCACTAACAAGTGTGTTGGTAGACATTTTGATGATGGGTTTTCTGTTTAAGTGTTATCAGGTTTATCGATTGTTTGTATGTCAATTATTTAAATAAATGAAAACCACACACGGGTTTAACTTTTAAGGAAAAAGTTTAGATGAAATGATAGCAGTAAATATAAAAGGTAGGTACATGAATTAACTAGATACCACAATAATATTTAGTACAAAAACTTCGATATTAATAATAGATGAGATGATATTTGATTCTTCAGCGAGTACAGTTTAAAGTTATTTACCTAGTTTGTAAGTATTTAGTTTTGAACAATTTCTAGAAAATTGATAACCTCGTTTGAAGTTTGTGTAAAAATGCTAACAAATTTAAACTTGTTCATAGTTTCCACTAAACTTCAAGGATATCAATGTACAATTTTCAAAACTAAGTTTTAGTGTTTTGAAGACTTAGCTTGTTAAAGCGGCCCACAAAAACGAGGGCCTTAGTTAGGGACACAATTAAAGTGGATTCTGTCGCTTAGAACTTAACAAGCTATTCATGCGTCATACTTAGCAATTCTTACGTAAAACCTCGTAATTAACAGTGACAATAAATAAAAAGGTAACGCGATTTTCCTTGTGAATCTTTTCGCTTTATTTACAGGTAAAGAGAAAATTTGGTGCCTACTGAAATGAGGTTTTGTGTAGAAGCGTTTTATTACTCGGAGCGGGCTATTACTCTCAGCGAGAACTCCTTAAAATTTAATTCGCAAAATGTTTACTGTAAAATAATTTTATTACCGCAGACGACGATGTTCGGTGATTATAAGAACAAATGTTCGTGAGAGGCAACGATTTTTGACGAGATATTTTGCTGCGTTCATTACCATGTTCTACTTGCTGGCTTTCACCCTCTAGCACTCTAAGTTAGTTTGTGACTTGTTACAGTTCCATACTTCAAAAAAGAATCCTTATAGGATGACTTCATTGTATAGACGACCTGAAAATTCCTATGCCACCCTAACATTCAATGACAATGATAATATTTGTTACGGGATTTAAACCGTGAATACTTACTTCACGTTGGAATAAAATTATAAAATTAAAAAAAATTAAGGCAGTATTACAGTAAAAATAAAGGTAAAAAGCCAAAACTCACTGTTCCGCCAAATTATCAGTTTTTCGTATAAATACTAAAAGTAAAAAATACGTACATAATTTAAGGTATCATAAAAAGTCGAAAATCCTTAGCATGCGAGTCTGACTTGTCTGACAATAAACAACCCTTTGAGTGCGAAGAATCAATTTATACCGTCGAAAAAACTTGACTATTAAATTATAATACAAACTCTGTAGCTAATCACCAATCGAAGATAGTCCATTTGGTTTCACTTTTGATTAAATAAATACTTTATACTTTGGCCAGTTACATAAAAGTTACATAATGTTTTTAGGGTACCGTACCCCAACAGGAAGAAAACGGAACCCTGACCAGTGGTGGTGTAGGGGTATAAGCACGCAGCACGGAATGCTGAGGACCTGGGTTCGATTCCCAGCGCTGGTCTCTTTTTCTGGGTTTTTTCTGTGTATCCATGTTTCAGTTTGTATTTAGTATAAAAATATTATGAATATTATAAAGAATAAAAATGACGAACGAATAAAAATTGACGATAAATAAGACAAAATTTTAAGAGCCCGTTTTTCTGAGCTCAAACTTTTTTTAATCTTGCAACCCTCAGCTGACATTTAAACATCATATTTGCGTGTACTACACAAACAGAGCTCTAAAGAGCGCAACGCAAACTCCTAACGCTTCTGCTTGCATTGCTCATTTCCATCCAGAAACAACGCTGTTACTTACGTTATATCCTCGGTAGAACGGGAGCCAGCGAGATTTTCGCTAAGCGACTAGAGTAATAAATAAATAATTCATACATTGGGTTTTAAAAGGGCCATGAAATTTATAGAGAAACTAGCTGTTGCCCGCGACTCCGTCCGCGGAGGATAGAGGTAGGTACAAAAAAATTGCCTACGTCCTATTCTCAGACCTACCGAATATTAACAAAAAAGTTTCATAAGAATCGGTCTAGCCGTTTCGGAGGAGTTCGATAACAAACACCGTGACACGAGATTTTTATATATTAGATTGAAAAAGGCATTTCTGATCAAGTGGCTTTACGATTGTAAAAAATAAACCCAGGCGTGTTTATTTTCCGCAAAACGGAGTTCTTTTATTTTAATTCCAACTTTCCGAGGTGTGTCTGTAGTACCAATGTCTGACCACCTTCAGCTCCTTGGTTTAGACCTCTAAGCTAAACTGAACTTCAGGCGTTTCACAGAATCCTTGGCAAAAACCGCTGCGAAAAAGCTTGGTATCCTCCTATGCTTGGACCTAACCTTGGAATTAGGCGTTCACTACGGATCAGCTCATTTGGGATGGTTCCGCTGAATATCAACTACTTAGCTGCTTTGGATTCGGTGAAACGGCGAGCGAAGTGGCTCATCGGTGTCGTCTGTGATGCGGACATTTGTCGCCAGAGCCATCGTCATCACAGAAGAGTGGCTTCCCTATCGGTATTCAACCTACAGATCATATTTCGGTGAAAGTGCTTCAGAACTGCACAACCTTATCCCACCTGCTCCTTTCTTCCACACAAAGCGTTTTCGCTCTTCCATCATCAACCGGCTAAGGAGTGGAATTCCCTGCCTGCGATTGTGTTCCCGAACACTACAATTTGGCCGTTTTCAAGTCTAGGGTGAATGAGCATTTACTAGGTGGCAGTGTAGTTTGGTGGTAGTGATAGTTGGGTTTGTGTGTGTTCGTACAGTGTGGAGGTGGAGGAACTGCGTGAACACGCATTTCTTACATAAACGTAACTATCGTAAGGTCACGGGTGAGAAAAGTAATTGCTTCAGTTCATTGACATAAGTATTGCAATATTTAGGTAATTTGGATGCCGGGAAATGCTCAAATTTTGTTTACAAATTTTGTGACTACAACATACAGGTCAATTCACAAAAGTTGACACGAATGGATTGAATGAAAGTAATAGCACCGTGAAATTTTTTGTAGGAAAATGACTGACGCATTTGACGAATGTCATTTTCACTTGTGTGAAGTGAAAAAGTAAAGTAAAGTAAATTATAATAAGTACAATACATATTAAAATATACTATATACTTTCATTCGCATATAGATGGTCGTGCCAGCTCTTCTGAATTGACCTGTACATACGAACGGTACAAGTTAAATAAAAGCTTGGAAAATTATAGTCACCTCCTTTACTAATAACGAGGACGTCAAACGATGGTAGCTAAATATAGCGCTGTTCCACAGCTGAGCGTGAAAATATTGCGCCCCATAGAGAGGCTGTGTAATGCTTTATGTATGACATTGCCGTTGGATTATAACGATACGCCAAGTAGCGCTCACGATAACGATTCAGTAGGTATAGGTTGTTTTGCAAAGGCTGGCATGAATGGAACGAATGAGTGAATGAAATTATTAAATGTATGCGATTTTCACAAAATGGGTTCAATAAAAATTTTAAATAAAAAATAAAACCGCCTTCAAAAACGCCCAAAAAAACTATAAAATAAAAATTGAACCGACCACAATGAGTATGAAAATATCTTTCTACTAATCTATTTGTAGACAGTGCCTCAGCTCTAGCCAGCAGGAGCGGACCTAGTAATCTAACTTACCTTACCTACATACCTACTGTATGTGCTGAGGCACCGACTTCAAACAGATTAGTAGAAAGAAATTTTCATGCTCATTGTGGTCGGTTCAATTTTTATTTTATAGTTTTTGGGCGTTTTTGAAGGCGGTTTTTTTTATGCTCGACTTGTCACCGAAAATACTAAAATCGCTATACATTTCTCTTGCATTTTTGAAGAGTTTCTTCAATTTTTCATAGATCCCATCATCAGAACTGGATTCTAGTTACAACGGGACCAACCTTAAAGCAAATGCTTTCAAACAATGAAAAAAAAATCCAAATCGGTTCATAAATGACAGAGTTCTGAGGTAACACACATTAAAAAAAACAAGAACATACAACCGAATTGAGAACCTCCTCCTTTTTTTTGAAATCGGTTAAAAATACAGTGACTCTTTATTACTACATAATAAACAGAAAAATAATACATAATAGGTTCGTTCAACAGGTGACAAAATAGTGCTGACTCTTTTCTCGATGAACGTATGGCATTGCCATACTATGAGAAAACGCAACTTACACACTATGTATGCCCAATAGCAGCAATCTGAGTTATATTTTTATGTATTATAGTTTTTGGGCTTAGATTAAAATGTATTAAGTTTTTTTTTTTGTTTTTTTTTTTACAAAGCTTTGTATTGACTTTGCATATTTTTTATTTAAAAATTTTTCATTAAACATTCTCTACGTGCATGTTGTTGTTTTTAACCATGCTCTTTTCTTGGAACTCTTTATAATATTAGTATACCTCTAGACAGAAGAGGCAAGTCGTTGGTTGAAACAAATTGGCATAAAGAAGATGCTTGTGTTTTAGTGCCATTCTAGAAGCAATATTTGAGTTAGTTTTCTTTATGTTAATGAAAATGTTGAAATTGTGTGGTTAATTCAAATAACGTTTACATTGCGTGGCGGAATAATAGTGTTGATGAATAATTTTAATTTCTGCTGCAACAAAGCAATTTATTATGATTAAAGGGTTTTGTTTATGACTTTCAAAGGACATTCAGACACATTGTGGGTTTTACTTCTAATTACTTAAATAAAAGCCCTCTCGTTCTGGGAGGAGACTTGCGCACTGTAGTGGGACGTATTTAAGCTGGGATGATAATGAAATCAAAATTGTGTTTATAAGAGTCGTAATTTTGTATAAAGTGATATTTCCCAATTATTTTAAAATTTTTCAAACATAGTTAATTTTATTAAGGACTAGCCTTCCGTCCGCAGCTTCGCCCGCGATAAATTAATTTTTCCGTGGATAAAGTTATTTTCCCGCGGTAAAAAGTAGCCTATGTCACTCAGTGATAATGTAGCTTTCTAACGGCAAAATAATTTTTGAAATCGGTCCAGTAGTTTTTAAGTTTATTGGTTACATACAAAAATACAAATCTTTCCTCTTTATAATATTAGTGTAGATTTGTCACACTGAAAGCGTTTTGCGGTCGCGGTCAGGTCAAATTGAACGCAGCCCGCATTATAATAAGATATGGGTTCTTGTTGTCTGAATGAATAAAAAATATTATTATTTATTATTATGTATGAACAACATTGTCGATCTCTATATCACCCGCAATATATAGAGACCGACAATGTTGTTCATACATAATGCGGGCTGCATTCAATTTGACCTGACCGCGACCGCAGAACGCATTCAGTGTAACAAATCCGTTATTATTTAGCAGATTTGAGGTATAAGTAACTTAAAAGTACGTTACATGTGAAAAACTTAACAAATTAAGAGTGAGTTGCATAAAGTTTTGACTACCTAATGGCTTAGTGGTTAGATATAACCTGACTATGAAGCTTGAGGTCCCGGGTTTGTTCTCGAGTCTTGGATGTTTAATATCTATTTAAGTATGTTCATCCGTTGTCTAGTTTCCATAACACAAGCTTTGCTTACTTTGGGACTAGCTCAATTGATGTAAATTGTCCCCAAAAAAAAAATTTTTGTTTTTGTTTCAGAGGTTTATCTAATTGGAAATTTGACGGCTAGTTTGACATTGTTTGTCATTGTAACTGTAACTTAGTGCGACTTGCTCTTAGCTAATTATCACATATCATATCACTTTCCTACCATTATAATGTCATTTCATCTTGCATAGAAGGTAGCACGAAGTAAACTGAGCAGCCAGATAATGAATGTTGTTGTGCCTGAAAGTATTACAAACTGTTTCAAGTCTACATTCTACGTAAGCCCTATCACAGTAACGCGGTGTCACTATGCGGGGTTACTTTCACCACTGATGCTTGCTTACTAAAGTTTTAAGCTGTCGTAAACCGAAGAAACTGATTCACGTACCAGCGTGGAATATTTTCGCCGCAAATGTCAAGTTGACTTTCCATCTATCTGCCTAAGAAATCACTGAGTATACTGTGTTAACTACGCCTACTGGGAAACATTACAAAATTTTCAAAACAAAGTTATTAGTAATGTGTCTTATTGTGTTAAAGAACTATCATCGTTAAGTTTATTCCCTTGACTCAATCTATAATAATAATTAAGTCTATCTCTCGTGTTTTGTTTAACTATGCCTTGCAGAAAAAATATCGCTAAAACGTAAACGATTGTAATAAATAAGTCTATTTTTATGTTCGCTTTTAAATGTAGACGTCTAAATTAAAAACCGAACTTAAAACGAGAAAATAATAATGCTCGTCGAATTTCCATATAGCGTACTCTGACCTTCTGAAAGCAACAAGCTAAATAATAAACCAAAACTTTCAGGAACAATACGGTTTCAAATTCAGACTCAGACTTAATTGTAATACGGTTTAAAATTAAAAGTAATATTAGCAGTTAGGTTGTTTATATTTTAAGCGGTGAGGTGAGACTATAACAGGGTATTATTTGCATCTGTCAAAAATAAAGTACCAATGTCAGGTCCTTCAACTCGTTAAATTAACATTCATTCTTAACAGCGTCTGGGAATGTTTTAGTTGTTATTAAGCATGGGAATGAATGAATGAATGCGATTGGCATCGAATGTCGATTGGATTAAAATTCTTTCGGCATTCGTCGGCATTTGGCGCTATTTCGTCAATGCAGGTTCAGAGTGAAACAGTTTTTTGTGATAATTGCATTGATTAGCTTTTAAAAATGAAAATCCTAAAATGTCTAGTGACTTGCTCTTTTATTAATAGAGCACAAAAAGTGTGAGGTTAGTAAGTAGAGTGTAGCCATTTTTATCACATAATATTTTTGTGAAAGTAAAGAGTAGTACGAGGGTCACCGACATAGCTTAATGGATTAGCTCGTTGAAATGACAATGGGCAGGCCATATAGCATGCAGAACAGATGGCCGTTGGGGCAGAAAAGTTCTCGAATGCCAACCACAAACTGCCAAATGCAGCGTGAGACGTCTACCAACAAGGTTGACGGGAGATCTGGTAAAGGCAGTTGTTTCAAGGTCTATGCAAGCCGCTTCCAACCGTAGTAATATGGTATTAATGAGGGTGGTTTACGTCCAGCAGTGGACCGTCCTACGGCTGTAACGATGATGATGAACGAGTAGTAATAAAAAGGATAATTCAAATTAAGATCTCTTTTAATCCATTTTGTGATACTAGCCTTTGCTCGCGTGTCTATCCCATTGAATCTAAATCTGTCATGCTTGTTTCGCATAATAATACACACAAAAAGAGAAACTATTAGTAGGATTTGAAGTCAGTTTAAAGAATTTATTAGATTCGCAGATTTCAAAATTTATTCAAATATTTTTCGAGCGCGATAGATTCCATATAAAACGTGCTATAATTTATCCCGGCACCTATTCGGGGACGTTATCAACAAAATGGTCTCCAAAATTGTTGGAGTGCTCATAAATTTTATTCGATAATAATATATTACAATGGCCGGTTTATTCCAACGCTGTCAAGAAGAACGCTTACTATTTTCCCGGTAGATATTTTGTTGAATTATTCAACAATTTGTTGTTGATATTCTTTCACACCCGTCTGGTTATTTGAAGCAGAGGTTTCGTTTGGAAAATCGATGGGCCCATTTTGTAGCGATTATAATACACCATTGGGAATACTAAGTATGCTTTTTAATAAAGAAACTGATTATTAGTTTGTATTTGAAGCAATATCTTTTTAAGTCACCAAATTACTTCACAATGCAACTGCTAAAATAACTTTAATTTCAATACTAGTTGAAAAAAAAACCGCCTGTATAATTCCCGTTCCCATGGGAATTCTGGGAAATAAATACCATTATGTCCCTCGCGAAACTTAGATGAATCTAATGACACCTCATACTTCAAAATCCATTGAGCCAAAGAATGATACATACATTTTTTAGGCAATTGGTTATAATTTATATGAAACCTTTGATTTTCAGAATATTACGAATAATTTTGTTATTCTGTTAGGTAGGTCCCTGCATTTTCAAACCATGTTATTACAATTCAGATATTAAGGCATTTGCAATTCAAGAAAGCAGAAAGAGCTTAAGGTTGACGAGTCCGTTCAACTTTGCAGTTACTGGTCAACCAACCAACAATTACATTCACAAAACTTATCTCAACTATAAATCTGATTTGTTCGCACCTTAATTGAAAATTATAAATTAAAAAATGAAAAAGAAAATTGAGTTTTATACATTTGTTCTATCCATGAACAGATGATACTCTGTGTTGCTTTATTATTATTTACGAGCTCTACGTTTACATCATCCGTATTTAAGGGTCATGCAGATTTTTTATTTGCATCTCTCCAGTAGACATGACAAAAGTTAAGGGTCTATCATCATCATCATTTCAGCCATGGACGTCCACTGCTGGACATAGGCCTCCCTCATTGACGCTCAATCATTACGGTTGGAAGCGACTTGCATCCACCCTGAATCTGCGCCTTCACCAAATCGTCCGTTCATCTCGTTGGTAGAAATCCCACGCTGAGCCTGCCACTCCGTCTATAGCCAATATTTTTTTAATTAACTTTACATCGGCGTGTATGGCGCCTGGCCAACTTTTGCCCCATTTAAATAAATTTAAGTTTGATGACTCGGAGTCACTAATTTTACGTCCACAGGAGAGACAACTTTTGATTCTTACGCTGTGTATGACCCTCAAGTGGTATCGGTTTTTTTTAATAATTTCAGTTTTATGGTAGTCGTCACAACAATTTCAATGATGCTACTTCATGATGCTCACAGCATATTCCTCTTGCACTAGGTAGCAAGCGTGCAGAAAGTCACGCTTGGTTTACCTGTCTTTTCCGTGCATTTGATATAAGCACCTGGTTACAAATGTGTTAAAGCTACTGCGATAATTATTATAATAGCTAGTTGGAAAGGTTGAGAAAGTAGCATATTGTACAAGTCCCAGCGTTGTATTGAGCTGACGATCTAGTGAAAATTGCGGGAAGTTGTTGACTGCAGGTAAATAATTCGAAAAACGATCCTAGTAGTCCTTCTTCTGCTTCGGGTGAACAAAGTAATTGGTTTAGTTCATTAATATGGACCTCCAACCTTATTAAATGGACCTTACTTAAAATTATTTCGATTTAGTTACATAAATACTTCTATTTTTATTCACCAAAAAGTTTTTCAAATTAACTAAAAACTCTAAGATAAACGAAAAACTATCCAGAAAATGCCAAAGGTACTACCTTGAAGGCGGTCTTCATATTACCCATTCCTCGCGTCTAATAGGTTTTTCGGTGGCATAAGTGACATTGTGTCGCGATACGTTGAGTGTACGTGAGTGCCGGGGGCGGGGTGTGATTGTACGGTGATCGTATGTGGCACACGTTCCCAGTAATCCGGATCGATGACAAGGTCAATGTGTAATACCTCGCTGTACAAGCATGTATTGAAATTTGAATCAAGATTGGAGAGAAAATTTGTGTCACAAAAATGTACACATAAAGGAAGACTTTGGGAGTATATGATAACTACAGCAAAAGTATGACCAGTCAGTGTTTAATTCATTTTACAGCACTTGAATTGAAACCACTAAATGGAAGACTAGCTATTGCCAAGACTCTGTCCGCGAAGAATTCGTTTATCGCTATCCCACGGGAACTGCGCAATTTTCCGGGTTAAAAACTATCCTATGTTATTCTCAAGATCTCAAACTATCTCCATATACTAAATTTATGTAAATCCAATCAGCCATTATTGCGTGATAGAGTAACAAACATCCAAATATCCAAACATCTTAACAAACTTTCACACTTATGATACTAATATCATAGGATTGTTTATTACTAAGTGTCACGCTTTTCGAGTTTATACGACATGAAATAAAAGTACTCAACCTTTTTAGGCTAACCGTACATTAAACTTCGCTTTGACTAAAGTTAATACCTTGTTCCTCTTTATTTTTTGGGATGAGTTTGAAATTGCTTTTATACTAAAGTAAAATTTTGTACTAAATAACCACAAAATCTCATAAACTGCTGTTTAATTTAATCTTTAAATTTAAGACAAGTGTTTGTTACTATTTTTCAAAATAGAAGCTTTTTTTGCTGGTTATAGTTTCAGTTAAGGCATCGTCATCCAATTTTCTTATCCGCATCAAATTTCAGGTCAGTCTCAGTACTAATAAGTGACCGAAATTTGACCAGGGGGGTTTCACTCCGCAGTTTAGGTATGTTCGGCCGATGCGCCTCCCGGGCAGGCGTATGGCGGTAGGTTGTCACTCAGCATTCACTTCGCACGCTAGCCGAGTCGCGCGTTATTATTTTTATGTGATTTTTGCAACAAACAATGATTTCTAAACGATCATACGCTCATAAAAAAGGAAACGACTCCAGTCTTTCTACATTATTTTTAATATTTTAAATAAAATAAATTCAGTGTCACTCTGCCCAAAATTTGGGCGGCACATCACGGATTGGAATCTGGGTACCACTCCAACATCCGCACATCTTCCTCTGCTCTCTTTCTTCGGCTGGCTCCTGGAACCAAAGACCTTTCCTTGCTCCTACGGCAAGGCCTACTCCCGCTTGCTGACCCTGGGGCCACTACCTGTCTCCAGCCTTCGTCCAGCACCGGCAGTCTACGCTTCGGACCCTAATCCAGGGAAGCCTTGCCAAGAAACGCTTTCCCACTCAACTCTCGAATCCGCGACACTCGAGATCTATTTTTCTGTCAGTAAAGCCCTAGGGGCAAATATACGTCTTAAACCTTCAATTTGTTTTACTCAAACTAAACCCCTAGGGTCTCACCTGCTCTACCCTGACAGTGGCAATACAGTAATCCGTATAAATGTTACTGATGCGTTTAAAGGTAGTTTACTGAATTAATACACACTGTTATCTTTCTTGATTTATATACCTAGCTAAATATCGGCGAGTGGCAACCTTGTGCTCTCGGTTTCGGATCAGCGGTGCCCACGGAATAAGAAAGCTCGTATCACACGATAAGTTTTAATTTCGCGTGCAAGCAGTTAACGGTCGCAAGAGTAGGCAAATTTTTATACCTAAAGTTGACTTTTGTTCGAGTCTGATCCTTCCGTACGTTAATACTGTTTAATGTTTATTGTTACTTATTCTGTGATTTGACTCACCAAATTTGAAACTGGTAATTCCCATACATACGAACATTACAAATTAACTAAAAGCTTGTAAAAACTAAAAAAAATGTCTCTTAATTTATGACTTGCATTCTTTTATCTACATGCCACTTTGTTTTAGAGTCACAAGAGCACTTAGATAAGCTTAAAACAAATTTACTGCATAGTTAAAACAACAAATAAATTGTTACGTTATTTGGCTGACTCCCAAAATAGTCATGGAGAACTTTTCTATTGCACAAGCTGTTACTGTACCTAACTCATTGCCGCATCAATATTGCAGACTGCAACTGTAGAAGATTTTGGGCATGCTACGGATTTCCTCATTTCTGATTCCATTACTTAACGAAATTGGGGCAATAGGCTCTCTCCATGACAAAGTAACTCAGTTATTCAAAATTTCTGTGTTAAAGGTTGTTCCCATTTCTGACCTACAAGCTCTTATCAATACACGTAGGACCCTTTAGTAACTTGTATCAAATGATTTGAATCGCAAGGAGAAAAAACGTTAAAGAATCATTTCAAAAGCTCATGTTCAACCAGTTGAAGATTAAACAAAATTGTACGCTATGAATGAAATTTGCAATTCTCTTTATTGTGCTTTTTACGTGCACTCCATAAAAAGGAGTACGTGTACTTGACAGTCATATCGCTTGCTAGTAATTTGCTTGGTCGCTCCGTCTTTGACATAGTGCTTCATACGTTTATATAACTTCTCATGTGTGGATTATTATCTTTTACAGTATAGCAGCTTCGAGTTGCGAAATATTGCTCACAATTGCAAATATTGTTGTTAACAGAAGTAAGCTACATAGATCTTATTTCGATGTTATATTGTTCTAGCTCATGTTAGCTAATAAAAAAGATGGAAGGATTATAACAATTACTTTACTTTTCCCTACTTACGGTTCCCATGCGGTATTTGATTAATGGTCAGAAGTATTTCCTCAAACTTTGCTCGGGGCATGACGCCATATATTAGGCAGGCCGTATAAAAATCACCATAAAAAGTTGTCGAATTTTCCGACAAAAGCATGACAGTTATTGAGTGTTATGGGGTGTCGACAAAAACATCTTCTTTCAAGTTAACAAATGGGGCTTAGCATGTTTCATTATTATGTAATGACGGGAAATATTAAGTACCTCATGTTACAACAAGTATTTTAATGTAGAAACTATTTACTGTTAAAAATTGACAACAACCGTCTATTTCACAAATGTGTAAGTGTGGCACTAGCTTAAGCTTGCGGCTTTGCTTTCGTGTAATTTCAAAATGTCCCTACTTGGTACACTTCTATGGTACTCAAAGTGTACCTATGTCTGGCAAATTTCAAGTCTCTATTCCAAGTGTTTTAAATTGTGCGTGTTGTTTATGTTATCAATTAATCAATTAGTTAGTCAAGTTACTATTTCATATTATGTACCTATAGATAGAAAATAGGTATACTTAATTTTATTTATAATTATTTTCAGAACTTGTAAATAAGTTTGAAACATACATTAGAGCTGCATTAGAGCCACCGATTTTAGTACAGATATTTTCAACTTTTTTTATTCTAATAAAAAACACGTCATCTCAAACGGCGAATTCATTTCAAATATAGATTACTCCAGAGCCACCGACTTTGCTACAAAAATTTCATCACTTATTCTAAAAAAACACATCCCAAATAGTTAAGTTGGTAAACGGAATTTTCGTTTCACATAGAAAACAACGATCCAATTTATTTTATACATGCTTTGTTCTGCGCACGGAGCTCGGCTTTCCCGTTTTTGACAGCTTGACGAATTGAATTTTTAAAAATCCTCTCGAAAAGTTGCGAAGACTCTCGGGTACATGAGTGCATTTGCTTACCGGCACTTACGATACTGTGCCGGTTGTTTTTGATTAAAGAAGCTCCTTGAAAATATCACATGGAAAGTTCTGCGTGCTTTCCGTCCATCTTCGTTTTAATTCAAGCTTTTATTTAAATTGTATGTAAGACGTTAAAAAATTTGTAAACCATTTTCAACCACTTCCTGGTATCCTGTGCATTTGGTTGGAATTTAAGATCACTAATGGTGATGGCGCTCATTGGGGGAGGCCTATGTCCAGCAGTGGACTGTTATAGGCTGATGATGATGATGATGAATGGTGAAAAATATAAAACATGCAGAACAACCACTAGTTATTGAATACCTCATAGTAAGAAAGTATAAAAAGTAAAAAAAATAATAATAATAAGAAAAAAAACATGACCGGGCTACTCTTTAATTGTAATTTTACAAAATACATTTATAAAATGATTCGGAAGAAAAATCACAGTGCCTGAAAAAAAGGATACTTAATATAAAAATTGTCTGCAACACTGATATTTTCTGCATATACTAAGACTTCTACAAAATTAGAAGCATACAGTCTCATTTATACATTGCGTTCTGGTAAACCAAAATGTTTTTTCAAACAACAAGCTCTCGTATCACCACGGTTGCAGTACGTAAAAGTGTTTGTTTTACTTAATGAAGTGGCAAACAGGGTGATGTTTTCTTTCACGTATAATGTAGGCTGCAGCGAAGTGTGATACCAGGCTGTCGACGAAGCTTTGTTCTCATAATTCATGGTGAGCTTTACGTCTACTAGACGTGAATAATACTGGAAATTTGTATTTTAGTGTATGTTTAGTTTAGAAAATGTACTATTGTTATAAAATCGAAAATTTTAATTAAATAAACAATAAAATCGTGTGTAATAAACTTGCTACTACTAATGATAAGTTTAAGGGTTTAACTTCCATGGCCATGTTACCGGCCATAATAAAATACTGTGTGAAAATATACTTACTTACTAACTCCTCTGGCGCAACGACTCAAAGTGTGTCTTGGCCTCCAACACGAGTGCACGCCAAAGATCCCTGTCCTGCGCGGTCTCTCGCCAGTCACCAACAGCCGTGCAGTGAAGAGGGCCTACCAGGGCAAGCCAACAGGGCGGCGCCCTGTTGGTCGCCCTAGATACCGTTGAGCAGATGTGGTAGAGGCAGATCTGCGCGAGCTTGGGGTTGGTGTGAAAATATAAAGTAGATATTTTATAGACAGATATATATTATTAAGATTTCAAAGATCCATTCATGTGACAAACAGACAGACAGAATCCCAATGCAAATATTTCCCATAATGTTAAAGGTACAAGTCGCCACACACAGTAAGATTCAACTTACCAACTCTGACACTGTTACAATCACGTACGCGGTGAATATTCAATGTAGCCTAAGTTAGACAAATGAAATTACTACATCCAATGGCGGGCAATTCATCGGTTTGCGCACATATCTGCGCCAGAAATTGTAGTTGAGCCTCAACAACCGTTATGTGAATTAGTCTACAACAAACTTTATCTATTGTTGTTTACCGCTGGGCCCAAGGTCCTTAACATAGCGAACAATATACGCCTCCGAATGAAGGGAAACTAATTTATTGTCAAAGCTCTGTTTATAAGTACTAACCTCATTCTTTTCACTGGCTGTTTCGAAGTGACCTTCACCTTTGTAATGGCGTTGTTTTAGATTGATCACTTCTTAATTCATAGTTATTCTAAGAAATACGAAACAATAGTAATTTATTGAACACCACCATACCTAGTAAGCGACAGAAAACCAGACAGCAACTTTTTACTCTATACAATACAATACTAGTCAAATACGAGTCATTTCAAATTGTGTACTAAAACTATATTGTTAAATGACGGTCCATTTTACTGCATTTAAATCATCGAATGTATAATGCTACCTCTAAAATTCTAACTTTAGCGTTCAGCTACTAGATAAACATTTAAGTTTAAAACAAGACGACTGTAAATTAATTATTAATAGGTGTGCGCTGTTAGAACGAAGAACAACTTTTACATTAAACCTGAATAACGAGGTAGACTATAAAACAATGATGCATTATTAAAATTATCTAAAAGCTTTCCTAGTTTTATATTAATGGCACTCCACACACGCAAAAGTACACTGGCTGTGTAATGAATGTGAACTAAAACCAAGTCGAGAGTAAGGAAAACGGCTGTATCACCTATTATTATATATTAATTTATTTATTATTTATTTATTCATTTACAAAACATTTTAGAAAAACCGAGTTTTTCTCTTGTTGTATACGTGATGGGTAAGAAGTTACAAGTGAGTAAAAAGGTTAAAATTAACAGCTGAAGCTGTAAAGTTACTTTAACGATTTCTTACTTTAAAAGCAATCATAAAGTTCAATTGTTTCAGATGTGCTAAAAATAAATACTCAACTGCCCAAGTCTCTGAAACTATCAAACTATGTAATAGTTCTTTTATCGTTGAAGCTGTAATCTCAAGTTGGACCAGTAACAATTACAAAGTTACAGCACAATACGAACTGTTTAATTGCGGTATTTATGTCATTTGGAAATGTCGTAACTAACTTTATATTCGGTGAAAGGCTATTGGTTCCCTTAAATTCTGTTCAGTGCTTGGAACAAATTAAGTCTCCGGAAATTAACTAAATTCCGAATATAGCGTGCTTGACTCGCTCAATGAAACAAAGATTGTAAAGGGCTGTGAAACAAACGAATATACAAAACAGTTTGGAGCTGTTGATTTTGATGATAATGTTGTCGTAATTGGTAAATTGTCAGGAGTGTATGTTTTAATTCTTTTATGGTTTCGTACCTATGCTGCCGTGCAAACCTTAAACAACAGTAAGAGCAAAAAGTGAGTTTCGAGAAAAACGCAAAAAACCCTTTCAAAGCACTTTTTTTCCACTTTACCTATAATTATTTACAAATATTTGAATGTAGAAATCAAGTATGAAATCCACAGAATATAATGATGTAATTAAAAATATTTTCTACGCGTCCGGAACTAAAATATTTGGATTTTTTCAAATTTGAGACAGTTACTGTACCATTATTAAAAGCGAAAAAGTTTTTCGGGTGCGCCTGTGGGATTCGAACCCACGTCTCCTGGGTATGCGCCCCAACCGGGTGTTCTACCAATTTAACCACGTCACTGTTGGCGTATGTAAGCGATTAAGAATTTCAGGGGAGTCGGTTGGATGCGACGTGGTTCAATTGGTAGAACACCCGGTTTGGCGCATACCCAGGAGACGTGGGTTCGAATCCCGCCGGCGCACCCGAAAAACTTTTTCGCTTTTAATAATCTTAGATTCGGTGAGCAGCCGTACTGCTAATAAAATAAATAATATTTGAATAAATAGATGTGGTACATCATTTCTTACGCATTTCCAATGTAATTTGGAACGTAGGAGTCGTAGCTTCTAATAGTTGCGATGGATGTTACCACACGCCACTGTTAGTGTATGTAAGCGATTAAGAATTTCGGGGGAGTCGGTTGGATGCGACGTGGTTCAATTGGTAGAACACCCTGTTGGGGCGCATACCCAGGAGATGTGGGTTCGAATCCCACCGGCGCACCCGAAAAACTTTTTCGCTTTTAATAATCTTAGATTCGGTGAGCAGCCGTACTGCTAATAAAATAAATAATATTTGAATAAATAGATGTGGTACATCATTTCTTACGCATTTCCAATGTAATTTGGAACGTAGGAGTCGTAGCTTCTAATAGTTGCGATGGATGTTACCACACGCCACTGTTAGTGTATGTAAGCGATTAAGAATTTCGGGGGAGTCGGTTGGATGCAACGTGGTTCAATTGGTAGAACACCCGGTTGGGGCGCATACCCAGGAGATGTGGGTTCTAATCCTACCGGCGCACCCGAAAAACTTTTTCGCTTTTTAATAATCTTAGATTCGGTGAGCAGCCGTACTGCTAATAAAATAAATAATATTTGAAATACTGTACCTTCAGATAGACATAAAATCATAATAAAAACAGATTAAAATGCAGTAAAAATTCGGATTACTGTAAACAAGACTCGTACCTTCAATGAGAGTGGTGTTGAATGCATGCTAAACTACAGTATCATAGGCCATTTACTGTTCTTTACTCAGTAACAAACAGTAAATTGTCTATGATACTGTTAACAATTAATGGATTCTTAGGGTACTTATATTAAAAAATTATACATAATAATATAAAAATAATTTTAATGCATTCCTAATTAATAATTAATGTAATCGCATTACAAATAATAACTATATTTTAAATAAGAATGTCTGACAAAATCAGACTAAAAGTCATTGCTAAGGCACGCCTGTTTCTTAATATTCGTATACTTTTATTTGTTACTATGCCACATATACTATTCCAGTCCAAAATCCAATAACTAGAATATACAATTCACTGTCGTTTTTTAAACTATCAGCTATGGCTATAATATATTTTTTTGTTCCTGCTATATTTTTTTCTGGAAGTAAAATGAAATACTTACATAATAGGCACAAGCCTTTGTTTAACGCCAATATTAAATATATGGATAGGAACATAGTGCATCTATTTTCTTAATGTCTCTCGGCAATCTTCGGAATTCCGAATGCACACTAAAATTATAACAGTCATAGTAAAAATGATTATGTGTTATCCGATTTTAATATAACTTTCAAGTATATTGCAAAAGAAGCAGCCAAATTGGTTTATATCTAATACATTTAGGTCCTAACTTCCACAGACCACGAGCCACGTGTGTTCTCGCAGCAGGACGGTCTGCTTCGCACACCGCGAAACACGACTGAAGACCAAAATTCGAGCTAATTCACAATAAATGCAGCCATGATTGATACGGTCATGGCTAACGATATTTTACAAATTGCCAAATAGCCGTCTAAACAACAGTAAGATAGTTCAGTATATACTGTACTTTAGATTGTATAGTGCTCTTGTATTCGGGACAAAGGTACCACTCATATAACAGCAAGAAACATTTTTACTGTGCTTTAGCTTAGTTAGTTTGGTCAAAAAACAATAAGTTTTAAAACACAGTATCATTTTTTTAGAACATTTATATTTTACTGCATTTTAATCTGTTTTTTGGCATACAAGTTGACATCACACCACTGGCTAATTAAGGTTAAAAATAAGATGTTTACTGTATTTTAATCAGTGGATTGTCAATATTCGTAGATGATGTCGTATTTACGGCACTTTAGTTAGTTTTATCAACATAATTCACAAATTTTTTGTCATTTACTGTGCACGGAGGCTTCGGTTTCTAACTGTTCCTGTCGTCGAAATTATAAATCACACACACACACACACCTGCGTCTTGTTGTGCTGATTCTAGATCACTTGTAAACAAAAAATCGCAAAATCAGCACTTGCTGTTGTTGTTTAAGTTCTGCACGGCAGTATGAGAGTGACAACCAAAACCTGATTTTACTGCACTGTCCGTCCATCTGTCCGTCACGGGGATATTTACCAAGAATCGTAATGGATAGATAGTTGAAATTGGTACATAAATATTGCCTATTGTCATTACAGAATAAAAAAGTTAAGGGTACCAACCAACCAATATACAATTAGAGCTTGTCTAATTTAAAATAAAATAAAAAAATAAATAAATAAATATTAGGGGACAATCTTACACAAATCGACCTAGTCCCAAACTAAGCAAAGCTTGTACTATGGGTACTAGACGACGATAAACATACTTATATAGATAAATAAATACTTAAATACATAGAAAACATCCATAACTCAGGAACAAATATTCGTGCTCATCACACAAATAAATGCCCTTACCGGGATTCGAACCCAGGACCTTTTGCTTCGTAGGCAGGGTCACTACCAACTAGGCTACAGCGGTCGTTATGACGCGCCCCACCACCGCATTCGACATACAGGATTTGAATTTGAAATCCTGTATGTCGAATGCGGTGGTGGGGCGCGTTATTTTAAATTAGACAAGCTATACCTCGCACTACACGTACAGTTTGAACGGACAAAGATAAATTTCCATAATTTTACACTGAAAGTTTAGGTATAAAAATATTGTTTTTTTTGTTATCTAGCGAAATAAATCCCACATGTTCAGTGTGAAAACAAAAATGCGCAAACAAGTGAGAGAACCAACCCAATATGTCTTTGAACACTGAAATAATGACATACGAGATAAGAGTTTAAAAACAGTTCAGAACTGTTTAGTTTATACAGTAAAAACAATCCAACAATCATATTATAAATGCGAATGGTGTGCGTGCGTGTATGTGTGCGTTTGTTAGTTCTTGCTGTTGACAAAAATTAAGACGAAATTTAGTATGTAGGTAGGTAGATACAGGTAGCTGAACGCCTGGACTAACACACGGGCAACATTTTATCCCAAATTCCTACGAGATCCACGAAATACCCCAAAATCTGAACTGCTAAATCTAGCATCATAAATTTTTCACAATTTATTTTTTGGGAATTTCCATGCTATGACAAAATCCAGGGAGTTACAATCCAAATTAGTTCAGTGAGTTAACATAAATAATTACGAAAAGCACGGTAGACAACTGGCGGTCTTTTCCCTGGTTATATGCATACTTCACGATAATTTACTGCTAGTATTGCGACTACTGCGTCTCACCCCATCCGATTGCGTATGCGTAAAGGGAACGATACGGAGGAAACAATTTCAACACTTAATGACTCCTCCACACTAACTTTAATAGATACTCTGGATTCGGTTTGATCACGCAACGCAATACCGCAAAATGTTGGCGGGATAGACAAAGTAGGCGCGAAGTTGTAGAGCAATTTACGCAATCAGGGCAGGTTTTAACGAAAACATTAGAATAGAAGGGTGTATTCTAATAAAGTTTTGTTGAGAATTTCATTTTTAACTCAAAGCTATTTTGCTGCCTGTACTTGTCATACAAACAACGATATCTGTGTATCAAATTTAAAGCTGAAGCCATTAATCTTTGAAGAGTGCCGTTCCGCAGAGACGGTCCTGGTCGGACCACTATAATTTTACTATCAGATTATTATATTGACACCAAACTTGTCAGGGCTAAACTTGTATCTAAACTGGCACTTCAATACTTGATTATTTTACTATTAAGTATAATAATAATATATACTACTTCACTCTAGCAAGGCTTATCGAAGAATCACTGCCTAGACCGTGTTCTGACCGCTGCTCGTCTTTTTATAGAAATTCTTGAAAAGACAAATTTACGAATCAGCAACCTGGACTTTGTGGCCAGTGTTTATAGTATGCTAAATTTCAGCTCAATCAAATACCAAAACCAATGACCATTAGGTTGCAGGAATGCGTTGGATGCGGATGGCGCAAAATCGGTCTGTTTAGCGAACCTTTTTGTTTTGTCTGAAACAAGGATGATGATGGTGAATACAAAAAGTGGTCGAAAAACATTTTGCAAATATAGAAACAGCAAACTTACACACTTTCTTGCATTCAAACGTGGCATATTAAATAACACCTTGCCAACCTTGACTGCGGGGCTAATCCATAAATTCAGGGTCGCTCAGCGAGCTATAGAGAGAGCAATGCTAAGGGTATCTTTGAAGGATAAAATCCGCAATCACATTATCCGACAAAGGACGAAAGTCATCGACATTGCTCAAAGAATTAGTTCGCTGAAGTGGCGTTGGGCTGGCCACGTCTGTCGCAGAGCTGATGAGTGGTGGAGCAGACGAGTCCTCGAATGGAGACCACGGACGGGGAAACGTAGTGTAGGGCGTCCTGAGGCACGGTGGACGGATGATCTTAAGAGGGTCGCTGGCGGCGGATGGATGCGAGGGGCCGAAGACAGAGTGTTGAGGCGCGCCATGGAAGAGGCCTATGTCCAGCAGTGGACTGCGATAGGCTGATGATGATGATGATGTTAAATAAAAGCTTGTAAAATAAATGTACTTACAGATTTTACACAACTTTCTGCCATCTAGTTGAAGCGTCTGTTGAAGTTACATTTTGACGGCAAAAAAAATAATGAAGGTGTACTTAACACGCTTTTATTTAAAAAATTGGCACGGTGATAAAAACGCAAAAATTTAATACATATTTTTAGCAATTTAATTATTTTCAGATTTTCATTTATTTTTATTAACATTGACCTAACACATGATTGTTATAAAAATGTTTTTTTATAATGTTATTTTCAAATGTCCCCACTCCATTATAAGACCCTGGTTACCATTTAGGACCAAAGTACGCGTCGAGACGAATTAAACGCGCCTAAACTCGAGAGGATCCTATGGCCACTTTCTAGCTTCATCATCAAATCAGCGCCATGTTATGATAATATTTCATTGTCACCCAATTTCCACATGCATGCCAAATTTCAGTTCAATCGGAAATCGCGAAGTGGGTCAAATTTAACTTGCAAGATTTAATTTTGATGACACACTGACAACGAGACAGGTGAAAGTGAATAAAAGCTTGTAACTTGTAATAATAATAAAATGGTGTCTGATTTCCATAAAGTTTCTAAAGATAATTTAGTGCGTGTATGTGTCCAACTAATCAACAAGTGAAGTTTCCTCGCCACGTCACCAAAGCGCCGTTTTAATTCCAACTGACACGGTTGATAATTTCACAAAGCACCTTATTAACCTAACGAGTTTGATATTAAATTGAATGAGCGGTTTAAAGTTTACGGCCTACCTAAGACTTCTGTTTAAGTATGCAGTTATGGCGTGCTTGAAAACCACTCAATTGTTTACATTGTTGTTGAAGAAAATACATTGTTGATACGAGTCTGGAAACATTTTCAATTGCTAAATTCACGTAGAATGACCGACACTTTGGTGCGGCGACGGTTTGGTGAAGGTGTTACCACACCAATCGATCGATCGTATCGGGTTGAATCACCAAGTAGGGTGTGTAATGTTTTGTATAATAACAATTTTCGAATTTTTCATTTTATATAATACGAATTGCATAATATTTCAATAATAATCATAATATATCAAAGTATTTTCATAATAAAATAATTTTATAATTGTGTTTTATAATAAGTATACAACATAAAAAAACTGCTTTAAGGTGGAAGCGCACGCTCTAGGCGCGAAATTCAAACTTTTTACAGTTTTTAATTTATTGTGGGTAAACTGTGTAAATGTTTAATTTCATATGGTATTTGCGCTTGTAAAACAGTGTTATTTATATTATTGTGTAAAGCTTTTTAAGAATAAAACTATTAGCTTGAAATAAAAGTTGTCAAAACGTTGAAAGTCCGAATTTCTATGTTTGACAACTTTTATATCAAGCTAACAGTTTTATTCTTAAAAAGCTTTACACAATAATATAAAGAACACTGTTTTACGAGCGCAAGTACCATATGAAGTTAAACAGTTACACCGTTTACCCAAAATAAATTAAAACCTGTAAAAATTCCCAACAAGATGGAGCGACGACCTGGTGAAGGTAGCGGGAACGCATTGGATGCGGATGGCGCAGGGCCGATCTGTTAGGCGAGCCTTGGGGGAGGCCTATGTTCAGCAGTGGACGTCTTTCGGCTGAAATGATGATGATGATGATGAAAAATTTTGAATTTCGCGCCTAGAGCGTGCCGTTCCACCTTAAGTATATGAATTCATTCACAAAGGTTAAGAACACTGAGAATGATGTTCCTTGCCTCACAATGATAAAACTACCAACGAAGCCGACGTCAATAAGATCGACCTTCAAATACTTAAAAAACAAACGCAGTTATAAAAGTGCGCATTAAATATTTCTAGCTTCTTCTCTAAAGCATCAAGGAAGATCCTTTCTCCGAAACCTGTCAACACGAAAACAACGTATCGAAGATATCATGGCAATAACATGGCCGTTAAATCTGGCAATAATGAGAATTGCCATAATATCACCCACTGTCAACTTTATCACGCGTGCTATATTGGTCATTTACTCGTTGGAACACTCCAAATGTTGTTGCGGCTTAATAATATTGGAACAGATATGGTCCTTTATTTTGTTTCGACTGGGACATTTGTTGATAATATTTAGAAATTCTTTTTAATGGTATTTTTCGCTGGAATTAAGCCACTTACAACTTTTCTATTAAATATAATTGTCTTGATCTATATTAAGTGGGTGATTAAGCTTAATGTACGTAGGGGTAAGCAAGCTAGGTTTGTAATAAAAGTCTGACTTTCAGAATGAAAATTCAGTCTTAATTTTGCAACAACCCTTTTCAGAGTAATAATTTTGGCAGAGTAACCATCTGAAGCATGAATTTGCATCCCGACCGATGCATCCCGTCAAAGTAAACGGCAAAGACCCAGCATTTACAGCTTAAAGTAAATTTTAATTAGAAAAGTTTCTAGCAATTAGCTGTAGCGCAGCTCAACTAGCCAGGTATTCGGTAGATAAATTGGAATTGTTTAATTTGGTTGCTCTGCATTGTACGGCGAGCGCCGTTAATCTTTGTCGCTCGAAAATTTTAATGAATTTTAGAAGGATTAATACTCGAAACAAACCTGTGTTCAAATGATAACGGAATCGACTTGAGACGCCTTTGTTCACTGTGTGCGTGTTTATTAAATGGCGGTACGTGATAACGGTTTGATTTTCGAAGCAATTTTCTTTGCTCAGCGTTTGCGTTTGTAGGAACCGTAATGTCTATAAACAATATAAAGTAGACGTTTATTTCGCGGCTTAAATGGCTTCTTGTTGCCATTTTACTGTAGCAAATAATTAACCACCAATGAACGACTTGTTCACGTTTAATTTGTTCATCAACTCTTAGCTTGTTTTCATAGTATCAATCCCGTTTATTCCCTATCTCGTTGGAATTTCCAAATATTCGTTCTTATTTATATTATAAAAGCAAACTGTATGCAAAATTTCAGCCTTTTTATTCTCAGGAGACTCTGAATGTTGATGAGTCGATCATTCAGTGTGTGCGTGTCGTGATTCAGTCAGTCAATCAGTTAGTACTCGTCTTTTTATGTGTATAGATTTTAAATAATTTATATTTTAATGTTCTATAAGATTTAAGCCCAAACTATTTTGGGCTTGGGTGAATAAACACACTCAAGGTTAAAACAACTTTGGATTAGTTTTTACCTTTTTTTCGCTTTTAAATAATCTTAGATTCGGTGAGCAGCCGTACTGCTAATAAAATAAATAATATTAGTTTTTACCAACAAAAGATTTAAAGGTTTCGAGTTTCTTCTGTTCTAGAAACGTAATATTTTAGAACGGCTTTTTAGTTTTCATCTGTCAAAAAAGTTGTAATGGAATACTTACTCCCTTGAAGACATTCGACGTAATCTAGCGTTTATCTATAACTACTTCATGGAAAGCCATTCGGCAGACAGTTTCTTAAGAATAAAAATTCAAGAGAGGATAACTATGCGGGAGCAAAAGATTGTAATAAAAATTCACGACTAACACCAGATAGTGCTCAGGCACTCGGGATATAATCTTGTTCGTATAAAGCTGTTTTACGTTGGACATACTTAGCTACGTAGTTTTGAACATCTACTAGTAAAATTTTTTAAACATTGTGCGAAAGCAGAGCTGATTGCAATGTTATCAAGACGTTTAAAAAACGTAAGCTTAAACGTGTACTAAAACTGTTAAAAAACCGTAATAAAAACTTTGTACTAGATTACATTTCATGTTTAAATAAATCATAAGCCTTGCGTTAATGACACTAACTTGTATACTAGCGAAAAAGTTAAATGGTTAATGACGAAAGACTTTTCTAAAATTGCCGAAAAAAGAAACCTTAAACATACAATGAAAAGGAATTGCTCCGAAAATACTGGCTACGTTTCCTATTTTAATAGTTCAGCTGATTATTTATCCGAGGAAGAAGCTAGCTCTTCGCTCCCCTGTGTTTCCAACTAGCCATTTTATGATTTTTATGTGAAGCCTCAAGCCGCTAGGGCCACCAAGACCCCACAAATAAGGATTTTCGACACCGAATGGGACAAAATCGTATCCGGAGCCCCCTGTATCTGTGTGCTTTTGTTTTTTCGGTCGCTTCAGATACTGCACCAGATGTATTGCTAATTCCGAGGCGATGGAAAAGAGCCAGCAACGCAACAGGAAGAATCCCGCTTTGGTACTTGACCCATCCTCCATCGAATTAAACTCATACCATACGGTCTCTTACCATAATCTTTCTCAATGCCTGTCGCCACAAGTAGAGTTGGCACGTTGACGGCCGCAAAGGAAGCGTATGATGTCGTTTAGAGCAACATGTTTCTGGAGTAGCGGCTCGCACTCTTTCGACAAGAAAGTCCGTAATGTTCTAGCCGAATGGCTGCCATAGTGATTGACGTCACTGGCACAAGGACACTATGAAGATTTGTAAATGGTAAACACAGTTTAGACCGGCAAGAAAAATCATGCAAGTTACATTACATCGCACCGCTATGTGATGTAATTTGCATGATTTATTTTGCCATAATGGGCTGTTCGACTCGAATATAAAATGAGCTAATACAAATGTTTAGTTTCAAAGGAAGACAGCTGCTAATTAGCGCGCAATGGGTTTAACTCTAGAGTTAAACTTTCTTCTTTTCACTTTGCCCGTGAGAAAAAGGAAAAAAGAATTTTGAAGTAAGTAGTTTAACGTAGGTGAATGATAAATTTTAAGCAACGATTTTTTTAGGTACCTACGAAAAAGTTACGTGGCTGACAGGTTATCTAACTGACAGCCAGAGCACACAGTTTATAAGTGTAGCTAGAAATTTAAAATTTGTAGTTATTCTTTCTCTGCACTAAAAAGGTTATTTCTAAATTCTCACGTGATAGGGACTCACGAGAATGAGTAATTGTTTTAGTTTACCATGAGACCAAAACATATGGAATGAGTTGATTTAGGGGCTGTTTAACCACTTAGCTTAATCATAACATTATTTGTCATATGGAATAAAAATTTCTGTTTCACCAGTCTCGATTAGCGCTAAGTGACGGACAAACTATTTCTTAATTTGACCATCAGATCAGGTGGCATTTAGCGTTATTATCCGTTACATAACTTTTTAATTAGTTACTTTATTTTTTTGTGACATGGTTGGAGAGCCCTTCAGCCGGTTTCAGAAAAATAAATCAAAGTATTTTTTATTTTTTAAAGAAAGAAGTCATGCTAAATTGCAAACGAGAATTTAATATCAAGATTTGAATAAAACAATATAGGTACGCTTTTAGTATGCAAAAATAAATCCAAAATTTCGTAATACTTTTTAATTACAGACTTTTTTCAGTGGCACAATCGTTTGTTCTACCTGAACTTGTACATCGCCATTAAAAAAAAAGTTAATCTGTCAAATGGTTTGGCGCCACTTTTCGATTCGTTTTACGTGATTTTGTTTTTCTTTGTTATTGTTAACAAAGTATTGTAAATAAATACCGTTTATGGATTAATTATAATGTTACACATTTATTTTATTTATGCAAAAAAGTAGATGTATTTAAAAATTACATAGTTTACGATTTCTTTTGCTTTAATAATGAGATACTCTTTGAACGAAAGTGTGTGAACAGGAACGCGTGGTCATGAAATGCGACGTTGCCTTTCCGACTTTTTGTAAACCGTCGATTAGTTAAGTGGTACTTAGTCTGCACAGGAGCGGAGTGGTGAAACTGAAAAAACACTAGCCGACAGATTTGTTCAGTACTTAGTTACGTAACCAGTAGTTTGACAATAAGGTGGTGAAACACCCCTTTAGTGTAATTACGAGTACATTTCTAAATTTTATGCCGTGTAAAGTCAACAAGTTGCTTAATTACAATGTCTACCTAGACAAATCCGGACTCACACTTTTTTTGTAAATTCGTGTGCGAAAATTACATTTAAAATTTACCAGGAGATTCAAAGTGAAGGATAACATCGGAAGGAAACCTACACACATCTGTGAAACATTTAATGGTTTATGTGAAGTTCCCATTCCGGACTGGGCCCCCGTTAGTACTGTAGCTCAAGCCCCCTCATTCTGAGAGGAGGCTCACCAGCTCATGTGTTCAACACACACACACAAGGCCTCTTACATCTTGACAGATGATTTAAGCAGCGTCTGTTTGAGAGAGGCAACGCCGTTCGTGACTGTAAAGTCATGTGTTCAACAGTGGATCTTATAAAGGCTGCAGTGAGAGCACTTAACAAGTTTTACCCAAAAGCAATTGCGAACTGCTTTCAACGGCCATATTCAATATTCAACAGTTAACAACTGCCGTTAAACCGTCAGCTTTGAAATCACCAGAATCCAAACATGTACGCTTTGGCATGGGCACATCTGCTTGTTCTCGTAATTACGAGAATGGGTGATTACCCCGGTGGCTTTACTTAACTCCAATTGAAGTGTCAGCCGGCTGTCTGAATCATTAACTGCGTCAACACCTGCCGGACAATTGAATGAAACTGTAAGAGATAGTGTTTAAAAGTAACACCAGATGCAAAGTTATCAATGCAAGGATTAAAGACAACACTTTTCTTACAATATGTATTAAAAAATAAGTCGTCAAAAAATACAATATGTATTTTATACGCCATTAAAATACACGTCTTGCAAAAATGGAACAATAGGAATTTGTCTTCTATCTGGATCTAGTGCCCAAGCATGTTTATAACACGAAAACGCGTTTTCCTAGAGACAGGATCAAGCTAGATCGATTTCTCGTTCTCTTAAAACTCCAATTTCATTGAAAAAGCCGTTTCTGAGACCCCAAAATAATATACATGAATTCCTCGTTTGAAAATATTACTTCTGAAATAAAATAACTCAAAAGTAAACAATTGAGTAATCTCTGGAACTACTACCGAACCGGTTTCAAAAATTCTTAGGAACTGAAAACTCCAACGTTCCAAATTAACATAGGCTATTTATCGCAGGGAAATGCAAAGCTTCTGCAAGACGGAGATAAATTTGTAGGCAACATAGTGGTGGATATTTTTTCAATCTTTTTTCCTTTCCGGTAGTCTACTTCTTCTTCCGTCCTTGTTTCGTACGTAGTAGGTATTGGGTCTCTATATTATTTCTCGAGAGTTAATTGCTTCTGACTCATTGTCGAATCCATTCCGCCATTAGCTAGATCCTTTTTAACTACTGCCACCTATTAATTTTGGCGTTTCAGCAATAGTAGGCAAGGAAAGGACAAGATTTCCTCGGTCCCGTGCCATCCGCATTCAACGCGATCCCGCAACCTTAACCAGGTCGTCGCTCCATCTTATTGGAGGCCAACGTGCTGTACACCTTCCGGTCCGTGGACGCCACTCGAGAGAGAGAGAGAGATGTTTTATATCCTGCGTAAAATAAAACAAAATAAGAAGTCGTAAAAAACACTTGTCTTAGTTGACATAAAAATTTCGATTGCGCTGAATAAACAAAATAGCCCCGCGCCAAGAAACAACCAGTCTCTTTGCTACTGCTACGAAACTAGTGCCAGTTAGCACATATAACTGTCACCAACTTGACTGTGACCACAACGTTTCTGCACAGTACTAAGCCTTAATAAACACAATTTTCATTGCAGCATAACTCAGGAATAAAGTGTGATGGGGCATGCCAACAAACGTTCCCACAACACAACAGCAAATTTTGTGAGCTGTATTTCTTCACAATACAGCCTGAGATGGTTCGAGTTAAAAGCCATGCAGCAATGTAACGTGGTTTTAATGCAATCTTGTACCTTGTTTGGGCATACGGTAGTTTACGCCAAGTTTGGAAAAGTCGTTGAAACATTTGAATTTTGACGGACATGCACAATAATGCAAAGAAGTTGTAATATAAAACAAATAATTAAATTTAAATACAATAACTTAAATATCATAATTGATACTTATGGTATATCAGGTAACAGAATCCAAGCAATAAATTGATTCGCCTTAACCTACCTAACGCGAAATTTTGTTAGCTGTACTGCCAGTCAGATACAAACTAGAGTTCTCCAAAGCTAAGTAATGTTATGGTATTAATGAACCAGTGAGTTACACCTTTAGCCTCATCTATTATTTCCATTAGATGAGATAGGAGTCCCCCGCTGATCAGTTTTTTATTTGAAAAAAAACTAAAATGCGCGACATCGTTGATCTCTTGCCTCTGATTGTCATACTTGCTGATAGCACAGTGCTCTTTAACCAATTAAGTAGCAACGATAAAAATAAATCTAAGAAATTAAATATAAGTACCCGCCCGCTTTAGCCTAGTTGGTAGTGACCCTGCCTACGAAGCAAGAGGTCCTGGGTTCGAATCCCGGTAAGGGCATTTATTTGTGTGATGAGCACGAATATTTGTTCCCGAGTTATGGATGTTTTTTATGTATTTAAGTATTTATTTATCTATATAAGTATGTTTATCGTCGTCTAGTACCCATAGTACAAGCTTTGCTTTCGGGGGAGTCGGTTGGATGCGATGTGGTTCAATTGGTAGAACACCCGTTGGGGCGCATACCCAGGAGACGTGGGTTCGAATCCCACCGGCGCACCCGAAAAACTTTTTCGCTTTTAATAATCTTAGATTCGGTGAGCAGCCGTACTGCTAATAAAAATAAATAATATTTGAAGCTTTGCTTAGTTTGGGATTAGGTCGATTTGTGTAAGATTGTCCCCTAATAATATTTATATTTTTATATATTTTATCTGAACAAGCTCCAGCTGTCCCGTGAGTCGAACTCAATGAGTATTACGGTATTGTTTGCCTTTAATTTCAATGTCTCTTCAAAATTAGCTGTCTTGTTACAGTTTTGTTATAAAGATTTTTTCATGTGATTTACTAAAGAAGTCAACATTGTTTACTGTATACAAAACACTGTATAATATCATTCAGGCCCAAAGTCACGATTAATTTTCCAAAACTCGATTCGATTCCCAAGTCCCGAACTTGGCCCTTTTTCCAATTTACCGTTTTAGTTGTGTCAATTGTACTCGGCAGTGCAACTGAGTGTCTTGTGCGGTTGGATTTTGACACAGCTTTAGTGTGGCTTAGGTATTCAAGAGCAAGTCTCGAATCAGCACATAAATGAGATTTGTGCTACAAGGGGTGTGAATGTGGTATGTAACTGAGAATTGTCTGCTCTCTACAGACAGTTGAATGAGAAAAGCGTATTTAAATAAATTTTGGTGTCGAGTCCCTAAGATACAATGAATGAATGGAATTGTAACAAATGTTATTGTTAGATTACCATTACATTTTGTTTGAGCGCAATTATAAGTAAAAGCTAGATGCATAAAGCAATACGTTAGTGATTTAATGTTACGTAATTAAAGACCAATGTGTAATATTTGGTAATTTCCTAAGTTTTTTTTTTAAGAATCATTAAATTTTTCTGAATTTTCGGAATGCCAACTGTCAGATTCCCAAGTAAATCCATGGGTATATACTAGTTATTGTTAGCTAGTCGCCCACCTAAGCTTCAAAATTAAAGAAAACGAGATCTTTTTTCTGACAAAAAGGAATACAATAAAAAAGTGCCAAACAACTTTGTCTGTATTTTAACGAATACATTTAACTGAGCACGCGCAGGATTTAGTTTCTATATCTCCATTTTACCAACAAACATCCAGGCGGGGTGAGTGTCTTAAATTTTATGTGGTTAGTATTCTATTGGTCCGCATAAAGTGGTTCACTTCACTGCTACCGAATAGAATTTGCTCCTAGCTTCTGTTTTTCCATATGGATACAACCTAGGTTTTTTAAGTCTAGAGTCAGTAGCTTGTCAGTGAACCGGTGAGATAAACCTTTGGCTTCATCTGCACTTTCCATAAGGTGAGCTTGGGGTCAATCACGGGTTAGTGTAATGTAAAAAAAGGCGAAACCGTTCTGCAGGTGGCCTGTTCGCACACGTTAAGTAATAGATTATAATTTTCAATTCCAATAGTTCAATAGTCACAATAGGGGTTAAATTAAATTTGACAGCTATTTGCAAGTTTTGCAACTGATTGCAAACGCAATGCTATTAACTACGCCGTTTAATTTGCATTTCCTGTATTTATGGTTCTAGATAACAATATGAGTGCGTTGGCTTTGATGTTTATTAGAATTTCCTGTGGATCTTCCTGTTTTGATTATAAAACTAAGTCAGCTATGTATAAAATTTTACGTAAATACTTACAGTTTACAGTACGTACTTCCAGTACCTATCATCTTCGAGAGTGTCATAATTAAATAGAAAAAAAAATTGCTTTCGATCGCTCTTCCAGTCTGTTTTTATCAAGATGTTATAAATGTTAGATATTAGATTTTTGACGTTAGTCTAACATTTGGTAGCACAGTTGTCGCCGTGTTATCTTATATGTGCCTGGGTCGATCATAGTTTATGGTTGCGACAGAATAAAACTAAATTGTTTCTATGGATAGAGCTCGATTTAGATAGTATGCTATGACTCACGTGAGTATCTCCGGGTGTATCTCGCTGTTCTCTGGAACGGCTCAACCTCTATCCAGTATGATCTGCTTCGCCATCTGTAGAGTTACTGTACAGATGACACCACAGCTTGTGGTGCCTCTGTTGCTGAGCCACACCGCCAGCTGACGGCCAGGGTGACTCCAATAATGCTGAAAGATAGTGTCCACTCTAAGTATGTACATGGATAATGGGTTTACGTCTTGGTATAGGGAGTAAAGAGTAGGGAATGTCAGTAAGATCTAGCTATAGTCTGTCCACCTAGTAGCTAAGTAATAATAATCGTGCGGTGCCCATCACGGCCAACAGCTCTGGCTTAACGTGATGTCATTATGAGTATTCATTGCAGCCAACCACTCTGGCCCAACTTGAAGCCTCACGAATACTTGCTACGGCCAACAACTCTGGCCTAAACATGATGTCATACGAGTACTCATTACGGCCAACAACTCTGGCCCCACGTGAAATCTCACGAGTACTTACTACGGCCAACAACTCTGGCCTGCCATGTCATAGGAGCGCTTACGGCTCCTATGCTCAGTCGTATAGTTAGGTCCCATTATCGAAGGTCCACGTAGTAGTTCCTACAATATGTATTCTAAAGGGCTTACGTCAATTGTAATATCGTCGTATTGTCGTTTTGTCATGTTATCGTCATATGTTAGTAACTGTCAACACGTAGGGCAATTAGTATAGTATACTTAGCTTCTGTATGATGTCCCAGTCTCTTAGAGCACACCAAAAACTTTACTGCTTGTGGTCAGCAGAGAAAAATATTTGAACTAACTCACTTTGACGTTTCGTTCTTTGGCGGGGTTCTCACAGCAGGGTAACGTCACTGTAGTATTGCCATGGGAAAATTCGCGTGACGTAGCGACAACAGTGAACGGTTGCGGTACTCTGAAGATGAGCTCTGATTGAGTTCGATACGCGTCATTGTAGTTTGGTGGTGGTGATAGTTGGGTTTGAGTGATTTGTGTATGTTCATACAGTGCGGAGGTGGAGGAACTGCATGAACACGCATTTTTTACATAAACGTAGCTATCGTAAGGTCGCGGGTGAGCAAAGTAATTGTTTCAGTTCATTAAGTAAGAGATATTGACATCAACTTAACTTATATTGTAATTTTTATTTTTATCATGAAATAAATACATCTAATCTAATCTATTTTCTTATTTTTTCCAAAACTAGTATATCTCGCCCGGTATCTCGCAAGGTGTACGGTTTTAGGACACCTTGTATAAAAAAAATAGTACTTAAAATATTAAACGTCCATGAATGTACATATTATTATAATGATTATATGACTAGAGAACAATCATTCATATTTGTCGTCTGAGGATCGAACCCGGGACCTCAAGCTTTATAATTAGGTTCTCTAGCCACTTGCTTATTTGGTCATTAAATGGACATGGAACTTACAACTTTATCCACCAACATTGTACCAACTTAAATTCAATCAAAGCGTCGATCCACAGCGTTTTGCTAATGAAAATCTGGCTTTTCATTTATTTTGACCGGCGGCATAAAAGCGCCGTCCATTAGAACCTGCGAAATGAGACGGTCAAATCCCAGGTGGGGCGATGTATGCAAATTAGTTGACAAGTTCTGGGTCCCGGGGGCACCGTAGCCAGCGGCACAGTACACAGATTCCTGATCCTGTTTGTGTATTATCTGGCATTTTCCGAGTATTATTGATGTGCTTGAAAGATGTAAAATTACATTTATTGAAACTAAGAATACAAATAGGTATTAATAAAAAATAACAATGAATAAAACTTAACTATAAACTTAACATCTAACTTAAAAATTACTAGATTTAGTCTATTGATGTTATTTCAAGTCTGGTTCCAGGGTACCACTAAAATACCGGTACCTACCAATAGTAGTAATGCACTATACTACCACCAATACTATCACCAAACACCACTATTACTAGTACCAATATTTTTGGTGACGGTTTGAAGCCCTGTTCTTATGTGTAACGAGTAACGACCTGGCCATGATTGCGCGAGTCCAGCGCTGCTACCAAGATGCTCACCGCAGTGGTTAACTTGCGGTACAGGCAGTGAAAAAAAAACCGGCCAAGTGCGAGTCGGACTCGCGCACCGAGGGTTCCGTAAAAATTTATATGTATCTATGAACATCCAGTCTTAGCAGACCCCTGCTCCTAAGCAAAATGTGCGCAATGTGGGATCATTGTAGATTGGTTCCTGATATATAGAAAGACAGACAAAAAAAATTATACTTTTCGCAATTTTTCCTTTATCTGTGCTATAAGACCTTGCCTCGTACCAAATTTCAAGATTCTGAGTTCACGGAAAGTACCCTTTAGGTTTTGATTCCCTTGCGAGTTTCGAAAATATGCGGAAATTTGCGTCATAAACGGCTGTATCTTTTGATTGCGTTAGCTTAGAAGTTTGATTTTTTCACAGCTCCAAGGGACAGTAGACTTGAGTATTTGATATAAATTTCAGCTTGATACCTCCACGCGTTCCTGAGAAAAAGGGTCTTGACAGACAGACGGACGGACAGCAAAGTGATCCTATAAGGGTCCGTTTTTTCCTTTTGAGGTACGGAACCCTAAAAACGGTCGCCGCGCCGCAATCGCGCAAAATCATAGCTAGGATGTAAGCTCAGCCCGTAAAGGACTTGTCCCACCGCGACGTGGATGCGATTAGGTAGCTATTAAACTAATGTCTCGTTCAATAAACGAACAAAACATATAGATATCGTGTCAATAAAAGACTGATATATAATTAATAGTTTATTGCTGGCTGTTTACATTGATGCCGAGAACTTTCTATCCACTCTAGTTTGTCACGGGCGCGGCGACAAGCTTTTGTGTGTTGTTGGCGAAAGTTGTTAGTTGTAAGTTTGAACACAAAGTCACAGTTCCACGTAAAAGTTATTAAAGTTTATTATAAAAGTAACAAGTTAAAGTAAAATGCCCGACTTTGATCGAGCCCGGACAGTGCTACCTACACGTTAACTCGTTATAATTGTTTTCAAGGTAACAAAATAGGTCGCAAAGTTAGCAATAATCTGTGCGATGTCGATTTCATTGTACAGCATCCAAAGATAAAACTTGCTCAGCGATGTCGACGGTCAGAAATTACGCCGAGAGACCTAATCAGCGGACAACGATATTTGCTCGTCACACTCGTACACTAACTTGTCACCAAGCGACAAAACTATCAGAACTTCACACTCGCTTCTCGCTGTCTACCAACTCATATCTAGTTCCTAGCTCCACTCGTTTCTCGCTCATCGTCGCCGGTCTGACAAGTCCCTAAGACAGGGATAGTAACTTAGCTTGTGGCATTTAGGATACGGTTGCATTTAAGCAAAGTAGAGCTAATACTTGCTGTATCTCACCATGTAGTGAAAATCCACATATTGTGTTGCATCGGTTGCTACGGGTATACCCTTGAATCGTAGACACTCTTAATTTTCATCGACTATTATCATAGAAAACATTTCCCGTATTTTCATTACATCGACTACCTATTGAATTCATGTCATCGAACGGTTAAATCACGTTTTTTTAAATCGCCGATTATAAAATTGTAGAATAATTATTTCATAATTTGTTTATTCTACAGAATTTTATATCGTTATTTTTTATTTAATATTTTTTTTCATAGAAAATTATTCACATCTGTATTAATACATAACTAATTTGTTTAGTAATCAATGAAACACCAATAATTGCAGTTGCTTTTTATATAGCAAGACTTTCAGGGTGGTCATAAAAAAAACACCTAACACCAAAGGCTAATGCGGGAGCTTCGCTCCGCTATGCTCCCGCATTAGCCTTTGAACCTAACCTATCGGAGCCGCTTCCGCTCCAACCCGTCTTGCACGCTCACTTCGCTGTAATAAAACGAGATTTTGTAATGTATAATCGATGAAACCAGATTACTGCTAAAGATATTATAGGAACTGAATATTCTATAAATCATTTTCGATGCAATGGAATTCGATGAAAAATTTGTCTACGATTCAAGGGCCGATACCGTTGTAACGATATGACAATGTCATAAAATACAATGACAGTAAACCAGAAGATAGTTAAAACAACGCGGTAACAATAAATTAAAGTATATAACCCTTCACACACTTGCGTTTTTGCGGGCGGTGGTTGAGATATGCTCACTGCATTTACGTCGCATACCCGCATCACTGAGAAACCGCCGCCAAAAATGCTAGTGTGTAAGTTCTATATGTTATATGTTGGGTTTCCGTACTGTTTTTATACGTGCACTACATGTAACCTGGACAGTTGGTGTACATGTTCATAATTTTGACCCAGTAGGTGTCTTGTTGTAAATTAAATTTTGGGTTTATTTGTTTCTAGGGAATATAATGAACGTCACATTATTATCCTAATAAAGGAATAACAGAGCATTTACAATATCTACTTGGTTATTATTGTTTAATTAGTATTTCGTAACTTCCTAGCTTATTTACGTCCCACAGTTGGGCGGTTTGTTCCTATGGGAATGAGAAAGCAAGTATGATGGTGTGATCATTTTCCATCAGATGACCCGCTTGCTCGTTTTCATCCTTCTCACAATAAAAAAAGTATTAGCTAGTATCCTACAAGTTGGTCCCAATTATTTTTAAAATATTATTTTTGCGGTTAGAGCGAAATGATTAACTTTAAATTATATTTTTTGTGGTTGGTTCGTTGCTGGCTTGGTTGTTACGTCAACAATGACATAATTTTGTTTGCTCTAATTTTGTAGTATTCAAAATTAGCGTTTAAGTTGACGACCGGATAACCTAGTGAATATTGACCCTGACTATTAAGCTAGGCGTCCCAGATTCGTATCCCAGTAGGGACACCCGCTCCTATGATAAATAGTTGCAAAGGTACGTTCTTGAGTCAATGACCTTATATTTACCTACGTATGTATTTAAGTGTGTATTTTATCTATATAAGTATGTTTGGAATTAGGTCAATTGGTATTAACTCCTTTATGATATTTATTTTGATTACCTAATGCTGGCTAATTAAAGAATAGCTTGTAAAAACATCTAAAATTTGTAACAAAAAAAATATTTTTCAGAAACTATCTTGAATAAAATATGAAAATAAAATAAAGATGAAAATATTAACAAAAAAAATAGTTTAAAAAACTGAAACCCGACTACGGAAAAAAACGCGCTCTGAAAAGTATGAAATAAGAAAAATTTGAAGTACTATCCACAATTAATATGGTCCTCCTTGACCACTAATATGAACCTCCGCAAATTAACGCATGATTCAATCAAGCAAGAAAATATTCTTGTCCGAAATTCTTATACAGACTTCAGAGGAGAGCCTGGTTGCATGCCACCTTGCCTTAAGGGTTGCTTAGGTACTTAACAGTTCATTTTATGGTGGCATGCGACCACGGCTCTCCTCTGAAGTCTGTATAAGAATTTCGGACAAGAATATTTTCTTGCTTGATTGAATCATGCGTTAATTTGCGGAGGTTCATATTTGTGGTCAAGGAGGACCATATTAATTGTGGATAGTACTTCAAATTTTTCTTATTTCATACTTTTCAGAGCGCGTTTTTTTCCGTAGTCGGGTTTCAGTTTTTTAAACTATTTTTTTTATTTAAATTATTTTGGGGTTTTATTTTCGCAACGCAACCTTAACCAGGTGGTCGTTCCATCTTGTTGGAGGCCTACCTACACTGGGTCTTCCGGTCCGTGGACGCCTTTCGAAAACCTTTTGGCCCCACCAGCCATCGGATCTCTACGAGCAATGTGTGTGCCCTACCCGGCCCACTGCCACTTGACTCTGGCGATTCTTAGAGTTACTTTGATTCTTGAGTGGATTTCATCATTTCTGGTGTGATCCCACAGAAAAACTCTGAGCATAGCCCTCTCCATCGCCCTCTGAGTAACCTTAAGCTTTCTTACAAAGCCCATCGTTAGCGGCCACGCTCACTGCCATATGTCACCACTGGCAGGCAACAAACACACTGGTCAAAGACTTTTGACTTGAGTTACTGCGGTATATTGGATGACGAGATATTGCGGAGCTTCCCGAATGCTGCCCAACCAAGTCAAATTCGTCGATTGACCTCTTTCTCGAAGTCGAAGATTCAGTCGTCAACAACTTCGAGCGAAGAGTCTCCGATTGTAACGGGATTTGGTACAACATGGATATTCGCCATGAGTTTTGACTTGTTCGTGTTTATTGTAATACCAGCTCATTCGGAGACTCTTCCGAGGTAAGCGAAACGAGCATAGCACTGAGGTCTTTCAAAGACTCAGCCATGACCATTATTTCGTAGGCAAATCAAATGTGAGTGATTTATTCGCCTGCCATGCCCTTCCCAGTCCAGAGTCTTGAACGCATACTCCAGTGCAGCGGTTGAACAGTTTCGGAGAAATCACCTGAAGTTGAACGGACAATGTGGCGTTACTATAGAGACCTTTAACATTTCGATGTACCGGTAGTTTACTTTCCACCGTTAGAGAGACTGCAGCACAGCCCAAGATTCGATTGAATCGAAGGCTTTCGCGTAGTCCACAAATGCTAGGCAAAGGGGGCGGTTATACTCCTCGGTTTTCTGTATAACCTGCAACAACGCACGCATGCACCGTCGGGTCGGTTTCCCCTGTTTACGCATTTTTTTTTAAGTCATATTTTAATATTGCATAATGTGTTTAAGCCGAATTGTATTTGTGCAGAAACTGTTCTCGCATAATTTGATTCCGTATAGTAATTTGGCAGAAAATGACTTCGCATAACCTAGTTTCGCAGAAAGTTAGTTTTCGCAGAAGTTTATTTCGCCGAATTAATAAATTGAGTATTAACATAACCTAATATTGACCTAAGCGAGGAGAGTCGCCTTATATCCCGCTTCCTGGGGCGGTGTCAACGGGCCTCCGCTTCGCGGAGCCCCTATTCCACGTAGTTTGGCGCTTCGCGCCTGGACACAACTCTAACCTAACCTAAATCTATTTTTTTTTTTCAAATTGACCTAACCTACACCTAACGTAACGTAACTATGCAAAATTTGAGTTTTTTTTGTCATTCACCATTACAGTAATCAAGAAATAGTACCTACTATTGTTGCCTCGGATGTAAATTCGGAGAGGATTTCGAGGTATCAAAATTCTGCTAAATTACATATAAAAGAACATACATAATGAAATGCTGCCATATCAATATTATGCTAACAGTCTATTCGGGTAAACAATCATTCGGATAATATAGATTTAAGTCAAATAAAATTTCGGCAAGTCTAAGATTCGGTGTGACTAAATTAAGCGAAACTTGTTATGCCTGATTGTTATAACATTTCGGACATAAAAAATTATGCCAAATAGATGGCACCCATGCACCGTCATCGGTTTTCAGCTTTGCTCATTGGCTTTGTCAGACAGACACATTCTTCTCAAAAACTTTAGAACCATAAGAATAAATATAATTTTTTCTTATGTTAGAACCTTTGTTTCGCTCTATCGCCTCTTCAATACTACTAGTAGGTATTGAATTTGCGTACATAGCGCCTCGGAGATTTTGAGACCTTCTGTTGAGCTGCCAATTTCGGCAAGCGTCACCTGATGTATGTTTGATCATTTCACGTTGCTCGTCCATGACCTTTAGAGTAGAGTTTGTGATATTTTTGGTTCTGTTTCTACGGAAGGTCTTTAAGAACTAAGATCCCACCGTATAGACAGCTACCACAAACCCGTCACTGTAATCGTCCACGTCGCCTCCTAAGCACTCGAAACGGTTTTGAAGTTCTAGTTGAAACGTTTCGGGGTTTTGGACCTGAGTAGGCGCCGGGCGGAGCGTAGACTTTATCAATCGAGATCTTACAAGCTTGGCGTGAATATTCAATGTGCCTCGTATCATACGGTGACAATTATACTTAATTGAGATAGACCTCTATCTCAATCCTCATCACACTGTCATCGTCAGGGCTCATCCAAGTCCACTTCTTGTGTTCTTGCTTCTAGAAGAAGGAGTTCATCAATCATATTGTAACACGGCAAACCTCTGTGGTAAACTGACCGCTTACAGAAAAACAAAATTCTAAATTCTGAACTATTGTTACAATATAGAGTACCTCCTTCTCCATGAAGCCGGCCGATAGGTGGCCCCGGTGATTCCTACACCCTACTCCAAATTGCCCCATTCGCAGCTCTTCCCCATCCCGTTTACCCAGTTTTCAGTTGAAGTCCCCAATAACAAATGGGAAGTGAGTTTCAGAGCTATGCATGACTCTGGCGATATTTTCAATAGCTTCCACTTCTTCGTCGGAGTGTGTCGAAGTCGGAGCGTAGACTATACGTACGTATAGACTGTATACGAATAATAATCGTTTAGTCAATCTTACAATAGTACAAGGTACTGCACTATCCTGGTCGACACATTCGCGAGGGAGCTGAGGGACGATTTATTAACTGTATAAGGTAAACGTCCCTGTGCTCGACACTGACCCAATACATGGCACCTTCAATCTTAGAAAGTCATAGTAAGAGAGGTGACAGATGGGTGTCATCTACTGGGCATTGAGGTGTCGAGCATTAGTACGTTTACCTTAGTATTGCTACAAAACGAATGTAGTGTTGCCGCTCAATTTAAATTGATGTCAGATAACTTTGTGAATTTTGACGACTTTCGGAGCTAATAGCTCCTTAAAACTTATCTTAAACCAAAAACCTACTAAGAAACCTCTACATAATTTTTTAAGACCTATCTAATAATGCCTCACACGCCGCCGTGTGCTAAATTTTTTTTTATTATCGCTCAGTTTTTTTACTGTAAAATCCAACCAATATTTTTTTTGAAATAAAATGGTATCCTATGTCACCCGGAGCATAATAACGAATCGATTGATACCCTATTTATTAAAATCGGATGAGTAGTCTCGACGCTAGGGTGGAACATCCATACACACAAACATAGACTGTTAAAATCATTACACTTCCTTTTGGCTTTGCCGTAGTCGTGTAAAAAAAGAAAAGTCCGCTTTTCTATGCGCTATGTTTATTTTATAGCATTAGTACATGTACTAGGTTATTTGTACTTGCTCGCTAAAAATGCTATAATGTCCAATATTTAATACGGCAATAAGAACATTTTTTTTTATTTGAACAAGAATATACAGGATGCCCCTAAACTCAATGATAAACTGGTACTGGCCAAGAGGTCAAGTTATACCATTCTGCAAAAATATAAAAATAAAAATAAAAACTAACTATGTTAAGCGATAATAGAGTCACATAACATATTATTTTAAGTATTTAGTAAATATTTTCGAAAAAAAATGTCTATGTGACCTAAAATTTTTTTGTCTCATTTTTTTCAGAACACTGTTTCAGGCTTTTCGCCCGGTATCAGATTGTTCCATTGTTGTGAATACAACAGATTTTTCAACGTCGTTATGAAACAACTTGACTCGCTATTAAATATTAAAGCATCTCTTTTTATAGGGAAGTTTCGGACTTAACTTTGCCAAGGTAACAGCGGATCGAGAACCATCGTCTTAAACAGGGGGTGCATTTTAATTTTTTTCCCACCTCGTTCCTTTTAGAATACGCAATATTTTTAAACTTCTCCAAGCTTTATAGCGGTGTTAGTATAATCAGGGGCCATTATTTAGGATTGGATTGCGTTTCTCTATATAATTTTGAAGGAGAATTCATGATGTTTTACACCTGCCGCAATAAAAGATTGGTTTTTAAAATATTAAAAATAAAATATATGTATTTATAGTCGCCTCGTTCATCTGTTAAAAATATTTTGCAAGCTTTTGCAATAACATTTATTTGCAAAGTTTGTTTGATTGCTGTTTTACTTAGGTCAAGTCTCCGAAAAATCTAGTCAGTCCAATTGGTTAGCTAGTGGCCTGATTTAGCACAGATAACGTATGTGCTGTGGTGGCCTAGTGGTTTGACTTAATATTATGGCCTCTCAAGCAGAAGGTCATGGGTTCAAATCCCGGCTCGCACCTCTGAGTTTTTCGGAATTTATGTGCGAAATTACATTTGTAATTTACCATCAGTTTTACGGTGAAGGAAAACATCGTGAGGAAACCGGCATGAACCTGCGGAGAAATTCAATGGTGTGTGTGAAGATACCAATCCGCAGTGGGCCCGCGTGGGAACTTTGCCCTGCAGTAGGACGTTTATAGGCTGGGATGATAATGACGTATGTGAACATTAAAAAAGAAAATACAGTCGACATAATGTAAAAGCACGGTTACCAAAAGAGCTTGAATTCGAAATTAAATTTTGAACATTTTTTATTTTCTATTTTGATAAGTGAACGAATCAGCATTAACATCACCAAAATATAATAACTAAAAATACGTTTACCTATACAATGTTTTGAAATAATTCTTGATCAGAGCAATGATCAATTTAAGAACACTGTAGAACTGTTAGAAAAAAAATATGCCTTGTTGAGTTTCTTGCCAGATTTTTCTCAACTGAGTTTTCCCGAACTGGTAGTAGATTCTTTGACTTTTGTAAGAGCTTCAATTAAAGCCTAAACTGAATAAAAAAATACTTTAACTTTGACTTTTAGCTGTTCCCATTGTTTAACTTATACCTACTATAGGATGGTTTTCTATACCGTAATGCCTCCCATTATTCAGTATTTCATTTGTAACTCATAATTACTAAACTAAACGGGACTTATCACGCAATAAATATTTATTTATTTACCTCGACGTTTCGACTACCGTGGTCACGAGTTAACTGAAGTGTAGGGTGTCAAGTTACCACACAACTAACTTGTAACTGTTAAAGTTATCTCAATTTTTTGTTTGCATTTTTCATTTTTTTTATCTTTAATTATTTCTCAAAACACGTTTGTTAAAGGCATGTTGCAACCATACTTATTTTCTCGTATCTAATCAGATGAAAAAAATTGCGCTTGAACATGCTAAGCATAATTTGAGTTTCAACATAAGCACGTTTAAAGTGTGCTTGTACTGAAGCGAAGACGTGCAAACTGACTAATACATTAGTCAAAATCCACGTCACAAGGGCTGCGAGGTGAGACGTGGATTTCAACCAAGGTTAGCTTCAAGAGTGGATTTCAGTTGAATTGAAAATGTGTAAAATAATTACCCATAGTTTTTAGTATAGAAAAGTTAATTGTAAGAAACTAATTTCAATACTTATTCCGACGCCATACTTTTTTTAAAGTGGGGCGCCGTCTTCGTAAGAGGTATTGACCATCGCTCTGAGTTGTATCTGGTGCAAAGGTTGTCCATCACGGTTCAGCGGGCAATGCGGCTAGTGTGTTGGGCACCTTTACGCCTGGTACGATTTGACTGACTTTTTATTTTATTGTGTTTCGTGTGTATTCTGTGTGTGTACTTGACTCTGTGTATTAGTTACATTAATAAATATATTATCATGTTTTTTTCATTTAGCTCACTTCAAAATTATATATTAAATTCACCATCATCATCATCATCATTTAAGCCGTAGAACATCCACTGCTGGACATAGGCCACCCTCATTGTTACAAAATTATTACGGTTGGAAGCAGCTTGCATTCAAAATAATTCCATTTCACACAGAATAAAGTACAACTTATATTAAAAGTTAAAAAAGTACCGAAAACGATTTAAAAATCAGCGCTGGTCTCTTTTTCTGGGTTTTTTCTGTGTATCCATGTTTCAGTTTATATTTAGTATAAAAATATTAAGATTTAAAAATCATTTATCTCGAAATGGTTTTCTATTTACTATTACATAACAAAAAAATAAAACATCCCCAATTCTGCACTTGAGACAGCGAGAGGGTTAGGGTGAAGAAGACAGTGGGATAGAGGGGCTGAGAGAGAGAGAGAGATTTAGTTGAGGTTATAAAATAAAAAATAAATAAATGTCATGGGACAATTCACACCAATTGACCTAGTCCCAAACTAAGCAAAGCTTGTACTATGGGTACTAGACAACGGATAAACATACTTAAATACATATTAAACATCCAAGGCTCGAGCACAAACATTCGTATTTTTTACACAAATATCTGCCCCGACCGGGAATCGAACCCGGGAACTCAAACTTCATAGTCAGGTTCTGTAACAACTAGGCTATTCGGCCGTCCGTATAAAGCTGAGCATTGTGCTCAGTGACGTGCCATGGGAGAGGCTTACGTCCAGCCATAGTGACACTGGCTACGCTAAAACGCTCACATCATTCGGATCCCGGTACTCAATCGATTATCAAAACAACTAGATCTGGTAGACAAGTCAAACCACCGGTAAGATTTAAAATGGATTATGAAATAGACTGAATATCCATTAATAATTAATAATTGTTGACTGAATATATAGTATCTAATTATAATGAATAATTGTAATAATGACTTGATTTTGTTGTATTGTAATTTTATGATTTAATTTATTTACTTATTTATGTCTGACAAAGCTACTGCAACTTATTATAATTTGAATTTGTGTGTTAATTTAAATAATGTCAATGTAAAAAATCAATGAAATGAATGTTTAATGTCGTAATTAATTATATTTTTTATGTCTATCTTTGCTTTTGTAAAAAAAGGAAGATGTTGTAATATAATGCGTGCAATGAAACGCGGCGCCCTCACGCGGCTGTAACTTGAACTAACGGTCTTGATATGAATGTCAAAATCTTAGCTTTAACGGAAACTGTTCTCTCCTGTCTGTAATATTTAAATACTTGAAATACATTAATATCATCAGCGTAACAAAGTCGTTTCCTTTAATATAATATGGTATATAATAAAATAGTAATAAATCTTCATTTACAAATACATCAATGGCAATAAAGTTTGTATTTCATCAAATGAGTATACGGTTTATTGAACTCAGTTGCGTGCTTTCCGTTTGACCCTCAATTTACTGCATGATTAATTGTTGACTACAGCAGGACTAATTGTTGTTCTACAATCACAAATAACCCCGTGTCTAGTCTATACATATAATAAATCTGTAACAAGTCGGTGTCTGTACATTGAATATATTTGAGAAAAACTGTCACTAGGGCTATTTACTAGCGCAATAGAACCCAAAACAATGTTTTTTAGAATTATTGTCTGTTTGTCTGTGCGTTTGTGCGCGCTAATCTCAGAAACGGCTTAACCTAGAAGGATGCGGTTTTCACTGATATGTTGGTATTTTCTTGGATTAACATTTAGTGTTTGTTTCATTTGAATCGGTTCACAAATAAGAAAGATACGTCTATTTTAAGAATATATAGAACAGTTTTTAGAAGTAGTGACTTGGGAGTAGGTATGGTGGTGAATGTGAACGCGGGTGTGCGGGTGGGGGGTCGGTGACGGGGGGGGGGGGGCTTGCGGGGGGCTGGGTAATTTTTTTTATATCGTTGAACTAAGGAGAGCCATAATTGATGAAAAAGCAAATTGGATAAAAAAAATAAGCTGCCCAAATTACTAATTCCACGCGGACGAAGTCGCGGGCAAAAGCTAGTTAACTAATATAAGTCTTGGCGTAAACTTGTTTCAAATAAATATAACAGGAAATTTTTTCACTAAACCTAACTCCAAGTCGGCTGGCTGTGTAAATGTTAATTGCGGGCATTCGTTGTTTTTTTTTCAAACCTTAACGTATTAACGGGGTGAATGATTTGTGGTTAATTTTTTGATGAAACTATAAACCATTGAAGATATAAATAAAATAATAATTAGAGTTTAGCTATGGCATTTTTTTTGTTTTAAATCAATCATGAAAATGCTGGCGAAGTAGTTTCAAAGATTAGGAGGTAAGGTTTTATTTATGCACGGACGAAGTCAAGGGCGAATACTAGTTTATCCTAAATCTTAACTTCGTTATTCCAATGACCTAAATAGTTCCCATACCGCGCATACAAACTTGGCTATGTAGTTTATATGAATAGATTGCACCAAAGTGTGCCAAATTACTGAAACCTACTTGCAAGTTGCTTAGCAAAATTAATTTGGTCGTCTTTATGTCCGTATCAACCAAGAAATTTTATTTTAATTTATCTTAAACAACTACAAGCTTTATGTACCACAGTTATAAATATTACTACCCTTGGGTATCAAGAAAGAAAAGACGAAGTGACAAACAAGGCAAGCATTAACTAATACGTTTTTTTTGTTATTTTAGCGCAGTACATGTTTATCGCACCAAAATAAGTTACAAAAAGTGAAGACGCCCCGATTCAAAAGTTCCAACTTAGGCTGCGTATCCACCGGAGCTGTGCGAGGATGCGTTGCGAGGGATGTGTTTGTCATAAACCAATAGAAACACTTCATTTAAAAGGTCCTAAGTGAATGAAGTGTTTCTATTGGTTCATGACAAACACAACCCTCGCAACGCATCCTCGCACATCTCTCGTGGAAACGCAGCCTTACGCGTGTGTCAAAGCGAGTGAGTCTATGTTTCTTCTCGCTCTGCCGTATATAGAGGTTTGAACTTGTAGCGCCTACTAGCGCCATCTAGTCATCACAATATATAAGAAACTAATTACTACATCCTGCATCGCACTGTGGAAGTTTCTCAACTAAGCTGCATAAATACAACTTCCAACTTTCATCCATTGGACTTCGTTCCCCAGGCATAATATCTGTCTGGAGAGAGATCTCTCTATTGCAGACTACCCTCAAAAACTGTTATAAAAGTGCTTGTGACTACTAGTTATGTTATGTACGATTAGTCGTGTGACTGGCCATACACATAAAAAAATGGGAAAATGTAGTGGAGCTTATACATTATAACTGCCTACATTTTTGAAAAGATTTAATAGACGGCTTTGAAACGTTTTATTAATCGTATTAAACTTTTTAACTTCTCCCAGGTGTATTGTAGCGTACTAGATTGGGGGCTTATGTATTTATTTATTTCAATCAAAGACAATAATGACATTGTTTGAAATCATTTGTCACTGAACAATAAAAAATGCAAAAAGAAAAGTGGCTAAAAGTTTCTGGATTTTTCCATAATAATAACATAGACAAATATAGACTTTCCAGATTTGCTTGCTCACTTAGAAAACCTATGAGTGTGCCAAAGGAGTTGGTAGAATTATTTTTTTTACATCGTTCTTGTTTAGTTTTGACTTTCTATCATTTATTTCACAATAGATTCGTTCCTTGTCTCGATCCATTCATGCAGAACTTCAAAGTTGAAACTTGACTTTAGAAATTTGCGAATGTTTAAAGTTTATAGAAGAGTTAGAATAAGGATTCAAATCATATAAAACGAATACATTTGAAATAAGGTTCAGAAATAACGAATAGAGTTGGTGTAATCTTATTCGACATCAAAATCAAAATCTGCAAGTAGGCCGCAAAGGGCCCTTTTACATGTAACTTTTTTAATACTATTAGCGCTTTTGGAAGAACCATCATTTACTTGCCAAGAAGAATGCATCTAAATCGTATTTATTAAAAATAAAGAGAAAGATCGCGAAAATAATATAGTAGTCAATTATATAATGGCTAAACAGATTTAAATTAAACTTGTCGTACAGATAGACAATAATTTGGATTGAGACGTAAGATACTTAACATCTCAGTAACACGTGCCCCTAGGATATTTAGCTTCCAACAAGAATAGAGGGCGCTGTCCAAGAACGTTGGGGTAGGTGCCTCGGCTTTCAAGGTAACTCGTTAACTTCGTCTGAGCGAACGTTTTTGTGCTTTAGAAATGTTACCGTAACCTTTTTGCAGGTCAAACTCTAAGATTGTAAATATTTCTCGTGAAGGTATTTCCAACGCGGGTGAAAGCACGGGTTATAGCTAGTATGAAACAATATTTTTTATCTACACCCATATCGTAATTCCCTATAATTACCTACTCACCTTCGGTTTGTTTCATAGCGCTCCACACTCGTGTTTTAATGCCTCTCATTATGCACCATTCTTATAAATAACGACTGACCTTGACTGAACTGAAATGATGACATTTGTACGACTACAGTACGTGAGTCCAACTCGCAATGTACCGGTTTTTAGTTAGGCTGTCTGTCCATTGGAGCAGAGCGAGGCAGCGGAGCTGTAAGCGAGATAAAAATCCACCAATAGGATCGCATAATGTCTTGTAAAAGTAGTTTAAAATTAAATTAAAAAATAAATAAATATTAATTAAATTATTTGGATAATCTACAAAATATAATTTTGAATTCCCCCAATGACAAATATTTGATAGTTGGTGATTTTAACATGAGTAACATTGAGTGGACTTCCCGGGACTCAGGAATTATCTCAACTGACCATTTAAACAGGGATTAATGTGGCTTTATTCATGATTTGAATTTATTGAATTTGTACCAATATTATAATGTCCTAAATCGTTATGGTAAAGTGTTGGACCTGGTCTTGTCTAATGACAATGTTTGTGTATCTAAGTGCAATGACCCGTTGGTGCCAATCGATCCATACCACGAAGCTCTAATTATTTCTATTGAATATGCTACTTTGAAGTTTATGGGATCTGCTCCTACTGCTAAATTTTACTACAATAAGGGTGATTATGTTTCAATTAATACTGAATTGTCGTCAATTGATTGGGACAAGGAATTTTCTCACGGTACTCTCGATCAATCTTTGGACTTTTTTTATTCCACATTTAAAAGGCTTAGAAATAAATATATTCCCTGTAAAGTTTTAACATGTGATTCTTTTCCTATGTGGTATTCTCCTGCTCTTAAAAAAAGCCATTAAGGAAAAATCTAAATATTTAAGGAAATTCAAAATCTACGGTAATAACTCAGATCTTATTTCTTTTAATATGCAAAGGGATAGGGTAAGGAGACTTGAGCGTGACTGCTTTGTTTCATTTATGTACCGCATGGAAAGTAATATTTCCCGTAACCCTAAGCAGTTCTGGACCTATATGAGGTCCCGCTCGGGTTCTCATGGTGTACCAAGTTGTCTCAAGTACAAGGATAAATTAGTAAGTACTGGTGAGGATATTTGTAATGCATTTTCGGATTATTTCTTAAGTACATTTTCTACGTCCAGTGGCAGTGATGTTGATGGTCTATTAGGTACTATTGGTGACTCCACGTCTCATTTATCTAACATTGAGGTAAACCCGGAAATCCTTGCCAGACTTCTAACTAACCTTGACCCTTCGAAAGCAGTGGGTCCTGATGAACTGCCTGCACAGTTTTTGATTAATTGTGCAAAAAGCCTTGTTAGGTCAGTTGAATTATTATTTACGCGTTCGTACGCTTATTGTAAGGTGCCGTCTTTATGGAAGTCTGCATATATTACTCCTGTGCATAAGAAGGGACCCAGAACAGATATTGTCAATCATAGACCAATCTCCAAGCTGTGCATTTTAGCTAAAATTTTAGAGAAGTTGGTTTATACGCAAGTCTATGACAGTCTTATGAATTGTTTCAGCTTCAGCCAGCATGGTTTTCTTCCGCGCAGGTCCACGGTGTCCAATCTTGTTATTTTAAATAATTATGTAACTGAAGCAATGGATAATGGGTGTCAAGTTGACGTCATCTATACGGATTACAGCAAGGCTTTTGATCGTATTGATCATAAATTGTTAATTTTGAAACTTTATCGTATAGGCATTACTGGTGATTTGCTTAGATGATTCTCATCATATATTGAAAATAGATCTCAGGCGGTTGTTGTAAATAACTATATTTCTGGATGGGTAACAATTCCGAGTGGTGTCCCCCAGGGCTCCTTGCTCGGTCCTTTGCTCTTCAATATCTTTGTTAATGATATTAATAGTTGCTTCAGTTTTTCGAGATTGCTGTGTTTCGCTGATGATATGAAGATTTTTGCTCGGGTTAAGTCTATGCAGGACTCAGTTCTCATACAAGCTGATCTGGAGCGCCTTGATGCATATTGTCAAGTGAATAAATTAGACCTGAACCCAACTAAATGTTTTGCATTAACCTTTTCACGGCAACGAAACCAACTTGATACTTGTTATAAGATAAAAGGCCAAACCTTGTGTAAGGTACCGTATATGAGAGACTTGGGTGTTTCTCATGACTCCAAGCTACTATTCAGTGTTCACATTGACAGTATCATTAAAAGTGCTACCAAGTCTTTGGGCTTCATAATGCGTAACTCCTCGCATTTTAGGCAAGCTAAAACTATTAAAGTACTTTATTGTGCCTATGTACGAAGTAAGCTTGAGTATGCTTCTCAAATATGGAACCCTTGTTATAGGATCTATATCGATAGGATTAAACGCGTTCAGAAAAAAATTGTTAAATTTCTTTGTTTTAAATTAGGTCACCCATATAATTCTTCTAATTACGTAGATATCTGTAGGAAGCACCATCTTGTCCCACTTTCTGAACGTCGTGAAATTGCAGATACTATATATTTGTTAAAAATTACTAATGGCAGCATTAACTGCCCTGAACTGCTAGCTAATACATATATCATTCAACACTCCATCCAGACCGAAGAGATACGCGCCCTCTATTTCTGTGCCTTTTGGCCATTCTAACTATAGGCGGAACAGTTTTTGTATACGTGCAAGTAGACAATTAAATAAACTAACGAAGGAGCTTGATATTGACGTGTTTAATGTTAACACTGACACCTTGAGACGTACTTTGGTGAATCGATTTTTTGAGAGCGTGCATTGAGCGTTGTACCTTACTGTAGATTAAGTTTGTTAGGTTAGGGACTTGATTAATTTTTCTCCTCCGATAAAATAGTGCTGAATTATTTGTCACTAAGTAGTTATTTTCTCTTTTTTCTTTTTTGTGTGACCGAAAGGGGCTCTGTGTGGGCATACTGCCTTATTGTTACACTGTAATTGTCGGCGAGAACCTGTAATTGGCTTGCTGTATTTACTGTAAGATGATGTTAAGATGATGTATAAGCTGTTGGTTCTCCATAAATAAATAAATAAATAAATAAAAATTCACACCAAACCTAAAAGCAGAGTGAAGACGTGAAGCAAGGAAGAGGAGCGGAAAAGCGGAGCGGAAAAACGAGCATGGGCTAGCTTCGGGTATGGAAAAAAGTTTTTGTTAAATTATCCATTTTGCCTCTGGTTACCATCTAGGACCAAAGTACTCGTCAAGACGGTTTTAACGAGCCCAAACTCGACGGAGTCGTGTCGTTTTATCACAGAGTTCCTATGACCACCTTCAACCTCCATCAGATTAGCTTCGTGTTATAATAATATTGCATTGACAACCGATTTACATGTCTGAATGCACAATTTTAGCTCAATAGGATATCGAGAAGTGGGTCAACTTTAACTTGTAAATAAATAAATAAATAAATAAATATCACGGGACAATTCACACCAATTGACCTAGTCCCAAAGTAAGCTTAGCAAAGCTTGTGTTATGGGTACTAGGCAACGGATAAACATACTTATATAGATAGATACATACTTAAATACATATTAAACACCCAAGACCCGAGAACAAACATTCGTATTTTTCATACAAATATCTGCCCCGACACGGGAATCGAACCCGGGACCTCAAGCTTCATAGTCAGGGTCTCTAACCACTAGGCCATCTGGTCGTCTAATAATAATAACTTGTAATATTTAATTTTGATGGCACTATATATAAATATATAAATGAAAGCTTGTAAAATACAAAATCACAACTCCGCTTCATCCATATTTTCTACAACGCATGACATAGCATTCGGGGAACCGTTTTCATTGGTTGATAGGGCCCGCATGCGGAGTGCGGTAGATTTTCATAACGCATGCCATAGAGCCCGCATTCGGGGAACCGTTTTCATTGGTCGATAGGGCCCGCACGCAGGGTGCGGAAGATTTACATAACGCATGCCATATGGCCCGCATTCGGGGAACAGTTATCGACATAGAGAGTTTCACTAGTCGTTATACCGCCTGCGAGAAGTCATCCAATGAAACTGAGCCTCTATGGACAGAGACAGACCATTATTACCCCTCGCTCCAATTCGCTGACTCGCTCCACTCCAGTGTATAGGCAGCTTTAATGAACGTTATCAACAAATTAAATTCGTATCCCACAAAATTTTATCTGAGCACCCGTAACTCTGGAGCAAACAGCAAACATTATTCGCATAGAGAAACGGAGAAACTTCCGCATTCTTCAACATACGACTCTTCCCAGCTTGCGGAAGGAAAACTATCCGGGTAATCCGCAATGTTAGGCGCTTCAAGTGATACTCTTGTTTACCTTCCTTTTCCACTGTTAGAGTTTGCGTGGAATAGAATTGTCGGAGTCGAATGAAATTCTAATGTGGTTCTTTGTTACAAACGTGAATGTTGTCTTAGTTTGAAATCGAAATTACATTGATATTTATTTTCACGTACATGTAAATCTGAAATTTGAGGAAGAAGTATCGACATAGCTTGAAGATTCATCATCATCATAATCATTTTATTGCGACCATGGTACAGTATAGATGTTTACGGAAAGGTACATTTGTTTCACATGTACCTTGGTAGGGCTCAACATAATATTTATAATATAATATAATATATATTTTTAACATTTAAAAGATACAAATTTTAAAGATTAAAATTCAAATCACTATTTAAGCCTGCAAACGTCCCACTGCAGGGCACAGGGCTACTCTCATGATGTTTTCCTTCAACGTAAAGCTCATGGTTAATCTCAAATGTAATTTTATACATAAAATGTAATTTTTAGTAGTGGAAGAGCCATGTTGTAGCTTGCCGCTGCATCACGAATGGGCCGGCTCGTCCGGGGCAGTACCACCCTCTCACAGAACACCGGCGTGAAGCAGCAGTAATCCTGCTTGCGTTTCGTACGGTCAGTGAGAGTGCCGGGAGCCCAATACCTCACCCCTTCCCTCTCCCCCTCCCTCTCCCCCTTCCCCTATTCCCTCACCTTTAGGGCCGACAACGCACTGGCATCGTGTAAAGCGCTGCGGGTGTCTATGGGCAGTGGTGTTCATTTAACATCAGGTGACCCACTAGTTCGTTTGTCTGGCCTATCTAACATAAAAAAAAAAAAAAAATTGAAAAAGACAGAGGTCCGGGCTCCGTCCGGGCTGGAACCCATGACCCTTTGCTTGAGAGGCCATAGGTCAAACCGCTAGGCCCACTTTAAAAGTCGATTCATATCTACGTATCAGACACGTGCCATATCAGACACCGAATAAATATTATTTTAATATTATGTCTGACACGCTCGGTGCCTGTAGATATGAATCGACCTTAACGCTTGGTAATGTAAGACCACTTCCAGCCAATGATCATTTGATTTTTATGATGATCTGATCAAATATAATATCCTCATGTAGGTTTTTCTTCTGACTACAATGTAGTGTTGCGATAACGCTACAAAGAGTCAAATGAAGTTGGTCATTTAGCCTAGGTATTTTATGAACAAATAAAACCACATTTAGGTACAGAATTGTCATCATCAAGCGTATTTGTGTTTTTGTATTTAGGTACAGAATTGTCAGCGTTGTGGCTTGCCACAACATTATGCTGAGTGGGGCCCAATTTATACTATTCGATATTTTTTTTATTTGTTAGTTTCCTGTCAAATGTATTTTTTTTCTGTGTTTGTATCGAATATGTGTAAATAAACATCTCTCTCTCTCTCTCTCTCATCAACATCATCATCCAAAAATAATAATAGCTTAAGACGTTCTTTGCTGGACATAGACCTTCCACGACGGTAGGTTTTGAGCTACCAACTTACCTTAATGTTTACTAAATTATCCGTCTTGCGTGAGGCTTACTTTGCCTTCTACGGGCAATAGGTGCACAGCCGCTTAAGGTGTGCAATTTGCTGAGCTATGTCGATAACTTTAGTTCTATAAAACAGAGCTAGTGCATTGAAAACTTTGTGCCCGTGTTAAAACGTAGCCCACTGCATGATCCTACAACTAACTAATGTTAGCTAAAAGCTTCACTGTAAATAGTAAATTTTGCTTCCTATCAAAGATGCGTCCAAATAGTATCCACAAGTTAACCTATTCATTTTTGCTTAAAGGTGGCCGGGACTGCCAGAACTTTCAATTAGCCATCAATTTAGCATCAAATCTCACATTGTGAGGGAAATTTCAATACGAATAAGATTTAAATATTCGGCTATCGCTAAATAGAAGTTAAAATAGGTAATCATTGATGGGAGTAAAATTAAAGCCTAAAACTTCACCGTTTATTGAAAATAATCATTACATTTCGCTTACTTATTTTAAGCTATTTCGAATCCGTTCGTTCACAAAAAACCGTGGTTGATTTTGTTTAAAATTTTAGCATGAGTATGAAATTTTATTTGATGATGCATTCAACGAAAGTAGCTGTTATACGCTTCCATAGATGTAGAAAAGAGTAATAGAGATGTACAGAATTCGACCGTTTTTACGTCTCGTACGTCGCCGCTAACCTTCGCTTCTATGAAATCGCTCTTTAACAACCCTTTTTCAGACAAAATTGAATTAATATCACATCTAAGATTAGACCTAAGTATTTGCTAACGGCATCAGCAATGAAATAAATAATTGACCCGCAGTTCTCTTGTTTGGGCAGTAAATAATTAATTATTGAGCAGGCCGTAAAGTTGACCTGGAACAAACATTGCTCTTACGTGGCACAGGAATTCTCTAACTATCTGCATTGCATGGTGTTTAGTCACCAGTGCTCGATTGGAATTCGCACCGCTGCACGGCACAAAGCTGTCCAAACGTGTCTCGGTAATGAACGTAACAAGAGCACATTTTGACGCTTAGTTCAGCTTTTAGTTCCACTTTAGTCTCACTTTTGGTAGGACAGTACGTGTGAGGCATTTAAGTTTTCATTTTCTGTTTGCGCCGGTATAACTTATAATATAAGTGAAGTATATATTTTTGGAATCTTTACTTAATATTTACATTATGTAATGGAACATAAATATTTTATTGTTTGCACCTTTTTTTTTTTTTTTTTTTTTATGTTAGATAGGCCGGACAAACGAACTAGTGGGTCACCTGATGTTAAATAAACACCACTGTCCATAGACACCCGCAGCGCTTTACACGATGCCAGTGCGTTGTCGTCCCTAAAGGAGAGGGAATAGGGAAAGGGGGAGAGGGAAGGGGTGAGGTATTACCTACCAAAATTTGAAAGAAATACTTTGAAAGGTGGTGCAAAATTGTACTGGTACCATTTTTTCCTAATAATTTAGATACCAAACAACACCAGAATATAAACATCGAAATCGACGGAATCATTTTTATTGTATCGATGGTGCCATAATTTGTCATTTTATTGTTTAAAAAAAAAAAAATTGATAAATACAACTAAGTACCGAGCCTACCGTTCAACTTTGTTGGCAACAGGATTATAACGTAGTCGATACGGTAACCGTGCCGTGTTACCACACTTAGAACCAGTGTTTATCACATGTCAGTTCATAGAAAATAGTCATTTATGGCAAGTCTTACACGTTCAAGTTTTTGCGGAAGACCATAAGAATTTCAACGTTCATTTAGTTAACTCACTCCAGACGACAGCGCTTACGGCCACTTAAACGATAATCATAATCATTCATGCGGTGCATCATACTACCGAATTAGATCAGCCGGGTTGGCTTAGGTCAATACAATTAGCCCTTAATTGGCCAAAAGGGGTCCATTAAACTTACTTTTACGAATGTCCCTGTCATAATCTTAAATTTAGTTTAGTGTGTTCGTTGTTTGAATAGTGACGTGTGAGTGGCCAGTGTCTTTAGCTTTTAGAGATCGTCATTTTTTTTTGTGAATTCAAAGTTGGAACGAGTCAGGCTCGTGACCAAAGTCTGGTGAGTATTGAGTTCAGAGATGTTTGTCCAAATATTGTCAGATTTATTATTTTTTTAATTGAAGCCATATCTTTGTGAACAATTTTTTTTAAGAATTTTGAAGGAACACCTTTTTTACAAATATTATTTTTATCAACAAACTATAGGTGAAACAATAAACAATATTTTTAGTTATGAAGAAGCCTAAAGAATCATCATCATCCCAACCGATGTACGTCCCACTGCAGAACATAGGCCTCGTCTCAGATTAATAGGACTTGGGTCGTAGTTCCCAAATAGGTCCAGTGCGGATTGGGAACTTCACAAGTACCACTGAATGTCTTCTCAAGTGTGTGCAGGTTTCCTCACGATGTTTTCCTGCACCGCAAAGCTAATGATAAATTTCAAATAAATAAGTTTCTAAAGAATCACCGTTATTAAAATTTATTGTTTCTGTTACAGCCAATACCTATTAATATTTATATTTATTAACACTTTATGATTTAGTATTATATACTTGATGAAATAGATAATAATATTATCTATATTTTTCATTATTATCAGTGGATAGAGAGTCCTTTATATTTTCAACATTGACGAATTCGTTTACTAGATAGATTCTAGTTTAAGTTTTAGTTTAGCTTTGGGCTAAAATTGTTGATTCTTTTCGACATTTTTGCGTTCCTCTGACGAATCTCAAATAGGTTCTTTATAACAAAATAAAAAAGCTAAAGAAAATTGGACTTACAAAATAAAATTGTGATGTTAATCACTTGTACAACTTCTCATATTTCAAAACAAGGAAGCACGACAAAACAATATCGGAACATATTTGTTAGGCAATCACAAAAGTTGAAATGATTGTAGGGAAATAATGATTTGTTGATGACGAAAATACAACGAATAACAAGCTAAAATTAACGAGGTCGTTATTGTTATTTGCTTTGTGATTGTGGTTATTTATAACTATCTTTCATTCGCGGTTTTATATTGAAATTCCAGAATTTTACTAAAGTATTAACGGATTATAATATAATGTTCTAAACTTTAGCGATTCTCAGTCTTAACTAATATTTTAATCACGAAACAAACATTTATTTCTAAAATTACGTCGACGTTTCGACAGCATTGTAACAAGGCACCACGGCCGCTGCAATACAGTTGAAACGTCGATGTATACTTACTTCATCCCGGATTGCGCAGGATCAATCTGTATGGCGAGCCTTGGGGAAGGCTTTAGTTCACCAGTGGACGTCTTTGCTTTGAAATGATGATGATGAAAAATGGGCGTTTCGGGCCACCTTGATCTCTAGGAAACCTACCACAGTTACCTAGGTACTGCATCTACATTTATCATCAGTTGACTGATGCTGTTAATGATCTGATTAATTAAAAAAACTGTTCAATATTATGATTCTATTGTTTCTCTTCTACGATATTATTCCTTTTGAGGTATGGAAATCTAAAACATCGTCTTTCAAATAATGAAACACAATCACACAATCGTCAAAGAAAAAATCCAACACAATAACACACATCCCGATTGTTCCCAATTCTATCGAATGCCCACAGATTCTCGGTAAATACCGGTTACCAATTTCAAGTAGTATGAAAACTATCAATGTTTTCCAATACTAACTTCCGATTTGCTATTGTGTCACTCGCTTTGAGCTGCGTAATGTTTCTGTGAAAGAGACCTTTTCAATATAGTATTTATAACATGAAATAGAAGCACTGAAATACATACGTGCCCTGTTATTTTTGTTTCTAAACCAGAACGGTTTGTTATAATATAAGTTCTACATTATTGAGACATAAAGCTTCTTTCCGCGACTTCGTCTTCTCTTCTTTGCCTTATCGTCGATGAAACTGCAATACCGCGTAACCAACAATTACTAATGCCGCGTAACTGACTTGTGGAAAATTTTACAGAAGAGAACTAAAACAATTACTTTGCTCACCCGCGACCTTACAATAGTTACGTTTATGCAAGAAATGTGTGTTCATGCAGTTCCTCCACCTCCACACTGTACGAACACACACAAATCACATAAACCCAACCATCACCACCACCAAGCTACACTGACGCGTTTCGAACTCAACCAGAGCTCATCTTCAGAGTTACCACAACCGTATGCTATGCTACCAAATGTTAAACTAACAAACCAAAACAAATGTTTTAACTTGTCACTGTAACTTCACAAGTACCCACTTTATTTTTCTTATTCTCAAACTACCCCACAAAAATTAACTTTTATTGACATATTATAAAACTACCTTGAATTTTTGTTTATTTATTTATAAGGCATATTTTATTAATACTAAATGTTCAAATTAGACCCAAGCCGCAGTAAAGGAGAAGATACTAAATTTACCTGTTCATTAATAATAGACCCCATAGTGTTGTACCTAATTATTTCCATGCATTCCAGAGCATCCAGACGCAACCCCTTGCCGCAATAATGTAACACTTCATAAGAATCTGAATCTAACAATGAATGATTTGATTCCAACAAATGTTTTGCAAAATTCGATCTATCTGGATGCTCATTCCTATATGCCGAAACATGCTCTTTAAATCTAGTATTAAAACTTCGGCCTGTCTGTCCTACGTATATCCCATTGCAGTCATTACAAGTAAGCTTGTAAACCCCCGATCTAGTTCCCTTATCACCTGTTCTTTGTGGTTACATAGCCTAGAGTACAAAGAGTTGTTAGTCTTAAAGGCAACATTAATATTGTTTGATTTTAAAATGCCATAAATCTTATCAGACAAACCCCCAACGTAAGAGATGCTAGATCTATATGTTTTAGTAGACTGAGAAGGTAACGCAGCGTAAAGCATGCTATTTACTAACCGTGCCTGCTTCTTTTGAACTAAACTATCTACCATTGATTTTGTATAACCATTTGAGATCGCTATCTGATAAATAGTACTCAACTCTAAATCAAAATGTTCCTTAGAAAGAGGCACAGTCAGCAATCTATTAACATAACAATGGAAAGCAGCCAGTTTATGCTGCCGCGGATGATTAGAAGATGCTGGTATAACAGCATCTGTGTACGTGGGCTTACGGTATATTTTAAATTGATGTTTACCATTTAATTTTGAAATCGTTAAATCCAAAAAGTTCAATGAACAATTTTCCTCCAAACTTTCTTTATACTTCTAGGCTCAGTAATTTGGGGCAGTAGTTAAAATCTCGGTCAGTCAGTCGTTCAAATTTAGATGTAAGTATAGTTAAATGAAGAAAACCCTTTACCACCCTAAGACTCAATGTCAAGTGTGTCGTAAAACATCAAAGTCAATTGATTTTTTTATGCAGGAAGTGTCATAGAAATGATAACGCACTTATTTGGTTGAATTTATGTGACAGCGAATTCTTTTAGCACCCTGAGATCAACGTACGTATGTATGGATTTAAAATTAAATATAAAAGACTTTTTCACTGACGTGTCGGTGTCACAAATAAGCCTTTTTAATTATTACTACGGACTCATGACTACGGTCACTGCAATGTGGCCGAAACGTCAAGATAATTATTACTCGTGTAGCAAGATAAATCCAGGGTGTGGTAATAATTATGAGTGAAAATCGCAAAAGCTTAAAAGATGATAAGCCTTTTTATTTTCATGTGATGTAGAAACTGTCATAAAATAATGGCAAAGCACTCATTAGTTTGATTAAATAAGAAAATTCACAAAGAGCCTTCTCCTTTATACGTCCGTCTCTTTTTCCTACTTAAAAAATCTCATCACAAACTTTGACGTTGTTAAAAAGTTATTCATAAATCCCAATAGATTGATTTAAAAAGAGAAATTCTCTTAACAAAGGAAGCTGAATTAATGCTGAACTCAAACTCACGAGCGAAAGGAATCGCCGGGGATCACAAAGTAACGTCACATCAATCAACGGATGAAACGCAAAAATTAAATTCCATTACTACGTTTAGGGTTGTCGAACAAAACAAATTGTCAAAGTCAAAGTCAAAATAACTTTATTCAATTTAGGCTTTATTTATGAAAGTCGAAGTATATACCACCGGTTCGAAAAACTCAGTTGAGAAGGATCCGGCACAAAAGTCAACATGGTATATCTTTTTCAAACAGATCTTCAATTAAATTACGTACCTACTCATCTAAAGTATTTAACACAGCTTAATTTTTGAACATACGCTACTTGGGGCTAGGAATTGCGAATGCATAATTATCGGAATCAAGTTGTTTGTAAGATATATCATAACGAATTAAAGCGCAAGCCACACAGAAGAGACGTGGGACAGGGGCACGTCGCAGTCCACCCCGTCTCTTCTATCTGATTTGGATCGCGACGCTTCTATACATTTAGTATGAACACTGATTCAAGGGGCACCGCGACTGCGACGCGCCCCCGTCCTACACGCGCCACACGGATTGCGCCTAAGACCAATTTACAAACTCAAGGCGTCTTTGGACGTTTCCTAGATAAAAAAAAATATGGCTCATCCCAATCTCAGCCCAAACCTCTCCAGCCTCGTTCTCTCCAGTGATTTTTCCTCTCGCAAACGATCGAATTACCGCTCTCAAACCGTGTTGGGCCGTTCCTGAGTTTAGCCCCTGGTTAAGATTGCTGGAACGCATTGTAGGGGGAGGCCTATGTTCAGGAGTGAACGTCTTTCGGCTGAAATGATGATGAGTAAGAATAATTAAAAAATACATAATAGTCTAATTTATTGAATCAGGCGTTACTTTGCGGAGGTCCATATTAATGAACTAAAACAATTACTTTGCTCACCCGCGACCTTACAATAGTTACGTTTATGCAAGAAATGTGTGTTCATGCAGTTCCTCCACCTCCACACTGTACGAACACACACAAATCACATTGTGGTAACTCTGAAGATGAGCTCTGGTTGAGTTCGAAACGCGTCAGTGTAGCTTGGTGGTGGTGATAGTTGTGTTTATGTGATTTGTGTGTGTTCGTACAGTGTGGAGGTGGAGGAACTGCATGAACACACATTTCTTGCATAAACGTAACTATTGTAAGGTCGCGGGTGAGCAAAGTAATTGTTTTAGTTCATTACATAATAGTCATTTGACATAATATAATTTTCGGTGAAACTAATAATTAGAAGAACTTTTTTGACCGTGTAATTTACAGATTAGGTAAGGTAAGGTTTATTTTATAACAATCCTGCAGAGTTGACAATTTCTGTGAGAATTGTATTGCATCAAATGACCATTTATCTATTCTGTCCATTATTATTTTTAAATTTTATCTTCGTAATTTAATACGTGTCCAATTTTAGCAATATAAAAGGCGTCATTAACTGTCTTGAGAATTACCGTAAAATATTCAATATTAATGCCCCCTCGCCAACCCTAACGCAACCCTTGGTTGGAAACTTTTACTCAGGGAAGTTTGTTTACTCCTCAACACTAATGTTATTTGGAATCGCGGCCTTGTCAGTGCGGTGCTTGGTTTATGAGCCTGAAAACGACTTACATCCTTGCCAACTTCATGTAGTAATTAGGAAAATACTATTCTTTCGTAATTTATTGAATCAAGCGTTATTTTGCGGAGCTCCAGGCCATATCAATGAACTGAAACAATTACTTTGCTCACCCGCGAACTTATGATAGTTACGTTCATGCAAGAAGACCTTATGATATACGTAGTTACGTTTATGCAAGAAATGTGTGTTCATGCAGTTCCTCCACCACCACACTATACGAGCGCAAACAAATCACTAAACTACACTGACGCGTTTCGAACTCAACCAGAGCTCATTCTCTGAGTACCGTTTACTATGCTAGCAGATCAGTTTTTAGTCTAACATCTGGTAGCATAGTAAATGCTGTTTCTGTGTACTGTGTAAATGTTCATTCAGTGTACCCTTCTCGGCTAGTAGGCTCGCTCGTAAAGGTTAAGTTTAAGTTAAAATAGTACATTACTGCAGCGGCCGCGAAATAGGGGATTGCCGGCCGAGTAGTTATAGATGGCCGAGTGTTAACGAGGCCATCTAGAGATACGAGGCCGGCAATCCCTGTTCGTGGCCAAGGCTTGTATAGAGTTTTTCTCAAACATGCATCACCATCACCACCATCATCATCATCACCATCATGATCATCATCAACATCATCATCAACATCATCGTCATCACCATCACCATCATCATCATAATCATCATCAGTATCATCATCATCATCATCATCATCAACATCATCATCATCATCTCATCATCATCAACATCATCATCACCATCTCATCATCACCATCATCATAATCATCATCTCATCATCACCATCATCATCATCATCATCGCCATCATCATCATCATCATTACCATCATCATCATCATCATCACCATCATCATCATCATCACCATCATCATCACACCATCATCATCATCATCATCTTACCTTACCTTAAATAAGCGTAGTGGCAGAATGTCTTAATGAACCAAAACGCAAATATTGCTTATAGTTTTTTTTTTAATGGCTAAATGCTATGATGCCATAGACCTATAAACGTCATGGTATGAAACAATAGACGATCACTTTGCTGGCCTTGGCCAGCAAAGTTGTATGAAATTCCATTATTGACCTCTCGTCTAGGCGGTCCCCCACCACCGGCTGCACCTGCACCTGCAACGTGACCCTTCGTGGCGTATTATAAGGAACATAACGTCAATATTTCATAGCATGTTTGAGAAATAATAATTTACACCTCACATCGTTAAATCGTAGTTACCCATACGAAAAGACTGACCGGAAGAAGAACCATTAAGGCACAAAAATTACCTGTAAAATTGTATGGTTAATTTTCGTCTGACAATGGAAAAATTATATAGACATTTTAACTACCATCGTAAAGGTGTCAAACTTTTTACCCGACTGCCGAAGGAGGGTTATTTGAGTTGTTTGATTTCTACCCATACATGTAGTATCATCTTAACGGTTGTCTATAGTGTTTTATTGCATAATACCAAGGATGATAATAGACTGGATTGGATTGGCCTTAGTACGGATCGGCCGCGGTTTTTGTAGATCGATTATTAAATCTAGATGGCGCTGAAATATAGCCAGAGGCTTTGAAGGCAAAACAATAAATAAGACAAATATTGCATAATAATACATCTGCAGTGATATGAAATGTCTGTAGTCTTATTGTTTTGCCTTCAAAGCCTCTGGCTATATTTCAGCGCCATCTAGATTTAATAATCGAACTACAAAAACCGCGGCCAATCCGTACTTTGGCGACTGCCAATCCAGTCTATGTATATCATCCTTGATAATACGTACATAATTTAATTCAATTTAATGCTGCATAATGTAATTCAATGGGTCAATATTATTTTCAACTAGTTGACAACAGCAACTAGACATTTGTTTTTCTACTGCTCTACTCGTATTTCAAATTCGAATGATAAGATAGATAAAATCAGTCCCTGGCGCCGCACGGAGTATTTCAACAGACATGAGAATGACATTAAAATTACAAGTTTTATACAGATCATTGTAATTTTATTTGCACGAAATCAACGGCAGTCTATTTAACTTCAGGCAGAACGTTCCAGAAGGCACGGTTATCTTAAACTTTATACGAGTATTATATAATCACCATAGAGTGTTAGAACATCTCAAACTTCGTCGAATTTATTTCACGTTGCGTACAATGTTTGTGTTGGTTTGTTCCTTTACGCTTTTGGGTGTACATCCTACTAATATTTTTTATTATATTTTATTATGAGAGGGAGGCAAACGAGCAAGCGGGTAATCTGAAGGAAAATGATCACCACCGCAAATCAGCAACTCAAAGCGATTCACAAATCTGTTGCCGGCCTTTAAAGTAAGTAAGTATATTTATAAATTTAACAACATGTTAAGATTTTTGGATGTTAAGATGTTTGAAAGCCGTGGTGACCAAGTGGGTTGACGTATGGTCTCTCAAGCAGAGGGTCGTGGGTTCAAATCCCGGTTCGCACCTCTGAGATTTTCGGAATTTATGTGCGAAATTAAATTTGAAATTTATCACGAGTTTTACGGTGAAGGAAAACATCGTGAGGAAACCTGCATACACCTGCGACGAAATTCAATGATGTGTGTGAAGTTCCCAATCCGCATTGGGCCCGCGTGGTAACTATGACCTAACCACTCTCATCCTGCGAGGAGGCCTGTGCCCTGCAGTGGGCTGGGATGATGAAGATGTTTGGATATTTGTAACTCAATCACGCAAACATGCATTAACGGATTTTAATGCATGTGGCACAGATAGGCTAATTAGGCAAATTGAGACTTAGAATACTAGCACCCGATACAGGATACTAGTTGTCGAAAAACATTCTAGTACCTCGACTTTCGAAGTGACGTGTTAAGTTCATCTGGAATCAATAGAGGGCGTTACCAAAGCGAACGTTGCCCTTTAAGAATATTACGTTGTTTTTAAAAAACGTACGTAGATATTTCTAACACTTTCAAAGCTAGTTTTAAAAAGTAAAATAACATCGAAAGTTTTATTTTTGTACAAGTGCTAGTGAATTCATTCGCTACTATAAAATAAAAAAGAGATCTATTTTAAGGCAGTTTACAACTTATTATGGTCAACGTGCAACCTATTTTCTAAATAGTACAACTAAATAGTTGTGTATTCGCTCACATTCTCTCAGGCAAGCGCACCACATCGCTATGTAATCACACACATACATTTACATACCCACAAACCTAAATATACTCCACTATTCCATAGATAGTGCCTTTAATTCACATGTACACATCAATGTACTATTTCAAAAATCCCTAAATAGTTTCTTGTGTTTTTATATTATGTATCTAAATATGTTTATGTAAAATTTTACAGCGCATTGGTATTATAATGTAATGCTGAAATTTGGTATTGATTAATAAATAAAAAATAAATAAATAACTAAATAAATAAATGTCTTCATATAAGTAAGCTTTTGCAAGCTTTTACTTGCAATAAACGCATAAATGTGCGAAAAATCGATCTGAATAGGTCTCATGTCTAAAAATATTATCAAACCGCAATCAGAATGGGACTGTCAGAACTGTCATTTCATACATATTTTGACATAAGCATATAGAATTACTGTTAACTCCAATCCCTTTCTAATCGCAGGCGAATAATACACGGTTTCGCACCTAGGTCATAAATATTATGTACGTTACCAAGACGTCAAAATATCTGTACACCTCTATACATATACCACTAATCTTAAGGTTGGTGTTTATAATATAAAATATATTTCACGCTATGGCTGTTTAAATATTTATGCCCTCGACTGTACTTAAGATTATGATACCAACACTTCCTCGCAAGTCTATTATAGAAAATACCTACCTACATGCCGTTTCTACGTAAAAAACAGAGCTCTCAGGAAAAATCCTTTACGGTATTAGTAAAAGACATGTATTAAATGGAAAACATGGACCTTTGATCCAAAACCATAGGGAAGTTAACCAATAGAGTAGTAATACGCGCTGTTCAATTCTGTACATTAGTGAATGCTCACTTATACCGTACTAACGCTATTTTTTGCGTTACTTTTTCATTTATGAATATACAAGCTGTTGTCCGTAACTCCGTCTACTAAGAATTCGTTTATCGCCAACCCTTTTATTTACATTTTGTTGGGATTAGAAAAACTAGCGTGTTTTATTTGTATGCACTATGCCACGCAATGACTATTAACTATCAATATTCGTCTCGAATCGGAACAGTGTCAGTCAGAGTGCAGTAATCACTGCAGTAATAAGGCAATTTTTATATTTATTTGCATTATATTTACCAAAAATAATTCGCCAAACTTCAAAACAGATTGTTGACAAATACTGCAATCCTTATTTGAATAGTTCTACTAGCGTTTTAACCGCTATCAGTCTTCTGTCGCATAATTATATTAAAGAAATGAGCTACACCTAGCGGATGGTTTTTATATGTATAACGATACAGCGTGCTTGTGGTATAATTTCAATTTGTTGAAATTAGACGCTAACTGTAGCTTATTTCTTATGTATATGCGACAGTAGACTGATAGTAGTTGAAACACTTGTAGAACTAAATACCCATTTTTAATATTAGGTATGTTTTTAAATACTGCTTTACTAATTCGCAAAACAAAATAAAATAAAATCAATGAACTTATGTTACATTAGTTATTGGTTAAGCCCTCCATGTTCATAGCCTACGCTAATACCCACACGGCCATCGTATCGCTGGATAAAAGATCTTATGTTCGGATATCTGATTATACCACAAAACGCTTATACAGTATATATGGCGGTGACGGCGGTGGTGACCACATTGGCAACGGGAAATGTTTAGCTTTGTGTATGATTCTCATTTATTTGTATAGAAAGAAGGAAAGATAGAAAGAAAAACATTTATTTATAACAACAATAAAACGTACACAGGCTAAAATTAAAAGTACAAATATAGACATAGGTACATGATGATGTTGCTATAAAGGGTCCCGACGCAGCGTGTCGCTGGTTAATAAAAACCAGCACTGGTCTGGCCACAGTATAGCCAAATCACGGAAGGCCACACAAATATTACACTAACTTAAACAAAAAAAAAAGTAAAATGAAAATAACTAACATTCGAACATTTAAGGCTTATATCAGTTTTTTATATGAGTTTGTAGAAACGTTACAGCTTACAACATAAAACTGAAGAGCCCTACATTGTATCTACATGGAAATACAGACGATAGGAGTGAATTCCGTTTTTTTGTACAATACGTTTACTTTTAGTTTACCACTGACAGATAGCTTACCTTCATTTCATTTCCAACTTTAACACCAACAAATAAAGTAGCTATTACAAAATCTGCAAACGTGGGTAACAGTATTCTAAAACTGGCTGCAAACCATCTGTCAGTGGTAAACTTTATGTAATTTTACTGTATTTTATATTAGGAAAGATGAAGCAAACCGATCCAAGCGAGTCAATGGAATACTAACCACATGTAGATGAAGATGCTCCCCTCACCTGAATATTCGTTGGTAAAACGTAGATGGAGGAATTAAATCATGTAATTCCTGCGCACACTCACCAACGTGTATCCGATAAAAACAGACAAAAAAAGCAACTCTGCGACGGTGCTCGAGGCTCTGTAACCTCCTCCCAATCAACGGACTATCACCAATCTTCGGCCTCGACGCTCCACCGAATCCAACGCGGCTAACTGATATTTGGCGGGACCGTCCCAAAGGTAGCAGCAGTATAAACACGATCCAACCTAACATCATTTCCAAGGTAGGTACATCAGCCATTCACTAATCACGATTGAAATTTGGATGGATACCAATTTCGATAGCCTTGTAACAAAAATATCGAAGCAAACGTAATTGACAAACGAAACCCTCGTAAGATTATCTTTCTGACAACCTTCCAATCTACTGTATTAGTATTTCAAAGAAATTTAATTTGGTTTTGGGTGTGTTATTAACTGAAGTCATACCTAGACGTGAAAAATATTTAGTAAATATTCCACTACTAACTGCGCTCTGCTGATTTAACCCCCGTTTGTGTAATTCGCTCGATTATATTATGTCAACCAATAAGCCTAAAGACATTAAATTATCCAGCGAAAGATGTAGTCAAGAACGTTAGCAGGTGGAAACGAATAGTCTCTGCCTACCTCTTTGCTGAGAAGGAGGTGTGATTGTATGTAGGAATGTATGGAGCGCAGATGATGTTACAGGTGAAAGCTACTTCTTAAGACAAGTATGTAAGTTGACAGAAAAACACGACAAAGCTTTAATTACTGCTACTCAACTACGGTTTCTAATAGGCAAAGTTGCGCTTGTGATTATTTTTAGGATGTTTAAGTTTCACTTAACTTCACTAAGTTCTAAATTAAATGGCGTCTATTTGACGATGACAAGCCTCACTTCCGATTCTCAAGAGAAGTCTTGAATTTATGTCTTTGAATTTAAAATACTTTTGTTACAGAGTTTTTTAATCAAATCGTCACTTTGATTTCTGAAAAACATGAAGCTTTCTCAATGGACTTCATGACTATTCAATGATCATTCGCGCGTGATGTTGCATGAATTTGATAAAAAATTAGTATGAAGACGATTGAAGCTTTGAAATAACACAAAACTTTATATTCTGATATTTTCACAGAATCAAAAATTATGCATGTAAAATCTAAAAATCTCAATTTCTACATCTAAATGAATCTCGAAAACTCGAATGAATCTCGGAATTGTGTCTGCCTGTGTTTTCAGAGCATTGCCGCGAATAAAAGCTATTTCATAAAAAATAGCTTCTTGGCGTTTTAATATTTTTGTACCAATAAGAGGTATCAAGTGGAATACATCTTGTATTCCAAGTTTCTTAGGAGAGAAAAGGTAATGTATGCAAATGAGTATAACTTTATTCCCTCAGAGCCATTAGGAAGACTTTGACCGTTTGATAAGTGGGGGGGAGAACCCATTTCATCGGGTTATGTCTTCAAAGAAATAATGTACAGATCCTTATAATTTATTTATGGAAATAACAATTAGTGGACTCGTTTCGGGGAAATAAAAGGTGATTTGTTATGATTTCGGCTAACGACTGTTCCTCTGTACTGCCAAGATTTTTTTTTTCTTAGAAACACGTAGAGGTTAGAAGTAGAAATGAATATCAAAAACTTAAGTTTGTAATGTCTTAGAGCTGTGAAAAAAAATTGGTTTCCTCATTCACGCAATCAAAAGGTAGTTATAACATTTTGAAGTTGTATTTTCAACATTTTACATTGATACAGAATTATGGCAGCTGGTTCAAACTGACACTCTCATAACGTCAAAAAAGGAAAAAGTCTAAGGCTTTTTAGCCATATAGGCACCTCGTGATTTTAGCTCACTGATATTGGTATTTCTCTTATTATTAATTCTATGATCAATATCCATCAATATCAAATTACCTATGATAAATAAATAAACGTTAATAATTAATTGTTACCCTTAGGGATTACCAGAAAATTAATTATGGTGATTAGCGTAACATCTCAATTACACGCTAGTTTGTATTACTAAATGTTATTAATCCCTGTCTGCTACTGAAACTAATTGAAATTTATTATTATAATCAAGTGTACATAGAATTCTAAGAAGTGGATAGCAAGCCTATGTAGTGTCAGATACAAAAAGAAACAAAATATGTACGGATACCTTAGCAAAAATCACGCAAAAAAAAAAGTTTTTATCAAGGATCGAGACTACTTTCATCACGAGTTACAAATTCGTATACCTTTGTTTTGTGTTAGATAGGCCAGACAAACGAACTAGTGGGTGACCTGATGTTAAATGAACACCACTGTCCATAGACACCCGCAGCGCTTTACACGATGCCAGTGCGTTGTCGGCCCTAAAGGAGAGGGAGTAGGGGAAGGGGGAGAGGGAAGGGGTGAGGTATTGGGCCCCCGGCACTCTCACTGACCGTACGAAACGCAAGCAGGATTTACTGCTGCTTCACGCCGGTGTTTTGTGAGAGGGTGGTACTGCCCCGGACGAGCCGGCCCATTCGTGATGCAGCGGCTAGCTACAACATGGCTCTACCACTACTAGCCTACTAGCTTGCGCGACAAAACTACCCACTTATCTCGTAAAATTTTTGCAAAATCCATTTATTTTTTGTCTACATCAATAACGGAATCTCGGGATGAAAAATACAGTTTACTTTTAGTTTAGGCTGAGCGTTTATGAGTCGGTAATTTAGTCGTCTGGATTTTTTCTTTAATATTTACCTGGAATATTCTCCAGGGGTTGGAAGGGCGTTACTAACCCATATAAAAGTTTTGTGCAAGTATTTTGAATGAGGAATGATTTTTTTTTAATTTTTAGCCTCTTTGGCTGGCGGTGGCTGATTGGCGTTAGTCTTTTGCCACCGCCTCCGCTCGAAAAAAGAAGACGGCTATCAACGGCGTTCTCAGAAATTGGCTAGTATTCGACGCGGCCATTAAATTTGTTGATTTTTTATTATTTAATAAGTATACTTATCTAAACTGTTTTAATGGACTGAAACAATTACTTTGCTCACCCGCGACCTTACGATAGTTAAGTACGATTATGCAAGAAATACATTAAACGTAACTATCCGCAAAGTAACGCCTGATTCAATATATTATTTAAACCATTTTATTTAAGTACTTGATAACAGTGTTAATTTATAGACAAATATATTATTTGATAACCTGATTGACGGACTAATCATGATCAATAATAAACAATCAGGTGCGAGCATTTCTTAAAAACTTTGTATTACATTTAATTTTAGCCTCCGACTTGCATAGAAATTTGCATGTAACTGCGTAACGAAAATTAATGTATAATATTTTCGAAAAAATGTTCATACTTAGGTCATACTGAAAGTTTCTGGATTCTAAAAAATAAGACTACGCATTATCGTTATGACACATTTATTGCTTTTCAAAGTATATACCCTCCCTATTTACACACTTTTGCATTCGCTGGAACCATTGTGAAAAGCAGTGGGTCCAGTCTCCCTTAGGGACTTCTTCGATGGCCTCGTGGAAAGAATTCACTGCCATTTCCGGACTTGTAAACCGTAAACCTCTAAGTTTATCTTTAATCTTTGGGAACAAAAAGAAATCGCATGGTGCAAGATCAGGGCTGTATGGCGTATGAGTCATTAATTCTACATTTGAGGCCTCCAAATACGCATTCGTTGCTTTAGCGGAATGTGCCGACGCGTTGTCGTGATGAAGGACTATTTTGCTACGGGGACGCTTTTCACGAATTTTTTGGGCAAGCACGTGTTCACATACCAATCTGCAGTTACTGTCTTTTGGTTTTCAAGTGACACAGTGGTGTAATGTCCCGATTTGCCGAAAAACGAAGCAACCATTTTCTTACCTGTGCTTCGACTCTTTTTTACTTTCGTCGGCAAGTCTTCAAAAGGAAAGACCCATTCAGCCGATTGACTTTTTCTTTCCGGTTCAAAGCAGTATACCCAGGTTTCGTCACCTGTCACGATGTTATATAAAGCCATTGATTGTCCTCCGTCAAATTTTTTTATCATTTTGCGGCACCACTCTACACGCAGTCGTTTCTGGTCTTCCGATAAATCATGCGGTATCCATCGGGTGCAAAGTTTCCGAACCTTCAGATGCAAATGCAATATCTTTTGGACCTGGCTCATTCCAATTCCTAAGGTAATACGAATTTGCTGACATGTAATTTTTTTGTCAGTTTCAAAAAGTTGTCGTACAGTATTAATATTAATATCGGCAACCGCAGTTGCTGGCCGGCTTTCACGTTCATCGTCATGGAGATGGTCACGTCCTCGTCTAAACTCACTAAACCACGAATAGACAGAGCTACGACATGGGGTTTCATCACCAAATGCTAATAAAAGTCTTTGACAACTCTCTTGCTGACTTAATCCACATCGGAAATCGTAAAAAATCGTGGATCGAAAATTTTCACGACTTAAATTCATTGCAACAGCGACACACAAATTTCAATCCAACTCCACGATGAAAAAACAAATGACAGTCTCGTAATTTAAAAAGTTATATACTGCCAGAGAGTTATTTTTTCAAATCCTATTATTGCTTTTTTAATTTTCTTTTTATAAGTGGCCAGTTCCAGAAACTTTCAGTATGCCCCACGTATAAGAGCTATTCTTACCTCTTTCTTTTATTTCATAGCCGTGACTGTTGAACATGCCTAAGTAATTAAGATGATCACACTGTTTTTTAGACTTAAAACAGAGGCCCTGTTTAGGTCATCAGCGGTAATAAATACAATGCCTGTGTTTACTGAAAAGACTTATTATTTCATGTAACAAAATAGGTTTATTTAATGTTACAGTTGTAGATAAATCTAGTTCATTATCCGGTTTTATATAATCTTTGCATAGTTGACACAATGCTATAATAGAGATTCAACAAAACATAATGCGTACGTAATACATCCAAACAACATAAAAAAGTGAGCCTAATCTGATATTATTGTGTTTTGAATAGCTGTTAGAGTTAACTATTCCAGACTTTTCTATAGCGGTGTGTAGAATAGGCAATGTTTCATTCAATGTTGTATATCTATTGTGGATTGTAATTCATAGTTAACTTATGATTTTTTTGCAGTCTAGTGAGTGTCTGCACATTCTTTCTAACTACATAAATCCCACGTAAAATTGTTTTATGTACATGTAAACTTTATTTTGCTAACTTTTATCTATAAGGGCGTTTATTCGAGCATTTTAACCGCCTAAATGAGGCCACATTCACACATCGAATTCACATTCTCATAGTTATTATCATTCTGGTCATATTTTTTGTGGCTGTAGGTTTTGATGGGGCTTATGGTTGTATATTATAGGCCCACAGGAAGGACGCAAACAAAAAAATGTATAAAACCTTTGCTTAGGTCGCCAGACGAAAATATTTTCGCTGATGTCCCCACTCGAAGTATACTCATAGGGATGTTGATAAGTAATAATGTGTTAACCCACAAAAACTCGATTTTTTTAAAACTTCAATATAAAATTGTACCTCGTCATTGCCATCTACATCTTGTATCTATATTTTGTAAAAATGATTTGTTTGACTTACCTTCACATTAAAAAAAAAAGCAAAAATAGTTTACATAACTTAGTAGAGTTAGTTCATCCCAAATAAATACGGTGAAGGAAAACATAAGGTGAAGGAAAATATCGTGAGGAAACCTGCATACACCCGCGAAGAAATTCAATGGTGTGTGTGAAGTTCCCAATCCACACTGGGCCCGCGTGGGAACTACGGCCCAAGCCCTCTCATTTTGAGAGGAGGCCTGTGCCCTGCAGTGGGTCGTATGCTGGGATGATGATTCCAAATAAAAATCTTTAACAGATATTTTCTCAAAATGATGTTTGTATGGGTTCACATGTTAATGCTTATCAGCATCCAGTTTTGCTGTGGTGATGGCAAGGTTATTTTCAAGCTTACAGCTCTATCATGCTTATAATTTAAAGTTGAAAACAACAAAGGATCATTGTTACACTGTGTGACGTAATTGATTGGGCGTGCTGGGCGTGACCGCGGCACTCCGGGGACCTTACTCCGCTCTTACTTGTTTATCATCAATTTTAATTATTCCTTATGTAATAAAATTAATGCGGTGTTATGTGAGCCAAAAGTGGCGTTACTGGAGATACCATTGTTTTTAACTTGCGGGTTATTAAATTGGTGAATTCTCACACGCATGTATTGAATCGTAGTAATCTTACTAATAAGTATTATTATAATTATAAACGAAATATTTTAATTGCATGCATGGATGCGTTCGTGCAACCTACGGCACGTTATGCCATGTGCCATGTTATACTTACTCGCGATATTTACCTACCAAGGGGACGAACGGCTACACAGATCTCCTACGATCGAAATTTCAGTAGGTTGCCACTAGCGCGCACCGACGCACGTTCATTCGTGTTCCACGAAAAAATATGGGTCTCATTCTAAATCCCTAACATCGTTTGTCCTAATGTAATGTTTGTCCGAACACTTTTTTTCTCGGAAACCGTGAATTTTTCAGGAACTTTTTTGTGATTATCCTCTAGAACTCTATAGGTTAGGTTAGGTTTGTTTTATAAAAATCCAGAACAATTAATAGATTTTAAATAAAAAGAGTTAGGACAAACGATCATTAGGACAAACATTACATTAGGAAAAATAATCATTAGGGATTTAGACATAGAGCCAAAAATATGCCGCCTGGACTTTTATAAGTGAATGGTGAAACTGGGGGTGAATTTTAATATGACTATGCCAGAATTAATAGCTAATAATTTTATTTAATTTCTCAAAAAAAAGCCATTTTTTTTTATATTCCCAACACACATTTATTTTGTCATATTAAGATTGAAAGAGCTCGTGATTCTGAGTAGGAATAACGTAGGTACAATTATTAGAAAAAGTGGTTTTTATTTTAAAAATGCTCACTTAGGCTATTTTTTAACCCCCAACATAAAAAGAGGGGTGTTAATACGTCTGTGGCATCATTACTCTTAAACGGGTGGACCGATTTGGATGCGGTTTTTTTTTATTAGAAAGCAGGTTTTTTGGCAATGGTTCTTAGATATGTTTTATCAAAATCGGTTCAGCCGTTTCAAAGTTATTAGTTCTTTTGTTAGCTGCGGAAGGGATCTTAGATGCATGATGGGCATCTACTTTATGTTCAAACATACGTGTGACATAGTTGCGTTGGGGGTTTTAAAATTTTTAATTTATGTATAGTTATTATTGCAATGGTTTACGTGAGCAACGCCACGGGTAAAGGCTGCTATTATAAATGTAATAGTTTGGATTTATAGGTGTCTAATACTCCAAAACGCAAAAACGGCTAAATGGATTGGAAAGAAAATTTGCCACAGGCACTTTAACTTTAAAGGAGGTTTTTAAGTCAAATGAAACTCTCCGAGACTAACTCCGAGAGGAAGGAGTTGGCCCGAAACATGTCGAGTTAAACTGGTTTTAAGACGTGAGTGATCCGTTCATTTTCACTATGAGTGAGTCCCACGGTAGTTTCATGTTCAAATAAAACTAATTTATCTAAGACACTAGTATCCTAGCTCGTCCATTTAAAAGACAATTAACTAATTAAGCTTAATGAAAAATACGTGAAAGACTCAAGTAGCAGTAGGCAGGGTACATCGCCCGTAGAACTGACGGCCGATGGGGCCGAAAGGTTCTTAAGTGGCGTCCTCGGACCGGAAGACGCAGTGTAGGTAGGCCTCCAACAAGATGGAGTGACAACATGGTTAAGGTTGCGGGATCGCGATGGATGCGGATGGCACGGTACCGATCTGTTTGGCGAGCCTTGGTGGAAATATGTTCAGCAGTGGACGTGTTTCAGCTGAAATTAATGAAATTAAATGAAAAATACGTTGTTAACCAGAGTATATTGGTGCCTATTTTATTGCTCTAGTCTAGTATTTTCTTTTTAAATTTCGTCAAGAAAAAGTTTAAGGACGTGAGTTTGTATAGCATTAATCTCTTTGTCTTTGATGTGTCACTTCAAAGTCATGTCCTTTATCTTAGATCATTCAACTTACTAAAAGGTGAGAGTTTATTTTTGCTCAGAAATTAGTGCTAAGTCACAGTCTGAATAATGAACTGAAACAATTACTTTGCTCACCCACGACCTTACGATAGCTACGTTTATGGAAGAAATGCGTGTTCATGCAGTTCCTCCACTGTACAAACACACACAAACCCTGAAACTCAACCAGAGCTCATCTTCAGAGTACCGCAACCGTTCACTGTGCTACTAAATGTTAGACACTGAATCTGAATGTGAGTATGCAACACTTGCAGTGTGAGCGTGCTTAATAACACTTATCACTAACTTTTGTTAACTAGAAAGTACCTTAATACATTGACCATTAGTTGAGTTTTTAATTATTATGTACTTACCTATGGAAAAGGAAAAATTATGTTGTTTCGGTTCCAACAAAATACGATTTACCACATAGTTTCTGTAATTGTACCTAGTAGTACATTGAAGTTAAAGAAAATAAAAAAATAGACAGTTTACAAAAATATAAGAATAAAATGAAAGAATCATCATCTTCATCACCAGCCTATGCTCGTCCACTAGTATTCGAAGGAAGGAAGGAAAGTAAATTGCAGTATTCGAATGTTCGTCAGTTGGGCTAGGCGTTGAGTCAGTCAGTCAGGCCCCTGTACCACAAAACCTATAGTACAACAAATCGACATATTTATTAACTTTCTTACACAAAATATTGACGTAACATTTTTATGGTATAGGGGGTTGGACTTTAATTTTTACAAGCTTTTATTTATTAGTTTTACTTGCCTGGAGCTTTCATTTTGTTTAATTTAGATGAAGTTTGACGCAGATATATTTTGACGCTTATGTAATTAAATAAAAAAAAAACCTGCCTTGTAATAAAAATTTCAATGTTTAACAAAAATATATCTTTACTAATAAAGAGATAAATATTGTTTCATAGTGCATAGGGGTTAATTTTGGAGGCTAATAACTTGTTTCCAGAGTTTTTTCACTAAATATAAAGCTACACTTGCAAATAACCAGGCTATTTTTTTTAAAGTGATCTAATCTAAAACCTATTTGATTTGGAAAATTGAATTTAGAATTTTACAATTAAAGATACTTTTTTTTTGTTAGAATTTGCGTCGAATATTGTGTCCAACACGTTAAGTAGGGTATTATGTAACATACCATTTACATAATTGTCGGGTTCGAAATGACTTATGAAAATTGGTTTCTTCACCAAACTATTTTCCTAACCGGCAATAGCCAAACGTATCCATTTCAAATTAAGTCAGATTATATATTCAACTATGTATATTCAATTCAAATTTAGCGCTCCCTATCGGTAAGGCGCGGTAACTAAATTACCCTCCAATACCCATCAATTCAAAGTTATAGATATTAAATTACGTAAAGACAGAAGGGATAGCATTAAGTTAAATTTTGTTCCTAATTCGTTTTGTTTGCTAACTTTACTGAATTCCGTGAAAGAATTTCACACAAAGATTTGGAGTCGTTTAGGAAAGTAGAGAGTGAAAATTAAACCACTGCCACTACCTTCGTAGCTGTCGCATTTTTGACGTTAAAAGAGGCAACAAAACATACGTTTTCTTCGTTCGATTTACGGTCTTTTGGATGTTATTTTTTTGCGGAATGGCAAATAAATAAATAAGTATAAATGACTTCATTACGCCATCATGAGTATAACTTAATCTGTATTTTTTTAGTCTTATCTGGCCTGCGTTTGACTACAATCACATCTGACGAAAAGCGAAGAAGTAAACTAAAATAAGTACAACTTCAAAACCTCAAAATATTATAAAATTAATCCGTAATATTTAAGCCACCTAGTTGGGTAAGTTCATTTAAATACTCTAAGGTAATCCCGATACTAATTTCACTCCTTTTGTAACTGACAAAAAATTAGAAATGGCAACTACTGGGACAGTGAGCAGCACTCGGACGTTTTGTTTGAGTAAAAGTTTTTTATTTATTTTTTATTTTAATTTAGATTTAAAAATGTTGAGTGAAGTGTTTAGTTTTGTAAAATTATTTGCTAGAGTGTTTTGGATTTGCTCAAGCATTGGACAAAATATTCTGGATTATTTTTGTAAAGATTTCCATAAGATTTTGTTAAAATATTTTGATTATTATTCTAATACATTGTATATTTACTTACTTTACGTCTTGAGTCCCAGTGTGCTTTATAAATTACAAATCATTTGTACAATAAATATCCAATGTTATCTTATGTAGGGTAAACATTGTAAATGGAATAATAATCCTAAAAAATATCTTGGAATAATTTCCAAGGAAATCCTTAGCTGGGTCTGGAGTACTTAAGTATAAGTTAATTAATTAATGCTAATTCAAAAGTTTAGGTGTATAAGCCACCCACTTCCAATATGAGGGTAAAGAGCCTATTATCTCTGATAAAGCACCCGGCCTATTTACTTACCATACTAGGTACCTCTCCGATTCACTCCCATCACAATTACACCATCTTGAGTCTGACCGCGACCGCAAACGGTCCACTTCCGACGGGGAAACCGAGGACATCTGCAACTGTGGTGTATATCGACCCTTATAGATTTGCACGTTGCGCCCTGTCGGAACATTGCGGTGTGAATTATACCTTAGTTCAATGTTGCATATTTGAAAATTATTTCTTTTACAGTGATGCTGATAGTCGATTATTAAATTATCAATTTGTTGACAGTTAAAAGTACATAATGGAGACACAAAAAAATTGTAGTTCCAAATAGAACTAAAATTATGTCATGTATTATGTAAAAATGCTAATGAATATCTTTGTTAATTCATAAACTGAACGAAAATGAAAATGTAATTTTCAGATTTCAATCAAATTTCTTTACTCTGAATTAAGCATTTTGAGATAATAACTACTTCAGATGATGGTGAACTATCAAAAAGTTTACTGTCAATAGATTTATTAACGATTGAAATAGTTTACCGAAATTTTAGTTCAAAATTTAATTTGAAGTGATTTCAATTCCTGCATAACTTTCAAAGGGTTTCATTTGTAACTCCAAAAATATCTTCCCACTGATGAACAGAGGCTGAATTACAAACTTAAGTAATTAGCGAGGCAATTAGTAAGCAAAGATAGTAATTAGTGGATTGAAGTGCCTAGTCCACCCAGACAGCGGACTCGGAAAATTAATTTATTAACACCTTAATTGGTTACTTAGCCGAGGAAAGGAAAATTGTGGAGGTTAAGTCGGCCACGTCAAAACTTTCCCGCTACGGCCACAAGGAAAGAGACACTAAGCCAAATATTTTATTAAAGGAGTCACTTTATACCTTCAGAGGCGGAGAAAAGTTGATATATTAATTAACTCGTGAATAAGTCCGTCAGGCCAAAGAGTCACTTCGTTTCACGCAAGCGCAATAAGGACCTGTCAAGATACGCCCTTAGGTAGTGTGAGCGCGGCGTTCGGGCAGCGCACACGAACGCCCGATCAACCGTCGAGCATCGGCGCGTCACTAATCTGGAATACAATTCGAATTTGAACTCTAACGGATTTTGTGAATTAAAAACGTTGCGTGAACATGAATTAAGAATGCCGCCGGACGACGGCGGCGCCGCGGCTGCGTACGTTATGACTCGGAAGTCGAATTTTAAAGAATTCCCGTGTATTTTGGCTGTGTTTGTTGTAGTGTCTGTGAACGGTGTTCATGATGAACGAGCGAAGTTTATCCCGGGTTACGGTGAGTGCGGAGCTTAAGTGTTTTATCGCACGGACGATTTGTGTTTCCCTCGGTTTTGTTTATCTTGTCGTTACGGCACTATGCGGATGCGGCGACTTCTTTGGTGTTCACACGAAGAATGAAATCGTGTGTGAATATTTTACTCGAAAAATATTTTTTCATTTTCTACTTTGCTGTGATGGGTTTCTAGAATTGTAGAGTAGGATATTAAATAGAATTTAACAAAAACACTTTTTAAATAGTAATTGGTTTATTTCTTAATGGATATAAAAAATAAAAATAAAACACATTTTTCTCCCGAAAAATCTTCGTTTTCAATGTCCTGTTATATTTTATTTCTCAAACTTTTTAATTAATCACGATGGAAAAAGTCGAAATAAAGAATAAGCACCGATAAAAACTTGTTATGCGAAATTCCGAGCACTTTCCCGAACTCGTGTATAGGCCTTATTAAAATAAATCTTTTAACTTGTTAGATTTACACGTCTACTTACGAGGAAAATTTAAGTGCCGAGATTCAAAGTACGAACTTTAACGTCTTACGCAGCATAGTTATTTTTTTTTATACGAAGAAAACCAAGCAAATCATGTTTTTTTTTTAAATTTCAAAACTAAAATGTTTAAGCGTGTTTACAATGTAGACCGGAAAAATACCATGTCAATTATTGAATGCAATATTTTAGTATATATAATTTTGAAACGGCGTTGGTAGATAGTAAAAAACTTTTTATTTTAATCCATTAGTCGTGTGTATCTGTGGGTAATTGGTATCCTTCATTCGAAAAACCCACGTAGTAGATTGATTTAGAATTTAGGTAAGAGTAAAATTTACTTCATAAAAATCTTCAGCTACTTTTTTTTCCTATGTAAAAATAATGTCAATTTCACTGTCGAATTAGGATTTACGAAAAAAACGCAGGCAAGTAGATTGAATGACACTGAGCTTCATTAACATAGTTTTACAAAATGACCTAGTTAATTTGTATGGAAACTTCCTTTTTCATTAATTACCCAAAGGTGTTGGGAAGTTGTTATCTTAGTTAAATTCAGTATCATTCAATTAACTTGCATGTATTTTTTTGTGTATATCGGAATCAGAAATATAATTGGCTATAATTTTGAGAAATGATCATTTCACTATCAATATCGAAAAATTTACTTTATATTTTTTTATTTTTTCACAGTTTTCCGTTTGCGACAAAAATTAGCAAATTATTAAAATATCTGACCCAAGAACACATTGAAAATTTTTGCCGTGTATGAGTATTCCTTCTCGAGTTAGTGTACCTATAGCAAATCACACATTCATTACGGAATCTTGAAGAACGGGGTTTGATTTCTAGCCTGAACTATTTCATTTATAGTTTTTTCCGTGTGTTTTAGATTCAGTTTAATTTAGAATTTTGTATATTTTAGGCAAAGAATAGTTTAATCGCACTTCCCCTGTTTTTTTACAATCTAGCAAATACATTTTTTAACTTCTTGGTGCCCCTATATGTATAAGTATAAGCAGGTAGCCTACTAGTTTGACCCATGGCCTCTAAAGCAGAACGTGGGTTTTAACCCGAGCTCATGCCTCTGCGTTTTTTAAAATCTATAAATAAATAAAATAATAAATATATTTTTTTTGAATCGGGCGTTACTTTGTGGAGGTCCACATTAATGAACTGAAACAATTTGGTCGCAGGTGAGCAAAGTAATTGTTTCAGTTCATAAATAAAATAAATATCTTACGACACTTGAAATTTACCTACTATGAGATTTACGGTAAGACAGATATATAGCAGATATATAAGTGTAGTTTCCAATCCGCACTGGGCATGCGTGGGAACTAAATTCAAGCCTTTTCATCCCGAAAGGAGCCCTGTGCCCAGAAGAGAAATGGGCAGCAATGGTAGGTAGCTACATTATAACGTAAAATCACTACGTAAAACTAAATTAACAGCGAAATGACACTATTCTTTAATTTGGTTATTAAAACTGCAAAGTACCTAGTTAATAACCAGCTATCACGCCATCTGTTATTTGTTTTTGTCATAACATGACAGTGTATTTGGCAACGTGGATGCAACTCGTTAAGTCTCGGCGTGAGTGAAGTTCTCTTCTGCTTAATAAGTTTATGGAACTTGCATAGGTCTGGCGTAAGCTTGTTACATGAAGTGTTCTATTTAAATGGAAATGTGTCAGGAGCTTGTTGCATAAGAACTGTAACAATAATAATTGGATGGTCAGGATACCAGCATTGAGTTTCTTCCTTGGTATTCGTGTTTGACACAGCTCTAAATAGCAGCAGCAGCTATAAATACTAGCTGTTGCCCGCGACTCCGTCTGCGAAGATAAAAAATAGCCTACGACCTATTCTCAGACCTACCGAGTATGGAGAAAATAGTTTCATAAAAATCGGTCAAGGCGTTTTGGAGGAGTTCGATAACAAACACCGTGACACGAGATTTTTATATATTAGAAGATTGCGACGTGTGCGGTGTGCGTGTGCGTGTGTGCGTGTGTGTGTGTGTGTGTGTGTGTGTGTTTGTGTGTCAAAGTAAAAAGTATTTTTTGTAAATAGGGTTCAAGGGGTTTTTGTGCATAAACTACAAATGTAGTTTACTAGCGCTTTCGGAAAGATCATCACTGTACAAAAAATTTAGTTAAAAGTCAATGTCAGGGTACAACAATATTTAGCTACAACAACATTTAACAATTTGTATTTAAGTACAGCAAATGAACACAGGTACTTATTGTACCTGTGTGCAAAATCAAAACCATTGACAAACACTGTGGCGAAAAAATAACGAGCATCTTCATTTGAACCCGGAACAATACAAACATTGACATAGACTTATATATTCACGTTATGATTGCCCCGAAAAAGAAAAATAAAGATACAAAGTAATTTATTCCCGAGTCGAGATCATTTGTTTATCAAGCATACACAACGCTGGGAGGCAGGGAAAGGAGGAAAATCTGGAAAATCCAAGATGACTTCTTCAAAAGTTATCTTGAAAGACCATTTATAATAATCCAGTATAGCCTGGTCTCGTCAGGTTTGGAGCCTTGAACTAATCCGTTAATCTTTATAGCAGGCTCGACTTCCGACTGCGCTAAATTAACATTTTAATGTTTTTTCAAAGTTCCTGGCTGAAGGGAGGCTGGTGATGGAACGAATCTTAATTGCAGGTAAATGTTGCGCTTAACTTTATCGGGTTCTAACTTGTAACTTTCTTAGACATATCTTAAATGTTTAGATATGACTCACTACTAAATAGATCCAACGGTTTGCAATTTAGGCTTTAACGATTTAAACGGTGTGAGAATCATCGTGCGAGCTTCGTTACATTGCGGGCTGCGCAGCTATGGATTTATAAAGTGGTCGATTATCGACAGCAATATACAGCAAGTTAGCTTTTAATCCAATCTTATTCTACTAATATTATAAACTAGCTGATGCCTGCGGCTTCACCCCGTTGCATTTTTATCTAAAATTTATTTCATAAGGACCTTCTCCTGACAATAACAAACGCAACAAAAAAATAATTATCCGATTTGGTGCAGTCGGTTTTTAAGTACGGTACATACATTTCGGTGATTGATATTTATTTATTACATAAGTAGATAGATAAATAAAATGTTCAGATGTTTGTATGTATAAATTCTTGGATTTTTATTATTCAATCAGGCGATAAATACTAATCGAATTTAAATGACACTTGGCGTACAGATAAACGTCACAGATCTAGATTGAGACATAGGTGAATTAATATCCCGTTTTTCGAATTAATATCAAGTTTACTCTAAACAAAAATAGAGGGCGCTGTCCAAGAACATTGAGCTGCTTTCAAGATGATGTATTAACTTCGTCTGCAATCAATATTATATAGCGTTTTCCAAGCAAAGGTTTTGCTTTAAAAATGTTGTCGCAACTTTTTTTAAGGCCAAATTCTAAGGTTACAAGTAAATGTAACAGGTTTTTTTCTAAAATTATCTATAATAAAGATTTTCACGTTAATTTAAAGACCTATTGTGATTTCACCAAAATATTATGTTTCCTCGTAGTTATAAAATTATTTTTACATTGTATTTTTTACGTCCTCTCATTAAGTTTTTTTAGTGGGTATTATAAACTTGACTTACCTACTGTATTTTGCCCTAGCGACTCCCTTCTGAGAATAAAATTATTTTGATGTTGTATTTTATATTCTTAGTTCACCAGATCTAAATGTTTTAAACAGTATTTATTATATAAGTTAGTCAGATCTAGGAGTTAAAGAATCTACCAGTAATATAAAGTAGTTGTAAGAATAAAATGCAACCGTTAGTGACTGACTGATCTATGAACGCACAGCTCAAAGCACTATACGGATTGTGCTGGAATTCGTCATCCAGATAGCTATTATAGCGTAAGCATCCGCTAAAAAGGGATTTTTCGCAATATCCCACGAGATAAGGAAAAAACGGGATTTATATTCAATGCAATGGGACCCTATCTCAGTAACCATTCCTTTAGGATCGTAGAGCTGGAGAAAAAATATATATTGTTTTTAATTTCTCGTTTTTATTTTGCACAAGTTGTGCACGGATGAAGTCGCGGAAAGAAGCTAGTATTAGTGGTTTTGGTTAAAAATCATATCGTCTGTGATTGTGCAAATCTGCTTGACTGACATTGAATAATTCCGCCTATCTGCCGCCTATCATTTTTGCTCTTAATTCGTTAAAATAAAACAAATATGAAGTTAAAACTACGTGTAGTGCAAATACGTGGTGTTTAAATATATAAATAGGCGGACTTGCACTATTTCCGACGATATCTCGGTCCACTACTCTGCTTGAAATATTTAGTTGGTTGTGAATCGTAAAGCCTCCAAGGCAGATCCAAAATTGTCCGACAATTATTATTACGTAAGTAATAATGTTTGTATTCACTGGAATTTTATGTGTGCAAAATTACCTATCTCTAGACTTAACGGAAAATCAATTGAGACTTCACACGGATCCCATGGAAATATATAAATAAAAAGTATAGTTCGTGTTATTCTAGAGGTCTAAGCGATCTATGTACACATTAAATTTTGTTTTCACTTCTCATGCTCTTAAAATGCTACTTTAGTCTCTGCATATCGGGACTAAAGCTCTTTTTTGATCTCAAGGGATTAAAGTAAAATTTTTTTAATTGACTATGGAAACCCCTAAACTGCCAATTACGGTGTTTGTGAATGGAGGATTATCGGCATTTTCAGTAACTGGGTATAGACAATTTTAAAGCTTTCCACAGACCGAAGCGCGCTGCGGACGCACTGTAGCGCCCTGCGCTTCGGTCTGTGGAAGCCTTTAGGGCGTGGAAATAACCTCAAAATGACAATTGTATAAAAAATATTTAAAAAATAATAATTTCGTGAAACACATTGAATAATTACGAATATTAATCTATTTAATTATAAAATATTAAAGAAGAATTCATTTTATTTTGCACGTAAAGAAAGATTTCCTTTAGCTTAGGTGTTTTTAATTTGTTTTTTTTTTAATAACGCTGTCGGCAAAGCAGTTCCCTGCTCTGTCGATAAAATAGCAATCCGCACTGTCGGCAAAGCAGTTCTGGAGTGTACGGTAGATAGAGCAGTTACGTTTGAATGTTAATATGGCCTGACTTCAAAATAATGCGATGTCAGTTGCATTTAATAGTAAATAGAAAGTCTAATTAGATATAATTTAACAAAGAATTGGCATATAGAAAATAAACTTAAAAAGTCGTTTCTTTATTCACGGGTAAGTGTTTCAGTTAACAATATATTTTGTGTGTGAACTTAGATGAATTAGGTTAATTTATTTGCCGATTCTAATGAATGAACAATTATCATTCTTCCATGCATAGTCCAATTAGTTTTAACATAGTCTTTAAGTTAGAATCTGTTGGCTAATTATGCAAGCATTTAAAGCGTCACTTTACAAAAAAATATAAAAGAAAAGAAAAGACAGCGGTATTTTTTTTTGCTATTTGAATTTTGAACAGATGTCCATTGCTCGTATTGAGCATACGTCGTAAAAAAGTAATTTTGTACGTCGTTTTTTTCCTCGCATTCAAAGTGAAAAGTAGAGTGTTTAACGCGGGACTAAACTACCATAATGACAACTCGAATTATAGCCTCCCTCGCTATCGCTCGGGTGGCTAAATATCTCGTGTCATTATGGCTTGTTTTAGTCCCTTGTTGAACAATCTACTATTAAATCTGTCTAGTTGTTTCACCGTGAAGGAATAACAAACACACATCATACGCACGCACACGCGAACAAACGCACACACTCATAAACTTTGGTATTAAATATATATCAGTAGACAAGGATGCGTGGAAGAGATCGCATTGAAGCGATAAGGTCGCCTATTGCTTATCTTATACATTTTTAACCATGTACATGTTTTTCTGTGTTGTTATTTTTGTGGTGCAGAGTCAACCGATTTGATTCTTTGGCCACTATACTGCCGTGTCATGACAAAACACTGTAACTTGAGTTACAGTGTTTTGTGCTAACACCGTTAAATTAACTATTCGGACCCTAATCTATATATGCATGCTTAGAGAAACTGATTTTCTATCAAAAACATTGAAAAACGTCATTGCAATTTACACTGTAACTCTTAAAACGTAGGGTCTTGATTAGACTAAACACTGTATTATCTCCAGATACCGTGTTTTGCCAAAACAAACTCACATTTTCTTAGTATAGTATCAAGAGTTACAGTGTTTTGTCGCAACAATCACACGAGAAATTAGTCCAAGTCCTTGTTTATTTTAAGTCGGGACTTCTTCAAGGTAATCATCCTTTCTAAAGACTAAGAAATATATATTAAGATGAGAATGTTGGTTTTATGAATAGTGATGTTAGCAATAATATTACTAAATTAAATTTAAAGTAGCATTTTCTTATGATTATATGTCATTAAGTATCACGTTACAGTGTTTTGTTATAGCAACTCTCATATATTATTGATAAAGGACATAACGACATAACACGTTTTTGCTTCAAAATTCATGTAAAAAGTAAAAATTTTAATATTATTTTTCTTTGTCCACTTCTAGTAGCACATTATCCGTGATTTGTCCAAATTTTATTGCAATCAGATCAATATTCACTGTTCTGTAGCCAATTAAAGAAAGCAAAAGTTTTTTGCGATTTCTGAAAAATAGGTGTTTTTTAGATACAGTGTTTTGTCATGACACGGCAGTATAGAATCTTGTCGCATTATCTACTAGATAATTACAACGTCATTGCGAGTGAAAAGATCCGATCACAAAATGCTTTAAACGTAAAGAGTTTATAAATGTTTTCGCTCCATGAAATGAGAAGAAAAAGAAGTTTTGACAGACGGACAGTGACAATTCAAGTTATTAATACCCAAGCAAACTCCATTCCCATTCAGTATCGTTGACACATCATGTTCGCAAAGATCGAGATATCATCATGGCATACATCACGCAATATCTTTATCTTTAAAGAAATAGATTCATTATGACATGGTTCTATAGTGGCCTAGGAATCAAATTGGTTGACTGTACAATAAACAGCCATTTTATTGTATTGTATTGTAATCGGAGGTACTCTTTATTGCACACAATAACGTATGAAATAAACAGTTAAAAAATCCCTTTAAGATCCTCTTCTACTCAACGATAGACAATACATCAGAAACAAGTAAAAACACTCTAACATGGACTTGCATGGAGCAGAGTTAACTATCTAACTCTGAGTAAATGTTAACCCAGGATTAAGTAATGTCAAGGTGTACGAAACTGTTATTTATACATTACTTAGCTAGCGTTAACGATTTATTATTTTTAAGTGGCCCTAAGAATCTACTAACACCGAATAAACAGTACATTAAAAATACACATACATCTGAGATAAAGATACATGCTAATACATAACACATAACATAAATTCGGGGAACCTTTTTTAAGAGTATAATTTGATAATCGACGTAAGCCTAACATGAGGTATTCCGACGCGCTCGAAAATATCCCAAATTGTAACACCGAGGGTAATCCTTTGGTATATGAACTAAAAATAATGAGGGACAGCGACCTCGAACTCTTGAGGTCGGGCTTAATGGGTGGGTGTTTTCACTAAAAAAGAGGTAAAGAATAGTTATCATTTACTTGTAATATAACATAGAGTATTTTTACACGCTTTATATTAGCTTCACCTATATGTTTGTTTGTTTGTTTGTTTGTATGTATGTTTGTAACCGACTCCTTAGGGCGCGATTTTGACCCACTTCCCGGTTTCCGATTGAGCTGAAATTTTGCACGTATGTGTAAATTGGATGTCATGTCATGGAGCTGATCTGATGATGGAGCTGAATGGTGGCCATAGGAACTCTGTAATAAAACGACACAAACCCGTCGTCGTGTTGGTGGGTTCGGGGGTTATGGATTTTGGGGGATTTTTTTCAAAGGGGGATGAAAATTTCATTGATTTTGCCGTAGGATGTACCGTTTTCAAGATATTTGACAAAAACACTGGAGGGGTTGGGGGGTGAGAGGGGGGAGGGGATGCGGGGGAGGAAGCGCGGGGGCATTAAAGGGGGGATGAAAATTTCATTGATTTTGCCGTAGGATGCACCGTTTTCAAGATATTTGACAAAAACACCGGAGGGGGTGGGGGGGGGGTGAGTCACGTTAAACTATCGTCCGTAAACCGACTTTACAGGCAACCGGCTTTTCCTGTTCTGTGCTCCCAATAGGGATCGTGCACATAGACGGTGCTGCCAACTGGTGCCATAAGGGTACCATCAATTTGAATGTTTTACCTTGATAAGTTTGTTTTACTGTCCGCATAGTGTCTCTTCTGTCGCATTAGTGCTGCCGCCTATAGTTACTGCACGTTCCCTATAATACTTTTTCTCACAAAAAAGTAACTTTTTCTCACAAAAGAAGAAACTTGACGTTTTCTCATGAAAAATAAACTTGAAAAAAAAACTAAAAATCTTGAAAAAAAACGTGGAATTGAACCGAGGTCGGCTGGAGCCGCGACCACCCGATTTCTAATGTGCTATTATGATCTGCTTGAAGTCGGCGAAATTTAACTTTGTATTCTAATGCAAACAAAAATAGCCGGAAAACACGAGTAAAAGCGGTTTTCTGAAAATGAAACATAGCTAGATCAGTTTTTCATCCCCAAAAACCCCCACATACCAAATTTCATGGAAATCGTTGGAGCCGTTTCCGAGATCCTGATTATATATATATACATATATACAAGAATTGCTCGTTTAAAGGTATTAGATAGATAGTTTAAAATATTTTATTGTAAAAAAAGCGTGGGGTGCATGGTGTCAATTGTCAAGGATTATTATTTTGATAATATCTTAAAAATTCACCTGGGAAGATTTATACTATATAGCATAGCGTGTGGGACGCCAGTCCACTTTCGGCCTATTTAGATAAATCTTAAGTTTGCTCACTCGGAATCGCTAATTTAATGTCCACAGGACAGACACATTTTGTTTCTTACGCTGTGTTTAACCCGTACTACGGCTTTTTATATCTTTTTTCGACTATACTTTTTCGTATAAACACTGGAATTCTAGGTTATGTTTGTAGTTGTTAAGGACATCAAGTGTTTAATTTCTTGAGCTAATTAATCGCTTGTTGTTGATTAGGCTTGACGCTAGTTAAAGGAATGTTACGTCATATCACGACCACGCGTATATTGCACTTGATAAAAATAAATTGGAAATTGAAACGGAACTAGTTTTGTCCTGTTGAATCGTTACAATTATAAAAGCCAAAAAGGATATCGATTTAGTAAATCACTAAGTGTTTATCGCTATCCCGTGGGGACTATGCAGTTCTCTAGAAAAAAAAGTATCCATAATGTTAATCCAAGTTATAACCTACTAGCCTTCCGTCCGCAGCTTCACCCGCGATAAAATTAATTTTCCCGTAGGAAAGGTATTTTCCCGCGGTATAAAGTAGCCTATGTCACTCTGTAGTAATGTATAGCTAAAGTAACGGCAAAACAATTTTTGAAATCGGTCCGGTAGTTTCGGAGCCTATTCAATGCAAACAAACAAACATACAAACAAACAATCAAATCTTTCCTCTTTATAATATTAGTAACCTATAATGTATTGTGTGCAAAATTTTACCAGAATCCGTCATATCGCACCCGAACCTATACATAACATCCATTTCTATACAGCGCTTTGTAGAAAAACGTGTGCAGCAATTCTCATTTCGAAAGGAACCCTAAAAAGGTAAGAACATCCTAGAAAAAGTCCGACAGAAAAAACGGCGTGGTAACCCGTCAAAAACATTTTGCCGTTGTTTCTATTTGAGGAGGGATACCGTTGAAGTGTCGTACAGAGTAAATGGGGGTCCGTAAATCCGGGTCGTTGAGTACTCCAAAGTTTACGGGTACCGGATTTCGAGAAAATGGCGTGTCATATACAGCGTGCTACATCATTCTTAGTTGTGCCGATTCGCGCTCCGCTCGCTTGAGGGCTCCGAATCGGTTCTCGAACGAAATTGTTGAATAAATTTAGCTTTGATACAGTCCGCGGTATAATGTTGAGAAATTTCACGCATTTTAAAATATCGTCGTACTAGATTGCGCGTCAGAATAAGCAATATAATTTAAAAGCTTCATAGACGTCAAGCATGACATTTTAGTTGGTTGATACGTGTATTATATTTTCGTTTTGCTTGTTTTAAAAATAGTACCTGGGCGACCGAGCTCTGCTCGGGCAGAAACTCGGTACCAAGCGTTTTCCCAGAGACAAGACCAAGCTAGATCAATTTTTCATCCCCGAAAACCCCCAAATACCAAATTTCATCGAAATCGTTGGAGCCGTTTCCGAGATCAAAACACCGGAGGGGTGGGGGGGGGGGGGGGGGGTGAGAGGGGGGAGGGGATGCGGGGGAGGGAGCGCGGGGGTATTAAAGGGGGGATGAAAATTTCATTGATTTTGCCGTAGGATGCACCGTTTTCAAGATATTTGACAAAAACACCGGAGGGGGTGGGGGGGGGAGTCACGTTAAACTATCGTCCGTAAACCGACTTTACAGACAACCGGCTTTTCCTGTTCTGTGCTCCCAATAGGGAACGTGCACATAGACGGTGCTGCCAACTGGTGCCATAAGGGTGCCATCAATTTGAATGTTTTACCTTGATAAGTTTGTTTTACTGTCCGCATAGAGTCTCTTCTGCCGCATTAGTGCTGCCGCCTATAGTTACTGCACGTTCCCTATAATACTTTTTCTAACAAAAAAGTAACTTTTTTTCACAAAAAAGTAACTTTTTCTCACAAAAGAAGAAACTTGACGTTTTCTCATGAAAAATAAACTTAAAAAAAAACCAAAAAAATCTTGAAAAAAACGTGGAATCGAACCGAGGTCGGCTGGATCCGCGACCACCCGATTCCTAATGTGCCATTATGATCTGCTCGAAGTCGGCGAAATTTAGCTTTATATTCTAAAGCAAACAAAAATAGCCGGAAAACACGAGTAAAAGCGATTTTCTGAAAATGAAACATAGCTAGATCAGTTTTTCATCCCTGAAAACCCCCACATACCAAATTTCATCGAAATCGTTGGAGCCGTTTCCGAGATCCTGATTATATATATACATATATATATATATACATATATATATACAAGAATTGCTCGTTTAAAGGTATTAGATAAACTTAATTCGAGCGACTGTGAAACTTCAACCGTTTAGTAAATAAAATTCTGTTATTTCAGTTAATCTATATCATTTAGTTAAAACTAATTTATAATTGAAACAGAGCGTTGGTTGAACATAAAAGATCTTAGCCCATAACGTGTGTGGACATTCAGTCAACGACTGTTATTAAGTACCTAAGTAGCTGGGTGGCCGAGCTCCGCTTGGGCTGAAACTCGGTACCAAGCGTTTTCCCAGAGATAAGACCAAGCTAGATCAATTTTTCATCCCCGAAAATCCCCACATACCAAATTTCATCGAAAATGTTGGAGCCGTTTCTGAGATTCTAATTATATATATACAAGAATTGCTCGTTTAAAGGTATTAAAGGTATTAGATAGATACCTGACACATTCCACAGCTATGAAGTTTCAGAATATTGACAGTGTGAAAATATAAAAAAATAATGCTATACTTGTTGCGTCTGACTGAATAGTGAATAGCAAGTTTAAAAATTTTCTTTCAAAATTCGTAATTGTTAGAATTCCCGCCACATAAACCAGGTCGTCGCTCCAACTATTTGGAGGCCTACCTACACTGCAATTCGTTATATTCTATTGCCATTTATTTGCCTTTCCTATTATTAAGCGTAAACATTTGTATTTCCATAATATGTTTTCGTAAATAATAGTCATTTACCTTACTAATATTACAGATGCAATGCAAGGATGTTGTTACCTACTCTTTCGCACTAAAACACTTTCACAAATTCCCATAAAATTTAGCACACAGTTATTTTTTAACTTGGATGTTAATACAAAAGAAGGATACTTAAGTGTGTTAATATAGGATACTTATATCCCGGAAAATTGCATAGTTCCCGCGAGACAGCGATAAATAGATTCTTCGGAAACGGAATCGTGGGCAGCAGCTGGTGAAACATAATACGTTTTGAACTATTAATCTCTGAAATAATGCATTTTTTAACCGACTTCAAAAAAAGGAGGAGGTTCTCAATTCGGTTGTACGTTCATTTTTTTTTTTTAATGTGTGTTACCTCAGAACTCCGTCATTTATGAACCGATTTGGAATTTTTTTTCGTTGTTTAAAAGCACATGCTTCAAGGTTGGTCCCGTTGTTACCAAAATCCAGTTCTGATGATGGGATCCATGAGGAATTGAAGAAACTCCTCAAAAATTCAAGAAAAACTTATAGCGATTTTAGTATTTTCGGTGACAAGTCGAGCATTTGCATTCAGAAAGTATCATGGAACTCTGTAATAAACGACATAACCCCATCTAGAATTAAAAATAGAATTTTCAACATAACCTTATTTCGAAGTCAAACTGATGATTTTATCCTACGCATCTATTTTATACAGAAACAACTAAAAAGCAAAAAATAAAAAAATTTAAATAAAAAATAAAACCTCCTTCAAAAAACATTCAAAAAACCATGAAATAATAATTGAACCGAACCGACTACAATAAGCATGAAAATATCTTTCTTCTAATCTGTTTTAAGTCGGTGCCTCAGCACGAGCTTGCAGGAGTGTAGAAGCCCTATAGATAGTAAGGTATGTAGGTAAGTTAGATTACTAGGTCCACTCCTGCTGGCTCGAGCTGAGGCACCGACTTAAAACAGATTAAAAGAAAGATATTTTCATGCTTATTGTAGTCGGTTCGGTTAAATTATTATTTCACGGTTTTTTGAATGTTTTTTGAAGGAGGTTTTATTTTTTATTTTTGAGCAATTACTTTCGTGCCTAAGTAAAATATAATGTTTTTACCCATATAGGTATATTTGCTTATTTCCCTAAATTCAAGTCTAGTGAATCAGCATTTACTAGAGAAGCGTACTTCATCGTAGCCCTCATTATCACTTTCCATCAGGCGTGATTGTGGTCAAATGCAAGCCTATATTGTGTAAATAAAAATAAAATATATACTAAATGTAATTAAAACACGCGCTCAATGACCATTTCTCATGATTAACGTTGCCATAGTTTGTTTAATTTTTTGGTAAAGAACTAAATGAACTAAAACAATTACTTTGCTCACCCGCGACCTTACAATAGTTACGTTTATGCAAGAAATGTGTGTTCATGCAGTTCCTCCACCTCCACACTGTACGAACACACACAAATCACATAAACACAACTATCACCACCACCAAGCTACACTGACGCGTTTCGAACTCAACCATTAATATGGACCTCCGCAAAGTAACGCCTGATTCAATAATTTTTTTGGTAAAGATCAAAGCTCGCGTGAGAAATAAAGAAAACACGAATACATCACAAGATTTTTCTGCGGACTGTACTTTTTGTGAACTGTATTTGCATTGTCATTTATGAATACCAAAAATTTAAAGTCTATCTGACAGAAAGTGAGTAAAAGTCAACTTGGAAAAACAAATTTTGCTAGTTGAATAAGCAATACAAAATACTTAACACCAACTGACCTAGTCCCAAACTAAGTGAAGCTTGTATTATGGGTACAGTCAACAGCATAAATAAGTGATCATTTATGTACCTTGTCACTTTAACGTCATGTTTGAAATGTCATACAAAATTGTCAAACGATTGAAAACGACAAGGTACAGAAATTACCACTTATTTATGCTGTTGACCCTATTAGACAACGTATAGACATACTTATGTAGATAATTATACATACTTAAATACATATTAAGCATCCAAGACACGAGCACAGTAAACATTCGTATTTTTCACACAAATAACCTGGGACCACGAGCTTCGTAGACAGATTCTCTAACCACTAGGACATTTGGTAAACATAACTAGCATAAAAAAGTAATTGAAGCGTTTTACGTATATATCGCAGACTGTACTAGCTAAACAACGCTTATTCATTCAATTTTCCATTTGGTTGCGCTACACATTTTATTATTTTCCGTGCAAGGTGGAGAAACGGCCGCGGCAGCCAAATGGTTACGCTTTTTGTCTAGGACGATATTTTATTACACCTAATCTTTAGTATTGTAATGGAAGATTATTTTCTAGAGAATTAATCTTCGCCGTTCGTTAACGGATTCTTTTGAGTGCATGCTCGCGTCGCGTAAAGTTTTTGTGTGAGTTATATATAATTACCTTAGTTGTTTATTTTTAAGTTAATTGAATCTTTTTATAGTTCTGAACTTTCGAGATTTTTTCTCATGTATTCAGACATAAAGACATGGATCACAAATCATAATGCAATTCTATGTAACCATCCTATTTTTATCATTATGTTCTGTGAATAAGGGATTCATTTATTAATTCACTCACTCATTTATTATTTCATTTTGTTTGTTCACTCATTCAACTCGAAACTATAATCCCGTTTACTCAGAGGTGCGAGCCAGGGTTTGATCCCACGACCCTCTGTTTGAGAAACCATAGGTCAAAACACTAGGCCACCACGGCAACAGCCATAGCAATGTGATCGAAATGTCGAAGTAATCGTATATCAGCGTAACTATGTGGTTTTTCAGTTATATATCCACCTCGCTCTTAATCGTGTGACATTTTCTATTCCTCGTATATTATGACTCATATTAAGTATATTTTGTTTTTATTTTTACATTAAACTGACCCGTGATTGACCACTATCTAACCTGTTTTTTTTCAGACCAAATCGTAAGTGAATGAAAAATTCGAAACTTTATAAAATCTCTTTCACAAATCACCAAAATGTGGATCAGACCCTGATAGCTATTAACTATCGCCGCCTAAGATCAAGTCTCCATGAATCGCTCAACAAGAGCGAGCCATAAATTGTATGGCGATGTGATCCAGATACGTTAAACGCCGTTTGATAGATTCCAATTTATACGTTCATCTAAGTGTTTTGCAGCATTTTGCCTTTATAATGCGTAACACAAAATATGAACTACAGCTCATTATATAGGCTTAATTAGGGATGACACCACCAATCAACAGATGTGCTTTTCACGAGGTGTCAAAACACGAATATCCTAATAAATTTATGACTCCCAAACTGACAGCAGCATACAACAATGATTTTATAAGTAAAAATACGTCATATAGTCACAAAACAAACGAAAAAACATACTACAAATGCAGCTGCAGTACATCCGTACATATTTTGTCATTTTTGCTCCCCTTATGAAAGGCCAGAGACTACAACTGTCACCTTTATTATGCTTCATTTTCGACGCTCAAAACCCAAAAATTTATTCAGACTTTCTTTTCGTAAATACAATATTTTAACATATACGACGACGTATAGTATACGTCAACATCCAATAAAACCACATGCTTTGATATAGACTAAAAAATATACAATACATATTATTGAACTACACTGTACAAAATTATACTTTATTTACACTTAGCTGGTTTTAATAATTTTGTGATCCCTTCATTACCCATTTTGTTTGTCTGTCTGCCTAGAACGTTCAGAGGTATCAAATTGCAAAAAAAATAGTTTCAACATACTATTTGGTGTAATACTTACAGCCAAGACATTACAAGTAGTACTCATAAACTGAGTTACATAACAGCTTGATATCAAATTCCAAAAGTACAACACGGACGTGACAGTATTTTTTTATGATTCGATTTTCCAAATAACTTCCAAATCGGTTTATAGCAAACTCTACACGACTGCCCAGGGGCCGATGTTTGTAAACGTTTTGTTTGTTATTACTTTTTCGACCTATATGAGAATAGTCCCTCTAGGATTGGATGTACGTGGCACATAAAATCTTCAGAGGTTTTAAATCGATTCAATCGGTTATTTGGCCGTCTGGTTGAACGTGTATTTATTTTTAATTTTTAACGGACGAAAGTAAAGAAGGTTCTCAGGCTAGCCAGTTCTTTTTATGTATAGTCTATCTAACCTTAGTGATAGATATGTAATACAAACTATCCAAGACTCGACGTTGTAGCTATGTATGGAAACTCCAAAATTTATCTGAAAAATCAATTTTAAATACTTTTTACTGACATTACACATCACTAATGTTGATAGCCACCAAACTGCCCGCTTGACAACGAAGTATAGTCATGACTAGACCCCGGATATTTGTCGCGATGACGTCACGATAGTTTAGGGAGTAAATGGAACGGTGTTAATGTTAGTACGAAAAACAGAACTAACGGGTTTTAACCGAATACATTTTAATAAGTAATTCACGATGAAAATTACCTAGTAAATTGAATTGAAACTCTGGCCTAGGGGCCGATAGCGACAAGTCATTTATAACTATCATTGGAAAGGTTTTGCATACTCTACAACTTTGTGTATGGCGGGAAATCTTGAATCTGTGTATGTAGGTATGGCAAGATAAAAAAAACATATGAAAACGCATAAAAACAGACAGTTAAAAACCGGTTGTCTGTAAAGTCTGTTTACGGACGATAGTTTAACGTGACAACGTCATAACAAAACATTCAAAATACAAAAATGAAACCAGGCGGTCACCCATCAAAGTACTGACCGCGCCCGACGTTGCTAAACCTCGGTGATCGGACGAGAACCGGTGTTTTGTCAAATATCTTGAAAACGGTGCATCCTACGGCAAAATCAATGAAATTTTCATCCCCCCTTTAATACCCGCGCACCCCTCTCCCGCACTCCCCCCCACACCCCCTCAACCACCCCCCCACACCTTGCACCCTGCACCCCCCGCATTGAAAATTACCCGAGCGCTAGTACTAAGATTCAACATCCTGGGGCGTTCGCTGCACTCTTGACATACTGAAGCAGTATCAAAAAACCCTACATAATAGTTTCAACTCAAAATACATAACTTTTTTCACACAATGATTCGAGACTAACTGCCAAAGTAAAAGTTTTAGAATTTAAAATAAGCTATCAAGTGAGATATCGCTTGTCCTTATTGGTCATATAGACCAATTTGCCCACCCTCCTTCTAAAACGCAATTCACAATATTGTTTGTTCTTTATGCCGAAACGGAAATCCACACCGTCTCACGCTTAGCCAACTTTTTCATTTCCCATAGGTATTTGGCTTTGAATTAAACAAAATTGCGGGTCACTCAGCCGAGTTTCGAGGAAAAATTATACGGTGACTGAGCATTTAGGACATACCGCGTATTTACTTAAAGAATTGCGATATGAAATTATTCAAATTTCGTTCGAATTGGAAATGACGAGCTAACAGCCCAAAGTGTATAAAGTAATGATTGTGAAAACATTTGCGCATTTTATTGGGTTTTACGTAATCATTTTTAAGTTCGAAATGTTGAAGGGGAGAGCAAGAAGGATATTCCGTGATCAGATTGGGGATGTATGAACAAAGGTACCCGAAACCTGTGAGCATGTATGAGAAAGAAGACTTAATGAGTGTTGTAGAAGCGAAAGATGTTATTAAGTACCTAATAACTGAGGATTTTGTACCGTAAAGTCGGGTTACTTTGGCGATTTGGATTAAGCTGGTCGAGAGGTCATATTGTCTAATGCGCGGGCACTTGCTATCGAATGCACCATCTCTTTCTGTCATCATCTTATACAGTTTAACAGAAAGAAATAGTGAAAGCGACAGCCATTGCCATTATAGTAGTTTTTTGTTGGCTGCGTAAGTACGTTTTTATGCCTTTCATTAGATTCTTCCATGTGGTTTCCCTTCATTGATTCAAGTAAAGTTACGCTATATTTTTTTTTTGCCTACTTGACTTTGCATTGGCTGAGTTTAAAATTAATCTAATTATTACACTTTTTCAGTACCCTTACAAAATTATTCAATATTTTGTGTTTTAAATACCGTATAAATTCAGGCATGACTTTGAGGAGGTCTATTTTAAAATAAATTAAATTCTTATTATGCTACTTTACGAATTAGCAAGGTTCGTCATCATCTTCATTACAGCTGAAAGACGTCCACTGCTGAACATATCCCTCCCTCAAGGCTCGGCAAACCGATCGGTTCCGCGCCGTCCGCATACAACGCGTTCCTGCAACCATAACAAGGTCGTCGCTCCGTCTTGTTGGAGGCCTACCTACAATAATTAAAAATCCGGACACGGTGTTTTGCCCCTCTCCAAAGCAGCGTCAGCGCCCGCTTTCTATTGTATCAACCCAAATAAATGTTTTAAATTTGACTTACTGAGGGTACACCGGACCAAACACCTCTTCCCCACCTTTAAGACAAACCATTATCTTAAACGTGATAAATGATTCAGTGATGAACAATGGACAACGCGCATTATGTGTTTTGATGAGAAACAGATAAAATATTGATAAGAAAACTTGGTGAAAAAGAAAACATTTCTTACCAATGGAATAAATAATCAAATGAAGTGAGAAGTGAGCAAGCATTAGACTGAATCTAACCAAAACACCTCACTATATTATTATTCCCGGCAATATTATATTCAAACCGTGTCCGCCTCACTGGCCTTTTAATACGCTAAATTAACATATATTCCGCTTTACAAAAACGTTATACCTCGCGTAATAATTATTATGTAGGCGTAATTCTGAAGGTAAAAGTATATTTGTAGGAATTTCCTTTGTGCTATTCAGATATTTAAACGCATAACATCTTGGTAACAGGAAAAAACATTCTCACGAATTTAATATTCAGTTGGGTACCGGGAATTAATTGACTACTTCAAAATACATTTTTATTTTATTTATTTATATGCTTTATAGTCCTGTCTGCTTATAAATAAAATGCTTGTTAATCTTCTGTTAATTTAAAATTTGTTAGTCTTTATGTTTGAAATAAGACTACTATGAGACACAGACATATTTAATTTTATTAAAATATGTAAATTACAACAATAAAATATACGGCCGTTGTGATTTGAAATGTCTCTCAAGCAGAGGGTCGTGAATTCGAAACCGCGGTCGCACCTGAGAGTTTTTCGGAATGTTTGAGCGAAATCACCTTTGAAATTCACTCAAACTCAAACTCAAACTCTTTATTGCGTTTAAATGTTGTGGGTAAAGATCTTAAAAATAATGTACAGCTTCAACATTTACCCTGTGAGGGCACAACAATATGTAGGTATACATAATGGTGGTAGTAACCAAACCACATAACAATATGTACCTTAGTGAAAAGTCACAGTTATACATAGTTTACCTATTAACAATATGGCACTAAAAAATTATATAAACTTAAAAATAAACTACATACTACTTAGAATATAAGCAAGGATGAAATGACTTTATACCTAATCTATTTTTACTGACTTTATATTTTTGTTTTTAGTTTATTGTATTTTGTGTGACTTGTAAATTTTACTAATAAATTTTCGTTTTATTTATGTTTTTATGTAAATTTATTTTTCGTTTAAAAAATCCTGTAAGGAGTAGTAAGATTTGTTGATTAGATGTTGTTTTAGGCGCCTTTTAAATCTGTCTATATTGGTTTCATCTTGAAATGGTTTAGGAATTTTATTGTATATATCACCATGAGCTCATGAGGGAAAAAATCGTGATAAAACCTGAGAAGAACTTCAATGGTATGCGTGGAGTTCCCAATCCGCACTGGGCCCGTGTGGGAACTACGGCCTAAGCCCTCTTAATCTGAGAGGTCTGTGCTCTGCAGTGGGAGTAGGTATATTATAGTTGGGATGAAGATGATGACACGGGTTGCTCTCGTACCCAACGTTTTTCGAACCAACCTTGAGAAAAAAAACACGGTTTGGCTCGAAACATGTCGGGAATACCTCCAGTACTTATACACGAGTAATCCATTATCTTATTTAATATTGGTTTTTATCTGTTAATTTTGCTTTGCTCTTTGCTGAACACAGACAAAACATTACATCCAATTCTACTAATATTATTGTGTGTTTTTATTTTCACGGTAAGACACTGGGTCCCATTCGGCGTAAATAACTGTGAAATCGTGAAGAAACTAAGTTCAAAATAGTACTTAATATATCAGTTTTATAGAAGAAATGGAAGGTCCTGCTTAAAGTGGTGTGCAGATTTCAATGAACTTTTTATTTGGCTATTCTCACGAGCTGAACAACCATAATATAGCCTCTCGCCTTTCAAGCATAGGATCCTTAGTTCAAATTCAGGCTCGCACCTTATATTGTTTTTGGAACTTAAGTTTGCCATTACATTGAATAGCCTATTGAAATAGTCAATCCCTAAAGTCTTTAGGAATAGGAAATTAGGTAAATCTCAAACTTTCCGTTCCACTGGCAACCCTGATAGTTTACGTGAATAAAACCAAACCGAGCCTTTGCGTGTAAGTAATAAAACGGTAATGACGAAGTTATTTTATAAAATCATAAATTGTACAGTTAAATGCCGTATAAAACAGCTGAAGAATAATAACTGGATTTAACATTATTTTCAAAACGTATTTGGCTTACGCTAAACTGCGCTTAACATCCGAAAACTGTACCCATTGACACCGTTTGCTCCTAATATAAATCTATTAAGGAAAAGAAGTATCCCGAAAATACGACTTAATTAAATTATTCCCTTACTTAAAGTCCAAATACTGCGAAAAGACCTCGGTCCAATTTTTATCCGTTTTCCACGAGGATTAAATTTTGGCATAACTTCAGCCTTTGGGGGAATGAAATTCTTGAGTTTACACAGCTCAATAAAAAAATTGCATAAGCTCATAACTTTTAGCCTCAGGGGTGGTAAGATGGGCACACGTTGGTTATCAAATTAAAACAGATTAGATTACACTTAGAAAAGTCATTCTTTTTCCGTATTATTTCCAGTTTTTACGACTTTCTCGGGTTTGATACGGTCACTCGCTGTTGATTTTCTTTAGCCGCGGGAGTACATTAAACAAGGCAATAGGGGATCAGGATGGTTTTTATGCTTATTACTATAAAATGTAATGTATTAATCCTACGAATATTTAATTTCGATTACTAGACTCTTCAAAATTTGGGCTGCAAATAGGTAATTATAACCTTTTTAAGGTCTAATTCAGAAAGTTTTGAAATTTTCTCTGGATAAGAAAAAACAGGATTTATACAGGGTAATTTTTAATAAGTGCACAAATTTTAATACTTATAAGTAAGTTCGCCTTTGTACATCTGTTTTTCTTGTTAACTGTTATTTTTCATGTTTTACGTACAATAAAGAGTTTTACATACACACATACATACATACTTATGTGATTCAGTGACGTTAAAATAACAAATTTCAGTATTTTTCGTTATACCTAATATCTATCACTTACTATGAAAAACCCAAATTTCAAAATGTAAATAAATTCTTGAACAGATAATCGTGATCTATCAACGATACTGAATCAAAATTTGTGCACTGATTAAAAAATTACCCTGTATATTCACTAACTTGATATCGATAACGATGATGATCGTGTTTTGGGTGTTGCTATCGATTTTTGCTTTATTTAATAAAAGAGAGGAAGAAGTTTTATCAAAAATTTAAGTTCTGCCCGGAAGAAGTAGCGGGCAAAAAGCTATTAGTATCAATCAAATCAGTTCACAATTGGGGGAGTAATCGCGTAACAAACATACAAAAAAAACATACAGAATTGAGAATCTCCTCCTTTTTAAAAGCTTTTTAGGGTTCCGTAGTAAATTAGTTATTAACTTGCAATGTATGTAAATATGTACGTAGGTACGGGTCAAATCTTGTAAATTAAATTTGACCCTCTTCCAGTGGTCGGATCAACTTGAAATTGGGTATACTTATGTAAGTTAGATGACAATGCAAGTACAGTCAACAAAAAGTACAGTCAGCGCTAAAGCTTTCATTGAAAATTATTTTTTTAACAAAAATTTTTTTTTATGTTAGTTAGGCCAGACAAACGAACTAGTGGGTCACCTGATATTAAATGATCACCACTGTCCATAGACACCCGCAGCGCTTTGCGCGATGCCATTGCTTTGTCGGCCCTAAAGGGGAGAAAGAGAGAGAATAGGGGAGAGGGAAGGGAAGAGGGAGGGGGAGAGGTATTGGGCCCCCGGCGCTCCCACTGACCGTACGAAACACAAGCAGGATTACTGCTGCTTCACGCCGGTGTTCTGTAAGACGGTGGTACACTGCCCCGGACGAGCCGGCCCATTCGTGATGCAGCGGCTAGCTACAACATGGCTCTACCATTACTAAACTAACTAACTAACTTATTGAATTTCAAGTTGGTTCAATAAGGTTGTTGAATAAAGTTGAATAAAATAAGGTTTACACATTAAAGAGGTCCGGAAACCTACGTGTGTGAGTCTTATTCGCGCTTAGTCGATTCTAACCAAAACTCTTCATAACTCAGTCATGTAAACAGTAGGCGGGCGACCTAATATTTCTCTGTTATATTTCATAGTCTTACGTAATTCGGCTAAGTAATCTCTCCCCAACACCCGGCTCAAGCTGTAATTACAAAATCTAATTAGTCCTCCTTGTTTCAGATTTGGATGAAATCGCGGTACCCTAGTATGAAAAACAGGATCAGACGTATTCAGAAATAATCGGTTGTTGTAAATATTATTAGGTATAGTTAGATAGATACGCAATGTATAGTGTCAAGTGTGCGGGAAGGACTGTGATCGCTTTCCTGCTACTAGCTGTATCCACGCCGACGGCGACGCAGAATACTGTTGTTTCAGGTAAGAGATAGAGACGATAAGATTTAACATTTCGGTTGTTTTAGTCATACAATATAGATTATGTTGCGGCTCCCAAATTACAGGAAACTCAGATTCACATTCAAGTAGGGTAAATCGCCAATAACTGGCCACCGTTCTATAACTGGCCACCTCATACTAAAAATGAACTCTATTCACCCATAATTTTAGTTAAGTATAAGGTGTTAATTACTGGCCACTCTTTTATAACTGGCCACGTTATACTAAATTGAATTCTGTTTGTAGGGTAACAGAGTTAATTTTCGGTATGAGGAAGCCAGTTATTGAAGAGTGGCCAGTTATTGGCAGTTACCCTATAACCTCGAAAGTAATCGCGTACTTTACAAAGTACGTAAGTTTTTAATTATTGTACGTACTAACATAGGATTAAGGGATGTAACTAATTTAATTAATATTGTATTTACAATTTGTTATTTTTTTATTGTAATTAAAAGAAATTGTGTTTTGTAAACACAAAGTAAAAATCCATAGTAAGTGTTACTGCCAAATGTAGAGTCGTGAAAAGCTCGTCACCTTAAAGTTGTCATTTGCTTACACCAAGTCAATGTCAGTCCTGTCACTATTTCATTACAAAGGAAACAGAATATCGCATTGACCTTTCCAATTTTTCAAAAGATACTAAGCGTCTATGACTTTGATTAAGGAATCAATTTCAGGAATCAATCATGTGAAGTACAAATTTTTCTTTCAAACTCTAAATTATAAACAGTTTCTAAAATCAAAAAACTTGAAAACTTGCAAATCGAACACTATAAATAAACGTTAGTGATGGTATTTTACAAAGAGCCTTTGACTTTTCTCTATGCATTATTATTTCTTAGCCTATATTAGTATCTCACTGTTGGCTCTCATCTTGACCTCTATATCTCCGTATCTAGAGCTATATTTGGCCGCTCCTCTATAGTCCGATAAGCTCGTGCGGGACCCTCCACGGAACCCTGTCGCAATCAGCATTTGCCACACTTATTAAAAACAGTCTTGTTAAGGACAGCAGAGGCTCCCTGCGACAGGGTTTCGCCGAGCGCGGCGCACGAGCTTGTCAAGGTATAGTTCCGCGTCCAGATAATCTTGACATCGTTGCCTTGACCTGCCCTGCCGTCTGTCCCAGGCCTTATACTAAGATATTCGATTTTGGACCTTCGTATCGAACTATTCCATTCACGCTAATAGTATTAAACAGAGAAGTGAAAGGGACAGCACGGTATTTCAAATTTCGTAGTATCCCCCGATAACTAAATCCATCGATTCCTCCCTCACGTTTGATTATAACGAATATTGTAATTTTGTACAATCAGCAAAATACTCTTTGAACATCAAACGAGGAAGCTATCGAAGTAACAAAAATTAAAACGATTTTTCCTCAAGTTTTCCCGGGGAAATAAATGAAGGCGCTTCTAATCGTGCGCTGTGGCACTGTCGAATCATTTCTTCGGAAATCTCCGCCGTTAAGATATGATTCCGAGAACTGTTTGATATTATGCCAAGCAATTTATCACATTTTTATACTTACCTTAAGAAAACATATTAGTAAATAAAGCTTAAATATTAGTAAACATCGTAATGTTATCGTAAGAATTCACTTTTTTTACTGTTGATCATTAATTAAATGGGAAAATGAGGTTTATACGTAATATGACAGTGAAATAATAGTAGTGAAATAATATGGATACTCACGTCTCAAAACGAGTTCAACTCCCAGTGTTGCTCCTAAAAGAAGGCCAGAAGGGCTACGGATTAGCCCGAAACATATTGAATTAAACTCATTTTGAGACGTGAGAAACACGTATTATTTAATTATGAGTGAGACTCACGGTAGTTTCGTATGTAAGTATTTAAAATTTACTTCTGGTTGATACGAGAAAAAAAAAACAGGCAAGTGCAAGTCGGATTCGATCCTAATGGGCTATTGCTACTACTGTTAAGATTTTGAAAAAACGTCAATAACGGTTGCTTGTACGAGAACTTTTTTTTGCAGCTATAGTACAAACTACAAACTAATTAATGTATTACGGTTCAAAATGGCAGACGAACTGAACGATTGCCAAGCGAAAGTAAAAGTAAAGGTAAAATAATCCAGTTGGCTTTTGTTAATTAAATTTTTCCTTTTTAACACTGCACCTAAGACGTGTCAAAAATCTTGTAATAAATGAAAAAAGTTTATGAATATCGTTGAATGATTGTTATTCAATCACACAATAACAGGAAAATTGGCGTACATATAGACAAAGGCTTGGATTGAGACAAAGGATGCCTAATATCCTGGTAGTGTATTCCCGTGGGATAACAAACTTTAAACAAGTATAGAAGGCGATGTCCGAGAACGTTGAAGTACCTTGGCTTTCATGAAGGCATATTAGGATGAATCAACTTTTTAGTGCCATCCGTTGCTGGTTACACAAATTTTGTCCCTTGGACAACCTAAGCATTTTCCTATGAAATAGTATGAAGTGTACGTGTCACTTGGACAACCGGGGACAGAGTAAACAATACAAAAAAGTTGATTCACCCTCTAACTTCGTTTGCAATCAATTCGTTCTCCGAGAGGTCATTGTGCTTTAAAAATTTTAGATTCCTCTAATTTTCCGGTCAAAATCTCTATGATCTCTAAATAATACTTGTAAAGGTATTTCTAACGCGAGCAAATCCGTGGGTTAAAACTTGTAATAAAATAAAACTCTTGTAAAATAATAATATTTTCATAGCTTTTTCTTAAAAACTACTTTTCTTCGAGACACTTATAGACGACCAGATGGCCTAGTGGTTAGAGACCCTGACTATGAAGCTTGAGGTCCCGGGTTCGATTCCCGTGTCGGGGCAGATATTTGTATGAAAAATACGAATGTTTGTTCTCGGGTCTTGGGTGTTTATTATGTATTTAAGTATGTATCTATCTATATAAGTATGTTTATCCGTTGCCTAGTACCCATAACACAAGCTTTGCAAAGCTTACTTTGGGACTAGGTCAATTGGTGTGAATTGTCCCGTGATATTTTATTTATTTATTTATTTACTTATTACTGAAACAATCTGTTTTATGCATAATTAATTTGCTAAAAGCTAACTCTATGTTACGACCACGTTGTAGCGGCCGTGGTTGTGACGTGGAGGTAATTTTAGCAATACATTAGTTATTAAGGTATGATATTTATAAGGAAAGAAAATCGCAAAAGTTTAAAACGTCATTACAGTTCTGTAGTTCCACGAAGAACCCTCAAATTTTGCGTCATGTTCATTCATTTGTCCGCGGTTAAGCTTACAGAAAGTCACTCCTAATTTTTTTTAATTTTACATGTATACATTTATAATAAATTAACTAGGTATGCGGAAAAGAGGTAGAAAAGTATCGAAAAAAAAATCCCTAGCGTGGGTATTATTGTATATAGGCCTTTCAAAACATTACAGATTTGCTAAGATCATTTTTCGATTAAGGTGCTGTTTGAAAAATATTATCTTTTTAAGTGCTAATTTTATGTAAGAGTCAAGTGCGTGAGTCCTCCATCTAAAGAAAAGAAAAGAAAAGAAGAAAACATTTTGGAATAGTAATGAAGGTTGTGTATGTCGCAGTCGGATCGTATAATCCGCCATATTATATAACGGCTAGGCAAAAACAAGGCCGTTTTTAAATACGGCAGTATAACGATTACCTATACATTAAGAATATTACAAGTAAAATTAAAGCTTGTTGAAAAATACAGCCCACTTTCGGAACCGTACCTTAAGAATCGTGTTTCCGTCTCTGATAATCGTAAGAGGAAATCGTATATCTCCTTGAAATTGTTCTTAGACGTGAATTAAATATTTATGCCGTATTTTCCGGAGAGAATCAGCTAAATGATCGTTCAATAGAAACGGCCAAGCAAGTAAACAAAGAAGGCGTTATAAGATGTTTTGAAATTATGTATAGAATATGCTTAGTAAATTTTTGTTCAGTGCGTGTGTGCGTACGTGTATGCGTGCGTGCGTGCGTATATGCGCGTGTATCATGTGTAGAGTTTGACAAGGTTTCAAAAGTTGATAAAAAAACAGTTAAATACCGCATAAATCACTCTTAAATTTTTATTTATATTACCGTTACGACCGTTTTTTTTTCAAGCCAACAGTTGAGCTTGTAGAGGGGAGAAAACGCTTGACTCTAAGAAAAAATGTACTTTAAAGCTTTTACAAACAAATTTATAAATTTAAAAACGATCTTGGCAACCCTGTCTTGCTCACCTCTCTAACGATACCCGACAGTAGGTATGAATTTAGACGAGCGAAAAAAAAATCCCTACCTTAGGTAGGTGTAGGCTAGGCATCACTTTGTCCGCGTGGTGATTATATATCCCAATGCCAAATTACACTTTTCTAGCACTAACAGACTGTAAACTAAGCCGCGCACGGACGGACGGACGGATATGACGAAACTAAACGAGCACCAAACTCAAGTGGTAGTGGGCAGGGCACATCGCTCGTAGAATTGACGACCGATGGGGCCGAAGGTTCTCGAGTGGCGTCCACGGACCGGAAAACGCAGTGTATGTAGGCCTTCAACAAGATGGAGCAACGACCTGGTTAAGATTTCGGATGGAAAAGGACCGATCTATTTGGCGAGCCTTGGGGAGGCCTAATATTTAGCGGCGGACGTCTTTCTTGTAAAATGGTAATGATGAAACGGGTTCCGTGTAGGACTACGGAACCCTAAAAATGAGTATTAATAATGATGATAAATCACTAAGGCATTGCTGACTTGAATATCCCTTGACAGCCTCTATTAAGGTGCGACCAAACCGCCGCTTAAAATACGGAAACGTTACGGAATCGCTGTGACGTGCCGTAAACGTCAGAATTTACCGCATGCTCTCCATAGTAAAGTTGCGACGTTTACGGTGCGTCACTGCGATTCCGTAACGTCACCGTATTTTAAGCGGCGGTTTGGTCGCACCTTTAATTGATTCATCTATCTATGCATAACAAAGATATTTTAGTGGGTCACAAGTTTACCGTGAAAGGGCATGGGCTATTGTGAAGTGACCTTTACTCGCCGGGTGTGGTTCTCGTGTTCAAAATTAAACTGAGGCTTTGCTTCGTTTCGCGTGACCACGATACTTCTCATGCGAAATAATCTTGTAAAGCGAGTCAAATAAAATATCTACTTTTCTAAATCAGGTGTAAAGTAAACTTCCCTGTGCTCGACACTGATCCCAATACATGGCTTTCAATCTTATGTCAAGAGAGGTCACAGATAGGTGTCAAGCATTGGTATTAGACAGACGGACCTGGCGAAACTTAAAGAAGAAACCTTTTAAAAGTAAAAATGTAGCTTCTTATATATTTTTATTCGATTTAGGCACTTATTATTGACGACCAGATGGCCTAGTGGTTAGAGAACCTGACTACGAAGCTTGAGGTTCCGGGTTCGATTCCCGTGTCGGGGCAGATATTTATATGAAAAATACGAATGTTTGTTCTCGGGTCTTGGGTGTATAATATGTATTTAAGTATGTATCTATCTATATAAGTTTTTTTATCCGTTGCTTAGTACCCATAACACAAGCTTTGGTTAGCTTATTTTGGGGCTAGGTCAATTGGTGTGAATTGTCCCGTGATATTTATTTATTTATTTATTTATTTATTTATTTATTTATTTATTTATTATATACTAGCTGATGCCCGCGGCTTTGCACCCGCTTAAGTAGATTAAAACGTGTTTTCCCGTAGGAATAAGATATTTTCTCGTGATAAAAAGTAGCCCATGTCACTCTCCATCCCTCTAACTATGTCCGTACAAAAAATCACGGTAATCTATCGCTCAGTTTCGACGTGAAAGTGGGACAAACAAACACACTCTCACATTTATATAATTAGTATGGATATGGATATGGATACTAGCTGTTCCCCGCGCCTGCTTCTGCGAGGAATTCGTTTATCGCTTTCCCGTGGGAATTAGAAAACTATCCTTTGTCCTTCCCATGGTCTCAAAATATCTCCATACCATTTTTTTCATTTAAATCGGTTCAGTGGGTTAAGTTAAGCGTGAAGAGGTAACAGACACAGATAAAAATTAATTATACGGAGTTACGGATTTTTTTATGTACGAGTCCGACTCGCACTTGGCTGTTTTTTTTTTGAGGTACGGAACCTTAAGCACTCCAAATCTCGGTGTTGGAAACCTACAGTCAATTTTCAAATCCTTTAAGGACAATTAACACCATGTTAAGTTTCTTAACCACCGCACATTTTACCTTCCTCTAAAGCCTTTAAGACGCTCTCTACAACTATTCTATCAACTGCCTAAATAAGCCGAGAACCGGGCACTCGCTCTGTCTTCAAAACCACACCGAGCATTATTATCTAAGTACCTAATATCTCAGCTGTACCCTTGTACAATTCATATATAACTCTTATATGACCATAACAAAAGGGAGGACAGATAAAAGCATGTCCTGAATTCAAAATGAACTGAATAAAGCATATTATTTGACTTTTGCCAACGTCCCGCGGACACCGGGAAAGTTTTATTAATACTGTCAGTTTATACTTTTGTTTTATGAGTTAATGTTATGGTATGGGTAATTATGGTGTGGTGTTGAAATTGTGGTAAAACTACTGAAGTTTGAAACGAATTAAAATACGAAACAATTATGTTCAAGTTACTGTTTAAATACATTTCTGATAAAAAAAAAATCTTGTACTCTTTTTCTGATTGTATTTTGTTGAATGTGCTCGCGTTGTCATTTAAACTATCAATGCAGGTAGGTACGCATACACTACCTAAGTGAAATTAAACTTGAGAGAATTGAAGCTGTTCGAGCAATCGTTCGGGCGGGACAGGAGATGTCAGCAAGAACGTATTTTAAAGAGTTAGGTATACTCACGCTAACTTCGCTTGTAATATTTCAGACAGCTGTATATGTGCACAGTAATCTGAATGAGTATGGAAAGCGCGCTGATATGGCAGCCCACTCGCTGCGGAACCCTCAAAGGCTCCGTACAGTGAAGCGACGGCTTGCTAAGTCTGGCAAGGTGACTCATGTTGTAGGCCCGAAAGTTCATAACAGGTTACCTGAAGCGATTACTTCGGCTCCTTCGTTGGACATATTTAGGAGACGACTCAAAAATTGGCTTCTCGAACACACATTCTACACTTTTGATGAATTCCTTAACTTTCAGCCAGAAACTTTAACTTACTAGGTACTTAATTATTATGATGACTGTGGAATAATATTATAAAATAATTTTAAAAATGACATGTTTTAAATATTATGAATAAATGAGTATGAGTATGAGTATGAGTATGAGTATGAGTATGAGTATGAACTCAAACAAACAAACACTGCAAGATAAAAACTATGTCAACCATAGGGTACTAACATAAATAGAAAAAAATAACTGCAACAATTTTTCATAATTGATATTTCTTAGAATGCGCACAACTTCAAAAAGTCAGGTACTCCCAAAATAATCATAGATTGCTAGTAAAGAGTATTTTACTATCATCGATTTTGAATTTACGACATCTCATGTAAACATCTGTTTCCGTCCGGGTGTTTATGCCCCGTCGTGTCGTTTTACGACCCCGAATTTTAGTTAGGCCAGAACAATGTCTGCATTATACGACCTTGTTACTGTTATGTTTGTTATACTCGCTAAGTTTTCAAAGCCAGGATAATACTGTGTCTCAAATACTAGGTTTTATTTTAGTTTGTACTATGCTATTAAGGCAGGTTAGAGTACATGAACATTAGTCGATTCAGGTATTACTTTACTTTAATATCAGTGAAGTACAATTTTTTGGACTTTTATTTTAAACGACCGGATAGCCAAGTTGGTTATAACCTTAGTACAAAGCTTGAGGTCCCGGGTTCGATTCCTGGTCGGGGCAGATATTTGTATGTAAAATACGAATGTATGTGGTTGAGTCTTGGGTGTGTAATCCATATTTATGTATGTTTATTCATTGTCTAGTTCCCATAGCACAAGCTTTGCTTAGTTTAGAACTGTGTCAATTGGTGTGAATCATCCTACGATTTGTGTTATTTATTTGTCTATCTTTATCTTGATAAGTTTCTACAATTTATCTTAACTTACCAAACCACTGGCTAAAATGTTTTGGTTTAGTTTTGTGATTCGTTGTAGACGTCCACGATAAATTTTGGTTATATTCGAACAGATAGATAGATAGTGATATAGGCTACGTTAGTATAACAAAAAAGTAGCTTCCTCATTAAAACCTAAACCTATTTACAAGTCGATGCAATTGGACCAAAATAAATGTGCCAAAAATACTTGTCGATACTTGGTCTCCCCTGTCTGGTTTAGTTTTGGGTTCATTATTATATTTACTTATATCGATAATACTAAGCCTATTCTCAGCCGAAGTACTAAGAACATATTGATTTAGTTAAACTTGGCGGCAATCAAATTACAATTCCACGAACAGTCGTTACTGTGTATTTCTAACTTATCAACTTATGGCCTGCCAATGGCACTTCTTTAGTCAACTAAAGTGCTAGTTAAGGCTTAGTTATTTTAGCATCGTTTTTCATGACTAATTTTCTGCTAACACTGGCAAGTAACTTTATAGTTATTGAAACTCGATTTTGAAAGATATCTTGGCTTCTGCTGTTGATACAAACGTGTAAAAGATAATCCTTTGTTTAGCAGTAATTACTTTAATGTAGAATTAAGGGTCAGATAGACAAGCATTTCCATTTGAGTTTGTTTGCTCGTATGTCACCTAAATTTGCAAATTTGAACATACAACCACAAAACAAACGGGCAAAATAGTACCACAAGATTAGTACGCAAACTTACACGTATTTATGTCTAGCATATTACAATTTCAAAAACCTCTGCCTTGTACACTTCATTAAACTCATAAAAACTAACAGATTGCGAGACAAAACTGATGAAAAATTTATTGTAAACCCGTCTTTATTCCATGGACCGGCAAGCATATCTTTCTGTTACACTTTAGAAGATTATGGGCATCCAGTAGTAAGACTTTGCAATACTCAATTCAAACCGTAATCTCTCCATCACAATTGAGCCATTAAATTCACTACTCAATTTTGCAAAATACCAGCTTATGTAAGGTACCAGTTGTTAAAAATACGTGATATAAAGTACTGAATATATTAACAGCATGACGATTATGTCCAAAACATCTTTGGGGGAGTTATGACAAAGTTTCAAGGCCGACATAACGTTAGCGACGCGTCTGGCATCTTCACAGATGAGGCTAAGTTTATTAGATACTTTGCGGCGAAGTCCCGTGGGGACGGAATTTGATATTTGTCTTTGTTGGTTATAATATTTTATTATTTGCTACTGAGCACGTTATTAGTTAATGGTGGTGTTATTAAAATAATTAGAATGTAGGTTAGCGCTTCATGTTAATGTGAGGTAGTTAGTTTTTGAACAGTTTTATTGTGCAATCGTTGCTAATCATACCCAATGAGCTAGGTTAGATCGCAACTGTAAAAATGTATTTTAGAAGTTAATAACAATACAAAGTGATTTTTGAGTCACTATCCAATGTTTTAAATGTGATTCAGTAGGTACACAAAATGGCACGTTTAAATAATTTTCATTAATTAAAATTTGAATTTTTGGTTGTCCTTCGTAATTCGACCAAATTATTTCAATTAATTTCATAGAAAAGCACTAAATACAAAATGAAAAAAAAAACAACAAATTGGGAACCTCGTCCTTTTTTGAAGTCGGTTAAAGAGAAAATTAAAACTGGGTTTTAGTACTCTTTTGAAGATACTAAATGATATAGGGCATTTCTATTTTTCGTTGCACCTGCCCAAAATTAAGAAATTGTTAACAGGGAGTTAAAATTAGTACGTTTGGTTTAAGTTTAACAATGTGAAGAATATTGTCCGGTTTTTTACCTACGTTTTTTTTTATTGTAAAGTCTTGAAAAAGTGCGAAACTAAACGCATAATTTTAAGTTCGAATTTCCAATGCAACAATGTCTTAATTTTGAGTACAAAGAAAAATAGAAATAATATACTATCGTGGACGGTGACTGAAAAATCACCTTATAATTATAATAAATTCTAAAAGCATGTGTTAATTAGAAAAAAAATGATGGCACATTAAAACCAGACTTGTCGATAAGTATAAAATGATTACATAATTAACAACTTAGGTATATGTATTAATCAGGATGTGAATGCTTGTTTTTAATTTTGCAACCGTTATTTAAAAACAGGTTTTACTACAGTTTTATTAAATCCATCGTCGAGTGCTGCAGCGAAACAAATTCTATTATGGATACGTCATGCAACGTTTGATAGAGACAAATTGGCCGGCAGAACAACATCGTTTATTTCGCACCAAAATACATGTCATGGCCGCGTGTTGGGTGTTTGACATGCTTTTTGAAATATTTAATTTTAAAGCTGCTTCAATAAAGTCAGCCCACATCTAGCCATTTATTGTTGAATAAATGCTTCGTCGTTTTCACGCTATTTTATCTGCTCGCTCGCCTCTATCACGCACAGCTTTTCAACTGACTGCCAGGAAGCATCTGACCAATGTGTCGGTAGTCTGAACTTTGCTCTAATAATCATATTCTACTGCTGTCAGTAATGTCAAAAGCGTTATGTAACTTCCAATCCTAAACTCCCTAAACTTTTGGAGTTTCAGAATTAAAATTTAGACGTAACAGAAAAGTGAGATGACTAACATGGTTCCTTGTGGCGCCACAAATGATTATCAAGCCGGGTTGCCTAAATTTTTTAAGTGATGTCAGTGATGACAAGTACGTACGGCAAATGTTGTATGCGTTATAGCTAGTGCCATATGAAGACGCGTGAATTTGTCAGAATTGGACATTAATTATATTGAAATAAGTACCACTATGAATACTTATAACTACTACTATGAATTACTTTAACTCAACTAAGAGATGATGCATCCGAAAACATACCTAAATCAGGCTTTTGAGAAAAGTTCACCAACGCTTGATACTTGACTGTTATTTCTTTCACCGTAATGTTTGTACTGTCCAGTGCCCGCCTCTTTTTTATACAATATAGGTTTACGTTTGACCTTAATCAAGCCTGATGGAAAACGAAGATGAGGCCTAGGATGGAGCACGCATCTCTAGTTAATGCTCATTCACCCTAGACTTGAATTAAGGGGAATAAGCAGGAAGACGGCAGTTGACCTCTATCCGGATTTCTTAATTAGTACACTATAATGTGTTCTTCTATAACACTACGACCCATTTTGTCAGGCTAATCAGCTATTTTAGAAACATTAATGGCCATTTTCAGCGGAACCATAAAACTAAACGATCTTATCGCATTCCGGAGCATAATAGAAATGATTGCCCCGCCGGTAAATCATAAGGCAATTGTTAAACTTCGTAAACCTCCAATTAACGGGGTCTTGGAGAGGTTCCCTTTTGCCCATTTTGACCTCATTAAACGTTAAATTTTCGGAGCAACTCTTGGTACGATTGTACTATGCTTTTTGTTTTTATTTAGAGAAAAAAAAATAGCATCAACAAGAAGCTAATCAAAAAAAAAAATCAAAAATCAAACAAGTTTATTTGGTTTTCACATGATTGTGGTTCCTAGTAAACAAGGTTGGAACCTTCCACTGAGCAAATATATGTTTGTATCGGAAAGTCCCGCTCTTCCTTTACTCAGGGTTAACAGAAAAAAAACAAGTAGGATTTCGCTAATGACTCCAATAAACATGTACCTATCTAGAAAAGTCATTTAAATGTAAATTTACTGTCTTACCACATCCTGTTAAATTTACCTTTCAATATTATAACTTAACAATAACAAAGATTTAAAAGAAAATAAATAAAAGTGCGAGTCGGACTCGTGCATCGGTGATTCGGTACAAACTTTATTAGTAATAATATTAATCACAATTTTTTTTTTGTGATGGAACCACACATATTAATTTTTTGGATTTTTTCATTAAATTGTGGTCTATTTAATCAAAGAAAGTTTTAATTTTAAATCACAGACAGACGGACGGACGGACAACAAATTGATCCTACAAGGGCTCCGTTTTTTTCCTTTTGAGGTATTTACGGGACCCTAAAAACACAATTGACAAATTCGAGATACATACACAAACTTATTCCTTTAAAGGATCTGCCTAATCAACCTTTGAGCGAACGAGAGGAGACGTTAGTTAGGGATCGACAAAGAGAGTGTATTAAAAGTCTAAAATAGTGGAAGCTACAACACAATAATAATAGCCTTTTTATATTTAAAGCCGCAACACTGACTGGGTGGTAAAGGAAAAGTCGACTACACCTAAATGATTGATTTGATACCATAATTCAACCGTCTATACCAATCCAATCCACACGATCTAGACGCTTAATGCCTGTCAAAGTGTCAGCAGGTGAAAGCTAGGATACTGAAACCTTACTTTGACGCTTGAATAGAAATATTTTAAAGTCAGATTTACTGCAGAATTTATAGTGGATTCGAATTTCAGGGATAGCTGGAGCAAATAAATAAGTTTTAGACCAACAATGTAAAAAGATGAACTGTATCAAAATGATTAAACTAAAATCTACACCGCAATTGCTTCTCCGCAGAACTACGCAACCAAGTAGGTAATTAGTAAGGAATAGGGATTAAGGTCTTTGATTGTGATTACATAAATGTGACATTATTGTATTTTACAAAGCAGATTGTCAGGATGAATGACTGAGATGAAACAATCAGAGGGAGTGAACGAAAGGAGTGAATGGACTGGGGATCGAAAAATTGGGCGGGTATGAAAGATTTGTGTGTGTCTAAGGGGAAGAACTTAGTTTTTTTTTTTTCGAATTATAACATCCGATAACTTCGGTTCAAACATTCTTCTTACTTATACAATCGCTATCTCCTATCAAAAATCCGGATCGCGACTTAGTTTCATAGTCAAAGTCAATTCATCATTCATCCCACTGCAGTATTTATACAGGCTCCATCTCAGAATGAAAGGACTTGGGCTGTAGTTCCTACGCGGGCACAGTGCGGGTTAAGAACTCCACATGCACCATTCAATTTCTTGGTAGTGTGCATTTTTCCTCACGACGATTTCCTTCAAGCTTATGGTAAATTTCAAACGTGATTGCGCATATAAATTTCGAAAAACTCAGGCGAGAACGAGCTAAAATCCACAACCCACCCCATAAGAAGCGCCTACTTCTTCAAAAATCCGAACCGGAACTCGGAACTGGGGGCATTGGAATGGCTTCATGGTCAGACCCACTGACCACAAATCTATCCGGTAGCCATAGCGCAATTTAGAAGTCAAGTCATCATCATCCAAACCTGATGATGCAGCATTCCACTGCAGGGCACAGGCCTCGTATCAGAATGAGAGGGTTTGGGCCATAGTTCCCACGCAGGCCCAGTGCGGACTGGAAACTTCACACATACCATTGAATTTCTTCTCAGGTATATACAGGTTTCCTCTCGATGTTTTACTTCAACGTAAAGCTCATAGTAAATTTCAAATGTAATTTCGCAAATGAATTCCGAAAAACTTAGAGGTGCGAACCCGGGCTCGAACCCACGACCCTCTGCTTGAGAGATCATAGGTCAAAACACTAGGCCACCACGGCAGTGATTCAATTTGCAAATTCGTGTTTAATTTTCTTATCGCTCTTTTGAAATGCGCTTCATTGATATTCAAGCACGCACACACTAAGTTAAGTTAGTGTTAACTTACAAATTTTCAAATCGTAGCTTCGTATTCTACTTGAATTTGTTTTGCGAAAACCAACCCCGATACAGAACCTAATTGCCTTACAAACGTCTAACATAATAAGATATTCAACATCCGCAGGGCGTGTGCTTAGCGGATAAATAAGCGCGGCCCTTTTCTAAAATCCCATAGTCAACACAAAATTCCCTTTTAGAAATAGAAAATACTTGACTCAAGATGTAGTCACACTGTCGATAGACTTTGTAGCATAAGATACAAAAGTGTTGTTTTGTGAAACTAGTTTTAATGACGATGATGAACATCCAGCCTCAGAAGTCGCTAAATAACTTCAATAGCTTAATTTATAGCTTCCAAAGCATTGAATAAATACTGAGCAAGGTGAAATTTTAAATGTGATACAAAACAAGTTTTTCTGGCTCAGTTAATGCTAGATAATTATTATAACGACCGCTTTAGCCTAGTTGGTAGTGACCCTGCCTACGAAGCAAGAGGTCCTGGGTTCGAATCCCGGTAAGGGCATTTATTTGTGTGATGAGCACGAATATTTGTTCCTGAGTTATGGATGTTTTCTATGTATTTAAGTATTTATTTATCTATATAAGTATGTTTATCGTCGTCTAGTACCCATAGTACAAGCTTTGCTTAGTTTGGGACTAGGTCGATTTGTGTAAGATTGTCCCCTAATATATATTTTTTTTTTTATTTACCTACATAAGTTATTTATAATTAGTCGTATTTAATTTCAGGTGTCCACATTGAGTTTATGATTTTAATATTTCAACATTTGAAAAATTAGGATTTGAATCCTAATTTTTTGAGACTATTTAATTTAAACCATTTAGTTAATGTATTATTATAATCCCTAGATAGAGAGATAGGAGCTGTAGATTTGTATCACGTTCAAAACTTCACTTTGTATATTCACAAAACTAGAGAAAACTAAATATAAATATTTGAACTTAATATGAAAATCAAAGGTAACGATAGTAAATACTAGAAGCTCCTTTTAAAATAATAAAAATCCAGCTTCTTTCTGTCCAAATGGAATACTTTGAAGTTCTCTGAAGACTTCCTTAAGATATTATATTTATTCCTATTTACATCAAAACGTTTTTAGTTTTAAAACGTGAATAGGCATGCTAATTTGAGTTTGAGTACCTAACTCATTTCTTCCTAGGCGCGAGTCTGAGCTTGAACCTACATCCATTTGTTAGAGAAGTTAAGAATAATCCACCAATTTCAAAACAAATTAACAATACTGCAGTTTCATCAGTTGATTGTGGATTTTCCAATTTCTGTAACAGAAGCAAAACTGGGGTAACATTACAGATTCGGCCGACGCCAATATGGAAAAGGCTTTATGTGAAACTCGAGGCGTGCAAATAAATCTCTTAGCGACAGATAAGGGCCCGATCCGAAGAAAGGCCCGTACTCGAGCACAATAAAGCGATCCAGATAAAAATAATAGAAACGAACAACAGAGATAGTTCTCATTCCTTACTTTTTCCATCCCTTGCTGTTCTGTGCTCATTTTGTTTCAAGTCAAGATTTTTTTTTTTTATTTCGCGCTTGCGATTGGAATATTGTTTGGGTTGCCCTATTTTTGAATCAGCAGGCAATTTTTCGATTATCTTTGTGAATGCTTGAGTTCGCTTTGAAACAATAATTTGTTCTTTTCCTCAGCACAAGTTTCCATCACGTTAAGACGCCATTATAAACATTGGAGTAAGGTGGTCAAAAATATCTGAAAATACGCGTGCGCGATTAACAATACGGTCGTGTTCAGATATTTTTGACTACCTTGAATGCTCCGATGTTTATGATACCAACTAATACCGAGTATACTTCATTTTCTGTTAGTTTTGTATAGTCTCGAACACTCACAATATACAACTTCTATTTAAAGTGCCTTTATAACAGAACTAGTGAAAGTCGGCGGACAGTTTTGCATAATTCTCCTGGTTGAAGATTAATTTTGAGGTTGCTGTTATATTGTAGTTGATGTTGCATAGTTACGCGGCACTTGTGATTCCGACCTGTTCCCTAATATCACTACGTCTTATTTCTCTTTTTACAGCTACTTTGTCCATAACTAGTAGTTCCAAAAGTTTGTAACTATATTGCCAAATCATAATAATAATAATAGGCCTTAACATCTGTTACAGATGATTTAAGTAGCACCCTGGCGACACTTGCGCTCGTGGCTAAAAAGACCGATACGGGATAGGATCCCTCGGCCGCATTCGCGACAAGTGTACGCAGCCCCAGATGGTCGAGGGTTGGTGGTCCGGTTGTGGCGCTTTATGCGTTTTTCCCTCAGCAACTCAAACCAGGCATCGTCGTGCTTTGATTGGCTTTTGTGAACAAGTTGTCGCCACTTGCCACGATTTTCGGCTAGCTCTTCCCATTGGTTGCTAGGGATATTAAAAGCAACCATGTCACGCTTGACGCAGTCCTTAAAGCGCAACATGGGTCGGCCTATGGACCTTTTTGCGTCTGCGACCTGTCCTAGCAAAATTTGCCTAGGCAAACGAGTCCGCTCCATGCGGTGCACATGCCCCAGCCAACGCAGTCGCCTCTGCTTAAGAGTGGCTGTTATGCTATTCAGCTGTGCCATCCCTAAGATGGTCTCGTTTGTCATGCGATCTTTCCACGTGATGCCTAGTATGCTTCAAAGGCAGCGCATGTGGAACGAGTTCAGTCGGCGTTCTTGTTTTGCATACGTCGTCCAGGATTCCGCTCCGTATCATATAGCCTAGACAAACTCGACACTCAAATTAAATTATGTTAATATTAATTATAATTAAGCTATTACTTTGCATATATCGATACTTACCTTCGAACTAAAATCAATCGCCTACTCTGTTATCTTGCGTGATAAGTTCACTTCAATAAAAGAAAATGTGTTTTTGTCCCTAAAATTATTTGAAAGTTTGTGAAATTTGGCTTACAAGATCATGGTGCATACATCATTATCCTGTCTTTAGAACTCATTGTGACTGATAAGAGTATTGATGAGTCAGTGGAATGATAACGCACAGTTGAAGCACTGGCATAATAAAGGTGCACTAAGAAGGGATTGTACGGAACTATGGAATGGAAACTGTAGAGAACGAAGCCGTAAAATATCCAGAAACAAAACAACAAGTGAAATTAATTGTAATCTTAGGTACTAATATTACAATTATTGATAAATTTTCCATAGATGTTTGGATGTATACATATTTAGATGTTTGATTGTTTGAATATTTAATTTTGTTACTTAATCAGTGATCACGTAATAATGGCTGAATGGATTTAAATGACATTTAATAATAATAATAATAATAATAATATTAGGGGACAATCTCACACAAATCGACCTAGTCCCAAACTAAGCAAAGCTTGTACTATGTTACATAGAAAACATCCATAACTCAGGAACAAATATTCGTGCTCATCACACAAATAAATGCCCTTACCGGGATTTGAACCCAGGACCTCTTGCTTCGTAGGCAGGGTCACTACCAACTAGGCTAAAGCGGTCGTTAAACCATTTGGCGCAAAGATAGCCAAAGTTCTGGATAGAGACAAAGTATATTTTTTTAAATCGTGACAATGCGCTCCCGTCGGATAATATTTTAACTTTACCTAAACAAAATTAGTGTGCTATCCACATAACATGACATGACATGATGGTGATACGGTTCACCGATGTACCTGCGCAGCAAGAAGCGCGGGAAATGCAATTGAACAATCGGTATACTCCACGCACGGTGCGTCTTTTTCCTGCGCTGCTATTGGTGATTTGCTGCCGCCATATTAGCGCACGCGAGGCATGTTAGTGGCTTGCGTGAGTGAGACAGTTAATAGACGCACTGTAATTAGCACCTTGCACCTATACGACCAAAGACTGAGTTCAAGTGTGAATCGTACCTTCGGCTATCATAATAGTTAGTTCGTGTCTGCGCGTGAATTCTGTCTGCAACCAATAGATTTCGTCGTCCAAACAAACATTGTCCTTTAAAAAAAGTCTCGTGAAGATACGGATTTCTAATACGGGCGATGCTGAGAGTTAAAGCTAGTTCTCGGATAAAGGAAACATTTTACCTGCAGTTTTACTACAAGTACGTACGTTTTAATGTCACGGAGAAATATTACTAATAAAATAAACAAAGCATCTTCAGTGAGGCATTTAGTTTGATGAAGGGTTTCTGGAAGTTCTTTGATCTTTAGAGGGTTACAGTTGGTAACAATGTTGCATTTACTATTCCTTGCTAATCCAGAAGTGAGTAGAAAGTGACATTCGAGTAGCTGTCAAGCTGCTTTGGTTGACAAAGGACAGCCCTTTATATTGCGATTAGGTATAAACTTAGAAGTTTTTAATAATTTATTGAATCAGGCGTTACTTTGCGGAGGTCCATATTAATAAACTGAAACAATTACATTGCTCACCCGCGACCTTACGATAGTTACGTTTATGCAAGAAATGTGTGTTCATGCATTTCCTCCACCTCCACACTGTACGAACACACACAAATCACACAAACCCAACCATCACCACCACCAAACTACACTGACGCGTTTCGAACTCAAACCAGAGCTCATCTTCAGAGCTAGTACCACAACCGTATAATCGTGTTAAGTTTAACATTTGGTAGCATAGCATACGGTTGTTTATAAGCTTGATTGTAGATGTGGTAGTTCCTATATATAATAGGACGGACAAAAAGAACAATAGCTGTGAGGGTCAAGGAAAATATCGCAGCTGTTAAAAATTGCCAAGTAAATAAGCCAGCCAAAGCCGAACATTTATTTTATTGGAGTCATGACCAAACCACTGGATTGAACTGCACAATCCCAAAAATCTCTCAACAGAACGTCATTTCTACTCTAGAATGGTGCGTGAAGCGGTTGAAATTAAAAAAATACAAAATTTTCAACCGGGAGGATGGATATAAGCTTTCGTCTTCGTGGAATCCTGTTATAAACAAATGTTGGCGTCGGGATGGATGTTCTGAGAGATCGTCGGATGTTGTGAGTGTTGTGTGTCGGGATGATGGTGTGCCGATAAATTTTTTTATTCAAGTGCGAGTAGTTCGAGGTACAGGTGCTGATTCTAATCGGGATCAAGTGCGGGTAGTTCGAAAGACTCGAGCGGCTGAACGAACTTGACATCCTACACTTGAGTTAATTCGTGACCACGGCTGCTGCAATGTGGCCGAAACAGTATAAATTTCATTAATTCTTTCATAACAAATTTAATTCCGGTCACAAAAGTAAAGGATAGCTCCTCAATTTTGGTTCCCTTACTTGAGCTACAACTAGAAGTTTTTGAGTTTATTTTTACTAAAAAAAAGAGAAAGATCCTATCATCCATCAAACTGACGTAAGTAAAATTTGTTCTGGTACTTAAAGTCATATTTGCAGATATAAACCTCACTGTAGCTTAAACTCACTTAGAGCGTAGCTGTAATTTCTCGCTCTTTCAACTAATGCCCAAGTCAGATAAAGTAAATATGTACAAGTTTGAGTCATCTCAGCTTGCAACTCGTTGCTAAGCCGCTAAGCTCTGGTAAGGCCGATAAACTTCCTTAAGTAGACTGATTTCTCGTACTTCAGGTCTGGTTATCTTAGTTCGCCGAACTGCGCGAAAACAGATATATTTTGTGTGAAATTTATACATACGGATTTATTTATAAAGCTATAGCGAAACATCACGTCTTGATAATATTTTTACTACGGCAAAAGTTGACTGTACTCATATCAACACATAAAAAAAGAAATATTTGTAATTAACGACCCGGCCTGGGTTCTAACGGGCGCAACTTTGAAAAAAAAAGAAGTGCAAAAATACAGAAAGTCTATAATCAAAGGTGGTAACTTCACATTTTTTCTTTTCCACAAAAATATACATGTCACAGCCAGGGTGCCTCGCACATGCAGCATGAAAAAGGTTAAGGTATCATTTTAAAGCACAACGTCTGCTTGGCCAAAGCAATCTATTGACTTCAAACGAAATAAACACGTCACCTTGACAGCGAAGGTACTCCATGTATTTGGAGAGTGCCTTCTAATCGTGCTTGAAGTTAAATTGTTATCCGACGATAACGCTTTACAAGGATATCAAGAATCCTTTCCAATCCTGTTTTTTGTCAATTTGTACGTCAAGTTTCATTGATCATCATCATTTCACCCGAAAGACGTCCACTGCTAAACATAGGCCTCCCCCAAGGCCCAAGGCTCGCCAGACAGATAAGCCCTGCGCCATCCGCATCCAATGCATTCCCGCCACCTTCACCACGGGTCCACCACCACCTTCACCACCTTCACGGTTCGAAGTGTATCCGCTAGGACCCCTATTTGTAAGATTTCACCAGGTCGTCGCTTCGTCTTGTTGGAGGTCTACCTACACTGCGTCTTCCGGTCCGCGGACGCCACTCGAGAACCTTTCGGCCCCATCTGCCATCAGTTCTGCGAGCGATGTGCCCTGCCCACTGCCACTTAATCCTAGTGACATAAGTTCTTGCGCGGATTTCATCATTTCTAATGCGATCCCAAAAAGAAACTCCAAGAAAGTTTCATTCAAATCCATTCTATTATTATTTGTGTGATTGATTAATATACAGGAGAGGGCACTACAAGAAGAAGATTAATATACATTGAAAAATCCAAACAGCCAAACATCTTCACAAACTTTCTCATTTATAATATTAGTAGGATAGGATTTTAAATGTGTTTGATCATCAACAGAAGACAACAATACATTTACTGTTCAAAAGCATAATAAAACCAATGAAATAAATCGTCAAAATACAAACTAAATAAAACTTCTAACTGAACATTATGATTACTGAACCGAGCATTCGAGCGATTCCATGCCCGCAGCTTTTAACCAACCAAAGAGTTGACCTTCCCGCATGAAATTTATTTGGAATAAATTAATGAATCATTGTAATCGTGGCACGGTACAATAAATAGCTCGGGTAAAGTATTAGTACAGTCAGAAACATGGTTCTTATGAAACAAACGTATAAAAACGACTTCTAATTTTCAATTAGTCGCATCTCTTTCCTGGCTGTTGAAACAGGGTGCTCGTCGGTCATATTCAAGTGAAACAAAACATGAAGAATCGTTGACGAACATTTTTTTCGGCCATTTTACATATTTATTCGTTCATTCAGTCTAATCTAATGAACGCACTTCTTTAGTAGAAATTAAAGCGTCGAGTTGATTATGTATGTACATATGTATGTAAACTCTTTATTGTACAAAAGTAAGGGAAAAAAAAGAAGAAAAACATTGATTGATTATGTGCAGCGTTCAAGTTTGGCGATCGACTGTCGTAGCGTAAACTTGTGATAGTGTATGGAGTTAAAGCCATGGTTATGATTTGAACAAATGTATTGCCTCCTTTAAGACAGGTATCATAAACAGATCACGAAGATTTGAAAAGAAGGCGGAGAGCAAGAGAGTTTTTACAGTATCCTTTCTCATTTCGTTCGGCAAAACGAGATCTGTGCAAGTAAAATGTAACCAATGTAGCCGATACATTGTTAATTCGATATCGTATCGGACAATCTGATACTTATTTATATTAACGTCCGTTAAAGGTATCGGATCGGATAATATGAAATCGCCTAAGTAAGATAAATGTAAGGGTTTATTGTTTTAAACTTTAACGATTTTCACTCGTAGTTCTATAGTTCACACGAAACTCATCGCGACAAATTATTGCTAAAATTGCCTTGATTTTTTGACTACATTGCAGCGGTTATGGTCACTTAAATAGTAGATTCCTAAATGTAATGCTAACGTCGCTTAGGTTCTAACACCAAGTAATTAATTTTTTGGCGGTTTTGACATTTTGATGCCATGTTAATAAGTATCTGTTCAAAATTATTCAGTTATCCACTCGCTTCAGGGTGAAGATCAAAAAGATCTATACAACTGTGTCACAATAGAAAAGTTAATTATAATTTTAACTACCTGCTAATGCAGCTTTAACAGTGTTCAGCTTTTTGGTCTTCATCCTTGAAAGTGACTATTATTGACATACGTGGTGATAGAACTTAGGCGAAGAAATGTAAGGGTAATTTCTATGTTAATGATGAGACTTTGAAATCATGAACGAGTAATCTCCGGTGTACGTCATTTATTTTTTGTAAGAAATGTACAGGAGCATTTTTTAAATTGAATACACGTCTTTATTACTTTACCTATACTTCCAAACTATTTTTGTTTTTTTTTTTAAGAATATAGTCTTACTAACGGAAATTTTGGGATTAAGTTCGTCACTTAAACTCCATCCGATCCTTGTGGAACTCTTTGAGGGAGGTCTTGTCCAGCAGTGAATAATAAAATGATCACTTGAAGATCATCGAAATTGTCGGACCAGTGATGAGATGACTTATGGCACTGAGACGTGGGCGCTAACGACGGCCCTCATAAGAAAGCTCAAAGTCACTCAGAGGGCGATTCTCTGCGGGATCGCATTAGAAATGATGAAATCCGCGCAAGAACTAAAGTCACCGACATAGCTCGAAGAATCGTCAGACTCAAGTGGCAGTGGTCAGGGCACATCGCTCGTAGAATTGATGGCCGATGGGTTAAAAAGGTTCTCGAGTGGCGTCCACGGACTGAAAGACGCAGTGTAGATAGGCCTCCAGCAAGATGGAGCGACGACCTGGTTAAGATTGCGGGATCGCGTTGGATGCGGATGGCACGGGACCGAACTGTGGACATGAGGACGATGATGAAAGTTGTCGGAAGCACTGATGATGCGATATTGTTTTTTCTCGCCACCGGAATCAACAAGGTTCAAGTTTGACGGTAACGTCAGAAAAAGTCATCATCATTATAATATCTTTCTGAAAGCAGAATTTTGCTGTGTTACATTGATCGCTGACTGTACCTGCCAGGGTCATTAACATCTAAACTTCATTGTTATGTAAATTAATCGACGTTGATATTATGTTCTTACTTGTGACTTACAATTAAACACGGCAACGTCTAATCTAAATAAACTTGTTTTATTTTACACATTGAATATTAGGTACTAAAAGTAATGATGCAAAGTCGTGATAGCCTAATCCTTCGACATGTAGTTCTAATTTTGCACACATTTTGTGGTGGCGCTAGTATAATAGTTATGTATATAAATTAAGGTTTAAGAGTATGTCTGTTTAATCCCGAGCAATCGGCTTCGAATTATAAGCTCCCAAAAACCACATTATCTCTCATTTCTAGGCACCCTATTTTACATGATTTTTTATAGATAATTGTACGGAACCCTTCGTGCGCGAGTCCGACTCGCACTTGGCCGGTTTTTTCAAAATGGGCTCCAAACACAGCCAAATTTCTAAATTCTTATGATAAGACAACCCCTTTAATTATTTTATGTAGTGGTACATTGTAACTGGCGCTGTCAGAGTGCTAGATGTCAGACAGCTGGTCCAAATCAAACTCCGTAGTTTAATCCACGCGTAAATTGTAAAGAATACTATATAATGATTAAAGTACAATTTGGACCGTCTACGAAATTATTTACTTCGATGTCAAATGAAGGTCATTGCTTATTTGATATGTAATAAATGCATTACATTATATTAAAATTGAATAACTACAGAAAACAATTTTAAAAGCATTTATCTCGAAATGGTTTTCGATTTACTATACATTACAAAAAAATGGACATCCCAGTACCTCTACCATGAGTTACACTAGTTTACAGTGACCGTACTCGCTAGCGACGGCGTAAATGATTTGTATGGAGAATTGTACTTCCGTAAGTGACCGCTAGAGGCGCTGTACACGATTCTCCATACAAATCATTTACGCCGTTGCTAGCGAGTACGGTCATTGTATACTAGTGAAACTCATGGTAAAGGTACCGTTTGATAGTTCCATCAATGCTATGTCTTTTAAAAAATGTCGCTTAAAATCGCTTAACTAAGAGACATGGTTTTTTTTTTCCAGAACTGCTTTAACTTAGCTTCTCGAACGGTACCTGATTTTTGATTTTTGTTTTGTTGAGTTTTGGGGCAGCCTTTGTAACCCTGAACATACATTAAATTTATACAGCGCGGAACACCCCATGTCGCAAGTCGACTTCAATTCGTAGAGGCTTTAGCTCTGTTGACATAGAATTACATTCGGTCCGGTGGTTTGGAGAGCCATGCAAAGGGTCCACGGGCATCGCAAATATTTACTCTAGAAGGAAGGTATCTGTCTCGGTATTGTGACCCTCATTATTTTGATTCTTATATTACTGTGGGTTGCCAGAACACATTGCGACAGTGTGAACATGGCATGTTCAAAAGTAGGGCATGGGTTAAATCAACGGTAGGCGCATTGATGTAATACAAACTAGATTTGTAGACAGATCGCAAACATGAGGAACCTCAGATGTAGACTGCAGTCTCGAACTCAACTGACAGCTAATCAGTCGTCGTTGTGACACCGACCGTTAGATACCGGGAGAAAAATGGGGAAATACACGGTAAAATCTTGCGATTCCGCTATCAACACACACAATAAAGCAAGTGGCATTACTTTTCATGCGTAAGTTCAGTTTTCAGTTACTCATATTATTCTGTATGTGACCAAAAACTAATAAAAATATCTAATATCGAACTGTAAGTTCAGTGTGGCCAGTATAATCATAGTTTGGTTTTCCCAACCTTTAGGGGGAATTTCGCATATTGTATGGAATCTCTATTTAACCTGTGCTATTAAATTTATAATTTATGTTACATGTTTACTTTGTAGGGTACCGAAAGATGAAGTGCGCCGTCGGATCTGGATAGAAAAAATCAGATTACTAAGACGGGAAACCGACTGGCTACCTACAAAATCAACAAAAATTTGCTCGAAACATTTTCTTGAGCAACATAAAAAAAAACAACAACAGATGGTGGTTACATTCACTCATGCATAAGTGAACGTGAAGCGAACTCGGAAGTGCGAGCTTGGATTCGAAACCAACGAACCTCTGGTTGAGACGCCATAGGTCGAACCACTAGGCTACCTAGGGTTTGAGTATAGGTATAATAAATAAATGATTAAAATAAATTGTACCCAGAAAAAAATAAAAACAAAAAATAAAACGTCCGAGACAAAAATACTTACATATATCTATTTTAATGGTCGTTGTGTTTTCTATATTGTGGTTTTATTATATTATATGTGTGTTATGAAAAAAACTTTTGTTTTATTTTACGCCTTTCAATAGATAAACTTAATTCGCACTAATATTATAAAATGGCACTGGCAACAGCTGCTAGTAGGTGCAGTAGTAGTAGTAGTATTTGAAACCCAATTAATTATGGTTTTGTCCACCCAGTTAACATTATGAACTAATAAAAAATTTCTTCGTGTAATTTATTATTTAGGGGGAAATTTGCGTAAGGTAAGCAACACCAAGCCTTAAATATCGTCATCTTTATCACATTCATAAACGGCGCAATGCGAGCATACTAGTGAAAGAGAGACAAACATATGTCTCATTTATTATTTTGTTGATTTCAAAGCTACGTTGTCAAATTTCAAAACTGGCACGCATTTTGTTGAGGCGGTAGTATGAAGTTTGTCACTCTAGATTATATAACTCAGTGGGTAGGCGTGTAGTGTTAATTATTGAGTGAGGCTTGGAGGGTAGGCACAGCATGTTATATTAAGCGTAACGACAACGCTTATGTATCTACCAATTTATCAAATATTGTTTCTCCCGTGTATTGTGCTAGTGTCGTTTTAATTATTTTATTTAACACTAGCTTTTCCCGCGTTTGTTCGTTCGCACAGAATCCAAATTTGTAGCAAAGCTTCTTCACTTTCATTGAATAAACCAAAAATCAGCGTAAGCATTATCCAAAAATCCATCATCACCGGTATTAGATTGTAAATCCCATTTTGCCTTTAACCCGTGGGAATTTCCGAAATTCCTAAAATATTTTTTTTACTTTTACAATTACCTACTTGCAGGCCAAATTTATTTTAAAAATAATATGACTGTAAATCTCATGAGAATTTAAACAAACTCATCCTTATTACTTCCTTACATCATAAAAGCAAATTTGCAAAAAATCAGCTTTCTAAGGTCAAGGGTTTTGATTGTCCATTGATGAGTCAGTCAGTCAGAGAGCGAGTAAATTAGTTAGTTTTTGTATCATAATATACAGATTAGGACGAAGTAAGATACAATAATTTATGCGACTTACGGGTGTAAAAATCTACAAGTATCAAAATTGTCTTATTCTATTACTGTGTACATATAATAGGTATTATATGTATATTTGATGTCAGTAGCAGGGGGTGCCAGATTGTATAATTGGATACAAAAACTGTATAATTAGGTGACTGATCGTACCCTCTATGTATCCTGAATCCTCGTGTATAATTGGATACGGAAAACCAAAATGTTATATTTTAAGTTCATATTCATTATATTCCACACGTACAATTCGGACCCATCGCTACATTTACTTGACGTTTACGTTCACTAGTTGTGGGCGGCTACTACAAAAATCGGAACTCACGAACTCACGATACCTCCCTCTCTGTCGCTTAAATATGCAACTTGCAAGTGCGACAGAGAAGGAGTACGTGTTTAGTAGTAGACCCAGTAGATACTAGATAGCCATTTGTCTAGGTTTTGGCGCCAATTGTTCGACTTGAGCATTGAGCAAGTTCCGACCTGTTGCGAATTGCCAATGTTGTCATATGGAATAATGGAATGGTGCGCGTTAAGGATATGCATACTAAATAAATCAATGTAAGTTCACGTGATAAATAATCATTATTGTGTATGTAAAGTATTTTTTATGTAGTGTTTGTATCCTGACATTTAATTTCGTATAATTTCAGAATCGTGGCCGAATAATTTAAAAATATATACTGGCAGCCCTTTAGGTATTAAATTTTCCACTTAGTTATATTTATTGTTTATTTTGTTATTCATACAAAATATTTAAAACGTTTACCTATAGTAAAGCTTTCGTTTTATATTTACTAACAAAAGTAGAAGTAAAATTCAGTTATAACGTATAAATAACCGCAAAAAGAAAACAATTGCCTTGCAAATTTTAAGGAGTTTAAAAGTGTTCTTGGTTAATTGGTCCAGTTAAGGATTGAAATGTTGAGCGGAAAACATTCGACCTTCTTAACCGCATCGACCCCAAAATTTGGTTAGGGATATCGTAGATAATTGCTTAGTTCCGGAATAACCATTTTAGCAGCTAGTTTCTATTGTTACTCGGTGTTTCTAGGCTTAAGTATTATATTGTTCAACGGAAGTGAGTAGCTAGAATACTTCCTTATCAGATCACACTTTGTGTTGCCGAAGCGATAATCGAAAAAAGTTTTTAATTAAGCGAAAATATAACGCAACACCTAATAATGGAGCATTGTGTTTTCCTAACTCGTGTTTCGAGAAGAAAAATAAAAACCAAGTTTTAATTAAAACAGAAGGCTTGAAACATCCTCGTTGAGACGAAACGCAATTGTTTTTTCCTTCTGTTTATAATCGCAAGAGCCGACGCCGGGGGGCTTGAAGGATTTCCTCATTAATTTTAAACTGAATTGTGTAGCTAAAATGGCCATAAAAATTTATAAAGGAATCCTCTAGAATGTCATTTACAACGTTTTTTCAAAGGATGATCGGCTTGGGGCAAAGCAGAGCTTTAAAATGTTACTGTTGATCAAATCTGGGACTGATTTAAGCCGAATTTTAATATTATTTTCATGAAAACAAAAAATGAACTGTCAAAATCAGGATATTTTTCAAAAGCCGAAAAGGGTTTTGTCTGCTCCGAAAAAAAATTTGAAGCCTGGTTATAGAATAAAGTAGTTAGTTACTTGTTATATAATATATATATGTATTCCTAGAAAACGTTTTTCCATTTTATAACTATTAAATTCTTTACGCCTTACGTAATCCAATTTACAATAATTTCTCTTCATACTCTAAGCAGACCAATTAATATTCTAAAAGTTAATCTCTTTGCCAACGGAATATCAATTTCGAAATAAGGTTTCTTTTTAATATTTTATTACCAACTTTTGGGTTAAAATTGAGAAATGAAAACTTAAAATATTAGATACTATATTATTTCCCATGTCCTTTGCAAGATAGAATCGGTTTAATTTTACTTACTAAACATGCTTTATCATTTTTGTTACTTATTAAAAACTATTTTGCTTATCGATTATAAATTATTTAACTTTTTCTCTCAACTTCGTCCGCGTTATCGACTCATAAAATAGACCGAATGTGGCCAATCCATTATTTTAGTAGTTTAAAACCATTTTTCTATTACTGCCTTTCAAATAAAACCGGTTTCAGGTATATTGGTTGGATTGTTTTAAAGTCTATATATAACGGATATTTATATAGATTGAGATTCACGTACCGACCCATAATTAACATGAAAATAAATGTAATGATACATTGAACTTCAAAATACCTCAGTGCCTCAAAACAAAAGTCTTTAATCAGTGTGTGTTGCCAGTGATGGCATATGGATCCAAGACGTGGTGCTTCACTATGGGCCTGATGAATAGGCTCAGAGTCGCTCAGCGAGCTATGGAGAGGGCTATGCTTGGAGTTTCTCTACGGGATCGAATCAGAAACGAGGAGATCCGTAGAAGAACCGGGGTAACCGACATAGCCAAACGGATTAGCTCGTTGAAATGGCAATGGGCAGGCCATATAGCACGTAGAACAGATGGCCGTTGGGGGCCAAAAGTTCTGGAATGGAGACCACGGACTGGCAAGCGCAGCGTGGGACGTCCACCAACGAGATGGACGGACGATTTGGTGAAGGCCGCAGGTTCAGGGTGGATGCAAATCGCTTCCAATCGTAATGATTGGGCATCAATGAGGGAGGCCTATGTCCAGCAGTGGACGTCCTATGGCTGAAATGATGATGATGATGATGATGATTGAACTTGAAATATTAAAAAAAAAATATCGGAAACCAGATAACAATATTATAATTAAATATAAAATAAAAACTGACTAAAATCCAATTTAACACTAGAATAAAATTGAAAAAGAGCTTTCCTGCGGCCATATTTATTTATATCAATGTATTTTTCAACGTCAGGCAACAGATTGCTTATAATAAAAATGTAATAAATACAACATACAACAAAATACGTAGAACATAAAAATGTACCAAGCCACTCAAATCTCATCTCACGATGACCATAATAAAAGATTTTTTCCGCACAAACATACTTTGTCTAAAACCATTACGGAACAGCTGCGAAATAAAGGAAAGCAATACATTTTCCTACCTTTACCGTTTATCGTTATGCCCGTTGAGGTAAAGGCTAAATTTGTTCCTATTGATAAAATATACTAAGCTTATTGTTTAGACGGGATTATGGGGGTATAAATCTTTAGCCCCGTCAGATGCGGCCAATGGGCTGGGGCACCTCTGAGCCTGGTAAAAATATCGACGATTTTTAGAACAAACAAACGAAAATCCGATATGTGAAATTTTGCGAGAATTGACTCTTAAATATTACATAAGTACGTATGTACGTTTAATATAAGTATACGTAGGTTGGTGAGTGTGTTTGTGTATATTTGTTTGTCCTTCTTTCACGCTAAAAGGATTTGGATGAAATTTGGTTCCTGCGTGCTTAGATGGATCTTGGGAACAACAATAGTGAGACTCAATCATAGTAAAATAAACGGATCACTCACGTCTTAAAACGAGTTTAACTGGACATGTTTCGGGCTACTACTCGACTCGGTGTCGAATAGCCGCGCGACTACGGCGGTAGCACGCACACGCAGTGCGCGTTTGGCAGCCGCCGTGACGTGTAACTCCAGAGGAAGGGCTACGGATGAGCCCGAAACAGTCATGTCGAGTTAAACTCGAACAAGGTTGATATGATGTATCCTTTTGTATTTTTATTTATCAACTTCATTTTTTATTACTTTTACGGTCATCCCGTGAAAACTATATATTTCATACAAAATACAAACTGAAATATGGATGCACAGAAAAAACCCAGAAAAAATACCAGCGCTTGGACTCGAACCCAGGTCCTCAGCATTCCGTGCTGCGTGCTAATATCCCTACACCACCACTGGTCAGGAGTTAAGACACGATTTTTTCCTATACATTCATATCTCACCTTGTTAGATCATCACTTGCGTGATACAGCGCCATCTATGTTATACTCTCATCGAGAGATTTCAACACTCCTTCGGAACTACCCGCTCACCTGGACAAGAGATGTCGCTACCTGTCCAACCTTTAACAAGTTTGATATGAAGTATCTTTTTTTATTTTTATTTTTCAACTTAATTTTTTATTACTTTTACGGTCATCCCGTGAAAACCATATATTAAACTCGTTTTAAGACGTGAGTGATCCGTTTATTTTTACTATAACACATAGGCTTTTTATTCCGCTGTTCTGATGGGATCCGATCACATTTAAAATTCCGAAGTCTCCACCGCGAAGTTTAGCAACATAAAATTCTGGAAGTATGCGTCTGTATGAGCCTCGCATATGTGTTGTTGCTTGGATCTTGGTAATGAGCCTTAGGCTACTTTTTATTCCAATGTCTTAACGGGATTATACAATCTGGTATACTACATACTGCATACATTTAAAATAATGAAATTATACCGCTAAATCTAGGGAGTCATGTACTTTTTGAAAATTCCCGTGGGAAAATACTTTATGGTTCCACGTGAGCAAAGCCGCGGGTTCAGGCTAGTGAACACTATGTACAAAAATGTAGAGAGTTTCATGTTATGTTATTACCATAGTATTATAATCAAACCGCATAGTAAGTACGTAATTTACGAAAGAAGCCGGACAAAAATTTGGCTCAAGAAAATCAGCAGAAATGGGAAATCCGTTGATAGAGACGTAAAATGGAATACGGGGTCGCTTCTAAGATTAAGATAGACCGCGGTAACGCCTCCGTTATAAATCTTTTAGGGGATAGATAAGAGCCGGTCACATGGTCGCACTGTTGATTATTTTAGAGGAAATGCGGTGCCATCTTCACCGGTAAAAGATAAAGATTGTAGCGAAGTAAATGATGTGTTTTTTATGTGAATGATGCTCTTAGCGGTTTGTGTGTTGAACCGAAGCTCCAGCTACCTAACACTAAATTTCATTCAAATCCGTTTAGTGGCTTTACGGTGAAGGAGGAACAAGAACAAAAATACATACCATACAAAAACTTTCGCATTTAATCATATAAGACATTAGTAAACTTATCTTGTAATTTTGAATGAATTTAACTAGTTATTAAATTAAAGCTATAAAGATGTTATTAACCAACAACGTGGTTGTTGTAAGCAAAATTTATTTTTCACTTTTCTCAGATAAAAATAACACTTTAAACTGATTTTAATAAAATGCAGGTCCCGAAAAAAGATGAAGAAAAAGATTTATAAAAAGATGTTACTTTTACAAACCTTTTTGTTTTTCTGCGTCTGATAAAGACAAATGTTAAAGTTTTTTTTACATTTTAACGGGCAAGGAGGAAAGAATGTTACAGTTCACGTAAGCTACACAAGGTAAGACTATTAAAGCAATGCCAGCGTTAATTATTATAAAACTGTGGAAGTAATTACCTCATGTCCGACGATATTCTCCCGCGGAAAAAAAAATAGCTAGTTAGTTACCGTGAGAATTTCAAATCATGTTCCACAGGAAATATGTGTAACAAATTTCAATTCTGTCGGTCCAGTGGTTTAAACTATGCGTTGTCTGTCGATCAGTTATGTTACCTACTCCTTTATCGGTACGAGTAAAGCAGTGAAAGTACTGCTATCTACCGCAAAACCATGACTGCTCTTTTACCCAGAATTTTTTTTTACAGTAATTTAATTACAGTTTAGCTCTGAAATTTAATTTGCCAAGTCAAACGGGTTCTTGAAGTTTTATTAAAAAGTACACAACCTAAGTCTTCGCTTTCAATCTTAAACATGTTTTTATATTGCCAGCGAGAAAGCCATCTGCATATTACGTATTAAATTAACAACGTTTGAGTTGGTTTCTTCGGGACCAGCATTTTATTAAAATCAGTTTAAAGTGTTACTTTTATCTGAGAAAAGTGAAAAATAACTTTAGCTTATAACAACACGTTGTTAATTAATATGTCTTTATAGCTTTTGTTTAATAACCAGTTAAATAGTGTTAAGTTTTGTAGTGGTAGCGCCATGTTGTAGCTAGCCGCTGCATCACGAATGGGCCGGCTCGTCCGGGGCAGTACCACCCTCTCACAGAACACCGGCGTGAAGCAGCAGTAATCCTGCTTGCGTTTCGTACGGTCAGTGAGAGTGCCGGGGGCCCAATACCTCACCCCTTCCCTCCCTCCTTCCTTCCCTCTCCCTTTCCCCTATTCCCTCTCCTTTAGGGCCGACAACGCACTGGCATCGTGTAAAGCGCTGCGGATGTCTATGGACAGTGGTGTTCATTTAACATCAGGTGACCCACTAGTTCGTTTGTCTAGCCTAACTAACATAAAAAAAAAAATTAAAAAAAAAACTTTTGTTTCTTCTTTCGTTGCGTCCATTTAAAACCTATTTAAAACGCCTTAACCTAATAGAATAGGAGCTCCGCTAAACGGAGTTTTTTCGCCTCAGTCTCATAAAGTGTACTAATCTGCTTTAGTTATTACTTTTGTCTCGATCGGACGTGTTTACTTAATAAAAATATTTGAATTAATCACTTGCAAAATCGTGACCTAGCTCTACTCGTACGCTGTGCATGTGACTCATCTGGGTCATTCGGCTCTATTGTTAAGTGTTTGACTTATAAACTATAATGATTAGTGAATTTTTATAAACTATATTAAAAATGGATGGCAGCCCCTTTAACCGGAGTGCGCTAACCCAGCGCAGCCCTCCGTCCTCGCCCTCGCCCGCGCCTCCTCCGACCGCCCGACAAGAAGAGGATCTTCCTGAAATGGTGCACACTTCCGAGATTCAAAACTGGATGACTTCGATTCAGCAGTGCCTGAATGAGGTGTGCACTATATCTTCCGAAGGTAAATTGAATTCGGACCAGAAGCTGAGGATTAGCAGTTTGTGCCGCAATGTGGGTCACGGGACATCTCAATTGGCCGTGAAGTACCAGTCGCTCAAGCAAAAAACCATTCAGACCCATTTCACCCTTCAAGCCCTTAAAGAAAAGCATGACCTGTCGCAGCGACTTCAAGACCTTAAACAGTGCATTGAAGAATCCTCAAAGCCTGCTACGGGAACAGTTTCCTTCGCCGACGTGGTTAGAAATAGCCCGAATAATTTTGTCCATCCCAGCAATTTAAGCTCTTTAGCCATCTACCCAACTGATAAGTTGAAGTCGAGCGAAGAAACTAAGTCCCTAATTCAACAAATCATTAGGCCTGAGAAATTGAAGCTGCAAGTGAGAGGTCTCCGCAAGACCAAGAACGGCGGCGTTATTATTAGCACTGACAGTAAGGGTGACATAGAGAAGCTGAAGCAGTCGACGCAGCTGTCAACCTCTGGCCTCACTGTGGATGAACCGCAGAAGCGCAGGCCCAGAATCGTTGTTGTCGGCGTGCCCTCATCCATGCAGGAATCAGAAGTGTTCAACTGCTTATTCCAGCAAAACTTGGCCGACAAGCATCAAGGTATGACACTTGATATATTTTTGTCCTCGACTAAACTGAGTCACAAATCGGGAAAGAAGGATGCCGAGACCTGCAACTATGTTTTAGAAGTCTCTGCGCACATTCGCAAGGCCTTGATTGCAAAGGAGAGAGTGTTTATCAACTGGTCATCGTGCCCAGTGAGAGATTTTACTCTGGTAACAAGGTGTTTCAAGTGTCAGCAGTATGGTCATGCGGCCAAGTTCTGCCGAGAAGAAGCAAACACCTGCAGTCATTGCGGTGAAGTGGGCCACGCTATAAAGGAGTGTACCAAGAAGGCCGAGCTACCTAGATGCGCTACATGCTTGCACTTCAAGAAGCCTTGCAATCACAAAACTGGCGAATCTGACTGTCCTGCCAGGAAATCTGCCGAAAAACGGTACATAAACTCTGTAGATTATGTAGGCGCCTAAGAGCGCCACTTTTAATTTTATTTTTAGTACTCTTCGCTTTATTTGATTATTATGGCAAATAGATTGATCTCTGACCTAGATAGTTTCTCTGTATCTGAGTCAGCTACTTGTGGCGTAGAAAAGTGCAAACAGTATATTTCTGCTTACAGTAATCCACTAACGATACTAACACAAAACATACGCAGTATTTTTAAAAATTTTGACAATTTCAATACTTTTCAGCAACGTATAAACATTAATTGTGACATCATTGTTTTAACTGAGTGTTGGCTAGGTAAACATACTAATTTACCACTCATGCCCGGGTATAATATGTACAGTAGCAAAGTAAATTACAATCAAAACGACGGGATTGTGGTTTATGCTAGAAATAATCTAGATATCACTATCGACGAGCCTAACATGTCAGACTGTAATCGACTACTTATCAAAATTGGAACTGATTTTGCAGTTTTAGCTTTGTATAGACCCCCATCTTTTAGAAATACCAACATTTTTCTTAACTCTTTAAATGAAACATTGCAACATATATCTCCTTTCAAAAATGTAATATTATTAGGAGACATTAACATCAACATACTCCCAGATAATATCGATTCTACTGCCCTGGACTACCTGAATTTATGCTCCTATCATGGCTTACTCCCTGCCCATTCGCTTCCCACACATCAAAGCGGCTCTTGTTTGGATCATATCATGCTTAAATCCAGTTTCCCCTCAATTGCGCTTGTCACTAACTCGTCAATAACCGATCACAACGCTGCCCTATTAACCTTGAAACGTAAATTACCTAATCTAAATCGCACGCAAATAATATCTAAAATGAATATAAATAAACTTGAAGATGATTTATGCAACATTGACTTTAGCCCAGTTTACAATTCTGATGACGCGAATACTTGTATGTCGTACTTAATAAGTAATATTCAACAAGCAACTATAAGAAACACGACGTACACTCGCTTAAGTAATAAAAATTACAATATAAAGCCTTGGATAACACCAGGGCTCATTCGCTGCATGAGACATAGAGACAAATTACATAAGAAGGCCAAGTCCAATCCAAACAATTTGGTATTACAATTATCTTATAAAAGGTATCGAAATTTCTGCAACGACCTTCTTAAAAAAATTAAATGTTGTTACGATAAAAATGAATTAGAAAAGGCTGGAACAAACAGTAAAAAAGTATGGAATTTCATAAAAAATGTAACGTATATATCAAAACAGCGGGAATCATCTTCAGGATTATTTCAAGGTCATGCCTCACAACTGACTTCTGCAAACAGTGCAAATGAGTTTTTCGTAAACATAGGTAAGAATTTGGCAGAAAAAGTTCAGAGTCAGTCGCTTATGACGCCTTCAAACCAGTCGCAATCAAGTTATAGTGTTAATTCATTTGTGCTGGCTGATACAGATGAAGCAGAGGTAGAAAGAATTATTATGGGCCTAAAGGACGTTTCTGCGGTTGGTTGGGATAACATTTCAAATAAAATGATAAAACGTTTCAAGCATATCTTGATCTCTCCACTTACTTATATTTTCCGGAAATGCTTGGCAGAAGGAAGCTTTCCAAAATGTTTAAAAAAAGCTATAGTTGTTCCTGTATACAAAGCTGGCAGTAAAGACCAAATAACGAATTATAGACCTATTTCGTTATTACCAGCAATTTCTAAAATACTAGAAAAAATAATAAATAACAGACTTGTTCAATATTTGGAAAAAAAAACAATTTTGTCAAAAACTCAGTTTGGCTTTAGATCCAATTTATCGACTTGCGATGCTGTGCATCAACTGACTGACTATGTTGTACAAGCTCTGGACAAGGGGAAGCGGACGGTGGGAATATTTCTAGACCTTGCTAAAGCTTTTGACACAGTTTCCATTCCCATCCTTTTGCAGAAGCTTGAATCCTTGGGTATAAGAGGCACCCAGCTTAAATTATTCGCAGATTATCTGGACGAGCGTAGTCAATGCGTAAAAATTGATAATATTTATAGCTCTGACCTGAAAAATACCTCTTTTGGGGTTCCCCAAGGAAGTATTTTGGGCCCCACTCTATTTTTGGTTTATATAAATGACCTCTGTAATCTAAAATTAGATGGGGGTAAAATTATAGCATATGCTGATGACACTGCTCTACTCTTTTCTGCTGACTCAGATCAAGAGGTCTATAAAATTGCACAACAAGGCTTTAATGTGGTAAATAATTGGCTTCAGCAACATTTACTGACTCTAAATGCGGGAAAAACTAATTACGTACAATTTTGTATGCGTAAATCAAATTTAACTTCAACTAACCCAAAGCTCCATGCGCACCATTGCAAGGACTCTGCAAATAACGTGTGTAAGTGTCCAACTATAGCTATTACTAACAGGATAAAGTATTTGGGTGTTATAATTGATGAAGCCCTCTCATTTAAATCCCATATCGAAGCTTTAAGTGGCAGAATCCGTAAGTTAATATTTGTTTTTAAGAAACTACGCACTATCGCGGACTCAAAAATAATCAGGCAAGTTTACTTTGCTTTAGGCCAATCTATATTAACTTATTGTATTACGTCATGGGGAGGCACATCTAAAACGTCATTACTAACCCTTGAAAGAGCTCAGCGAGCAGTGCTTAAGGTTTCCACTTTCCGTCCTTTTCTCTACCCCACTGATCTTCTTTACAAAGATTGTAAGGTACTAACAGTTAGACAAATATTCATAATGAGCACTGCCCTCAAACAGCACGCTGCACTCCCCTACAGCATTGAATCTACTAACAAAAGGCGGAAAGATATAGTTTGCCCTCGAAATATGGGAAAAAAACATGCCTTTTCTTCCAGATTTTACGTATTCTTAGGACCATTTCTTTACAATAGATTAAACGCCAAGTGGGGCATATATCCTCTTACTTATAAAATAACTAAGAAAATTCTCCAAGATGAACTTCAAAAACTATCCTACGAAGATACAGAGAAACTATTGATTATTTCGAAATGAACATTTTTCATATTTTGTTATTTATAGTGTTTTGTAATTTAGCAAAGTTATTAAGATCTACTGTTTTTTTTGCAAGTGTTAATTTAAGATAGTTTATAAGTCCTTTTCGCCTGAAACACAGGAACATCCTAGTTCAGGCATAAGTGTTTCTTACCTTTTGTATGTTTAGACTATAGATGTTATATTGTAAAAGTATTTTTGAATAAAGATTTATTTATTTATTATTATTTATTTATTTAGAATTATTTTGGTGCTTTTTTTTAAATTTGAAAGAAAATAACTTTTGGTTATAAATTCACGTGAAAATGTATATATAGTTTTAATTTATTTTACGATAACTCTAAGGCGATTTGTTAAATACTTGGAATCCGAAAATATTAACACGGAAGTCAATCGCAATGCATTAATAAAAATCATTATCATTATTACGTGAACAATGTCGCCAGCAGACTCCTACCTAATGAATTAATTACGAATGTCTAACGATGAATCAGTGAACGTTCAGGTAAGAATGAAATGCGTTTCTTGCGGTGGAATAAATGGTTTTCCTTTTCACAGACTGTTTGCCAATTATTTCTAGCCGAGTTGGCAGAATGAATCTGTCTCATGAAAAGCGGCATGAGAAATATTTTAACGTATCTGGTTGAAGGACTAGATGTTTCACGGTTTTTGACTTCTTATCATCCTGTTGTTATATTTTTAACATCGTAAGACTTTTTAAATCGATTTAAAGAGTTATTTATATCCAGCGGGAACTTTGCACTTTCGCAGGATACAATAAGCTTGTTTCAATCTAGGACAGCTTTCAATAGAATTCACTTATTCTAAATACATCACGTCATTATCTACGCGTACAAAGTCGGGGGTGAACGCTAGTTTTTATAATAAAATTTACGAAAATAAAATACTGCCTTAATTTCTTGGAGCAAAGTAAATATTAAACACTTGTACAATAAGTTATTACAGAAGTTGGAAGTAAAGAGTAATTCTATGAACTCACTCAAAGCGAAAGTGATACAAAATTCTTTTGACAGAAGCATAAAAGGTTAGAGGTCATTGTATCCTGTTAAAAAAAAGAATCCTTGTAACATTTACACGATCCCTGAGTTGCCAATTAACCAAAATGTTCAATATATATTTATACTTAATATTTTACTAGCTTTTGCCCGCGGCTTCGCTCGCGTGTACCATGAGTATTCCAAAGAACCAAGATATCAAGCAAGCAAGCATACAGGCAAGCAAGCAAGCAGGTCCACAATTGACCAAGAAATCGGTGAACATACCTACATAAAAAAATACATAAGGTGGAATGCATAACCTACTCCTTTTTTAGAAGTCGGTTAAAGAGCCCTTTGCGGCCTATTTACAGTATAAACTTACAATACTTATACTTACTACTTATTTTAGCTTTTTACAACCAGTAAAACGCAAAATCCCGTTTTTTCCCGTTCCCGTAAGAATTTCGGGAAATGTTTTTTTAATGCTCCCCTACACTCCCCAAGGAACTCACCTGCCAAATTTCAGCTTTCTATGACCAGTAAAACGAAAGATCCCGTTTTTCCCGTTCCCGTGGGAATTTTGGAAAGTACTCTCTCAGTGCTACTCTACACTCCCCAAACAACCTACATGCTGAATTTCAGCTTTCTACGGCCAGTAAAACATAAAGTCCCGTTTTTTCCCGTTCCAGTGGGAATTTTGGAAATCCCTCTCTTAATCCTCCTCAACACTCCCCAAGGAACCCACTTGCCAAATTTCAGCTTTCTATGACCAGTAAAACGAAAAATCCCGTTTTTCCCTTTCCCGTGGGAACTTTGAAAAGTCCTCTCTCAATGCTCCTCTACACTCCCCAAAAAACCTACATGCCGAGTTTCAGCTTTCTACGACCAGTAAAACAAAAAGTCCCGTTTTTTCCCGTTCCCGTGGGAATTTTGGAAAGCCCTCTCTCAATCCTCCTCTACACTCCCTAAGCAACCTACATGCCGAATTTTAGCTTTCTACAACCAGTAAAACGAAAACTCCCGTTTTTCCCGTACCCGTGGGAATTTTGGAAAACTCTCTCTTAATTCTCCTCTACACTCTCCATGCAACCTACATGCCAAATTTCAGCTTTCTATGACCAGTAAAACGAAAAGTCCCGTTTTTTCCCGTTCCCGTGGGAATTTTGGAAAGTCCTCTCTCAATGCTCCTCTACACTCCCGCAACCTACATGCCGAATTTCAACTTTCTACGACCAGTTAAACGAAAAATCCCGTTTTTCCCGTTCCCGTGGGAATTTTGGAAAGTCCTCTCTTAATGCTCCTCTAAACTTCCCGAGCAACCTACATGCCGAATTTCAACTTTCTACGACCAGTAAGACGCAAAATCCCGTTTTTTCCCGTTCCCGTGGGAATTTTGAAAAGTCCTCTCTCAATGCTCCTCTACACTCCCCAAGCAACCTACATGCCGAATTTCAGCTTTCTACGACCAGAAAACGAAAAATCTCGTTTTTTCCTTATCCCGTGGGAATTTCCGAAAATCCTTGAAACAGTTTTTCACTATTATAATTACCTACTTCTATGCCAAATTTGAAGAGTCTAGTAATTATGGTTCATAGGATTCCGTTGAACTGAATATATAAATCCGGTTTTTTTCTTATCCCGTGGGAATTTTGAAAAATCCTGATTGTAATATTTTAACTAATGTAATACCTATTTGTATATCAAATTTGAAGAGTCTAGTTATTATAGTTACTGAGATAGGGTCACTCGGAATCGAATATATAAATCCCGTTTTTTCCCGTTCCCGTGGGAATTTTGGAAATTCCTCTCTCAATGCTCCTCTACACTCCCCAAGCAACCTTCATGCCGAATTTCAGCTTTCTACGACCAGTAAAACGAAATATCCCGTTATTTCTTTATCCCGTGGGAATTTCCGAAAATCCTTAAAACTGTTTTTTACTATTACAATTACCTACTTCTATGCCAAATTTGAAGAGTCTAGTAATTATAGTTCATAGGATTCCGTTGAACTGAATATATAAATCCCGTTTATTCCTTATCCCGTGAGAATTTTGAAAATTCCTGAAATCGATGTTTTCATTATTGTAATACCTACTTGTGTATCAAATTTGAAGAATCTAGTTATTATAGTTACTGAGATACGGTCACACGGAATCGAATCTATAAATCCCGTTTTTTCCCGTTCCCGTGGGAATTCCCGAAAATCCTTCCTTAGTGGATGCCTACATTGTATAAGGAATCTATGTGCAAAATTTCAAGTCTCTAGGTCCAGTGGTTTGGGCTGTGCGTTGATATATCAACAGTCAGTCAGTCAGTCAGTTTAGAATTTTATATATATAGATTAATGAAGTCTAAAATACGCTGGAAAAGGTATTTAAATTTAACTAAAGGTTAGTTAACGTCTATAATATAGACATTTTAGCGACTATTATCATTTTAGCGTATTAAATCACACCGTAGCGTAGCACCGACGATTATCATGGTCGTTAGTTTGAATACGAAAAACAAGAAGAGAGAGAGAGAGAAAGAGAGATATTTACACCTGAAGTCCCATTTAAAAGCAAAACACACATTTCAGATACGCGAAAAATACGGTTGAAGTTTTGGAATATGAAACAAATAGGTACAAATTATCTGACTTTCTACTTTTTAAGTGTGAGTTACACTAGAGCCCGTATTGTCTTACGCCCGGACTATCGCTTTTCACTATTTCTTTTAGGATACAATTCAGTTTGTACGGTATTTTAACCTCTCCTTCTTTGTATAATGCATGAAATGTATTTTGTAAGTTTAGTTTGTAATCTGTATTTAGAAAAAAATATTTAGTGCCAAGTTTCTTGCAGCGCATTCTTCTTGGCAATCATGGTCTCGAAAGCGCTGGTATACTAAAAAATACAGTTAAAAGAGCCCTTAACGACCTACTTACAGAAATAAGCTTTTGGTTTTGATTCTTAACACAAGCGCCATTTATAAATCTAATCATCATTTCAACCGAAAGAAATCCACTGCTGAACATAGGCCTCCCAAAAGGCTCACCAAATAGATCAATCCTGCGCCATCCGCATCCAACACGTTCCCGCAACCTTAACCAGGTCGTCGCTCCATCTGCTACTACTACTTACACTGCGTCTTCCGGTCCGTGGAACCTTTCGGCCCCATCGGCCATCAATTCTACAAGCGATGTGCCCTGCCCACTGCCACTTGAGTCTGGCGAATCTTCGAGTTATGTACCTATGAACCTAATGCAGAATCTAAATTCAGATGGCACTATCGTGTTAAACATGGGTCTAAGTAGCATACAAAATTAATGACTTCTCTATAGTGAAACTAGATACAGCAGGTTTATTATTTAAAGGTACGCGACATTCTGTAAACATACATAAGCTGTCCTCTTCATCAAATCGTCCTTGATAATATTAATGATTATACCTAGATATTTTCCTAGCACGAACAACTTGTGATTAGTTTTTCATATAATAATAGAAATCGAAACGCTTCAAGAGTTTGTCACTTGTTTCGGGGACACTTACGTTAAGAGTTCCAAAAACCGAAAATCTAAGTCGTCGTCACCAACTCAGTAAATGGCAGTCTACCAACGTTTTCTTCGGCACTTCCTGCCACGTACAGTTAAACAGTGAAGCAATGTTTCCAGACAACTATGACATCAGGGCTTTCAAGAAAAGGGTTTATACCTTTAAAGGCCGGCAACAGATCAGTGACTCTTTTTGAGTTGTTGATATTTATGGGCGGTGGTGATCTTTTTCCATCAGATGACCCGCTTGCTCATTTGCCTCTCTCTCATTATATGAAAAATAAGGCGTACGTAGAAAGCGGTTAATCCACCGCCAATAGCAGCTCTTCAATTTAAGAAGAAGAGAGACGTAGAAGTGCATCTAAAGTAATAGTAAAACAAATAGGTAATTATTGAAATAAACTGTATTACAGCTGATTCATCCTAGCATAAAGGTTTATGTACAACAAATACACCATACAAGCTACATCGTTATATAACAAAGGAATAACATACTCGTTCTCTACAAAACAAATCAAAATTTTGATTTTACTATTTTGTCTTGTTTTGCACAGTAAAGCTTAGTTGTTTGCTGAGTTTGTTTACACTATGTTAGAACCTGACCACGATTTCGAACAGAAACTAGCAGTGCTAAAAGCTCTTCCTTTCGCATGTTTAGATTCAGTGGTTTTGCCGTGATAATCGAATTTGAGGTTTTTGTTTGACTTTTAGTCTAAGTGATGCTGAAGATCAAATTAAAAGTAACTTTTGCAGACAAAATATTACATTTTTATTAGTGCTTGACCTGATTTCTTTTCCCAAGTTAAATAAAAGTGGATTAATTAACTATTTGACCCAAAAGACGCTGTCCTGACTTAGATGTTGAACGTCCAATATGAACTTGTTTTCTGAAATTTACCAGTTTTCTCCGTGATTTACTAATTTTTTTTTTCTGCAAGAACCTTGTACAAAGTATGTATAAGAAAACTTAAAAAGAACATGAATGAATTCAATAAAGTTTTTCTCAAGTTATGCAGTAACCAGGGGAAATATGGATTCATTTTCGTATAAAAAGATGAAGAAATGAAACGCAGTTAAAGTTAGTTGAGAAACCTTTGATAGGTAAGTTCAGGGTAAAAGTAATAAAACTGGTACTAAAAACTAAAACAATAAACAACTTTACTCACAATTATTAGTCGAAACGATGAGTGAGTGACTCTTATGAAGTCATGAATAATCATGGGACGGAGATTGTTTACCATCAAGTAGCCCATATACTTCTTTGTTTACTTTGCTTCAAATTTAATTTCTAAGTTTTTTTGCAAGATCAACAATACAAGAGCTAGCAAAAGTTTTCAGAAATCTCTATTCGGTATAAAGTCTGGTGAATGTTTTCATCAAATTACCGACACAAATAATTTATTTTTTAAAATTCCGTTTTCCTTTTTTCAGCTCTGCTGCACTTAAGTTCAATGAGACAACGTTGCCCAAGATCTACAAAACGTGGTTTAGAAACCAAACATTTTGCAATCTAGCTAGAAAATGTGTGCATCTTAAGTTATTTTAATAATGAAAATTTCTTAAAGCAAACGATATAGCGATTCCACGGTTCCCTGAATATCGTGATAAAACTATGCGCTCCGACAGAATGCGATGGCTCAGAGAAACGGTCCGTGTCATACAAGACGATCTATGTTGAAACTGAATTTCCAGTAACAGTAAAGAATTAAATTCATGCTTGTAATTTTAAATTTTACAAAGCGAATCTTTATAATTCACAGATAGAGTTGCAGGCAACAACTAGTTAGTTATATTTGAAGTCCTTAAACGTCGCATAATTTGGATGCAACTTGATTATTAAATTGTAAAATTACCACAAAGCACCAGGGAACAAGAAATAAGAATTGTTATTCCCATTATTATTCAAACTTCTAAATCTTTGTTAAAAGTTTAAATGTATTTTGAAACTGAAAAAGATGCCATTGTACACTTTATATTAAGTGCATATAACAAAGAAGAAAATGAACTAATCTAGAACAACTTACTTTAAAATGGATGTAAAAGATAGGTATAAAGATATGTCGTCATCATCATCGCAGCCTGTATACCTCCCACTGCAGGATATAGGCCTCCTCGCAGAATGAGAAATATTATGTACACCAATAAAGTTATAATAAGGAAACCTCATCAATAAATTTGAAAGGCAAATAAATATCTAGAGATATTAAATATTTCAGCCGACCATCGTCGTCATCATTATTTCAGCCGAAATACGTTCACTACTGAACATAGGCCTCCCCCAAGGCTCGCCAATTAGTTCGGTCCTATGCCATTCACATTCGATTTGTTCCAGCAACCTATAATGATTGTTAATTTAACAAAACTTTTATAAATGTTCACGATTAAGAGGGTACAATCCTGCCTATTAAGTTGCGGTTTTGTCGAATTGACCACTTATTTTTTTTAAAAATCGCTTTTTGTATCTCAACCAGATTTTTTATTATTATTATTATTATGAGAGGGAGGAAAACAAGCAAGCGGGTCATCTGATGGAAAATGATCGTCACCGCCCATAAATATCAACAACTCAAAGAGAGTCACCGATCTGTTGCCGGCCTTTAAAAAAAAGAGAGGAAATGAAGGACAGGGAGAGGGAGAGGTATTTGGCCCCCGGCGCTCTCACTGACCGTACGAAACGCACCAGGAGTAGACGCAGACGGTGTTCTATGAGAGGACCACCCCGGCCCATTCGTGATGCAGCGGCTAGCTACAACATGGGTTCTACAGGATAGTCCTGAAATATAAAATAAATATTGAATAGTTAACATAATTCAGAAAAAAAATTGGGTATTGAAACAATTGGCAAAGAAATCATTTGCATTTGGGAAATTAAACAGTTAGGAAACAATTTTTGGCGAAAAGACAGTACTTGATGGAAACCTAGGAGCTTTAATTCTCACCGCGCGTTTAATACTGAATTCTCATATTTGTTAATTTTCTAATATTCCAGACACATCATTATCTTGGTTAATTAGAGCGTATACCTCCCGCAGCCCCTAACATACAAACATTCAATTACTCGCGTTTGGCGTCGTCTCAAGCCAACGTCTTGGTTCAAAATAAATAATTCATCGCTCTGAGCTCTGCGACCAAACATTGTGTTTTACGTTTCAAATGTTTTCTCCTCTAATTTTCCTGATGGCTTACTGTGAATGTTTGATTTCAGATTAAAGCAGTAGGGTTTGATGTTAGTTTTTGCAAATTAAGTTCTTTGCTAAAATAGTACAGATATCTTTAAATGACTAAAACATGCCAGCGACCTTCATGGAAATCGTTTATCATTTACTTAGAAAGTTCAAATTTATAGAATAATTTACGAAAAACCGAAAATAGATATCACGGCACAATTAAAAATGATTGAACTAGTCCCAAAGTAAACAAGGCTTTTGTTATGGGTACAAGATAACAGATGAACCTACTTAAATAGACAGAAAGATAATAATTAAATACCTAGTAGTAGTTAAATTAAATAGCTACAGAGTCAAAATTGATTGCATTGCAATTGCACAAATTGATCACAACCAATCTTAATTTAAAAAATAAGCCTCCATATTCGAAATGCAATTGTATCGTTTTGATTGAGTTTGGCAATGATTGTATTGTCACGTGCATTAATGAATAAATATTAGATAAATAATGGGATGATTGATACCAAATTGACGTATGCAGTCCTGAACTAAGCAAAGCTTGTACTATGGGTTCTAGACATTGCATACTTATTTAAATATATATATACTTAAATATAAATTGGAATATCAAAGACTCCAGAGCAAATATTCGTATTTTTGTACAAATATCTACCCCGAGGGATCGGACCCAGGATCTTCTGGTGCATAGTTAGCATTGCTATTCAATACAAATCATCTAAAACAGTTTTAAAAGAAATCGTTAAACTCAGATTTTTTTCAAGCCTTATTTAGACGGTGCAAGAAATGTCTTTGATTAAAGCTTTATTTGCATTGCGGTGCTGCAGAACAATACATGTATTGAGTGATCGATCGATCATGACTGTCTACACAAATAAAAAATATGTATTATTCCGTGTGTTTTTAAAATACTAAAGCGCCATGATCGAGAACCATGAAGAATTACGTATAATGACGTGTCACTATAATATCTCAGTCGTCAGTCAGCACGCTAATATTTGCCGTCGCGCTCGCGCACCAAAATTCTTCATTCTCCGCAACCGTACTTTACACACATTCACTTAACTGCAAACAATAATAATTCTAACTTTCATAAACTAAAAATAAACTCCGTTCACAGTAAACGCCTCAATATGTAATGGAGCTTTGTAGTACTTAAAAAGATATTAATTACCTGCAGGCAAAAATAAAAAGAAGCGAATAACGAGGGGAGGAAACAATTAAGTGATGCAATTTAATGTTGAAATCCAGGCTCATTTAATTCCAATGTAGGTTTTTACTTTAACTCCCCTGTACGTAACAAAATAGTCGAATGCAACGTTTATTTTCCTTTGAATCTACGGCCATTGCTGTTCGAATATACATTGGAAGTTTATTAAGATACTTTTGTTGTTTCTGTTAAAGTTAGTGTTTATTGATTACCTCTTAGAATTCCTGTTAAAGTGAAAGTCTTGGTAACTAAGGTAGACAACTTTTTGGTCTTGGCGTGAGGTCTCTTAGAAACTTCTTATTGAGCTAATTGTTATTCTAGGAATTACTATTACGTGACTGAAAATAAGGACGCTAATAAATAGTTTATTGAATCAGGCGTTACTTTGCGGAGGTCCATATAAACGAACTGAAACAATTACTTTGCACACCCGCGACCAAAATGGTATAGGATATAGGTCGCGTGTGAGTAAAGTAATTGTTTCAGTTCACTAATAAATATGTCGATTGAATGATTCAGGCGTTTGCATAGTTCCATAATTTTGTTCGTCTGCTACTACACCTATAACTACCACTTTAACGACCGCTTTAGCCTAGTTGGTAGTGACCCTGCCTACGAAGCAAGAGGTCCTGGGTTCAAATCCCGGTAAGGGCATTTATTTGTGTGATGAGCACGAATATTTGTTCCTGAGTTTTGGATGTTTTCTATGTATTTAAGTATTTATTTATCTATATAAGTATGTTTATCGTCGTCTAGTACCCATAGTACAAGCTTTGCTTAGTTTGGGACTAGGTCGATTTGTGTAAGATTGTCCCCTAATATTTATTTATTTTATTTATTTATTTTAACTAAACAAATCTAACTTTTTATGAAGAACCCGCCTATATCGACTTTCACATAAATCGATACATTATATTATGAACAGTCACATTTCGACCTTGACTCGTTGAGTCGAAATACATTATGTTAGCTGTACATATTATGTTACACAAACCAAACTATCTCAAAAACGACACAAAATGTTAACGCGTTTCGAGAATTTTACAAGTTCATTCATCATCATCATCATTTCAGCCGAAAGACGTCCACTGCTGAATATAGGCCACACTAAAGCTTCGCCAAACGGATCGAACCTGCACCATCCGCATCCAACGCGTTCCCGCAAGCTTAACAACCAGCTCGTCATTCCATCTTGTTGGAGGCCTACCTACACTGCGTCACAAATTACTTATCAAAGTGTAAGTGTACCCAAAGTTTAGTACGTCATTCGTTTTTTTGGGAACGGTTCTGCGCTCATTTTTGTGAAAGTGGTGGAGGAACGGTTTCCGCACGAAAACCCTGAGTTGCGCAACAGGAGCTTTTTTCACGTGTGGTAGCGGAGGAACAAATTGAAAAAATTTGTAGTTCATTATTAATAGATAATCTTAAATAATCAAAATAAATTAGAGAATGATGTAATTTTCTTTAAATATAGCTACATTGATATTATCGTTGATTCTGCCAATGTTGAAATTGAGAAAGACACTGTCGGTTGGCCGCTCGCTGTACAGTAGCAAATAAGGTAATTGTATGGGAGGCATTAGGAATACTTGGCTTAAAATATTACTCTTTGTAGTTTTCTTATTAAATGTTCCTCTTATCCATTCAAAGAATAATTGTTAGAGATTCCTTAAAGGGAGAAGTCGCCTGTGAACATGTATCTCAACATTATTCAACAGTATTATTTTCTTTGTTTTTGTGCAATTTTACATAATTTTACATACATAATCTAAAATACGAAACTTTTTTCTCTATATTCGGCAGGTCTCAGAATAGGTCGTAGGCTATTTTTTATCCCGTCCCCCCATTCTTCACAGATGAAGTCGCGGGCAACAGCTAGTCGTTTTATAAAAACTGGTTACGTAGAAGTCGATCTCGCGCATGGTCTATTACTTAAAGTTTGTAGGTATGTCAAAATATACGCTATAAACGCAAAAAACAAAGTCCAGGTACTTTTTTGTTAGAACCATTCTCACGTAGGTTTAGTCGTCAACTTTGGATACGACACTAAAGGGAGTAAAAGAGTCTTCAGATCGTAAAACCTTTGTACAAAACGTAATGCTACTTTTTTTATTAACATCCTAAAATATCAAAGCTCGCTATACGAAAACAATTTAGGGATAATGATCCACCAAAGTGAACCAAATATGCCTTTTTACCATATTCTGAGAGTTTTGGAGTTTCTTCCGCTGACAGTGTAGAAGTAAGCATCAAATTTATTTTTTCTTTTGGCATTATTATCTTTTGATTTCAAAGCTCTTGTCAAATATAACCAGGCGTTGGACGGATTAGCGTCATTTTCCGCAATATTATGGACATGACTCCAACTTGGGCATTCCGAAAAACTGCATCGTAGTCTTAACTAACGTTGTTAAATGGATACTCCTGGATTTTTTTTTTAATTTACTTGGATCCCGGGTAACATTGAAATGTGAAATAGCAGGTGCCTATGTTATTACACACACACACACACACACACACACACACACACACACACACACACACACACACACACACACACACACACACACACACACGCACGCACATACGCACGCACGCATGCACAGCAGGGTGAAAAATTTCCTATTATTAATTACTGGGCAATCTTGTAAACAAACACCTTTTTTAATAAATTGTTATTCTACTTATCTTACTGCTCTGTGATTTAATTTCTCCGTGTTGCTTCAAAAATATATAACCCCTGTTTTAAATTTATAAAATAGTTACAAACTTACACTTTGTCTGTATCTAGAAAATGACAATTTTGAGATATATTAATTTAGAGATACAGTTGGACAGGTAAAAGCTTTTGAAAGCTTACCTCATAACGTTATTAAAATGACTTAAAATAACTCTTTTAATTAACCATCTAATTTTAAGCAATCGCTCACTATGAAAAACCGATCCGTATTGAAAAATACTAAAAGATTTCCCGTCGAAATTACTGTTCAGTACAAAAGAATTTTAATCATTCCAGTAAAGGCTTAGAAATTCAAACGAGACTCTCAGTGGCCATTGTTCTGGAAATGTAGGTATAAGATCCAACAAAGTAAATTTACGCTTCGACGGGTCAGTCACACAGTACAAATGAGAAGGTAAGGACGGTCTCGTATACCTTCATGAATCCGAATGGATGAATACATTAAAGTTACATTGACCAAAAGGGAAATGTATCGAGAAATTATATATGGAAATGTGTAATTCGAAAGGGGCTTGTTTTGGTTCTGCGGAGGGCCGACGGATATGTTTTAGAGGTTTTTCACTCATGTATGGATTACTTTTTATTTTTACGTTTTTTTTTTTTATTTTGTAGTAGTTACTTGAAAGTAGTAACTTATTACTTAGCTAATCTTGTTAGTTAGTATGGGTCAAATTTTCCAACACGACTTTTACGACTTCTAGTGGCCAGTTTTTCTGTTGCAATTTGTTACCGTAAAATCGCGGTACTTTGATCATGCAGGACAACTTTGCGCTATAAGAAACTACCTACGTATAGAAAGGTCGAATAAAATACATTATTATCTTGGAGTAAATATTATTAATGCACAATACATGTCAAATTTTAGGCACAGGAAATGAAATTAAATTATTTTATTTAAATCTAATTTAGAATCAGACATTTTATTGATTTTTTTTTTTTTTTTTAATTATATTATTAAGAAAATATTTGTGTGCCCTCTGAAGGGCTACTCTGAATACAATGTACGACAAAAAGTATTTATTGACCATTTAATTAACTTTATTCTTGCAAATAAACTATTTGATTGATTAAAACGTGGGTAATGAGCTAAAACAAACCATAAGGTAATGAAACACAATTTAAATGTGATAGTAAAATTTAGGCCGAGTTAATCGGGACGGCCAAAGTCACCCTTCAGGACTAAAGTAATCTGACTTTGCGATAGGTACTAAGAAAAAAAGATAAAATTTTTAAGACGCTCTTATTAAATATTACTAGCTAGCTTCACTTGTAACTATGTATTTATCTACAAAAAAATAACTTGATATTTATTAACAAATAAAAAAAAAAAAAAAAATCATCACGGATTTCATTCATTAGAAATGATGAAATCCGCGCGAGAACTAAAGTCACGGACATAGCTCGAAGAATCGCTAGACTTAAGTGGCAGTGGGCAGGGCACATCGCCCGTAGAACTGACGGCCGATGGGGCCGAAAGGTTCTCGAGTGGCGTCCGCGGACCGGAAGACGCAGTGTAGGTAGGCCTCCAACAAGATGGAGCGACGACCTGGTGAAGGTAGCGGGAACGCATTGGATGCGGATGGCGCAGGGCCGATCTGTTTGGCGAGCCTTGGGGGAGGCCTATGTTCAGCAGTGGACGTCTTTCGGCTGAAATGATGATGATGATTTATTAACAGATTTTTAGTAGTGGTAGAGCCATGTTGTAGCTAGCCACTGCATCACGAATGGGCCGGCTCGTCCGGGGCAGTACCACTCTCTCACAGAAAACCGGCGTGAAGCAGCAGTAATCCTGCTTGCGTTTCGTACGGTCAGTGAGTGTGCCGGGGGCCCAATACCTCACTCCTTCCCTCTTCCCTCTCCCCCTTCCTCTATTCCCTCTCCTTAAGGGCCGACAACGCACTGGCATCGCGTAAAGCGCTGCAGGTGTCTATGGACAGTGGTGATCATTAAACATCAGGTGACCCACTAGTTCGTTTACTTTGTCTGGCCTCTATAACATAAAAAAAAAAAAAAATAGGTAACTAGTTACTCAATACATGAGTATTTATAAATTTGGTAAATCGGAGAATTATACTGTAATTAAAATAAAGGAAGGCCGCGTCACGTAACAGTATGTTATTAAAATAATAGTCAACCTACAGTTACCTACTGTGGTGTGGTACTGCTTTTGATCAAGGACACCCGTTTTAAAGGACAGGAAATACTTGTAAAGGAGATTAGATTTTAAGAGGGATTATCAGTGAAACGTTTGAGAAGTAGGAATTTTAATAACTATTTTGTTTACAGTTCAATTGAAACTCCGGAATTTTACTAAAATTCTCATGAGAATTTCAATTAAGTAACATCGAGGTATTTATTTAAGTTGTATGATGAACCTTCCTTAAGACTTAGCGGTTACGACTTTGGATTTTTCCTGTGGGAATATCGGAATAAAAAGTAGCCTGTGTTATTCCAAACGTCCAGTTATCTACCATACCAAATTTCATCCAATTCTATCCAGCCGATTTAACATGAACTAGTAACAAACACATATACCCACGGACGCACACACTCATATACGTATAATTTTTCACATTTATAATAATAATAATTAATAAGACTAACTCCACCACTTAATAATATGCTCCTACTCGATACAAAAGAGGCATACACAGTGTAAGAAACAAAATTTGTCTATCCTGTGGGGTATGCATTACAATACCGAAGTACGAAAGACCGAATGTATTAAAACATTGAATGGGTCAAAAGACCGACACGATTTTTTTCTGAAACCGTTAACTTTTTAAGATTGTTATAAAACATGATGATGCCGTTTTAATAAATTCTGAAAGGTTTACGGTTTCAGAAAAAAATCGTGCCGGTCTTTTGACCCATTCGATGTTTTAATACATTCGGTCTTTCGTACTTCGGTATTGTAATACATACCCATCCTGTAGACATAAAATTAGCAACTCCGGGTCTGCAAACTTAATATTTATTTAAATGAGTGTTTGACCCAAATATGCATTACAACTGTGAAAGTTGGTGGTTGATGGTGTGGTGGTGTGTGCGTATGTTTGTAACGCTTTCATTTTAAAACGGCTGGACATTTTATGTCGATGAAATTCGACAGGTAGCTAGCTGAATCTTGAGACATATACATAGGCTACTTTTATGACTGATATTCCCACAAGATTGGGATATACATGTGAATTTCCAAAGTCCTTGAATCAAAATTCGGAACGGAAACTTTCGAAACTTTTTATCATGGGAAAAATATCTGTAGCGTGTCCTCTTTTAAGCTCCCGTTATTGCCGCCCAAGCCTTTATAAAGCCCTAAGCGTGCTAAGGCCCAAGTTTATAAATTATGTATTGTATGCTAAACCGTTCAATTGATAATTACGTCGCCAGGAAACTTTGAATACTGACTTTGGCGATGGAAAATTATGCCTTAACTAGCTGTTACTCGCAATTTCGTCTGCGTCCCAAGGAACTTTACAATATAGCATTAACACATTTAGTGCCGGCAACCAACACATATACGTACAAGTTTTCTTGACCTTCGCTCAGTGCCGCTGTCGTAATTTTGCAGGCTATGAGGGCACAAATGCGTTTGCGGCATCTGATGAAGTCTCGAGTTTGACAGCTGGCTGCTAATGTGTTAAAATATAGCATTCGCACCTTCAGAACGAGACTGACCCAATAGAAATTATTCTCATTTCATAATTAAACTTAATTTTATAAGAACAACAGGTTTGGTTTTAAAATGAGAATAATTCCTATTGGGTCAGTCTCGTTCTGAAGATGCGATTATGTCGCTAATATTTTTAAATACGTTCAGGGCCCAATGGCATAACAAAGTACAACTTATTTTACAAGCGGAACTCCCTTTCTAGTTAATATAACTGAAGCGAGAGTTCCGCTTGTAATATTAGTTGAACTTTGTTATGCAATTGGGCCCAGGTTTGTCAGTTACAACGAAATACGTACACTATCAAAATTATTCATTACTCTTTATGTCATTAGTAACATGGGTATATACCTTAACAAGCTGATCATTCGTGGTCCACTTTAGAAGTGATTATTGAACAAAAAGTTACGAGTAATTTAGAACTTTTTTCTATAGGCCATTGTTAGATAACCTACGAGTAAATAGCTCAATCGCGACGGGTATGGATTTAATGACGTAGTTAATTTGAATAGTTTTATTTGACGTTTGGTTTGTTTGGCGCTGTCTTGCTATTAATACGTACCTACACGGCTTTATTGTTAATTTTAGACTTTAGTTAGGTCATATTAGCACGCAGAACAGATGGCCGTTGGGGCCGGAAAGTTCTAGAATAGACCACGGACTGGCAAGCGCAGCGTGAAACGGCCACCAATGAGGTAGAAGGACTATTTGGTAAAGACCGCAGGTTCAAGGGGCAAGCCGCTTCCAACCGTAATTATTGGGTATCAGTGAGGGAGGCCTATGTCCAGCAGTAGACTTCTTACGGCTGAAATGATGATGATGATGACTACGAATGACTGACTATGATTTTATTAAGAAACTGAGCTGAGAAAATAAATTAGGATTGATTGATCCAGGTAAATTGATTAAATAACGTCGGAACTACAGCTTGAGCCTTTTTATTCTGATAGGACGCCTGTACCCATCAGCGGGACGTAAATGTATGTTAGCAGAGATGACGATAATTCAGGCATTGCTTTTTGGAGATCTATAACAGAGAAAAACAATATTTTTATCTTACGCTTGCTCTAACAAGGTTAGCTTAGCAAATCTTTGGTAACAGAGGAGCAAGGTAAATAAGTTAAAGTTCAATAAATTTATAGCTTTTTAATCGTAATGGCGCCGTGCGCTTTTAGCTTGCGTGACATTTCTGTTCTTATTAGTTCTGTTACCTAAATACTACATTTTAATGTAATGCAATACCGAATAGGTTTATTATTAGAAATTACAAAGCTTGATCCAATCTATTTGTAAAATCAACATTCATGCTCCAAAATAAATCTTTACAATTGTATTCGATCTATCGAGGTTGAATATTAACGTCAAACGTTGATAGGATCGGGGAATCGAAACGACGAGGAAAATTTGTAAAGCACGGAAACGATATTGGAGTAATTTAGATATTCAATTTTTAAGGTTTGTCTGATCTATAACCTAGTTAGACGCAAAATGACCAATATATATTGGAAAAAATAACAAAGAAGGACCAAAACGCGTAATAACCACTCATTATAATTTTTTTATGGGCGATGTCGATAAAGTAGTTTATTGTAAAGCTTTTAAAATTTATTCAATCAATGAGTGTTGAATTGTAAGGTACCTACTGGATACAGATATTTACTAATACCTATTTTAAATGCAAAAGTAACTCTCTCTCTGTTTGTCTGCCTGTTTATTACCACATCACGCTTAACCCCCGAACATATTTAGATGAAATTTTATATAAGGATAGTTTGAAATCCTAGGAAGGGCATCTATGTTTTATCCCGGAATTGATAGAATTCTGATAAATTCATCGCAGGTAGAGTCGCGGGCAACAGCAAGTAGGCTTACAAAAAGCTTACATCGTAGGTAAAAAAAAACACAAAACTGAAATTACTGTGTGTTTGAAAATAAATATAACAACGGACTTTAACATGAAGTTAGAAAATGAAAACTGCAGTGCTCTTTAATAAGTTAACACCGTAACACCCATCTAAGAACCATTTTTTATACATCACCACACCAATCTCTTACAGAATTACGTGTCAAAATCGATCAAACGTTTTCAAGAAAACTCGTCTTTCACTACAAACGCATCACTCTGTTCCGTCGTGGGTAAAAATATAAATAAATATTTTGTAGTGGTAGAGCCATGTTGTAGCTAGCCGCTGCATCACGAATGGGCCGGCTCGTCCGGGGCAGTACCACCCTCTCACAGAACACCGGCGTGAAGCAGCAGTAATCCTGCTTGCGTTTCGTACGGTCAGTGAGAGTGCCGGGGGCCCAATACCTCACCCCTTCCCTCTCCCCCTCCTTCTCCCCCTTCCCCTATTCCCTCTCCTTTAGGGCCGACAACGCACTGGCATCGTGTAAAGCGCTGCGGGTGTCTATGGACAGTGGTGTTCATTTAACATCAGGTGACCCACTAGTTCGTTTGTCTGGCCTATCTAACATAAAAAAAAAAAAAAAATATATCATATCATGGGACAATTCACACCAATCGACCTAGTCCCAAACTAAGCAAAGCTTGTACTATGGGTACTAGACGACGATAAACATACTTATATAGATAAATAAATACTTAAATACATAGAAAACATCCATAACTAAGGAACAAATATTCGTGATCATCACACAAATAAATGCCCTTACCGGGATTCGAACCCAGGACCTCTTGCTTCGTAGGCAGGGTCACTACCAACTAAGCTAAAGCGGTCGTTAAAAATAATCTTTATAAAAAAAAACCTGCTCTATTCTGTTCTCTCATCCAAATAGTTTGTCCTCTCACTTTGTAAGTTAACTTAACCTTATATATTCTGCAGAAAAGGTAAGAGTCTCTCAAAATACTTACACATGGCAACCTCTTTCGGCCCTCGAAGGGCGCCCATGTGACGTAGGACAAATTTCCGCCTCGGCAAACCCTTTTGAGGACGAAACGGTTTTTCCCTTGTTTTCATTTAGCCCGATAGAAAGATATTAGGTTAACTAGGGGCCACGGAATTTCACCTGTTTCTAGCTATGTTTATTTAGGTGCCAATACATATAATACGATGGTTTCGTTACAAAAGTTATTCAACGTTTTACCTCTATTTAATTGTTTAGGCACCTATAAATTGTAATTTCAATTAAATTAAATTTATTAATGTAACAAATACACAGAGTCAGGTACACCCAAAATACAATAAAAAAAAAGTGAGGTTAATAAACCGCCCCGGATCGTACCTACCAGGCGCAAAAGGGTGCCCAACACACTAGCCGCATTGCCCCGCTGAATCGCGATGGACAACCTTTGCACCAAAAACGACCCAGGCGATGGTCAAGACCTCTCTCTCGAAGTCGGCGCCCCACTTCTTAAAAAAAAAGTATTGCCTCGGAACCCCAACAACCAGTCAATTTGAATTTCAATTTATTTTTGACGACGAGTGGTTAGAGAACGGGACTACAAAGCTTGTGGTCCCGAGTTGGACTCTCGGACATGACGGACATTATAATGTGAAAACTACGAATGTTTGCTTTTCTTTCTTGGGTGTTTGTTTAATATTTTTAAAATATGCATTCATCCATATAAGTGCAAACGTGTATCCGCTGCGTAGGACCATAACACAAGATTTGCTTACTTTGGTGCTATTTAGATCAATTACAAGATGACCGACAATCTGGTAAACCATTAATAGCAGCAGCAGGAACTATTTCGATGCTGGTAGCGCAGGATCAATCGCTGTAGAACTCTTTGGGGGAGAACTTTGTTAAGGAGTAGATGTCTTTTGACTGATATGACTATTTAAAAGGTAGACTTTTATCGGGGAAGGGGGCCGATCTTTAAAATCAAATCGCTCAAAAATGCCATTCGAAAGTGGTGCTGCTGATGCTCTATACTTTTTCTATTTAATCTATTCCCTATGTTTGGCCTTCCCTATTTTCCCTACTATCTTTTTTCATTATCACCTCTTTGAATGTAAAAAAAAATAACTTTTGGAACAGAATATTAAGTAGGTACTTAAAAAAATTGGGAAGCATCCCCTGAATCAACAGGAAATGTTTTTAGTTTAATATCATTAATATGATATACTTATACATATATAACAATTAAATTCGCTTGAAAGTGTGGTGTAAATTATCTTAAAAAAAGTATTATTGAGTTCTGAAAAATATTTGTGATGAAATCCAAATTTAATAAACAGGTTTCAATACAAATTTTATCGGAAAAAGTACCCACGTACGTCGTAATTTCTTTAATTCACATTAACACTTAAAGCTTTCAAAATATTCTTTTACTTGCAACTCCTTAGTTACTACTAAACTCTTTCGACTTCAACCAACGTAACACAATATCGATATTATGCAACCAATTTTACTGTAGAAGTAGCGTATTTATATTCATATCATGAGCGTAGTATTACTCTGTTGATTTTGATTCAAATTGTGGGAATATTTTATACTTAGCGTTCCATTTCATACAAGTATGTGTAAGTCATCTAGAATAAAAGCCAACCAAGTATACTTATGATTATGAAACGTTTTTGGATCAAAACATAAGAAAAAGCCGGCCAAGTGCGAGTCGGACTCGCTCACGAAGGGTTCCGTACCATTATCTAAAAAAACGGCAAAAAAAACACGTTAGTTGTATGGGAGGCCTCCTTAAATATTTGTTTATAAAGAACTAAATATTCTGTGCATATTATATTTTGAAGCTTTGAAGCTTCTTTTTGAACTGTTCCATTCTATGAGCTACGATGAATCAGAAGTATTATTGGATAAGATGTCTTAAATAACTGTATAAGCACATTACCTGCGTTGTTCACCACTTTTTTTTTAGTTTTAAGTAGAGTAAACTTCGTTTTTTTTCTCTCTTAAGTTAAATACAGAAGTCTGTTATCTATTATGGTGTTAACTAGATTCTGCTATAAAATGTTATCTGGTTCTCCGCGATACAGGGGAAGCCTAGTGCGGGGACCCCTGGTAATTATTGTCAGATATTATGTTTTTCAAATAAACGATTTTTATTTTTTTATTTTTGAACCGTCTACCTGTTGCTGTTATCAATATCGAGTAAAAATCACGTTTGTTGTATGAGAGCCCCCTTATTTAAATATTAATTTTATTCTGGTTTTTAGTATTTTGTTGTTATAGCGGCAACCGAAATATATCATCTGTGAAAATTTCAACTGTCTAGCTATCACGGTTCGTGAGATACAGCCTGGTGACAGACAGATAGACGGACAGACGGACAGACGGACGGACAGCGAAGTCTCAGTAATAGGGTCCCGTTTTTACCCTTTGGGTACGGAACTCTAAAAAAAACTTTGTATAAAAATGTTATATTTTATGAAAGTAAAAAAAAATATTAGTTATACTCTTGATCGTATTCCTTAATTTGTATTTGATTACGAAACACGATTAAACAAATATAGCTCAATAGATTTTAATGCCAAAGTGAGCTCTTACTTTGATTTTGAATCCGAAAATACTCCGTTATTTCTTATGGCACTATATTTAATCAAATTGCTAAGTCTGATTTACAAACAAAACCTAAAGATTATACCCACCTATTGCTTCATTTTTCAAACATACATCGTAATTTTACTGGAAGTATTTCATTTGTGGATTTTTGATTAGTAAAAGCTTGCTTGTTTCATAGCCATAATTGCTGGGCGGCTTTGGTGGCCTCTGAACCATAATAACAAACCGAATCGATGTTATTATTATGTCAAACACTAATCACACGTCGTTAGTGCCAGGAAAATTTCTAGGTAATAATTATATTAAATAATTACCGCCAAGCTCAAATGGGATTGGGCTGGGCATGTGTGCCGGATGCATCCTCAAAGGTGGGCGCACTCAGCCACGTGGTGGGTGCCGCACGACGGTTACCGACGGCGAGGCAGGCCCAGGCGCAGATGGCGAGACGACCTGGACGGAGAATTAAACGATTGGCCAGATTTCGCTCAGGACAGGGAGCTGTGGAGGACCAGAGGGGAGGCCTTTGCCTAGCAGTGGGACACAATTATAGGCTAGTAAAAAAAAAAAAAAAGAAAAAAATTATATCGAACCAAATCAAAGACATATTTTCGCAAAATGTACCTACGAGTATTTTTTTTTACTTTATAAAGTAAATTCTTCAAAGCATTTTAGTAAATACATCACAATTATCGTAATGAAGCATTTTTTTTAAAACCTCATACATATCAGAATCTCAGAAACATTGTACAATTACTAATTTGCGTACGGTATTTGAAAGCAAGTAGGTGCCACATAATCTTCAAAGGTCACATTTAGCATTTAAATAAAGACAAGATATTTTTAATATTAAAGTGCCAATAAGCGAGAGTTTTCAACTAACGATGTCAGTTATGTTTTTCTTAGAACATTAAAAAGTATTTTGCGTTCAGTTACGTCTGCGTCCCGTGAAAACTTTACACTTTCCTGTGATAAAGTAGCCAATGTTAGCTTCATGAACAAAGTTTAGTTCTTTATTACGCCATATACAATATTTCGTGAAGCGTCTTAAAACTAAAATTGGGATTGTTTAAACAAAATTACCAGTGGTTTTAATATTATTCTTTTTACAGAAATAGTACATTACTGCAGAGGCCGTGAAGTAAGGGATTGATGGACGAGATTTGGGGTATACGGCCGAGTCGTAGACGAGGCCGGATAAAACGAGTCCAGCAATCCCTCTTCCGGCCGAGGATTGTATAGAGCTTTTCTCAAACATGCATCATCATCATCATCATCATCATCATCATCATCATCATCCATCCATCCATACATCCATGCATACATCCATCCATACATCCATCCATACATACGTCCATCTATACATCCACCCATACATCCATCCATACATCCATCCATACATCCATCCATCCATACATCCATCCATCCATCCATACAGCCATCCATCCATACATCCATCCATCCATCCATACATCCATACATCCATCCATCCATCTATACAACCATCCATACATCCATCCATACATCCATCCATACATACGTCCATCTATACATCCACCCATACATCCATCCATACATCCATCCATACATCCATCCATACATCCATCCATCCATACATCCATCCATCCATCCATACAGCCATCCATCCATCCATCCATACATCCATCCATACATCCATCCATCCATACATCCACCCATACATCCATCCATACATCCATCCATACATCCATCCATCCATCCATCCATCCATCCATCCATCCATCCATCCATCCATCCATCCATCCATCCATCCATCCATCCATCCATCCATCCATCCATCCATCCATCCATCCATCCATCCATCCATCCATCCATCCATCCATCCATCCATCCATCCATCCATCCATCCATCCATCCATCCATCCATCCATCCATACATCCATACATCCATCCATCCATACATCCATCCATCCATACATCCATACATCCATCCATCCATCTATACAACCATCCATACATCCATCCATACATCCATACATCCATCCAAACATCCATACATCCATCCATCCATACATCTATCCATCCATACATCCATCCATACATCCATCCGTACATCCATACATCCATCCATACATCCATACATCCATCCATCCATCACCAGTAGTTTAGGCGGTTTTATAGAAATAAAAGAACATAGATTTTTTTTTAATGTCGTTGGCTGTATGTAATTTTTCCTTTGTCAGTTTAATGTTAGTAAGCAAATTTAAAAAGTTACAGCAGCGGACAATAATGGTTTTTCATACTTACTTTTATGGCCTAGGCCAAGAAGTAATGTAGGGAGCCACAAACAACAAACTTCATGGCTTCATTTCGTGACATTAACGCATACATTTTAAAGCATGTTTGAGAAAAGTCTATTATGTGAAATTTATTTTAATATTTTTCTCCATTTAGCTCAAAACTTTATCAATTAGATAATGAAACTATTTTGGGTGATGACGTCAGAAATTAATATAGTGCTCCCACACAGCTGCTTATTTCATGTATATTAGCTAATTTGTAATAAAGCCCAAGCCAATTATCAAACAATGATGGTCTACTTAAGTATTATAACGTTAATACACATTCAGAAATCAACCCTAATAACTTTAGAAGCAAACTCTTGGTTCGAGGCAAGAGTAAAGCTCCAAACTATCTTCAGTAGTAATTGGTGAGAATTACACACTCAGTGTGAATTAGCAAAAAAACGCGTAAGTGACATTTTGTTCCTTCTTTGTGTGGCATTATTTTTAATGACAAAACAGAGCAATCTCACATCATAAATGTCGTAAGTGAAGCTTAAACAAAAACCGTTGTTAAAACCAGGCACATTCATTAGGAGTAACTCTTCTATCTTAAACGGTTTCTTCAATTCAGTATAAATATTCATATCAAATTAAACACCCAGTCAATAAATAAAAAATTGCCTATTAAAGATCACCATTTTTTATAGTACTGTTATTGGTCTGGCATATTCTGCGCTTGTGTTTTTTTTTGAACACAAACAAAATGAGATACGATAAAACGCGTGAAAACGCAACAGCAATAAAAAAGGTGAATGCGCTAAATAATTTATGCTAAGCACATGATACGAGTCGTTAATTCAAATTATACATTTGTTTTCATTTGTATGCTGAAGAGTTTTGTTTTTTGCTCAACCGTTTCGTTTAATGTAAATTACAATGAAAGCTACCAGCATAAAGTAAATTAAGAAACGAATTCAAGTACAACAGCATTAGATGTTTTAAACTACAAAGAAGCTGCAGTAAGTCAAATTGAATTGATTTCGAAAATCATCAACAATCAATGATCTTTTGTTTTAAACTTTCATGATTTTTACTCAGAACTATTACACTAAACGGAACTTATCACGCAAACAATATTTACCTCGCGTTTCAGCCATATTACAGTGGCCATGATCACGAGTTGAGTGGTTGTGGTGGTTGTGGTGGAGTGGTTGGTGGTTGAGTTGAGTTGTCAACTCATGACCACGGCCATTGCAATGTGACTGAAACTTCGCGGTAAATATTGATTGCATGATAAGTCCCGTTTAGTGTAACAGTTATCTTCATGATTGTCATCATCAGCTGAAAGACGTACTCTGCTAAGCAAAAGCCAACCCGTCTCTCCCAAAGAACGCTACAACGTCTGATCCCATGCTACCCACTGAAATCGTGGTGACCTAGTGGTTTGACCTAGCCTCTCAAGCAAAGAGTCGTGATATCGAGCCTGGGCTCGCACTTTTTTTTTATGTTAGTGAAGCCAGACAAACGAACTAGTGGGTCACCTGATGTTAAATGAACACCACTGTCTATAGACACTCGCAGCGCTTTACGCGATACCAGTGCGTTGTCGGCCCTGCAGAATATTGTACACTCGCCTCTTAAAGGCACCCAGGTCTAACTCGATGGGAAGACCCCAGCGGGAAGCTCGTTCCAGATTTTGCAAGTTCGTGGCAAAAAAGACCGCTTAAAATGCACCGTCGAAGACTGCCATTCATCAACATGATGTCGATGAAATGAACGCTTAAGACGGAAGGATCTGTAATGGAACCCCGCAGCTGGAATGAGGTCAAAGAGTTCCTCAGAGCATTCCCCGTTGTAGATCTTATAGAACACGCAAAGGGAGCTAACGTCTCTGCGGAGAGCAAGAGGATCGAGTTTAACGGAGAGTGAGGTGTTGCCGACAACTCGACACGCTCTGCGCTGTATGCGATCAAGTGAGCGACGTGTGAGTTTTTTGAATTTTATGGCCAAAATTACATTTGAAGTTGAAAGAAAACATCGTGAGGGAACCTGGACACACCTGCGAAGAAGTTCAGAAGCGAAGATGATGTATGTGTGTAAACTCTTTACTGTAAAAAAAATAAGAACAAGAACAAAGAAATAAAAACAAAAAATAAGAACAAAGAAATAAGACAAAGAACAAAACGTAATTGAAAACCGTTGAAATATTTGCACAAAGGCAAACGTGTACCTTTAAGGGATCTCTACCAGTCAACTTTTGAGTGGATGAAAGGAGAATTTAGCAAGGGACGGACGGGATGATGATGTGCTGCCCGTATTCATTTGAAGGTTTCGGAACGTTCCATCCGTTTCCCAAAACACCCGTTCCCAAAACATCCGTTCCCGTCACCATCTTTTCCCAAATAATCCGCTTCCCAATATACCTAAGTGTTTCCCAAAATTTGCTTCTCCTAAAAGACACGTTTGGCCTGATATCCGTAGCCCAAAAAGGCCTAATCCCGAAATTACCGTTCCCGTCACTACCTTTTCCTAAATAATCCGTTTCCCAAAATGTGCTTCTAACAAAAGATACGTTTGTCTTGATATCTGTTTTCCAAAACACCCGTTACCGTTTCACCTTTTCCTAAGTAATCCGGTTTCCGATAAATATTTTACCCATTTTTTTTTTGTTTTAAAGTCATGCTGATGGCGACTACATTGTTAAAATGAACTTGATTAAAATTCTAAGGTATATGTAAGGTATGGTATAGGTAAGTATGTGTATTTGAGAAACCTCTTTACAATACCACTTCCGTACCACTTATATAGATAAAACTTGATACTGTCCACTTGTTACCCAATGACATGTGTTTTCTGATTACCAATGTCATGTCGGATCTTTTGGCATACGGATGCTATGAGAACAGAGTGTTTTGACATACTGATACGATGAGAAACGGGGATTTTGGCCTACGGTCATTTTAAGAAACTTTTAATTTGGAACGGATGTTTTGGTAACGGGTGTTTTGGGAAACGGATAGAACGTTCCGAAGCCCATTTGACTCCTGCAACCTTCATGAGCTTCACAGTCACATCAGTCCAACTTATGAAGACACGTGATGCTCAAGGTACATGATCACCTCTCAAGTTAACATTGCCCCCACCGTTCGCCAGTTATACCCACCCACTTAAAATGTATTTATACAATACTATTTAATTTTCCTTTGTTCTGATATAATACCCGTACCACTGTCTGTACCAAGAATAATTGAATATCTTTTTTTTTTATTGGCTGTACTGGTTGAGGGTTCCTTAACTAAAATAATAAGAATCAAACTTTGTTATTCTTTGAAAATTTAAATATAGTTTTATGTGCGTCATTGTAACAGTAGTTCATAGAAATTTATTTATATCAAGTTTTTGTTGTAAAAAAATAGGTGCAATACATTTTTTTTGTACACCACGTAGAAAACACCAAAGAAAAATGAGTACCTACATGAAGAAAATTCATAAGGTAAGCAAATAGACGGACATCCTTATCGGAAATTATCCTTAGATTTTTCATAACTCAACGGAATACGGCGGTTGTAATGCTTCAGAGGTCCACCCACATCTAAAAATAGGCAAAGGTTTAGCATGCCTGACTTCTATCGGTGGGAGGTATCAAGCTAAAATATCCATTATCTTTATTTACGGAACACATAAATATTCAGCCAATTTCAGTTTGACAACTTACGGCTTGATTTAAATTTACGATGAATCGATTACTGTTTTATTATTCATTTGAATACGATTCCAGCTTTCGTGTGTCTGATCTATTTTTGAGAAGGAAAATAAATTATTCCTTTCGCTGGTATTCTTTTATTATCTCTACGAACTTATTTGAATTTTATTAACACACTAAACTATAGCCGCAGCTTCGGTTCATCATCATCATCATCATCATCATCATCAGCCTATGTTCGTCCACTGCTGGACATAGGCCTCTCCCATGGCACGCCACTGAGCACGATCCTCGGCCACTCTCATCCTGCTCTTGCCAGCCGCCTTGCGAAGATCATCGCTCCACCGAGTCTGAGGACGTCCCACGCTACGTTTGCCGATCCGTGGTCTCCACTCAAGAACTCGTCTACCCCAACGGTTATCGGTTCTTCGGGTTATATGGCCTTCCCATTGCCACTTCAGCGTGCTAATGCGGTGGGCTATGGCGAGCAGCTTCGGTTGGGCGAATTAAATAGTTTGCAGTTGAATTGAAATCAAATAGTTTAAAAGCGTGGTAGCCTAGTAGTTTGACCTGTGGTCTTTGAATCAGAGGGTCGTAGTGTCAAGTCCAAGCTCTTACCTCTGAACTTTTTGAAATTTACAAGCGAAATCACATATTTTGAAATTTACCCTGAGCATTATGGAGAAGGAACAAATTGTGAAGAAACCCTGTCTGAAAGACCGGCGAAGAAATTTAAGGTAACAATCCACGCTGGGCCCGCGTGGGAACTAGGGCCCAAGCCCTGTGCCCTGTGCCCTGCAGTGGGACGTTGTCACTCTTCTGGCACATGAATAAAAAACGAACAGAATAAAAGCTACCGAACAGAGCTCGAAATTCTTACCTAATATCATAGGGTTGGCACTCGGTAAAAAAATAATAATTAAAAATCAAAATATTTTATTCAAACAAGTACTTAAGTATCTAATATCTGTATATCTACAAACACTACAACAGGTAGGCATCTTTAAAACAAGCGAACACCCGAACTATGTAGCTTAACGCTAAATGGTCGCGTCGTCGCTGGCGGCACACCTGAACTTTGTCTACTCACTGAGCTAGTTCAAACCGGTTTGTCTCCGAGCGGGCGCCGGTGCACGCTCCCCTGTCCTGTCTGTGACAGGTCACGCACACATATGTTGTGCGTGTAGTAGTGTAATGCGTGCGCGGCGTTGTTTGAAGCGTTTATTCTGTTCTTTTTTTATTCATGTGCTTCTGGCATGGATCGCTTAAAGCCTCATTTACATTTATCTGACGTGTTGTGTCGTGACGCGTCAGAGCAGTTTCAGTTTCATATATTTAATATGATTGCGTTCATATTTCTCTGACGCAGCGTGTTGTGACGGCTTGTCTTAACTGTATGGAACCGATACTGTTCTGTTGCGTCACAACACAACAGGTCAGATAAATATGAATGCGGCTTAACCCTTTCACCGCCGCGCCTCGACAAAACGTAAACCTGTTTTGAATCTTATGTCATTGTGTCAAGATCACTTTGACACTGTACTTTGTGACCTATATATGTGTCGTTGGCGTTGAAAAGGTTAAAAGCGATGACATCAGTTACGGAATGAAAAAACATTTATATTAATCTTAATAGTTCTTTGAACAACTCATACACAGAAAAACGAGGCAGTGTTTAGTAGGTTAAGTGAAAGTTATTGACACTGGAAGCGTCACGAACATGCTAGCACTCAAACGTTATAGTGTAAATTACTACGAGAAATAGACAGCGCCTCTAGTGGCGCGCATCTGCAACAAAGTGTTTTCCACCTGCTCCCATAGTAATTGACATTTTAACGCGAGCACGGTCGAGGTATTTGTCTCAAGGAAATACTTATATTCCAGGTGCACAAAGCAGTGAGATATGATTTGAAAAATCTTCATCGTCAGTATCTTCGGACTATATTCGTCTTGCTTTACGTTTCGTTCTGGTCGGGAGATCAGCTTAGATTATTAGGATTTAGGTTGACGTGGAGCTAGGAAATATAAAATATGTCATTTTGAGGTTATTTCCACGCCCTAAAGGCTTCCACAGACCGAAGCGCAGGGCGCTACAGTGCGTCCGCAGCGCGCTTCGGTCTGTGGAAAGCTTTAAAATTGTCTATACCCAGTTACTGAAAATGGCGATAATCCTCCATTACAAACACCGTGATTGGCAGTATAGGGGTTTCCATAGTCAATTAAAAAAATTTTACTTTAATCCCAAGAGATCAAAAAAGAGCTTTAGTCCCGATATGCAGAGACTAAAGTAACATTTTAAGAGCATGAGAAGTGAAAAATTACTATTATACTACAGTAAAATTCTGACAATTCACAAATTGACAGCCAGACAGACAGGTTTCAATGCCAAACTTGGCAAGCTGTGAACTTTGCAGGCATTTTCTTAGAATAGGACAGTCAGGTACCTAAATCGTTTTTCTATTAAAGATATCTTTATGACACATTTTCAATTTGATATAATGTTTTTAACATTCACCTTTAATTTTGATGCGCTAAAATAAAAACTGGATTCTTTTGTAGGTTATTGCGTTTATAAAACAAGTAAAAAATCGATTTACAATGATGAATATTACCCATCGTCAATCCCCATAGAACTTGTGCCAAAATATGTTAAAATTTAGTAATTTATTTTATAATCGCCAAAAAACAATTTGCTAACAACTTTATTCCTTGAAAATCCCGAATATTATTTATTTTCGGAAACATTGACGTAAGAAGTTGAGTTGAGAATTATTCTGATTATAGAAGTGGATCGCATACCTACTGAGCTCAAAATCTCGAAGATTTTAAACTTTTTACACGACATTAATCAGTTTTACATTAAAGTAATAATTAAAAAGCTAGGCAGAGCATAGAAAGTTCTGTTAAGAATTGTGTAAATAATTTACACAGTGTATTAAAATTTGTACTAATTACAGCGGGCATTTTACCTTTCTCGGAAACAACCACGGATATTTCCACGTCGGCAAGCCGTTCGTTAATTCTACTATTTCTACGCGTAATTTTGTTGCACAACGTACCATTTTTCATTAAACTCCAAATTGCTTTCGGTCCCGCCTTGCATCATCAATAATACCTTGTAAATGGACTTGGGGGTGTGTTTTGACAACGCATAAGCTACTTTTCATTAATTTCTGAGCGACATGCGATATGCGACTTTAGCTCGCGGGGGAGCGTTTCCGTTGTATTGTTCGGTATTGAGTCAGTAAATTTGGACGTAGTTTGTTTACGAATGGAAGATAGGTAGGTACGTTTTTAGGACATGAATAAGCAGTCGGAAATGTTTAGAAATTGTTATTTGATCGATTGCTTACTTATAGCTTACTTGTCTTAATGACAATTTGATCTCTTGCTACGACGTCATTTTGTCGCTTCCATTTGATGCCTTCCTAGAATTTCAAGCCATAATTATATTTTGAACATGAAACTGCAGTGAGACTCACTATTAGTGAAAAAATACTGATAACTCACGTCTCTAACCGAGGTTAGCTTGACTGTTTCGGGCTAATCCGTAGCTGTCATCTCGGAGCACACGCCACGGCAGTTGCTGTCAAACAATACTCCGAGATGAAGGACTACGGATTATACGAAAACTCGATCATAGGTCTACCGTATTTTTTATCATAATTATATTTCTTTAAAATTTTTGATGTCAATTTATTATTATTTTCAATCGACACACTGTTTTTAAATACTTTGTTTGACTGAATTTAATGAATAACACCGGCCAGTGCTGGTCGGATTTGTTCCTGAAGGGTTCGCCATTTTTAATTACAGAGTTTTTGTTATAATCAAAATTTCATAAAGTTACCATTTTTCACCTTATCTTTAGTTGACTCGATATAAGTAATGTTGTTAAATATTAACAATGACGTGACAAAATGGGTACACGCACCGTAGCCAGGTTTACTATCGTAACCTCATTGTTTTGGTAACCAAAATATGATGACGGTGGCAACAATAGCAATATTGAGTTTTCGTCATAAAATAACTAACGCACAAAATATTATCATAATGACCATAATTAATTTTGTCCTCAATCATTTTGCTTTGCCGTTAAGCTTGAAAACCTATGCATAATAATTATGAATGTGTATAAAGAAAAAAGGTATGTAACAAACATCTCATTTAGGAAAAAAAAATAATAGCGTGCTAATTATAAAAAGAAAGATGTTGATACCTATTGCGGAATTTTAAGATTAAAACGGCATGACGAGAATAGGTAAGCTCCAGTCACTACTGAATCTGGGCTAATATTAATAAAATGTTTAAGTGTCATTTTGCTTCATTGTTAATCACGCGTAACTAATTACACACAAATCCTCGACTCTTAGCTGTAAATTAATAAGTAAATAGTGCTAGCATTCGCAATGAAAGCATTTATTTCGAACTTATGGCATTCAGCCGACAATGTGGGATAGTTCAATTTACTTGTCCTAGAGCATTTCGTATAAGAATAACATTTTTTTTATTCAGTAATCATTTCATTTTTACATTAGCAAGTGGCTGGAGCCTCTTTTTAGGTAAAAACCTATATCATCTATGTATGTTTTAATGTTTTAATGTTTATTTGGGTACAAACGGTATAATATAGCTAATTACAATAGAAATCTTAGATTATACATCAACCAGTAAAGTTACCACAGGTTGCTTATACATGTTACTAACCAAGCAATATAAAATCGTGACATTACTTTAAAAGACTATGGATACCTATAGAGGCAGGAAATTAACATTAACATGAAAACGTGTAACGTAAAGAAGAAAAATAATAACTAAGTAACAATTTGCTCCCTAACTAAAGCTGTAAACTCTCGGAGACATGTGTTAAATATATCAACTTCAGAAAAACTGGAATTATAAATTTTACAAACTCTATTAACAAAAGAATTTCCAACATATTTAGGACGTATAACGGGGATATGAAACAGATTATTAATATGTCGAGGATTGGGGCGTGGAACTCTGTAACTTAATTTATTAAGAAGGTATGGGGAGTCAATTTTATTATTAATAATTTTAAACAGTAATATTTGGTCTTTTACAGTACGTCGATTTTGGAGTGAAAAAATATTATTAAAATTAAATGTTTGACAATTTAGGGTGGCTTTATATTTTAAGTGCTTAATTAGTTTATTTTGTATTCGTTCTATGGAAATTATGTATATATTATATTGCGGATTCCAAACACTGGACGCATATTCTAAAATGGGTCTGATCAAAGAGTTAAAGAGAACCAGAATCGTAGTGACATCCCGGAATTCCTTGCCCACTCTCAGTATAAAGCCAAGAAGTCGATAAGCTCTGTTAGTGATATTCACAATATGATCAGAAAATAAAAGTTTACTGTCTATAAAAACACCCAGGTCTCTCACTGTAGACGTCCTCTGAACCAGTTCATTATTAAATGTATAATTAAAACTAATCAATTGTATGGTTCTAAAATATCATGTTTATTATCTCACCGAATTACATGGTTCCCAAAGGAACAGCAAACGAAAGAACTGTACATAAATCACTCCAAATTGAACCCAAACTAACCTGAGTGATAGATTACCGACTTTACTCTGCTTCAAACAGCCCGAGAGACAAAACTCGTAATTTTAACGACTTAAAAAACTTCTAAGTGTGTGTTCTAACTATGGGAAAGTACCTGGGCGACCGAGCTCTGCTCGGGCAGAAACTCGGTACCAAGCGTTTTCCCAGAGATAAAACCAAGTTAGATCAATTTTTCATCCCCGAAAATCCCCAAATACCAAATTTCATCGAAATCGTTGCAGCCGTTTCCGAGAGGGGGTGGGGGGGTGGTGGTGAGAGGGGGGGGGGTGGGGTGAGAGGGGGGAGGGGATGTGGGGGAGGGGGGGAGGGGATGCGGGGGAGGGAGCACGGGGATATTTAAGGGGGGATGAAAATTTCATTGATTTTGCCGTAGGATGCACCGTTTTCAAGATATTTGTCAAAAACACCGGAGGGGGTGGGGGGGGTGAGTCACGTTAAACTATCGTCCGTAAACCGACTTTACAGACAACCGGCTTTTCCTGTTCTGTGCTCCCAATAGGGAACGTGCACATAGACGGTGCTGCCAACTGGTGCCATAAGGATGCCATCAATTTGAATGTTTTACCTTGATAAGTTTGTTTTACTGTCCGCATAGTGTCTCTTCTGTCGCATTAGTGCTGCCGCCTATAGTTACTGCACGTTCCCTATAATACTTTTTCTCACAAAAAAGTAACTTTTTCTCACAAAAGAAGAAACTTGACGTTTTCTCATGAAAAATAAACTTAAAAAAAAAACTAAAAATCTTGAAAAAAAACGTGGATTCGAACCGAGGTCGGCTGGATCCGCGACCACCCAATTTCTAATGTGCCATTATGATCTGCTCGAAGTCGGCGAAATTTAGCTTAATATTCTAATGCAAACAAAAATAGCCGGAAAACACGGGTAAAAGCGATTTTCTGAAAATAAAACATCGCTAGATCAGTTTTTCATCCCCGAAAACCCCCACATACCAAATTTCATCGAAATCGTTGGAGCCGTTTCCGAGATCCTGATTATATATATACATATATACAAGAATTGCTCGTTTAAAGGTATTAGAGGAAGGGTTTGAAAAGTAACTGCATCACGGTGAATTAAATTTTAAGTATGAGTTTCAGTTCATTGGTTCATTGGTTGGGTTGGTTGGTTCATTGGTTCTTTGGTGCCGCAAAGTAACGCCTGATTCAAATAATTATTTGAATTCAGTTTCTTGGACTGTGTATGTACCTTTATATTAAAATAATTTAAGACTTAGTGAAAACACATAAAAAAAAATAAGATTAATCTCACTAATATTCGTACTAAGTAGTAGCCTTTAATTAACTGAATCCGGTAGAGTTCGTCCTCACGTTTCCCAAATCACCTTGTTTGCGTATAGGTACGATTGACGCAACGTTCATCAAACCCACAACGCGTGTATACCGCTGTGTGAATAACGCCTATACTGATGTGTATCATTAACACACTGAACTGTGAGGTTACCGACAGAGTTGAAATTAGTTCCATTTCAATCGAATACTGTTCACCGCAAGCCAAACTTCGTGCACTGGTGGCAGCTGAACTCATGTTAATACAGTTTGATATAGCTACATTTTAGATCACATTATTACGACAGTTGGCTGATAACATTGATAGTTGATTATGTAACTACTTACCCGTTTTTAACGCTTGTAAAACTTATATATTCAGCAGCCCGTATCAGTGTGCCACTGCCAGGCAAAGGCACCTCCTCTGGATTTCCAACTCACCCTGTCTGGTAGTATAATTATGTTTGGTCAGTCGTTGTACGATGGGCCTCATAGGAAAGTTCAAAGTTACTCAGAGGGGCGATGGAGAGGGCTATGCTTGGAGTTTCTCTGCAGGATCGCAATCGCAACTAAAATCACTGACATAAAATACCGGCGGGGCACATCGCTCGTAGAACTGATGAATGATGGGGACAAAAAGGTTCTCCAGTGGCGTCCACGGACCGACAGACGCAGTGTAGGTAGATCTCCAACAAAATGGAGCGACGACCTGGTTAAGGTTGCGGGATTGCGTAGGATACGGATGGCACGGGACCGATTTGTTTGGCGAGCCATGGGGGTGGCCTATGTTCAGCAGTGGACGTCTTTCAGCTGAAATGATGATGATGATGAGTGGTTAGAGAACGTAGGTGTTTTTTTTACTAAAGTGTACACTGGAGACTTTGTTCTATTTGTTCAAAGCTCACGATCGACATGAAGCACCGAACGCACTTTCATTTAAGCGTTCCCGTTTGAAAGGCTGAGACATGCAGGGCTGTCACGCGGCACTGTGACAAAATTGCGGTTTTTGCCCGGACAGGTGCGCCGTGTACGTGCGTCCGGCCGAGCTCGGAAACCTACGTCGTCCGGACAGCTATTTCCTTGTTTTTCATTCCGCTCGCCCTCGAGATGAAACGGTGAGCGGGATAGGGTGGGGTTCAAAAAGTGGGAAATTTAACACCATTAAAAATTAACGCATTCATTCCCAGGAATTCGTGACTTTCGTTTAGTGCCGCTGACATAGTTTGGGAATCATTTGAACGCACACATGCGTTTTGTGGCATCTGAATAAATCATGAGTCTGACAGCTGGCAGCAAATGCGTTTAAAAGTCATAGTAGCCTAGTTAAGTGGTTTGACCTATGGTCTCTCAAGTGGAGAGAGAGATTCGAGTCCAGGCTCGCATCTCTGATTTCTTCAGAATTTATGTGTGAAATAACAATTGAAATTTACCATGAACTCTACAATACATGAGGAAACTTACACACCTGCGAAGAAATTCAATGTGTGTGTAAAGATCCCAATTCTCACTGGGTACGTGTGGGGACTACAACCCAAGCCCTCTTATTCTGAGAGATAGTCTGTCTCCCGTATTGGGACGTAAATAGGCTGGGATGATTTGTAGGTATAGGTAATTTCCGTGTTACAATGGCACTTATTTTAGTCAATCGTGTTATAAGGTGAACTACCTACTGATAATTTTAGCATGAAAATAAAAAAAAACCCTCTCGTTGTTAATGTTATTATAGCGAGTTTTTTTTTATAACTTAGTATTATTATGGTCTAAGATATTACAATTTTATGGTTTTTTTATAGCTAAAATTGCGGTGACGTATTTTTAACATCATTTTTTTTTTATTTGCCCGTTATAGTGTGTGCTGGGCAAAGGCCTCTCCTCTTGACCTCCACAACTCCCGTTCCGGCGCAATATCAGGCCAGTCCTTTGCGTACACGTCCAAGTCGTCCCGCCATCTCCTTCTTGGTCTGCCGCGCCGTCGCTGGCCGTTCTCCGGCACCCACCAAGTAACTGTGTGAGCCCATCTTTGTGGGTGCATGCGACAGACGTGTCCAGCCCAGTCCCATTATAGCTTAGCAGTCTTTTTCCCAACGTCGACTATGCGTGTTTTTGAGCGCAGCGTGGTGTTCCGGATTCTATCTATCCTCTTCACGCCTAATATACTGCGCTTGATCGCTCGTTGGCAAACCTTAAGTTTGGACTTTTGATTTTCGGTCAGAGACCATGTTTGCGCACCGTAGGTTAGGACGGGCAGGATACACATGTCGACGAGTTTGCGCTTAAGTGTTAATGGAAGGTTTCCCTTCATAAGCTCTTTCATGGACCAGTAGCTCTTCCAGGTGTTTTCGATGCGTCTTTCGACTTCAATATCTTGTCTATTACTGAAAGAGACTACCTGGCCCAAATAAATGTACTCGTCAACATATTGTATTATCTGCCCATCTACCATAACCCTACGTTTCGTGCTATGGGTCATAAGTTGGGTTTTTGACCTGTTCATCGCTAGTCCAATCTTAAGGCTTGCCGCGCTGAGTTCTTGCAGCATCAATTCGAGGTCTTGGGCTATTTGAGAATAGAGGACAATGTCGTCAGCGAACCGGAGATTAGTTAATCTCCTATCGCCGACAACTATGCCTCTGTTTTCCCATAAGGCCGCTAAGCTTTTAAAGAGATCTTCAAGGGCACTGGTGAACAATTTGGGAGACAGCGGGTCGCCCTGTTTAACGCCTTTTTCTATAGGAAAGGATTGACCTAAAGTTTGGAGTTTGATATCTGCTGTGCTATTGCTATAGATGGACTGAAGGAGATTAATGTATATTGGTTCTATATCTTGGTTATGTAGGGATGTGACGATTGCAGAGTGTGTTAAGCTGTCGAATGCTTTAGAGTAATCTACGAACGCAAGATACAGAGGACTATTGAATTCGTTTACTTTTTCTATTATTTGGTTTAGGGTGTGGAGGTGATCAGTGGTGGAAAACCCGGGGCGGAAGCCGGCCTGTTCCACTGGCTGTTTCTTGTCCAGTTGCCCGGTAATGCGACGCTCGATTACTTTAATAAATGCCTTATAAAGATGAGAAACTAGACTTATTGGACGATAATTGCTAATGTCACATTTATCACCTTTTTTATGCAGCACTACTATATTAGAATGACAAAACATTGATGGAAATTTTCCAGGTAACAAAATCGTATTAAATAAGTTTGTAATGTGAGGTAATAGAACTGTTTTCCCCAGTAACATCCCCCGGTAACATCATTACTTACTTTTAAATAAATCTTAATTTTTTTAACTTAAAAAAAATATCTCATTTTATAGTACGTAGTAATTTGTAGTCATTTTATTTATTTCGCAATGTTTGTATGATTGTTATGATCAAATATTTCAAGTCAAATATGACCCACAGTAATGTTATGTCCCTTAAGTGATCTCTATCAGTCAACCTTTGAGTGGATGAGAGGAGCATCGATCATATTGACTTGTTATTTGGTAGATATATACATGTATGGATGTGGATAACAATGCAGATACAGTTAAGAAAAGTAAAGTACCTGCGCAAAAACTTTATTCTTCTACAAGTTTAAATGAACGCGTTTTACGCTAAAACGCCAGAACTTGCACAGTGTTGTCTTACATTAATTTCTCAAATGAGGAACAAACCTGCCAATTTATCCTGCTCCGCGCGGCGCTAAGGCTAATGTACAAGCAAAACAAATAAAACATCATTCTGCCTTTACTGGCGACGCCATCTGCATTCTCCTTTGTTTTAGGCTTCATTTTGCCAAAATGATTCGACGGTTAAAAGGCAAAACGCATGAAGCGACACTTGTTGTCAAAATGAGTTATATACATAATTTGAAATCAGCGAATTTTTCTCCGTCGTTTGAGCCGGGTTTCCTGTAAAGTTCAAAAAATGACGCTGATGCGTTTTGGCTTTTAACCGTCGAATATGAAACCACTACGTTTAACCTTGTTTTTTTACCACAGTAATCCCAGAGACCGGTCGATGTACTAATAAGCTCCTTATATTTTCACCCATCTGTCGAAGGAGGGTTATGTTTTTCGAGCGTATGTATTTATGTATCTATAAAATCTGTATGTATGTATGTGTAAAATCTTAATAAGCAATTATTATATTGTTATATCCATATCAAAATTTGTAAGCAATTCTAAATATTGATAAAATAAATAAAAATAGTTTAAAATATTTGCTTGTTAAAAAAGCGTGGGGTGCATGGTGTGAATTGTCAAGGATTATCATTTTGATAACATCTTAAAAAAGGCCCCACGCTTTTTTTGTAATAAAATATTTTAAACTATTATTATTTATTTTATCAATATTTAGAATTGTTTACAAATTTTGATATGGATATAACAATATAATAATTGCTTATTAAGATTTTTTTATTGCACTATAAGAATTGTGAATTGAAATTTATTAATTTTTTTATTTTTTTTTAAAGCGTGTTTTTTCGTTTTTTTAAAATATTATTTATTTTCTATTTTTTAGTTGCATTTTTTTCACAGTAAGAGTTTCCATGTGCTAAAAAGAGACACATAACGGTTTTATGCTCGTCTTAAATTTACAGTCTATCTTATACTTGGTCATTGGTGCGCGCGCACTGCTCTACACTACTAAACGTAAACCTTATTCTTTCTAACTTTACCCCCCCTCACCTACAACCCCCAAACCCCCCCAACCCCCTAAACCCAACCCCCCAACATCCCCCAACCCATTTCCTCAACCCCCCAAACACCTAACCCCAACCCCCACAACCTTACCCCAACCCTCTAAACCCCCCTTACCCCCTCCTCATTTTCCAACCCCCCAACCACCTAAACCCAACCCCCCTAACCCCGGACCCCCACTCCATTTCCTCAAACTTCCCCCAAACCCCTAACCCCAGACCCCCTTACCCCCAATCCCAACCCCCTAAAACCCCAACCCCCTAAAACCCCAACCCCCAACCCCCCTTACCCCCTCCCCATTTCTCACAACCCTCCCAACCTCATAACCCCTAAAACCCCCCAACACACCACACCCTTAACCCCAACCCCCTAAACCCCCTTCCCCTCCCATTTTCCCCCAGCCCCCCACCCCTCCACCTACCCGCCCCCCCTTCCAGCTCCATTATCAAACCCTTGTTACCATCTAGGCCTCTTACCCCCTCCCCATTTCCCACAACCCCCAAAATCCCTAACCCCCGAACCCCCCAACACCCCACCCTAATTCCCCCAAACCCACCCCCACCCCCTAACCCCAACCGCCACACCTTTACCCCCAACCCTCTAAACCCCCGACCCCCTTACCCCCACCCCATTCCCTCCACCCCGCCACCTACCCCCCTTCCAGCTTCATCATCAGACCCTTGTTACCATCTAGGACCAAAGTACTCGTCAAGACGAATCAAACGAGCCCAAACTCGATGGGGTTGTGTCGTTTTATTTTGGAGTGCCTTTGGCCATCTTCCAGCTCCATCATCAGACCCTGATTACCATCTGGGATCAAAGTACTCGACAAGATGAATCAAAAGAGCCCAAATTCGACGGGGTTGTGTCGTTTTATCACAGAGTTCCTATGGCCACCATCCAGCTCCATCATCAGATCAGCTCCATGTTACCATAATATTGCATTGTTATCCAATTTACACATACGTGCAAAATTTCAGCTCAATCGGAAACCGGGAAGTGGGTCAAAATCGCGCCCTAAGGAGTCGGTTACAAACATACATACAAACATACAAACAAACAAACAAACATACAGGTGAAGCTAATACGTGGGGCATACTGAAAGTTTCTGGAACTGGCTACTTATAAAAAGAAAATTAAAAAAGAAATAATAGGATTTGAAAAAGTAACTCTCTGGCAGTGTATTACTTTTTAATTTGCGAGACTGTCATTTGTTTTTTCATCGTGGTGTTGGATTGAAATTTGGGTGTCGCTGTTGCAATGAATTTAAGTCGTGAAAATTTTCGATCCATGATTTTTTACGATTTCCGATGTGGATTAAGTCAGCAAGAGAGTTATCAAAGACTTCTCTTTGCATTTGGTGATGAAGCCCCATGTCGTAGCTCTGTCTATTCGTGGTTTAGTGAGTTTAGACGAGGACGTGACCATCTCCATGACGATGAACGTGAAAGCCGGCCAGCAACTGCGGTTACCGATATTAATATTAATACTGTACGTTAACTAATTGAAACTGACAAAAAAATTATATGTCAGCAAATTCGTACTACCTTAGGAATTGGAATGAGCCAGGTGCAAAAGATATTGCATTTGCATTTGAAGGTTCGGAAACTTTGCACTCGATGGATACCGCATGATTTATCGGAAGACCAGAAACGACTGCGTGTAGAGTGATGCCGCAAAATGATAAAAAAAATTGATGGAGGACAATCAATGGTTGTATATAACATCGTGACAAGTGACGAAACCTGGGTATACTATTTTGAACCGGAAAGAAAAAGTCAATCGGCTGAATGGGTCTTTCCTTTTGAAGACTTGCCGACGAAAGTAAAAAAAAGTCGAAGCACAGATAAGAAAATGGTTGCTTCGTTTTTCGGCAAATAGGGACATTACACCACCGTGTCACTTGAAAACCAAAAGACAGTAACTGTAGATTGGTATGTGAACACGTGCTTGTCTAAGTGTTTGACAAAATTCGTGAAAAGCGTCCCCGTAGCAAAATAGTCCTTCATCACGACAACGCGTCGACACATTCCGCTAAAGCAACGAATGCGTATTTGGAGGCCTCAAATGTAGAATTAAAGACTCGTCCGCCATACGGCCCTGATCTTGCGCCATGCGATTTCTTTTTGCTCTCGAAGATTAAAGATAAACTTAGAGGTTTACGGTTTACAAGTCCGGAAATGGCAGTGAACGCTTACCACGAGGCCATCGAAGAAGTCCCTAAGGAAGACTGGACCCACTGCTTTTCACAAAGGTTCCAGCGAATGCAAAAGTGTGTAAATAGGGAGCGTATATACTTTGAAAAACAATAAATGTGTCATAACGATAATGCGTACTCTTAGTTATAAGAATCCAGAAACTTTCAGTATGACCTAAGTATAAAGCGTGTAAAAATATATCAACAAAAACTTATTTCACATGCTTGTGAGCGGGGAACCGCAAAAGGGGATCGTCCTTCGCCTTACCAGGTATAACTGTCCCTGCGAAGGCTTTAGAGGATAAACACTGAGCTTCCCCGGGCCTCGGTTTGATACGATGTGTTATGTTTTTCTACATTAAGAGTTACTGGACCCCGTCGAGGCATTTCTGTAAGCATGAGTGATGGTCATTTTTGAATCCTTGGAAATGCGTGTTTATGGAAAAGATGTCTTTTATTATCTGTCTTAGAGAAAAATACTATGTTTATTTTCTAACAAGATTCTGCTTTTAAAGGAGCACAAATTTTTTTTTTCATATTTTAATGAATCTGAATTTATTTTCATAATTTGCAGTTTGAAATCTGATGCAGTTTATTTCCCTCCGCGTTTAAATTTAATTAAATACTAAAATTTACCACGAATTCTTGAAAAATACAAACATTTATAATACAATGTAAATTTCACTTAGCAGATCCTACAAGAATGTCTTCGACCTCGAGTTCATTGGCTATGGTAGTAATAACATTATGTTGTTTTGAAATTTAACGTTTATTTTTGACTTTTATGATAAGACCTTTTATGGAAATAAAGTCATAATTTTATGATATTGAAATTGATATTCTATTCTGAAGCAACAAGATAAAATAATCCTCCAATTCCTCCAAGAGGAAGGGCTACGGATTAGCCCGAAACATGTCAAGTTAAACCCGTTTTGAGACGTGAGTAATCCGTATTATTTCTTTATGAGTGAGTCTCTTGGTAGTTTCATGTTTAAAGTAGACAAAAATACTATTAATAATTAGAATTTACTAGTCATTCGTTTTGAACTTAGGTAAATTTGATACAGAAGGTATTCACTATGGCTTTAGCTTCAACTTGGCTACATTGAAATCAAGAACTTTGGTAAATCGCTATATTCTACCTCTTTTATATTGTATAATATTTACCAGCAGACATCGCCGTAGACGTTTCGTTTGAACATTCGATAGCCCCGCTTCCACATTTCAACCATAACCCGAATGTCAAAACGAAATGACAGTTTCTGCAATTTGAGTAACAAAATAAGCCTGCAGCTATCTTAATGCTGTCAGTTTGTTAAAGTACTGTCAGAAATAAAGGGTTATTGTTTAATAGTAAGAAATAAGATTTTAACTGTTTGCTTCAAATATGCGATGTCAAAATAATTATATGACATGAATATTTGGTTTCAAGTTAACTCAATCCGAATTTAAGCAATTTTATTTTAAATTTTGTCTGCATCTTGCGGGAGATTTTCACTTTATAATAATAAAATAACGTGTATAGTAACGGAATGAAAAGGTTCGTCACTTTTCGACCTTAACTCGTTGACATAGAGTCGAAAAGTGACAAACTTTTTCATTCCGCGACTGCACAATAAAAAAATTACATAAATTAAGTTACCAAAGTTCAGGGAAATACAAAATACACAAACATAAGAAAAGTGTATTTAAATAAATCAATAAAATAGCACGGAACTTTTCATATCATGTGCGAGTCCAACTTATATTTGTAGTCTGTTTATACTTTTTGTTCGGGTGTGTAATGAACGTTATAACAACCTTTGATATAATCTTCTTTTCATATAACAACATTTGATATATTTTCAAATGGTATAATCACTCATTTGATATAATAAACATTAGGTATAATTTTAAAATATATAATTTTATATGGTATAACGTTATTATATATTTTGTTGTTACATCTCGTGTGACGCAACCATTTGTTTTGCGTAGAGGGTTGCAGTTCTAACCTAACCTAACCTCCTTTTCTGGCATTAAATACAACCATTATTATATAACCATCATTATATCTTATGAACGTTATATGAAAAGTTGATTATATCAAATGATAATATATTAAGTGTTGTTATAAGATTCAATAATTATATCAAATGAGCGTTATAGCGACTGAAGTTACATCAAAAGTTTTTATACCGATCGTTGCGCACCCTTTTTGTTCATAATGTATTTATAAGACTAATTTCAGAAAAAACTTCTCCTCATATCTGTTTTTGCTCACTCAGGTGGAAGTCCCCTTTCTTCGGTGACGGGAAAGGTGACTCCGGTAGCGGCAGTGGTCGGTGGCGAGGCAGACCTACCCTGCGACTCGCGACCGCCGATGCGAAACGACAGTTTGCTGCTTGTCGTCTGGTATCGGGACGACGATCCTGTTTACAGGTATGCACACATTTACTGACATGAAAGTGATACAAATAGATGCGTAAAACATCTGTTACCGACTCTCAGCAAACTGCATATTGGACGGGGCACATTATTTGTACTAGAACTGATAAATAATCACTGGGGCTCCGCTGTAAGAAGGTTCTGGAATGGATGTAGAGTGCTGGAATATGAAATGTTGGCAGGTGGTTGAACATGTTTCGTATCTATGTACACATTAGATACTAGCTGTGCCCGCGGTTGCACCCGCGTTTATGGTTACCGAGTCGTAGCGTGATGTTATACAACCAATAGCTTTCCTCGATAAGTGGACTATCCAACAAAAAAAAACAGTATTTCTTGAGATTAGCGTGTTCACTAAGCAAACAAACAAACTCTACAGCTTTATATTATTAAGTAAAGATTTATCAGAATCCATATCGTGTCTTTAAAAGCAATAGATGCAACATTGGTCTAATAGGATATTATATCATCATCATCACAATTTCAACCGAAAGACGTCCACTGCTGAACATAGCCCCCCCCCCCCCCCCCCCCAAGGCTCACCAAACAGATAGGTCCCATGCCATCCGCATCCAACGCAATCCCGCAACCTTAACCAGGTCGTCACTCTGTCTTGTTGGAGGCCTACCTATAATACTGCTGTGGACACCACTCAAGAGCCTTTTTGCCCCATCGGCCATCAGTTCTACCAGCGATGTGCCCTGTCCACTGCCACTTGAGTCTGGCGATTCTTCGAGCTATGCCGGTGACTTTAGTTCTTGCACGAATTTCTTATATGTATGTATAGGTAATTTTCATCACTCACACACCACACACTTTAACTTGGAACCTCAAACACTGGAACACTCTTTTAGACCTCAGGACATTAATCATTGATTTACCGTTTGATACAGTACAATAACAGCTGTCCAAAGTTAACTAAACAGAAATTTCAGAGGCGATGGCGATCGTTTAGCTTGTCAAAGTCCACAATGATACTTTGACTGTTGGACTGGCCGTTTACCAAACAAATCTCTAACTTTAGTTAACACAAGAGGTCAGCCACTTGACATTTCAATCAAGATAAATCACCTCCTTAAGGAGCACTTTGACTTGAACTTATGTATTTTTAACCCTCGACACAAAAAGAGGAGTGTTATAAGTTTGATCGCTGTGTGTGTGTGGGTGTGTGTCTGCCTGTGGCATTATAGCTCTTAATCAAGTGAACTGATTTGGATGCGGTTTTATTTATTTAAAAGCAGGTGTCTTGGCGATGGTTTTTAGCCATGTTTCCTTAAAATTGGTTTAGCCGTTTAAAATTAATTATTAGCTGCGGCCCCTGATTTCTTGATCTTAGTCGCGAAATGGGCATTACCTACTTTATTTTTAAGTATAATGTGTGACTTAATTGCGTTGAGGGTTTTTAATTTTTTAATTTATAACTATTATGATAACAGTGTCAGGCTAAAGTTAGTCATGAATATAAGTTAATTCTGAGAGAAGGCCTGTGCCCTGCAGTGGGCACGTTTATAGGCTGTAATGATGATGATGATGATGATGATGATGATGATGATGATGATGATGATGATGATGATGATGATGATAAGTTAAATTCGAATAAAAATATGAATTTAGATGACTACACTAATAGATCTAGGTGTTAAACTCTTTGGGGGAGGTATTTGTCCAGCAGTGGATGTTATTTAAAATAAATGTCAATTGAAATTGCGAATAATGTAAATAAACCATTTAATGAAATATCCATATTCTAGTAGGTACTTATTTATTGTTTTAATGGTTTAGGATAGTGTTGTGGTAAGTATTCATTAAATAACACACGGATTTAGCAGTATTTGATGAGGGAAAATGGAAATTAAAGACATTTTAAATACAAGGTTTGTTTACATTGTTTGCAATTTCAATTGACTGACAGTTTAGATAATAAAGAGCTGAGTTTACAAATATTTTGTGTACGCCGACCTTATTATTACGAGCATAAAGGTGTTTAGTTAGTTTTTACGTCTTGATAATTTAGATAGGTAGTATATTTAACTTGGCTTGGCTGTATGTGGAGTGCTGAAGTAACCCTAAAATTCACAAGTCTATCAAGATAATACAATATAATGTAAAAATAAAAAGACGAATCCTAATGTAGTTCGTTACTTCAACAATTCAGACAACCTCCATTACTTAGAAAAACATTTTCTCAGAACAAATAAAACGGTCTTCATACATAGAGGTATCTCTAAATTGTGCTTATACTGACGGGTCGTAGAAAGAAACGTCGCCAAGTTTCGAGCCTTTTATTCCCTTACCCTAAATCATATGGAGTAATATCCATCATATTCATGTAGTACATGATATTTATCCCTTTTCGATTCGTATAATGAAGGCTATTTGAAATGTACATGAAAATCGATACTAAGGTTTGACCGGGGCGGACTCGTTATGTTTGATATTATTTCTGTGACCCAGCTTTTTGTACAAAATAACCATTTGGCGACCTACTTTTGCACGTAAAACGATGTTAACATTTCGTGTGGATATTTTACTCTTGCCCGTTGATTTATGGGAAGTCTGAACCTAAATAACAATAGCGCGTTTTGGATTTTTGTAACCCAGCTTATCCTATAAAAAAAAATCATTCGTAAAAGGTATTGTAGGCGAAAAGTCAGTACGTGTAAAATCTTTCTGACAAAATAACTAGAGCTTGTTTAGTGTATACGTAATGGATTCAGACGTAAGGACAGCAGGCAAATTGCCTGCAAGGTAGGTAATAATAATGCACAACACTGCAGCGCAACTAGTTTACATATAAACCTAGTGCTTAGTTACGAAGAAGAAGGCAATTTGAGCATGGTGTTTTGAAATGAGTTTGGAATATTTCAGCAAATTGTTTGGTTAGTTTCTTTAAACACCTCAGTAAAAAAAAATAGAGTATTTAACTAGATGGCTACGCGTTTAACAAACATTTACAAGAGTGCTTAGTCAAACTTACCTAACTATCTCCTAAAGTAATCCGAATTAATGTCTTTAGTCAGTCTATTTATTTTATTGCTACCATTTAGCCAGTTATTTTATTACGTTTGAAACATTTTGACGTTGAATTCCAAGTGGTCAGAAACTGAAAATGTCAGACCACCCACCTGGAAATTCAACTTGTAACAGTATCTAGATAGTATGACAATGTAGTTGTGCAGCAAACAAAATAAAGTCAGCAAAAAGCATTTGTATTGCTTAATAAAAATCCAAATAAGTGTAGCTGATCTGGATTGATGTTGATCACTCAGTGATCTTAGCTTTGGTGATAGATTTTTTTACTAGTTTTTTATTTAATTTGTTCTGTTAGAGAAGGATTCGAACAACTTCAATCCGAAACCGTGACAGTACATTACAGGCGTAGTCGTTAAACTATTCGTATGGTAGTCTACGCACTAATTCTGTAAGCACGTGTTCACGGTTTCATTTCACTCTACAATGACAAATTTGTTCCTGATTCGATTCCTAACTCGTAAAATTCCTAATTCGTCATTTATTCGTAACTTAGATTAGGGATTTTTTACTGGTTTTTATTTAATTTGTCCAGTTAGAGAAGGTTTCGCACAACTTCAATCCAAAACCGTGACAGTACAGGTCAGGAGTTGTCGTAAAACTATTCGTATGGTAGTTTACGCACTAATCCTGTAAGCATGTGTTAAAGGTCTCATTTCACTCAACAATGACAAATTTGTTCCTGATTCGTCATATTCCTAATTCGTCATTTATTCGTAACGTTTCATTGTAGAGTGAAATAAAAACGTTAACACGTGCTTAGAGGACTAATAAGCATTAGAGCAGTAGTTACACATTGTACCACGATTATTAACCCTTTCAACGCCAACGACACATATAGGTGTTGTGACGTACAGTGTCAAAGTGATCTTGACACAATGACATAAGATTCAAATCAGGTTTACATTTTGTCGAGGCGTGGCGTTCAAAGGGTTAAAGAGCAATTAATTTAGGCGGAGCGGATGACGAATCAGGAAAATGACGAGTTAGGAATTTGATCAATTAGGAATATGACTAATCAGTACGTAGTGCGGAATCGCTCTTAGTATGAGTCAAATTTTGAAAGTAAAATGTGGTAAAATTCACTTCCAGCTGTGGTGGATGACAATGATCACAAAGAAAACAAAATACTGTAACCAGCAATAAAAATTAAACAAAAACTTATAATTGCACGGATTATAGTTAAGTTAGGCAAGCTTTCTTACTTGACGATCATTTGTTTTAAACTCATTCAATGTACAAAGATATCGCTCGCTATACTTATTACTCGATTTTGTCTGGTGATATGCCGAATTTTGCCAGTTAATTTCCAATAAACACGAAAACGTTCCAAATATTTTAAATGATTCATGAACAGTCCCCTTTTGAGCAATATCACCAGGAGCGGCGCATTATCCAAACATGAAATTCAGTTAGTACATTTACTGTCAATTGTAGCTTTAACGAACTTGTTACTAAGACTAATTTAGCTTGTGGCAATATTTTGGATGCCTAAAGAAACTTTTTGCTAAATACATTTTTACTAAAAGCTCACGTGAATATTACACCCAAGAGGGAACTATTTTATCATACGAGAAACCGCATACGCAGTTACATATCGTGTGGTGGAATACAGTAGCATTTTCTATTGTGTCTTTTCAGTTTTATTTATATTTCAGGCATGCTAGTGTTGATAAAATTCCTGGTGCTGGAATTGAACGGTTTTGTTACTCGAATTAGAATAACTGTGGTGCAAATTTACTAAGTAATTTTCATGTCATACTAGCTTTAACCCATGGCGTGGCTCGCGTGTACCATTAGGATGTTTGTTGATTAGCAATTCTGAGATTTCACTAATTTCCCACGAGAATTCAAAACAATTGCGTCGTGGTCTTCATTTAAGTTTCATGAACAACACCCGAGTCAAATTTTATGTCTTTCTACTTAGCGTTTGCGATTTCGGCATTTTACATCGGTAAAGCGGGATCCTGTCGGAATATGGGAATACAAAGTAGCCAATATGTTATTATAAAGATTCAGCTCTGCTATTGACATATCAAATAGAATCTAAATTCTTCCAGCCGTTTTGTCGCGAAAGAGCCGTAAATACGCTCTCATACACAAACGCACGCATGCACCCACGCACGCTCGCACACACCTTTGCATTTATAATATTGTAAGACTAAAACCTAACTCAATTTGCAGAATATATTCGTTAACTCACGACATATATGACAGTAATTTACAAGAACAAAACCTCCGCTCCAGTCAGCGTATTTTACGGGACGAAAATGCTTAATTAAATCAGGACTCTAATACGCGAACAAGACACTCAAACTGTTCCCTTAAAACACGTTTATGCGCAAAATTGTTCGGAATTTTGAATCACGAGCTATTCCGCCTAGCGAATACCATTAAGCGTGTATCAGGGTCCGTGATTCACGCTCAGTATTATGCATGTGTCTCGTTAAAACGCCTACCGCAGCACCATTGAACTTGATCCATAAATCTCTGTCTAATGAGGATTTGTTGCTATGTTGCCGAGTATAAAATCCAGTTCTGTGTATTAAAATTTATTGGACTGTAGATTTATTTATTACAAGTGTAATCTCGAAGCTGTGTTGTCTGGTGTAAGGTTAAGGTGGATTATGATATAATTGGTAGTAAGCTGTTTCTCAAAAAATTACTTTGCTGATCACTGTTTATAGAGTCCGTAGTTGCCGCAATAGTTTATGAACGTATCTTTATATATCAGCGCAATCATTTTTAAATTCTATCAACATAAACATTGTAAATAATTTATTGAATCAGGCGTTACTTTGCGGAGGTCCATATTAATGAACTGAAACAGTTACTTTGCTCACCCGCGACCTTGAAATTGACCTTTTTTTTGGTGAAGGTCGCGGGTGAGCAAAATAATTGTTTCAGTTCATAAACATTGTACTTGTAACAAGCCTTCACGCTCGGCTCCGCTCGTGTTAATAATTAGACCTGGCATTTGAATCGACTTTTTTTTAATTTTGTAAGATTTTGTTAAATCCAGCTTAAAATTCCCAAGAATTACACAATGATCCTCATTGACATTGCATAAAGCAGTTAAGGTTTCGGGATTTTATTGCGATCCCGATGGATTATTGGTATAAAAAGTAGCATTTCCAAAATCCAAATCTAGGTACACATTAATTTTCATCCAAATACGTCCACACACACGCAAACACACACGAACGCACGCAAGCACGCACGCACACACCCATGGAAACTTTGCACGCAACTAACTTTGTGCGCTTTTATTTTAGTGATTAACGCAGTCTTAAATTTGTATTTAAGAACGTTTAAACCTAAAAACGCTTATTTCTATTTACGCATAAAGCAAGTAATAAGAAAAATCCTGCTAAAAAGAGCAAATTATTAGTGTTCTAGCTTCTAAAACCGTCGAATTCCAACTAGAAAATTTCAAACACAAGTGTCGTTTGAACTCGAAATTTTAATAAACACAACGCCCGACCTCACCGCCCGTCAATGGCAGCCTTCTGCTAGCTTTTTGCAGGCAAATTTCATTTTCTATGAACCTGCCTAACGCTGAAATGTCAATTTGGTGGTTATGTTGTTTCACGGGCGGAATTGGATATTGAATTAGCTACGACGGGAACTGCATTCGATTTGTTCACGTACTTGCGAAATTGCGGGTAGCTTGATTGCGTCATGACAGGTTTTGGTGAACGAGAGACTTCTGTACCTATACTGAAGAGCGTTTTATAGAATCATGAAATGATTTTATTTCATTGTATGCTGATACGCACATATAGCTGAATCTTGGGGGCACGTATCTGAATATTGAAAATTAATACATCGGATGGGTTACAATATCGAAAATTAGTAAAATAATAAACTTTTATAGATTGTTATACAACTAAACTAACCTAACGTAATGGGTTCTGCGCGACACAGTTTAGTAAATAGTGAGAACTTTTAGGTTTTATAAATTTTCAATATTAAAACCTATTCGATATAAAATAAATAAATAAATAAATATTAGGGGACAATCTTACACAAATCGATCTAGTCCCAAACTAAGCAAAGCTTGTACTATGGGTACTAGACGACGATAAACATACTTATATAAATAAATAAATACTTAAATACATAGAAAACATCCATAACTCAGGAACAAATATTCGTGCTCATCACACAAATAAATGCCCTTACCGGGATTTGAACCCAGGACCTCTTGCTTCGTAGGCAGGGTCACTACCAACTAGGCTAATCTTTCGATATTCAGCATAGTCCCCGAATCTCGGGAATGACATTATTATAGTTAGCCTGCTTTGTATCGCGATATTCCCACGGAGTTCTGTAAATTTTAGAGACTAGGATGTTTTTTGTGCAAAATTAATGTAGATCACTTAGCTATTTCTTCACGAAAAATCCGAAATCTCGGGAAGCCAATTCTAATGCCAAATCTTATGATTAAAGCGAGCAAAACCATGGGTCAAGGCTAGTTAAATAATATAACTTTATTAAACAATACTTAAGTACTTCTAGAAGGTAAAATCCAACAATTTGTACCTATTCAACAATTGTGTCAGCCGAATCAAAATATACCGAGTTCATTGTTTCACATCAGTAAATTTGAAATAAACTTTCAAACTCATTACAAATTCTAGAGTTACCTCACGTCTGTACTTCGCGATATGAAATCTGACGTCTTATAGCTTATTCAAGGTACTACAAAGTTTTGACGTAGGCTTGTTATCGTCTAGATCCAAGACTTTTGGATGTACCTAAGTATACTTTTTTATTTTCGTGTAGGTAATAAAGATAAAGGAATAATAAATATAAAAAGCGGGGGTTTTGTTTGGAACTTTTTATTCAAAAATTTCGTCGTTTTAAATGTATGCCTTTTTACACGCTTTATTACACGCTTTATATTAGCTTCACCTGTATGTTTGTTTGTTTGTTTGTTTGTATGTATGTATGTTTGTAACCGACTCCTTAGGGCGCGATTTTGACCTACTTACCGGTTTCCAATTGAGTTGAAATATTGCACGTATGTGTAAATTGGATGACGATGCAATATTATGGTAACATGGAGCTGATCTGATGATGGAGCTGGATGGTGGCCATAGGAACTCTGTAATAAAACGACACAACCTCGTCGAGTTTGGGCTCTTTTGATTCGTCTTGTCGAGTACTTTGATCCCAGATGATAACCAGGGTCTGATGATGGAGCTGGAAGATGGCCAAAGGCACTCCACAATAAAACGACACAACCCCATCGAGTTTGGGCTCGTTTGATTCGTCTTGACGAGAACTTTGATCCCATATGGCAACCAGGACCTGATGATGGAGCTGGAAGATGGCCAAAGGCACTCCACAATAAAACGAAACAACCCCATCGAGTTTGGACTCGTTTGATTCGTTTTGACGAGTACTTTGGTCCTAGATAGTAACAAGGGTCTGATGATGGAGCTGGAAGGGGGGTAGGAATGGGGTGGGGGTAAGGGGGTCGGGGTTTTAGAGGGTTGGGGGCAAGGGTGTGGCGGTTGGGTAAGGGGGTGGGAGGGTTTGGGGGAAATAGGGTAGGTGTGTTAGGGGGTTCGGGGGTTAGGGATTTTGGGGGGTTGTGGGAAATGGGGAGGGGGTAAGAGGCCTAGATGGTAACAAGGGTGTGATGATGAAGCTGGAAGGGGGGTAGGTGGTGGAGTGGGGGGGGGGTTGGGGGGAAATGGGAGGGAAAGGGGTTTTTTTTTTGAATGAGTCGCCAGAGGGGCCATAGACGCAAAGTCTTTGCTGTTTTTTACTTTAAGGACTGGAAGGGTGACTTGTGCTCGGGAAAAATCCATTCGGGCGAACTGGGAATGGAGGGCCCAAACAGTGTCCGACTTGCACGGACTAAAAAACCCGGTCACAAGTCCACAAGCACACGATTTTTGTTTTGATAACCTTTAGAGAAGGCTCTATTGGTTATCAAAACAAAAATCGTGTGCTTTAAATTTTGAGGAGGGGAGGGGAGGGAGGGGACTTAATCTACCCGCAGTGTCCTGCCTCAGCCATTTGCTGGAAGGCCGGGAGAGTAGCATGCATTCTCCCGCTGGGCACTGGGGGTGCTTAGGTCGGTCTTTTATGTTTTTATCCGTTGGTTACTTCCTTGACCGACCCTCGCCCGTTTCTGTACAATTACTTAGTACTATTGGTTGGGTTGGGGGATTGGGGAAGGGGGTTTAGGGGGTTGGGGTTAAGGGTGTGGGGTGTTGGGGGGGTTCGGGGGTTAGGGAGGTTGGGGGGGTTGTGGGAAATGGGGAGGGGGTAAGGGGGGGTTGGGAGTTGGGGTTATAGGGGGTTGGGGTTGGGGGGTAAGGGGGGGTTAGAGTTAGGGGTTCGGGGGAAATTTGGGGAAATGGGGTGGGGGTCCGGAGTTAGGGGGGTTGGATTTAGGTGGTTGGGGGGTTTGGAAAATGAGGAAAGGGGTAAGGGGGTTAAGGAGGTTGGGGGTAAGGGTGTGGGGGTTGGGGTTAGGTGTTTGGGAGGGGGTTGGGTTTAGGGGGTTGGGGGGTTGGGGGGTTGTAGGTGAGGGGGTTAAAGTTAGAAAGAAAGAGGTTTACGTTTAGTAGTGTAGAGCAGTGCGCGCGCACCAAAGACTAAGTATAAGATAGGCTGATTCTATCAGTTGCTTGCTCAAACTTTACTGCACCCTATACTCGACTATGCTGACATTTGTTATCCCGATCTCCTAGAAGAGCAGCTTAATAAACTTGAACGTATTCAAAATCTATGCATTCAGTTTATTTTTGGTCTGCGTAAGTTCGATCATGTCTCTATTTTTCGATCACAGCTCAAGTGGCTCCCAATCCGCCTTCGCCGTAACTCTCACATTCTCCACCTTCTTTACGGCATTCTCTTTAACCCTGCAACTCCTCGCTACCTCAAAGAGCGGTTTAGCTACGTAACTTCTATTCGATGCTCTCAGAACTTTCTCCTTACTGTGCCTCTCTCTAACTCCAAATTCTATGTCTATTCTTATACTGTCCAGGCTATTCGGTTGTGGAATGCCTTACCGATTGACTTACGACGGTCAAAATCTCTGTCAATCTTTAAATCTATGCTTAAGGTGTACTATCTGTCATCTTGTAATCATTAGCTTTGTTATAGTTTATTTATTTATTTATATGTGGCTGTTTATCCCACTGCTTATAATATATTTGTTTTAGACGTGTACCTATTATAATGTAAGTACTATATATGCATGAGTAAATGTACTATTTTTGTTGCGTTTTAATTTTCTGATCCACTGTTGATGCACCACCTGTTGTAAACTAGTCCTTCCTTCTTTCTGTTAAAGGGTTGCCTGCAAAAGATCGCTCTTAAGCGATAAGGCCGCCTATTGCTTACCTTGTAACTTTCTCTCTGTGTACCTGTTTTCTGTATTGCTTACTATTCCTGGTGTACAATAAAGAGTCATTGTATTGTATATTATTGTATTCTATTTAAGACGAGCAAAAAACGGTTTTGTGACTCTTTTTAGCACATGGAAACTCTCACTGTAAAAAAATGCAACTAAAAAATAGAAAATAAATAATAGTTTAAAAAAACTAAAAAACACGCTTTAAAAAAAACAACTAAAAAATAAAAAATAAATTTTAATAAATTTCAATTCACTATTCTTATAGTGCAGTAAAAAATCTTAATAAGCAATTATTATACTGTTATATCCAGATTAAAATTTGTAAACAATTCTAAATATTGATAAAATAAATAATAATAGTTTAAAATATTTTATTGTAAAAAAAGCGTGGGGTGCTTTTTAAGATGTTATCAAAATGATAATCCTTGACAATTGACACCATGCACATGCATGCCTTGTGGCGATAATGTTGTGACCAATGAAATGCGACTTGTTTGCCAACTGAACAATACATCTCACTAATTAACTAGTGTATCACCTGTCTACCGAGAATTCACTGCCGAAACAACATGAAATACAATGACTAATGTGAGGTAGATGCATCATGACCGAACTATTCTCCAACCTTGCCTTACCTTAAATAATTAATATGAACTGAAGAATTTCCAAATCAATATGGAATAATTCACCAGCTTGTGTATTTTAATTGTTTTTGATAATTTTTTCCATAAAACGCAATTCCGTTTGAAAAATAGTTTAGATTAAATCATCATAATTATCATCATCCCAGCCTGTATACATCCCACTGCAGGGCAGAGGCCTCCTCTCAGAATGAGAGATCTTGGGCCGTAGTTAGATTAAATAGATAAAATCAAAGATGGCAACATACCACTTTACGCGACATTGCTTTTTAGATAGTTTTAATAATGTACGAGTACTTAAGCTCCACTAAAACACTAAAAACTCTTAAAATTTACTTCGAAAAGAAAAGAAAGACATGGAAAAAGGCACATGGACATTGAAAAAAAAAGATCTACCTATAGCGAATACTTTTTAAGGTCGCGGGTGAGCAAAGTAATTTTTTTAGTTCATGAATACTTTTTAGTCTACATCAGTGTGTGAAGCACCTGGCCAAGTTTCGGCTCATTTTAAAACGTCTCACGTTTGCTGACGCGGAGTTACTAATTTTATATCAACAGGAGATACAACTTCTATTTCTTACGCTGTTTATGACCCGTTTGCTACTGAGAAAACTTTTTAAATAAAAAATAAAACCGCCTTCAAAAAACACCCAAAAATAACTTGGAAATAAAAATTGAACCGACCACAATATATAAGCATGAAAATATTTTTCTACTAATCTGTTTGAAGTCGGTGCCTCAGCTCGAGCCAGCAAGAGTGAACCTAGTAATTTAACTTACCTACATAGTAGGTACTATCTATAGGGCTTCTACCACTCCTGCTGGCTCGTGCTGTGGCACCGACTTCAAACAGATTAGTAAAAAAATATTTTCATGCTTATTGTGGTCTGTTCAATTTTTATTTCCAAGTTTTTTTTGGGTGTTTTTTGAAGGCGGTTTTATTTTTTATTTAATTTTTTTAATTTTTGCTTTTTAGTTATTTCTAATGGCCTAGACTGGCACTCTTTACTGACTGTTCTTTTTGCCTCTGGTTACCAAAGTACTCATCAAGACGAATCAAACGAGACCAAACTTGATGGGTTTATGTCGTTTTACTACGGAGTTCTTATGGTCACCATCCAACTTCATTGTCAGACCCTGGTTAGCATCTAGGACCAAAAAAAAAACACAACCGAATTGAGAACCTCCTCCTTTTTTTGAAGTCAGTTAAAAAACTTTTCGGTATTTTGACCATTCGATGATACATTAGCTTTCGATATTCAGAACTGTACCCCTATTTAACATTGCATTATTGTAACCATTCAAAACTGCAATCCCGGTAAATGCAAATGAGCTTAAATAAAATCGTAGCTTTTGTGTATACAGAAACGATACATGGTTGCTCAGAATGGGCCTCAAATTACAGACAAAGGTCACTCAAAGAGCGATGGATCGAGATACGCTCCAAGTTTCCCTGCTTGATCGAATCAGAAATGAGAAGATCTCCAGGAAAACTAAAATTACTGACAGCGCGGAGAGTTAAAAGACTTAAGTGGCATTGGGCAGGGCACAATCCTCGTAGAACCGACAGGTGATGAGGCAGTAAGGTTTTAGAGTGAAGACCGCGAAACGGCAGACGTGGCATAAGAAGGCCCCCAACAAGACGGACCGACGATCTGGTATAAGGTCGTAGTGACCACTTGACCAATAGGTCTTGCGTTGCCCGCATCCAGTCTTTGTCGAGCAGTAGACGTCTTTTAATAAATAAAAGGCAAAGCTTGTGTTATGGGTACTAGGCAACGGATAAACATACTTATATAGATAGATACATACTTTTCGATCACAGCTCAAGTGGCTCCCAATCCGCCTTCGCCGAAATCCACACATTCTACACCTTCTCTACGGCATTCTTTTTAATCCTGCAACTCCCTGCTACCTCAATGAACGATTTAGCTATGTTACTTCTGTTCGATGCTCTCAGAACTTTCTTCTTACTGTTCCTCTTTCCAATTCCAAATTCTATGTGTACTCTTTTACTGTCCAGGCTATTCGGTTATGGAACTCCCTACCAATAGACCTACGGCGTGCTAAATCTTTGCCTATTTTTAAATCTATGCTTAAGCAACACTTTCTATTATCCTGTGCTTGAAAATTGTATTATAGTCCTTTTATTTACAAGTATATTGTATATCACTTATCTATGTATGTTTTATGATGTGTATTATTGGATGTTTCAGTTGTTTTATTAAAATGTTTGTTTTTTATTATTATTTATTAAATTTTATATTGCACCACCTGCTGAAGTGCATTCCTTGCTTTCTTTTTTTTTTTTTTTTTAAAGGTTGCCTGGAAGAGTTCGCTTCGAAGCGATAAGGCCGCCCATTGCTTACCTTATTTCTTTTTTTTCATGTACTTGTTTTGTATTATTTGTGGTGTACAATAAAGAGTCATTGTATTGTATTGTAAATACATATTAAACACCCAAGACCCGAGAACAAGCATTCGTATTTTTTTTTCATACAAATATCTGCCCCGACACTGGAATCGAACCCGGGACCTCAAGCTCTCTCTAACCACTAGGCCATCTGGTCGATTCATTGCTCACTTTTGGCTGATGTGATTTTCTTTTCTATTTCAGCAACTGACGTTATTTTAAGAAATCTTGTTTGTCCTAGTCTTTTGCCGTCCGAAAATATAACTCATTCATTATTACGTCCATCGATAATCAATGTTCTATTTTGGTTCTGCATTTAACTTAAATCGATGTGAACAGAATACTTAAATGTTACATGCCATGTATGCGTTATTGACGCTCAAACGGTTCAATACCGTATAGACTCTCTACTTTGTGAAATACCATAGCAAGTGAATGTTAAGCCTACTTTAGACCTGCATGAAAAAACGTGCAACAGGAAAGTGATAAAATTGTAATATTTAGACACGAACGCGATAAGATAACTAGTAGGTTTCCAAGATGCTGCGGAATTGGGGGTAATTCTGATACATTACGTTTATTTCAATTAAATCATATTTCACTCTATGAGTCATTGTAATTTCGATTGCCATAATATCGTTAGATTTAAATAATAAATTGTAAAATATTAAAGCAAGAGGGCCTTCAAGATCATCGACCCTAAAACTTGGCATGACAGTGAAATATGACATAGCTCTCAGAGCCCAATAAAATCAGCCAAGTGCGAGTGTAACTTCAACGATAAGTTCGAAAATCTGGTACCAGAGCAATGAAAAGTTATTTCAAGGGAATTGCCGAGTAACATCGTTGCTTTCCTATAAATTTGTAGCTGTGATTCCGAAGTCGAATTTTTAAAGTTCCTCTGTTCTGAGAAGTGTAAGATAGGTTTTATTGGCAGGGCTGTAACAGATGTTCATCGGATCGAACTTTTTTAACGGGTATTACACATTTCGAGATTTGTATCCCCTTTATAAATAGTTCTAGTTTTAACAGCCAGTAAAGGTTATATTTACAAGTGTTCAATGATAAGCACCCAATTTCTGTAGTATATTAGGTGGGTTTCTATGTAGGTACTACACGCATACATGCTTTGGAAAACGCCGTATTTTTTTGTTTCCGTTAACTTTAAAAAATAATCAAGAATTAAATTGAATTAATTATGCACGGTACATTACGAGTATGTACAACTATGCTTAGCTGTGCTGTCGTAATTAAGATACTGTCATATTTTACCCTAACTTTTTGTTACTCTCTACTAAAAGTCTTTTAAAATTAAAATAAAAAACATGCTGTAGAAAATTTTTAAAGTATCTGCTTTCCTTTTTGTAGCGTCATCTCATCATACTTAATACATCGTTTAAAAAACTAACTAGAAAAAAATAAAGATTTTTTACAACATTCTGCATACGAGTAGAATATGACGCAATAGCGTAAAGGATAGCTTTAAACATTAGCAGACACTTTGCGTTCCTGACCCACCCTGGAACGTTTTCAGAGTAAGTTTCATAATGAATTCCTTTGTCAAGTTATACTGTGTAGACTTTTTCAATGAAAAGTTTCCACAGCTTGCCACGATTCTGTTGGCTCGGTATAGTCGACTTATAAGAAAATCCTTCACCACTCTTAAATCCAATGTCGCTTATACGATTGGAGTCATCAAAGACTATTTTCATAATTATCGGAACTGTCCAAAAAAATTGTAAATCACCTATATTTTACCACACCACAAATTTAATGCCTCGTCATTTGAATATTGCTAGGCTAGACGAAGCCGGAACTTATGGCATAACGACAAAACTATGCCACAATTTTATCGAAAGCATTTACAATAAAAATATCATGCCTTCTGCAGTGCTTATGTAACACATAGGTACGACGCGAAATTGCGTAACATACCAAAAAGTGTTCGCACAAAATGGGCCCCACTCACGTCAACATAAAATATCTTACATGAGAACATTTTTATTTGCTTTCCTATGCTCGCATGGCGGTATCTGTGAATTGCGATGTTTAATGCTCAGTAAATGTAGTGTTAGGGATCCTTGGTCAATATGGCTAAAACAAAACCGTAATAATTTCGCCGTGTCTGTTTGTCTGCATGCTACGGCATATGTCAGAGATTCAGTACTAGAAAGTTGTAATAGGCTAGACGACTAAAAAAAACTGTTTAGTCCGTCAGTTAGATTATTAAAAAATATTGTACACGTATTTTTTCTTTTGTTTGACAAACAAAAAATGAGGAGGATACAGTGCTTAGAAGTTTCGAGTGACGTCACTATATGGTACAATTTTTACCTAAGGGTGACGTCACAAGCCCCCACACCGGAAGTTTAATGATCTATATCTTTATCGTTTTTTAATAATTTGATAAACCAAAAAATACGTGTCTCATATTTTCCCATGATCTAACTGACGGACTAATTAGAATGGCAAATTTTTAACCCAGTCGTCATCCCTATTTAGCACGAGTATAAAATTCTTAAAATGCCGACAAATTAGCTGGAAAATATTACTCTTCAAAAGAGTGTCAAATGTTCCCTTCCCCTCTCAGTTGATGGTTGTTTTTTGATACCTCAAAGAATTCACGGCATTAATACATGTAACGAATTCATAATAGTCTGGTTCACATGTTGAGGTATGTACGTAAAAAATTAGTGACAAATCTCCTAAAAACATGAGTGATAGCTTATGTGATGCCTAGAAAAGAGTATACGAAGGATTTTTGAGCGCGAAAAAATTGCAAAAGTTATTTAAAAAAAAAATAATTTAAAAAAATAAACTATCACAGCTCTATAGGCTTGACAAGTTAACGAGATTCATTAACAAAAACTTAATAATTGAATATTTTTGCTGCTTTATTAACTGAACACGAAACCCTTTATTGCGCGTATCCAGCCAGGCATTTGTTCGGTTTCATTATTTTTTCTTGCCGTCTAACGTTAAATAAGTACAATGAAATTGCCACTTGATATATCACATCTCACATAGAGCTTTATTCAGAAAGTTTTACAATTTTTATTATGTCACACACAAAGCGAAGTAAAGTTTTTTTTTAAATGAGATTAAATTACGTGACAAGCAAGAAGACACTTTATTATTAAATTATACATTATTAATGTAACATACTAACAGATAGAAAATAGATTACTATGAGTTACTTTATGTATAGAACACGTATAAACTTCTATATAAGTTAGGTAAATCAGCTATGGCATATAACAACTAGATAGTAAAAACTTTTATATAATTTTGTCACAATATCCGAAACACGTCATTGTAATGACAAATCATCTATACTAATATACGAAAAGAAAATAATTAATTGCGTTTTACTGTGTAAAGGATAAACTTAAAAACTACTGAACCGAAAATCTTTCACCTATAGAAAGCTTTATATATTATCAGTGAGTGAACATAGGCTTTATTATCCCGAAAACATGTAAACATCCCGCGGAACTCAAACAAAGTTGCGAGCAACAGCTAGTAAGCGATACAAATCCATAAAGCAAAAAAAACATCATAGGACAAATAACACGAATTCACTGATAAATATACATACTTAAATACTTGACACCTGGAGGACAAAATATTCCAATTCATCATAAATACGTAACATCTTTCTCGACCGAAGTATATCATATTCTTAAAATCTTACGTAACACGAGCACCGAAAAACGTGTCTCATCCCATACTATGCACATATTTACTCAACTTTTAAATATTTGGGCCCCGAAAAAATTCTGGGCGTCCCTATGCGCATTGCGGCACGAATATTGTGACAGAAGCGTTTCTCTGAGTCGTGGAATGGAGCGTTGAGTTTAGTTACAAGTTGAGCAATTTGAGCGGAGTGAGAAAATTTCCTTCGAGATATTAGATCGTTCGTTAGGCGGTTTGGTTGGCTCATTAAAATTGGCAAATGAATGGAGCAGAAGTGCTAATGAAATGGCAGGTTGAAATACTAAGTATGACGAGAGTTGCCCTTTCATAATTTGTGCCATTTTTCGTGGAAGTGCGGTGAGGTGATACATGGAAACAAATGTTTATACTTGTGTCGAAATTTGCAATGCTCGAAAAAACTCATACTGAAATACGTACAAAATACAACAACTTGACCAATATGGTCAACGCTAGAGGTAAAACGCGCATCCCATTTCCTGTCTTAAGTTATATATCTGGGTTGAACAAAAGTATGATAAGATTTAGGGAATGTATGTATGTAAGCAAACTCTTTATTGTACAAAAATAAAGAACGAAGAACACTACTGGCAACCGTTGTGGCACATGTACAGTCGAAGGCAGAAGTATTACATTCAGCAATTGCATAAAGTACTATCATATGAAAACACCAACCTTATGGTTAGTGTGGCATAGAGTTGTATAGATCATTTTTGACGCCTTGACAACGTAATTATATGTATAACCTTTACTATACAAAGACGAGATCTCTTATAGTCAACTTTGCAATGGATGACAGGAGCATTTAGTTAGGAACCGACAAAGAATACTCAAGTTTAAAGGTCAGAAACAGTAAAAGCTACAATAAGTATAACTTCCGAGAATGTTCGAGTTTGTTGATAATTATTTTCTATCTATGTATAAGCTGTCGTATTCATCATAATACTCGTAAATCGAACCTGCCTAGATGGCCAAAAGCATCTCAATGTGCACCTAAGCATTAACAATACGGTCGCTTTTAGATCTGATTATTAAGAGCACCTATACAGCTCCGATATTTATGACGACGATACACCAAATTAATGCCTCTATACCAATGAAAATCATTTGCATGGCGATGACGTCCAATGATGATTATGAAGATGATAACAAGCGGATAAAAGTAAGTATCAATGTAACCTACAGTTACGTATATTAAAATAGTCGGTATTATAAAAGTATAACGTCATTTGAAGACTGAATTTATAAGCGCGTGAATTTTTGATATCAGCCGTGATAATATCGAATTAAAAGATTATTACGTGTTACGACCCGGGAATTAAACTACAGTTAACAACTTGACCTCGAAAGACTTATAAATAAATTAATCTAATATAGTCGAAGAAAGCATTAAGTATGAAACAGACCTTAATATAATGGAATATATTTACATGCTCCAAAAGTGTTTTCTATGATGTTTCATGTTCAGTCTAAATTTTTGTCTAAATTTTGGCCGAAAACATCATTATCATAATACCCAAAAGACGATCGATGCTGAGCAAAGGCCTCTACCAAAGAGTTCTATAAAGGATCGGTCTTGCGCTACCCGTATCCAAATGGTTCTTGCGACATTTACCAGATCGTCGGTCCATCTTGTTGGGGTCAACAAGACAACGCACTCTGAAAGTATTTTACAGAATGGATGACTGGCCTATTTTTATCCTCCCAATGGAACAAACCCACTACCGCAGTGTCTCAAGTCAAAAGTATTTGACCAGTGTGTGTTGCCAGTGATAAATTATGGCACTGAGACATGGCTGCTAACGATGGGCCTCATAAGAAAGCTCAAAGTCACTCAGAGGGCTATGGAGAGGGCTATGCCTGGAGTTTATCTGCGGGATCGCATTAGAAATGATAAAATCCGCACAAGAACTAAAGCCACGGACAAAGCTCGAAGAATCGCCAGACTAAAGTGTGTCGTGAAGCGACAGTCAAAATGAAAAGAAACCTAACCTAAACTATTAAATGAAAAATAAGATTTAAAAAATTGAAATTTTATTTACAATAGTTTAATTAGAAATATTTACAATAATATTAGGAATGTGTGTGGAGTAGTGAGATGTTGTGGATGGACGGGATTGTGTGTGTGGGTGCGAGTGGGGTATCAGGTGATCCGGCAATGGAGGAGGAGGCTTCGGTGGGGGGCGCTGTCAGCGCTCAGTCAGGTGGCGCTGACAGCGCACAACGTGGCAGCAGGCAGCAGAGGGGTCCGGCACGTCAACGCGCAGACCCGGTATGGGCAGCAGGCACGGTGTGGGTGCGACAGCACCCGGAGTAGGTACGGTTAACGCCCGAGTCGGGCGCGAACAATGCGCGGTCCAGGCGTGACCGCGCACGAACCGGATGTGGTAGCGCACGATGGAGATGGAAACAGTAACCGGTGTAGGTGGGGACAGCAACTGGTGTAGGTGGAGACAGCGCCTGGTGAAGGCAGAGACAGAGCTTGATGAAGGCGGAGGCGGCGCCTGGTGAAGGCGGAGACAGCGCTTGGTGAAGGCGGTGACAGCGTCCGGTGAAGGCGATGACAGCGTCTGGTGAAGGCGGAGACGGCGTCTGGAGAAGGCGGAGACGGCGCTTGGTGAAGGCGGAGACAGCAGAGAGGTCGCGGAGACTTTGGACTGTTCGCGGAGACTTCAGATAGAACGCGGACCTTGTAGAACCCCGGGACCAGCGTGGCCCCAGGGTAGGCCTTATCGAGTTATTCCTTATTAGGAAGCTGACGATTGACTGACTAAAGTCGGAATTTGTACTGGCTTATATAGCCGTCTGGCGGAGCTCCGCTCCCGAGGGCGACTCGGAAATCAGAACGTATGAAATTTTAAATTAAAAGTAAATTTGTACACGAGGCCAAATATATTTATTCATTTTAGAGGGAGGTTTAATCTAAAATATTGTTTTTCTGACATGAAAAACGTAAATGCTTGTCATGACAACCGAATAAACATGCTTGTCATAACATGTCAGTTTTTGTATTAACGAGAATAACAATTTTAAGGAGCCATGAAAATAATTGTTATTAGAATAAAAACGCAGGAAAAAATGTCACGCATCAGCACGTGCGAAGCCCGAATCTCCAGCATAACCGCAACACATAGAAAAAGACCGAAAAAGTTAGTGTCCGTTTTCATCGAATCAAAAAGTGATTGTAACGTGAAAATACGTAGTGAAAACCAAGTGAAACTGTGTTATTTAGCTTTTGTGATTTCGCAGGACCCTGCAGAAATGAAGGTGACGCGATTCTAATGGTATTAAGATCGATACAGGACGTGAAAAAGATACGCTAAGGGAGCTAAAACACGATATAACTGTAAGTAAACAGCAGAAAACGCTACAAGTGGCAGTGGGCAGGGTACATCGCTCGTAGAATTGACGGCCAATGGGGCCAAAAGGTTCTCGAGTGGCGTCCACGGACCGGAAAACGCAGTACACTTAAGGTGGCGGGAACGCGTTGGATGCGGATGGCGCAAGGTTGGTCTGTTTGGCGAGCCTTGGGGGAGGCCTATGTTCAGCAGTTGACGTATTTCGGCTGAAATGATGATGAATGGAACAAAGTTGCGGGGTAATGCTAGTAATGCTAGTCTTTAATGAAGATAACAGGCAAAATAAATTTTCACGTCTATTGACGTAATTAAACTAAATATGCCCTTTTCAAACCGTACCAAACCTACTTGATGTTTGAACGAACGTACGAAATTATACGGGAGTGTCGAATGCATATTTCAGCACCCAATATACTAAGAACCCTACATAGCAAAGATTCACTGTTCACGTGACTTGCTCATAATAAATGACCGTAGAAAAGCTATAAATATATATCACTGGCTGTTAATAAAACTAACCCTAACGTTGTTTATTATCGGTACACATAAATGTACTGAAAACGAAAGGCCTCAGTGCTCCCTCTTGGCCAATGCATCCTTCCCGTAACGAGAAAACATCAAACTGAATTAGCGGTACCGTTATTTCGTAAATGTTTTGTTTACTGAACTTTGTGTACGGTTCGTTTAATTGTTATAACCTATACGGGTAAATAAAGCTGGAGTGCTTTTCTGCGATAAAAAGCATTTTGCTAAACAAAGCCAATGTATTTAGACGGTAACTGTTTCGTGATTTTTACCTTGTAGCAAACTGGAAAAATCTAAATAGAATACTGTTTTTATGGGGATTAGTAGTAGATTGTTCAACAAGGGACTAAAACATGCTCGCTCTGCTCGGGTGGCTAAGCATCTCGTGTCATTATGGTCGTTTAGTCTCGCGTTAAACACTCCACTTTTTACTTTAAATGCGAGAAAAATAAATTACGTTCTGTACTGTTGTTCTGTGCTGTTGTTCTGTGCTGTTCTGTTCTGTTCTGTTCTGTATTATTATTTCTTACAACGCATACTCAATACGAACAATATGGATATCTGATAAAAATTCAAATAGCAAAAACAAATGTTCAGCGGTTTTTTTTTCTAACGTGACACTTTAAATGCCAAGTTCGAAGCCACTTGAAAACTATTTTAATAATAATTGGACTATGCATAATAAAATGAATTCATCCTTAGTATTTTTTTTCTACTACTGATCATCTTCACACAATAAATCAAATCATAGAGAAATGCCACGAATACAACCAACATCTATATTTAGCTTTCGTTGATTACTTCAAAGCATTTGACAGTATCACACACTCCTCCATAATTGAAGCACTTCATCTTCAAGGCATCAAACCTACCTATATTAATCTCATTAATTCCATATACGACAATAGTACAGCAGACATAAAACTACAAACATCTGGACATACGTTCAAGATTGAAAAAGGAGTCAAGCATTGAGACCCTCTGTCCCCTAAACTCTTTACGAGTACACTAAAGCAAGTGTTCAGAAACTTGTCAGCCTTTTAGGAGTACAAAGGCATCGTTGTTGGCGGCAAAAGATTAACAAATCTTAGGTTCGCCGACGACATTATCCTTTTCTCCTCATCTGCATCGGAGCTGCAGTCAATGCTACAAGAGCTAAGCTCTGCAAGCCTTCAAGTTTGTCTGAAAATGAACCGGTCTAAAACTCAAGTAATGACCAATAGCACGAAACGTAAGGTAGAGGTAGATGGGCAGTCTTTACACTATGTCGACAGGACAGGACCGAGAAGTCGAAAGACGGATCCAAAACGGCTGGAAGAGCTATTGGTCAATGAAAGATCTAATGAAGGGCGATCTTCCTCTAACCCTAAAACGGAGACTCGTTGATATGTGTATACTGCCTGTCCTAACTTACGGTGCTCAAACATGGTCATTGATGGAGTTACAGAAGACCAAATTGAAGGTTTTCCAAAGAGCAATGGAGCGCAATATGCTCGGGGTGAAGCGGATTGATCGGATCCGAAACACCACACTGCGCTCCTAAACACGCATTACCGATGTGGGTGCCAAGGCTGCCAAGCTTAAGTGGGACTGGGCAGGCCACGCCAGCCGCATGGATCCAAATCGGTGGGCTAGATTAGCCACGGACTGGATACCACAGGATGGATGGCGGCGACGAGGTAGGCCCAGGATGCGTTGACGGGACGACCTAGACGTGTACCTCAAAGACTGGAAGGACACCGCTCAATATCGGGATGAATGGCGAAAATGGGGGGAGGCCTTTGCCCAGCAGTGGGCCACTTCTCCAGGCTAATTAATAATAATTCTTAGTATAATTAAATAGATAATAAATTGAATAGATTCGTAGGTTATCATTCATCGTGTTTCAGGAAATTAAATGTCTTTTTTATATTTTTGCATAGTTGTCTTTTTGAGGTTATTTGTACACCTAAAGGCTTCCACAGACCGAAGCGCGGGGCATGCGTGCGACACCAAGGACCGTGCGCGGCGCGTTTCGATCTGTGGAAGGCTTTAAAGTTGTCTGTACACAGTCACTGAAAATGGCGATAATCCTCAATTCACAAACACCGTGATTGGCAGTTTAGGGGTTTCTTAAAGTAAATAAAAAAATATACTTTAGTTTCTAGAGACTGAAAAGAAGCTTTAGTCCTGATATGCAGAGACTAGAGTAACATTTTAAGAGCATAAGAGTAGTGAAAAGATTCAAATATTCCATTAAAGACGTACCTATGTTCTTCGAGCTGAAGACAGTGATTGCCCTTGGTGAGCTTCAGCAGCATGACCGCATCGCAATGTCCTCATCTTAACCATGATCATTAGTAGATGTATTGTTGGAAATATTGGGAGTTCTGGGGATTATTGGGGTGGGTCTGTAGGTATTCTGTAAATAATACTTATAATTTAAAAGTTTTGCTAACGAACTAATTTTTTTCCTTATTACCTACCTTACCTTATTACCTTTAGCTTTCGTCTCATCACATTTCTCATTTTTCACCACGATCTATTTCATTCCATCTTTGTGTATACATTCATGGCTATTGGGTTTGGGATGTCTTTTGACGCTGCTCATTTTAGCGATACGCTGATTTGTTGTATTTCATTATATAGCCTTTATCACACACAGATTTCTGAAAGATTTAAAGATTTTAAAGGGTAACAAGTCAAAATTTAACATCAAACGACGCGTCAAAGGATTGTACGCATAGCTGCGTAGCTGGTCTATCATGCACTTTAGCAGAGCAGAACACTAATAATGGCGGCTTTGTCAGATTTTATGTGTCTTACATAAATCCGTGTGAATCTCCTAGTATAGCGCTAGATCTGCTTCCCTGATAAACGACCTAAGCTTTTTCACATCATCTGAAAAAATGTGACCCGACGCCATTGTCTATACCAAATTACAAGTAAAGTGCTTAATTCTACTCACACATATTTAACGCCGTAAATAGCCAACTGAGTGCTGTAGATACATTATACGTTTTGGACAGCGGTCCTGAATCTCCACGTAACTTAATGAAGCAAGTTCGTGGCAGACCATGCAAATATTGGGACCGGCCTTTTGTGATCCTGTTTGACTTGCATTGACCCAACCTGTAGGTATTTCTGTATCTTCGTTAACATGGCAACTCGAGTAATTAAAATAGAACTTGAAGGGTTGTTTACTCCGCATGCTAATTGGGATATAAAGGTTTAATCAAATACAGGGGCTTAGTCAAGGATTGTATTTGGGGTTGATAAATAATAATACGTTACGACTAATTCGAATACTTAATGCTCGTTATTCAATTTAATCACTAAGATACCAAACAACAAGTACTTTATATTAAATAAAAATGTTTACTCTTATCTTGCTTTTTGCCTCGTTATTTTTGAGCTATATAATGTTTATTACCTTGTAAAAAATACATTATAAACATAGGTAATTATAAGAAATTCACAAAACTATCGTTAAATGAATACACAGATCAATTACTTAATGGATTATACTTATCAATTATCTTAAGGCCTAAGTCGATTGTCTAAATTGAAATGTGTACTTTTCTCCACGAATATGTTACAACTACTGCAAAATAGGACCTTTCTTAAGTGATTTACTAACCCATTTACTTATTTACTTCGCCACTTGTTACCCTAAGTGAATCGTGGCTTCCAACATCAAATTCCGCCTTCTTCTTCCTGTCCTGTATGAAAAAGCAACAGTCTCTTACTTGCATAATTTCATCATCATGTGTATTATGCTAGCCTAAATCATCAGTATAAGTCATGGTAGCCTAGTAGTTTAGCTTATGGCCTATCAATCCTGGGTTGAGCCCGGCCTCGAACCTCTAAGTTTTTCGGAATTTGCGTGCGGAATTTTAGAAATAAACGATAAATAAATCCCTACGTGGGTAACACTGAAAGTTTCGGGAATACAAAAAATGGACCAGCGGAAAGAGTTAAATGTATGTTTGCTATTTTTTAAAGTATTCTCCAAGCATATTTATACATTTTTTCATTAGCTTAGACCAATTATTGAAACAGTTATTCCACTCCAAAGATGTAGTCCCCGAAATGGCACTTATGAAGGTGTCCACTGCTGCTTCGAGTGACAGGAATCGTTGAACGCGTAAGCTATCTTTAATTTTAGGGTATGTATAGAAATCATTAAGACTCAAGTCACGGCTGTATGGTGGATGGGTCATTAATTCGGCGTTATAATAATCCAAATACTCATTTGTTTGACGAGCAGTGTAGTCGCTAGCGTTGTTGTGATGAGAATGATGCATCGGTTGTAGTTTTCTATTTTGAGTATGTCAACGATTTCAGGCAGACTAATTGTAGTATATCAGTCTGCATTAACCGTTCTCCGATCCTCAAGTGCAATAGTTGCAACTTGCCCTGATTTCGAGACAAAAGTGGCGACCATCTTTTTCGCCGTGCTTCGGGAGCGAACAATTTTGGTCGGTCGCAGTTTGTTTTCGAACACCCAAACTCGTGATTGGTTTTTATTTTCAAGTTCGTAAGCATGTATCCACGTTTCATCACCCAACACGATTTTATATACTGCGTTGGAAGTTCCTGTGTTAAACCTTTCTAAATTTATTCGGCACCAATTGACCCAGGCCCCCTTTTGTTCATCAGAAAGTTGGTGTGGAACCCAACGGGAAAATAGCTTTCTCACGACCAGTTCTGTTTGCAAGATAGTTTGGATTTGACTCATTGCAATCCCTAAACATGACTGAATTTCACGATATGTGATATGACGATCTTTGTTGATCAGGTCCCGCACTGCATCGACGTTTTCTTGAGGAACCCCAGATTTGGGCCGCCCTTCACGAAAATCATCACTGAGTTTCACACGATCGCGGTAATATTGGGAAAACCAGCGATACACAGTCGTCTTTCATGCAACTCCCTCCCCAAATGCATAAGTCGTCCGATCAAGGCATTATTTTTGAGATAAACCACTCTTAAAATCATAAAAATTCATAGCTCTTAAAATTTCTCGCGTTATTTCAATTTTGGCGGCAACGACTCCGTTTTAAAAAATAATTACCTAAAAAGTGTCTACTTTTTTTTCAAACTGCCTGCTGTAATGAGTTGCCAAGATCTCTATGGTTATAAAAAGGTTAAATTTGAAACACTATTGTACCATTAAATAATCGATTCCCGAAACTTTCAGTGCAGCCTAGTATTTCCTTTGGTCATGCCATAAACTGAAGATGATTTTGCCGATTTCATTCATCTTTTTATTAAATTTTCTAACGGACCCACAAAGTAAAAGTAAAAATGTAAACGACATATACAAATCAAATGAAAATAATTTATCTCTGTAACTGTAGTGGCTGTTACAGATACTTGATACTTAGCAAAAACTACCTCTTTAGGATCATTAAAGTGCAGTGAGAAGGGATTTTTAGATCTAGACAACAGGAGTTGTCCGTAAATTTTATCCGAACGAAGTCGCGGGCAAAAGCTAAAATTTTTATGAAACCTTTTTAATTCTCTTTAACTAGTTACGTAAAATGAAACGTAGGTATAAACAAGCTGGGTTAACGTACAAAAAGGTCAGCTGCAGCTATTTTCAATACAGTTGAGACTCGTTCAAAGTTCAAAGTGAATTTTTGCCGCAGTTCAGTCAGCCGGATCTCGTTTGCGTGCATTTTGTATCGTGTAAGTAAATTTTATATGAGAGATGGAAGTACGAAGTATGATTTTATTTTAAAGTGGAAAATGTACGTTTAATTTGTTGTAAGCGACGTGCTATTAATAGCAACAGAGTAAGCTATATTTATTAACCTTTAGCAAGTTATTTATTGTTACTTTGCGAAGGTCCATATTAATGAACTGAAACAATTACAATGCTCACCCGCGACCTAAGGTCGGACAGTGTAAGGTCGGTAAGGTAAGCTCGCGAATCAGCAAAGTTAGTAAAGTAAGTATTTGTAACATCATCCTAGTCTATATAATATGTCCCACTGCAGGGCACAGGCCTTCTCTCAGAATCAGAGGGCTTGGTCCGTAGTTCTCACGGGGGCCCATTGCGCGTTAACCCTGAGTTAAGGATGACATCTACACACATTTTGACACTACTTAACCCTGGGTTAGCACTCAACTCGGAGTTATATCGTAAATTCTGATCTATGCAAGTCCGCTTAAGAAGGTAACACCTATCTAAGAACGAGCGCCGACTGACGGAAACAGGAGCATGCGCACTTGAAGGGTAAAAATACGTAAGCTCCTTACAGTAAAATTACATAAAGTTTACCACTGACAGATGGTTTGCCTTCATTTCATACTCAACTTTAACGACCTACAAATAAAGCCAATTTTAGAATACTGTTACCCACGTTTGCAGATTTTGTAATAGCTAATTTATTTGTATGGTGTTAAAGTTGGAAATGAAATGAAGGCAAGCCATCTGTCAGTGGTAAACTAAAAGTAAACGTATTGTACAAGTATTGTATTTATTCCTGCCTAATTGTGATTTGGGTAGTTCTACGATAAGAGGTGATATTTCCCCTGCCATCTTTCGTCCACCCTTTTCAAGTGTTTAAAAAATATGAGCGATATTAAAATATGGACCTCTGCAAAGTAACGCCTGATTCAATAAAATAAATTAATTAATTAAAATGTAAATGTATTTCATACTAAATACAAACTGAAATATAGATGCACAGAAAAAAACCAGAAAAAAGACCAATGCTGGGAACCGAACCCATGTCCTCAGCATTCCGTGCTGCGTGCTAAACCCCTACACAACCACTGGTCTAGAGATTAGACACGAATCTTTCCTATACATAAAATAAAAATAAAAATAAAATAAATATTAGGGGACAATCTTACACAAATCGACCTAGTCCCAAACTAAGCAAAGCTTGTACTATGGGTACTAGACGACGATAAACATACTTATATAGATAAATAAATACTTAAATACATAGAAAACATACATAACTCAGGAACAAATATTCGTGCTCATCACACAAATAAATGCCCTTACCGGGATTTGAACCCAGGACCTCTTGCTTCGTAGGCAGGGTCACTACCAACTAGGCTAAAGCGGTCGTAAAACAATCATACATTTCAGTCTGCTAAATCATCACCTTATGCAGTGACAAGCGCACATCTATGTTACACCCTCTATCGAGAGATTTCAACACTCCTTCGGAACTAACCGCTCACCTGGACAAGAGATGGCGCTACTGTGCAACTTTAAACAAGTTAGCTATGAAGTATGTTTTTGTATTTTTTTTTTCCAACTTCATTTTTTTATTACTTTTACGGTCATCCCGTGAAATCATATATTTCATACTAAATACAAACTGAAATATAGATGCACAGAAAAAACCCAGAAAAAAGACCAATGCTGGGAATCGAACCCAGGTCCTCAGCATTCCGTGCTGCGTGCTAAACCTCTACACCACCACTGGTCTAGAGATTAGACACGAATCTTTCCGATACATCATACATTTCAGTCTGCTAAATCATCATCTTATGCAGTGACAAGCGCACATCTATGTTACACGGTTACCTATCATATTCTCGAAAAACTCATTTCCGAATATTAAAATTCCGAAAACGAAACTCCTTTTTTTCATTTTCCAAATTATTGTTTGTCCGAAATTTTATTTACCATATTTTCTTTTGCCAAATGTTTTAAAATCCATTTTTTTATTTGCCAAATGATTCTAAATCCAACTGCATGAAATTCCGTAGGATCATTTGCCAAATATATATTTATTCCGCAAAATTATTATTCCGCAAAGGTCAGGGGTACAAAAGGCGACCATACAATTATGTGTGGAGCGTAATATTCATTTTGTTGTTTAATGTTGCCCAAATATTTTATTGAGTTTGCTATGTGGGTAGGGGGTTTTGTAGGTGGTTATAAAAAAAATAACTAACACCAAAGGCTAATGCGGGAGCTTCGCTCCGCTACGCTCCCGCATTAGCCTTTGAACCTAATCTATCCGAGTCGCTTCCGATCCAAACCGTCTTGCTCGCTCGCTAAAAATTAAGCAATGTTGTCTTACTCTGATGTTAGGTTAGGTAGATAATAAAAACTTACTTTCGGCTTTTCGTTACATTTAGATTATGAAAATATGGCAACTGATTAGGTTGGCAAATAAAGAAATGGATTATTGTAATTCGGGATTTTGAATTTGTTGGCAAATAAAACTGTGATTAAATGAATCCGTGGCATTGTGAAGTTGTGGAAAAACAAAACGTATGGATTTCAAAAAGTCGGAGAACCGTTTTCGGATAAATGAAATTCGAGTAAAGGAGTTTCTAAACATCGATAGGTTCCCATGTTACACCCTTTATCGAGAGATTTCAACACTCCTTCGGAACTAAACTTTAAAACACTTTTAGTTCCGAAGGAGTGTTTCTGTGCATCTATATTTCAGTTTGTATTTAGTATGAAATATACCTATGATTTCACGGGATGACCGTAAAAGTAATAAAAAAATGAACTCTACTAAGCAACGGATAAAGGTTAAATATATATTAAAAATCCAAGACTCGAGAACACATATACGTATTTTTCATACCAAATAACTGCTCCGACCAATTATCGAAGCCGGGTCTTCAAAATTTGTAGTCAGGTTTTCTAACCACTAGGCCATCCAGTCGTCGAAGGACAAAAAAGGAAAAGCAAAGATGAGACAAAGAGGAGAAAGGGGTGGAGAAGAGAGGGAACAGGAGAAGAAGATAAGGAGAGGTACCTACCCTATACTACCTAGTATAGGGTATAAAAAGTAATCACAATTCTCAAAAATATTTCAGACTGTTAAGCTCGCCAAATTCATAAATCCGTCTGTTCTCATAAACCTGATTGCGAAAGTTAAGTGCTAAATATGCGGCACTGCAAATCCCTCGGAATATCCAGCGCTGGAGCAATTTTTTCGCAACCAAATATTCACATAGCCTTTATTACGTAGGAGCTTGCGGCTTCGCACAAATATGACTTACTTTGTAGACCGCAGCGACAAGGTTAGTTCTCGATTTATACATATACATACGTATATGAAAAATGCGTTTATTTGAAAATGCAATGCAGTACTCAATTTAGCAGGGGGCCCTTACACTAGGTGTCGTCTGTAACGAGAACGTATCAAAATATATAAAGTTTAAAACGAATAATGGACGAAATACATAATGGTCATAATACATACTAAAATTTTCTATGAAACTATTGATAAAACGAACTTTCTTATTCATGTAATCTACAGATTGGTTTAGGTTAGGTTAGGTTTATTTTATGAAAATCCTGTAAAATTGAGAATTTCCAAGAAAATTGCATTATATCAAATGACCATTATGTATTTCGTCCATTATTAATTTTAAACTTTAGATATTTTGATACGTACCCTCTGTAACACAGGGATCTAGTTAAAATTGTGCAATAGAATTAAGTTAGGTATTAAAGGCTTCCGCTCAAAAAAGCAACAGACTTAAGTGGCAGTGGGCAGGCCACATCGCTTATAGAACTAATGGCCGATGAGGTCAAACTGTTCTCGATTGGTATCCACAGAACAAAAGACGCAATGTAAGTAGTCCTATAACGAGATGGAGCGACGACTTGGTTTAGGTTGCGGGAACGCATTGGATAGGATGGCGCAGGACTGGTCTGTTTGGAGAACCTTGGGGGAGACCCATGTTCATCAGTGAACGTCTTTAGACTCAAATGATGGTCATGATGAATCGCGGTCGGCATCCCTTAAAAAACATCTAACATGTATTTTTTTATTAAACGACCTTTGACTCCTTTATGTTTATCTAAATGCTATCGTAAATCCATGATTGTCTCAACTTTACGATTCGGCATAAAGGCACGAGAACCCTTTGCCACATTGTCAAATTGTAATTAGCATCATAATGAACCGGGGCGCATAAAACAATATGAGCTTAGAATTACTTGGGTAATATGAAAATGTATGGTTAATTGGGAGTTGGATGGGACGTCAAAATTACTCCGCCGTCGCAATGTGACAGCCACGCGCCGCGTAATTAAAACGTTGCCAACTTGTTTCAGGTACTTTCAGATGTATAAATAACGTGACGGGTCGAAAATACAATCGGAAATGTGTTATTATGATATTATTGTTGTTTGTACGGATTTCTGGGACCCAGTCATTTGAAAGGCATTCATGGTGCCGAAGTTAACATGGAGAGGCCTTTGGTACCATAATATAAAAGTGAGAAAGGCGCAACTATGGAGATCTATCCCCTAATACACACATGATGTGCTAGCAGGATGTGCATGGAGTGGGATCCATATCACCCCATAGTGAGAATGCTTTAGACGTGGTCGTCAGGCTATGGAGTGTGATAACAGATACCTACTATTTTAATGTCTTACAAATTTAACTTAGCAGTTGGTGATTTGCCTCTCATAGAATGAACCTCAAAACTCAAACTCAAAATTTAGCTTAGAGAAATGTCCCAATTAGTGCTTCTCAAATTTGATTTTCCTTCATTCGTCCGGATCCCTAGTTCATCCGTGACAATTCGGTATATAGGACACTGTAATTTAAGGCATATCTAAGACGATTTTTTTTTAACGATAAGTTCATGATTTTTTTGTGAAGCACTGGTTATAGTTTCTGTTTAGTCGATATTTGCAGTAACAGTTATGATTATTTAAACAAAATTGGATTCCTCGAATGCGTACCCTAGTTTTACGCTCATTTATTTTATGATTAATAAATAAAAGCCTCCTCGTTATTTAATAGTTATCATGTAAACAAAACACAGTTTATCTGTTATTGCGAACACATTGACACAGCTGGTGCTCTAGTTGATTCCTTTAAATGGAATAACGTCAGCCACATTATGAAATTACTAAAGCGATGGCCAACTTACTCTTTCACTCATAAGATATGCTTACCAAGTATCACCAGCGAAATGTGTTTGTCGCATCGAGTATCTAGATTTGTCGAGCTGCAAACGTATCTTGGTCTGAGCGTGACTGCTATTAAATTTGTTTTTGCTAGCAATATGAACTTGGGATACGGGGATTGCCGAAACGATAGTTAAGATTACTTTTCGAGTTCGTGTCTTAAGCAAAAACTAATGATTAGTTTGTCCTCACAAGTTTGAATATATCTCTTATTAAAATGATCCGATTATACTACGAGTATTATAGTAAAGTCAAACCTGCAGAGTCAAAATTGATTGCATTGCTACTGCATGAAGTAATCACTACACAGCGGATCTTAATTTAAAAAATAAGCCTCCATATTCGAAGTACAATTTTGTAGCTATGATTGAGTTTGCTTTCATTATGAATAATATGTATGTGTACTTATGTATGATAATGTAAGTTAAAATAAATAATAATAAATAGTCCCGAACTAAGCAAAGCTTGTACAGTCGCACCTTTTGATTTCTGATCTATTGTCATAATGAATGATTTTTTCGTTAAGCAACGCGATGAAAAATAAGGTACGTAATATATTTCTAGTAAAATTAAATAAAAAATAAATGCGGATGCTGCTGTTTTACCAAAATTATTTTGGTCAAATGTTTCATTTGGTAAATGTTTCATTTCCCAAATTTTTATTTTTTCTGAAACCGTAAACTATTCAGGATATATTTCAGGACTATTCTGTACATTAGGTTAGGTTTGGTTTGTTTTATAACAATCCTGAAAAGATTTCAGTTACAGAAAAAATAAACATTTGAGAAATTAAACATTTGGCAAATGAAACATTTGACGAAAAATAATTTGGTAAAACGGCAGAGACCCAAGTAAATGCTATTCAATCCCATTTCAAATTTGGTTCTGACAGAATACCAGTTAAGGTTTTTTTTTACTTTTATCTCATATTTTCACTGTTTTTAAATTTTACATTCTAAATTAGTATAGTCTGTTTTTGTATCTCTTGTTTGAATCTGTTTTATTTTGTGTTATGGAGGAGATAAATTTTTAATCAATCAAATATGCGTGACAATTTGTAAATAATGTACACCGCAGTGTCATTAACATGTAAACTTTACGACGACAGTGCAGACTTGTTATTGGATATGTTTGTCTCATGTTTTGCGTTCTACGCGTCGATTGTTAGGTGTAATGGCTAGTAATCTATATTTTTTTAAAATATTTATCACTTACTTTTGAATAAATCATAAAATGAAAGAATGGCTTAGCCTTCGTGATTCTTGTTTACATTTTAATGGCAGTGCCTTGTAGACATTGTTTTGAAATTGTTTCGTTTATTAAAAAATGAGACCAAACAGCGTGTACACTGTACGTACATTATTTTAATGGAAATTTTTGGATATGTCTTTCTGAAAGTTATGTGTGTGCACTTAGTTGAAAAAATCAAACACGTATGCATAGTTTTGGAAATGAAGAAACGTATAAATAGAATTTCATGTGACGTGATTACACGTTTTTTTTACATAACCAACAAATGCAAACATTTAAAATTATTTTGGGGTTGATAAGACCTAATGCAAAGTCCGTTCGGATTGCTATCACCATAATACTTGTTAAACACGAACTAAGCTACTGCATGCAGTTAGACTTCCGGTGAAATGATTGACACGCGACTGTCTGTTAGTATATCTCAGCCCTTTTGAATGACAATGCATTTGCATTACTCTGGTGTACCTGAATTGATATCTACAGGGTGGAAAGATCAAATGCCACTTTAAATATTGGAAAAAGCACATTCTATACAAAGGAGACATTTCTTTATTTTTTAAAACAAAAAATACTGCATTAACCCGGTCAAATGCGACAAAAATAAAATGACGTATTTTATGATACAGATAGGTTACTGATAAGGTTTATTTATCTCTAAATAACACACACAATCAAAATAACACAAAGCCAAGAAAACTAACAATTACATGCTTAATTTTGTTTTAAATGTTATTTTTGTCGCATTTGACCAGGTTAGAGTCCCGGATCAGACAAGCAATTTTTCAAAAAATCATACATGCAGTATTTTTTGCTTTAAAAATAAAGAATGTCTCCTTTATATAAAATGAGCTATTTCCAATATATTTAAAGTAGTTGACCTTCAATTAGGTGATTCACTTAGCTTGTTTCCACCCTTATCTTTACTGATTGTAAACTAACTAAAATACTAAAGAAAAACATTATTTTTGTGCCTAGTCCCCAAAGTCACTTTTCAAATTCCAAGCAGTTAAAACTTCAAGTCTAAATTATTTTGTGCTTATCTACGAAACTGTCTTTTATGCACTCACAGGAGGAACGGGTAATGAAAACCAATCTTTCTCTTCGGTAGACAGTCGGAAACTGTATTTGCATTTGAATAGCAGCTTAAGACTTATGAGGAACTCATACCAGCCGGGTTATTGTGTTGCTCGAATCACCACGCTGAACAAATCTTGCCCCATACAATGCTTTTGCAGCGCAAATACTTTCAAATAAAATTGTAACAGCGCAAAGGTAACGATCTCAACAAACAAGGATTCCTTTGTAGTCCTGCGATTTCAGTGTAGGTATTTCACAAATTTCGGTATTATTTAAAACAATTACTGATAATTCTAGTAGCGCGTAGGTTGAGGATCAGTAACATTCACGTGGGAATTTATTTTAGAAATGGTTTTGCTCGCGATCATACATAAATATTTAAGAGCAGTAGGATGTGAATATTTCATTGATTTTATTATGCTTGTAAATGTTTTTTCCTTGTAAAAATATAATATTATATGTACTTATTTTTCTCAAATTGAAAATGTAGGGTCGCTCATATCAAAAATCATGGATTGGGTCCAGTCACCATCCCGCAAGATAGTGTTTTGGAATTCGTTTTATTTTTAGTTATGCTAACATTGTTAATGATTCACGGTTAATTTCATTAACCTTCACGACATACTATCTTTACGCAAATTCTTTAGTCTACCCGTGTTCATGATGCATGGTGCAATCCCATGGGATTGAGTCCAAATATCGGGAGCTCACTGAAAATAACCAGTCTAAATCCCGTAGCATATATACCTTGTCTCTATAAGTCTATACAACTTTATCTTGTAGAGAAATAGCTATCTTTAAGAGCTGGTTAGCACAAACCGAATACGTTTAATTCTGAGATAGTTGAGCAAATTAAACAAATTGCTGGAACATTTACGTAACGTTACTACCTTTTACTGAGCATGCAAATCAAACAGATGATCAATTAAAATTCCGAGCAAGGCAGCAAAACTTATGCAATTCATTGTAATCGAATTAAAATATTTGATCATGCTGAGATGTGTCTGCAATTTTGTAAGATACCGAACTTGGCTGCAAAGGGTTGCTTTGCATAATTGGGAGGGAGTTACGCTCTTTCTCTGAGCGATGAACACTCCAGTAAACTTTCTTACGAAGCTACAGCTTTCTACGTCTGCTCAGTTATATTACTATGTATATAGTATGCACCTTTAAATAACAAGTAACTTGCTTACACTACACTTGGTTCCAAAATTTGGCGTGCAGAAGGGCCAGAACATGACTGTAATGGTGTTGTCGCCCCTTCGAACGCGTCGAAGTTCGAGAAAAAGGCCGCTTCGATTTTTCGTCCGTTCATAAAGTCTCAAACCAGCGAATGGCTAAATTCTGGACACCAAACACGACCAAATCCAACACAACTATGCCATTGTACGACAACCCCTAAAACTATTCCACAACAACCCATTAAGTTCCTTCACGAGTAATCTCAATCATCAACAAATCCATTCACATACCGTTCAGCCACAAAGGCCCAAGCCGGAATTGATCATAGCCAAACTGAATGTTCCCGTATTGTGGTCGAACCTAAGCTAATCTACATTGCAGTTTACAACGCACGAACCCCTATCGATCTGAGTGGCTACTGTTCATAACAGGGATAGACAATAGAGCTGTGTATTGCTCGGCGTTTGACCATTAGAAAGCCGATTTGGAAAGTACACTTTACACCTCAAAGTATAGGTAAGACCATTTAACGACAAAAGGAATATAGATATTATCAATTTGCTCTCGGAATCGATGTCACTGCTTTGCCTCCTCTCACATGCACACATTTTTTGGTATTTTCGTAGATTACACAAAATTACTATTCTTACCAGTGAATTAGCAGTGAGTTAGCAGGGTGAGCAAATAAATTGAAAGAAAGAAAGAAAGAAAATACATTTATTAACAACATCACAAGACACATCATCAATATTTTACAAAACAAAAGGCAACACTAAACCTAAAGATAGAATGTGTCATTGCGATTGCAAATCGGACACTGGCTTAGCATAATGCTGAGGCGTTTAAAGCACCCCAGCGCTGATTTTCAGCCAGTACCGTTGGTCACACCCGGATCGCTGTTTAGATAGATAAATAAATAAACTGCACACTAATAGCTACATATATAAGACTACATGCGTAAATAAATAATTTGTAAATTGTAATTGCACAAATACAAATGTTTAACGGAAGTGCGTTTATTGCATTCATGGATGACTGACCTCAATAGATCGCGGCGGAGTAAAAGCTATTTGTTTTTAGTAAAATCTAACTCCGCATGCAATCTACCCTCATTATCCCAGCCTTCATTAAAATATATGAGTTCATGTAATTTTTAAACCTTTCATACTTTTGATTTAATCATAGTTTTAGTTACCTGTTATGAATTGACGATTAGTAAAAATATGAGCACTCAATTTATTTTAAAATATTACACATTTACAATAGAGTATACAATAAAATAACAATAATAATTAGTTTTTTCTACTTACGGCTATTTTATTACTGTAAGTACCTAGTATACGAAATTGTATAATGTGTATTTGTGATTACTTTTATTTTCCAATGCATTACCCAGGTGACCTTAACGAATAATGTAAAGTTTCGTTCTATGCAATTATTTTTTCTTCAAACTAGTATGCACGTCAGTTTTAATTTGTTACCGTCGCACGCGATCTTAACTAATTTAGAGTAAATTAGTTCGTTTGTCGACAAAATAAATTGATAATTTGCTACCGCTTTATATCGGGTCCGAATTGGGTTTCGAGGCAAGATCTTATCGCAATGTAGGAAATGTACATGCTTTGCATTTAGTTAATTTTATTTGGGACTCAACGATTAGACCTCGAAAACTTATACCGCCTGAGTTAAAGGCAAAAAAACAACTCAATTTCATTTCAGATTTTCTAGCTAAAAATAACGAGTAAGATTAAAAATTGTTTTTTTTTTTTTACAATAGACAATTCGATGCTCGGAAAGTGTTAGAAAGTTTGCCACTTCGTCAGCGCAGGTGTGCAGAAAAGTACTTTTTCTCAAAGATGCAATGAAATATTAACCTTACGTTCCAAATAATAGGCCGGGAAATATCAAGTTGCGGGCGCGGTTAGACGAGTGCTAGGCCGGGAATGCGATCGTCTATTGTTTCATGTGACACAGCCTCATGACGTTTATAGGTCTATGGCATCATTAAGAAAAGCACTATACAAGCCTCGGCCGGAACAGGGGTTGCCAGCCTCGTGTACCACTCGGCCGTCAAACCTACTCGGCCGGCAACCCCTTACTTCCTGGCCTCTGTAGTAATGTAATATTTCGCACACTTATGGAAAATTATTTTTTTAGTTTACCAAAGATCAAAAATTGTGCCCAAATTACAGAGTGTTAAGAAGAATGGGTCAGAAGAATGTATTTTAAGTTCATTTTTGCAGAAATTATAAAACATTTGACGTTACAAAATGAATTACATACCTACAGATTCGTTTTTTATTTGATTGTGAAGTTTTAAATAAACATTTAGTTACACATAATTACAGCACGTCTGTTTCGGACTTCGAAATGTACACGCCAAAAATTAAAACTTGTATGCTTTTCTCGCCATAGACTTGCTGCTATCAATTGCCTACCAAAAACTAACGTGTATCAAAAATTTCAAAAATTTTGTTAATACGGTTTACTATTGTATGAAGATGTAAATAAATTTCGTCCTCCGTACTTTTATCAAGTTGTATTTGGATCGTGAAACGTCGTCATACGCGCGCACGCGAAGCTCATTTACTCGTTTCTGTGTATCATAAAAACCTGCCATAATTTTTATTTACTTCGATTTTATATACGTATATAATAGGCCAGTAGGGATAAACCATAAAAAAAATCAAATCAGAAATAAATGCTACAAAAGGTTTAATTGTTTTAATGGATTCATTTGTTACAAACAAACAAGTGTTGTGTAAGTTGGATACAGTCCAACTACCTACACCTAAGAAATCGCCTTTTAGGACTTCAGATAAGACCGAAACTAGTCGAACAGTTTCCGAGTAAGAACCCTTTCTTGATTTAAACCGTTTTTTATGGAATGGGTATTACAGGAATATTCCTTTTAAATATTATTAACATTATTACTAGTGTCAAAACTGTGCTAAAACGGTAAATGTAAACTAAAAATACTGTTTCCCAGATATCAACGTTTAGCTATAGCTATATCTTTAGAGTGTTTCTTATTGAAGTATTTTTAGTGTTGTCAAACAGCAAAATGTTAATCAACAAAAGGTCCAACATATAGGTACATAAACTTAGTACAGTTTTAAGTGCGCAAGTTAGGACTACATATTCCAAAGTTATAGAGAAACAGTTCCATAACTACTAAGTTAAGAGTGACACAACTCCACTATACTAAAGCTATGAAACAAAACTTTGGCGTTGTGTTACATACAATACGTCACAGCTGCAGTCAATCCAATAGTTCTCCATGAAAACTGTGATTCAACAGTTGCTGCTAAACGGTAAACTTCGACGTTAGCTTCAGCGCTTTCAAAAATCTAGATCGTTCATTGTACTCTCCTTTCAACATTGGATAATGGAGCCGGTCGTACAATTTCACGCAAGTGACACAGAATATAAAGGTGTGATTATAATATCGCATATGTGAATGGATTGTATGGAATGGAGCTGTGATCTTTGCGCGAGAGGACTGTAAATTTTTAATTAATGTTTACATGTCGTTTACGACGCCTGTGTTAATTGCATACGTGAGCTTTTAACTCCCTATGAGATAGCTGTATGCAAATTATTGCTGCTATAAATTGTCCTGGGTTGCAGAATATGACTTTAGTTAATTGTCTAGACGAGACTTATGTGCACCTGCAGTTGCCTAAGTAAATACGCGAAGCTGACTGTTAGGTATTTAACTGAAATTCTGTTTGGTCAGTATTCTGCTCTTTAATTGGTGTTCGTATGTTAAATAATATGTTGATAGCAATAACAATTTGAATAAATTCTAAAATAAGATGCACGGGTCATTCACGTATTAGTCGAGGTATTACCAGACATGTTTCGAACTAATTCGTGTTAATTTCTGCTGCTTATTTCGAACGAGAAGCCAACTGTAAACCGTGGTATCTTATTTTAGTAATTATGTCTTAGGGTGAAGCCAGACGAGCGTAATTTTGTGAGTTGTGAGCGGCAGAATTTCGGTCGCGCCATACAATATGCAGGTCATCACGTGACACAATGTCAAAAAATCTTGCGAGAATCCGTTAACTTCGAAGTGAACGAATTCTCGCAAGATTTTTTTTTGTTTGCTAGAAAATATATTATTAGTATAGTATTTGTTTTCATGGTAGAATTTTTGCAATTATTGTTAATATTTTCTTATCTTCATTGAACATGCGTAATCTGTTTTTAAAAATTTTTGGAATAAAGACGTTAGTGAATTTCTTTCAAACTTTGGGTTTGAGAACAAATCTTAAATATAGGTGAAAAACTGAGAAGATAACCTGTTATTGTAGTAGTAACGTGTCCGTTAAACAAATTTTCGTTCCAGATTAAAAAAATGACTTAAGCTCCATATCAATTTTGTGCACTACTACATACACAGGTCATCTTCTTAAATTTTTCACCTTATTACAATACTTTTGACAGCCAGTAAACCCAAAATGGCGAAACAAGACCGTTTTATACTTTCGCCATGTACGTATAGTCGAGGTCAAAGATATATTTACACAGCTCGTTTCTGTAATATTAATAATTTCTGAATATCCTATCCATTTCCCCATACTGATTAATTAATTGATTATTTTATTATAATTATGTGCGATATATAACAAGTTTGTGTAATTTGTGTGTGTTCGTACAGTGTGGTGGTGGAAGAACTCCATGAACACACATTTATTGCCTAAACGTAACTATCATAAGGTCGCGGGTGAGCAAAGTAATTGTTCCAGTTCATATAAGACAAGTAACATATCGTCAAATTGCTACAACCTTTATTTTTTGTCCTCAGCTATGACACCAGGGCACCTGACGATACCGGCCATTGGATGGAAGATCCATTCAAAGACCGGGCCCGCTGGAACAGCATGCAGTCAGCTTTGCACATCCACAACGTGCAAGCCAGGGATCGCGCCACGTATCGCTGCAGAGTCGACTACCAAGTCTCGCCAACAAGGAACTTCAGAGTCGCCCTTGATGTTGTTGGTAGGTCCATTTTATAGCATCACGACTTTTCACATAAGCTTTTGAAGACTTGAATAACAATCCCTTATTTATGAATGCTTGTTAACACATTCGCTGTCAGCATGCGGATTTGAGATTTCTCCGGGTGCAACGAACGCACATTTAAATGACTGATGACTGCCAAACTATGATAGCGGCACCAGGCGAAAGTGACGAAAATACGTTGCCTCGCGCTTAATGCGATAAGCTTAGGTTAACATTCATTTACAGACATATTAAGCATACATTTTGTAACATAATGGTAATGATGGTAATTGTTATAATTATGAATAAGGAGATTATGATACTGCTTATTACGCTAATTGAGGCGCAATCAGCAAATGCATATATAATTATATCTATGAAATGAGCGGCGATTGACGGATGACAGGATTTATTTTTGACAAACGCGATTCTTGTGTCTTATTTTATTTTATTCGGTATCTTAGATCTGTTGACCTTATATTTACAATATATAAAAAATATTTCATCCAACATCCCTATGCAAATAAGTGAATTATCTGACGCAAGGCGATTTCATAGATAAGTAAATTATCACTTTCACACATAATTAAACATTTGGATGAACGATGAACGCTGATGTATTCAGGCAGGTGGCGCATTCTTACAATATTTTATTTTAATTGCAATTTATGTATGTTGTTATTTATTTGTGTAAGTTTGACAAGATTATTTAAAATCTTAGATTTCGTTTTGTTTAGCAACGTTCTGCTTATAACAACAGAGTACCTGGGCGACCGAGCTCTGCTCGGGCAGAAACTCGGTACCAAGCGTTTTCCCAGAGATAAGACCAAGCTAGATCAATTTTTCATCCCCGAAAACCCCCAAATACCAAATTTCATCGAAATCGTTGGAACCGTTTCCGAGATCCTGATTATATACACCGGAGGGGTGGGGGGGGGTTGAGAGGGGGGGAGGGGATGCGGGGGAGGGAGCGCGGGGGTATTAAAGGGGGGATGAAAATTTCATTGATTTTGCCGTAGGATGCACCGTTTTCAAGATATTTGACAAAAACACCGGAGGGGGTGGAGGGGTGGTTAAACTATCGTCCGTAAACCGACTTTACAGACAACCGGCTTTTCCTGTTCTGTGCTCCCAATAGGGAACGTGCACATAGACGGTGCTGCCAACTGGTGCCATAAGGGTGCCATCAATTTGAATGTTTTACCTTGATAAGTTTGTTTTACTGTCCGCATAGTGTCTCTTATGTCGCATTAGTGCTGCCGCCTATAGTTACTGCACGTTCCCTATAATACTTTTTCTAACAAAAAAGTAACTTTTTCTCGCAAAAAATAACTTTTTCTCACAAAAAAGTAACTTTTTCTCACAAAAGAAGAAACTTGACGTTTTCTCATAAAAAATAAACTTAAAAAAAAAACTAAAAATCTTGAAAAAAAACGTGGTATCGAACCGAGGTCGGCTGGATCCGCGACCACCCGATTTCTAATGTGCCATTATGATCTGCTCGAAGTCGGCGAAATTTAGCTTTATATTCTAATGCAAACAAAAATAGCCGGAAAACACGAGTAAAAGCGATTTTCTGAAAATGAAACATAGCTAGATCAGTTTTTCATCCCCGAAAACCCCCACATACCAAATTTCATCGAAATCGTTGGAGCCGTTTCCGAGATCCTGATTATATATATATATATATACATATATACAAGAATTGCTCGTTTAAAGGTATTAGATAATATTTTGAAAATAAAATTCTACACATAAAGAAACAAACAAAATATATAAGAATAACTATCACTATATTTTCTTCAGCGCCCGGACAAGGAGAGTAGGATGAGTTAAAGTCTTCGGATTAATCTCCTCGTAATTATTGCACACAAGCTTTGGCATGCTTTTCATCAATGACGTCACTAAGCAACCGGTTGGGAATCGAGTTGTTGCAGCACCACGCTACTAAAAGTTAAGACACATTTACCCTCGTCTCTACTTTAGTCGTAAAACGCTCTCCAATTCGCGCCCCGCATTTCGATTTGTAATCAATCAAAATTAAGCTGATAGTGAACAATATTGGCATTAATAGTACACACGGCACATAATTATAGAATCAATATTGGAATGCTTACCAAATGTCTAGTTATGTAAATGATGAATAATGTACGGTAGTCACCAAAACATCGTATTGTTTTATTGATTGCCTGTGAACTAATGTATTTATATTGCGTTGCTGGAGAAACCATGGTAACTGTAAGATTCTCTATTAAAATTATGCAATAAGTTCCTGACAGTGGCGTAGGACCTGAATAATTTTGTGTAGGCAAGAATTTTGTGAGGCCCTGTGACGGCGCACAACTTACACGTAACATGACGGATTTTTATTGAGCAAAAAACTAGTACCTACCTTTTCAAGCGCTAGGCTCCTCAAACCGTGAGACGGGTGCGGACTCGCTTCTTTCACTCCTAGCTACGCCACTGGTTTCTGATATCACGTCAGATAAGATATCAGGAACTTATAATTGAGTTGGAAAATAAGCCCTAAGTAAAATGTGGAATTTGCTTTTTTATTTAGTACATCCACCTCATATATTATAATTACAGACTAACCCATATAACTATGTATGTAGTCACAGGTACTTTAGCCGGATACATAATGAAAGTTTCGAAATATTATTGACCAATGTGAGATGTTCAGTAAAATGACTCAGTTAGTAATAAAATCACACAGTAAAAGTTAAATTTGCAAAAACAATTTGGATAGAACTTGATTTAAATTGCCATGCAAACAAAATAAATTATTTTAAGTTAAAAACATAGATCAATTTTTAGACGTGCGTAAAATACTATTGTCAAAAATAATTTTTGAAACCTATGAGTATTATCTACCAAAATGAAAAGTACACACATGATACTTAAATACGTTAAAAGTAAGATAAAACAATTCAACGGACCTAAAACCTCATAATAATATATTTAACTATTACCCGTGACTTTCTCAGCAAAAAATCTTGTAAATTGCATTGTGCTCAATTTTCTGGGTTAAAGTACATTAAATTTATGACAAATACTTCGTCAAACTGCAAAACAGTTTGTTGGCGAATACTACACTCCTTATTTTTAACATTATGTTTCTATACCTATACTCATTCCACCACTACTTATTTAGCAATAGGTACCTACTATTAATTCAGTTACATCACGTAGTTTATTCTAAATACGTCCAGTAATTTTCAAAGGAGTAAACATACCAACATTCACAAACTTTCCCAATTATTTTTTACTGGAATTAATATCGTTGAATAAAATGATAATTCAGTAACTAAAGTATACCAACTTTTTAATTTTGAAAGCTTTATTGAGAATTATTGTACAAAACAATCGTCTAAAAACAGCTATTTCATAAGGGAAATTGTTCGAAAACTCTTTCTTTCTGTATTATTTTGTTCCGTTGTCCTTGAAATTAGCTGTAGGGCTGCGTACTGCGGCTGTACATGTGTTTATTATTTATTCAGGCCAAAACGTGATAACCCTAATGTAGCCTCTACTAATTCAATATAGTCTTGCGAGTATTAAAGTGCATTACCTAATCAGATTTCACTAGATACGTGCTACAGTGCCACAGTCTGTGCTCTATAAAACGAATGTGGAATGCGTACTTTTAAAACAAATTCGTTATATAGTTACGTGAGACTTCGCAAAAAAGCTGGCTAGTGGTTTGACCTATTGCTTATCAAATATATAATCGTGTATTGAAAGTTTAGACATACATTAAATAATAGAACTGATACCCGAACTGATGACCGATGGGGCAAAAAGTTTCTCGAGTGAGGTCCACGGACCGGAAGACGCAGTGTAGGTAGGCCTCCAACAAGATAGAGCGACGACGTGGTTAAGGTTGCGGGATCGCGTTGGATGCGGATGGCACGGGACCGATCTGTTTGGCGAGCCTTGGGGAGACCTATGTTCAGCAGTGGATGTCTTTCAGCTGAAATGATGATGATGATGATGATGATACATTAATTTAATTAAAACAACAAAACAAAAACAAATTTTCAAAGTCGTGGGCTTGCACTTTTGAGTATTGTATACTTTATGTTCGCTTAAGATTTACTATGATTTTCATTGAAGAAAAACTCAGCATAAATTCTGCACACATCTGAGAAGCAGTTCCATAGTGTGTACGAAGTTCTTATTCGGAACTGGACTCATAGAGAAACACAAACCCAGCTTTTTTTTCAGATGAAATTACAAAAGTTATGTGATAAAACTAATTGTCTTTTGACTTATTTACATTTGAAGTTTTTTTAGTGCAATTAAATGGCATCCATGTCACGAAAACAACTTAGGCAAAAATAAAACTTGCTTTTTTTTAGCACATTTTAACCTAAAGAGAACAGTTCTGTTGTTTAGGCACGTCTATGTCGTGTTTATGTTTTTTTTTGCAGTAAAGCCACCCGAGTTTTATTAACTTCAATTGTACCACATTAACGGTTTTTAACAACATTGTAAACTGTCTCAGCATCTGTTATCCTCAAAAATTCAACAAAAGAAAAACTCGAAGTATCACCAGAAATCTCTCAGCTCTTAAATCTCTTTAAGTATCAGACAACAGGCACGATAAAAAAGACTTCTTGATGCAATAAAACTAATCTAAGCCACTAAAAAAAACTCTCACAAAAACTCGTCCTATCGCAACATTGATCTGAAAAAAGCCAAGGTGAAACTTTATATTCTCACCTAATCTCGCTCTGGTATCTGCTCCCCCTTTTTGTGTTTTAATAAAATAATTCACCCCGAAACAGTAGGGTAACAAAAGCTATGAAAAGTCGTCGTCGTACCGTCGGGCAATCTCGATAAAACTCGTGCGCTCGTAAACTTGACCCTCCCTTATCCGGGCAGAATCAGCACGAAAACTTTAAGGAACGCTCGTACACGCCGAGGGATGATTTACGTTCGGTCGCGTTTTCTGACAGTAAAAATGTGGGTCAGTTACCAAATTAAAATTTTACTGATGCCCGGATCTGTTGGGTAGTTGGGGAATGATCAGATCTGCCTTTACGAGCGCTGGAGCAACTAGTGTCTTCAGTAGTAAATTCTTATCGGCTAATAAATTCCGATCATATAATTCGAGTGCACACACGAATATCTATATCCGGTAAAATTTTAAATAGATAGCTATATGACAGACAGCAGTGCTAAATGATCTTCAATCTACAATAACCAGTCCACACAATATATATTTAATTTAATTTTACTAGATAGGTATAATGTCTAATATATCTTATGCCATTAAAATTCTTCATCGATGTTATTTTCTCTAATTCCGAAAGCTTGTGAGATTAGGTAACTAACCTAAAATGGTATGCTGGTATTTCTGAGAAAAACCTATAACACGCACATTTATTTTATTCACATTTTTATGATATTGATTGGTGCTTGGCACGCGAACTAGAAAAAGATGATTTTATTGTATTTCAGAATTCATCCTTATTTTAATGAAATTGATAGGACCAATTTTTTTTGCCTCTTGGCAGGTCTAGAACCATCACCTTTAATCAAACTGAGCCACGGATAATATTGCTGCTTGGTTCGAAAAATCTTGGAAGAGTTCTTATTTGATTTCATATTTTATAAACAGTAATAAAATGAAACCCAAACTCATAACAGTTATACTTAATGAAAGAGAATACTACGCCGGGTCACATTAAATCAGAAAGTTTTATCCATCAAGAGACAGTGTACATTAATAACTCAGCCAATTGCGTAATACTCTATGATATCCGCTTACGTCACCCTTACTCAGAAATACATTATATTCAACAAGACCCCATTTCCGTTGACATGCCACACATAAGCTAAATGATTTGAGATACATAACACACAGGTTTACTCTAATTAACATCATCATCATCATGATTTTAGCCGTAGGACGTCCACGCTGTTGGACATAGGCCTCCCTAATTAACGCCCAATCATTATGGTTGGAAGCGACTTGAATCCACCCTGGACCTGCAGCCTTCACCAAATCGTCCGTCCATCTCGTAATAACAACGTCGTTCTCGTCGTAATTAACATCGATGGTGCAATAAATAAATAAAATAAATATCACGGGACAATTCACACCAATTGACCTAGTCCCAAAGTAAGCTTAGCAAAGCTTGTGTTATGGGTACTAGGCAACGGATAAACATACTTATATAGATAGATACATACTTAAATACATATTAAACACCCAAGACCCGAGAACAAACATTCGTATTTTTCATACAAATATCTGCCCCGACACGGGAATTGAACCCGCGACCTCAAGCTTCATAGTCAGGGTCACTAACCACTAGGCCATCTGGTCGTCTTAAAATCAATATTTTAAGATTGTTGTTGGCAATGAGAGTACTTTTGTTTAGTCAAGCTCTCAACGCGACCTACATATAGGTATATCTCCCTGCGGAGCACAGGCCTTCTCTAAGAATGGGAGGGCTTGGGGTGTAGTTCCCACGCGGGCCCAGTACGGATTGGAAACTTCATACGCACTATTAAATTGCTTCGCAGGTGTGCAGGTTTTTCTTCGTGATGTTTTTCTTATAAGAAGCTCGTGGCGATATAATTTCGCACATGAATTCTTTCAGAGGTACCATCGCCCCAGACGTCAGCTTGCCATTTTCAAAACAAATTTGCTTGCAGCCGTTGATGTTTATTGCTATGGATTGGTATGGACAGATGTCTAGCCACTGCACGCAAACTGGGCCTTTAAGGTGCTCAGCTGGCGTCTGGGCCGATAGTACGACCCCGGATTTGAACTCACGTCGTAGCCTAGTGTGTTTGACATATGGCCTCTCAAGCCTTTACTCAAGGCACCGCGGCTACGGCGGACGCTTTTCTGTAACATTAAAAAGTAAAAACATAATTATGACTGGAAATGGATATGGTATTAAATTCTTCATTATTTCGTGATTTACCATTTTTCTTTAACCCGAGCGGGTACCGGGTAAATGGTGAATTTTTGCAGTGTGTTTGCGAAACAGTTAGTTTTATATTACTTTGAAACTTTGAGTCACCAAGCGCCATCTATGCGTAAAATTACAAGACTTGAAGAATACCATACTGCTCACCAAGGACAAAATATGACCCTTATTTCAATCGATACACACTTTTAAATTTTTCGGGTAGCGGTGTGTTGCGTATAGTGGTGGTGGTATCAATTTAGGAAATTTTGCTATTATTATTAATTTTGCTAGAAGATATTTCTCTGAACGATGCAAAATATCAGCTAATCACCCCGTTCCAAATGATTTACGAGAAAAACAAAACACAAATTTACCATAAAAGACGCTTTGTGGCTCCCGCTAGACCAGTTCATCCTAAATTAAATTATGAGTACAATGTTCATGAATCCTTAAGTATTACTTCTTATACCTTTTGTTTCAATACGGCAAGGGTAACATATTCAAATGAAACGATTGTGTCTTGTTAATTAGTTTTAATTAAGTTCACCGTAAGACGCCGGCGATGCAAATTAGGTGCATGCAAGTAGTTGAATTCAGTAGGAAGATTGAAAGCGAGCTTATTCTTATTGCTCCCCAGGTAATAAACGGCAAGGTGTTGAGATGTGTTTTACTTCATAGTTTCAGTTCGTTATAGTTTTACATTCGTTAACATTTATTCGAATCATCATTTTTAAGGTTCCATAGCAAAAATGGCAAATGTCCGTCCGTGGCTTAGCTTAGAGACATTAGTGCTAGAAAGCTGTTATTTTGCATATGTAGCAATTATTCCAACAAAGTGCTAAAATAAAATATATAAAAAAATTTTTTAGGGTACCATCCATATACGTAAAAGTTTTTGCTGATTTTTTTTTTAAATTTAAAAACTTGTTTTGAATTTCGTCTCAATTACTTTTTTCTCATAGGGTCTACTTACTCTTTTCTCATAGTGCCGGCAACGTTTACGTAAGTCAACCCTGTGTTGTGGGTGCCCATGGACGGCGGTGATATTGCTTTCCATCAGGTGACTCACCAGCTCGTTTGCCCCCTATTTTATAAGAAAACTTACAGTTGTCAGATTGACTTAATATTTAGTTGAGTTTTTAGGTTGAATTTTAAATACTGTTAACAAAAAGTACCGTCAGAAAAAACTAATAGTAAGATTCAAATCTTTTATCTATTTATTAAAGACTTGATAATAATATGATACCAAAAAATGTATGTATTTTTTGTGTCAAAACGTACGAAATTTAAATGTGACTGTTATTTTCAAGGTATATTCTCGTAACTAATAACAAATTACTCGTACACGTAAACTCGTGATAATTCCATTTTAGCTCTGGTATTTAGCAAACCAACTAATCAAGCATAGGAGCAATAAATAACGTCCCTTAACGCCGGTACTTTCTCTCTACCATTTAAATATTAAATTTTATCTCTTTACTCGACCGATAAATTGAAACAGCAAATAATTACGTAGGTAGGTACTAGTATTCTACAAGAAAGTTACTGTTGGCTCAATATAAAAAGACTTTATTAGCGGTTAACTAATAACTTTTCAGTCTCCGCCTTTAATACGAATGCATTAAAATCCAATTTTCGTATGTTTGTACCTCAAAACTCAATATGTAATCAATGAATTGACTTGAAATTTTGCGCAAATATTCTTTATTTTTTTAATTTCACACCAGATTCACAGTAACGTAATGAAAGGTATTTAATTATCATTGAAACTGTGGCTAGTTAGAAAACTTTTATTTACATCCATAACAATTAACAACGTCCGGTTGTAAATTTAAATTCTCGTTACAAATTATGGGCCTTTAGGTTTATGTATGAGTCAGGAGTGGGAATAAAAATATTTTTCACTTCCCATGCTCGTAAAGTTGTTCTTTACGTCGATAGAATGCTGCATAAAATGGATTTTTATGCTCTAGTGGATAAAGTAAAATCTTCGTCTAACACCAAGGCAATCAGGCGCAAACAGCCACAAAAAGTAAAAATATAAGTTTTTTTTTATAAATCTAGTGTTTTATATTACAAAATTAGGGGTAATAAAACATAGTCAAATCTAGTACATTAACTATTATAGAAATTGCAATGTATGAAAAATAAGAGCTTGTAAATTTTATTTCCAATGTTGCTGTTTAATTTCCTAACAATCAAAGTGAAAAGCAGAGTGTAATACTCGAGCATTAAACCCATTTTCCCGTCAACGTGTCTATCCACTCTCGCCGTACCGGCTCTTGCTCGGTTATGCTCTTGTTGTACATTCTACTGTTATTTCTCACGTATTATCCGATAATCTATGCTATTTTTGAGTAACATGAAAATAAATCGTAGGTGATGCACTCCGCAGTTTGCAGTCAAATAACTTATAATTTTTAGCTTACTAGGTGTCGCACTGCTGAGCAAAAGTCTCTTCTTTTTACCCCACTGCATGGAAAGGGTTTTCTTTCCACCCGTCTCTATACTTTGCAAAATCTTACCAAAATAGGTCAAAAGGGTTCTAATCATCTCGCCGTGTAAATTCACGATTTGAAATGCATTATGGTGCGGTGGTAAAAACTTTTGTTTTATCAGTTCCATACGAGAGTTAATTTTGATTCTAAAACCCCTCTGTAAAGTTACAATTTTCAGCTTCGGTGTAGTTTCATTCAAACACCGTTTCCGGTGATCTTGATAAGCGGACCCGCCAAACCAGCCGAACTCCGCTCTTTTATCCACACGAAAATCAACACGAAACTTTCACGAATAACGCTCGGATGAAACTTTTTTGTTAGGGAAACTTTTATATTGACAGGCAGGAAAGTAATGCGGTTACGTCTGTTTTAGTCAAAAATTGTCTGATATTGTTCTTGGGCGGCGGAAACTGTGAAAATACTGCATCTTGGTGTCGTAGGAAGTCCCGGGCAAAAATTATGATGCAATCATTACATTGGTATTTTCTTTATTCAATTCTGAAATACCTACGCAGTTACAGCAAGAAGCGTTTAGAGTCAAGAAGTATTTAATTGCAATTGTTTACTTGCTTACATTTTACAAAAAATAATTCAGTCTTCTGCAGAATTTTCGGGAGCAAAATATTCAACCACTAAATTTTTTTTAATTCTTTTTAGGTACAAGATACCTTGAAGCGAACCTTCTGAAATCTGTTTTTTTTTGTAACCTATGTAAAGTTTAATAATTATATTTTAAACCTAGAACTTAAACGCAATTTAATAATCTTAACTTATTCTTACGAGTACAAGAATACGTATGGCCTATTTTGTTTGTGTTTAGGAATGTAATAAATAACCCATAATGTTGAGTTAAACCTAAACTTGAAACGGGATATAAATACTAAATACACAATTTTCCTAACAAAGAAAACTTTAGTTTAAAAAATGACTGTGTCATTCAGTCGTTTTTGAGTTGACCTAATTTCTAACTGTTCACGCACAGAAAGCAGACTTTCCATAATGACATTGCAGAAGCTTGGCCGATTTTAAACTATCAAGGCAAGTGTGTAAGGTTTTAATTTGTTTGGAGAAATTTTGTCGCAGCTGCTAGATATTGCTTGAGAACATTTTGCTTATAAACGGTGTATAAACAAGTTAACGATGAAATTAAGTATGGATGGCATTGTTTTAATAAGATTCGTTTTATTCATTTGAAGTTTGCAAATTCAAAACATATAAAAATTATAAATATAGCCTGACTTTTTTTAAGCAAGCTCTTTTAATTTTGCTGAACATTTATTTTTAATCTAATCTAATTCTCTTCTTTCTGAACTGTTCTTACTTTGCCTCTCTTTCGGTGGTATCTGGTTGTCGTAAAGTTTTGGGACAATCCTTTATACTAGACAGAAAAAAATCTTAACCGTTAAAATAAAAAGAAAAATGGGGAAGCGAAATTTTAGATATTGAAATTGCGAATACATATTTATCTGATATTGCGAATATTTATCTTGCTTATATTATATATCGGGTCGTTGACAAATTCGTTAATTTATGGTTTATCCTTTGACCCTTTGATGCTTTAAAGATTGATCTGGAAAAATACGACCGAATCGTTTCATGAAAATGTCCATTTCATCTGGCCATTGGAATAACACAGCCTGTGCGATGTTAATTATGTTTATAAAAAGTGTCTCAATTGAATTTAAATGTTTTTATTCATTATTTACTTTAATGTCTAAATTTTACGACATCCTGTGGGATTTTGTATAAGCAGCGGTATGGCCGCACCTTTAACATAACACGCATCATTTTCTAAAAAATTTTGCATGGACACCAGGAATATACTATGAAAAGAAACTGTAAAATATTTGACATCTTATTCATGTACCCATGGTCTTAAAATAAATATTTGAATTTGAATCATAAATAGAAGCTCTATGAAAATTTTCAGGTTTCCAAGTCCAAAAATTTGGACTATGCGTTGATCAGACATTTAGCCGTTCAGAGCTTTTATTTTTATAAATATAAAAATTGTATCCCCTTGGAAAGCAACGAACTATTTTCAATATTACCAAAGCCTGGCACATGCCACTTTGCAGTTCCGTCCGCATTTTTCGAACGGCGGCGTAATACTCATTTTAGGCCGGCCCCACTTATGCGAGCGTACGAAACAATGAACGGGTGGCAGCTGTTCATTTCAGTAAGCGATAGCAACGTTGCGGGAATGGATATGAAAGCTCCGCATGATTGCAGAGATCCTCCTCTGAATACTCATATCGTGGAACCTTTTGTTTCGAGTCAACGAAAACATTTTCATTTCCTCGGCCACATTCAAGCCCTGTTCGTAGTTTGTTTATCCACAATTTGAGGATATTTGGGACGCGTTCGACGCCTTTTGCAATTCTACGAGTTCTGATTTGGAATTTGAATATTTTTACGCGAATACTGGAGCGTTGTTCGAATAAACTGAATTTCTAGTGAATTACTTGAAAAGGAATTGCAAGTATTTTGCGTTTGAAATTTGATAATTTTCCTGGTATTTTCTAATTATGTTTGCTTTAATTTGAGCTTTATTATCTTTTATTTTATGAGAAGCAGCCGTACCGCGATCAAGTTTAAAATAAGAAAAAAAGATAAAAGGCATTTGCTTGGTCCTGCAATACGAGCTTGGAAGAGTCACCGCAGACTACCTACAGAACGCTTGCGATTCTCGCCTTTTCCATCTCACCCGTCAATCGCCCGATAAGCCGGCGGCGACATTCATTGACAAGCTCTTTCATTCCGAATCATATAATAAAACTGTCGTTTTCTAATTCTCGTTCCTTTCAGAGCTACCGAATAAGCCGGTGATCTTTGACGAATTCGGCAAAGAGATATCCGGGATCGCGGGTCCTTATAACGAAGGGGGAGATTTCAAGCTTCTTTGCTCAGTGAACAGAGGTAAGTGTATGTTTTTACCGCATTTTTCCTCTGTTAGTCTACCACTGTACTCAAAAGGGGAATAGATATGATTGGGGCAGGCCAAACATCGACGGTTTGGCATTCAGCTCTTATGTGGGGCAATTTGTCAATAACAAAAAGCGCATCATCATTTTTCCTTTTGTTTCGTATATTGTATTTCATCATAATAAAACTAGGGGGCCTTTTGTGATGAGATTTCATTATTTTCGCTTAGTAAATAAAACCTTTAGTTAGATACACTGGCACAAAAGCTTTCCATGCTACTGGGAACGTCTCGTCGAGAGATTTTATGCTAAAAGCTGATAGCTCGCATGTGTTCTTGTACTCACGAGAGAAAGGCGAGGTAAAAGATGGCATATAAATTTAAAACGGCAAATAGAATGAGAGCACTTCGGTGGTATATTTTTATTGAAGCAATTTTGCTCATGTTTAAATGTGTTTTGCTTATGTAAATTTACATCCATTTCCTTACTCTGCGGCCTGGAAAGCGAAGAGAAATATTTTGTCAAAATACATTTTTTCCGATGAATATTTTGGAAACGGATTGAGACGGAATCATTATGCTAACCTGCACTTTTTTGTATCTAAAGTGCAGGGTACAAAAAACCTTGATACCAATCAGGTTGGGCAGACTATTCTTCCTGTTTCTATCATAATGACCACGACCTTTATGCGCTTTTACATCGGTACAACTGAATTTACATTTTTTCATGTAACAGGCAACCCGATACCCAAGATCCAATGGCTTCAAGGCGAGGTGGTTCTGGAGACACTGGACCCCAGTGCGCTTCAGCCGGCCGGTCTGCCGAGGACATTGACCTTGGTGATCAAGAACGCCACTCGCGCGCATGTATCTTCAGTATACACGTGTGCAGCGGATAACACGTTGTTATCAAAGCCACAGACAACGTCTGTGAAAGTTGATATTTACTGTGAGTATCATAATTATTTTAAACATTTCCATTTAGTTATTACAACACCTAGGACTTGATCAGGACGATATAACAACAGCTGTAGACCTTACTGGGTCTTCCTAATGGTGGAATTAAGATATTTTTCAATCATGACTTAAAGCACTGAGACGTAGCCGCTCATTGCTCAGAGTTTCTCTGCGGGATCGCATTTGAAAATGATGAAATCCGCTTAGCAGTTAAAGTCACCGATATAGCTCGAAGAATCACCAGGCTCAAGTGGCAGTGGGCAGGACACATCGCTCGTAGAACTGATGGGCGATGAGGTCAAAAGGTTCTTGAGTGGCGTCCACAGACCGGAAGATACAGTGTAAGTAGGCCTCCAACAAGATAGAGCACCGACCTGGTTAAGGTTGCGGGTATGCGTTGGGTGCGGGAATCTATATTTTTAATTATCGACCCTGCTAACACAATTATCTTATGTCTCATAATATAAGATGCACTGGACTGGCATATTAATGCATTTTTTTGGCCAAACTGAATTGGCTCACAACACGCCCGCTCGGTCAAATATTGCAAAAAAATTCTGGAGGTTTCTTGATTACTTCATCTTGTTGAGCAATATTATAATCATTGTAAAGTCCCGGCTATGGTATTAATGACTGTAAGGTATTGAGACTTACAAAGTATAAATTAATTACCGTAAAACGGGGTGAATAGAAATCGCGGGGTGATTAGAAATATTCTCGCGATTTTTTTTGCATGGCTACAAAAAACACCATGATCACTAAAGCCAATTACTTTGGTTTTTTGTATTAAGTTCAATATTTGTTTATTTTGCTTGCAACACTCGATAGTCGTGAAGTTAGTTAGAAGTATTAAATATTTTTGTGCAATGAGAGACGTCACCAAGGTAAGAAATAACAGTTCCAAAAACTTTGTTATAATAGTGATTTTAGTGATAATTACAGTGTAGTGGCGTTTTTATCTAGTTACCCGGTGTCTGCAGTGTCTAAATAATAAAACGTTTGACCGAGTTTATTCATAATCAGGTGTAATTTGAACAATAGTAATTTTATAACCGTTTCGATTAGAAACTGAGGTGAATAGACACGGATACGGGGTGACTAAATACGCTATATTGGGTGATTAGGCAAGCTGTTTGGGGTGAGAAGACACGACAGTGGGGGTGACAAATAACGAAGGGAGGGGTTAATAGAAATGAAAAGAGGTTTTTTTTACAGGTATATTCTTTATAAACTTATAAAAATATTTTATTTTATTATTCATTGACAAGGTCCTATCACCCGCATAATTTTTTTTTCACAATTGTGACAACCCTGACTGATTTCTCCACGGATTTGAAGAAATCTTGTGTTTTTTTTAAATTTTCGCTATACCAAGAGCAATAAGGCTTATTTTTCTGATGCAAACTCGGAGAGCTTGTAAGGACTCACAAAAGAAAAACCATCTTATGTCCTTTAATATTTAAATTCATTCTTAAAAATGGGTTGGAAGTTCAAAATCGTGTCTACTCACCCCGTTTTACGGTATAATTAGTCTACGTAGGATTGATAAAGTAGAGCTGATTTTGAATCCGGTCTTATAGAAAAAAATCTTAATGTTTGACTGTAGCTGATCTTAACAAGATTTTTCCTGTTTCTGTAGAAAAAGATTTTAATTTTTGATTTGCACATTATTATCAAGTTTTTTATCAAAAGAAGTATGCTCTCGAACTTTTGCTTAATTCTCTTGAGGATAATATTACTGCACCTCATTTTTTTTTCTAGTATTTATTTTATGGACTTATTTATTGGTATCTTATCCAGAGTTCCACAATAAGTCTTCCTTAATATGCAAAACCGTAATTCCCGAATTTAATAAAACGTAAACGTATTTCAAAACCGTTTAGTATACCTGCCCTTCGCATAAATTCCCGTAGGGATTGGCTGAAATCACTTTTTACGATCTGTTCATCTGTACGGCTGTTTCACCTCCCGCCGAACTATAAATCGCCTCATACATATTTTTCAAGCCTTGAACACTTTCCCGAATACCTTTTTGTATGGTGTTCCTCTCTGAATTGATAAGATGTAATGCTCTTTCCATCCTCGTGTACTAAAGTTAGGACTCTTTGACTGCCACTTGGAAATATAAATGTTCACGAGCAAAAGTAACGGGTCACTTCTCATACGACTACATAGTCATCATCATCATCATCATCATCATCATTATCATCATCATCATCATCATCATCATCATCATCATAATCATCATCATCATCATCAACAACATCATCATCTCAACTTCTTTATGTCCCACCGCAGGGCACAGACTTCCTCTCAGAATGAGAGGGCTTGAGCCGTAGCTCCCATACGGACCCACAAAACACCATTGAATTTCTTGTTTGTGGAGGTTTCTTCACCGTAAAGCTCATACTTAGTAAATTTCAAATGAACTTTCGCGCATAAATTCCGAAAATCTCACAAGGTCCGACCCCGGGCTCGAATCCACACCCTTTGCTGAAGAGGCCGTAGGTCAATCCACTAGGCTTCCACGGACTAGACTGGACTGTATATAAGGTGCTCCGTTATTTTTGTTCGTCATAGATTTGTAGAATAAAATACAATAAAATAGTCATGTTCATTTGTGATTCTTATGACGGTGTAACGAAATGCATAATAGTTTATTAAGGTTATTGTAACTGTTCTGCTTAAATAAAAATATCCTCAAGTTTTCATGAGTTAGACGCTTAACTGTGCTCGGGACGCGTTCTTGTGGTTTTTCTCCCCATTACATTTTTCGTTCCACATCGCACGGTACAGTCGTGTTCTACAAAAAATTAAGCACTTATGAGATAATGTGGTAAAATCTCAGTAGCCAACTGTTAACTTGAGAAAGTGGTTTTTGAGACCACTCCGTGCCGGGTAATTTGGCGACCGTTTTCATACGTGAACTCGTGAGAATAAAGTTTTATTCTGAAATGGTTTGACATTAATATGAAGTCTGATCTTTGAAATCGTACAGTGCCATCGTGGCGTCTTTATGGCACTCAGATTATTACATTTATTTATACGTTTGTTTTATGAAAGTTTTCGACTCATTCGTGTTCAAAATAAACCTCTCATTAACTTGATGCTATTAAGCAAAAACGTATCAACACACAGAAACTAAAAAAATGCGATTTGAATACGAAATTGTACCTTGTCGTCTCCTTTACATTTTGTAAAAACGAGTAAAGGTTCGGCCATACCGCTGCTTAAAATACGGAAACGTTACGGAATCGCAGTGACATGCCGTAAACGTCAGACTTTACCGCATGCTCTCCATAGTAAAGTCATGACGTTTACGATGCGTCACTGCGATTCCGTACCGTCGCCGTATTTTAAGCAGCGGTTTGGCCGAACCTTTATGTGACTTAACCTCGAATCGACTTAACCTTAATACTGATTTAACCTCGTCCTGCCCACCATACATCAAACACGCCAATGAAATATGAATCAACTGTAAATAGGTAAAAGATTCGAATTTGTTTTCTTTTCAAATCGAACAAAACAAAACAAATGCAACTCTGTTCCAATTTAGAATGATATAAATTCCTTTGAAATGGGGATGTCCTTAATCAAACACATTGGGCAAGACGAGGTGTGGTGTCGTGACAACGACCCGCCTTCGTCTCACGTCTCTTCTGTTTTGCTTGCGCCTTACAACGAACGCGAAAAACCGAACCGGCGCCGCGCGAACTTGCGCCGAAAAACGGCACAAATAGGTGACATAATATATGAGTGCGTTAGTTCATCTGTAATAAAAACCGGTTGTCTGTAAAGTCGGTTTACGGACGATAGTTTAACGTGACAAACCCCCCCCCCCCTCTAACCCCTCACCCAATAAAAATGCAAAAAGACTCCAAAAAACCAATCTTGGGAAGCACCAGGTTATCACATTTCTAAATCAAGTTGAGCAGATTAGTGACTGAGAAATGCACTTCCCTTTTGTGCCGAGACGGCGTTAAGGCGCCGACAAAAATTGCATTTTCATGCTCAATCTTACAGACGGTCATGTCAAACTGGCGCTCAATCACAACTTCTTTTTAAATTTCTACTATTACGCAATATTAGTATTAATGCTGAAGTTTGTGACTATAGGTAATTATGCGTGCGTGTGCATGGTTATGTTCCTTCACGGTAAACCAAATGGACGATTTTGGATTAAGAGTATTTATACGTAGATAGTTTGACGTTTGGAGTAGTATATAGGCTTTTTTTTACCCTACTCCAAGGAAAGGAATATTAACATTCTTAATTTCTCAAGAAATTCATATTTAATCCCAAATCTCGACTACTATAGGTAAGTAGTAAGTGCTCGTCATCATTACTTTGGAAATTAAGTAAAATCTTGGAATTTTAATTCGATTGCCAGATCTAATGGTTTGTGCGAGTGAAGCCGCGGGTGAAGGCCTGTCTTCAATATTTTAATATCATACATTTTATGCGTCTAGTCACAAATGACAAATATTTTTCTGACATGGACCAAAGTTTCAGGATGACGGCACCAATCATGGACATGGTAAGCGCAGTAGTTACCCAGTAATGGACAGCAAAGATTCAATGCCTTATAGCCCACCATTCATGGACTTTATTACCAGTCATGACAATCAGTTATCTGAGCATAGTGTTGATAGTTTAAAAATGTAGTGTGGCCGTTTCTTATAATTTGGATTTACGGAAAAAATATGTCCATATGGTTCGTGTCCCTTTGGTGATATCACCCTACCCTCTTGAAAATCTAAAGTAGTCGTTGGTCGTAAAATATCATAAACAGCAGAATCTTTATTGTGTAACACGTTTTCATTTCACTACTTTTTTCCGTCATATTGTATAGTAGGTATGAGGGTAAAAAGAGTCAGTGAAAGCAATCTCAAACGCCCGCGCGTTAAACAATACGCCTTTTGTTCTGAATTATGTTATTGAACTGGTATACCTATTGATTTTTCGTATTTGTCAACAGTAAGGCCACTTACCGTGGAGATCCTGTCTCGGGAGCACCCCCTCTCCGTTGGACGGTTAACCGAGCTGTGGTGCAAATCAACGGGAGCCCGGCCACCAGCTAAAATCACGTGGTGGCTCGGTGGACGGCTGCTGAACTCAGTCACAAAACAGCGGGTAAGGGATAGGTAAAATTAAAAAAAAAAGATATCTGAAAATCTGTTTTTGAAGTTGGCTTAGCATTAAAACTCCAAACTTACAGACAGCGGAGGCGTGGCGGTGACGGTTGTAATATTCTAACTTGTATGAATGAGTTCGCGGTACGGTATCGCACAACCGTTCATACAAGTTAGAATATTACAACCGTCCCGCCACCGCACCGCCAGTCCGCCACGCCTCCGCCACAATTCAAGAAGTCAACCAGTTATTCAACTGCATACTAGAGCACCCGATCGACGCACGCACACAGCCAAGCGTCTTACACGGCCGCTAACCGAACTTCGCTAGACAGAACAATGCAGTTCCCACGCTCGCGCCGTATAAGACGCTTGGCTGTGTGCGTACGTCGATTCGGGCGCTCTAGTATGAAGTTGAATAACTGGTTAACTTCTTGAAATTGTGCCTCCGCTGTCTGTGCGTTTGGAGCTTAAGGCTTAATTTTTTCGCTACACTGGATGTTCTCAAAATAATCCGCTGTATTTCAGTTTATGGTTGGGTTATTTTCTTCTTCGTGGTCTAAAGCACACTCGGTTTTTTTTTAAACTATTATGATCATTGGATGGACTGTTGTTGTTAGCGTCTAATGGCTTTTACAGTTCATTAGAGAAAAGATGACCTGCTGGACGGGTTGCACAACAAGGTTTTTTTTTATCATATTCAAAGCATGCTCCTATTATTGAGCAATCAGATTTTTATGCTAGAACATTTCGGAAAGACTACATCAGTCCTGACTGAAAAGAACGACAAGAAACTCAGTCGGGTTTAGGTCTGATAGGAGAAAACCTACCCGGGAAGTGCTGGTATTGGTTAAGATTTAAAAAGTTATCGTGAACTGAAACGATTACTTTGCTCAATTGTTTCAGTTCATTGATAAGGACCTCCGAAAAGTAACGCTTGATTCAATAATGTTACCATGTTAAAGACTGTACAGTACATAATACCGTGTGACTACATTTTAAATAGATAAATCCGTTAACGTATTAACCTTTACATGGGTGTTTAGTCAATCTAATCCAACCGCTTAATTTTAAGACACCTCATATAACGAAAAAGGTAGCAACAACATGCTGGGGGCTGCTACGAATTTCGAAGTTCGTATCGTGCCGTCCCTATCTCTCTTCTGTTTATACTATTAGCGTGAATAGAACGGCACGATCCGAAGTTCTAAAATCAAATTTCGTGGCATAAGGCTGGATGGAGTCGACGCCTTTTCTTGGTTGTGTCCTGACAACTAATTATGCCCAATTCAATTTTTAAAAATATAGCTCCATCGATGCTATCTCTGATTCTGCCATGTCGATGTTGAAAAAGATTCTATCGGTTTGTCGTTATTCGGTAGCTTCAGTGTGCGGTAATCAGCTGAAAACCTCAGTAAATTCATGCTCTGAACTTGAAATGCTTTCTTATTTTTGGATGTCATGGCATGCTTGAGAATTAAATTTTTGATTTGACCTCGTATTCCCAACTTTATATAAAAGATTTAAGATTTCTCATTTAATTTAAAAATTTGTACGCCACGTAGTACATTGGGCATTTATTCTTACAATTGATTTGTACTTTTTAAGGTAGGTACGGTGGGGCTTACAAAGCAAACATATATTATAGGGTAAAATACCCAGTAGTCAGCCAGGCACCGGTATTCGGCCTCTGTCAATCTTGCGCACGAGTGGAAAGAGCACGAGAGATTATCTTTCGTACTTCTCGCACTCATATTATAGCTAACTACGGGTACCTGGCTAACTACTGGATACTTCAACCTATATGTATCTAAAAAAATAACTCTTCAACGTCGTACGTATTTTCACACGAGTTAACGTTTAATTATGTAAAGTTTCTTGTTCATTGTTTATATTACCAAGTCAATAAACGCTTGGTATGTTACGCGCTATATTCCGAACAGCCTAAGGCCTATCGCACTTAATATTCCGAACCTCAGGCATCTTTGTCAAACTTCCAAAATCAACTAGACTTTGCGACTCAACGTTAAGTTAGCCCGATTTATGATCTTAACCTATTACGGCCGCTTTGATCGCGGGCCCGTTACACCTCGAGGCACTGTTCACTCAAGCGTCACTGGCTCTGTAGTGTCTTAAGTGAAGTTGTGAAAAGCTATGGACATTGTTCGTACATGTCTCAAGGGAGGAGTGCTACTCAACTACTCATAGGAGGTAGCGGTATATAAATAGATTGAGAAGTTAAACTACCTTATTTGTGGAAAGCTGCAAACCTGGTTCCTTGTGAGGAAATTAAACAAGATATCACTATAATCGGATTTTTTATCCAGTGGTTGGGTAATTTCAAATGAATTCCCTTGTAGAAGTATTTCAAGTTTTTTATTAATATTGTCAGTAGAAGCCGGAGAAATATCTTTGCAGGAGTCTTTGTCCGGAGTTGCGCAACCGCTCGATGAAATAATGTGAATGAACTTATATATTTAAATAAACTAAAACTAGATTAAAATTAAATGAACTAAAACTACAGTAATTCTATAAATGGGCTCTAAATAAATAATAATAATTTTACCTTGTAAATCCTAGGATATTACTACGTATATATTGAGTTATATATATAGAAGCAAATTTAGCAATGTCCACTTCAACTAAAAAGAGTACAGAAGATTTGACCGAAATATGTTGAAGCACTATAAAACCTGCATTTAAAGTTGCTACAGTAAAAAATGTGGATGTTATTATCAAACCGCAATCTGAATGGGACTGTCAGAACTGTCATTTCATACATATTTTTACGTAAGTATATAGAATTACTGTCAACTCCAATCCCTTTCTAAACTCGCCCTGATTATACTGACTTTGCTTCTATTATGACTCATATAAAATATGTAAGTGACATTAAGTTTCAAATTCTGATAATCAAAATTTGACGTGGGTTTTCGAGGCTAAATAAAACGACCATAGTGATCAAACATAAAACAATAATGCAGTCAAGATAATCGAACCGTCACCTAATAATTCATGATCATAATGTTTTGTCAACATGACCTCATTTCTACCTAAATTATTAATTTCAGGTCAGCGTTAGTATTACCGCGGTAAGCAATTTCTATATCTACAGCAAATGTTTACCTTAAAATCAATTACGAAGCGCTTGGAACAATAACTAACTACGTTTATTTGAATTTGTCGGTATCCAATAGATCCACACTCCTTTCTAATTTGCTTACTATTATTTTTGTATGAACTCCTTTGCCACTTCAGTACTGTTCTAAAATAGATCTATAACTTACCTACAACAAGGATTAGCGCAATAGTGGAGTCTTCATTGGAGACTCCTTTAAAGTACTTTCTGTCGCTTAATTTCGTATCTCCGTAAACAGCTAACAATTTCGCCATTGGGATAATTTCTTTTTACGGTGTAATAAATAAGCAAACGACGTTTGTTTTTTAAAACATTTTTTAACTTAAGTACACTTGGTTCAAAAAATTTAGCTTTGTAAATATGGTCAATAAAAAAATAAGGAGTATTAACTTAGAATACTAGTAGGTACTTATTTCTTTTTGAATCTAATTGTTATCGTTAAAAGCATATTAAAACTTTAAAAAAAAACAAAATTATTTTATTTATTTATTTTATGTTTGGAATAAAAAGAAAAAATACATAACACATTTTTATGAGGATTTTTGCGAAAACCCGTGTCCTGACTGAATATTTTTAATGCTTTAATGCCACATTACATAAATCTTTCTAAAAACACACATTTTAATCCTTTAATAGGGCGCAGTGAATTAAAATTGCTTTTTAGACGCCATCTCATGTAGAAGTGAACCTGACCTCATGAAGTCATGAACGAAGTAAAATGTAGGGACTCATGTTCGCTGTTTTTCTGGTAGCACTAATAAAAACTGGACAAGCGCGTGTCAAACTCGCGTAAAAGCGCGCGCGTTAAATATATTCTAAATCCTTGCAACTAGACAGTTTGCAAAATTTGTTTATTTTATTGCCCCCAAAAGTGACCCTCAAATTCAAAACTATATTTATTTGCTTAACACGTTTGTGTAAAGCAACATAAAATATAAGTATGCCAAATTCAAACTTAATCGGTGCAGTAGATTCAGAGCAAATTTACTTTAACAAACGGACAGACAAGCACACGAGTGACACTGTATAGTGTTTCGTCACTCGATATATGGAAAAAAATACCGATGGCACAACGACTGTGGTACATTGTTGTGATCAACGCATTAGCATTGCTATGTGAAAAGGCAATCTCTCTGGCCATCTGGTCACTAAACAACTTACGTAATTATTTTCGTAGCAGTTTTAAAAATATTGAGATCTATTAAATCGGTACTGTAAACCGGGATGACTTTGAACTTAGAGGCGACTTTAAAAAAATACGAAAATCCACCAACTTTTATTCGCATTTGCTACTCTTATTTTTTTTAACACGCTTTTATTAGCTTCATACGTATGTTAGTATGTTAATATGTTAGTAGGTATGTAACGGAAAGTTTGAACAGGATTTTGACCCCCTTGAAAACGTCGGATTAACTCGAAATTTGGCATACTTTTCAAGGACCGACGACAATGCGTGTTTTTAGTTTTTTTAAACTATTTTATTATTTCATCTAAATACTAAGCACAACTTGTAGCCTGTCAAAATAGCCCCAATTTGATCGTAGCTTTTCCGGTTAATGGTACGTAAGAAAAGTAAAGTGCTCTTTTTAGTGAATAGACCTTTTTTCTACAGGATTCAGAGGATGGCAATGAGACGCAATCGCTGCTGCAATGGACGCCTCTGAAAACGCACAATGGGCAGACGCTCATCTGCCGCGCTGAACATCCTAAGTTCAACCATTCCAGTATCGAGAGCAAGTTGCCACTCAACATTTTCTGTGAGTCTTTCCAAATCACAGCACTAAATATTTATAGGATTAGAAAAGGTTATCGCTTGTATTTTATGCTACTTCTTCTTTTCTCCTGCTACTAATGGGCAGGTTGGCGTGTGACTTGGCTTATGTTGGGTTATTTTTTTTTGGTCCAATTATAGGGCAAAGGTCTTCGCCTATTTGGATAATTATTTGTTAGAGTTATAATTTTTGTGTTTTTTTTTTATCTTGGAGTCGTAAATATTGTCTCGGTTTAATTTTTTATTCCGTTTTCTATGTATGATGACGTTTTCAATGTTATGTAGGAAGATCAGCGCCATTCACAAGACCGGCCAGTTTCCTGATTTGAGACATGCGCATTTTAAATAAATAAATATATAAATAAATATTAAGGGGACAATCTTACACAAATCGACCTAGTCCCAAACTAAGCAAAGCTTGTACTATGGGTACTAGACGACGATAAACATACCTATATACATAAATAAATACTTAAATACATAGTAAACATCCATGAATCAGGAACAAATATTTGTGCTCATCACACAAATGAATGCCCTTACCGGGATTTGAACCCAGAATCTCTTGCTTCGTAGGCAGGATCACTACCAACTAGGCTAAAGCGGTCGTAATTTTTTTATTCTTGTTGTATTTTATTTTTTCCATAATGGTCTTAATTATTTCTTTTTTTCTAATGAACACCGATTTTTGTGTTTTTGTAAATTTATTAAACGGTGGTCATTACTAGTGAAATATAGATTATTTTCGAAACACAATCTGTGCAATACTTAACTCGTTTTTGGAGCGGTTTCACTACTTGTATTTCAACTGATCCACCATTATTTAGAATAGTTTACGTTATATGTATTAAAGAGTAGAAACAATTGTTATAACAATTGATGTAACATACCAGCAATGCTACCGATCTTATCCATGTAACTATTTGATTTCTAAGGTCACCGATACAGATTACCTTACATCAAAAAACTTAATAGTTTATGACAGTCAGCACATTATTGTTTTGATCGATGTAATGTTACATAGACATTAAATTTATATTGCTCATGGTGGATTTTAACAATTTGTTTAGTTTCGTTCAACTAGCATCTTAGGTCATTCATTGTCTGATTTGTGACTCATCTAAAATAGATCACTATCTTCATTTTATCATCACCTTGCTTGGCTTAAACACTAAGTCTCATTTCTGGAAACTGACCTTCTTTCAGAATGAAAAGAATTAGTCTGTAGTTCTTACGTTGGCCCTGTGTGCATTTGGAACTACGTACACATCATTTAGCTTATTCGCAGATGTTTTCCTTCTCTATAAGGCTCATGGTACATTTCAGATGTAATTTCACACATAAATTCCGAAAAATTGTAGCTACAATCCCAAACTCGAACCCACGGCTCTCTGCTTGAGAGGTAAAAGGTTAAACCACTAGGCTACTTTAGAACGGCTGAACCGATTTTGATGAAACATATATTTTATTCTAATTTAAAATTGATACATAAGGCCAATAACAGTTACTCCCTGTATTGTACAATTAATAGCTTGAGCTGAAAACTTACAATTAATTATCTTGTTAATAAACAAGCTTATTCTAATTTTACTTAATCTAATTAAAAACTAATTCCAACAAATTTTCACAATCTATTTAGTAAACAAATAAATTTGTGTGTATGCGTGTGTGTGTGTGTGTGTGCGTGTGTGTGTGCGTGTGTGCGTGTGTGTGCGTGTGCGTGTGCGTGTGCGTGTGCGTGTGCGTGTGCGTGTGCGTGTGCGTGTGTGTGTGTGTGTGTGTGTGTGTGTGTGTGTGTGTGTGTGTGTGTGTGTGTGTGTGTGTGTGTGTGAGAACCATCATCGCCAAGAAACCTGCTTTCTAATAAAACAACCGCATCCAAATCGGTTCACCCGTTTAAGAGCTATGATCCCACCGACAGACACAGACACACACACACATAGCGGTCAAACTAATAACACCCTCTTTTTGTGTCGGTGGTTAAAAAAGACCATCAGTTAGGACTGTCAGCGTAATTTTGATCAAACGCTAAAGTATGCCTGACTGAACTACTACAAATTATTACGAGAAGCAAAATTTAATAGTTTACTCGCTTAATTTCATCCTTGTATATTAACACCTTAACCTGTCTGTAGTTTTGTACAGCAGTATTTGAGTTTTCACCTATTTCAGTTGTGTTAACTAACGAAGAACTTAATAACCAGCATACCAGCATTTTAATTGTTCATAGATGGTTAAACATGTATTGAAATTAGTATATTGATATTGCTAAAATTGTACCAGGGTTAAATGTCAGAAAAGAACATGCAAAAAACAATATGCCTATTGCCTGTTGTGCGGGCGTTCTTTATGTCAAACCTTATAAAATGGTGAGAGAAAGAGATTTAGATTGCAAGTAGAAGCGACCGTGCGCTAGACAATAACGGCCTCTGAATGTTAACCTTATTTCATTACATAATATATCCACGGATTTTCCCCATCTATTTTGTTTTATAATGACATCGCATTAAATATAATACAACTTATAAGCGAGTCCTGCCTTAAAATTCTTGGTAACCCATAAACATAAGATACTCCAAATTTCAACCAGGAGTTTATAACTCGTAAGGAGTCTCACCGCCACGGCCACAATCCCTTACAAAGTAAACCTTATGTGAGGACGATTAAGTTTAAAATTGTCTTGTTCACAGATGTCCCAGTGGCGACAATGCATCTAGGCGCTAAGATAAACCCGAACGACATAGAAGAGGGGGACGATGTGTACTTCGGCTGCGATGTGGACGCAAATCCACCGGCTTATAAAGTGGTGTGGGAACACGATGTGAGTGCATCTTCATTATTTTGGTTGCATAAATCCAGAACGTGACTTTTTAGTTTACAATGTCATGTGGGGTTGAGATTCTGAAGTGGTTTTATTTTGAGTGCATCAAGTTGTTCAGAGGTGTAGACGCTGACATTGTTTTTTACAATTTGAGTACTTAACACGTAGATATTCATATCATGATGTTTGTTGTAAATTCAGGTTCTTCAGGATGGAATCGAGATAAAAACGTGTCTATCGTTCGAGAGGTTTTTGTTGCAAAAGTGAATGTTTTTGAATTGAACGTATTTTTACGCCATTACAGAATCAAATAATTTTTGTACCGTAAACTCAGGGTGATTTGATTTATATGAAAACTACACATAAAAAAGATAAAAACGTGAGCATTTAGCTAAAACCAACCATATATCAATGTGTCATTAATCTCAGTGACCAAAGTTACCCTAGAGGGATAAAGTAACAGGAACTATGTTTTCGGAATGATTATGGGTATAGTTCACACCATGACCATAATTATCCCGAAAGCTGTAGCGGACAAGATTTTTTGACGTGTCATATTATTATACAATCTGCGTAAGCTTGCAAAAAAATAAAACACACTCATTCAATTTGGACCCCGTTTTAATTCACTTTAAAAAAGTTAGTCACAGCAATAGTGGCACAGCGTAGATAAATTCAAAAGCTGTGCTTGACTGCAATAGACCGTGTATTTTATGTATTAGAGTCATTCAGTACGCAAGCCACGTCGGCTTATGATGATTTTAATAAAAAAAATGAACGAGAAAATCTCGAATTCAAAATGCAAGCGTGAGATTTTTTTCAATAGCCACACGAGCTCGGCCCATTTAGTGTTTATACAAAAGCCTCAATTACATGTTTCATAAAGTCTTTCAAAATTGAATTGGGAACGCTATAATGTAACTCTAAAAGTGTAAGCCAATTATAAAGAAGTCCTCTGAAAACATATTCATGCCCGAAAACTCTCGAATAATTAATTATCAAGTTGTAATTTCAGACAGCTACCTATTAAATAATTAATTTGAATCTCTTATTACATATTAGTTCGTTATTTAATATTCCTTTTCATGCATTTAATTAAAACGGAACGTAGTATAAAAACGTGTTTTCAAAATGTTTTAGAATGGAAAGACAATAAACAAACAGGCTTGGAGACGGACAAGAAAGTGATCCTATAAGGGTTCAGTTTTCTCTTTCTTTACTCAAACAAGTCTTGGGTTTAACCATAATCACACCTGAAACTGTATGATAAAGTAAAGTAAGCTCGCTTGGGATGCGGTTGAATTACGACCTGTAATAGTCGATCCATGATAAATGAAAATAATGCATGATCTGATAATTCAAATCCTCATGTAATTGCCATAATATCCGAAATATGGGGCCATACACTAACCGCACCCCTCGTATGCTACTACAGCCTACCAATTTGACTCCTATGCCACCATAGAACCCTATCATAGAAAATAATTTTATTTGTCTTTAACAATGCTTATCGAATGACGTAAGATGTTACAATGACAAGGTTCTGTAGTGGACGTAGTTACATATGAAATGTGGTGATGTGTGCATATGCACCATTGACTAGCACCATCAATGGTGCAAACAACACTGCTATGTACCGTAATGATGCTAATCAGTTTTGCGTATGAAACTCACCCATTCACCTTGTATTTGACAAATATAATTACGTCTTGAGCTACAGATCCTACACATCAGGCTATCAGGCTGTTTAGCTAAAATGCACACGTAAACACACACTTTAACTTTGCCTCAGGATACAATTCTGCAGCACAACGCAGCTGCCGGAGTGATACTAACAGGCAACACAAACCTAGCACTCCGGAACGTGTCGCGACACCAAGCAGGCAAATATACGTGCACTGCGTCGAACGTGGAAGGAGATGGGCGGTCGCCGCCGCTGCATATGCAAGTTGTTTGTAAGTGCTGCTCATTAAATTGCAATTTCAACTTAATGCTATCGTTTTCGCAACCCTTAGTTGGTCTCGCATACAGACTTCCCAAAGAGTTACAAGCGAACACAACAGATAACCAAAAGGATGACCACTATTTTCTCTCAAATAATTATCATCGCTTCAACGAGGAAAAGTGGCCAGCCTTCTAGGCACCACCCGCAGGTTTTTCTTATTTATGTATTTTGGTTTCTAGGAATCAGTTTTTCTATTAGTAAGTATACTAAAGTTATAATTTATATAATTTTGCCAAGTGTGAGCTATTGTTAATTTGTGTGTTCAGTTCACTTAATCCATAATGATTTGATCCATTAGTAAATGTGAAAACATTTTCGAAATGAAACTTGTTGGAAGTAACAAAACATTGTCAATCATTCTCTTTTCATAGATAGACCAGTTTTTTTTAACAAGCTCCGTTCAAGTTGATTTAATTTGAACAATTTTTTTTGCAGACCCGCTGTCGTTAGCCAATATCTATACAAACGAAAGATTCGTTATTTGAATGTCCTTAATATTACCTCTACAGTCAATATTTAGTCTTCTTTACGTTTATTGTAAAATATTTCGGGCAAGGCCTAAAAGTGTCTCAACTGCCACAACTGTAACGAAAATTGCCGAATATGTCCAGGAAAAAACTATCTACCACCAAATTTTGCGTGGATGCAGAATAATACGGTACCTAATTGTTCTAAGTTCACGGACAAAGACGCCGATTTTTGTAACTTTAAGTTATTATTGCTGTAATCTTTGTTCTATTTGTCCACCAATTCTAGTTTATTAATAATAAACGTTTAAATGGCTCTCGCATTATTAACTATTGATATTAATGCGGTCTGATCGCTAAAATTTAAATGCGTTGGTCAAATTTTAATGAAAAGCAATTCAAAATAAAGTATCAGCGTGTCGTGTGTCGTCCAATATAAGTAGGTATTATTAATATAAAACTAGCTTATATCGCCGGCGTTGCAGATATCCTGCAAATATTTTGCTAAATTGATCTTATTTCCCGTTTATATCATTATAATCATAAAGAGATCTTTAATAGGTTTGTAATTTTTTAGGATCGACTGTCAGTATTATGAATCATTGCAGTATGGTTCATGTGCTGACTAACTTGTAGCGTCACTAACACTAGAATCAACTAAGCTTTATGTACTTATTATTTGATCATTATGTTGGTCGAAGTAAAGATTAAATATTTGATTTAATTTAAGGAAAAATTTCAATCCAAAAGTTTGGGTTAGTCGTTTATAACTCTGTCAGTCAGTCACGGTACTGTTTAATAAGTAACCCCCTTACTCACAAAAGTTTGTCAAGCTTCTGTTAAATTTATATTCGTTTGTCTTAATCTGTCACTTTGAAATTTGCCTTTGCGAGACACATACAGTAAGATTAGATTATAAATACATCCCATTGGTCTACTATTTAATGTAGGTATGTTTCCGTGAGAATCTCTCGGGGTTGGTAGTTCTTATTGGTGACGGTGATTACCTACCATCGCAGTGGCGTGCAGTGGTTCAATTCCAAGGTAGGCAGCTGCCAATTAGTAGCTGCGCTCACAGGCATCCCGCCACCACACCCACTGCACACCATAAGCCATCAGATAACCCACTTGTTAATTAAACTAATATCAATATTTAAAAAACACGTTGTCAAAGCCCACTTTGAGTAAGCCACTTGCAAGTCTAAATATCTCGATTGTGATTTGCTGCTCCAATAAACTCTCGAGCATAATTTTTATTAATCCTCAGACAGGCCTTTGTGTCGGAAAAGAGAAATAAAAATGATCGGGGCGGCTTTACAAGAGCCTTCGAGCGTTGTGTGTGAGGTTGACGCTTTCCCGCCCCCCGCGACGTTCGAGTGGAAGCTCAACAACTCAGCGGGCTTCATCAAAGTCGATCCGGTAAGTACCCTCATTTTTAACTAAGTAAGTAATTAATTATTTGTTAAACACGATGAAGAGTCAAGTTCAAAAATATTTTTCAATTTATAGCTAAACCGTTTAAATGAGTCCTTACGTCCTTAGTTTGCGCGGTACAGGAGCTGGGGGGTATGACGACAAAGACTGAGGGAGGTGTGGACAGTGAGCGCGCCTCGTGTGCCTGGCGCCCGCACCTCTCTCGGACCCTTTGCGGTCTTCCCCCGCGCCTCTGTACCCCGCAGGCGAGGACTCGTTTAAACGGTTTAGATAAAACCCGCTCATAATTATGAACCGTTACCTTATTCGACCACAAGAGCTATGGGAAATTTTACGAGCAAGTTGTATGCACCCATATTTTTACCCTTGACTGTACAATTGTACATTATTAATAATAAGCAATTTCAGTGTTCTATCACACAAGCACTTACTAACAAGTTACAATTTTTTTTCTTTTTCTTGTGATAAGGTTAGAGTAAATGAGTGAAACTATGGGGAATACGAAACAATAGTATTTAAGCAACGACATAGCCGAGTGGTTAGTGAATCTGCAAAGCGTAAGGTCCTGGGTTCAATCTCCGGTCAGGGCAGATATTCATCATCCCAGCCTATAAACGTCCCACTGCAGGGCACAGGCCTCCTCTCAGAATAATACGAATATTTATGCTCGCATTTTGGATGTTTAATATTTGTCAAAGTATCTATTTATTATATTTTATGTTTGTTTATCTTTTGTGTAGTACCCATAATACAAGCTTTGCTTTCTTTGGAACTGAGTCAATTGGTGTCATTTGTCCCGTGGTTTTTAATTAGGTATATAAAGATTTACACCACAAGCACAGCAGGCAGGCAGGGGTTATCATACAGCGACAGTCTATAGCTTTATAGTAGAGTTTCACTTTTACCATAGTTTCACTTACTTTCCTTTACCAAAGTAGCCCGTATTTTATAAATATCACTGGTAAATGCCGATAGAAGACACTGGTAATTTAATGAACTACTAAATTTTTAAATTTCTCCTTTGCTACACACCATGCTGTACTGCTAGGGACACATTAATATGAACACGCAGAACCCACCCGCCTCCTATTCCACAATAATATACCATTCTTGCACGGTTCATACTCTCGAAGAGTTTATTTCCCAAGCATGCTTTGAAACGTTTTAACATTTTATATGGTGTTTATGATAGTTGTAGTTGTTTGTGACATAGGTAATGTATTTTTTTGTGCAATAAGAAGTGGGCTGTTTGTAAACATAATATTATCGTTCATGCTGTAGAACACTGACACAATTGCAAATTATTGTCATTTCAAAACTAAACTTTTTATTACATTAAGTTTAGTTTTGATTGCAAATGATTGTCATTTCATAACGAAACTATGTATATTTATTACATAAAGTTTAGTTTTGAAATGACAATAATTTGCAATTGTGTCAGTATTCTACTGCATGAGCGATATGTTTCACACGGGCGTAGCTATAGTGCCCGGTAGGTAGCAGAAAAGTAAGGAAAAAATTTTATAGTTCATGAATTCATCGTGCAAAGTAAAGTCTAATACAATCATTTACTGATAGATAATTCAGTCAAAACTTCGTATTACCCATAAAACCTGATTCAATGTAGAACTCCACAAGTCAGTAATGTAAGGGAGATACACTCTAAAAAAAATAATATCAAGACACATCCCTAATAAATTTACAAATTATTTAACCCCTAAAAACTAGATCGATTTTCAATTAACTGTAAAATTAGATTTTTAGTTGCTTTGAAACAAATTGTAAGCAAATAAGGCACGAAAAGATACGGTAACCTTCTAAAACAATGAAAAAGGAAGGCTATAATCATAAATAATGCCAAGGCCGAGCCAGTTTTATTTACAAAATGAAGAATCTGTTTCTTAAAAGCTCCAGTTTATGATTATAATATAAATAACCCGAGCAATCAAACCCTCCGCTGGCTGCATACAAAAAGATTTCGACCCTCAACGTGACCTGTCCTAAGCCATTATTTACCCACTATTGCAATTTCATCAGTAAAAATTGGTAGCGAAATTTTTTGCTGATACCGTTGATAAGGGTCAACTCTAGTAATGGTATTTTATCGGACCCCAATTGTAAACACGAGCGCTATTCATTCCAAATTCAGGGCAAGAAGAATATTAACAAAAAAAATCGTTCAAATTCCGAATAATTTCACAGAATACCTGCTTCAAATCATACTCAAATACTCCGGCAGGATATTGTTTAAACAGAACAATTTCATCAAATAGCGGCGAGGTCTGGGAGTTTCGCTGGAAGCCAAAATGAGCCCTTCTTTATTCTCCCTTTTTCTTCAAGAAACTTATATAAATTTTGGGATAATGGTTAGGATTATGCCAACAAAGGACTAGATTTTTCAAAGCAGTCGAAGGATTTACATGCAAAGCGTTGTGTTGTAAGTATGCCGAAACCAGATAAAATTTTGATGTGTTCAAGATTATTTTACGCTGGTTGACACCCCGCAGGAACTTACAGTTTATCAAGATAAAAGTATCGTCTGATGTGGTAACTCTGTTTTCAGAGGTTAACTCAGCATGGAGTACTTATTAACCACTCGTATGCCTAGTGCCGTATCCGTACCTGTCATAGGCTCGCACACTTGTACGAATAAATGTCTTGGGTACGCGTCAAAAGGTACGACACGTATGGTACGGACACGGCACTAGGCATTCGACGGGTACAAATTTGCGAGCCTCACCTCGTATTCGTACAAACACGTAAGGTAAATAACGATAAATAACGTGCAAGAAGAAGTGTAGTAGTAAACTATATTGTTACTCAAAGCACTTCTCGGTAGAATTGACCTAGATAATTAGAGTTTGACATATTTGACGGTATTCTACGTCCGCCTCCGGGTGCTCTACATCGTCAAAGATTTAGTAGCAGAAAGTTCTAATTTATACATTTTAATGTACATACATGTCGATGTACTAAACCCAAAATTGGATTGTATCGCGAATGTGAAGATTTTCAATCTTTTGACATTTTGATAAGCAGTCATTCGCAATTCCGGTTGTCATTTTCCTTCTCCAAGGGAATCTTGAAGAAACAGCACTTTGGGGAAGTAAAATAACGTCTATTGTTAACTGTGCTTTTTTATTTATTGTTTTAAAAAATATATAAAAAACAATATTGCCACGAAAAAATGACCGAGAATCGAACTCAGGACCTCAAGCTTCGTAGTCAGGTTTTCTAACCACTAGGCCATCCGATCGTGAACTTTGTTTTGTAAGGGTAAAATTGCTTTAGCGCCATTTATGATATAAGGCGCTTTAGCGATTTTACCTTTCCACTGAAGTTCAACCATCGATTTTTCTGTCAAAATTTATTAACAACGACTTTTGTTCCAGGAGCGTTACACGGTGCAAGCAAAAGAAGGCAAATCAGTGCTAACATATACGCCGGTATCGGATGTAGACTATGGCACGCTGTTCTGCCGGGCATCCAACTTGGCCGGGCAACAGGTGTCGCCTTGTGTGTACACGTTACTGCCGGCGACGAGGCCTGAGGCCCCGTATAACTGCACTGTTTACAACCTCACCGATGACTCGTTGGACTTAGTTTGTAGTGCAGGTGAGTTCTGTTACCTAACTAGATTTTGCACGCGACTTTCGTGAATAAATAAAAATTGACTTCGTATTCCTTATTTCTGAAATTACTGCGACAGCATTTCAAGTATTATTTCACTCCTTTATACATCATTTTTTAAGAAATAAGTAACTGGTCTTATGAAAGGTACAAAATTTGATATCTGCAGCGTCAATGATTTCCATTTCCCGCACAATCCTTACTTCACCATTTAAAGCTTTGTTAAAATCCGTCCCAATGCTTACATACTTGATACAAGGAATCAAAAACATTCAAAATCTAATTTGGGCTTCGTTCTGATGTTAGTTTGGGTATAGACAGCAACCAGCATTGGCTACCACAATGAATGCCACAGTCAGTCAGTGTATTTTCTTCCCAAGCCACATTCTTTTAACACATTAGGGTTATCAACGCAACAATCAAATCACACCGACCAAAGTTGATTGTACCGACTTAGTTGAGAGAAAGTTGACTATGTGATATTAATTAATACGTAAGCGATAGGTAGCAGTTTTCATGAAGTAAAAATATCGTAGATTACCACTTATACCATTATAGATTTTCGTAACACACCTATCTAGGTAAGTAAGGAACTATAGGTAAAACTAATTCCTATTCTGCGACCACACACCACACCACGCGTGGTGGTTGGCTTCGGAATTTTTAGTTGACGTACATTATTATTATTGTTCGATTACCGTAACACACGTTTTGGCAGTTGAAAAGCTTTGGAGCTCCACTCAGATTCGTTTTGCATATGTGGATGCGGCATAGCGAGATTATTATTTTTTAATCATCATCATCATCATCAGCCTCACTCCATCATCTTAAGCCGGCACTCCACAGCACTTTTTTTATGATAAATATTAATACAATATCATTTTCCATCTCTATTTACACATCAATAATAAACCGCAAAGTCAATCGAATCACTATAAGAGTGTAAAATTCGACTTTAAAGACAACTTACCCACGTACGAACACTGGAGGATAATAAATCTTCTTTTTTTCTGTTTTCTTCTACTAGGGACCACGAAAACTTTTCTTCCATTAACAGCGATGCTGGGTAGTTTGACTCTTCCCACCCTATTTCATGCACCACCATCTCTTGTTTTATAGAACGACAATAACTTACTTTTAAGCGACTTTGCGTTTACAGTTGCCGTGCATCTCCCAGGTCGTGGAAAATTCAATAAAAACTTGTAAATAAAGCCATAATAGCCTAGTAGTTTAACCTTTGACCTTTGAAGCTAAGAAGTTATAATGACTTTTACTCCGGGCTCGCACCTATGAGTTTTTCGTAACTTGCGCAAAATTAAACTTTATAATTTTACCACAAGCTTAAGGCTAGCCACACAGAAGAGACGGGGGACGGGGAAGCGTCGCAGTCGCGGTGCCCTTGAATCAGTTTTCATACTAAATCGCACGCTTAATAAAAAACTGCATCAATTTTAATTATTCTTATTTCCAAACTAAACCTTATTTTATCTACGTAAAGTTTAGTTTTGAAGTAAGAATAATTAAAATTGATGCAGTTTTTATTAAGCGTGCGAAATATATAGAAGCGTTGCTATCCCTATAGAAGGGACGGGGCGGAGTCGCGGCCTACGAACATATGACGCGGACTGCGACGCGCCCCCGTCCCACGTATCTTGTGTGTTACGAACGCTGAAGGAACTTGCACTCAGCTGCAAAGCATTTCAACTGGGCCAGCGTGGGAACTACAGACCAACCCTTTCCATTCTGTGAGATCAGAGACCAGCAGTGTCGCATATAATAAGCCGATATAATATAATTTATAACGATGATTGTAAAAAAACATTTGAAATAATTGCGTACCTACTCGATAACCTATTTCGAGAAAATTTCTGAATTAATAATGGGAATGAATCACTCTTTAAATACAGAAGCGGCGTGATTAAACTGATAATGGTTGATTACGGTTCATTATGTAGTTAAATCCGTTTTAATATTATCCAAAACTTACAAGTTCTCTTTAATAAGCTACAAAATTACGTTTACGAGAGTAATTGCCTTGATTTTCATCTACTCTTTAACCTTGCCAAGAGCCCGAATTACCAAATTGACCTTTTAACAATGCTTTATAAGCACGATATAATTTCAGCTCAAACTTTTTCTTAACAACAAATTAATGGCGCAAAAACGATATTCCGTACCTTTTTTATGAAGCAGAAAAATCTAGAAACAGCGATTTTATTTCACGTAGGTATTTCTACAAAAATAAAATCAAAGTCATATCGCACTCGAAAACGCTTTTAATTAAAGGAATTTCTTTATCGAAAATTAAGAAAAGATCGTTTTTTTTTTTTTCGTTTCGTATTAATGGGAGATAAATTGGAAACTAAATTGGACTTTCTTCCAGGTTACGAAGGCGGACTTCGGTGTGTATATATAGTTGAAGTTTGGGCTAGTGAAGGACTGGTGGTTAATAGTACTAATGGAGTAGCCGTGTGGAATTTAGGAAGATTAGGAGCTAAAAGGCAGCTCCGTCTGAATGTGTACTCAGCAAACGCTCGGGGAAGATCAGAACATGTCACGTTTACCGTGGAAACTGCTCCCAGATTGTCGCCTAGAACTGGTAAAGTAATATTCTTAAATTATTTTTAGACTACTTTAGCGGTCTAACTCGCGATCGTTAAGTATTTCATAATTTTATGGTAGAAGCCAGCAAGCAATACAATGTTATACTTAACATTTACGAGTATCACTGTTACATAATATGTTTCAAATGTAGAACACAATTATCCATGATGTTTTCTTTTTATTTAAAAACGTATGTGAAGTTGATCGTTCTATTTTCAATAAAAAAAAAACAAGGCGTATTAGTTTCTACACATTTTTTTGTCTTCTCCATCGCAAAATTTGCGTTGTATTAGTATTTTTTGTACATTTCAATAAATAATAAAACGTCATCGTTTTGGAAAAATTCCCCGGAGTATCTAGTTCCATTGTCTCATAATCAATACATTTCTTACCATCTCTTTTTAAACTTTTATGGAAAGTGGCCTTCTTTTTTCGACTGTGTGTTCAAACGTAAGAAAAATGTAAATATAATGCAGGGTCTCAGACTAACTGGCCAATACTTTAACCTCCTACCGCTCAGTGTCCTATACATATATGAATAGGACATACAGTTGACATCGAACGCACTCAATAAGTGATATAAAGCTAAATGAAACAAAATTTAATGGGGGCGGCAGGACATTAAGCTACTTGCACGGTTTTTTCTGTGTCAGAAATTTTGCTTTTTACCCGACTGCTTGTCTCATAGGAGGGTTATTTTTCAACAGAGGCCCAAGAGGCATGGGAAGTCAACTGGGCGCTTGGAGGAGTGCTCGGAGCAGCTGTCACCGTGGCCATTGTTCTGTGTCTTGCTCTCGTCGCAACCCGATTGAGACAGAGGGCGAGAGACTACGAAGGTTTGTTTCAGTAGAAATTATATTTTCGTCTGTAAAAAATATGTCGCATTATCGAAGCAATTTTTTTAAATGAGTATTAGGTACATTAAGATTTTTAATATAATAATGTGCAGTTTAGTGCTTCTGAATGATAACAATAATTATAAATTGTAGATAATATAAAGTAATGATTCGATATTACTGTTTATTTTGTCGATTTTTGACTATACGTAGACTTTTGTACAAAGTTATTGCGGCATGAAAAGTGAGAAACGTCCAAACGGACCTATTAGAACGTCGGACGAATAGTGAACGTTGAGGCTGTGGTAGCAAAGTGAATTATGATATGACTTTGGGCACTTCTATTTGGGTTTTCTGTTCCGTGTTCTTCACCATGTATTCTAATAAAGTTTAAAATTAATGTGCTGAGTGGCTGTTTGTGTGAGAGAAATAAGATATAATAAACTGGACAAGTGAGAGTCGGACTTATACATGAAAGGTTTTAAAAACAGTTCAATAAAAAAATTGCGCGAGAACTAAAGTCACGGACATAGCTCGAAGAATCGCTAGACTTAAGTGGCAGTGGGCAGGGCACAGTGTAGGTAGGCCTCCAACAAGATGGAGCGACGACCTGGTGAAGGTAGCGGGAACGCATTGGATGCGGATGGCGCAGGGCCGATCTGTTTGGCGAGCCTTGGGGGAGGCCTATGTTCAGCAGTGGACGTCTTTCGGCTGAAATGATGATGAATGATGAAAAAAATTGCCGAAATGTAAAAACTAAAATCACAAACTTTTGGGTTGGTAAACATCCGAACAGCATAGGGTCGCTTGCGTTGCCTAGTAACAGCCGGCTTGTCATGTTGCCTAGCAATAGTGGCCGGAGTTAAAAACGCTGAAAAGAAGACGTTTCTTGTATGATGAGATGAACTCCTTTAATTTTTAATTTAATTTTTTAGTATATTTGTTATAGCAGCCAGCACAGTTATACCATAATCGGAGAAAATTACACAAGTATTTAATTTTTACGGTTCAAGAAATAGAGCGATCTGACAGACGAACGGACAGACAAACAGATATTGGAGTCTCAGTAATAGGGTCCGTTAGCACCTTCTGGGTACAGAACCCTAAAAAATGGTCCACTAGATGCTTAAGACAGGTGAAAGGACTAGAATTTAAGATCAGTTTAAGTTAAATATTATCAGATTTTGACTCATCTTTTATGATAAAAATCATTGGATCTCTTTCAGTCATTCATCATTTTAAAAGCTTTTTATTAAATTGCAATGTATGTAAGTATGTACATAGGTATGTACGGGTCAAAACTTGGAAGTTGAATTTGACTCACTTTCAGTGGTCAGATTTACTTGAAATTTGGTATACTTATGTAAGTTGGATGACAATGCAAGTACAGTCAACAAAAAGTACAGTCAGCGAAAAAGCTTGCATTGAGAATGAAATTTTTATCAAAAACTTATTTTTGTTATTTGCGCCTACGATTGTCAGAATTTTACTTTCAAATCAGTAACAAATGTTAAAAGAGCGAATCAATATGACTGTGGCTCAATAACTGTAAAAACCTGTACATTGGGAATACATTGTACATAAAGGCTGGTTTACACTCCAACAATCCATTCCCACGCAGCAATATAACTGTAGCAGTGTCAACATTGGTTTTTATTCCATTTCGGTGCGATTGCACTGAGCAGTGTTTGGACAGCCACGTCAGCCTCGTTTGAACTACAACGGCCATGTTCCACTTATAGGAATTGCTGACAATTTTTACAAGCTTTAATTTGACTTGCAACGTAGCTACCGAACAACGGCCAACCGCGTGTCATTATCAACCTCGAAATTGGCAGAATCATCGATAGCATCGATGAAGCTATATTTTAAAAATTGAATTGAATTAATTTGCAACGTTCATAGGTATGTTTGCATGTATTTGTTTCCGTTTGTGGTTTCAAAATTTAACTTAGAGGTCTCCGATTGAGCTGATGGCATACTTGTGTAAGTCCAGTGACAACACATTAATTTGGTAGTGCAAATTCTGGTAGCCTGGCTAGGACGTCTCCGGTCATTCAACGGTTAATGGCATCGGTTGAAACTTGGTACAAATATGTAATTTGGATGACAATTAGCAAAAAGTGCATTCAGCAAAAAAAAACTTTTATTTAAAATTCTAATGTTCAGCATTTAAAAACATTTTGTGTTTCTTAAACGTGTAAAGCTATGCAATTACCTTTGCGTTCGTTAGAAAGCCGCTAAACGTAATGAGTTCATTACATTTAGATACATTGCGAGTAGAAAAGCCTACTTATTGAAATTAAGGTAAAGATATTTACGCACTGAGTAATTCCAGAGTTGAAGACATGAGTCAAAAGGGATGGGTACAAAAGAAGCTTTTGCTATATACATTTTCGCAAAGAGACTGTGTTATGTTAAAAGCATCTTTAATTTGGGAGGCGATTCATCAATCAATTTAATTAGAGATGATATCGAAAGGGTCGGGACTCGTAGCCAAGAGACAGATATGAGGAAAAAGATAACAGAAAGGGTTATTAAGGATGCCGTTCCTTGGAGTTTTGGTATAAATTGAATTATTGAACAAAAATAACTGTCGCTTGATACTTTTCAATGCTGCCGTGTCATGACAAAACACTGTAACTCGAGTTACAGTGTTTTGTGCTAACACCGTTAAATTAACTATTCGGACCCTCATCTATATATGCATGCTTAGAGTAACTGATTTTCTATCAAAAACATCGAAAAACGTCATTGCAATTTTCACTGTAACTCTTAAAACGAAGGGTCTTGATTCGACTAAACACTGTATTATCTCCAGATACCGTGTTTTGCCAAAACAAACTCACATTTTCTTAGTATAGTATCAAGAGTTACAGTGTTTTGTCACAACAATCACACGAGAAATTAGTCCAAGTGTAAGTCGGTACTTCTTCAAGGTAATCATCCTTTCTAAAGACTAAGAAATATATTAAGATGAGAATGTTAGTTTTATGAATTGTGATGTTAGTAATATATTACTAAATTAAATTTAAAGTAGCATTTTCATATGAGTATAATGTCATTAAGTATCACGTTACAGTGTTTTGTTATAACAACTCTCATACATTATTGATAAAGCACATTACGACATAACACGTTTTTGCTTGAAAATTCATGTAAAAAGTAAAAAAAATAATATTATTTTTCTTTGTCCACTACTAGTAGCACATTATCCGTAATTTGTCCAAATTTTATTGCAATCAGATCAATATTCACTGTTCTGTAGCCAATTAAAGAAATCAAAAGTTTTTTGCGATTTCTGAAAAATAGGTGTTTTTTAGATACAGTGTTTTGTCATGACACGGCAGATTATGATCAAGTCAAATACAAATAAAAAAATTGAGATGGTTTTTGATGTTTTTATAAACGTAGCCTGTGAAAATGAACCAAAGTATTAAAAATTTAATTTTTGTCATGGATAATATTTTAAAGTGAGAATAATATCGAGTTTTATAGAAAAAAATATTCTTACAGCATAAATAAAACTCAACACAATCATATTCTGGGTCGCTGTCTGATTGATAACCATGTCAGTAAAATATTATACATTCAACGCCCGTTATTAAATAAATTCTGACACATTTCACTACTTTGAAGTTTCTTAATATTAACAACGTGAAATATTAGTATTTTTTAAAAAGCATTCTTTTCCTTTGCCTCACATTATCATTTTTCAGAAAATTCATAAAATAATGTAGTTGTGCAATGTGTCAGAATTTACTTCATTAACGGCCTGTATTTTGCATAGAAACTTATTTAGAACTTAAAACCTACTATTTTAAAAATAACGTCAAGACTCTATTGTAAGGCCAGAAACATTTTACAACTTTCATTATTTTTTTTCCTTCCAAGTCCAAATTATGTGAACAAGCAATATTTTTCTAATCTATTTATTTATTTCACAGTTACCATACCATCATTGAAGAATCAAAAAGCGTCGCTAGCGAAACGAGGCTCGCCTCACTGCCCTGACGATCGGAATCCGGATTTAATACCTCTAAGTAAAGGTAAATACCAATTACTGTCACTCCAAATACGTCCCGCGGTGTCCGCCCAAAAGTGTGACAAAAATACCGCTTACGTTAATCTACTTTAACACATTTGACATTTTAACGGCCTTTTACGTAAAAAAGAGTGGCTCTAATATTGTTGACACATTAACGTTACATCACACTTTCCCGGTGACATATGACGTTTATTTATACAAATACATACAATATTTTCCAGTTTATAGCTAACTAGTGATCAGGACCGGGTTCGCATGAATATAATTTTGATTAAAAAATAGTTTTAACCTACATAGCGACTTGGTTGCATTTTTTTTTTACTCACGGAAATCTTAACTTGTTTTTATTAAATAAATGTCCCAAAACGCGACAATAAGCTGATACTGGGTGAGAGTTCAAGTTTTTCTGGAAATAATAAGAAAAAACCATGTCACTTAGCATAATAAGTAGGTATTGGATATTTTCGAAAAAATATCTGTTATTGCTTAACTAAGTGATAGTATACAGTGACATAGTGGCCTATGTTCAGCAGTGCACGTTTTTCGGCTAAAATGATGATGAAGTGATATGATTTTTTTTCCAGTACTGAAAACTTGGCTTCTTGCCCGGTATCAGGTTGTCGTTGAGTTTTAGGAAACTCTGTATTATACAAACAAACCACCCGTGAAAAAATATGTATTTGATGGTGAAAACCGTATCATAATCCGTTGCTTGGTTTAGAAATAATTAGCGGATATTATATATGTAGACAGACATATACGGAACGCAACTTTGTTTTTTATTACGATTATGTAGAGGTTCGAAGATAAAGAGTCATGTTACTTTTATACTCAAAGTTAGTCGCTGTTTGAAGGGTTACATTATTAAATACTCATGTGTTCATGTCGCTCGTTCCCTAAATATCCGAATTGCAAAATACTAGATTGCCGACTTACCCTATTTCTAAAATACCGAATTCCCAGAATACCAGACTTTCCTGTCACCGTGTTTTGCACACCCTGTATGTCAACCATTTACTGGATTCAAAACTTTTGAAAGTTTTTTTCTTTATTTTAATATTTTTATAAGACTGCACTCTATTTTGTATACCTACGCTTTATTATAAACACTAAGTTCACATAAAACTCTTTGTTCCTGCAAAGATTACTTTGTACATTATTCTAAAATACACCACCTCCTAGTAAAGTCTATTTAAAATTTCCCCGAGCGGGCGGCCAATATTTGAGAGAAGCGTGTTACTCATACTATATGATGGCGGTTAGTTAAACATGCGTTGAACCGCACGTCCAAACAATAGAGTTTTATGCTTGCTTTGACATTTTAAACCACACCTATTTACCTAAAAATAGAATGAGCTTATTCTGAAACGTTTGCCTATGTGATAACTAGCAGCTACTCGTTCGGCAACATGGTTAGTTTAAATTTTTAGCTATTTTTAGTTTAAGCTTTACCTAACCGAATGGCAGACTTGCTTTTTCACTTAAACGACGGAGGAGATATAAGTAAAATATATATATTCAAGTTAATATTACTGTTTTATTTTATTATGGCATTTAATTTTTTTGATTGCGCATACCTGCGAATTAATTCAGTGGTGTGTGTTAAGTTTCCGATCCGCACTGGACCAATGTGGGAACTACGACCCAAGCCCTCTCATTCTGAGAGGAGTCCTGCGCCCTGCAATGGGGCGTATTAAGGCTGGGATGATGATAAAGATGTAATTTATTCAAGATAGGAGGGTCTTTACCCTTTAACTTCTGAAGAAGGTACAATCTCATAATATGGGCGAACAGTGTTGCAAAAGTGTCCAGTTTTTAGCGGTAAATACTCGTAACAGTTTGCCCAGCATGAATGTGGAGCTGTCCGCGGCAATCTTAATCACAGCCTTCGCCTGCCATTTTTATGATCGTTCCCCTTTTCTAAAATAGCTGTCACTCCTTGGGGGTTCCGTTTTCCATATCTGTTCCACCCCTTCTTTTTATAAATAATAAATTCTGCGAATAAGGTCTTATAAGGAAGCTCAAGGTCACTCAGAGGGCGATGGAGAGGGCTATGCTTGGAGTTTCTCTGCGGGATCGCATTAGAAATGATGAAATCCGCGCAAGAACTAAAGTCACGGACATAGCTCGAAGAATCGCTAGACTTAAGTGGCAGTGGGCAGGGCACATCGCCCGTAGAACTGACGGCCGATGGGGCCGAAAGGTTCTCGAGTGGCGTCCGCGGACCGGAAGACGCAGTGTAGGTAGGCCTCCAACAAGATGGAGCGACGACCTGGTGAAGGTAGCGGGAACGCATTGGATGCGGATGGCGCAGGGTCGATCTGTTTGGCGAGCCTTGGGGGAGGCCTATGTTCAGCAGTGGACGTCTTTCGGCTGAAATGATGAAAATGATGATTACACAAGCAAAGTCACAAGTATTTCATAGTATGATTTATTTACTAAAATGTGTCTTTACAAAAATATGCCGAAAGCGGAACACGTCCAAACAGGAATGTTCCGAAACAAGAATATATCGAATCAGGAATATGACGAAAAAGGAATCAATCGAACGAACACTCATTGACACTCCACTCATCAGGTTGATTAAAATCATGCTCTAAGCACTTTCATTAGCCAAAGTTTTTATTTTTAATAACGACGTGACTGTCACTTAATAAACCTATATACCTAGATACACGATCGAATAAATGGAGAAATATTTCACAATGTATCATCAGAAGATTCGTCATTACAATTTTATTATGTACTTATTTAATATTAATATTTCCTAAGAACTCGATTTAATGTCTACTAACTTTGTTACCTACTGGACTTCTTCAAATAAGTATCTACTAGGCAAGCGTGCTCCATCTTAAACCACAATCTTCACTAAACTTTTGCTGAAGTTGTGGTCGAGCGCAGTCCTATAATATACCTAATGCATTAAAAAAACTGGCCAAGTGCAAGTTGGTACTAATAAGAGTCCAGTGTGAGTAGAACCCTGCTTTTAACCATGGTGTACGCAGTATGGAATCATTTTGTATTGGTCAGTTGAGACCTGCTTAATTTTTAATTTTATTTTGTTTTTCGTAACAATAGAATAATAAATTTCAGCTGCACTTATACCTATCACGTTTCTTAAGATACGGGCCTGTGAAGGATAGACAGACAGACTGTGTAGCAACATTAAAAGGTTCCCTTCCGTCAACTTTCGTGTACGAAACCCTAAAAATATTATCCCAAATTAGTAAAGAGACCTTAAAAGTTGGAGATTCACCTCGTAACCCTGTGCTACTTTGTAAAATATTTTAATACAAACTCTTTCGAGCACACACTACACAACCCCGGATGGAAACTTTAGGCATTACACACCAAATTTTCAGAGACACGGTCACATGCAACAAAACTTCTAACGTATAAGCCAGATGTTGCCAGCAAACTGCAGAATGCGAGAACTTAAAAGTGCTGTTTAGTTAGACGTCAGGACTTCGACATGCCGACTTTAAAACTTTACCTATTAACAAACTATCTCTTCCCGAGAGCTTTATTCTTTACAGATTAGTACAGTGACTTAGTGTTTATTTACTTGTTTTTATCCCTGGTTCGCTCGCCGCCAGGCCAGTGAATAATTTGATTACGTGCACTAACAAGGCGCACTGTTCCACGAGCAACCTCTTTATATGCAATTTCTTATTCAATTCTCGGTCTGCAGTTTATTTCGTTTCTATTTTAGTTGGTAACTGTGATGTTGAAATTTACAGCGTTGCTCGAGTTGCATTTTGAGTTTCAGCTTCACTGTTCGAGTTGTGTTCGGTGAAATTTCGCATCTTTGTTTACAATGCAGTACTATAAGTAATTATAGAAGCTCTTAGACTTAATTAATTTTTAATTATAAACTAATATTAACATGGTTTTTTCCCGCGGCTTTGCTCGCATAAACAATTAGGGTCTGGCAGTTGAATTGAGATTCAGAGATTTCCTAAAAAAATGTCGAGGAATTTTCAGAAAAAATGGATTTTTGTTCGTGCTCTTTATTAATGTTATTTTTGCGTCTGCGCTGCTTTATGTATATGTCGATTTAATTCTCTCATAATTATGTCCTAATGACTAAGTTCGACGACAAGAGCTATTGTGACATATTTATGAGCAAGTTGTTGTATGCACTATATTATTTTTGTACTTGATTATAACCACAGATAAGTTTTATCATCTTAGAATTCGATTACCATTCGTACAAACAAAAACTTATCTACTCTCAGCAAACCACTGCGACTATCATTAGAGGAAAACACAAATAACGTTTCCGGGCAAAGGTTACCTCTGCCCTTTTACCAGCCATTCTACGGTTTCTTGTAATTATCTGCAATCTCTTTTCATGGTTGTTTTGCTTTAGCTTTGAGCTTGGAACGAGGTTGAAAAATGTTACGGCTCTCACGTACATAATGGTTAGTTGTGTGTAACACTTAAGTATTAATTAACAAGTTGTTACACGCGGCTTTGTTCACATGGAGTCTTAAATCTGACATTTAAATACCAATATTTCACTGATATGAGTAGGAATTCCTAAAAATAACGATTTGTTCCTAATTCATTTTCCGAATTGTTTATATTCCAACGGTTTATTATAGCCCCACTTTGCAAATTTGTCATTTTCTAACGTCGTCATTGTACAGTCATATGATTGGGAAATGACCAGTTTGGAAAGTATCGCATTTGGAATATGACCAATTCGGAATATGAGATGAATAAGGAAACGAAACAACGTCATGGTCTTCATTTATGATAGATGTTCAAAATTTTATGTCTTTAGACTTAGCAATTGAGATTTGGATTTTTTTATGTGTATCCCGAGGCCGTATCGTCTAACGCGCGGACGCTTGCCATCGCTTTCACCATCTCTTTTTTGTCACCGTCTCATACCGTTTGACAGAAAGAAATAGCGAATGAGATAACAAGTTTCAGCGCGTTAAGCAATAAGATTACGTGTTATTTAGGAATATTGGGATAAAAATAGCCTACGTGATATTTCAGAGATTGGGCTGTGTATGCCACACCAAATGTCATTTACAGTAGTTCTGCTCTTTTAGCCTGAAAGAGTATCAAACCACTGTGGATTGTAGAGGGAGTAGGCAGTGCTGATGCTGCCTACCTTGCTACGAATGCTGCTGCTGCTGCTAGCTGCTTACCCTCAAATTGACCCTCTACACGCCACTGAAAACTGACCAACTTTCGCATTTGTAACATACGCACCAACTTTCGAAACCACCACTAACCACCAACTTTTGCAATATTAATACTCGACGTATTATTCAACCAGTTCAAAACGTTTACTACAGTTCACAGAACAACCGTCAATCACTTTTTATATTTTAAACTCCATAACCTAAACTCGTTAAGTTTCTGAAAAAAGAATTGAAGAGGTTTTAATTTACTTTCAATATAACCATGAGCACGATAATTTCTCAAGGTACTCTCGTTTTAATGGTTATGAGGTTATCTTAAGTGAACCACTTAAATAAAATAATGTCGTAAAGTGAACTATATTTAAGCGGTTCCTTTTATTTACAAATTGTCAAAGGATCACTTTACACAATCCTTTTTTAAAAGAAATAGTAAACTTATATGGCGCACATTTTAGCAAGATTACAAGATACACTTATCTTCATGTAAAGTTTTTTTTTCATGTCGTTCAAACAAAGTAACTGATTATCGATCGAAGTATGTATCAGCGCCGTTCGCAAGACCGGCAGTATTTTGCTGATTTGGGAAGTTTTATGACACGCGCATTTTTTATTTCATTATTGTTTATTTTTTCTCTATGTTGTAAAAAATAAATGTTATCCCTATTTCTTTTTTTATTTAATGATTACTAGAATAATATTACGTCTACATTTCCGTTCATAGATCCTGCTAATATTATAAATGCAAAAGTTTGTATGTGCGTGTGTGCGTTTGTTACTTCGTCACGCTAAAACGGCTAGATATGGATTTAGATTTAATTTAGTACGAAGGTAGCTGAACGTTTGAAACAACACACACTACCTTCTTTTTATCCCGCGGGATCCGTGTAAAATCACAAAATCTGAAACACTAAATCAACATGAAATTTTGCACGGGTATTCAAAATCACGCCTCTCAAGCAGAGGGTCGTGGGTTCAAATCCCGGCTCGCACCTCTGAGTTTTTCGGAATTTATGTGCGAAATAACATTTGAAAGATGAGCTTTACGGTGAAGGAAAACATCGTGAGAAAACCTGCATACACCTGCGAAGAAATTCAATGGTGTATGTGAAGTTCCCAATCCCAATCCGCACTGGGCCCGCGTGGGAACTTCGGCCCAAGCCCTCTCATTCTGAGAGGAGGCCTGTGTCCTGCACAGGGACGTATATAGGCTGGCTTGATGATTCAAAATCACGTGTAAAATTTCCAAAACTGGCTGTTATAATGGTTTATGTGTGGGAAACCATAAGTAAATACTAGTTTCAAATAATTGAAAAATCTAATCAATAGCTTGTCGAACTTTAATCGATCGATGCTTGAAAGATCGACCGATTTCCATCGGAAAACTTTAATTACCTTACTACATAATGGACGATCGATCGGTTGATGCTAATACACTAACATTTCTGTGCACTAGATGTGAACTGCCCGCCCGAGCCACCGCAATACTCCGCGGTCGTCGCCACACCCGAGCCCAAGCATTCGAGCAGCGCACACAGCATCGCTCGCACTCAGTCACCCTGCACGCCTTTATCACAGCACGCCGCTTACGCAGACTCACAGGTAGACCATAATCAGCTGTGTGATTCTCTAAACTATCCGTGTAATTCTTTTAATCAGCTGTGTGATTCTCTTAAACAGTTGTGAGATTCTTTTAACTAGTTGTGAGATTACAATAATCAGCTGTGAGTCTCTTTACCAGCTTTGAGAATTTTTGAACCAGCTATGAGACTACATTAACCAGCAGCAGCTGCGCGATTATGTTAACTAGCTGTGAGATTCTATTAACCAGCTGTGTGATTTTATTGATCAGCTGTGTGATTCTCAACCAGCTTTATTATTCTGTTAACTTGCTTTAAATGAGCTTTTTAGCTACATACGCGGTAGTTTTTACCTCGCGTGATATTTTTATCCCTATTGTTATGAATTCTGTAATGGCACCGCGTCAACATTAGCTACGGGCAACTAACACCGTTCAGTGTAATAATAGCCAATAGGCTTCACATTTCTTGCGTATTTGTGCGGAAGCTTATCCCTGCTGTAACAACCTGTTTCCATTGTGTTCAGCGGAACTGGCAATCAATCATAACTCAATTTACCTTCTCGGAAGTTTATGAAAACTGGCCACGTGCGAGCTCGAGTCGCACACAAAGGGTTCCGTGTCGCTGTACAGTATTTTTAAGGATACATTTTTGAAATTGTCAAAAAAGTGCGTTTCTTGATTGATTTTAATTTCCAACTCATCTAAGTTTGAATATCGTACAGCTCTGTCACCATAAGAGCTAGCTACGATGGACGAATAAGAGCCAATACAGACGGACGAAATTCCAAGTGAAACTGCCTTCTGCCCATACATTTGAGTCGCATCTAGCGAGCAGTTTGCTTGCAGTTTTGCCGGCTCCAATTTGGATTTGGGTTAGGATGCTTTAGTGCAAAAAATGCATGCTTGGCTAAGAAATACTGTTTTAAATTCCGGCAAGTACCTAAGCCTGAAGTTTAATGTTTATGTACACAGCATCCGGAAATTGCAGCACAAGTCTGCTGGTTTATATTCTAAGATATTTACTATAGCCGTTATTACTACCAATAATACAAAGAACATAAATTTCATACTAAATACAAACTGAAATATCTTGATAAGATTGCTTAAGAGCGACATCTCTTGTCCGGGTGAGCGGATAGTTCCGAATGAGTGTTGACGTTTTTCGATGAGAACATTAAGATGTCGCTAGGTGTTGCTGCTTAAGTGACTATAGAAAAACAAACTGAAAAATGTCGATAGGTATATATAGGAAAAAATTGTGTCTAAACTCCTGACCAGGTGGTGGTGTAGGGGTTTGGCATGCAGCACGGAATGCTGAGGACCTGGGTTCGATTCCCAGCGCTGGTCTCTTTTTCTGGTTTTTTTTCTGTGTATCCATGTTTCAGTTTGTATTTAGTATGAAATATATGGATTTCACGAGTTGACCGTAAAAGTAAAAAATTTGGACTTGAAAAATAAAAATACAAAAAGACTCCAAAAAACCAATCTTGGAAAGAACATAAAAGTAAAAACTAAAATTACCGTCAAGGAATTTAGTTCAATACATAGTTTTGTTAGATCAATTTACCAGAATCGTTATTTCTTAGTAGCAAAATTTCCGTTCGCATTTTTTCCCAGATGCTTTTTTTCGCACTATGGTTTTTTACTGAAGTTTATTTTCACAACCGCATTTTGTCCCAATTTAAATTGACACAGAAAGAGTGTCGACGGAGCCCCGCTCACGCGCAGCTCCTTCTTCTGTGTGCTTTTGGTCCTTCCGGCCAATGCAAACTTGACACAACCTAAACCTACCGGGTAAGTAATACAAGATATAACAACTTATTATCTAATATTCATAATATATACGCTCACTTTGTATAAACTCGTTTAGTATAACATTCACTGGATATAATGAACGAAAAGTATAATTATAAAATATCTAATTTTGTAATGTATAACGTTGTTTATGTATAATATCAATTGATATAACGATCAAAGCGTATAATGTTCATTACACCTAAGATTTAAAACGTATAAATTCATTAAAAACTTTGATGCAAGCAAACAATCAAACAATCCATTCATTTTTTCCGCTCTGTTACAAAAAAAACCTAACATCGAAGGCTAAGGCGAACCTATCCAAGTCGCTTCTGCCCCGAAAAGTCTTGCTCGCTCGCTTCGCTCACTCGCCGCCACATAATTTAACATTTACACATATTATTATATATCATGACTGTTATACCCAATGTTTGTTATGTTAAAGAAATTAGTCCTTATAAATCTTATACAAATTGAAGTTATATAAAAATAACGTTATATAATTTAAGCATTATACGTTAAAAAATTATACTTTTTGCTGTTATAGCTAACGTTCATTATATCTTGTGAACGTTATTAATATGAAATTAGATATTTTGTACTTATATCTTGTGGGACGCACCCAACCTACCTATGTAAAAAACCATACTAAGAAAAAATGCGAATGGAAATTTTGCTACTAGAAAAAACGATTTATCTAACAAACCCTTTGAAGCTGAGCATATACAACAGAGCCTTATTAATAAGATGCTGTTTTCACGCTTTGGCTTCGAAACCCTAAAAACAAACTCAGAAAATTTTCTCTAATATTGCTTATACGAAACTTCGACGGAAGGGTAGGGGGTGGTTGGGTGGCATTTGACGATACTGGGATTCTTTGTAGGCGTATTAAATTGTAGTAGATATCTTAGTATGTCTTAAAATTCTTCGCCAAAATTGTGTTTTGGAGCAAAGGATTGGAAAAGGACTTCAAACTCCATATGTTTTTGCCATGTTCTAATTTTTATTTCACGGAGTTCTGACTTTTCTCAGTGTTATAAGGCAAAATGTTCCTTAACGTTTTTAATGCTAAATCCAGCCAAGCATAAAGGTATTTTGAACCTTATGTCATTGTGTAAAGATAACTTTGACGTTGTTCTTTCTGCTTTTTAACCCACGTATCCGTCATTGGCGTTGAAAAGGTTAAATCTGTGGTGAGACAGGCAAAGAAAAATAAATGCAAAACTTAAATTTGGTACTTTTTTACTGTGTCTCTCTGTACATGTCATAATTTTTTGCGACGCTTTTTTAAAATAAAATAGCTGCATATGTTCCTAAGTGACTCAATTGCACCATTTCGTGATGCCCCTAAGACAGTGCCGCGACGCCCCGGGGCGTGACGACGAAGTTTGGGAGCCCTCGGCCTAGTCTAAAATCTGTGGTTTCTTGCAGAGTGAATCCGATCGAAGCTGCTTAAACGGCGCAGTAAGATCACACCGAGAGGTCGTCACCACGAGAACACCATTGTTAGCAGCCCATCAAGAAAGTTGCGTTTAATATTATAGTAACTGGTCCTGGAATTATTGTTTTCACGCCCCTTTGCAGATTTTTGAACCCTTATGCTTAAACCAACTTAAAGTTAGCAGCCTAAAGTTGACCCGTAATGACTAAATTAAGAAGTCGAAATTTCAATCTTCCCGTTTTCAAATATCAAGTGAATTAGAGTAGGTTTAGTTGATGTACTGTTTCCGTTCAAATAAAAAAATGTGTTAAATACTTTGATGTAAGTAATTAAATAACATTGTTTCTGGAAAAAAAAACATCTTGTTGAGATTGGTGCCAGATCCTTGTCAACAAGATTTAACCGAGCCGATACTAAATTTTATGACATTCATACTCGTATGTGATCTTTAGAGCCTTTTAATAAAGATATTTCGCATTTGGTTTTGAATGAGAATAATTGTAATTTTCTATGTTTTAATTTTTTCGGGTTATTATGGACTGCCAACTTCACGTCGGTTAAATATTTAATATAACACACCCTGAGAGAAGGTATGGCGTGTTTGCTCTGTCGAGGACTTTACGTGCTGGACTGAGGTAATTACATTCGAACTATTTATCTCCTTATTCATAAATGGCTGTTACTTAATTAGACTTTAACTTTGGCATTTGTCTATTTCTATAGGCTATTTGACACCCATTACATTTATTTTGAGCTGTCAAAATGCAAAAACCCCCATTTTTTTATAATAGTACTGACCTGCGACGTTACTTGTTAGCCAAACACATTACTACCTGCTAACTATTTATTTATTTCAAAGCTATTAAAAATCAAATTACATGGTTAATTTAAAATTAATCTAAGGCCTTATTATCTAACGGACTTGGAATCACAATCGCTTTCACCACTTTTTTCCGTCAAATGATGCAGGGTAAGGGTGGAAAGATATAGTGAATGCAATCTCAAGCAGGGTTAGACAAATGGACTCCGGATTTCCTGGTTTTTGATACTTTAGAGAACTGTGTTTTGGGATTGTTGGTCAATGGTGTCAAAATGGGTGAATCAAATTTGTCGTGTTGTTTACTCTGTCCCCAGTAAAGTTGTCCAAGTGACATCTTTTCGTACTGTTTCATAGAAAAATGCTTACGTTGACCAGGAGACAAAATTTGTGTAACCATAGCAACGCGTGGAAAGAAAAAGTTGATTCACCCAAATACTCTATGTTTAGGTTTGTAACTTTTTATGAATAAGGAGGCAAGTATTTGCAGCTCACTTGTTTTGATATTTTGTAAATTTAATATTCCAGAGATAACAGAGTAATAGAAAATAGCATTTAATTCAGCGATGTAAATGCATTGATACTTAGAGGTTTTAACAAGAACTTATTGTCAATTGATATTGTGACAAATTGTAAATATGGCCTGTTCTTTTTAGTAATCAATTCAGGATTTGTTTCAAAATTACAGGTAGTTTTAAAACGTCTCTGTGCAAAGACATCGAAAGCGGTCAACTATGCAAAGGGGAATACCGTTCGTATTGAAGTTCACGTGTCATTTGACGATCTCTGTCAAAAGGTCTACCAGGAACAATACAATACAATACAAATATTCTTTTTTGATCACCAAAACAGTACAGAAAAAATTAACCTAGCAGATCCGATTAATCAACTCAACAGAGATCAGACTAATCAACTTTACAGATCCAATAACAATTTCAATTTTTTTTCTAGCAACGATAAAACTTACCCTAAAGTCGGGTTATTTTGATCCGAAGGGTAACTTTGACCATTGGAATTGATTCGGTCCAGTAGTATTGTCTTAAAATTATAGAGCATTGCCCTATGGTTGATTTTAGCTGACCGTCCACATTTTTCTGTTTTGTATTAAACCCTGGTTTTGGTTTATATAAATGTATAATATTATGGGTCAAAGTTACCCTCCATTCGGTTAAAGTAGGTACTCCAACTTTAAGTTAAGATACTGTAAGGTACGATATTTGTTGTTTTTAAATTACCTTACGTCGATGAAACTGCAATACCGCATAACCAACAATGGCTAGTGCCACGTAACTAACAAATGTGTCAAATTTAAGTTTGGGTTTGTTTGGCATCAATAAACAAAGATATTCAATTTTAATGCTCTCCTATAAAAAAAGCCACAACTCAGTTACGCATCATTAGAAATTGTTGGTTACGCGGTATTGCAGTTTCATCGACGCTTAGTCGGTTTATGTCGATACTACAGTATAATCACCATTCATATTTTGCTAAACTGAATTAAGGGCCTGTCTTTGCAACATCTGATGTGTTCTTGGTAGACCTTGAAATATTTACAGTGAACTTGTCATTTAAAACGCGGTCAGAATTTATTCTTGTTATTCATACATAGTAAATAATATTTTAGATATCTGCAATAGTATCTTTGTTAATTTAATAAATTCAATTAGTGAATCTGTATAAAATATTTATTTATTAGAAAAAAATACGTGAAAACGAAGTCAAATTACTTGTTTTGTAATTAGAGAATGTTAAAGAAAATTTTACTTATTCTGTTTTATTTATTAGAATGTTAAACTAATAAGGCAATGACTGATATGAACTCAAACTGTACATAGAGGGGAAAACGTAGTAAATAAAAGCATTTCTTCGTAATAACCACTTGTTTACTAAGAGGGAACAAGTGAGGGTGGGCTCTAAGCTAAATATAATTTATCTCTTAGCTTGTTAAGTCAATAATGTATTAATAATAAAAACATTACAATGAGAAACTTCACCATTTTCATTTGAAGCGCACTCATAACTTAACAATAACATTTTATTGTACAAAATGAACGGCAATTTTTTTTAATTGTAAATATAGATTTTACGAACACGATTTAACATGTTTATTTGTTAATAAACCAGTCTGTTACTGTCGTAGGTAAGTTAATCGACAGTAAAATGTGAAAATTGTATTGTCATACCTCCTTATTGCACGGACTGGTTGTGTAAAATAATAAAAGAAATTAATTGCTCATAAAATAATGGTAACAATACTATAATTTATGCACGAACGAAATGATTGTTGGAACCGAATAGCTGCGTCATTTAAATAAACTATGATGAAGCGACAAACATTTTTTATTAAATGTGATTTAAAAAATGTTAAAACGATAATTTGGTTTTTTATTTAACACCGCCTATTTCCTCTAGCAAGCTTTACAATACATTATCCATTAGGTAAGTCACAGGATTGAAACAAATGCCATTGAATATACTATGCCAATTCAAAATGGACGATCTGGTAAAAGTGTTGTAGGATCTACTCGGATGCAGGCAGCAGTGGATGTCTTTTGACTGATATGATGATGATGATTGCGCTTCAAAAGCAGAAAAGGTACTAACCTACCTACCTATACTATTAGCCTATGCTAATAGCTAATGCACGTGTGAAATCAAATGCAATGATAATAATTATAGTACTGGAAACTGAATTAATAGCAAAATTCATTGTTTTTGGTTCAATGCGTATTACGTTTGAATCAACATGCACCACATGTGGTATCTACTACTAACATTACTAGAAAATATACTAACTATCAAAATAACGAAAAGTAAGAGCAGAAATGACTGTAATACAAAGTCATTTAAAAAGCACTTACTCTGATATTTTTGCCCGTCAGTATATAGAAAGTTATAATGATTATTACTCATATTGCTCAATATGGCGTCTTATTTACTCGTAATGTTCAAGTTACTCAAATACATTGTGCAACTTCAAATTTAATCGGTAAACTACATTCAGAGTAAATTGATTGCGACAAGTGAAAAGACGGACATACTAGCGATCCCATAAAGGTTACATTATAGGGTTCCGTTTGTCAAAATAAAAAATACCGAGGTCTCATAAGCATCATCGGTAACACGTCAACGTAACACACATATCTGTGTCTTCTTATTTTATTCATGGAACGAAAAAGTACAGAATTTTTTATATACATCTTATGAAAAATAATTTTCACATAAGAGACAAAAAAAAATGTTAATGATTTACTATTTAGAAGCCCCTCAGAAGCTAGGTAGTTAAAAAATTTGAAATAGTTAAGTTTTAGTAAATAACTATAGAAAGAATATCCTCTACAAAATGGAATTCACAGTTTGAGTCTTACGCCCAAAATAATTCCTAAAACAATGCCTTGAAAAATGAGCTTTTGATCTGCTCATAGACGCACAGAGAAGTTTCCGTGATCCCACCGGTGATGCTCATGACAGCCAACGTGTTAAAAAGGTGTTTCTGCACAAATTGCTTAGTGATAAGGCTGTTCTACAAACTTGAAATTTAGTATAAAATTAGTTCATAAAGTAAATAACCAATCGAAAAAGTGTAAACCATAAGACAATGGAGAAGTAGGTGACCTACTTCTTGAAGTTATTATTATGAACCAAAAATTTGTTGCTAACAATACCACTTAGGTAATAACTAAAATAGTTTAATACATTGCAGAGCCCTCCGAACAGTTAGCCAAGAACAATTGAGGGTTTACTTAAGTAATTAAATAATTACTCTTCGAGATGTTTAACATTCGGGATAAAGTTTTGAGGTCGACTGAGTTAAGATAAACAACACAGAAACTGACGTAAAGGGAATAAGATTGAGTGTTCTTGGTGTTGGAAAGAGCCGTCGTTCAGACTGCCCCCCATTGCTGCAGAGCAAAGCGATGAAGAGCGGAGATGGCTGAATTGACTAATCATGTGGTAGGTACTAACAAAGTATTTGATTCCAGATCCATTCCCTTGTCAAGCAATGCAATTTCATTATGAGTTTTTCTGAAAAAACGTTTCACAACGGGTCACGACGATTCAGTTGGTTCGTTTGACATTATCCCCTCTTAAGGAGATGCTTGTAGATTCGAACCAGACTTGGACCTTAAGTTAATGATCATACACATTTTTTGTCTGCGTCTTTCCTGTGGACATGGAAAAAGTTAAGGGTCTTACTTAGCGAACATGTTTAGTCATGTCCACATCAGCGTGTGAGACGTCTGGACAATTTTCGGCCCATTTAAATAAATTTTAAGTTTGCTGATTGGGAGTCGCTAATTTTATGTCCACCGGAGAGACAACTTATGTTTCTTACGCTGTGTACGACCCAGCTTTCGAGACTTATTCATAAAATTATATTTGAAGTTCCCCATGAACTTTTCAATGAAGGAAAACACTGTAGGAAAACTTACATAAGGTAAATACTCCAATGTTCGACACTTTAATTCCAATAATCGATACCCTGTTTTTCGCCTCTATTGCTACGATTTAAGATTGAACGTGTCGGCTATTGGGGCAGCGTCGGCTACTGAGGTATTTATATTTAATTTACCTTACATGCGCCAAATAATTGAAAGGTGTTTGTAAAGTTTTGAATTTTCATTGAACCCGGATGGGATATAGTAGTTCAAGCCTTCTACCTACCGAAGCCCGAGCCGAAGATGGTCTTAGTTAGTATAGAGAACATGTACCGTAATGGTACTAGTCAATGGTGCAAATGAAACTACGGCCGAAGATGATGAATGAATTTCGTTGCTGCGTGCATATACCCTGTCAAAAGTGACAGTGACAGAGTTTCACACGTGGCACCTCCTGGAAGTTTAATGCCCTTAGTATAGAGTATATTTATTCACAAAAACAACAAAAGAGGCTAAACAACTACAGAGCACAATGCGCCTCCCGTTGGAGCGTCGCCATAATCGAATCGCCACGGGCTATATCTTATCACATTTCATAGCTGCACGGGCAACAGAAGTCGGTCGACATTTTATATTTCATTGTCAAACGATTTCCCGGCTTACATAATAGTACGCATAAACAGGAGGGTTTCAAAAAGTTTTTTTTATTTATTAAAATACTTAACATACTCGTCGTCTTCTGAATATTTGCACTACACTGCTAAGCCCAGTGATGGACACCGATATTTAAAGAATCTTTATCGTTTGCCCGAATTTCATATGCTATAGTGCATCGTTTTCCATAATTTTCATTTCATCATCATCATCATCATTTCAGCCGCAAGACGTCTACTGCTGGACATAGGCCTCCCTCATTGCCTGGCAAGCGCAGCGTGCGACGTCCACAAACGAGATGGAGGGACGATTTGGTGAAGGCCGCAGGTTCAAGTTGGATGCAAGTCGCTTGCAACCGTAATGATTAGGTATCAATTTTCATTTGTCATTAAGTAATTTAGACGACCAGATGGCCTAGTGTTTAGAGAAACTGACTATGAAGTTTGAGGTCCCGGGTTCGATTCCCGTGTCGGGGCAGATATTTGTATGAAAAGTACGAATGTTTGTTCTCGGGTCTTGGGTGTTTAATATGTATTTAAGTATGTATCTTTAAGTATGTTTATCCGTTGCCTGATACCCATAACACATGCTTGCCTAGCTTACTTTGGGACTAGGTCAATTGGTGTGAATTTTCCCGTGATATTTATTTAATTTATTTCTAAAACATTATTTTCTTCCGAATTTTTAATGAATTAACCTAACCTATTGCATTCTGTAAGATGACATGACAAAAACCTGAACGAAGAACAAGTTTGTCGAACCTTGGGGAGGTCTTTGTTTAGAAGTAGATGTCTTTCGGCTAAAATGATGATGACGATAAGCCTGCTCCAACTAACTCACCGGCAGCAGCAACGCAACAATGCACTCGCAAATTGAGTCGAGCTAAAATATTCCACATCTCACATGCAATAAATCATACATAACTTTTAATCCCACGAAGAAATATTCACCTCATAAATAACGGGAAGAAAGCTCGATGGCCGCCATTGTGCCGTTGATGCAGGTTGACGCACAAAACGTTTGTCCCACGTCACAGTGGCACAGTGTGTAAGGAAACAGTGAGGTAATAATTTATTAAAATAAGATAATAATAATAATCGTTTATTGGGTAAAAACAAATCAGTAAATTACATGGTGTTTGAGTCCTCCCAGTAGGTATAAAATACCTGTATCAGGAGGTCCCGCTCTTCTATTCACAAGAAATAAAATCAAAATCGATGTCGGAGACATGTTCACACTATGCCACCCCGTCGCTACAGTCTATTATTTGAGATTAATAGATATCATACATCATCAAGGAGCCAGAGCGCAAAGACATCCCCGACCCCGGCCGCTCGTGCCAGTTATATTAACTTACCGTACAATCATAAACGATATTTATAAAGAAATTAATTGACGAAATTAATAGTACCTACCTATACTTAAATTTATACTAAACCAGATACTAAATTGAGATGTGTACGTGTGTGCGCGTGTAAGTATGTGTGTGTGTGTGTGTGTGTGTGTGTGTGTGTGTGTGTGTGTGTGAGCGTGTGCATGCATGTACGAGTGTGTGTAATTGTAGCATATTTATGTTTCAAATATATCACAAATTATGCAAATTTAATTCAAAAATACCCTAAAGTTGGGTAACTTTAGCCCTGAACTGGTAACTTTAGCCATATTGAGAATAACATGGTCCAGATTTTATTATTAAAAAGCCGTGGTCCTAGTGGTTTGACCTATGGCTTCTCAAGCAGCTTCTTCGTGGGTTTGAGACACGGCTCGCACCTTTGAGTTTTACGGAATTTACCATGAGCTTGTGTGTGAAGTTCCCAATCCGCATACTGAGAGGAGGCTTGTGCCCTGCAGTGGGACGTACAATATTAGGCCGATTTGATGACAATAATGATGAGATTTTATTATTACATTGAAATGGCCGTATTAGTTGGTTTTAGCTAATCGTCCACGTTTTTGTGTATTTTAAAAGACACTTTCTAATCTTTACTTGTCTTTAGTTTTTATGTGGCCCAAAGTAAAAAAAAAAAAATTGTTTTAGACGTGATAGGTTTATAATTATTATGTACGCGTAGAACAGATTTGGCGTTAATGTTATGAACTTTATTTTCAGGCAATTGTTTTTCAGTTTATTGTTAGTACATTTTGCTTAGGCTATGTTAATGTAAATACCCCAGTGTTCGACACTTTAATTCCAATAATCGACACCCTGCTTGTCGCCTTTCTTGCTACGAATTAAGATTGAAAGTGTCGGCTATTGGGGCACCGTCTTGCACTGGGGTATTTACCTTATGTATGTTATTAAATTGGAGAGTCCGAATCAGCTTAAAAGTTATCTAAATGGGCCGAAAGTTGGACAGGCGTCCCACTCGTAAATGTAGACGAGAACAAAAGAATATGTATCACCCATTCTTTGTACATTACTCTGACAAGATTCATAGACCGCTACGATCGCTTTAGCCTAGTTGGTAGTGACCCTGCCTGCTACTGGGTTCAAATCCCGGTAAGGGCATTTATTACACGAATTAGCACGAATATTTGTTCCTGAGTTATGGATGTTTTCTATGTTGTATTTAAGTATTTATTTATTTATATAAGTATGCCTATCGTCGTCTTGTACCCATAGTACAAGCTTTGCTTAGTTTGGGACTAGGTCGATTTGTGTGAGATTGTCCCCTAATATTATTTATTTTATTTATTTATAGGATCTGGTTTGCAGTGGTGCCTTTACCCCAGAGCCACCAATCATACGTTAGTAACCGAGCTGTAAGGGGTAAGAAAGCTTGCTACACCGGAAGATTTAGTCGCATCTTGTCAAAGTCGTGAAAACTTTTTCATAGCCAAAATACCGTGCACACGTACGTAAGTACTTGCACATGTCGCATGTGTACATTTCCTTGAAATGAGCACAACAATTTGCGACTGCTAAAGCCAAAAAGCTGGTCGAATAAAGCATTTCAGCACGTTTGACATCGTGTTGGATTGCTGTATACCTATCTTTGAGGTAACATTCAGTGAAGATTTCTTAAACCACTGGTAGAAGAAAAACTGAAGTAGGTACCTAATAAGTAAAATATATCTTTATTAATCTTCCAATATCCATCTAAGTGGCTTTACTGTTTAATCCCACCACTCCGCTTCTCCGTCGAGGCGTTACAACCATTTGTTACGTATTCAATGCTCGGCCGGCCCGCCTATTTATCTCGCAACCATTCACTGACCGAGTCGTCTATCAATCCAAATCGTTTCTGTCGATTGATCAGACCTAGTTACGTCAATGATTCCTGTGGTTGGCGGCAATTATGTTAATCTGAGACTTTCTTGGACGGTTTTCAGGTCGCTCGTACGATTCGGTTAAGCTTCGGCGATTGTGATCTTTATGGATTTGGATTTTTTTGTTTATGTGATGTTGAAAAATAATTCAGTTTCTGTTTCTGGTATATCTAGAGGCCGCTTAAGATTTTTAACAGGGATAAACGGATTAGCCCGAAACATGTCGAGTTAAACTCGTTTTGAGACGTGAGTGATCCGTTTATTTTCACTATGAGTGAGTCTCACGGTAGTTTCATGTTTAAAGGGATAAACTATTTTTGACTTACACATTGCGAAGATTTTAAAGTCTAATAGATGGTAAGTCTCTTGTTTTATAAAATGTAAACGAAGGAGACAAGATACAATTTCCCTCTTTTCTCTAAGTTTTTCAAAACTTGTGTGCGAAATTATATGCGTTGAAGGAAAACATCGTAAAGAAACTTGGAAACACTTAATTTAATGGTGTGTGTGAAGTTCCCAAATCGCATTGGGCCCGCGTGGAAAATACAGACCAAACAGTGGAACGTATATAGGCTGAGATGATGATGATGATGATGATGATGAAGGATAAAAAACGGTTTACCCTTAAATAGCGTGAGATTATAAAATAACAGTAACGAATACGGTTGAAAGTCATAATCATGATCGGAACAAAGCGTTTAGTTTGAGGTAAAACCTGAACCCATCTGATTTACTTCGCGATTTTCCTTGTTTTTACCATAACGTAACAATAATAAGTAGGTAATATTCTTTCGCGATATTAACTCATATAATTTTTTTTTTAAATTAAAATGTTGCCTTGAGTCTGCTGATTCTTCAAGCTATGTCGACGAGTTTAATTCTTTGATCCTTCATGATTTTTTCATTAAAACACTTAATTATGAATAAACAGTTAACTCTGCCTTTGAATGCATTTGAATTAAAAAAAATATCATTACTTTATAATGGGAAAACATTAGTGATATTATTATCGTTACAGCGAGCAATAAAAACTGCAAGTAAACAAAAAATAAATACCTATAGACGAAGTACCGTCTGGGAGGCAACGGCACCTTAGACTTAATAAAATGTAATGATGTCTCAGTGTATGTCCTCTTAACGGTTAATTTTATCTGCAAGAGCGTTCCATGAGTTCCCTAGGGACGTCTAGAGTTCTTTCAACCGAGGAACAGTTCTTTAAGCCTGAAAATTCTTCTAAGAAAGATTTTATACCACCCGCGCGGCCAGGTAGGTTTATGGAAGCTTATAAGAATAAATTATACGGATTTTAGGGATCCATAGTCCTGATAAGGAATTCTTCTAGTTTTGTCAAATTGGCTTGTCTGCCCATCCTCAGTAATACTGAAAATATTCTCGGAAGTAGGATATAATAACGAATTTAAAAGGAAAACTATCACCAACTAAACTAAACTGCTTTATTATTTAACGAGTATTGGTCAGTTAATATTAAATATTTGACGCGTACTAATACGGAAGTACAGAACAAGCTTAGTAAACAACGCTCGAAAGTGATCGACGTGAGTCATTGAGTCACAAAGCTAAAATGTTCTTGGGTCCGCCTCGTGTGCCGACGACACGACGACTGGAAGCGCGATTTGGAGTGGAGACCCCGGCTAGGCAAAAGAAGGGTAGGCAGACCGCTCGGATGCCATTAAAGAGATAGTAGTATCAATATGAAAAAGAGAAATGGACAACCAATCTGGTATGGAGGGCGAAAACGCGTTGAAACAGAAGACTAATACGGAACCATACACTGCGTGTGGCCGACACACACTCGGCCGGTTTTTAAATTGTAGTCTTTTATATTCGCATGAATACTTTTTCATTTGATTGTGATGAAAGTTTAAAATTACAGATTTTGCTTCCTTTGCATATCAGTCTATTTGTTATTGACGTAGATAGTCAATGGTCAGGTGGTTCTGATGAAAGAAGAGTCCTTTTTATGAAGGTGGCACTGAACGTATTAATATTAAAAATCCATGAACCTTTTAGCTAGCTACTCTGCTGCCAAACGTGCAAAATAACAACGTCTGCTCAACACATACTAATTATCCTATTGAATGCGAAATACCCGCTCTCCTCGAGTCAAACCAATGTATCAGATATAGCAGTCTTGCATGTACGAGTACAAACAAGGTAAAAGATTGTAATTTTTTAAAAAAAATCTTCATTAAGTAACTTAGCAGTAAAATAAGTCTGCCTAATGGCTAATTTTAAACAAATCTGTGGTATCGTCACTGTCGACACTTGTTTAATAGCTATACAATTTTACATCATAAAATAATTCATTGCATTAAAACAAAAAATGTGTACTTATTTCAGTTTTCAGTCGTATTTGTTTGGCACTAAAAGATTTAGTGGGAATAAAGAGAAAACTTTGAACTTTCGTTACAAGTTTTGTTGGCGAGACATTGATATAGAGAAAGTGCTATCTTTGAAAACAACAAATGAAACTCGGGTAGCCAATCACATATCTTTAGTCCCTTGTTATAAAATATAGCATTTTCAATTACTTTAAGATTGCAAAATACATATTCATGATTTTATTCAATGAGTATTGGCGAAAAAGGTTACGTTTCATTTTTATAGTTGGCTAAATCAAGTAATTTTAAATCGAAGGAAATTCAGACATGGCAATTCAGACATCACTCATAGAACTGATGGTCGATAGGGCCAAAAGGTTCTCAGATGGTGTCCATGGACCAGAAGACGCAGTGTAGGTAGCCCTCAAACCTGATGAAGCTACAAACGCAATTGATGTGAATGACGCAAAAGCGGTTTATTGGGCTGAACTTGAAGGAATTTATGTTGACAAGTGGACGTCTTTCGCCTGAAATGATAATGATGAAACTCAGTATGCAATCGGTTTGCTTTTTGAGAAAAGCGTGTTACGTCCACACTTTATCTGAAGCTATCGCTACAAAATCATCATCTTTCATTTCAGCCGAAAGACGTCCACTGCTGCTGAACATAGGCCTCCCGCAAAGCTCGCCAAACAGATCGGTCCTGTGCCATCCGCATCCAATGCGTTCCTGAAACCTTAATCAAGTCGTCCCTCCATCTTGTACAAGGCCTACCTACACTGCGTCTTCATATCCGTGGACGCCACTCGAGAACCTTTTGGCCCCATCGACCATCAGCTACAAAATATTTTCTCAAGAAGATTAAAATCAACCTTTATACCATTAATAACTTTATACTATAACGATCATAGTAACCTTCTTTATTGTGCCGTATAGTGGCCGCCGTTTATGACATCATTTATAACGTAAAATGCGACATTGCTTTTAGTATTTTAGTATCACTTTTATTGAATTTAAACTTCTAATGTCATCTGAACTTTATGGCTCAATTTTATTGCACTAAAATTGACCAAATTCAATATAATATCGTGTTAATACATTTTGCAATGTGAATTGTATTAACGTCAATTACGAATGCTAGGACGCTTAGCAAGATCATTCGCCAGAAAGTCATTGATTTATCGGAACGCAAAACCTTAAAAAAGCCGTGAAATTGCTGTTGCGTATCCCGAAATCATTACTGTTGAGTTTTATGCATAGCACTAAAATGGCGGAGGCAAAGACAAAGCGTGTCCTCTGGGAAAAGGCCACTCTACAAAGTTAGGGTGGTGTAAAATTTTATCGCGGTGAGGTTTGCATTGTCAATAAATAGATTATGGTAGCAGGCTTAACGCTCTTAGGGCGTCATCGCGGAGTAAAGGTTAATATTTTATCCAGGCGTAAACACGGAACGAAGAAAATGTTTATAACTTAATAGGAAGGTTATGTTGAAGTATAATATGGGCTTATTAATATTAAGACCAGAGCTTTGAACATTTTTAAAAATGTTGTTTATATAATCAATTAACTTCCATCAATAACGTAAGATGCCGTAACATGTAAAATGAAGCTAAGTATTGTCTGCTTGAATACATTAAATTACAAGGTGGAATCGTAAACGTGATACCAATAGTACCTAGTGTTTCTAGCTCTGTTAATTTTGGGCGATTTTTAATGATTAATTTAATCGTTACAATGATATTTGTAGACGGCTTTGTGACACTACAGGAGACCAAAGAGCTGGCAGCTACCTCGCACAACGTATCAGCATTGCTATACAGCGAGGTAATGCTGCCAGTGTCTTTGGGTCCATGCCGCGGGGGGAACCTTTTGTTAATTTTATTTAGTTTTAGTTTAAGTTAGTTTTATTTTATTTATAGTTATAGTATTAATTTATTATTGTTATTGTTTCTTAGTATTTGTATTTTCGGTGATTTAATCGTTTAATTTGAGATGAGATGAGAGCCCAGACTTGGGCTTTAACCGAAGCCCAGAAATCCAAGCTCAAAATTTACCAGCGAGCCATGGAGCGCACCATTATACAAATTTGTAGGTATGTCAAAATATACGCCGTAAACAGCCGTATCTATTACAATCCAGTGTTAGCAGAGGCCTACTTTAAAGTAAAATGTACGCAGCGTGGGATCATTTTACACTGGTATTTCGGGACCCTCTTACGAAATTACAAATGTATAGTTTCAGATTTTTCCCTATAAGAACTTGTAATATGAGACTTTGATACTAACTTGTAATATTTTGTATTTTGATTCCCTTGAGTGTCGAAAAAACTTACGTTTTTTTGCGGCATAAACGACCGCATATTTTTAGGGTTCCGTAGTCAACTATATAATAATTTCGCCATGTCTGTCCGTCTGTCTGTCCGTCCGCGGCTAAGCTCAGAGACTGTTAGTACTAGAAAGCTGTAATTTAGCATGAATATTATATCAGTCACGCCGACAAAGTGATTAAATAAAAAAATCTGAAAAAAATTTTTTTAGTGTACGAATAGACTTATGTTGGGGGTGATTTTTTTTTTCTTGACTAACCCTATAGTGTGGGGTATCATTGGATGGGTATTTGAAAAGGAATAGGGGTTTTTATAACCATTTTTTGATAAAGTGAATATTTTCGGAGATATTCACTCCAAAACTTCAAAATAATGTGTTCCCCCTCTATCTTTTGAACCGCATGTCTAAAAAAATATGAAAAAAATCACGTAAGTTAAACTTAATATAAACTTTCTAGGAAAGTTGTTTTCAACTTAATCAGTTGAGCAGTTTTTAAGTTTTTGTAAAAAAATATTTCGAAACTAAGAATGTAATTTAACCGCCACTGCAAGCATTTTTTTTCTTTAAGTACCTATAAGATCACGCTAACAGTATCTTCTTTCAAATAAAAAAAATATATTACATCTGAAAAACAATCAACATACATAACTAGTTCTAGTAGACTGCAGTTAGATTAGTTACCCAATTCGCCGATAGATGGCGCTGTACCGCCGACGTTGGGACCAAAACAACCACATTAATAAAGTATGCAAAGTTTTTTTCGTACCTCCTACGGAACCCTATCTTGGGCGTGTCCGACACACTCTTGGCCGGTTTTTTTTTACGTTAACTTTGAAGTTTTAGTTTTTCGCGCCTTCAAGGGACTGTAGCCCTGAGTATGCAATTTTGATTTTAACTCGATACCTCCACGCGTTTTCGAGATAAAGGGTCTTAACAGACAGACGAACGGATGGACAACAAAGTGATCCTGTTAGGGTTTCGTTTAACTTAACATTCAATGGTGTTTGTAAAGTTCCTGATCCGCACTGGGGCCGCTTAGGAACTACGGTCTGTTCCATTTAGTACGACGTGGGTTGGGTATGTAGGCCGGGACGATGATGAACTTAACATTAGTTAGTCTTAATTGTTAGTTTGAAATGGCGCCTTTGCTAAATGGGTCTTTATTTTTTTATGGCTTTTTAAATGACAATGCTCACGCATTGGTTATAAATCCACACGTCGTTATGCCACCTTTCCCAGAACTAGCATTAGAAAAACCCAACCACATTGCATGTGCCGTCACAAGTTGGCATGCTATAATTAAGAAGTTTTCCCTCGTCACTACGTAACCCCTATACAACCGCTATAGAACAACTATGTAACTAGCCGCCGTTTCCCATTTAATTACAAGGAAATGAACCGAAGCGCTTGATAAGGATTCGAGACAGGTTAATTTTGGAGCCTGCAGTCTTTGTTATTGTTAATTGAGATATTTTTTGAGTTAAGAGAATTCTAGGAATTAATTATTTGGTGAAATTAATGTTCGGTGAAGTATTGAGTCTGAGTTTGAATGCTTTGACATTATCCGACATAGTGTAATCCGATATTTGTCCTAGATACTGATACATTATTGGCCATAACGGGGGAAGTAAAATTATTGTCTTTTCGCTGTCAGATATTGCATTAGATACATGCGAAACCGATAGGTATCGGAGCGGATACCGTGAAAATGCTCTTATTTTAAAAGATTTTCATCAACTTGCAATGTATTTATGTTAGTATGTTTGTGCGGGTCAAATCTTGAAAGTTGAATTTGATCCACTTTCAGGGGTCGAATTTACTTAAAATTTGGTACACTTCGCACAGTCAACAAAAAGTACAGTCAGCGAAAATGCTCGCAATGAAAATGAAATTTTTAGCAAAAAGTTCTTATTCTGTGTTAACATATTTAGTTTAAGAGGTAAACTTTGATAATTTGTTTGAGTACAAACCATTATAAAGATCAAATTAAAAACGCTGAAAAGAACACGTTACCTTATTTTTGGTATTTGTTGTAATAGTGGCCATTGTTATTACGCTTCAAGATATAGATCCCTGTGACAGACAGACAGATGGCGGATTCTCACTAATAGGGTCCCGTTGGAACCCTTTGAGCACGGAACCCTAAAAAGCAGCACTCGTTAAAAAGCTCTTAATCACAGTGCGACAAACAAAACCAATATAACGTAACCGATAACAGCTGTAAACATCGCAATACGGCACTCGTGGCGTAATATCGTGACAAACTTTGTGTGCCTTTATTGCGGCGCTATTACAGTGTCAGCGATGTGTTGCGGGCAACTTGTTTGTTGCGAGTTGCTATCGAGATTTTTGTTTGCTATAGTTTAGCGTGAACTCGCTTTAATAAAGAAAACCGGTTGTCTGTAAAGTCGGTTTACGGACGATAGTTTAACGTGACAACGTCATAACAAAACGTTCAAAAAACAAAAATGAAACCAAGCGGTCACCCATCCAAGTACTGACCGCGCCCAACGTTGCTTAACCTCGGTGATCGGACGAGAACCGGTGTTTTGTCAAATATCTTGAAAACGGTGCATCCTACGGCCAAATCAATGAAGTTTTCATCCCCCTTTGAACCCCCCCCCTCTTACCCCCCTCCCCGCACCCCCGCACCCCGCATTGTACATCCTGGCGTTCGCCGCTCTCTCTTGCACATACTGGCCTTCGCGACTGGGCTACGTTACATTGCGTCATCCTTTTTCGTGTATGCAGCCGGCGTTCATCGATTTATTAGACGTTGTCATGTCAAAAAATTACGCCCACAATGTTTGGCGCCCTTTGGGTACGGAGCCCTAGAAATTTTAATGAGCTTTGCGTGAAATTAAAACAAATTGAAATTGTACCGTTGTACAGTTGTATTGTGTGTCTTGTTTCTTCAATATTATAGGACAGGATACTCATAGCAGTTTGAAGGCCAGTAGAACTACTCATTTAGGCTGGAATGATGACGAGATAATCCCTGGAACTACTGGAAGCGATTGTAAAAAATAAGCACAAAGAAAACTACAGAGTCCAGATTAACACAGAATACTTCTTGAGCCCAAAAATTCAATATTTCCACGGAACGCGAACAATGTTGAGAGCATACAACAAACATAATGCGGCATTGATTATACCTACAGTAAACTCGATTTATTTTCGTTAGCGCTTTAGAAGCAATCAATACGGACGATTAACCACCGAGATTAAAACGCATAGTACCACATCTGAATGGGAGGTTTACCTAAGGGTAAGCCACAAGGTAATAACACAAATGAATTAGGAAAGAGTACATGGCTCCTAATTTTCCTAAATAGTGCTAGTTCCTTCTATTATGGGCTTAATCTCTGCGAAAATGTTTCCTGCGAACGTGTTAGGAAAATAGCGGGCTTATTTAGTATGGCGAAGCGGGTTAATAGTTGATTAAAAACAAAATCGCTTCTGTACGTGGAAAGTAAGGATAACGCTTGAGCCGTACGCATATATGAATGTAGACAACAGAACAACAACAGAACTTTAATATTAAAAACTTGTTTCGTGTTCGAAGATATTATTTTGATAATAATGTGAAAACTAAGCGTGAGTGCAAAATAAACGTTAACATATTTTAACCGATTTAAAAAAAAGGAGGAGTTACCAATTCAGTTGTATTTTTTGTTTTATGTTTGTTATTTCAGTACTTCGTCATTTTTAAAACGATTTAATTTTTTTTTGTTTGATATTGTATATTTCTAATTAGGTCCTAGCCCTTATGTCGTCGAATTAAGATATCGGTTCGTAATTATGAGAGGATTAAATCGATACATATTTTTGTACTCAGATGGCAATGGAGAAGGCTATGCTCGGAGTTTCTCTACGGGATCGCCTTAGAAATGATGAAATCCGTGCAAGAACTAAAGTCATCGACATAGCTCGAAGAATCGCCAGTCTCCAAGTGGCAGTGGGCAGGGGTAGAACTGATGGCCGATGGGGCAAAAAGGTTCTCGAGTGGTGTCCACGGACCGGAAGACGCAGTGTGAGTAGGCCAGATGGAGCGACGACCTGGTTAAGATTGCGAGATTGCGTTGGATGTGGATGGAACGGGACCGATCTGTTTGGCGAGCCTTGGCGGAGGCCTTTCAGCAGTGGACGTCTTTTGGCAAAAATGATGATGATGATGATATTTTTGCACTTGACCGTACCTAGCATCTATCGCATAAAACAACTGAACGCTTACCGCCATCTAGCGCCTAAAACCCTCATTTGATATACTCCGTCCATTAAACCAATAAATACCCTCGCATTTTCCCAAAAATATTGACAACGCTCTCGCAACCAGTCGTTCCACTTCAACGCCCGCGCGAGTCAGCTATTCCTCGCGCGTCCTTCACTCACGGAACGCTTGTGAGTAATTACCCTCCGTGTCCGCCCCTTTCCTGGTATGTTTCCTGAAACATCTCTTTGCTATCGTTCAAGCGTGATCAAACGCTTTTTAAAATGTTTGGAGAAAGTGTGAAAATTCTGGTAACACGTTGTGTTTTTTTACGAACAGAATTCAAATGCAGCTTTTGAGTTTCATCTTTTAGGGTTCCGTAACTTTATAGGCAAAACAAAACCTTAATAGGATCACTTTGTTGTCCGTCTATCCGCCTATCCGTCTGTCAAGACCCTTATTCTCAGCAACGCGTAGTGGTATCAAGTTGAATATCATCATCAGCATTTGATATGGTGTAAAAAATCAAACTCTAAGTAAACGCAATTTAAAATTACGGACATTTGAGCCTTATTTTCTAATATATTTCGTAGGGAAATCAAAATTAGTCTTAATCATGAAATCTCATCTCGTATACCTAGAAAAGACCTAGAATCATGAAATTTGGCATGAAGGAAGGTCTTACAGCACAAGTAAAAAGGAAAAAAAACTGAAAGTTGTTCAATCACAAAAAAAGTATTATTTGCGATAAATACTATCTTTACCTATCAATGTTTCGCCAATTTCTAGATTGACAAAGACACTATATTAGGTTGCCCAGCTTTTGATTTGTCATGTACATTTATTTACAACAACACAAGACACATAAATATTTTTACAAAAAGGACAATACAAAGGCTAAAAAAAGAGTGTGTCATTGCGGTTGTAAATTGGACACTGGCTCAGCATAATGCTGAGGCGTTTATAACACCCCAGCGCTGATTTTCAGCCAGCACCGTCGGTAATACCCGGAACGCCACACAGATAGATAAACTGTACACTTATAAATATAAGCGATAAACTACATGCGTAAATGGATAACTTGTAGATCATAAAAGCAAATAATTTCAACAAAAATACTTAATAATAAATTACTATAACTCACTTGCCAAGTATACAACTCAGCGCGGACTAAAACAAAAAGTGAAATAACCGAGACAAAGAAAAATCAAAGAAGTTTTGTGAAATAGTGCTGGAAAGGAAAGGAAATAAGTTTTCTAAAATGACAACAAATACCCTTTAAGCTTTCGCCCAAAGGTGTACCTGCTAGTCACTCCAAGGATGGGAGGGGGGATGTCATTCCATCACTTAGACGCCGCAAACCTGAAACTGCCTCAAAACGCCACCGTCCGGTGCGGCGGAACAATAGCCTTAAATCTGCGCTCACTTTTCGACCACGTGATTTTTTCAAAAAGGTACTGTTAGCGTACATTCGATAGAGGTCACGAAGATACTCTATGGTATGAGTTTAAAATATAAAATGAAGAATAGATCTATCGAATGTCAGCTTTAGAAAAAGGGCATTTGTACATTGTTTCGGATTTGGGTCAAAATAGAATAAAAGTTGGTCTTAGTAGAAAACGTATGGTTTTTCATTTGATAGGGCTCCTAAGATAAAGCGGAGGATCATAACTCGATCCTCACATGTGGTGGAGGTGTCCAGCTCAGACGGTAGAGCATGGTCTCCCGTACTGATCGCAGCCAAGAGAAATAAGCTAAGTGAGAAGTTTATATAAAAAAAGGATAAATGTTACATGAATAAAGGAGTAAGTACTAAGCGTCGAGAAATTTATTGCTTTAATTAAAAGAAGAAAATGGAGAGCAACGGTACATTCGATGGAGAATCGGATGTAAACGACTTCGTGTGCCAGTTTGAGACCATCGCTGCGATCAAGTCATGGTCGCAAGAACAGAAAAAGTTCGCCATTGCTGCATACCTATCAGGATCAGCGTTAGCCTGGTACAGGGCGCGATTTACGGGCTTCGCGTCGTATGAAGACGTGGTGCGAAAAATCGTAGAAGAGTTCGAAAGTAACATCGACTACGTACAACAATTTTATGCACGCAGGCAAAGCTCGGCAGAGAATTTGATACAGTATTTTTATAGTTTAGAAGGTTTAGCGGAAAAGGCTAAAATATCTGAGGATGATAGATTCATTAAACATTATATTTCCTCAGTACATTACAAGTATAGATTATTACTAGCCACGCGGTTGTTTACGTCGAAAACAGATCTAAAGAAGACTGTACGACAGATGGTAGACGTTTCAGAAAATGTGAAAGAAAAAATCAATTTACCAATTTTTAATTCAACAGAGTTTATTAGTAATAGGCCAGCAAACACAGGGTTGACAGCGCGTACACCACGGTCACGGTATGGTACACCGGAGACACCAGTCACTTGCGTTGACACGCGAGGGGGACAGCAAGGCGCGTCAAGGCCGTACGGCGGCTATAATTTGCGGCCACGCCATTGGTTCGGAGGAGCACAAGGCAGTGCGTCGTCGTCGCATGTCCAACAGCAGCAGGAGCACCGGGGGGCGAGTGTGAATGCTTCGACATCGAACGTCCAGAGACGGCAAGGGAACCGCGGCGCATCGAATGTAAATGCGGTGTTTCAGGAGCCGAATCTTGAAGCACAACGAGCAGGGGATTATCAGGAGGTTCCTCAGATTAATACAATTTTTTCGCAGAAGTTCCCAGACATTTGTGATGTTTATACGAGCATTGACACGTTCGTACCGGCGGAACTGAATGGCAAGTTGTGTAGAGCTTTAGTGGATACTGGAGCCAACGTTTCATTAATATCTGCTGCGCTTGCGGAAAAATATGGCTTGAAATATATGCGTGCACTTGGCACACCTTTGCGTGCGGCAGGGGGCTCCAAGATTCATACTGTCGGCATGGTCAATACGTATTTATTGATGGATAGTTGCTATTATCCACTTAAACTAATAATAGTGCAAGAAAATTTAGATGATGTTATATTAGGGCAAGACTTCCTTAATGCACATAATGCAGTGATTGATTTTTATAATCGCAATTTGACTTTGAAAGGAAAATTCCGTGTCAATTTCATGCGAAAGCGGAATGACATGACGTCTAATGCAATAAAAGAAGTTAATATGAATAAAAGTCTGTCGAAAGAGGTTAAGGGTAGGCAATTAGATTTTTTGACCACAGAACGACAAGTACGAGAAGGTAAAATGTCAGTAGGGTTCTGTGCTGTTAATTTTTCTGTTTCAGACGCGAATAGTAAGGCCAAGAAGGTTGAATCAGTCAAGGAAATACCGATTGTGGATGGAAAGGTAAAGCGTGAACGGAGTTCGAAGTCGGAAGGTCTTCGGAGGAAAGCGGGTCTGATGATGAAGGAGCGAAAGGCGCCTTCAGAAGGTGGAAGAACGAATGATGGATGGTTTGCGAGAAGGCGTAGGATCGCGAAGAAACCTAGCACCGATATGGTGAACGGTAAAGTAAAACCGTTTAATAATTTAATAAATGCTAATAAATATTTTGTTTCACAGCGAGGAACCCTAAACGAATTTAAAAACGTCCATTTGACAGAACGAATTGGTTGTATGGAGTCGAATGAATTCGATAGTGTGGTAGACACTTTTAAAAAAATTCGTTCTAGACGTCGTGTCCGTAAAAAGAAATTGACACTTAGGTACGTCAAATGATGTCTAGTTGTCGTGAATGGCTAAACAAAGCATGTTTTTATTGTTAATAGATTGATTGAATCTTATAAGGGAAATTTGGCTAGGGTGTATGTGTGTATATAGCTGGGACTATGATAAGATTGTATAGGGTAGGAAGATAGTTAAGATATTAGTTAGTTTATCTCTTCTTTGTTTATTAATGTGCATAGGATTTTCCTTTATTAACATAGAATTTTCGCTTATTGACATAGTTAATGGTTAGGATAATAGAAGGGTGTATAAAAATAAAAAAAAATTATAGATAAAAATAGACAATTATAGATGAATCATTGTTCATTTGTGTACCCTTATGTTTTTATGTTGCATGGGCATCGGAGACATCAGTGACATTTACAGCCAGCAGCGAGGTGAAAGTTGATGAAGAGGTTCCAGGGTGCAGCATGTTGATCACCTGAGATGGCCTCATGCAGCAATTTGTCTGATGTCATGGACATCAGGAAAAGAAAAGAAATGGAATAAAAAAGAATCAGGAGTATAATTTGATTACTTATTTAGATGCTGCAAGGGTCCGGAGCTTCGCTTCATCAAATTTAATTGATTATTTTTCTTAAGTTTAACTTGGAACGGGAATGAAGGAGTTGGAGAATCTTTGTTGACTTATGCATTTTGTATAATATAAAATATATTGATTTTCATCAGTGGTGAAGGACTTTATGAGCATAGGAACTCAAAGTGACTTCGCTGGTGGTTGTCATTTGTCATTTGCGTTATTAAGAACATGATTTGTGTGATATGCTTAATAAAGTTTCTGATTAGATGATGACCACAAGACTTGTCTCCGATGGGCCAGCTAAGCAGTGAAGACCAAGCAGATGGAAGCCGATTATTAAGTTTATAAAATTAATTTGTAGCTAAATGTAAAGTTAGTTTACTTAGTAGGTCTTAGGATTTCAAGTATATTTATGCCATAAACTTATTTTCTTGTTTTGTGAGTTTAAAGATTGCAAAAAGGCATGTAGTCATTAATAGGATGGCATAAACATACTGTCGATTGTGTAATAAGTTGTAGTAATGTAGGCACCAGTATGGTTCGTATGCTTATTGTTGCCTATAGAGGTAAATACACCACCACCTGGAGAGGGGTCTCAAACACTCCATAAGAGATGTTGATGATGATGTAACCGTCTTACCCGGGGCTTATCAGAAACTAATAAAAGCACCGACGCAAGTCGTTCATGTCTAATACTACCTAACTCTTTAATAATTGGCCATCTCTACAAAATTGTGATCGTCTAGTTATAATTGCGTAGGACCCTGTTTTACGTTGTGTTAGTTTTAATATAAAGATTGGTAAAATATAAAACGTAATTAAGAAAATGTCAAGTACTAGTTATAATGATTTAAGTTCTTATAAGATTATGTCAATTTAAAAATAGCAACAATCAACCGCCGACTCTGCTCACTGTTGAACCACGTTGTACCTGAAAGGCAATACCCGAACACAAAGGGACCCTTTTGAATAAGACCATAAAGTCATACGGGGGAATTCTAACCAATTTGGATATCTATAGGCCTCCCAGCACACCTCAATAGCCTAGACCCACACACCGATCGTTATAAGGCCACTGCCCCGACCACATGTGTCCAACAAAACCGTTAGATCAATCCTAATACCCTAAAGATATCTTCTATCAAACCGTCACGCTATAACTACAAAACCATACACGCACACATACACGAACTCGCAATCAAATCCACATACAACCACCACGAAGTTACGCTTACTGCCTTAATCTAAGTCTACGCTTGCCGCCTTAATCTAAGTTTACGCTTGCATGCTTGCTGATTTTACGCTCCCTATCTTCGAAAGCTGCCGCGGGTTTGCCCGTGCCAGAGAACTAGAGATCGTTGATGAATGGTGCGAGGTAGTCTGAATACCACTTGAATGCGTATAAGAATCACCTTATATGTGAACTCCTACAAAGGATTGCTTAAACCAGTCTCCACACACGACGCTCTACGGTCACGGGTCAAAAGGTCGCTTACCCCAGAGACACTGGCGAAAATTATAAACACGCAAGTGACTCAGGGCTCGGTTGTGTACCTAAGTGCATGTAAAGGACCCAGGTTAGTCGACAGACAACGTGTGCCTCTTAAAATGAGCCCTAGTATTTGACGCGCTGCTCTCCAGTCCACCCAGGAGCTAATCTCAGCCAAGTAACCTTCATGCAGGTGTGTTAGCTAGTGTATGAATTTATTTAAGGATTGAATGTGTGGTGTGTACCTAATGTATGCTGTGACACTGAACTACTAGGATCATACGACTCAAAGGCAGAATACCTAGGCCAATCCCACGTGTAATGTTGTTTAGTGTATATGTTTGTGCCTGTAGAGTGTAAAGGTTAGACCTATTTGTTCTCTAGGTTGGCACGAACTAGAAAACAAAGAAGCAGCGATACACGTGACACAATACCCTCAATAAAACTCAGGGTTGAGTGAAGAAGATTTGATTAGTGCATGAGATGTGTGCACTCTCCCCTTTATTTCACTGAGATTACCGTAACACCTTAACTAAACAAATTAAGCGTCAATAAAAATAATGTCACTCACAACTAACTATTGTTATTACTTCACAGACACTCATTCACTCTTAGCACAAAACCTAATTCAGCGCAGCTCTGCTTCACGAAGTACGACTAAAGAACACGAAAAATTGAATAAATACTCGACGACAAGTTATTAACTGCTGCTGGCTCGTACAATAGTATTTGGACCCTACACGAATAAATAACGGAGTCTAACCTTACGCCCCGTAGTCTCTCGCAGAAAGATATCCTAAAAGGTTAAATCGGAATTAAGTAACAATAATATAATAATTACGTTAGTTGAATTACGTTTGGCCACGTTTGATTATCCTGGGAACGTGGTTAAATGGACCCAGACCAAATATAGTTAAGAATTTATAGTGTAGTGATATATAATTAAATTAAAAGACCAACTATCATGTTTAAACCAATACGCGTAAATTTGCAAGAAAATCGTAACACAAGGTATGATGATTAACGATTATGTTCAACTTGTTTCCTCTTAAAAAAGGCAACTTCAAGCTACGTATGAAATCATACGAGTTCGCTAAGCTAAGGTTATTTTTAGAAATGTTTTAAAAAAAAAAAACATATGAAAGTATTGTCGCTAAGAAACACTCGACTTAGCTGAGACTACACGTCCTTTATAGTATAGGGCCTTCGACCGCTATACTCCAAGAATGCGCCTGCCGCTACTCCGTGGATGCTCTCCGTGAATCCGCCTGTTGCGAACTCCGTGATCCGTGATCGCGTGATAAGCACTTCACAAACACTCCGAACTCACAATCGCTTTTAGAGAAACTCTCCGCGCGCGTACTCGTCAGCCCGACACTTCCAAGCGTTCCCTCAAAAAGCCCCGCACCCCTAAGACGCAGGAGTTTTATTCACCATCTCGTGACCCCCTCTACTCCCTTACGTTACACGACTTCCGACTGGGATGAAAATTATCCCCATGCTGTCCTTCTAGTTTCACAAAATCCCATTGTTACTTTATTTTGGCGCAAACAATGAATCATAAACCTAAAAACACGCCCCGGCCCTGGACTTAAACTATTCCGCTATTTGCCACATCTGGTCATTGCAACAAAGACAGTTCCGGCAAAAGTTCGCATTTATTGTTTGCAGACCCCCGCGTAAAGTAATTCGTTATATTACGATATTGTCTAAAAATACGTTTTAGTACCTAGTAATTCAGGGCCCTTTGGAATGGAGAAAGTCTAAACAAAGACTTAGAGTCGGCCTTTATAAAAGATGGTGGGAACCCACCCACATCTGGCAGCAAATACGATTCCTAACAGACTAACATTACTTTACTGGCTCGCTTTGAGTTGCCCGACAGCAAATTACGTACAACGAGTAACTATAACATAGCACTATTCTACCTCCCATGGCTCCTTGATTTGGGAAAAACCCACGTGTGATACAACTCTATAAACTGTCACGGACTAACATCCGTTACAATGACTACCTGCAAGGGGGGGGGTTATACCTGCCTACGCATGTTTGGTATGTTGGAGGGTGTATTTTTTGAACGACACCAACACTAAGCATGGGTGGGAGTGATCCCACTGGTCTGTATTCTGATGTGGCTCAAATGAGGTCATAGACATATAAATTTTACTTATCCAAGCACAGAATACGGATAAGGATACTTATTAAGGACCTTAGATTATAAGAATACCATGGAGCCTGCTTTTTCTGGTGGTTTTACAGTCTTCGGGCTGCAACCTTAGGTTCAAGGGCCTAACCCCGCCAATGTTTAAATGATTGATTGGTGACCACAGATAAAGGTTGCAGGCCAGCCTCACATAGGCTATGGTGATGATTGTTAATTGTCCACCAGTAGGTAGGGTAGGCCTGACCTCAATAAGGGGGAAGGAAATTGTTAGCGTACATTTGATAGAGGTCACGAAGATACTCTATGGTATGAGTTTAAAATATAAAATGAAGAATAGATCTATCGAATGTCAGCTTTAGAAAAAGGGCATTTGTACATTGTTTCGGATTTGGGTCAAAATAGAATAAAAGTTGGTCTTAGTAGAAAACGTATGGTTTTTCATTTGATAGGGCTCCTAAGATAAAGCGGAGGATCATAACTCGATCCTCACAGTACGAAGGCGTCTTGTGCCGCGCTACACCGAACAAAAGGGTTGCAAGATGCAAACGCCTGCGATTGTGCATATGATATTGGTGATGGTGAGTAGTTTTTAAGCCAGTGTGAGTAGCGTCAACCGCTGTGAGTCAGTCCGGCAATACGAAGAACGTACTCGTAGTTTAATTTGTCAAGTCATCACGGACATCTTCCCGGCGACATTCGGGCTCTGGACCACAGACATAACAGAATATAATTTTTTAAATTTATTTCTGCCCGTGAGAGTACCTGTCTGCATCGTTTAATTATACCGGTTGTTGCATCTAATAGAAACAATAAAATAATGTAAAAAAACATTATTTTTAAATATAATCTTTTTCGCAAGCTGTACTTTGTAGTGGCTGTATCACATATCCGTACTAAACTAAATGTAACAAAGGTACAAGGTTAGGTAATAGGCTGGCAGCATTATTTTGTTAAATAGTGACGGATTATCTGCCGATAGTGATAGCTACCAGCCTAATAAAAAGTAAAAAAAAGCTTGTAGTGAATTAAAATGATCCCTTAGATAACACGCAGTTATAATAAAACTGTGAAAATGTGTTCAAGTCCTAAAATGTGAAGACAATAATAAAATTATTCAAATCAACCTTCATAGCCAGTCATATTAGTATCACGATATGGTCGCTTAAATATCAATCAATAGGCGTCTCAATTTTCTTTCGACATGCAATGCTGGTGCAATTGAATTTCCTACAAATAAAATAACTTTTAAAATTTTACGTGAATTAAATTTAAAATTTGTCTGTATTTTATTGATTATTGTTTATAATGTACACCTATGCCAAGTTACAGCTTTTTTGTATCTCCTAAGTATCTCTGAGCTAAGCCGTGGATAGACAGACACAGAGAAACTTAAGGATTTCATTTTTGTCGTTTTACAACGGATCCTGAAAAATCTTTAGAATTTAATCTCCCCGCGATGTGTACCCCTGACCACGATTATACCTGGAAATATTAACATTGCCGTGTTTGCAAAAAAGGTATACAATTATCTTGATCTAAAAAGAAATTTTCCTTTGAATGATTTTTTTTTAAATAAGTTAAAGCATTATTATGGAGCGCTAGTTTTTCTCAGGCTCGTGTTCAGCAAAAATTGAAGTTTACCGTTTCATAAATTTTAATATCGTTGGTAAGTACAAGAATAAAATTATATTCAATCCTCTTCCAATCTTATTCTTATTTCTCTTATTAGATTCAATCCACCTTTATTTAAACTGACATGTGATTTGTAGACGGCCTGATAGCCTAGTTGTTAGAGAACCTGACTACGAAGCTTGAGGTCGGCCAGATATTTGTGTGAAAAATACGAATGTTTGTGCTCGAGTCTTGGATGTTTAATATGTATTTATCTATATAAGTATGTTTATCCGTTGTCTAGTACCCATAGTACAAGCTTTGCTTAGTTTGGGACTAGGTCAATTGCTGTGAATTGTCCCGTGATATTTATTTATTTATTTATCATATAAGATGTAATTTTGCGGAATTATAATTAGTTTTCTTAATGTTACGAACGCAGTGGGCCCGCATGGGAACTACGGCCCAACCCCTCTGGTTTTGAGACAAGGCCTGTGCCGTGCAGTGGGACGTACCTACATATACTATACAGGATGAAATTTTGAACGTGATACAAAATTATTGTTTGTAGCTTCGTTAATGCTGGACAATATTTACCCAGTTTTTAGAATTAGTATTGTCAAATTTGAGGTGTCCATACATTTAGTTCATAATTTAACTACAACAAAGTATGAAAATCCAAAATTTTATCGAACCAATTTCAACAATTGAGTAATTGCATTATGTTATCCAGCATTAACTAAGCTTGAAACACTAATTTTGTATCACGTTCAAATTTCAGTATGCTGGAATGATGATGATGATGAATGTTACGAATCTCTTTACAATTTTGTAAAAAAATAGTTAAAATAGTAGCATGTAGCAAAAAGGCCTGAACCTTAACTAACAGGCTTCTAGCTTCTTTTATCCCGATAAATTTGATCCATTCCACCTTGACCAAATAAATAAAATAAATAAATAATAAATATCACGGGACAATTCACACCAATTGACCTAGTCCCAAACTAAGCAAAGCTTGCACTATGGGTACTAGACAACGGATAAACTTACTTATATAGATAAATACATACTTAAATACATATTAAACATCCAAGATTCGAGCACAAACATTCGTATTTTTCACACAAATATCTGCCCCGACCGGGAATCGAACCCGGGACCTCAAGCTTCGTAGTCAGGTTCTCTAACAACTAGGCTATCCGGTCCGGTTTATGCGCTAATCGATTTTAGGTATTCTATGCACTCGTGTATGTATGCGTGAAAGCGGCTTGAATCAAACCGTGCGTAAGCGCAGATGACACAAGTTCCCCGTCCGATGGCCGAAGGAGAACTAACACAACTAACTATACGGACAAGGGGAAGCACGACGGCTCAAGATAGGTTGGTCAGACCGTGCGTGTATTTAAGTATTTTCATCGTATTACTAAAACAAACTTCTTGTTTACGACCGCTTTAGCCTAGTTGGTAGTGACCCTGCCTACGAAGCAAGAGGTCCTGGGTTCGAATCCCGGTAAGGGCATTTATTTGTGTGATGAGCACGAACATTTGTTCCTGAGTTATGGATGTTTTCTATGTATTTAAGTATTTATTTATCTATATAAGTATGTTTATCGTCGTCTAGTAGACTAGTACCCACAGTACAAGCTTTGCTTTGTTTGGGACTAGGTCGATTTGTGTAAGATTGTCCCCTAATATTATTATTATTATTATTATTTTTGTTTTATTAACATTCAAAAAGTCATGACCTGCCGTGCAGTATCCCGTCGAGCGTCCTGCTTTTTTTTTGTAGTAACAATTCTAAACTGTTGTGCGCACACGTGTGCGCACAGGACGCTCGACGGGGTATTTACGCCGTACTAAGGATTTATTTTATATTTTAGAGTCGACTTTGGATTTTTTTTCTATCGAGCAAACTACAAGTAATCGTGTTTCGAAAATCACTGGTCATTAGAGTGAATCCTCAAATATCTGACACATGATTCAGAACTAAAGCTTTGCTAATAATGATGCAAGGGATTAAGTGAATGCAATAAATGCGGCAAAAGCTCGGTGCGGCCTTTAAAAACGCACGCATCACACACATACGCACGCGCGCACACACGCTTGTACGCACGCTCGCACGCACATAGTCACAAACTTTTCCATCAATACTCCATTTAATTTAGAATTATAAACCACAACAACATTATATTGCGGCTCGTGAACTATAATCTCTTTACAATTTGTACTAGAGTAACAATTAATTACACGCAAATAAAGTGAAAATAAAACAATTTTATTTTGCGGCTCCCAGACTATTGTACTGTACTATTTGCTAGGTAAGAAATAGTTGACGAGCCGCAATATAAGGATGTTGTGGTATTCAATTCTAAATTAAATGAAGTTATAGTATTGAGTAATTCTCACCTCACCACCGTCTCAGGGTGCTGTGAACCAGGCCAGTGGGTTCTAGTGCTCGGCCGCCCATCAATCTTCAGCCGCTGTTTAGGCCATCGCTGATAGCAAATGGTCGGTTCTCGGAAAGCACGTTAATAATCCACTCCGCAAAGCCAAGTAAATTCTAACTGTTACGTTACACAAGTAAACTTGTATTTGATTTGCAAATCGGAATGAAGCTAACAGATTAATAGAAACTATAAAAGCGATAAGGGGATTAAAGAGTAGCGTGTAAAGCGATCTTATAAGTTCAATCAAATCTTAATGTGAAGAAAATCTGACTAACTGAGCCCAAAACTTTGGATACAGAAAGCTAAAACTTTGCATAGAAGTTCCCTTTATGGTTTTATAGGAGACATCACGTACCAGGGTGAAATCTTTTCACAACCAATTCCACTATTTTTTCTCTGGCAGATGCATGGATGTCAACATAAACATTTGCAATGAAATGGGTACACCCTGGTACGTGATTCAGTTTCTTCGACTACCTATACGTTCAAACGGAATGGCGAATTTTGTGGATAATTTTATGTAAGAAATAGACAATTCTGCAATAGAAACAAAGCAGCTGGTAGAACTACATTTTTTCTTTTCGTTTTTGCCGAGGCTTAAGTGCACCGTGTGACAATGCCAGCCTCATTAGGAGACTCAATGGAACTACTTAATAATCTTGAAAACATTTGAACATAATTAATTATAATTTTTACATAATTACTAAACTCTTGAAGTACAACTAAACTATTTCTAACTCGAATAGAAGAATAGTCTATTTTGTTACCTACATTATCAACATACATTGGAAAAATTTATGAGATCAACTGAAAATCAATAGAAAATTATCCAGAGACTAAATTATAACGTCTGCCTATGTGCCACAATTTCTAATCAACCAGTACTTTCTATAATTAATTGTAAGTAAATAAAAAATAATACGCTTCTAAAAACTTATACTAAAACAAAGCTATGAGATATACGAAATACACTAACATCTAAACATTTCTCAATTTATGCTTTGTTTCGAAAATTTTGTATTTAGGTCGTAAAAACGCCAGACATTTACGAACAATTTTTGCTTGAATAACGCCTCTAAATTTCAAAACTAACTCTTACTCTTGCACAGCTTAACCGCAACTAATTCAAAGTGGCCTGTGTAGGCTACACATTAGAAGGGGATGCGCATATTGGGCAAGTTGGCGTCACGTGCCGCACATGTGCCGTGGACTTATCGCCAACTCTCGTTATCGTCTTTGTTGGACGTTGGACGTATTCTGGAATCTTGCCATTCAAAAAATAGTCAGAGCGTCCGTGCGTGCGTCCGCGCGTTCATAATATACGTGGGTGTGTGCGTGAGTGTTTTCTTTCCAGATATTCTAACCAACTGGACTCAGATACCTTGCTCTTACGATAAGATAATCTAATAATCAGTGATCAAATCAACCAACTTAAAGTTGCTCAACGTGCTATGGAAAGGGCTATGCTCGGAGTGTCTCTGAAAGATCGAATTCGTAACGAAGTCATCTGACAGAGAACCAAAGTTATCAACATACCCCACCGCATTAGCACGCTAAAGTGGCAATGAGCCGGCCATATAATCCGAAGAACCGATAACCGTTGGGGTAGACGAGTTTTTGAGTGGAGACCACGAATCGGCAAACGTAGCGTAGGACGTCCTCTGACTCGGTGGAGCAATGATCTTCGCAAGGCGGCTGGCAGGAGCTGGATGAGAGTGGCTGAGGATCGTGCTCAGTGGCGTGCCATGGGAGAGGCCTATGTCCAGCAGTGGACGTGCATAGGCTGATGATGACGATAAGATAATAGCCGTGGATCTGTGGTTGTTGAGGTTTCTTGGTCTGTGATTTTGAACTCCGATAAATAACGCCGTATTCCGTTAATTGTTGCCGAAGACCTTATTAAAATATTTTTAGAATATACTTAAAAACTAAAAAAACAAACAAAGCCGGGTTCTAGACAGCATAAATTAAAATTAAGCTTTTAACTAACGTAAAAAAATAGATTACTAGCTTTATCCCGCGGTTTGGTGCCCGTGAAAGTATTTAAAATTTGCTAAGTCTGTATCCCATGGAAATTAAAAAAAATACTTCTTAGTGCAATCTTCATAACCCTCAAGGAACTGAACATGTCTGCCAATTATTAAATCTCTGGCTCCAGAGGTATTCACTGTGCGCTGTCAGTCAATCAGTCATCATCATCATCAATCTAGCCTGTATAAGTCTCACTGACGGGCACAGGGCTCCTGTCGGAACAAAAGGGCCGTAGTTCCCACGCGGGCCCAGTGCGTATCCGGAACTTTGCACACACCATTGAATTTCTTCTCAGGTGTGTGTAGGTTTCCTTACGATGTTTACCTTCACCATAAAGCTCCGTAAATTGTAAATTCCGAAAACTCAGAGGTGCGAGCCCGGGCTCGAACCCACGACCCTTGAGCTTGAGGAACCACAGGACAAACCACTAGGCAACCATGGATTTAAACCCATTTAGTAATCATCATCATTTCAGCCGAAAGACGTCCACTGCTGAACATTAGGCCTCCCCCAAGGCTCGCCAAACAGATTGGCTCTGCGTCATCCGCATCCAATGCGTTCCCGCCACCTTCACCAGGTTGTCGCTCCATCTTGTTGGAGGCCTGCCTACACTGCGTCTTCCGGTCCGCGGACGCCACTCGAGAACCTTTTGGCCACAATAAAGTCACGTTCTTGGAACGTTCTAATAAAGTTTCCTAACTAGAATAAACCCCCGTAGCCACTAGTGGACAGCGTCGGTAATTTCGCCAGAACTAGTGTCCTCACAAACTTCGTCAAGTTGTCACGATACCGATATTCTCTGTTACGGACTTGTATGCCGACAGTTAAGTACAACTCCTGTTAACATTATGATAGTTCTTAGTAACAATTTGTAAGGAAAAGTCATTATAATATAGATTATACATAAGTTAATATGGAATATTTCAGCACTATTTAGGTTTATTACATTATCCGTGGTTTGATTAAACACCCCAGTAAGGATCCTTATCGAAATTTTTGTTACTATTTATACCTACTTACCTACATACGTTATATTTCTTTCTTCTTATTCTTCAAGTGCCACTCCATTACTGAAGGTTGGCAGTCAGCTCCTTGTAACTTTTCTTGTCAAGCGCCACTCTGAACAGTTGCTCGACGGTCTTGATTTCTGTCCACTCCCTGATATTATGGAGCCAAGACATCTTAAGTTTACCTGGCTTTCGCTTTCCAAGCACATTCCCTATCATAATGGTCTGCAGGAGGGAATACCGATCATGCTGCAGTACATATTTCTTTAGATCTACCTATGTTTTATTTAAGTAAACTTCGTCTTTAGTCCGTTTCGAGTGCGCGGAGTGATACATTGAATGTTGTTAGGTAGTTTGGATCGAGTGATACATGAAATAGTAGTAAATGTACATTGACGTTGTGATGGTCTACGCAGCATTGGCATCCACTTGCAAATTGATCAGTCTACCTGTAATTATGACGCATGCGTCAGTTGTTCATAAGGCAACCATAATCTACTAGTATTACTTGTAATTGGTCCTTAAAAAATAATAAATCAGTTTTCGTTCTTCCCGCAATTTTGCAGAAGCATTTTTGCAGCGATAGCTGGCTGATTTACCCTCTTTGATTAAACTTGCTAGCAATTTTCTGTTAAAGTTCGTTAAAAGCTTATTTAAATAAAGAGGAAGTCTGAGAATTTTGCCTACAAAAGAACTTCCATCTAACCCGTTACTATTTTAATCTAGATATGCCGTATTTCTTCATCTTCATCTTCATCCCAGCTTATACGTCCCACTGCAGGGCACAGGCCTCCTCTCCGAATGAGAGGGCTTGGGCCGTTGTTCCAACACGGGACCAGTGCGGATTGAGAACTTCACACACACCATTGAATTTCTTCGTAGGTGTGTGCAGGTTTCTTCACGATGTTTTCCTTCACCGTAAAGCTCATTGTAAATTACAAATGTAATTTCGCACATAAATTCTGCAAAACTCAGAGGTGCGAGCCGGGATTTGAACCCACGCCCCTCTGCTTGAGAGGCCATAGGTCAAACCGCTAGGTCACCACGGCTTATTCATGCCGTATTTATGTTACGCTATTTCTAACTACAGGAATTATTAAGTACCAAGAGTATCCACAACGATCTTATACAGAACATTTTGCAGTTATGGTGGGTTTTTGTGATGAGTACCGAGACTTAAAATTAAGCTGTGATTAGTGCTAGGCTTAGTAATTTGAACTGCGGCCTCTCAAACAGAGGATCCTAGCTTCAATCCTCAGCTCGAATCTTATAAGTTTTCAGAATTCATGTGCACAATTAACTATCTTATCATCAAGAGATAGAGGTCCATCGTTGATGAGTTTAAAAAAAAGGATGTTATATTGCGTAATGCTTCTATTTGAAGTCGATTAAAAATAAGATAAACGGGGTCACTCACTTATTAGTGTTCGAGATTTGTTTCAAGCCAATCCATGGTTAATTCGAATGCGAAGCCAGCGATGAACTGCGCGCTGGCGCTCTTACAGCGGCGAAAAAGTTCCTACACTGGTATTCATCACAAGACAAGTATTAATCACAAGTAGAGTTTGTGTACACAAAGCCAGCTTATTTCAGGCTAATAAAGGTAGTAATGAAGCCAGGATAGTTTTTAATAACTTGCTGTTCTATTTTTTAAGCTAGTAAGTGTCCCCCGCCACTTATTTCGCGGTCCTGCCTCGTGTATATTTTTATGTGTCGGGCGAAGCTAGTATCCGTTCGGCTAGTGTACAGTAACCACGTTCTTTTGTTTTTCGTGTTGTTACTGTCGTTAGACTTATGCGATATTTGAATTAGACGTATTGGCATCATGTAAACAGCATTAGCATAATTATGTCAGCCAGTATTGCTAGTTGTCTAGCTTGCTATCCTGCCTTGAGAAGCTAGCCTCGTGTATTCCGGCCATGACACAGTGGCTTTAATGAAATTCAAGATTGAAAACATTATCAAAAACCCTCTAAAACAAAATGTATCTTTTTAATATTCCCCCTGTAGTTTACGCTAGCTGCCTCATCCAGTCATGCATGGCACCTTCGATAAACCTTCGCAGATTATCGGAGATGGCTCAAAATCACATCAGTAGCGCCTCGATCGATAGCCACTACCACGCTCCGGTACACCGGGCTGATTACCATGCGACCCTAACACTCGGTGTTGGGAATCGGCACCGATGTGCCGGAATAAAAGGCGTGGAATTCTGTGGGAGTTACAGAAAAGGGTGACGTAGAATTAACTTCAAAGTTCCATTTTATTTTACGTTACTTTACTTTTACCTACTAAATAATCGAAATTTAGGTACCTACCTATAAATTTCTGGACTCGTGTTTGTTTTCAAGTAACGCGATCTAACGACAAAAACACTTCTTAGACATGCCTTAAATGACAGTTTTCTATGAACTGACATTGGTTCCACATAATTATGTTCAACAGACGTCTATATATTTGTCTAAACATAGATGAAATTTTACTTTATACCTACTAGGGAGTTAAATGCATTATTAATCTTGTGCCAAGTCTGTTTTCTACCTTTATCCTACTTGCTAACCCTGCCGACAAGCAGCAGTACTTGCGCTGCTCTTTTCCGGCGAGAAAAATAGTGCTGCAGGTGACCACGGAAGGTGGTGCTTACTTGCCATTAGGTGGCTCAAGTTGCACGCTCACCAGCCGACACACAACACGCAACACACACACAGCAATGCAAATTAAATGTTTTATAAAAATAAACAGTTGTTTTCATAACAAACATTATGTGCTCCACATGCTTGTGAAAATGTAACAGTGATTTAATTTTATCTGAACACATTCGATCCGAATGATCTTTTAATAGATATTTGATTATTTACTAACTAATTCAATCGGACTGGCCGTCACACATCCGCCAAATGCATTCATGCTAAATTCTACTGATGTTGAAATAATTGTTTGCAAATACCAATTCGCCCGTCTAACAGCGGTGTGGTAAAACGCTTTAATAGAGATTTAGCAATCAGACCGATTCGGTTTACGCATTGCCACTGTTTAAAAATAAAAACGGATTTTTAATACAAAGATCAATTTTTTTTGTAGTGGTAGAGCCATGTTGTAGCTAGCCGCTGCATCACGAATGGGCCGGCTCGTCCGGGGCAGTAACACCCTCTCACAGAACACCGGCGTGAAGCAGCAGTAATCCTGCTTGCGTTTCGTACGGTCAGTGAGAGTGCCGGGGGCCCAATACCTCACCCCTTCCCTCTCCCCCTTCCCCTATTCCCTCTCCTTTAGGGCCGACAACGCACTGGCATCGTGTAAAGCGCTGCGGGTGTCTATGGACAGTGTTGTTCATTTAACATCAGGTGACCCACTAGTTCGTTTGTCTGGCCTATCTAACATAAAAAAAAAAAAAAAAAATAGGATTGATACATGTCATTTTCAATGATTCTATAGCCAAAAAGTGCCAAGAAACCCCTTTTAGAGCTCAGCTAACCGTTCGTTCGTTCGTTCAAAGGGTTCTATATGCATCGAACCGAAATACACCATCACCGTTCCAGCCTAAATACGACTATACGTATACATTCCACTGCAGGGCACATGCCTCCTCTCAATGAAATGAAAAGGCAAAAAAAGGAAAAAGAAAAGGAAAAGAAAATAGGAAGAAGAAAAAAATAATAATGAAATAAAAAAGAAGACGAAGAAAGAAAGAGGGAAAGGGACCGAAATACACTTAATATTAAAAAGTACCTGGGCGACCGAGCTCTTCTCGGGCAGAAACTCGGTACCAAGCGTTTTCCCAGAGATAAGACCAAGCTAGATCAATTTTTTATCCCCGAAAACCCCCAAATACCAAATTTCATCGAAATCGTTGGAGCCGTTTCCGAGATCAAAACACCGTTGGGGTGGGGGGGGTGTGAGAGGGGTGGAGGGGATGCGGGGGAGGGAGCGCGGGAGTATTAAAGGGGGGATGAAAATTTCATTGATTTTGCCGTAGGATGCACCGTTTTCAAGATATTTGACAAAAACACCGGAGGTTGGGTGAGTCACGTTAAACTATCGTCCGTAAACCGACTTTACAGACAACCGGCTTTTCCTGTTCTGTGCTCCCAATAGGGAACGTGCACATAGACGGTGCTGCCAACTGGTGCCATAAGGGTGCCATCAATTTGAATGTTTTACCTTGATAAGTTTGTTTTACTGTCCGCATAGTGTCTCTTCTGTCGCATTAGTGCTGCCGCCTATAGTTACTGCACGTTCCCTATAATACTTTTTCTAACAAAAAAGTAACTTTTTCTCACATAAAAGTAACTTTTTCTCACAAAAAAGTAACTTTTTCTCACAAAAGAAGAAACTTGACGTTTTCTCATGAAAAATAAACTTAAAAAAAAAACTAAAAATCTTGAAAAAAAACGTGGAATCGTACCGAGGTCGGCTGGATCCGCGACCACCCGATTTCTAATGTGCCATTATGATCTGCTCGAAGTCGGCGAAATTTAGCTTTATATTCTAATGCAAACAAAAATAGCCGGAAAACACGAGTAAAAGCGATTTTCTGAAAATGAAACATAGCTAGATCAGTTTTTCATCCCCGAAAACCCCCACATACCAAATTTCATCGAAATCGTTGAAGCCGTTTCCGAGATCCTGATTATATATATACATATATATATATATATACATATATACAAGAATTGCTCGTTTTAAAGGTATTAGATTAGATATCGATACCGGAAATCTCAAATGGCGTAAAGGACAAAAATGCGAAAATGAGTCTTAAATGCCATTCGATAGGGAAAAAAAAAGCTGTATACGATGGCATTTAAGACTCATTTTCGCATTTTTGTCCTTTACGCCATTTGAGATTTCCGGTATTGATATTATGAGCTCTCTTATCGCTTACCATTTTGCCACAAGTCTTTTGACAATTTCAGTGCATTATTTGTTTACCAGAAATGTCAGAAAGTACAATACCCGTCGCCCCAAAACTCAACGATAACTTTACTGTACGAGAGGCTAATTTATAACAGTTCTGGGAAAAATAAGAAAAAAACGCCGAAAGAATGGAAGATATTTAGTGTGATTCTATTATTGCGTCTCACGTCTTTGACGCGGTGTACTATGAACATCGATAATAGAAACGTTTGTCAACTAGAACAAAAATCCTAATAAAACATTTACAGGATTATTAAGGCAAACTAATGTGACAGGCTGAAATATTTCAATAAATTTTTAAGCACCTTATCTATATAAGGGGTGATATTACATAAAAGAGATCTCTCTTCTGGCACATGTTATGCATGGGGACCGAAGTCCGAAGGAAGAAAGTTGGAAATTATATTTACAATGCATATGCTTGGAAAGTGTCTCTTGACGCGAGTCAACATATCTACAGAAAGTTAGTCATCCCAGCACACTTTTGCAAGTGTGAAAAAAAATTGTATGGATTGTATTTTCCACACACGTGCGGAAAAGTAACTTTTTAAATTGCCAATTCTCAAAAACTTGTGTCCAAACTAGTGTTTAAAAAATAAGACTAGAGACTTGTGTCTTCATAATTCAACTTTGCACAAATAAGAAAATGTTTGATGCAACCAAATGAATATTTACTGATAAAATAATAAAACAGATTGTTTTAATTTTCATCATCATCATTTCAGCCGAAAGACGTCCACTGCTGAACATAGGCCTCCCCCAAGGCTCGCCAAACAGATCGGCCCTGCGCCATCCGCATCCAATGCGTTCCCGCTACCTTCAACAGGTCGTCGCTCCATCTTGTTGGAGGCCTACCTACACTGCGTCTTCCGGTCCGCGGACGCAACTCGAGAACCTTTCGGCCCCATCGGCCCAAAAACCCCCAAAAAAAAACAGACAAGGAGATGTTATCTCTCCGAAACTGTTCACCGCTGCACTAGAGGATGCGTTCAAGACTCTGAACTGGGAAGGGCGTGGCATCAATGTAAATGGCGAATACTTCACTCATCTTCGATTTGCCGACGACGTGGTGCTTATGGCTGAGACCTTGGAGGACTTCAGTGCGATGCTCGCTGACCTCGGAAGAGTCTCCGAGAGAGTTGGTCTTAAATTGAACATGGACAAGACGAAGGTCATGTCTAACGCCCATGTTGTACCATCTCCCGTCGTAATAGGAGATACTTTGCTCGAAGTTGTTTTAATATTAAAACACACAAATTTTAATTTCGTCAAAAGTTTTGAAGTAAATATTTAGTACTAAAATAATTCCTTGAGTCCATTTCGGACCGTACGACATCACGCGCGCGCAATCGAAATTCAGCCAATGAGCTTTCAGTGCGCGCGCATGGCGTAACACAAACCAATCATGGTTACCCGTTCGCGCCTGTCATGAAAACCCGCCACAGTAAAGTTCATGAATTCAGTCCGGAGAATTAATTTAAGTTTAGTAAATTAAAATGGAGAGTTCAAGTGATGAATTTACATAGGACTTAACGCCGCCTGACGTCCTAGACCAAGCACAAAATTAAATGTTATAGCCTCCTGCTGACTAAACCGATGCTGAAATATGTAAACATCTACGAGACTTTCCCTCAATGAAAGGTAAATAAGAACGCAACATCTTTTTCCGAAAATGTTTATGAGCGCGCGCAGACAGAGAGCGGTCTGGAGTTCCGAGTTCAGAGTTCTGCGTTCTTTCGAATGTACTGAGTCTCTTACGATAACGCACACAGCAGGCGACTGGAACTCTCGAGCGATGAAAACACAGAACTCTGAACGCGGAACTCGGTACTCCAGACCGCTCTCTGTCTGCGCGCGCTCTTAGCCCCAATTTTTTTCCTCGCTTAATGCATTGTAAAATGTTGTATGATATACGTGTCGAAAGTAGGAAATTCCCAACTCATGTCGGCTAAACCACACTCGCTTTGCTCGTGTGTTTAGATCTCCGCCATTCGTTGGGAATAGCCTACTTTCCGCACTTGTATCATAAATAACTATTGTGCATCCGAGTCGAAATACTTCGACAGTGCGATGTAGAATGTGTAGAGGGTTTTCTTATGATACTAGAGACACTGATGACTTGGTGACACTAGAAGTCGCTACATGTATATAAAAGTACACGAGTTATTTTACCTAATACATTTTTAAATTCCCAACTCATGTCGGCTAAACCACACTCGCTTTGCTCGTGTGTTTAGATCTCCGCCATTCGTTGGGAATAGCCTACTTTCCGCACTTGTATCATAAATAACTATTGTGCATCCGAGTCGAAATACTTCGACAGTGCGATGTAGAATGTGTAGAGGGTTTTCTTATGATACTAGAGACACTGATGACTTGGTGACACTAGAAGTCGCTACATGTATATAAAAGTACACGAGTTATTTTACCTAATACATTTTTATCTATAACATGAGATTGAATTAACACACACACACACACACACACACACACACTTGCACACACTCCCACACACTTTACTTTTCGTTTGGATACATAGAGATAATCTACGATAACATGGCCCGCCCCTCCACAATTCAAGAAGTCTTTTATGTATTGTAAAAGTATTTATAAAGAACACCACTAAGGCACACCAGAACTTTCAACGCATTTGTGCGTGTTGAGACAGCCGTCAAACAAAAGCAGATACGTACTACTAAATAAAAATTATTTCGTATATATGTGACTTACACATTGAAATAGTAATGTGGAGGGGCGGGCTATGTTACCGTAGTTTATCTCTACTTTAGTGTGTATCGTGATAAAATAAACGCAAAATTAATGACTATATCATGGACAGGGATGTATGGAAATAGTTCCGATCCGCATTGGGGATCCCTAGTCTCAAATAGCGTATCTACTGTGTTAAAAAATTTAATTGTATTAAATACTTTAAATATATGTAATTTAATAACAATGTAGATCTGATTGAAAAAAATATACCTTGTTGAGTTTCTTGCCGGTTTCTTCTCAACAGGGTTTTTCCGAACCGGTGGTAGATTCTTCGACGTTCATAGGAGCATCAATTGATGCCTAAATTGAATAAAGAATTTTGACTTTGAAACGGAATCATACTTGTTATTTAAGTAAGTTAAATACCCACCCTTTCATTAATTACATAAAAAGTGCTCCCTTCTCTGGAAGACAGCCCGAATTTCGTGTTTTTGAATGTTACAGGGATAGTTACTTAGAAAGGGTTTTAAGGCACCATAAAAATGTTTTCCGACCCCTTAAGGGGTTGGAACAGAGCAGTAAATAAAACTAAATCCTCGGACGACACCTTACCTCGAAAAGCTAATAAAATGGTGAAAGCATACCTTCAGCCTGGTTTCACGATAATACGCCCCAAAGGCTTAACAAGAAGTCTGAGATAAAATTAACCAACAAATGCATATAGTATATATTTTGTTGAAATATTGAAATTCATACTCAGCGAGATAATGCTCCTAAGTAAGTAGTAATTGAAGACAAAAGTGGATGAAGGGGGTATGTCGAATATTTTTCATTTTCGGTTTTATGCCATAAATGAAGGTGCTAAGTCATAACTCAACACCGAACGCCTTCAATTCTCATGTTTTTAAACTAAAACAGTTTTAAACCCAGTGTATGAAGGACCTATGTACAAGAATAAGTTACGTTCTTCGTGAATGAACGTGCTAAGGACAAATGACTCTAGAAGTGGTTACCAGTTTGCGAGTGAATGTAACAGAAGAAAAGGTTATGTACGCACATAGCTCCTTCACCCATGTTATGAAACTAACTTTAATTTTCACTTATTCCGATATCCCAGGAAAAAAAAAGAAAACATTAGGGATCAGCTGAAATATATAAACCCTAAATGCAGATATTTTTACGAAGAAATTCTTCTAGATCAATAAATTTTGTTACAATAAACACTTTCATTTATTATTTAACTTATTTTCTTTGCAGAACAGCTTAAAAGAGAAAGAAGGGGTGGGTTATGTACTTTCTTATATAAAAAAATGTTATTCAAAAGCATTTATTATAAAAATCAATAGATCAGGCTATTTGGTTGATTTTTTGTAAAAGTAACAATATCCTAATCAATTTAAAACAAAACTACAACGTAAAAACCTTAAACTGCGATTCTTATATAAAAAATGTTATTTAAAAGCATTTATTAAAAAAAAATCAATAGATCAGGCTATTTGGTTGATTTTTTGTAAAAGTAACAATATCCTAATCAATTTAAAACAAAACTACAACGTAAAAACCTTTAACTGCGATTTACTCAAACTAATGTTTTTGTGACATACCTACCCCCTTCATTCACTCATGTCTTCAATTATCAATTGAATGGCAGTGGACAGGACACTGCGCGTACAGTAAAATTACATAAAGTTTACCACTGACAGATGGTTTGCCTTCATTTCATATTCAACTTTAACGACCTACAAATAAAGCCAATTTTAGAATACTGTTACCCACGTTTGCAAATTTTGTAATAGCTACTTTATTTGTATGGTGTTAAAGTTGGAAATGAAATGAAGGCAAGCCATTTGTCAGTGGTAAACTAAAAGTAAACGTATTGTAGAACCTATACTCAACGCCGTATATAGATTCCAAAAAAACTACCAGTGTGTTGCCAATAAAATGAAAAAGTTTTGCATCGTTAAGTTTTAACTTTTCTAAATATAATACATAAGTAATTTATTTATATGTAATTGTAAAGTTAAAATTAAATGCAACCGCATAAATAAATAATTTAATATCAATATTAATTTCACCTACAGATATTTGGTTGAAACTGTTTTGTAGAAGAAAAGTTCATATTACAGTGGTAATACTTCAGGTTTAAACAACATTTGGATACTATTAATGTTATAATTTGCGTACCTATATACTATTTACAAATATTTTTGATATGCACTTAGAAATGTTGACAACAAAACACGTATGTCAAACTTTATGGTAAACATGGCGACCACAGGGCCACCATGACATCTCCAATGGTCACTTCATTCGGCATCAGACGTTTGGATTGATCGAATGCTTTCTGTACTCGTGATAATTTTCGTTGTTGAGTTTTTGTTTCCTGATAAGTTTTCTGTTAAGTTTTGTTATTATGTTTTGTTCGTGGGTTTTGCATTTACGCAAGTAACATGGAACCGGTACCTGCAAGCTTATTGTCTAACGCTTCTGACGCTTGCCTTCGCAATCACTATTTCTTTCTGTCAAACGGTATAAGTTGATGACAGAAAGAGATCGTGAAAGCGAAGGCAAGCGTCAGAAGCGTTAGACAATCAGGTTCCTCTCACAGGGACGAGAATCTTGCTCCTTCTCCACCAAGGAAGCGTCCTAGAAGTCATACGAGTGTCAATTCAAGTCAATTGATTGTGATAAATTTTGGCACATGGATAGTTCAAAACCAAGGTATTCATGTGCAACACACATTGTACACAATACGGTATGCGTAGGTATACTTATAGGAAACATCAAAAACTTGGGATAATCTTTACACTTAAATAACAACAAAATATTATTATGACTATTTTTTATTAATGTGCATGGGTTGGTTACATCTGGAAGGTCACAATGACAATGACACTTGTGTCAGTTACGTTCGGCCATCTTTGGTAAATTTTTTGGAATCTATATACGGCGTTTAGTATACAGTCCGATGGGGCAGTAAGAGTAGCAACCGCAAAGCGGAAGACATGGCGTACAAAAGCCTCTAACGAGATGGACGACGATCTATACTTCATTTTATTTAGAATTAGAAACCACAATAACATTATATTGCGTCTGGTCAACTATTTCTTACCTAGCAAACCATCATCATCATCATCATCAGCCTCATCACTTCTTGACATAGGTCTCCAGCAATAAGCGCCATTGCGCCCTGTCCTCGGCTAGACACATCCAGCTTCTACCAGCAGCCTTTCGCAGATCGTCACTCCACCTGGCCGGAGGGCGTCCTGCACTACTTTTGCCAAGACGCGGTCCTACAAACCTAACCGCGGACCTAGCAAATAGTACAGTACAATAATAGTCTGGGAGCCGCAAAATAAAATTGTTATAATGTCACTTTATTTGCGTGTCGTCAATTGTAACTCTTATACAAATTGTAAAGAGATTACAGTTCACGAGCGCAAAATATAATGTTGTTGTGGTTTCTAATTCTAAATTAAATGAAGTATAGGTTGCAGGAATCATTTGGATGCGGGCAACGCAGGATCGATCGTTTTGGAACTCTTTGGGTGAGGCTTTTGTCCAGCAGTGGACATATTTTGCCTGAAAGATGATGATAAATTATCAATTTATGAACAGATTTCAGAAGCTGTGGTGGCTTGGTGGTTTAACCTATAGCCTCTCATGCAGAGAGTCGTGGGTTCAAATCCCGGCTCCCACCTCTGAGTTTTTCGGAATTTATGTGCGAAATTACATTTGTAATTTACCATGAGCTTTACGGTGAAGAAAACATCGTGAGGAAAACTACATACACATGTGAAGTTCCCAATCCGCACTGAGCCCGCGTGGGAACTACGGCCCAAGCCCACTCATTCTGAGACGAGGCCTGTGCCCTGCAGTGGGACGTATATAGGCTGGGATGATGATGATGATGATGAACAGATTTCAATACGTGTATATCTGGTATCTACTAACACCTTCAGTACTCGTAACATTTTTAATCGCAGGGTAATTCTAAAAATATTTGGAAAAAAGTTAAATTATAATCTTTGTAATAATCCCACGGGTTCCATACCTAAAATCACGAGGCTATTGGACAAAATTAATTGATTCATAGAACTTGCACCAACATTTCGTTACCCTACTTTAAATTTCTAACTATGATCCCTGGCACGAAATTGAATTTTCGACGTGGGTCCATCCTTTGTTTCGATATCAGTTTTAATTAATGTTTTAATTAATACGTACCAGATGACATTTACCTAAACCTATTAGCAAATCAGCTACAGGAAATCTGGACAAATTAGACTCTAGTCTAATTCTAGAATTATAATCTTGAATTTATAGGCTCAAGCCTATTGTATTGGGGTTATTGATCTATTTTAATCAGTAAACTGTTCACTGAAAGAAATGTCCAAGAACAAACTTCATAGCATTGAGTTTTTACAGCCTAAACATCATCCAAACAATCATTAAATCTGTTATAATGTCATGTTCTATTACTGGAAGAAATTTTAGAATTTATTCTGTAGTTACAAAGATTACTTTCTATTACAAACACAACAAAAATGCCTTATAATCATTTGAATTACGTGGAAACTACGGTCAAAGCACTCTTATTCTGATAGGAGGCCTGTGCTCTACAGTGGGAGGTATATAATCTGATATGGTGATGATGATATCATAGATTATGTGTACGCTCCTCTTCCGCATTCCGGAGGCCCCTCCCTCCTCGGCGCGTTGCCCGCTGCGCTGGTCACACCGACCACGGCGCGGTGGCTGACCGAAGTTTAATTTAACCCCCGGCACAAAAAGAGGGGTGTTATAAGTTTGAACGCTATTTGTGTGTATGTGTGTGTGTGTGTATCTATCGTGTAATCATAGCTCTTAAAAGGATGAAGCGTTTTTAAACTGCTGGACCGATTTGGATAATTTGGCATGGAGATAGTTTGAGACCCTGGGAAAGACATACAATTTTATCCCGGATTTTTTTATATTTCCTACGAGATGGACAAACGAATTCATTGAGATGATCTCGCGGGCAACAGCTAGTTTTATATAAAGTAAAGACGCAAAAAAATAACGAAATCGCGTTTTTGGGTATCGTAAACAACTACAGTCAAAAGAATTACAGTAAAATGAAATAAAAATGTTTAATCACAAGCCTCTGTTACACTACCGTAGAACGACCTTATTCATTGCAAATTAAAATCAACTCCGTGTTAGCAAAACATTAAATTTTATTATGGGCCTCAGAGTAACTTCCATGCAGCTAGTTTACCGACACAATTTTAAAATCATGCTTAATAATAATCTTCCTCTGTCATTTAAGCGCAAACTCATCGACATTGTGTATTCTTCCCATCTTATCCTAGAGGTATGACGCCCAGACTTGGCCATTAATTGAAGCTCAAAAGTGCAGGCTCAAGGTTTGCCAACGAGCAGTGGAGCGCAATATCCTGGGTTTTCGAAAAACTGATCGAACCAGAAAACACGACACTGCGCTCTAAAACTTGTATTGCAGATGTGTCAAGACTGCCAAGCTGAAGTTGGACTGAGCTGGACATCTCTGCCAAATGCAGCTGGACTTATGGGCGCGAATCGTTACCGAATGGATTCCAAGGGATGGCCAAAGGAGCAGAGGCAGACCCAAGAGGAGATGATGGGAAGACCTGAGCATTTTTCAGCGTGATTGGCAGGTGCATGTCCAGGGTAGGGAAGAATGGTGGAGGAAAGGGGGGCTTTTGCCAAGCAGTGGGACATAGTTATAGGCTTTAAAAAATAGGTACTAGAATATGAAAAGATTCATTGTTGTATCATCATCAATAAATAAATATTGAAATCCTTAAATCTTGTCCTGGCCATAGCCAGTTTAAGTAGTTGTTCTACCGCCTTGATCCCAGTCCACTACCCTAATCATCCAAACCTATAATACGTCCCACTACAAGGCACAGATCTTCTCTCAGAACGAGAAGGCTGAAGCTGTAGTTCCCACGCGGGTTCAGAGCTGATTGGGAATTTCGAACACGCATCAATGGAATTGCTTCGAAATTGTAAATGTGATTTTTTGTTTTTCCTGAAAGCTCGTGGTAATTTAATGTCGAACATGAATTCTAAAACTCAGAAATGCAAGCCCGAATTTGAACCTACGATCTTTTGCTTGAGAGGTCGTAGGTCAAACCGCTAAGGTACGGTCAGCATCAAAAGTAACTGGTTACTTTTGTACTTTGTCGTAATAACATAATTGTCCATCAAGTATGACGTTTTGTACCTAACTGTAGAGTGACAAGGTACAATTAAAGTGACCAGCTACTTTTGATGCTGACTGTACCACAGCTGTCTCGTTCTTTAAATTATTACAATTTGTTTAAGTACAGCATAGAATAAAGGTAGACAGTAAAATGGCTCTCGGATACTTTGAATCGTCAGTGAACAATCTTCCTTTTCTCTTATTTGTGTTTAAGTACGAGTCAACATATAAATAGGCAATTGCACCATGCTTACAAAGCTATGTCATTACTTTGCTAATTTCATAGAAATTATACGGACCCGCCAGGTATACAAGGGTTCTAAGAAGCACGAAGGAAAAACGGTCTATTTTTCTTTCAGTACTTCTTATCGGATTTAATTATTTCCTTGTACATTTGCATAGCAAACATCGTTATTAAAGGAAATCTAGAAAATAATCTCTATGAGAAAATTAACAAGTCTTTGGAAAGGAACGAAGAGTGATAACTTTTACTAGTTACATAATGTTACATAATTAAGTGAAATTAAGAAGCAGCAGTTGCCAGTCGGTGACTAAACAGTTGTAAGGAGATATATTTTGAAGAATACAGATCCTTTCAATATTTCAAAAGAGCGATGGAGAGAGTTATAGTCGGAGTTTCCCTATGAATTTCCTACTTAGACTCCTAATTAAATCAATGCGTAATTTTCTCGCTACGAGCGCGCAGTGGATTCGTTGCATCTAAAGGGGTGAGGCGCCATGATGTACAAACACTGAAGTGGGTAAAGTAGATGATAGCTAAGGCACAGAATAACTAATAGGACTAACGTACAGAAGGACTCTCGAACAAAAGACAATTTTAGGTATAAAATTATCCCTACTCTTACGACCGTTAACTGCTAGCACGCGAAATCGAAACTTGTCGTGTGGTACGAGCGTTCATATTCCCACTCGCCGATATTTAGGTAGGTATATAAATCAAGAAAGATAACACTGTGTATTAATTCAGTAAACTATCTTTAAACGCAACAGTATCTTTTAAACGGATTATAAGATCGTTTAGAAGTCATTTTTTGTTGCAAAAATCACAGAAAAAAAGATGCTTAACTACGCGCGACGCGGCTAGCCAAAAGCCGAACGATAACCTGATGCCTTAAGCCTGCGCGGGAGGCGCGCTGGCCGAACTGCCTATAGGGCTGAGGCGCCATGATGTACAATAACTGAAGTAACCCACAAAATATCTACCATGTTTTATGCAAATAAATGATTTATGATTATGATTTATGATTATGATTAGCTAAGGTACGTGAAGCCCTAGACACGCGACGAACTCGCTACGTGCTTGCAGGGAATACGTTGTGCGTTCACTGCGCTTCTAATACGTTCGCAAATCATCAGAGTTATATGGCTCTTAGCACAAGTAAAGGAAGAAGTACTCTTGATCACCAATTCACCATCCTATTGTTGCCGCACAAAGGTGAGTAAAAAAACACAAATCACAACGTTTAATTATTGCAACCCCATTCTATTCGAAGCATCCCCGAGCGCTTTCGCGTTTATAACTCCTATTTACACCCACCCTGTTTTAGGGTTCCGGAGACAAAGATGGAACCCTAGCTAGCGCAAGGTTGTCATTTATTTTCTTAAGCCCGGTTTAGACCTGCAAAAAAAATTATGCAGTTGCATTACATTGCGAGGCTTTGAAGCCAAGGAGTTTAAAGTGGTCAATCGCGCGCCGCAATATAATGCAACTTGCATGATTTTTCTTGCATATCTATACTGGGCTAGACTCAATTTGGTCAATACGAAGACAAAGTCAAATTTAGATAATACGAACCAAACGCTTTCAAAAAAGGAACAACGAAACGCAACACCTCTAAGACAATGTCGCCAATGTCAATTAGAAAGAAAGAAAGAAAGAAAAATATTTTATTTCAGGTTACAAGAGTACCACCACCAAACAGTAGAAAACAACATTAACAACTAATAACACAAGTTTGTAAAGGTAGTGACACCAATTGTCACCGAAAAAGGGTCTCTACTCAGCATGTGTTGCTGCACAGAGAGTGTAGCAACGCTGGTTTTCTGTAGAGCCCAGATTTGAGCTACACGACAGCTCCACCTGTTACTAAAATACTTATACACAAACAAGGCCTAAGCATTTGTTATAAAATAAAGTGAAGGGAGCCAAGCAAAAGGTGTGGTGCAAAATAAAATATAAATTTTACATCATATATATACATACCTACACAACAATATATACTATTACATATCATTAGAAGGATATAGCACTGCACGGACTGACTGAGTGTGATTTTTTTGCACGTCCAGCAAATACTTCTTGAAATTACAATTACACATTACACATTATGAATTACAAAAAAAAAACCGCTCAAGTGCGAGTCGGAGTGCGAGTAGCTCCATGTAATGTTTTAAAAACAGTTCAGTACAAAATCGCCGTAATATGGTAAACACTAAAATTGCAAACTTTTAGGTTGGTAAACATCCGAACAGCATAAGATCGCTAGCGTTGCCTAGCAACTGCCGGTATCGCCTAAAAACCATCGCTTAAAATCGCGTGTTAAAAACGCTGAAAAATATTTTTTTTGTATGACGACCTTCTTTAATTTTTAACTTTATTTTTGTATTTATATACCGGCCACAATACGTATCATCATCATCCCAACCTACACACGTTCCACTGCAGGGAAAATACGTTCCTCTCAGAATGATGCGGGCCCAGTACGGAGTGCTGTGCAATAATACGTCATCGGTGACAATTTCAAGTGAGCCCTCTTACAGACGAATGAACGGACTGACAGACAGATAGCGGAGTCTCAGTAATAGGGTCCTGGTGGCACCCTTTGGGTACGAAACCCTAAAACATACTTTGAAAATAATCTTACCACCGCGTTACAACCCAAATTCAAAATTTAAAAACGACGAGTATCACCAATTCGACACAGTGAGCGTCCTCAAATCCGCATAATAATGCCCGTGGACGACAAAGCACCGGAGGGCACCAGGAACCGCGTTCATGTAGCCTACGTAAATGTCTGTATTTTCTCTATTTGTTATCAAAAATATTCCGCAATAACCCTAATACTGAGCCTGTGCCGACTTTTAGTTCGTTTATCTTGTCTACCTATTACAGGCGGTATTAATTTGAACTTTACCTACAGAACTGACATTAAAAAATACAAAGTAAAAGTTTCGATAGAAACAAGAAACTTGTTGTTTGAAAATTAGAAAACATTTATTCGTGACATTATATTTCTGCTATTTGTTTTAACCCTGCCCTTACTTTTTGTTACAGATGTTTTTCTTAGAAACGAGACGCGAGTAACCAGTCCTGTAGTTGCAAAAAATACTTTAAGAGTATTAAAAAATAAGCACTAGGCGTATTCATTAAATACTTTGCACTTCACGGTTCATTTGGCTTCGCTTACTATTGATTTACTTGTACTTTAAAAATGAGATTAGGACTCACAAGATGCCTTTATCCGTGTCAGTCCTAGCCAGTCAGTGATAGTGCTAAGAGTATTACGTAATTGGCGTAGTACTATTACTCAGTTGTTTTAATATACATAGCGTTTACAACCGATATAAAAAAAAAACAAAACCACACAATTCTTCAGCACGGCAGCTCTGCTGTCGGTTTATTTAAGTCTCTTACTTTGGAATACCGACTCGCACTTACCCGGTTTTTGTAAACATCTGTACTGTTGAAAGCCCTGGCCTGTGGGTTAAAATTAAAAGTTTTCTAACAATGAGTTCGTCACAAGGGGGCCTGACAAGTTTTAATGCATCCTTTTAAAACAGCGTGTAGATTTGAAAGTAACTAATAGGGTGAAAAAATGACTGATTATTACGCTTACTTGGACGCCGATTGACTACTAAATTATGTAGAATACGTAATGCTTTATACTAGTTGAACTGTGGTAGCCTAGTTGTTTGACCAATGGCCTGTTAAGCATTTGCTTTAACAAACGACTATTTGATAGATTTGCGCAAGTGCCTTCCAACATACGTTACGGTACACATGCATAAGTGTAAAATTCCACAAGTAATTACGTATGTGGCTACCATAAGGCATGCCCACACATGTCTACAGGGAATGAATGTTACATTTATATTACGGTCATAGTGTAATGTTTGTCATATTTTTGTTAGTCGTAATTTTTTCCCCGCCGAAACCGTAAATTTTTCAGAAATTTTTAATTGGTCAAATTGTGGAACTTTGTAGATTAGGTTAGGTTTGTTTTATAACAATTCTGCACATAGATTCAAAGTAAAATGAGTTTTCCACTCATTGCTCGTCTTGTATTTTTTTTCTTTTTTTGTATTGCTTTACATATGGTGTACAATAAGTAAAGAGACATTGTATTGTGTTGATGTTGTTATTGCAAATAAAAATGAAGTGTTTTTAAAATAGTTATGAATAACAAATATTATGACAAACATTACATTATGACCTTCAATAATTATGCAACTCGATATAGACGCATTTATATGTTTGGATTTTTATTTAACATACATAAAACTTGGTAGAGTCATAATCCCACTGGTAAGTGTACGCAATCCCATTCGTTTCAGACTGCAATGCATGGGATTGCGTACACTTACCCACTGCGTACAGTTACCCCACATGACTCTAGTAGTAGTAAAACTAATTGAATATACGAAGAAACTTCATATTTTAACTTGAACTAAAATTCTATCGTCGTGGGCTGTTACTAAGCAAACGTACGATCCGTCTAAGAGCAAATTTTTGCTTACCATCAGGGGTGATTGAGGTCAGAAGCGAGCGTATTATGTAAAAAAAATATTCGATGGAAAACACATTTTCTACGCGTCATAAAAATCAGCTCAACAATAGATTTGTAATTGAAACACTTTTCCGCTATTCAATTGTTCTGCTGGGGGCTATTGCCGAATTTATTCCGCAGCTCCACTCCGTATTGAGGAGGGTCTCTTTGCACGAGGCCACTTGATCTATCCGCACTTGATGTGAACAGGGAAAGGAATGCAGTATTGTTAGTGAATGTGTACCAATGAGGATTGTGGGGTTAGATAAGTATTTAACAGGTTGAAGCGATAATTTACTGGTGTTTTTGAGCCTCTAGTGTAATTACTGCGTACTCTTGCGATAACGTCTCAGTTCCTACGGAAAACGGGTGTTAAGGAAACCAAGATAGCTTAAAAAGTATGCGAGTTGAAGTGGCAATTTGCAGGCTACGTCGTTCGAAGAATAAATGACCGGTGGGGGAGAAAAGTTATTGAGTGGCGACCACGAGCCCAAAGCCGCATAGACTGGACTTCTACCTAAGCAGCATGTACTCGTAAGTAAGTTGTCTTCAAACATTTCATTTCGATATCCATCCACTTTTGTTAATCAGATCGACTTGAAATTTGGTAAGAACATTGTTATACAGAATGATAATGGAAATACAGTCAGTGAATTTTTTTGCAATAACAAACATACATTTCAGTTGTGCGTCGCTATGTTACAAATTTCAGCTGTAAATGCTCTTTGAACGCCACCACCATTACAAGCACATTCACTTAGTGACTGCTTTCATTGAGTGCGGTTAATATGTGACCCGGAGTGAACGACAACAATGTAAAACCTGAATCGTGCTTATTATGGTAAATTACATTGAGGTATGAATAGGGATGATGACACCAACTAAACTGACTGTGTTTTAGGAAAATCAAAACACGATTCTCATAGACATTGTATGATAACTATAAATTAGAAATTTAAAAAAAACCCCCCTCGCAATTTAATCTAAGATCCCTTCCGAAGCATACAAAAGAGCTGATAACTTTGAAACGGCTGGACCAATTTTGATGAATCTGTCTTAGAACTATTGCCAAGAAACCTGCTTTCAAATAAGAAAACCGCGTCCAAATCGGTTCACCTGTTTAAGAGTTATGATGCCACAGACAGACAGACAGCAACACACATAGCGATCAAACTTATAACACCCCTCTTTTTGTGTCGGGGCATAAAAATAGATAGTTATGACACATCATTTCTTTAACAACTCAATCGACTATTTTTTCCCGTGTGGGGTCGGGTTTAGAGAATTACACCTCTCCATTTCTTCCAAGCATGTCGTAAATTGACAACCATACTCGTAGTTGCCAATAGCATGTGATTGGCTATTGTACCACTTTTATCTAAAGTAAACCTAAAATTGCTAAACGCAGTCCCCAAGCCTAGATGTAGCGTTTTGTCTGCCGAAACCCTTTGGGATACAGGTGTGATGATGTGTTTTTTTTTTATTTATTTTTGTATGTGTCTTATTTGTCAAGCAACGCAAAATCAAATTTTGCAGTTAATTGATAATTAATCTGAGTTTCGGAGGTAAACCGTTTTTTCCTAGAGTTGGACCTTGGCAATAAATATCACGGGACAATTCACACTAATTGATCGTTATTGACCATTATTGTTTCATAGTGTCATCTAGGTCGTGCATTATTCTACTCTCTATAATAATCGGTCGTATATTAACTGCTTTCATTAACGTGATATTTGTATCAGCGTTTATATTAGCATTTGACACACACACCCCGATTTAACCTCAACAAATAACCATCGGTAAACAAATAATTAAACAGAGAATCACCGCAAGCGATCCCTGCGATGAACATCGCAATCCGAAATTTTAATTAAACCCATCACATGTCAAAATTTATAAACACGATATGATAATGCGGAACAATTGAATGAGAATGAATAAAGTTATTTGCATGGCCGCCCGCTTATTACGTCCTGTGGATATTTTGTGAGTCCTATTGCAATAATATTATTACGTGTTATTTGTTCGTTATCACTTATCACCTTGATATTTACATGAAAATTATGCTTAATAATAATTTAGAATTGATTACCAATAAAGTCGTGGTTGCCTGATGGTTTGATCTATGGCATCTCAAGCAAAGGATCGTTGCTTTGAGTCCAAGCACCTATGAGTTTTTCAAAATGTATGTGATAAATTACATTTACCATGCGCTGTGAAGGAAAATATTGTGAGGTAAACCGCACACCAGCTGCAAAGAAATTTATTCAAATTCAATGATAGACTGAGTTGAGCTGACCTGATGATGGAGCTGGAAGGTTAGCACTGAAACTCCTAGACAGAGCAACATAACCAAGCCGAGTTTGGACTTGTTAGAATAGATCAGTAGTATTAAGATGTAGTACCAAGAATGGTACTCAGGGTCTGATGATGGAGCATTCGGCAAGTTTACCATCGTTACCCTTAAAGCGTGTTTTTAATAGAATTATTATTTATCTAATAAGTCCCTTATACATGATGATTTTTAATCGGCGTTCAGGAACCCATTTTGTGGTGACCACGTTTAAGTCCCAGTTACATAAAAAAGACTTTTTTTTTAATAACGATTATTTGGAATGACACTTGACGAAACTATTTACATTCAACAAAAAGTAGTATGACCATGCATTCGTTGGATAGAGGAAATTATTACAATAACGTTTTTATTTCATTAAACAGAGACTTACCTAATTAAATAAATAAATATCACGGGACAATTCACACCAATTGACCTAGTCCCAAAGTAAGCTTAGCAAAGCTTGTGTTATGGGTACTAGGCAACGGATAAACATACTTATATAGATAGATACATACTTAAAACTATATTAACTGCAGAGGGTAACTCGAGTGGAAAGTGACTCCAGGACAAGACACCTGAAGTAGGCTGCTTCCTCAACAGTCTCGCGGATTGCTGCTACAAATTCAGTGTAAGAGTGTGATTTAATAGTGAAAAAGGTCAGTCCCGAACTTTATTCTAGTGTTAACCTTGAAAGACTTAATTTTAATAAAGTGTTTGCCATCTAGTAATTTTTTTATTTACTATAATCAGCAACAGGCGCCCTGAAGTTCAAAAATAGTCTTTTGCCACCGTTGTGCGAAGCCGGTGAGTAACAGCTGATTTTTATCTGTTACAAAGTGGTGGTTTTTGTAATTGCATGAAGACCTCCTCTATTAAACTACATAATGGCCAGGAATTCATATTTTTAAATTTCTGAACAGCGATTAAAAATCACCGTGTATTTTAACTCGTGTGTCATTTATTTTCCTCTGAACATATCCAGTGACGATATTCTACCGCCTTTCCGTGCTAACGCTCCTTACATTACGGCATAGAAAACGTTACGTTATCCAAAGCTGTCTGGATATTATCGCGGTATCGTTAATTTAATTTGGTATGGAAAGTGAAATTATGAAAAAAAATGGGAAACTTTTTTTCAAATTAGAATTCTTATTTGCCCACTACATGCCTTGTTTTTAAGCTCATGTGACATGTCTAACCCTCTGAATATATCCAAAGACGATATCCTGCCGCATTTCCTTACTGCCACCCCTTACATTACGGCACAGAAAACGTTACGTTATCCACAGCTGTCTGGATATTACCGCGGTATCGCTAATTTAATCCTCAGAATAATTAGCAGCGCATTCCATTATCAGATCAGCTTCAGTCTTATACTGTAGTGCTGGCGGCAAGCCAGGAATGTTATTAATTTATGGCGATAAAAAGTTGAATCTCATTGTTTTTATGGCTCTAAGAGTAAGTTATGCGATGCGGACGCGTGTGTATGAGAACTTGTTAGGTTGGTTCATTATGTACGTTTTATACACTTATTGTAGTTGAAATGGCAGTAAATTTCATGAAAGAAAAACCGACCAAGTGCGTGTCGGACACGAGAAGTGTAGATTTCGTAATAACATGCGGCAAATAGTCAAGATTACATTTTCATTGACTGTTAGTTGTTTACTTGATAAGCCTACTTTTCTACAACAAACTTATTGGGTAGATAGACAGGCCACCAAATATAAAACCACCAAACCTACCAAATGTAAAATTTAACTTAGAAAAGTGCCACTAGACTCGAGATATATGATTTTTCTGAATTTTTGAAAATGTCAACTACACTAAGTTTTTCATTTGTGTTATTCGGAATTTATTACTTTTTACATTTGTTTCATCATCATTATCATTTGTTTTCACAGTCTTGAACCTGTCACCATTTTGTAAAAAAAGGTTTAAAAAGTCACTAGGTATTTTGTATACATTTTTTAAACTTCAATTTGGCTCTTTACTTAACTCTGGTCAAGCTTTGACCTCTTCTGAGATAAACGAAATTAAGGTTTAATTTGTTCCATTAGTTTTAAATTGCCGCCAAATTGGCAAAGAGGTCTAGTTAAATTAACTAGACCTCTTAGCTGAATACATTCTGATACAACTTGCGTCTCAAATTAGGTTGGGTGGTAGTGCCTAAATAAACACACACGAATACACGTATTTAGAAACTTTTGTATATATTTTGACGACCAGATGGCCTAGTGGTTAGAGAACCTGACTATGAAGCTTGAGGTCCCGGGTTCGATTCCCGTGTCGGGGCAGATATTTGTATGAAAAATACGAATGTTTGTTCTCGGGTGTTTAATATGTATTTAAGTATGTTTATCCGTTGCCTAGTACGCCATAACACAAGCTTTGCTTAGCTTACTTTAGGACTAAGTCAATTGGTGTGAATTGTCCCGTGATATTTATTTATTTATTTTATTTATTTATATTATTTATAATATTAGTCTGATTCATCATCATCACTCCAGCTTGTATACGTCCCACTGCAGGGCACAGACTTCCTCTCAGAACAAAAGGGCTTGGGCCGTGATTCCCACGGGATTAAGAAGTTCCCACACCATTAGATAAAAAAAATATGTGTGTGCAGGTTACCTCATGTTTTCGTTCACCGTAAAGCTCATTATTAATTTTTTAAACATATTTTCGCTCAGAAATTTAAAAAAAATTCAAAGATGCAAGCACAGATTCGAACCTACGACCCTCTGTTTGAGAGGCAATAGGTCAAACCGCTAGGCCACCACGGCTTTTTTAGTGGTATTCGCTGCTGTTAATAACTTCGCCTGTGTCCCACGGGAGCTTTTTACTTTCCTGGGATAAAAATCAACCCATCGCTGTAGATAGCCGGCCAAGTGCGAGTCGGACTCGCGCACGAAGGGTTCTGTACAATTATCTATAAAAATCACGTTTGTTGTATGGGAGCCCCCCTTAAATATTTTTTTTTATTTTAATATAATGATTTATTTTTTAAGTCAATACATAATTAAATATTCTGTGAACATTTCAAGCTTCTACCTGTTGCCGTTATCAATATCGAGCAAAAACGAGCAAAAAAATCACGTTTCTTGTATGGGAGCCCCCTTAAATATTTATTTTATTTGTTGTTATAGCGGCAACCGAAATACACCATCTGTGAAAATTACAACTCTCTAGCTATCACGGTCCCCGAGATACGGCCTGGTGACAGACGGACGGACGGACGGACAGCGGAGCCTCATTAATAGGGTTTCCGTTTTTACCCTTTGGGTACGGAACCCTAAAAAGAAGTATATCGTCTAATGAGGAATCGAATGGCTGCAATGGAAAGTGAATGAATTTTTAAAATTGGTTCTGTCGAAACAAAGAGCAGATAAAAAAAACAAAGTTCACTTGTTTATTATCTATTTAGTAGTTTTTTATTATAAAAATAATACGAATATTTTATTCACTCTCTTCACTAAGTAGGTTACTAAGCAGAACCAAGTAGCGGCCGACTATGGCAGCGGGCCAACAATCTGGGTAATTTTTAAAAACACCTACATTTTTATCCGTAGCACGTTCGTAGCATGCTTCGTAGCACTTTCGTTCGTAGACCCCGTCGTAGCATGCCTACACCTACATTCTTTGCCACAAACTATTAAAGTGCATTAGATTTAATTAGTCCGAGAACTGCTTTGTTTCGTAAACCAATTAAAAGAACGTTAATCATGACTGCGGGAGAACCATTTATCCCTGGTTTCAAAGGGACCTTTTAACTCCCTGCTTCTAACAAAAACGAGACTTGCACCTCTATCTATAGACGGTAAAGTAAAGTATCTGTATACGACTCCGCTCTGCAAACATGAAGCTAGCTTACCAACAATGCTTGCTTAGAAGTTCGCTGGGTATCCCATAGATGGCGCTGTTTCGAGATATTTAAGAACGAAGCTTGTTCTCCGTGGAGTAGAGTGATATGAAAAGTCAGACATTCCAATTGTAAGTTACAGTGCACTTATAAACAGGGTTTGTTTGTGGTTGTTTGTTTGCTGCAGCAATTTGTTTAACATTCAACTACCTTGACAAGCTCGTGCGTGGCTCTCGGCGGAACCCTGTCGCAGGGAGCCTCTGCTGTCCTTAACAAGATTGTTTTTAATAAGTGCGGCAAATGCTGACTGCGACAGGGTTCCGCGGAGGGTCGCGCACGACCTTGTCGGACTATAACCATACATGTATCGGGTCATAATAATATCAACCCGATATCGCAGCGAACGTGTATGGCTCGCTCATTTAACGCAATAAAGCTGCGTATCCACCTAAGCTGTGCGAGGATGCGTTGCGAGGGATGTGTTTGTCATGCACCAATAGAAACACTTCATTTAAAAGGTCCTAAGTGAATGAAGTGTTTCTATTGGTTCATGACAAACACATCCCTTGCAACGCATCCTTGCACATCTCTCGTGGAAACGCAGCCTAAGTCAGCGACCCAGAGATGGGTGTGTAACGTAAATAAATGAATTTTGGAGAGCACTTTTTGAAGTCAATTAGAACATTGAAAAATATATATTTGGAAATTATATCGTGACAAATGAAAAGGTTTGTTGGGCAATCTAAAATATAAGTTAACAAGCCAAGTTTATATACATAGAATAACTTGACTAGTTGGCTGATAGATAGGTAATGCACAACCATGCATTGCAGCTAGACTTGAAATTTAGCTCTGAAATTTTCCCTTTTCATAAGGCAAAACAGTGTGTATTGCCAGCGATGACTTATGGCACTGAGACGTGGCCGCTAACGATGGGCCTCATGAAAAAGCTCAAAGTCACTCAGACTGCGATGGAGATGGCTATACTCGGAGTTTCTCTGCGTGATCGCACTAAAAATGATGAAATCCGCGCAAGAACTAAAGTCACCGACATAGCTCGACTTAAGTGGCAGTGGCCAGGGCACGTCGCTCGTAGAACTAATGGCCGATGTGGTAAAAAGGTTTTCGAGTGGCGTCCACGTACCTACCAGAAGACGCAGTGTAGGTAGGCCTCCAACAAGATGGAGCGACGACCTGATTAAGGTTGCGGGAACGCGTTGGATGCTGATGGCACGGGAACGATCTGATTGGCGAGGCTTGAAGGAGGCCTTTATTCAGCAGTGGACGTTTTACGGCTGTAATGATGATGAGGCAAAACTGCGTGATAAAACTAAATCAAAACTAAATCGTGACACAATTGGGATCTTTGTAGAAAAAAATAACAATAGAAAAAGATACTGTAGCCTACTTGCCTACAATTACCCTACAGTTATCCTAAAATATATATAAGTTAATAATCAACAACAACAGAAGACACTTACAATAATTTATTAACTTATAATTATTTATTTATACATCTTATATCTACTTAATACTAAACACACAAAATAATTATAAATACCTACTTAAACATCTATATATACAACACTAGTATTACAAGAACATATATTATATACAATAATAACAACATTTTATCGAACGGTCAATAATATCGATAACATCGATACATCGATAGGTCGATAGAATTTATCGAGACCTCCAACGCCCTTACATTTTAATTTACCGTTAGGGCAAGGCGGCCGGTGCATCGCCGGCGCAGCGCAGAGGTCAAGCCAGTCATATTCTGAACTTTGACGCGGAGCATGCGCTCGATCCTCTCGCAATACTGGCTTACGAATTTGAACCTTATACTCGCTTTTAAGATGCTTGTTTTTACGCTTTCATCTTTAAATAGTTATTGACTATCCTATCTTCTATAAACTTTCTGCTGTGCTTGTGCCTGTGCTTGTGAATTCTTCTGATTCTATTGTGCCTTCTGACTTTCATTTTATGTGTATGGACGTGTGCTAATGGACAATAAACTTGTAAGTTGAATATTTTGTTTAACTACAATAACACTAGGAAGACCCGTAGTACCCCCATACCTACAATACGATCTACAAATGGTAATATTCTATTTCTCTTGTAGTTAGATCCGCTACAACACGGTTATTACAATAACTGAGTGCCATCATTAATAAACCATTAGGCACTACTTACTACTGTAAATACACAGGCATCGCTAATCCCATCGAATTAGCTGTTTATCTGCTGCGGTAAAATATCACCGCGGTGGGGAATTGATTTCACCAATTTCAAAGTAACAAAGTTCCAAGTTAACATTTTAACGTATTTCAAATTCAACTTTGTAATTAAGGGCATAGAGTTTAGTTTTTTGCGTTTAAAAATGTGTTATAGTTACGTTGTGTTTGTTTTATAGTGGACCGATTTGTCATGATGATTTAATGTCACGCGGTTTCATACAGGCTTTTGGATTTAGTAATATTGTGGAAGCTTTTCTAGTTTATTCGGTTGCTATAAGTTTTTGTAATATTTTTTTTTGACAAAAACCTTTTGCTCGCTGTACATGCGTTGCATTAGTTTTAGTTATAGTTATAGTTTCTTTATTGCAAGTTACATTGTCATTGTCATGTAAATTACATAATTTAAGAGCTATGATGCCACAGATAGACAGACACACACACACAAACACACACACACACACACACACACACACGCACGCACGCAAGCACGCAAGCATGCACGCTAAAGACAGCTTGATGGATTTGGATGGTATTTAGTGTGTAGACATCCGGACGTCTGGAATACCACCTACGCCACTCTATCTACTTTTTGTCCCAATATTCCGAAGGTATCCATGTAAAATAGCATAATCTTAACCGTTAAGTTTAAAAAATGTGCACGGGCGTTCGTCGTACCTACGTATAGCATAACCAAAGACCACGATAAAGTTTTTGGGTATTCCCGCGGGAACTTTACCCAAATTCGGAATTATTGTTGTAGTGGTAGAGCCATGATGTAGCTAGCCGCTGCATCACGAATGGGCCGGCTCGTCCGGGGCAGTACCACCCTCTCACAGAACACCGGCGTGAAGCAGCAGTAATCCTGCTTGCGTTTCGTACGGTCAGTGAGAGTGCCGGGGGCCCAATACCTCACCCCTTCCCTCCCTCATTCCTTCCCTCTCCTTTAGGGCCGACAACGCACTAGCATCGTGTAAAGCGCTGCGGATGTCTATGGACAGTGGAGTTCATTTAACATCAGGTGACCCACTAGTTCGTTTGTCTGGTCTATCTAACATAAAAAAAAAAAAAAAAATTCAAATTCAAATGCCTGATTTTAATGGTTTACATGCGCGAAGCCGTGGTAACCTAGTGGTTTTACTCATGGTCTCTCAAGCAGAGGGTCGTCGGGTCGAGTCCGAGCTCGCACTGAGTTTTTCAGAATTTATGTGTGAAATTACATTTGTAATTTATCATGAGCTTTACGGTAAAGGAAAACATCGCGAGGAAACCTGCACACACCTGAGAAGAAACTCAATAGTGTATGTTCCCAATCCGCACTGAACCCGCGTGGGAACTACGGCCTAAGCTCTCTCATTCTGAGAGGAGGCCTGTGCCCTGCAGTGGGTTGTACAATATAGGCTAGGATGATGGCATGCGCGAGACCGCAGGTAAAGGGTAATAATTAGGATTTTTTTAATCTTATTAGTGCAATACATAGCCAAAGAGGAACGCTATCACTATCTTTGCAACCTTACCTAAGGGGCTCTTGTTTATAAAATGTACTAGTATTTTTTTATCTTTTTTTAATGTGTCTGCTTTTAGTCTAGGATGGTTATATACCTACAATAAATAATTAGTTTTTCTGTATCGAAAGTAAATATGAGTGACTTCTGAGTTAATCGGGATATTTAAATCGTTCACGTATTATAAGCATTGTTTGAACCAAGGATCAAATAAAATCATAGGCATTTAGAACTAAGTAATAACTTAAAAATTAATAATGTAGATATGGTTGGTAATTAAATAAATAATAATAATAAAAAACGATTCAAATCTCGTCTTGAAGAACGCCTGTTATCTACCTCTAATTTTATTAAGTTTTACGTTCTGTATTCTGTATTGTTTGTGTTTTTTGAGGTGTGCAGTAGAAATCGAAAACACAGAAAATTTTCTTAGAACATGTAAAGCCCAACCCAATATGCATAATGAAATGAAGGGTTAATTTACTATTATGAGAAAATGTGTTGCAATAAATCCTTATTTGAGGTTTTATTATTTATGATTAGAAATTGATATACTAATTTTTTTTGACAGTATAATGCGTAATGGCAGTCCATAAATACATATAGAAGTCATACGATTTCTTCAGTGACGTCCCGTCAAGTGATAAAAACAGTTGCGTTGATTTTGTGTGTGAAAATAAGCAATAATTAGTAACTGATGATTAAACACAATGGAGAAACTGTTAAGTAAGCACTTTTTTTATTAAAGAAAATTCTTCGATATTTATTGTGCAAAAAAAATGACACGATTGAAACATGTTTTGACGAGAAACATTAAAAGTATTAAAACACATATAATAAAATCGAAATGATGTTAATCAAAAGATTAAGTAAAAGTTTAGCGTTTTATTTTCAACGACAACATAATATTACATTATTTTAAACGTCAATCATATTATACACGTCGACAACCCTAGGTCGCTGTCGTGTGTCATTTGACGTCATCGCACCAAAAATGCTACTAAATCTACGATCACTGATTATAAGGTAAAATAATGCAAAATGAATAAAAATTACTAAAATGTTAGTCACAAAATTGTTCCTATATAACTCAATTAATTTCTACCCGTTCATGTCGTTCTCTATGTGCTATAAAAACTAATGTTTTGATAGAAAACAAAAAACTGCTGAACGTGTTCGTTTTATTAATATTATGTATAAATATGGAGTCAATTACGTACATAATTACCATAAATCGACCGTTTACTAATAACCATTACGCCTAATGTCGGGTTCTGTATAAAGGGAGTCATTGAGTCTTGACGCTTGAAGTCACGACATTCTAACAGAAGCAGTGCATAAAGAGATGATTAGTTAGTTTCGAACTTGCTTGTAATAAAATACCTTGTAAGACTATTATGCTATTAAATTTTGATTTGTCAAACTGCAGGACAGGATGGTATCAAGCGAACGTTTGGCTTTAAAAATGTTACTGTAATATCTTTTTAACCCATATCTTACATTGTAAATATTTCTGACACGGACGAAGACAAGAAGATAGGACTTAAAATATGAACAAGACTAGGATATAGTTTTTTGTTAAGAATTTACTACGGGTTAACAGTTAGGATGCTTTTTATGCCAAAAATTGTTTCAGTTCCGCAAGATATTGATTCGAATTCTTTACGAACGAAGTACGTATGTAGGTAAACCTTTTATTGTACAAAAATAAAAAAACAAACACGATTTAAAAACGTTGAAATAAATAATTTATTGAATCAGGCGTTACTTTGCGGAGGTCCATATTACGTTGAAATAAATATACAAAGACAAAATTATTATTTAAGGGATCTTTACTTAAGTAGTTGTCGTTTGAGTGGATGTGAGGAGCATTTCGCTCAAGTTTTAACAATACCAAAATCATTTTGAAGCTTCAATGCGCGCGATGTATCTGAGTTAGTCGAGTAATACAGCCTCCGCACAGATGGTCAACGTAAATATTTACGTAAATTGAAATTTCAAATGGATACAGTTATGGGTTGGATATTGCTAACTGAATTTCCGACGTATTTCTGCACCTTTTATATTGCAAATACGGATTAGTTATATAACGTCGAACAGTGTATTCATAAAACGCAACTTTTTGTATCATTTCTAAACTCGGAGTCGTAGAAGCCTAGTGGTCTGACCTGTGGCCTCCCAAGCAAAGGGATCAAAGCCGGGCTCGCATCTCTAATTTTTGAAATTTATATGAGAAATGACATTTGAAATTTACCATGAACGGCAAACATCACGATCAAACCTGAACACACCAACGAAGAAATTCAATAGTGTGTGTGAAGTTTTCAATCCGCACTCAGCCTGCGTGGAAACTACGACCCAAGCCCTCTTCATGTGCCAAGTTTGACGTATGTTGACTAGGTGAAGGAGAAAGTCGATGTCGTGTCGTATCAGGAATTGAAACAGCTGGTCTATCAGAGTGGCGGTTAGTTCACCGACAAGTGCATAGCTCTTACATGAAGAGGACAAAATTGAAAGAAAGAAAAAAAAATACATTTTCTCAAACATGCTTTGAAATATATGCGTTAATGTCACGAAATGAAGGCATGAAGTTTGTTGTTTATGGCTCCCTACATTACTTCTTTAAACCATTATTGTCCGCTGCTGTAACTTTTTAAATTTGCTTACTAACATTAAACTGACAAAGGAAAAATTACATACAGCCAACTTACGACATTAAAAAAAATCTATCTTCTATTATTTCTATTAAACCGCCTAAATACTGGTGATGGATGGATGGATGTATGGTTGTATGGATGGATGTATGGATGGATGTATGGATGGATGTATGGGTGGATGTATGGATGGATGGATGGATGATGATGATGATGATGATGATGACGATGATGATGATGATGATGCATGTTTGAGAAAAGCTCTATACAATCCTCGGCTGGAAGAGGGATTGCTGGACTCGTTTTATCCGGCCTCGTCTACGACTCGGCCGTATACCCCAAATCTCGTCCATCAATCCCTTACTTCACGGCCTCTGCAGTAATGTACTATTATTTACAACAACACAAGGCTCATCAGTACTATTACAAATAGACAAAACATAAAAGATAAAAATAGTCATTACGGTTGCAAAACGGACAGTACTTATAGTATAGGCTTTTATAGGTTTATTATTATAGGTTATTTTATTATCATTATGTAATGTAAGTTATTATTATTTTTCTTTTTTGTCATAATAATGACAATAATAAACAATAAATAAATAAATATTAGGGGACAATCTTACACAAATCGACCTAGTCCCAAACTAAGCAAAGTTTGTACTATGGGTACTAGACGACGATAAACATACATATATAGATAAATAAATACGTAAATACATAGAAAACATCCATAACTCAGGAACAAATATTCGTGCTCATCACACAAATAAATGCCCTTACCGGGATTCGAACCCAGGACCTCTTGCTTCGTAGGCAGGGACACTACCAACTAGGCTAAAGCGGTCGTACTTCATGAAGCCTTGAGTTTCGAAATAGAAATTATTATTATTATTATTATTATTTTAGTACTTTTATAGCTCCTAAAAAACTAAAATTGAATTAGAGAATTAGAAATTAGAAATCGTGCACTGTGGTCTGTTTTTTTAATAAACTTAACATTTGTAATATTCTTAACTTTGGATCAGCTAAAGGCATAAATGATCCCTGTTAATTCACAGCACAGTAAAGATTTGCTAACACCGGAAGTGCTATTTGTCGCCGCACCCCCTACTTCCGGCGAGCTTCCTGCCTCCCCGGCTTATCACAATGTCTTTTACTTTTATAAAGAGAAATGTTGAAAGGATTAAAAAGTATTCTTTATATTAAATCTGCTCAGAACGTGGAAAAAAAATGTAGGATTTCTTTCTTTACACATCGCCGTTGTAGCATTAAACCGGTATAATAGTACATTACTACAGAGGCCGGGAAGCAAGGGGTTGCCGGCCGCATATTTTTTATACGGCCGAGCGTTAGCGAGGTTGGATAGTTTATGAGGCTGGTAACTCCGTTTCCCGCCGAGGTATGTATAGTGCTTTTCTCAAACATGCAAGGAAATAAATTTAAAAAACTCCAAAAAATTAGAGATTTATTTCTAGAGAAATACAAGTAAACTAGATAAAAATATATCTAACATATTTATTACTATTTATTTCAATCCTTTTCCAATTCAGATTTAATAGAAAACAGAGATAATTCATAATTTTTGTTTTTATAAGCTTAGTGACAATGTCTTAATGAACCAAAACGCAAAATATTACTTATAGTTTTTTTTAATGGCTAAATGTTATGATACCATAGACCTATAAACGTCATGATGTTGTGTCACATGTAACAGACGATCGCTTTCCCGGCCTAGGCCTGCAATTCTGTATGAAAATCCATTACATAGCAATCGTCTAACCGCGCCCGCAACGTGATACGTCCCGGCCTATTATTTGGGGGTGTGTAATACGAGATATAACAACTTATTATCTAATATTCATAATATATACGCTCACTTTATATAAACTCGTTTAGTATAACGTTCACTGGATATAATGAACGAAAAGTATAATTATAAAATATCTAATTTTGTAATGTATAACGTTGTTTATATATAATATCAATTGATATAACGATCAAAGCGTATAATGTTCATAACACCTAAGATTTAAAACGTATAAATTCATTAAAAACTTTAATGCAAGCAAACAATCAAGCAATCCATTCATTTTTTCCGCTCTGTTACAAAAAAAAAACCTAACATCGAAGGCTAAGGCGGGAGCTACGCTACGCTTCGCTCCCGCCTTAGCCTTCTGAACCTAACCTATCCAAGTCGCTTCTGCCCCGAAAAGTCTTGCTCGCTCGCTTCGCTCGCTCGCGCCACTTAATTTTACATTTACACATATTATTATATATCATGACTGTTATACCTAATGTTTGTTATGTTAAAAGAAATTAGTGCATATTAATCTTATACAAATTGAAGTTATATAAAAATAACGTTATATAATTTAAGCGTTATAGGTTTAAAAAATATACTTTTTGTTGTTATAGCTAACGTTCATTGTATCTTCTGAACGTTATTAAAATGAAAATAGATATTTTGTAGTTATATCTCGTGGGACGCACCCATTATTTGGATCGTAAGGTTAACGTTACATTTCATAGCATGTTTGAGAAAATTAATAAAACACCAAAGATAAAGATATCCCTTTAAATGACCTATTCACGATCCAGCCTTATTAATTATCCAAAAATGACACAACACCGAACAACCCAATCAAAAGCCGCCATGCATTATTCAGCGTGGACTCGACGCTAATTGAAATGCACCGGCCCTCTTCGATGCTAATCACATTGCTACCTCACATAAATCATTAACCCGGTGTGATAGTGAAAAGGTTGATAAACATAGCTATCGTGATTGCGAGTCAGTGGGTTAGTGAAGTAATAATTTTCGAAGCATTTCAATTTGCTTTGCTGGATCCGTTTATTTTTATGCGCGCTTGATCATACCAAAATAGTACGGAATAAATCTACAAGGACCGAGAACCGATATTGCAAACTATCCACCAATACAAGATACGCAGAACTCTACAGAAATCAATAGTTTAACTTGATTAAAGAAGTGCAAAAGCATCTGGTCGACTTCACTGGAGACCAAAGGGCTGGCAACTATCTCTCTCAACGAATCTCCATCCCCATTCAACGAGGGAATGCTGCCAGCCTTTTGGGTACGATGCTACCGGGGCCCTTTTTACACGCTTTAGGTATATTAGCTTCACCTGTATGTTTGTATGTATGTTAGTTTGTATGTTTGTAACCGACTCCTTTGGGTGCGATTTTGACCCACTTCCCGGTTTCCGATTGAGCTGAAATTTTGCACATATGTGTAAATTGGATGACGATGCAATATTATTGTAACATGGAGCTGATCTGATGATGGAGCTGGATGGTGGCCATAGGAACTATGTAATAAAACAACACAATCCCGTCGAGTTTGGGCTCGTTTGATTCGTCTTGACGAGCACTTTGATCTCAGATGGTAACCAGGGTCTGATGATGGAGCTGGAAGATGGCCAAAGGCACTCCACAATAAAACGACACGAGCCCGTCGAGTTTGGGCTCGTTTGATTCGTTTTGACGAGCACTTTGATCCCATATGGTAACCAGGGTCTGATGATGGAGCTGGAAGATGGCCAAAGGCACTCCACAATAAAACGAAACAACCCCATCGAGTTTGGGCTCGTTTGACTCCTTTTGACGAGTACTTTGGTCCTAGATGGTAACAAGGGTCTGATGATGGAGCTGGAAGGGGGGTAGGTGGCGGGGGGGGAATGGGGTGGGGGTAAGGGGGTCGGGGGCTTAGAGGGTTGGGGGTAAGGGTGTGGCGGTTGGGGTTAGGGGGTGGAGGGGGGTTGGGGGAAATCGGGTGGGGGTGTTGGAAGGTTCGGGGGTTAGGGATTTTGGGGGGTTGTGGGAAATGGGGAGGGGGTAAGAGGCCTAGATGGTAACAAGGGTTTGATGATGGTGCTGGAAGGGGGGGTAGGTGGAGGGGTGGGTGGGGAGGGGGTTGGGGGGAAATGGGAGGGGAAGGGTGTTTAGGGGGTTGGGGTTAAGGGTGTGGGGTGTTGGGGGGGTTCGGGGGTTAGGGAGGTTGAGGGGGTTGTGGGAAATGGGGAGGGGTAAGGGGGGTTCGGGGCTGGGGTTTTAGGGGTTTGGGGTTGGGGGGTAAGGGGGGAAGGGGTTTGGGGTTTGGGGGAAGTTTGAGGAAATGGGGTGGGGGTCCAGGTTTAGGGGGTTGGGTTTAGGTGGTTGGGGGTTTGGAAAATGAGGAGGGGGTTAAGGGGGGTTTAGAGGGTTTTTTTTTTTTTTTGAATGAGTCGCCAGAGGGGCCAAAGACGCGAAGTCTTTGCTGTTTTTTAACTTTAGGGTAGGAAGAGTGACTTGTGCTCGGGAAAAATCCATCGGTTTAGAGGGTTGGGGGTAAGGTTGTGGGAGTTGGGGTTAGGTGTTTGGAGGGGTTGGGGAAATGGGTTGGGGGGTTGGGTTTAGGGGGTTGAGGGGGTCTTTTTTTAGCACATGGAAACTCTCTCTGTGAAAAAAATGCAACTAAAAAATAGAAAATAAATAATAGTTTAAAAAAACTAAAAAACACGCTTTAAAAAAATAAAAAATAAAAAAAATAATAATAAATTTCAATTCACTATTCTTATAGTGCAGTAAAAAATCTTAATAAGCAATTATTATATTGTTATATCCAGATCAAAATTTGTAAACAATTCTAAATATTGATAAAATAAATAATAATAGTTATTGTCAGCGCCCGCGCCGCGGCAGCGGCCGCGCTACGTCATCAGGCGACCGCGGGGGTGAAGGCTGCCCCGCGGCCGCCGCCGCCAAGCACACACATTCGCCCTAGCAGCCGAAACAACCACACGCGCACCTTGTACCTCCTTTTGTAAACTTACTTTCGCATTATACGTCTTATAAAAAGTACCATCTTTAATTTGCTTATGTACGCCCGTACATAAATTTGGCGACCGTGACAGGACACGAGTCCTATTAGCTACGCTTCGGATATCGCGCCGCGCTTCGTGCAGAGAAGATTCTCGAGCGTCGCTGCGCCGGAGCAAGATATCGCGCCGCGCTCACGCACTGAGGAGCCTGAGAAGATTCTCGAACGTCGCTGCGCCGGAGCAAGTCATCGCACCGCGCCGTCACCACATCACTGCGGCGCCTGCTTCGACCATCCTACCAAGGGGAGTGCCGTGAGCTTACCTATCAATTCCTTTCTTTTTCCCCCTTAGTTTGAGCATATAAGGGCGATAGCACTTCTTATATACGCGTGTGGAACCTGAGCCCTTCTTTCATTCTTTCTACCTACCTTCATTTTACATCGATCATCTTTTATAATCATTAAGCTGGTACATCCTTCATCTTTTCGCATTTCATCATCTTATCGCAGGTGGTAGGACCTTGTGCCGGGTCCGCCCGGATTGCTACCACCATCTTACTCGCCAATCCCGCCGCTAAGCGGCAGTGCTTCGCTTCATCTCACTGCTGTGTTCCGGTGCGGAGAGTAAGACAGCCGGCTACTTCACTTGCACACGAGGCATCCCAGCTTAGACCTCACATTACCATCTACATCTATATATAAACTTCATTAACGCTACCTTGCATCTTTTATAGCATTGCTTACTCATACCTAGTAGCAGCGCTTTTAAAAGGTAGCTACATCCCTTTAACTTGTTTTTTTTGCAGCATCAACGTCCCTTCTTTTATTTACAAGGATATAATTGTGCAACTTCCCCATTTGCTTCATTTTTGATTTTTCCATTTTTTTCGTTCTGCATAATTTTTTCCTACCCTCTTTAAAAAATATTAAATCTGCCTACGTACTTCTTCGCCTGCCCAGCCTAAAGCCAATTTCAATTAACGATACAATTATTTGCAACTTCTTGTTTTAATTATTCCTTTTTTTTTATACTTACTGCATAAATATTTGACCTCTAAAATCATTGTCCCTACTTCACCGCTTGCTTACGCTCGGAACATAAACTTTCCATTTGTACACGCATTTGAGTGAGAATTCTCGCCCGAGCATCGAACCGGGAGCGGGCGATAGCTCTCCGCGCTGAGCCGTTCGCGCCGTTCATACCTACCTGCCGGCGCCTGCCTCGCGCCGCCGCGTAGACTGCTGACGCCAGCGCATTCCCCGACACAAAAGATAGGAGCGTAAGCCGTTCGCAATTTGAACCTACAGTTTTTTATTAACATTATAACTTAACGTTAAATAATTTATTCAACTTGCAAACTTCACTTCAAGCTGGTTCATTGATTTTATTTCGCATAATAGCAATTTAAATATGCCACACTCTGATTCGAATTTATTCGTGTCCTCACAAGGACATTGTAAACCGTTACCGTCTTTTAATGTACCCACAGATGAGTCACTTTCTGACCTTAAGGTTAAACGAAGCTCAGTTAAGGGACAAATCACAAGGTTTAACAATTATTTAAATGGCATTGATAAAAATAAAACATTAACTTCGGTTCAAGTCAATGAATTAACTTTAAAGTTGAATAAATTTTTGGAACTTAGCAACAAATTTGAGCTCATCCAAACTCGCATAGAAGTCCTGAATAAAGACGACCTCGCGAACGAATTAACAGAAAGAGATACCATTGAAACAAATCTCCATTACTGCATCGCTACAGCCCAAGACTTGATTGACACAGTTAAATCTAAGGACAATTTTCACGACGCCGACCGAAACTCATCTTGTTCAGGTGGGCAAAATTGTCACAATTCTTTAGGTTTTAAATTACCGTTAATTCAAATCCACAAATTTGATGGAACCTTTTCTAAATGGCTCGAATTCCGTGATACTTATGAATCTCTTATACATAAAAATACGAGAATTCAAAATATACATAAATATCATTATCTCTGTTCATACCTTGAAGGCGAGGCGGCACGCGTCATTGCCAACCTCGAAGTCTCAGATTATAATTACTCTGAAGCCTGGGATCTTCTGTGCGAGCGTTACAATAATAATCGTCAACTTATTACTAACCATCTTAATTCCTTGTTTAATATTGAACCTTTACAGCGAGAATCAGACGAGGCGTTGAGATACCTCAGCGACTATGTCACAAAAAACTTGCAAGCGTTAAAAACGCTCGGCCAACCTACCGATCAGTGGGACACGATCATCATACATCTGGTTACAACTAAATTAGATCAGGCTACCAGTGTGAAATGGGAGGAATACCGCAATAATTTATCAGAACTACCCTCATTAGAAGATTTTAAAAATTTCTTGAAAACTCGTGCAAATGTTTTGGAGACATTATATAGGTCAAGGTTGGACAAGCAACACAGACCTCAAGTGAGGTCCGAAAACCATCCTAATAAATCATTTTTTATTTCAGCGGATACAAAAACGCAGCGGCCGTGCGTCGTGTGCCAAGGAAAACATCGTATTTTCGACTGTAAGGTCTTCAGTAGCCTGACGACAGACGAAAAATGGGCACAGGCAACGAAACTTAAGCTTTGCTTCAACTGCTTGCGCTCGGATCACGACACGTCTCGCTGCCGGCTGGGAGGATGTCGCGTATGTAAGAGGCGGCACAACACTATCTTACACAAACCTGACACAAACACACAGACTTCTTTTAAGACTCCCGATCACAAAACTAATGACAAAAAACCTTCCTCTTCTCCACACGTCTTGTCAGCGGTATCTTCCTCAGAAGTACTGCTCTCCACTGCTTTAATTGATATTTTGAATCCTTATAACGACAGAATAGAAACAGTCAGGGCACTGCTAGATAGCGGCAGTCAATCTTCATTTATTACTGCCGATTTAAAATCACGTCTTTCCCTTACTTCTCAGCGCTCCAATGCCACAAGCATCCTGGGTATTGGAGGCACATTTTTGAACATCATTCCAGAACGCTGCTCTGCAATAATTAAATCTAAACAGAGTACATTCGTTCGCAAGCTAGATTTTCTTGTACTTCCACGTATAACCAAAACGCTTCCTAAGAAATACATTCCAATTGAACATCTTAATATACCATCATTCATGAACTTAGCCGATTCAACTTTCAACGAGCCCTCTCCAATTGACATTCTTCTAGGTGCTGACGTGTTCTGGGACCTTATTGGGCCAGAACAGCACCCTCTAGGAGACAGACTTCCTACTCTTCATAACTCCAAACTGGGTTGGCTAATAGCCGGTCCCATCTTTAAGGGAGGCACTAAGGCTCGAGTAACTTCTTGCAACTTTGTGGCAAACGAAGCCGAAGGCAATCTAGAATCACAACTTACAAAATTCTGGGAGTACGAAGACTTCCCCATGCCTCTTCCATCTAAATCCATTTTAACGGAAAGTGAAAAGCACTTCCAGCAAAATACGACTCGCTTAGCAAACGGTAAATTTTGTGTCAGATTGCCTCTTATTGATTCTCCAGAATGCCTGGGAAATTCATACTTTCTAGCTAAAAGGCGTTTTTTAAACTTGGAAAAACGTCTTGATCGGAATCCCGAACTAAAGAAAATGTATTCTGACTTCATACAGGAATATCGTGACCTGGGGCATCTCTCTGATGCTACTGTAGAAAGGCCTTCTATCTCCTACTATTTGCCACATCACGCTGTAATTAAAGAAAATAGCGAATCCACTAAGTTGCGCGTCGTATTTGACGCTTCAGCCCGCACCTCATCTGGATTTTCAATAAATGATTTACAAATGGTAGGACCAAACATTCAAGATTCTCTATTCAACATATTGTTGCGTTTCCGTCACTATAAATATGTCTTATCGGGTGACATAGAAAAACAATACAGGCAGGTTGTAATGAACAATTTGGACCGCGATTTACAATTAATTTTGTGGCGCGAAAATGAATCCCTTCCAATTCGAACGCTTCGACTTCATACAGTCACCTATGGCTTCTCAAGCGCTAGTTTCTTGGCAGCCAGGTGCCTGTGGCAGCTGGGTGAGGAGTCAGCTGATCCAAACATACGAAACATCATACAAAATGATTTTTATTGTGATGACCTACTTAGCGGAGCCGATACGGAGACTGATCTACTTAACATCAAACAGGCCGTATCCAGCTCACTCGCCTCAGGCGGTTTTAATTTGAGGAAGTATCGATCAAATTCCCAAGTTTTAATTTCTACAGAAACTGAAAGTACACAAAATAATAATTTAGCTTTGAGCCAGTCGCTTCATACATTAGGATTAGTTTGGAACCCTAATCAAGATTTGCTTCATTTTAATATTGATGATATCAGCACCTCCTCCAGCGCCGTCACAAGGCGCTCAATCCTATCTGTGACATTTAAGATTTTTGACCCGTTGGGCCTTCTTACTTTGTGTACTATAAAACCTAAAATATTACTGCAAAAACTTTGGACCCTTAATTTAAATTGGGATGACCCAGTACCTCTTAATATTCAGCGCGCCTGGGAACACTTTATTAACAATATAAAATACCTAAAATTTCTCAATGTACCCCGGAACGTAATTAATGATTTAAACTCCTGTATTGAGCTTCATAGCTTCAGCGATGCATCACAGGCAGCGTACGCCGCCTGCATCTATATAAAATCCACTTCACCGACCGGCCACCAAACTGTGAACCTTCTGTGTGCGAAGTCCCGTGTCGCACCAACCAAAGCCACCACCATACCTCGTCTGGAACTATCCGGCGCCCTTCTTGCTAGCCGCCTAGCTGCCACAGTTAATGCTGCCCTTCGTAAGCCAATAGCACGCTGTATATATTGGACCGACTCCAGCGTTGTGCTAGCCTGGATCAACACCTGTCCATCCAAACTAAAAACATATGTCGCAAATCGTGTCGCAAGCATTCAAGAGCTAACCATGGCCTCATCATGGCGCTATGTGCCCACTTCTCTTAACCCCGCAGACCTCGCGTCAAGGGGCATTGACCCTCAATATGTCCAGTCTACAACGGCATGGTGGCATGGCCCGTCATTTCTGTTAGAACCCGAAGAAAGTTGGCCTGTACTTAATACCAACAATAGCTCAATCAATCTCCCAGAATCTAAACCCATCACTTCTTTATTGACAAAAATTGATCATAAACTAAATGACATAATCGACTTTGAAAGATACTCTAAGTTCACTCAGCTTCAACGCATAGTTGCATATGTACTGCGCTTCATCAACATTAAGTGCAAAGCGCAATGCATAAAGGGGCCATTTACCGCAAATGAGCTCGAAAATGCAACAAATGTTCTAGTGAAATTGTCACAACAACAATCCTTCTCTAAAGAGTTACATTTACTGAGTAATAATAAGAAATTAAATCCTAAATCACATATTAACTCGCTGGCACCATTTATTGACTCTCAGGGAATCCTGAGAGTAGGGGGCAGGCTTGATAAGTCTAACTATGTCTTCTCAACTAAACATCCTATACTTCTTTGCTCAAAACACACACTGACCAAACTCATTTTCAGTCACACACACACACGCCTCTTGCATGCGGGACCGCAGCTCATGCTCGCATCCGTGCGCGAGCAGTTCTGGCCTATTGGTGGTAGGAACCTGGCACGACGCACGGCCCGCCGATGCGTCATTTGTACCCGATTTTATGGTAAAACCATGACAAATATAATGGGCAACCTACCGGCACAACGCGTCACGCCTGACTTTCCATTTCACACTGTAGCTGTGGATTTTGCCGGGCCATTTATGATCACTGATCGACGTGGGCGTGGCTGTAAAATCACAAAATGTTACCTATGTCTTTTTATATGCCTTAGGTTTAAGTGTGTCCATCTAGAGGCTGTGAGCGAGTTGTCAAAGGACGCCTTTGTGCTGTCTCTGCGTCGTTTCATTTCGCGCAGGGGCAAGCCCAAAGAAATATTCTGTGACAACGGAAGAAATTTTGTCGCAACCGCAAGAGAAATAAATGATTTCTTTGCGCAATATAAGGACTCTGTGTCAGAGTTTGCCGCGGAGCACAATATTACGTTCAAATTTGCGCCGGCATACGCTCCGAACCACAATGGCTTGGCTGAGGCGGGCATAAAGTCATCCAAATTTCATATCAAACGCATCCTAGGAAACACGCACCTCACATTTGAGGAGCTATCGACATTATTTGCTCAAATTGAGGCTATCCTAAATAGCCGTCCTCTCGCCCCCCTCTCTTCCTCTCCCAACGACTACGCAGCGCTCACACCCGGGCATTTTCTCCTTGGCAGGCCACTGACGTCGCTCCCGGGGCCAGACCTGACGGACACCACCATCACCAAGTTGGATCGCTACAGACGGCTGGAGCAAGCGAGACAACACTTCTGGAAACGCTGGCAGGCCGAATACGTCACAGAACTGCAGCAACGTCTCAAATGGAAGACGCGTAGCAGAGATCTACAACAAGGGGACCTTGTCATAATAAAGGAAGAGAATCAGCCGCCCCTGCTATGGCGGCTGGGACGAGTACAGACTCTTCATCCTGGGACAGACGGCGTTCCCCGAGTCGCCGACATCGCTACCGCCAGAGGGGTCATCAGACGCGCACTGAACCGCCTCTGCCTTCTTCATGGTTCTTGAAAGCGGCGCTTTCAAGGGCCCCCAGTATGTCAGCGCCCGCGCCGCGGCAGCGGCCGCGCTACGTCATCAGGCGACCGCGGGGGTGAAGGCTGCCCCGCGGCCGCCGCCGCCAAGCACACACATTCGCCCTAGCAGCCGAAACAACCACACGCGCACCTTGTACCTCCTTTTGTAAACTTACTTTCGCATTATACGTCTTATAAAAAGTACCATCTTTAATTTGCTTATGTACGCCCGTACAGTTATAAATATTTTATTGTAAAAAAAGCGTGGGGTGCTTTTTAAGACGTTATCAAAATGATAATCCTTGACAATTGACACCATGCAGCCCACGCTTATTTTACAATAAAATATTTTAAACTATTATTATTTATTTTATCAATATTTAGAATTGTTTACAAATTTTGATCTGGATATAACAATATAATAATTGCTTATTAAGATTTTTTACTGCACTATAAGAATAGTGAATTGAAATTTATTATTTTTTTTTATTTTTTATTTTTTTAAAGCGTGTTTTTTAGTTTTTTTAAACTATTATTTAGACTAACCCCCTGTTTGACCATTCATTGATCAGATTTATTTGACGGATAAATATATGTGATGCCGTTGCTGTTTGTTTTGTAGACGGAGACGAAATCACATTTATCCGTCAGCTAAAATTAATCAATGGGTGGTGAAATTATACATTTATTGAAACTAAGAATACAAATATTAAGAAAGAAAAACATTGTTATTATTATTTTTTCTTAATATTTGTATTCTTAGTTAGTTTCAATAAATGTACAGTTTTAGAAACAAATGTTCTATATACCTACGTCAAAATTCCTAAGCTTAACTTCTTTATTAGACAGAGATAAACTTAAAGACGTCATTTGCCTAAACACAACCATCACAAAAAATCACAAATAACATGGTTCACACAATAGTAGCGCGATACTTGCTGTAAGCCCACGCAATCAAACGGACCGACTTCAGTTACAGATCACTTTGATCAATTAACAGATCAACACTCTTTGAGTTAAAATATTAGTAATATAAATGACGGAAATAAGCTTGTTTTTTTTTTAAAGCATTCACTAGTATCGAATGGTGCATAGTCCCGTAAAAATATATTTTTTATTGACTGTCAAAGATTTATGCTCTAATTTTTAAAGGTGCTCAATGGAGATGACTTCATGTTAAAAAAAAAAAAAATAATAATCGGCTAAATCAGCCACTAAAGAGTGCATCAGCATGATGCTATTCAAAACATTCAGAGTCAATAGATTACTAACAATAAAGTTTTACGCAAAATTAAATAATCCTAAGTCCTTGAAATATCTCACTTTTTATTCTCATTATTCATTGGTACACGAATGACTAATGAATAACTTAACAACACATTTTACTGTGTATTTGACTAAAATAACATAACAAAATAATATTTGACTTCGGAATTCGGACGAAAACGACTCTGGGTCAGTCGAAACTAAAATTACGCATAAATTACGCAAAAGGCCAAAGTTTCACAAATCTGCTGCTTGCTATACGGATATTCCATTGCTAATGAAGATTTATAACTTACTCATTATTTTGCTTTACAGATTCTATTTTGTTTTGAACGCTTAAAACAATTTTACGTTGCACGGAACTTCGGCTCAAGTCCAGAGCTGACATTAATTTAAATTTATAAACAGATTTTGATTACTTTAAACGTTATCAATGAATCTAAATACCTCAGTGCCTCAAAACAAAAGTCTTTAATCAGTGTGTGTTGCCAGTGATGACATATGGATCCGAGACGTGGTGCTTCACTATGGGCCTGAAGAATAGGCTCAGAGTCGCTCAGCGAGCTATGGAGAGGGCTATGCTAGGAGTTTCTCTGCGGGATCGAATCAGAAACGAGGAGATCCGTAGAAGAACCGGGGTCACCGACATAGCCAAACGGATTAGCTCGTTGAAATGGCAATGGGCAGGCCATATAGCACGTAGAACAGATGGCCGTTGGGGGCCAAAAGTTCTGGAATGGAGACCACGGACTGGCAAGCGTAGCGTGGGACGTCCACCAACGAGATGGACGGACGATTTGGTGAAGGCCGCAGGTTCAGGGTGGATGCAAATCGCTTCCAATCGTAATGATTGGGCATCAATGAGGGAGGCCTATGGCCAGCAGTGGACGTCCTACGGCTGAAATGATAATGATGAATGAATCTAAATACTCTTGAAACACCAAACATATTTAAAGCCATCTCAATCGTTAAAACAACTTTAATTTCCCAAGTTATAATAAAATTCATTTAACACAAATTCATTAAATTGTATTCAGAGAACAAAACTCGCTTAAAACTGTGATGAAAATTCCATCACTATCGAGCAGCGTCACAAATTATTTAGCATCGTTCCCGTAAACAATATCAGTTAAACGATCGTCGAAACATTCGTAATTACAAAATTCCGACACTTAATAGAACGTAAAGCGTCCAAGTTACCCAGATGGGTGTAAATTGTAAATCTCTCAAATATTTGCTGAGTACTCCGCTCCGCTGGACGGCGGCGTGCAGGAGTGGGAATGTAAGGGGTTGAAGGATGTAAAGCTGATGTTGTTATTGGCAACATTGGCACGTACTCGCAAGTGTAGTCGGACAAATAAAGTGGCTTATCATTTTTTACGACAGTGTCCACTTGAAAGTAATAATATGGATGATTGTCAAAAGTTCATGAATGAAAAGTAGCTGTATTTTATCTTTATTCTCAGTAGTTATACATAATTAATAGGTTTTTAAGCTAAAAATAAAAATAATAAATAAAATAAAATATATTCAATTCTGGTCATGAACCTATATTGTTATTATAAGATACCCAAATAAGTCAGTTTTGTTTTATTTTTTATTTGCAAATAAATAAATTAATATTGTATGCGTAGGTATTTTTTTTTTTTCAGATATTATTTTTTCTAATAAAATGTTAATTACTGTTTTATTAACATTTGTTACGTATTAATTAGATATTATTGCTGTACAGTCAAGGCCATAAATATTATTGTACGTTATCAAGACGTAAACACATCTACCTATACAATTCTATGCTGTTAACCATTAGTTAGATGTTTAGATATACATTTGACGCGATAGCTATATAGATATCCTATTCCTACGACTGTATCTATCACTACTAGTAGCTAAGTCTAAATGTTAATGAGGATATCCAGCTTTTATGAACAAGAGGTCAAAGTACTTCAATTTACTTTTAAATGAGTTACCGACGTTATTTAAAAAAGCGTCATGGAATCACACTTAATTATTAAAATCAAAAGCAATTACATACAACATTCATATGTATCGTACGAAATAAATTGAGACTCTCATTTTACGCTATCTCGTTATTATTTTTAACGATCTTCTTTAATTAAAACTGGCGTGATGGTGCTTGGGACACAGTACTATTTTAATGACAATTTTAAAAGGCTTACTTTGAGGCATGGTTATAGTTTTTCGTTCAACAAATAGAAATAAGTATGGGCTAAAGGACACCAATACACCTAGTCCCAAAGTAAGCAAAGCTTGTGTTATGGGTACTAGGCAACGGATAAACATACTAAAAAAGATATTAAACACCGGAGGCTCGAGAGCAAACATTTCAATTTATCATACAAATGTCTGCCCCGACAGGTGATCTAACGCGAGACCTCAAGATTCGTAGTTAGGTTCTCTAACCACTTAGCTATTCGGTCGTCCGGCAGGCTTATTGTCTAACGTCTCTGACGGTTGCCTTCGCAATCACTATTTCTTTCTATCAAACGGTATAAGATGATGACAGAAAGAGATGGTGAAAGCGAAGGCAAGCTTCAGAAGCGTTAGACAATACGGCCTCTTGTTTAATTGCATATAATGAATATGATTCTAATTTTCACTAACCTAATTTTAAGTTGTAACTGACACTTATATGGGACTACCTTTTTCCCGCGACTCCGTTTGCGATGAATTTGCTATTCGATGGGAAGGTAACTATGCAATTTTCTAAGATAAAAACTCTATAATATGTTAATCCAGGTTAACTATCAGTGTGCCAAATTTCATTAGAATCAGTCAAACCGTTTTAGTGTTAAAGGCTGGCGCATACCAGATGCTCGTATCAGTTGTAATAAATGAAACTGTAAGAAAGATGCTTCACTTACACATGGTGTGCCATCTTTCCTACAGTTTTATTCTTTACAACTGGTACGTGACACGCACACGCATCCGGTCTGCGCTGGCTTTAAACAATAACAAACATCCACACATCTCTCCATTCATACAAACTGTCACGTTAATAATATTAGTAAAATTATATCCATTTGATAATCCAAAATCTAGCTAAATATTACTTCACTCACTAGATTCCCTGTAACCTATAACTCTTCCTATGTAAATTATTATTTCATAGATACAAAAGGGGCTCTTTAGATAACCCGATCTAAACATCTTCCAACAAAATTATGACGCGCTCTGCCACACCTCCTGTATTTCACACCCAGCACAATGTACTGCAGTGTTCAATATCCCTGAATCAGCAAGCCAAGCAATTTTGCCCGTTCGACCGTCGTAAAAACTGAATTGAACGTTCATATTCCCTTGTACCATGTACCGGGGTCGTGAGTTGTGTTAACGTAAGTTCGCCGTCATATTTTTCTTACAATATCGATACATATTTTTATGAGGGATCAGCTATGTCACGATAGTACCAATAAAGTTGCTCTGCCAATAAGTTTTCCTCGTACGATTTTACGACGATGTCCGGCTGATCGTATTTCCTTTTGGCAGTTCAATAATGTAATGCTAATAGTAGTGACTTGCGGCATTTCGACGTACTAAATATAAACAGTGTTTTACTTTTGTATATTATTTAGTGACATTAATATTTTTGGCAAGTTTTGAAGTATAATACAATTAAGGAAGTAACAGTCCAAAAGAAAAGAAACAGGCAATATTTACATACTTTCTTTAGCATTGCTCATTAAAACACATTAATATTTTTTTATTTGATTACTAATCTTTGTTAATAATTTAGAAGTTGTAACTTAGTAGCCTATTGGTTCTACCCGGGCTACCTCTGAGTTTTTGGAATTTATTTACGAAGTCATATTTAAAATTTACCATGACATGAGCTTTACGGTAAAGAAAAAAAATCGTTAGGGAAAATATTCAATGGTTTAATTGAAGTTTCCAATTCGCATTGGGCTTGCGTGGGAAATACTACACAAGCCCTCTTATTCTGGGCGGAGGCCTGTGCCGTGCAGGGGAACGTGTGTTATTATAATTCGCTTAAATTCAACTGAATACGTGTAATAACTACGAAAACGTTTGGCACACTAGTAATTTTTCCATAGCTACTTAAGGCACTGTTCCCATCGACTTTTTTCTAGCCCAAGAAACGAACAAAAGATAATCGCTTCCGTGTAAATAAAAGAGAGAGATATATATTTACTCGCCGGGCGTTGGGAGAGTGTCCTCGCCGGCAGTGTGAACAGCGAGCGATGAACAATAAATATATATATCTCTCTTTTATTTACACGGAAGCGATTATCTTTTGTTCGTTTCTTGGGCTAGTTAAAAGTCGATAGTTCATATCTCACTCGCCGGCGGTGGGACCAGTGCCTTAAGTGCGAACAAAAAACCTACATTTCCACAGCGTATTCTTACTAAAACCCGTTATTAAATCCACACATAGAAACGCTTATAATCGGCACGTTAATGTACCGTTTAGAAAATTTATGCTAACGACAGGTAGGAGTAATTACGCGGCTTGTCGCGAGGGAAATGTCACTGAAAGCATTCGGCGCGGCGTGCGTTCATTCTTTGTTTTGTTGAACTGTTATCAACTTTATTATTTTAAAAACCGGCCAAGTGCGAGTCGGACTCGCGAACCGGTTGCGTACAAATTTAAATGTATCTACGAACATCCAGTCTTAGCAGACCCCTGCTCCTAAGCAAAATGTGCGCAGTGTGGGATCATTGTAGATTGGTTACTGATATAGGCAGACAGACAAACTAAATCTCTTTCAAACCAATTTTCGGTGGAAGTTTACATGGTATCATATATTTTTTTTAGTTTTATCATTCTCTTATTTTGGATTTACAGGAGGGACACACATTTTACCACTTTGGAAGTGTCTCTCGCGCAAACTATTCAGTTTAGAAAAAAAATATATTAGAAACCTCACTATCATTTTTGAAGACCTATCCATAGATAACCAGTATGGGTTTGATGAAAAAAAAAATTTGAGTTTCAGTTTTAAGTAAGGGGAACCCCCAAAATTTATTGTTTTTTTTTTCCATTTTTGTGTGAAAATCATAATGCGGTTGACAGAATACATCTACTTACCAAGTTTCAACAGCATAGCTCTTATAGTTTCGGAAAAAAGTGGCTGTGACATACGGACGGACAGACAGACAGACAGACAGACATGACGAATCATTAAGGGTTCCGTTTTTGCCATTTGGCTACGGAACCCTAAAAAGCCGTGGTAGCCGTTTGACCTATGGCCTCTCAAGAAAAAGGACATGAGGTCAAAAGTACGCTTGCACTTCTGAGTTTTACATTTGAAATTTATCTACCATGCTCTTTGCGGCGAAGGATAACATCGAGAGAAAATCTGCAAAAAAACTCAATAATGGGCACTGGGCCCGCGTGGGAACTACGAGCCAAACCTTCTTAGTATGAGAGGAGGCCTGTGTCTGGCTGCAGTGGGACGTACATAGGCTGAGATAATGATGATGATGATAATTTTTAGGACTCCGTACCCGAAGGGTGTACAATGAGCAAGATGGTAGAGTTCAAAAAGTTGGAAGTCTTAACGCCACCATACAATTGTATCGGTAACTAGCCTTCCGTCCGCAGCTTCGCCCGCGATAAATTAATAAAATTTTCCCGCGGTAAAAAATAGTCTATGTCACTCAGTGATAATGTAGCTTTCTAACGACAGTAGTTTTTGAGTTTATTCGTTACATACAAAAATACAAATCTTTCCTCTTTATAATGTAGTAGATTTTATTATAACAAAGGAACTTTTCGATTTGTTTGGTTAACAACCATTTAACTTGGTCCAAATTTTCGGTCTCCACCCATTTCTGTCACTACGCTGCCGTCGTAGCCAAGAAGGCGGCAAAGTGTCAAAAGTAGTTTTCGAGAAGAGCGGCAAAAAAATTTCAAATGCCTTTGTAAAAGTTGACTTACCAAAATTGAAAAAAGTTAAATAGTCGCTGAACTGACTTCAGTTTGCCGCCTTATTTGCCATGACGGCAGTACGCTGCCCGTGTGTCCATTTTTTTCAGTATTATCCCAAAAAAAATCAATCAAATTCATATACATTCTATATAGGTATGCAGCAGTAACTTGAATAATTATTATGATCATATCTTAATCTTTCATAGAATTGGTCAATAAAATTTAATTATAAGTCAAGGTAGAATTCCCAGTTTCAACAGTCAATACGGACAGAGCCATTCAATCTTGACTTATTTATTATCTTACCTTAATTCTTGTAAGATTATAATCAATAATTACAGAATAAAGTTCCGTTTTCCTTGCAGCCTCGAAGCTCGAGGGCCATCCAGCGATAGAGTCAAGGGTCTCTTTTCACGAGAGGTTTTATGCCCACGTCCATAAGAATATCTAGGTAGGCTGATGGTTTGAGTTGGTTTAGTTTGACAAGTTTGGTATGAAGTATCTTTTTGTATTTTTAATTTTTCAACTTCATTTTTTAATAGGAAAAATTTGTGTCTAAACTCCTGACCAGTGGTGTTGTCGGGGTTTAGCACGCGGCACAGAATGCTGAGGACCTGGGTTCGATTCCCAGCGCTGGTCTTTTTTCTGGGGTTTTTTCAGTGCATCCATGTCTCAGTTTGTATTTAGCATGGAAAATTTGGTTTAGTACTACGATTTTTATGCTCATTTTAACGATTTTTTTAGCATAGTACCTACACAAATGAGCATGCGAGTCACCTGATAGTAACCAACCTTTGTCGCCTATAGATATAGCAACTCCGTTGAAGACATTGGTGCATTACTGATGTTAGAAATGGTTTTTACAAGCTTTTATAAATAAATAAAATAAAAAAATAAAAATAATTTCAGATCACAAAGAATTCATAGTTTTGTTAGTATACATGTACGTACATCCTATAAATAGTTATAGAATGTACGTACATGAATACTAACAAAACTATGGATTCTTTGTGATCTGAATGATGAATTTAAATAATGATAATAGGTAAATCAATTAATACAATTAAATCGATGAACGCCGGCTGCACGCACGAAAAAGGATGACTCAGTGTAACGTACATAAGGCATTGTCCCGTTACGCTTCCCGTTACGCTCAAGCCGATGAACGACCGGAGCGAGAGCGCGACACGAGTGAGCGAAAGGCACAATCGGCTTAGGCGTTCGACATCAATGTTTTGTTATGACGTTGTCACGTTAAACTATCACCCGTAAACCGACTATACGGACAACCGGTTTTTTTTTGAATCTGGATACGAAGCACGAAACTTTTTTGGGTCATATACGGCGTAAAAAACAAAAGCAGGCTTTTTTGTGGACTTAAAATTAGTGACTCTGAATCAGCATTCTATAGCTAAACCGTTTAAATGAGTCCTCGCCCCCGCGATACCGGGAGAGAAGCGGGCGGTGAACCCGCCTCGTGTGCCTGCCGCCCGCACCTCTCTCGGCCCCCTTGTTTGTCTACCCCCGCGCAAAGGTACCCCGCGGGCGAGAACTCATTGAAGCGGCTTAGCTATTGGCTATGTGCGAAGCGGGTGGTGGGTACAGAAAACGATCGCAGCGCACAAAATGGCAAAAATTGGAATTAAATTTGGAGGAAATGTTGTCAACACTACGCGGCGCCACCGTCGTGAACGTAGCCATGGCTATGTGCGAAGCGGGTGGTGGGGGTACAGAAAACGATCGCAGCGCACAATATGGCAAAAATTGGAAGTAAATTTGGAGGAAATGTTGTTGTATGAGTGGATTCTGTCCTACTCTATAAAATTATTCATTCAGAATTAGATGCCCCTGCATTATTACAAAATATTAGTTTTAGATTTCCGCATAGACGAGAGCGCCAATGCCGCAAAGAAGATCTTTTTTCTATTTCACGCAGTCGGACCCATTATGCCGGGAATGTTTTTATTAAAGGAGCCTGCAAATTATTTAATAATGACGCGAGACTCAGCGACGTGGATATCTTTAATTGTACATGTGCATTGCTTAAAAAATCGTTTTGGTAGACGCTAGTAATCCTTATTCTTAGCGTCTACTTAAGCGTAACATGCCTTTTGTTATTTTAGGTTAATGGTTGCGTTTCTTTTTAATACTTAATACCTATTATTACCTCTGTATGTTATGTTTATGTAACTCTTTGTTATACAAGTAATACAATTATTCAGATTTCAATGGAGATGGATGTTTAAAAAATTAACTTATCCCTTGATCTATTGATTCTTGTGATTGGATTTTATTGTGTCGTTTTATGGAGTGTTTAAGTTTAATACCTATAATATGTATATTTCAATTGTTACCTTTTGGCCACGTTTTTCTTTAACTAATCGATTAAGGAAACTATAGGTCTGTTTACTGTTTTCTATTTAAATTTCATATTTTATGTATGACTGTTTGTTTCTCAATAAAATAAAAAAAAACACTACGCGGCGCCACCGTCGTGCACGTAGCCAATACCCTATGTGCTAGAGTTATAATTTTGTCTGTTCATCCGTTCGTCTGACTTTGCAAGGTGAATAAATTTATTCAGGCATCAGCACTAAGTAACATGTACTAAGCTTAAACATAAGCAATAAGTAAGTATGTGCCTGCAAAAAAAGAAAAAAGAAAGATGAGAAAAATAAAAACTAATAGTAATATTAAAAATTTACAACAAAACTATCTTTAAAATAACAGCAAATAGCGAGTTCAATCGATTTGAAAATTCTTATGCTAAAGCTCCCCTGTCTATCCATCCATCCGTCTGTTAGTCCGTCTGTCATAGTAATTATATCCTTTAAATAATAAATATACTAAATATTAAAATTTCAGAAGGCAGGTGTGTTGACTTATGATGATACGTGAAAATAATATCGTTGTATGTATTTTGGCATAATATTTCTAAATATAAAAATCTTGTGTGACAGTCTGTCCTATCGAACTCCTCCGAAACGGCTTGACCAAATTTAATGTTTTTTTGTCTTTATTTTGTAGGTCTGAGAATAGTACGTAGGTTATTTTTTATAGCCCTATTCTTCGCAGACGGAGTTGCAGGCAAGACTAGTAATAACATAATAATACGTTGAAAGAAGAATTTATTGTTAACTTATTTATTTCGGGGATCTCTGAAACGGCGGCAAACAATCGATTTAGCTTGGTTTATCTCCGGGAAAAAGCGTTTTTTTCTAAATTTGAGGCTGTACTAATCCTTTACATGTTATGTATTATCGACAGTATCATTATCGATTTCAAGAATGTAATAGCGAATTTTAATACAAAGTTCATATATTGTCTCGAAGGCTATGTACATTGGCAACGTTAAATAGCGTTTACCTAGGCGGGCACACAAACATATGTTTCGACTGAGCAAGTTACCTGTCCCTTGGTAAGTTTTACAGAAGTGGCTGAGCTAGTGTTTGCAGAGACCAAGTGCCCTGGCTACAACTTATACGTACCCTCTTGTTACGCATTTTATAAGAGAACAGCGATTTTTGACAGCGATTCATATCTACAGACACCGAGCGTGTCAGACGCGTGCCGTATCAGACACCGACAAAATATTCTTTTCTCAGATGCAATGAAATTTTAACCTTACGTTCCAAATAATAGGGTGGGACGTATCACGTTGCGGGCGCGGTTAAACGAGTGCTATGTAATAGATTTTCATACAGAATTGCAGGCATATGCCAAGAAAGATCGTCTATTGTTTCATGTGACACAGCATCATGACGTTTATAGGTCTATGGCATCATGGCATTCAGCCTTAAAAAAACATAAGCAATAGTTGCTTTGTGTGCAATTTTAATTGTTGATGTTCTTTATTTATTTCATTGTATGTTTGAGAAAAGCACTATACAAGCCTCGGCCGGAACAGGGGTTGCCGGCCTCGTATCATGCCGGCTTCATGTACCACTCGGCCGTCAAACCTACTCGGCCGGCAACCCCTTACTTCCCGGCCTCTGTAGTAATGTACTATAATATTCCGCGCATACTGGCTGGGCGGGTGTGTATTACAATACCGATGTACGAAAAACCGAATGTATTAAAACATCGAATGTGTCAAAAGACCGACACGATTTTTTTCTGAAACCGTAAACTTTTCAGAATTTATTAAAACGGCATCATACAGAACCCATTAGGTTAGGTTAGGTTTGTTTTATAACAATCTTAAAAAGTTAACGGTTTCAGAAAAAAATCGTGTCGGTCCTTTGACCCATTCGATGTTTTAATACATTCGGTCTTTCGTACTTCGGTATTGTAATACATACTCGAGGAATATTATTTTGTCTGCACCGGCACGTGTCTGACACTCTCGGTGTCTGTAAGTATGAATCGCCCTTTAAATCAAGGAAAAGAGCAACGAGAATCATTGCTATGGTATGTATAATAAAAATTAATAAATATTGTTATTAACGTGGCGAAAATGCGTAAAATATGTGACAAAAATTGTGAGTACGCGCGTGCGCGTGTGTGTATGTGAGTGTGTGTGTTGTGTGAAAGTGTGCGAGCGCGCGTGTTTGCATTATTTCTGACACGCAAAAACGACTAAACGGATTTGAATGAAATTCGACATGGGGTTGTCTGGTAGAAGTATAACACTAGTAAATAACGCCACGATATTATATCTGAAAATGCCACAGATAAAGGCTAGTTATTTATAAATAATTTTGTTTGCTGTGGCTTGTTGTGGTGTGGTGTGTGTATGTTCAAATATGTTTTTGTATGTACCTATAGAAACTAGACGCGGGAAAATGATTGGACATTTGATACGACAAGGCAGCTTTTTAAGACTATTTTAGAAGGAAAGATCGAGGGAAAGAGAGGAAGAGGGCGGCCCAGGTGCATCTGCAGCTAAATGAATCAAGTAAAGGAAAAAGCCTGTGTCATGTCGTATCGGGAGGCCAAAGAGATGGCTCATAGGAGTAGTGAGTGGACTATACTCCACCGACAAGAGTGTAATTCTTAAATTTCAAACTAAATACAAACTGAAATATAGATGCACAGAAAAAACCCCAGAAAAAAGACCAATGCTGGGAATCAAAAAAAAATAAATACAAAAAAGATACTTCATACCTAACTTGTTGTAATTCTTAAGGGGGTGATCTATTGGCGAGCAAAACCGCCGGTACGCCAACGAACTCGCGAGCCAAAGGTCTAAACCGCCAATGGAGCACTTAAAAGTCTGTGGACTTTAGAATTTCAAGTATGCATAAAGAGCCAGCGAGCAAATCCGACGGTGTTTAAGTCCGCAAATGGATCACTCCTTTAAGTTTAAATAAAAATGACTATGAAAACGGGGGTAGTTTGTGTGTCGCTGTCAGTTGCGTCGAGCAGCCGTGCGAGCAGAGCGGTAGTGCGCAGTGCGCGTTTGGCAGTCGCCACGACGCGACAGTGGCTCCGAGATGAAGGGCTACGAATTAGCTTAAAACTTGATCATGGATGCGAGTTATCTGTATTTTTTCACTATGAGTGAGTCTCAAGGTAGTTTTATGTTTCAAGTTTGAATGAATGAACGTACTTATTTGTTTTTGTGAACATACAAATAAAAGAACGAAGAAGACACTAATCTTTTGATTCTCTTCACTTGTCCCTTAGACCACACCTCTCCGGCATATACGGGTCTATTTGCCAAGGGCCACATGGGTATCTTTATTGTATCTAATGCATAGGTATGTTATGAAGGCAACATACGCTTGGATATAAGCAATCATAAACTGTCTCCTAAGTCTGCACACATAAGGTTTCAATTTGATAAGCAATCGCAAGCAGAAGTTAAGGTATGCGGACTTGCTCAGATTTTATGGGCTCTTTTTATTTTAACAAGACAGTTTGTATTGCTTGACTCTACTTTTGGTTTGATCTGTGAGCTAAGTATATTCCGTGAAATTTGTGTTTCGCCTGTTTCCACTAACTGCATTGACGAGCAAAAATAAAGGGTCGGTTACAAAAATGACGATAACTACAAAACCCGCTGTGATTGCTTCTTAGAGTAAAATGAGTTTAGTATAGAGTTTAACAAGAAAAAGTTTAATTGAGAATAAAACTCTTTACTAAACTCATTTTACTCGAAGAAGCTATCACAGCGGGTTTTGTAGTTATCGTCATTTTTGTAACCGACCCTTTATTTTTGCTCGTCAGTGTATACTAATATTTGTGGCGAAAAATAATGGATGTATTTTTTTCTACATTTTCTTTCAAATAAATGGATTCAATGCAATTACTTTGATGTTCATACATAAAAAAATTGGTTTTTAGCAAGAGACCAAATCTATTGCTGTAAAACTATTATTAAGTATTTTAAATTTAGGGATTGTGTACAGCTCATCACACAAACCGCGAAAATGATTTCCATCCCCTAAATATAAGCCAATGATAGCCAATCCATACTAATATTATAAATGTGAAAGTTTGTTTCTTTGTCCTTCGTTCACATCGAAACTGAGCTACAGATTACCGTGATTTTTTGTATGGACATAGTTGAAGGGCTGAAAAGTGACATAGGCTACTTTTTACCACGGGATAATATCTCATTCCCACAAAAAACGCGTTTTAATCTATTTCAGCCGGGGCGAAACCGTAGGCATCAACTAGTATTTGATATTTTGTCAAACAACACTAAAGCTAGCTTCATACTTTTTTATGAGTTTTTTTATAAGTGTTGTTTTTATGATAGTCTAAAATATTGTGTTCATACTTTTTTTTTAATTTGTATAGTCGGGGTAAGAAAAGGTTCGTCACTTTTCGACTCTATGCCAACGAATTAAGGTCGAAAAGTGACGAACCTTTTTTTACCCCGACTATAAAAACTTCAATATAAATTCGTGTGACTTGACTTCGTACAATTTATGATGTAATCTTATATTGAGGGAATAAATAATCTAATCTAATCTAATCTATACAATATACGACAAACTTAATTTAATTTTGATTCATGTTTTATAGTCTTCATATGAACTTATTTCGGCAATTATCTGTTTAAGTACTAATCATAATTCAAGAAACAAAATGTATAAACCTAGTGCTTGTTATGACTGACAACATTATTAGAAGCTGATCAGGGATTGGGAACAGTTATCACCGTTAAATGTAAAGGTTTTACCTATCGCTAATTATTCCTAAAAACTAATGTTATCGTTTTCTAATATTATATTATATCATAACCTATTATTTTCTAATAATATAAAAATCTCGTGTCACGGTGTTTGCTATCAAAGTCCTCCGAAACGGCTTGCCCAATTTTATGATTTTTTCTCTGTATTTGTAGGCCTGAGAATAGGTTGTAGGCTATTTTTATACCCCTATTCTTCGCGGACGGAGCCGCGGATAAAAACTAGTTTTATATGAAAAATAATCATTCTACATTTCCCGTTTCAATTGATAGATTATAAATTATAAAGCAATATTATCATCTTTATAAAAAAAAAGACAAATCCTGATTATCTGATTGACTTATCAACGCCTAGCCCAACTCGGTGCCTTATGTATAAAGCAGGACTTTTGTGTACAGATTTTCTTTTCATAATGTTGACGAGGAATAAAGATGTTGCATTGTTGCCATGGGATTGGTACTTAGCAAAGGGCGCAAAGCCGAGAGCGTAAGCTCATAATATTGTTTCGGTAATAACTAGGTAACTAAAATACAATTATACTTAATGAATGAAGTTAATACGAGGAATTCGAATTAGATACAATTAATTTGAATAGAGTAACTATATACCGAGCAGCTACTAGTTCAAACAGTGGCGTTTGTTATGATATTACTAACGATATTGGTTAACTAATACTATAATAAGCGAACCTACATAACATAATTATGAAATGAAAGACAAATGTTTATATAATAGTTATTGGGTAAATTTTGATTATTGATGAATTGTTTAGTTTGAGTTTGAAATTGTAACACGAATTCGACTAACTCGAGAAAGTTTTATAAAGAAAGATTCACTAATTTATGTACTTGCATTTAATTGCTAATTTAATTTTTAGGTAATGTAAATCATCAACAATGTGGTCGTGATGGAATTTAGGTGATTCGATCTTTAATGATTTTCCTTCACCGTTTTGTGGACGCCTGCGAAGAAATTCAATGGTGTGTGTGCATGAAGTTCCAATCTGCACTTTCCCACGTGGATACTACAGCCCAAGCCCTCTCATTCTGAGAGGAGGCCTGTGCTCTGCAGTGGGACGTAGGCTGAGATGATGATGATGATTAGTCTTTAATGTAAGCTTCTCTTCTCCCACACTTGAAGGTCTTGCGCCAGCCTCATCTGGTCCTGACTTCCGTGTCGTCGAACATTTTCTATCTAAATTGGGGAGAGGTGACATAAAAGGGACACGTATTGAAGGGGACAATTCAAATTTAGTAAGCTTCCTTTAAAGTAAACGCTTGTTGTTTAAACTATTGAAATGAAAAAAAAAAAAAAAAAAAAAATATATATATATATATATTTATTTCACTAAAAAATAACATTGTTACAAAAATTAAGGGTTGGAGCTTCCTATTAAGTAAGCAATATACTTGTATCAGGAAGCCCCGCTCCTCCATAACACAAGTTGTAGTTATAAGAAAAAACAAAACAAAAAACAAAAAATACAAGGAAGTTTTAAGCTATTATACATTTGTGTATAAGTGTGTGTGTATGTGTGTGTGTGTGTGTGTGTGTGTGTGTGTGTGTGTGTATGAGTGTATGCGCGTGTGTGTGTGTGTGTGTGTGTGTGAGAAAGTGTACATGTGTGTCCTTGTACGTATTTGAATGAAACACAATAATTATCATTAGGTAATGAAATCTAAGTTGTTTATTTTTTATTTTCACATCTTTAAAAAATGTCCTTTTCAATACGTGTTCCTTTCATTATGTCACCTCTCCCCTATGTTTTTTTATAACCTTTTGCAAATTCATAGGTTTTGTTACTTTTCCGTCACATATACGCGTCAGTATGTTATCAATGGTAATATCATATTATGGTGAGTGAGTGCGTGCGTGTGTGAGTGCGTTTGTGTGTGACGTATATTCGTCAAAATTACTTTAAATAAAAAACGCAGCAACGGGGCCCTAAAACTACGAAGTTGTACAAAGGGCCACGATACGACGGGAGGAAATGAAGGAATCGTCAGTCGCCGCGACTCTCCCACTGAAATGAGCAATGTAATTTCCTTTAGGATCATCTGAAGAGAAAAAAACTTAGGTCATTTTTTTCATGGCCGAGTTTTAATGGAATATTTTTCAGAGTGTTTTTGTTTAATTGTAAATGGGTCGGCCGATTGCTGACGGTGGCTTAGAGGAAATTATTTTTCAAAAGCGTTAGTGAAGTGTTCACTTTCTGCTTGTTAACTTGCTAGTCATAGTACCTAGTTATAGTCTGTAAACTTATTCGAAATTAATTTAAAGATGAGAACCTCACATCTTTTAGGGTTCCGTACCACATTTCACAAAAGAAAAAACGGAACCCTTATAAGATCACTTTATTGTTTATCCGTCTGTCTGTAAAGACCCTTTATCTCCCCATCTAAGATCCCATACTGCGTATATTTTACATAAAAGTAGGGTTCTGTTAACACTGGATCATAATAGATACGGCTGCTTACGGCGTATACATTTATTTTGACATACTTATCTACAATTTTTTACGGAACCCACCAAGGGCGAGTCCGTTTCGCACTTGGCCAGTTATTTAGATCAATTAAAAATGTACATTTAAACAAAATGCCCGTCAGGTATGTACCGTACGCTAATTCAGTGTTCTACTCCAGTATTTATAAACACGGATATATTTTGAATATTCAAAGCAAAATATTTTTACTGACTGATTGACGCGTATATCAATAAAAGTCAATTCCACTTAAAGCCATCAAATAACTCCATTACAAATGACTGGCGCGTGTATAAAATGTTTATATTCTGATTCGCATTTGTCAGTGATCCGGTTGCCAATTTTTTATCCCTGGTTCGATATAGTCATTACATTTTACCTTAGAGCATTGAATTAACTAGAGACGTCATAAATGAAACGTGTCTTATTTTGAAGGCGCCGTGGGCTAGCAATGGTTTGGCTGCACAATATTTATTTTATTTCATTACAGTCGAATCTATTTAATTTCTTCAGATTCACTTCCTTTGCTATTTTTGCTTCTAGTAAACATAACTACCGCGAGGCAACATGCAAAACTGACTGGTTTAGGTAAATTCATGGTCCAAAAATTAAAGTTAGGACTTGTTTACTACACGAAAGATACGCTCAAAGTCACTCAGAGGGCGATGGAAAGGGCTATGCTTGGAGTTTTTTTTACGGGATCGCATTAGAAATGATGAAATACGCGCAAGAACTAAAGTCACGGACATAGCTCGAAGAATCTCCAGACTTAAGTGGCAGTAGGCAGGGCACATCGTTCGTAGAATTGACGGCCGATGGCGCCGAAAGGTTCTTGAGTGGCGCCCGCGTACCGGAAGACGCAGGTCTCCGACAAGATGGAGCAATGATCTGGTTAAGGTTGCGGGACACATACAGAGAGACAGACAAACAGACAGGCAGAGTTATTTTCCTATTGATGATGTAAGTAAGGATTACTAAGGAAATAAGGATATTTTGACATATCTAAAAATTTTTACAGATCCCTCGGTGCATGGGTCCGACTCGGATATGGCCGGTATTTTATACTTCAATACATTAATAATAGTGTACAAATTGAAATTACTTTGCGATGCTAAATGGATTACGCTGAAGCACACTTGTTCCCAATATTGATAAAAGTTCGCGATAGCTATACGTCCTCATAGCTATCGCGAACTTTGTTTGTTGCTAAGCAGAGCACGTATCGATTGTTCAAGTCATAAGTGGAATAAAACTGTTTCGTAATATTCTCGTTAAGCCGTAGTGCTTATTGTTTAGACCAGAGATGCCTAAAGTAGTCTATATCGACCCCCTGAAATGGGTCCATTACTTTATAAAAATCACCTAAAACTAAAAAATATGGCAAGGGGTCTACGAGACAATTGTTTGGGTACCTCTGCATTAGACCCATGGCTTCTCAAGTAGTGATCCCTGGGTTAGATCCGGGCTCTCGCCTCTGATTTTATACTAGTGCCTATAAAGAAGAGCTAAAATCTCCATGCATTTCTGTATCGTTTTCGCATAATACTGCGTTTCATAGTACGGGGTGGGGTGAGGAAAGCTGTCAGTTAGAGTTAACAAATCTGTATCGACGTGTTTAGGATAACAATAATTTTCATTTAATTCATACACTGCTACGAATGTTGATTTTTCAACCTCACCAAAAAAAGTTGGTGATCACTGTGGTAGGCACAAAATAATGTAATAATCAATTATTCCGCCTGTCTTGAGCCTAGTTTAAACCAGCAAGAAAAATCGTGCATGTTGCATTACATTGCAGTGCTTCATTGACCACTTCAAACTCATTCGCTTTACGGTCTCGCAATGTCTTGCGCGTTTTTTCTTGCAGATCTAAACTCGGCTTTAGAAAAAAGTATAGCACAAATCGTTCGACTGCTCGGCTGCAGACAATATCTGTGGCGTAAAGTGCTTGAACATGGTATGGAAGCTAACAAAATCTATCGATACTTATAAATTTTACGAAGTCAATGAGGTCAAAGGCGTCAGAAAATTTTATCACAATTTTTCGCGAACAAATCCATCCTTGAAATGAAATTAAACAACAAATTGACCTTCCTTCAACGTGAGTAGTCGCGTCGCATGAAAATTCAGGCACGCGTTACATTTGTAATTATAATGAACCGGTACCATGGGAGCTGAGATTGTCGTGACATTTACATCAAACCCTGCTACTATGAGCACAATATTAAAAGCAAAAAAAAAAAAGAAATTGAACACTTATTTTGCTCCTCGGCGAAGTAGTGAGGGGAAAGTCTTAGCCACGTTTGTGTTAAATGCTTTTTCCAGCAATTTTCCCACCCTCCCTCAGTCAAGTAGCAATCAAACAGCAAAACAGCCAAGAAAACCACCACCACCACAAACAAAAATCGGGTCACGGGATTTGCTTCGCTCCGAAGCATCATCAGTGGTTGCTGAGCCTACGAAGATCGGTCAAAGAAACACTCTCTCTTGGTTGTGGGTTTAGGTACATTTGCGTTGGTTAATTTAAATTTTTTGCGGAAGGAGGACGAGAAAATTTCATAAAAAAAGTACCTATTATTGCTACGCAAACATGGGCTATTTCGGATGACTTCGCCTCACTGTTTCACGAGGAGGAGCAAAACAAGTAGGATTCCATTTATTTAACCCAGGAACTCCGCAAAGTAACGCTTGAATCAATGCACTATTTAAAATAATAACAATTGAAACGTTTACGCATATTCTGCTGCGGTGCTCTGACTATACATACCTACCTAGCGAGCTTATCATACACTGTTCAGGATGGGAAAATTTTACAAGGAAATTACAAACAACTTCAAAACAATTATTTAACGTGTTATTGTGTACGTAATGAGTTTCAAATCAGACAAGCATAGCGCAAGGATCGCATTAGAAATGATGAAATCCGCGCAAGAACTAGATTCACCGACATAGCTCCAAGAATCGCCAGACTCAAGTGGCAGTGGGCAGGGCACATCGCTCGTAGAACTGATGGCCGATGAGGCAAAAAGGTTCTCGAGTGGTGTCCGCGGACCGGAAGACGCAGTAGGCCTCCAACAAGATGGAGCGACGACGTGGTTAAGGTTGCGGGACCGCGTTGAATGCAGAGAGCACGGGACCGATCAGTTTGGTGAGCTTTGATGGAGGCCTATGTTCAGCAGTGGACGTCTTTCGGCTGAAATGATGATGATGACGACAAGGATATCGTAGGAAATATAGTCCTGATGGTTCATACACATTCTTTTATTTGCGACTCTCCTGTGGACATGGCTATATAGACCCCATATCTTTTAGTCAAGTCTACAATTTTCTAACTCGGAGTTGCTATTATAATTTAATGTCTACAAGAGAACTTTTGTTTCTTACACTGTGTATAATCCTAAAACCATCATAGCCTAATGTTCAAAAATATCACATTGAACTTTAATCTTAAGGCTATCGTACGAGCGGTGTTGAACAAGTCCGAAATTCAATTTGCTTCAGGTTTGGTAATACCATGCGAGAATTTTTGGCTTCTCTCCAATAATTGTTAGGTGCTCAAGTCTTCAGAGGGATTATTAATCCATTCCCTAAAGCAATAAAGCATGATGATGTGCTTTGAATCAGTTGGAACGTTCTTATTACGTGAGTGCAATTGATATTGTTTGTTCAATGGGTTTATGGAAAAAGTTGTGTAACGAGTTTTTGTTGGCACTCTTTGTTGTCATCCTAAAGCCATTATTATGTGTTCCTACATTTTTTTATTCAAACATACCGTAAAATTAAACAGTTTTCAGTTATCCTACTGTATGCGTGCGTGAGTATGTGTGTTTTTATGAGTGTTTTTGTTACTCATTCAAGCAAAAATGGCTGGTTGGGTTAAGATAAAAATTTTAAATAAAAAATAAAACCTCCTTTTAAAAAACATCCAAAAAACTATGAAATAATAATAGAACCAAACCGACCACAATAAGCATGAAAATATCTTTCTTCTAATCTGTTTGAAGTTGGTGCCTCAGCTCGAGCCAGCAGGAGTGGACCTAGTAATCTAACTTACCTACATACCTACTATCTATAGGGCTTCTACACCCCAGCTGGCTCGTGCTGCGGCACCAACTTCAAACAGATTAGAAGAAAGATATTTTCATGCTTATTGTGGTCGGTTCGGTTCAATTATTATTTCATAGTTTTTTGGATGTTTGTTGAAGGAGGTTTTATTTTTTATTTAAAATTTTTATTTTTTGCTTTTTAGTTGTTTTTGTATAAAATAGATGCGTAGGATAAAATCATCAGTTTGACTTCGAAATAAGTTTATGTTAAAAATTCTATTTTTAATGCTCGACGGGGTTGTGTCGTTTTATTACAGAGTTCTACGATACTTTTTGAATGCAAATGTTCGACTTGTCACCGAAAATACTAAAATCGCTATACATTTCTCTTGAATTTTTGAGGAGTTTCGTCAATTCCTCATGGATCCCATCATCAGAACTGGATTCTGGTAACAACGGGACCAACCTTGAAGCATGTGCTTTCAAACAACGAAAAAAATTTCCAAATCGGTTCATAAATGACGGAGTACTGAGGTAACACACGTTAAAAAAAAAAAAAGAACATACAACCGAATTGAGAACCTCCTCCTTTTTTTGAAGTCGGTTAAAAATTCGGAATGGAAATAGCTGTAAGTTTAAAATAACGCAAAGGGTTATTTTTTATCCCGACTTCCTCACGGGATAGAATCTTCAAATTTTAACCGATAACAGTACCTTACATGATTTCTTACGTATTTTAATTTTTATGTATATTAATTCAACGTTAAAAATTGAAGGGTGTAATTTCCAAGAATTCCAATGAAAATTTAGTGAAAATTTCTATTAAACTGCCGAATGTTTTTGCTTTCGCGTGCTAAAGGCTAATCTGACATAAATAAAATGTTGTACATAGGAACATCATACGTGCCCGTTTGGTCCACTTGCACATACCTATCTCTTTTTGCACAACGATTTCAGAGCGTTTTGACCGCCGCGTTTTTTTTCATTAGTGTCGACGTAAATATTGCAGAGGGGGATGATGATCAGAGTTAACTTTTTATATAAATCTGTGGCGGTACCGAGGCTTAGTCTGATTTATCCAAAGGTATCGCGATTTATCATTACTTTACAGCAATAATCGAGTGACACTAATGAAATTTAAAAAACGCTGACATAACGCTCTGAAATCGACCCATTGACAAAATTTCGATTAGATACATTAAGAGACACCAGGGCTATAACTTAAAGTTTAAAATTAATAAATCATGGGACAATTATTAACACCAATTGACCTAGTCCCACACTAAGTAAAGCTTGTACAATGGTAACAAACCTTCATAATTAATATTTGCTTTAACGGTTGCACCAAGTCCATCCTCACCAGGGCGCAGCACTAACAACTTTTAATTTAATCTAAGTGCAGAAGTAATTATTTTTGCATGGTCCGCTGGGCCGCGGTCGGATCTACAAAATATTATATTGCCCACACTGAAAATACGAAAATACAAAAACTTTTGCGGGCAACGTTCAGAAGTTATTAAAACTTTTCACAATTTAAGGTTCGTTTTCCCGTCGCGATGTTTTAATTGTGTTTTTCTAGGTTTTTCTAGTTTGATTTTTGTTCAGTGTGAGCTAATTTGTTTTTTAAGCCCAGTTTTTGTTTAGATCGGCTTTTATCATTATTGTTTGTAGTGTTCCGTACTTAAAACTAAAAGCCTTATACTGTGGCGTTTTTGTTGTTTTATCTTTTACTTCTAGTTATACTGATAGTTACTTGAAGTTACTTTGATAGGGTAAGTAAACCAAAATAGATTTTTTGCAGTTTTAAGGTGCCCTAAGCAATTCATATTCATTTCAACTTGTTGTACTCTTGACCTCCTCAACTGGCGTATTATCAGGTTGGACCTTTAAACAAGCATACAACCATTCCGCCATTTTGTTGGTCGTATCTCCTGTACCCTCCAGGTAGCAGTGTGTGGCCACTTCGGTGGATGCAGTATTTTTATAGCGCCGGCTATGCGTGTTTCCGAGAACAGTACCAATCCTGATTATTTATCTTCTTTTATATATAGTGTTTAATGGAGTGATACAATTACTACATAGTATAAAACAAAGTCGCTTCCCGCCTATCTGTCCTTATGTATGCTTTAGATCTCTAAAACTACGCAACGGATTATTATGCGGTTTTTTTTCAATAGATAGAGTGATTCAAGAGGAAGGTTTATATGTATAATACATGCATAATTGCACCCGTGCGAAGCCGGGGCGGGTCGCTAGTTAAAGACAATTTTAAATAAACGATACCTTACCTGACGATGCCTTACGACATTTTACTTCGCGGTGAAAAACGACTCAGGTGAAGAATTTTACTACACAAAAAACAATAGATACTTAGAGCTAAACCATTTTACATTCCATTAAAGATAGAAATAGGCTTCCCGAGAAGTTGGCCATCCGAACCGGGACCCTAAAAGATTTTCTTTGTTGCATTAATTAATTATTTCAGTGCTAATGTATATGAGTGGTTATTTTAAAAGCTTTCTAAAATAGCGGAATTTCTTTATAAACTGCTGATCCAATTTGTGGTATTAGCAGAGTCGGTAAAGTGCATCGGTCTTTGAATTAAAACTACTGTGAAAAACAGATAAAAGGTAAGTAACAAAATACAAAACAAGGGTCCAAGCTCCATAATAGGGGAACCTATCGATGTTTAGAAACTCCTTTACTCGAATTTCATTTATCCGAAAACGGTTCTCCGACTTTTTGAAATCCATATGTTTTGTTTTTCCACAACTTCACAATGCCACGGATTCATTTAATCACAGTTTTATTTGCCAACAAATTCAAAATCCCGAATTACAATAATCCATTTTTTTATTTGCCAACCTAATCAGTTGCCATATTTTCATAATCTAAATGTAACGAAAAGCCGAAAGTAAGTTTTTAATATCTACCTTACCTAACATCAGAGTAAGACAACATTGCTTAATTTTTAGCGAGCGAGCGAAGCGAGCGAGCAAGACGGTTCGGAGCGGAAGCGACTCGGATAGATTAGGTTCAAAGGCTAATGCGGGAGCGTAGCGGAGCGAAGCTCCCGCATTAGCCTTTGGTATTAGTTATTTTTTTATAACCACCTACAAAACCCCACATAGCAAACTCAATAAAATATTTGGGCAACATTAAACAACAAAATGAATATTACGCTCCACACATAATTGCATGGTCGCCTTTTGTATCCCTGACCTTTGCGGAATAATAATTTTGCGGAATAAATATATATTTGGCAAATGATCCTACGGAATTTCATGCAGTGGGATTTTGAATCATTTGGCAAATAAAAAAATGGATTTTAAAACATTTGGCAAAAGAAAATATGGTAAATAAAATTTCGGACAAACAATAATTTGGAAAATGAAAAAAAAGGAGTTTCGTTTTCGGAATTTTAATATTCGGAAATGAGCTTTTCGAGAATATGATAGGTAACCCCATAATAGAGGTATGCCCGACATGTTTTGAACCAATCTGTGGTTCTTCAGGTTCAGTTTCCGCTCGAACCTACCTCGAAAAAAAAACATGTCTTGGATAGGACAGGTACCTCTACTACTAATACGTGAGTATTAAGCATTATGGGTATCCCCTTAAATCGTCGACAACCTTTAAAATAAGGAAACCAAAACCTTTCTCCTAATCTCGTAATAAATGTATGGAAGTGTTTAATGTCAAAATTCTGGATATTTCGCGTTTTATATTTAAATAGTTATTGATGTCATTTTACTCCTTAGGTAACATACTTTTGATATCAGTTAAAAGTTTTTTGATATCTGTTATATTTACGGAATATTCACCTTGCTACTCTTAACTATTACATCCTGTATAACTCTCAAAGGGATGTGAAAAGGTGAATTTATCTTGATCTCTTAAATTTTTTTTTAATTCTTTCAAAAGGATCGGCAACGCACTTGTGATTCCCCTCGTGTTGCTGGTGTCCATGGGCGACGGTGATCGCTTTCCATCAGGTGACCCGTCCGCTCGTTTTCCACCTCTTATATATATAAAAAAACTCTTATTTTATTGCTTTCTGCTTTATAAGGATAAAAATAAGTGTTTACACCAAAATTATTATCTTGGTCGCAAACCGTCCAGGAAGTAATTATTTAGTCATATCTGTTTTTAGCTTCTCATTATTAATCAATTTTAATTTCCTTTTCACGGTAAGTAAAAGCTATCCCTTGAATAAAACTCAATTGAAATAAAATTTCAAAGAGAAATACACGAACAAGGCTTGTATTTCAGAGTTTTCACCGGCTTTCATAATTTTCTTATTTTTTTCTTGTTTTCAATGTCATCTGCAAAGCGAGGGCCGTGCGAAATAATGCCTGGTGTTATTTACATTCAAATATGAAATTTCGCTTTTATAACACGTTTTTATTTATAAATTACATTTGAATAACACTGGTGGTGCCGAGGCATCAGACGAGAGGAGGTTAATTCTGTTTTATTATGTACTTCACTCAAGCTGCAAAGTATGTTAACCCCTTATTACTTTGTCACATACACAACAATACTGAGACAGTTAGAAATGTGTCCAAATTTTGGACAGTGACAAATTACTTACGGGTTCGGTCACTTCTGAGCATGACTGAACCACATATATTTAGTACCTATGCTTAAATTCAATAAGTTTTTTGGTGAATGATAAACCATTAGGTTTATATGTAATGGTTTTCATCAGACTACAGCAACACCAAAAGGAAGGGTTATCTTATCACTCCAGCGGTTTCATAAATATTTTTCTATTTATTTTGAAATATTTCCAAACAAGGAATTATATTTTGTGTACTTAAAATATATCTTGGAGGAATATTTATGAGATTATGTCAAATAGCAAGTACATAGTAGGTACAAAGCTAAACCTATTTCTATAATCTAACTTGGAAATGAACATGCAACTTTTTTTTATTGTAGTAATATTATTATAATAAATAATAACGCTAAAACAACTGCACAAATTTAGATGTGGCAGTAGATAACTGCAATTTGGTATAAAAAAACAATTTCATGCTTCTTTACCTTGTAAGTCCGTATACTTTTACATTTCTAGTTTTGTTGGCAATTGTGTCGAACTGGTTTAAATCTCAACGTAATAGTACTTACGTGGCGGACTAAAGACGACTGCTTGTCGCTGTATTTCACTGGAATAAATCCACTCCCGTATATCCCAGACTATCCTGGCAATACCAAAATGGACTGGGCAAATAGGAGAACGAACGAAATTGAATTTGTACTCTAGCGGTCGGGAGTAGCGACGTCGCCCGATCTCCCTCGGGATACCTCGGGCCCCGAACCAGCCCGATGCCAAATTCAAACCATTTGACAGAACAAACCAGTGATGGCGGTTGAAGATTTGTTCTTAATTCAAATATTTCACGGGGCAGTGCACTGTTAAATGAGTCGCCGAGAAGTTTGAGTAATTGAAGGGAAATTGTGTAAAGTTTCATTCGAAGATTGTTTCTAGAAAGGTTTGAACGGTTCATTTTATTGCGTCGCGGTAACGAAAATAAGCCAAGTATGATTCGGGTATCTCATCCGTCCCTTACCTTTACAAGTTTATCAATTATCATAGCATAAAGATTGGTAATATGAGCTATCGAATTCGGAACTTTGGTGACCTGTCACTTGTTGAATAAGAGTTTTCGCGGCAATATTTCCATATTTTTGATATGGAACAAACAATCAGTACCTAATTACGTTTTTTTTTGTGAAATTCTTGTAACTTTTATTCATTATGGTTTGGGTTTACTTTAGATTTCGGCTCTTTTTCTCTGCATTGTATGCCTACTCTTGTCTCTGATGCCCTGTCAATCGTTCAAAAGTTAACCGGAAGAGATCCCTTTAAGAGATAAGTTCGCCTTTGTAAATCTGTATCTCTTGTTAAATTGTATGTTTTATGTACAATAAAGAGTTTTATATATATACTACATACATAAATAAATAAATCATGACACGATTGACACCAATGGACCTAGACCTAAACTAAGCAAAGCTTGTACTATGGGTCTATTACAAAAGATAAACATATTCACATAGATAAATACATACTGAAATACATACTAAACATCCCAGACTCGAGTAGAGAATTTCGTATTTTTCGTCAAATATCGCCTGCCCTTTGCCCGGCAAATCAGACGACAGTAACGATCCAGTGGCTTAATTTTTGATAACCTAAATTTGTGACAATTACATTCTGTTGGTTACTTACTCTATGTCTGTTATTGACAAGTGAATAAAAATAGAACCTGAATTGGGAGCAGTAGCTATATTCTTTGAATAACCGATACTGGTAGGCTTAGATACGTCTATACTTTATGGTAATTGCGAAAAACATTTATTGCGTGTAATAAATAGCTAGGCACATTCACGAAGACGCATGAATTTGTCAAAATAAGACATTAAATTTGCAATAAGAATCACGTCACGCGTCATCATGAATGAGTCGATCTATAATTAGGTACCTTTTTTTTGTTTTTAACTCCTACTAATTATTATAAATGCGAACGTTTTTGTGTGTGTGTGACTGTTACTCTATCATGAACGGATTAAGATTAAATGTGGTTATTTTTTATTACGTTACACATCTTTTGCATTCGTAATAATATTAGTCACACAACTGTTCACAAAGACATCGTACTCGAAAAGGGTGAATCGGAATAAAAAATGCATTGTGTTTTTTTTTTCAGTTTAAATTTCAAGCTAGTGTTGTCGCTCGTTATCGCAGTGTTGCTAGGTTGTCACAAAAAATACGGCTACGGTGGAGTTTTTTTGGTAGACCACTCAAATCTACGATCAACTATGCATATAGTTTTGACTAAGTATAAATAAAAAATATTTCACGTAATTATATCTTTTCCGGTTGTTGCTTATTTTGTCTTTTCAACTATTAGTTACACTTTCTCCTTCACTTGGTTAAAATAGGCCAATCTTACTAGTAAAAGTAATACAATGGGGAATGCACAATATTACACAACCAGGTGGGTAAGAATGTTCAGCGTGGTCTGTAAGATTATATAAACCGTGCATATATAAACCGTCACACTAATCACAATTAAATGACAAAACGCTGTCGTATGAAGTGCATTTCTCATGCTACCACTCCATACCCCCAAGATCAAAATTTCTGTAATGGTCTCCTAAAAAAACTGACCCAGACAGCAATGTCAGATTCAAACTGAATCACACGGCGGACACGACGCACAAAATACGCGTTCTTGAATCTACATAAGCACGACGACGTCTGTACACGCGTACGCCTACATAAATCGCGCGCGCACCATACTGGTGAACAGCGGCGACAAGCAATGGCGCCTTGGGGGGACGGGTAACTCGAATCGGTGCGGGGCGGAGCGTGGCCTTTCTGTACGTTAGTACTATTATATATTCTGTGACTGAATAAGACAGATTAGTTATGATATTTAGAAGTTTGGATGTTTATTTTTTCATCATTCCCACAACGGTTCAATAGATTTGATTGGGCACACATTCTTAATGCCATAATTCTTACACTTCTCAAAAAATTACAAATATTTGAATAAAATAAGGTCGCGAAATAATCAATTTACAGAAAGTTTAAATAATTAAATTAAACTTGGTATTAACTAAGGCTAGTTAACTGAGAAAGCCTTGCTTAACAACTGTAGTAATAGACTATGTACAGCGTTGTTTAGCTAAAATAAGCAACACTTACGTTGTAAATTTAGTTTTAATACAGCATAAGCCAGTGTCCGGATAAGTAGCCTAGCACTTGTGTTAGTGCTTAGTTTGGGGACTGTGTTGCAGTTGACAGTCTGAAAACAGTAAGCATGATTTAATAATTGAGTCTTATCTTCTTTTTCTTCTTCTGTATTCTGTATACATATATAAAAGGCAACCGTTATTTACTGGTCTATCAAAGCACAACTCAAACCACAGAATGGATTGTGCAGATATTTCGCATGCAGATAGCTTTTAAGACGTAAGCATCCTCTAAGAAAGAATTTTTCGGAATTTCTATGCGACAAGGAATAAATAAGGTTTATGTTTTCGCTTCAAATAGGCCCTATCTCCGTAACTATAATTACTAGACTCTTCAAATTCATTAGAGGTAAATGTAAGTGATCATAACAGCAAAAAAAAGATGTCAGAATTATAGGCATTCCCACGGGATAAAGATGGATTTGAAGATTTCTGCTTTATTTTACGAGAGAGATGAAGAAGCATTACCACAGAATTCTGCGCAGACGAAGTCGCGAGCGTAAGCTGTATATTATTAAATAATTGGCTTAAGCTTCACGGTAAAGGACACCCTGCATACGCTTGCGAAGAATCCAATGGTGCGTATGAAGTTCCCGATCCGCATTTGGCTCCTAAGGGAACTACAGTCCAAGCCCTCTCATTTTGAGAGGAAACCTGTGCCCAGCAGTAGGACGTGTACCAGGCCGAGATGATGATGATGACGGGGTGCACGAATAATTACATGCATTATACAGTAACTCATACAATACATACTTGTATCATGGATGGTGTGGTTATTTATTGCGTGTACCTATTATGGGTATAATACATATTTTGTATATAGTGTTATATTTTATTATAAGTTTTATTTTTTATATTGAATGTAAGAAATATATTATTTGCAGCTTTCTTTAATTCTGACTCTCTAACTTACCCTTTGACGATCCCTAACTAAATGCTCCTCTAGCGTACTCGAATCCCTAAAAGGGATAATTTCGCTTCTATACATCTAACAGTTGTTATTTTTTTTCTTTATCTTTGTAATATAAAGGGTTTATATACTTATCCCATTCATTATAGCCGTACTCACATTACCTTACTCATTAGATTTTCCCTGCACCTTCGCAATTTTTATCCTGCGAAAATTTCACAATTCTTTAAATGGTATCGTATTGTTACGAGCCGTAGGGTTCGTTAGATAGATAATACGCCTTTAGCGTAAAACTAATTTAATTGAACTAAAAAGGAATCTCTTTCAACACTAAACTTATTCGCTTAAATCACTTAGTAATCACTTTGATCTCTCTTCGATGTTTATCTCTCGGTATCTCTTCGAAAACTCACTCTGTCGGAACCTTGTCTGCCTTATATAGGTCCAGTGAATCGGTCCACAAAGTTCGAGAACATTCCAGCTAGAACTCTCTGGCACATACGTCTAGAATATTCCGAAAACAGGATCATCAGTCTGTCTCTTTCACGAGTACGCTATGCTATCTCGCTCACACACTTTCTAGAATGCTCCGGAACAAGATCGTCTGTTTCTTTCACACATATAGGCCATCCTTGTCACACACCTTCTAGAATGTTTCGGAAACAAGATCGTCTGTCTCTTTCACACATATAGGCTATCCTTGTCACACACCTTCTAGAATGTTCCGGAAACAAGATCGTCTGTCTCTCTCACACATATAGGCTATATTTGTCACACACCTTCTAGAATGTTCTAGAGACAGGTGGACTGTAAATTTTTGTGGGTTTCTTGTTGACCCATCCCCGTATAGTATAAATCATCCCAGGTGAATTTTTCGCTTCGAGCCCTTAGGTATCTTCCAAAACAAACCGTATCGTCATAGTATGAAGGTTCAAATTTAATGTAATGGCTCGAAGCGAAAAATTCACCTGGGAAGATTTTTATACTATACGTTAGTATACGTTATTACGTCAGTATATTAAAAATTCTAGTAATTGGTCAATTTTTTGAGCGCTAATAGCACGCACCGTTATTACTATTAGGTGCCTCGTTTTATTTCGAGCTACAGCAAAACCGATACTCAGACTTTAATAAATTATAATTATTATTCATTATTTGCTGAATACTCATATTAAAAAAAAACGGTATGTAACCAACTAACTACAAACTCGTAGCATGGTGCTGGTGACAGTATCTTTTTGCTGTTACTAATAAAAAAAATATCAACCAATATTCATAGTTGTTAGGCGTCGCGATTACCGAGACACACAAGTAATCCAACAACGTTTATTACAGGACTGACTAACAACAACAAAAGTTTATACCTACAAAACGCACTTTGAAATTAGTTTTCAAAGCTGCCTTACTGCACATGTAACGTATACTGCGTATGGGTTTATTACGTAGAACCAACCGGCTTGTTAGCTAGAGAGATTAACTTGATAGTCTTGTGAGTAAGCGCAAAAATACACTAGTAGCCAGGTGGAGATTGTTAGTTAGGAAGGCCCGGAGTAAACGGAGCTGCGTCGTGACTTGGCAATATCCTGGGCTTTAGGAGTCTGTCTTAGGAAGCTTATAAGAATATCGTAACTTCTCTTGTATTTACAGTGAAACCCTGTATCAATTGTCCGAAACGTGCATCACATTAACTGCATTTACCAATTTTCAAAATGGTCAATATTAATTTGGAATTGTGTAGCTTTCTGCTTGGGACAGAATTTTTAAATTGGTTTTAGTTGTTTTTGAGATTATCCCTACACCCCTGTTTATTTAATTACTACAATGTACCTACTGCCACTACAGACCACTCCGAGATCGAGTGAAGCTCGCACGTTTTTGGTTTTTTTAATAACATTTTCACGAGGTTGATTTCAAACACTGCATAGCACGAATACGTATTCCATGATTGAATGATTTTCACTAATGCAAATATGGGGGCCTAATAATTATTTAATTAAAATTGTCATCGAAACAGGATTTTAAACTCATAACCCCATAATCCTCGTAAGCTCCAATCAACTGTGACACACAAAAACACAGCCAGATCAAGCTTAGCCGAATAAAACCCGTACTTATAGCGGTTCGTGCGTTACTATGATACTGTAGGTGTTGACAATGGAATGATAGCGAGTTTGTTTAATTAATAAGCCCTGAAGCATTTTCACGGTTTTTTTTTCGCGTTTGATGGGGTGTCAGAATTTTCTACTCACTCATACCAGATTTTTTTCGTGATACAAAATGCAAAACATGCATATTATAACATTTTCCTTAAACAATGTGGTCAAAGTTTCATAAATTTATTTATTTATTTACTCGACTTGGCGGGGCACGGCGTGCTCCCAGAGTAAAATAATAGTTTACAAACAATATCAGACACTAAAAAATACGAAGAGACATGCTAGCCCTTAGCAAAAAATGCCTAAAAAAGCTGTGGCTATGAAAAATATTTTTCACTGTGTGTGTCTCACGGTAGTTTCATGTTCGAAGGTTTTTTTCAAACCAATTAAAAAACTATAAAAATGGTTTTCGCACTCAAAACTGTATAAAAGTACTTTAATAGTTTTTTATTTCGCAACATTAGGGACGAGGACTAAAATAAACGACAGTACTTCCCGAAGTAACTCACTGGCACCACTCCGATATAACGTAACTTTCCCACATTTCGGTATGTTATTTCCCTCTGTGGGCTCTTTTAATTACTGTCCGACCTCCATGTATCATAAATTTTAATGGAGTACGAACCTCGTGCGCCATCTAGTCACCAGGCTAAATTGCATTTTAGAATTTAAACATAAACAGAAACGAAACAATGCGTTCGAAAATTGAAATAATTAATTTAAAATATAACGCCAAGAGCGATCGCCGCGTGCGATGCGTGCTGGCTGGAAACAGGCCCGTTTTAAATTTAGAAAGGCAACAATTTTATCATTTCAATGAACATTGAAAGTGAAATAAATACGTTGAGACACATGAAGCGTGATTTCCATTACGAATACTGTCTGTTATTTAATTGGATCGCGATCGCACTCCGCCTTGGGAGGTAATTATTTTTCCCTTAAATAATACGACACGACAGTTTTATGCCCTTTAAAAAGCTAATTTCTTTAACAGATAGGGTAAGTCCAGGATAGATGCCCCACTTTTTGAAATAGCTTTATAATTCAAAAACTTTACAAATTATAGCATTGCGTCCAATGCGTATGGTAACTATGGTCCTTAATCTATTATTTTACTGTACTTGTTTTAATAAAAATCGTATGGATTTTGTGTAAATCGTACTTTTTTTGACCCCTTATAAATGGGATAGGCGCCTACCGTGGGGGATAGACGACTCGTAGGAAAAATGCGTCAGAGGATAGATGCCCTTTGAAATTAAACAAGTTAAATCAAAGTTATCAGTCTTTTATATTCATTGAAAATTCGCCTAGTTTGAACAGTATGAGCCACGAGCCTCTTCTCATTTTAGAATCCTAGTATTGGATGTTTTACTGAAACAAATTATAAAAGCTCAATCAATTCCATATAAAATGTGATTTTGATTCTATTTGCAAATACAGAAAAAACTTCACTAAATACCAATTACATAACTACCTAGCTAGGGTCAATTGTTTTTCGTAATTTTTGGCAAAACGTCGTCTTAGTGTTATAGACGGTATTCCATATGTTCAGGCTTCTTCATTGGCTCCTTTTTCTCCCTTCTTCATTTCCTCGAAGGCTGCTAGAAAGCTTTCTTCAGACCAGGCGACGTTACGCGGGACTACGCCCTGTTTTCTCTCATATTTTCAAAGCATTTCGACCCTCAGCAACATAAAAATTTTTTGAAACAAGTTGTTGAGGATAGATGCCCTTAGGGGCATCTAATAGCGATCGAAAACGGGGCAACTATACTTTTCGCAGAGGATAGATGCCCTTTTCGATAAACAATCAAGTAATGATAAAATCACTATAAAATATACTAATCCATGTAGCCTAAACTTCAGTGCAACCAAATGAGTTAATTAAAAGCGCAAATTATAAGCCAGTCTAAAGTTATTCAAAAACAAATACTTACGAATATAATTTTCACGCTCTGCGAGATCTCGCCGCGGAAGGTTTTGGCACTCATGGACTAAACGCGTTCGCTCTTGCTCATGATAGCAGCAGCCCAGAGGTTTGCAGGGAGGGGGCTTGCTATTCTTTAGTGGGATTTTGGTCCCATAGCCTTGCTACTAGTAGAAATTGAAATCGGGGCATCTATCCCACTGGGGCATCTATCCTGGAATTACCCTAATTGCCAAGCAGGTACGTATATATTTACGGCAGTGCTAAAACAAATTTTTCAACACAGTTGCTCGTAAATTGTCTTTTATTACACCGTTTTTAGTTTCATAATTCAGCATTCATAGTTAGCAACATTACCGTACAAGTGCTGTAATATAAACTTTTTTTTAATTTGAGTAAAAGTTTATGTCTAAGAACATTGAATATTTTCACGAATATTAAATTATTTTAGGGTTAAGATGACAAATAAACATTTTATTTCGTCAAATTGTATATTTATAAACACAAATTAATTTAATTATCGTATTTACAAACATTAAATTTATAGTTTATTTTATTTTTTATATTGCTGCTGCTCTGGCTGAACAGCCGTTTTTCCAGTGCCTTTATTAATAATAATAATAATAACATCGCAGGGCGGCTTGTGGCGAGCTGTTGGTGCGTAGCGACACCACGAACCCGAGACCTCCAGGGGTACACATACACATGCGCTTATACACACACTCACACACAGTTACACACCCACCCCGCCTCTAGTTTGCCTTTGTTGGCCGCCTAGAGTGGAGCGCAAGAGCTAAATGCTCGAAGGATGGATGTGTTTGGCCGTAAGTGGCGAGTTGGCATTTTGATGTTTAAAGTCCAGGGACACCTCTCCATCCTTAGCCGTTCACACCAATGTTGCCGCCTCGTTGCCCCGAGCGGGCAATAGTTTGAGGGGTCCATTTAGTGAACGGCGAGTCACCGCCTACCAAAAATACAGTTTATGAGATATTGAAATGGTAGGTGTCCGTTATCTCACTCCATAGCCCGGTAATCCTGTCCACAACATCCCAACCCCATAGCCAATTCCACGTCGCTTCCTACCTGGCAATAGTTTGGCAACTGTGGAGGACTGTCCGCCAGCACATCTTCATGGTGTATTAGGGGATAGACCTCCGTAGTTGCGCCCATCTCATTTATATTATATGGTGCCAAAGGCCTCTTCATGTTGGCTTCGGCCCCATGAATGCCTTTCAAATGACCGGGTCCCCATGGGCCCGTGATCAGAAACCCGTACCAACATAATAATAATAATAATAATAATAATAATAATAATAACCGGGTCCCCATGGGCCCGTGATCGGAAATCCATACCAACATAATAATTTAATTCAGAACAAGTCCATATTGTGTTAGTTTACATGATTGTGTTTTCTTTGTTGTTATTGAACCAGCGCGCTTATCGAAAGTGCGGCGCGCGAAAAAAACAAAACTAGTGTGCCATTTTACGTAAATATTTGGTAAAGTTGCTGCTGTGTGGTTAATTACTATCAAAAACGTCTACTTCAAATAGTGAAGACGAGCAAATTATTAATTCAACCCCGCCGGAAATACTTATCGAGGCACGAACGCGAGTGATAGCCTGTTGCCGCCAAAATCCAGAGAAAATTACCTGGCGGCTTACGCAACATTCAATCAATGGAAAAACAACAAAAACGCTAAGTCATATTCGGAGAACGTATTTTTAGCCTACTTCAATAAACTGGCAAATAAATACAAGCCTAGCTCGTTATACTCCATGTTGAAAAGCACAGTAAAGACCAAAAATGAAGTTGGTATATAAACATAATAATAATATTAAAAAAAAAAGGTTATCCCTAACATGTCAACACCTGTCTGTAAAATTTCCTAATCAATTTTATAAATATTTATTGTTTTCGCTGAATCGCGGTCCCAGTAGCGTTTTTATTTAACGCGGGACGCGCCTCGTCATCTGTCCTTACTGCTGGCAAGCAAGTTTCTGCCGTATTTTGATTTTAATGAGAATTTCTAAGTATATCTTTGACATACGTTGCTAAGGACACGTCGAAAATAATACAGAAATTTGAAGCCGAAAGATGACCGATCAGCCTTTTTGAATAGCCTATTGCCTGTAACTAAGGACGCCCGGGACGCCTGGCTTTGCCACGGCGACCGTCGGCCTCAGCAACCGTCAGTGAGCCGCTGTTGACACGCTGTGTGCTGTCATAACATAACAGAAGATTTTTAGTAGTGATATTTATTTTATAAAACCCTATGTATTTCTTAGTTGATTTAGTTTTGTATTGTGCCTGTTGCCTCCGATGGAATGCGACATATGCAATAAAACTTTTTCAACCACAAGGGGCCTACATATTCACCAGTCTCGCATTCACAAGGTTCGTAATTTTCCTATAATTTCTGCTTCAAATCCCACAAACCTCAACACTTCACCTACTTCGTCCAACACAACCACACCTCTACACACTCTCCTCGGCCAGCTCAAGCAATCTACGCCTTTAATTAAACGCATTCCACGTGGCTCAAGATCAATAGTCGCCCAAGCACTTGCAGACGCTATTAACAAATGTGTTCGGTGCAACAATGAAGAGGAATGGCACAACCTGTTAATTTTCTCCTATAAAACCCTCCACGTATCAGAGCACAAAGATAGAAACATTTCCCTAACACAAAAAATCAAAAACAACGTACAAACGCCGTACATTTACACTTCCACTCCACCTTCCAGACCCGGTAGAAGTAAATATGACCTGTTCAAGAAGGTCGAGGTGAAAATTCATGACGGCGACCTCAAAGGAGCAACACGTCTCCTTTTCTCGAATGACACTCTAGCACCTGACACACCGGAGACCGCGGCCGCATTACACTCAAAACACCCCCCAGGCCCGTCCACTCCCATTTTTGTAGACCCTCCTTCTGATCCATCAGCTTGCATTCTTGCCACTGATCGAGATGTAATAGCAGCCCTTGCATCCTTCCCTAAGGGATCAGCTTCCGGCCTGGACGGCATCTCTCCACAGCACCTCGTAGACCTCACTAGTCACGGCACAGGGGCAACTGGTGAGCACTTGATCAAAAGCATAACAAAACTAACGAACCTTATGCTACTGGGAGATGTCTGTCAGGAAGTGACTCCAGTGATTTATGGAGCCAACCTCATTGCCCTCACCAAGAAGGATGCCGGCGTGCGCCCTATTGCCGTGGGGTCGACCTTTCGCCGTCTGGCTGCCAAAATTTGCGTCCGACTAATACGATCAAAATTACAAAATCTTTTTGAACCCATACAGGTCGGCTTTGGAACCCGCGGAGGCTGCGAGGCGGCGGTTCATGCTGTGCGCACCTTTGTGCAATGCGACCTGTGTGAGGTACTCTTAAAATTAGATGTCAAAAATGCTTTTAATTCAGTCAACAGGGACACCCTGCTAAACGAAATTAAAATTCATGTTCCGGAAATTTACAACTTTTTACTTCAGTGTTATCACTCTCCCTCTAAATTAATGCACAAAAACAGTGAGATCCTTTCGGCCGTGGGTTGCCAGCAGGGTGATCCCCTCGGTCCAGCCATTTTTAGTTTGGCCATTAATTCCATAATTCACAGTCTAAATTCTAAATTAAACGTGTGGTACCTCGATGATGGCACCCTAGGAGGTGACTCACAAACTGTTCTGGCAGACTTATCACTAATTAAAAACAAATTTACGGCTATTGGCCTAGATTTAAATTTCAAAAAATGCGAGTTGTATATTTCGGACAAAGTAGATTCTTCTTCGGCATCACAGATTATTCAAAATTTTAACGTCATCGCCCCAAACATTAAACTCTTGCATAAAGACAGTCTGCATCTCCTCGGGTCACCCATTTTCGATGAAGCCATCCCTCCCCTTCTGAGTAAATCAATGTCTAAATTTAAGGATTATTCGGACCGCCTTACCAAAATTAGCAGTCACTCTGCTATTTTTGTTCTTAAGTGCTGTTTACTCGTTCCTAAATTTACTTACCTGCTCCGCTGCTGTCCCATTTGGAAATTCCCCCATCTGGTAGGACCTATCGATCTAGTTCTAAAATCCCAAATTGAATCTATCTTAAATATCCGTTTTAGCGAGCAGGCATGGACTCAAGCCTCCCTACCGATAAGGTACGGTGGTTTGGGAACCCGCAAAATTTCAAGTATTTCTCTGCCGGCATTCTTGGCTTCAATTCATAGCACCTCTGATCTCGCAGGTAAAATCCTTAAAGCCTCATCGGCTACAAACTGCGAGATTGCGTGCTTGATTGAAGCTTCAAATGCTTGGCTAGCTGGACCGAGCCCAAATCTTCCATCCAGACTCAAAATTCAAAGGGCCTGGGATACCATAGCTTCCGAGTCAACCCTAAATTCATTGATTAATACCGCCACAGGCAGAGACCGTGCCAGACTCTTGGCTGTTTCTAGACCTGAAGCAGGCCACTGGCTCCATGCCTATCCATCACCCAACATCGGTACATTTATAGACCCATGCACACTCCGAATAGCCGTCGGTCTCCGGCTTGGTGTTGAGGTTTGCGTGGACCACAGTTGTGCCTCCTGTGGAGCCCCCGTAGATTGCCTCGGCCACCACGGACTTGCTTGCTCCTCGGGTGCCGGCCGCCTGTCCCGCCATGCCGCCCTTAACGACATCCTCAGAAGAGCGCTCGTCAGTGCCAACGTTCCTGCTGCTCTGGAGCCCCAGATCGTGCGGAGTGATGGCAAGCGCCCTGACGGGATGTCGTTAATTCCATGGAGGATGGGCCGTGCACTGGTGTGGGACGCCACTTGCGCCGACACCTTGGCAGCGTCCTACCTCCCCACAACGAGCAGACGTGCCGGTGCAGCGGCCGACACCCGAGAACGGCTCAAGGCCATTAAATACGAGTGTCTCGGCGCCCAGTACGAGTTCGTCGCATTCGGTGTCGAGACACTCGGATCGTGGGGCAAGGGCGCACGAGGGCTCTACGGAGCTCTAAGCAAGCGCCTGAGAGAGGCAACAGGTGACCCTCGCGCAGGCAGCTTTCTCGCACAAAGACTTGCTATAGCAATTCAACGTGGGAATGCTGCCTGCGTGATGGGTACCCTACCTAAGGGTCCAAATTTAGATAATAATTTTTAGTTTTTAATTTCTGTTTAGCTATTTTAAGTTAGTTTTAGTTATGTTAATTTTATACTTAGTCCCTGTTTTTATACCTTATTTTATAATTAAATTAGATTACTTCGGTACAGGCTACGCTGGGCATTAAATTATTTATTAGTAAATTTCTTAATTCCCTTATTAAATTATCTTGTTATAATATTATACTTAGTAACTTGACGGCATTTCTAAAGAGACATCCTGGCGGATCTATTGGTCGAAAGTCAAAGGTGTCGTCACCTACCGATGTTGAAAAGTTTTTAAAAGAAGCTCCGGACAGTCAGTACTTGACAACAAATGTCAGTTGAACATTATAAATGTAAATTTATGTATCATCTCTATAATTGCGTTAAGTACTATGGCAATACGTTCCTACAACTTTACTAATATACTTATTTGATCTCTTTGCAGGTTGCGTTATTATTCGGTATTACTGGGTGCGTGTAGACGTCAAGAGCTCAATAAATATTACAACCAAGGATGTAGAAACCCACGGTGAAATGTTGCTTGTAAAAATTATAAAGTTACTAACAATACAAGTTTGTTTTTTTCCTCGCAATTGTGTTGAGAAACGTCGTATACAACTCGTGTGCATTGATCATTACACACTTCGGCTTCCTTATCGCGCTCGCCTAACGGCTCGCGCTTACAATAATGCCTCATGAATAATGACCAACATAGCACACTTGTATCATAATTTACTATTATTCATTAATGCGTAATGTTCAGGAATTGGAACATTCTTACATTCACATTGCGCGTTAAAATGAAACAAATGGGTCTAAATATTATCTAGATCGTACTGGTTATAACACACTACATCGCGTACAACTATAGTAGTCGCTCGTGTACTACTAAATTCATAGTGAATCTTAATAGAATCCCTGTCAAGCTGACCAGCTAAGCTTCGTTGGCTGGTCGGTTCATAACGTGTAATCCTCTTTGCTATGCACGTCAACAAGTCTACTGCTGGCCGTGACACAATGGTTAGAGAAACTGTAGGTGATACACCTAAATGTCAAATGGTTTGCTGAACTGAATGGACAGCTTGCTTAGTTTTATTTGCTATATGCTCATCTGCATTGGGAAGATACATACTTAAGATTTATAAAATAGAGTCGACAAAAAATACATTTATTTTGATAAAAGCATTTCTGTAACGTTTAAATAGTTTAACTTCTAAGCATTGTAAGGTCCTTTGAGGCAGGTCTAGCTTAGTATAGGTGGCATATGGGTACCCACTACTTGTAAAATGCAAGTACGGCGAAACTGTTCTTGTGCAAAACTTGATTTACGGAATCTGTAGGTATGGTCACTGATTTCAATAAAAAAATATGATATTAAAAAGTGAAAAACTCATTTGTTATTCAATTTTTTTAACGAAACTTTTGTTAATGAACGAAACGCATAATTGTTTATTTATCAACAAAAAACATTAGGGATCGCGTGTACATTATGAAATTATCATTCATTTTTACGTGACGGATATCAACTCTAACCTATTAAATATTTACTGAATTGGAGTATGTTTACAAAACGAAATTTTTGTGGCAGTTATATTTTTTAGCCATTTGAGATAATAGAGAGTGGTTCTTTAATTAAAAATACGTTTTTGGTAGTTTTGGGGAGGCCTTACCGGTTTGCTTTCTTTGATGTTGTATTGGCATTATACAATAGACAAGGCAAGTACACTTGTTTTTCCTTTTGTTGAAATTTTATTTACCATTGCTAAAATATTCCTGATTTTTCCACAATCTACATACTACATGAATATTTCAATTAGGTATTTGTCTCGAGATATAGTCCGTGCAAATTTATATGAAGATCCAAACAGAATCAAATATGGAAGTATAGTAAATATTTGTAATCTGATAACAGAATTTTGCAGTTTCAAGTTTCAAATCACTTCTGACGTTTAGAATAAACCTACAATTTCTTCTTCCGGTTGTTTTACAACCTGCTTCATTGTTTAGTTAGATGCTGGGGGAATCTCGTTCTCCCACAGTATTTCCACACGCAATTAAGATCTTTTATAGCAGTCGTATGGCTGTTTTATTACTAAGCGTTTAAATAATTTTATGAGATTGCGTTCCCGAAATTACCCCATTTTCTTTTTTAAACATCCTTACTTTGCATTTTCGGTTTACGTCCAGAAGAATTTTATTTCAGTTTTTTCGAAAATAACAGGTAAATTAGTAAAAGGAATTGGTCTGAAATTAGTTTAGTCGAATGATTTTACTAGTTTAATCTACTTTTAATTAACAATTTTATTTAAAATGATTAGAATGTGATTGGCAGTACCAGTTTCTTCGAAGCTGGCAAGTTTTCTCGTTAAATGCTTGAATGTGGCAACAATTTTGCATTGAATAATTCTACAATAGGAATTGGACTCAAAATTTTGCTGTCAAACTTTTTTGCACCGTCGATATTCCAGAATATAAAGAGCTTCATGGCAAGTTCGATATGGCAAGCGCGACTTGATGGTTGGCGTTCAGAATCTTTGCCTAAATACTTTGATCAATTATAACTGTAGATACACATTGCCAAACAAAATCCCCTTCAAAGAATGTCCGAACTTTTTTATTTGGTTGCGTAACAAATAAAATCATCACCTACACAGAAATTTTAACCTAGTCTTTACTTCATTACAGTTGAATTTCGATAGCGGCAAAACTCCACTTGACAGCTAAACTTGACAATTTCACGCAACGTTCTGAGAAAAAAGAAGACCACTTTTATCAAAGTGGCGCTCATTTGGCTCGGACATTTTTGGGCGCGCGACTGTGGATCTACAGTTATAATTGATCAAAGCCTAAATAGAAAGAAAACGTGGTATTTATGATGTCATTTCGTCCGATAAAATCTTGTTTAAACGAGTCTGTCCACATTTGGGCTAGGTGAATCAAAATAATACGAGGTCATAAATACACAAATCGAGGGTGTAACCGGCTGGCCGAGTTATATCAGAGTTAGACGGGGCAGAAAGAAAATTGGGAGAGAAGGGTCGCGCGAAATATTTCAATATGCCATTCACATTTTTTACGACCGTCATGCGCGCCGCCTTACGATTGTACCGAACCGCAATATTGGGCGATTCCAACGGTTTCTCCACTTTTTTCGATAGGTTATCAGTAGGTTGAATAGTTGGTACGGTAACAAAGGTTGTGATTTTATTTGCGTTATAAAGATTCAGAGCGGCGGGCTGAGATTAAAATTGTTCCCTACTCTTATTCCCTAGGGGTACCACGTTTGAGAAAGAGTCAGAAGTAAATTTTAAGTAAATTTACCTAGTAGTGTCATCACTTAGGCTAGTTTAGACTACTTTGACATCTAAGGTGGTTGATTCTTTCCCGATTATTAAAATGCAAAAGGTAGTCGAGTTCAAAATCAGTTTGTACATTAATTTACAATATAACTTAAAGTAGCCCGATAGTAGCAAATTTAACTAAAATTTACAAATCATGTCCAAATTTTACAGAATATTGTTGCAACAAATTTAGAATAATAAATGAAGGTAATAAGTTTTTGCGAAGAGAAAAACATTCTTGTTGACAGCATCATTAAAGCGGTATACACTATACATGTACCAAATTATAAATTAACAGGACCATCAGAAGTAGAAACATCGATTTGATTATGGGTATTAAAAAAATAGTATTTTCAATTACTTTGATAATGGGCGTTAAACATAGATAAAAAATTACAAATCATATTAAGAGACAGGTCTACATACGACAGACTTTTAACACGCAGCTACTTTATATTCCTAAAAAACAACAACAATCATAAATTAATAAGATACGGAATCAATGTTTCTTGCTTACCAGAGTCGGCGAGTGTTCGCAGTAGATACAGCGTTTAATGGCGGGCCTCGGCAAAAACGGGCCTCGGAAGTACACAGATTATAATATTGGAGTTTCAATTGCACAAGTTGGAACAATTTGCTGGCTCACACTAACATTGCTCCGCGCTGTGTTGGTAACATTTGTGATGTCGCTTTATTTAAATAAAATACTACTTCAAAATTACAAAAATCCTTTGAATCCTAACTTAAAAACTGTAATATCATATCATCAGAAAACGTTCTGTATTTTTTTTAATGCTCTAATGCTTTCTGTTTTTTGTGTTTTATATTTGCGCAATGCTTTAATACTTGAATTTTTACAAAAAATTTAATAGAAGAAAGCTAAATAGACCCATAAGTAGCTAATTAATATTATCAACTTAACTCCGTGAGATGATAATGTTCCATTATAAATGTTTTTTTTTTTAATTATAACATAAGGTACCTATTTCATAATTTCACCACTTGTCCGATTTACAAGTGCAGGTAAAAATAAGTTGTTACCTAATGTACTGTGTACATAATGAAGTATTAAGGTATGCACCCACAACGATGGGTCCAAAACACAAAGCAGAAGGAATGCCCATCGAAGCAATGGCGGGCCGTAGGTAGAGGAGATAGATGGGGAAACTTAGATGCATTACAAATGGGGTGACAGGAAAATTTTCTCGGTTGACACTAGTACTGGAAAGAAGAAAAGGCATTCTGACTAGTAGAAGGATACATAAATAGGCCTAAAAATATGTAATTCATTTGGTATTTCATTGTATCTGAATATCATAAAAGGATAAAACACTATAGTATTTATTGAAACAAATATTTCGAATGCTTTATTCAGGTAAACGTCCGCGTGAAGTGCTATTTTTGAGCCGACCTTTATGTATTTCACGTTTTACTTTCAGACACAGAAACATTTTGAATTGGCATTAGACTTCCTTATTTTGAATATTCTAATATCGACGGAAAGAAAACTTGATAGAATCTTCAGCTATTTTGAGAGAGGCATGGGCTACGTATAATATTTGATCTGAAGAAACATCACATTTACTGACATCCATATTGAGTGATTGTTTGTGTTTTCATTTTACGCTATGACAAAGAAATACGTTTCCATAATGATCTAATTCCACTGGAAACAAAAATAGAAGAATATCGTATTCCTCCCCCTTGTTTCTTCTCGTAAAACGAGGATAATTTGAATACTTTGCCAAAATTAAATGAGACATCGAGTATTGAGATCAAAAGCTTTACAGATGAGTAAGTTCGGAGGCGTAGGTACATTTTATTTGTCAAACGAATGTCGGATCAAGAAAATAAAAATATTGTTAGATGTTTTGATATTGATCCGGTGACATAAAAACGCTTGTGAAACTTTCGTAAGGTTTTATATTTAATTTTACATCTTACAGATATCATTAGTTTTGCATTTATATTTCCCTTTCACAAATATTTACCAAAAAAAAAAGAATTACCCAACCAAACCTATACCTACCTACCTACCTTTTGGTTATTTACCAAAGTTAGAAATTGCTTACAATCAAAATATTATTAGATATTTCAAATTCATTTCTAGCTTCTATAATATATGTCTTGTAAAAGTCGTGGTAGCCACATAGGCAATTGGTTTGACATATATTATGTCTTCTCGAGCATGGGCTCGCAACTATGACTTTTTCTGAATTTATGAGCGGAAATTTACCATAGGTTTTACAGTGAAAAACATCGTGAGGAAAACAAAAATAAAGGTACACCTTTATAGCAACATCAATATGTACACCTACGTCTATGTTTGTACTTTTAATTTTAGCCTGTGTACGTGTTATTGTTGTTATAAATAAATGTTTTTCTTTCTTTCTTTTCTTTCTATTAATGAGGAAATCAGATATTAAATGTGTGTGATATTCCGTGGATATTCCTTATCCGCATTGAGCCCGTGTGGGAACAACGGCCCAAGTCCCCTCAATCTGAAAGGAGGTACTCTGTACTCTGCAATAAACGTATGTCTGAAATGATTATGTTGATATCGGGTAGTAAAATTTTGTAAACAAACATTCATTCTCGCACTCTTGAATGTCGCTCAAAAAACAAACGCAGTGCTATTTTCGCAAATACAAAGCGTCAAGGTAACGCCTTATAATTGTCATAGTGCGTAACAAGCTAAGTCCCGAGCGGCAGCGTAGTCAAAATCTCTGACTATTTAATGGGCCTACGTCTCTTATGCAAATTCACGGTAAATGTGCCGGCGTGTCTTGTTTACGCCAAATTGTAGGATTACCTCTGCCGACTTCAACTTTGTTAATTTTAGCAGAATGTGTTATGGATTAAGCTCCTTAATTATTCTTGTGTTATTTTGTAGACGTTACGTTTAGTATGATGGGAATGCGTTCGTTTCGCTTGAGTAAATTGTTTGCAAAAGGTGTGCCCTTAACGAAATTAAACTTTATAATTATTTCCTTTAGTCACAGCTTTACGTAACTGTTAGGTATTCAGTGTAAAAGTACTCTACTTTTATTTTGTTTTATAATATTCTTGACTTGGCGCTATCGAGAAATAAACTACATTATTTTTTGGAAAAAAATACAACATACTTTACTTTATGTTGATGTTATTTAATTATTGCATTGTCATCAGATTAACATACAAATAAAATCTACTAATTTTCAAGTTCATTGGACTATTGCAAGACTGTCTATAGACGGACTGCTTAGAGCAGTCGAGACTAACGGCACGAGAGCTGTCCTGTTGCGGTTGGACTCGACTTCAACCCGAATGCTCTGAATTTTGTATTAAAACTGCAGATCAGCCAACAGCAACCGCTTGAAGCTGATTGGCACTGACTGCTCTAAGCAGTCCGTCTATGGAGGCCCTAAGTGGGTACAACACAGCTATTAGAATAACAACTTTGTTACTATAGTTACATTACAGTTATGCGAAGCTTATAATCTTTTAAAATCGAATGTATTCAATAGTCAGTAGGTCAGTACTTACGTATTTTTTTAATACTTGGCTTATAGTTGTGTTCTTTTGCTAGACAAAAGGTCTCTCCTCTTGACTTCCACATCTAGGAGATAGGGATCCCGAGCTATTATATTCGGCCATTCGCTCAGTCCGGTCTAGGACATTTCGCCATCTCTGCTTCGGTCTGCCGTGTTACATTTTTTTATTAATTTTTTCATGACTTAGCCTATATTTGTGTCCTACTGCAGCAAAGCCTCTCCTCTTGACCTTCACATTTCTCTTTCCCGAGCTACATTCGGCCACTTGCTCAGTTCCGCTTTCAAGTCTTCTAGCCATCTCCGCCTTGGTCTGCCTTACCATCGGTGATCGTCAAGCGGTACCTACCATTTTATTTAAAGTCAATAAAATTCAGCTGACGATGGCAAGAGGCCCGACGGAATGTTGCTTATTTTATGGAGGCAGGAGTCTAGTTTGGGATATGACCTGCGTAGATATTGTACCACCTTCTCCTGATGCCATCACATCCACTGAGCAGGTGCGGCCGCCATTGCGCCTGAATACCTCAAATGGCTAATTGGACTGTATAGGGCAGATTTACATATATTTGCATCGTTTGGAATAGAAACTCTAGGCAATACAGCTTCTCCCTCCCAAAAGAGATATGTTTGCGCTACGTAAGAACGACAGGTGATCAGAAGGCAGGCAGCTATTTCCATAAACGCCAACATCTAGAGAACTATGCCATCGGTCGTACTTTTTCTATGTAAATTAGTTAGATTATTTAAAAGCGATAAAGTTTTTCGAGTGCGCCGGTGGGATTCGAACCCATGTCTTTTAAATAATCTTAGATTCGGTAAGCAGCCGTACTGCTAATAAAATAAATAATAGTACCTGGGCGACCGAGCTCTGCTCGGGCAGAAACTCGGTACCAAGCGTTTTCCCAGAGATAAGACCAAGCTAGATCAATTTTTCATCCCCGAAAACCCCCAAATACCAAATTTCATCGAAATCGTTGGGACCGTTTCCGAGATCCTGATTATATACACCGGAGGGGTGGGGGGGTGAGAGGGGGGGATGCGGGGGAGGGAGCGCGGGGGCATTAAAGGGGGGATGAAAATTTCATTGATTTTGCCGTAGGATGCACCGTTTTCAAGATATTTGACAAAAACACCGGAGGGGGTGGGGGGGGGGGGTGAGTCACGTTAAACTATCGTCCGTAAACCGACTTTACAGACAACCGGCTTTTCCTGTTCTGTGCTCCCAATAGGGAACGTGCACATAGACGGTGCTGCCAACTGGTGCCATAAGGGTGGCATCAATTTGAATGTTTTACCTTGATAAGTTTGTTTTACTGTCCGCACAGTGTCTCTTCTGTCGCATTGGTGCTGCCGCCTATAGTTACTGCACGTTCCCTATAATACTTTTTCTAACAAAAAAGTAACTTTTTCTCATAAAAAAGTAACTTTTTCTCACAAAAAGTAACTTTTTCTCACAAAAGAAGAAACTTGACGTTTTCTCATAAAAAATAAACATAAAAAAAAAACAAAAATCTTGAAAAAAAACGTGGAATCGAACCGAGGTCGGCTGGATCCGCGACCACCCGATTTCTAATGTGCCATTATGATCTGCTCGAAGTTGGTGAAATTTAGCTTTATATTCTAATGCAAACAAAAATAGCCGGAAAACACGAGTAAAAGCGATTTTCTGAAAATGAAACATAGCTAGATCAGTTTTTCATCCCCGAAAACCCCCACATACCAAATTTCATCGAAATCGTTGGAGCCGTTTCCGAGATCCTGATTATATATATATATACAAGAATTGCTCGTTTAAAGGTATTAGATTTAAATTAGTTAGGTTTAGTATTTCATTGTAAATTATAGATTGTTTAGTGTCACTATTGTCAATATCTAGTTAGTTACATTTTTCATTATAATCATCACCATCATCATCATTTTAGCCGTAAAACGTCTACTGCTGAACATAGGCCTGCCTCAAGGTTCGCTAAACGCCGGTCCTGAGCCATCCGCATCCATCGCGTTTCCACCACCTTAATTAACCAGGTCGTCGCTCTATCTTGTTCGCTTACCTACACTGCTGCCAATGAATTTGTATTTTTTTTATAGTTACATAATAATCAGATACTAACTACTTTTGCTCTTAAAATTCATATCTTTTTATATAAATTCGTAGTCAGAATACCCTGTGTAAATATTAAAAAACCATCTTGTCCAAAATCCTAAAACCATTAAACACAGGCGAACTAATAAAATATCACTTCGAAAACCACAGCAGCCATTTACGGCTAAAAGCAAAACGCAATCGCCACAAATCACCATTTAAAAGCCGGGAAAAACTAAGCAGAGTCCCAAATGTATACTAATCGTTACCTAGTACCCTCTAGTACCAGCCGCTAAGCCGTACCGACACAACGCCTCAGCCTTCTCACATGGTGCATTACCGTACGGGATAGGGTTAGCTTTGGGGTGTAGATCAACAACGGTCGTACTAGGGATTTGTGAAATTTATCTGCCCGACTCGACTACATTCTTGTGTCCCCCGATGTGGTGTGATGTGGGGAGAATGGAAGCGCCATTGGTTGGCTATTGAGGCGCGATGGAGCGGAGATGTACGAGATTGATCAATTATGAGGGAAGCTTCGGAATATGTTAATGTAAGTAAAGTCTGACCAATACTGGTATTTGGAAACAAAATCGAAAGCGCAACTTTATTCGATGGTTATGTAAAGTATATTTTAAAATTCTTCGTTAATTTTCAGTAATATATGTGATTATTCGATAAATTATTAATTTGGTTAAAAATTGAGTGTTAGTTATATTCGATATGGGGTCAAACTTAAAGTAGAAATATTTTTATTCAGTTTAGGCTTTATCAAGAGTTTAAGAAATTCGAAGTATCTATCAGTTGAAACTGAAATAAAAAGAAAATAAAAATATATTTATTGATCATTAAAAAGTACAATGAAAAGGTTAGAGGGGACCGCCTTGTAGGTATGCGAGATACCTGTATCGGGAGACCCCGTTCTTTTTCTTTACTTGTTGTTCAGAAGAATCCGGCAAAAACCCAACAAGGTATATTTTTATCAAACAGAACTACAATGTTATTTAATGACATTATGTATATCTGAAGTATTTAATACAACATTTTTTTTTAACACAGTAGATAACACTAAATAACACAGAAAGCAGAGCTCTATGGCGCCGATTGTTACCGAACGCCACACGAAAGTTCACGAATTCAGTTCCGGTTGATTTTCTGCCAAAACCGAAACTCTAATTTAACGTCGAAACTTGCAGAAACCGAATCCGATTGTTCAGTTGAACACTAGTTATAAGAACACCAAATGCAATCAAACTTCGTCAAGCAAAGACGAATAAGAGACGAAGCGTAGTTTCATCCGGCTTCAGCTTGCTGTTGGCAATATTATTCTTTTATTTTGTCTATGGTTGATATCAACATCCACGCACTAACGCGCATTGTTTCAAGCATTTATAACTGCTGAAGGTAGTGAATTCATACCCGCTCTCGAATGTACCTGAGAGCTTGAATCGCTAAGCTTTTATTTAACTTGTAATGTTCGCATCTATGAAATTGTCTTTGAATCTTGCAAGTCAAATTTCACTCACTTCTAATAATCGAATCGACTTGTGGTACGGTACGGATAATAATATTTAATAGGATTATAATGCAAGTAGGTGAAACAACTTTTTCTTGCCACCCGTTGCTATGGTTACACAAATTTTGTCTCACGGACAACCTAAGCATTTTTCTATAAAACAGTATGAAGATGATTACTGGGGACTGAGTAAGCAACTCGAATAAGTTGATGCAGCCAAGTACAGTCTGAAAAGAAATTAGTATTTTTTTTTTCGTTTAACACTTTCTTTAACACTTCCATGTAGTCTCTCTCTCGTACCGTGGTCCCCAGGCGCCCATTCAGCGTCGCATGTACCCGTTTCGATTACATTGACGTCATGGTCTCGCTACAAAAAGATAAGTATTGGCTCCTAATGTAAGGGTTAGGGTGGCTGGGAGACGCGTAACTTATTCACGGATAATAAAAATGTACACTTTCGATTTTAAGGTAAGGTTCGACGTTAAGAGGTGATTACGTTTGTAAGGGATGGCTTCGGCATGTGGAGGGTAATTCCGGTAATATTGTTTCCGCTGAAATAGAACCTAATGTTTTGTTTTTATAGCAAACGAAAGTAGCCCACGAATTAGGAGAGTAGTCGAATACGAATCAAATAAAGTGTTAACATTTAAATTTAATGGTTGAGGTCAAGGTTATTTTAATATGATTAACAAACGCTGGAAGTAATGATTGTTTGTGACCGACAGGATAAGCTAGTGGTTAGAAAACCTGACTGCAAACCTTGAAGTCCCAGGTTCGATACCCAGCTAGGGGAAATTATCGTAATGAAAAATAAGAATGGTCATTCTCAAGTCTTGGTTATTTAATTTTTATTTAACCACTTCACTGTCTCCATAAAATGCTTTTATGAACTACCTGCTTACTCTTTATGTTAGGTAAGGTTTTTTGTTAATACACGGTTATGTTGCTAAAACTGAGACATTGAAGTGCAAGAAATATCCAGAGTTTCATTATATTGCGGAGCCACGCGGCTATGGATTTAGAGACAAACAATCATCTACGGCAATGTATCGCAACTCGCGTTATGTTTCTTACTCCGTCTAAATAAGTTTTATATCTAGCAGTGGGCATACGCAACTTTATCAACTAACAGACTCGGCTCAATCCACAATAGTGAACCACAGAGTTAAAGCGAGTTGGGAAACTAATAAAATCCGAAGCAAACCGATTCACCTAAATCACTACAATCGATTTTCGGATACTGATCAGGGTAGGAGTTGCAGTTTCGACTTGCGTTGTGACTGAGCAAAGAAACAACAGAAATGGCGTGATAATTATATATTTTTGAATATGAGAGACAATACCTACATCACATCATTCATTTAATTGACAGTGGAAGCGTTTTACATTTCCACTGAACTTAAAAAGTTTTAAAATATTTTGCTATGGAAGATAAAGACAAAATAAAAAGAAGAAAGAAGATGATCTCTTAAGATGTTTCGAAGTGAATATTTAATTAAGAAATCCCATACATCCCTGCAAAAAATAGATATAATAATGATGGAATAGATTTTAGATGGGGTAGGCCCATGTAGTTTTTGTATTTTACATTTTCATTTTTATATGGCGGGACGATTTGGACGTGTACACAAAGAACTGGCCTGACATTTCACCAAACGGGGAGTTGTGGAGGTCAAGAGTCTGGGTCTGGGTCGCGAAAATAATAAATAAATAAATAAATCGTGGAATAATTGACACCAATTGACTCTTAGTCCCAAACTAAGCAAAGCTTGTACTATGGGTACTAGACAACGGATAAACATACTTATATGGATAAATACATACTTAAATACATTATTAAACATCCAAGACTCGAGCACAAACTTTCGTATTTTTCTCACAAATATCTGCCCCGACCAGGAATCGAACCCGGGACCTCAAGCTTTCTAGTCAGGTTTTCTAACAACTCGGCTATTCGGTCGTCAAAATAGTTACACTTCAAACTTACCCAACTAATATTCTGCATTCATTTCAAAATACATAAACACCCACACAAAATAAATTACAAAATATTGCTGCTCATTAACTAATCAGACCGTTCGCTTCAAAACTAAGTATACTAGTTTCACTACGTTCTCAATTATAAAATTTACAGCACTAACATCCGATTTGTAACAGTTTTTACTGCCCACTCTGTTTGCTTCCAATCCCCCCGAGCTCCCCGCAATTACTGCACTCCGGGATACTCCAGCCAACGGCAAAAACGAACACAACTTCGGTAGAGATTAATTTTGATTGCAAAACTTGAGATCATGGGCGTGAAACGTACTGACACTAATTCGTTGTGCTCGTGTGTGTATAGAAAATTAATGTCCAGTCTGTTTCCGCGTACGGAGCTTTGGCGTTAAGTTGGAATTTGCACTCAAATATTTAAAGAAGAAAATTTATGAATCTTCTAGCTTATGACCAACAATCGGAAAAACGCCGTTCACTTCTTAGTTATCTGCAATTAATATATCTACTAAATTTAAAACATCTAGCTACAACGTTTAAGACTGGACAATGCATATCAGTCAGTCGATCAATCAGACAGGTCTCTCTTGTATTTTAGCAATAGAAAGAAGGTAAGCGATCTTGACATGTCTTTTATTGAAAAACACTTGTGAAAAATTAATCACAGCAAATATGACGTAACAATTAGCAAGGAAATATGGTTATTTACATTATTTTGGTTTCATAAGTAATAGTTAATATTTTTTTAAAAACGTTTTCCAATAAAATGACTCATCAAGATTGCTTACAATATTTCTAATGCTAAAAAAACGAAGTATAGATGCGTGAAAAATATGAATCTGTACGGTCTCGCCTAGTTGTTGAGTCCGCTGCGACCGTCTTTTTCGATTTAATTTTCACTAAAAATACTCGACTCAAAAAGTAAACTTAACTATAATTAATTAATTTTAATTGCAAGCGGGTGTCAGCAAAGGAACGGCCGAATATAAAAGCGGTACTAACAACAAGAGATAATTGGGCAGCCTGATATTTCAGTATGATTAATAACATTATAAATCAACCCTAAATCTCAGCCTTAATGCGGAAATAAATACGACAAATTAGATTATGTAGAAGATAACAAGCATTATATGGAAATGTAAGAATATTTTTAGGATTCGACAATTTATTTATAATATTGTGGCATAAGTGGTTGTATGTATATGCCAACCTAGGTACATTTCTTTTATTACGGCATTTCTCAATTTGTTGTATCTTGCTTTTGGAAATTTTATTTTATTATTATCATAATTATTTTGTTCTATGACTTTATAATAGTATCTAATTTGGATTTATGTTATTGGTGAAATAAAGTGAATTATTATATATTAATTATTGATTTTGAAACTCCTTTAAAAAGCTTAAGCGCTTTTAGCTTTAGTAAATTGGGATGTCCCAATTTTGACAACGTATAATAAATCGAAAACTGTTTGGAGAAATAGGCTCTGTGAAGCGTTCTCAGAAATCAGATTCCAAAAATATGATAAACTGAATTAAATAAAGAAAATTTAAGTAATGACCTTCATTTGACCCCTGCAGTGAATCGTCACAAAGGCAGATATAAAGCAGGTCTACACTCTTAAGCAAATTGACAGTTTGAAATGTTGCTGTCCTGCTTATAATAGCAAAGAGTGACAAAGACAGAACTTTAATCACATGATGCGCACCTGGCTTTAAACAGTTGTCATTTATCGTAAAGTCCGAAATGTATTACGAGTATTTCCAATGTATTTTTACAAATTTAATTATTAAATTACTACGTTACAAGTAAATATAAAATAATTTAAATATCAGATTTTAATAAAAAATATCTATTTACTATCACACCATTTAACAAACAGGAATAATCGAAGCTAAAAGAAGAGAAATAAATAAAACTATATTTTGTCATGGTTCATTTAGGACCCTAAGCCGTACTAACTTGTATTATTGACAGTGACAAGACAAATCAGAGGCCCTACCACGAAGTGCATAATTCGAGCTTCGTTTCGTGCCGTCCCGCTCACGCTAATATGATTTGACACGAGAGTGAGAGGGATAATACGATACGAACTTCGATTTTCGAATTTCGTAGTAGCCCCTCAGCAGTGCCACAGATTATGTTATGTACGACTTGATTTTTTCTAGGTAATGGAACGTGGCTCTCTCACAGTGACGTCACCCAACGTATTTCTTAAAAAAATTATAAAAAATTAAATACTCAACCAAATTCAAAATCGATGAAAATAGTATCTTAAAATATCCTATTCTTTCCAAAAAAAATATAAAAACTATAGGTTATTTTTTTTGGTGCATCCCAATTGTTACAAACTGTCTGTTACCACAGAATGAACTAACAACTAAGTAGATGATTGATTTAGGCATTACGCTGTGGAGGACTATTTACCTTGCTACTTCATGAAGTTTATAGTTCATATAAGTAGTTCGCAAATATGATTTGAATCTAACAGCTGCTTTAGTTTGAATAATATTATAGTTTTGTTTTTTCGGAAATAAGAAATGAATAAAGAGTGGCGTATATGACAGATGAAAGTGCCGTTACGGGATTCTTTTGTATTCGGTGGTGATATAATTTTTCCTCGTAAGGAAGAAAAATACTGTGCTTTGTGTGCATTTTCCCTAATAGTGACAGATCATGCGTTTACCCATAGTAATGTAACTTTATAATCTAATATATAAAAATCTCGTGTCACGGTGTATATACCGGCCAAGTGCGAGTCGGACCCGCGCATCGAGGGTTCCGTACAAATTTTTAGGTATGTCAAAATATACGCCGTAAATAGCCGTAACTATAATAATCTAGCAGAACCCTGAATCAATGTAAAATATACGCAATGTGAGATCATTTTATGTTTGTTAGTTAGAACTCCCTTAAGATTTTATATAATTATGTTTTTATTATTTTGTTGTTGAATATACATTCATTTCATGTGTCTAGTTACGCCATTATAAAGATTGAGTTAAAAATGCCTAAAAATAAACATGTTTCTTGTTTGACGACCCCCTTTAATTTTTAATTTTATTTTATTTTTAGTATTTGTTGTTATAGCGGAAACAGACATACATCATTTGTAAAAAAATTCGACTGTCTAGCTATCACGGTTCATAACAAAGAGCCTGGTGACAGACACACAGCCAGACGGAAGGACATACAGACAGACGGACAGTGGAGTCTTAGTAAAAGGGTCCCGTTTTTACCCTTAGAGTACGGAATCCTAAAAAATAACTAACGGTAGATATTTATGAAGCGGTATAGTGTACTTGCAGTACAATTTCAATTTCTTAAAAGTTCATACCAACTGTGGCTCATTTCTTCAATAATATAATGTGCGGTAGGAAACTAACAGCGTTTGAAATGCTCACAGAACCACTCACATGATTAATTTGTTGGTTGTATTTGATACGTCATAGTGTGTCTTGTATTAATATTTAATGTGTCGCTTTTTTCGCCTATCATAGTGTTTCCCAACCTGTGGTCCGCGGACCCCTGGGGGTCCGCGAGTATATGTGTGGGAGTCCGCGGTGTCATCTCTGGACCATACATAAATGCTAATAAGTCTGATTTAGTTCTGTTGCAAAAAAGCAACACCAACCTTCACATTAAATTTTTTTCATATTTTTCATAATAAGTCACGTTAAACTATCGTCCGTAAACCGACTTTACAGACAACCGGCTTTTCCTGTTCTGTGCTCCCAATAGGGAACGTGCATATAGACGGTGCTGCCAACTGGTGCCATAAGGGTGCCATCAATTTGAATGTTTTACCTTGATAAGTTTGTTTTACTGTCCGCATAGTGTCTCTTCTGTCGCATTAGTGCTGCCGCCTATAGTTACTGCACGTTCCCTATAATACTTTTTCTAACAAAAAAGTAACTTTTTCTCACAAAAAAGTAACTTTTTCTCACAAAAGAAGAAACTTGACGTTTTCTCATAAAAAATAAACTTAAAAAAAAAAACTAAAAATCTTGAAAAAAACGTGGAATCGAACCGAGGTCGGCTGGATCCGCGACCACCCGATTCCTAATGTGCCATTATGATCTGCTCGAAGTCGGCGAAATTTAGCTTTATATTCTAATGCAAACAAAAATAGCCGGAAAACACGAGTAAAAGCGATTTTCTGAAAATGAAACATAGCTAGATCAGTTTTTCATCCCCGAAAACCCCTACATACCAAATTTCATCGAAATCGTTGGAGCCGTTTCCGAGATCCTGATTATATATATATATATATATATATATATATATACATATATATACATATATACAAGAATTGCTCGTTTAAAGGTATTAGATAAATACCTAATCCGATTTTTTTTCTTGTTTATTTTATTCAGGGGGTCCGTGAAAACTGTGCTTGATTTCTTAGGGGTCCGTGGCTGAAAAAGGTTGGGAAACGCTGGTCTATGACATTTGAAAATACTTTTCCTAGGTTTTCCTCTTTCCACTGTCTTACGCTAATAGAAAATAATAGAACAATTACTTAAGTAAAATGATCAACATTAAAAAAAATTATAAAGAGCGCCGTAACTTGTAATTTTATTTTAATTGATTTCAGTGTACTTTGCTTAACGAATAACCAATATATTGCATTATTACACTGAAAAAATGGAATGTGACAAAGTTATTAACAAACAATGGTGATTTCAGTACCTTGTACTTTTAGTAATTTGATACCATCATCATCATCATTTCAGCCGAAAGACGTCCACTGCTGAACATAGGCCTCCCCCAAGGCTCGCCAAACAGATCGGCCCTGCGCCATCCGCATCCAATTCGTTCCCGCTACCTTCACCAGGTCGACGCTCCATCTTGTTGGAGGCCTACCTACACTGCGTCTTCCGGTCCGCGGAGGCCACTCGAGAACCTTTCGGCCCCATCGGCCGTCAGTTCTACGGGCGATGTGCCCTGCCTACTGCCACTTAAGTCTAGCGATTCTTCGAGCTATGTCCGTGACTTTAGTTCTTGCGCGGATTTCATCATTTCTGATGCGATCCCGCAGAGAAACTCCAAGCATAGCCCTCTCCATCGCACTCTGAGTGATAAGACCCCTTTCCTTTCTTTCCTTATAAGACCCATCGTTAGTGGCCACGTCTCAGTGCCATAAGTCATCACTGGCAACACACACTGGTCAAAGACTTTTGACTTGAGACACAGCGGTATATCGGATGACAAGATATTGCGGAGCTTCCCGAACGCTGCCCAGCCGAGACAAATTCATCGATTGACCTCTTTCTCGAAGTTGAATAATTAGTAATAGTTGAATAGTTAGTTAGTTAGTTTTAGTAATTTGATACATTTTAAGATATTGTTAGGTACTGGCGGAACGTTAGTGTGATGTCCTGCCCTCTATGACTACAGTATGTTTTGCTCGGGAGCGGGAATATGACTCTCAAACCCGAATTTTAGGTTTTCGAATTATTAAAGATTTTATTTTATCTCTGCTACTAATTTTTTCGAGTTTGATTGGACAGTTATAATTTTTCACTGCAATTTGCCGACATTCATTCCTTGGAATGTTTTAATTATTAACAATTAGCATCAAAATGTTTTTCTTTAATAATTATTAACAATGAGCATCAAAATGTTGTTTTTCATTTATTTATGCAAATTAATTTAAAAAAAAATAGTCAACATAATAAAATCTTAACTAAAGATTAAAATAAAACTAAATGTACCTGAAAACTTAAAACGCAACAGAAATGATAATACTTAATTTGAGATAATTTAAGTAAGAGAACTAAACTATATTATTTAAAGGTATTTTACATAGAAAAACTATAATAAGTAAATTAATATTTGACTGACTTCTTGACTGACTTAACAATTGGCTGTCTGTATTTTTCAATTGCATTTCGTATTTATCTGATTTGAAAGTGAAAATACTAAAATTTTAATTAATTTTACAAATGGAGCATAGGTACTAATTAAGTACAAAAGAACATGAAATCCCTTTTTGCGTCCGAAGGTGAAGTTCTTGAATATTCAGGGAGCCACTATCTTAATAGTGTATAACAACTTCTGTGAATTAATTTTCGTGTTAGTGGGTCACTCGAGTGAAAGTTTTTTTAGTTTCTTATGATCGATACAAACCGTAAAAGGGCCATTCTAGTTTTAACTAGCCATTAATCTTTTGTGAAATATAAGGCATACCTAGTGATTTTTTTCAAGTGTAGGTAAATAACTTAATTAAAATCTGAAATAACTAAATTTAATCTTTTAAAGCAAAAAACTTAAAATTTAAAGAAATTTTGTGGAAAAAATTGGTAACTCAGCGGTAAATACACTAATTTCCATACAAATGGCGGGGGCATGCATGTCCACTGCGTTACCTACTTTATAAATAATAATGATTTCTTTTTATACGTAGTGATAATTTTAAATGTAAGCTTAATTATGTACCTATTTAAATGATTAATGATAAAACCGAGCACTTTACCGTTTTTGTAAAAAAAATATTTGAAGAGCACATTACAAAAAAATAATGGCCAAAGAATAGTGACTGACCCAAAAGCCGTGGTAGCCTTGTGGTTTGACCTATGGCTATGGCCAGAGAGGTGAGTTCGAGCCCGAGCGCGGAACTTTGAGTTCTTTGGAATTTACTTACGAAATTACATTTCAAATTCGCTATAAGCTTTATGGTGAAGAAAAACCTTTGAAAAACATAGAGAGGAGAGGTAAAGAAATTATTGATCGACTATACCGCACATAATTCATTAAATTAATTTTTTGATTATCTTTTATACAATAAGAGTTAGAATACTAGTTTCTTCGAGCATTTATCTTCATTAGACCTGTTGAAAGTCCGCATAATGTTAACGGAAATCAAGAAACATCGTGCAGAAAGAAAGAGCGTAACAATAATTTAGTTTCAATTCATAACAAACAGCTATTTTAAGATTCCAAGTAAATAATATTGATATTGAACAACATCCAAAGTAGGTACGGGTACGGATTCAACCCGGCTCAGCTGACACACCTAATTTACACAATAACGGCTTCAGCGCGTAAATCAACAACAATTAACGAAACATTTGAATCCACTCTCAACTCGCTGTTAAATAAATAAGCTTGCTGAAGAACTAAGATAACAAAACAGGAGAGTAAAGTACCCGAAACAAACTTAGTTAGCGACTTAAATTGACGTCGTCCTCAAAGAAACCCGGAATATTAATATTTAGCATGGACGCGCTGTGCAAACGTTGGTCGGCGTTGACGTTGACTTTGGTTTTGATGGTACTTAAAACGTTTAAATTTTGACTCGATCATCTAAATTTTGGGCCGCATAATTGTTTTTCGTTAACACACAAACCTACAAAAAAAGTCTTAGCAGCCAAGTTTTACTCCATGACCTTTTAAGTAGAAGTTCACAGATTAGTGCTCGGACATTACTCAGTTTTTCAAAACTGATGTGTGACATTTGAAATTTACCATGGTGTTTTTGATGAAGGTAACGTCGCGTGGAAACTAGCGTTTCAGAGTTTAATTGGTGACTGCAGTAGGTTCTTGTACCATAATTATACCGACAGTCATAGTTGGTCAGGAACGAGGAAGAAACAAAGGTTCATTTACTTCTAAATTAAGATGAAAATCAATAAGAATTCATTAATAAATAATCCTATTCCTTTTCAAGTTAAAATCTTGTAACGTTATACATATTCAAATGTAGTGGAATAAATAAAACGTCCTTAAGCACACTTGTAGTTAAAGGAACATTTATTTTCTTGTAGGTATCTTTATTTATTTATTTCGGAGAGCTCGTAAACTGCTCTAATGATTTTACTGAAATTTGCTATGGGGGTTTTTGGGGGCGAAAACACAAACAGTACAAGTTTCCTCATCATTGTATTTCTTCGCAAGTGTTTTCCTTCATCGTGAAGCTCGTGGTAAAATTCAAATATAAGTTCACACGTGAATTCTGAAAAACTCAGAGGGTGGTTTGATGAACCCACGATCCTCTGCTTGAGAGGTCGTAGGTACTTACTAGCTTTTACCCGCGGTTTCGTTCGTATAAATCATTAGATGGCAATTCCCAAAACAAGGTAGTCTTCATTCACGCGATATGACAAACATCATGTCTAGCTAGATTTAGCAGTTAGATTTTAAGTATTAATGGATTTTGTGAGAAAGTCGGGATAAAAAAAATGTGGGTACGAGTATATACACCTTAAGAAACAGAAGTTGTCTTTTTTGTGGTCATTAAATTAGTGACTCGGAGTCAGCAAACTTAAATTTTATTTAAATGGGCTGAGTTGGCCAGGCGGTGCACACGCTCGGAGCAGTTCGATAACAATCACCGTGACACGAGATTTCTTTAAATTAGATTAAAACTTTTCGATATTTTAATCATTCCATATATTTTATTAACCTTCGATATTCATATTATAAGCCCAGTTCAGGCTCTACGTTTCAATCTATTCTTATATCAATTTAATAAAGTTTATAATCCAACTTGTACGTTTTAACTAACATAACACTATCGTTCACGTACGAATACGATCGATAAATTGTTAACTCATGTTGTGTGCAGGTTCCAAATAAACTAAACTGCGAGATAATCGAAGTTCCGAAGGTTAGTTTAGCAGTAAATACCGCGCGGCTGTGCGCCATAGTTTGTCTTTGTTATTGAAAGCTAACATACTAACATCCTGACTTATAGGTATACTGGTAACAATTCCAAGATATACAGACTAGTTAGTATCATTATTATCATCATCCCAGCTTATATGTAGACTGCAGGGCCCGGGTCGCGGGCACAGTGCAGATTGGGAACTTCACACACACTTTTTTCCCTTTTTGCCTATAGGTATTGTATAGTGTGAGATATGTGGGTAGACTAAGAAGCATTCATATTTTTAGATTAGGGTAGATATACGTTTCGTTTCTTTTTTGTCTTGATTAAATCTGCTAAGTGGACGGACGCGTTTTACTTCTTGACCTGATATCCTGGACCTCCGGTACTGGATTTCTCATATAGGCTTGCGTTTGACCACAATCACGCCTGATGGAAAGCAAAGATGAGGCCTACGATGGAGCACGCTTGCCTAGTAAATGCTCATTCACCCCTGACTTGAAAACGGCCAAATTGTAGTGTTTAGGAGGCACACCTTTGAACTTAGTGTCTGGGTGTATTCTACTGTAGTACAAGAAAACAAATCACGTAACAGGATAGAATTTTTTCTCGGGAAATGTCGTGTTGACATGTCCCAAAGAAATAATTGTAAAATAAACCATGAAAACTTACCGGCCTGATTCGTGACTCATTTTCAAAAGATGTCTTTTTTTACGACAAATAATAATAAGTAATCTCACCAAAATGTAAATAATAGGTTCGCTAAGTTCTCTTGTCACACGGAATTATGTGAAAATGTGCCAAGTTCAGCACTGAGTTCATTGCACATCAGCCAAATCCAGTCCAGTAAAAACAATTCTAAATTAGTAATTATATTTAAACGACCGCTTTAGCCTAGTAGGTAGTGACCCTGCCTATGAAGCAAGAGGTCCTGGGTTCGAATCCCGGTAAGGGCAATTATTTGTGTGATGAGCACGAATATTTTTTCCTGAGTTATGGATGTTTTCTATGTACTTAAGTATTTATTTATCTATATAAGTATGTCTATCGTCGTCTAGTACCCATAGTACAAGCTTTGCTTAGTTTGGGACTAGGTCGATTTGTGTAAGATTGTCCCCCTAATATTTATTAGGTACCCTTTATGATAACAACTTGGTCCTTGGATTGCACAAAATTGAAGACCGGTATTACGTACGTAATCTCTATAGCCATATAATTTTACTTTTTTTTTGTTTTATTTCATAACGATGATCTTTTTCTACTAGGATTTTACTAAGACAGTTGCTAAAAACTAAGTAAATAAATTTAAAGGAAAAACTATGCAGTGCTTAAAACAATTAAGGAAAACAAAAAAACAATAGTCAGTCAAATAAACCGCCCCGGATCGTACCAGGCGCATAGGTGTCCAACGCACTAGCAGCATTGCCCCGCTGAAAATCTGATAGATTGCTTAAAATCGCCATCGAAATATTCTAAACTACTTTTTTGCATCGAATAATTCACAAAATAAATGTATGTACTAAACACGTATCACGTCACCAAGCCCGCTGTAGTCCAAATAAAGGTGTTAGCCCAAGGGGCCGTGTCCAGCCATCTAGATTGCGTCCAATCATTGCCGTGATTGAAGTGGACGATCGCCTTTACGCTTTGAGTTTTTATTGGCAATTACGGAAGCTTAATCTGAAAAGTTTTTGGTCTGCAGCGAGGCAAAAATAAGAGGAATGCTTTCGGCGTTTGTACATTTATTTTATTAGGTATATGAAAATACACGTCACACTTTTTGTTAAAAACGCCAAGTTTTTGTTATTCTTGCATTGTCATCCAAACTAGAAATCCGTTAGCCATCAAGTTTTAAGTCGATGCCAATTAACTGTTTGAAGTTTTCCGTCCTGCGGAGACGATCCTGATCAGACAGTCAGACATTTACTATCACTTTATAGTACCTATTTTCAGCAAACTTACTTAATTTCAGGTCGATCAGATAACACAAAGTTATCCAAATATTGTTTGTAAATTTTGAAACCACAATTCTAAATTTACACACAAACAGTAACACACAGCAGTAGGTGCAGTTTTATTCAACCACTAAATTACTGTAAACACAAGTTAATCAACTAAAACAATTACTTTGCTCACCCGCGACCTACAACCAAGCCTACCTACAAGTTAATCGTTTAGCTACACGACTTGACAATAACATAAAAACTATCAATTTACTTTTATCGCTCCGCGGCAAAAACCAAGCGAGCCGTCGTCAGAAAAACACAAAAAAATCTAACCGAAGGTTTTTAACGGAAATCCAATTAATGTGAATTCTTCGTGGTCGGTAAAAGTAATTAAGTTTCAAACGTAACTCAAATAAATTCCGGTCTATCTACCGGACTGCACTAATTGTGCACACAGCTGCATTTTGCTGGATTTGTCGGATACCGTCGTCGGTCAACATTCATTTAGATGAGATCGCTTAGCAACCACTGTAACCGTAATAGTCTCATAAATTGATGGGCAAACTTGTCTTGGACAGAAGATGTTAGAGTAAAACCAAGGTATTTGGATTTGGACGCGAAAATATTCAAGAGGGATCCTGCTTGTGCTGCTGCTCGAAGAATCACCAGACTCATGTGGCAGTGGGCAGAGCACACCGCTCGTAGAACTGATGGCCGATGGGGCCAAAAGGATCTCGAGTGGCGTCCACGGACCGGAAGACGCAGTGTAGGTTGGCCTCCAACAAGATGGAGTAACGACGTGATTAAGTTTGCGGGAACACATTGGATGCGTATGGCACAGGACCGATCTGTTTAACGAGCCTTAGGGGAGGCCTATGTTCAGCTGAGACGTCTTTCCGCTGAAATGATGATGATGATGATGATTCTGCTTCCAAAGTGAAGATATTGACAGTTGAGATTTGTTAAAAAAATCGCTAAATATTAATTAATTCATGCGTTATTTCAATTAAGTTTTATTTTTTTTACGCCAACAACCCCTACTCAAAAGTTAAGGAAAAGTCGCTAAATGTTTTTTATAAAGTCTTATCATGAGAAATTAACTTCATTTGGCTTGTTGAATGTGCCATTGAAATTAAAATAAGTCAAATTATCACATTAATCTCGTGACGGTTTTTTTAAGTCTCGATCGGTCCAAGTTGCGCTTGAAAACCATATAACAATGCTACTTCCCGACCAATACTGTTTAAAACAACACGGATACAAATCTAGTTATCATCTAATACCGTTAGTCAATACTACCAAATACCATGCAAATTGACACGCGGATACAATGGCCAGTTTCAAAATTAACAAGCTTTAATCAGAATACGTTCTGAAACAGGGAGCTTACAGCCCAGCCACGACCACGTACGAGCGGCGGCGCTGCAAGCGTTTTCTCTGTTCATTACGTGTCTGATACGCTAGCCGCTTAGTGGTTACCTGGCAGAACACGCAATGGATTGAGAAAACGCTCGGCACGCTGCCGGTCGCACGTGGTCGAGGCAAGGACGTGCCATTTCATTAGCATTGACGCTCGATGTCGTAGTAATACGTATGATACGTGACAAGACGGGAGGGCTTACTTTAACTCGGATTTTAACGATAATATGTTGCCAGAAACATCATGTTTAGTGTTTTATCGAAAGAATTTTATGTACCTAATTTTCATGTAAATACAGAAGATGGGAGCGAACTTCAATCCTCAGCAGTTCGTTTTGAAATGAAATGAAATGAAATGTTTTATTTGCTAGATAATGGGGTAATTAAGAAAGATTAAGCAAACCGCTTCAATTCAATGGGCTACTAGTTAACCACATAAAGGTGAGATGAGGACGCTTTCTCCGCCTGGATGTCCTCTGGTAAAATGGAGATGGACGAATCAAATCATGTTAGAGCTTGTCTAATTTAAAATGACGCGCCCCACCACCGCATTTGACATACAGGATTTCAAATCCTGTATGTCAAATGCGGTGGTGGGGCGCATCATTTTAAATTAGACAAGCTATACTCTAACAATAGTAATTTATTGAATCAGGCGTTACTTTTCGGAGGTCCATATTAATGAACTAAAACAATTACTTTACTCACCCGCGACCTTACAATAGTTACGTTTATGCAAGAAATGTGTGTTCATGCAGTTCCTCCACCTCCACACTGTACGAACACACACAAATCACTTAAACACAAACATCACCACCACCAAGCTACACTGACGCGTTTCGAACTCAACCAGAGCTCATCTTCAGAGCTCATCTGCATGAACACACATTTCTTGCATAAACGTAACTATTGTAAGGTCGCGGGTGAGCAAAGTAATTGTTTCAGTTCACTAACAACAGTAATCAGAAAATGTAATAATGATTCAAAAACCAGAATTATAGTCTTAGAACTTGGGTAAAGTTAACAGGCTTCCAGTGTGCGGTTTGCAGATAAAATGAACGGTAATAACTCCTCTAAATAAGATAATAAACTCTTGTTCTATACCGAGAACTTATTAGAGAGCTGTACTGAATTTGTAAAGCTACCGCAGCGTTCCAGCGCCAGTCAAACACCAGAATACCGGCTTCAAACTACGCGGCGTCCTAATTATTATGCACAAAACGCGTCAACGCGTATGAAGCGTCCCGTTTTACGCTCGCACGTCATACCTAGGGCTGCCATATGAGATCAATTAATCGCGCAATCAATTATGCTTAAATATCGATTCTTTATCTGCCAATTGGAAACAATGAAAGAATGTGCTCAAGAATAAGTTATTTGTGTTAGTAACAATATTATACAACTATGCTATTTATAACGATTAATTTCTGCCAGTATCTTTGGAATTATGACTAACATGTTGTAGTATGAGTTTTTTAGGTACTATAAGTTAAGGATAATAAAATTTAGTACTAGTTGCGTTTTTATTTAATTTCAATTAGACACTTTTTTTCTCTTGACAAACTTAAAACTACATGTAAAAAATAAAAAAATATTTTAGTCGAGCCACGCGCATTGTCGGGTTTTGTAATAATATGCAACAAAAATTCGATATTATGTTTTCATCGACTAAATTAATATGTCATACTGTTTTAAACTTTTGTGATTTTCAGTCATAATTACTATACTAAACGGGACTTATCTAAACACGCAAATAATATTTACCTTGACGTTTCGGCCACATTGCAGCAGCCGTGGTCACGCGTTAAGTGAAGTGTAGGGTGTCCGTTTGGTATAGTAATTAATTATAGTTAATACGTCTACTAAACTGTGATAAGTACATATATTTTTTAGATACGTTATACATTTTATTTTTTAAAAACGGTTTAGCTAGCAGAGGGGATAATGAATGATACTTGACTCTAACAAAAATTAGCTCTTTAAAGCTTAATATATTTTGCAAAATGATCATTAAATAAAGTCAACAACGCATTTAGATCGGTGGTGGGGCTGCCTCGGTACTGCAGCGCGTCGGGCATGTTCGCGGAGGCGCGCGTGGCGTGTATAGTAGGTAATAATGCGTGCGCGCAGCGCTGCTCTCGTGCATAGGGTCCGGGCCAGCCGCAACGCCGTTCTAGCCATGATCGCCGAGAGGTACAATTGCCCATATATATTCGGCACTGCTGTGACAGGCACGGCATAGTAGGTAAGGTAGAACATAAAGTATTAATTTTAATTTTATGATTGTTAATTTTATTCTATTGACTTTATATTATTATTATTTGTGAATATGAGTTTGTAAAATTGCTTGAAATAAATTATTTGAATTTGAAAATCGAAAAATAAATATCTAACCTATCAGTTTTTAAAAGACCTACCTAGACTATGGGATCAAACAAGAAAAAAAATCTCCCATTTCTACCGTAATTTTTTTTTTCATCACCATTTTACTTTATCACTTACAAATTAGTCCGCTTGGTATTAACCAAACGGAAGCGGATAGGTATGTATTAACATAATTTTCATACAAAATAACTGTTTTCTAGCACTAACAATTTCTTAGCTAAAATATAAGATATAGACGGATAAAGGGCACGATGAAATTCTATCCTAAATGTAGGACCATAATATGGAACCTGGAAAAGAGTTTATTAATTGGAAATCGATCTTTTAATACTCGATTAAACATTTATTACCTACTAGCTTTTGCCCGCGGCTTCGCTCGCGTGTACCACGAGTATTCCAAAGATCTAAGATATCAAGCAAGCAAGCATGCACGCAAGCAAGCAAGCGTGCATGAAAGCGTGCAAGTAAGCGTGCAAGCAAGCGTGCAAGCAAGCCCGACTAAACTTCAGGTAGATACGGTCCTTTACAGTATTTCTTTATATACAATGTTTTTCACTAATTCGGAAGCGGGCACTAAAATAACCAGGCTTGTTAATAATATAAAACCTATTATTACTTTCCCATGTCCTGCATTAGGTATAATTCAATGTTTTCTTACCTTCTATGGAAACTTGAGTAACTGGAAGCGCTGTGTACCTACTTAGCATTGATATTATACATATTACAGTATTTTGTAAAGGTGTTGTGTGACCTAACCGCTAAGGAGTTATACCCTCCATCATCAGCTCATCTGAATAACCAGAAAGAATACAACTAAAGTTCTAAATGTGCATATGATATTTAAAGAAACTTCCTAAAACTCCTAACCGTTAAGGAGTTTAACCTTCCATCATCAGCTTACCCGGATAACCTGAAAGAATATAACAATCGGTCTATACGTACCTATAATATTTGAAAAAATATCCTCAACTCCTAAGCGTTAAGGAGATTTACCTTCCATCATCAGCTCGTCAACATGAGATGATGTCTACCAGACGCAAACACTTAAATAGCTTGAGAAAATATATGAAAAACATAATGCGTGCCTACAAAATTTGAGGGTTGCCCTCGATTTCCTTGAGATCCCGTCATCAGATCCTGATTTGGTGACAATGGGTTCATCTCAGGAGTATATTGTTTTCTTTCGAATAAAAAAATAATTTTTATAATCGGTCCACAATTGTCCGAGAAATCGGTGAAAATACCTACATAAAAAAATACATAAAGTGGAATGCATAACCTCCTTTTTTTAAGTCGGTTAAAGAACCCTTTGCGGCCTACTTACAGCATAAACTTATGAATTTTGAAATTTTAGCTTACAACCAGTAAAACGCAAAATCCCGTTTTTCCCGTTCCCGTTAGAATTTCGGGAAATGCTTTTTTAATGCTCCTCTACACTCCCCAAGGAACCCACTTGCAAAATTTTAGCTTTCTATGACCAGTAAAACGAAAAATCCCGTTTTTCCCGTTCCCGTGTGAATTTTGGAAAGTCCTCTCTCAATGCTCCTCTACACTCCCCAAACAACCTACATGCCGAATTTCAGCTTTCTACGACCAGTAAAACGAAAAATCCCGTTTTTTCCCGTTCCCGTAAGAATTTTGGAAAGTCCTCTCTCAATGCTCCTCTACACTCCCCAAGCAACCTAAATGCCGAATTTCAGCTTTCTACGACCAGTAAAACGAAAAATCCCGTTTTTTCCCGTTCCCATGGGAATTTTGAAAAGTCCCGTCCTAATCCTCCTGTACACTCTCCAAGCAACCTAGATGCCGAATTTCAGCTTTCTACGACAAGTAAAACGAAAAATCCTGTTTTTCCTTATCCCGTGGGAATTTCCAAAAATCCTTAAAATCCTTTTTTACTATTATAATTACCTACTTCTGTGCCAAATTTCAAGAGTCTAGTAATTATAGTTCATAGGTTCCCGTTGAACTGAATATATAAAACCTGTTTTTTCCTTACCCCGTGGGTATTTTGAAACATCCTGAAATATGTGTTTTAAATAATGTAATACCTACTTGTGTATCAAGTTTGAAGAGTCTAGTTATTATAGTTACTGAGATAGGGTCACTCGGAATCGAATATATAAATTCCGTTTTTTCCCGTCCCCGTGGGAATTGCCAAAAATCGTTCCTTCCTTCAAATGTGCAAAATTTCAAGTCTCTAGGTCCAGTGGTTTGAGCTGTTTGTTGATATATCAACAGTCATTTAGTTTATTTAGACATTTCAACCCCATCGCACCCCATCCAGGGAGATGGTATTTTACGTCCGCCACGTCAGATTTTAAAACCGTTGTTGTTTTCATAACCAGCAACCCGATAAACCATAGAAACAACACCCATGTTGATTTTCAGGCTTTGTTACCCCTTTTCCCCCTTTTAGGGGTTGAATTCTCAAAAAACCTGAAACACTTGTTTACTCATTTATCATTAGGAGTACTTCTGTGAAGTTTCGAATACAATAGTCGAACGAATCTTGTTTCCCCATACAAACTTTGGACCCCTTTTTCACCCCCTTAGGGAGTGAATTTTGAAAAATCCTTTCTTAGTGCACCCCCAGACCTTATAAGGAACCTACATGCCAAATTTGGAATCTCTAGGCCCAGCGGTTTGGGCTGTGCGTTGATATGTCAGTCAGTCAGTCAGTCAGTCAGTTTCTTCTTTTATATATATAGAAGATTGCAATTGGAATGGATTCGTAAATCGATTTCTTTCAGGAATAATTGCCATCCCTACCCAGTGCGGTAAATGCAGCCTACTGCGTGTAACGGAACGTTGTATCTACTCATTCATATTTTATGACTAGTACCGGTTTTGAGCATGCGGATTTTGAATCACCCTAATTTCAAATATTTTACCATGGACTACATTACCCCGCTACATTTATCATTGTATAATTTTTACATTTTAGAATTGAAAAATCTTCTCTTTTTATTAAGGACTATTTCCAAAGATAAGTTAACGAAGTTTCTTATTAACCTTGAACCTGAAGCCCACGTCAAAATCATCATTTTAGAAACTTATTGTCAGTCAAGAAAAATTTAAATCTGCTTGTACTTGGACCATCCATATACGACATAGATTTCAATGCCCAATGAAGGTCGCTGCTTATTAGACATGTAACAAAATGCATTATGTACATAATATTACAATTAAATAACTACAAAAAACGGTTTAAAAACCATTTATCTCGAATTGGTTTTCGATTTACTATCACAAACAAACAACCCAAACAACAAAACCAATTAGCGAAGAAAATTCGAAATTCGCCAACAAATCGCTTGAAATCAAAGCCGTCAAATACGAAACAGTCCAGTGACATTACGTGCTGGACCTAGCGTTGATAAGACAAGTACAATGGCTAGCAAACAAAAACAGCAGCCGGCCTTTGTTCCAAGCAAACAATGAGAAAAGTGAAAAAGCTTGAAATGACAGCTTTGAGGAAGGATCCAGACTCGTGTAGGACAGGTATTGCGACACCGTTATGAAAGTGATTTTACTTACGCTGTTTCAAACGTGTTTTATGTCGCGCTGCATTTATGACTGTCATACGCGCTGAATAAAGTTCTAAATTAAGTAACTCATATGCTCCGTAAATTTCTACAGTTATTTTATCATAAAACGTGGCATGAGTCATTTCGTCTTATACCTATGAAAGCCTAACGTGACTTACTAACTTCGCACTGCCTGAACTACGAAAACTAGAGACATGGGCGGATTTACACATTTGCCTGCAGAAGGCTATTAAATTTATGCCGCCTTGTAAAACGATACCCTAAATTTAAAACGCTACATATCTACTTTAAAAGGCGTTTAATAATTTTTAATAGGTACACAAAATCATTTTGGAGTAGGGTATGAGTACTAAAATATTGGAGTTTTTGTAAAAATTTTGAATTTTTTTGTTGTAATTTTTTTTTATTTCTCTATGGCAAATAAAGAATTTGGGCCAAATTTTTCTGCTTCCCTAAAATAATCCGCCCAGCCTACTCAGTATCTATCTAATCTAATACCTTTAAACGAGCAATTCTTGTATAATAATATATATAATCAGGATCTCGGAAACGGCTCCAACGATTTCGATGAAATTCGGTATGTGGGGGTTTTCGGGGATGAAAAACTGATCTAGCTATGTTTCATTTTCAGTTTTCTTTTACTCGTGTTTTCCGGCTACTTTTGTTTGCCAAATAATCAAGATCAAAATAGCACAGTAGAAATCGGGTGGTCGCGGATCCAGCCGACCTCGGTTCGATTCCACGGTTTTTTTTAAGGTTTTTAGTTTTTTTTAAGGTTTTTAGTTTTTTTTTAAGTTTATTTTTCATGAGATAAAGTCAAGTTTCTTCTTTTGTGAGAAAAAGTATTACAGGGAACGTGCAGTAACTATAGGCGGCAGCACTAATGCGACAGAAGAGACACTATGTGGACAGTAAAACAAACTTATCAAGGTAAAACATTCAAATTGATGGCACCCTTATGGCACCAGTTGGCAGCACCGTCTATGTGCACGTTCCCTATTGGGAGCACAGAACAGGAAAAACCGGTTGTCTGTAAAGTCAGTTTACGGACGATAGTTTAACGTGACTCACCCCTCCACCCCCTCCGGTGTTTTTGTCAAATATCTTGAAAACGGTGCATCCTACGGCAAAATCAATGAAATTTTCATCCCCCTTTGGCACCCCCGCACTCCCTCCCCCGCATCCCCCCCCGCACCCCTCCCCCCTCTCACCCCCCACCCCTCCGGTGTTTTTGTCAAATATCTTGAAAACGGTGCATCCTACGGCAAAATCAATGAAATTTTCATCCCTCCCCCGCCCCCCCTCCCTCGCACATATATAATCTCGGAAACGGCTCCAACGATTTCGATGAAATTTGGTATGTGAGGGTTTTTTGGGATGAAAAATTGATCTAGCTTGGTTTTATCTCTGGGAAACCGGAAAACGCTTGGTACCGAGTTTCAGCCCGAGCAGAGCTCGGTCGCCCAGGTACTGCTAGTTAATCCGCCACTGGCTAGAGACCCGAAATTTTGCAGGCATATTCCGTTAGCATCATGAAGGTGCACTCCAAATGGATTTTTCGAAATTATATGGGGGGATTTTTTATTCTTCCAAAGGAACCAAGCCCTGGAATAAGGGTCATGATACACGCCGTAAGAAACAAAAGTCGTTTCACCTATGTACATAAAATTAGCGACTAAATAAACAAACAAACAAACTAAAGCAGACAAACAAATAAACAGCAAACTAAAGTTTTATTTAAATGGGACAAAAGTTGGCCAGGCGTCCCATTCGCCGATGTAGGCTTGATTAAAAATATCGGCTATAGACCCTTAACTTTTGCCATGTCCACATGAGAGAGCGCGCGCGACACCCATAAGCTAGTATTGCATAATTCTAACATCATCATTTCAGCCTAATGACGCCTGTTGCGTCCCACTGCTGGGGAGCGCAATCAATCGTCACGCGATTCGCGGATCTGAGAAACTTAAAACTAACTTAAAATTTACCACTTACATATAAATGTCCGTCCGTCCACTCTTCGGGAATAGGGAAGGGAATAGCGCTATGTTGGTGTAAGGATATAAGGATTTATCAACACTTAGTCCTTCACAAATGCCCCCAGTTATTACACACGCGCCCGGGGTCAAAACCGTCCCACAAATCACGGCACCGTGTCAATGATTATATCCAATAATATTACAACACAAGGTTTTCAAAATCCAAAACAGAAACCAAAACGCGCTTTGTAGCCACGAACCAAAACTTGAGTCCAAATTACTTTTCTGGAAGGTTCCAACCAAGTGCTCGAAACGGGAAAGCAACACACGTCCAGTTCAAGTGCGAGAGACCGTTCAACTGACAGCTGTCTCCCACTTTTTTCTTAATTTACGAAGCGCGTTCCGATACACGCTTTTCGGGTCCGAACAACGCCCACTCCTGAACATATAGGCCTCCCCAAGGTTCGCACAAATAGACCGGTCCTATGTGCCATTCACATCCAACCTTAAACTTGGTTGTCGATTCATCTTCTTGGAGGCGCTTACCCACACTGTCTTCCGGCACGACACGTGGACGCCATTGGAGAATATTTGAACCCTTTCGTGAATTATTTAAAAATACTTTAAGGTTGGGTTATTTCGACCTTGAAGGCTTAGATTATTTATACACCAACTAGCTTTTGCCCGCGGCTTCACTCGCGTGTACCATGAAAATTCCAAAGAATCAAAATATTAAGCAAGCAAGCATACAGGCAAGCAAGCAAGCATGCATGCACGTGATAGCCGCCGAGCGTCACAGCCCTAATGTAAACAAATGAGCAGCCCTTATATATACAATAGAGAGAGAAAAATAAAGTTAGTTCGCGATAGACCGCTTCTAAACCAAGACGTTTTAATTAACCCCTCCTCTTATTTCTGTCACACGCTTGCTTGCTTGCGTGACAATGGGACCATCTCAGGAGTATATTATATTATTTTGAATAAAAAAAGAATTTTTAAAATCGGTCCACAATTGACCGAGAAATCGGTGCACATACCTACATAAAAAAATACATAAAGTGGGATGCATAACCTCCTCCTTTTTTTGAAGTCGATTAAAGAACCCTTTCCGGCCTACTTACAGTATAAACTTATGAATTTTTAAATTTTAGCTTACAACCAGTAAAACGCAAAATCCCATTTTTTCCCGTTCCCGTAATAATTTCGGAAAATACTTTCTTAATACTCCCCTACACTCCCCAAGTAACCCATTTGCCAAATTTCAGCTTTCTACGACCAGTAAAACGAAAAATCCCGTTTTTTCCCGTTCCCGTGGGAATTTTGGAAAGTCCTCTCTCAATGCTCCTCTACACTCCCCAAGCTACCTCATGCCGAGTTTCAGCTTTCTACGACCAGTAAAACGAAAAATCCCGTTTTTTCTTTATCCCGTGGGAATTCCCGAAAATCCTTAAAACTGTTTTTTACTGTTATAAATACCTGCTTTTATACCAAATTTGAAGAGTCTAGTAATTATAGTTCATAGGATTCGGTTCAACTGAATATATAAATCCCGTTTTTTCCTTATCCCGTGAGAATTTTGAAAAATCCTGAAATTAATATTTTAACTAATATAATACCTACTTGTGTATCAAATTTCAAGAGTCTAGTTATTATAGTTACTGAGATACGGTCACTCGGAATCGAATATAATAGATCCCGTTTTTTCCCGTTCCCGTGGGAATTCCAAAAAATCCTTCCTTAGTGGATGCCTACATTGTATAAGGTATATGCAAAATTTCAAGTCTCTAGGTCCAGTGGTTTGGGCTGTGCGTTAATATATCAACAGTCAGTCAGTCAGTCGGTATCGCGTAAAGCGCTGCGGGTGTCTATGGACAGTGGTGTTTATTTAACATCAGGTAACCCACTAGTTCGTTTGTCTGGCTTCACTAACATAAAAAAAATATATAATAGATAGAGTGTCAGTAGCAAACACTGCGATACAAATCGTCCAAAAACCCATTTGACAGCTTCATCTTACGATCTCGTTTCGTCATTCAGACTGAAGGGGGGCAAACTTGGGGCAAATGTCATAATAAGTATGTATAAGCCAAATTGTTGGCTTATATTTTTCGGAACGGGACGTTTTACATACATAATTTTCATCATGGAGATTGATTAATTTTAGCTTTTATTATTGCACTAGTTGTTGCCCACAACTCCGTCTACGAAGAATTAATTTACGCTCTCCCGCAGAAATTTAGCCATTGTCCAGAATATAGAATGTGGTATTTGTTAATCCAGGTTATTAACTATAATATGTGTGCCAAATTTCATCAGAATCTATAGAACCGTTTAAGCGTGAAAGAGTAAGAAACATCCATTACATCCGTCCATACAAAATTTCGCGTTTATAATATCAGTGCTGAATTATGGCACATTGCTTTTGTGTGTGTGTCTGTCAGTCTGTCTGTCTGAGTCGTGTCTGTCTGTGGCATCATAACTATTAAACGGCTATACCGATTTGGATGCGGTTTTTTTTTTATTTGTAAGTAGGTTTTTGGCGATGGTTCTTAGACAAAATTGGTTCAGCCGTTTCAAATATAATGATACTGAAAATCTTCTATTAACAGTGTCCTAACCCTTCCACTCCTATTCCCACTTTTTTTTTTTTTTTATGCGATACAGGTACTTAATAGAAATAAATAATTTCAGATATAGTTTTCTGCGATGAAGTTATAGTCAGATATAGATATTTTGGTTAGAATTTTTTTAACTGATTTTTTTTTTTTTTTTTTTTCAATATGTGTATATAAATACACATATTTATTAACCAGCTACAACAGAGAAATATTTCTCTTGGCAGATGTTATGCCGGATGTTATATATTTTCCATTTCTATTGTGATTTAATACTATTTCTTTTTTTTTTTTTTTCTACTGCATGCATTTACAATTGTGAAAGTTCCACTTTTACTTCCATCATCACTGCACTTTTTGTATGTAAATCGCCGAAGTCGGAGTAACTCGAACATAGTTCCCCAAGACACAGGTCTTTACCTAGTTTGGGGGGCAGAATTTTCGACGTTTTTTCGTGACTTTTCGGTACATACCTATTTATGTTCTCACGTGTTACTATGTAATTTGTTTTTTTTTTGGTTTGTACAATAAAGTATTATTATTATTATTATTATTATTAAAGTTATCAGCATTTTGTATGCTGCGGAAGGGATCTTAGACTTAATTGCGTCGGGGGTTAAAAAAACTTTTAATTTATTGGTTGGTTTTAGCTGACCGCCCACGTATTTATGGTTTTTAATAGACCCACCTATATGGTTTTCATATGGGCTAAAATTAAACTCGATTGGGTCGAAGTACCCCGACCGTGTTCTCCAAATGTCAAAAGTTTTGTAAAGATTCCAAAATGGCGGGAAAGCTTTTCTTCACCATTCATTAGTCGACACGGTCGTAATTTTCTTCTGAATGTCGGTGCAATGTAAACATACCCGACTATCGTTAAATTGACGGGGCGTACGTATCAATTACCTAAATGGATCTCACGGGCTTTTCGCTCCATCACCCGGGCTACGGGATAACGTCACATGGCCAAATGCGTTTTAGAATTGCACCCAAAACTAGTTTGAGCCGGTTTAAAATTTTCATGTGTCTGGGGAAATCAGACTGGTTTCTGGATTTTTTGTGTGTGGACAATTTTATTGCGATGTGCGGACGGTGATTAAAAGAAGGATCTGGTTGTTAGTGAAAATTGTGGATAGGCATTAATTGGGATGTACGTGTGTATTGTACCAACATGTTATTTAACTTCTACCTATGTGTTATTTTGTACAGTGTCGTTTGAAGCAAGTCTTTGAAATTATTGCGTTATCTACGTTATCTTCACTTCAAATTCAATTCAGTATTTTTTTTAAGAAACTTTTCTTTTCTTTTATACTATGTAAGGTTCCATTCGTCAGTGGACTCTTTGCTATAGGCCGTTCAACTCTTTTTCCATTTTAAGGATATTTTTGTTACAACCTTTTATCAATGACATAATTTTCGCATTTTAGTAAAATTTAACCACATTGGACTATCATACTTATTACATAAAAAGTACACCAAAATATACCAATATTATAAGAGTGGTGACTACAATACAAAAAAAAAATAGATACTATTGTCGACCAAGTAAGTGTTTTACCATTTTTTATGACAGTTCCTACGTCAGAACAAAATCAATGAGGCTGATTTTCATAATTATCAAGATATTAGTGAAAATATCCTGTGATATTTTTAACCCCCGACACAAAAAGAGGGGTGTTATAAGTTTGACCGCTATGTATGTGTGTGTGTCTGTCTGTCTGTCTGTCAGTGGCATCATAGCTCTTAAACGGGTGAACCGATTTGGATGCGGTTTTTTTATTAGAAAGCAGGTTTCTTGGCGATGGTTCTTAGATATGTTTCATCAAAATTAGTTCAGCCGTTTCAAAGTTATCAGCTCTTTTGTTAGCTGCGGAAGGGATCTTAGACGCAAATTGGGTATTTACTTCATGTTCAAACCTACGTGTGACATAATTGCGTTGGGGGTTTATAAAATTTTTAATTTATGGTTATAAGCCATACAGTTGACATTGAACTGTAGGGTGCGAAAGCAATTTGATCGACTATAAATACATAAAGACTTAAAACGAAAATTTTTGAAGACAAAACTTTAACAATCATATTTTCGACGTTGCGCTCGCACTTTGTCGCGCTATAAAATATGTAAAGCGTAAAGCCGACGTTCAACGTTTTCATGGGGTGCTAAATTGAAGGGAAGCGCACATCAATTACGTATGCACACATGCCCAAAGGTCGGCACGCAACGCCTGCAGCGATTCGCTAATTCGAGCAAAACTGGTTTGGGCCAGATATAGCAGTTCGAAACTGGTACGGTGCAGTTATTACAGGATCGAAGCAATCGGTGTGAATGCTGAATTTGGAGCGTTTTTGCTCGTGTTTGGAACGTTTGAGAAATAATGGTGGAACTCGGATGGAGATCCGATTGCTCGTTGGTATGAGTTCTGTTCGTTTTTTGACTGCTTATAATGGTTCGTTTAAAAAATTGCTACTTAATGCATTTTATGTGACATATTAGCTATACGGTAAAGCACCTGCATACATCTGAGAAGAAATAAAACCTACAAAAAAAGTTTACTAAAGGATACAAGAAAATCAGATCCGCAGCGCAGGCTTCGTCAGGCAAACATATTGTTATCCGCAACAAGCTTCGTCATAAGAACAGATTGGAATCCGCAACAGGCTTCGTCAGCTAAATAAAAATATAAAATCCGCTACAAGCTTCGTCATGTTAACCCAAACAGCCCACCCTCCAAGTCGATTCAACCCTGGGCCAAAAGTCCCAAAAACACTTGCCGCATTACCCCGTTGTATCGCGAGAGATATGCGCTGGACTAAATAAGCACCGGAACGCGGATCCCCCCGCTATCTCTCATACGGCGTCCTAAGTCCCTAACAAAACGTTTGGCCTCAACGCCCCAAGGCCCACCAGTCTCAATAGCGACCGGAACGAAGTCATAATTCTTCTTCAATTCCGAATATTTATCGTGTTTTAACTTCGCCGCACCTTCAGCAGCCGCTACCGCAACTCGCCCCGTGCAGCCTAGGTGCGAGGGGGCAAATGTGCCCACGCAAGTATCGTCCCATAGTAAGCTACGCCCCCTCACCCAAGGAACAAGAGTGAGACCATCCGGTCTCTTCCCATCAGCACGGCATAAACCCTGCGGTTCCAAGACACATGGGACATTAGCTGAGACCAAATTCAATAGTGTGTGTGTGAAGTTCCTGATCCGCCTTTCATTTTGAAAGGAGGCCTGTGCCCTGCAGTTGGACGTATATAGGCTGGGATGATGATGATGATGATGATGATACTCCTTCTTATCATACTCGTAACGTGAACACGTTAGATCTGCAATGCGTGACCCGCTCTCGCCACAGTGTCAACCTTACGCAAAACCGCCAGTATGCTTAGGTAGTATAAGTTTTACTTCACCAAATACTTCTCGATCACGTTTACGTAAAAAAATCAATTACTATGGAAACATGGAATGCGCCTCCGCGCGCGCGCGTCCATGTTTCTATAGAATTGAAATTTTTACGTAAACGCGATCGAGAAGTATTTGGTGAAGTAAAACTTATACTAAGCATACAACAACAACTCTTTTAAGGATTTGTCACACTGGATGCGTTCTGCGGTCGCGGTCAGGTCAAATTGAACGCGGCCCGCATTATGTATGAACAACATTGTAAGTCTCTATATTAACGACCGCTTTAGCCTAGTTGGTAGTGACCCTGCCTACGAAGCAAGAGGTCCTGGGTTCAAATCCCGGTAAGGGCATTTATTTGTGTGATGAGCACGAATATTTGTTCCTGAGTTATGGATGTTTTCTATGTATTTAAGTATTTATTTATCTATATAAGTATGTCTATCGTCGTCTAGTACCCATAGTACAAGCTTTGCTTAGTTTGGGACTAGGTCGATTTGTGTGAGATTGTCCCCTAATATTATTTATTTATTTATTTATTATTATATTGCGCGTGCGTGCGATCTGACCGCGCGGACCGCACGGTCAGATCGCATGTCAATACAAAATATTATATAGGTATCCATCCATCCATCCATAGCAGCCCTTAGTTCGTCCGTCTTCGGACATAGGCCTCCTCTCCATTTCTCCACGCCTGGCGATCGACAGCCATATGCATCCATCCTATATAGGTATAGAGGCCGACAAATTTTTCATACATAATGCGGGCTGCGTTCAATTTGACCTGACCGCGACCGCAGAACGCATCCAGTGTGAAAAATTCTTTAGCCTAAAAGGCTAGGCTTTATTACACCACCCGTGCGTTACTGGAGCACATTACCCGTTTTATTTTTAATTTCGGTAAATCGGGCGCAGCGTGTCAGGCGTGCTAGTGAATAGTCCGGAAGCCTGCTATTGTTCAGCGACCCACCGGCGATAATTTTATGTCACGCAATGTGGCCAACAATGAGCCCGTCACAGGACTGAAAGAAACGCGTCTTTTCATTGTCCGCTGTTATGAATCGTAATAAATTGCACTCACCTTCACAAATTGAAAACATTTGGGTAGTGAGTATTTTTGGGTGTAACTGACAACTTGTTGTAGAGATACCTATTACCACGTGAATTTAAAGTGAGGACCGCTACTGCTTTGTCGACCGCTTTAGCCTAGTCGGCAGTGACCCTACCTACGAAGCAAGAGGTCCTGGGTTTGAATCCCGGTCAGGGCATTCATTTTGTGTGATGAGCACGAATATTTGTTCCTGAGCCATGGATGTTTTCTATGTATTTAAGTATTTATTTATCTAGATAAGTATGTTTATCGTCGTCTAGTACCCATAGTACAAGCTTTGCTTAGATTGGGACTAGGACGATTTGTGTAAGATTGTTCCCTACTATTTATTTATTTATTTAAGACTATACGTGTAGTGTAGACTCTCTATAAGTCGCACCTCTGAAACAACAATGATATATCTGGAACTTATTCCAAAAATGGCTCGATTTACGTCCAAAAATCGAATCAACTTTTGTGTGCGACATGGACTTTCAAGTAATTCTTTAAGATACCACCAGGGCCCAATTGCATAACAAAGTACAACTAATATTACAAGCGGAACTCTCGCTTCAGTTATATTAACTAGAAAGGGCTCCGCTTGTAATATAAGTTGTACATTGTTATGCAATTGGGCCCAGGAGGAGATTATGTTGAAATATTGAATTGAAATGAAATGTTTATTATGGCACCAGGAGATTACAAGCATTAATTATACAGTGGATCCCAAACTAGGCTGAGCCTGTATCTTGAGACCCGGTAGTTTTCATTGTGTTATTGGAGCAATTCTTGTAGCGTACATCGATTGCATTTGCATTTATCTCTAAAAGTTGTAAATATTTATAGTGAAAATAATAGCTCAGACATTGCAATTTTTTTTCCAGTGCCTTACATTGATTGAACTTAAATTTTTCGCTTATACTTGCTTATACTTAAATTGTAATATCTATTAGGAATAAACCGTTCAGACACCCATTGAAACATGCATGCCGCAATCTTGCCCGATTCTCTCCATTTTATCGTCTACAACACCTCAAAGCTCGCAATAGTCCGCCAACAACTTGAATAGAGATCCCCCACAATAACTCAGATAGCCGTTGCCGCCGAAAAAATACAAAGGAACCCGCGTCCCAATTCACTTGTATTAATCCCGAGGCGTCATTGTCTCAAAGATTACGGCCGCCGTAACCAAAACTGTAAACAAGAGAACTCATCAAAGCCTTATGATGTCCCTCCTTTAAATTTGCCACCTTTGGCCTCAACAAAAGGGGGGATAAAAATTCTAATCACGGACGACAATGGGCGTAGGTAAACAATCTCTGACCTTTTTTGGCTTTATTTTAAGTTGCTGGGTTTTACGTGTTTGCAGAAATTAGCTGATTGATTTGGCTTACGTGGATTTTGGTCATATTGAATTTGAGATGTTTACTGATTTTGGTACATTTTGTTTATGGATCGCAGAGTAAACCCTTGTGGTAGCCTTATGCCCGACAGAGCAGGTCTTCCAACTAAGATAATGATGATGATTGTTTCGCTTGTCGTACTTCTTTGAAACCCTATTTGTTTTTTATCTTTTATAACATCAACTTTATAATTTTAATACCTACGCCGGATCTAAAACCGTAGTAATTTTATTAACAAACTTCAAAAAAAAGGAGGCTGTATGTTCGACTGTATGAATTTTTTATTGAAATAATTGCTACCAACTGTAATATATTACTTTATTTCTCCTTTCAATTGCAGGTAGCGTTAAGCTAGCGGTTAGTTCAAATGAACTTAAGGAAGGTAAAAATTATTCGAAAATTAATTCGATATCTCATAATCATAAAAAAACTGGCCAAGTGCGAGTTGGACTCGCGCACGAAGAGTTCCGTACCATTATCTTTAAAAACTGCAAAATAATCATGTGTGTTGTATGGGGTTGTTGTTGTTGTTGTAATGGGGCCCCTTAAATAATGATTTATTTTAATTTAATTGTTTATTTTTAAAGTAAATATATAAATAAATATTCTGTGAATATTTCAAGCGTCTAACTGTTGCCGTTATCAATATTGAGCAAAAACGAGCAAAAAAAACACGTTTGTTGTATGGGAGCCCCCTTAAATATTTATTTTATTCTGATTTTTAGTATTTTTCTTATAGCGGCAACCGAAATACATCATCTATGAAAATTTCAACTGTTTAGCTTCCACCGTTCCTGAGATACAGCCTGGTGACAGACGGACAGACGGACAGCGGAGCCTCAGTTATAGGGTCCCGTTTTTACCCTTTGGGTACGGAACCCTAAAACTTACGTTTTTCTGTCTTATGCGTTGTAGTTTTAGTTAGAATCAAACTCCACAGAATACATATTTTGCTAATAAGCAAATTTATTATTTCAAGAAACTTTACACATATGCATTTTAGATTTACGATATGTCAAGAAGTCTTTAAAAAGTCATCAAATACAATATTTATGCGATAAATAATTATTGAAAGTAACTAATAAAAGTGATTTTTAGTCTTACGTTTAAAAAGTGAGTACTGGCAGATCTCATAAATTTTTTAATTAAATAAAATTCTCGTAATATAACACTAAATTATCAAAATTACTCAACAAAATCAAGTCATGCTAAATGCAAAGCATGGTAAAATAAATATTCACATGTAATATTTCTCTTAAAACCATACTTATTAACATCATAATAATATTAATTTATGTACATATATACAAAAATCTTTAAAATATTTCCCTAATATATATCATATAGTATTATTTTAGAATTCGTAATTCATAAAGATTATATACAAGTTATGTTAAGTGTAACACTTCAATTAAAGTATAAAGTACAATAATAAATTTCATAGCATCACAGTGAATTCATTTTATTACAAATTATATGCCGTACAAAGTCATTAGAACTAATTATTATTTATTTCAGAGTTAATTTGCTACTTATTTTATAAGACTTATTCCATATTAAAAACTCTCTGAACTGGAGAAACTCTCTGATATTTCAAAATATTTTTTTTTAATTTGATATAATGTGAATGTCTGAACATGAAACTTAACGTTGTCAATATTTATTTATTTCTTTCAAGAACCAAAAATATCATTTCATTCATCTAAGTAACCGGAAAATTAAAATTGTCAAGTTAATAATAATATTAGTTTTAGGGTGACTTAAGTAGTCATTATTTTGGATATGCATTATTTTATTAATTATTTGCATTTATTGTCCTATGTTCCTTTTGAAACCTTTATTTGAAATAAACCGTGCTAAATTGTATAGCTTCAGAATGTACTGAGGAAACGGCAATTATGAAAACACTTTTCAAAACTTATATGCAGAGATAATACGAAACATTTGCATTGAGAAAGTATCTTCTTAGATACCTTAAATTACTGAGCCACGAGTTTAAGGTACATTATATTATTTCATAATTTTTAGGTGTGCTTTAAAATTCAGTCAACAAATTTAACTTTATATATAATTTTTCACCTCATTTGAATTCATACTTCAAAAGGACACTTCGATAAAACAAACTTTGTAGCTAAAATAATATCACTTGCAATTTTAAACTATTACAGCTTAACTGAAACCAGATTTCACTTCCCTAATATTTATATCAAAGGAAACAGGAGACAGTCTTCAAATGTTAACTTCGATGCACCTGCTTAACCTAAAACCATCCTGTCCCAAAATTAATTAAAAAATAGGCCTGTTTCCCTCAAATAAATTGGAAAAAACGCTAGTTTAAATTCGTGTTTTGTTTCGTTCGAATTCGCCGAGCGTTTTTGTTTATATTTTTGACTGACTAGACGCAGCTCTCTCGCGTGTTGGCAAGGAGGGGCGTCCTTGTTGTGACGACCTCTCTTCGTCTTGACAGAGTGCCGCTTGTTACGCTGCGACGATCGTCTGCTAAAGTCCCGATGCTCTGTGGACAAAAAAAAAAGAATTCGGTCAGATTAAAAAGAAAGTGGTTTTACCAATTGTCTTTTTCTCCGCTAACTGTCGTATCTAACAAGATATCACAAGTTAATTATGACAGTTAGCGGGGAAGAGAACGCTATGGCCTCTCAAGTAGAGGATCGTGGATTCAAGTCAGTGCTCGCATCTCTGATTTTTTCAGAATTCATAATTATGTAAACATTTGAACTTTATCACGAACTTAACGGTGAAGGAAACATCGTCGTTTGGAAACCTTGTACACACCTGCGAAGCAATTTAGTGATGTCTGTGAAATTCTCCATCCACACTGACCCGCCTTTGAAATGCGGCCCAAGTCTACTCATTAATATACGGGGTGATTCAGGAGTCATGAGCACGAGTGAAAGGGATGATGGGGAGATTCACACTGAGCAACATTTACAATGGGACCAGTCCCAAAATTGCGAAAAACAAACATTTAATCAAGACTTAATTGATCGCTAACTGTCCGAAATGTATGGAACGGCAGATTTTTTTTGCGATTTCGTGCCTGGTCCCACAGAAAGTGGCTCAGTGTGGCCCTTCTCATCACCCCCTTTAACTCCTGCTCATGACTCCTGAATCAGCCAGTATAAAGGCCGGAAATGATGATGATATTTTCGAATTCAAAGATAAAATAAGATAAAAAAGGTAAAGGTAAAAAATAAAATTCCATTCTTCGTTTCTTTACCGGTACCTACTACCTACTATAGCCAAAATTCTAAACCGTTTTTATTCTACATAGCTTTAGTATATATGTACACCGTCTTTATCAAGATAAATACAGCTACCTAACTCTAAGCTCGAAGATTAATTAAATCCGCAAGATGATCAGCTGTAGGTCAATTATTGGGTAGGTATTAGGGAAATGTTATTAATAGAATGATCTAGTGCCCGTGCCGTCATTACCGGCCGATTGAATTGGATCAACGCTCTATGTCAGTAATTGAACATTCTGGATATTATGATGTGTGATTATAAATTAATTACTTATGATGTTATTTTAGAAGACAGCTCTTCCACTTGCATGTACATATTCAATTGAAAAATTTCTTACATGACAAAGTTTGTTAAGATGTTTGAATGTTTGTTAGTCAATTTGCATGTGCTTCGTTTTAGACCCCAAATTCTAAGTTGTGTGTGGCGCATAGAGATCACCAGTGGAGGCATCACGGTATCCAAGGGCGATCATTGCAAGTCACGTATACAATGAAGACTTGAGGGTTACCTGAACATGGGAAGCGGGCGTGTTTTGATTCTACGTCGTTTCAGACCCCAAATTTGTGTGTGTCGGGTTATATTAATTTATCAGAGTCCATATGCTTTTTTTTCTCACTATATTGTTTTTTACTGATGTTGCTACAAGGAAATAACGATTGTGGTATATTGATCTCACCAGTCAAGGCTTGAGGTTACCTGAACATCGGAAGCGGGTGTGTTGGGCGTATGCGGTGTATTGCACCGCAAATCCTGATGCAAGCTGTGCGCACTCCGTGAGGACCCCACGGGTGGGGACACCACGGCGCCGTATGGCGGCGGCTCCGGCGGCCGCTCGACGTCTCGTGTGCAGTTGAAGTCTGCCAACAAGACCATATTAGGTAACGATTTATGACAGCATATTTGTAGGAATTACATGAACTTATTCAATCTTCTTCGTTTTACCACCGTGCGATCAGGCGTGAGGAGGGATTCTATCTTTTTCATAATTTTTTTATGTTGTTAATATTCCGACCATTCACACAAAGCGCTTAGGTTAATTTTAATGCGAACTGCTCACAAATAGAGTAGGTACGCTTCCATTATTGGTTTCTCGAGGTGAAGAAAACATACTGCTATTCAAGTTTGAGTTAATAGACTGTTGCTGAACCAATGCGCTACATTTTAGGCCTCATCTGAACTTACCGTCAAGTGAAATTTAAAGTCAATCGCTGGTTATTTAAAAAAAAGTAGTAAAACGATTGTAAAGCATATCCTTCTAGGTGAGCTGGTAACTTGAAGAAGGGATGATGATGAAAACAAGTTAGCATACTTCTCCTAAATCTACATAATTGAATGTTACCATGACAAAATACGTCCTCTTACCTTTTTATGCTAAAGGCAATCAAAGTCAAAGCTTTACCAGATATACATACAACACAAAACAAATTGTAGTCGGATGAATTATTCAATTATTATTATGAAGATATTAAAAGCTATATATTGAAAAGTTTTAAACTGTGTCAATTATAAAATTTCGCTCCAAAATTCAGTTCCGAATATTAGTGAGGAAATTTAATACGATTTTATGTTACTAAAGCCTACGAAGGCAGCCGGCTGTTTATTAAATTTATGTCTCCGTTTCGCAGTAAATGTAATTATGGTTTAGATCATGATATTAAATCAGTTTCGAGGTTTATTGAAGATTATATTTTGTGACAATCTCAAAGTGTCTATTATCATTATCACTATGTGGTTTCTAAATGAGACAGTAATAAAAACAAATGATCCATTCAAGAACTACTCCATTCAATAATTATTGTATGATATTTAGTAAGTCCTTTTCGGGATTTCTAAAAGTGTGCAAAAAGCACCTTTGTGAGCTAAAAATATTATAGCGTCATTGTCCAGCAGATTACGTGCAAATCGCAACACTATTCTGTTTCAGATTGCTAACAGTTTTGACTATCCTTATATAAGCTACTAGCTTTTGCCCGCGGCTTCGCTCGCGTGTACCATGAGTATTCCAAAGAACCAAGATATCAAGCAAGCAAGCATACAGGCAAGCAAGCAAGCATGCATGCACGGAAGCAAGCAAGCGTGCAAGAAAGCGTGCAAGTAAGCGTGCAAGCAAGCGTGCAAGCAAGCCCGACTAAACTTTCTTTATGTACAATAATATAAAACCTATTATTACTTTCCCCTGTCCTGCATTAGGTATAATTCAATGTTTTCTTACCTTCTACGGAAACTTGAGTAACTGGAAGCGCTGTGTACCTACTTAGCATTGATATTATACATATTATAGTATCTTGTTAAGGTGTTGTGTGACCTAACCGTTAAGGAGTTATACCTTCCATCATCAGCTCATCTGAATAACCAGAAAGAATACAACTAAAGGTCTATACGTGCATATGATATTTAAAGAAACTTCCTGTAACTCCAAACCGTTAAGGAGTTTAACCTTCCATCATCAGCTCACCTGGATAACCTGAAAGAATACAACTATCGGTATATACTTACCTATAATATTTGAAAAAATATCCTCAACTCCTAACCGTTAAGGAGTTTTACCTTCCATCATCAGCTCATCAACATAAGATGATGTCTACCAGACGCAAACACTTAAATAACTTGAGAAAATATATGAAAAACGTAATGCGTGCCTACAAAATTTGAGGGTTGCCCTCGATTTCCCTGAGATCCCGTCATCAGATCCTGATTTTGTGATAATGGGACCATCTCAGGAGTATATTGTATTCTTTCGAATAAGAAAATAATTTTTATAATCGGTCCAAAATTGATCGAGAAATCGGTGAACATACACCTACATAAAAAAAATACATAAAGTGGAATGCATAACCTCCTCCTTTTTTTGAAGTCGGTTAAGGAGCCCTTTGCGGCCTACTTACAGTATAAACTTATGAATTTTGAAATTTTAGCTTTGTACAACCAGTAAAACGCAAAATCCCGTTTTTTCCCGTTCCCGTAAGAATTTCGGGAAATGCTTTCTTAATGCTCCCCTACACTCCCCAAGGAACCCACTTGCCAAATTTCAGCTTTCTATGACCAGTAAAACGAAAAATCCCGTTTTTCCCGTTCCCGTGGGAATTTTGGAAAGTTCTCTTTCAATGCTTCCTTACACTCCCCAAGCAACCTACATGCCGAATTTTAGCTTTCTACGACCAGTAAAACGAAAAATCCCGTTTTTTCCCGTTCCCGTGGGAATTTTGGAAAGTCCTCTGTCAATGCTCCTCTACCCTCCCCAAACAACCTACATGCTGAATTTCAGCTTTCTACGACCAGTAAAACGAAACATCCCCTTTTTTCCGTTCCCGTGGGAATTTTGGAAAGCCCTCTCTCAATCCTTCTCTACTCTACACTCCCCAAGCAACCTACATGCCGAATACGACCAGTAAAACGAAAAATCTCGTTTTTTCCTTATCCTGTGGGAATTTTGAGAAATCCTGAAATTAATGTTTAAACTAATGTAATACCTACTTGTGTATCAAATTTGAAGAGTCTAGTTATTATAGTTACTGAGATAGGGTCACTCGGAATCGAATATATAAATCCCGTTTTTTCCCGTTCCCGTGGGAATTCCCAAAAATCCTTCTTTAGTGGATATCTACATTGTATAAGGTATCTATGTACAAAATTTCAAGTCTCTAGGTCCAGTGGTTTGGGCTGTGCGTTGATATATCAACAGTCATTTAGTTTATTTAGACATTTCAACCCCATCGCACCCCATCCAGGGAGATGGTATTTTACGTCCGCCACGTCGGATTTTAAAACCGTTGTTGTTTTCGTAACCAGTGACCCGATAAACCATAGAAACAATACCCATGTTGATTTTCAGACTTTGTCCCCCCATTTCCCCCTTTTAGGGGTTGAATTCCCAAAAAACCTGAAACACGTGTTTAATCATTTATCGTTAGGAGTACTTCTGTTAAGTTTCGAGTAAAATAGTCGAACTAATCTTGTTTCCCCATACAAACTTTGGACCCCCGTTTCACCCCCTTAGGGAATGAATTTTGAAAAATCCTTTCTTAGTGCACCCCAAGACCTTATAAGGAACCTACGTGCCAAATTTGGAATCTCTAGGCCCAGCGGTTTGGGCTGTGCGTTGATATGTCAGTCAGTCAGTCAGTCAGTCAGTCAGTCAGTTTCTTCTTTTATATATTAAGACTAGCTTTTGCCCGCGGCTTCGCTCGCGTGTACCATGAGTATTCCAAAGAACCAAGATATCAAGCAAGCAAGCATACAGGCAAGCAAGCAAGCAGGTCCACAATTGACCAAGAAATCGGTGAACATACCTACATAAAAAAATACATAAGGTGGAATGCATAACCTCCTCCTTTTTTAGAAGTCGGTTAAAGAGCCCTTTGCGGCCTATTTACAGTATAAACTTATGCATTTTGAAATTTTAGCTTTTTACAACCAGTAAAACGCAAAATCCCGTTTTTTCCCGTTCCCGTAAGAATTTCGGGAAATGTTTTCTTAATGCTCCCCTACACTCCCCAAGGAACTCACCTGCCAAATTTCAGCTTTCTATGACCAGTAAAATGAAAGATCCCATTTTTCCCGTTCCCGTGGGAATTTTGGAAAGTCCTCTCTCAATGCTACTCTACACACCCCAAACAACCTACATACCGAATTTCAGCTTTCTACGGCCAGTAAAACATAAAGTCCCGTTTTTTCCCGTTCCAGTGGGAATTTTGGAAATCCCTCTCTTAATCCTCCTCAACACTCCCCAAGGAACCCACTTGCCAAATTTCAGCTTTCTATGACCAGTAAAACGAAAAATCCCGTTTCTCCTTTCCCGTGGGAACTTTGAAAAGTCCTCTCTCAATGCTCCTCTACACTCCCCAAGCAACCTACATGCCGAATTTTAGCTTTCTACAACCAGTAAAACGAAAAATCCCGTTTTTTTCCGTTCCCGTGGGAATTTTGGAAAGTCCTCTCTCAATGCTCTTCTACACTCCCCAAGCAACCTACATGCCGAATTTCAACTTTCTACGACCAGTTAAACGAAAAATCCCGTTTTTCCCGTTCCCGTGGGAATTTTGGAAAGTCCTCTCTTGATGCTCCTCTAAACTCCCCGAGCAACCTACATGCCAAATTTCAACTTTCTACGACCAGTAAGACGAAAAATCCCGTTTTTTCCCGTTCCCGTGGGAATTTTGAAAAGTCCTCTCTCAATGCTCCTCTACACTCCCCAAGCAACCTACATGCCGAATTTCAACTTTCTACGACCAGTAAAACGAAAAATCCCGTTTTTTCCCGTTCCCGCGGGAATTTTGGAAAGTCCTCTCTCAATGCTCCTCTACACTCCCCAAGCAACCTACATGCCGAATTTCAACTTTCTACGACCAGTTAAACGAAAAATCCCGTTTTTCCCGTTCCCGTGGGAATTTTGAAAAGTCCTCTCTCAATGCTCCTCTACACTCCCCAAGCAACCTACATGCCGAATTTCAGCTTTCTACGACCTGTAAAACGATAAATCCCGTTTTTTCTTTATCCCGTGGGAATTTCTGAAAATCCTTAAAACTGTTCTTCACTATTATAATTACCTACTTCTATGCCAAATTTGAAGAGTCTAGTAATTATGGTTCATAGGATTCCGTTGAACTGAATATATAAATCCGGTTTTTTTCTTATCCCGTGGGAATTTTGAAAAATCCTGATTTTAATATTTTAACTAATGTAATACCTATTTGTATATCAAATTTGAAGAGTCTAGTTATTATAGTTACTGAGATAGGGTCACTCGGAATCGAATATATAAATCCCGTTTTTTCCCGTTCCCGTGGGAATTTTGGAAAGTCCTCTCTCAATGCTCCTCTACACTCCCCAAGCAACCTACATGCCGAATTTCAACTTTCTACGACCAGTTAAACGAAAAATCCCGTTTTTCCCGTTCCCGTGGGAAATTTGAAAAGTCCTCTCTCAATGCTCCTCTACACTCCCCAAGCAACCTACATGCCGAATTTCAGCTTTCTACGACCAGTAAAACGATAAATCCCGTTTTTTCTTTATCCCGTGGGAATTTCTGAAAATCCTTAAAACTGTTCTTCACTATTATAATTACCTACTTCTATGCCAAATTTGAAGAGTCTAGTAATTATGGTTCATAGGATTCCGTTGAACTGAATATATAAATCCGGTTTTTTTCTTATCCCGTGGGAATTTTGAAAAATCCTGATTTTAATATTTTAACTAATGTAATACCTATTTGTATATCAAATTTGAAGAGTCTAGTTATTATAGTTACTGAGATAGGGTCACTCGGAATCGAATATATAAATCCCGTTTTTTCCCGTTCCCGTGGGAATTTTGGAAATTCCTCTCTCAATGCTCCTCTACACTCCCCAAGCAACCTTCATGCCGAATTTCAGCTTTCTACGACCAGTAAAACGAAATATCCCGTTTTTTCTTTATCCCGTGGGAATTTCCAAAAATCCTTAAAACTGTTTTTTACTATTACAATTACCTACTTCTATGCCAAATTTGAAGAGTCTAGTAATTATAGTTCATAGGATTCCGTTGAACTGAATATATAAATCCCGTTTATTCCTTATCCCGTGAGAATTTTGAAAAATCCTGAAATCGATGTTTTCATTATTGTAATACCTACTTGTGTATCAAATTTGAAGAGTCTAGTTATTATAGTTACTGAGATACGGTCACTCGGAATCGAATCTATAAATCCCGTTTTTTCCAGTTCCCGTGGGAATTCCCGAAAATCCTTCCTTAGTGGATGCCTACATTGTATAAGGAATCTATGTGCAAAATTTCAAGTCTCTAAGTCCAGTGGTTTGGGCTGTGCGTTGATATATCAACAGTCAGTCAGTCAGTCAGTCAGTCAGTTTAGAATTTTATATATAAAGATTGCATGGTAATTAATTTAAAAAAAAATCATTTAAAATGCAATCGTTTCTATATCATTGATTCTAAAATTTAATGAAGTATGGGTTACATTTCTGTACCTACTTCAAACCTATTGTTCCTACAAACGACTTTTAGGGACCTTCTTATTATTATTTTGAACCTATATTGTTCTGGAAATGAGTGGATTATTATGAAAAGAGAGGAAAAGGATGTGCGGTATTTTTTAACACGCTTTTATTAGCTTCATACGTATGTTAGTATGTAACGGAAACTTTGAACATGATTTTGAACCCCTTGAAAACATCGAATTAACATACATTGATTGGATTGGCATACTTATCAAGGACCGATGACAGTGCGTGTTTTTTAGTTTTTTTTTTAATTATTTAAATACTTACCTTTACCAAGAGGCACAACGTCAGGATTTTTGTCGTCCGGCTGTATAGGTGAGTGGTTTGTGCTCTGAATCGATCCTATGTACGCCTTTACTGTCTGAATAGGAGCTGGAAAAAAGGCAAATGTTAGATCTCATGTTGAAGTTTAACTAAACTTTGAAAAGATTATGTTGTAGGACAATAAATGTCTCCGGCCTTATATACATGTCTGTAAAGCTTTTCTTAAATCGCGAGCGATTTGCTCAATCCGATTGATGTGATTAAAATCACACTCAATTTATGGTACAGAGTTGGTAGGATGACTTTCTTTCAATTTTTTGGCAGGCAAAGTCATTAGTTCATTACTATCATCAAAATGCATTTTTTTAATATATATAAAATAAATAAATATCACGGGACAATTGACACCAATGCAATGGCCTAGTTATACAGTGTTTCATAGGTTTTTATGGGTACTAACTGGCAACGGATAACCATACCTAAATAGATAAATACATACTTAAATAAATACATCATAAACACCCAAGAATTCAGAACAAACATCCGAATTCTTCATACAATGTCTGCTCCGACCGGGGAATCAAACCCGAGACCTCGTTTTGTAGTCAGATTCTCTGACCAGGCTATCTGGTCGTCGGTATATTTAGAGGTTTTAATTTCGAGTAAAAACTTTCTACCGATAAAGAACTTATCAATAATCCAAATTCTAATTGTTTTATAACGATTGGGTTATTACTTCTGTTAACTGTTCCAATATTCAAGATACCAATTAAACAATAACGGTAATTATTTAGCTTACAATTCGCTTAAAACATACGATTTGAACAATAATAACTGCCATTTACCTAGTACACTTTATCCGTGAATTCTTAATCAACAGTTAGATTTTGATCATTTAGAATCTTGATAATTTAATTTATAGTGTTACACATTTGGATTTATATACCTAAATTTAACGGATTCTGATGAAATTTGGCACACTGATAGTTTACAACCTGGATTAACATAAAAGGATACTTTTTATCTCGGAAATATTACAATATAGTTCCCATGGTATAGGGATTGATGAATATTCTTCGCAGATGGAGTCTTGGGCAACAGCTAGTTTACATAATACAATATTGGTTAGGGTTGTGAATTCACTACTAATAATTCGAGATCACAATACATTTTCGTGTAGTAACAAAACCTTCAGTATGATTTCGTCACGGCACAGCCTGGCACAACGCTGGTACTAAATCCAGTCAATAATGATTAATACAATGCCGTTCACCTTTAGGTTTCTAAGAAATTTTGCTTAAGCTAATCTATACTAATATTATAAAGAGGAAATATTTGATTGTTTGTTCGTTTGTTTGCATTGAATAGGCTCCGAAACTACTGGACCGATTTCAAAAATTCTTTTGCCGTTAGAAAGCTACATTATCACTGAGTGACATAGGCTACTTTTTACCGCGGGAAAATTAATTTATCGCGGGCGAAGCTGCGGACGGAAGGCTAGTTTAGTATAAGAGAAAGTTACACCAACACGTTACGAAAGTTACAGAGTGAATTTATGTGCGAAATTACATTTGAAATTTACCATGTAAAGCTCATGGTAAAGGAAAACATCGCAAAGAAATTTACTCACACTGCAAGGAAATTCAATGGTGTCTGTGTGTGAAGTTTCCAATCCGCACTGGGTCCGCGTGAGAACTACGGTCCAAGCCCCCTGATTCTGGAATGTATAATGCCCAAGATGATGATGATGATTTAAATCTGGTATTTTAAATCTCGGAAAATTTCACCGTTTTTTTGTGTAATCGATAAACATACGTTAGATGGGTTTTTGTCAATATACCAATCATTAGCTTAACTTTTGTCGTATTTCAAGGGGCTGAATCTAGGAGTTCAATATTCTTAATTTACGTCTGTAATTGAAGTCTCTGAATAGGTACTTCATACACATTTTTGGGCTTGCGTGTCTCCTTTGGTTTTGGCAAAAACTATTAAGAGTCTATCATCATCATCATCACCCTAACCTATATACGTCCCACTGCAGGGCACATGGCCGTAGTTCCCACGCGGGCCCAGTGCGGATTGGGTACTTCACACCATTGAATTTCTTCGCAGGTGTATGCAGGTTTCCTCACGAAGTTTTCCTTCACCGTTAAAGCTCGTGGAACTGACATGTTCAATTTACCTGATCAAAGTTCCTTAGAATAAAGATTAAAAAAAAAGCTCGTGGTAAATTTCAAAATAAATGTAATTTCGCACATAAATTCCGAAAAAATCAGAGGTGCGAGCCGGGATTTGAACCCTCGACCCTCTGCTTGAGAGGGCATAGGTCAAACCACTAGGCCATCACGGCTATTATAGCCAATATATATTTTTTGTCAAGTCTACATCAGCGTATGGGGCGTCTGGCCAACTTTCGGCCCATTCAAATAAATAATAAGTAATACGTAAATAGTAAGTAGTTTACTGACTCGGAGTTGCTAATTTTATGTCCACAGGAGAGACTATTTTTGTTTTTTTTTACAATTTGTATGACCTGAATGCGGATTGGCTTTTCATTATTACCGCTAAATATATGAAAAAGCGATCGCGGGAAAAATACCAGCTTCGCTAATAAACTTAAAGACACGTATGGAAGCTTTCCCCAAATAGCCAAGTGAGTAAGTAAACGTACTTTTTCCGAGAAAATATATTCATTTTCTGTTGTTAGTTTTTGTAGCCCTAAAGTACAGTCAGACATTTATCTTAGTCGGCCTCTAATGCGTTCTTTCTAGGCTTCGCCCCATTATCTTACAGCGGATAAACAATAAATACTACTCTACTAGTCTGACTTAGTGATTTGTGATTTCCTTGCTAATTATCTAAATAGTTGTGAAACTAATGGGAAACGAAATATGTTATAGCAGCCTTTAGCGCGGCTTTGCTTGTGTAAATTATTAGATCTGGTAGTTGAATTAAAACTTCCATCAGAATAACCACTGTAGACATTGGACTTAAAGTTGTTATTTCAACTTTGTAAAATTTGATATACGAGGTGAGTCAGAGAACCGTCGATATGCCAAATTTCAGCTCAATAGAATACCAGAAAGTGGTCGAAAAAGGTATTTAAATTGATTTTCTTGTTTCTTATTTCTCTTCTTAGCATGTGTTAGGTAAAAATTAGTGTCTAAACTACTAACCAGTGGCGGTGTAGGGGTTTAGCACGCAGCACAGAATGCTGAGTACCTGGGTTTGATTCCCAGCGCTGGTCTTTTTTCTGGGTTTTTGCATGTATACATCCATGTTTCAGTTTGTATTTAGTATGAAATATCCATTTCACGGGAGGACCGTAAAAGTAAAAATTTGGAAAAAAAATGAAATAGTTTATTTTGCTTTAGACATGGTAAAATCGGTCATAAAAATAGTGCTAGTGCATAACAATATAATAATAGTTGAAAATAAAAAAAATCTCCAAAAAAGCAATCTTGGTGTTAGGTACTTCATTGTTTATTATCTTTAATTGCGTAAAATTTTGAAGTTCTTTTATTTTGGGACGAATTCACCCGTAGACTTAGAATTATTATATTATTATCTATCTGCTATTATATTTTTTATCTCGTTACATGCAATAAAGTGTTTACATACATAGTTACATCTGTTCCTTCATCTAATTCATGGACAGTTCATTCATTCTGTATTCAATGACCATCTGTACAAAGCCTTATTTATGGCTCGGGGTGATAAAATCTGCTAATGAATATGCAAATGTTGATTCAGACAGATGAGAATTCAAAACAGGCCAGAAGGGTCTTGAGAACTTACTGACTAAGAGAATTCTAAATCATTTAGCCATCCTAAACTACTAATTGACTGCTGTATATAATACGCAGCCTACGCAACTCTCAAGGGATACCATTATTAAATAACGGGCTACTGTATTTTTATTTAAAAGCTATCTTCACAAGATGTTCACATTTAAAACGTTTGAAAAGTGCCTGTCCGGCTATTGCCCTAAGTTTATTTAAAAAAAGTAGAATAAACTAAAATATTTCACTTATGACTCGAATGTAAACTTTAATTTGTAAAATTTATACAAGATTTTTATTTTTGTAGTTTTGTTTCAAGTTACATGCGATGATGATGATCAAATTTGGTGACTTCAAATTTGGTGTCAATTAGCTAGATCGGATACAATGCAAAATAGTCAACAAAAATTACTGTAAGCAAAAAAGTGTGAATTAAAAATAGAATTATTATCAAAAACTTTTTCTGATTTCAGAAAGTTCTTTTCACACAGACACAGAAAACAGGCCCAGAAGAATAAACTTGTGTCTGGTTTTTATTTTTACTTATATTTAACTTAATAATGTTTGACCTTATATTCATGTTATTTTCGTTTTATAAGATCATGCTATAATATTTCGCTAAATAAATGATACTGTATTCGTATGCATTTACAGCTAGATTTGGTCGCCGCCAGTCGCAGGTGCAAAACACGTTTCACTTTTTCTGGGAAAACATATTAATTAAATTGAAGCAACTGCCATCCAACCGTATTCCAACCATCGCATTCATCTGTAATTTTGCATTTTGCTAAATAATATTGAATGGAAAAATCGATATCATTGCATTGAATATAAACATTATTCGTACAAAAATAATCCTTATTGTTCCATATTATTATTCATTATTCAAAAAATCAAAGGTATTACTGACAGACATTGGAAGGATTATATCCATTTGATGGATTTCATAATGTATGAGGAATATTGACAGCAATAAAAAGCACAATATGCAATACCCACTTGTCTTTACCCATTGCCTATCTATTTACCACTATCGTCTCACGTTGGGCATTGGCCTGACACATCATTATTACAATAAAGTTGATAAGTTTACGCATGGCAGGACCTTGTACAAAGTTTGTCTCGTCACTATCACTATACCATTTCACTGGCTGCAAAGGAGCAATACTCGTACTAACATGGTCATGCCTAGAGATAAAGACAGCCAATGAAATTACTGACTGACACATGGGTTATTCAAGAGCCAGTGCCTAGCCTTGAACCTATTCTAGAGCCTAGTGGTTTGATCTAATGCCTCTCAAGCGGGTCGTAGGTTCAAAATGCTGGGATTTAATTATTAGGAACCCTAAGAAACAACAACACAGAAGCCATTTAAAAAAATTAAACTCTTCAAATTTATCTTTCTCATGCCAGCACACGAAGCAAGTTCACCCCATTCCTACAAGCCTCTTTAACACTCTACTTCACTCAAACTCACACTCAATAATGAAGAAATATTTCCAGCGCACGCGAAACGTCTCCTTCATACGTTCCTTTACAACGGGCAGCTGGAAACTAAATAAAACTGTCGTAAGCAAGTGACGAAACATCTGCAATTTCAGTAGAAATGCAGTAGGGCATAAATCACATTTGAAATGCAGTGAATGCGGTACGGGGACGTTCAAAAATGCTGGGCACGCGATGGAATCTCCCGCTCGCGCTCAAGTCCCCAGCGAAGCAATTCCGACTTATTTGTGGTCTGACAGAACATACATTCAGTTTGATCTACCATGCAAATCTAACAGATAATATTTGCTTCATGTTGAAGCGGTACAGTATTGTACTATATTATAATAACGACTAGAAAAGGTACGATTTAAGAAATAAAAACCGGCCAAGTGCGAGTTGGACTCGCGCACCGAGGGTTCCGTACAAATGTATATGTATCTATGAACATACAGTCTTAGCAGACCCCTGCTCCTAAGCAAAATGTGCGCAGTGTGGGATCATTGTAGATTGGTTACTGATATAGACAGCAGACAAAGAAATTTATGCTTTTCGCAATTTTTCCTTTATTTGTGCTATAAGACCTTGCTTCGTACCAAATTTCAAGATTCTGAGTTCACGGAAAGTACCCTGTAGGTTTTGATTCCCTTGCGAGTGTGGAAAATTTGCGTTGGCTTAGAAGTTTAATTTGACAGTAGACCTGAGTATTTGATATAAATTTCAGCTTGATACCTCCACGCGTTCCTGAGAAAAAGGGCCTTGACAGACGGACGGTCAACAAAGTGATCCTAAAAGGGATCCTTTCGAGGTGCGGAACCCTAAAAACGAGAATGCTTTAGGCAGTTCAAACAAAAGCTTTTAGTCATCATCATCCCTGCCTACAAACGTCCTAGGCGCACAGGCCTCCTTTAAGTATGGGCGCGGGCCCAGTGCAGATTGGGAACTTCACATGCACCATTTAATTTATTTGCGGTTGTGTGAAGGTATCCTCGAGATGTTTTCCTTCACCGTAAAGCTAATGATAAATTTCAAATGTAATTTCGTACATGAATTCCGAAAAACTCATAAATGTGAGTCCAGACTTGAACTTACGACCCTCTGCTTTAGCTAGGCTAACACGGTTTTTAAAAAGTAAAAGTAAAGTGCTGCAAATGTTTTACGTCATTATCATATAACCCAAACGACGTCCTCTGCTAGACAAATATTATGCCTCTCCCAAAGAGTTCCACAGTGATTGGTCTTGTGGACTAGTGGTTTTACCTATGGTTTCTCAAGCAGAGGGTCGTGGGTTCAAATCCCGGCTCGCACCTCTGAGTTTTTCAGAATTTATGTGTGAAATTACATTTGTAATTTACCATAAGCTTTACGGTGAAGGAAAACATCGTATGGAAACCTGTATACACCTGCGAAGAAATTCAATGGTGTGTGTGTAGTTCCCAACCCGGGCTGGGCTCGTGTAGGAACTACGGCCCAAGCCCTCTCATTCTGAGAGGAGACCTGTACTCTGCAGTGGGACGTATATAAGCAGGGATGATGATGATGCCTGCATCCAAATAATTCCTGCGAGCTTTACCAGACCCTCGGTCTATCTTGTTGGGGATCTTCCCACACCACATACGCGTTTTATTACGTACATTTTCGGTATTTTATCTTTTAAAATAAAAATAAATAAAAATTATTTATTGTCAGACGTTTCCGTCCATAGCCACACAATAGATAGGTATGGTGATAAAAAGAAAAATTGATATAAATGGATAAATGGATTTAAATACTTCATTATTTATTTATAGATTTTTTATTTTTAGACGGCCGGATAGCCTAGTTGTTAGAGAACCTGACTACGAAGCTTGAGGTCCCGGGTTCGATTCCCGGTCGAGGCAGATATTTGTGTGAAAAATACGAATGTTTGTGCTCGAGTCTTGGATGTTTAATATGTATTTAAGTATGTATTTATCTATATAAGTATGTTTATCCGTTGTCTAGGACCCATAGTACAAGCTTTGCTTAGTTTGGGACTAGGTCAATTGGTGTGAATTGTCCCGTGATATTTATTTATTTATTTACTAGCTGTTGCCCGCGACTCCGTCTGCGAAAATAGCCTACGACCTATTCTCAGACCTATAGAATAGAGAAAATTATGCATGTATTATTATATACGAGCTGCTGCCCGCGACTCCATCTGCGAAGAATTCGTTTATCGCTATCCCGCGGGAACTATGCAATTTTCCGATATAAAAAGGATCTTATATGTTAATCCGGATTGTAAACTATCTGTTTGCCTAAGTTCATCAGAATCCGTCAAACCATTTTAGCGTGAAAGAGTAACAAACATCCATCCATCCATACTTACAAACTTTCGTGTTTATAATATTAGTAGGATTTATTATTAACTCAACGTAACATGCCAACTAAAAAGTGAAGATGAAACATTTACAAAGCAGCAGCATTTACAGTATTAAACAAACTATACTTACCTACGTCTAAATTACTAAAACACATACACGATAACGGGATTTATGTTTGCGACAGCGCAATAAAACTTTTGAAAAGTGTAAGCGGTCGTTGAAGTTAAATAAAAAAACACCAAATGGAAATTCAAGTAAAAATGCAACTTTGAATTGTTCATAAAACAAATGCTAAAATTAGGTATGCTTTAAAACGTGTCGTTGAAGTGACGGTGTATTTCTAAAAGGGTATTATTTTTGTTACTAAAAATTATCCTTTTAGGTGTACGGGTACTCCACACGCGATATCGCCATGCACCGTTGCCAAACGCTTTCAGCAAAAGAATAAACAAAAGCATTGGATTTGAATTTTTTTTAAATCATGTTGCTGAAGCAGGAAAGCTAATATTTATTTTGAACTGTAGTTTTATTTAACCATCGGTGCGGTGGTGACAGTTTCGGAAGTTATTTAAAAAAACTGCTGAATAACTTTTCAAGAGGTAAGACAGAATAGTAGATATTATAGCTGATGTGCAATCGCGTATTTACAAAAGTTCATGGACTTTTATTTTACATTTTAATATTTTATAGTGACAATTGGGGATGTCTAAAAAATTTACCAATGGTTATTACGTTTTTCTTGTATAGAAAAGTCGCTTATAAGAAACTAATTCCAATATTTTGTCATATAATTTACTACCTTTTTCAAAATTAATTATTGAAACTATTTTTGTTGATGACGTCAGATTATATCCCACACAACCAAATTTGCAAATCCAAATATTTCCAAATCTATCTTAATTCGTATGATAAGGCAATCCCTTTAATTATTTTTTGCGTAGTGGTACACTGTAACTTGTGTCACTTTACTGGCGCTGTCAAAGTGCTAGATGTCAGACAGCGGGTCCAAATCAAACTCCGTAGTTAGATTCACGGATTCACGCGTAAATTGTACAGAATTCTAAATAATGCTATTCAACACCGAGTAAATCAAATCAAATTCAATGTCAAATGAAGGTCTTTGCTAATTTGATATGTAATAAATTCATTACATTATATTAAAATTAAATAACTACAGAAAACGATTTAAAAAGCATTTATCTCGAAATGGTTTTCGACTTACTTTACATTACAAAAAATAGACAACCCCAATTGTTTAAGGCAACAGAAGTAACTCAATTGCGTAAGATGACCGAATTTAAAAGTGGTCTAAAATATTTAAAGAATATTTTGATCCATAATGTGGCAGAATAACAAATTTGTTTACTACTTGTAGCTGTATAATTGAAAAGTTGACGAGAAATAGCAGTAATTTACGCCACTTTAATTTCAAATGCAATGCGGGCGGGCCTATTGTGTACTATACACAAAATGTAATTAACATTATTATGAACACGCTATACTTTTATTTGAAAATTGCAGGTTAGGAATTAGACAGAAACAGTTACTTTCAAAATAATATTAGTAAGTAAATATACTAAGTATAGAAGACTTAAAAACAAGAAAGACACACAGCTATATCTATATATATATATATATATATATATATATATATATATATATATATATAGATAAAGTATACATTATATATTTTGCCCTTCTTAAGCACACGCAAGAACAAATAGACCTTTCATATCTACATAACTTTACTTGTACCAACCTTCGTACTGCATAGGTCGATGGTGCCGCCTCCTCGCCACAAGGGCAATGATGGTGACCACAATCAGTGTACCCAGAGTCCCCGCCACGATGCCTAAAGCCCAGCCGGCCTCCATGCCGTGGCTGTTTGTGGTTTTCGCTTCTGTTCAGGACAAATACGTTATCATGAGGCATTAGAATAACGAGACAAATTACGGATATTCGTTGTAATATTTGTAGGTAATTTTCGTGGCACTAATACATAAAAGAATTAAGTGGATGTTATTAGTGGAACTGGGAAATATTGCGTCATATTATAGACCCTTCATGAACTTTATCCTGACGTCATGAGGTCCACATTGGAATCAGATTGTACACCTTTTTTATTTTCATTCTTTGAATTATAAAAGAGCGCTAGCGTAACTGCCGCAAGTGTGAACAATTATACCTTTCACACACGCCTTTTAATTAGAAAAGTGTCCATTTGTTTTCAATAATTTATTGAATCAGGCGTTACTTTGCGTTATTTTTTTATTTCCTTAATAAATTTACTACAATACCTACAGTAAATAAAACATAATTATTCGTTAATTTTTTAGCAGTAAAATGTCAAATTGCTGTTTTTAATGTAAGGGCACAAAATAATAACAAATAGTTTGAAAATAATACCTAATGGATAAAATACATATATATTAAATTTTTTGATCGTTATCTTCAGATTACACGATCAAAAAAATTTGTTTAGTCAATAATTTCACTGAAAATCACATTATAACGAATGACCATTACGTATTTTTAACTCCCGACACAAAAAGAGGGGTGTTATAAGTTTGACCGCTATGTGTGTGCGTCTGTTTGACTGTTTGTATGTGGCATCATAGCTCTTAAGTGGGTGAACCGATTTGGATGCGGTTTTTTTTAATAGAAAGCAGGTTTTTTGGCGATGGTTCTTAGATATGTTTCATTGAAATCGGTTCAGCCGTTTCAAAGTTATCAGCTCTTTTGTTAGCTGCGGAAGGGATCTTAGACGCATAATGGGCGTTGACTTGACGTTTAAACATACGAGTGACATAATTGCGTTGGGGGTTTTTAAAATTTTCAATTTATAGTTATATCTATTATTTTTACTAATATCCTTGTTAATATTTTGACATGCTCCCATTACCTACAGACTACTTTTACTAACCAGTATGCAACGCCAGGCTGGACAGCGTATAGATTTTCAACGCGGCCATCTCCGACCGTCCTCTGGCATTGTTGGCGTAGAATATCAGCTTCACGGTCTTCCCGGGACCAAGTCCCCGCAGTTTCCAAGCGGGGGTAACAGCTGAAGCATTAGCTATGAGCATGCCTTGCTCCCACGCTTCAACGAAGTAAATTGTGTGAAGACCGCCGTCGTAACCTAGATAATTTCACACGTATTATTGTAGTGGTTTTTTCCTATCAAATTAGGCATTTGTTTGTGAAGGTCTAAGATAGAGCACAATTGCCTAATATATGCCCATTGGGTTGAACTAAACAAAATTGTAGCATCCAGGGAATACAAACGCAAGCAGGAAATTCAGGTTAGGATTGATAGGACCTCATAGCAAAACGTCCTCGTTGAATAAAAGTCCGTAACGTAACGGAAGCAAAACGTCCACAATTTAAAAGGCCCTGTGTCAACAAATCAAAATGACACAGTGATCAAACGACCGCAATTTAATTAACCATGGGAGCAAAACTTCCGCAGTTAAAATTGCACTCCACACTACTAACTAATCTATAAAATATACTATCTTCTTTTTCTTAAAAAAATAGTCTATTATGCATTAGGAACGTTTTTATTTTTTTGTCATTTTTCGTTGATGACGATTTGCTTCAAGGGCATTTTTAATTACGAACGATTTGCTTCCTGGGCTTTCTTCCCTGCGGTCCTCCTCATTAAACGGACATTATGCCTAGCAGACTAAATGCATTTAGTCTAGTTATTGTCATTTAGTTTAGTTGCAACACAGGACGTTTTGCTCTCAGTACGACCTGCTCAAAATTGTTTCTTCCATTCTTCGGGTGTCCAGGTGACAAAAGACGAGCGGTTTTTTGTGCGCTTGTGTCAAACTTAATTCGAATAAAAATTTATTTGAAACTAGTATAGAATCCTCCGTTGTGCAAAATTCAATTAATCTGGATAATTTTGGTACCACGACGAAACTTTTTCCACTCACTCGTTTTGGATAGTGAACTACCAGTTAACATGATCCAACTTTTTGAATCCATTCCTTTTCAAAATTTATATTAAAGTATTACTGTCAAGGGTCATTTGAATGTGTATTTTTTTCTAGGTTATTTTATTTTTCTTATTTATATAACGATAAACGTCAGCGTAATAGTTTTGCTGTAAGAAATAATCGATGCACGTAATATCAAACTAAAAACGTTACTGGCACGTTACTTTTACTTTGAAAAGCGATAACACTGTATCAAATTATGTTCTCGTCTGATAACTGTGATTCGTAACCCTCAAAGCGCCAGAGCCGTACAAAGCTTTATTAGCTAACTTTTATCTAGAACCGAACGGTTCAACTCTAACACATTTCAGTTTTAATTGAACTGCACGTTTTATTTTCAACATTGAGCGGCAGTTCTATTTCCAATTAAGTCTGACCTCATAGCGTTAAATTTGATTTTCCTATTTAGACTATTTGATCGTATGAATGATTTAATTGAGTAGTTTTGCATTCGATCATTGCATAGGGTATAGTGTGCCATTGACATTACACTGTTATTTTATTACTGCAATAGAAAAAAATGTATTTCTCCTAAAGACATTAGAGAAAACTAATGAAACTTACCTGCCATGCATCGCAGCTCCACCGAATCATCGGTCAGGTTTAAGGAAGAACAGTTGAAAGGTGGATCTGGCCGAACCGCTGGAAGTAGAGTATAACGACAGGGTTCTATCTGCTGCCCAGCCAGGTTCGTGGCCCTGCATGATAGAGACCCGTAATCGCCTTCCAAAGTAGGGGTGTACGTGAGAATGGACTGTCCGTTGTTTATCGTGAATTTCGTCTGTGGACAAGATTAAGTGTCAGTGTATTTATAAGATTTAAATAATTTATGCGCAGGATGCAAAGTGTGGTGTGCTCGGTAACCATAATTCTGTCTTATCTCTGTTGTGCAGATAATTTCAGTACCTATAGCTATGGTAGCACGAATTCCTGATTAAAGTGATATGATAACCTAGCATTTATCGTGCTTCATAAATATTGCTAAGTAATTTGTATTCAAATTTCCTGCTTTAATTTATATTCCGTTACCCAAAAGGAGAAAAAACGGAACCCTTATAGGATTATTTCTTTGTATCCGTCCGTCCGTCCATCCATACAAACATTCGCGTTTTATATTGTATTCCTGGAATTTCTATTTCAACTGCTGATACTTATGGTCAACACGAGAAAAGCGATGTCAATAGCCAGTATGTACATAAACTAAAATCGTAACAGAAGTTATCTTCGTAGCAAGGTTATGCTACATTTTGGTGTACTTCCGTTTGGCAAATTATTTTTCCCAGACTGATTCATTTGGCAAATGTACTATTCAGGTTATTATTCAGGACTATTCTGTAGGTTAGGTTTGTTTTATAACAATCCTGAAATGTTAACAGTTTCACCAAAAATAAACAGTTGGGAAATGAAACATTTGCCAAATGAATCAGTTTGGGAAAAATAATTTGCGAAACATTAGTAAACCCGCTTGCAAGTGCGTTATTGTTCCTTTAACCCTTTCAACGCCACGCCTCGACAAAACGTAAACCTGCTTTGAATCTTATGTCATTGTGTCAAGATCACTTTGACACTGTACTTTGTGACACCTATAAGTGTCGTTGGCGTTGAAAGGGTTAAATATAGCTTATTTTGATCTGTAGGTATTCAAAAACCGACACTGGCTCAGATCGGCGACAAGTCCTTGCAAGCTCACGCAAGCCAAGTTAAACACCTGTTTACTGTTTACAAACACCCCTGTACACAAGCTTGTGCCTGTTAAAGGTTGTCGAAGCTTGGAAAGCGTGTACATGTTGCAACGGCAACACTTCCCGACCTTACCTATACGGGTAAAATCAATAAAAACAGGTCCTATAATTATAATTCAACATAGCACATTAACGTATGTCACTCACCGGTTCCAGCTCCACAGTCCCCATGGAGTTGTTGAGCGTCCACTGGAAATTCTTCGGCGGGGGGAAGGCATCCACTTCGCACGTCACTCTTGCCGCCTCGTTGAGCGCCGCACCGACTAGCGCCGGCGCTTTGTTCTTGCATACTGGCTTATCTATATAAAAGAAGAAGTTTGCTCAATAATTGTCTGATGTATTATAGCCTATACTGCTGGGACCTAGCTTGAAATTTTGCAGAGTACTTGTTGTCAGGCAAAAAGTAAAGAAGGAACTGAAATCATAAGGGGGTGAAACATTTTGATGAAATGTTGCACGGTAAGGTAAATCGAAACAGCGGATACAACACTAAAATTTTGAGTTTTATGTGTATCCTCCCAGTTAAAATATCATGTTTCATCCTGTATGATACATACTACTACATAAAGTCATGGCACAACACATAAAAAATGTGGACACCCCGAAACGAAAATCGTGTTTTTTTCACAACGGATTATTATCGGTCTACTGTACGATAATTTATTGAATAATGCGTTACTTTGCAGAGGTTCATATCAATGAACTGACACAATTCTTTTGGTCACCCGCGACCTTATGATAGTTACGTTTATGCAAGAAATGTGTGTTCATGCTGCAGTTCCTCCACCACACAAATCATCATCATCATCATCATCATTTCAGCCGAAAGACGTCCACTGCTGAACATAGGCCTCCCCCAAGGCTCGCCAAACAGATCGGCCCTGCGCCATCCGCATCCAATGCGTTCCCGCTACCTTCACCAGGTCGTCGCTCCATCTTGTTGGAGGCCACACAAATCACACCAACCCAACTATCACCAACACCAAACTACACTGACGCGTTTGCGTTTGGTGCGTGAGGCGCAAACTGTACGATGTACGAGATCTCAGTATGAGAAAAATCCAACTTTCACTTGACTAGTTTGTTTTGTACACAGAAGAATTGAAAACGGTTAAGAGTATCGGTAAAGCGGTACAAGTAGTTATAGTATAATTATGAAATAATCCAAAAGTAAAGCTGGGTTTCTTCGGTCCTGAATTGTTACTTTGGCGGTTGGTCCAGATTTTATTAAAATATTAAAATGATGGTACATTGTAATAATTGTTTGTTTTAGCAAAGTGCCACTTTTTGTGTTTTTATTACACCTTTCTTTATTCAACTTTTTATGGGCCAAAGTTACCCTCCGTTAGGCCAGAGCACTCAAATTTAGTAAACTTTAGTTAGCAAAGAAATTAGTTTGTCAAAACAAATCGCTCGTAGCAGTAAGATAGCTTTCGATATAATTCCACTTTGTACATTAACTCCTCGCAAAGCTTGCTATTAGTTACGCCAACTTGTGTGCCAGGCAAGCCGGATGGTATTGACAATCAAAGTGTATCTCGGGCTGCATTGCTTCCATTTGCAAGTCATGCGCTAGGTGCATGTGCATTCAATTTACTACAGAAATGGCGATAGCGTGTGAAACCGTATACTGTAGTATATGATGTTTGGTTTAAAGTGATTTAGTGGGACGATTGATTTGCAGATTTATATACAACTGAATGTTCCCGACTCCGTTTGCAAACAATTCGTTTATCGCTATTCCGGGGGAACTATGCAGTTTTCCGGGATTAAAAGTATCATCATCATCCCAGCCTCAGAATGAGAGGGCTTGGAATATAATTCTCACGCGGGCCCAATGCGGTTTGGGAACTTCACACAAACCATTGAATTTCTTCGCAGGTGTGTGTAGGTTTCCTCACGATGTTTTCCTTCACTATAAAGCTCGTGTAAAATTTCTCATGTAATTTCGCACACAAATTTGGAAAAACTGAGAGGGGCGATTCCGGGCTAGAAACCACGACCCTTTGCTTGAGAGGCCATTTGGTCAAGCCCCTAGGCTATAACGGCTCTTTTTAATAACGCGTGAATTATATATATTGCGTCCCTTATTAAGATAAAAACCTAAAGTTTCACACAATACGAGTACACTTTGTTTATTAATTAATAACGTGGGTGCTTATTAAATTATTTGGCTGAGCACTCCGAAATTACCTACTGAAGGGATTATAAACGTTGTAGAACAGAGGTGATAAAATATAATTTCCCTTGGGTCGTTAAATACTGTTTCTCGCAGTTTCAGTGGACGCTCCCCTTAAATATTTATCATAATATTTTACTGTGGGGAGCTGCCTTTAATAAATATGGCTTAAAATCTGCGCTTTATTCACGGACGCGGCTATTGATAACGGGAATCGAAAAAGAGTTTTTCCACGTGAAATATTGCTTTAAATTTATGATTACTCCGAAATGTAGCATTTATTCTCAAAAATTGAACCGTTGGCCTTCATGCATCCTGCCCAATTTAAAAATTCAATTGGGGCTTAAATATTTCATTGGGATGAAAATGATTTCTGAAATAGAACGTGATGAAGTAGTTAACGTTAAGCAGCTTTAGTTTTTTAATGAAATATATTTTTTTGTTTGATGTTGTTAGTATTCTTGGCTTGGAAGCTGTAAAAATATTTTTTATCTTACTTCAAAAGTCCAATTAAGTATCTTGAGCATTTATTTTTTATTATTAAGCCCTTTCCTACTGCTACTAAGTTGTTAACAGAAATTATTGTTTCTTACTCAGTTAATATTAGCATTAACTCAAGTGTTAAAATTAGTCGGATAAAATTTAGGATAATTTATTGAATCAGGCGTAACTTTGCGGAGGTCCACATTAATGAACTAAAACAATTACTTTGCTCACCCGTGACAAAGCGGGTGAGCAAAGTAGTTCTTTCAGTTAATTAAAACTTAGGATGTTCAAATGTTGACTTTCAAATAACCTATGGTAACTTAAAAATTAAATAAGACTAATTAAACCAAATGAGTTAGTGCATTATATTGTCCAGCATTAACTGAGTAAGGAACACTATTTATTTGTGGTAACGACTTGGGATGTACAAGCGTATATAAATAAGTATTTTTTTATACAATGTAGGCTTGCGTTTGACCACAATCACGCCTGATGGAAAGCGAAGATGAGGCCTACGATGGAGCACGCTTGCCTAGTAAATGCTCATTCACCCTAGACTTGAATTTAGGAGAATAAGCAGGAAGAAGACAGTTGAGCACGGTGTTGCGCAAGTCCCAAAGCAGCAAATACGGGGCACTGTAACCGGTACGTGCGCACTGCACAACTGCTCAAACCTTTCCTCCAGAGTGGCTTCTATAATAGGCAACAGGTCGGAATACGACGAGAGTCGCTTGGCGGCCTGGCTCAACCTATAGGGTGGTGACCAGCCCGGCCGAAGCCTAACACCGGAGTTGTATCGCTCGTTTAGCACCGCCCAGAGGTTACTAATTCAACCCCCAATAGTATAATCCTATTTCCTACTTAGATTATAAATTCGAATATTTGTGAGCCTGTGCGTGCGTATGCGAATTCATATACGCAAATCATTCAATTCAATCATCAATCATTCTCGAAGTGTAATTTCTGCGGCATTCTTCCATACCAAGTTGTCTGAGTGCACACCAACTTAAGAAATCGATCAGATCCCGCATCTACAGCCCGGAACTCTCCATCGGGTGAAGTTAGTCCAGTTCAGTTTTGTGGCTAACTTCGCCTCTAACTTTTTTAGTTGGTGCTACCAAGCGAGTTAAAAATTGCTTCGCTCAAAAAGGGTGTTACATCTGTTGGACTATCTTTTTAAAATGGTTTTGAGTTCTGGAAATTTCGTTTACAATAAACTTGGTGGAAGTTATTCAGAATGGTGAGTGAACAAGTTAATCATTATAATACCATATACGTGGATAAAACTAAGTCAGTTACAAGCACGTTATGTCTTACTAATATTAGCATAGAGTAGTAATGTAACGAATGTTAGATTTATCATTTCGAGAATGCGAATATTTATATGTAATATTCGCGAATGCAAATACGAATGTTGATTATTAAATATATTATTAAATAAAGCACGCGCAAAACGTCATAAGATATTATAACAATCGTGTCAGCCATGTTTAAAGCGAACATAGTCGAGCCAGCCCGAGCTTTGACATGTTTGTTTCCTTTTTGTTTTCTGTAAATAAGATTCAAAACTTAAATTAAAAATAGTAGTCATAATCTGTTAAATAAGTACTTACACTAACAAGACTTATATGACTTGACTTATTAATGAGACTTGTAATCTTTCTAGGTCCATCAAATCCATAATTTATTTGTGTATGGTAAATACATTCACCAAACATTCGCTTAATTTATTGCAAATTCAAGTGCGGGTGGAAAAAGTATTTGAACATTCGCGAATACGAATGCGAACATTTAGTTACATCCCTCCCTGTACAGAGTCGAATCGAAAATTATAGAACAACATAACATCTCATTCGGTTTGTAGCATTCGAACATGGCGGATGTAGACAGTAATTAATAATAATAATTTAATAATAATAATTAATTTTGGTATTTCTTGTTTCTTTGGCTAGTTGAAGTATAATTTTGATAGTGTTTTATGCGGCGATTAACCTTAATTAACAGTGATCACAAAATTCTATATTGCTCTCGTGTCTGACATTTTTTAATGCGCAAGTTGTCTCCACGTGGTTTCTGGAATTTTACTATCAAGTTGCAAAAACTACAATCACCGTACAACGTCGCTCCCAAAGAGAGCTTACTTTGAAACTGGCGAAATTGTCCTGAAATAGGACAGAAGCCATTTTTTTAAATAAATAATAATAATAAATAAACATAACATCTCGCCAAAGGTCAATTTTGGACACAAATTTATCGTTATTGAAGACACACACATAAAACATAAAATGTATTCAAGCCTCAACAAATATAAATATATTTTGACGTAGCAATTTATAGAAAACTGCATTTGACTTTCATATTCCGTCACTTTTAATATTTTGTCGCGAATAAAAATTGTATTGAAATTCAACACAACGTTTATTGCTTGACATATTTTGGCAAATGGTACTGGAAAAAGTAAACCAAATAATACCTGTTAATCGGTAATAAGACTTGAGGTTAGTACCTACCATGTTAAACCCGTATTAGTTTACTAGTATGTATTTATTTATGTACGAATATAGTGTAGACTTTCTACTGTGCGAGAGAAAGCGAAACGTGTCCGAATTTTTGTATATGGTGGTGGTGACTCTTTTGCTTGTGGGTTTAGTTATGTTTGTGTTAGTTATTTTTTTTTTACTAAAATTGCATGAAGAAGCATATTTCCAACGCATTCGTAGCTATGTTGCATAATTTGGTTTGATTACTTCTCGGAGGAGCAATATTACTATTCAGTTTATTTTAACATGGAACTCCGCGAAGCAACGCCTGAACCTATACAATATTTAAATAATAAACATCCAAACATCTAAACATCTTCACAAACTTTCTTACTTATATTATTATCATGAATAAAACGAACAGTGAAATGCTGTTTCTGCCCTTCGTCTTACTTCCCTTCCTTACACTGATTATCAGTTAAGTTATTTATGGTGCTTACAAATTACGAGTAGATATATAGGAATTAAAAAACTTTTTATATGAAGATTTTGTTCTAATTTTACAAAGAAAATAATTAAATTTAAATGCGCCTCAAATATAATCACCCTGTGCATTTAACTGACAAGGTGGTTATCACTTTCTGTCAAGTGAGCGTTCTTGTTAGTCATCAAGGACGTTGATTAAGATTGGCGGGAAAATGTCAGAAGGTATAGTATGTTCCAGTTAAAATGACGAAAAGTACTTAAAACCAACATCTATTGTTTAATTGTTATCTTCAAGTGGGGTTGTAAAACAATTATGCAGGTATATCGGTCGGTAGGCCATACTTCGGTCAGTTTTATTACGTCTCTTTGTTATCTTTTCCTTTCATATTCAGCAACAAAAGAAGTTGTAAAATCCCATGTTAAGTGCAATTTCGTCATTTTAACTGGAACATACTATAACTAGCATTTTTTTTTTTATTTTTTTCTTATCTAGTCGAAATGGCCGTTAAGTGACAGTCAAGAGGTTTTATACGATAATCAAAGAAGTATACCACTGAATTTTGATTATCTCATTAACAGGGTGATATTACGTGGCACAGATGTTTCCCTAATTTTCTCCAAAAACTAACATACCTAGACTTGAAATTAGTTTTATACTTAAGTCTACTTCTAAAGACGAGTACTATCAGTTCTACAAGTATAATTAATTGACATCTAAAAAGTAATTGGCATCTTATTTATAAGAACGTTATAAAGATATGTACAATATATATATTAGTACTTACATATGATCTGCAAGTTGACAGGCGCAGATCGGCCATCGCCCTCCACGTTAGAAGCGGTACACACGTACTTGCCCGCACTTTCCCTGGAGACACGCTGGACTGCTAGATGCGCTGAATTGGTTATCACGCCTGTGCGCTGGTTATGTGTTAATACTTGACCCTACAAAAAAGAGATTAATGTTAGAAGTCTTTAAAGTCATAAAAGTAAAAGCAAAGTGAGTGTCGAGAAGAAATAGTATACCCCTATTAGTTTTTTTTTAATATAGCTCTGTCCATTAGAGGACAAAATATTTCAGCATTTAGGTAGTGTATTTTGCGGTTATTTGACAAAAAATTCTAAAATACGAAATATGACAGGTAATCAAACGGTGGATGAAAGAACAGTGACCGCCACACTACCAGTAGGCATAGCTTGTATTGTGGTGACCCAGATCTTGCTGAAATTACCAGAATGTACGGCACTTGATTCAGTATTTGATAACTACCCAAATCTTACATTTTATTTATTTTATAACATTATACACCTATTTATATGTGACATTTAGACACTATAAACGGGCGCTTAGTGGCATAAAAGTTTATTGCTCTGTAACAATGATTGTACGTTCGTGCATCATAAATTAAATTGTTACGTTATTAGGGTGACGGCAACAATCATGGACATGTTAAGCACAGTAGTTACCCAGTAATGGATAGCAAAGAATCAATGCCTTATAGCCCACCATTCATGGACTTCACTAGTTATAACTATCAATTATCTGAGCATAGTGTTGATAGTTTAAAAATGTAGTGTGTCCGTTTCTTTAAATTTGGGTTAACGGAAAAAAATGACCATAAGTAGTTCTCGTCGTTCATTACTGGTGCTGTCACTCTACCTCTTCATAATTAAATGTTTCGTTACACTTTTGGATTAAAAACTCAAGTAGCAAGTTTGTATAAAGAGAATTAGCATTATCTAGATCCTAAATAGGCTTTAAAGAAGATCTTCTTGGAACTGGAGACACTTAAGTAAACAATAAAACAGAGAGGTTTTTGCATTATTCTATTTTATTTCAAAGCGCTTAATCTTGCCTGTGTAGATCAATGAGGTTCTGTTTAGGTCTGTCAGTATCAAATTGACAAATCAAACGAAAGTAATTAATAAGACGGAGTTCTAAGGAACTTAAGAGTGGGAGGTGTTCTGGGGCGTTTTGACCACCACCACGTGGTGGATTTTGGAACAGTCTGAACGTTTGCGATAAAATTTGTGATATAATTTAGATTTTTGTAGTCACTTACTCACTACTTTTCTGCTTTACATAATACTATTTTACACTATTCCTCCGTAATATCTTAGTAGTATTAGGGGTCCCTGCGGATACACTTCGACCCGTAGGGATCATTTGTGTAATATCACGGGTGTTTAGTATTTGTCGCTAGTAGTAATAATAATAGAATAGTTATGAATAGCTAGTGTCGCTTGTAGGTTAGGAATATATTGCATTAGGTATGAGATGCTTTTCGTATTATGAAGCCAAACTGCTTAATATCTATCATGGCCTTATACATAAAATACTTAAATTGTTTCAACAAAATACTTACATTGTGTTCCCACACAACTTTATAAGCTTGTGGATGAGCGCGAACGACACAGTCAAAATAAACGTCATCGCCCTCTTCTATATCATTAGGGTTCAACTTCGAACCTAATTGTAGAACGACTATGGGCATATCTGTTAACAAAACCATGCATTAATAATAAAATCATTATAATTAATAATTTATTTTTTTAAGACATCACAAAACGTAAACAAAATTGTTATCATATTTATGTCATAGGAAAATTAGATCACAAAATAAACTATTCACTTCAACGAATGAATGTTTTATTATGTAGCTTATAAACTGATGTGAAACTATCGATGTTGTCTTTGGCAGTTAAAACTTAAGGTCTATACGGGTGCCCCTTTTCTCCCATAATCTTTTTTATCCGAATTTTGAAAGTCATAAATTGATGTCCATAATATTCTTGCTCATAAATATCGACGGTCATAATTTTTGTAAAGCATATCGCTTAATAGTTCTAACTGCAATGAACCATAATCCTATTGAACATAACTTTAAAAAGTCATAATATTGATATCAATAACATTTAAGGGAATATCGTTGATTATTCAGAAACATTATAGGGCATATATCTTAAAGTAATAATTGTTTTTAGTCATAATTTTTCATTACCTAAAATGCACTAACCATCTACATTGAAATCTGTAACATCCAAAGAAATATTGATAATTATTCAGAAACATTGTTTGACATATCGCTGACAGCGAGCGAGCGAAGCGAGCGAGCAAGACTTTCAGGGCAGAAGCGACTCGGACAGGTTAGATTCAGAAGGCTAAGGCGGGAGCGAAGCGTAAGCGTAGCTCCCGCCTTAGCCTTCGATGTTAGGTATTTTTTTTATGACAGCACAGAAAAGGATTATTACCTTTAATATTATGAAATGTCATACAATCATGACGTTGAATGTTATTACAAAGTAATATTGTGCCTTAAAATAATTATGACCTGCGAAATAAGAGCTTGCAATAATTATAATGAGTGACTTTATTACCTTTAATATTATGAAGTGTGATGCTTCTTGACACTGAATGATATGAGTTTACTTATTAGTCCTTACAATAATTATGACTTAAGAAAATCGTAGCTCCAATTTATGTTGTTTAATATTATGACTTCCGATAATATGACAAAGAAAAATTATGACAGAAAACGTTATGGTCTTGAAAATTCGGAACAAAAATTTTATGGGAGTCATTATAGACCCGGTCTATACACATCACGTTTAAACCATGAGGCGGGCATGGGCTCATATATAGTTAAAAACAAACTAAAGTCTTTAACATTTTTACGCAAAACGTAGAAAGAAAAAATAAAATAAATAATGACGGACCAATAAAATTGACAGCAGTCCTAAACTAAGCAAACCTTTTCCCTATGGTACTAGGACGATACGAATAAACATATTTATAAGTGTAAGTAAACACATACGCAAAGATATACTAAAAAATATCATATTATTATATTCATATTATTTATACATTATTTCAGCTCCGACCGGGATTTGACGGGTCACGGCTAATGAACTCGAGACCTCAAGCATCATAGTCAAGTTTTCTTAGCTCTGCTAATAGCAGGTTTCTTTTATGAGTTTATGTATTGTATTTATTATACAATTTATTGTATTTTAGCTTTCACTTTTTTTGACTCAGACTCAACTCAACTTTCAGATTATTTTTGTCAGTCCCGTACGAAATTCCCTTCTCATCCACTCAAAAGTTAACTGGTAGAGATTCCATCATCATCATCATCATCATCAGCCTATAACAGTTCACTGCTGGACATAGGCCTCCCCCAATGAGCGCCATTGCGCCCTGTCCTGTCCTCGGCTAGACGGCTAGAGATTCCATAAAGGGATTAATTTGCCTGTGTGAATGTATTTTTTCGGCAGTTAATTTTGTATTTTTTTTTTCTTAGTTTTTAAACGAGTAGGACAAAGGGTTTAATACATACAAAGACGGACTCACCCTTACCTTACCGTAAGTCGTTAACAGAAATAAAGTCCTGGAACAGTTTGATATACTTACAATGTAAACTGAGCAGCTTAGTAGTTTCTAACGTGACGTGTTCTAAAGTTGAGTGAGTTGCTCTGCAAGTCAAAATTCTACCGTCATGCTCCATACGAGGCGTCCATCTCAAAAAGGACACTGTCTCGTTGCTATCCTCAGAATTCTAAAACAAATAAACAGGTTATTGATAGATTCAGGCGTTACTATTCGGAGGTTCATTATGGATTAGTAAAAATATTTTAACTTATTAATATGGATCGTCCATATTAATGACATACAACAAAGTCAAATTCAAAATTTATTCTATTTAGCCTTAAATTTAAAGCACTTTTGACTTATGGGCAGAGATCGGACGGATTGGCGTCATTGCTCGCAATAATGTGGACATAACTCCAAAATTAATTAAATAATTAATCATTTCATTATTTTTTAACTGAGATTTAATCTTAATGCCTACTCAAGAAAATAAATAACACAAAGATTTCTTATGATGTAGATTTATTAAAGAGTAATCAGTGTTTCTCCAAATTAATATCAATGTTAATTTTTTTTTGGAAAAGTATATCCACGGTGTTTTCATGCTGGCACTTCACTTGGCGTATTTCACGAAATAGTAGCGTGTGCGAGAGAGGAGCACTATGCCGATTCTAGCGTGAAAGACGGAGATGGCAATAGCGCAACGCGAACACGCAACGCCAAGTGAAGTGCCACCATTATATTTATACATCGTATATATGAACTACAAAATTTCTTCAATTAAAAAAATACTAAAACGACAACTGTCACTTTTATTAACATTTTACTAATAATTGTATGCATATGTAAATTGTTATCTCCGGGAATTCAAATCTGATTTCAAGATATAATTTCATAATTAATTTATCAATTAATTTTTGAGGCATGTCCATATTATTGCGAGCAATGACGCAAATTCGTCCGATCTCTGCTTATGGGCGTCAAAGAATCTACCATCGGATCGGAAAAACCCTCTTGAGAAAAATCTGGCCAGAAAGTGAACTAGGTAAGTCAAATATTTTTAGTTTGGTCCTCCGTCTGCTACCAACTGGTATACTATGTTTCAATAGCGAAGGAGAAAGATAAAAAAGTTGTAGTTATTAAGGTTCTGCTACTATTATACATGAAAATGTGTGAGTATGTTCGTGAGAGTGTGTGTATGAGGATGAGATTGAGTATGAGTGCTAATATGAATGCGAGTGCGAGTGTGACTGTGCATGAGCATGAGTGTGAGTGTGTTTTTAATCGAATTAATTACAGTCATTAATAAATTCATGACAGTCTGAGCCTGGGTAATAAATCCCCTATAATTATTATACTAAACGGGACTTATCACGCAAACAATATTTACCTCGACGTTTCGGCCACATTGCAGCAGCCGTGGTCACGAGTTAACCCACGGCCATGATCACGATCACGGCTGCTGCAATGTGGCCGAAACGTCGAGCCAAATATTGTTTGCGTGATAAGTCCCGTTTTGTATAATAATTATGAGTGGAAATCACGAAAGTTTAAAACAGTATGTATATAAATAAATCCCTTTTTAGCAATTTCAGCGAGGATCTCTTACTTGCGTCACATGTCTTTTTTTTACTTTTAGTTCTATGTAGCTTACCTTCTGGGGCTCAGCAGCAGCCATCTGCTTTCCATCTAACCACCAGGTGATGATGGCAGGCGGTCGCGCGCCTACCGCTCTGCACGCCAACTCTGCTTCTTGGCCCACCGAGAGCGGCTGTTCTCTCGCCAGGATCTCCACTAGGAGTGGCCGCACTGAAGAAAAAAACCAAAATTGAACGGAGTCAAATGACAATGAGTGACTATAAGCTTTCTTATGAGGCCCAACGTTGCGGCCAGGTCTCAGTGCCATAAGTCATCACTGGCAACACACACTGGTCAAAGACATTTGACTTGAGACATTGCTCAGAGGGCCATGGAGAGGGCTATGCTCGACGTTTCTCTGAGGGATCGCATTAGAAATGATGAAATCCGCGCAAGAACCTAAGTCACCGACATAGCTCGAAGAATCGCCAGACTCAAGTGGCAGTGGGCAGGGCACATCGCTCGTAGAACTGATGGCCGATGAGGTTCTCGAGTAGCTTCTATGGACCGGAAGACGCAGTGTAGATAGGCCTTCAAAAAGATGGAGCCACGACCTGGTTTAGGTTGCGGGATCGCGTTGGATGCGGATGGCACGGGACCGATCTGTTTGGCGAGCCGAGATGATAATGCTCGGACAGTCAACAATAATACAGTCGGCAAAAAAAGCCTTGTATGGAAAATGCACTTTTTAACAAAATTTATTTTCATTGTGTACAAATATTATCCCACTAATATTATAGACGTGAAAGATTGTATAAAGTGTGGATTTTTGATACTTTTTCACGCTAATATTGTTCGACGGTTTCTGATGAAATTTGACACAGAGATAGTTTATAACCTGGATTAACATGTAAGATACTTTTTATCCCGAAAAATTACATAGTTCCCGCGATATAGCGATAAACGAATTCTTTGCAGATGGAGTCGCGGGCAACAGATAGTCGGTAATAAATAAAATAAAAAATAAATAAATAAATAAAATAAATATCACGGGACAATTCACACCAATTGACCTAGTCCCAAAGTAAGCTTAGCAAAGCTTGTGTTATGGGTACTAGGCAACGGATAAACATACTTATATAGATAGATACATACTTAAATACATATTAAACACCCAAGACCCGAGAACAAACATTCGTATTTTCATACAAATATCTGCCCCGACACGGGAATCGAACCCGGGACCTCAAGCTTCATAGTCAGGGTCTCTAACCACTAGGTCGTCTGGTCGTAATAAAACACAGTAATAAAAGTTTAAATCATTTCATAAATTAATTCCGTGTAATTCAATGTAATTAAAAAGCCGTGGTGGCCTAGCGGTTTGACCAATAGCAAGCAGAGGGTCATTCGTGGGTTCAAATCCCAGCTCGCACCTCTGAGTTTTTCGAATGTGCGAAATTACATTTGAAATTTACCATGAGCTTTACGGCCAAGGAAAACATCGTGAAGAAACCTGGATACACCTGCGAAAAAATTCAATGGTGTGTGTGAACTACGTGGGAACTACGGCCCAAGCCCTCTCGTTCTGAGAGGAGGCCTGTGGCTGGGATGATGATGATGAATAATTAATTATTAATAGCTACAAAGGCTAACCCTTCAAATAAAGCCTTACGTTCATTTTCCCTGAATAAAGACTAACGAAGCTTCGAGGAAAAATTCACGCCTCGCCAAAGCAACGGACTGACACAAAGCAACAATGTGAAACTAAAGTCTTTTAATTAAACGCTCAGAGTAAAATCATAACATTTTAGCTTAAAAGCTAACTTTGAGCAGAATGGATGGTGTTATGTACCTTATAATGGAAAATAATTTCCTATCTGCCAACAGCGGAATGGTGTGGGACAATGCGCGCAAATAAAAACTAATGGTTGCTTCGGCGCGTCCTTACTGACACAAAAGAATTTTGTAGCCACAAGCCGTCATATCACGGTAAGCCCTGGCGCAGACGGGGCGCATGATCTATGTTAATCGCTCGGTTTTATGTGGACTCAGTTTTGCAATAACACTGAATGAGCGGTTGTCGGCAGGTTAAGCGGGCTTTATGAAACTTTCCCCCATTCCGAGGGTACGTGGAACTGGGTGAAACTATTTCGGGGTACGTGAGACTGTAGAGATTTTAGCGGCAAGATACTGAAGCATGGGCGGTGTTTTAAGCATTTCGTGTTTTTGTGGCCAGTAATAAAACGTGCGCAACAATTAAATTATTAACATACACTAAATACTGTGTTCACGGAGATATATACAAATCACACAAGATACTTATCAATGTGGTTAAAGATTCATATGACAGGTAGGTATACACATCATTGGTTTCGTTTTACCCCTTTACTAATGCTCTTAGATCTCAAAAAGATTTAGCAGCAAAATACCTAAATATGTACAGATAATAATAATAATCTTTATTGTTCAAATAATAATATAATAGCAAACCTTAGTATGTGCTCTACAATATGCCTTTCCCCTCCTTAAAAACTTTCAGACCAAATCTTGTGTCAAAATGAACTAAATAAAACTCAAACGCTTTTTGGTTTGTACCTTCCATAAGTAGATAAAACCTTTAGCGGAATTATTTATCAATTCATTACACCGTAGACTCACAAAGATAACGAAGCAGATCTCCAAAATACTGGCAACACCCCACAGAAAGGCGGTAACTAATAAAAATCGTAGCCCCCACTCTATCATATTACAACCACATCCAGAATCCTCATATCTCACAGCAGGCACGTATTAGATGACGTAGTGCGCCGTCAGGGTTGTCACCGCTTATAATGTCCTGCGCGGTTAGTTAGACAAATGCCCTAATATCACGTGCGTGACATAGTGCCGCTTAGCACTGCGGGAAACACCTGTGAATATTGAAGGAGGTGACGTTAGAGCGTTTGTTTAATAAGCTTTTGGTAGAAAAAAAATTAACGACCGGGTAACCTAGTTGTTAGATAACCTAAGCTGACAACGAAGCTTTAGGTCGGGGCAGACATTTGTGTGAAAAATAAGAATGTTTGCGCTCCAGTCTTGAGCGCTTAATAATGTGTAGTATGTTTATCCGTTGCCAACATCATCATCCGTCCCATAATATAAGCTAGAAACAGAATTTGATTTGTCAAAACAAAGGTTTATAAAGGTTATAGGTATACATTAATTAGTTTTACTATGCTTTGGCTAGCGGCATACAAATATAAGCTACAAAAGCTTTGCTTAGTTTGGGACTAGGTCAATTGTATTTATCGTTGCGCGTTGCGTAGTAGGTTGCTAGTTAGACTCCGGAATTCGGAGTTTTGCCGAAGATCGAATGTCACCGACGTAGCTCAAAGAATACGCATCTTGAAGTGATAATGGTGGGCCACATTGCTGGAAAGGCCTTCTAAGGGAGTCCATGTTCAACAATGAACGTCTACCATACCGGCTGATTATGATGATGATGATGATGACTTTTCGTTGACTGTACTTACATTGTCATTTGAACTACACATTAGTACCAAATTTCAAGTCAATTCGATCACTAGAAATTAATTTAGTTTTTTTAAGTACGTAAATGGTAAACTATTAAAGAAGCTTACATAGTTGCCTCTTTGATTAAATGAAAATTTATTACTGCACGCTTTCAACTGATCGTTGAAATAATATTTCCTCCATGAAATTAGACAGTATTTTATGACGACTTTGCTTGGTAATTATAACTTACAAACTCATCAGATAATTTGGAATTGAAAAGGAATAATTTAAACAAACAATTCGCTCCTCATAATTCCTCCTGTGGTAACAAAATACTTTGTTCCATTTTTATATTAAAAAAAACTTTGGATTGATTTCCCTAAATCCTGTCCCTACCAACATAGAAACTACAATATTAACCAAATAGCCATTCTACTCAAACAAGTTTACAATTATAGCACTTGGCCAGCGTTATTAGCAAGTTGGAACATAATTAATGGGCAAGTCATAACTCGTATGTCTAAATAGGCGAAGGCGAAAGGTCAACACGTATTACTGACCCCTCAAGCGTAACATTTAACCTCCTTACCCAAGGACTCATTACTATGTCGAGAATATTATTTATTATTGCCTACTAGCTTTTACGTGTTTTTGTGAAGGTCGGCGTTTCGTTTCGAAGGCCATTTCCGAGTCCACCAATACTGTTTCTATTGTCTTAGTTAAATAAATGATAGGTACTTTTTCGATTATTTGCTATCTGTTGTGTGGTGTGCTTGGTTCTGGAATAGGATGTATCCAGCTCTTCGTATGAGAGTCATAAAAGGAAACTAAGGGGCCTGAGGTCCTATTGTCTATAGGTAAATATCAGGCGGTCGCGATCGCATTCACCATTTTCTTTCTGCAGTCATCCCGTATTGTTTGCCAGAAAGTAGCGGCAAAAGCAATTAAGGGTGCGTTAGACAATTAGGCCTCTTACGTGGAAATGGACAACAGCCGCTCTTTTTTGATAAATATGTCATTTGAACTCCCAGATTCGTTGTGGAATGCAAAGAGAAATCAATAATTGCACTATTTTCCCAAAAAAAAAACATCAATAAGTTTATACTCAACCAACGACCGTGACCGACCACTCTATTCCTTTAGAGTGTAGCGCCTTAAACGGAGAAGAAAAAAAAGTTTTCAATACCTAATAACAAAATTGCGTTCTCTTTGAAACGCAACCAAGCCGTAGCAAAGAAACTGTTTTTTAACTAACTGGTTTCCAAAACTGTTATTTGCGAAAAAGAAACGGTTACTTTAAGGTTCAACGAAAACGATGAACTACCCAGTTAAGTAAAGGGGCTTGGTGGGATAATGAATACTTACAATAAAGTTGTATCTGCACATTGACTCTCAGCGGGGGCACAAGGAGAGTGTTATCAGCTGTGCAAGTATACACTGCGTCCAGGTAGTCTCTCGTGAGACGAGGGATCTTCAGTTCCAGTAAACTGATTCTGGAGCCATCTTCGATAGGCTCCAGCGTTTGTATTGGCTTGTCATCTCGCCACCATCTAACACGGGGCATTGGTTTACCTGTGGAACAACGTATTTTACTAGTTATTTATGTGACTGGTGCATAATGAGAGGCATCAAAACACAACGAACCGAAGGTGAGTTTCATAATAAGATCACACGAGTGTTTTAATTTAAATTATGCAAAGTCGCATACATAATTTTAACCACATGCATATATATCACAAGTCTCCGTCATTACTCATTTTTTCACCAGATATTTCGCATCAATAAATACGGTTACTTTATTTTATTTTTAAATATAAATATAAATATAATATTAGGGGACAATCTTACACAAATCGACCTAGTCCCAAACTAAGCAAAGCTTGTACTATGGGTACTAGACGACGATAAACATACTTATATAGATAAATAAATACTTAAATACATAGAAAACATCCATAACTCAGGAACAAATATTCGTGCTCATCACACAAATAAATGCCCTTACCGGGATTCGAACCCAGGACCTCTTGCTTCGTAGGCAGGGTCACTACCAACTAGGCTAAAGCGGTCGTTTTGACAGTTCGAATTCGAAACTAATGACAGAAATTTAAATATTTTTTAAATTTATGAACGATCTATACTTGAGTTGATTCTGATTCTCAAACCGATGGTAATAATCGAGTTTCGAAAAAATGTTTGGAACTAGAGTTTCAGATTAAATGAAATTTCGAATCGACTAATTTTATAATCACAACCAAATGTAATACTGTTGTTTGAAAAGATGTACGAAATTTTAATGTTAAGCATCGATTTTGATACTTTAATGTAAATTATAGGGAAGTTATATGATGTTAAAATATGGATGTAGATAAAAGCTATTTATTCAAAAGAGTGTCATGCCGGATAATTAACTTAAACGCTCGAGAAATGAAAACTGATTTAATGAATTATATTGGATGTTTTTGTTTCCCATAATTTTACTTGCCATACCAACGTTGCCCAATATATTAGAGGCAATATAGGAACGTGCAGTTTCAGGTTTTTTTTTAATGTGACCTTTTAGAATATAGTGGGTTAGGTTAGGTTAGTTTAATAACAATTCTGACGAAAATAGTGTTTCACAAACAAATTACATTATGATAAATGAGAATTATGGCAAATAATACATCATGGCATATGAAATTCGGAAAAACTATAGAGATCATGTTTTGAAGTTTTCTGATACTTGGTAAAAGGTTCTCACGGGAAAAAAATTAAGGAAATCGGACAGAACATCTTCAAAAAACTTAACGACTATTTAAATTTAACTAATCTAACTTTAACATGTGATAGTCCGTGCAATTGGATTGATCTAAATTTTAGAATAGTTGGTAAACACGTGACGTAGTTATTATTTTGGACACATTTCAAATAACTTTTCTTTAATCGAAAACAATTTTTTTTTCAGCATAAAACGAACCGTACTATATCAACATAATAATATTTTGACTTGGAGTCGATTGGATGAGATGGCGCCCATGAAAAATGGGGGTTATTTTTCAGGGTGACCCCTTTTGTAACGGAATTCTTGATTTTCACAACTGACTTATTTTATCGGTGAGAATTGTGATCACTGGGTGAGTAACAAAAAAGACATAATCTTTAGAGGTTGTATGTAATACAACCCCACCATTTTGGTCCACGTGTAGTAACAGCTACACGGTATTTCAAAAAGAAGTAACAGTTACTAAGTGGCGAACAAAAAGTCCTTATTCCTATTTTTCAAAATTTACTTGTAAACAACTTGTACGCAAATGTATTCAATTTGCACTAAATTAATTTTGCATAACGTTAATTTGTTTGGTTGAACTATTCAAAAATAGTATACTTACTAATATTACTACTTAGTCTATTAATGATTTTGAAACAGAACGGGCTCATCTCAGAACCAGTAAAATTTTATCTAGACACGCGGTAGCGTGTCAAGCTAAGTTCAAACAAAAGTAACTGGCGAAGCAGCACCGTGTGTATGTGTAGGTAACCGGCAGCTCGATTGGTATTAGTAGGACTATTGCCCGATAAAAATAATGGTATCCTATTGACAAAAAAAAAATTGCCCGAGGTAAGTACTACCAGGTAGTACTTCACAGGGGCAAAGAATGGTGATATGGGTTAGAGTTTTGTATTTTATCCAGAAAACTAAGGGTAAACTAAGGGTAAGAAGGCTGCATTTTAAATACAAATATTTTGCATATAAAATTATTAAGTCTTTTTGAAGTGCCACAGGAGTAGTATCAGTAACCAAAAGGTAAAAAATAAACACAAACATGTCAGTAAGACTGCGCTTCCATTGAGCTAGAGTGAAGATATGCAGAATCAATCAAAAAAAAATGAAATGAACTATCTTTTACCTCGCTCCTTCGCTACTTAACGAGTAGCTATAATCTGTACGACATGGTATGTATGTATTATGTATTTAGAAAACCAATAACATAATTATGTGTATGTTGAGCAGGTACGTCATTTGTTTTGTGTGTGAACGGCGGTGTGCTCGTTTTAGCTTTGAGAATGGACTCGTAAAGAGCTAGAAATGCGCTAGCATTGTAGGTGGTGTTTATGATAGTTGGGTGTGTGTGACATACATTTCGATTTATAACTATAGAAGTGTAGGAGGGTGTTTTCTTACATTCATTTGTATCCTACAGACACACGTCTTGCACGTGTATAGCATCGAAGAGTAAGGTAGTTGTTAATTGATTATGGACATCCGCAAAGTAACGCCTCTCTCGTATCCCTTGTAAAATACTATAAGCGTGAGCGGATGGCACGACTCAAAGTCCGAATTTCGAAGTATAAAGTCTGAATCAATCAACATTGGTTAAAATCCATAACTCGCCCCATTCTCCTATGTAAAATCGTGATTAGTCGATTTTGCGTAGTCGACTCTACTAGCTATACCTACTCAACCTGCGATCCGCGGGCCGCATGTGGCCCATCGAGGTACCGTGACTGGCCCGCCTGGTATAAAATTTGTTTTAATTTTGGACCATATTGATTTTTAATGGTGTTGACAATCAATTCTGCGGCCCACTTCACCATTGTTACAACACATTTGTGGCCCCCACAGACAAAAAGGTTGAGTATGGCTGCCTACTCCACCTCAGTGGAAGCCCACCATATAAACGTCAACATTAAACACAATACCACCAATAATGACGTGTCTACTAGTTTTACCTCCACTTACAACACAGGTAAGTTTGAGACTGGTATCTTCTATGTAGGGACCGGCCACACCGATGACTTCTTTGTCTAGCTCATCGAAAATCTTCGGTTTCTCTGGTAATTCTGTAAAAAAAGAAAAGTTCGGTAAAAGGTTGTACAACTAAGCTATATATGCTGTGAAAATTAATTTAGAGTAGCAAAAAGTCAGTGTCAATTATGACAATGTTAATGTCATTATATTTGACACTGAATTTTTGCTACTCTCAACAATAAAATTTTATTTATCGTGTTTGATTTTTTTCGATTAGGCATTAATTAACTACCAGGTAGCTTTTATTGATATCAAAATTAACGGAAATAAAAAAAACATGTTATATATTACTAGCAGTTGCCCGCGACTCCGTCCACGAAGAATAGGGGTAAGTAAGCATAAAAAATAGCCTAAGACCTATTCTCAGACCTACCGAATGCAGAGAAAAGGTTTTATTAAAATCGGTCAAGCCGTTTCGGAGAAGTTCGATAACAAACACTGTGACACTAAATTTTTATATATTAAACTAGCTTTTGCCCGCGACTTCGTCCGCGTAGAATTCCAATTTGTGGTAAAGCTTCTTCATCTCTTTCATTGTATAAAACAAAAATCCGGCACCGGCAACATCCATCATTATTATCATTTCATCATGAGTATCAGTTAGTGAATATTATAAATCCCGTTTATTCCCTATCCCGCGGGAATTTCAACAAATTTGTCCTTATTCTTTGCAAAATTACACTTATTTTTATCCCGCGGGTATTTTGCATTTTCCCCGAGAAAAGAAGCCTATGTCCTTAAAGCTTTCTACCGATAAAAGAACTTTTAAAATCAGCCGCGTAGTTGAGTTCACTTGTTTTTTTCCCGTGGGAATTTTGATTTTTCACGGAGAAAATAGTCTATGTAAGTAAGGGTTAGTGTAGCTACTCACTAATAGGTGAAAGAAATTTTCAAATCAGCCCTGAAGTGAAATTCACTTCTTAATATCCCAGGGGAATTTTGCATTTTACCGAATAAATAGTAGGTAGCCTATACCAATAAAGGATAGTGAAGCTTTCTATTGGTGATTTTTTTTTAAACTCAGCCCCGAAGTTAATTTTACTATTTTCTATACCGCGGGAATTTTGCATTTATCCGGAAAAAAGCATCCTATGTTAACCAAGGACAGTGCATCTTTTCTATTGGTGTAAGACATTTTAAAATGAGCTCCGAAGTTGAATTTTCTTTTTTCTATCCCTTGGGAATTTTGCATTTCCCCGGAAAAAAGTAGCCTATGTCAATAAAGGATAGTGTAACTTTTTACTGGTAAAAGTTTTTTTTTTAATCGGCTCGGAAGTTTCAGAGATTATCTATCCCACAGGAATTTCCAAAAATCCTGCAATAAGTTTTTTTGTTGTTATGGTCATTTTCGTTAATACTGTATTAGAAAAGATTAGTAATTGTAGTTACGGAGATATGGTCCAGTTGATTTGAGTACCTACATATATAAATTCTGATTTAACTTTATCCCGTGGAAATTTTCAAAATTCTTTATATTCGCTTTATATTCTAATAGTCTAATTGCATGCCCAATTTGTACAGTTTAGTAATCTTCGTTATGGGCATAGGGTCACTCTTGATGAAATATATAAATCCCGATTATTCCTTATCCCGTGGAAATTCCGGAAAATCCTTGCTTATCGGATGCCTACGTCATACAAAGAACACACCCTCCACGTTTTAGGTCTCTACATACAGCGGTTTAGGCTGTGCGTTAATCCGGCAGTCAGTCATTTAGGACTTCAGGACAAAGCATTTTATATGTATTTGCATTGCACCAAGCTTTTATGCGAGTTCAACAATGATATTTGAATACTCAATTCGATTTTATTCGAAAAAGGTTGAACTCGCATAAAAGCTTCATCATCATCATCATTTCAGCCGTAGGACGTCCACTGCTGGACATAGGCCTCCCTCATTGACGTCCAATCATTACGGTTGGAAGCGACTTGCATCCACCCTGAACCTGCGGCCTTCACCAAAACGTCCGTCCATCTCGTTGGTGGACGTCCCACGCTGCGCTTGTAAAAGCAAAAGCTTGGTGAAATGCAAATACTTAATACATATAATTAGCTATTATCAGAGATCAGATCAAGACGTGGTTGACAAACGTAGACAAAAATGGTTTGCAATATTTGAAGTTTCGTTTCGTTTACAATGTGTCAAAATAAAATGTAATTTAAATCAAAAGCACTAAGGAGTATTGATATCAACTTCGAAGCAAATCACCCCCAAAATAACTTTCTACTACCTTTGACCCCGTCAAGGGATGAATTTCAATAAAATACGAAACACGTCTTCCATCAATTTTGTTAAAGAATGTTTATGCAAAATTTGAAGTAGATTGGACCAAGGAATCACGATGTCTCATACAAACTTTGCCCCCCTTTTTTACCCCCTTAGAAGTAGAACTACGGAAAATCCTTTCTTATCGGATGCCTACGTCATACAAAGAACACACCCTCCAAGTTTCAGGTCTCTACGATCAGCGGTTTAGGCTGTGCGTTGATCCGTCAGTCAGGACAAAGGATTTTATATGTATAGATAAGATAATACCTTAGATGCTAATTTCTAAATAAATAAACTTTTCAGCTTTAAATGTGAAGTCCAAAGCATTTACCACAACACGGCTGCTGTCAGTAACTTAAAAACTTCTATCAACTTAAAAGTTCCAAAGAATAAGTTATTACTTTTCAAAGTCCAAGGTTTCAAAGGTTTTCAGTGCTTTAAAGTATCAGGTATTTTTTACTATAACTTATAACAGATTGGTCTTATAAACTTTGCGTTTTATCGTCTGAGGGGTAAAGTTCAATCTTATTAAAAGTTTCTACAATACCGACGATGGAATGTTTGGTATTGACTTCACCTATACCTACCACTATTATATTTAAGTTTTCTTGACTTTAAAAGAACTGTTATCGGTATGTTAACTCTACTAATGACACATGCGACTTAGTTATAAATATTTTATGTACAGTTCTGTTATAAGTTTACTTATTTCCAATACGATTGTTGAATCACAATAGCAAAATTGTTCAGTACGAGAAATTCTATCCGAGTCGTTTTAAAAAAAATGTACATTGTATTGTATGAAAAGCTTAATAAAACCAAAATCACGATCGCGTCCTTTGTGTAACGAAAAGTTAAACGTTAGTAAGACAAACTATATGGGTAATTTCCGTTACACAAAGGAACTAATTAACCTTTGTTTTAATTAAAGCCCTTAATTATACTTTTTCTTAAATGATTCATCTATGTTCCCGCAAAACTCTTCGTTTGCGCCGTAAGCGTATGCGATTCTTATCCTGTTTAGTCTGTACTAAGCAACTGAAAAATATATTGTTAAATTACTGATCTTTATTTGATTTTCGTTGACATTGGCAAATGGCATCGATAGAAAATACCTAATAACTATTTGGCCAAACCGAAAAAAAATTGTGATAAATAAATATTAAGTTCGCAGTAATTATAAAATGTTCTTTACTCCCTGTTTCACCATCCATTGATCAAATTTATTTGACGGATAAATGTGATGCCATCTCTGTTTGTTTTGTTCGAATAGGCGGAGACGACATCACATTTATCCGTTAGTTAAAATTAATCAATGGGTAGTGAAGCAGTCCCTTAGAGTTACAAAAAGTAAGTATCAAAATATGACAGTGTTTTAACTTCGACGTCATAAATGAAAAACCTTTTCACTTGTTTACCGCGCATGATCAATATAGATTCTAAATTATGTTAGTAACAAAAAGATTTAGGTATGAAAGTCTAGTGCCTTAGGGAAATTAGCCTAATTTGACCTGTTGAATGTTCTCTTAACCTTGTAAGATCCACGTAAAATTTTCAATATCAGAATTTGGATATTAATGTCAATTAAGAAGTTTGCATTTGCTTAACTAGACACCATGTTTAAAATTATATACGCTGAGCTTTAAGAATCTAAAGTCAAAGGGAATAAAAAGCTGCACGGTGTCAAACTTATAAAATATATTTTTTTGGTATTTAAAACCATTTCTGTGCGCTAGTCTCGCTCACAGTTAGTCAGTAGACCCCGGTGAATTCCCCGTGATAAATGTAGGGCACGCACGGCGCTCGGCCATAATTGAGTTACCCTACATTAAACTTTTTCTGCGGACCGTATATTGGCTAAAATAAAAAGGCTTCTAGCCGTCCCCGACGCAAATTACTTCAGGCCCGAATCTTATCATCGTTATTGTGATTTTTGAAATGTTACCCAATTCTCTTTGGCAAGTCTATTTTGATAAGGAGTTTTATTTAGGGAACATTTGCCATTGACAATTTTAATATAAATAAATTCAGGATACATTTTCAGGTACCTACGTTTTATTTTTATCATAAGTTTAAAATATTTTATTGTCAGAGAATATTTTTATTTTTCTTACCAGGGAGTTTGATAATGTTTATTGAATTAAATTATTGAAGTACTTAATATCGTCGTATAATAATAAATTATAAAATTAAAAAACTATAATATAAAATATATTATATTTAATTAAAAAAGCCTAGTGGTTTGATCTCCTCAAGCAAAGGGTTGTGGGTTCAAGCCTGGGTTTGAGCTATTATGAGTTTTTCGAAATTTATGTGCGAAATTACATTTGACATTTTTGACGACAAAGGAAAACATCGTGAAGAAATCTAAAAAAATTGCAACTAATAAATTAATCTATTGGTAAAATAAGCGAAAAAAACAAACGCGAACATTATAAAACGCTTTACGAAAAATCGCTACATGAAAAAAGACGAATAATTAAATTTGCGATCATGAAAGAACGCGATGTGATAATTCGCTACAATGAAAAATGTATTTGTGAAACTTGTCGAACAAACCGTTTTAATACCTAAAGTTGACTTTTGTTCGAGAGTGATCCTTCTGTACGTTAGTACTATTACTTATTTTGTGCCAGTATTCCCAAATATGTACTACCTATTTCTATTATCGATTCGCGTTCAACCAAAGTTCACTAAATCAACAAACGTTGCACGTTCAATTTAGTTTGTTAGATAATTAATTTAATTATTCATGCCATTATTTTAGTTCCCCGATCAATTTCCGGGTAACAGGGAATATAATCGCTTGCAATTTATTTCCATGAGTACAAGCGGGCCTGGTCTAGGCCGTGCCTCATTAAAATTCTGGCAGTCAATCATTCGGTGACCTCTAATCAGATTTTGATGAAAATGTACATTATGCACGGCCAATAAAGCAAATTTAGCTAAATCATTGATCCAAATGAAATAATCTGTCGAATTAAAATTGGATATCGGCGTTGGATTTCATAAATAGGCTTTTTTACACTCCCATACTTTAATTCGCGAATTATAATTTCACAAACAAAGTCACAAAGGCGTTTTTTTTTATTGCAGAACCAGAAATCTATTGTCTATTGGTACTGGCTACTGTATCAGAGAAAAAATATGTTCAGAGAACTGAAAAGAGTTTCAAAAATAGAACGTCTTAATTCAAGCTCGATCTTCACTGAATTTGTCAATTATGACGTAAAGCAAATGCTCTGCTGTTTCCTGATTAGTTAAAATTTTATACAAGGTCACTCTGTTGCCCTATGATTGGTTAAAATTATTCAACATTAGATTAATCACAAACAATGAATTCGGACCATGTTTTTTCTATTTTCGCGTTCTTGCTAAAGTTATTGTCAAATAAGTTAATATTGAAAATGAAGTTAATATTTACATTGATTGGAAGACGCTATTGTATCCAGTACTTCTCAGGAAATTGTTAGTCGCTAAAATAACACTGCATTTGAATTAAAAGAACAATAAGGAAGCGCAGAACGGTTCCTGGGGTTTTTGTTTTCGGTCCCATTAGTTGTTCACAATGACAGATGACAATCGTTTTTCCGCGCAATAACCTCAGGCTGTGTGAAGCGTGCCACACATGGCACTACTGACGTTTTACGCCTCTATTTATAACGAATCTGTCTTTTATAAAGTTTCTGGACGTAAAATATAATATAACTACATTTTAGAAATTCCCAAACAAAATGCTTTTTTAAATATTTCATGACATGACTATTTTAGTAATCGCTTATAATTATATTGGCTACATCTTTATTTACGTAAAAATAATGTTCGAGTAAAAAGTCGTACTAGCTTAGTGGTTTGATTCGTTCGAACTTGGATTCGTACATCTGAGTTTTTCGAAATTTAAAATGTACAAATGTATTTGTTTAGAACAATATTTGTTTTCCTATTTTAATCTATGAATTATAATCAAATTTATTTATTTATTTATCGAAATTTATGTGCGAAATCGCATTCGAAATTTACCTTGAACTTTACCGATGCACTCTCCAGCGAAGAAATTCAATGGTGTGTGTAAAGTTCCTAAATCCGTTCTGGCCTGCGTGGGAACTACAGCCTCCTCTCTCTGTCATTCTAAGCGGAGGTCTGTGCCTTCTAAGTCCGTTACATGAACTTCTATGGGATGATGATGATGATTAATATAGATGATTTTGCTTTTAATATTTTTTATTCTTACACCTTGTTCCCTAATTTGGTCAGCAGTAACTATGCTAACAAAAAATGTGCCCACTCGGCCGCGGCCAGAAATATATGTCCCTATTCATTTGACAGTATCCACATTCTGCATTTTGGCGTTAAGCCAATTTCAACTTTATTGGCATAATAACTCTTATAAGTTTAATGCCCTCTATAAAACTTTGTTATCCTTTGGTTGCACTTATATTTACTACGCAAATGTATCGTTTTATAGCGACAGAGCGCCACACAGTCTAAACTAATGATACCTATTTATAGATATGAAAAAAACCCAGACCCTCAAAAAGAAAATTTTATTTTTGCTTTCAAAACCACAACATCTTCTGCCCGGATGCTATTTATTTGCATACACCTTAACCTTACATTCGTAGGTTTTAGTATGAAATGCTTAATAATTTTGAAATAATCAAGGAAAAATTAAATGGACTGTGAGGTACATCTTTGGCCTTATCTGCAAAAATTATTGTAAGGTGAAATAAAGATCAATCGTTGGCCATTTTTAAATTAAAAAAAATGAACCTAAAATAATGTGGAACACACACCACGTTCAACTATTGTCTATGCTTTTATTATAACAGCTAAGTATATACATATTGACCAAAATTATGGTAATTGGTGATAAGTGTGTAGATTATTACTGTTAGTAGTACATAATTTCTAATCATACGTTTTTGTTGTTTTCTTTTTGTCTATACATTACATTCTGAGAGGTCTGTGCCATACAGTGGGACGTATAATGGGCTGGGATGATGATGAAGATGATGATACATAAATAGATGTAGGCAAAGCGACCACCAGGCTTAAATAGGACTAATCTGGCCACGTCTACCGAATGCACTTAGAGAGGTGGGCGTGGGGTATTACTCAATGGTTATTGGCGCGACAATACGCCAAGGCGAAGATGGCGGGATCGACCCAGAAGCAAGAGACTGATACCGACTAGATATAAAAAAAATCTAAACATACCAGCTAACAATTTCATTTACCGATACAACTGATCATAGTATAGTCGTGATCAGGCACTACAGAGCGCTGGCAAGATACCTCATGGCAGCTATTTGGCTCAGTTCCGATACAAGGACATAAATAACCCGCATAACGCCCGTCCAGGTGACTATCTAGTGATATATTATTTTATTATTGAAATCTCACTGTTTGCGCCAAAAACGGGGCTGTATAAAATATTTTCGAGGAAGAACAAGAAAAAAGGTACCTACTGGTATCGCAATGCCTACATTTTATAATGAAAACTAGATAAAAAAAAACAATTCATAATTAGTTCCAGCTTCTTTCTATTTATTCTGATGAAACAGTGTTTAGTACAATATTTGTTTTCCTATTTTAATCTAAGTATGAATTATAATCTGCATCAAAAGCTGTATCAAAAGTCTACATATAATTATCGATAGTGCTGGCTACTGTACCGAAAAAAAATTTAAAGTTCTGTTCAGAAAAGAAAGAAGGGTTTTCAAAAAAGAACGTCTTAATTTAAAATGTTCTTCACTGAACTTATCAAATTATGATGTGACACAAACGCCAAATATATTTCCAGATCGTTTTAAATTAGTAAATACCTGCAGGCTTATTGTCTAACGTTTGTGATGCTTGCCTTCGCAATCACTATTTCTTTCTGTCAAACGGTAAAAGATGATGACAGAAAGATATGGTGAAAGCGTAGGGAAGCGACAGAAGCGTTAAACAATACGGCCTCTGGCCAGCCTGATGCCTTGTTATTTTTGTTAAAATTATTCAATATTTATTTATCTTATCACAGACAATGAATTCGAACCATGTTTTTTTTTGTGTTTTAGTTAGAGTTATTGTCGTGGCCAGTTCACGGGTGTTCGAGTCTGATTATTTTACGATTGCATAAACTACTATTTTGTAGAATAAATCAGCTACTATGCAATCTCTTTCCTCAATGAATAAATGAAATGAATTAGAAATTTATTAGCTATATTCGAGAATAAAGTAGAAAGACAATAAAAGCAAAACAAAGCAAAAAATAAATTGCACACTGATTTTCATACTCAGTACTTTCAGATGATAATAACTTTATAGTTAATGGAATGCTTTTGCATTGCTTGAACGTTCCCATTAAATGAGTGTAGCAGCAAAACTACTTTATGAACGGTATCAAAACACTCTTTGATTAATTTAAACACTCACACAATAATTTCGAAAACAATATTGTAAATGCTTCGATCTCCACAAATAGTTGTCTGCATTATTCATGTACCGTTCTGAGTGCAATGGAACTTTGCATTCAGATGTGGATTCGAAATTGTTGCCTATAAATTTTATATGAAACGAGACTTAGACAGCAGAAACGACAGCGCGGGCAGCTAATAATTCGTCTACATTACAACTATTCCTTTGCCGGGGCTGAGCCGAGTTAGGAAGTTTTAAACTGGATACACTGCTGCAAGTATGAGAATAACTTCCTATTGATTATTTGTCAAAACGTTGTTATGAACAGCTAAGGATCATGTACTTATAATAAAAAAAAATATTGCGCTGAGTTTGTGAGATCAAGGAGCTGGATTGTGCATGGGGAAAATAAAAAGCATGCTGCATTGTTAAGACTCTGTTTTAACACCTACCCTTTATTTTGCAATACAATTATGGTAAATTTTTGTTGCTTATCTTTTTATATTTTTAATCAGTATGTTAGTGTGGGACGTCCACCAACAAGATGGACGGACGATTTGGTAAAGGCCGCAGGTTCAAAGTGGATGCAAACCGCTTCCAACCGTAAGGGTGCTTTTCCACCAGAGATGTGCTATGCAGCTTTGCTGCGAAGATGCGAAAGCTACGCTACGAAACTGTGTGATCGTTTCCACCAATGCTAAGCTATATAGCTGTGCGAGGAAGATGCGCAGCCGCGAGGCAGCTGTGCGAAGAAGATGTGCAGTCGAGCTATAGGTAACGCCACCAGAGTTGAGGCCACACACACAACCACATCTCATGTAATGACAGCGGGATTTTGACGTTGTGTTGGCGTTAAACGTCAAATGTCCGTCAAACTGTAAATGTGATGTATCGACAGGGGCGCGCGGAGCGGCAGCGTGGTGAAAGGGGGCATTGCTACACGACTCGCGACCATCCATAGCACGCATCCATAGCATGCATCCGTAGCACGCATCCATAGCACGCATCCAGGGCACGCATCTTTCCATATAAAAATCATAGCTTAGTTGAACCCGTTCCCACCAGTGCTATGCTATGTGGACCAATGAACATGATCGGTGGATATCAGACACATCCATAGCAACGTAGCGCAGCACATCTCTGGTGGAAAGGCACTTAATGATTGGGTATCAATGAGGGGGCTATGTCCAGCAGTAGACGTCCTGCGGCTGAAGTAATGATGATGATATTTTTAAGGGATTCCGAATCAACAGAGGCTCGAGTTCAGTTTTCAATTTCTCGAAATTAAAGGAATAAAATATAATCTTCAAATTAAATTAGGAATATAATACTTTAGTCTATGAGTCTTTTACAATAGTACATTATTGTTGTGGCCTGGAAGTAGACAATTGCTGGCTGAGTATGAGTATACGAACTAATACGAAGCCAGCAATTGCTATTCCAGCCGAGACTATAGTATAAAGCTTTTCTCATAATAAATGGTGAAGGAAAAAAATAGAATAAATTTTATTACCTTAAATACACACAAAGAATTGCAAATCACTTAAAATTAAAAGTCATTAGACCCTTTCCCGCCTTTTTTCATTAAAAAAAAAACTGCAGGTGTATTTTTCTACCGAAAACACCACACACCTTTTCAAACATAATAAAAAAAGTCTGGAGTTCCAACAAAACAACTGAACCGGTCATTTGAGATGGCTGTATACGAATAGTGCCAACCTTTGATCAATTATAACTGAAGATACACATTGCCGAACAAAATCCCCTTCAAAAAGTGTCCGAACTTTTTTATTTGTTTGCATAACAATTAAAATCATCAGCTACACAGAAATTTGAACCTAGTCTTTACTTCATTAAAGTCGAATTTCGGTTGACACTTGACAGCTAAACCTGACAATTTCACGCAACGTACTGAGAAAAAGAAGGCCACTTTTATCAAAGTGGCGCTCATTTGGCTCGGACATTTTCGGGCGCGCGACTGTGGATCTACAGTTATAATTGATCAAAGGTGCCAACTTATTACCATGGCCGTTTTAACTTTTTAAAAAGTTTGAGACTCGACAATAATGGAATTTGTATGCGCCATTGTTGTCGAGTTTATCGAGCCTGCAATGTTTTTAACTTTTTAATTTTTTTACTGACCATAAACTATGCACTTCACGTTCTGATATGTAAAGAATAATGCAAACTTTTACGGATATTTTTGAGAAAAGTTATTTTATTAGACACATGTAAAGGGTTAAAGAATCCACGTCTGTAGCTGCCTTATAACCAGGCTTCTGTTAAAATTATTGGACTAGCAGCACACCAGTACTTACCAATGACATCTAATGCGATCTTATGATTTCTAGTTGGCGATACTTTGAAATCGACCCGGCAACGATACTGCGCTCGGTCGCTAGCCAACACTTTGTTCAGACGAAGTGCCGACGGTGAGCTAGGTATCCACGCCGCTCTGCCACCTAGGGAGTCGTCCGCCCAATGTGCTGTTGGGCCTTTGACTCGCCCGTCGAAACTGTAAAAGAAATAGTAAAGGTTAGCGACCAAAGATGGTAGACCTTGTTGACTTTCTTACGGATTCTTCTCAACAGGTTTTTCCGAACCGGTGGAAGATTCTTCGACCTTCATAAATGCTTGTTATAGCCTAAATTGAACAAATATATTTTGACTTTTTTGATCATTTTTTTTGTGGCTATTTGTATAATATTAACGATGAGACAAATATTTATTATTATTACCTACCTATTGGTTTCATACAGATTTTATTTCACCGAATTAGTTAAAGTAATTCAATTAATAAAAGGTATAAGTTTGAGTATTTCATTATACTTATTCCACTTCATCATTCTCGGCACCTTTGTGTGCTGTAACGATGGGCGTGTTGTTATTTCAGTCTCTACATCTACACGAAACGACAGGGCTTGAAATTTCAGAATCTGTATAGTAATTAAACTCAATATTGTTCAATTTGCTCACTCGTTGGGAATCACAGGCAATGAACCAGTTTCAATGGCGCAGATTCATAAAGCGCAATGTATCCACGTTTGATGGTGATAAAGGAACGGAACTGGATGCAATGCGGTAACGAAACAAAAACAGATCATGCGCTAACATCAATAATAACTCAGATGACAGCACTCTACCGGTAGGAGTGATGTGGCTATATTAATTAAGCCAATTTCGATATTTTATTTGAGAGAGAGAGAAAGAGAAAGAATTGAGAGAGAGAGAGAGAGAGAGAGAGAGATAAAGATTAACTCATATTTGACACCCAAGAAAAAATACATCTGGAAGAAAAAGATACAAATTATCTATTGGTATTCTATAATGTTTGTTACTTTGACTTTCGTTTGACACGTGTCTTATACTTCCTGTAGAAGCCAATCTGAGTCAGTTTGGTAGGTTCTGATTCCCTGCGAGGCAACGGACCCTAAATATAATTTATGTAATATGTATTATTGTTGAACTAATTTTAAAGTTTTAAAGAAAACAGCAGGGTATAGCAAAATATTTTATTTGTTTCGTAACAAATAGGTACATAAGCGAACTGAAATTCTCCAGACGAAAAATGCCCCAATTCTACCTAATAGGGTCATTTCATTTTACACAGTTAGGTGCCATTACAGGCAATCTAAAGTAATTGTGGTTAACCCTTTCACTGCGGACACCGTAGCCTTGGGCCTCGGCCATTTTATTATGAGGATTATGTTTGGAATCATAATAATAACGTACACGGCTTTCGTTTTAACGGTGGTTTTATTTATTACAAGCGGTCACGCTTATTTTCTGCCCTATTTTGTAGGCCTTGAATGTTGCAGCCGCTTTATTGATATGAGAGCTTAATTATGGTATTTTTTGTTTGTGACTCGTGTTGAAAGCCGCATTTATTAATTTTGTTCCGCCTTTCAAAATAATTGTCACAGATTTAATGCTATGCAATCAATTTAGAAAAATACAAATGGCAGGCAAACAATTGCCTATTTTTTCAATGCTTACTAAGTGCAAAAATTGCAAAAATATGTATCGATTTATCATCATCATTTTAGGTATAGGACGTTCACTTTTGGACGTAAGCCTCATTGATACCCAGTCATTACGGTTGGAATTGATTGCTTGCTTGATTCACCCTGAGCCTGCGGCTTTTACCAAATCGTCCCGTTAGTGGACGTCCCACGCTGCGCTTGCCGGTCCGTAGTCTCCATTCTAGAACTTTTCGGCCCCAACGGCCATAATGTTCTGCGTGCTATATGGCTTGCCCATTGCCACTTCAACGAGCTAATCCTTCTGGCTATGCCGGTGACCCTAGTTCTTCTACGGATCTCTTAATTACTCATTCGATCCCATAGAGAAACCCCGAGCATAGCACTCTCCATGCTCGACTCACATTGACGCTGAGCAACTCTAGTTAAACCTATTCATTAGGCCTATAGTGAAGCACCATACGTCTCGGATCCATAGGTCACCACTGGCCACACACTGATTAAAGTCATACGGCACTGAAGTATTTCAGACGAAGAGATATATACATATATACATATACATATATATATATTAGTGGGACAATCTTACACAAATCGACCTAGTCCCAAACTAAGCAAAGCTTGTACTATGGGTACTAGACGACGATAAACATACTTATATAGATAAATAAATACTTAAATACATAGAAAACATCCATAACTCAGGAACAAATATTCGTGCTCATCACACAAATAAATGCCCTTACCGGGATTCGAACCCAGGACCTCTTGCTTCGTAGGCAGGGTCACTACCAACTAGGCTAAGGCGGTCGTTATAGGTCGTTATGGTAGATATTACGATTGATTCGTATTCGTATCGATTTAATCTTCTCATAAATATGTACTTTAATTCGACGACATAAGAGCTGTGGGAAATATTTATATACAAGTCGTACACTTGGCTGTACTTAATGGCATAAGGTTGATAGTGCCTTAAATACGCATGCAAAGGCACACGCACTTCTAAAATGAATATTTGAATTCTTGGTAAGACCGCAACTCAAAGCCGTAGAGCGCCTCAACGCCAAAAGAAGCAATTACCCACTCAACAAAATTAGCCCTCGCAATTCGTACATCGTTAACATCTACCTGCTTGAAATTATAATTTATTGTTGGCCGTTTGTTTCCCCGGTGCGGGGACACTCGGCACCTTCTGAGAATTCAGCACGGTTAAAAGACTGCAATTGTTTTTGGTTGAAAGTAAGAAAATTTAAATTCTAAATGGCTGTACTGAATAAATGCTAGTGTGCTCTATTAAAGTTCGCTGAACGTATGTGATTGAAATGTTTAGGTTGCAATGGAGTTCTGTTTACTTTAAACGAAAAGAAACGAAATTCTCGTATGAAATGAAATTAAATATTTATTTGCTTGAGTACGTTATTGCATAAGGTCTTACGAGTAGGTATTAACAGGAACAGTATTCAGTCGATATACAAAATCAACATGCAAATTTCAAATACCAAAATTATTAAAATTTAAAATTCAAAATGTCCTAAACAATATAGAAACGGTGATCATGTAGCCACTTAGTCAGCCTAGCCTAGCCTAGAAGCCTTATGATATCTTAATGTAAATGGTTTTGAATTTTCTACGGGATGTAGACCGTAGGTACTCGTATTTTTTAACATGAGCTCCCGATGTACTCGCAGATCCCGTACAAATGTTACTTGTGAAAAAATATATTATTAAGGCACCAATTATGAGCAGAGGTCATAGACCAGAATATTCTCCATAATAATATATATATATATAATATATACACATACTAGCTGCAGTATGATAAGGATAAATAAGGATGACACTGTTGTTTATGGGTTTAATATAAAAAATCAAGGTAGTTAAATATGGCAATTTTCGTCATCCTCTTGTAGCAAAGCTTCAAGCAACTCGAAAAATTGGAATAATAAGTTACCTAAACCAGATCTTATCTGTTAAAATTAATAATATTTCCACCGGTTTAATCCCGTTTTTTAATTACTTCTGACGTCGAGCTTCGATCCGTTTATGGTTAGTATTACGATAAGGCTGCCTCCTTCGTTAAATGTAGTTCTTTAAAATTATATTCTTCAATACGGAAGAAAAAAGTATTATAAAACACATAGCTTAGGAATAAATAAATTAAGTAATGAAAAGAAACAAAGAACATTCTTATTGTGGACGAAACATTTGACTACGAAACCTATAGTAGGTACCCTTATACCGATGTGATCTAGTGGTTAAACTTACTTGAAATTTTATACCACATTAACCAATATGTATGTAGGTTGGGTGTCAATCCAAGTACAATCAACAAAAATTATACCTACAGCCAGTAAAAAGGCTTGTATTGAAATGTAAAGCAGTTTTTTTTTACTAAAATCTATGAGATGGTTACTTAGAACAAATCTATTTGAGTCTTATAGTCTGACAGTTACCCATACTGACCCCACAGTTACCCCTATTTAATGGGGCAAGCTGTAAATTAATACCAAAACATAATTACGGGTCTACAATCTTATTCCGACTGTTCAGAAACCGCCCAAAGTCCAGTAAACCGCCTTAAACTTTAATGTTCTCCCAAGACCCACCTAGAAATTCTTTAGAGCGCCCGAATGAAACCGTTACACATAAATATTTCATAACCAACCGACGGGCTTAACATCGGCACTTACTAAGCTCGTATCATCAATCAACTTCGAGATCCTAGGAGCAATAGAATGTATATAAATTCGTCATAATCGCTCATGGGCTAGGCTTGGGGTTCGCGACAAAGATGATAGTTAAAGGATTTTAGGTTGGGTATAAACGTTTATGGGCTGTTGAGCCAGTCGCTCAAACTCACTGAATATAAAGGAAATAAAGATGAAGATGGAGAAATTTGGGGTGCCATTGTAATTGAATGCGAAGGGAGTAATATCGTGTTTAGCAAAATTGTTCTACGTTAGCATACGTTTACGGCTAGAATTTTACGTTTAGCCTTTGCTGAGATTGTTTTTAATTATAATTATTATTAATTTATACGAACAGTTGCTATACTGAAAGGAACCAGAGACGTTTAATTTGGTTCTTTTGAGAAAAATACGAGCTATAAATACTTGCTCTGTATCATACTTTTTACGTTATTAGGGAACCTATTGTTCACTAAGGCAAAAGGAAAATGCGTGATAAAATATATTTCGGGTCTTAATAAAATCCTCCTTACGATATGAATTCTCAAATTCATCGAGCTGTTTTTTGGGAGCGACAGGCAAAATACTTTGCGAAATGAGTGTAAATAATCTCGTTCCCTTATCACGTGGCACCAGGACCGGTCCGTATTGGTTAAATTACTTTTTATTAAATTGGAAACAAAATTATTTGTTCTGTAAACATCACTTGTTAGAACTGGTCCCTTTCCTGGTGATTTCTTAGGAAGATTCGTTATTTCAACTACGACAATAAGCGCCTGGAGATCGTTATCAAGTATTTATTTGGTATTGCCAAGTATTTTTCTTTAATCATTGAAAAATGTTTCGTTTCAATAAGCTTCTTTCGATACAACTCACTGTTACGAGAAAAACTTCCAACTCATCGTTTTAATAACATTAACTAATGACACCGTCTTGCCTGTAATCTAGTAAGTTTAATAACATCTGATATTTATTACCCCCTAATTTCAAACATTTTTCACTGTCTACTTCAAATTATAATAAGAGAGAGACACTTTGTTCTCATCTCTCTTGAACACGTCCGAGACTGAATGGAAAAACTGTCAAAGTTGCGATGACAGTTAATTAATTCAATGACAAATGATCCTTAGCTCAGATCGCTACACCAGAAGGCTAATAGAAGATTTACTGAAAAAAAATCTAAACCGTCGTAAAATATCAAAGAACAGAGTTTAGACAATTTTATGCTATTAAGAGCACATATCGCAGATAACTCTCACGTTTTCAATGAAAGCTTAGGATAAGAGGTGTTTTGGGTCTAGAAATAGACTTGGTTAAGGACTTAACTTAACTTCGGGAAATTTAATGAATTATATATATTTTTAAGCAATGTTTGGTGGCGCCATATTTTGCCGAGAAACTGGATTGCATTTAATAGATCAGTCCCTCATATCTGAGGATTGTGGTCTTGATCAGGGTTGCATCTAGACCGCATAATCTGCCTCCACCGGTTTCTGTCTAGCGCGTCTTAAGAGACCGTGTAGAAATTGACGGACGACGAATCTTTTACCTACTTGACAGATTCATCTCGTTGGTGAACGACCGCGCGGTCTTCTGCCTTCGTTGCTCCCAACCACAGTCAGTTTCTCGACTTTCATCGCCTCTACGCACTAGGTATGTGTATAAGAACTAACAGTAAAACAAATTCAAGAAATCACCCAGGTATTTTAATTACTATCATCATTTGAAAACTAACTTTCTAGGAATTGCGCTTCTTTGAAAGCATTACATTCATGGAAGGTAGCGGGTACACTTTCCCAATAAATTCACTTTCTCAGATAGACTATTTTATCTAATGTTAGTGAGTTTTCCCGGCAGGTACACTTTTTTCAAACAGCCGTATTTTTACATTATTATAATTATAAATGTTGTTGTGTAGGTACATTTTGGAAAAGGGTGCATTTTGGAAAACTGGACTTTTTGAAAAAATGCACTTATAAATGCATGTATGAGTAGATCCGGGCTCGAACTTACGACCCTCTGCTTAAGAGGCCATAATTAGGTCAAACGATTAGGCCAACACGGCTGTTGTACCACGAGCCTAAGCCATTTGAATCAGGTAAAACTCCATTTTATTTTTACACGTGGGCAATCAATCGATTTCACTTGTATTTACCGTGTGCCTGTGCTACGTGCTTACAAATACAGAGTTCTGTTTATGTTGAAAGGCATTTGAGCGGAGCATTTACGTTCTAATCCAACCGAGATCCGAGCTTAGTGGATCTCTGTTTTACAAACAGAAACGTATTAATAAACTGTGACAAACAACATGTCGTTTCGCAAACAAAATCCCGGGTACAAAAAGCCGTTTAATCTGATCAAACATTTTGCTCTCCCAGCATTTGTGCCCAAACTAATTTGGCACTCGCATGGGTCGGTCATGCATAACAAATGTGCGCCTGAGCGATTTATAAAATATTCACACATTGTCAGACGGCGATTTAGCCATGAATCTTGGTTGTGAGGCACGGTACGTGGTTGTATCTTTGCGGTGCATCAATGTAAAATATGAGATGTAAAAGTAAAAATAAAGAGAATCAACACATTTTTTTTTATATTCCGCTAGGTGTGGCTCATTTCTTCAATATAGCATTTTTTTACCATACAAGGAATCGTAACACAGTCTTCGAGAAATGATGATTATAGTATCGCTGAAAAGAATAGTCAACTTTTGAACATCTTTTACCAAAGATGTAACAAACATAGACAATGGTTTTATGCGACATAGCGGTTGGAACGCTAGATGAACTACCTAAAAGCATTGTAAAATTGTTTATTATAGACAGATTTTTTTTTTACTTCAGTTTGTACACTTTTGATGTAACACATATAATTTGTGTATTTTACACCAATAATTAGATGCGCTTTAATTTAATATTTTAAACATTTGCGATTCTCATAAATAATAAGTCGACTCGTAACCACAGCCGCTCTGCCTTCATAACGGATCACTGACTACCGCTTGCGGCAGGTTGGGGTCTGGTATGGAGCCGGTCACAAGCCCGGGTAAAAGAGGAGTGCACTGGTCGCGCTGACATATCGGTGTCATTCCGGTATAGCAGCGCGCCCCTAAAAACCCCCAGGGTCAGTGGTGGGAGGACGTGCCGAAGACCCTCACAGCCGGCTGTGGGCAGCGGGGGGTGGGTGCGGATTGGGCTCGCAAGCGGTCGAGGGGTGGGGTGGCAGGACCTGTGCTGTGTCCGTGATGGGGAAGGGGGAGTGTGCGGGAAGCCTTGGGGCGTCACTAGCGACGTACTTGGGGCGGATCAAACGCCTCTCGGAACCAGGAACGGAGCTGTGGGATGGAGAGGTGTGCGGGAAACGGAACTCTTGGACCTCAGGAGAGAGGTCCTTGGGGGAAACGGAACGCCACTGGATCCGGACCGCAGCTAAACAAGCGGTATAGGGGCTGCTTACTCCGGGCTTGCGAGCCTACTCGGCACAATCGCTGTCGGGAACGACTATGCGCAGTGGAGGTGGCGCTCACTGCGTATGGGAAATGTAGCTGGGGGGTGGTAAGGGAGCACTGCCGCCTTCATTAATCATTTCTTCCCATACAGATAGAAAAATGAGTATTGTATCTAGTAAACTTTCCGCACCTGCAACAAGGGCAGGAAAAGAAGATAGGAGACCGGAGCCTACACCGGGATCGAGTAGGGCACCCCCAGATGTCCATTTACAGCTGGGAGGCCTTAAAATAGCTGAGGAGGATAGCTTGCTGCGATCGCCCTCGCCGATGGAGGTGGCTGCTGTGAAGGAGGATGAACCGGTTAGGGAGAACTCCTTCCAGCAGTACCGGTCGAAGGCGGAGAGGAAGAGGGCGAGGAGAGCCAGGAAGTTAGAGAGGAGAGTGAGTGAGGGGGTGGGGGCAAGTGGACCGGAGAAGCCGGAGAAGGGCCCCACTCCTGGACAGAAGTTGAAGAGGCAGGGCACAGATGAGGGAGGGCAGTCAGAGAGGCCTCCGCCGAAGCGCCATCATCTGGGTGGGGCGGCTGCAGCGGGAGCGCGGAGTGAGGCGAAAGCCAACCGCGATCTTGCTGTGGCTGTCTACCGGGAGGATGGGGTTTCGGTGGATGAGTCTCTGGCGAAGCTCATTCGGAAGAAACTGACCCACATGATTGAGGTGGAGGTCATGACCATCTGGGAGAGAGGGACTGGTTCGAGGGCTCCCCAGTTCGCGACGTCGGGACTGGTGTCGGAGGGATTTTTCCTTGTGACACCGGTTTCGGCGGAGTCAAGGGAGTGGCTCTTGAGTCGGTCCTTTGATGAGATTGACGGACACCGGATCAGTGTGAGGAAGGTGGACCAGAGTAGGGTGCAGGTCTGGGTTCCTGGAGAGCCGGACACGGAGAGGTTTTTGGAGATGCTGGCGGTCCAGAACTGGGACAAGCCAGAACTCCTGATGAGAGACTGGAGCCTGGTGGGTCGGGAGAAGATGGAGAAGGGCACACGGTTGTGCTTCTCGGTGCCGGCTTTGGTGGAGGAGAATTGGGGAGAGTCCAGTCATAGGATTCTCTTCTTCTCGGCCACCAAGGTCCGGGCGAGGCTCATCAGGTCCCAGTCCTCGAGGGAGAGAAGAGATTTTGAGCAGGGCAGGGGTGACCCGCCTCGTAAAGATCCCACACTACAGTATGAGGAGGAACTGAGCAAGAATGTGACCATGACTGGGAGGTATGAGAGTATACAAGACCTGGAAAGGGGTGCATTAAAACTCAAGACAGATATAATGGAGGCATTCTACAAGGCATGTCCTGAGAGGGAGGTAAGGTCTGGTAAGGGGCAACCTTGGTGGAATAAAGAGCTGCAGAAGGTAAGGAAAGAAACAAGGAAGGCGATGAGGGTTGCCATTAAGAAGAATGATACCCGAAGCTGGGACATGTACAGGGTTAAGAGGAACAGGTACACCAGGATGAGGGAACAGTCGAGTCTCAAGTGCTGGAGAACCTACACGGAAGAGATACAAACTTACTCTGAGGGGGCACGGTTAATGAAGCTGCTAGCCGGTGAACGAACGTGTCAACTAGGAAGTCTGAGGGTGGGTGAGGACATGGTCACTGAGCCTGATAAGGTTCTGGAGATCATGCTTAAGGCGCATTTCCCAGACTGTGTAGATGATGAGATAGAGGATGAGGAAGCAGAGGGAGGCATACAGGACTGGGTACAGGCCGAGGAGGTGGTAACAGAGGAGAGATTGGAATGGGCAATCAGATCCTTTGCCCCTTTCAAAGCGGCGGGCCCGGATGGTGTAATCCCGGTGCTTCTTCAGAAAGGCTATAAGTTTATTAGAGACAGTATGATAGCACTATATCAGGGAAGCATAGCAATGGGGTATATTCCGAAGGAATGGAGAGAGGTTAGGGCAGTCTTTTTGCCAAAACCGGGTAAGAAAACATACCAGGATGCGAAGGCGTTCAGAAGCATTAGTCTATCATCCTTTGTGTTAAAAACACTGGAAAAGGTGATAGACACACACATAAGAAAAGGAATAGAAGGTAGCGATAGACCGCTACATGGTAATCAACATGCCTATGTAGCAGGGAAGTCAACGAAGACGGCTCTGCACAACTTAACGGTGAGAGTGGAAAGAGCCCTGGAAGCCAAGCAATACATGCTAGGATGCTTCTTCGATGTAGAGGGGGCGTTTGATAAAGCAACGTATTCCGCGGTTGAAGAAAGTCTAGTGAGAGAAGGAATTAGTCAGATCATAGGAAGATGGATCTCGAGGATGCTCAGGGGAAGGGCAGTAGTGGCCCAACTGGGTGGATCCACGAAAAGAATCAGACCTCGTAGGGGATTCCCACAGGGGGGATGTCTGTCCCCCCTTATGTGGTGTCTATTGCTGGACTCGCTGATTAAGAAGCTAAACAAAGGAGGGCTCTACATGCAAGCATACTCTGATGATGGAGTGCTATTGGTACAAGGCATGGTTCTTAACATCGTCAGAGATATTATGGCAAAGGGACTGTCACAGACGCTAGAGTGGTGCAGGGAGAGAGGACTAGATCTAAGTCCTACAAAGACGAAGTTGATATTATTTACCAACAAAAGGAAGATAGGAGATATGAGGCCTATAAGCATAAGAGGTGAGAATCTTGAATTGGTTAAAGAAATGAAGTATCTGGGGGTGATAATAGACACAAACCTTAGGTACAAAACACACATAAAGGAACAGGCTGCAAAGGCAGTAAGAACACTGTGTCAGTGCAGAAGAGCGGTTGGGAAGAAGTGGGGACTAAAACCCCGGATGATAAACTGGATGTACAAGGCGGTCATATTACCAAGGCTGCTGTATGGAGCTGTGATATGGTGGCATAGGGCACGTATTAAGGAGTATCAAAAGGAGCTGAATAAGGTTCAAAGACTGGCATGTCTGATGATAACAGGGGCAATGAGAACAACCCCAACGCATGCAATGGAAGTTATGTTAGGATTTAAGACACTTCATTTGGAAATAGAGAAGAGGGCCATGGAACAATGGCTGAGAATAAGGGCATGTGGGGAGTGGAGGGGAAACTTCACAGACAAGAAGCATGCACTTATACAAAAGGAGGCGTTATCAAAGCTAGGAATGCTGGCACAGAATAACGACCTAATTAAGAAACAGAGGGTTTTTGACAAGAAATATAGAATTCATATAGGAGACAGAGATAGTTGGAAAGTAGACCTTGAGCATCCGACTACAATTTGTTTTACGGATGGGTCAAGGAAGAAAACGTCTCAACTTGCGGGAGCAGGCATAATAATACCCAAGATGAATGTTCGAGAGGCTATACCATTAGGCAGATATGCCAGTGTGTTTCAGGCTGAAGTGTGCGCAGTGTTGAAGTGCGCTCAGATTATACAAACGAAACTGAGTGACTATCGTGGTGTAGGAACAGTGGTGATTTACTCTGATAGTCAAGCAGCGCTGAAGGCATTAAACAAGCCGACAGTTAACTCCTCTTTGGTAAGAGAGTGTAGAAATGCACTCAATAGACTAGGGGAGAGCACGATGGTTACGGTGGCCTGGGTCCCGGGACATCAGGGAGTGACAGGTAATGAGAAAGCTGACGAGCTAGCAAGGGAGGGAGCGGATACGGGATTTATAGGTCCTGAGCCGGTACTTCCAATATCTGCAGACGTCACCAAGGGGGTAATTGAAAGACTGAAGGAACAGGAAGCAAACAGTGATTGGAGACAGGCTGTTGGGTGCAGACAATCGAAGATGATGCTGGATGGTATCAACCACAGAAGAACTAGGTATCTCCTAAATCTAGGTAAGAGTAGCTTAAGAACTATAACTGGCATAATTACTGGCCATAATTTGTTAAATAGACACTTAAGCATAATAGGTATTAAAAGTGACCCCTCCTGTCCACATTGTGGGAAGGAGGAAACGAGTAAGCACATCCTAGCCGAGTGTGTCATGTACGCGGCAGCGCGGCGTGATGTATTCGGGAGTGACGAGCTGAGGGAGGAGGAGCTGAAGGATGTCAGTCTCAAAGATGTCCTTATGTTCAGCAGGAGAACGAGAAGATTCGAGGAGAAATGCTGTGTGGGAGCGCTGCTGAGACAGTAACCGTCGGCTCCAACCACGGGGAACTGGGCTGAATGACTGTGCAAAACGGTCGACAGCCCGCCTGGCTCAGCGAGGCGTCCCCATACATCATCATCATCAACCACAGCCGCTGCAATGCAGACAAAACATAATATAAATAGTTCATGAGTAAGTCAGTTTAATTTGATCATGGTTATGTATAAAGATGATCATTGTAAACCGTGATAAAAATAAGCGCACTCTTTGGTCTCGGTTGTATATCATTTTTATCGTGATACATTTTAAAGACACAAGCAGTCCAAGTACCTCGTAGGTATTCATCATCATCATCATTTCAGCCGAAAGACGTCCACTGCTGAACATAGGCCTCCCCCAAGTAGGTATTACTAATTCAAAATTCATAGTGAAAAAAAATGGATTACTCACGTCTTAAATCGAGTTTAACTTGACATGTCTTTAAACGAGTTTAACATGCCACGGCGGCTGCGCGCGTTTGGCAGCAGAGCTAACGTGGCGTTTTGCTTCGAGAAGAAGGGCTGCGGATTACCCCGGAACATGTAGAGTTAATTTTAAGACGTGATTAATCCGTAGTTTGTCACTATGAGTTTTACGGTAGTTTCATGTTTAATTCAAAATTGGCAACGGAACCCCAAAACAAAGCCGTTAAGTCGGCTGCAATGTCGCAGACAATACATAGTAGGGGCGGTTTCCAGGTCGTTGTTCAGCACGCGAGGCGGGCTTATTACATGGAAAAAAGGTGAAAAAATATAAAAGCACTGTTGAACGTGCTTGAATACGGCCAACAATTTACGACTGCGAGCTTTGGCGTAATAAGAGCTTAAGATGGCTTGTTTTGCAGCGATCCCGGAGCGAACAGACGTAATAAGCGTAATGTTGCCATGAATATGTTCGCATATTTTGCAAGTTGCACAGTAGAATGTCTTGATCATGATCAGTGGAGAATTTGCATCTGGCTTTATTTATTAACGTATTCCTGACAAAGTTGATAATTATGGTAATGTTTGTTATATGTACGTAGTCAACGCATAATTTGAATAAGTGTTTACAGGAGTTTCTGAATTTAAAATATACTTTTGTAACCAGTAAATTAAGGAGCATAATTTAGTAAAATAAATCAATATTTTATTTGATTTCTCCTTTTTCTTAATTTTTTTATACAATCATAATAATATAGGCTTGCGTTTGACCACAATCACGCCTGAAGATGAGGCCAATGGTGGAGCACACTTGCCTAGTAAATGGTCATTCGCTACCTACTAGTAAAAGAAAAAAAAACAAACTCGATTGTTGTCGCTTTCTCCCACCAGTACTTGCATAAAAGGCACGTCTTCTTCGCGACACCCGGTAATCAGAAGCGCAACGGGTAGTTACGGCGAACAGGCGTCAATCAGCAGTGTCGCTGACCACTCGCTTTCTCTTATCTGTATATAATATAGGCATGTCGTCCTTATACCACAAGAAAAGCAATAGTTCGTCATGTGGCTGCGGACAGCGGGTATCACTCGGCAGTATCGCTCACCATCTGACACCGGTCAATACGACTACGTCCAGAAATTTCAGCGCGGACCCTACATCCCGCTAAACTGGTAAAGCAGCTTAGGATTTTCTTTTTCTCTGACTCATGTTACTTTCTCTGACCTGTATAAATGTAAGTCTTCTTTGTACAACACGACAAGCAGCAGCTCGTCACGCGTCGGGTGGCTCAGCAAGCGGGTGTCACTTACCAGTGTCGCTCACCTCCTGAGCACGGTCAATACGACTACGCTCAGACATTCCACGCTGATATTCCATCCCGCTAAACTGGTAAAGCACGTTATATTACTTTCTCTCACCTGGCTGTACGTCTGACACCGACGTCACTTTGACTGACATACTAGTCCACAGATTCCACGTTTTCTTTCTCTCCGACCTATCTTACTTTCTCTTACCTGTATATAGGCACGTCGTCCTTGTACCACACGACAAGTAGCAGCGCGTCGGGTGGCTGCGGCGAGCGGGTGTCACACGGCAGTGTCGCCTCGCCACCTGACACCGACGTCACTTTGACTGCGTCCAGAGATTCCGCGCGGACGCTCGAGCCCGGCCGGAGACCTGTTGACAACGTGCAACGTGAATATTGAACAGCTCGGGTGCAGTTTATTGCATAGTTGTACCTGTTGTGCAGGTAAAGTACGTACAGTGATAAATTAACGTTGTCTGATCAAAGAAAATGGATTGTTGTCGACCAAGGAAAGTTGATTTGCACAATGTTACTATCTTATTGTATGTCTAGGGTAATTCCAGGATAGATGCCCCAGTGGGATAGATGCCTCGATTTCAATTTCTACTAGTAGCAAGGCTGTTGGACCAAAATTCCACTACATAATAGCAAGCCCCCTCCCTGCAAACCTCTGGGCCGCTGCTATCATGAGCAAGAGCGAACGCGTTTAGTCCATGAGTGCCAAAACCTTCCGCATCAAGATCTCGCAGAGCGTGAAAATTATATTCGTAAGTATTTGTTTTTGAATAACTTTAGACTGGCTTATAATTTGCGCTTTTAACTAACTCATTTGGTTGCACTGAAGTTTAGGCTGCATGGATTAGTATATTTTATAGTGATTTTATCATTACTTGATTTTTTATCGAAAAGGGCATCTATCCTCTGCGAAAAGTATAGTTGCCCCGTTTTCGATCGCTATAGATGCCCCTAAGGGCATCTATCCTCAACTTGTTTCAAAGAATTTTTATGTTGCAGAGGATCGAAATGCCTTGTACAATATGAAAGAAAACAGGGCGTAGTCCCGCGTAACGTCGCCTGGTCTGAAGAAAGCTTGCTAGCAGCCTTCGAGGAAATGAAGAAGGGAGAAAAAGGAGTCAATGAAGAAGCCTGAACATATGGAATACCGGCTATAACACTAAGACGACGTTTTGCCAAAAGTGACGAAAAACAATTGACCCTAGCTAGGTAGTTATGTAATGTAGGTACATATTGATTGGTATTTAGTGAAGTTTTTTCTGTATTTGCAAATAAGTAGGAGCAAAATCACATTTTATATAGAATTGATTGAGCTTTTATAATTTGTTTCAGTAAAACATCCAGTACTAAGATTCTAAAATGAGAAGAGGCTCGTGGCTCATACTGTTCAAACTAGGCGAATTTTCAATGAATATAAAAGACTGATAACTTTTATTTAACTTGTTTAATTTCAAAGGGCATCTACCCTCTAACGCATTTTTGCGACGAGTCGTCTATCCCCCACGGTAGGCACCTATCCCATTTATAAGGGGTTAAAAAAAGTACGATTTACACAAAATCCATACAATTTATATTAAAACAAGTACAGTAAAATAATAGATTAAGAACCATAGTTATCATACGCATTGGACGCAATGCTATAATTTGTTAAGTTTTTGAATTATAAAGCTATTTCAAAAAGTGGGGCATCTATCCTGGACTTACCCTACGTTACTAGTTAATTTAATATTAGATAATTGATTGTTTTTAGCGTTCCTTTGCATTCGTGTAAATATTTTTTTTTATATTGCTTTACCGCTACCGTGCCCCACAGTTACGTCTTATGTGGTCGGTGTTTGTGCTTTGTAGAAAATTTGAAATGCGTTAGTATTTTCTGTGGTGCTTGTTATCCCTCTCTATCTGTAGTGCTTACTATCGTTGGAAGAGGTGAGTGGGTTTTGTATGTGGTGTCGCACAAAAGTATTTGTGACGCACGATCAGATCTGAAAAGCAAGGTAAAAATTTAACTGTTTAAAAAAATTACATTCATAAACGGTCTAATATCAAACGATACACCATCCAATAAGAAACATTTACATCAAAAAGAATCCCGATACATTACACACTCCACTTTATACGCTCAGGTCCAATCATTTTCCTGCTACGCCGTAGGTAAAAATCGTTTTTATTAAACCGTCCGAGATATATTTTACAACCATCCCGCGAGTCGGGAGCTCGTTTTCGAAGTCGAACGTTCCTCTAAGAACACCAGGCGCGATCGTGACAAATTGCCCGATTAACAATTCGCGTCCCAACGAAGGAGATGGCGCGAATAACGATCCAATATATCAACGGATTTTTCCGAACACTGACGAGACTCGGCTGTTACTACGTGTTTATTAAGATTCTGTAGAATGGCAGTTGTATGAGAGATTATTGGGCGAGATGAGCGTGTGGCGTCGATTGGATGTTTTATAATGTTGAGGTTTGGTTAATATAGGTGACCAGAATAAATAGTCTGAAATGAATATCAAATATTTAGCTATTTTATTAAGAATTAAGTATTATACTAAATGGGACTTATCACTCAAACAATATTTAACTCGAAATTTCGGCCTCATTGCAGCAGCCGTGGTTACAAGTTGACTGAAGTCAGTGAAGTGAAGGTAGTGTGATGGGGTGCCGTTAAAATCTTGATCAAGTGCGGGTAGTTCGAGATACGGTTGCTCATTCTAATTGGAATCAAGTGCGGGTAGTTTGAAAGACTCGAGCGGCTAAACGAACATGACACCCTACACTTCAGTCAACTCGTGACCACGACTGCTGCAATGTGGCCGAAACGTCGAGATAAATATTGTTTTCGTGATAAGTCCCATTTAGTATAATAATTATGAATGAAAATCACGAAAGTTTAAAACAGTATATTTTATTAAGATTATGATAATTTGCCTACCTTTAATGCTATTTTTGAGAAAATTTCATAAATTCGTTAATTATAAATAACGTTAAACGTAAGCCAAGTGAGATTTTCAGAAACTTTTAGAACGAATTCTGTTAGAATCAAATAGTGTTATTAGGTTAGTTTTAAAAATAGATTATGACAAACAATACATTCGGAACTTAAATTTTATGGCAGTCAACATAGCCTCGGGTATAGTGCAAATCCACTTAACCTGGCATTGGATAATTCCGCGTATCTGACCAGTTCCAATTTATTACTTTTTGATTCCAATTTCTACTCGAAATTTCCTAAAATAAAACAAATAATGATGTTAAAAGCATCCCTTTTAAAATGACATATAAGTAGTGTACACAGATACGCGGTATTTACATTATGGCGTTTTAGTTAGACCCATATAAAACACATATTTACTAATTTAATGAGCGTAAAAATCTTAAATTTGGAGTGAGCATGCAACAAAATCATTTATAATTTTTGAGCCGATTAAGTACTTTTTTCAAAGTAAATTTTTGTTTAACAAGTTTTAATCGAGTAATTTTTCTCACTGAGAATTTTTTTAATCAATAGTGATAAGATGGCATTAATGGACAGTTGTTGCTAATGTATTACAAGCTAAGAGTATATCAAGCAAAGTAACTCCTACAAAACTACGCTCCAACAGCTAGAGAGTTATTGTGACAAGCAGTCCCACTGTAATCACATTATGTTCTACCTCCCAATTACGAGAGACAATAAGACAATAGACAATACCCCCGTCTTCGTCCTTTACTAAACTAAAAGAGACACTACAAAAGATTGCAACTCTATCAAAGAAAAAGCATTAAGCGAATCTCATTCTTAACCCCATTGGAATGCATTAGCATAAGGTTGAGATTTCAGATTTTCACGTTAACGATCTGGGCATTTGCCAAACTCCGAAGGAAGTCACCAAGTCAAAAACAAGCAAAGCTACCTGTAATGGGAACTTGCAGTTGCTGAATTTCAAGTTTTCGGCAGTTCGATATGAGCCATTACAAACTGGATTTTGGAGAAGACATTGCATGAAACTGTTTCAGTTTAATGTACTCCTCAAGAGATTCTATCGTGAAAAAAATATTATTGATATTTTAAGATATTCTTTTGTCGCATCTGTTATGTAACTACGCTGCGCAATACGAGGAGAGTCGCCGAACCAACATATAGCAGCCTGGCATTAAGAATTAGACAACGCATCAACGGGACGTGACTCGCGTTTACCTAGTTAAGACAATTGTAAACTGTATCACTTTAGTTTCTCCCATCGGGCTATTGTCATTTAGTATTTAACATGTAGGAATAGTTATTAATTTTAATTAAAGTAGTTTTAAGTCATTCTCCTGGTTTTCTTCGGACCTCTGGCTGCTGCTTACATATTTCATCCATAAACAATGACAAGTAATAAGTGAAGTATGCTATGGCACTTTGATTACTTTGTTAAACACTTTTAAAATAATGGTATTCTATGTTTATTTTACAAATAAAAAATACACAATTCAATAACTCTATGTTGTAGAGATTCCAGCCGATATTAGGGTTTGGCTTCGCTGTATATCTGTCTGGAGGTATGCTTCAGGATCTTCTGAATCGTAATAAAGATAAGGTACTTAAGATAAATAGGCGCATGAAATGTTTTTTTGTGTTTTTTTCGATCGTGACAATGACATGGTGCGGTGCGGTGGTGCGAATTTTTTCTTATACAATTCAGATTTGCACTTTACATACAAACATTTAGTAGCTTTACATTTTTATGTTACTTTTTTATTTATTTTGTAACAGGAATGTTACTCACTTCGATAAAAATGGTTAAATGGACATTGTGTCTACTTAGTGTTTTTGGTTTACATAAATCAACGTTTTCGTAATTTTTCGTTAGGTACAACTTAAAGTTGTTGATCTTCCAGCAAGAACAAAATGTAAGAAAATCCAATTTGAACTATTCGTTAACTCAAAGTTTATCATCCGCTTAAGGCAGGGCGTGGATGGTAATCGAGCAATTTGTCACAACAACATTTGGATTGTTTCTATGAACAAAGGTCTAAGGTAACAAAATGTAAATGATTTCGATTAAAATGTAAAATTTTGAAGAATTTTGTTTTATTACACATTTAAGTTTGAATTATTTAAGATAGTAAGATTGAAAATTAATAATAACATCATAGTACGTGAAAATTTTAATTGCAATATTCATAGATATTTATTAATTATTGTAGTTGATGCAATTTAAAATAAGTCTAAAATTGTTTTGAAATTATTCGTACATGAATTAAATTTGCTATTATTATGTGAACTTTGTGAACTCAATTTTGTACACGAAATATAACACACGCTTCTTTACCTAAGAACATAACGATAAGAAGCATGTCTGCCTTGATTATATTACATTATGTTTAAACTAATAATCTTAGTAATATTATAAACGCGAAACTTTACATGGATGGATAAATAGATGTTTGTTACTTTTCGCACTAAAACGGTTTGACAATTTCTGATGAAATTTGGTACTCCTCGATATACTTCTGTCCCGGAAAATGGCATAGTTCCCGATCCATTGCGATAAAAATGAATCCTTCCCAAATGGAGTCGCAGGCAACAGCTATTTCAAATAAGGAAAAAATGCTAATGTAATTTATGTTTTGCAATAAAATTAACTTATCACGAAATACCTCATTTATAAGGAAAATATCACCAAGACAGTCGGCAGAAGCATCCTAATCGCAGATCGCGGTAACAACTGGTCGGGGTTGCCACTACATACCTACATTAGTTTAAATATTCAGAAGAATCTTGTAAGTTTTTAAAAAATATGAGAGGTTTAGATAGCAGCAACGAAAAAGGCAGGCACGTATTTGAACATCAAAAATCAATAAATGGAATGGGTTTTTTTCTAAACCGTAATTGTCATGAAACTAACCTAACCATTAGGTTAGGTTAGTTTCATGACCCGTTAGGGTTATGTTATGATGCCGTATTAATAAATCATGAGAATTGTATGGTGTCAGATTAAAGATTGTGTTTTGATATTGTAACCCATTCGGTTATAATAATTATTAACTTTCAACTGTCCAAAAGTTTATTTGAAAATCGACTAACATTTAGAAATTTTTGAATAATTTTACCAATACTCCGGACAACTGCTAAAGCAGTACTAGTTGCAATAACTAACAGTACTTAGAAGTAATAAGCCGTGAAGGTAAATTGGGAGCTACCAAGCAATTAAAAGGATCAGAAAATTAGGATTTAACTCTTCATCAGAGATTTCGAAACTAGTTTTTCAACTGAATGATGGCTTTAATTGAATTAGTTCCCTAAACGATCCAAAACATTAAGAACCTGTTTTGTAGAAAATGATTAAGTAGGTTGAACGGGGATATTACTTGTAATTTTTATTAATTTTAATGTTTTGTTTTATATATAAGTACCTGGGCGACCGAGCTCTGCTCGGGCTGAAACTCGATACCAAGCGTTTTCCGGTTTCCCAGAGATAAGACCAAGCTAGATCAATACCTAATTTCATCGAAATCGTTGGAGCCGTTTCCGAGATCCTGATTATAAATGTGCTAGGCAGGGGGGCAGGGGAGGGGGTTCGGGGTTCCAAAGGGGGGATGAAAATTTCATTGATTTTGCCGTACGATGCACCGTTTTCAAGATATTTGACAAAAACACCGGAGGGGGTGGAGGGGTGGGTCACGTTAAACTAACGTCCGAAAACCGACTTTACAGACAACACCGGTTTTTCCTGTTCTGTGCTCCCAATACGGAACGTGCACATAGACGGTGCTGCCAACTGGTGCCATAAGGGTGCCATCAATTTGAATGTTTTATCTTGATAAGTTTGTTTTACTGTCCGCATAGTGTCTCTTCTGTCGCATTAGTGCTGCCGCCTATAGTTAATGCACGTTCCCTATAATACTTTTTTTCAGAAAAAAGTAACTTTTTCCCACAAAAGAAGAAACTTGACGTTTTCTCATGAAAAATAAACTTAAAAAAAAAAAAAAACGAAAAACCTTAAAAAAAAACGTGGCCGAGGTCGGCTGGATCCGTGACCAGATTTCTACTGTGCTATTAAGATCTGCTCGAGGCCAGCGAAATTTAGCTTTGTATTCTAATGCAAACAAAAATAGCCGGAAAACACGAGTAAAAGTGATTTTCTGAAAATGAAACATAGCTAGATCAGTTTTTCATTCCCGAAAACCCCCACATACCAAATTTCATCGAAATCGTTGGAGCCGTTTCCGAGATCCTGATTATATATATACATATATACAAGAATTGCTCGTTTAAAGGTATTAGATAAAACTCACGTAATCACTTGAAACATAGATATATTTCTCCAACAATACAGGTCAAACAAAACACGTCTTATCCCTTCCGCTCCTCCATATTGAATGCCCTGTCAACCAACCGGCCGGTACTCTTTAAACCATCTAAACGTCAGTCACATTACTTTTTAATTTAATGCAAACATCCAATCAACATGTTTGTATTAACTTTAATAAAATATAAATCAATCTTACATGTACTGTTGGCATGTTAAGAAAAAATAAGTATGATGGCTACTATCATATTCCTTGATAATCCTGCCGCTAAGTGCAGTGTATTTCATCGTGGAAAGTAAGGTATCCCTGGGCATGAATCGCAGATAAATATTTCAATCTTAGCCTCCTAGTCTGGTGACGTATCTGTAAACATCTTTGGAGCCGCGGGGTCTAAATGCGGTGTTGATTGCTTACCTCTAGTTAGACGACCCACTTGCATAAAATACCATCACAAAATACACTCAATGTCAGTTTAAACAACGTCTTTGCTCACGAGAGTAAAATAACACTTCTCGTCAACCCTAGCGCGCTGCCCCGTGATGCTAATCGGATCGTTTGTCACGAGCGACGAGGATTACACTCGTGCGTCGGAAAATATCGTGCCACTGAATATGCTCCCGCATCCGATAAAAGAACGATTATTGCGTTCGAGCGGCGATACGGAAAAACTGTTACTGGGCCGCGGTGTTGAGTGATAATGGATTTGTACTGTACAGTTTATACGGCTCTTTGTCAGGCAAATAGTGACACACCTAAAGTTTGTTTCATCTACTTGGTAAATAGTCACAGTTTTTTATGAGGCCTATCGTTAGCGGCCACGTCTCAGTGCCATAAGTCATCACTGGCAACACACCCTGGTCAAAGACTTTTGACTTGAGACACTGCGGTATATTGGATGACAAGACATTGCGGAGCATTGCGGAGCTTCGAAGTTCGCACGTAGAATTGACGGCCAATGAGGCCGAAAGGTTCTCGAGTGGCGTCCTCGGACCGGAAGACGCAGTGTAGGTAGGCCTCCAACAAGATGGAGCGACGACCTGGTTAAGGGGTGGCGGGAACGCATTGGATGCGGATGACGCAGGGCCGATCTGTTTGGCGAGCCTTGGGGGAGGCTTTTGTTCAGCAGTGGACGTCTTTCTGCTGAAATGATGATTAGGTATGCAATAATGTAGGACACCGCTAAGTATAATTGCAAGCAATTAAAACCTACTAACTAGTATAATCAAAAACGGCCATTAATATGACAGTACCTAAATCATGTTTTAACTGGAGGAAAATTGCTCTATTAATACGATAGTTATTCTCAGACATTTAATTTAGAAGAAAGAAATAAAAACGTAGGATGCAGTAGTTAGATGAAACCAATCATAGCAATTAACTTTTTAAAATAAACCAGTTCTTTAATTTATTTTATTCGTTGTTTTTAATTTGTATCTTTTTCTGCAAAATATATTTTATCCTATAAATGTAAATTTCTCTCTCTCTTTTTAATTTCTCAGATTGAAAAAAAAGTTTTTATTTTGTTAACCAAATTCGTGTTCCAAAAGTAATAATAATATCAATGTACAGCCGTAACAAATCCAAGCCGACACCGATTCGCCGGAACGTAGGAATCTTCGCGAAAAAAGTACCGGAACAACCAATAAAACAGTAGTTTATCAGCCGTTTCGTAAAATAATTCGTTGGGGTAGGAAAAGTAAAATTTCTCCGGTTCGTGTACGTACAAGTTTTACGAGCAAACATTGGAAACAACTGTTCCCTTGGGCCGTGACGCGCGATGTAGATAGATAGACAATTGTCTCGAGATGAGGATAGATGCCGTGTCTACTGGACGATTTAGCTTATTTTTCAACTTGAAATCGTTTCATATTTTACCCGGAATATCAACACCTTGTATCTAAAGACAGTCAAAAACAGCAATGCGGCTTGCCGCAACATTATGCGTGGGCCCAATTTATAGTATTCGATTTTTTAGTACATGGCGTTGTGTTTTGAAAATGTTACCGTGTCCTTTTGTAGATCAAACTCAAAAACGTTTATTTCATCATCATCATCATCGTCAACCCAGCCTATATATACGCCCCACTTCAGGGCACAGGCTTCCTTTCAAAATGATAGCTGTAATACCCACGCGGGCCCAGTGCGGATTGTGAACTTCACACCCACCATTGAATCTCTTCTCAGGTGTGTGCAAGGTTTTCTCACGATTTTTCCTTCACCGTAAAGCTCATGGTAAATTTCAAAATATAATTTCGGAAGTAAATTCCGAAAAACTCAGACGTTCGAGCCTGGATTCGAACGCATGACCCTCTGGTTGAGAGGCAAATAGATCAAACCACAAGGCCACCACGGACGTTTAATTATTGGGTATTAATTACTTACTTATTGTGATTTAAAACTTATTTCATATTAGGTTTTGCATAAGATACAATTTAAATACTCAAATTGTTAGTAATGTTAATCCTGCCACTAAGAGGACACTACCATACATCCATCGAATAAAACAAAATAACGGTGTTATGTTTGCGAAGTAGTCCATAGGTACAGACTTCCGCAAAATAACGCCCTTTGCAATAATAATATTGTAAATAACGAAGTTAAAAAAAAGCTAGAAACAAGTGATCATGCCAACTTGTCAAAAATATACGAAAATTCGTGATTTTTTAAACCTACCGTACCTGTCTCACAAACTTTTACTAACCAGCATCATTTTATTTTATTTCGTAATAAAAGAAAGTGTGTACGCTCCCCAAGATCGCGTGAGGGCTACAGGCTTTTTCTTAGCACAACGATACGTGACTAAAGAGGAACGGGGGGAGTTAGTGCGGGACACGTAACGCTTGAATTGTGCCTCCGACATCGATATGAAGGTGAGCTCGGTTTGTTATGAATATTTTAAAGTTGACAGCTCGAATAATAGCCGAATGTTTGTGCAAAAAGACGTGTTGTGTGTAAAAATTTAGGAAGAATTTTTTAAATTTAATTAAAAGTTAAACATCATCACCAGCCATGGTGGCCTAGTGGTTTGACCTATGGCCTCTCAAGCACAGGGTCGTGGGTTCATATCCCGGCTCGCACCTTGAGTTTTTCAGAATTTAAGTGCGAAATTACATTTGTAATTTACTATGAGCTTTACGGTGAAGGAAAACATCGTGAGGAAACCTGAAGAAATTAAATTGTGTGCGTGAAGTTCTCAATCCGCAATGGGCCTTCTCAAGTGCTTCCACTGACCGGAAGACGCAGTTTCAGGCCTCCAACAAAATGGAGCGACGACCTGATTAGGGTTGCGGGAACGCGTTACGTTTGAAAGTTAATATGGCGTGACTTCAAAATAATGCGATGTCAGTTGCATTTAATAGTAAATAGAAAGTATAATTAGATATAATTTAACAAAGAATTGGCATATAGAAAATAAACTTAAAATGTCGTTTCTTTATTCACGGGTAAGTGTTTCAGTTAACAATATATTTTGTGTGTGAACTTAGTTAGATCAATTAGGTTAATTTATTTGCCGATTCTAATGAATGAACAATTATCATTATTACATGCATATATATAGTCCAATTAGTTTTAACATAGTCTTTAAGTTAGAATCTGTTGGCTAAATATGCAAGCATTTAAAGCGTCACTTTACAAAAAAATATAAAAGAAAAGAAAAGAAAAGACAGCGGATTTTTTTTTTGCTATTTGAATTTTGAACAGATGTCCATTGCTCGTATTGAGCATACGTTGTAAAAAAGTAATTTTGTACGTCGTTTTTTTCCTCGCATTCAAAGTGAAAAGAAGAGTGTTTAACGCGAAACTAAACTGCCATAATGACATCTCGAATTATAGCCTCCCTCGCTATCGCTCGGGTGGCTAAATATCTCGTGTCATTATGGCTTGTTTTAGTCGCTTGTTGAACAATCTACTATTAATGTCACTTTATTTGCGTGTCGTCAATTGTTACTCTAGTACAAATTGTAAAGAGATTAAAGTCCACGAGCCGCAATATAATGTTGTTGTGGTTTATAATTCTAAATTAAATGGAGTATAGAGGTATGCAATAAGACCACGTAGCCTTGGTTCAACGATATATTGCAGACTGACATGAGCTCCGTACCCACACATTGACAATCTTCAACTCTAACTAACCTACATTACAAGTATTAACTTCAAAACGCCTAAACACCATCCTGTTAGTTTACCGATGTTACCCTGAACTCGTCCGACATGTAACCCATTCGTAATAAAAGCCTATAAAAGGTCAAATCCCTTCCTGAATTACGTTTACCTCAGCTATTGAACGTTTAATCCTGTTCACTCCTCTTCAGGTAAAAAAGGTAATGCTCGAACTACACCCATTCATACCACAGAGTTCTGCACTTTGCTAAAAAAAATATAAACTACGCTTTCAAATGGACTTGAGGTTCCGCACACATTCAACTTGTTTAAAAGGATTTTTTTCTGTCGTGTCTTCAAAGCGCGTCTGTGTTATAAGAAAGTGCTGAATGAATGCACTTAGATTTTTATCTAGAGTATCTTTAATATTAACTTTAATTAAGTACTATGACTAGTAGTGAGATAAATCTAAACCTAACTTAAGTACTTGATATTACGAAACAAATTATACTCATTGCTATGTGAACTAAACCTGACAAACCTGACCCGTTTCATATTCAACAAAAGAGTTTCTGAATATGAAATTTCCTAATATCTAAGTAAATGTTTATTCACGACTACTATTTTTACCCATTGTTAGACTAAATTGACAGTCTTAGTATTAAAAATGTCCTACTTTTAAAAACCATCAACAAAATGCAACTACCTAAACACTAAAGTTTGCATGCTTTATTAAGTAGAATATGGCTGCGTTTATTATTAATAATGTAACACCCTATGTAACCCATATTCCTCAAGTAAAATTATTTCATTTCATTTCATTGTTAAGGATTTTGAATAATACTAATGAGAAATTAAATCTGTAAATCCAAACGTCTCATAACATTATTACAAAAGAACTCAAATTCATTCGTAATAATTTCTCATCGTACATCCTATATCATCGAAACCTACATAACCATGGCGACATTGTATTGGATTTTATAAAAGCTACTCAAATATAAATTGACACCATGTTTTCCTTTTAACGATGCGTCCTCGAAATAAATTGACTGTATGATGTGACAGACACAAATCATCTGTCAGTGAAATTTTCGATTACATTTGGATATAAATATACGTATATTCGGAAAATTGGATACACGTGAATTATCAGAAATATGTTTGGTTTGATAGCATATTTCATGGATACACACGATTGATTATGTCGTAACGGGTAGAATTTTTTAAATAATATAATCCATAATCATCATCATCGAGAATGAGAAGGTTCGGGTTGTAGTTACCAAATGGGCCTAGTGTGGATTAGGAACTTCACACATTGAATTTTTTCGCGGGTATGTAAAGGTTTCCTCGAGATGTTATCCTTCACCATAAAGCTCATGGTAATAGATGTAAATTCGCACTGGAATTCTGAAAAACTCAGAGAAAGCCCGGACTCAAACCCACGACGCTCTGCTTGAGAGATCATTATGTCAAACCACTAAGCCTTACGACTTAAATATTATAAAGTATTTGTGATAAAAATATTATCAATAGGTTCTCATCATCATCATCATCCCAGCCTATCTCGGTCCCACTGCAGGGCACAGAACTCCTCTCAGAATGAGAAGGCTTGAGCCGTAGTTCCCACGTGGGCCTAGTGCAGATTGAGAACTTCACACACACCATTGAATTTCTTCGCAGGTTCACAGGTTTCCTCGCGATGTATTCCTTCAACGTAAAGCTCATGGTAAATTTCAAATGTAATTTCGCACATAAATTCCGAAAAACTCACAGGTGCGAGCCGCGATAAGAACCCACGACCCTCTGCTTGAGAGGCCATAAGTCAAACTGCTAGGCCACCACGGCTTACAATCAATAGTTTCTATGGAGTTGTAAACTGAAAAATACACGTATTAAATAAAAACAAGGTACAATACATTTACTTTTAGTTTACCACTGACAGATGGCTTGCCTTCATTTCATTTCCAACTTTAACACCATGCAAATCTGCAAACGTGGGTAACAGTATTCTAAAATTGGCTTTATTTGTAGGTCGTTAAAGTTGAATATGAAATGAAGGCAAACCATCTGTCAGTGGTAAGCTTTATGTAATTTTACTGTATCGTTAGGTAATTGTGTCACGAATGAAATGTTTTTGTTTGTTTCATTCTTTCTTTTATAATAATTTGTTCCATTACTTTACAAACATAATATATTTATATCAGTTCATAAAATAACAAAAAATATAAGAAAAACTCATGAAACGGGGTAACTTAATCTTAAGACTAAAAGAGCTGTTGGAGAAAATATCAAAGTAATTGATGGTTTCTAATTGAATTTCCAACAAATAATTCATTTTAGTTAGTTTAGAGAATCAGTAATTCAAGGAATCGAGTGTTTCCTAACTAAGGGAAAATTTTAATTGATTTGTGACATTTGAGAATAAATTAAAACACGTTTTTACTTATACTAAGGAATAATAAATAACAAACAAAAAACTATTTACACTTCAAACTTAGTGGCTGTCATCTTTATCAAGCTTACATCTTCATTTGTTATACTCTAAGTTCTTAACTAGATAAATATATTGATAATAGACGTCATAGGTATGAAAAATTACCTGTAATTTTCCCATCTATACTAATATTATAAAGATGAAGAGTTTGTTTGATTGAACGAGCTAATCTCAGGAACCTATTGGTTCGAATTGAAAAGATATTTTTTTGTTCATTAAAACCTTCGATATATAGTGCCTGTCACCAAGACCGTGATTTATTAATTTTTATGCAGCATTAAAATTAAACAACAATTCATGAACCACAAACCTCAATGAAGCCGACTTCGATAAGCGCTCGCTTAACCTGTAGAGCCGCAAAATCCGCACCCCCACTTGATATTATTTGTTACACTAAACAACGTCCGTTATTTATAATTAGTACTAATTTACAATGTTTTTTATTTACACAGCACAATGCACAGTATAATACGCCCGCCGAAAATTTTAAGAAGTGCCGCCTTGACTTGCTTGCTTTTTTTTTGCCGCGGCGCATGGCATGGGCTTAGCGCCAATCGGCCACCGACAGCCAAAGAGGATGATAATTCAAAAAAATGTTGCTTATTCAAAATACTTACACAGCTATAGGCTGTATAACATCACGCTATGACCAATAGGAGCGGAGCATCAATGCGGACAAAGTCGCGGGCAACAGCTAGTCAGTTATATCTGGGAATATTATAATATTGATAATGCTCTCGCCAGCTCGAGCGCAAGGCAAACTGGCGTACCGTCCTTTTCTGGAAGCATTTCTGCGAATTTTCACTCATCTATCTAGGAGTACTGGAGTACAAAAGGCTGAAACTCTTCACTTAATTAAGTAGCTAAAGGTTAGGTAGTTAGTAATAATTCTTCAATTGTAAAAGTAACGCTAAAATATTGGCGTAGCGATAAAAAACCTTTATAACCAAACCAGACATCGACATCAATAAAACTAAACGAAATTCGAAAACTTAGATCAAGCAGCCGTACTATATCTTTAATACATGACCAGACATGTCAAATGTAAATAAAAACCAAAACTTCGTTATCGATAGCCCGTTCAAGCAAAAAGATAAAAGGTTCCGCTTAACCAAAGCGGTACCCTAACAGGATTACTTCGTCGCAACCCATACGTAAAAAGGTATAACGGCAAATCCCACCGCCCGACGAATTGTCACTTTTTATCCCAGGACAGTGGTGCAATCACTCGGTCCAGTGAGCGGGTTAATTAATGAAATCTATTAACTTCCTCCCGAGGGACGTGAATCGGTAGATTTTTTTCGCTAGAAAATCGTTTTGACTTTTTTTTCTGAAAAAATTACGCTGCGTTTCTGAATGAACGGTTCGTGTTCAACGAGTGAGCTGGCCGATAATGAATGCGTAGGGTTGTGCTAAATAAAAATATTGAAATACAATGATTTATTTTTTTGTAAGGTCACACAAGAGCAAAAAAAAGTAAAAAAAAGTCGTGTTAGCCTTGTGGTCCGTCAATATCCGTCAAATCGTTTTAGCATTAAAAGGTAATATGCATCCATCCATACAAACTTTAGAGTTTATAGTATTACTAAAATTCTTTAAGGGTAACGACCTTTTTGCAGCACTGAAAGATTGACAAGTACAGTCAAGATCATAAATATACCGATGATTTGGAATCGGTGATCAGAAACCAATTTTTCTAGATCAATATTCGATGGCGACAACGTTTATGTCGTTCTAACTTGAAACAAAAGTCCATATTTTTAAATAATGATTATTTGGAAATAACTTTTTAATTAAAAATTATTGTGAACCTACACATGGTTTAGTCTATGAGCCTAAAACCTCTGTGATGTCGTTTCTTAAACAAACTTTGCGAGAGACCTGTCAAATTCCCCGCCAAAGCGATGACACGTACTTGACAAAACTACTTAACCTCATCAAATGTAGGATGACCATGCATTCTATAATGCAGGAAGATTCTGCAATACCTACAGTTTATTTTTTAATTAAACATAGACTTAAGTGCTTGAGACCTCATCTATTAAATTCCATTTTCTTTAGGTTTAACATTTTTCAACTCTTGATCACCGATTAAAAATCACCGTGTATGTACTACGCTATCACAAGTATTCTATAAAAATCTTCGCTACTAACCATAAGGTTGGTGTTTACATATATTTGTCACGATGGCTGTATAGATATTTATGCTTTCGACTCACCTGCACAAATTTCACGTACAGCGCTTATCACGAAATATTAAAATCAAGCCCGTGGAGACCTTGTTTATCAGACACGTTCAAGTGGATAACAACAGCAACAACGAGGCGAAATGAGCGGATCCTCACGCTTGCTCCTTTGTACGTGAGTCACGCAAGGTGCATTGTCACGGAAAATTGTGGAGACCCACGGTTCTGAACGTCACTGTAACAATACGTGGGTTTCAACCGACTTTCAAGGAGCAGGTTATAAATGCGCTGGTTTTTTGTTTCTGAGCTCCGTCATTTGTAAACCGACTGAAATATTTTTGTTGAAAACGAGATACCTACATCCAATTAGAATCCAGAATTTGACGAGCAGATCCTGAAGAAATGGATGAAACTCTTCAAATTCTATAGTAAGTCATGCATGTGGCTGAATCAACTTTTTTGTGTTGTTTATTATGTCCCCGCCTGGTTGACCAAGTAACATTTCTCTGTTTCTTAGAATAATGTTTAGGTTGTTCAAGGGACAAATTTTGTGTAAAACTAATAGCAACACTAAAAAGTTGACTCACCCATTCATTTTTGGAAATTACAGACTTCAAAGAGATGTAGGAAAAAAAGCCGCGGCAAGCACGGTTATTTTTCTAGGTTGCCTGGAAGAGACCGCTTCGAAGCGATAAGGCCGCCCATTGCTTACCTTACATTTTTTTTCATGTATGTATTTTTTGTTTCTTTATTCTATTATTTGTGGTGTACAATAAAGTGTCATTTTATTGTAGCAAGCCCACACACAAACGCATTGTTAGTCTCTATTTAGTTACTTCATTAAGTTCATAGATGGCGCTATTGTGTTAAGCAGAGGTCAAAATGCCCTACGAAACGAATGGCATAGAGACCCCTATCAGTGGCGAGGCGTGAATTTTTTTCCAGGTAAAGCCGGACGGAACAAAAGCTAACAAAATCATACCCCATTTAGTACTAGGTTATATTCTTGAGAAATAGTACTTGCGTGTAGTAATTCGGTCCATAAGACTGCAGCATACTTATCCTTTCACTGATATCAGTATCAAAACAATATGTTACTTATACATGAATTAGACACTGAATTATAATCAGATTTTAACCTGACAGACGATAATATGTACGATTAAATTTCACCAATATTGCGTATCAACACTGATCTAATATTGTGTTTTATCTTGAAGTTTTTCACATTAATTATTTACGACAAAACACTGAGCGATTGACATGAACATGACATTACGTAATGTTGCCATTTCAATAAATACCACACCACAAGCAAATCGACCGCGCTAGCGGATCACGTCCGGCACGTTCTATGGCTCCGAATCGTACATACAGTGCCACATTCCGGCAGCGCGGCGCAGCGTATACGATTTGGTTTTGTGCAGCGCGCTGAGCACAGCCTGTGGCGGTTTAATTTTGTTTGTTTATAAATTTTATTATATAAATAGATAAAATATCGTACTTTTTGTTTTACACTAAAACTCGATACTTATTTTAAAATTCAATTTCGCTCCAGTAATTTTAAATAAGTTTACGAATGGCTGTATGAATGTCAATTCCGTCGGTTATTCCAAGTGGGATAAATTAATTAAAAAAAAATCTTCTGTCAAAGTGAAATTAAGCCTTATGCGCAATATAGAAAGTCTTTTTTTAAATGTGATAAGCCGATAGAGACCGGCTTATTTTGAGCCTATTCCATGCGTATTCTTACAGTAGACGCTTATGTAGTGAATCTATGGTTTTATGAATGAATATTTACATGTGTGAGTGTAAGATTCCTGACGGCATACTGAATTTATGAATGACTGATTGGTCTTGTGGATATTTTGATGCGCTTTGTTACTGCACCATTTTGAAAAATACTTAAAAGTTTATTAAGGAAGAGTAAGTCTCTATACAAACAATCGGTTACTAAGAGAAGCGTTTGGTTACTTCAAAATTTTAGGCAACCCGCCGGGAATCGGGTTGTTAGTACCCTTCGCCACTGACCCCTATATACAGGTGTCGGGGGTTAAAAAGTTATGACCTGTCGTGCAGTATTTACGTCGTACTACGAATTTATTTTATTTTGTAGAGACGACTTAGGATTTTTTTTTCTATCAAGCGAACTGCAAGTAATCGTGTTTCGATAAACACTGGTCATAAGAGTGACTCATCAAATATCTTGCACATGAATTTCTCAACTAAAGCTTTGCTAGTATGATACAGCACGAGATAAAATGAATGCATAGATGCGCCAATTGAGGATGTCTATTTTTTTGCAATGTATAGTAAATCGAAAACCATTTCGAGATAAATGCTTTTTAACTCGTTTTCTGTAGTTATTTAATTTTAATATTATGTAATGAATTTATTATATAACAAATAAGCAATGACCTTCATTTGACATTGGTGCAAATTGCGTGACCGGTTCAAGTCGTACTTTATTCTATGTGGTTAGAATTCTTCACAATTTACGCGTGGATTATACTACGGAGTTTGATTTGGACCCGCTGTCTGACATCTAGCACTTTGACAGTGCCAGTAAAGTGACACAGTGTATAGTGTACCACTACGCAAAAAATAATTAAAGGGGTTGCCTTATCGTACGCATTTAGATAGATTTAGAAATTTGGCATTGTGGGAGCCCTCAATTATAATCTGACGTCATCAACTAAAATAGTTTCAATAATTAATTTTGAAAAAAGTAGAGAACTAAATGACAAAATATTGAAATTAGTTCCTTATAATTGACTTTTCTATACAAAAAAAATATAAACACCACTGGTAATTTTTTTTAGACATTCCCAATTGATAAATTCAGCACATTTATACTGAGGCTGTAGTATTTGCGTTTCCACAATGCAATACAATAATTAAGCACACAGTGCAGTAGAAGCAATTAAGAATTCCTTTACTACATATCGTATGCACTAATTCGATGTACCTAAACCAGCTTAATTTTAACGCATATTTAGATTGAGTCGCGTAACTAGTAAATCTACTAGTACGGAGCAGCCGGCGTCGCAGGAGCGGAATACACACCGTATTACTCCGCCCTTATTACGGTTTGGGATTTGTCATGAGCGGCAGCGAGATAGTTATCGCTATAACTTTTGTTCAAAAAATTAGAATTTAAATAGAGGAACAATCAAAGTAAATAAATATCACGGGACAATTCACACCAATTGACCTAGTCCCAAAGTAAGCTTAGCAAAGCTTGTGTTATGGGTACTAGACATCGGATAAACATACTTATATAGGTAGATACATACTTAAATACATATTAAACGTTCAAGACCCGAGAACAAACATTCGTATTTTTCATACAAATACCTGCGCCGACACGGGAATCGAACCCAGGACCTTAAGCTTCTTAGTCAGGTTCTCTAACCACCTAGACCAGATGGTCGTCTAAGTAGCAACAGAGAATATATCTTTGATTTATTTATTATGGTTTGCCAACAGGTAAAATACTATAAAACTTGCACTACAACATATTAATAAGAAATGGAAGAGTATTCACCCAATTACAGGCAAACACAGCATGCATTACACATAAACATATGCATGCCGCTAAAGTCAAATTAGTGCAAAACAACACTTACGACATGAACCAGTATCCATAAAAGTATGAAGAAAACAATATATACAGGGTTATTGGTAAGTCGACCCATTCCCGCCAAGAGGCTATGGCGGAGGTCATTTGCAATCTCTTCCGTCCCACAGTGCCCTATGCAAAAATGATCAACTTCTGAGACAATTGAAATTTAAGCAAAAAAAGTCAGATACGCATATTCAAATATTTGTTAAAAATTGATTACAGCTACTTAGTAAGGTATTGTTATTAATTGACACATTAGTTATCACTATTTAACTTGGTGACAAGATCTTCTGGGCTTAACTATTTTTTATAATTCAGCTAATCTTGTTCAAACTCTTTTGATATTATTTCATATTTCATTGACGTATGGCGCGTTATTTATTTAAAAGAATGCTAATTCTGTCGACCTTGTTAATTAACTGGCCTATTCACTCAATTTATCTGATTTGTCATTAAATTTTATACAGGGTCATTCATTATGATTTTTAACAATTTAAATGAAAATTTGAATTTGCTGAAACGGCATCAATTACAATTTACAGAAACAAACTTTATAGAAAAAAAATAGTTTCGCACACATACACAAATTCGCTAGTGAATTGTACGTTCTGTTGAATACTAAAAAAGTACTAACTCTACTCACTCAACTTGTTAGTATTAGTAATTAATTTTATGGATCCATTTAACGACCGCTTTAGCCTAGTTGGTAGTGACCCTGCCTACGAAGCAAGAGGTCCTGGGTTCAAATCCCGGTAAGGGCATTTATTTGTGTGATGAGCACGAATATTTGTTCCTGAGTTATGGATGTTTTCTATGTATTTAAGTATTTATTTATTTATATAAGTATGTTTATCGTCGTCTAGTACCCATAGTACAAGCTTTGCTTAGTTTGGGACTAGGTCGATTTGTGTAAGATTGTCCCCTAATATTTATTTATTTATTTATTATTTTATTTATTCTAATTTAACACTAAATTTCTGCAAACGAGAACTGCCGCAAGTTGCATTAAACATATGCAGAAATAATAATATTATTCATTTAAGCATATAAAGCAATCATGCCGATATAAAGCACACACAAGTTGCGAAGGTAAATTTTATTACTTGTAATATTATAAATGTGAAAGTTTCTTAGACTTAACGTGCATGCTTGGGTGGGTGTGACAAGATTTTGGTGGGTAGGAGTTTAGGACTAGGTCAATATTATAAACCAATTAACCCAATCTAAAACTAACAAGCGCAAACTCTGGGTACTGGACAACGGTTAAACATACTTATATAGATAAATAAAATACATAAATTGCATTATAAATCCAAGACTCGAGCATAAACATTCGTATTTTATAAAGTTTCTCACGGAAGCTTAATTTAAAAAAAAAAACAAAATATTAGGGGACAAACACCCAAATACAAATATCTGCCCGGCATCGAACCCGGGACCTCAAACTTTGTAGTCAGGTTTTATAACAACTCGGCTATTTCGTGGACGATCAAAACGACGATAAAACCAATGTAGTGGCTACATAATAAAAGTCATTGGACGTTATTCTTAGAGACTTTAAACAAAATAGTAGATTAAATTAAATGAATATTGCTTATTAGTCTTTGTGCGCTAGATTTTTTTTTTTTTTTACAATTACAATCTACCCTCGACTCAGGTCAAGGCCTGTACTAATCTATACGACTTCCATTCCAGTTCCATCACTTATGCCTCTCGCACTTTTACTCTCCATACTGTGTCTTTCTTACATTCATCTCCTTTTACGTCTTTTGCGGGTGGGACTCCCGCCTATCTATACTCTACTATACTACTTTTCGTTTTGTGAGCTAGATTGTAATTTAAAAAAAAATAAAAAATAAGAAAGTTTATAAGGTATACACATAGTTGTATTGCACAAATGATCGCAGAACGGCAATGTAATAACTTCAATTCGATAAGAAATAATGTTTATATTTTTGATATTTTTGTGCTAAGGTAAACGTACCAATGCTCGACGCCTCAGCGCCCAGTAGAAGACACCCATCCGTCACCTCTCTTACTGTGACATAAGATTGTAGGTGCCTCGAGATTGAAGATTGTAGGTAGGTAGGTCGAGCACAGTACTGCCGTGCTCAAGCTAAAAGGCGGCTAAGTGACAAAACCAACTTTTGAGTAAACGGCGAAAAACGTCACAAAAATTTCAAATCGATGCTGGTCAATTTCTTTAAATCTTTAGCTATGTTGTCATATACCAAACGGTAGATCTTTTTTTAATTTATGATTTGATTTTAGTCACTCTTGTTATATTATAGTTTTTGTGCCACTAAAAGTCATTTTTTCCTTTATAGTTATGAAAATAAAATAAAATCCTTTTTACATTGCAGTACAAAAAGGCGGTTATCGGATCTTAACTGCTTTATAGACATGTATTTTTTGTTAATGATATAGGAATTGTTTTGAAATAGATAGTTAACTACAATTACGTAACTAGAAAGCAGTTATCTGTTTTAGTGGCATTTTAATCTAGGTTAGTGAGTGTAATTGTTGACCCAGTCCATAACTATAAAGCGGCAAAGGGCACATTGCCGCCTTTTAAACTAATTCACTGTTTCTTGTTTACTTTCCGATATACTGGAACATAGCTTAAAAGCGGTTAACTTACAAACCTTTTGGCGTCACTGCTTTTTAGTCTTGTACGAGTCCCAATATTTTTTTAAGAATCCTGCAAAATTGGCCGTAACTACAAATTCAAATAAACATTTTACTGTGAATTATTCGTTTATTTCGATGTAAAATCGACATTCAAATAGCTCGTCATTGCTACCATAGTTAATACTTCATTGTGATATTAAAATAGAACAAATATGGCACACTGCGCAAAAATCAAAAGGATAGTTACAATCTCAAAAAAAAGCAACTTAGTCACAGTAATTTAGAATTATATGTCCATTTGAATAAACCTCACCTGCCCGTAGTGCACCCTGCTAGCAACTGACGAGGCTCTGGTGACCGACAGATGGCGGAATAACCATCCAAAAGCAAGTAGGCAAAATTAAGTAGGCCAGCAACGGGCAGCAGCGTTGCTGGTGCAAGTGGCCTAATTCTTCGATCACCAACCCGCCTGCACAGCGTGGTGATTATGGGCAAAACCTTTTTTGGTAGCACAACCATTACCCCGGCCCCCAGTTCTCGGCAGCCCTACTATTCCTGGTTACGGTAGGGCGGGGGGTGCTAAGAATTACGGAGCTACGGACGGCTACCAAAACAAACGACTTTACCTGACTACCTATAACGGACGTAATGTGAGGAATGACGATAGGATCGCAGAACTAGAAGTGGAATTAGGTCACATCAACTGGCATATCTTGGGTTTGTCGGAGGTCCGTAGAGACGGAGAGGATACGATAACCTTAAACTCCGGTAACCTATTCTACTTTCGGGAGGGCGAACAGCAGTCCCAAGGTGGAGTCGGCTTCCTTATCAATAAAGCTCTCTGTAACAACGTTGTGGAGATCGGTAGCGTGTCGGCAAGGGTAGCATACCTTGTACCTAAGTTGACTGATAGGTACTCCTTGAAAGTTATACAAGTGTACGCGCCGACCTCGGCATACTCCGACGACGAAGTGGAAGCTATGTATGAGGACATAAGTAAAGCCATGCATAGCACCACTAGAACACATTACAGCGTTGTTATGGGAGACCTCAACGCTAAGGTGGAAGTTCAGGCATGCGACGATTCGACTATCGGACCGCACGGATTTGGAGTTAGAAATCACAGGGGCACATATTGGTCAGCTTCCTGGAAAGCCAAAAGCTTTTTCTAATGAATTATTTCTTTAAGAAGGGGCCTCACAGGAAGTGGACTTGGAGAAGCCCCGACGGTAAGACGCGAAATGAGATCGATTTTATTCAGGGATGTCTCAGTGATCAACAGGTTTAACACAGGCAGTGATGACTCTGAATATACGTCATAAGCTGGAGAGAGTCCGCATGGTGTGATCTGTTTTGCGTCCAACACAACTCTTGTTGATTTGTTGGAAACCACCGACGATGTTGATAAAGAGGCCGACCAGTTGGTGATGACGATTCGGGATGTGGGAACAACGTGTTTCCCAAAGCAGCGAAGTGTATAGCAGTCTAAACTGTCTCGCGAGACTCTAGAACTCATGAGGCGGCGACGAGAAATGGCGGCGCAGACTGTTTCGTTAGGTGAAAAAGAGCTCTCCAAGCATGTTAGAAAGCTGATAAGGCGAGATCTCCGTAGCTCCAATACTCGCTCTATTATGGAGGCAATATAGCGCAACCGGGGATCGAAAGTCTTTATGCAGCAACTTGGAAGGAGCAACCTAATGAAACTAAAAACTGCAAATGGCCAAACCATCTCCTCTAAGCCGGAAATCCTCGCCGAGATTGAGAGCTTTTATGGACAGCTGTATGCTTTCCATGCTGCACAGCCTCTTCCCGATCCAAATCACATCAGAGCCTCACTAACACGCCACTACAGATAATTATCCCGGACGTCGAAATGAGCGAGATTAGGATTGCCCTGGGGCAGCTTAAAAACAACAAAGATCCGGGTGAAGACGGAATTAGAAGACGGAAGACGGAATATTAAGTATGCGTATTGTTGGTCGAAGTTGCAAAATGTCAGCTCAATCGGTAACCGGGAAGTGGGTCAAATTTAACGTACAAGATACATACCTACATAGCCAATCACATGCTTTGTGCAACCACGGTTGCCAATTTATTTATTTATTTCAATCATATTTATTCCTTAAGTCAGTAATGACCTTGTTTGAAATCACTTTTCAATAAATGATAGTAATTGGAAAAAAGGCACGTGAGTGGCTAATTGTAATATATGTACATACTCTACTAGTCAACCGAGTACATTACAAATCTTGTAAAACTAATTCTAATTCTGCGATTAGGTACACAAAAAGAAAATATTTAACTTACAGACCTCATAATATGTTTATTGGCCATAATGTTATTTGGTGAGAATGCTACTTATGGTAAGTTTTCTGGTTTAGCTAGGGTACAGAAGAAAGAGGCAGGCGTAGTTAGCTGCATTTTAGTCATGTATTGTAGAATAGCCCCCTTTTAGTTATGCAAACAATTAAATAAAATATGACGTTTACTTTGCGCACGGACCAATGCCGCTTTCAACCGTAGGTTTTTTACTGGAATTGTGGCATGAATACAGGACTAAAAGGCGGCAATGTGATTTTAACTGCTTTTTAGTGATGCATTGTCGTATAATCGCCTTGTAGTCAGGTATCAGCGAAGTATTTTATTCAATGAAACCTAGTTAAATAGCGGTTAAAGACGTTTAGCCGCCTTTTAGTGTACCCAAAAATAATAACCGCTTTTAAGTTTGGCATTTATAATAAAAATGGAAAAACAATCCAAACGTTAAAGTACTTTAGTAGCTTTTTAGGTAAGTAAAGTGGTTTAGTCGCCTTTAAGCATAGCAAAGTCCATTTTTTATGTATTTAACCGCTTTTTTTGAAAAATTATTTTCGAAACGGTAAAAGATAGAAAAACCGTTCCTAGACAGATCGATAGAGATTTTTTTTCTAAGCAGAATGGTATTGAAAAGTCGAAATTGCCCAAATGTCACTTAGCCGCCTTTTAGCTTGAGCACGGCAGAGTAGTAACGTTTACCTTATTTCCTTCCAGGTCGGTCCCTCATATCTTACCACCAGTGATCGTACATTTTGTAGCATTTTTGGTGCGATGACGTCAAATGACACACGACAGCGACCTAGGGCTGTCGACGTGTATAATATGATTGACGTATAAAATAATGTAATATTATATTGTCGTTGAAAATAAAACGCTAAATAATATTTTGATTAATAACATTTCGTTTTTTTATACAGGGTGTTTGGTAGCTACGTGCATAGCTTTAAGGGGGTGATAGCCAAGGTATTTTTGAACATTTTTAGCCATATATACTTTAGCCAAAATTTGTTTTTTTTTTAAATTGAAGACTTAGAAATTTTAGGAAAATACCCATAATTTGATAGTCACGAGTCAATATTGCCCAAATGAGCATACACACATTATTAATTTTTAAGTTATTACTTTGATTTTATTTGATCCTTAGTTCAAACAATTTAATATTGGGCACTACTGACAACCCTAGCACTGCACCAAAAATGCTACAAAAACTACGATCACTGCTTACCACCGTGTAGAATTTGGCGGACGACGAGTCTTTTATTTGATCGGTCCATCTCGTTGGTGAACGACCGTGCGGTCTTCTGCCTTTGGTGTTCCCAACCACAATCAGTTTCTCTAGACTTTCATCGCCTTTACGCACTATATATACAAGCGATCTGGGTGTCACCAACGGTACTGGCTGAAAATCAGCGCTGGGGTGTTTTAAACGCCTCAGAATTATGCTGAGCCAGTGTCCGATTTGCAACCGCAATGACACTTCTATCTTTAGCTTTAGTTTTGCCTTATGTTTTGTAAAATATTGATGATGTGTCTTGTGATGTTGTAAATAAATGTATTTTCTTTCTTTCTTTCTTTCTTATATGTCCTAAATATGAAAGAATGCGCTGCTGACATATGGAGTTTTAATTGGAGCCGGGCGAACGATGCATTGGTGCGTTTCGCAGTCCAAGGTATTCTTAGCATTCGTCTCTAGCACCACATCTCGAATGCGTCAATCCACTGCCTCTCTCGGGCCAGAATTGTCCACGTTTCCACTCCTTACAGGAGGATAGGGAACACCAGTAAAACCTCTCGAGTTTACTCTTTGGACCAAAACGCAGTGTTAAGCCGCGACATTAACATGCCGCTGCGTCTCGCTTTCTCTTACTCTCGCCATGAATATTGATGTCATCGCATCAATGTACCGGGAAACACCCTGGCCGTCCTCAAGAGTACCTATCGCCTAATGTTTCGCATAATATTCGTCATCCCAGCATAGGCTGGCATAATAATATCTAATATATAAAAATCTCGTGTCACGGTGTTTGTTATCGAACTCCTCCGAAACGGCTCAATCGAATATTATGAAATTTTTTCTCTACATTCGGAAGGTCTGAGAATAGGTCGTAGGCTATTTTTTATACCTACCCCTATTTTTCGCAGACGGAGTCGCGGGCAACCGCTAGTTAGACTATAATAGTAGGCTCTTCTCAGAATGAGAGGACTTGGATCATATTTCCCACGCGGGCTCAGTGTTGATTGGAAACTACACACACACAACCGTTAAATATCTTCGCAGTATTTTCATGTTTCCCAGCAATGTTAGCCTTCACTGTAAAGCTCATGATATTTTGATGTAATTTAGCAACAATATCGAGAAACAGCATAGCATACAGAGGTACAGTCAGCAGCAGAGAAAATGTAATGGCGGTAAACATACGAGGAGGGCTTTTTTCTTGACAGCTGACCGTACGAGCCTGGGCTCGAACCCACGACCCTCTGCTTGAGAGGTCATTAGGTCAAATCACTAGGCTACCACGACTTTCGCATAATATCACAAGACATAATTTTAGCTTCTTTAACTTGCAATGTTTGTTTGTTCAGGTCAAATCTTGCAAGTTAAATTTCACGTAATTCCAGCTAAATTATTGCATTAATTTGATATTTGGTACGGATATCTAGTTCAGATGAAATGCAATAGAGTCAGCAAAAAGTATGGAATTCAAATTATTTTTTTTGAGCAAAGTAATTGTTTCAGTTCATTAATATGGACCTTGCAGACGCCTAATTCAATAATTTTTTTTTTGATAAAAACTTATTTATTTTAACTTTCTGGTTCCATATATTCTTTCGTGTCAATAATATACTTTTCTCATAGCCATCTGTAAAAGTTGTAACTGTTAACTATCAGAAAGCAAAGTGCATTGTTGATGTTGCAACTAAAACAATATCTGAAGCGCTAAACTTTCCAACAATTTTGCATTCACAAAAAAAGGCTAGTACTACAACCTTTTTATCTGTATCTGCAAAAGCTTTTAGGTTGATAGGTATTTATGGAGTCCACTACTCTATGTTTATTAACATTTGAGAAGGCTGTTTTAATATGAATTATAAAACTCATGATCTAGAATGAAAAGAAATAAAAAATCTTGGAATAATTCACACCATAATATATGTATGTATGACCTAGCCCAAACTTGTTAGGTATGTATGGGCTATGCACTATAGACGGAGGATGATGAATAAATTATCATAACATCCACACAGATAGGTAGGTAGGTAGTTATGTATGCAATATGACGTATAACATCCGTGACTCGCCTACTGCCCCTAACGGAATTCAAACCAGGGACATTTAGCTTTATAGTCAGTGTCATTAACCACTTGGCCATTCGGTCGTTAATTAATGCTGAAAATATTTTAGACAAAATATAAAATAAATATTTTATCCGTTTTCCGAATATAACCTTTTAATATTGCCTTTGAAATCGCAGCGCACAAACGTGATTTAATAACATCAAACTTACGTAAGCCGCTTAATACCGAGCTATGTCTACCAAAAATACTATATCACATCGGTATATAGGTCACCGAGCCTCGGAAACTTAGGTGAACAAACAAGTTAATGCTTAATAAGTAAACATGTTCATATCGAGAACTCAGGTATAATTTGGGGGAATATTGCGCGCATGGCGCCCAAGCTTAGATCTAAGACGATTTTAGACACGTGACTTGCATAACCCCAACGGCTTGTCGTTACTACATCAGATTTGGGGGAGATTCATACGTGTATCAAGGGGAAGCAGGCACTTGCTGAAATTGAGATGTATTGTCATGCATCCCATAACGCATTTCTCATGATTACAGAGAACTTAGTTGGAGATAAAATTAAATTAAATTCACGAGTAATTACTTTGTTTGAGGCTTTGGGACTTAAAGTAATTCTCAGCCGGAAAATTATGATAATGACAGTAATAAGATCGTGTATCTCACACAATACGAGTTCTGCTGATAGTGAAACCTTATTTAAATAAAGTTGACGTTTATTTCGGTAAAGTTTCAATTGAGCTTGTTTTGGTATTAAATTAAATTTTGGTGTGTACTTCACACGGAGTGAAGACTAAAATAAAACAAAAACAAACTGACAGACAGTACCGTATTTGATATACTTAATTTATTATTTAGTTGTAAGATCAAATATTTGGGTAACTGAAGCAAACAAAAATACATAAAAAATAAGCCTTTGTAACAATTTTATTTCAGATGAGTTTCGCATGAAATTTTCATTAATGTAGTCAAATTAGTATCACTAGCCATGCACGAGCCAATGTCCTTAGTGTTGCCAAATAACCGCTTTGTGCCAAGCACGTTGATTTGATGCGATGAACAGAAAAGTTGCTCGCTTTGGGGGGTTTCTTTCGCGACGCCGGCGGTCAGTTTGTAGGCAATACGCGTAGCCCATCAGCGCTAATCAACTACTGTTATTAAGAAACGTTTTTTAATAATATTGATAGTAATAAATATTATTTTCTACGTGTCATGCCAACAGTCCAAGAGAAAAGAAAATCAGTCTTACGCGTCAAAATGTAAAAAAAAAAATCGCTCGTGTAGCGTTTACGCTTCCATAAATCTTGACTAGTGGTAGAAGTTACAATATCAAAAAATCACAAGCCTCTTTAGGATAATCGAGTCCCTTAGCTTTTGTATATTTTGCGTGACAATAATCTTTCTGGCCACGTTGACGATTCTATAATTAAATTATTCTTAAGGGAAGGCTGAAGAGTTACAAAGGGACGCAAAAAAGGATTAAGTTCATTGTTATAGCACGGCTAGGTAGCTTGTGTATGTTATGAACTGTAACGGCCGGGTGTTGCTTGATTCTACTTACACACAGACGAAGAAAATATTTAATACCACTGTTAAGTAATTAAATAAATAAGATGTAGATCTTCATATTAGCATAAAACATATATTTAGAATGACAGTCCAAGTCATCAACAACTGTAACTAAGAAACCATACCAATCAAATATGTGACACGCCTCCGCCGTGAATCAGAGGAGCAGGGAGTAGCTGGTCGAGGTGTCGGATCCACAGGAGTCCGCTATCTGTCCTAATCTGGTAATGTACCTGTCCGAGACGGCGGACCACAGTGCCAAACTCCCATTTGGTTTTCGATACCGAGTAGTTCCTTGCTTGGACTCTAGCTCCGGGACTAAACTGTCTTCCGTCTGTACCGTTTCGAGGCTGTCTGGGGGGTGGTTTAGGAACTGCTCTGATCTTGGCAGCCAATCTTGTTCGTATTTCCCTTCCGAACATAATAACATATGGAGAGTCTCCTGATGAAGTTGGTGTAGCTCGAAGAATATGTTTAACTAAACGGATCTTCTGTGAGATATCGCCACTCTCCCCCTCTAACTTATGCAGTGCTCGTTTGGCCGTCTGTACGAAACGTTCCGCTTGCCCGTTTGTAGCCGGGTGATACGGGGCGATTGTTTTATGTACAATACCACAGGTATGTAGGAAATTTTCAAATTCTTGGGATACGAATTGTCTAGCGTTATCTGATACTACTGTGTAGGGGAATCCAAAAGTATCAAATAATCCATCTAATTTCTGAATACAGAATGAGCTTGTCATCGTTTTAGTAGGAATTATTTCCACCCATTTGGAAAAGGCGTCCACTACAATAAAAAGTTGATAGCCAGATATAGGGCCTGCAAAATCAATATGAATTCTTTGCCAAGGACCAGTTGGATCTTCCCAATGATGTAGTGGGGCTTTAGGAGGTTCATTTTGGTGTAATCTACAAGTTCGACATGATTTCACTTTAGTTTCGATATCTTTATCGATATTTTTCCAATATACGAAGCTACGAGCAAGAAGTTTCATTTTTAAAATCCCAATATGGCCAATGTGAAGTTCGTCTAAAATTTGTTGCTGCAATTTCCGAGGAATTATTACTCTCGTACCTTTTAGAATGCAGTCATTTTGAAGTGTCAATTCGTTATCATTATATCCTGATTCTCTAAGTGAATTTCCAGATTGTAGTGTTTGAAACAAGTTCCGTAGTTCGGCGTCTTCTTTTGTTTCTTTGGAAATAATTTCGGGTGAAATATTTAATGTATTTATCTGCCTTATTTGAAATATGCTATGTTGGTCAATATTACTGTCGTTAACTTTTTCAATAGGAAATCGTGAGAGGTAGTCTGCATTGGAATGCTTTGAAGAACTTCTATATTCAATATTGTAGTCAAATCCAGATAGAAAATGTGCATAATGGAATAGTCTCATTGTACTCAATGTTGGTAAGGTTTGATGTGGATGAAAAATTGAAGTCAGTGGCTTGTGGTCTGTGATAAGGGTAAACTTGCGACCATAGCAGTAGTGAAAGAATTTCTTTAATCCCCAGAAAATAGCAGTTGCTTCTTTGTCAATTTGACTGTATTTCTTTTCACTATTAGTTAGAGATCTAGAAGCAAATGCTATTGGTCGATCTGAGCCATCCGGTAGTCTATGGCTGAGCACTGCACCCAGTCCTGTAGGTGACGCATCTGTTGCTAAAATTAATGGTTTGTTCTGATCGAAGTGTAATAGGACTCTTTCACTGAGTATTTCTGTTTTGACATTCTTCAAGCTTTCTTCACATTTCGGAGACCAAATGAATTTTGTTCCTTTCTTCAGGAGTGCATTTAAAGGGTTTGTAATAGATGCAAGGTTAGGTATAAATTTATTATAATAATTTGCCATACCCAAGAAAGTTCGTAATTCGTTTACATTCGTAGGACGTTGTGCGTTGAAAATTGCTTTGACTTTATCTTGATTCTTATGCAATCCGTTTTTGTCAATTGTATGTCCCAAGTAATTAATACTTCTTTTGAAAAAGTGACATTTTTCCTTATTAACTCGAAGGTTACTTTCTTTGAGTTTCTCCAAGACTTGTCTAAGCCTGCAAAGTAGTTCTTCTTCTGTAGAACCTTGTATAATAATATCATCGAAAAAGCATTTTACTCCATCTATGCCAAGTAATAATTGATCCATAAACTTTTGCCAAAGGCTAGGGGCAACTTTAACTCCAAACATGAGCCGGTTTACCTTAAAAGTACCTTTATGTGTGCTTAAGGTTTGTAATAAGGCACTTTCTTCATCCATCACCATGTTCAAGTACGCTTGTGTGATGTCTAAGGTACAGAACAGTTGCCCGCCATTCATTTCCGCTAAAATATCTTCAATTATTGGAATTGGGTATTGTTCGTCTTTTATAACTTTGTTTAAAGTAATCTTGTAGTCAGCACAAAGTCTGATGCTGCCATTAGGTTTGACTATCGGAACGACAGGTGTGCCCCATTCTGAGTGGTCTATCTTTGTAATAATCCCTAATTTTTCAAGGCGGTTTATTTCGTCATCTACTTTGGTTCGTAAAGCGTAAGGAATTCTACGAGGTTTGATAAAGATCGGTTGTGAGTTTTCTGTAAGAGTGAGGTGGCCTCGAATGTTTGGAATTTCGCCCAAATTTGAGTTAAATACAGTGGAATCGTACTTTTCTAATAATTTTTCTAGTTTCGGTATATTTTCACATTCTTGGACGGTTCTCATATCGGCAAGTGTGATGTTGAACTCTTTCATCCAGCTTCGGCCGAGGATAGGGTCAACATTCTTGTCTATTATGTATAGTTTTCCGTAGAAAGTCTGATTTCCATATGTGCATTTGACATATACCACACCAGTGGGTTTAAATACTTCACCTGTGTAAGTTCTTAGCTTCATGTTAGTAGTGAAAAGTTTCTTTTTAATGTTGAGCTTTTTATAATCTTTTAATGATATAGTAGAAAGTGTAGCGCCAGTATCAAATTCCATATTGACTATCGTACCTTCAATTTCAATCGGTAAAATGTATTTGTCAGAGATTTCACTTTTTACTAAGTTGATCTCAACTGTGCTATCGGCGCTGAGGCTGCTTGTAGAGTTATCCAGTAAATTTGTGTTATTACTTCTACGTCCTTGTAAGCAGACTCGAGCTAAGTGACCTTCTTTTTGGCACTTGCGACACGTGCTTTTTATGGCGCCACATTCATTCGCTTTGTGATCGTCTTTACCACATCGATAACATTTGCCCTTCAGGTCTTTGATGGTTTGAGGATTTGAAGTGTATCTTGGTGCTTTCGATACTTTATTCATATTGTCAAACGATGTATGACGAATTGATATAGACATGGTTGAGTTTTCAGTTTTTCCCTTTTCCATCAACGTGGCGGTATCCACTAAATTAGAAAACAGTGTAGTCTCCTTCTGTTGTAATATTTTTGTACGAATATCTCCGTCTTTTAATCCTCGTATAAACTGTAGTGCTAAGAATGATTCAATTGTAGGTTTTTTGCAGTGTGTACATTTGAATTCGCAATTTAGAGATAACTTTTTCAATTCTGACGCGTAGATTGCAACTGTTTCATCGGCTTGTTGTATACGTGATATAAAATTATGTTGCGATGCCCATATGCTTGGTTTCGGGTCAATAAATTTATCCAAAATATCTGTAAGTTCTTCAAAAGACTTATCGATCGGTTCATCGGGAGAGCACAGGTCGTATAATCTTTCGTGGATATCTGGAGGTAAAGTGGAGAGTAAGGTATAAACTTTCGTTTTAGGATCAGTGATGTTATTAAGTAGGATATAAACGGAAAGCCGCTTTATGAAATTTTTGAAGGTTTCTTTGGCTTGAAATGGTTGAAAATTAATTCTCGGTTGTGCATCATGACGGGCATTCGTGACGGAGGTTACTTGAGTTATAGGAGGTATGTTACTTTCATTTTTGTTTAAATTTATCAATCGTAAAATTTTTGTGCGTAAATTCGTATAAATCTCGTCAATTTCATACCTGTATGCGATTTCTACCTCAAGATCCTCCTCTTCCGTCTCCTCTTCTATGCGACATTGTATATTTTGTAAGCCATCGTAAGTATTTTGAAGTGTAAGAAGTCGGGTTTCTAGTTCTTCGTGAGTATGTAAGTTTTGTTCATTTTGAAATGCGTTGTTCGTTTTAGTTAGTACACCGCGTAGGGTGGCTCGCGCACGTTTTCCTTTCTTCAAATCAAACGACATCGTCGCCAATTTGTTAAGTAATTAAATAAATAAGATGTAGATCTTCATATTAGCATAAAACATATATTTAGAATGACAGTCCAAGTCATCAACAACTGTAACTAAGAAACCATACCAATCAAATATGTGACAACCACAATCCATGCAAATTAGTCATTTATTTTTACTCGTCGTTATAGTTACATAATTTATTTTCTTTTGTTCATTTGTACGTTTGAACATTTTTTTCTATATATTTATGTCTTGAAAAGCCGTCGTCTTCTTCTTCAGCGTACCTTTGGGCAAATGCTTCTCAAATTTTCTTCTACGCAATTCATGGTGGATATCCCACTTGCCGGCCCAAAGATTGAGTTGATGATAACCGATCATCTTCCTCGGAGCCTGGTTACGTCTCGTTTTAAACGAAGTCGCCCAAGCGCTTGTAGTTTGATAGCGCGATGGCCAATTTATATACCATTCTAGTGCGCTGGCGAATTATATTGTTTCGGTCTTTGTCACAAAGATATATAGGTACCGAGAAAGATGCACTCAATGGCCCTTAGTGTCACAGAACATCTTCAAGAAAAGTATTATCTTCAGCTTAATTTACTTTAATATCATGTCATGAAATCGCAAGGTAGAAGACAGAAGCACCTGTGTTGAGGTATTTTGCTTTCATGTTAAGCAGCAAGAAACGCTTGAGCGGAATCAAGTGCACGCTCGGAGCTCTGCTTTCTCAGAAAACTTGCTTGCTAATAAAACTTAACACACCCTGTTAATAGAATGTTCTTTGCTAACAACTATGTTTTCACGCTATATTAACTAGTTGTGGTCATGTTCAAGCTTTAACAAAGTATCCACTACTGTAAACGGGGGGTGACTTTGAACTGCGGGGCGACTTTAAAAACTAGTTTGCTGACCCACTCACGCATTTTTGTTAACATTTTCTATTGGTTCCTTGGCGATGTCTTCATCGATATTCTTTTTGTCTACATGTTAACCATTTACCTCAATGGACGAGGTCGACTTTATAGCGATTTCAAAACTGTTAAAGTTGCCCCAACATGATCAAAGGCACCCCGATTTTCGGTAGTTATTATGAAAGCTACTTTTTTTTTTATGAGTTTTAAAGCTTTTAAAAAAAATATGTGTCCATTCCGTTCGTTAAAAGACATGTTGAAATTGCCCCGTCTGGCACTGGCATAATACGATTATTGTAGGTAATTTTGTGAATGAGTGTGTGCGAGCATGTGAGCGCGCGTGGATGTGTTTGTTACTTTTTCGCGCCAAAATGATTGAGCATAATTGAATGAAATTTGGTATCTAGTTAACTTAATCTCTGTAATATGGCATAGACTATTTTTTATTTCGATATTCCCACAAGATTGCGATAAAATTCCGAAATGAGGATGGGCAGATTTGTATGGACTCTGGCCTAGGCACCAATAACGACAAGCCGTTTTTTTTAAAACGATACAGGAATATAGTACTTATTGAAAAAACCTACATAATAGTTTCAACTCAAACTGCTTTTACGCAGCGAAAACTTTTTTCACACAAAGATTTGGGAGTACCTGCTATAGCAAAAAATTTAGAACTTAAAATAAGCTCTAGTGACATATCGCTTCTCCTTATTGGTCATTTGCTCACCCTCCTTTCAACCGCGAATTCAACACAGGTTTTAAATAAAATAAAATAAAAATAAAATAAATATCACGGGACAATTCACACCAATTGACCTAGTCCCAAAGTAAGCTAAGGAAAGCTTGTGTTATGGGTACTAGGCAACGGATAAACATACTTATATAGATAGATACATACTTAAATAAATATTAAACACCCAAGACCCGAGAACAAACATTCGTATTTTTCATACAAATATCTGCCCCGACGCGGGAATCGAACGTTTATGAAAACTATGGTGCAATTTTTGGGAATCAGCTTGGGAATGTTTGTAAAATCCCACAAGTTTGATTCAAATGCCAGATTTAACTGAAAGGCTAGTGTTTCATAATATTACTGAATGCACAAATGAACAAAGTTTGTGTAACGGACCCAATAATTTGACGATACACGTGGAAAATATTGAAACAATTTAAACTTCATTAGTGAATATACGACTTCAGTAATATAATTAATTGTAATAAAAGAACGATTATGGGCACTTCAAATGGTGCAGAAAACTTTTTTTTAATGAAGATATTTTGGTGTTTTACTCAGAATCACGAGAACTCTTAATTTTTATAAAGAAAAAAAGTTTTCTTATTTTTAAGTCAGTTTTGTGACTTTTTTCACTATAGTTTGTATGGCTCATTGCGAAACAGACACAAAAAAAATGCATGGAAAAATAGGGACACTTTTTCATCATCAAAATCAATAGTGCTCATTATTCTGAGTAAGAAAACGCCAAAATTACGTAATTTAAAATTATTTTTTTCGTAATTTTAAGTTTTTAATTGTATTCTTAATCAAGTGAGATTGCAAACTGCCCGGGCCCAAATGCATAACAAAGTACAACTAATATTACAAGCGGAACTCTCGCTACAGTTATATCAACTAGAAAGGGAGATCCGCTTGTAATATAAGTTGTACTTTGTTATGCAATTGGGCCCCGGTCGTAGATTAGCTGGGTTATTTTTGTGAATTATCATCATCATCATCATCATCTCAGCCTATACACATCCCACAGCAGGGCACAAGCCCCCTCTCAGGTTTTTTGTGAAGTAATTAAATAGGTAAAGGAACAAATAGTAAAAGATCGGTAAGTCATATTTTGGAAATTGTAGCACCGGCTAGCTTGCGACAAATGGTGGTTCGTGCGCGCAGGCATGTGAAGGGAAGATTTCATGGAGATTGAAAACGCGATACGCACTTTAAACAACAGTTTAATACTTGACAATTAAAAGACATAATCACACTAGATTCTTATTAGAATAATTGAATTGAGTTTCACAAGGCAAGATTCGCATCGTAACGCGGCGTCGGTCGTACTGCGCGTGGACGCATCAATAACGATACGTTCCCGCCGCCCCCGCGCAGTACGACCGACGCCGCGTTACGATGCGAATCTTGCCTTGTGAAACTCAATTCAATTATTCTAATAAGAATCTAGTGTGATTATGTCTTTTAATTGTCAAGTATTAAACTGTTGTTTAAAGTGCGTATCGCGTTTTCAATCTCCATGAAATCTTCCCGTCACATGCCTGCGCGCACGAACCACCATTTGTCGCAAGCTAGCCGGTGCTACAAAATGGCTGCCCACGCGTGAGGCATAAATTGTGAAAAGTGACTTTATTTCGTGTGTGTGACTCGTGGGACTGTTAGCGGCATGCCGCCACGAAAGAATCGTGCACGTGGAAACCGAGAGATGTCGCAGGAGCGAGAAGCATCTGCTGACGAAGCTTCGTTCTCGAGAGGGGACATCACCACGCTGGTCGAATCGCTGCAACGTTTGCAGACCAACGCCTTCAAGGAGCTACTTGAGAGCGTTCTGACCAGACAAGCTTCGTCCACATCTACGCCATTCCCGTCAGAAGGAGGAAATTTTTCTCGCTGTAAAGCTCGATTTGCTGGCACACCGGAAGAGTCCATAGAAGGTTTTATTGACGCCATCGAAGCATACAAAGACTGTTCGCAGATTACCGAAGAAAATGCCATCAGAGGCTTATCCATGTTACTAACCCATTCCGCTGCAGATTGGTGGCAAGGTATAAAATCCGAAACCAATTCATGGGCCGACGTAATAAATAACCTAAGACATACTTACGGCGACAGTCGAGCTCCACCGCGCATTTACCGCGATTTATTTGCCACTCCTCAAGGTGATGAAAATACACATGTTTATGTCGCTAAATGCCGAGCATTGCTATCGAAATTGCCGTCGAATGATTTGTCGGAGAAGGTACAGCTAGATATAGTGTACGGATTGCTGCATAAACGTATTCGCAAGCGAGTAAAACGCGAAGATTGCCCAACATTCAGAATATTATTGCAGAAAGCACATAGTGTCGAAGACTCGCTCAAGGAAAGCACAGACATGCCAACAAAAGTCTCCGCCGACGTCAAGAGCGCGAAACATGTTGCGCCGAGCTTTCTCGCCGCGCCGAAGCCGCCGCGCGCCGCCGCGAGCGCCGTGCCGTCGCGCGAGCCCCGCGACACCCGCGCGCCGCCGACCCGATCAGCTGATGATTACAATACGAACAATACCGCGAGTGCCGCGAAATCCAAAAGTGATAAGTCGAATTCGTATCATAAGAAGTGCGCGTATTGTAAGCGTTTCGGTCACGTAAAAGAAGAGTGTCGTAAATTACTTTCTAGAGACACTAGTTCGTCTAATGACAATAATTATTTAAATATGCCTGACGGTAATATATTACATTGTTATGGTTGTGGTCAAAGAGGAGTGTTACGACCAAATTGCGATAAATGTAACGCTGCATTCTGTTCAGTCAATTGCAGCAAGGATTCGTCCACTCCGGGGTCAATGACCTCTGGTAAGCCGCTTCCCTCGGTGAGTAATTCTGTTACTTCTGTTCGTAAATGCCAAAATGCAAAATTTCAAGACAATACTATGTCTCTCATTGATTTTCGGTTTGCGCTTCCTGTAAATTTTTTTGGTGACAGTTTAATTACAACGCCGGTGACGTCTAGCGCCGCCGACGTCGCCTGGAACGACCCATATATCGTTCAGGATCCGTTCACACAATTTGCAAAGCCACCTGCTGCCGATAATTGTCAAGTCAGTGTCTCTAACAGAAGGGATACATTATTTTGCAGTAATTTAGATTGCCACAGTATACATACTGCCTGTAGAGTAACTATGATGCCAGAACAAATCATTGACACTGAACCTAGTATGACAACATCTTGTGTTCATCATACTCAAAACAAAAATAGTACCATAGCAGCATGTCATAGTGTACATAAAAACAGTAGGTTAACTTCACCTTGTGAGAAAATGTTTTTGCCATCTGTGAATTTTTTAGAATCCTGCCAAGAAGTAAAGGAGCCTTTACATGGAACATTAAACCATGAAAATTCACTGAAGTCTTCCACTGATAGCACCAATTGTTTATCTGGCACTACTGAAGAATATGCCTGTGGACCAGACATTTCCACTAAACATCAGCGTCCTATTTTAGGAATTGAAATTCTCAACATGCGTGGAAGAGCATTAATTGACACTGCCGCCAAGAAGAGCATCGCAGGACAGAAGCTCTATTTGCTGTTACAACAGCGTAATCAACAATTTTGTGAGCATCAAATGAAAATTAAACTTGCTGATGGTTCCTGTCAAGTTGGGAAAGTTCTTACTATCACCTTAGATGTCAAGGTTGATTACAAAACAATACCTACAGAGTTCCTGATTTTACCTGAGGCCGAAGATAATGAAACTTTATTGGGTATAGATTTTTTGAAAGCATCCCGTCTCAGCTTAGACTTTGCTTCTTCAACATGGTGTTTTCCTGATGGGAAAAAACATACATTGGAATTTGAATCCACCTCTCCAACCCAATTAGCCCTTGCTGCTACAAGTATACTTCGTGCCGAAGAAGGATCCATGCTCTGTGAAGAAGAATTTAAGAAATTAACTGATATTTTGGAGAAGAATAGTGCAGTCTTCAGTCTAGGGGGAGCACCCTCTCCGATTGCAGAACATCACATTGACACAGGGGATCATCGGCCTATAGCCGTGCCACCGTATAGGCTGACGCCGGCTAGGAAAAGTATTATGGAGGCTGAGATTAACAAGATATTGCAAGACGGAATTATCGAGGAATGCGAGTCCGCCTGGTCTGCACCCGCTGTTCTAGTACCTAAAAGGGATGGCACCTTTCGTTTCTGCGTAGATTACAGAAAATTGAATCAAATAACGAAAACCGATAATTATCCATTACCTTTAATAGATGAGTTACTTCAGTCGACTGGTAAGCATTGTTGTATAAGTACCATTGATTTGAGATCTGGTTACTGGCAAGTCAGCGTGAATCCAGGTGATCGCGATAAAACCGCCTTTATAACGCCTTTTGGGACTTACAGATTCACCCGCATGCCATTTGGACTGAAAAATGCTCCGGCAACGTTCCAGAGGCTGATGGACAAGTTCAAATCTGGTGCCAGCTTGCAGAATACTACCATCCTTGCATACCTGGATGATCTCCTAGTGATTTCAGACAGCTTCGATAAACACCTGGAAGACCTGCAACTTGTCTTCGACAGGCTTCAGCAGTTTGGTTTGCGAGCCAATCGGGAAAAATGTGTTTTTGCCTGCAAAGAGGTCAAATACCTTGGTCATCTCATTACACCAGGAGGTATCAAGCCAGATAACAGCAAGTTAGAAGCCATCTTAGCCATGAAGGAGCCAACTAATCTCAAACATCTTAGGACATTTTTACAAACTTGCGCTTGGTTTAGAAAGTTTGTGCCAAACTTCTCAGCGATTGCTCAGCCGCTTACCAAGCTAACCAAGAAAAATGAACCCTGGTCCTGGAAAGAAGACCAACAACAAGCTTTTAATCAACTTAAAACCAGATTAACTTCTGCTCCCATTTTAGTACAATCTGATTACAGCAAACCATTTGTGCTGCGCACAGATGCTAGCAGCTATGCCTTGGGAGGTGTCCTGATGCAAGGAGAAGGACACGATGAGCATCCGATCGAGTATGCCAGCCGGCTACTCACACCTGCTGAACGCCGCTACAGCACAACGGAAAGGGAAGCATTAGCTGTGATCTGGGCAGTTGAAAAGTTTCGCCCGTATATCGATGGTCATCCAGTTATTGTGAAGAGTGATCACCAACCCTTAAAGTGGTTATTGACTCATAAGTCACCAAGTGGCCGCCTTATCCGGTGGGCACTTAAATTGCAAGCTTTTGACATTAAGTATGAATATACACCGGGAAAGGCCAATGTTATAGCTGACACCCTGAGCCGTCCTGTTTGTGACGAGAACTCCAAAGATGACTGTGGAGTCTGTTCAGTTACAATTGATGTACCTCAAGTAAGCCCGACAGAACTCCGTACTAAGCAGCTCGAAGATTCAGAAGTAGCCAAAATTATTAAAGACCTGGAAAGTTCAGATCCTGTTTCCTCAACTAGATGGCTAGAAAGAGGATATCTTATGGCCCAGGGGGTTCTTTATTGTTTCAACCCTAACTCTGATTCTGAAGAAGCCCAGCTGGTTGTACCTAATTCTATGAAGAAGCTAGTTCTTCAAGAATTTCATGATGCTCCTACTGCTGGTCACCAAGGGGTAGAACGTACAATCGCTAGAATAAGCCAAAAGTACTACTTCACTGGAATGCGTAAATTCGTTACAGATTATCTCAAAAGATGTGAAGAATGTCAGCGGTATAAAATTACTAACCAGAAGCCTGCTGGATTACTGCAAACGCCAATTTTAAATCAACGAGGGGAAGTTCTAGCAATAGATCTTTTTGGACCTCTCCCTGAAGGGGAAAATGGGGAAAAATGGATACTTCTGATTGAAGATACTGCTACGCGCTGGGTGGAACTGATAGCACTCAAGGAAGCCACTGCAGAGATCTGCGCGCCAGCTCTCATTGAACAGTATTTTCTAAGATATGGATTTCCAAGAAGAATCATTTCCGACAATGGTGTCCAGTTTATCTCGGCTGCTATGCAGCAGACTATGTTTCTGTTGGGTATCAAGCAAAATCTAATCCCATTATTTCACCCTCAAGCAAATCCAGCAGAACGAAAAAATAGAGACCTCAAGACTCAACTCTCTATACTGGTGAAGAAGAACCATCGTTCATGGCCTAAGTTCCTGCCAGAGATCAGGTTTTCCATGAATAGCGCGATCTGTGCCACTACTGGATGCACCCCAGCTTATATGATGTTCGCCAGAGAGATGAGGACCCCGTTTGAGGCTCAACGTGACTTAAGAGCTATCCTGTCTAAAGAAAACTTTCTGCCGCAGATAACGCCTTATTTAGAGAAGTTTATAGACAACCTAGATGTGGTTAGAGAAAAGGCTGAAAAACATCAAGACCAAAAGAAAGATGGCGCTGACCAACACAGACGTCCATCAACTCGGTACAGTGTTAATGATTTAGTTCTGGTAGACACTCATTTACTTAGTAATGCTGCTAAAGGTATAACCAGGAAGTTCATGCCGAAAAGAGATGGTCCCTATCGTATAAGTAAAGTTGTTAGCCCCACTTCTTACGTCATTGCTGACGTTCAAACTAATACTGATCTTGGTAAAATGCATTGCTCGGATTTAACTATGTTCATACCAGGCCAGAGTGTTGACTCCGTGCCTGTTCATCCAAGGCGCCTACGTGGTCGCCCTCGTATTCTCCCTAGATCCGCGCAATCTGATAATCTTGCCAAGTCCCCAACGGGTCGTTCTGAGGACTTGGAGGGGGAGTGTATAGCGCGGCAACACCGTTTTAATGCCGGGCCGCCCGGACTGGATGAATCCTTAGCCGCGCCGCAACAGCCAATCACGGCTAAGCGTGGTGTACCGCGCGTGGACGCATCAATAACGATACGTTCCCGCCGCCCCCGCGCAGTACGACCGACGCCGCGTTACGATGCGAATCTTGCCTTGTGAAACTCAATTCAATTATTCTAATAAGAATCTAGTGTGATTATGTCTTTTAATTGTCAAGTATTAAACTGTTGTTTAAAGTGCGTATCACGTTTTCAATCTCCATGAAATCTTCCCGTCACATGCCTGCGCGCACGAACCACCATTTGTCGCAAGCTAGCCGGTGCTACAAAATAATATTTCTGTGATTAAATTTTTGTACTATAAAATACAAGCTGGAAAAGGCCTTTTTGATCACAATGCCTAGGACGCAAAACGACTTTGAAGGATTACGCCTAAACAGCTGTGAGACTAAGTGGCAAAATTACTAACATTTAAAATGCCTATGAAGCAAAATGCCTCAAATCAAAATGACTTATTATTGTTGTACCTCTAATGCAAACGGACTTTATAGTAAAATTTCTAAACATCGGAATATTTATGACAGAAGTATGATAGGGATCAAAAGAATAGATAAAGTATGAAACAGCCACATCAGACGCAAAACGAAAGTTCAGGATATAACGCGAAAAATAAGAAGGCAAAAATGGAAATGGGCCGGCCACATGATAAGAGGCAAAGACAAGTGGAGCAAAATAGTTACACAATGGTACCCGAGAATTGACAAAAGAAAGAGAGGAAGACCACAAAGGAGGTGGGATGACGATATCAGGCAGGTCGCGGGAGTAGCATGGAATAGAGTGGCTTTAGAAAGACCAGAATGGAGTAGATTGGAGGAGGCCTTTGCCACCTGGCAAACGGACATGCAAAAGCTAAACAAAACAGAAATCTATGAATAGAAGGAAAACTAAGAAGAGAAGAATATATACCCAATTCATTTCTGTAATGTTGATACTTTGTCCGATTAAAGGCTTAATAATTAATAAATAACTATAAAATAACGTGTAGTCGGGGTAAGAAAAGGTTCATCACTTTTCGACCTTAACTCGTTGACATAGAGTTGAAAAGTCACGAACCTTTTCTTACCCCGACATACCTAATGTACTAAATTTAGGTATCAATATTATCACACTCCGTCATCGTACTGTCTTGTTCTAACCTATCAATATTTCTGGTATACAATCTTTATACGCCTCCCAATCCGTAACCCAAGGTTTGTTACTTAAGTAAGATTCTCCGAAAGCTCGCGCGAGGACAAACGCTCCAACCTGCCCACGTTAAATCTGCCCAATCGATTATTTAATCCCAACACAAAGCCAATAATTAGATTTAGAAGTATTCCTTAACACCATGACAATTTTGCTGGCGAAATTTATTCAGGGGACCAGCAAATTAGCATCAGCTACGGCCTCTTTATAATTGGGCCTGCTGTTTATTCGAAGGCATTCTCTTAACGTTTGTCGGATGTTGCTATTGAATAATGTATACGAATTTTGCAAGTTGGCAGTCGGACTTTAAAATTCGAGCTTCAGGCAGATGGTAAACTTTGGACTTATTAATTTACGGGTGTAATTGAACATAGACTAATGGCGATCGATATGACTTTGTTAAAGGTACGTTCTTAAAATAAAAAATAGAGGTTTGTTAGAGAATATTAAAGGCCAAGATGCCTTTAATTTTTAAGCTTACGCGTAGTTAATGTCAATATCAAAGTGAAAGTCAAAATATTTTTATTCAATTTAGACTTATAACAAGCACTTATTAAAGTCGAAGAATCTATGTAGGAAGAATAGGTTCGAAAGAATACTGTTGAGAAGAATGTGGCAAGAAACTCAAGAAAGTATTTTTTTAAACAGATCTCCAGTGTTATTTAATTACTAAAATACAACCAATGTACTTATTTTTCAACACAGTAGATACACAATTTAAAACTAAAAATCGCCAAATATGTGCATCGGAATCACTTTCAAACATCCCTGTCCAAGATTATGATCATTAATTTTGTATAGGTATACTTTAGATTTTTTTTCTTGACGATTGATTTGAATTTTGTGTTTGTGTGGCCAGTTATAATTTTGTTTTATTTCGTCGACTTTCGAAAAGTCATAAATAAAACTATTGGTAAAGGTGATATCAAACAGTTCACTTGAATGAATATTCACTCAAATGAATGTTTCATTTTTCTATTATTTCAGAATGTTCATACGCCTTAGCTGGAATGACGTAGAAATTAACATTCATTCGTAGTTTATTTCAATATGACGTCGAATGGAGTCATGCGTCTTGGAATAAGTATAAATAAATAAATAAATAAATATCACGGGACAATTCACACCAATTGACCCAGTCCCAAAGTAAGCTCAGCAAAGCTTGTGTTATGGGTACTAGGCAACGGATAAACATACTTATATAGATAGATACATACTTAAATACATATTAAACACCCAAGACCCGAGAACAAACATTCGTATTTTTCATACAAATATCTGCCCCGACACGGGAATCGAACCCGGGACCTCAAGCTTCGTAGTCAGGTTCTCTAACCACTAGGCCATCTGGTCGTCTAAATGGTCGAGTGAACGTTCTCTCTGTGTTCAGACTGTTAATTTTTCGTTCATTCGGTGTGGAATGAATGATGGCGAATGATAATATCCACCATCGTTTGATCTGTTCACTAACGAATTCATTTGGCACTTTTATTTCACTTTGCGTTCAGACGTGGCACTTTGAGTGCAAGGTGCAAAATAAATCAAAAAAAAAGAGAAATGACCAATCTGATAATCGCCTTAAGTATAAGTGAAACTTTACACACTCCTAAGTAGTTCACACAAACATTGTTGATAATTGACACAAAAATATTATTCTACGAGTATATACGCGTATACCTACCTAGCCTACCTACCTAATAAGGGCTAAGTACCTGGGCGATCGAGCTCTGCTCGGGCAGAAACTCGGTACCAAGCGTTTTCCCAGAGATAAAACCAAGCTAGATCAATTTTTCATCCCCGAAAACCCCCAAATACCAAATTTCATCGAAATCGTTGGAACCGTTTCCGAGATCCTGATTATGTACACCGGAGGGGGGTGTGAGAGGGGGGGAGGGGATGCGGGGGAGGGAGCGTGGGGGTATTAAAGGGGGGATGAAAATTTCATTGATTTTGCCGTAGGATGCACCGTTTTCAAGATATTTGACAAAAACACCGGAGGTCGGGGGGTGAGTCACGTTAAACTATCGTCCGTAAGCCGACTTTACAGACAACCGGCTTTTCCTGTTCTGTGCTCCCAATAGGGAACGTGCACATAGACGGTGCTGCCAACTGGTGCCATAAGGGTGCCATCAATTTGAATGTTTTACCTTGATAAGTTTGTGTTACTGTCCGCACAGTGTCTCTTCTGTCGCATTAGTGCTGCCGCCTATAGTTACTGCACGTTCCCTATAATACTTTTTCTAACAAAAAAGTAACTTTTTCTCACAAAAAAGTAACTTTTTCTCACAGAAAAGTAACTTTTTCTCACAAAAGAAGAAACTTGACGTTTTCTCATAAAAAATAAACTTAAAAAAAAAACAAAAATCTTGAAAAAAAAACGTGGAATCGAACCGAGGTCGGCTGGATCCGCGACCACCCGATTTCTAATGTGCCATTATGATCTGCTCGAAGTGGGCGAAATTTAGCGTTATATTCTAATGCAAACAAAAATAGCCGGAAAACACGAGTAAAAGCGATTTTCTGAAAATGAAACATAGCTAGATCAGTTTTTCATCCCCGAAAACCCCCACATACCAAATTTCATCGAAATCGTTGGAGCCGTTTCCGAGATCCTGATTATATATATATATATATATACATATATACAAGAATTGCTCGTTTAAAGGTATTAGATAATCAATTGGGATTGTTCATTTTCTTCTAACCCCCCCCTTTTTATTTTTTTTATCGAAAATATAGAGCATTTTAAGAAAATTATTTGAATATTTCAGCAATTCATCACTCCAATATTTTTTTATAATTTATTGATAATTTGAGATACGACTTCTCGTAAATTACATGCCGCGGCAGAACCTGTGTATAAACCACAGACATAATGACAAAAAAAATGTATCACAATCGATGCTTAGTTGTCATCTGACAATGTCACTTTACATTACAGTAACAATAACACTAAAGTTGCCGATTCTTCCAAGAGAAAAGCTAAAAAAAACGATTTACGGCTATAGTATTTTTTGTACGCATAAAATAAAATGGTCAGAAGTGTTCCCTTGAAAGTTCTTTGGCAGATTTAATCCATACTTACATTAAAATGATCCTCGCAACAATAAGTACATCTTGTTAACTTTGAATTAACTTTGCGGCACCACTTCTCTTGTAAATCTTCTCTAATGCGAACAATTAATTTGTTTGGGCTATTGACAGAATCATTTCCACGAGTAGGAATGAAACACTTCCTGTATAAATCCATTATTAAAATATGAAAAACGCGAAGAATGTTCTTCAAAATAGTATCCTTAAACTGACAGATGATAACTACGTCGAAGTGACAGAGAATAGTATAGAGAAACTAGACGGACGGCTTTTTTTTCTTGTTGCAAAGAATTTCAAATTTAATGCCCACAGAAAGGTCAAACAAAGGTCAAACATTATTTTGCAAAAATACACACGATCATTTGATATTTTTTTACTACAATATTATAAAATGATTTAATAAACCTATTCCTCGAAATGGTTTTGGAATTAGACCACATTGTAAAAAAGTGATCAATGCCAATTGATTCATCATTAATTGAAGGGTCAATTAGTCCATTGACAGATGTGAAATGCCGCAAAGCGTTTGTCTTTGAGTTACTACAAGTAAAATACAGTTCAGTTTAAACATAGGTATATAAGGAGAAGGAGGGCTACGGATTAGCCCGAAATATGTCGAGTTAAACTCGTTTTAAGACGTGAGTAATGCGTTTATTTAAGTAATGTTTTTTTTACCGTGCTACTCTACGGTAAGTAACGTGTTTAACGTAGGTAAATATAAATATAATGGCTACAGAGTGGGGTACCATGTTCTTTAAACTGATTAATTTTAGCAATACCTATATTGTTGTGATTAAGTGCCGTATCATATTAAGTCGCTATTCCTATTCTAAACGACACAATATCATTATGACCTTTGAAAGGCCTTGACATCAGAGGTATAGGAATGCCTCTTAACTCAGGTGAGAGGGACTTAAAAGGGCTCAAAGGCTCCGAATATGAGACGCGAATCGCAAAATAACGCAACTCAATCTGCAAATGTAAATTTAAGGGATTTCGTACGGCGAATTCCGCCAACGGTCGGATTTGTTTTCATCTAACTTATACTTTATTCGATTTCTGTGAAACCTTATTCGATATAGTATTTCTTTAGGTACGCAAGTGGAAGCGAATTGATTGTTTTAAAATTTAAATTAAATATTGTCGGCAAAAACTTCTCACCGACATGATATTAAAGCATGAACTTTAAGAGATCGCAATCCATACTTCCATACTAATAAATGTGTAAGTGTGTTTAAATATTTGTTCGTTTGTCCTTTTTTCACGTCGAAACTAAGCGACGGATTGCCATGATTTTTTGTATTGACATAGTTGAAGGGCTGGAGAGTGACATAGGCTACTTTTTACCACGGGAAAATATCTCATTCCCACGGGAAAACACGTTTAAATCTACTCCAGTGGGGGCGAAGCGCGGACATCAGCTAGTTAGTAATAATAATAATACAATGCCTAACAACCAGCGCAAAAGTCACGTTTCTTATTACACATGCGCTTGTGGAGCTTGAATCGAACATACTGAATGAACAATATCGACAAAACACGAGTCACAGACATGGTTTTAACTGATAACAAGGGCTTGTATAGTATATAATCTTCCCAGGTGAACTTTTCGCTTCGAGCCCTTATCTTTCAAAACAAACGGTATCGCCATAGTATTAAGGTTCAAATTTAATGTAGTGGCTCGAAGCGAAAAATTCACCTGGGAAGATTTATACTATAACAGCCGATAGGTATCACACGCGGTACAATACGGTCGGTGAAATAGAGCTAAAATTAAAGGAATAAAAATATCACACAAACTAAACCCACTGCATGGCACAGGACTCAGAATCACGGGCCTGTGCAGGCGTGTGCAAGTTTACTTACGATGTTTTCCTTCACGTTACAGCTCATGGTAAATTCCGAAAAACTCAAAACTTGAACCCACAACCCTCTGCTTGCTGCTTGAGAGGTCAAAAGACTATACAATACAATACAAATATTCTTTATTGATCACCAAAAAAAGAACAGAAAAAATTAATAACAATAAAAGACTAAGCTAGACTGGATTGTTTAAGGTAAAAGGTAAACGGTTGTAATTTCTCACTGCTTCTCAATATCCTTTATAGTATACCATTTGACAACTCTGACAAGACATTCGATTTCAGACAGTAAATTCCTTTATATAATTATTATAAAAAAAAAAACTTATCATTCTAACATAAAACTATCTGACTACGGAACCCTAAAAACTAAACATTCAAACATTCAAGGCCACCACAGACCGAAGCGCGGGGCGCGCGCGCGACGGCAACGAAAACGCTTCGGTTTGTGGTGGCCCTAAAAGAATTGACTGTATGTTCCTGAGACCTTTGCCTCTTCCTAGCGGAACACGGAACACTAAAGAAACAAAAACAACAACAACCCAATCATAACCCGATTAAACTAAATAAAACCAGTTCTTTCCTCTGTTCTGGGAAACAGATCTAAAACTAAAATTATAACAAACAAAGAAACACAGTTTAAATTTAAAAAAAAGTTAAGCTACAGTGGCAGACCCTTCGATTGTATGAAGCAACCATACATACACATTACCCATACATATACATACAATTTTAATTATACGTTGCCAGCTCGTTCTAAGCCTAAGTTCTAAATCTTTATTTTTTTTAAAGAAAAGAAAGTTCAATTTTATTGCCGATTAGACCACAGGTTAATAAAAAGCTTTTTACTTCTGAGAGGCTCAGTGTCTTGAGACTTTGGCCCATTTTTCGTACCCGCAGTATATATTAAGCAAGTTTAATCTTCCACAATGTACCTACTAAATAAAACGCGAATTACCAAAAGTATAAGAATCTACATTTCAGTACAGTCACGAACATTTTGAGGTCGCTTCTGTAAGTTTCCAATTTAAGCGAGGCAAGGTAAGTTTCCGAGCCCGTCTTTGTCCCTGAGCTCGATTTTGGAGCTGTACTGAATACATTACTGGAGTTGTAAAACCTTAGACATGAAGTTACATGCCTTTGACCGCGTTCGTGAAAAGTTATGCATGTTTTGCGATTCTCGTATAAATCTCGGTGAAAGTTGTTAGAGATATTAAAGGTTTACAGGCGTCGTTGTCCGCCGACGTCATGTTAATTAAGTATATGACTTTGGTCGTGACAATAACCATGCATAAGGTATGGCGTGTGGATGAGCCACCTTTACAAGCTGTTATATAACTTGAGACGTTCATATAATTATAAATATCGTGGAATAATCGACATCAATTGACCTACTATCAAATTCAACAAAAATGTTCTAAATTTCGTGATTTTCACTGATAACCCACCACGTCAACTCAACTCAGTCAACCACCACGAACACGACCACCACCACTAAAATGCCATAGCCGCTGCCATGTGGCTGAAACTTCGAGGTAAATATTTAATATAATTTGCGTCATAGGTCCCGTGAGTGGTAATAGTTATAGTTCTCAGTTTTCAGAATAAAAAAAAGTAATTTGTGGGCTACAATTTGTTTAAATCGGCCATCAAAGACAGCGAGGTGTAAAATCCTTAAAATTACAACTTTTGTCTCACCATACCAAGGGTTAATTTAACCGACCAAAAATGAATGCAAGTAAATTTAAATTAAAACATTTGGAAGTTTTATTTTACTTTCTTAAGTTTCATAAATAAAACTAAAAAGTTAGTTTGTAACAGTTTATTAATCATTTATTATTTAACTACAAAAGTTTTAATTTTTACTAAATGTGCGTCTGGAAAACTTTAGCATCTGAGAAGGTGCACTTTATAGAAAACACTTTAGGAAGTGCAATTTTTGTGATATGCACCTTCAGAGAAAGTGGTCTTTCTAAAGAAAATGCAAAGTCTTTAAAGAAAATGCAAAGTTCGGTAAAGTGGGTTCGAACACAAGCCCTTAATTTAAAATTAGCCGGCATTCGGGAGGAGTCCAGTTTTCTGTTAGACAACTCCTAGAACAGGCGTTTCATTCCTGTTTTAGGAGGAACTGTCTCGTTAACGGTTTATGGTAGGTAGTGAGCGAGAGAATAGACTTTATTCGAGTTCGATTCGAAAACGAGGCAGTCTGTTTTGACGTTGATGCGGCACAATGCATCTTTCTGTTTTAAAGCTTTTTTAATCAGATTCAAGGAGTGAAACTTTGTGAAAGCCAGACAAAATTGAACAGCAGTGTGAAAGATATTTAGGAAAAAATGGTAGTAGAATGAAAAATGCCCGAGGAAGGGAAAATCCAAGCGTCTTTCTCAAAAGTAGACTGAAATGTTGGCCGTGTAATTTTTTACTTTTTGTAGTTGATAGTAACCAAATTTTTAGAAATGGCTGAGATATATGACATTTCCCATGGATCGGCCATTTTAAAAAAAATCTAAAAACTGAATCATCAAAAAATTATCAAACCTACTCACAAAATTTCACTAGAATCGTTTGAGAAATGCGACCTGTAGAGAGGAGAATATTATAGCCGGACATCCGCTAGACTCGCTCGCTCGCTCAATAAACTAAGCTGAATATCAATATTAATTTCTTTGATAAATGCAAAGAGGAAGATGACACACCTGACATGGGTAGACACGTTGGTGTGTGTGAATTATGGATGTATATTTATAAAAAGTACCTGATGGTTACTTACATAAAAAAAACTGCTAGATCTACCAAAGCTAAAACGTGAGTTATTAAAAAGAGCAGCAGAGCAGGGTTCCAATTATGCTGTCCGAGAAAGCTGTAATTTGTCCGTCTAAAAATTCACTATTCATGTAACCAAACCATCAGAACATTTTTGCTCTAATGGGATTTACAGTCTTGGACTTGAAACAAATTAAGTAGTAGTTCAAGCATGTCTCGTTATTCAATATTCATGGAACACGACATTACTGATTTCTATTATAGACAAGTTCCTGCAACTTTGTAAAATATGTATGTTCGGGGAGCAGTTCCGAAAGCTTTAAAAGTAATACGTACAAAGGTAATCTTTCTTTGAAAATTCAACAACGCTGAGTGTTCTTGGAATTTCAGCTTTAAACGTATCGATGACATTTGATTATGTATCACGATTTGGAAATTTTCATCTCTGCTATTGGATGTTCATAGGCTTTTAAACCTGTACAAGTCAATCAATGAATATTCCCAAATCCCATGATAAATAATAAAGAAAAATAAATATGATAAAAATAAATATCCCAGTGCCCGACGGTCCCCTAATATAGCCGTTTCACAGCAATCTTCCCTAGACAAAACAAGACAATAACAAGCAAGTGATGCAATTAACAACATACAATAACGTTAGCAAAAATAGCCTCACTGTTATCTCTAGATAGATAAGTAGTTCAGAAAAACTACCAAGCTGAAATGGCAGTGGTTAGGTCACATTATGATGTAGAACTGATGGTTTTTGGGCCACACTGGTTTCTGAATGGAGACCGTGTTATGGCAAGCGTAGTGTAGGGCGCCCTGTAGCTAGGTGGGGCGATGATATGTAAGGCAGCGGACAGAGATTGGAGTAGGAGAGCTGAAAATCAAGCTCAATGGCGTGCCATGGAAGAGGCTTATGTCCAACAGTAGGCTGAAATAGGTTGAAGATGAAAGATGATGTAAAGTTCAAAAGTCTTTAAATAAATAAGTAAAGCTTGACTTATGGGTACCTACTATTCAAAGGATAAACAAACATACTTAAATACATGTTGAGCATCCAAGACTAATCAAACATTCGTATATTTCATACGTTATATCTACCCCCCCCAGGGATCAAAGCCGGGACTTTAGCTTTTTTAACCATAAGACCATCAGGTCATCAGTTTTATTCTTAAGAAATAACTACAGAATACGTCCAACCTAAAGATGTACTGATGCCGGAAAGATTGTATTGAGTGATTTGCCCTCAATATTACGAGGCAATACGGGACTTACAAGTTCTCACATTCATCCAACAGGGGATCGTGAAATTCAATTTATTTTCCATTACAGAATTAACCATTAGTGGTTGATCTGTAACAATACATCAAACTCCATTCCGATAAGCCGCCTGACAGCAAAGAGGGAGGTCAAATAAATCGGTCAGCGAGTCGGTAAGGCAGTGGACGCGCTCTATTCGCATCACGTACCGACCAAATATTTCCCGATTTCTCGCGGCTGGCCGTCTAACAGCTTTAACAGGTGATTTTCTACCCATATTTTATTTACTGCAAGACGTTTTTGGGCTTTTCAATTTTCTGTAATGTCTCGAATACGTTTTGTGCATTCTAAATTTGAACGTGTTTCTTTTTAAATTTATGTTTACGATGGCCAGTTGGACTTAGGTAATTTATTAGCTAAGGAAACCCGAGTCGGAATGTTTACGTTCCACTTTAAGCGAAAAACACGTACCACTCTTACATGATTTTAACCGCGCCAAAGTTAGTTGCTTAGAACATGCGTTAAAACAAAGCTATTGCAATTACCTTTACTACAATTAAGTGGTAAGCTTTATTTAAATGCTTTTTATGTACTATGTAAATATAGGGTAACTGAACCTTTTTTAAAAGTTATCTAAGTAAACTCTAAATCCCGGGAACCGTAGACTATGTTGTCGGCAACAATATTTTAAATCAACAAATAAAGTACTTCCTTATTTTATTAGCATATATTATATTATACTGGGTGATTCGGAAGATATGGTCCGGATCTACCCTACACAAGTCACATCACTTTTTTTTCAAAACCGAGGTTCTTTGACGTTCTTGGACAGCGCACTCGACTCTTGTCTAAAGTTAAAATATTATCAAACGGGGGCGCATTACCAGAATATAAAGCATCTTATGTCTCAAATCAGATTTTAGTCTATCTGTACGTCAAGTTTCATCAAACTTCGTTGTGCAGTTGTTGCACAATTGACCAACAAACTTTTTCATCTACAATAGTATTAGGATGCAGTGGCGAAGCGTGAAAATTTTTTCAGGTAAAGCCGTAGCGAAAACCAGTGGCGGCGCAGAACCTAAATTTGGTGTGGGCAAGACAAAACACAATTTGCGAGGCCCTGTGATGGCGCGCCACACATTAGATTACGGATGTAATGAGCAAAAAACGGGAACTTTCGAGGCGCGAGGACCCTCAGACAGACGGTGGCCCACGTCGCCCTTACCCAGCGCCGCCTCTGGCGAAAACTACTAACCTTTATCTTACCCTTTTTATTTATTCTCTTCTTGAAAATTAGGACATAACTTCTAAAATCGTCACTCAACAAATTCGCATCCACAATCAGTTTTAATTAAAGGAGCCTTTTCTACTTTTATTAAGCCTAGTAAATACAAAATAATTTATCTAGCGAGTCCGACCGAAGATAAAATATAAATTAAACTGACCACTTGACACTATAAGTTTGCACAATCCGATATTACGAAATTTCACTGGTTTCGAGCATCAACACTAATCTGGCTATGTATTTTTTTATTAAATTAAAACGATATATGTACTACTAATAAACAATAATAATACTTCACAACAAGAAACGAAATATGAAGTTTGTAATCAATGACAAATCAATCGTAATGTTGCCATTACAATTATTCCCAATAAGTGACGGTGCTATTTTATAAAATTCTAATCTAATATTAATTTCGCCAGTTTATAAACCTTAATAATAAAAGCAGATAAAATATAATTGTTTTTGTTTTACACTAAATCATCGATATTTTACGTTCCATTTCGCTGCAGTAATTTTGTATAAGTAGGCGATCGTAGCGCCAAAAATGTTCCAAGAAGCCGCTCACGGCTCGCGGCTCGCGGCTTCGGCAGGCAAAGTGAAAGTGAGCCTTACGCACAACACACAAAGTCTTTTTTTAAATGTAATAAGCCGCTTAATCCCGGGTTATCTAAGTAGCATAAATACGCGATGTTTCCTGGAGTGGTGTGGGTGTTTGTCAATGAATTATTTAAATGTCTGAGTGTACAATTTCTGATATTTCCGACCGGCATTTACTATTAGAGATCGTGAATGAATCGTTTTTGTGAGAGTATTACGTTGCGTTTTGATTCTGCATCGTGTTGAAAAAAAGTTAAGTTTATTAGGGAAGAGTATGCCTGTATTACACACAACGGGTTATTAATAGAAGCGTTTGATTACTTCAAAATTTTAGGCAACCCGGAAGGAATCGGGTTGTTAGCACCCTTCGCCACTGTTAGGATGGGAGGATTATCCAGTAGTTTAAAGATTAAATGAAAATTACAAACCGTAGCGTGACAAAGTATAAAAAATACTATATATAACACAACATAAGTTTTCATATTTGTGATTCATAAAATGGCTAACGTGACGCACAGCACGGAACTGTTAATAAAAAATATGGATGGTATAATAAAGTGCCAAAATAAAACTCGATAAAACATTCTGCTATTCCAATTGCTTAATTATATAATTAGGCAGGTATATGCACCTAAAAGAAAAATGTAATATCGGTACGTAAAGTTATTGGGTGCCCCTTTTCTCCCATAATCTTTTTTATCCGAATTTTGAAAGTCATATATTGATGTCCATAATATTCTTGCTCATAAATATCGACGATCATAATTTTTGTAAAGCATATCGCTTAATAGTTCTAACTGCAATGAGCCATAATCCCATTGATCATAACTTTAAAAAGTCATAATATTGATATCAATAATATTTAAGGGAATATCGTTGATTATTCAGAAACGTTATAGGGCATATATCTTAAAGTAATAATTGTTTTTAGTCATAATTTTTCATTACCTAAAATGCACTAACCATCTACATTGAATTCTATAACATCCAAAGGAACATTGATAATTATTCAGTAACATTGTAAGACATATCGCTGGCAGCGAGCGAGCGAAGCGAGCGAGCAAGACTTTCAGGGCAGAAGCGACTCGGACAGGTTAGGTTCAGAAGGCTAAGGCGGGAGCGAAGCGTAAGCGTAGCTCCCGCCTTAGCCTTCGATGTTAGGTATTTTTTTTATGACAGCACAGAAAAGGATTATTACCTTTAATATTATGAAATGTCATACAACCATGACATTGAATGTTATTACAAAGTAATATTGTGCCTTAATATAATTATGACCTGCGAAAGAAGACCTTGCAATAATTATTATGAGTGACTTTAGTACCTTAAATATTATGAAGTGTGATGCTTCTTGACACTGAATGATATGAGTTTACTTATTAGTCCTTACAATAATTATGACTTAAGAAAATCGTAGCTCCAATTTATGTTGTTTAATATTATGACTTCCGATAATATGACAAAGAAAAATTATGACAGAAAACGTTATGGTCTTGAAAATTCGGAACAAAAATTTTATGGGAGTCATTATAGACCCAAAGTTATTATCTAATGTTGATATGAATATTAGATTTGTGGGTGATAGAAATGGTAGAAAATGAGTAATTTCTGTTACAAGTCATATTTGGCCACATTCATAATATTATGTAAGTTTATTTATAAGTTGCGGTTTCAAAATAAAAACCATTTTTTGCAACTTCTTAGTATCTCTGATTGAGCTGTATTGGTATACTTATGTAAGACCGGTGATAACACAAAATTTGGTAGTGCAATTTCGGTGTAGTCCAGGCACGATCGTCTCCATAGGACGGAACTCTTTAACAGTTAAATAGGTACCATCGACCTGAAACTTGGTGGGAATACGTAGTTTTTATGACAATCAAGTCAGTAAAAAAAAGCTTGTATTTAAATATCAACAAAAACATGTTCCTTTTGAGGATTTAAATTCCAAATATACATGCTCTTAATGAGTAGACTCTGGAGAAAAAGCTGCCTTAAAATCAGACTTTCAACGTCGAAAGCTTTAAATGCAATTTTATCATCATCATGTATGTCCCACTGTTGGGCACGGGACTCCTCACAGAACGAGATGGCTCAGGCCATAATTCTCACACAAGCGGAGTTTGGATTTTGAATTTCACACACACCATTGATTTGCTTTGCAAGTGTGTGCAGGTTTCTCCGTCACCATAAAGTTCGTTGTAAATTTCAAATGTAACCAATTCCGCTTATGAATTCCAAAACTCTGACTATTGTAGTTCGTTTGAAATATTTATGAATGAAGCCCGCTAGCAATCTGTTTTTCCACCAAACACCGCATACTCCATAACACGCCCAGGCTGTACCACTCATCATTCGCGACTTGTGCGGCACACGCGATGCGACCGACTTCGCTTTAATTGCCACTTACTTTATCAAGGTTATTAATGTGGATTGGATAGTGATAGCCTTAATTGGTTTAGCGTGCCGTTATGTTAATTTGTACTTATATGAGACTAAGGTTTCGAGCGGCGCGGCTTAGTCTGATTTAGTGTTAGCATGGTTGGTTGAACCACAACATACGAAATGAACTGAAAGCCTTTCAAGCTGAGGATCATGCTTTTTATTTGCTAATTTTTTGAATTTTAAATGTACCTCAAATCATCGTCCTAGACTGGAATGCTAGAGTGGAGACCACGGACCAGGCGCTGAAATGTAGGACAGCCGACTGACGATTTGTCACGAGTTAGCGGTGAGAGACTGGACGAGGAAAGCTCGCAATCACACCAAATGAAGGGAATTGAAAGAGACCTATACTCATCAGTGGGTAGAGGTTGAAAAGGAAGAAGGACGACTATTGAGTCGATAAACCACTGGATGTGTGAGCGAAGTTACTGATCTGCGCTGGACCCCGTGGGAACTACAGCCTGAGCTCTCTCATTATTACGCCTGTTTCCAGCAGAAGGAAATATAGAGGCCATGATGATGATACAAAATGTATAAGCTACCAGTATTATGAGGGCATTTAAAAAAAGTACAATTTTTTAAAGAATATTCCTAATTTTCCATGAAACATTTTTGTACCAGTTTTGTGACGATTTGTATGAAAATAACGTCACAAAACTGACACAATAATCAATAGCGCTCTTGATTCTGAGTAAGAAGACTCTAAAATTACCTCATTTGAAAAAAAGTAAAGGGTACATTTAAAAAAAAATACATTAACAAAACACTTCTCGGCTTCTACGCAAAACGTGTGGCCGGCCTTCTACTAACTTGACACAGCGCACATACGGGGCATTGCGCGTTCAATATAACAACGCATTTAGCACGTTGTTCGGGTTGAAGGGGCACTGTAGCACCTTGGCATTGTTTGCCGAGAGACTGTTTTTTCATATTTATGCGATATTTTGATATACAATCGTCTGTAGACAAGGCGACGACAAATTCGGTTTCGATCTACTAAGTGGCCTATTCTGGGTTGACATGATAATGAGCAACTCTCTGATGCCGACTAAATCGGTCAGCCTTTGCGAAGTGTTTGCATTAGCTGCTTGAATTAGTTATAATATAGTCTAAGATCCGAACTAGAAGCGACCATCACTCATCTGTTAAATAAATGAAAATCATTTTATATCAAATTTAATGCAGTACAAAAATATGCTGCAACTTTTATACAGGGTGACACAAAAATGGTAATACAGAATTATACTTCGTTTTTATAGCATTAGAAATAAGGTAAACAATCATGAGTCTTTTTATTGAAAAACGCTGTTTAAAAAATAATAACTATTACTTATGAAACCAAAATAATGTAAATGACCATTATATGCCCTTGTTAACTGTTACATATTTGCTGTAATTTATTTTCAAAAGTTTTTTTCAATGAAAAGTCGCGTCAAGATCGCTTACCTTCTTTGTAATGCTAAAAAAATGAAGAATAGTGTTTCTTACTCAATTAATGCTGGACAATATAATGCTCTAACTCATTTGTTTTAATTAGTCCATATTATAATGAGTTCGTGATTTCATTTCAACTAAATACGAACATTCTAAATTTTATCAGACTAATTTAAAAACTAAACGGGTGGACCCGGGTATGTCCTAAAACTGCGGCCAGTAACACCGGAGGACGGGCAGCAGCGTCCCTAATATGTACGGTTTTTTCCACTGCGGTCGCCAACCCGCCTGCCAAGCGTGGCGACTACGGCAAATACCCCCCTATGGCTGAGTCCAAAAAAAAACGGCCCCTAGTCTCCGGTAGCCCCGCTGTTCCAGGCTACGGTAGCGGCCTGGGTAGCGGCGGGGCAAGGGGTGCTAAGAATCCCCGGAAGCGATCCGGCTACCATCAGCAACGATCCCTGGCCCTGGCAACGTATAACTGCCGTACGCTGCGGACGGATGATAGGTTAGTGGAACTGGAGGAAGAATTGAGCAGGTTACGATGGGGGATAGTAGGGTTATCAGAAGTCCGAAGAGAGGGGGAGGACACGATAATCCTGAACTCTGGTAACATGCTCTATTTCCGGGAGGGCGACCAACAGTCCCAGGGCGGTGTCGGGTTTATCGTCCACAAGTCCCTTGTAAACAACGTCGTGGAGATCGTGAGTGTGTCGACCAGGGTAGCGTACCTGGTACTAAGATTGACCAAACGGTATTCGTTGAAGGTCGTACAGGTTTACGCTCCGACTTCGGCACACTCCGACGAAGAGGTGGAAACTATGTATGAGGATATCTCCAGAGCCATGCATAGCTCCGGATCTCACTTCACGGTTGTTATGGGGGACTTCAACGCAAAACTGGGTAAACGGGATGGTGAAGAGCTGCGAATGGGGCAATTTGGAGTAGGGCGTAGGAATCACCGAGGCCACCTACTGGCCGGCTTTATGGAGAAGGAGGGACTCTATATGATGAACTCCTTCTTCAAGAAGCGAGAGCACAGGAAATGGACTTGGATGAGCCCTGACGGTGTAACGAGGAATGAGATAGACTTTATTATGTCGACGAGGAAGCAAATATTCAATGATGTCTCCGTGATCAGTGCGGTTAAAACCGGGAGTGATCACCGTATGGTACGAGGCACATTGAATATTCGGTTCAAGCTTGAAAGATCGCGACTGATAAAGTCTACGCTCCGCCCGGCACCAGCCCAGCTACAAAACCTCGAAACGTTCCAGCTTGAACTGCAAAATCGTTTCGAATGCCTAGGAAGCGACATGGATGATTACAATGACGGGTTTGTGGAAGCTGTCCATACGGTTGGGTCAAAGTTCTTTAAGACTCACCGTACAAATAGAACCAAAAAAATCACACCTTCTACTCTAAAGCTCATGGAAGATCGACGTAAGATGATCCTACAGACATCTGGTGACGCTTGCCAATACCGGCGGCTTAACAGACAGATCTCAAAGTCTCTGAGGCGCGATATACGCCAGTTTAATACTAATAGTATTGAAGTGGCGATAGAGCGCAACAGAGGCTCTAAAGTTTTTGCCAAGAATTTGTCTGTTGGGCAAAGCCAATTGGCAAAGTTAAAGACCGATGAAGGTAGGATCGTGACCTCTAAACCGGAGCTATTGTTAGAAGTTGAGAAGTTCTATGGACAGCTGTACACATCAACGAAGAAACCCGTCATGGATCTAGCTGAAGACCCGAGAGCTAGATTAACCCGGCACTATACCGAAGACATCCCGGACGTCAGCCTGTACGAGATTAGTATGGCTCTCAAACAACTAAAGAATGGCAAGGCCCCTGGTGATGACGGAATAACAGCCGAACTTCTGAAGGCGGGTGGAAAACCGATCCTCAAAGCCCTTCAGAAACTATTCGATACCGCCATCCGTGAAGGGAAAACACCAGAAGCATGGAACAGAAGTGTAGTGGTGCTGTTCTTCAAAAAAGGCGATAATACCTTATTGAAGAATTATAGACCCATTTCACTTCTGAGCCATGTTTACAAGCTGTTTTCGAGAGTCATCACGAATCGTCTCGCGCGCAGGTTAGACGACTTCCAGCCTCCCGAACAAGCCGGGTTTCGAAAAGGCTTTAGCACCGTGGACCACATACATGCGTTGCGGCAGGTTATACAGAAAACCGAGGAGTATAACCGCCCCCTTTGCCTGGCATTTGTGGACTACGAGAAGGCCTTCGATTCGATCGAGACTTGGGCTGTACTGCAGTCTCTCCAACGGTGCCAAGTAGACTACCGGTACATCGAAGTGTTGAAGTGTCTGTATAATAACGCCACAATGTCCGTCCAACTTCAGGATCAGATGTCGAAGCCCATTCTATTGCAGCGGGGAGTCAGACAAGGAGATGTTATCTCTCCGAAACTGTTCACCGCTGCACTAGAGGATGCGTTTAAGACTCTGAACTGGGAAGGGCGTGGCATCAATGTAAATGGCGAATACTTCACTCACCTTCGATTTGCCGACGACGTGGTGCTTATGGCTGAGACCTTGGAGGACCTCAGTGCGATGCTCGCTGACCTCAGAAGTGTCTCCGAGAGAGTTGGTCTTAAATTGAACATGGACAAGACGAAGGTCATGTCGAACGCCCATGTTGTACCAACTCCCGTCGTAATCGGAGATACTTTGCTCGAAGTTGTTGACGACTATATCTATCTGGGACATACAATCCAATTGGGTAGGTGCAACTTCGAGAAAGAGGTCAATCGACGAATTAGACTCGGTTGGGCAGCGTTCGGGAAGCTCCGCAATATCTTGTCATCCGATATACCGCAGTGTCTCAAGTCAAAAGTCTTTGACCAGTGTGTGTTGCCAGTGATGACTTATGGCACTGAGACGTGGCCGCTAACGATGGGTCTTATAAGGAAGCTCAAGGTCACTCAGAGGGCGATGGAGAGGGCTATGCTAGGAGTTTCTTTGCGGGATCGCATTAGAAATGATGAAATCCGCGCGAGAACTAAAGTCACGGACATAGCTCGAAGAATCGCTAGACTTAAGTGGCAGTGGGCAGGGCACATCGCCCGTAGAACTGACGGCCGATGGGGCCGAAAGGTTCTCGAGTGGCGTCCGCGGACCGGAAGACGCAGTGTAGGTAGGCCTCCAACAAGATGGAGCGACGACCTGGTGAAGGTAGCGGGAACGCATTGGATGCGGATGGCACAGGGCCGATCTGTTTGGAGAGCCTTGGGGGAGGCCTATGTTCAGCAGTGGACGTCTTTCGGCTGAAATGATGAATTTAAAAACTTGAGTTAATGCGTTATGTTGTCCAACATTAACTGAGTAACAATAATTTTGTAACACCATTTTTGTGTCACCATGTATTTTAGATTTAATTTTAGTATCAGTTATTTTTATTTATTTTCTTTTTTACATTTGGATATCATCTTTATCGTCATATCCAGCCAAAAGATGACCACTTCTGGACAAAGGCTTCCCTCAGAGAGTTTCACAAAAATCAGTTCTGCGTAACCCGGATCTAAGTGGTTTCTGCGACCTTTACCAGATCTTCGGTTCATCTAAATATAGTTTTTGGCTTATTGTATTCCTAAACTACGCTTGATTTATTGTCTGGGATAAATATGTGTATTTCAGAAATTAAATCTGTAGCTCTAACTGGGCGTTTGGATTAACACATAGTTTACTTTTATCACAAAATTCTCAAGGGATCCATGTAGGTACATAATATTATAGTCGGGTTGAAGAATTTTTATTATTTTCAAAGGAAATTACATTTCGCTTAATGAGAAGATAACAAACTTGATGCATAATTGGCGCTGAGCGCTGGCATCCATGTATAATCTCAAATCATAACCGCTAAGAAATTTGAAATTTTGCACGGCTTGTCGTCGTACAACGTAAATGAAGGACGCAAAATGATTTTATGAGATTCCTATGCGAATTTAGTGAAATCGGGGAATTTTTATTCGATTTTCTTTAATCTATTTTAATTTTTATTCGATTTTCTTTGTTATGGGATCTATATTGATAGGATTGAACGCGTTCAGAAAAAATTTGTTAAATTTCTTTGTTTTAAATTAGGTCACCCATATAATTCTTCTAATTACGTAGATATCTGTATGAAGCACCATCTTGTCCCACTTTCTGAACGTCGTGAAATTGCAGATACTATATATTTGTTAAAAATTACTAATGGCAGCATTAACTGCCCTGAACTGCTAGCTAATATATCATTCAACACTCCATCCAGACCGAAGAGATACGCGCCCCCTATTTCTGTGCCTTTTGGCCATTCTAACTATAGGCGGAACAGTTTTTGTATACGTGCAAGTAGACAATTGAATAAACTAACGAAGGAGCTTGATATTGACGTGTTTAATGTTAAAACTGACACCTTGAGACGTACTTTGGTGAATCGATTTTTTGAGAGCGTGCATTGAGCGTTGTACCTTACTGTAGATTAAGTTTGTTAGGTTAGGGACTTGATTAATTTTTCTCCTCCGATAAAATAGTGCTGAATTATTAGTCACTAAGTAGTTATTTTCTCTTTTTTCTTTTTTGGGTGTCCGAAGGGGCTCTGTGTGGGCATACTGCCTTATTGTTACTCTGTAATTGTCGGCGAGAACCTGTAATTGGCTTGCTGTATTTACTGTAATGTTTAAGATGATGTATAAGCTGTTGGTTCTCCATAAATAAATAAATAAATAAATAAATAAATAAATAAATAAATCTAATTGTTTACGAGAGCTAGGCCGCAAGTAAAAGTTAATATTCCATAATTTAAATTCTAGAAGGCTAGTGAATAATTACTTGGCTATGAAACTGCTTGTTCACGCTTTTAAAGTACTGACTTTTTCTGATTATTATTTGTATTATCAGGCAGGCAGTTGGTGGCAACTGATAGGTGCCGTATGTAGCTGTTCCTTGGTCAACTAGGTATTCTTTGTACTGCTAATGTGTTAGTCTAGCCAGTTTTAACGTCCAGTGCTGAGACTACAATTGTTCTGGTAGTTTGTTCCATGTCTTGACCACTCTGTTACAAAAAAATTCTGCGAGGATTGTTGTGAGATCATTCAGTACACAGTTTAAATTGATGACCTTTAGTTTGTTTAAATAAAATTTCAATGTATCCCCATGTGTGCTTCATCGTCATTACGATAATGAAAACAAAAAACGAATATTTCCCCCTCCATACGGTGAAAACTTTGTTAAAGTTCGTAAATAAAAACCTCACTATGAAATGCTTTACTTCGTCTACCCACGAAAATATTAGAAATTGAATTGCCCAATATTAACCAAACTGTCAAAACTAATGGGGCAGAACCTCTAAACGCTCCCCAACAAATTGAACAATACAATTTGGTTGGAGTACAATCTAATTCAGTCTTTGTATCAAAGTTATAAGATCCATGTGTTCGTGTCAGACTGAGTGTATTTTGTGACACTAATTTCGAAGGATGTCACGCAAACATTGCTATGGCATTAATTCCGTCGGACGGTTTTCTTTTATTGACGACTTACTTGGCATGATATACCTATTGTTTGAGAAATCTTGTAAAAGTAATCCATAGTACATTCGATAAGGATTTCGCTAAATTGGCATTATCATTATTTTTTTATGTAAGAAAAAAGAAAATTAAGTATAAGTAATAATTATGAACAGCGAGCGAAAATCGCGAACGATTTATCTGTCGCTGATTGTAGCACGTTTCCAGAACTTCATATAACTAGAATAATACCTACTTATATATTAAGGTGTTATTCGATGGTCTAACAAACAACACATACTGTTCTAATCTACCTACTTATTTGTCTAACATCATTGATTTTATTATTTGTTTACTGTTTTGTGGGTTATTTGTTAGCTTCTCACAAACGTTATCAGGTCATTGATGGGTATCATCCTATTCAACAAAATAAGAGAGATAAAAATCAATACCATTGGTATTTTTTGTTAGTTTATCATTTAGTGGCATTAATACTAAATAATCTATCCGTCGACTATTGAGTATGGCCATTCAACAAGAATAAGCTGCCTGCCTCCTGGGAATTATGCCATCGGGTGGTATTTGAAATGATAATTTTACGTGTTAGTTATTAGTTTTATTTAGATGAAATATGATTTAGCTCCAAAGATAAATTTTTATTTACAGATAGACTAATTTTAATCGAAAAATTGAACTTAGCACGCTCCTTGCATCCACTATCTATACTTTTCTTACAAATTCAATTACCTCTGGAATTTCAAACTCACTTAAATTTCACGAAATGGTGTTTCCATGAAACGTTCTAACTCAATTTTGCTTATTACTTGGTCCCCTAGAGGCCCTGTTTTTCAATTGTTGATTAACAAAGCGCTAACAGTCGTAAGCTTTTGTTATAATAGAGTGATTGTTATCAGAAGTTGATTGATTACAAGTATTTCCTGCCTGAGTACTAATGGTTTTTTTATGTGTAGAAGTTCGTAAACAGTAAGTACGTCGCTTACCCAATCACACAATACAGTTATTGTAAGAGAACTGTTCACTTATAATAAATTGCATTTAAATTAGACGTTACTTCATGGCAATCTTTGGCATGAAAGTAGGTAAAACACATTAATAATATGCATTATATTGTAATATTAATTTCACAACATTTTTTATTCTCCCTTCTTCGCGGAGGTGTCGATTCCATTGCAAATATTTACTTATAAAATACGCAAGCGAATGAGCCGTCCATTCTGTATTTCACGCACGTAATTTCAGTTTCGTATTTTGACGTGCAAGCTTGAGACGAATGATGAATATGGAGCAGGCAAAAGAGGTGTGACAAAATCGCTGCTAGCGCGACACCGGTGTTCGTGTTCATAATTTACTAGTAACGTATGCCTTGCTAAATGAAGGCTATTTATATTGCTACTGCCTTGAATGACTGTGAGATAAGTTAGCGTAAGTGCCACGATAGCAATAAACGTGCAATTGTTGCGATCTTTCTCAATTGAATGGCAGTTTTATGGTATCGTTCGAGTTTCTGTCTGGTTCTTTGGTGTTTTACTGACGGTAGTTGCTACTAACGCAAATTGACAGTAGCCGTTTTTTTTTAATTTGGCTTATAAATTCAGTCATTCTGATGGCATTAAAAAAGTTGGGATTACAATAATAATCATTTAGTAGCCATCATACCATTATAATATAATTGTGATATATTATTATATGGATGGAATTCAAGGACACCTATCTTAGCAGTAGATAGGTAAAGGTTGAAAATAAGAAGTATTATATAGTTCTTCAAGCCATAAACCATAATATAATATGGGTAGTTCATTTTATTTCAAGGGTGTCAGTATCCTGTCGCTAATATTAATATTAAAGCCTCCATTGAGCGGCAATTTTTACAAAATTATACGGTTTGCTTGCGATACAATCTCTATTTATTAAAATTTCATTATATTTAACTGTAGTTCATTTCTTGAATATATGCGAAAATAAACTGATAGTGGTTTAAATGCTACTAAAACTTTCCATCTACAACTATAAAACAATAACGTGAATGACTAACTAATAATATAACGCACTACTAGGAGGCTGGCTAGAGAAATGAAATCTGGCAGGAGTACGTGTTAGAATACCATAGTGGTGCATTAAGTAAAAAAAACTCCAAACTTCTTGGGGATAATGAACTAAGTTAGCTTTTTTTCTTCAATGTGGATGAAACCACGGGCACAAGCTTTTTCACGGGGGCGCTTCTATTGGCATAACATTCAAAGTCCGAATTCATCATATTTTGTAAGAATTCATTATTTTGCAATACTCTTTTTTTTCTCAGCAACCATTAATTATTCAGGAATTTTGAAACGGTTATCCTGTAGAACTCTACAAGTTAGGTTAGGTTCGTTTTATAACAATTCTGCAGATACAATTAATGGAGTCAGAGTAAAAAGAGTTCAGCGAAATGATGAATTCTGACAAATTTTATGCAGACCGATATGAACTCCTTTTCATAAGCCTAAGCAAATGGAACGGTTCATCTCCCAAATTGCACATGAGAGTAATTCTTAAATGATTTCTGCGCCCATTTAAATTCGCCATGTAATTCTTCCAATTCTCGGGAGCAATATTGACATTTTCAGCAGTCGTGCGTGCTGGGACAAAAGCAATTGGAAATCGTTTGTCCGTGATGAGGCGGTCCGACACTATTGAACATGTAATTGCCTTGTTTTTGACGCACCTCTAGCTTTCACGTTCGGTGTCCCGGATCAAATAAAGGTAGTTATATGAATCCCAATCATTATTACTTTTCAGGCCTCCATTGTTGTTTCGAGCGTAATAAGATTTCGTGTCAGATTCAGGGACGTGAATAAGGGAAAGTGCCGTTTATTTATTATGTATTTGAATGCTTTGTTAGATTTCATTGTTCGATTGGACATCGGGTGCCTTTATTAGATTTAGGTGGAGCCCGATTGAAAATTGATGACGATAAATGACAAACAAAATTGTATAAATGTGCTCTACTAATTTTTCCTTAACGTTTCTATGTCATCTGAACTACTTATTGAACAATACAAACTCAACGATTACCAGGTACAATCGCTATCATTAACGAACTTTAGTTTTGACAATTGTTTTAACAATTACTTTGCTCACCCGCGACCTTACAATAGTTACGTTTATGCAAGAAATGTGTGTTCATGCAGTTCCTCCACCTCCACACTGTACGAACACTTACAAATCACATAAACCCAACCAGCACCACCACCAAGCTACACTGACGCGTTTCGAACTCAACCAGAGCTCATCTTCTGGTTGAGTTCGAAACGCGTCAGTGTAGTTTGGTGGTGGTGATGGTTGTGTTTATGTGATTTGTGTGTGTTCGTACAGTGTGGAGGTGGAGGAACTGCATGAACACACATTTCTTGCATAAACGTAACTATTGTAAGGTCGCGGGTGAGCAAAGTAATTGTTTTAGTTCATTAATATGGACCTCCGCAAAGTAACGCCTGATTCAATAAATTAAGCTATCATTAACATCGGAGCATTCAAGGTGCTCCAAAATATCTGAACACGCACATACGCCATTGACAATAAGATCATGTTCAGGTATTCTTGACCACTTTGAATGCTCCGATGCTTATGATGGCGACTGTAGGTACCAGGTCAACTTATAAAAGTTCTGGATAAAATAAGAAATAAATTTATGTGTCATACTAAAAGTGAGTCTATAATCGCTTAACTAAGTGACATGGATTTTTTATTTTTTCCACTACTGGTATAATTTGACTTTTCGCCTGGTACCAGGTTATGGTTAATTTTTGGGATACCCTGTATAGTAAAAATAATTATTATGATAGTTTTTTTGTAAAAAAGTAGAAGTTTCTTATGCTAACTATTCTTCCGTTGTCACGAAATAAATATTCTCACTAAATTTAATGTAAATTAAATTAAATTAAATTTTCATGCTTGAAAAAATATATACATGTAGCTGTACACTTTAATTAAAACTTACAAAAAAATACAGTCAACCGACGCAGTGTTATCAAATAAAACTTATTACACACTAGCGTAATAAATAACTTTGTGTATCCGACAAAGATCACGCACCTTTTTACCGCTCGCCCGAGGCAAGTGCCTCTTTTTCATGCAAAATACATATAGAACAGCACACGCAACCCCCAGCGCCGATTTATTTTGAAAAGGAACAATGGGGACAATAAAAAAGTGGGGTACGTGTGAACGCGGGTTTATGTCGACCTTCAGATGCAAGGTACAAGGCACTCATTTATCGTCACGTCATTTGGAAACAAAATATTTTAAACGATCCTTTTAAAAATGTTGGAAGAAAACATTAATTTTGTTTTATCCAAACGGTCACGATATGGATTTACGTACTCGTGTTATCGCCTACTCATAGTTCACATTTAGTTCTAGAACACTCGAATAATATTAATTATGGATCTGAAGTAGGTATGTTTGGTATAAAAACTTTTATCTTGATCATCGGTCTACATTTCGGGAAACTTTAATGCTCCGTTGGTTGTTTTTTTAGAAAAGGAACCCTAAAATAAACAAATCCTTTAAGCTATGTCACTTCTGTTATAAACCAGAATGTTTACCATACAATGCAGTTCCTCTTTACCGAATATGACAATAATAAACAAAATAGGAAAATACGTGACCATAAATCATCTAATTACATCATTTAAATGATCCATTTTACCAATGCAACGGACATCCAGGTGGGGGCATTATATTCAGCCTTATGTTGTTAGTATTCTAATGGCCCGCCCGCACGAAGCGGTTCACATCATCTTTCCCAATACGAACTGCTTAGAAATGGAGTTTGGTCTCATTCATGTATTACCAGACAGGTACAACCTAGGTATCTTCAAGGCTAGAGTGAATAGGCTGTTACTGACCCAGTGAGATACACTTTTGGCCTCATTTGCCCTTTTCATCAGGTGTGATAGTGGTCAATCACGGGCCAGTATTATTAAAAAAAAACTGAGTAATCTTTTCTTCGAAAACTTTAACACAGAGAGAAAAATATACATAGTAGCGCAATTAGTGCAACGAATATTAGTGCCGAAGTATTACAGAGTCACTGGAGTTAATCCAAACAACATCATTCAACAAATTCCTTCATCAAACATGATTTCTAAAATGTATGGAATTTAACTATAACAAAGGCATTCTCTGGAATAATGTTCCTGATTAAACTACGATATAAGTGGTAGGCAGGTTTGTGAGTATGCTTTGTAGTAGAACACCATCAAAGTGTTCACGGCTCAAAAACTTCACAGGTATGGTATAGCGTCGACTAACAGAGACGATGCTTTGACACCATTAATGTTCCAAATTCCCCAGAATTATGCTACCATATTTTAATAACGTTCTATATATGCGTTTAATGAATGAAATATTCTCGAACACCTTATTCATCGTGTACAGCAACAGAATTCACTACATAGCAACAATTATCTACTAACTTTAACTTAACGCATTAGTTAGACATAGTCATTTTCAAATTTTGCGCAAGTAAACTTGTCCCAACCTAAAAAAAGTTGTTTCCGTTCACACTCTGCCTATTTTCTGCGGTTATTTTACATCTTTGCAATCAGCGGTATTATCATAGATAATTATTGAGTATCGGAATCAAAAAAAGGTGCGATAACAGAGTGGCAGCTCTATACAATTAGTAAGAGAGTGTTTTTAGAGTTTGGTCTGAAAAAATGTTACGCTAGCGTTTGTAAAGCACAACTTTCCCTCGTACAACGGCATCTATTGATTGCAGACGAGTTTAACATGTGTCGTCTCAAAAGAAGGGAAACTACAACGCTATTGGACAGCGCCCTCTATTGTTTAAAGTTAAAATAAACCAACTCATTACTCATTAAGATTCCTATGTCTGAATCCAGATCTTTGCATTAAACATAATAATACATATTTGCTTTGTACATAAAGTTTCATCTGAATCCACTTAGCTGTTATTGCGTGATTGAGTAACACATCTAAACAACTTAATGTCTTCACAAACTTTATCGTTTACTAGCTGTTGCCCGCGACTCCTTCTGCGAAGAATAGGGGTATAAAAATAGCCTATGACCTATTCTCAGACCTACAAGGCTCATCAAACAGACTGGTCCAACGCTGTGCGCATCCAACGCATTCCCGCAACGATGCCAGGTCGTCGCTCCATCTTACTGGATGCCTACCTACACTGCGTCTTTTGGCCCATGGACGCTATTCGAGAACTTTCTGTCCCCATCAGGCATCACTTCTACAAGCGATATACCGTGCCCACTACTACTAGACTCTTGGCAAATTCTTCGAGCTGTGTTGATGACTTCTTCAACACATTGCTTATTGCTTAGGAAATAAACGTTATTAGTTAAGAGCCTCACGGTACAACGATTCATTTCTCATTTCATATTATATTTTAGTTTAAAAGAGGTTGCGTTGCAATAACTTCTAAGTGCATCTAAAAAGCATTAAACTTTGGTCGTTTGCAGTAAACCGCACGATACGAACTGATTTCATAAAAATATTTATGGCTCTGAATGAAACTTATACTAAAACTATAAACTTGGTTATTTGTAACCCACCTCGGACTTTAGTAGGTAAAGTTTGAGATTTTATAGCACCCAGAGACGGTAGAAGAAATGCGCTATATCTGCTTCTTGTTAAAGATACAAAAAATACTATGGAGAATTTCTAAATTGAGATCCTATTTCCGCTTCAGAATAAGAAGAATGTTCACAATCTTTAGCAAAAACAACACACAAAACTAAATAACATTATAGATAATAACTTAATGATGCATAGTTGAACTAGTGGCTATGAGAGCTGCATGCAGACCTCGAGAGTTTTTCGAAATGACTGAAATATATATGTATATAATAATAATAATAATGATGTTCAAAAAAATTTAACTTTCTTGTAGAACCTGCTTACGACGAAAAGTCGATTAAGAAATGCGGCTTGTAGAAGAAAAAAGGTGAAAAGACATTATTATTATTATTAATTAGCCTGGAGATAAGGAATAAAATCTATAATTATTACCAACCGATACCGATCATAATAATGGTGGTGGATATTTGGATGTTGCCGTTCGGATTTTGTTTACACAATGAAAGAGATGAAAAAGCTCTATCTCAAAAACTAAGAATTCAGCGCGGACGAAATCGCAGGCAAAAGCTAGTGTATTAATAATGTTTCATGAGATAAAGGTAATAATGTTTTATTAAACTCACGCTGGACAGAAAATTAAGAATACGAATAGAAATTCGGCTTCAAAAATTACAGCCCCATAAAATACGAGCCTGCTAACTTGAAGGGACTTAGCTTTTTAAGTCGGCAAATGAAAAATGAGTCCGTTCATTCATTTCACTTAGCAGCCCGAAACTAAGTAGTACTTACATTCAACACTTACTGCAAAAATGGGTTAAAGCAATCACGCTAATGAAAACAAGCCATGCCGCCGCCGAGTGAATTTTCAATGGATATTTTGCAACGAGCACAGTACACCGTGGGCTGGCGAACTGCATTATGCATTTCTTGCTGATTTTAAAAGTTCTGTACTTCAATAGAAAAACCAGCTAACTGCGTGTCGGGTCACGCGCAGCATAGGGTTATGTACTGATATGCGACAAATATTCATGAAAAAGTTTTCTTGTCGCGTTTTTATTTATGGCTATGCTCGGAGTTTCTCTAAAAGATCGAATTCGTAACGAAGTGATCCGACAGAGAACCAAAGTTATCGACATAGCCCACCGCATTAGCACACTGAAGTGGCAATGGGCAGACCATATAACCCGAAGAACCGATAACCGTTGGGGTAGACGAGTTCTTGAGTGGAGACCATGGATCGGCAAACGTAGCGTGGGACGTCCTCAGACTCGGTGGAGCGATGATCTTTGCAAGGCGGCTGGCAAGAGCTGGATGAGAGTGGCCGAGGATCATGATCAGTGGCGTGCCATGGGAGAGGCCTATGTCCAGCAGTGGACGAACATAGGCTGATGATGACGAATATTTGTCGCATAATCAGTACGGAGTGTCAATCGTCCCACGATAAAAAAGAAAAAGAAGGAGAATTAAACAAAAGCAGAATGTCTGTCACTCTCAAACTATTACCTCAGGAATAGGCATCGAAAGTTATTAATACAATTATGTAGGTAATACTGAGGGCGATGGGCTTAACCAGAAGAAAATGAAGTTTCACAGTTTATGAAATCGAAACACAATTTTCGAGTATTTATATTCATACAAAAACGAAAGAATCAAAACCAAAGCTTCACAGAACAAGTAAAATGAAATCAACGATCCGCAATAAATAACGTTTTCGATTTTCACAAAACCTTAGCGCGCGATTTCAATCCTTACTATGCCATTTATTTTGAGTTTTATAAGTTTCATTTGTAATTTAAGCAAAATATTGAACAGAATAACGTTCAACTAAATGATAAACGGACGAACCAACAGCAGACACTGCTCATTCATCATTTATGGATTACATATTACAAAACATAAACGCTTGAAAACCTACGTACTGAAAAGACATAAATAAATACTTCATCTCAGACATATATACGTCTCACTGCATGGCACATGCCTCCTTTCAGAATTAGAGGACTTGGGCCGTACTTCCCACGCGGCCCGGGCCCAGAGTGGATTGGGAACTTTACACACACCATTGAATTCCTTCGCAGGTTCCCACACGATGTTTTCCTTCACAGCAAAGGTCATGTTAACTCGAAGAATCGCCAGACTCAAGTGGCAGTGGGCAGGGCACATTCGCCAAACAGATCCACACGCAATGCTTTCCGGCAACCTTAACCAGGCCATCGCTCCACGAACCAGAACCAGTGTGAGTTAAAAGCAGTAGAGTTAATAAATACGTATGAATTTCATCTAACAGTTTTTCCTTTTATAAGTAGCAAATACTCAACGTTCAACCAGTGCGTGTGTGCCACTTCACTTACACGATACAATCTAAGCTAAGCACACATAAGTAGCGTTGGCGAAGTTAAATGGTAATTTTTCAATTGCTAAAGTACTTGAGTTGAGTGCGCTTAACCATAATTGGAACTGAGCAGATTTATTGTGCAAAATTCTAGCATTCATATTGACCAAAAATTTCTGTTTATGTATTTGTATTCGAGGTATACCCGACATGGTTTCGAGCTAATTTATAGTTCTTTGTCAAGGTGAGCTCGAACGGATAAGTAATGGCGAAATGTGCGCTAACGCTCTTACAACTTGACGCAGGCGTTGGAGGCGAAGAACTACCCTCGTTTTTTGCATAATTACTACCGTCACAAGTAAGGTTAGGTAACAACACAACGTAACTTACCACGTATTGTTGCGTAAGTATTAGCGCGATTGTTTAATTATTTTTTCAGTTCCATTAATTAAACAAGGTGTAGTATTAAACGTGATACAAAAGTTTCTAGATGTGTTAATTCTGAACTATATCATGCACTAACTCAATTGTTTTAATTAGTTTATTTAGTTTGAGGAGTCCATACATTGAGTTTAAATTTTAGAAAATTAATTTGAACAATTGCGTTATTAGACTGTACTATCCAACTATTAGTGGGCCCCAATTCATACTTTTCGATGTTTTTATTCGAATATATAAGTAAATAAAATTTATTCATTTCAAACTAAATACAAACTGAAATATAGATGCACAGAAAAAACCCCAGAAAAAAGACCAATGCTGGGAATCGAACCCAGGTCCTCAGCATTCCGTGCCGTGTGCCATATCCCTACACCACCACTGGTCTAGAGGTTAGCGACGAATCTTTCCCATACTTCGTACATTTCAGTCTGTTATAATCACCTTATGCAGTGATAAAGCGATAATAATGTTAAAGTTGGCACAGTAGCGCCATCTCTTGGTCCAGGTAAGCGGTTAGTTCCGAAGGAGTGTTAAGTCTTTAAGTTGAAAAATAAATACAAAAATATACTTCATACCTAACTTGTTAAAATGTATTCGTTTATTTATATTTAATTTTAGTAATTTTAGGCATAATCAAACTACTTAAATTATATATATTATCCAGGTCTCATTTTAGTTTATATCGAAGAATCATATTAATCGACTACCTTATATGCCCGCAGATTGACTACCGTAGAAGTATAAACAATTTAATTTAATTTAATTTTTATTTTTATTTATTGGGTAAAGATACATACACAATTAATATGAAACAAAGCATATAAATAAGAATGTACCTTTAGTATGCACCCTAAATTAATTGACCAGTTTCTCTGTAGGATGACATCGGTCGGAGACGTACTTAATCAGAAGTGATACGACTTAATTAAGCATTGAAATGGTATCATAATAACATACTAGGGGAGAGTAACTTATATTAAATCGGCGCTTAAATTGGATCACTTCCGTATTTCTATCAAATTACACTATTTATTTACACTGGCAACAAAAAATGAAGCGATAATGCAAAATGGCGGACTGTTTGTGGCGCTGTCATTGCTTCATTTTTTGTTGCCAGTGTAAATAAATAGTGTAATTTGGTATAAATACGAAAATGGTACAATTTAAGCGCCGGTTTAATATAGCTTACTCTCCCTTATGTACGGTCAGCATCAAAAGAAGGTAGCTGGTCACTTTTTGTACTTTATCATGATAACACAATTGACAATCAAGTAAGTATGACGTTTCCATTCTACGGGGCTGACATTGTCAATGTGTGACAAAAGACCTTTTAACTAAATAAAGATTTAAAAAACGTTTTCCACCTGACTGTAGGACGACAAGGTACAAAAGTGACCAGTTACTTTTGATGCTGACTGTACATGATTAATTTGAAAAAGTGGAATCTGATTACGTCTCAGATGTCACCTTGTTTTGTTGTCTGAAAGTTATGATAGGTTGGTTTTTCTATTTGAAATTAGCTTGATATAATTTAAGAATGTCTGAAGCCTTTTATGCTCATTTAACAAAATCACACAATGCATCCATTCTATTTTCTCTTTATGTGGATTCCCCTATGTATCACTAAAATTACAAAGCTTATAAATAATGGATGTCAACTTTGTTGGTTTGTATATGCAATTGTAATAGGAGGAAATCTCTGAAACTACTAAACCGAGTGTAAAAAAACAGTAATAGAAAGCTTTATCCCATGAAAGTGCAAAGTTCTCGCTGGACGCCGACCAAGTTAGTGTTACTAATAGAGATTAACTTTACTGTAAAAGTACGGCATACACAAAGTTTAGGCAAATTATCCATCTGTTCTTACCTGTATCTATGCTATAAATAGATGGATATTTCTATCTATACTAATTTATATAATTGTAGCTCTTTAAAATCCTTCCTAATAATCCTTACTAATAAATGCGAAAGTAAGTATGTCTGTTACCAGTTCACTAAAACACTTGAAATTTTCTATAGAGAAGGATAGTTTTTATCCCGAAAAATTGCATAGTTCCCGCGTGATAGCTTTAAATAAATTCTTTGCAGACAAATTCGCGGGTATGATAATTTTCAAAGTCTACCAACTTTTTGGATGCAGATAGCGCAGGATCGGTATATTTAACGAACCTGGGGGATGCCTATGTTCAGCTGTGGTGTTTTGTCTGTAATGATGACCAACTTTTTTTTGTCTGTTTGTATTTCGTGGATAATCTAAAACTACAGTTACGAAGGGATTAAGAAATTATATTAATAAGGGAAAGCTAAACTATCTCTGATTAACATTTTCATCCTCCTCTTCCTCCTCAGTTGGTATTCCTCATAACTGAGGGTCGAGAAGTCCCCGTGGAATCAGCTTCTCTCTGACAATGTCTTGCCTCTGTCATTTCTTGGCAACGTGCAGTTGGATGTCCAGGGTGGAACGGACCTTAGTCTTTATTGTCTAATGCACTTGGATTCACAATCATTTTCACTACTTCTCTCTGTTACATGCTATAGGATAAAGATTGAAAGAGACGATGAATGCTATCGCAAGAGCCCGCGCGTACAAAAGTGTCTCTGATCTGCCCATCTTGTTGGCCTACAGCCTCTAGGAGGTTTGCCGTCAACCTTGTCAGTAACGATGAGTTGATAAACAGGCTACTTTTATCCCGCGAAAGTGTTTTCCCGCGGGACGGGCGAAGTTGCGAGTATTAGTTAGCGAGGAATAAAATAAGTTCTAACAGCACAATGCTCGTGTACGAACACGGTATCGGGGAACATAACTTTGTGTGGATAGTTTTTCCGGTCAGGAAAAGTTGCAGCCATGTTACGTAGCAAGCACGGCATTAGATAGCAAGAGGGTGTTTATTTGCCTTTTATAAATTGAAACCGTAACCAAAGCCAGGATTGTTCTTCAAGATTTTTTTGGAGATCTGTGTTTTTACTGTTAAAATTAAAGATCTGTAAGAAACATTTTAGAAAGTGGTTTGGTCAGGTTGACTGATAACTCTAGAAATCTTTTTCAAGATTTTTTATTGTGGTTTATGATAGTGAATCGAATGATGAATGGTGAATAAATCGTAAAAATACATTTACAGGGTGTCCAGTCTAACTAACCCGCTAATCTACTGCAATATTCTGGATCAATTTTAAAATATTTTGTTCATTTTGTATCCTAACGTTTAGTGATGAATCTGATGATTTGATACCTACAGGTGTTTTATAAAAATGACATTTATATTTTAACTCTGCGTGTATAGAATTTCAAATTCATCCGACTTCTCGAAGTAAGTCAGCATTAAATAGCAAGATTTATACCTAATAATAAAAGAAATCAAATAAGAAGTTATTATAAATGTCGAAGGTAAAAAAAATCAAAACCTTGTTCCGGGCGAAAATCTTGACTGCGTTAGTAAAGTATAATTTTGTTGTATCAGTATATGTTTGCCTTGTGTCCCTCAGTAACTTCCGAGTTTTCCAACTTTCACGCCCGAAATTAAAACAGCTGTCTCATAGTTTGTAACCGCGTAACCTCGTGAAGGCCCACGACGCAAATATGAGCCTTGTGGCTGTTAATTAAATGCCTACCTGCGGAGATTGCCTCTCGTATTTACGGCACAAGCCTTCTGGGTGATTTATTGATTTTGTTCACGCCTCACGTAATTTAATAACAGTCGGTTTACGAATATCCTTTATTCGGGCCGCATTTGCAACGTACAGCTTGAACAGGATGCTTTATTAAATATTGTAATTGCAACGGTTTTCAGTGCTTTACAGTTACGTAATTTTTTGTTTGTCTACGTTCGTGTCTACATCAAAAAAAAGGCCTCTCTTCTTGACCGTATGAGCTATATTCGGCTACTCACTCAGTTTTGCGTGCATGACATGCTCGGCCTTATTCCACATTTTTATTTAGTTTCAAGGGGATATTGTCTATGATATGTTTATTCAATATGTAACTTCGTCAAAATATAGAGAGCACATTACTACATAGATTAAAACTAAATTAAATTGAAAATCAATTATTTCGGACGAATTAATTTCGGGTCCCAGAATCAGCGCAGTAAGGAAGCAAGTATTTTTGGCAGCATTCGGGAGGCTTTGTATAAAAATTACATTTATTAGTCGTCTTCTTTTTTTTTCTTTTTTTTTAATTCTTTTTTTAAATTATTTTTTGCTCGTTTTTGCTCGATATTGATACAGGCATCAGGTAGACATATGAAATATCCACAGAATATTTAGTTTTAAATGTGGCTGCCAAAGTGTATCATGCATTGCATGTGGAAGTTAGGCCGCTTGAATACTTATTCTAAATTTCTGACAACACTAAAAAAATCGCATTCAAGACAAAAATTAAGTTATGCCTATTTCTAACAGCACTCGATTGGGTCAGTATTTATTATTTCGCATTTGCAATACGTAAATAGCTTATTTTAGTGGAAACTATTTGGGCTGGCTAATTAAATCAATTTCAACAAGACCTCCAAGCTTTAAACTAAATTAAAAGCCTGGAGTTTGTTATTGTTTCGTTCCGAATACCCTTGTACTAAATACGATATTGAATTATTAGTCTACAGAATGAAATAAGTACTTGAGTAAGGTAAATGTCTTAGGGTTGTACGTGTTAATGCCCCAATAGATGATATCCTGTTGTCACCTTTGTTTATAAAAACATGAAATTAAGAATGGCAACTATGGTCAACGGGAAGTAGATATTGGTGGTTTTGATTGTCAAAATAATCATCGTGCGAAATCAAAAAAGATCACCAAGTTTTTCATATTCTTTAGACCATGTTTCAGTAATTAGAGTTAATTCACTGTATAAATAAATATATTTTATTTAAATAAATAAATAAATATTACGGGACAATCTTACACAAATCGACCTAGTCCCAAACTAAGCAAAGCTTGTACTATGGGTACTAGACGACGATAAACATACTTATATAGATAAATAAATACTTAAATACATAGAAAACATCCAGAACTCAGGAACAAATATTCGTGCTCATCACACAAATAAATGCCCTTACCGGGATTTGAACCCAGGACCTCTTGCTTCGTAGGCAGGGTCACTACCAACTAGGCTAAAGCGGTCGTTACTAGGCTAAAGCGGTCGTTTAGTTTATTTATTTGGTGGTAGCCTAAAAGAGCCGTGATAGCCTAGTGGTTTGATATAGCCCTTAAAGTAGAGAGTCTTGGGTTCGAGCCCGGGCTCGCTGCGAATTGGGAACTTCACACACACCATTGAATTGTGTGCAGGTTGCTTCGCGGTGTTTTCCTTCACAGCAAGTAAAGGTCGTGGTTCAAATGTAATTTCGCACATAAATTCCGAAAAACTTAAAGATGCAAACCCGGATTTGAACCTACGACCCTCTGCTTGAGAGGCAATAGGTCAAACCACTAGGGCACCACTGCTTTTTCTACTACATCATCATCATCACCTGGACGGCCTGGTTAAGGTTGCAGGATCGTGTTGGATGCGGGTGGCACGGGACCGATCTGTTTGGCGAGCCTTGGGGGAGGCCTATGTTCAGAAGTGGACGTTTTCTGACTGTAGCACTATACTTATTGATAAATAATTCCGGGTAACGAGGGAAGGTGTTCGCGGAAGATTTATTTGTTTACAAGGATTACATTCCGGCTGCTCCTCGCTTATTGCTTAGTTGGGCACTTGACGAGATAAAACCATTTTTTAGAGTTCGGCATCTCAAATAAGAATTATACTAGGAATTATACGTGGAATTATACTAGGTGTCGTGAAATTAACTCAAAATATTTCAGCATTATGGTTAGGATTGTTTGGCTAAATAATCCTTTAAAGGTAATCGGAATTGTTGATTTTAGATTACGAGTCAGTCGGGCGAGTTTTTTGTTTGATACCGTACACTTTAAACATTGACTAACGTGTACTGGTAACAAAAATTTACAGGAATGTTCAATAAAACTTGCCCAACCAGTCAAATTTTTTTTATTTAATGTCTGTCTGTCTCTATGTTTGTCTATCAGTCCGTGAAGATTCATTTATAACTATCTTTATATATATATATAATTCTACTGTACGTGTGTATGTCACTGCAATGAACTCCTCCTAAACGGCTGGACCGATTTGAATGTTTTTTTTTGTATGCGTTTGGTTGGCGCCCTGGATGGTTTATATTCACAAATCAGCCCGGCAGATAGCGCTGCAGTCGGTATCTAGGTTCATGCAGGATAACGTCTGTCGGGTCCGCTAGTTAATTATAAAATCCTTTACAGTTACACTCGATATATTTATACCCGAGAGATATCTAACGTTGATCTGTGGGATCGCTGCAATGAAGTCCCGATCGCCCTAAAGATCAAACGGTGCAAATTAAACTGGAAAGGCTACACCAACCAAAGGAATCCCTACCACATCCCAAGGGAACACCTAGACTAGTATACCCAAGAAAAACGCGAACGCAGTTGTCCAATACTAACCTGTTGGGGCTGTTGCATAATAAAGTACAACTTATATTACAAGCGGAACTCTCGCTTCAGTTATATTAACTCGAAAGAGAGTTCCGCTTGTAATATAAGTTGTTCTTTGTTATGCAACAGGCCCCTGGTGGAGTATTATTGAATTATATAAAGCGAAGGCCATTGGCAAGATCTGAAGTCGTATTTTTAAACGCGCGAGCGCTCGTCATCCGCATTCACCATCTCTTTCCATCCTCTTCCTAACCGTCTAACAGAAAGAATTGCTGAAAACAATTGTGATTTCAACACCATTAGACAATAATAGGCAAGACGGAACGGGATGGCGACGCATTGTGGACGCCCTACGCCCTATCAAAGCGACCTTAATTCACGTAAGTCATAATAAAATCCATATTTTCACTCTCACAAATACCTATCAAATTTTCATCAAACCCTTTCAAAATTTAATTAACTTCACCATCTAATCATCAGTATCAAATTACAAAAACAACTCTTCAATAATCCGGATCCCTTCACCTCACCCTAAATATTCAGGCAGGCGAACGCTTTGCGCGCATTGCGTAACAAAACCTTTTTCGTGTAGGCTTCTGACGTATCAGATAACACTGGAATAAGATCTGTTTTTTCCGGACATCCGATTCGGCTCTCCGCGTTTCCTTTGGCTCGTGACACGTACTTATCTATCTGGCTATCGAAGCCCGGGATTCGCAATGTGGAGAAATCTGATTAATTTAGCACAATGGCCGGGTATTTAAGGAAGTAGTGTACGGAAGATTATTGACAATCCCACCATCATAAATGCGGATGTTTGGAAGTAACATATACCTAGAGAGAAATAAAAAAACAGACATATTTGAATGATATTTGATATCCAGCTGAATCTTAAGAATATTACATGGGCTACTTTTATCCCTACAATCCTTCGCGATCAAAAGTTATGCATGTAAAATCTTTTAATTACAGCTGAATGAATCTAGAGACATTAAATTTTGCATTGGCGTTCTTCGTGCAATGTACAGTACGTAATGAACACGTTGTAATTTTGGGAAACCATGGATATTTAATAAAGTACCGGAAGTTCAATTCAACAGTCCATTATAATAATGGTTCATGCGAGCAAAATCGCAGGAAATGGCTAGTATTGGATAATGACGTGTTTTTGCAGTGATTGTGAGTAATTGTAATCTTTGGGCAAATCATACTGTTATAAATAAAACAATATGTAACGTCATTTTTAAATATTGATAATAGTACATTATGATACAAGAGTGCTACGTTGGTCATTAAACATGAGCCATTATTGTAAGCGCGAGCCGTTAGGCGAGCGCGATAAGGAAGCCGAAGTGTGTAATGATCAAAGCACACGAGTTGCATACGACGTTTTTCAACACAATTGCGAGGAAAAAAACATACTTGTATTGTTAGTAACTTTTGTAATTTTTACAAGGAACATTTCACCGTGGGTTTCTACATCCTTGGTTGTAATATTTATTGAGCTCCTGACGTCTAAACGCACCAGTAATACCAAATATTAACGCAACCTACAAAGAGATCAAATAAGTATATTAGTAAAGTTGTAGGAACGTATTGCCATAGTAGGTACTTATAGAGCTGATACATAAATTTACATTTATAATGTTCAACTGACCTTTGTTGTCAAGTACTGACTGTCCGGAGCTTCTTTTAAAAACTTTTCAACATCGGTTGGTGACGACACCTTTGACTTTCGACCAATAGATCTGCCAGGATGTCTCTTAAGAAATGCCGTCAAGTTACTAAGTATTGGCTAATTATTCGAGCGTTTCTACCGCTATCATAACCAGGACCCATGTATCAAAGAAATATTGTTTGCATGGGATTTCAATGAATTTTTATTTTACAGCGAGCGCACTGTATCGTTTTACAAAAACCTTCCGTTCGGTGCGACTTATTACCCTCACTATTTAGGACCGGAAACGATGGCGGTTGAGACGCTCGTGTAATTAGCCTATTATATATTTACCAACTTCATTTTTGGTCTTTACTGTGCTTTTCAACATGGATATAACGAGCTGGGCTTGTATTTATTTGCCAGTTTATGCTATCACGCTCGTTCGTGCCTCGATAAGTATTTCTGGCGGGGTTGAATTAATATTTTGCTCGTCTTCACTATTTGAAGTAGATGTTTTTGATAGTAATTAACCACACAGCAGCAACTTTACCATATATTTACGTAAAATGACACACTAGTTTTGTTTTTTTCGCGCGCCGCACTTTCGATGCGCGCGCAGGTTCAATAAAGGCACTGGAAAAACGGCTGTTCAGCCAGAGCAGCAGCAATGTAAAAAATAAAATAAACTATTAATTTAATGTTTGTAAATACGATAATTAAGTTAATTTGTGTTTATAAATATACAATTTGATGAAATAAAATGTTTATTTGTCATCTTAACCCTAAAATAATTTAATATTCGTGAAAATATTCAATTTACTTAGACATGAACTTTTGCTCAAATTAAAAAAAGTTTATATTACAGCACGAGTGTGGTAATATGCTGAATTATGAAACTAAAAACGGTGTAATAAGAGTCAATTTACGAGCAACTGTGTCGAAAAATTAGGTATTTAAAGACAAATGTTCAAGCTAATTAAAATCAGTTGGTTGATAAAAATATTTAATTAGTTACCTATGAGGTTTATAACCGAAGTGACACTGAAATCGAGGTAAGTAATAATATCCTGCTTGGTAACGACTATTTCTCAAGTTAAATTGTTAATGGAATTAGTGCTTGATAACGGACATTTAGCTATTAAATATAATTTGTTAGGTATTCTGCCGTGCAGATTTTAAAACGCAGTAAGTGCAAAAATGCTGTTTCGAGATAAACGCAAAAAACTACTTCAAACTTCGTTTTTTTCGTTATTTCGAAGAATTTTGCTAAATTTACACTTTAACTGTAGCTTAAATGTTACAAGGATTATTTACGAAAAAAAAAGAACGTCCTCAGACTTATATTACGCATGAGAGGAGGTTTTTAAGAAAATCTGAGCTGTTACTGCTGACATATTTTTACTAAAAATCTTTTAGAATACCAAATAATACGCAGTATAAAAGCTTGATACTGCAATAGTTGAATCGTGTTTGCAGAGTAAAATACAGTAAGTTCATCATATTTACTGCATTTTAGTTAGAACGTAGCAATCGTTTGAAATGCTACGAGTTATTTTACTGCTTATTGTAAGGAATTTGAACGTAAAAATGTATAAAATGACTGAGTAAAATTCACATTCTACAATTATTTTTTTACCGGTATCATTAGTCACCATCATTATGTATAAATAAAACTCATTGTATAACATTTTATTTTTGGCTAATAATGAATGATTACCATTAAAAACTTTAAATTACTTTCAGTCTTAATTGAGAATAAAGTCAAAATAATACACAAAGTTTAATTGTTTCTGTAACTTTTTATTTACGTATAATTAAAACAGTAACAAAACTAAACAATCAGCCTTACTGACATCAATGATAGGTACATTGTTTTAAAATAATACTGCTTACTTATATAAAAAAAAAAAAAAACAAAACAATTGTGACCTAAATAAAACTAGGAACTTAGTTCTGAGATCAGACTTAATGAATAACATATTATTCATTCATTTTAAAATCTTAAAAATTCTAAAAAATACAAAAATCTACATGATCTTGTAAAAATCAAACATCACAATTAGAAAAATTAAGCTTTCGCTTATTAAAACTAAAACTAAGATTTTTTTTAAATATATGTAGTTTATGTACTAACATTGCATATATACTACAGTGTTATTTATATAACCAATTTTTTATAGTTAAAATAAACGGATCACCCACGTCCCAAAACGAGTCCAACTCTACATGCCTCAGGCCAATCCGCAGCCCCTCTTCCCGGAGTAACACGTCACGGCGGCTGCCAGACGCACACACTCCGGGGACTCCGGGAAGAAGGGCCACGGACCAGCCCGAAACATGTCAAGCCAAACTCGCTTCAAGACGCGAGCGATCCGTTTATTTTCACTATGAGTGAGTCTCACGATAGTTTCATGTTTCAATCAAATAAAACGCATAATATCCTTGTGACACGTGCACAATACAAATCAAGGCGTTAATAATATGTAAATAACTGATTTTCAAGTGTACCTATGTACTTACCTCGAATGGGCAGTCCTCGAATCACAAAACGCCTAAACTATCCTGCTCGTACGGCGTCCGAGCCTCCACTGAGCAACCAATTGCTAAATAATACGCAGTAAGTAAGGCCAAAAAAGCAGTACAAACATTAAAAAATATTGATTTACCAACTAAAATGCAGCAAGTCAACGTATACTGCGATTTAGATTGTAGACTTATTATATTCGTACGATTAGCGAATACCGACTAAAAAGCAGTAAAACTTTTATCCGCCGTGAAAATCGCAGTACAAGGTAAAAAAAACTTTCATTTACAAAGTAAAACGCAGTAAATTTGACGCATACTGCGATTTAAATAGAATATATTATTTTTATTATTCAATCATTACTGACTAACAAAGAGTAAGTTGCCTAATCACTGCATTTTAAATGGCATTACAGATGAGCGTAAATTGTATCTTTACAGTTCCAATAAAGTAAGTTGTTTCTTACTGCATTTTAGTTAGCGCTACGGTGTATTATTTACTGAGCACTTTGACATACTGCTCGTAGAGGCTTCGAAGGAGGCTCCGGACCAAAAAACCGATTTCATATATGTGTGCGTTTCGATGCACTGATTCCGTTTCACTAATAAACAGAAATCACTCAAAATGCCACTTACTGCGTTTTAAAATCTGCACGGCAGTATTGTGAATGCGACATTAAATTGCTGTATAAACCATGTTATTACTTTTAATACTCAGGACGTAGCACACAGAAAATGCTACGTAATGTAACCAGATTTTATATAATTGATTGATCCAGGCATTACTTTGTGGTGGCACTATTAATGAATTACGTACCACCTATTATCTTGATATTTCGCTTCCACACGTGCAAGACAATTTCGTCTGTGCAACACAAAAGGTAAAAGTTTGTGCTTCGTAATTACATTTGTATTGTAATTAACAGAGAGGCAGAGAAATATACATCGCAGGGTAATGACCAAAACAGAAATTTGAACAACTCATGATCAAATCGAGTAGGATGTTAAAATGAGGAATTCATTTTGTCAATTCCCTAGAAAAAGTCAATCATTTGATCAAAAATCTCAACCTCTTTAGTGAAATGACAAAATCACATTAAAAAGTCATGTAATTATAATAGAGTAGAGCATATATTTGAGCTCGAAGAATCGACAGACTTAGTGGTAGTGGGCAGGGCACATCGCTCATAGAATTGGCGGCCGATGGGGCCGAAAGGTTCCCGCTCGAGTGGCGTTCAGGGATCGGAAGACGCAGTGTAGGTAGGCCTCCAATAAGATTGAGCGACAACTTGGATAAGGTTGCAGGCCTGCGGGGACACGATGGATGCGAATGGCGCAGGATCAATCTTTTTGGCGGGCCTTGGGGAAGCCTATGTTCAGCAGTGGACGTCTTTCGCCTGAAATAATGATGATGATGATTAGAGTAAAAATAAACAAGACGTTTTTTCTTCTTTAATAATGTTAAGGTTTCACGTAAAGTGGGTGTAGGGAAGCAATTCAATTACTTACCTCCAGTTATGTTTTCATAAGCAAAATTTATTTTACTGGTGGTTTACTGGTGCAGTGTTATTTTTGAAACCGTCCTACTTTTTTTTGGGCATAGGTATCATCAACGTAATGTTACATTATAACCGTCTATTTTGAATGCGATATGAACAAAATTTTTTTTCCAAGCGATCGCAAAACGTCACTTTTTCTGATTGGAAAAAAAAATGATTTCCTATGTTGCGCAGATGTCCGGCTATTATCCTCTACGGATTGAATTTATAAACTGACTGTCGTGAAATTTCGTGAGCAGGTTTGATTCTGATTTCAAGAACTTTACAAAATAGCGAAGTGGAAAAAATACCATATTTCGGCCTTTCGAAAAACTCGCAATGTCTAGCTACACATGATTTGTATTATTGTATAGTGTATTTGTCCCCACACCTTCACTCGGAGAGGTCCTCCCCGGCGTCACTCACTCTCACACCTCCCTCCGAGTGAGCTTCGTCCGATTCAGTCCCCCCTGCTCCAGTGTGGGATCTTTACGAGGCGGGTCAACCCCGCCCTGCTCCAAAACTCTTTTCTCCTTCGAGGACTGGGACCTAATGAGCCTAGCCCGAACCTTGGTGGCCGAGAAGAAGAGAATCCTGTGATTGGACTCTCCCCATTTCTCCTCCACCAAAGCTGGCACTGAGAAGCACAGCCGCGTGCCCTTCTCCAGCTTCTCCCGGCCTACCAGGCTCCAGTCTCTCATCTGGAGTTCTGGCTTGTCCCAGTTCTGGACCGCCAGCATCTCCAGAAACCTCTCCGTGTCCTTTGTGTTAAAAACACTAGACAAGATGATAGACACACACGTAGGGTAAGAAAAGGAATAGAAAGTAGTGGCAGACCGCTACATGGTAATCAACATGCCTATGTAGTAGGGAAGTCAACGGAGACGGCTTTGCACAATCTAACGGTGAGAGTGGAAAGAGCACTGGAAGCCAAGCAATGCATGCTAGGATGCTTCTTCGATGTGGAGGGGGCATTCGATAAAGCAACGTATACCGCGGTTGAAGAAAGTCTAGTGACAGAAGGAATTAGTCAGATCATAGGAAGATGGATCTCGAGGATGCTCAGAGGAAGGGCAGTAATGGCCCAACTGGGCGGATCTACGAAAAGAATCAGACCTCGTAGGGGATTCCCACAGGGGGGATGTCTGTCCCCCCTTATGTGGTGTCTACTGCTGGACTTGCTGATCAAAAAGTTAAACAAAGGAGGACTTTACATGCAAGCATACTCTGATGATGGAGTGCTATTGGTACAAGGCATGGTTCTTAACATCGTCAGAGATATTGAAGGAACAGGAAGCAAACAGTGAGTGGAAACAAGCTGTAGGGTGCAGACAATCGAAGATGATGCTGGATGGTATCAACCACAGAAGAACTAGTTATCTCCTAAATCTAGGTAAGAGTAGCTTAAGAACTATAACTGGTATAAATACTGGCCATAATGTGTTAAATAGACACTTAAGCGTGATAGGTATAAAAAGTGATCCCTCCTGTCCACATTGTGGGAAGGAGGAAACGAGTGAGCACGTCCTAGCCGAGTGCGTCATGTACGCGGCAGCGCGGCGTGATGTATTCGGGAGTGATGAGCTAAGGGAGAAGGAGCTAAAGGATGTCAGTCTCAAAGATGTCCTTTTGTTCAGCAGGAGAACGAGAAGATTTGAGGAGAGATGCTGTGTGGGAGCGCTGCTGGGACAGTAACCGATAGCTCCAACCACGGGGAACTGGGCTGAATGATTGTACAAAACGATCGACAGCCCGCCTGACTCAGCGAGGCGTCCGCATACATCATCATCATCAGCTACAGTCAAGTTACTAAACAGATACAGACAAGCAAAAACTGAATCGCGTACCAGGGTGGAACCTTTTCACAATCGATTTCAAAATGATTTTTTAGGCAGATGTATGGAATGTCAACATGAAATTTGCAATGAAATGGGTTCACCCTGGCATGTGATTCAGTTTTCTTGACTATACAGCTCGTACAGCTACTAGCGATTCATAACTTTAAAACAGGGATCAATTCAAGTGACAATATCCAAACTCAGCTCAAATTACTTAGTCCAAATCATTTTACACTGTCATAATTTTATTGGTACGGTCAAGTGCAAAGGGTATGTATTACAATACCGAAGTACGAAAGACCGAATGTATTAAAACATCGAATGGGTCAAAAGACCGACACGATTTTTTTCTGAAACCGTTAACTTTTCAAGATTGTTATAAAACAAACCTTACCTCACCTAATGGGTTCTGTATGATGCCGTTTTAATAAATTCTGAAAAGTTAGCCGCTATAATTTTCCTTGTAAATTTAATATATTTACTACCATTTAAAATTTTTTCAAATTTTTCCACCCAACAATTTAGATTTTAGAGGGGGGAGACTGTCGATTTTAATGAAATTTTCCACTTTATTGTTGAATATTTCGCAAACAAATCACTGAATACAAAAATCATGTAAGCAACCCCCCAATGGTTTGAAAAGACCTATCCAACGATACCCCACACTATAGGGTTAGTCGAGAAAAAAAAATCACCCCCACTTTACATCTATGGGAGGTACCCTAAAAAAAAATTTTTTAGTTTTTTTTATTTAACCACTTTGTCGGCGTGACTAATATATATATTCATGCCAAATTACAGTTTTCTAGTACTAACAGTCTCTGAGCTTAGCCGCGGACAGACAGACGGACAGACATGGCGAAACTATAAGGATTCCTAGTTGACTACGGAACCCTAAAAAGTCAAACCATACGACAAAATAAAAATCGGCCCATTTAAGCGTTCCGTTTGTGACATTTGACCTACGGTACCCTAGAACTCCCCCTGTAGCTCAGCAGTTATATAATTATAGCAATAATCTAATCAACTTATTGGTAAGGCGTGGCTTCATTACGTAAAGTTAATAGGCCCTCGTATGCCATGTAGTGATGGATCGGTGACATGACGTTGAGCACATTAATAATAGTTTGTGCATACGTCGAAACCAATACTACGTGTGTTAGGTGTAAAATATGGGGCATATTTTGACGATCGATTTAAGATGGATCATCATCCAGTCTACATACGTCCCATTCCAGGGCACAAGCCTCCTCTTAGAATCAGTGTTTATACATACATCCAGCGCTTTTGGAAAGACCAACTAAACTATAGGCTATTTAATTCCTTAGGGGGTCTACCAGGAAACCATGTAGACAAATTAATGAAAATACAACAAAGAGTCAGAAACAAAAATACTGAATTCAAATAAATTACATAGCACCTACTCATAATTTTGAATAATAATACTTTAACACAAGAACAAGCCTGTTAGCGAACATAAATCAAAAGATAGATTGACAGTTTTTTCATAATGAAGTAAATACTTCTATCCTATATACTATAATATAATTTTATCCAGTAAAATATACGGCCCGACCTGCTGGCAAACTAAATGACATATGAGAGTATACAAGTAGTTTATTCGTTAAAATTGAGTTTAATGTAGTTCCAAAAATGGAATAAAGACAAAAATCCAATTAGGTCTTGTGTAGAACCTGGTCGACCAGACTTCGCTGAGCTAATACTCAGAAAAACGAGTTTTCCCAGACATAAGACCTATTAACACGTTAACTACGAAGCGAGGCCTAAATCACCCCTGATGCAACTTCCCTGTGGTGCGGCAAGCAAAAAAGTGAATTTCTCTGTCGTGCGAATGGCATAGCTTTGGTTTGGTCCAGTGTAGGAAAGAGATAAATATATATTTGAGATCACTAAATGGTTCCGGACTCGGTGGTGTACCTACCTTGGTACCGGATGTCTTAGGCCTCGTGCCGCACTGAATTAATATAATTTTAATGCAGTGCGGAACGAGGCTAAAACGTCCCATATCCCCCCTGACCTCGTACCGCACTGAACGCGAGCTTCCCGCGACCAGTGTTGTGCATCACGTCGATTGGAGAGCACGTCCTTACGTAAAAGTATATTGATACTGATTTTTTAATGTTAATTCAAGTTCTAATAAGTGTATTTTTAAAGCCCGAGGCAGAATAAATAGGACAGTTTCTTTTCTACTTCTGGTTGCCTTTTTTTTCTATTCTGTGAACCGCATTAAGATTTTCATATACAAATAGAAAGATAAACCTTATGCATAAACCGTAATCCATTATTTTCCAATAATAAGTCTGTAATAGGTGCCTGTTAATGGTATAGAATGGAACGCTTCGTGCGCGAGTCCGACTCGCACTTGGCCGGTTTTTTTTTCTTTATGGCGCCTTCAAGCACAATTTAGATTATTTAAAAAAAAATGTATCCTTTGATAGCTTTGTGTTGTTTTGCCAGGTTTTGCCCTTAAAACGATCTAATGAGATATAATTGATCAAAATCGGTCAAGTCGTTGCGTAGTTAAGACAGTTTAAAAACGTCGATATTATTTTTCCCATCACTAATCGCAGCGAAAATTTGCCCTATTTCAGTGCGTTACGAGGTGTATAAGATCCCATATTTTGTTTTGCTAATAATTCCTAAACTAGCCATCAGATCCCGGGGCGACGGTGGATTAGGGTTCATCAATTCACTGTCTATATCAATAAGGACCAAAATTCTCATTTATCTTTGATTTCGCGCCAGAAAATGGATTTTAGTCTGTAAAAGGAGGTGGGGTCTAATAGACCGCGTGTCGCCCTAACGTCTGGTCACGGTACGGGCCGATTATACCTCGTGCCGCAGGAACGGAAAGTATGCAAAAATTGGTGCCGCAGCTAACGTGTTAACTACACGAATAACTATGTTGATTATTCGCCCCTGAAAACCCCTACATAACAAACTTCATCAAAAAATTAACTAAAACAATTACTTTGCTCACCCGCGACTATGCCAAAGCAAAGTAAATGTGCGGGTGATCAAAGTAATTGTTTCAGTTCATTAATATGGACCTCCGCAAAGTAAAGCCAGATTCAATAAATTATTCATCAAAAAAAATAATTGTAATAAGAGTGCCTGCTTTTGTTGGGGATTTGACTGTACCTATTAATAGTTAAATCTAATAATTAAGTGTACACTTAGCTAAATATCTATTTTCACTCACCATACTAAGACTCAAACACACATGCACACACACGCATATGCACACACACACACGCACACACTCACACACATACATACACACACACACTTGCATGCATGCACACACATTCGCACGCTTGCATGCACTCACACGTACGCGCGCAGGGCGCGCTACACGCCATACCGCTGGAATAAACTTAGGTTAAGTTAGTATATTATACTTGTATAAACTACTATTTTTAGATTAGTGGTATCGTGGTGGTGGTGGTAGCGAGACCTCCCAACACAGGTACTTATATACCTACTGGGAAGCCTCAACCTTTGCCTCGTTTTGTAACCACTGTTTTTGGAAAAATAAATTATTGTTTGTTTATTGTGTTTGTTTATATCAATCACTGGTTTAAAGATAGTAAATAATAAATAAAAACAGATAAAGCGTGTTTTCTATTCAGTCCGTATTTTTACTACCGATGTTTTTAAACAGTAGCTTACCCTATCAAGATGTAGGTAGCATTTATTTAATTCGGTAGCATTTCTCTTGCGTGAGCGATTAGATTCGGCTCAAATATTTCCTGCCATTAAACGGAGGGTTGGATCATTTATTAAACACAAATACCTCGAGGAGGAGCGTATCTAAGGGGAAAAAATTAGTGTCCGACCGAAACTAGTATTTGCAACCGATACCGAAACCCAATTTAAAAGTAAAAAAGAAAGAAAATACATTTAGTTACGACACTACAAGAAGACACGTCAATATTTTTACAAAAAAGATAACACAAAAGCTAAATTCGCTAATTTCGGCTAAGCCAATTTCGGTTTGTGTTGTTAAAACTTTATTCGAGGGCTGTTCTTGTGCATGTTTTTTTGCTTTTTTATAATTTTGCAGATGTAAAAAAGAGTATAACTCTAAAAATTAACAATGACGCAATACACAATTTCGGTAAACTTTGTGCCAAAACCGAAATCAAACCGAAACTTCAATTTAACGGCGTAACCGAAACCGCTTGTTCGGTCGGGCACTAACAAAAATACATACAAAGATACCCGATTTTTAAGTGTAGTTTATTTTTATTTCAGTCTGAATTTTTGTATGTATACATATAAAATAAGAGGAAAATGAGCACGCTGATAATTTAGCAACACCACTCGTTGACATAGGTAACTCGAAAGGATAAACTTGCTAGCCTAGACATAGATAGGCCAAGATAGAATACCTCATGTACGATCGGTGCCTTGACATGTTTATCCACTTCACTACTCCATGGATAATATACGTAAATGGATAATAATGGTAGGTGCTAGGAATTCTACCAGATGTTTTACTCTTCTCGCCGAAATACAGCAGCGCAAGTACTATTGCTTGAGAGCAAAATTAGAGAGTAAAAATAAATGATGTCATTGATCCACCTGATGCTTGCGGGACGTCCTGCCACTCAATTGAGCTTGAGGAGATAGCTTTCGTGCGTCTGCCCAGATATACGGCGGAGGACAGGTTATTCTCTTGCAGTGCAGTGCAGTAAAGTGCAGTGCTGTTCCTCTACGGATTGCATTTTTCAACCGACTCCTGTGAAATTATGTCAGCATTTTTTTTGCAGCAAATCAGTTTTTTTTTTTAATTTTCTCAATTCAAAAGAGAGGTCTATCGCTCACAGAGAATATACATAAAAATCTTGATTTTATAGGAATTCCTAAAATTGCCCTTTTAGCGCTTATCTCTTCATTGGTAAAAATGTTCCTGAACGATCATTTTTTAAGGAACTATTTACCAAATTTCAAGCTCTAGCGATTTAAGGCTGTGCGATGTTTGTCAGTAAGACAATCAGTCAGTCAGTGGCGTAATTCTTATAGATAATAAATACCTATTATGAAGAAACTGATCAATCAATCAATCAACATTTTTTATTTTACATAAAACATGGTGTACAATAACAGGTCTTAAATATTATAAGGTTTCACATGCTCTGTTGCTAAGACAACACGTAAAATACAATAAAATAAAATCAAATTAATTAAATAAAATAATAAAAGCAAAATGTCAAAGGTAGAGCTTGTCTAATTTAAAATGACGCGCGCCCAACCACCGCATTTACGCACATCTGCCAAGAGAAATATTTTTCTATTGTAGCTTAAATTGACTTTCAAATCCTGTGCGGAAATGCGGTGGTGGGGCGTGTCATTTAAATTAGACAAGCTCTACCAAGGCGAAGATAATCATGTAATTTTACAATATAATAAGATGTCAGTATCCTTTACTGGTTACCTACTGGACAATTTACTTGGAAAGTAGATGACTAAATTTTGACATGCTGACAATTTAAGAAATTATTTTTGAACTGCTTATCATACCCGCAATTTAGCAACCATTTTTAATTTAAAGAGTTGAGCTGTTAATACTCTTAAATAAAAAAGGCACGTTTATATCTAACAAACTGCGTAGCTTTAGTAAATAGTACCTAAATAATAAATAAACACTGCCGGGATTACTCTGTCAAACCATTACGTAGGGCTCACACTGAAATGTTTTCAGACTTTCCTGCTGAAAGTAAAGTAGGCCTTTAGCTACCCAATTACACGAATGGCTCAAGCTTAAAGATACCTTCCATCTACTACAATAAAGATTACAGTCCGGGGGGGGGTAAGTATCAGCGCTGAATCTAGGGGTCACCTTAATACTAGTACAAATAAAGTGGTTAAGTTGTTGGCCTCTATTCACAGCAAAGCTATTCATTTGAAAAGGTTTTTGCTGAACCGGATTAAGATGTGGCCAATAATTACACCTAGTATCGAATAATTTAGCTGGAAAATAATAATTGGGTTTGTTTAGGAAAAATGTTGTTCGAAGGCATACATTGGTAAGATATAATTTCGTTTTAAACCAACGCGTATTAGTAATTAATAAGTCATGAAATATTAGCCCATGTTTGCTTGCGCAAAATTAAAGCTACATTAGTCATTTGATGTGGACTAAAGCTGACTTGCTCAGATCTGAGTTAACTACATAACTCCGAATTAAGTGCTAACCCTAAGTAAAGTAATGTCAAAATGTATAATAGCATTGTCATCGATAAGCCAGGGATAACGATTTATGGTTTGGTATAGTTATCTTCGCATAATAATTATTTGACACATGTTTCTCTGAATAAATGGGTACAAATATTGAAAAAAAAAAGGTTCTAAATGCAACAGCGGTCCAGAACAAGAACAAGTTTGAGACGTGTGCCAAATCGTTAACTGGAGACGTTATTACTGATGCCGCGTCTATAGTTAATTTAGTACCTACCCACTAACCTAAAATAATTCAGTTAATTCCATTTAAATTAATAGTACTGACCTGCAATGTTGAAGCTGCCGATGAGCAGCGTCCACAGGGACAGGGCTCTCGCAGAGCTCGGGAACCACTCCATCTTACCCCGCAAACAGTTTACAAAATAAATATTTTAGACACTTCCCCAAATCCTTGAGATTACATTTTCACTGGGTTTGTTGTTTATTCGTCCTCGCCTCCCTGAAACAACGGAGTCAAATTGATAATTTGCCCGAATTCTTCCTGGCTTGCTTGCCAATTTAAGATCCGAGTCTGGAATAACAGTTGCTGTTTACATTCATAATTGTCGCTTTCAATGATGCTTTGGATCAATTAGGAGTGGTAAAAATGTTACATTGCTTGATTTTTTGGAAAAAGTTGGTAGAATAATTTAGTTTTATTTATTTAGCGACTGTTATCCTTGACTTTGTTGGCGTGGAGTACGTTTAAAACTGCCATTTTCCCGGATACAAACTGTAGACTATGGCATCAAATGTTTTACGTTTTTTAAACTTTAAGATGATTATGGTTGATGATACGGACGATGTGAAAAATGTATTTGGGCTAAGAGGTTACAATCTGTTTGAGACACGTACACGCACGTTAGAAGCGAAATGCTAAGATAATGTAGAGTACTGTAGTATATCATGCTCATTCGCGCCCCCGCCCTACGTCTTACACCCTTTGGCACCTGCCAGCGGTCGATTAAGATTTTCAACACAAAGTAGTCTATATTTTTAATGAACTACGATAAAAGGAGGAGGATTTATAAACTTTTTTTTTTGTTTGATCATTGGCATAATATCAAAAATCAAAATCAAAATCAAAATGTATTTATTGACCATAAAATTTAAATTAAACGATACAAGAGAAACAGTGATCCCCACACTAGGCACAGCCTGTATCGTGGAGATCCAAACGCAACAGAAATTACTAGAATGAGCGGCACTTAATTATGTATTTGGTATCCTGGAACATACATTTTTATTTATTTAATTAATATTGAGAACTCATTTAATATTGAAAAGATATCTATAATGAATTTTTTTAGTACTAACTCGCGCATTTTGCTATTTGAAATCATCATTTGGCGAAGTGGAACAAAAGAGGAAGACTGCACTTGGCTACCAGAACTACTCAATAGCAAGTACCTTTCGACTGGATTCGGTTAGGTACTTTGGCACAGTTGCTAAGAAATTATTATGTTCGTCTCAATTCATACGTTTAAGTGGGACTGATGGTGAAGCATCAGAAGGACTTCTCAAGAATTACAGTAATTTGGATCGGGAAAAGCAATATTTTGTATTTTGTTTAGATGACGAGCAGTTGACATTAAGCTATTGTAACTTAAGTAATATGCTAAAAATAAGTTACGCGATAGGTAGGTATACTAGGTACATAAATAATCTATTGAATCAGGCGTTACTTTGTGGGGGTACATATTAATGAACTGAAACTATTAATTTGGTCACCTTATACGAACACACACAAATTACACAAACCCGACTATCATGTTCACCAAACTACACTGACGCGTTTCGAACTCAATCAGAGATCTCAGAGTATTGCAATCGTTCACTATGCTACCAGATGTTAGACTGGAGTGATGTGTGTCGTCAGTGTAGTTTGGTGGTGGTGATAGTTGGGTTTGTGTGATTTGTGTGTGTTCGTACAGTGTAGAGGTTGACGATCTGCACTAATTCGCATTTCTTGCATAGACTAATTATCATATTCACTTCTTTTAAGTATTTTAACCGAGAAAAAAAATAGACTAAAACTTTAACCGACTCCAAAAAATACGTAAATTATTTTCTACTGATCTGTTTGAAGTCGGCTCGAGCTGAGGCCAGCATGAGTGATAGAAACCCAAATATTGAAGCACTGACTTTAAAGAGATCAGTAACAACTTACTGTCGTGGTTTATTTAGAGTCGGTTCTTTTTTATTTTTTTTTATTCTGAATATACTAACTATCTTTTCGCTACATCACAATGAAGAGGTAACAAACATTATAGACAGAGAGAAAGAGGTAATTTTACATTCATAATATAAAATAAGATTGAAGTTTATTCGTAAAACCTGTACATAAAATAACATAACATAAAACACACGAAATTAACAGTTAAAAAGAAGAAAAAGAGAACTTACCTAAGAAAACTTAACTAATGTTATAAAAATAAAAATTATAAAAAGAATACCCCGTCTAAAAGATCTGACTGTGGCAGGGTACCCATGATACTGGCCGAATTACCCCTTTGGACCGCAAGTGCGATCCGCTGGGATAAAATATATGCGTCAGGTGTCGACCAACCGGGAAGAAAGGGCCTTCATGAAAGACTTCATGTCAGCTGACCAAGGCCCTAAGGTCTCAAATAAGAATTCTTTTTTATACGATTCCGCCAAATATTCGGTATGTATTATCTAAATTTAAAGAACTACTGTAAAATTTATTGAAGTTTTGTTTACCTACGTATACTACACAGTACCTACATGTGCACATGTTGTTTACCTACATGTTCATTGTTTGGCAAAAAAACTTTACAAAAACAATTTGAAAGCCTAGCCAAACCGTTTAATATTTAAAATACTTTATTAAACGCTTTATTTTATCAAAATAAGAAATATCGAAGAGGTGAACTAAGTCATAGACAGCAAAGTTCTGTTATCTTTGAGCTAAAACATTATTGCTTCAGAATAATTTGTAATTAGCCAGTTTATCCGAGCTAAGCTTCCACAGGCAGAAGATGAACACACAAATTAAAACTAAAGTCACGAGCTTACTAAAATCAACAAACCGATTTTAAAGTTCAACAAATCCAGCAAATATTTTGCTCTCTAAACAGGGTACCGAAGATAAACAAGGTTATAGTCCCTTTCGTTCAAAATCAAAATAACACTAATACTCGTAACACTGATACTTCCAAAGTCTGCTAGGCATAATGTCCGTTTGATATGCCCTTGAAGCAAATCGTCATTAACAAAAAATTACAAACAAAAACAAAACTTCCCTAATGCATAATACACTATTTTTTAAGAAGAAGAAATAGTATAATTTATAGATAAGTTAGTAGTGTGGAGTACAATTCTAACTGCGGACGTTTTGCTCCCGTGGTCATTTAAATTGCGGTCGTTTGATTAGACATTTTGATTTGTTGATACAGGGCTCCCATGACGTATTACGTTACGGACTTTTATTCAACAGTGACGTTTTGCTATGGAGACCTATTAATCCTAACGGGTATGTATTACAATACCGAAGTACGAAAGACCGAATGTATTAAAACATCGAATGGGTCAAAAGACCGACACGATTTTTTTCTGAAACCGTTAACTTTTTAAGATTGTTATAAAACAAACCTTACCTAACCTAATGGGTTCTGTATGATGCCGTTTTAATAAATTCTGAGAAGTTTACGGTTTCAGAAAAAAATCGTGTCGGTCTTTTGACCCATTCGATGTTTAATACATTCGGTCTTTCGTATTTCGGTATTGTAATACATACCCATTCTAACCCCTTCTAAACAACTTTAACTAATTCACGCATTAGTTTTGACATTTCATTAGATAACATTATTAAAAGAACATCACGGCGGGTCACGATGAGGCGTCTGCGAACATCAATCTTCATATTTCCTAAGCAAGCCTGCGAGGACAATCCATCTTGCTAAATTGGCGTCTATGTTCTAATCTGGTAAAGGATTTGTTTAGTAAACGTTTTCAAGTTACATAGGAACTTTGTTGTAACTATTGTGCTTAATGAAACTAAGGGTTAAAGTTTGATAATAGAGGTTAATGACCTATACTGAGAGGTAAGTATTGAGTTCGATGAGTGGTTGTGGTGTTAATGGCCGATGTCTTTGGTAAACGATAAGGCCATAATTATGTACCTAAAATTGATTTGGTTCTTTCAACGTTCCTATCGTTTCGTTTCTTTGCAGTCAACTAGTCTTTAGCAGGCGCTTCACTCGCGTAAACCGTTAAATCCGGCATCAATCTGAAATTTCAGAATACGTATACTTAATTCTCAAAAACTACAACATTGCCTATCTTAATTTGCGTTGTATGACGAACACTGGGTTAAAGTCTGTGGGTTCCCCAAAATCAAGTCTAGGGTGAATGTGCATTTACTAGCCAAGCATGCTCCAACGTAGGCTTCAAGTTCCATCAAGCGTGATTGTAGTCAAACGCAAGCCTATATTGTAAGAAAATAAAACCTTAACGGTTAACATTTTGGGATTAATGGATATTTTAGGACGGATCCCGTCGGTATATTTATCAGAGTGAAACGTACATACATAGGATATGTATCCAGGCGTCTAACAATACAAACAAGTGTTATCCGAAAACATCTAGCCATTTTAGGGTGACAAAATAACAAACGCACACACAGGCACGCCCGCAATATGAAAACCTTCGCATATATAATATTCGTAGGATAACTTGTGATATATAACTCATAAGTTATGATATTCATAGCCTCAATCGGCAAAAATACAAAAATAATTTAACTATTCTATGTATAATACTCGTAATTGACGACAAGATAGCCTAGCTGTAGTAAGAGATACTGATTCAAAAATAATAAATACCATATACCTGGCAACCGCCGTTCAGATCAAGAAAATAAAACAAGCTGAATCATGTGCCAGCATTTCATATAAACGTGTTTGAGCATCTGGACGACATCACGTAACATTTCGTGGTCCATTTTCGCCGCAGTGGCAAATCATAACATCTCCGTCTGCTCCATTATCTAACCAACTAAGTGGATAGGAGCACCTTAAGTTGTGGGGTGGTCTGATTAAGAACCGGAAGCGTTTATTATGAGATGGTGACGTGATAATTAGTTCATCAACCTGTTAATAGCAGAAAATAAGTAGGTAGTGTTTCAAATCGGCGTCTTATTGTTGTCATAATGTATTTACATAATTATTTTGGTCTGACTTATTTGTCTTGATTTTTAAAGGCCTTTAAAAGACATATCAACTTATTGGTTCGCCTAAAGCCTCTAAAGGAGAAGGTCACGAGTTGAAGCGTCAGTTCACTCTTCAGAGTTTTTCATAGGGAATTTACGTCCAAAAAGTGGCACGAATTCACATTTGGAATTTTACTATAAGATTTTCGGTTCTCAATCCGCACAGGATTCTCTCGGTAGTATCCGACTGAACTTAGGGTTTCAGATTCAGCGAATGTCAGAGTAAAATTATAATTTCGCTCCAGTTTCGGTCTGCTGCTGAACTATAACCGACCGAAACTGGGTTCATGGGCATTTATACGGCGTTCGAAAGTTATCGGCGTTGTGGAGTTTATTTACTATTTTAAGAGCTACCGTTTATCATCTTATAAAAACTAATATAAAAACTATCCCCGTACGAAATAAATTTTGGTATAAAATTTTAATAGAATTTCGCTTGTCGGTTTTGTTTGCGTATACTAGTCTAGATACAGTCGGTGTGGTAAATACAGCCAACACTCTCTCATACCGAGGAGCTTCTGGATAGAAGTGGAAAGTAAACTTAAATGTAATTTAAAGATAGGACTTAAAAATATTTTTGGTTTTTATTACAGTACCTGTAACTAGTATAGTTGTAAAAAATCCGTTAGCTACCGTTAATTAACCAAATTTATGGTTAGCTACCGATAAAATGCAGTTATTAACGGTTAATTATCCGACTGCGACAACGAAAAAGGGTAATGTTTTTTTATTGTGCAGTCAACTCCTAGGTGAAGTGAAAAATCGGTATCCGAAGGATAAAGATTTTATTTTGGATTTTATAAATCATATTTAAAGAACATAAGTATACTGACTGATTATTTTTTGGTTGTCCATACCACGCTGTGCGAGTATTTAACCGTAATAAAATGCGGTTAAATAACCGTTAATAACGAAAAATGCGTTTTTAACCGCTTGGTTAAAATCGTTAATAACCGGCTTCGCATCTGTAGTAACTAGTAACAACATAACTAATAATGTAAAAATAATGATGATGTATGTTTATTGTAAGTACTGACATAGACATAGGGACGCAATGTAACTGAGTTTTTGTTGTAACATAATCTGAAATAAATAAAATTTATATTTTATTTTTAATAATATAATTAAAATTAAACTAATACAATATATAGAATAGAAAAAAAAACAGTATTTACAAGAGAAAAATAAAAATTATTATTTACAACAGAAAAAAAAAATAAAAAGAAAAGCCCGTCTAAAATATTTGACTGCGGCAGGGTCCCCATGATGCTGGCGGCATTACCCCTTTGGATCGCAAGCGCGATCCGCTGGGCTAAGTACGCGCCAGCTCTTGGATCCCCTGAGGCGTCGATCAGCCGGGACGACAGAGCCCTCATAAAATATTTCATGTCGGCTGACCATGGACCCAATGTTTCAACCGCAAGCGCTTCAAACTCATAGTCTTTTATTAAAGACGAATATTTGCGGCGCTTGAGGATTTGAGCCTGATCAGCTGCAGCGCCGGCTTGCAAGCTAGTTGCCTGGATGTGGGACACAGCGAAAGTGTCAACGCATGTAGCGTCCCACACCAGAGCTCTACCTAATTTCTACGGCACCAGTGTTACACCATCTGGACGCTTGCCATCGTCCCTCGCCATTCCAGCTGGCTCTAACGTGGAAGGCACTGAGGCGGTGGCAAGTGAACGACGTATTAGGTCGTTAATGGTGCCGTGACGGTATTTATTAAAATAAATACAAAGAATATCAGGGGGCAATCGTACACAAATCGACCTAGTCCCAAACTAAGCAAAGCTTGTACTATGGGTACTAGACGACGATAAACATAGAAAACATCAATACTCAAATACATAGAAAACATCCATGACTCAGGAACAAATATTCGTGCTCATCTCACAAATAAATGCCCTTTACCGGGATTCGAACCCAGCTTCTTACTTCGTAGGCAGGGTCACTACCAACTAAGCTAAAGCGGTCATCAAATCTTACGTAATAAATACGTAACGTACTGTAATAAATCTTATTAATCTCATAACACAGTCATAAATAATGCAAAGGTCACATATACTCGTACCATTACACACGTAAAACGCAGTAGATACATACGTAGGCTGGTGCATATTATTTTAATGAGATGCCACTTAATTATTGAAATACTTATCTAATTTTATCACTTAATAAAATACAAATATCATAAATTTAGATGCATGACCAACATGCTTTGTCTCAAATCAAACAAAACCAAAAGTACATAGTTCTATCGCATAATATAAAACTTTTTAATTTGACCACCCCCAAATAGACACGAACAACACATTTTTCACCAACTTCCCGCGAACCAAGACGACGTCGACGCCATCTTTAAAGTGTGCACTCTAGCCCACGGTTCGAGACACTCAGCCAGCCTCTTATAACTTTCGCCAAAGCATTAGGGTAACGTTAAAAATTCAAGAAAAAGCGGAATCGCAACTGAGGCCCTGGGGTATACTTAGCGGGGAGCCAAAGTGATGTAATGAAAATTCTTAATGACACGCAGGGAACAACAGCGTAAGAAGGTTTTAGCTAGTTTCCTTGTAAACACGGAGCTTTTACACCATAAACATTGATATAAGCTCGATATTAAGAAACGACTAATACACGATGAACTTTGTACTGGACATATTTTCTACAGGATGCAGGTTGCGATTATATTCAACCAGTTTTTAACCGCAGCAAGCGTGAACAATTATTTCTGATAATTGAAGAACTACATCGTTATCTGAAGAATCGTCATCATTATCATTTTAGCCGAAAGACATCCACTAACATAGGCCTGCCCAAGGTTCACCAAACAGACCGCTCATGTGCCATCCGTATCCAACACATCCCCGCAAGCTTAACCAGATCGTCCCTCCATCTTGTCGGAGACCTACCTACACTCCATTTAAGAACATTTTGGGCCCACCGGTCAACAGAACAGCTCTGTAAAATTTGTTGTCTCCAGACTTAGCAGTTGAGATTTCAGGATTTTTCATACGTTCTAACGTCCAAATCCCGCGGGAATATCGAAATAAAAAGCAGCGTACCTATTATTCATGAAACCAGTTATCTATACACCATCCATTCAAATATTCCCTGTCGAGTTAGTGTGAAAGAATAACAAACACAAACTTTCTGATCGCTTAATAATACATTGATGACAATATTAATTAGGCATTATGCCCATCCAAAAGCTACAGCAGAGCTTTGATCTTTGAAACTATGCTATAGCTTTTAGTATTAAGCACCAATCAAGGACAAAGGATTAATTCAGATAACACAATCGCTCTCATCAACTAACTAAATTATTCGAATCTTATCCTTCAAGACAATACATTTTAACCGTATTCTAGACACAGTGCCTCTAATCACGCAAACGCGTAAGCATGAACTTACAAGCGAGGGAATTGAAGGAACTGCCTAAGGGTGGGTCCACATTTTGTATACTATAGCATAATCTACATCAGAGTATCAGACGTATTGTAACAAGCACGCGTGTTCTTTAGCATATTCATAGACGCTTACTTTGGCATTTAATTTCACTAAGAGCCCGTTGTTTGATCAGTAGTTAAAGATACTAATAGTCAAATTGCCTTTGAAATGCGTTAACTAATGTTATGTTTGCCATATATTTTAACTATTAGTTTGTTTAACTATTGATCAAACAACGGGCTCTAAGATACGCGGTGCAACTTGTATCGCGATGACTCAGACACAGCGTGTTGCAAAATTGCGTATTTTTTCGCGTCAAAACTGACGATCATGATACTTTTCGGTGATACGATTCGCTACAATGATACAAATGCGGACCCACCCTGGCACGTTGTACAAAGCTTAATCAAGATTCCATCTCGTAATGGAATAGCATTGTAAACGGCTGTACTGCCATTTTCAACGGCAACATGGAGACAAAGACGTAGTGTAATTATCATGTTCAGACCAAATACAAAATGTATCTCAAACTAGCCTTTACCCCCGACTTCGCTCGCGTGAACCGTTAAGTCTGGCAGTTGAGTTTAACCTTTTCAACACTATTGCCTAGCCAAAACGTGGACCTAAAGCTACTTTGAATCTAATATCAGCCGCAGGCTGAAGGGCAAGGGGTGAGATCCACGTTCAGGTTCGTACCTGGTGCAAAGGATTTCCTTGGCTATTCAGCGGGACAACTTTGCCAGCGTCATGGTGACCTTTGGGCCGGGCGCGGTTCGGGACGGGGATTTTTGATAATTTTCATTTCTCGGTTATTTTTTTTATCCTATATCCATTGCGTAAAGATGAAGATCACTTATGACGTTTTCCTTTGTGAGATATATACCTATCCGTCATTGGCGTTGAAAAGGTTAATTTCTGAGAATACCCAAAAATGTACCTCGTGGTCGTCATTTAAATTGCCTGAAGAGCCCCCGAACAAAACCTCACGTCTCTAGAGTTAGCGGCTGGCATTTTGTGAGTTTGTGTGTACACTTACAAAACTTTTGCATTTAATAGTATCTTAATTATATGGGATAATAATAGCTTCAGCGAATGGTGTGATGATTCCTCCAATATTGAGGTTGGTTGAGACACTATTAGATGACTTTTGGTAAGCACAGGTAGAGCTGTCCGCCTTCGGTAGAATACCAGCCGCTACCAATCTAGAACGAAAAAGTTTCAAACTGCCACTACTATGTGTAAAACACACTACTTACATCTATCAACTAAGCTAATAATATATAATTTAAGTAGGATTACGAGTATGCTTGCGCCGCAAGACTTTTAGAAGAGATTTATTTTTTCAAAAAAAATTGTATTGACACAAGAAAGACAAAGTAAATTCAAATTACATAAACGACAAAAATTATCCAATTTTTGTAAGTGCCTTCTTGAAGCGTGTTAAAGGTTTCTGATCATCACTTGAATACTTTCTCGACAAAGTACCATAAACGGTCACATTCGGCGAAATCATTCGAGTCTGCTTGCTTGCCACACCATGCGTAAAGATGTTTCCACATCAAAAATTACAGTGCGAAAACATTATCGCCGCCATATTGCGTCTTCATAAAACATTACCAGGAAAAAGGGTGGATTTAGGAAGCGTTCGATACGTATTTTTTGGATCAACTGATTTTGGTACTTACTTATGACAAATGCCAACTTTTAGGGACAGCGACCAAAATGGTACGTTTGTTGCTAAGGAATTTATACGTGGCCAAAAACTTTAAGCAGCTCATTGTTAACAATTTAAATGGCATGAAACGGCATTATCAAGTTCAAGTAATAGGTGGCATTTTTGCTATACTATTATTTGATTTAAATGACTTATGATTTAATTCATTGATATCCATTTTACCAACCGACATCCAGGCGGGGGAGCGTCTACACCCTTTAATGTGGTCAGTATTCCATTTGCCCCTACAAAGCGGTCGCATCATGTTTCCTGACACGTACTCATAAGGAATGGAATTCACTCCCATTGTCCAGATAGATAAAACCTAGAACTCTTCAAGGCTAGAGTGAATAGGTTGTTACACTGGAATACGCCTTTGGCCTCTGCACTTTCTTTTTATATTTTATTTATTTATTTAAAACGCTTAAACCTCCGCATCTTGTCCCCGTGTAGTATCGGGTTTAGATCTTTTTTCCCTTAAGCACTACTGCTTGGCACTACCAGTAGTGTACTTCTCTAATTGGCTCATTGGACGCATACAACAAAATTACCCGTAATCTACTCAATTACCTGTTACCATCCAGTGGATTTGGATTTAAATATTCGTCTTTAAACTTTAAAAAAAAATAATGAAAATGAAAGTGACTTATCTTCTATTAAGTATTAAGCTTACTTAAATAAACAATTTATTAACATTTTTTCCAACGTATTACCAACCGATTATAATTCTACGTTGATACGAATAGAAGATAGGATTTAGAACAAGCTCTAAGTAGTTTGCATTGCAGTTACAAATGTTACGATATGGGTATGAGGACAAGATAATACCCCGCGTGCCAAGGGAAATTAATTTTCCCGTGACACTACTAAGGCCACTGTAGTATCACAGGTTTTTTTTACCCGTCGCACTACCGGTAATATTCCTCTATATTCTTTATATGAATATCCTCTATATTCATTTTTAACCGACTTCAAAAAAAGGAGGAGGTTCTCAATTCGGTTGTATGTTCTTTTTTTTTTTTTTTTTTTTTTTTTTTTTTTTTAACGTGTGTTACCTCAGAACTCCGTCATTTATGAACCGATTTGGAAGATTTTTTCGTTGTTGGAAAGCACATGCTTTAAGGTTGGTCCCGTTGTTACCAAAATCCAGTTCTGATGATGGGATCCATGAGGAATTGAAGAAACTCCTCAAAAATTCAAGAGAAACGTATAGCGATTTTAGTATTTTCGGTGACAAGTCGAGCATTTGCATTCAGAAAGTATCATGGAACTCTGTAATAAAACGACATAACCCTGTCGAGTTTTAAAAATAGAATTTTCAACATAAACTTATTTCGAAGTCAAACTGATGATTTTATCCTACGCATCTATTTTATACAGAAACAACTAAAAAGCAAAAAATAAAAAATTTTAAATAAAAAATAAAACCTCCTTCAAAAAACATCCAAAAAACTATGAAATAATAATTGAACCGAACCGACCACAATAAGCATGAAAATATCTTTCTTCTAATCTGTTTTAAGTCGGTGCCTCAGTACGAGCCAACAGGAGTGTAGAAGCCCTATAGATAGTAGGTATGTAGGTAAGTTAGATTACTAGGTCCACTCCTGCTGACTCGAGCTGAGGCACCGACTTAAAACAGATTAGAAGAAAGATATTTTCATGCTTATTGTGGTCGGTTCGGTTCAATTATTATTTCATAGTTTTTTGGATGTTTTTTGAAGGAGGTTTTATTTTTTATTTAAAATTTTTATTAACAGTACCTGGGCGACCGAGCTCTGCTCGGGCAGAAACTCGGTACCAAGCGTTTTCCCAGAGATAAGACCAAGCTAGATCAATTTTTCATCCCCGAAAACCCCCAAATACCAAATTTCATCGAAATCGTTGGAACCGTTTCCGAGATCCTGATTATATACACCGGAGAGGTGGGGGGGTGAGAGGGGGGGAGGGGATGCGGGGGAGGGAGCGCGGGGGTATTAAAGGGGGATGTACCGTTTTCAAGATATTTGACAAAAACACCGGAGGGGGTGGGGGGGGGGGGGGGTGAGTCACGTTAAACTATCGTCCGTAAACCGACTTTACAGACAACCGGCTTTTCCTGTTCTGTGCTCCCAATAGGGAACGTGCACATAGACGGTGCTGCCAACTGGTGCCATAAGGGTGCCATCATTTTGAAAATGAAACATAGCTAGATCAGTTTTTCATCCCCGAAAACCCCCACATACCAAATTTCATCGAAATCGTTGGAGCCGTTTCCGAGATCCTGATTATATATATATATGTTTAAAGGTAATAGATAGATATTAATAACTGAAGGAAAGGTAATAAATCATTCAAAACAAAAGGATGAATCAATTTTTACATATCACACCACCCATGCTCGAGCAAACGCAGAAGTGCATCGCAAGTTCTACGGCAAACTGCATTTCAAAGACAAATAATTGCATTGGAATTTCTAGAGGGAATACGGAATTTAATGCTTGCTCCGCAAAAATAACGAAGACGACAAATTTACGAACAATGGAAATTCGAAAATAATATTCAGCGAAAACTTAAAATTGTCCGTGCAGTCTACCGCACTTTGCGGGGCGCACCGCAAAATTAGTTTTGTATTGGAAATAAAACAGCTCCATGAATACCTATTTGAAATGAAGTATTCCATTAGGGTGATTCTACACGGGCGTTCAACTGATAGTAATGTCCCGTAGCTTTGCAATAGTGTGAAATAAGTATTTTTTTATATACTTAACCTGATATTGTTTTGTTGTATTAAACTAAAAGTGGTTCCCAAAAATTGTTATTTAAAAAATAATAAGGTAAGGTAACGGCGCCTTTTACCGGTACTTAAGGGAGCTTTGAAATTAGTCCAAAAAAATAAGGATATCAAAGCTTCTAAAAGACAGAGAATATTTTTTTATTTAAGATTGTTTATTAAACTTTCGTCGTCGTAACTTTTTGGGCTCATTTTACTATTTATTCTTTGATAAAATAATTATTGAAACCTAAATACCCAAGTCTTCTATTACCGAGGCAATGAACAGGTTATGTTTATATTACCACGAATTGAGCTTCCATTACCGAGTGTATAAAAAGCAACAACTTTTTACCATTGGTAATAGGAACCCGACTCATAATTTGGAACCTAACACCGAGGTAAATAAAAAATAATGAATTTTGGTTCTGTATACTGTTTTTGTACATATTTTTTTAAGGAAAACTATAAATAAAACGTCAAAATATGTGCATGATTATATATTTTCTTTTGTAATTTGTCACAATATTGCAAATAATTAATTAAATTACTTATGAGTATTTCTGACTGATGAGTAAAAGTCTCAACTTTATCAAAAAAAATCTGCACTTACGGTACCCTAAATGTGATCTATTTTAATACAAGACTAAAATGTCACTCGGTAATAGATACTTCCTTAAGAAACTACCATCGACACAAACAAACATTGAATGAGTCGGTAATAGATTCCCATACATTCTATTACCGAGGGTTATGTGGGCGTACCATCGGTAATAGGCTTAATTTGGAGTGTTTTCTAATTCCGACCCATAAAAACAATAAGATACAGTTGTATTTTTATCACAAACCAAAAATATTAGTTATCACCTTGGTATAAAACCAAAATTATATAACTGATAAGTATAAATCTGTGGCTCTAGTGAAAAAGGGGTTAAGTCTTCAGAAGTTGAACAGCTGATTTCGACTTAGCCCCCTTTACACATAAAATAGAAAATAGCTGTTTAATTTCTGCAGACTTAACCCCTTTTTCACTAGAGCCACAGAAATATGATTTTATCTCAATATTTAAACAACTTGACAAAATAACGGTTTCTATAGAAACTACGAATTCAATACTGAAGTTTTTGTTAAAAATTAAGGGTTTGTTGAATAAATATTATTTATTTTATTAGCAGTACGGCTGCTCACCGAATCTAAGATTATTTAAAAGCGAAAAAGTTTTTCGGGTGTTAAATCGCCGGTGGGATTCGAATCCACGTCTCCCGGGTATGCGCCCCAACGGGTGTTCTACCAATTAAACCACGTCGCATCCGACCGACTCCCCCGAAATTCTTAATCGCTTCCATACGCCAACAGTGGCGTGTGGTAACATCCATCGCAACTAAGTATTAGAAGCTACGACTCCTACGTTCCAAATTACATTGGAAATGCGTAAGAAATGATGTACCACATCTATTTATTCAAGTATTATTTATTTTATTAGCAGTACGGCTGCTCACCGAATCTAAGATTATTTAAAAGCGAAAAAGTTTTTCGGGTGAAAAAAAGTTTTTCGGGGGTTTGTTGAATACTTTCCATAGCACGGAAATAGTTTTTTAATGGTGTAAATAGATCAAGATTGGAATAACTGTAAGAAAGTATGTAACAGATCACATATACCAAAAATAAATCATAAAGAACCAAAATCACCATTTTATCTATTACCGTGGTATACCACGATATTAGAATCCACATAAAAAAACGACGCCTATTACCGCTGTATTTTATTTTCAATTTTAAACTTATTTCCAGGATAAAAAATATAAAAAGAGTATTTAAAAGTCGTGCAGAAAAGTGTACACAATCATTTAATAATCATAACATTAATTCAATTGCCGTAACTATTACGTAAAATACTAAATAAGATTCGAGTTCACTTACATGTGGCGTCACACGTTTGAATAGTAAGACCTCTTTCTGCGGTGCCGTCGCGGAAATCGATGAATTGCGAGTTCTTTGTTTCATTCACACATGCTAGCGCTAATAAGTTTGTTAGTCAATTAAATGAGCTTCATTCACAGAAAATTCGTTTTTTAGTAAATCGATCGGTTTAATTTTAAAATGCATATTTCAAAATACCACGGTGATGGTCGTCAATTTTGATACCCGCGTTAACAGGCGCCGTTACACTGCACTTTTTTAAAGAAAAAACTAACTATTTTATCTATTTTGCTGCAGCAACCATTATTGCTAATGCATACTTTCGAGATTATTTCAATGAGAAATTATTCCAAACATCAACCCGAACAACTGAATACAAAAAGTGAAAAGGCGAGAAAAGAAATTTCATCTATACAATGAAATTTATCTTAATAGCCACCTGCATAAAAATACATTGGAGCAAAACCTTTTTTCCAGATAGCAAACACGGAGAGCTCCTCATTCTTCCCCTCTGGATTATCTCCAAGTAGAATCTCTTTATGGGTGACGGCTATCTATGCATTTAATCCACTTTCTCTTTTTATCTTAAGACAAGAAAAAAGGGCAAAAAGGTTTGTCTTTTGTCCGCTGAGGGTGACCTTTCCGTTCCAACGTTTATTAAACAAAAATACCTTCACCTGTGTTAGTCGTCAGCTGAAATTATTTTTTCTAATTTCAATGGAGGGAAATGTAATTTATTCCCAGGATTCCGTCAGAACGAAATTAAGAATAAAGAAAATCCCGTTTCAACTGAAAGATTGTTTTTTATTTCGAATTTTGAATTAAAACCTTGATAGTACAATTTTATAAATTTGTATTCAATAAATTACGAACGCACCTGTTGCGCGAGTACGCTTTCTAAATGATTTTACGCACGTTAAGCATCTTAAAAAATTAAGACGCATGTGCGCACGCCAAGTACCTTTACAGGAAACGTAACTCAACACAACACTTATGAATGAAATATTAAATGCGCAATTACCACGGCACATCATAATTAAATTTTCGGCAAACGCACATGTTTACGCGTAGGGTATCCGACGTGTAGGTGAAAGGAGCTACTACTGTAGCAGTTACGATTAATTACGTAAGCGTAAACACAGTCGAGCCGAGTTCGTCAGCGCAGCGTCAGGCTGTCAATTAAGTTGCCCGGGTTACGTTGATAATGAAGGTGCGAGATGCGGAAGTGAATGTAATTTTGGGCCCTCAGTTCTCTTGTTAAATTGGTTCTTACGCCCGTTTTGGTCATATTAGCAGCATTGTTTCAAGTTTCTTGTCAAACGTAAACAGTTACGTTCACACCGTCATATCCATGGTAAATTCACCTATCTACAAAAACGTCACTTTTTGTGGGAGCGTTTTGAAAATTACTTTTTTTTATCGTAAAAATTTGTCAGTAAATGGCTAAGGTTAGATACAGATATGGAAAATTGAAAGATTGCTGACTTCCTCACTATCAAAATCAAAATCTCATTTTTGCTAAAATAACGGATTCGCGTCTTTAGCATTGAGGTGATGACATTCTCTTTTCCAGTCGCTATACAGCCTGCAATAGTGACTGTTTACACTTAATAGTTAAGCAGAGTGGTCGTCGTTTAAAAATTGGTAGCAATCCATCGTGACGATTCGACATCGAAAACGATGTGTAGTGTGGCGTTTTCCCCTTGCCTTCTACACCAAACGCCAACCACACAATATGTTCTCAATTTTGTTGCTTAATTTTGACGCAGTTAAAGAAACTCTAACGAATCATAGCGCTGCTTGAAGAGCAATAAACAGCAGGCACGTCGTAGGCTTAATGGAGTACTTTTAAGTACTACTTTCTATTACTTTGTTGAGTGAGTTAAAAGTAATTAAATTCTACGTCCGTGTATTCAACATTGCTTCTCGAGTGCGGAGCCAGTTTCAACTTCAATACGTCTACAATTACAATTTATGAAACCAAAGGCAAGTTGGGAATATTCGTTACGGAGCCGCATCGCCCTCGCGTGACACACCTGCGGTTGACGCGCCATTTGTTCGAGAGGTGAGGACACGCCGGCCATGTTTCTTATGGGACCGCACTCACGCAAAACGTCGTATGTACGCGCGGTATTAATACACTTACGACCTTTTGTTCCCGTGTATGAGACCTGACGTGTCACGGTAGGCTTGTGAGTCGCATGACATACGGATGTTTTGTGTTAAGTCAAAGGTGAGCCAATTCTCTATGTTGATGGAATGTTTTATTTTTGTTACTCTAAAGCCTCTTTTGTACGATGCCGTGCGGCTTTTGTTTTACGCGCCTGCCGGAATTTCGACGAAATTGAACACCACTTTTTGCCAGAATAATGTAAAGTAATCTTTGCTTTGGAAATGCCAGTAATGGAGTCAAGAGATAAAAATTATGGCGGTACCTATAATTTTAGCCAAAACTGTACTGTGTGTGTGTTTAGCAACTTCATCTTCGTCAAGCGAGAACTTTTACCATATCCCGGGAATAAAAAGTAGCATAATAGGTCAATCTTAGATCACTATTCCAGAATAACATAGGGTTATTAAATCCCGGGCAATTGACGATTATAGGAATTAATACGAGTACCTACTACCAATTAAAAAATTACCTTACATTACATACGACCAAACACACAAACAAAGTTAATCTACATTTATTATATTGTTAAGTACCGTAAAATAGGTTTTCTTTGACCCTGAACGGCAACTTTGGCCATTGGAATTAAATCGATCCATTTTATTATCGCTTTGAAATCATACCACATTGCTTTGGTTGTTTTTAGTTGACCTCCCACATTTTTGTACTTCTTATTAAACCGGTTTTTATACGGGTCAAAATTACCATCCATTGTGGCAAAGTATTCACCCCAACCTTACGGTAGTAGTACAAAAAAAAAACCTTACGGTAGTAATCACTAAAAGTATTAGGTATAGATGAAATACTATTTTTTTTAATTCTTCTTCTTCTTTTTCAACTTTTCACCACCCAATGCTGAGTGTTAGGTCTCTTCTAATGCACGCCATTCTTCCCGGTTTTGCGCCCTTTGCATCCAGTCCTTTCCGACTACTCTAACAAGGTCGTCGGTCCAACGCATCGGTTGCCTGCCCACTTTTCTATGCCCTACTCTAGGCCTCCAATCAAGCACCCGAATCAATTTTTTTAATTAGATGCAGAAAATTGAGATTATCGTAATCACTATTACTTTTCGTCACTTTCCCATCATGGAGTGAAAAATTACTGACAATGAAGCAATAAAATTTACTAACAAAAGCATTAGTTAGTATTCAAAAATTCAAACTCTGAATAAAGGACGAGTCTTGAATGCAAGACAAAGTAATAAAGTTTGCAAAACCTCATACCGACGCAGAATGTCTCAATTTCATTTTTATTAAGAACATCATCTACTGCAGAAAAACAATTTATGAAATACTTACTAAGCTGATTATCTTGTTGCATAAAAATGTCGAGAGCAAAAGAGGAAAATGAATACTGAGTTCGGAGTACGGATCGTTAGCGTACATCATGTACCTATTTACTTATCCTGTATTAAGGTGGAACGGCACGCTCTAGGCGCGAAATTCAAAATTTTTACAGGTTTTAATTTATTTTGGGTAAACGGTGTAACTGTTTAACTTCATATGGTACTTACGCTCGTAAAACAGTGTTCTTTATATTATTGTGTAAAGCTTTTTAAGAATAAAACTGTTAGCATGATATAAAAGTTGTCAAACATAGAAATTCGGACTTTCAACGTTTTGACAACTTTTATTTCAAGCTAATAGTTTTATTCTTAAAAAGCTTTACACAATAATATAAATAACACTGTTTTACAAGCGCAAATACCATATGAAGTTAAACAGTTGCACAGTTTACCCACAATAAATTAAAAACTGTAAAAAGTTTGAATTTCGCGCCTAGAGCGTGCGCTTCCACCTTAATGTAATTAAGATCTGTATTATGTTATGTTGTTTAAATTGTGAATTGATTATTTATTCCGTGACTCGAGATTTTATGTATTAGATGGATCTTTCACACTGTTGGACGGGTGCAGGTGGATTCGCGCTGCACTTTTTTTTAACTGGCAGCTTGTGTTGTGCCTGTACTGTATACAAGATACTACGCACCTTCAAAATTATATCAATTGCTAATGAAATAGAAAGGTCTATTTTAGTAATGTTTGATTTTGAGGGAACAATTTGTTTTTAATACGATAGAACTAGCTGTTGCCCGCGCCTACATCTGCCAAGAATTTTGCTATCGCTGCCCTGAAAATTTTAAAACAGAACACATCCACTGAACCTAACGTGTCAAAACAGCGTTAATATCTAAGCGCTGGACCAACAAAAACAAAAGTGAGCGTTACACCGAAATGATTCTCATTTCATTGAAATACCGTGGTAATACCTGAAACAATAATTCAGAGTACAAACACGGGGATTACGGGGGCTGTGTGTGACTGGTAATTTGTCTAACTTACCTATCCGTCACTGGGCGAGACCGATCGACGCCGAGTATTTTTAGCGTGCCTTTTTTTGGCAGAACTCAAACGAGTGAGCGATGAAAAAATGTAAGTCTTAGCTTTAGTAGAAGGCCTCGAGCTGCAGTTCCTATACGTACGTTTTTATTGAAGATGCGAAAACAGTACTATGTACATACAACATACAAGATCAAAAAGAAAAGTTCGTGAAGCCATTGAGATGGTTATCCAAATTTTAACCGGGATAATGGTTGGTCGGTACCCCCGAGTTGGAAAACAGTGTTGAATATTCGTACTGCGTCAACGGTGAGTGTAAGTGAACCTTTACAAAGTGATGTTGTTAGTGTTGTGTGCTACCCTACATTTGACAATGACAGTTAAAGTGACGATGAAAACGGGGGTAGGTTGTGTGTCATGCGAAGCGAGCAGAGCGGTAGCGCGCAGTGCGCGTTTGGCAGCCTGCCGCGACGTGTGGCTCGGGGAAGAAGGGCTACAGATTAGCCCGAAACACGTCCAGCTAAACTCGATCATCGACATGAGTTATCCGTATTTTTTCACTATACACATGATCATATTACATCTTTAGCCTCATCTGCACTTATTTCTGACTCATTATACGACCGGATAACCTGACTACCAAGCTCGAGCACCTGGGTTTGATTCCAAGTCAGAGCAGATATTTGTGTGAAAAATACTAATATTAGTGCTTGAGTCTTAAATATTTAATATGTATTTAAGTATGTATTTATCTATATTAGTATGTTTCCCCGTGCCTAGTACGGTCAGCACCAAAAGTAGCTGGTCACTTTTGTACTTTGTCGTAATAACACAATTGTCAATCAAGTATGACGTTTTGCACCTAACTGTAGAGCGACAAGATACAAAAGTGACCAGCTACTTTTGATGCTGACTGTACTTAGAGCACAAGCTTTGCTCTGTTTGGGACTAGGTCAATTGGTGTCAATAATCCCAAGATTTATTTATTTACTTGTCATCAGATGAAACACAGGTCAATCGCTGGTGAGTATTATTTAAAAAAGTATGCAGGGTGTCACAAAACTCAACGATAACCTGTTGCCAAGTGGAAGGCCAAGTTGGAACAGTTTTAGAAAAAAGGAGAAAAAAAATCCATATTACTTAGTTAACTTACGTTTAACATCTTTATTCAGATAGCAAAATGTATATTTTACTTCTGTATCTGGCCAAGGAAATATCAAAGCGATAGATTATGCAAACGACGGGTAATTTAATACAAGTCTATGTATACGTTTATGGATTATTGGCTTTAACTGGCGGCTTTACCTCCATTGAAAATACGTTCACAAGAACAGTTAAACTCATAGATTTGGCCTGAAAAAAGGTTGCAGTAAAATTTTTAAAGCACAATTTTTGCTCGGTCAACGTCATCTATTGATTGCAGACGAAACTAAGACGTCGTTTTAAAAGTCGAGTTAGTTCAATGTTCTCGGGCAGCGCCCCCTACTCTTGTTTAAGGTTAAAATATTATTCCACTGGTAACATTATTTGCGAGATATTGAGTATTCTATGTCTCAACTCCGATCTTTAATAGGTACTATAAATCATTTAATTGATTGCGTAAGAAAAAGGCTACTATTTAGTATCCTAGTTTAGGCATTTAAGATAATTATGAATGTAGCACGGTATTGAGTTATTGTATTATGTTTGGGTAGTTATTGTTCCATTTAGGTCTATTTGAATTATATCGAGTCAATACTTTAGTATGTCGATATTTTGTATACCAACACACAAACATAATTTCAGCGTTTAGTAACGACTTTTTTTTTAAAACAATTATAATTTAAATTCAAGCTACAAGCTCATAGCATTTTGTTACCAACAAAAACCTCAAGACTATTGTCATTAAACACGAGCAATAATATATTTAAGTATACAAAGTTCAATTTAAATCAATTCAATTTCTTTTGTTTTATTTTAGATTTAAGGAAAAAAAATCCATTCAGTCTTTATTGCGTGATTCAGTAACAAAAATCCAAATATCTTCACATGCATTCTTATTTACAATGTTAGTAGAATAAAGACGCTACTCTATAAAATAAACTGTTAAACAATACTCTCCGACAACTGGGTAAAAATATGTAACGATTACACGTTTAACATATCACATGATATCCTATACGATAAACAAATCTACAGGTTCGCCTTACAACCTGCCTCCGACCGCGATCCGGCCCGCTTCTTATCCGGTACAATAGCTAACGTTCGGTCTCAACTCAAGACAAATGGGATGTCAACCGCAGCGTGGTTCCTTGACGAGCGAAAATTGCTTTGATTTTCTAACAAATCCTCCCGAGGTACTGTTGCAGTGTTGTTGAGGAATACACAGCGTAGATGTTTGGGCTGAGTGTTGGTTTATTGATCTGTTGTTATGAGAATGTCAGTTTACTAAACTGGCAGTGAATTTCCGAGCTAAAACGTTCTCTCTAATTTAACTAATGTGTAGTGTAAGTAGTTTTCGTCGAGAAAAAACCAGCGATAACCGTAATAATGGAGTTGTGCCTAAATCAAACCCTTCTATTCTATAGATTTTTCAGCTTTTTATTCTCTAAGTGTCAAATTCGTATACTAAAACACAAATATGTAATGCGCAAAGGTTTCGTATTAAAAAGGTTCTGCTATTCCTATTTATACTCCTGTAGATGGTTAAACAAAGACTTGATTTTTTTTTTAATAAATATTAGGTCACGCCTTTGTTGGCGCACTTTTCACACTACTACAGTAATGGAAACATTTATTTATAAACATCAAGTTAATAACTTGAAAAAATTTCATTGGAAAACCTTGCCATGGGCTATTATGATAATTGCGTCTGGTTAATTTTATAAAAGTCAGTAATTATAGGTTTACTGGATAATAAAGACTTCAATTCTAAGAATTTCATTTGTTTAGGATTAAACAGAATGTTTAAAGCGACCTTTTCGTAGATATTATTTCTAAGGAATGTAGACCGTGATTACCTTCAATGAGCTCTTGATATTTGACACAATATTAACGGCGTCATGTCTTGTACTAGACCTTCTTCAAGTTGTGAGTTGGAAAAAAAAGGTGAGAACGCATCTAATGGTAGTTAAAGATCTACACAACATAATCCACCTGATTTTTTTTTCAGTCTAACCGTCGTCTAGATGAGTGGAAACATCGGCACCTCATTAATGTCTATCATCATCATCATCATTTCAGCCGAAAGACGTCCACTACTGAACATAGTCCTCCCCCAAGGCTCGCCAAATAGATTGGCCCTGCGCCATCCGCATTAATGTCTATGCTCAGTAGAAAATATGTTATAATTAAACGTGAATCATTAAAAACTGTGAACGTTTCCTTAGTTTCTTGGTCACCTTGAAAACGCAGACGTAACAATACAAAACGTCCCTTACCAACCGATGCGAAAGGGACACATCGGGCCCTCTGAGAGCGTCTGGAAATTCAAATATAAGGGCTTAGGGGAGTCTTTCTCAAACTGTGGGTGCGACTACGGAATAATAAGAGGAATAGGTAGGAATATTAAAAACACCAGGTACATAGGTAAAGCCGAAATTTATTTTTTATTTGATGCGTCGAGCTGAGCAGAGCGGTGACGCGTAGTGTGCGTTTGGCAGCTGCCGTGGCGTGTTGCTCCGAGAAGAAGGCCTACGAAAGATTTGCCCGAAACATAAATAAATAAATTAACGAATAATAAATAAATCATAGGACAAATTGACACCAATTGACCTAGACCCAAACTAAGCAAAGCTTGTACTATGGGTGCTAGACAACCGATAAACATACTTATATAGATAAATACATAATAAACATTCAAGACTCGAGCACACACATTCTTATTTTTCACACAAATATCTGCTGCATGTCGAGTTAAACGTTAAACTCGTTTGAAGACGTGAGTAATCCGTATTCTTCAACTTTGAGTGATGCTCATGGTAGTTTTATGTTTAAAGTTACATTTCGAATTCACCATGAGCTTTACGATGAAGGATAACATCGTAAGGAAACTTGCACACACATATGACGAAATTAAATGTGAAATTCCTAATCCGTACTGGGCCGTGTGGGAACTACGGCCCGCCCATGCCCTATTATTCAAAGAGAAGGTCTGTGCCCTAGTATGAGTAGTCTGGGGTGATGATGATGGATTGAAATGAATAATCAGTAAAATGTGATAAAAAATGGATTACATTTTATTGGTGAGTATTTGAATCTACTAAATCCTATACCCACCATTAAAGATATAAGTTCGCCTTACTATATTTATCTCAAGGTTTGTCAACTATGTATGTTTCTTTATGTTGGTACAATAAAAGGTTTACATAAATACACCCGTCATAAATGGAAGCCAGCAGCGAAGCTGTTTGGCTTTGATGATAGTGCTGCCCTACCACACTCTGACTTGACAATTTTTTCATAGTTTATTAATATATTAGTTTTCCATTTTTATTTGTTACTAGCTGACCCGACAGACGTCGTCCTGTCTTAACTATGAATATTGAATTCGAATACGTTCTTTTTGTTAGAAATGATAAATTAATTATTTCAGTTTGTTTACATCCCATTTGACGATATTTGCAGCAAGCATTCTGTCAATTCTATGTCAAACATCAAAAAAGTTTACATTAAAAAAGTTTACTTACATTAAAAAAGTTTAATTATATTGTCCAAAGCGCTAAGGTTAGATTAGAAATAATTTTATATGGTGGTTAAGTATTCTTAAATTTTCTAATTTTCCGCGCAATTTTCTTAATTTTTTCTTTCATAAGAACCTTCTCCTGACAATGACGAACACAACAAAAAAAGAATTAGTGAAATCGGTCCAGCCGTTCATGCGTGATGCCGTGACCAAGGGAAATAGGGATTCATTTTTATATATATAGATTACTTTCTATTCTTATGTATTTTTCTGTGTATAGTATATAGAATATGTGTAAATAAATTATATTATTCCCTTACATAAATAGGTACATTCATTACATGTATATGAGAACAAAAAACTTGTCTACAAAAGTGACTGTAAGTTATCTATTCTGGAAGGAAATACATGAAGAATGTAAATTCTTTTCAACAATTTAGTTCGCAACAGACTTGCGTTCTTTTGATGTCTAGTGAGCTAAACAATTAATACCCACTTTGAATTTGTGCTAGTCATACGGTAGGCGGTACGGAAGTCTTTTTTAAATAAGTCATGAGCCGGAGTTTGGGAATCACTGGCTTGGAGGCTAAAGCGGCGCTTCTGAGCCCCTAATCTAACAGACGTTTGTGGCCATATGAATAAGTAAATACTTGAGTAATTATCTTGTAATCATTTATCCGGTTTCTGTGACAAACCATATAAAATATAATTGTATGTATGTATGTATGTATGTAAAACTCTTTATTGTACATAAAACATGAAAATTACCAGTTAACAAGAGAGACAAATGTACAAAGGCGAACTTATCCCTTAAAGGGATCTCTTCCAGTTAACCTTAGAACGATTGACAGGACATCAGAGACAAGAGTAGGCATACAAAGCAGAGTAAAAAAAAAAAAAACGAAATCAAAAATAAACCCAAACTAACAAAACATAAACAATACCCATACATAGAAAAAATACACACAAGTACACACTTATAATATATAATGAATACAATAGACTAATACATAACAAAAATAGACTACATAAAAACTACATATACATTAATATATACGCATATACACTAAACAGAGAACACCACAGAGGTAGACAGAGGTAGTCACTATTTAAGAAGAACTGTCAAGCCAGTACGCCCCTAAGCGATTCCGGAAAATGGCTATCGACTGCGACTTCCTGATGTCACTCGGCAACCGATTCCACAGACTAACAGCGTGCACGGAGAAGGATTTGGAATAGGATCTGGATTTAGTTACAGGAAAGGCTAGCAAAAGATTATCACTTGACCGCAACCGGTTCCCAGACCCAGAAGCCAAGTAATTAAATCTTTCGGAGAGGTAAGACGGGGACTGTGGTTTAAAAAGGACATTAAAAAGCAACGACAGGATGTGAACATTCCGACGTAGACGAATTGGGAGCCACTTCAGCTGAGCGCGAAAACAGGACACGTGATCGTATTTTCGGAGACCGAAAATAAAGCGTATGCATACGTTCTGAAGACGCTCAAGCTTGTCAAGCAGCTGCTCAGAAAGATCGAGATACGCTATGTCCCCGTAATCAAGGAGAGGGAGAAGGAGCGAACGTGCCAAAGTAATCTTGGTGTGAAGAGGAAGGAAACTTTGCAGACGTCTAAGAGAATGGACCGAAGCAAAAAGCTTGCGGCTGACCTCAGAAACATGAGCCGACCAGGACAGAGTCTGATCCATGATGATACCCAAATTCTTGACCGTGGGTGAGAAAGGAATAGGAGTACCGTCAAAAATTAATTCGGGTAATACCTGGTCAGACATCCTTGAGACAAAGTGAGGGCTTCCAACAACAATCGCCTGCGACTTTTTGGCGTTCACCTTCAAACCGAATTCAGCTGCCCAAACCCGAATGGCCTCGAGATCGATGTTGACGCGATTAATCAAGTCAGGGAAGTCATCAAAATCTGCCGCCGCATATATCTGAAGGTCATCAGCATAAAGGTGGTAGGAAGAGTGAAGCGACGCCGTTATACCATTTATGAAAATCGAGAAGAGGAGAGGAGAAAGCACTGCCCCCTGAGGGACACCAGACGTAAGATTGCACCAGCCAGAATACGCCTCATCCAATCTTACCCGCTGGCGCCTTCCCGTGAGATAGGACTGAAACCAGGACAAAGCAGAGTTGGAAATATTAAGGGACTTGAGAATTCCCAGTAAGATATCAAAATCCACAGTATTAAAAGCGCTACTGAAGTCAAGAAGAACCAAAACTGTGACCTTCCTGTTCTCAATATTAAGACGAATGTCATCGGTGACCTTGACAAGAGCAGTGACGGTGCTGTGTCCCGGGCGGAAGCCGGATTGAAAAGGATTAAGAAGGTTGTGGATATTAAGATGCTGAGATAACCGTCGACTCACAAAGTGCTCAGCAACTTTAGAAAGGATTGAAAGAATAGAGATGGGACGAAATTCTGAAAATGATGAGGGGTTGGAAGACTTAGGGAGAGGAATAACATTTGCTAACTTCCATAACGTGGGAAAATGACCAGAAGAAAAGGAATAATTAATAATATGAGAGATAATGGGGGCAATATACTCCGCCACGGGCAAAAGCATATCCACGCTCAGGCCATCCTCACCTATGGCTTTCGTCTTAATAGACCTCAGAAGCCCAAGCGTTTCTTTAGGAGAAACACTGCCTAGATCAAAGAAGGAAAAGTCCAATTGAGGGGCATTGGCGAGCTTAGACAAAGTAAGCTGCTTGATGTGAGAATCCAAAATGACTGGTGAAGTACTAAAGTGTGAGTTGAGGGCATTAAGGTCAATAGAACCGGAAGCTTTTGGCTTTGATTTGCCCAACCCCAAAGACTTAAAGAAATTCCACAATTTAGACGGAGGACAGTTTTCGATTGATTCATGAATATAGCGGCGTCTGGCTTCCCTACACCTCTTATTACAGTAGTTACGCAAACTAACATAATTCCGATGACTCTCCTCACTCGGCTTACCGCGCAAAACAATCCGAGCACGATTTCGTTTCGCCATTAGAACCCTAATCTCTGGTGTGAGCCATGGAGCTGGAAAGTGTTTGACACGCACGGGCTTCAAAGGGGCGTGTTTGTCGAAAATCGACAGCACTATGCTATTGAAAGCCTCCAGCTTAAGGTCCATGTCGTCACATGCCTCAACAGTCTGCCAATCAGCGCCGCTAAAATCCAACAGCAGAGCCTGCAAATTAGTGTCACAGAGATTACGTCGCAAAATTACCTTGTGCCTACGTTTAGGTGGACGTACTTTTAAAGAGGCGAAAACTAGGTCATGATTGGAAAAGGCAACAGCATTAAACTGGCCGTGAAACGAAACATGATCAGGAGAAGAAGTTATTATGATGTCTAAAAGAGAAGGAGGGCCGTTATGCGGGAAATGAGTGGGGGAAAGAGGCAGAATACTAAGATTCAATGAATTTACAAGGGACTTGAATTTATAGGACCGATGATCGTTTTTAAGGAGACAGGTGTTAAAATCACCCATAATAAGGGTATGATGGAATAAGGGACAAAGATCAACTAACGTTTTTTCAAATGACTCAAAGTAGTTGATGTTAGAAGAGGGGCAGTAATAAACACCGAGAAGCACTTTGGTATGGTGTAAAGAAATGTCCAAAAATAAAAATTCAGGAACTGGAGTATAATTAGATGATGCAAAAGATGTCTGAGCAACTACTTGACACCCAATGTCATCTCTAAGGTAAACGGCAACACCACCACCACGCACACCACCATGCCCGCCATCTCTGCTCCCAGTCCTGTCGCAGCGAATCAAATTAAAACCAGGCAACGGATAAAGGGAAGAAGGAAGAGAAGGTTTGAGCCAAGTCTCTGAAATGAGGATTGCGTGAATATTTTTGCCAGAAAAGGACGAGAGAAGGTCAGGAAAGTGAGCAGGTATACTCTGAGCATTTATATGAACAACATTGAAATTTTTCAAAGAAGAGCTGAAAGTGCTGTGCAATCGATCACCGAGATCAGGTATATCCGAAACATCACTCAAGGAATCGTAAAGGCTTGACGACGAAAGAGAAAAAAAATCACTCTCACGACTTACATCGAGAAAGTCGGACATGACTGTACCAATCTAAAGTATTATGTATATGCGCTATGTATAAAATAAATAACTTATTATATTATAAATTAAAATAATAATAAAAATAAAAATGTAAACCGCTACTTAAAGTCTAAGCAGCCAAGTCAATCGCCCTCCAGTCAGCTGAAATCAAAATAATGAAAAGGAAAATAATTAGTAACAAACAAAAAATAGTTAAATAGTTAAAGAGGCAAGACAGCAACAATGTGTAACAAAGCGAAAGAAAAGGATTGTCAAGAACAATTAAAAAGAAAACAATTAATAATGATATCTACACACAGAAAAGCAAAACAAAACGCAATAACAAAACGCATTCGTACGTCGTCGGGTTGCTTCACATTTACAAATGTCAGTGTCAGTTGGATTGGAAGTGTCAAAGTGCTTGATTATGTGAAGTAAACAGATTAATGTAGTACCTACTATAAAAAGCAAAAAAAAAAAGGTAGAATTAATCGTAAGTTTAGACTGAACCGAACACAGATACCATGAAACAACCACGACTCCGCTTGACTTAAGGCTTCGCAATGCGCTGCTGTCGCCTGGTACGCCCTGCCGCCGCCCCCGGCAATGACGCGCCAGCCGGCGGTACAGCCAACGGCAGCCGAGGCTCAGGCGATGCAGCGCCGGTGGTCTCATCGGATGTTGGGGCTGGCAACGCACGTAACTCAGCCATGGTGGTCACTTTGTGACGAGACCCGCCCGCGCACACCACGATCCGCCCGCCGCTCGTCCAACTATTCATGATGCCGTAAATTCGCCGAGCCTCGACAAATACCGACTGACGGTTGCTAGTGAGGAACTCAGAGAGCATCAACCCGGATCCCTTCAGCTTGATCTTCGCCCCCCAAACCGCCTCCCGCAACAAATACGTGGAGAACCGCAACAAGAGGGGACGGGGTTTTGCAGTTCGAACCTGCTTACCGAGGCGATGGCAAACCAGGAGCGAACCCCTGTCGACACCTTGTATCTGCAGCTTCGTGTTACAAATTCCAATTGCCTTCCCAGTGACATCTTCATCAATATCCTCCAGCACGCCATGAAGCAGAAGAGTTTTGGAGCGAGACCGCATCTCTAGATCATCCAATGACTTGGCCACCAGCTCCATTTGAGTCTGCAGACCCGACACTGCTTTCCAGATGACAGCTTTGAAAGTTTGAAATTCCGTCATTAAGGGTGACTCATCTGATCCACTGCGGGGCACCGAATTCTCAAAAACAGCCATCCTGGAGCTGAACAATTCCTTCATCTCCTCCATGCTCCTCATGAGTTGTGCGACGCTAACCATAGTGCTACTGACTTATAGTGAAAGCGAGTTGTCAAAAGTGATGATGAAGCACAAATAGCCAGGTATGTTACCTCTATAACCAACACTTATTTCGATAAGATAACAGCTGACTGAGGCAACTGTAGCTTAGATATTAAAATGGCATTAGATCCAGAACAAAAAAGTAACTTTAAGTATTTAAATTTACTTAATAAAAAATTGAGTTCCAAAAGTACTTGTTTCTTCTATGCCTACCCGAAAATTATTAATTGTATTGGCAGTTCGTTGAAATTACGGGTGCTTATAATTGAGGGTTTGTTCTGTAAAATTTTTATTCGTTGGCCTTTAAAATTGACTGGTCTATTTAATTATTTAAATGGAAAGTACTTTTTAGGGTTCCGTACCCAACGAGTAAAAACGGGACCCTATTACTGAGACTTCGCTGTCCGTCCGTCTGTCCGTCTGTCCATCTGTAACCAGGCTGTATCTCACGAACCGTGATAGCTAGACAATTAAATTTCCACAGATGATGTATTTCGATTGCCGCTTTAACAACAAATACTAAAAAACAAAATAAATAAAATAAATATTTAAGGGGGCTCTCATACAAAAAAAAAACGTGATTTTTTTGCTCGTTTTTGCTCGATATTTTTGATAACGGCAACAGGTAGACGCTTGAAATATTCACAGAATTATTATTAATTATTATTATTAAGTTATATATTCACTTTTAAAAGAAATCATCATCATAATCATTTCAGCCGAAAGACGTCCACTGCTGAACATAGGCCTCCCCCAAGGCTCGCCAAACAGATCGGCCCTGCGCCATCCGCATCCAATGCGTTCCCGCTACCTTCACCAGGTCGTCGCTCCATCTTGTTGGAGGCCTACCTACACTGCGTCTTCCGGTCCAAAAAGAAATAATTTAAAAATAAATAATTAGATTAAAATAAAACGAATATTTAAGGGGGGCTCCCATACACGGCTGCACCATTTCAAAACCAAGTAACTCAAAATTTTTGCATATAACGTGGTTTCTAATAAGTGCCTACAGGATTCAAAAACTTTTAGAGGCATATCTCGCTCAATTTCACAGATACGAGTACCTCTAAACCTACTAGTAAGTACACAAAAAAAAGGCTTGACCATAACAAAACCTAGTATGGCACAAAACTATTTCAAAAACCTAGTATGTGGCATGCACTTTCTAGGTTTTGAAAAAGTCAGAAAGGCTTATTAGGTTTGATGTGGTCAAACGACAATTGGGATGTCCCAATTTTTGGCAACGTATAATAAATCGAAAACCGTTTGGAGAAATAGGCTTTGTGAAGCGTTTTCAGAAATCAGATTCCAAAAATATGATAATCTGAATTAAATAAAGAAAATTTAAGTAATGACCTTCATTTGACCTCTGCAGTGAATCGTCACAAAGGCAGATATAAAGCAGGTCTACACTCTAAAGCAAATTGACAGTAGGAAATGTTGCTGTCCTGCTTATAATAGCAAAAAGTGACAAAGACAGAACTTTAATCACATGATGCACACCTGGCTTTAAACAGTTGTCATTTATCATAAAGTCCGAAATGTATACAATACTCGCAATGTATTTTTACAAATTTAATTATTAAATTACTACGTTGCAAATAAATATGAAAGAATTTAAATATCAGATTTTAATAAAAAATATCTATTTACTATCACACCATTAAACAAACAGGAATAATCGAAGCTAAAAGAAGAGAAATAAATAAAACTATTTTGTCATGGTTCATTTAGGACCCTAAGCCGTGCTTGTAATATTGACAGTGACAAGACAAATCAGGGGCACTACTACAAAATTCGAAGTTCGTATCGTATCATCCCTCTCACACTCGTGTCAAATCATATTAGCGTGAGCGGGACGGCATGAAACGAAGTTCGAATTATGCACTTCGTAGTAGGGTCTCAGTAGTACCGTGGTAGTGCCACAGATTATGTTATGTACGACTTGAATTTTTCTAGGCTATGGAACATGGCTCTCTCACTGTGACGTCATTCAACGTATTTCTAAAAAAAATATAAAAAATTAAATACTCAACCAAATTCAAAATCGATGAAAATGGTGTCATAAAATATCCTATTCTTTCCAAAAAAAATATAAAAACTATAGGTTATTTTTTTGGTGCATCCCAATTAAGACGCTCATTTTAAAAGCCAGTATGGTATGTACATAATTTCAGGTAAAACACGTAATATAAGAAAGTAAACATAATTATAAGTACCGGGATATTCGTTTTAATCTAGTTAACCAAGAAAGTATCACTTTTTGAACAAATATTGCAAAATTTTGTACGGCTGAGATAAAACATGTTTAATGGCTCTCCTTTAAAATTATCTGAATGTCCCTTTCTGTTTTGAAATGGCGCAGCCACAACAAACGTGTTTTTTGCCGTTTTTATAGATAATGGCTCGGAACCCTTCGTGCGCAAGTCCGACTCGCCCTTGGCCAGTTTTTATAATGATTCTCTGTTAATTACACTAGACATATTTTCATAGGATAAATCTAATTTGATGTGGCTATCGTCGACGTCAAAATATCGAGAATTCGTTATAATGACCCTAATTATGATTGCCTGTAGGTAATTGCGGTATTAATCCGGTTTGAGAATATGTCGAATGAAAAGATTACTTCTTTTGACAATGTTCTCGTCGTAGAAATTTTGAGGGAGTGTTGTCTTCTTAAATTGCATTTTGCTGTCACATCTACAGGGCATAAGAAATGGCACAGCAGCGGAACCAGCTGAAACTAAAAAATAGCAAAACACCAGGGTCTCAGTTTCAGATACGATACATCTTTATTTTTGTGGGCTTTGAGAACCTTTTTAGTCTATGGGTCTCTGGGTCCAGACGCACATATAGTTTTGTCAAAGAGTTGCAAATGTGCTAGGTCGACACAACTGAGGAATGACACCTATCTCTCTCAACGGAATAGTATCGCTTTTCGGCAAGGAAACAACGCCGCGGCGGCCATTCTCAAATTTAATTTAGTTTCAAAGTACTAGATTTTATTTTAATACATTTTAGGTTTAATTTAGTTTTTTAGTTGTCTCTTTTAATATTGAATTATTTGGTACTAAATTTTAAAAGGCAATAATTCAAGACTTTTTAAAGAATCTTGCCTTAAACATAAATCTTCAAAACATAAGCCTCAAAAAGAAAAAGTTCAAAAGCGAACGTAAATTCATCATAGCTCCTTATATTATTAAACCATTAATTTCTTCGTATTTCAAAGCCTGTGTGTGACTGAGCGAGAGCAGAGTGTAACGTGTAACACAAAGGTGAACCAAGGAAATGCAGAAATCAGGTCAAGAGAAATCGATCGAGATTTTTTAAGTTTAACGCCATATACGCCGTGTTATTTTTGACTTCCTTTAACTTCAAGCGAACGTTCAAAAGGTCAAATGAATTTAAATCAATAATGAAGTTAACCAATGAGAAATATTAAACTTTGAAGGGAGTTTTTTTTAGGAAAATAGGAGTTTGAACCGATATAACAAATCACGTGCTCATTATTTTTTCATGTTCACAAACATAATTATAATCAAATCACTAATAATTAGCAATTTGTTTAGAAAAAATCTATAGGGGAGACCGAGGACAGTTGACACAGAGGAGAGTATAGAAACAACGACGATTTTTTTAGAACGTATTAACTGCTAGAGAGCTCGCAATAGCACGCGTTTTTTAGCTCAAGTCTCGAGCTATCAAACACGCGCTATTGCGAGCTCGCTAGCAGTTTAATAAGTTCTAAAAATTCGACGTTGTGTCTACTCTCCTCTGTGTCAACTGTCCTCGGTCTCCCCTACAAGTTAGAAGTTTTAGTCAACTTTCAGTACTTTAAAGCCCATTTTCTGCAAATAGGCAGAGTTCGGGCCACTAATAACAAATATGGGTCTCTTATTTTAAACCACTAACATTTATATCAAAATAAATCAAATCGGTGCCGGACAATTGGGTACTTTTCCTTGTCTTTTGTCGAAGCTAACGGATATTAAAGAGCACACAGTGTGGAGCTTGAACGATGTTGTTGGCTTACTTAATAAGCCCGGAGGGAAATGTTTGTGAAAAATTATAGGGGAGTATTGCACTGAAGGAATTTCCGAACGCTTCTGCTGCGTTGCTGCAAATAGTGTTTTGTTTGCGTTATTGAGCTTTGTTTTTGTTGGCAGTAAAATACTTTTACATTTTGTCAATTCGCTTATTTTTAAAGACATAATTTTACATTTAATAAAACCGGCCAAGAGCGTGTCAGACGTGCTCAGGATAAATTTGCGCTGCCGTTACGAAAAATCCTTGCATATAATCTTATTAATTAAACAAGCAATATTTTAAAGGTAAGGTTGCTATTTACTCCTAAACTACTAATATTTCTCAAGCAAACCTAGCCGTTATAGTTTTTCTTATTAATTTGACATATTTCCTCCCATCCTGATTTTTCGCAAAATTTTTAAATCAACAGTTTAGCTTTGGGGGGGGGGCGCTCGATTTTGACAAACTTCTCTTTAAAGTTGAATATTTCGCAAACGAATCACTAAAAAATATCGAAAAATCGTCTTCACAACCTTGAAATGATTTTAAATGATCTATCCAACGGCACCCCACACTAAAAGGTTAGACGAGAAAAAAAAATCACCCCCACTTCACTCCTATGGGATCCTTAAAAAATGTTTTTTTCCCTTTGTCCGGATAATTGCTAAACATATCCATGCAAAATCACAGCTATCTAGCTCTGATAGTCTCTGAGCTAAGCCGCGGACGGATGGACGAACGGACAGACGGAGACGGACATGGCGAAACTATAAGGGTTCCGTTTTTGCCATGATGATTAAGACCATGCATTAACCATAACCACATTCAGTCCATTCATGAGTTGATTGCGCGAACGAAGTCGTGGGCAAAACTGCCGCCTCAAGGAGAAAAACCATAAGTGACAAAAAGTAAGTTTCGAGATAAATCCAAAAAACTTTGCACTTCTGTTTTATTGCTTTAACTTGAAAGTACAAAGTTGAAACTTTCGTTTTTAAATAAACGAATATCGCATAATTATTATGCATTGCAAACTTTTCAATTATCTCTTTATTTTAATTAGATATTTAGAAAAAACAGTTACTGTCTCGTAAAATAAATCATAAAAAATACTGTCACTAAGATTAAAAAACACAAGTGTGCAATTATGTTTTTTGTGTTAGCTTTGCACTATGATATCTAAAAAAAAAAGAACATAAGTACACACTTATGGTCATCATTATAAGTTGGCCTCGGAGTTGAAAACACACAACTGAGTACTTGGGTTTTATTTATTTAGTCTTATCTTGTAATAGGGATTCATAAAAAGACAATGAAAAATCAAATTAATTTATTAAAGGTAAACAATGGTTATTTGTGATACGAGGTTGGTAAGTAAGACTTTACAAATGAGTTGACGAGTGATAAACCCGAGCCACAAGGTGAGGGTTTTCATCGTCACGAGTTTGTAAAACTTTGCCAACCGTGTATCATACGACGTTTTTCAATACATTTGTGAAAAAATTGGCAATTAATAACACAAAAATGAAAAATAAAAACAAAACAACGCAAAGTTTTACAAAAATGAGTAAGTTTTGTTTTTAATTAGGTTAACTAAAATTATCAGGCAAAGGTTCGACGCGTTCAGCCACTGCGATTTTTTCGAATAAATAAAAGGTGGAAATCATTAAAATCTGAGGTAATTGAATTACAGTTTATAATAATTACAATCAATTTTGCAAATTCATTACTTAGTTTTGTATATTTATACATTTTTCTACGTATAAGTCGATATTTTTTTTTTTCATTTAAAACTCTTTGCTTGTAAACTTTTAAAATGGAGAATTAAAAAAACTTTTTTTTTTATGTTAGAGAGGCCAGACAAACGAACTAGTGGGTCACCTGATGTTAAATGAACACCACTGTCCATAGACACTCGCAGCGCTTTACGCGATACCAGTGCGTTGTCGGCCCTGCAGAAAATTGTACCTACACTCGCCTCTTAAAGGCACCCAGGTCGTAACTCGATGGGAAGACCCCAGCGGGAAGCTCGTTCCAGATATTGCAAGTTCGTGGCAAAAAGACCGCTTAAAACGCACCGTCGAAGACTGCCATTCATCAACATGATGACGATGAAATTAACGCTTACGACGGGTGGATCTGTAATGGAACCCCGCAGCTGGAATGAGGTCAAAGAGTTCCTCAGAGCATTCCCAGTTGTAGATCTTATAGAACACGCAAAGGGAGCTAACGTCTCTGCGGAGAGCAAGAGGATCGAGTTTATCGGAGAGTGAGGGGTTGCCGACGACTCGGGACGCCCTGCGCTGTAAACGATCAAGTGAAAGCAGCTGATATTGGGGTGCGCCAGCCCAGAGACAAAAAAAAACTGTAAAAAATCGCACTAGTGCGGTAAAATGAACTTACGAACCATCCTTTCCTTTCTTTCGAATCCTTTGAAAGTTAATTTTTCGAGCAAATGTTTTGAATAATAAATGAGATGCTTTTAGAGATTTTTGGGTAATCATAATAACAAAACTAAAATTAAACGTTATCAGTTTGCCCCAAGTAGTACTAATTATATTTTGCGAAGTAGATAGTTGGGGTTCAGTTGGTAAGCTTCGGACCTCTGAGGAAAGCTCATCAATATCAAAGGCCAATGGAGATCCATTAGATGGAGCATAGTCTTTGCCTTTGACAGAGTCATCTGAACCCTCAATCACACACTGTTTATCAGAACCATCTGAATTTAATTCAGATCTGGGACATAAATTAGTCTTTAATACATCGCAGGAAGGCCAAATCCTGTCCTTGAGGGGCCGGGGTGGGGACGACTACTAGCCTGATAAAGCATAAGTAGCAACAACATTTACAAAACAAACCACAAGACCATATTTTTTGAAACCGATACTAAGCAGAAAAAGCATAAGATATAATCATACGAGGTTGAAAAAACATAACTTGTAACTTGTGCTTTTTCAGTGTCCGAGATTTTTAATTGATGAAAATCGTTAACTAAAAAGAAACAGCATTTCTATCAATTTGTGTGTTTTTTGCATCAAATTTTTTAAAAAAACCAACATATGTTTTTTCTTCTTATTATAAAAATGTTTGGCGCAAGTCGAAGACAACAATTTAAAAAAACACAAGTGGTTACTTAAGTAGTTTTCTGTCTATGAATATATAGTTATGTCTTTTCTTCCTCCAACAGGAAGTAAAAACAACAAAATGGCATGGACTTGTGCTTGTCTAAATCATGACCTGTAAGAGATATCCGAATAAATGCTAGACAGAAAAATCACATTTTTTTCCCGGAGTGCGAGGCTGGTAAAAAGTCAATTTTGCAAAAAATGTCACTTATGGTTTTTCTCCTTAAGGCGGCAGAAAAGCTAGTATGTAAAATTTGAATCTAATGGTTGATGTTTTGTGTGACATTATTACAAGATTTTGTTTATGTTGCCCGTTAATAGGTCAATCATAAAGTTGTTAAAATAAACATAATATACGTTGAATAATATAAAACCGGCCAAGTGCGAGTCGGACTCGCGTATGAAGGGTTCCGTACAATTACCTATCTATAAAAATCACGTTTGTTGTATGGGAGCCCCCTTAAATATTTTTTTGATTTTAATGTAATGATTTATTTTTAAAGTCAATATATAATTAAATATTCTGTGTATATTTCAAGTGTCTACCTGTTGCCGTTATCAATATCGAGCAAAAACGAGCAAAATAACTATATACTAGCGCCACCACAAAATTTGTGTTTGGTGATTGGTTGTCAACCGGCATCGATTGTTAGTTAATTAGCAAGCCATCTAGTTCAGCAATTACATTGTAGATGGCGCTGTAATAAACAAATCATGTTTGTTGTATGGGAGCCCCCTTAAATATTTATTTAATTCCATTTTTTAGTATTTGTTGTTATAGCGGCAACCAAAATACATCATCTGTGAAAATTTCAACTCTCTAGCTATCACGGTTCCCGAGATACAGCCTGGTGACAGACGGACGGACGGACGGACGGACAGCGGAGCCTCAGTAATAGGGTTTCCGTTTTTACCCTTTGGGTACGGAACCCTAAAAAAAAGACAGAAGTGCCTCACCTTCCATGGGGATAGTATTTCGTCTTCAAACTTGAATGACTCCAATTGGAAAGTATATCCAATAAAACAAGAAAAAAACTAAATTGGTTCATAAATGACGGGGTTCTCAGAAAACAAAGAAAAACATAGAAGCAATTTGAGAACCACCTTGTTAAAATTTGGTCACAAAGACATACCCAAAAACGTTACATAGACGGAATTAATAAAGCACGTTTGACTGCGGTGCCGGCACCATATAACCTTTATAAAGCGTACGAAGCTTACTTTATACGGACTGAGCTATTATAGCGGTGTATCTGTGACTTTTAATAACGCTGCCACGGAACTACTACCTAATTCAGAACACCTTATTAAAACATAAACCATGGCGGATGACTTAGTACGTACGTGAGTAATGTATGAAATGGAAGCTCCCTGGCTTGTATCATATTTAATACGCTTGCAACACCTGCAAAGTGACATTTTATTATCTAAATTCGTATAATGTCAAGTTTTAAATTTCAAGCAGGACTTCGTCAACCAGGATTTTGTCATCGTTTTGAGCTAAATGTATCTTATTCTTTTTCTTCTGTCTTTGTTACATTAATGCAGAGGCCGTGAAGTAGGGGCGTAACTACCTCCGTATCAGCCGTATCAACGATACGGGGGCCCTGGGCTACGGGGGCCCCAGCTCTTTAGCTGTTTGTGTAAGCAAAAATTAGTAAAATGTTATCCACAACGTCACTTACTTAATCTTGTGCTTCCCGGGAAAGCCCCCCCAACTAATTTTGATACAGGGCCCCTCCAAGGCACGCTACGCTACTGCCGTGAAGTAAAGGATTGCTGGACGAGTTTGGGGTAGACGACCAAGCCGTAGACGAGGCCGGTTAAAACGAGTCCTGCAATCCATGTTCCAGGTTTGTATAGTGCTTTTTTGAAGCAATATGAGTAAATATTAAAATTAAAATAACTACTAGGTAATCAAGTAAAATTATTTAATTTGCCGTTTTTTTTATTTTTAAACATGCCATTTGAACGAGCTATTCGAGCATCATGTTTAACCGCACATACATAAATATAGTACTATAGATTTTGTCTTTTTTTTAATGTCGCAAGTACGCTTACAGAGTCTAGTGGTGGTGGGCTGTATGTAATTTTTCCTTTGTCAGTTTAATGTTAGTAAGCAAATTTAAAAAGTAAGAGCAGCGGACAATAATGGTTTTTCATACTTGCTTTCTTGGTCTAGGCCAAGAAGTAATGTAGGGAGCCATAGACAAGAAACTTCATGTCTTTATTTCGTGATATTAACGCATACATTTCCGAGCATGTTTGAGAAAGTATTTTTAGAAGTTTTTAAACTTGATGACAATGCAATTACAGTCAACAAAAAGAGAACACAGCAAAAAAAAAGTTATAAATAAAATCTTTTTATTACATTTTTTCTTTTTCTTTTGCAATGCGAGTGTTACAAATATGCAAAGTAAAATTTTAAATTGTGAAATTATTTAGGTACTTTACTATAACATTTATCGTTGCCATCAATGAAGATATTATAATTTTTGTTTGGAAAACTGACTCATGGCTGACCCTTATCTCATCTGACGAAAAGTGCAGATGAGGCCTGAGGTGTCTAGCCTTGAGGAGCCCTAGGTTGAGACGATGCGAATGAATTCCATTCCTCGTAAGTCAATCATTATTAGTCCATGTGACAACGTTTTTGGCGTGTTACTTTACTTCATTTTATGAAGCCGTTCATAGTATTTTAATAATCTCAGCACATCCAAACCCGTGACAGCGCCGTCGCAAGATTTTGCGCACATAAAAATCCGGGTACTGTGCTACACGATGTCGCGGTAAAGGCCACTAAATCACTCAGCATGCGGTATGCTGCATACCACACAAATCCTAGCGAAAGGAAACCGAATGAGTAACGACAATTTGCTTCAATTGGCTTTGATTCTGGACTTGATTAAATTATTTTATAGCGTTTCTTTGCGCGCTAGAATCCGGAATACCACGGTTTAGGTACGGAATATGACTTTGCCCATTCAGTGTCGAGACCCTTGGTTTGTGGGGTCCTAGTTTTGTGAGGCTTTATGAGGGTAGCAAAGAGGTTAAACGGTATTGCAAAGAATGAATAAAAACTTAAATCTTACACAAATCGACCCAGTCCCAAACTAAGCAAAGCTTGTACTATGGATACTAGACGACGATAAACGCACTTAGAAGTGATAATTATTATAAAACAGAGGAAACTGTTTTACTTGGGGCATATAATGCGTAACGATAAGTATGGTCTGCTTCAGCTTATTATCCAGGGGAAGTTACTAGGCCGCAGACCACCTGGCAGAAGACGTACCTCTTGGTTAAGAAACCTTAGAGACTGGTTCGGGATGAGTACCAGATCCCTCTTACGGGCGGCAGTCTCTAAAATAAAGATAGCTTGATCGCCGACCTCCGGTAGGAGAGGGCACTACAAGAAAAAGAAGAAGTAGAAAGTGGTTAGTCACTTAATGTTCAAAGAGCTGACAGTACCTTCAGACGCATGCCCAAAGAGGCTCCTTTTTATTTTATATTTTAGTTTGACATACGTTTTGTAATGTATTTTTAGTTTAGGAAAGTTGATGTCATTTTAAAAATAAATAAATAAAATAAATAAAATAATAAAATAAATATTAGGGGACAATCTTTCACAAATCGACCTAGTCCCAAACTAAGCAAAGCTTGTACTATGGATACTAGACGACGATAAACATACTTATATAAATAAATAAATACTTAAATACATAGAAAACATCCATAACTCAGGAACAAATATTCGTGCTCATCACACAAATAAATGCCCTTACCGGGATTTGAACCCAGGACCTCTTGCTTCGTAGGCAGGGTCACTACCGACTAGGCTAAAGCGGTCGTTAATTAATTGCTAGTTCAGTTTTCTGCATTTGTTTATCATATTCTAAGAATCCAGTTTGTAGAAAACAAACGAAAGATAGCAATTTATTTTTAATTATCAGTAACAGCCAGCAATTAAAATTAAGAAGTTTTAATTTGTCCAAATGCATCACGAGACTTCTTCTCTGAAACAGGTCAAAGCGGGAGCTGCGAGAAACAAAACACAAAATTTGATTAGCTCGTAATTAACTTGAGTTCTGGATACGACAGAAATGACTCTGCAAAATGGAAAGGACAAACAAATTAATGCTCACTGAAGTTGATTGATCTTCTGATGTTATTATGCAATTACTTGGATTAAGACTGTTTTTGAGTCGATTAACTTTTTTAATTATAAAACATCGTGAAATTACTTAATGCATCATATTTTGTCCTCAATTCTGTGGTAGTCCTCATTAAAATTTAAACATTATTCTACATCAAGAATCGATGATTATAATGAAATATTAGCATCTATTTTTTTAGACTTTCATAGTGTCTCAGTGCTGCCCAAAAGTTTCTCTTCAGCTCCACTAATCTTGGTCTAACGAAAAGTCGGGCTAGTCCTTTGCATACACGTTCAAATCGTCCCGGCATCATCTTCTTGATCTGACTCGTCATCGCGGTTGCTCTCCAGCAACCACCATGTGGCTGTGTGATCCCACCTCTATAGATGCATGCGACAGTCGTGTCCAAGCCAGTCCAATTTTAGCTTAGCAGTTTTGTTCGCAACGATGTATATCCGTCCTTTTTATTAAACTAAATTCACAGAACTGATTGAACACACACGTGTTACAACTTTCTATGTATTCTTTTTTTTTAACTGATTGGCGTCTGACCTCAATCTAGCCTAATGGTAAGTGCAAATGAGGCCAAAGATGTAGCTCACTGGTTCCTAACAGCACATTCACTCTGATCTCGAATAGCCCCGAATGGTATTTATCCGGATAAAAGACGATGGAAGCGAATCCCATTTCTTAGCAGTCCGCATTATAAAAGATGAAGCGACAAGTACCCATCTCATACCCACACCGATTAGATAAATAAACATACGTGCCTGTAAACGGTCGAATTCATTTAGAGCGCCTAATGTACTCGGAGTTCGTGTACATTTGGATTTTAATGGGGTCAGCCCAATCATGCTAATGAAAACAAGCCATGCAATCCCGCTTGTGTTTAGCCTTCTGAATATTCAGCGGCTATTTTCTTAACGGCTATCGAGATTGTTGCCGCAGTCTAAAATTATTATCCACAACATCAGCGTTTGCTGGGCCGTATCGTAAAATTTTACGATGATTGGTTGTATTTAAAATCGTCTATGGTTGAATTTTTCGAAATTAAAAACGCGTGGACAGAAGCTGAGATGGGAAAGGAATCGCTTTCGTTGCGTTTAGCCTTATTGGTCGTAACTCTGCGCTCGTTAAATTCTTTGGAGTTGCACGCGTCGTTAAAAAATACGTTGCAATCATTAACTTATAAAGTTGTGGGGTTTATACAAATAACTTAAAGCCGCTTAATTCCATTTATAGCGGGCCTTAACATCTTAAGTACTTTGTAACTACATTGGCACAACTCTATTATTTGTATTTGTAATAGGTAAGCACATACGACACAATTTAAAGTTAACAAATAAGTTAACTGGATTTACTCACATGCTTAAAGACATAAAGACTACACTTTTATATACGTAAAAAATGAGACACTTATGAATAAATAACTTTAATATCAATACTAGATGAAAAAAAACACCCGTCTGTATAATTCCCGTTCCTATGTTGAATTCCGGGAAAATGTAACTCTATGTTACTCGCGGAACTGAGACGAATCTAATGACATCTCACACTTTGAAATCCATTTAGCCGTTTAGGCTGCAGGGCGTGCCAAAGAATGATACATACATAAATAAATACGATGCTCTAAAACATAACCCTCCCTTGACTGTCGGGTGAAACACGCCCTCATTCAATTTAAACTTCTTCATGTCGTACTCTATCAAAGATTCCTTTGTCGTCTAAATAGCGCTACTTTGACCTTCAATTCATTGATAAACAAGAGCTGTCAAAGCCTGAAAATATTACGCATCAACAAAAGAAACTAAAATGGACGAGGTTTGACCCGTCAATAAATCTGCAGCGATTGAAGATATCAGTGAAAGGTGAGGGAGCTCTTTTATATACGGTGTCCGAGGTGCTATATGTCAGCTTGTCAAACAACAAAGAGAAATTCCGCCATCACAGCAACCTTTATCTGTCACTGTCAGACACGTCTCACAAAACTCCGAGGCTTATTAATATTTCATTAACATTTTCCCGTTGCAACCTCTTATTCATTAATCTAAATTTGAAAGTAATTTAAGTTTGATTACACGGATCCGAACGACAACGGTTCGTTTCTTATAATTGATACTCAACTTCTTCGCTTAAAGTTTGAATTAATATTTCTTTTTTACAACTATTTTCATAATCGTTCGTGTTTAAAATTTGAATTCGTAAAAGTTATATTTAAGGTTTAATTATTAATATTAAACGAGTATCTACTGATATTTTTCCTCGAAAATCACGGGTCCTTTTTTGATTAACTGCCAAAAATATGACTTTTTTGATGAACAAGACCGGAGACGCAAAAGTGAAGGAATCTTTCTTGTAAAATGTTGCTATAAAACCTCATATTGTTGGACGCCAAAAAAAATGGTTTATTAGTGTACAGAGGAAGTAGACATCATAAAAATAATGCTCTGAACGGCGCTACGGCATGTTTCCTTCCACTTTTCCCTCTTAGCTTCCATTTTCAAAGCGAATTTACAACCGAAATAAATCTGGAACTGTTGATAGAGCATTTTTCGAAGCGGGGCGTGCATATCGTTAAAAGTACTGAAACTGCTTTAATTGGTTCTGTTGGTAGTTTCTATTATAAAACACTGGCTTTTATCTGTGACTGTCCTCGCTTGGAGCTATTGTGCTGTTTATTTTTTGTAAAAATGAATTCGTAAACGAATAATTCCGAGTTGGTAAATTAATAACGACATTTCGTTTTATTTTTATTTTGATGTACCTACTTATATAGTTTGTAGCCTTTACCCGCGCAAAACACAATGGAGTGCAATCTTCTAATTTTCACTAATTCTTAAAGGAATCTTAACAAACACATACGCTCACTTAATAATTTTCACATTGGTGAATTTAGTAATATTCTAGTTTATGGGCGGTGGTGATCATTTTCCATCAGATGCCTCCCTCTCATAATAAAAAAAAATCCCTTTGTCATGTCATGAAACTCGACCATTGAAGTCCTCGACTGACTTATTTTTTATGAATGAAATTTGTACAAATACTGACAAAAGAAGCGGATCCAGCCGACACGAGTTAGGGTAACTTTTATTAATATAAAAAGTCGGTTGGCGCGACGATGACTTCAAATATTGCAGCTCGACATGGGAATAATAAAAGAGTAAGGGAAATTGATGAGGGAATCGTGGCGCCCCATGGCGCTAAATCTCGGAATCCAATATTACACCTCAGTCCTAAATAAAAATTCGTGAAGAAAAGGTGCAAACATTGTTCGTGCTTGCAAAGTACCTATTGTAGGTAGCGCGTTGCTCCCAGCAACCTTATTAACTCCCGGTACCGGGCTTTCATAAGTATTAAAATATGTGAAGCAGCTGTGTTGTTAGTCTACCCGCATTTATTTTATAATAGAAAGTTTGCTGTTTTGGATTTCGACATTCAATTAAATAGCCTGAGATTATTTATACACTAGATAGAGCATAAGCGGTATGAAAACAGTCTTCAGTCTGCACTGTGACAGCACGGGGAACGTATGAAGCTGTCAAATGGGTTTTAGACGTTTTGTATCGCAGTGTTGGCTACTGACACTCTATCTGGTAACAGATTTGATTTGAAGTATCTCTTTGTATTTTTTATTTAATCAACTTCATTTTTTTACTTTTACGGTCATCCCGTGAAATCCATATATTTCAGACTAAATACAAACTGAAACATAGATGCACAGAAAAACCCCAGAAAAAAGACCAATGCTGGGAATCGAACCCAGGTCTCCGGCATTCCGTGCCACGTGCTTACCCTTACACCACCACTGGTCAGGAGTTTACACGCAAATTTTTTCTATGCATTATACATTCCAGCCTGCCATCATCACTTATGCAGTGACACAGCGCCATCTATGTTCAGTTCTCATCGAGAAACATCAACACTCCTTCGCAAATAACCGCTCACCCGGACAAGAGATGTCGCTACAAGCCATACTTTTAAAAAGTTTGGTTTGAAGTATCTTTTTTTATTTTTTATTTTTTCAACTTCAATTTTTTTATTCACTTGAGTAGTGGTTACAAGGATATGTTCGATAGGTACATAAAGTGAGTAAGTTCAGCGCTCTCGCCGAGTTAAGAAATCCAATCTACCCCTTATTCATGAACGCTTGTTAAGCTTTTGTCAACTTATTCAATATTATTTACTTATAGATGAAACTGACATTTGTCCTTACCAGACATAGTTTAATGACTATTTTATTTAAGAAGGAAAAGATTGCCAGAAAGGCTTATCAAAAATCCAAAAACTCTAGAAGCTTTATAGAAGATGTAATATACCTATATGTATATAGATTATTAATAGAACACGAAACTATGTGTAATATTGATAATACAAGATTTCTTATGCAAAGAAAGAATACAAATATCCATGATAATCTGATGACATAACATTTCAAGTAAGCCAAGCCTCACCATGCCCTCGACGACTCCATTCAACTCTCTCAAAGAAATATTTAAGAAGGTATGTCTCTTTTCGAATACGAATTCCCCAACTCACTTAAAGCTAATGTATTTATGATTAATGTATTTCCTACTTAAAAGATCAAAATGTGGCCTTTATAAAACCCCCGTGACGCAGTTACTGCCAGACAGAAACCTATTTTAACTGAATAACAAATACCGATAAAATTTTGACGCTTTCGCAACAAAGAAGAAAAACAGTTTGACGCAAACTGTGAAGGTGAACGAATAATCTTTTCCAATATCAGAGTTTCCAATATCCTAAGTAATGTTTAATTTTCATTTGAAGCCAAAAAAAGGCAAAAACAGACGATTCAGCTAAAAATAATTTATAAAACGCAAAATCCTTTTTGTGTCCAATCTCGAAATCTATATCTCGATTGTGTATCTTTTGTCGAAATCTACAATTCAAATTTAAGATAATTCATCTCGAGAGTGACTACTATTTAGCAATTTTAAATTCTAGTAAGTTCGTTAAAGTCTGCCACAGACGACGCTAAGTAGTTGCAAGGAGAACTAACTATTACTTTGACTTGGCTAGTGCATTTAATCTTTTGAACAGCTTAGGAATAGGAAAGGTAAACATAAGGAATAAATAAAACAACAACACATAACAATATTATAACGGTTAAACTTTGTTTGTTTGTTTATTTAGCGTCAAAGTAACCTTAGAAAGAAATAAAAAAAATCCTTACTTATCAAAAGCTAGTAATTGATAACTAATTAAATAAATTAATTAAGAAAGAAGACCTGACTGACTCATCAACGCCCTGTTCCAACAGTTGAAATTTTACATAAAAAATCCCTATGTGATGTCAACAATGAACAAGAACCAATTGAACAAGGAACAAGAAATCAATAAATATACTGCTGTATTAAATGAAGAAACAAAATACAGATGCTATTCCCAAAGCTTCTTATGGCCAAAAATAGTTAATGCTGCCGTAAATCAAATAAATACGATTTTTCTTGACACAAATCCTAAGACATCTGGACGGGGCATTACAAGCTTTTACCGTAGAAGAGTGGATACGCTCAGTACTTACTGACGAGAGCTTTCATATGAAAAAGTATCAAGTTTTTCTTTACTCAAATAATGTTTTAAATGAAATGCAGCATTGAATTTGTTTGATCTATGGCCTCTCAAATCTGGTAGTGGATTTAAATCCGGGCTCGCATCTTTGAGTTTTTCGGAATTTATATGCTAAATTACATTTGAAATTTACCATGAGCTTGAAAGAAATAGTCTAAGATTCGTACTGTAAGTGACATAACCCATCTTTTTAATAATCTATACTAATATTATATGTAAAGCTGAAGAGTTTGTTCGTTTGCTTGAACGCGCTAATCTTAGGAACTACTGCTCCGATTTGAAAAATTCTTTCAGTGTTAGATAGCCCATTTATCGAGGAAGGCTATAGAGTTGAGTTCGAAACGCGTCAGTGTAGCTTGGTGGTGGTGATGGTTGGGTTTATGTGATTTGTGTGTGTTCGTACAGTGTGGAGGTGGAGGAACTGCATGAACACACATTTCTTGCATAAACGTAACTATTGTAAGGTCGCGGGTGAGCAAAGTAATTGTTTTAGTTCATTAATTTAGTAGTGTCAAAATGTATGGAACTGTTGAACTAACAAATGTTTAACATTTGGTAGCATAGCATACAGTTGTGGTAACTCTGAAGATGAGCTCTGGTTGAGTTCGAAACGCGTCAGTGTAGCTTGGTGGTGGTGATGGGTGGGTTTATGTGATTTGTGTGTGTTCGTACAGTGTGGAGGTGGAGGAACTGCATGAACACACATTTCTTGCATAAACGTAACTATTGTAAGGTCGCGGGTGAGCAAAGTAATTGTTTTAGTTCATTAATATGGACCTCCGCAAAGTAACGCCTGATTCAATAAACTACTAAATTGACCTTAACACTAAATATGTATTTTTTCTATCGAGTGGCCAATAGCATGTTACCCGACATGCGAAGTTCGAATTTCTCGGAGAGCTTTCTACAAAAGAGGAACTACATCGTCAATGCACTATCCTAGCAGCAATTTGGTCTAGCCACACAGTTCTAAGGAATTTGCATGAAGCTATACACGATACGGAATTGAAATCCCACCTGCATGCTGATTGTTACCCATTGATTGGGCATCGAATCGATTCAAAGATGTCTCAAGTGTTCTTGAGCAGTTGAAGCGTTTTAGTTTAGTTGAACTAAATAAACGTAAGTACTAGTAAAGTAAACGTACCAATGCTCAATAACTCAACGCCTAGTGGATGACACCCATCTGTCTTACTATGACATAAGATTGAAAGTGCCATGTATTGGGTCAGTGTCGATTACAGGGACGTTTAACTTATTATAAATGAAAAAGTTTGTAAGTGTAAGCTTGTAGGCAATTATTTTGTCCTTCACTACACTAAAACAGTTTGACGTTTGAGGGATTTGGATGGAATTTGGTATATAAAAAAAATGGAAATGGAATGGAATGGAATTTGTTTGATTTGGTATGTGGCGCCCACGGACCGGAAGACGCAGTGTAGGTAGGCCTCCAACAAGATGGAGCGACGACCTGGTGAAGGTAGCGGAAACGCATTGGATGCGGATGGCGCAGGGCCGATCTGTTTGGCGAGCCTTGGGGGAGGCCTATGTTCAGAAGTGGACGTCTTTCGGCTGAAATGATGATGTTGATGATGATGATAGTATGTAAATTTCTGGACGGATGCACGATAATGATCACGCATAATAATGCGATGATGCATATACCTACGTTACTTTCTATACCAATATTAACCCCAATGGGTTGAAACCCGGGCTCGCACCTCTGAGTTTTTCGGAATTAACGTGAGAAATTGTATTTCAAATTTATCGTGAGCATGATAAAAGAAAACATTGTTAGGAATCCTCCCCCACCTTGGAGTAAATTCAATGGTGAGTGTGAAGTTCCCGATCCGGAACTACGGTCCAAGCCCACTCATTCTGAGAGGAGGCCTGTGCCCTGCAGTGGGACGTATATAAGCTAGGATGGATGATGATGGATGTATCTCAGAATGGGAGAGCTTGGACTGAGATTATGATGATGAAAATGATGAACTGAAAATATAGGCCCAATCGTATCCCCAGCATTAATATTAGATGTCGTTTCGAGCCAGTAGAAGCCGTGTGTGTGACGTGTAGTAATGACATTTCACGTGAGGATCCACTCCCGAAGATTCAAGCGGCACTTCACTTTAGACCCTTGACGGTACACGTCGTTTCGACTCCCGGCAAGGAATTTAATCTGAGAAGGGACAAGGACGGGTAAACTGATAATGTTCTGATTCTGAGTGATCAGTCGATTCGGGGCAGGATGCGATGTCATAAATAATGATTGTTTTTTATGCTGTATCTTAAGTAAGTGGGTTTTTGTGTGAAGAGCTTATTTAAGTGTTAACCATTGATATGTTAGATTTGGTGTTTGAATTGTAATTCCGGGATTTCACGAAAATTTCTTCAGGAATTCCGAAACAAAGTGTGATTTTATTTACGTTGATTTAAAAACACCCGTGTAAAATGTGATGTTTGTTCGCTTAGCACACGGACGTATATATTCACAATTTTTGTATGTTTTGTATTAGTAGGACTGACGCTGTGGAACATATTGTCATGCACATAATTTGGTTCACTCCTGCCCGAAAATGTTGACCCGTGGCTCAGCTGTTTTACTAATAATTCGCGAATGATGTGGATATTTATTTACCTTTTAAACTATAATCATTCATTACACATTTTTCATTACTAATTATTGCCTTGGTTCAAGGATATTTTCTGCACAAAAAAAATCGTATGTACATATTATATTTATATGTTGAAATTGGTTTTTGTGTTTACATATAATAAATACTTTATTTTTTCTTGCAACTCTTGGAATATTAAAAAAAATTATAAGTAACTTAAAGAACATTGCATCCAACATTGTCACTACATTCAAGCATTTAACGTCAAAATTACGATAGTGACATATATGTAAAGTGTGTTCTTCATTTAATTAATCTTTGTCAGGCCTATATTTTTCATGAAGGACCGCGGTGTTCGACTAGCTAATTAAGGCAGCCCCTCAAATTCCCTAGACCGTTAGTACGTCTTAATATTATAATAAAATATGCCAAATCCATTTAAGCACAGTTTTTCTTTCCAGCTTACTGGTCCGAAAATATTGTTATGGCCGAACGTTGGGAGGGAATTTTAATAATGGGTCCGTACTTTGGCCGAGCATTGCTTTTTATACTTAATGGTCCGGCACAACACTAGCGAACGGTGGAAAGCGGCGGCGAGCGAGTGACAGCACTAGCTGTCAAAAACGGACTTCGTTATTGGAACTCGAACCGAAAGGAGCAAATTTTTATTTCAAATTTTTGAACTTGTAATCTTCGCGATTAAAGCAATTTTTATCATCTCAAACCATCATCTTCATTATTTCTTCATCATCTGAAAACCCCGGAGCGTTCATCCGTTCCATTTGGCGACCGTGACAGGACATCGAGATTGTGACTGGTGGAGTATTGGAAGGCGAGACTAACCCGAGGGACATCGTACACATCATTTACCGAAGGAAGTAAGCCCATTCCTATCATTGCCTATCAGTCCTTTCTATTTATTTGCTTCTATTTCGAGTTTTTTTACGTCGTCATCTTCAGCATACCTACCCTCAACTGTTTTTATTCACGCAAAAAGCGTACGAAATTTCATCACTTCTTCTGTTTAATCTCCCAACTAATTTGTAATTCGCATCAAATCTATACCAAAATTCATATGTAATTGCAAAAAAAATAATATAAACCAAGAAAAAACTTATAAACTCCCTTCACATCAATTTGTATAACGTACCCATTTTTTTAACGTAATCCAAGTAAAGTAACTGCTTAGTACAAATAGCCTTTGGATAAAAATCGTAGTTATAAAATCAATTAAGTTTTAGGCCGAACTGTTTCAGGTGTGGGGTAGTGCGCGGTCGAGACATCTTATCATCTGATTGCCTGCATTGACCTATATTCAACGCGAGCGCTGCAGCTCCCGCGCCGACCGGTTTCGTCGCCGCTTATCACTAAGGTATTTATTCTCATTGTGTGGCTCATTATCCGTTTTGTTTACTTCGTATTTTTTTTTGTTTTTTACGTTATTTGTCGTTATTTGCATCTACAAAATGACTGAAATAAAGGATCTTGTTAGCCAAAGGGCTACGATTAGACGTCGTTTAACTGCATTTGAAAAATATCTTACTCCGCTATTGAATATGGAGTTAGCTAGGGTAGATAAAATTATGTCTAACGAATTACAGCTCAGACTAACAAAAATTCAAGACTTGTCGTTCAGTTATGATGAGCTGCAGAACAAAATCGATCAATTAGATCTAAATATCGATGAGCAATTATCCGAAAGAGAGGAAACTGAGAGTAAATTTTATAATCTCATTGCTAAAGCGCAATATTTAGTAGATAAGTGGTCTGACAATAAAAATCAAAAGGGCACATCTGAACCTTCTTCATACAGTTCATGTGACAATACAGTTAAATTTCATTTACCTCCATTAAAAATAGCACCTTTTAATGGAGACGCCAGTAAGTGGATTACTTTTAGAGATACCTATCTTTCTTTAATCCACGAAAATACACAAATTAACGATGTTAATAAATTTCACTATTTAAAATCTTATCTTGAGAGCTCGGCAAGTGACGTCATCAGTTCAATCACAGTGTCATCTAACAATTATGATATCGCTTGGTCTACTCTTTGCAACCGATTTGATAATAAGCGCTTACTCATTAACGAGCATCTTAAATGCCTATTCTCAATTGAACCTTTGGTGCGTGAATCAGATAAGGGATTACGTAATTTAATTGATGTTTTGTCTAAAAACTTGTCCGCTTTGGACTCTCTAAAGGAACCTACTGACAAGTGGGATACCATTATAATATACATGGCATCAGCAAAGTTGGATCCCAGTACAGCTAGGAAATGGGAAGAATTTAGGAATTCTAGGGAGTCGCAATCTTCAATAACCCTTCAGAATTTTTATTCGTTTCTTGGGAACAGAGCTACTGTACTAGAAACATTACATGCAGGCAAAGATACTAGAAATGAAAAACGTCATCAATTTGTAAAATCAAAGTCTTTTGTAACTTCTCCTTCCACATCCGGTTCAGGTAGTAAATACCCGTGTTTAGCATGTAACCAAGATCATAAACTTTACACATGTATGAAATTTAAATCGTGGCCAATAGAGGATCGCAATGCAAAAGTATTACAATGGAAATTATGCAGTAACTGTTTCCGTAGTGGGCATCAGTCATACCAATGTAACATAGGTGGTTGCAGGATCTGTAAACGAAAACATAACACTTTATTACATAAACAATATTCACTACCACCTACATCTCAAGAACACTCATCTCCACCTAATGCAAACGCACATCACTCACCTGCACCTACACCTGCATCACCTGCACATGCATCGATCCCATCTGAACAACCTTCTACGTCTGTCTCAATGTCTGCTGTTGCTTCGAACCAGGCTCTTCTGTCTACGGTACTGGTCGGAGTAACAAACAATGGCAAATCATTCATCTTGAGAGGGCTTCTTGATAGCGGAAGCCAAACATCTTTCATCAGCGAAGCAGCCCAGAAGAAAATCGGTGTCTGCAAACAAAATATACATAATCAATCAGTATCTGGTCTTAATGGCACATCTGTAACTATCACAGAACATTGCAATATTACAATAAATTCGTTACATACATCATTTAGCATACCGATCAAGTGCTATGTTATACCTACAATAACTGATAAACTTCCTTCCGTAAACATTGATGTACGTAAGTTAGGTATACCATGGCACATTCAATTAGCTGACCCCGAATTCTACAAAAGTAGTGAGGTAGATTTGTTATTAGGAGCTGACGTCTTTTGGGAGATATTAGGTACAAACAAATTAGAGTTAAATATAAATGTAAATAACTCCCGTCATGCTTCTAACATCGCTCGTGGTTCCCTACGTGAGACATCATTAGGTTGGATAATAGGGGGCCCATTGTGTGGTACCAATACTAACTCGACAAGAAACTTTCATTGTCATTTCTCCCAGGAAATAAAAGAACAATTAGCGAAATTTTGGGAACTCGAAGAAGTGCCAGCTATAAGCCCAAAATCTAACGAAAATGATTATTGTGAGAAATTATTTCAGAAAACTACATCGAGAAATGAGTCTGGTAGGTTCTGTGTCGAACTTCCTCTGCGCGAGTCCCCTGAGGCACTAGGCGAGTCTTTCAACATGGCTAAGAAACGACTCATACAAGTAGAAAAGTCATTAAATAATAAACCATCTGTTCGTCAGCAATACATCGATTTTATGAGAGAATACGAGTCATTGGGTCACATGAGCGAAGTACCTAAACCTGAGTTCGGTTGTTATTACCCCCACCACCACATAATTCGAGAGAATAGTGAAACAACCAAATTACGGGTAATTTTTGATGCATCTGCTAAAACTTCATCAGGCATATCTTTTAACGAAATTCAACACGTCGGTCCTGTCGTACAGGACGACCTATTTTCTATTCTTCTTAGATTTCGACAACATAAATATGTCGTGCAAGCCGACATTGAGAAAATGTATAGACAAATTTTAATTGAGCCCAAACAACGTTATTTGCAAATGATTTTATGGCGAGAACAAAGTACAGATCCAATCAAAATCTATCAATTAAATACTATAACCTACGGGACAGCCTCCGCGCCGTATTTGAGTACGCGCTGTCTCATTCAGTTGGGTATGGAGTGTACAGATAAATTTATATCTACGTGCATAAAAGAAGATTTTTATGTGGACGATTTTTTGTCTGGAGCTAGTAACGAGGAGGAACTTAAATACTTAATTAGTTCGGTAACTAGCATTCTTCATTCTGCTTGTTTACCTTTACATAAATTTCGCACAAACATTCCTTCAGTTCTAGAAAGTACTAACTTTCAACGCAGCAACAAAGAATATAATCTAAATTCTGAGTCAAGTGTGCTAGGCATGAAATGGGACCCATCTGAAGACATACTTAAATTTCCCATAGCCATAACTGGTTTGACAACGCCAGTAACAAAGCGAACAATTTTATCAAAATCAGCTCAGTTATTCGACCCACTAGGTCTACTAAGTCTATGTACAATAACGCCAAAAATATTACTTCAGAAACTATGGTTATCTAAGTTGGAATGGGACGAACCCGTTCCGGCAGAGTTAGGTAGAATGTGGCATAATTTTGAAAAAGGTTTAACTGCCCTTTCAGATATCCGAATTCCTCGATTTGTAAGTTGCAGCGAACCAAAACAAATTCAATTGCATTCGTTTAGTGACGCATCACAAGACGCATACTCAGCATGTATTTATTTGCGTTCTATCGACGCAAATGGTCAAGCCACCATAGAATTATTATGTGCAAAGAGTAAGGTAGCTCCCCTTAAACCAGTTACTATACCGCGCCTTGAATTAAGCGGAGCGTTACTCGCGGCAAAATTAAGTGCCAAGGTAAATAAAGCTTTACGTCATGAAATAATTGACATATACTACTGGACTGATTCCACGGTAGTGTTGGGCTGGCTATCCACTCCACCACGCGAACTAAAGCCTTTCGTAGCTAATCGTGTAAACGAAATTCAAGAATTGACAAAGAATGGTCGCTGGCGACATGTACCTGGCCTGCAAAACCCAGCTGACCTGGCTACCAGAAGTATAGAACCAAAGCACGTACAAAACGCATCGCTATGGTGGAATGGACCGCCATTCTTAAAGAATCATTGCGATTCATGGCCTAAAATACCTAATTCATCTCCATCAATGTTACCTGAAAAAAAAGCTTACGCTAAAGACCTAAGTACTAAACCTACTTCATGCACTAAACCTACGTCTACATGCACTACACTACATACTACAACAAATACATATTCTAATATCATAATCACGGAAAACTATTCTAGCTTAAATAAACTACAAAGAATAACAGCCTACGTAATGCGTTTCATTCATAACTTGAAGCAAACATCTATGTATAAAAAAGGTGAAATAAATAAGAATCAATTCCTCAGTACAATTCGAACAGGGTGTCCGAGCGTTGATGAGCTAAACTCGTCCTTAAGTTACTTAGTATTACAACATCAATTAGCGTGTTTCCCAGTTGAGCGCGCAAGATTAATAAGTAAACAAACCTTACCTACAAAGTCGAACGTGTTTTCTTTAAATCCTTTTCTTGACGCGGACGGGATAATTCGTTGTGGAGGCCGTCTTTTGAACTCATCTGAAAATTTTACAAAAAAACATCCGATTATATTAGACAGTAAGCATCATTTAACAAAGTTAATTTTCATAGAAAACCATAAAAAGCTTCTGCATTGCGGCCCACAATTACTACTTTCCCATATAAGGAACGAATATTGGCCAGTTAGAGGTAGACTATTAGCTAGAGCAGTAGTAAACAATTGCAGACTTTGTAAAATAATTAAATCTAAAGCGAAAAACCCAATTATGGGCAACTTACCGTCATCAAGGGTTGTTCCTAACTCACCTTTCCAAGTGAGCGGGGTCGACTTTGCTGGTCCATTTCTCATAAGCGACCGCAAGGGTCGTGGGTGTAAAATTACGAAATCTTATTTGTGCCTCTTCGTCTGTTTCACCACTAAAGCGCTTCATTTGGAATTAGCAAGCGATTTAAGCACTGAAGTTTTTTTACTTTGTCTCAAACGGTTTATCGCGCGAAGAGGAAAGCCAGGCGAATTGTATTGTGACAATGGCACAAATTTTGTTGGTGCAAATAACGAACTTAATAAACTTTTAAAGACACACAATGAAAATATATCTTCGTGGGCAGCATGTGAAGGCATCAGATTTAGATTCTCGCCCGCTTACTCCCCACACTTTGGGGGGATTTGGGAATCGAATATTAAGTCAGCCAAACATCATTTGGTAAGAATATTGGGAGATAAACATCTTACATTTGAGGAGCTATCCACTTTATTCACTCAAATAGAAGCACTCCTGAATTCCAGACCCTTAACTCCACTGTCCTCCGATCCTAATGACCTCAATCCCTTAACTCCTGGGCACTTCTTGATCGGCAGGCCACTGACGGCAACCCCTACGCCTATTTTACTCGATGTCAACATCAACAGATTAACAAGATACCAGCACATCGAAAAATTAAGACAGCATTTCTGGCAGCGCTGGCAGTCTGAATACCTGTCAGAGCTACAGCAGCGGAAAAAATGGAAGGTTGAGCAGCCTTCACTTCAACGCGACGCCATGGTAGTACTGAAGGAACCCAACGCGCCTCCCCTAAAATGGCGCATGGGCCGCATAGAGAATATCTACCCAGGACGAGACGGTGTCACCCGCGTCGTGGATGTAAGGACCACGAAGGGCATCGTGCGCCGTGCAGTGGGCAATGTCTGCCTGCTGCCTACTACCAGCATCAGCGACTTACTTCATCCTCAGAACCCGACGGCTTCCGAGGGGGGGGAACATGGTCCGGCACAACACTAGCGAACGGTGGAAAGCGGCGGCGAGCGAGTGACAGCACTAGCTGTCAAAAACGGACTTCGTTATTGGAACTCGAACCGAAAGGAGCAAATTTTTATTTCAAATTTTTGAACTTGTAATCTTCGCGATTAAAGCAATTTTTATCATCTCAAACCATCATCTTCATTATTTCTTCATCATCTGAAAACCCCGGAGCGTTCATCCGTTCCACTTAATAAAGTTTTGACGAAACACCGGCTTTTTAGCAATGTTTTTAAAAAGATCCTTTATGTTACGCTTTGCTTTGTTAATACATGACCTTTGTGCTCTTTGTTCGATTCAATTATGTTTAAGAATGGTGGTAACGCGGTTTGTGATCATAATATTAAAGAAGGTTACTTGGCAGGATTTATTCTAGCCTTCTTTTACATGAGCATGCCTTTATTTTTCTGTGTTGCAAATTGGACGAAACAGAAATTTTGCTTAGAGAAATAAGCTAAATAAAAGCGTGTTAAAAATAGGTTAATGTTTTTCAAAGAACTAAATCGAAACTAAACATGTCGAGTTAAACTCGTTTTAAGACGTGAGTGATCCGTTTATTTTCACTATGAGTGAGTCTCACGGTAGTTTCATGAACTAAATCTGTTTTAGTATACATTAAAAATAAATAAAAATATTATGCAAGTTTTACACATTTAATTTCATGTTAAAACAGAAAATAATATGTTCTCACAGTATCAATAATCATTAATGACTGCGCAGACATATTTGAGGGTCATAGATGTGCACTACGACAAGATTTTTCGAAATAAAAAAAAATCGGATCGAAAGGGATTGATTTTTTCGATACAAATTGGATGCAAAGAAACTAAAATTATTAGGTACTTCAAATTTACCATCCGAGTAGGTAGTTGTAATAGCTTATCAATATAATTTCAGTTTTTTTTTTAATTTTCACGGGAAAATATAGGTTTTTATTTTATAATAACTGCGACCATGGTGTAAATTTTCGGGATTCCCATGGGAATTACCAAAACTATGGAATTTCATTTCAACCGCCAACCTTCGCGGGTTACGCGAACGAAACAGCGGGTGAAAGCTATATATTACGTTTTCTAAATTATGCACTAAATACAGAAAAAAAAATATTTCACTTTCAAATTATAGATTTTCCAAAAAACTAATAACTATTCACAAACTGTCTTTTGTCTGCTAGGTTATAAAGTAAGTTCCTAAATGGGCAGAGCTATTAGACAGCATCCTGTATCACTGGGGGACTGATCTCGCGCGCGTGACAAACAACTTCGCCCTAATATCCGCCCGACAACCGCTTATTACGCTAAGTGATTTTTGATATATCGCGTTCGAGTTTTCAACTTAGAATCGACCTCCATACAAAATAGCCTTTGAAAATAAAGCAATTGTCTTTGTGTCCTTTCTTTCTATACATGAGGCTACGTTTCTTAAACTTATTTTATAAGCAACAACGTCAACTTTGTCAACATTTTTATTTGCTATTCCCTTCAGGTCAGTTTGACTGCGAGCTACGTTGATGTCGTCGTAAATCCAAGTTTTAAAGTCCACCCGACTCGTGAAGCTTAAAACGGAGTGCACTTATTAACTTCATAATTTATTTCGACAAAAGGTAACATTAAGCTATGCTAATACGAAATGATAATAACAGTCCCAAACTGCGTGATACGTGCACGACTAAGGCGGAATCCGTCTTTCATTATTCAAAGCTGACAAAGAGTACTATTAAAACCCTATCTCTACAAAACGGCTATTTTAATAGAGCCCTATAACACATAAGTGGCTCCTGTCGAACCGCCGAAATATACCCCTTAATAAAAGCAACATAAAGTTGAAAATACGGACAGTATGCTCACATTTTTCTTATCAAATTAATGTCGAGAAATAATAGGGCATTTCTGTACGGGGCCGGTTTTGGCGCAAAATGCACGTAAACTCTTTAACGATACGGTTGCTTTTTATGCGCAGATTAAAACTAAGTATATCATTTTCGTGGAGGGCTATAGTTTCGAGTACAGAGTAGTTAAGATTGCGCGATAACGGTTTTAATATGAGCCGGAAACGTGGGTTTGGCCTCCAGCGGGCTACTGAGGAATATAGTGCAATTTGTTCTAGATTTTGTAAAGGAAACTGGTTGTAGTCTTATTAAGAGTAATTATACTGCTACATGCTTTGTAAACGATTAGCTGGGAGAGGGTTTAATATGAAGACGAGGATATAAAGAAAAAGTATAATAAGTACGGTACTAAATCTTCCTAATATTTTGTAAACGCGAAAGTGTGAAATGATGGATGTATGAATGTGTGTTGTTCTTTCACGCTAAGGGTGTCTTTCCCCCAAATTATGTGCTATATTGCTATGAATGCGTTTATTATTATTATTATCGTTTATTTCCAGAATTATTGACACATACATTTTTACATAAATTAATTGTACTGCCAAACTGCGTAGCAGTTTGTTGGCAGTTCGAATGCTCTTGATACACCTTGTGTCTTACATCTAATTAGATCATTATTTCACCCAAAAGACGTCCACTGCTGAACATGGGCCTCCCCCAAGGCTCGCCAAACAGATCGATCCTGCGCCATCCGCATCAAAGCGTTCCCGTAATCTTAACCAGGTCGTTGCTCTATCTCTTTGGAGGCCTACCCACACTGCGTCTTTCGGTCCGTGGACACCGCTCGAGAATTGCTATGGATGCGTTTGATATCCACCAATCAAATTAATTGGTCCATATTGTATAGCGGTTTTTATACGAAGAGTTATATTAAAATCCATTATTGTATACAAAACACTTTTCTAAACCTACACTGAAAACTTGAAAAATAAAGTACGAATTATTTTTATTTATTATTAGTACTGTACTTTTACGTCTGTGGATTTTATATTGTTTTAATAGTACATTATTGTCGTGGCCTGGAAGTAGGCAATTGCTGGCTGAGTATGAGTATTAAATGGACGAGCTTGCGAGACCGTTTAACTAATACGAAGCCAACAATTGCTGTTCCAGCCGAGACTAGAGATTTTTTCTCAAAAATGGTAAAGAAAAAAAATAGAATAAACTTTTAGTAACTTAAATAGGTATAAAGAATTGCAAAACACTTAAAATTAAATGTCATTAAAACATTTCCCGCCTTTTTTCATTAAAAAAAAAAACTGCAGTTGTATTTTTCTACCGAAAACACCACAAGCTGTTTCAAACACAATAAAAAAAGTCTGGAGTTCCAACAAAAACAACTGATATCGGTCATTTGAGTTGGCTGTATACGAATAGTGCCAACTTATTACCATGGCCGTTTTAACTTTTTAAAAAGTTCGAGACTCGACAATAATGGAATTTGTATGCGACGTTGTTGTCGAGTTTATCGATCCTGCAATGATTTTAACTTTTTATTTTTTTTACTGACCATAAACTATGCACTTCACGTTCTGATATGTAAAGAATAATGTCAACTTTTACGGATATTTTTGAGAAAAGCTAATTAAACATCAGCTGTCAGAGCTTTTCCTATAGTAATCCGGTTAAACAGCAAGTTATAACGAGTATATTTTTTTTCTAAAAGAAATCCTTACCCCTTATCAAATAGTAAAGTAAATGAAAAGAAAAACAAAAGTGAAACGATGATTTCGAATTTCGAATTTTGTTCTTTTTCAAACAGCCAGCTGTGTGGTATTAGAATTGCCAAATTACAGCATAATTAATGGATCATCAAGACCGAAGGGGCTTAATAAAATGTTTTAACATATTTCATCTCACCACCTACGCTTTGATAAGGCTAATATTTCTTCTTAATTAGCAAAGTTAATGATGTACATGTCAGCAGGGTACTGAAATATTATGTTTGGGTGTTAAGGAGATAATAATAGTATCAAAAAGTTACATAAAAAGACATTTTCGATTGTAACTTTTCAGTACACGCTTTTAAAAAATAAGGCACAGAAGTAGTAAATTTAGAAGAAAGTATTAATAGCTGGATTCAGGATCTCCTGTTACTATTATTAAGTTGTCATGTCTATTCGACCGCCTACGCTGCCGTATTTTTGTCTGTCACAGAGCTGTAGTTTTTTCAACCGTAGTAGGTAAACACTTCAATTAAATTTTTCAAAGTGTGTAAGTAGAAAAAAAAAGTTAAACTATTACAAGGGATCTATGAACAAAAATGGTTTTGTTGTGGCAATTATTGTATTTCAAAGTCAGGATACTTTGACCCAATGGATGGCAACTTCAGCCGAAATCAAAACCACACATAAAATGGTTTAATCCATACTTACATACTAATATTATAAAATGCGAAAGTGCGTTCGTTTGTGTGTCCTTTTCTTCACGTCGAAACTGAGCGCTGGTTTTCCGTGGTTTTTTGTATGAACATAGTTGAAGGCCTGGAGAGTGGGATAGGCTACTTTTTACCACGGGAAAATATCCCATTCCCACGGAAAAACACGTTTTAATCTGCTTCAGCAAGGGCGAAGCCGCGGGCTTCAGCTAGTATAAAAATAGATCTGGATGGAGTTAATCTCAATGACCAAAATTACCCTTCAGAACTAAAGTAATTCCACGTGTAATTTCCAAGGAAGGCCTTTGACCAGTGTGTGTTGCCAGTGATAATATACGGAACTGAGACGTGGTCGCTTACAATGAACTTCATAAGCAGTGATCGGGGTTTTGGATATTAATTAAACCTCTCTAAACCTATTGGATACAAGCAGCGTAGAACAGAACATGTCTTTCGGCTTATTTTGTTTATTTTAGCATGATGATTAGGATTAGCATTTTGTTTAATTATGGTTATTAACTTATAAAATGGCACTATTAATTATTACGTATTCCTTCTCTCGGATAAAATGCCTTCAAACGCTGTACCCAACCAAATTATAGACTGTCTTAACGATTTACCTCAACAGAACGTTATTATCGACCATACAAAGAACCTGTGTTCCACTCGTTAGAGAACAAAAAACGAATCATTTCGCCACATAAATAACACGTACACCGTATTATTTGGTTGAGTGTACAAATGTAATTTACGAATGAAAAATCGACTTAAGGGAGTGGCTGCCGGCACGGAGCAGGGTAAGACCCGCCATATACGCGTTGCCATTTTTTAAAACAACACATTCACGTGCTGACTTTGAGAAGAGCTCATTTCTACTTAGTTCCCAGCTGGGGAAAGATAAACAAAAGACAACCTGTGAATAACACAACAATAATGTTGGTTGATGTTTACTTAATAATTCATGGCAACGACGTGTAATTTTGAACAACAATAAACAGGGTCATGCGCACTAATTTCTTAACAAAACAAATTGATACTTCCCAGTTGATTTAATGCTCTAAGATAAGGTGACATGACATTGACGTGACACATCAAAGACAAAGAGAACAATGTTAAATGTGTGTGTGTGTGTGTTTTTTTTCCGAACCGGTGGTAGATTTTTCGACGTTCATAGGAGCATCAATTGATGCCTAAATTGAATAAAGAATTTTGACTTTGACTTTGACTTTGAAACAAACTCCCGTCTTTAAACTTATTTAACAAAAGTTAAAAAGAAAATACTAAGTCATTAAATTAGGAAGTAAGTTGTTTTCATCATTATCATTATTTCAGCCGAAAGACGTCCTGCCGGAAGACTGCTGAACATAGGCCTCCCCCAAGGCTCGCCAAAAAGATCGCCCCTGCGCCATCCGCATCCAATGCGTTCCCACTCTACGGCCTCTACGACCCCTAGTCTCCGGCAACCCCGCTGTTTCAGGCTACGGTAGCGGCCTGGGTAACGTCGGGGTAAGGGTTGCTAAGAATCCCCGGAAGCGATCCGGCTACCATCACCAACGATCCCTAGGCCTGGCAACGTATAACTGCCGTACGCTGCGGACGAATAATAGGATACAGTGGTTAACCACGCATTACTAAATAAATTCAATTGTTGATTATTACGATGATACGAGTTAAGATACTATAGCTAAACAGTTAAACTGAGTCCTTTCCCGTGCGGTACAGGGGCTGGGGGGTATGACGACAAAAGGGGGTCAGGAGAGGTGCGGGCGGCAGGCACACGAGGCACCCTTTGTCGTCATACCGCCGCTATTATATCGCACGAACGAGGACTCAGCTAAACAGTTTAGCTATAGTATCGTAGAGAAATAAGATTCATTTTAACATAATTAATCTCTCTTAAAGTTAAAAGAAATAAAAAAACACGGTATGGTATTTAATAAACCATTGCAACTTTTCTACAATCTTTTTTATTTGTTGAAATTTTTGACTTTAAAGTTACGCGGTTTAAGTAATACGCCACCTTATAAATTATGGGTCACCCATAGCGAGTTTAACCTATCATTACGAACCATGACGTAAATAAAAACACGATAAACATACATTATACCTACTTGTATTTTAAACAAAATAACAAAGGCCGTAAACGAAATACAGTACTACTATATCTTTTACAGCTGTATATATCGAGTGTGACAAGTTATTGTATGTCCCAAGGGATTGGTAGTTCGCGACCTCTTTTTGTTACGCGTTAGTTTGAATAAACATTGTTAGAACCCTGTTTTAGATATTTATACGTACGGTCAATTTGTGTACAATACAACCTTTTTGCAATTAATGTCGTTATAAATTGTCTTGGAGACTCAACGATATTTAGTGATGATTTATTACGACAGAGACTTCGCAATCTTGCATGGTAATTGCTTTTGCAATTGTATTTTTTTAATTGTATGACAGTGACAGAAACTTGACCTACGAAGGTCAGGTGCGGGTAGTTTGCTCGCTAAAATCTTCAAAACTCGCTTGGCTAAACGAATACGACACAATCATGATCACAGTCACTGCAAAATAATAGCTGAAACGTTAGAGATAATTTAAACATTAATAACTATAAATAAAAAATTTTAAAACCCCCAACGCAATTTGGGCACACATATGTTTGAAAATAAAGTAAGTGCCCATTACGCGTCTAAAATCCCTTCCGCAGCTAACAAAAGGGCTGACAACTTTGAAACGGCTTAACCAATTTTGATGAAACATTAAAAGCCACACAACAAACAAACACACAACACACACGCACACACGTACGCTCACACACACACAAACACTCACACATAGCGGCTCTTTTTGTGTCGGGGGTTAAAAATAGTACTTAGTAGAATAGAAAATAAAAAAAACTGTTGCGTCAGTTTACTTTTTAAATTCAACTGGAACGATGTGCAGGCAACCGCTACGGAGTCCCATAAAGTGCTACGCCGCTACGACGCTCTACGAGCTGCTACAGAAAAGTTGTAGCACAAAGTGGATGCGACACAATCTTGAAAAAATACTGATCAGACTGATACGTGATTTTACTGTACTGTGGCCCGGCGGAAGACCAGTGCTGGTTTTTTTTAACTAGCGATATACTGAGTCGGGACCCTTTTTGTAACAGCTTTAATATTCACCTATGTCTTTGTCTATGTTTGTACTCTTATTTTTACCTGTGTGCGTGTTATTGTTGTTATAAATAAATGTTTTTCTTTCTTTCTTTCTTTCAAAAAATAAGTTAACGTTCGAAGAACGCTTGTATTATTATTATTAAGGTCAAAGGACCAGTTAACTACTTTTATATTTCCACGGAAGCAAAGACTCTGACATAAGCTAGTTGTTATATTAATGGTCAAATACTTAATTACAAGTTGTCCAATAAACTAACTACAAAGTTCAAGGACGCGTGTATTCTTGTCAGCCTTAAATGTAAATAAGATTTTATTTTGTATTATGTATAGTTGGGGAAACTGAATTACGTACCAGAGTAGAACTTCTTCACAATCAATTTCAAGCGACAGTCAAAATGGAAAGAAACCTAACCTAAACTATAAAATGAAAAATAAGATTTATAAATTGAAATTTTATTTACAATATATTTAAAGATATTTACAGATGAATATAAAAAGAGGGGATAGGTGTAGAGTAGTGTGCGGTAGTTGGTGGATGTGTGTGTGTGTCGGTAAGAGTGGAGATGTAGGGATTCCGGTAACGATGAAGGTCAACTTCGGAGAAAGCGCTGTTGACGCTTGGGCAGGCTGCGCTGATAGCGCAGCGATGTGGCAGCAGGCACGGAGTAGGAGCGTCAACAGCGCAGGAGCAGGACTCTCGGAGCAGTTTCGGGCAGTGCCCGAACTAGGCTTGACAGCGCGCAGACCAGGCGCGGTCAGCACTACACGGGGACAGCAGATTTGCAGACGGAGCAACGCACAGACTAGGTGCAGGCAGCAGACACGGTGTGGGCACGAACGGTGCCCGGCACAGATGCAGATCCAGATGGAGATGAAGATGGAGATAGCGCCCGGTGAAGGCGGACACAGCGCTTGGTGAAGGCGGAGGCGACGCCTGGAGATAGCGGACACAGCGCTTGGTGAAGGCGGAGACGACGCCTGGAGATGGCGGACACAGCGCTTGGTGAAGGCGGCGATTTGGCACTCGCGGAGGCTTCGGATAAGTCACGGAGACTTCGGACAAGACTTTGACGTACGACGCGAAGCTTGCAGGACCCCGGGACCACTTCGGCCCCGGGATTAGGCCTTTTCGACTTGTTCCTTATTAGGAAGCTGACGATAAACTGACTAAAGTCGGGATTTGTACTGGCTTATATAGCCGTCTGGCGGAGCTCCGCTCCTGAGGGCGACTCGGAAATCAGAACGTATGAAATTTTAAATTAAAAGTAAATTTGTACAAGTGGCCAAATATATTTATTCATTTTAGAGGGAGGTTTAATCTAAAATATTGTTTTTCTGACATGAAAAACGTAAATGCTTGTCATGACAACCGAATAAACATGCTTGTCATAACATGTCAGTTTTTGTATTAACGAGAATAACAATTTTAAGGAGCCATGAAAATAATTGTTATTAGATTAAAAACGCAGGAAAAAATGTCACGCATCAGCACGTGCGAAGCCCGAATCTCCAGCATAACCGCAACACATGGAAAAATACCGAAAAAGTTAGTATCCGTTTTCATCGAATCAAAAAGTGATTGTAACGTGAAAATACGTAGTGAAAACCAAGTGAAACTGTGTTATTTAGCTTTTGTGATTTCGCAGGACCCTGCAGAAATGAAGGTGACGCGATTCTAATGATATTAAGATCGACGACAGGACGTGAAAAAGATACGATAAGTGAGCTAAAACACGATATAACGGTAAGTAAACAGCGCAAAACGCTACAAACATTCATTATACCTACTTGTAAAACGACCCTTTAGCCTAGTTGATAGTGACCCTGCCTACGAAGCAAGAGGTCCTGGGTTCAAATCCCGGTAAGGGCATTTATTTGTGTGATGAGCATGAATATTTGTTCCTGAGTTATGGATGTTTTCTATGTATTTAAGTATTTATTTATCTATATAAGTATGTTTATGTATGTTTGTTTGGGACTAGGTCAATTTGTGTAAGATTGTCCCCTAATATTTATTTTTATTTATTTTTTTATTATAATTTCCTTGGCAGAATATGGAATGACAACATACCATTTGGTACGAAAAGGTTCCACTCTGCTATGCGATTCAGTTTTTCCGAATCTACATACAAACACGTACCTAAAGATAAATACATAGGAAGTTATTTTTCTTATTGGGTTAACTCCAATTTGACACTGTTATAAAAAATTAAGTTTTTTTTAATCGAGTATCCTGGGGCATAAGTCCGTTACCTTCATTATCCAAAATATATTGTCAATCATACAATAACTGGCAAAGATAAAGCGCGTCACACTTCAGGAGTCGCACGTGAGGTCACATCTAAATAAAAAGAGTACCAAAGCGTGACTTCCCATGGTACATTAATGACATTTATCTTCATTTTTTTTGTTTAGTTTATTGTTTAGTTTACAAAAGAAAAGCGTCCAAAATATTTTGCTAATCTAACTGACAGCTTATTTATATTTTTTTAGGAGTCTAATCTTTTGGGGTTGACAAATATTTCAGTACATGTTAGGCCGATGTTTAAAACGCAGATGAGACGCCATTTTGAATTAAAATTACCTTTGAAAAATCTAGTCTGGTCTCAGGTGTGTTTATTTGGATTCACCAAGATTCAAAATGAAATATTCTGGATTAATATTGTGATATCGTGTAAAGATAAATGACCGAGAGCGTGGAATTGCATATGTTGTGGTATTGTGTGTTTATCTAATACCTTTAAACGAGCAATTCTTGTATATATATAATCAGGATCTCGGAAACGGCTCCAACGATTTCGATGAAATTTGGTATGTGGGGGTTTTCGGGGATGAAAAACTGATCTAGCTATGTTTCATTTTCAGAAAATCGCTTTTACTCGTGTTTTCCGGCTATTTTTGTTTGCATTAGAATATAAAGCTAAATTTCGCCGACTTCGAGCAGATCATAATGGCACAGTACCTGGGCGACCGAGCTCTGCTCGGGCAGAAACTCGGTACCAAGCGTTTTCCCAGAGATAAGACCAAGCTAGATCAATTTTTCATCCCCGAAAACCCCCAAATACCAAATTTCATTGAAATCGTTGGAACCGTTTCCGAGATCCTGATTATATACACCGGAGGGGGTGGGGGGGGGGGGGTTTGAGAGGGGGGGGAGGGGATGCGGGGAGGGAGCGCGGGGGTATTAAAGGGGGGATGAAAATTTCATTGATTTTGCCGTAGGATGCACCGTTTTCAAGATATTTGACAAAAACACCGGAGGGGGTGGAGGGGTGAGTCACGTTAAACTATCGTCCGTAAACCGACTTTACAGACAACCGGCTTTTCCTGTTCTGTGCTCCCAATAGGGAACGTGCACATAGACGGTGCTGCCAACTGGTGCCATAAGGGTGCCATCAATTTGAATGTTTTACCTTGATAAGTTTGTTTTACTGTCCGCATAGTGTCTCTTCTGTCGCATTAGTGCTGCCGCCTATAGTTACTGCACGTTCCCTATAATACTTTTTCTAACAAAAAAGTAACTTTTTCTCGCAAAAAAATAACTTTTTCTCACAAAAAAGTAACTTTTTCTCACAAAAGAAGAAACTTGACGTTTTCTCATAAAAAATAAACTTAAAAAAAAAAACTAAAAATCTTGAAAAAAAACGTGGTATCGAACCGAGGTCGGCTGGATCCGCGACCACCCGATTTCTAATTGTGCCATCATGATCTGCTCGAAGTCGGCGAAATTTAGCTTTATATTCTAATGCAAACAAAAATAGCCGGAAAATACGAGTAAAAGCGATTTTCTGAAAATGAAACATGGCTAGATCAGTTTTTCATCCCCGAAAACCCCCACATACCAAATTTCATCGAAATCGTTGGAGCCGTTTCCGAGATCCTGATTATATATATATATATATATACATATATACAAGAATTGCTCGTTTAAAGGTATTAGATAGATAGATTAGAAATCGGGTGGTCGCGGATCCAGCCGACCTCGGTTCGATCCCACGTTTTTTTTCAAGATTTTTAGTTTTTTTTTTAAGTTTATTTTTCATGAGAAAACGTCAAGTTTCTTCTTTTGTGAGAAAAAGTTACTTTTTTGTGAGAAAGAGTTACTTTTTTGTTAGAAAAAGTATTATAGGGAACGTGCAGTAACTATAGGCGGCAGCACTAATGCGACAGAAGAGACACTATGCGGACAGTAAAACAAACTTATCAAGGTAAAACATTCAAATTGATGGCACCAGTTGGCAGCACCGTCTATGTGCACGTTCCCTATTGGGAGCACAGAACAGGAAAAGCCGGTTGTCTGTAAAGTCGGTTTAAGGACGATAGTTTAACGTGACTCACCCCCCCCCCCCCACCCCCTCCGGTGTTTTTGTCAAATATCTTGAAAACGGTGCATCCTACGGCAAAATCAATGAAATTTTCATCCCCCCTTTAATACCCCCGCGCTCCCTCCCCCGCATCCCCTCCCCCTCTCCCCCCCCCCACCCCTCCGGTGTTTTGATCTCGGAAACGGCTCCAACGATTTCGATGAAATTTGGTATTTGGGAGTTTTCGGGGATGAAAAATTGATCTAGCTTAGTCTTATCTCTGGGAACACGCTTGGTACCGAGTTTCTGCCCGAGCAGAGCTCGGTCGCCCAGGTACTAGGCATTGGAGAGAGAGATCTCTATATTGTTGTCTCTCTCTCACTAAAGTGGAATACCATAAACACACAATACCACTACATATGCAATTCCACGCTCTCAGTAATTTATCTATATAAGATGAAGAGCCTGGGCGACCAGGCTTCGCTTGAGATAAAAATATAGACACAGCCAAGGGCTCTTCGAGACCAGAGTGAATAGGCGGTCACTGAACCAGTGAGACATACCTTTAGCCTCATCTGAACTTTTCATCAGGAGAGAAAAAAACTCGGAGATGCGTGTCTTTTAGTTTCCACAGAGATAAGGCCAAACTAGATCGATTTTTCAACTCCGAAAACCCAAACTAATAAGCTGGTAAGAGCATTTAAACAGACGTAGAAAGCAACCAACCAGTTATTCAACCCAACATTTTTAATACGCAACCTACCAGCCTAGCAGATTTAACTCGTTTTATTACAGCTAGTTTCATTAATAACGGATCAGCCGTTTTGCTTGCAGCGCAAAAAGATGATTGCACAAGCCCGGCACATAAAAGCGTAATACTGTAAACTCTTTATTTTTTTTGTCTGCGCAGTTAACAACTCGAATTTCATGCGTCTAAAATGGAGGCTGAATCTGAATAAGTTTTGTTATTCGCTTTACAGTTTAAATGTGCACTACAGAAAAATGGGTATTACAGAAAAAAGGTAAAATAAAGATTGAATTTGGAATGGTTGGGGCAATTGCGTCTTTTGTGCGACATCTGGAATAATGATGAAACATTAAAATCAAAGCGAATAAGTATATGAAATATATTTTTATTTCATTAAGACGGTTTTCTATCGTTTTCTCGAATTTCTTATTATTGTACCATAATCGATAAAACGATTTATCGTCGTTTGCTATAATTTTAATTTTTCATAAAATAATAAATTTCAAAAATATTTTCTTCAGAATTATCATTCAACTAACTAAAACTAACCTAACCTACTACATTCTATAAGACCATTTCCAAAAAAATCTTGAAAACAACAAGGATCCTTACATTTCACAACGAACGTTAGTATGACAAACGAAATTGTGGGAAACGAAATGATCCCAATTTAAGCATAAGTTATTCTCAGTAATTATAATTCCCAGCATAATTAAAAGTCCAGCGCATGCTATTATTTCGAAATATTTTTTTTCTCATTATAATTAAACTGACATTCACCATCCCCTTTATATAACTTTATTTCATCAGATAAGCTTATCTCTTATTGTTTTTTTTTAATATTAATTAAAACTGTTTTCCACCCTTATTGTTTTACTTAAGCACTTTTTTTATCTAGCACGCAAAATCTGACCCCTAAAAATATTCACCAGGTCGAGTTGTGTTTAAAACGTAAAATTTACATTCATTTGCATTTTTTATGAAACCTATTTTTTACTTGGAATTATAGGGCCAAGGTGAACCAGGATGAAGGGCCGTGAAAGTTCTTTTATTAGTATTAATCACAAAAAGAATAAATTTAAATAGAATGTTAGTTTTGTAATGTTGTTGGTTGAGAAAAGGTTAAAGTATTTCCATGCGGACTTTTTTATAAACCTAGTGTACATTTAACACTAAGTTTCTGATAATTCTAGAGCAATAAAGAAAGGTGTATTATGTGTTAACTGGCCTCAAGACTTAAAACCACTTTAATGTATAATTTTACGTCATCAATTAAATCAGATGTTATCCAAGTAATATTATACATGCGAAAGTTCGTGTGTATGGTATCGTCCTAAGAGAACGCGATTGCGCGATCATCGCTAACTACGTAGTGATGAAAGAGGTTATGATTCCGAGTTCGTGCTGCGATGATCGCGCAATCGTGTTCTATTAGGACGATGCCTATGTGAGCGTGTGGTCACAACACATAGGCTTATTTTTATCCCGATTATCACGTATGCCTAATGTAACCTCTGAAATAATTTAAACACCTTAAGTTAAAAAAAAAAACGTATAAGTAGCCAAATACCGTCAATCACAAAATTCACCGATACGACTACTGCATTTTGGATTAAATAATCACATAATCCTTTAACCCAAGCTGTGGATGAAAATCTGCAATAAAGCTTTTTCTGCACGGGAAATAGCAAAATCCGTTTTGATTGGCTGTCTGGACGCACCGTCTATTCCTATGCACCTAAATATGCAAACAGTTGCACCGTGCGACATGCGTTCTACATGACAAAACTTTTGCTGCAGCCTTTTATCGTACGATATCGTACAAATAAACGTATCATATCGTGTCGTGGTATCCATTCCTTGCTGTTTTTGTTTTCATAAAATGATAGCCCGGAAGAGATCGCTTTGAAGCGATAAGGCCGCCTATTGCTTACCCTGTATATTTTTTCCATGTACTTGTTTTTTCTGTATTGTTTTAACCAGGGTACGGGTCTCGTCCGAGAATGAGAAGGCTTGGGCTATATAGTTCCATGTGGGCTCAGTGCAGATCAAGAACTTCACACACACCATTCAATTTCTTAGCAGGTGTGTATCTTTCCTCATGATGTTTTTCCTTCATCACTCATGGTAAATCTCAAATCTGATTTCGCAAATAAACTACGTAAAACCCAAAAGTGCGAGCGACCTCCTAGGTACCTCGATGGCAGTTATTTTGATAGCTATGCAAGCCAATGGAAGATCGACATTACCAACCGCACAGCATGCAAGAAAATGCAAAGATGACGTTAAAACTGTACACCAATATGCCAAAAATAATACTTCTGATTCATAAAAATAAACACAGAGACTCATGTCCCATCAGATAACTCACATGACATTGATTATTCATTAGACGATGTCGGCTGCCTGGAAGTGCTGCAATTACGGCGACAAAATATTCAGAGTTGATGGAACTATTTTTAGATATGTTTCAATTAAATGTCCATTTCTGACACATAATGGTGCCCTAAATAGCTTCTAATGTGTTCCTTTGTCCGTTATACGGCGTGAATGAAAACTAACCATCATCATCATCATCATTTCAGCAGAAAGACGTCCACTGCTGAACATAGGCCTCCCCTAAGGCTCGCCAAACAGATCGGACTCGTGCCCTCCGCATCCAACGCGATCCCGCAACCTCAACCGGGTCGTCGCTCCATCTTGTTGGAGGCCTACCTACACTGCGTCTTCCGGTCCTTGGACGCCACTCGTGAACCTTTTTGCCCCATCGGCCATCAGTTCTACGAGCGATGTGCCCTGCCCACTGCCACCTAGAGTCTGGTGAATTTTCGAGCTATGTCGGTGACTTTAGTTCTTGCGCGGATTTCATCATTCTAATGCGATTCCGCAGAGAAACTCCGAGCATATTTAGCCCGCTGCCTCTGAGTAACGTTAGCGGCCACGTCTCAGTGCCATAAGTCATCACTGGCAACACACTGGTCAAAGACTTTAGACTTGAGACACTGCGGTATATTGGATGACAAGATATTGCGGATCTTCCTGAACGCTGCCCAGCCGAGCCGTATTCGTCGATTGACCTCTTTCTCGAAGTTGAGCCTACCTAATTGGATTGTGTGTCCCAGGTAGATATAAACTTATTACTGCTCTTACCGATTTCTCGCGCATGATATAGCACTTTTTGACAACCCTAGCGTTTTTCCCGCTGTTTATCCCATGTGGATTAAACGTTTCCTTCGAGAGAATCGTGATTCTACTCGATTCAAGACAAACGCTAAGCAATGGCATATACTACTGAGAACTCAATATTTATTTATTACTAGCTGTTGTCCGTGACTCCGTCTGCGAAGAATCCCATCAGTTCTAAGTGCGATGTGCCCTGCCCGCTGCCATTTGAGTCTGGCGATTCTTCGAGCTATGTCGGTAACTTTAGTTCTTGCGCAGATGGCGTGTGTGATGTTCCCAATCCAAACAAAGCCCGAGTGTGAACTACGGCCCAAGCAGTAAGACGTCTCTGAGGATAACGAGCACCGTGAAACACCAATGGCCCCCGTTTGAAAAGTGTAAATTATTTACACAGATACAAGTGACACAGGACAGATTATAAGTGCAGACAGGACAAGTTGGAAATCCAGAGGAGACGCCTTTGCCCAGCAGTGGGACACGGTTTAAGGCTAGTAAAAAAAAAATACGAATTAAACTACAAAATTTCACTAGAATCAGAAAATAGAGAAAACCAGAGAGAGCCGGACATAAGAATTGTTTTTTCCAAAAACTGAAACGAATAACGTTTAGAACCATTAAGCAATTTAGCAGTTAATAGTCAGACATAATATATTATGTTTATACAAAATGACACGGGCCACAACACAATGTACTTATTTACCTACTTTTCTATGTCAACAAGTTTGTCAAACTGATGATATGTCAACTCGGGATAACATTCGTAAGCAACCGATTATAGTTATAAATGTTGGCATCGATTTTTCCAAAGCTATAATTTGGTTAGTATTTATCATTGAATGTCATAATTAAGACTATTATTTAAGAATGTAGTAATTGTTACACCTGTAACTTAAGTGCGGTAATTTATTGCAGAAAATTGCTTCGATGTTTTAGAAGTTTAGAAGACATTACAGTGGCCGTGGTCACGAGTGGACTCCATAACGAGGTAATTTTTTGTTGCATTTAAGCCCCGGGTGTAATACTCGTAATAATTAACCGTCTCGTAGTAACGACCGCTATAGCCTAGTTGGTAGTGACCCTGCCTACGAAGCAAGAGGTCCTGGGTTCAAATCCCGGTAAGGGCATTTATTTGTGTGATGAGTACGAATATTTGTTCCACAGTTATGGATGTTTTCTATGTATTTAAGTATTTATTTATCTATATAAGTATGTCTATCGTCGTCTAGTACCCATAGTACAAGCTTTGCTTAGTTTGGAACTAGGTCGATTTGTGTGAGATTGTCCCCTAATATTATTATTATTATTATTAATTACATCATTTATGTGTTTTTAAGTAATATTTTGTTCAAAAAAATTGTTAAAGATATGATATGACGAACGGATAGCCCAGTGGTTAGAGAACCTAACTTTGAAGCTTGAGGTCCCGGGTTCGATTCCCGGTTGGGGCAGATGTTTGTGTGAAAATGCGAATATCTGTGTTCGAGTCTTGGATGTTTAATATGCATTTATCTATATAAAATTGTTTATCCGTTGTCTAGTACCCATAGCACAAGCTTTCCTTAGTTTAGGACTAGGTCAATTTGGTGTCAATTATCTATTTATTTATATGAGGATATAAAACTTCACTTAATTCACAAAAGGTACACGGTAGGTAAGGTCACCAAAATAACAAAGTAAATTAAACATTAAGTAAACTTTTTTCATACAAAAGGAGATATTGAGTTGGCTTTTGTTCTTGAGAAGAATTTGGCTTTTAAGGTGTAGTACAGAAATCAGAAGGTCGGGAAGGTGAAGAGTATCAGAAAAAAACGGTGGCAGTTCATTTTGCGACATAGAACATGATGAATTTATAGTTCATTATTAACATTTTAAGACTTTAGTTGTTCATGATGATCTACCATAATTTTTGAAACACGTTTGTGTTAAGTTTGTTGAAACAGAATCGTTATTTAGCATCTTCTATTTAAGAGCTATGCTCTTGTCGGTGGAGTAACCGCCACTCCGCGCGGTCTTCGTCCAGCCGTTTGACTTCCTGATACTGTTTTATACAAAAGTGGCTCGGTGTAGCAGCGGTACATGTGTCTCTAGACGTAGTTATGTATTTTTCACGTGCGGTCACAGAGTAGCAAACTTTTTTGTTTTTGACACATAAAGCCAGAATTGTGTGCAGTGCATGCTCCCATGTCGTTCGAGGAACAGATGACTGTGGGGCCAAAATGTTCTCGAATGGTGGCCACAGACCTGAAGACGCGGTGTGTTGGTAAGGTTCCAATAAGATGGAGTGACAGGTTGAGGTTGCGATAACGCTTTGGATAAAGATGGCGCAAGACCGATCTGTTTCAGCAGTAGACATCTTTCGCGTGAAAATATGATAATAGAAGCCAATAAAAGGTAGTTTTTTTTTGAATGAGTCGCCAGAGGGGCCAAAAACGCGAAGTCTTTGCTGTTTTTTACTTTAAGGATTGGAAGGGTGACTTGTGCTCGGGAAAAATCCCTTCGGACGAACTGGGAATGGAGGGCCCAGACAGCGTCCGACTTGCACGGACTAAAAAACCTGGTCACAAGTCCCCTTCTCTATTGGTTATCAAAACAAAAACGTGTGCTTTAATAAAAGGTAGTTAACTGCATACACCTGCGAAGAAATACTATAAAAAATAATATACGTCCCACTGCAGGGCACAGAACTCCTCTCAGAATGAGGCTTGGGCTATAGTTCCCTCGCGGGCCTAGTGCGGATTGGAAACTTCACACACGCCAATGAATTTCTTCGCAGGTGTATGCAGGTGTAGGCTGGAAAGATGATGATAAAAAGGTAGTTAAAATGGCGACCGCGTTGTGGCAACACCAACTTTCACCACAATTGCATCATCCATCCATCACCGCTTGACACAGCAAACATTCAAGTCAAAAGCCAACTTGGTCATTAACAATTTAACAGTCGAAGTGAAACGCCATCGTGCGTGTGGCGCGGACACGCACCATGTGTGGCCAGGCGGGGCCCAAGGGCAGAGGAACATAAAACCAACTACATATAACTACATATAACTAGCTCACAGTCTATGACGACTATAATACTACTGAAAATAAAATATACATACTGCAGACATTTATTTACATAAAATATGAATTTATCTTAAAGTATATTATATTTATGTATTTTATTATGTGTGTTGTATATTTAATTTATCATTGAAATTGAGAGACAGACTCCAATTTGGTTTGCACGTATATAACTATAAATAAATAAATAAATATTAGGGGAACGACCGCTTTAGCCTAGTTGGTAGTGACCCTGCCTACGAAGCAAGAGGTCCTGGGTTCAAATCCCGGTAAGGGCATTTATTTGTGTGATGAGCACGAATATTTGTTCCTGAGTTATGGATGTTTTCTATGTATTTAAGTATTTATTTATTTATATAAGTATGTTTATCGTCGTGTCGTGTCGTGTATCGTCGTACCCATAGTACAAGCTTTGCTTAGTTTGGGACTAGGTTGATTTGTGTAAGATTGTCCCCTAATATTTATTTATTTATTTTTATTTATTTAATACTTAAATACATAGAAAACATCCATAACTCAGGAACAAATATTCGTGCTCATTACACAAATAAATGCCCTTACCGGGATTTGAACCCAGGACCTCTTGCTTCGTAGGCAGGGTCACTATCAACTAGGCTAAAGCGGTCGTTAAACACTATAACAGTACAACACTAATTTCCGCCCCAAAAGCCGTGGTGGCCTAGCGGTTTGACCTATAGTCTATCAAGCAGAGGTCGTGGGTTCAAATCCCGGCTCGCACCTCTAAATTTTTCGGCATTTATGTGCGAAATTACATTTGAAATTTATAATTTATTTACGGTGAAGAAAGACATCGTGATTCCGCATATGTAAGTTAAAACAAAAAAAACTGCATGCATGGGAAGTCATGATTTATATAATAAATTTAATATCTACTCGTATTGTATAAGTACTTAGACTAGTTAAGAGTGAGCAACTCAGTCTTTCACTAACCGAGGCCACGCAAAATCCTTAAAATTAGGATTAAGGACTCGTTTTGCATGTTTTGTAATGTTCTTTGCTTGAAATAAACAGCTTAAAATTTAATTTTTTTTTTATATAAACCTGCATACACCTGCGAAGAAATTCAATGGTGTGCGTGAAATTCCCAATCCGCACTGGGCCCACGTGGTAACTCCGGCCCAAGCCCTCTCACTCTGAGAGGAGGCCTGTGCGTAAGATGTATATTGGCTGCGATCATGTTGATGATGTTTGAAAAATAATTTCACCACTTTTGTATAAAACACTAGCTTTTGCCCGCGACTTCGTACGCGAAGACAATAACGTTAGTTGTTTGGATGAAATTTGGCATACAGGTAATGAAAGAAGGAAAGATAATGCCAGGAAAATGCGAAGTTCCCGCGGAATAGGAATAAGTGAATTATAATTAATAGTTTGACCTATGGACTCTTAGGCAGAGGCTCGTGGGTTTGTGCCCGGGCTTGCACCTCTTAGTTTTTCCTAATTCGTGTGCTAAATTACGTTTGAAGTTTACCATGAGCTTTACAGTGAAGGAAAACATAGCGAGGGAAGCTGCACACACCTGTGAAGAATTTTAATGGTGTGTGTGAAGTTCCTCATCCCACTAGGCCCGCGTGGGAACTACTGCTCCAGTCCTCTCGTTCTGGGAGGAGGCCTGTGCCTGATTGAAACAGGCTTATTTTATCCTAAGAAAGTGTAAAGTAAAGTTCCCGCGGGATAGAAATAAATGTTTTGACCTATTTTGAAAATCAAAGCCAGTGTAGGTTTTTATTAGCGATTTTTTTTAAATCAGGCCCTAAGCTCAATTCACTTATTTCTATCCCGTGGAGATTTTGTATTGTCCCGAAGAAAAGTAGCCTGTGTCAATCAGGGATACTGTAGCTTACTATTAGTGAAAGAATTTTTTAAATCAACCTCTAATTTGGATTGACTTACTTCTATCCCGCGGGACTTTTGCATTTTCCCGAAGAAGAATAGTCTATACCAATCAGGAATAGTGTAGATTTCTATTGGTGAAAGATTTTTTAAAATCAACCCTGAAGTTGAATTCAGTTTTTTCTATCCCGTGAGAATTTTACATTTTCCCGATGAAAAGGTAGCCTGTGTCAATCGGGAATAGTCATATCATATCATATGAAAGAATTTTGAAAATTAGTGCCGAAGTTGAATTTACTTATTTTATGTCTATCCCGCGGGATTTTTTATTTTCCCGAAAAGAGTACCCTACGTCAATCAGAGATACCGTGGCTTACTACTGGAGCAAGAAAATTTTAAAATCAGCCCCGAAGTAGAATACACTTATTTCTATCCCGCGGGAATTTTGCATTTTCCCGAAGAAGAGTAGTCTCTACCAATCAAGAATAGAGTAGATTTCTAATCGTGAAAGAATTTTTAAAATCAGCCCTTAAATTGAATTCAGTTTTTTCTATCCCGTGGGAATTTTACATTTTCCCCATGAAAAAGTAGCCTACGTCAATCGGGGATAGTCATATCACATAATATGTAAGAATTTCAAAAATCAGCCTCGAAATTGAATTAATTTATTTCTATCCCGTGGGAATTTCACATTTTCCCGGATAAAAAATAATCTATGTCATTGAAGGGTAATGTAGCTCTTTAATGGTGAATTTTTTTTTATATCGGCTCAATAGTTTCAGAGATTCCGCTACAAACAAAAAAAACAAAGAAAGTCTAGATATTTCCCTATCCCGTAGGAATTTAGAAAAATTCTTCCTTAGTGCACCTATATAATACTTAAGGTACATGTATTCCAAATTTCAAGTCTCTAGCACCAGTAGTTTAGGCTGTGCGTTGTCTGTCAGTCAGTCAGTCAGTCAGTCACGGTACTGTTTTATAGGTATAGATTACCCATGCTAAATACCAACACACTAAACATGCTAAATACGAAGAGGTTCTTACCATGGTCAAGGAAAAAATAATGTTACTGGAGACCATAAATAATTGTAGAAGGGGACATATGATGAGACACTTGATACGACACGAAAATTTCTTTTTAAACCTGCTGGAAGGGAAATAGAAGGAAGAAGAGGCAGAGGAAGGCCAAGATTGACCTTTTTTAACCAGGTGAAGGAGAAAGTGGGTGTCGTGTTGTATCAGGTATCCAAACGGCTGGCCGAAGACCGCGCGGATGGCGGTTACTCCACCGACAAGAGCATATCTCTTAAATTTAAGAAGAAGATGCTAAATAACGATCCTGTTTCAATAAGCTTAACACAAACGTGTTTCAAAAATTATGGTGAGCACCTTCTTGAAAAACTAAAGTCTTTAAAATGTTAATTATTTTCAGACTGCTGTGTTGTGTCCATAGTTTGTTAGTTACTAGCTTAAAGACCTGATTACCTGATTTCTGTACCTTTAAAGCCAAATTCTTCTCAAGAATAACAGCCAAACACCGTGACACGAGATTTTTATATATTAGAAAGAAGAAAGATGTTCTTTTAGAATCACGATAGTTTACATCGGCACAAAAACCGGTTGTCTGTAAAGTCAGAAGATTGTATTATGTAATATTGCAACTGGTCTTCACTGCTCTGTTGGTACATGTAACGTTACATGTACGTTACATTGCGTCATCCTTTTTCGTGTATGCAGCCGGCGTTCATCGATTTATTAGACGCTGTCATGTCAAAAAACGTACAATATTAGTGAAAGTAGGTTAGGCTACCTTGAACTAAAATCACATGTGCTTATATTTTTTTAATAAACCAAAAAAATTTTATCACCTAGATAGGTACTGTTAAATATATTGTAGGTATATTAAAATGTCATTAGTGTTTTAGTATTAGTATTTTGTTTTATCACTTAGTTCTTGATAACGAATGTTCGATATTGGTTTTTCAAAGCATTTACACGACAATAAATATTACTACGGCATGTAGACCGTGATTACCTAATGAGGTCCCGATATTTCAACGCACAACAAGAGCCTAGCTTTTAAATATAATATGATGATGATGATGACGATGTACTAACTAGAGTCCTGATAGCAAGTAGACTACCTAGATAATTTTCCACTAGGCTTAGGGGCTGTTTCACCACTTTTTTAAAGTTCGGATTAGCTTGATCATAACCTTATTTGTCACATGGAATAAAAATTTCTGTTTCACCAGTCTTGATTAGCGCTAAGTGACGGACAAACTATTTCTTAATTTGACCATCAGATCAGGTGGCATTTAGCATTTTTATCCGTCACATATCTTTTTAATTAGTTAGTTTATTTTTTTGTGGCCATGGTTGGAGAGCCCTTCAGCCGGCTTCAGAAAAATAAATCAAAGTATTTTTTATTTTTTAAACAAAGAAGTCATGCTAAATTGCAAACGAGAATTTAAATATCAAGATTTGAATAAAAAATATAGGTACGCTTTTAGTATTTCGACCCCTCCTACGTAAACTATTGTAACCCACAAAATTAAGATTTTTATTTTTTTGCATCATTTGCCAGCATTTTGAATATATTTTTAGATGTATAATTTTTTTTTATGAATATTGGTTCTAAGTGTGTTTTTTTCTCACGTTTTTTATGGTAACATCACATTTTTATTTAATTTTCCGATGGTAGTTGTTGCATGTACTCAAATCATAATTTACATGGGACGCGGGTAGAAGTCTTACCTCAGTCGTTTTATCATCACAGTTTTTGCTTTGCAGACATAACGCTAGCCATTTATTTTATCGACTTTTATCCGAATTTAAAAATAGTTATACGTGCAAATTCATATACATATTTTTATGAAAATGAAACGATATTCAAAAAGAGATGTGTCTTTTACAAGCAACAGATCCAAGCGGATATTACAATCTGCACTTTGCAAAAGGTTGAAACTTAACGATGATATAAGTGAATGTTTTGAGGATTCACAAAACGACAGAATAGAAAACAACTATTTAGACGTGATTGCAGGTAAATAATAAACTATTTATATACATAAATATTACATGAAATAAACTTTAGTGGGTTTTCCAAAGTTAAGTATAGTATAGGATAAATACCATACTTTACGTTGATTAATAGTTGAAAAAGTTTGTTGCAAGTGTTACATACAATTTGTTACATGGGAAATTCACATTGATATTGTATTGCATCTTAACATACCATAGTGTACTTTGGAATTCCTCACAATTTTATTATTGTAACCAATATTTACCTTAGTTTACTTTGGAAATAAATTTGGCTTGATTATTTTATGTAGTACTTGCCATAGTTTTCAATGTTATATATTTTGTGATTCCGTACATACAATATTTTATCACGGGATTATTGATTAATGATTTCCCCTTGTTTGCAGAATCACCGTTACCACCCGATGCCAATATTGAGGAGATAAATAGCCTAATGAATATTTTTGAACGTGATTCCAACCAATCGAATTATGAGCAATCAGTTGCCGGTAATACTTCTTCTTCAAACTTAATAACGTATTCTGATGAACATAATGAGTATACAGCCCCAACTTCTGAGAATAGTACAATTGACGTGTGGCGATGAGCAATATCATGCTTTGTCGGTCGAGAGCCCCAGTATAATGGACGATAATCTTACTCCACATCCGTCTCCTGATTGTGAATTAAACCATTTAGATTTTGATTGTACCAATCATTACTGTCCTTGGTACATCGGAAGTCAAGGTAAAAGCTGCTGTGAAAATCCTTTGGAATGTGGTGACAGTGCAGTCGCAACATCTTATACCAACCGCTCATTCAATACATCTAATCCGTCGACGCCAATATCAAATCTTTCAACGCCACTTTCATCTCGATCTAGAAAAATAGGAGCAAGGAAAGACAAAGGAAATTTAAGACGTAAACATATGGACGAGTGGATTGGTGTTAAGCGAAAGAGGCTAAAAAATTTAGGTAAACAGTATCAAAGCAGAAATGGTACCATAAGACCTATGGTAAAGCTATGGGAGACAAATGTTCTTGTAGAATGAAATGCTTCGATAAAATATCTGAAAATGAGAGAAGCCATATATTCAATAGATTTTGGGAGTTAGGTGACCGAAATAGGCAGTGGGAATTTATATCAAAACTTGCAGTGAAACAAAATAAACGTCGCGTTTATACTGACACCACATCAAGGCGTAACTATACGATAAAATACAAATTACCAATGATAAAAACTAATGAGCCCGATATGCAATATGTCGATGTGTGTAAAAAAATGTTTCTTGCAACATTTTCTGTAAGTGATCAGTTTGTTTACACTTCTCTAGAAAAAGTTGACAGAACAACGGGAATCCTAAATACCGATCAACGCGGTCGACATAATAATCATCGTGTAACTATAACCAATGACGTGAAAACTAGTGTATGCGACCATATTAAATCTCTGCAACCAGTAGAATCACATTATTTACGCAAAAAAACAGACAAACTTTATTTGGACGGAGATTTAAATTTTAAAACTTTATTTAAGCTTTATAATGAATGGTTTGATATCAATTTATATGACTCCAAAGCCCAAACGATTAGACAATATCGAGACATAGTAAATCAAAATTTTAAAATTAGCTTCTACATACCGAAAAAAGATCAGTGTGATCAGTGTCATATTTATAAAAATTTGAACAATCCTACAGCTCAAGAATCTGAAAAACATGAATTGCATATAAAAAATAAAAAAGTTGCCAGAGATTTAAAATCGTTGCACAAAAGGGAGGCAAAAGATTCTGATAACCGTATAGTGACAGCATCTTTCGATTTTCAAAAAGTGTTGAACTTTCCTTACGGTCAAATTAGCGTTCTGTATTATAAACGTAAATTGTCAGTATTCAATTTTACCGTTTTTAGCTTAGGAGAAAAAGAGGCCACGTGTTTTATGTGGCACGAAGGTCAAGCTAAACGCGGTTCCAATGAGGTAAGTATCGAGTTGCTTACTTGAGTACATTTTGACAAAAAATAGAAATGGGTGTAAAGATATCTGATTTTGGTCCAATAATTGTGTCGGCCAAAACAGAAATCGCATCGTTTATGTCCTATACATGTATGTGGCCAGTAAATATAAAATTAAAATCAAACACTGTTTTTTGGAAAAAGGCCATATCCAAGCAGAAAGCAACAGTGTACACGCTTTAATTGAACGATCAGCAAAAAATAAAACAATTTACACTCCATCAGAATGGTACAGTTTAGTTCGATGGGCTAAACAGAATGAAAAGCCCTACATTGTAAAAGAAATGGATCACTCTGATTTTTCTGATTTTAAATCTTTACTACTAGGTAGAAACTGGGCTAAAAATATAAACGGAGATAAAGTTCAATGGAACAAGATAAGAGAAGTATTTGTCACCCCAGAGGATCCCTATAAACTTAACTACAAATATGATTTAAGCACTGAAGAGTACATGACTATCGCAGTCAGCTGTAATACTAGAAGACAAGCAATGGGTCCCTTTGTTCTGAAACTTTTATATCGAAACCCTGTAGCGATACCTAAAGCAAAAAAAGATGACTTGATTAACCTTTGTGTAACCAATATTATACCAAAGACTCATCATCTTTTTTTTGACACTTCATGTGCAAATTGACAATATCAATGGTTGATAGAAATTCTAACTGACTAGGGATGACTTTTACAGTCCTGTTGTTTAACACAATATTAACTATGTCGATGCTTCTAGAGGTACAGTCAGTTCCCTAATATAAATATCCACTTTTCTATACAGTTAGTATGGAAAAGTGGATACTTAAGTGAGGGAACCGACCCTACTTATACTTTGATTTCTTTTCTAAGATGATGATTAAACATTTTTTGATAGTTCATTGCTTATAATTATCACCTTTGTTGATTGATTAATACCAGCTTATATCATATTTCATATGTAATTTGATATTGAAATAAAACATGAATGATGAGAAATTAATACCTACTGAGTTTTTATTTATACCAATCCGATACAACCGAATGCTAATTCATGTAATCATACTATAGTGTGATGTGAATTATGGTATTTACTTAGAAATTATGTGTATATTTCGACTTAAGTTATGGTATGTAGCAGATACAGTATCTGAATTTATGTACCGTTCAATGAACATAATGGTTAATGTTACTTACAATAATTTACACCTAGGCTTAGTGATAGCTAAACAAAGAATACTATCGTATGAACATTTTCATTAAAACTACAAATGCTGTCATAATTGTTTAGTATGCAAATAAAAGACAAAGTGGTAATTATAGTATATTTCTAATTTCAATGTTTTACCTATTTATTTCACTAAACAGTAGACATTACAATCTTTACAATGCTCCCCTGACAAATCATGTAATTGGAGATACGGTATTATACGTAGGAGGGGTCGTTAAAAATAAATCCAAAATTTCGTAATATTTTATAATTACAGACTTTTTTTCAGTGGCACAATCGTTTGTTCTAACTGAACTTGTACATCGCCATTAAAATAAAAAAGTTAATCTGTCAAAGGGTTTGGCGCCACTTTTTGATTCGTTTTACGTGATTTTATTTTTCTTTGTTATTGTTAACCAAAGTATCGTAAATAAATACCGTTTTTGGATTAATTATAATGTTACACATTTGTTTATGCAAAAAAATAGATGTGTTTAAAAATTACATAGTTTACGATTTATTTTGCTTTATTAATGAGCGACTCTTTGAACGAAAATATGCGAACAGGAACCCGTGGTTGTGAAATGGGACGTTGCTATTCCGACTTTTTGTTAAACCGACGATTAGTTAAGTGGTACTTAGTTTGCACAGGACCGGAGTGGTGAAACTGAAAAAAAACTGGCCGACAGATTTGTGCAGTACTTAGTTTATTCATTGGTTACGTAACCAGTAGTTTGACAATAAGGTGGTGAAACAGCCCCTTAGTCTACCTGACTACCTTATTGTTAGTGACAGAAAGGTGTATAGATGTTTTTGAAGTCTTGGTAACGTACATTTTAATTTATGTCCTTGACTGTACTGTAGCCAGTGGCCTATATAAAATATGAATTTTAATGTGTGCACTTCATTTAAAATTTCATATTTTGAATATTCTATTCTAGAAAACGTATACACTTATGAAGAAATCCAATGGTGTGTGTGAGGTTCCCAATCCGCTCTGGGTCCGCGTTGGGACTACGACCGAAGCCCTCTCATTTTGAAAGGAGGCCTGTGTGCAGTGAGACGTATATCTATAGGCTGAGATGATGATAATGATGATGATATATTAAGCTCCATCTGAGCAAGTTAACATAACGCCCTCACAGTACCCTACACATACGCCTACGTTGCAATTTAACTCAAACTCCTTGTGCCACTGATAAATTAGGTACTACCTATAGACGCATTGCCCGTGTTTGAGTCCCAAATACAATATGCCTCTAATTCCCAAATACACAAACAAATACCTTCGCGCATACAAATAGATATTTGTCCCGCAAACCCTTTGGCTACATATGTATATCTACAGCACATTATATGTATCCTTAAAACGTTAACGAACGGAGTTGCCACGCGCGCTAGATGCTAAGACGGGCTTGCGTGAACCAGTGTTAACCTTTAACTCGGAGTTAATAGCTAACCCAGGCTTAAGTATTAGTAGTAGGGAACTGTCAACCTTAACCCAGGTTTAACGATTTAATTTTGCAACTAGAGTTTGATTTAGAATCACAATCGAACTCAAAGTCAATTTTTTTTATTCACTTTAGGCTTCAATTGACGCTCTTGTGAATATCTAAGAATCTACCACCGGTTCGGAAAAATCCCTGTTGAGAAGAATCCGACAAGAAACTCAACAAAGTATATTTTATCAAACAGATCTACAATGTTATTAAATTACATACATCATTTTTAACACAATTGATACGTTATATCTAAGAAATAGCCAGTACGGAATTACTTCCAAACATACCTGTCCATGATAATAGTCATTAATATGGACCTCCGCAAAGTATCGCCTGATTCAATAAAATTCAATTCAATAAATTTTATAGTACACCTGAGATATTAATGTTTTTTGACGATGGATTTGATGGATTCGGATCACACGGGCGTGCGTTCGTGCGCCTTTGGCAGCCGCCGTGACGTGTGGTGTGGCTTCGGGAAGAAAGGCTACGGATTAGCCCAAAACATGTTGAGCTAAACTCGATCATAGATGTGAGTTATCCGTATTTTTTCACTATGAGTCAGTCTAACGGCAGTTTTATACTTCGACGTGCTAGTATTTCAAAATTCTATCCCTTTAATTCTCATAATTTCATTATAAATTATTTTATTTGTCATGAAATATATAAAATTGTGCTATAATTAGGATTTTTTATTTTTCTTGTACAGTATTGTTTCAGAAATAAATAAATTCGTGACAAATATTATGGAAAACGATACGTTATTGCAAATGAAAATCAGTAGGTCTATCATAAACAGCTCCGGCTGGTAATACTCTAAGTACACGTGCAAGTACATCACATAGCTCGTTATATCTAATATTATTAGACGGTCATTGTCAAGTCAATGTGACAGCCAACGCTAGGAACGATGGATTGACGTATGGAAATGGTTTAATATTTATTGTGCCTGTCGATTACCACGATGCGGGTCTACCAGAAAAGGAATGGCATTTTCTGACACACTCGTATCACGTTTTAGATAATGGACCTACAGTATGTTTGACATCAAAAGTACACACAAAACTTAGTTTTTCAAATACTATATTATTGTGCAAACGAGCGAAACAGCTCCCAAAAGTGCAAAAATAGTTTCTTATCAATTGATTCTTGTGAATTTGTGATAATTATGTAGATTAATTTTTCGATTCAGTTTTTGAAAATTTTGGCTTGGAGACGTAATAAATAAATATAATTTTTATCCATCTAGAAAATCTCGCGAGATCTACAACTCCCAGAGCCACTAGTCTTTGTAATAAGGACCTTTTCTCAACATCCGTGCAGTATTTTAATAGAAACATTTAAATAGTATAGGTACTTAAAAAATCAATAAAGTCAGGTTGTATCCTTCTATAAACTATTTAGCGTATCGATTGACACTCAACATGAAGTTTTAATTGCTGTAAAAATTGCTCATTCATTATTTTTGTTACCACGCCGGAATATTCAGGTCAGAGCCTAGTTATTATAATCAACAGTATTTCATGTTTTATGTCGGGCGCAATTATGTTTAATTAACCAATCAAAGTTGCTAATACACACGAAAACCAATATATTCATAAACCATAAAGAGAAAACATTATTTCACGCTTTTCAATGCATATATCCACAGTAGTTCGTTTACCTAGATTAAAAAAGTGTTCTAGGTTCTTGGTTCCACGTACAATTTTTTTATCAGCTTTGGGACCCTGGGTCCATAGGTCCGGGTGCACATAGTCTCAACAGAGAGATACAACAGCGACTGCTCGACGTAACTGGCGACCATAGGCAAGGCAAAGGAGTCGTCCTGTATTTTAATTAAGTAAAACTATTCAAAATTACTTACACAAATATCTAATCAAAAAGATGAATCCTGCAATCTAATTTTCTATAAATACTATGAGAGTTTAGAGTTATACAACATGGCTGTGGGTATTTGTCTACTAGTTCATCGATTCTTTTGTTCCGATAATTTGCGATCAATTACGCTTAATAACAAAACAAGCTAGTCATAATTCTATTATGCTATTATTTTATTGTATTATAAATGCAGTTTCAATCGCGCATAGAATACAGTTTTTCAGAAATGGTGACTGGCTATTAGTTAGACATTATTATTGTCTTTTTTATTATCTATTCAAATAATTTTACTACAAAAACTAAGTCACAAATTTAATAAATTATGAGATTAAATAAATCATTAAATAATATTTAGGTAAAAAAGAACTCTAGCATTTAGTAGTGACCTATCCTAATAGACAATTTAATGTTCCAAATAAGAAAAATTATGTACTCGTAAGGTCCATATCGATTTGGTACACTTCTGCATGCAAAAGGGACTTTATCTACTTAAGTTTTTTTACCTATAGCATTACGATTATTTTTTGCATAAATTACGGTGGCTTATATAAAACAGAATCAGGTTCCTATCATAAAAATAAAGAAAGATACTAATTGAGAACCCCTCAACTTTTTCCAGAAATCTTGCTCATAAACACTGAAACTTCTAGTTGAAAGAGACGTTTATAAATTACAAATTATTCCTCCCACCCACTTACGGAACTTCGCATAAAGGTCAGGCATTTGCATAAAATCTTTAACTACTATTATTGTGTTAGGCCCCAGCAGTATTACGGGGGCCTCGAGAGCTTTGACGCTGTTAGGGGACTTACACTACAGCGTGGTAGCTTTTGCACTCCTACACCTACACCGGGTAAATTCGAGTAATTATGACTCAACTGGGAGTAGTTTTGGTGAAGTTTTAAGTTTTTATTCGTTTAAATTGTGAAAGTTATTTCGCGCGGAATAGTTTCAGTTTTACACTGGGGAGAATTTTTCTTGTGAACGTGAGATGATTTTGATATCTTATTGTTCAAGCGTGAAAGCGAATTGCGTTGTGAATGAAAGAAAATTTTGAATGAAATGGAATTAAGTGGGCATTGTAATGTTGCGTTGTAGCGCCGAAAGCTGTTGTCGTTTAAGGAAAAGCAGCTGAAACCTAACAAAGGAAAAATCTATCATTTTCAACGCGAATTTCATTAAAAATTACATATTATTACACCAGGAACTTATGGCTCCAATTTTACTTACTGTTAAAATTAACTCTACATTAGATAGAGTATACTCGTGTAGATGGCCACTGCAATGGTGATCGAAAGGTCGAGGTAGTTTTAGCAAGAAATTGTCGCAATAAGTCCCAGAAGTAATAATAGCTACAAATAAGGAAAAATAGCCCACGGGTATTGACATCACTATACAAGATTACCTATCTATTTAACGGAAAGTATTTTGTTACATAAAAACGAACCGTTTTTCTCGTAATTTTCCTAAATATGATTCTTTAAATCCTTAGCGCCATCTATGAAAAAAAAATAATTGAAATCCGGCCCTCTACTCTTTTTAAAAGTTAAAATATGATCCCACGAAAACGCATTATCGGGATATTAAGTATCCTATCTTTCAATTCAGATTTTTGTTTATCTGTACCCCAAGCTTCATCCAATCCCGTTCAGCTGTTATTGCGTAATTGACTAACAAACATGCAAACACTCAAACATCTTAATATCTCTTTAATACCTAACATTAGTAAGATTATAACTTGACAAACCAGAGACCTAGTGGCTAATGGTACCTGACTTGCCATATCAAAAGTTACTGAATCACAACACGCTAGGTATAGTAAAAACCTAAAGTATGATACTATGAAATAAAAATATGTAAATCTTTTTCTGCTGTTTCTTATTACTAGTACTAGTAAAGGAATTTTCATTCTGAGATAAAATCATTCTTGTTTTCTTTTTTTTAAAGGGCAATGAATTATTCATCTAGAGAATTACAACTTAAGATGCATGCTCACCCACACAAACCATCACCAGAGAATAACGACTTGATTCAAGAAACAAAAAAAAACAACATTTCGTATCAATAAAAAGCTGTGGCAGCTTATTGGTTTGAGTCATGTAGCCTCTCAAGCGGAATATAGTAGATTTGAGCCCGTACCTATACAAATTAGAAAATATAGAAATTTAGAAATATAGAAATTTTGCAGAATTTTATTTGGAATATAGAATGAGGTTTTTCAGAGAAGAAATATGTCACAAAGAAAAGCACACATCAAGCAAGCAGTTTTATTAAATGATTATACTGATACCATAAATATGAAACTTTGTGAGTGTGTGCGTGCGAACGGGAAAGGACATGTTATAACTACGTAACACCTGCAATAGCATCTATGTATGTATAACACGACGACTTAGCAGTAAGTCCGAATGACAGGTAGTGAAAAATATATTTATTTCGAAAAAAGGTTTTTGTTTTTTTTTAATTTTTATTTTTAATCCTGTTCCAATAATGCTTTGCAGTTATTTAGCCTATTTTTTTTTTATGGAGCGCAATATTTTGTATAAGTTTAATAATAAAACCATGATAATATAATCTTTAGTTCCTTATTTACGAACACTTATTACAATTTTTTGCTACTTAGGAAAAAGATAAGTAAAAGTCCGTATTTGAAGAAAGTTTTTGTAAAGTTATTAAAGTCAGAAATTGTACCGGCCGCCCCTTGTTTTGTTGGAAAAGAAAAATTGACATATGTACACAGAATGTTTAAGTAATAAGAAATCCAGTACAACCAGCGTTTACAAGTATCATTCTTGGAACTAAATACGGTACATTTTAATAGAATCTGACAATCTATTAGATACCTACAGCTATGACATGGACACCTGATTGTCTAGGTTCCTAAAGAAAGGCATGAATATACAAAACAATACAATACAATACAATACAATACAATACAATACAATACAATACAATACAATACAATACAATACAATACAATACAATACAATACAATACAATACAATACAATACAATACAATACAATACAATACAATACAATACAATACAATACAATACAATACAATTCAATTCAATACAATACAAATATTCTTTAATGATCACCAAAAAAGTACAGAAAAAATTAATAACAATAAAAAATACAACAATAATATACTTAATGGAAAACAAAAAAAATAACCATATCACTAAGGACCTGGACATTTCGTGTCCTTGTCAGTTGGCCATAAGTATCTACAAGATTTTCAGATTCTATTGAAATGGAGTTTAGAACTCATTGAATTTACTTCGACTTCAGGCGATTGTCTCACCGCTGACGATTACCTACCAAAAAATGAGTAGAGCTAGACAATTAAGACTACACCACGTCGCCCTGCCGTAGTATGCTATACTTCTGCCAGTGTGAACAGTCTGAAATCAACTATTAATACACCGTAAAGTCGGGTTACTTTGGTTCTGAACGGTAACTTTGGCAATTGGAATTAACTCACTCCATATTTTATCATTACATTAAAATTATGATACATTGTCGTACTCATAATGGTTGTATTTAGCTGACCGCTCACGTTTTCATGTTTTTCATTAGGCCTTTTTCTATGCGGTTTTTATATGGGCCATAGTTACCATCTATTCCTTCCATTGGGTCAAAGTACACCGATTTTATGATAGTTATTTTTACTTGTATGTTTTTGGGTTCTCTACAAGTTTAGTTCTTATTACCTTTTTTGAGTGACATAATAGTCAGTGGTGGGACAGTAGATTTTTTTTTTAATTTGAAACCTCAAAGCAATTTCTTTTCAGCATCATTAACTAAGTACCTACGTTTTTTTTCGGTATTAATCAGCGTATTTTTTTTGCTGTCATATAAAATTGTATTGTCTCTGTTTATGTCCAGATAAATAGTACTGCATTATGAAATTTATGAAGCTGCAATGAATTCTCGAAAGATGACAAATGAGGTCATTGAAAAACTAAAACTCATTAGTGCTCCCTCACACATGCAAGCAGTCATTTATAACGTTCGTGCCAACTAATCCCTTTTGCGTACGAAATACATAGCACAAATATTCCAGCGAACCAGGTCACGATAGGCGGATACGGAATGCACTTTTTTCAAAAGAGCCCGACTTTTAATCCGGTTTGGATTCGTTTGTTGATTCGATACAAACTATGTGTTGCTTTTCCAGAAGAATTCAATAAATAATTCGAACGATTTTTCAGGTCAAATGGAATTAAAACGTTTCGGAAACTATAAAAAGGTTTTAATGAAAAAAACTATTAATAGCCGTCAATATATCATTTTTATGACGGCTAAAACACAGGCACGTCACTAAGATAATGGATCCATTTGCGACGACCATTTGTTTAGCTTTTAAAGAAATTATACTCTTTAAAAGCCGTTAAAGTTTTATGGCGCTGCGTTACCATTATTAACCTAAGTGCAAATTAAACTCACCTGTAGTTCAAAAATCCATGTCACACTTCACTACCAAACACTAATTAGGTATGTACATATTAAACTTCATAAGTGTATTCAAAAGTTAAACTTTGAAACTTAGCCTAAACTTTGCACACACTTAGTCCGAACATTTAGAGTTTGATTTATACTAACTTGAAATGTATACAGTATGTCCTGACTTTGGTAATCATTGTCGATACGTTGACAGGTGATCTCGCGCGGGAATTCCGACCGGAACCAGTTCAAGCCGGTCGAGACAAGTCGGGACTGGTCGGCGAGCGGCCAATTACTGAGGAAAGCACGCAAGCCCGCGTCAAAGGTGACAGTGCGCATGCTCCGGCACGATTGACACTCGTCGAGCTTATATGAAGACTATAGCTGAATCCAGAAGTTTATTGTTGTTTGTAAACCATGAGAAGTTGGCAGTTTTAAATGTTTGATGTTCTAAAATTTAATACCTAACTGGATTTTTATTTTGAAAAATATATGTACATAAATTCAAATAAAAACTTGACTTTACTTGACTTGACTTTATTTAGGTACCAGTTAAAATTTGAAATATCAAGGGGAAACCGATACACTGAACAACTTTACACTTTCGCATTTATAACATTCGTATAGATAGGTTGGATTTATCAAAGATAAAGTAATTAAGCTTTTTGCAGTAAAGCTTTTTGAAAACTTGACCAAAATATGAATGCTGACTTGAAAAACAGATATTTTGGAGAAAAAATTCACGAGAACGGACGAATCAGGCCTGAGCCAAACAATCTTCAAGTTGACAGGAAGGTTATCTACTTATATTTCATTGTTACCGGTATTCATAAGTTTTTAAGTCAATTGGACCTTTTCCAGTGGAGAAACTTCGATTTTGATTTATTTAATGAACTGAAACAATTACTTTGCTCACCCGCAACCTTATGAAAGCTACGTTCAGAGCAACAACTCAACAACAAATAACAACAACAATTTATTGTGTTCAGATGAGCTCTGGTTGAGTTCGAAACACGCCAGTTAGTGTGGTGGTGGTGATAGATGGGTTTGTGTGATTTGCATGTGTTCGTACAGTATGGAGGTGGAGGAACTGCATGAACACACATTTTCTGCATACACGTAACTATCTTAAGGTCGCGGGTGAGAAAAGTAACTGTTTCAGTTCATTGATATGAACCTCCGCAAAGTAACGCCTGATTCAATAAATTATTTGTTTAGTTTGTTACGAATTTATTTTCATTTTTGCTTTGTTACGGGTAAAGTTGTGAAAGTTATTATAAATTATAAAAGGTTACGCGCTATGTACGATATAATGAGAAAAACAGAGTGAACGCTTGAATATGTTTGTTTTAAATTGGGAGCCGAGCGGAAAACGAATTGTTAGAAAATAATTTTCGTTATTTCCCGGGATCAATTACTGTCAACGCAGTCACGGTGACCGTAATTGGGGGTCGTTAATTTGCTATTTTTAACGTCAGATATCGTTAAAAAAGAAATTATATTTGGCTTTTTAATGTTCAGATTTGTGTCGATGTATAAATTCACTAGATTGAACGTGTATTTTAATAGCATGCGTCTGAATTATTTTTTGAGGAATTTTTTTTTGTAGTTTTACAGTGATAAAAATAACAATTTTTTATAGGAAAATATGCTTGCATTTGTCCACAGTAACATCTGACGGGTTTTTTTTTGGTGCGGAAATTGCGCCTTATGCATTCGTCTCTGTTCGGGGAAACAGAGGGTATGTGGAGCTCTCCCCAAGGGGCCTACCCACTTAAAACCACACGGATTCTCTCGTTGCCATTGTGAACGCCACGGGAGTAATATGTGTCACCGCAACGTCCACTGGTCGCCCCGGGATGCGGCTCCTTTGTCGACACCGTGCAATGCGGGCTTGGCACTCCCCGGCCTCCCCCGCTGGTGAAGGATTGTTTAAAGAGGTTTAATCCTCGTGGCTTCCGCCGATGCCCACGTTCCCGGCAAGCCGGTGTTACGTGCCCTCACGTTAGCTCCCGTGCCCTCGTGTCCTGCTCTGAAAGCAGAGTGGAACCAAAGGCACGGTCGCTTCCGCCCACTAGCCTCCCACTCACCTTTCCCTGTCCACCGTGACAGAGCAGGTACTTAGTTTAGGTTCGCCTCCGTCAAAGGCGTCCGCCTAAGGGCGAGACGCCGTCCTCAATGCGGACCCACGAATGGGCCCGCTACCCCTACCCCCCCCCCCCCCCAGTGTGTCAGCAAACCACCACAGGCCATGGGCCCAACCGCTACTCTTCTCCCCCTTAGCCACCAGGGTTAACAGGGGAGAACCGTAGCAGCTCAGACGGCAGTTAACTGTTCCGACCGCCCGGACACATGTGGAGATTGCTGACCCCCTCCCCCCAGTCGGATATTAGCCAACGTTTAATTAATTCCTCCCACGGAATTGATTTAACGTTGTTGCCCAGGGTGCACCGTCCCCCCAGGCGTTACCCTTTCCCATCCCATGAGGCCTACGCCTCGGATAGAAGGGAGTGGTAACGCCCAGGCACTCGAGGAAGTTTTCGACATCGCACCCCCCAGTGGATTACCCTAGGGCCTCTCGAGCAGAGGGTAGTGGATTCGAGTTCAGGCCCAGACCTCTGAGTTTTTCAGAGATCATGTGCAAAAATACTTTTCAAATTCACTATGAGCTTTACAGTTGTAAAGCATCGTGGGGAAACCTGGACACACCACTAAGACTTTCAATGGTGTGTGAAGTTCCCAAACCGCACTACGACCCAAGTCCTCTTATTCTAAGATTGGGCCTATGCGGCCCGTATTCCATTTACGTTTATTGTATTTACAGTCAAACATTGTCATTATTGACTTAAGGAAAAAATTTTATTGAAATAAATAAATTGGCAACCATAGTTGCCCAAAAGCATGAGAGTGGGTAAATAGGGATTCAGATGTATGTTATTTACTTAATAAAATAACAATGTACATCTGTTTGAAAAAAATATACCTTGTTGAGTTTCTTGCCGGATTCTTCCCAACAGGGTTTTTCCGAACCGGTGGTAGACTTTAAACGTGAAACTACCGTGAGACTCACTCATAGTGAAAATATACGGATCACTCACGTCTTAAACTCGTTTTACGACGTGAGTGATCCGTATATTTTCACTATCGGTGGTAGACTCATCGACGTTCATAGCAGCATCAAATGATGCCTAAATTGAATAAAGAATTTAGACTTTGATGAACATGGAACTGACCTTGTCTGCTACTTAAAAAAACACTTCAACAATAGCCTGATCATCCATAGACATTTCAACTTCATTCAACCTCGAACCACAAATGAAATTACTTAAAGTCAACCCCAACCAGCCGGCAAGGCAAAGATCGGGACACTACTCGTAACTACAAAAGAATTCAATAAACGATAACGCCACGTGAAGGCACGTTCGGCATCACATAAAATACCAGCGGAGCTTATTGGTCCATTGATGCCGAAATTAATCCACTGGCGCGGGGCATCTTTTAAATCGCTAAAAGCTTTAACACCCATCCCTTTTTATCAGAACGATTGTACAAAACCACTCAACCCTTTTAAACCCCAATCCGAAGTGCGTCCGGTCGTTAGCAGACATTAATGGAATCCACCCGGTTACTCTCCCGTGAAAATAACAAGGAGCAAGGATTTCGGAGACTCAATCTGTTGTTTCAAACAAAAACATTGTTCTCGCCTCCGAAAATGTATTAGAAACTTGTTGAGGCATGTTTACCTCCATTAATTACATACCTCGTACATTACCACGGCACGGCGCAAGGGTAAACGCGTGCAAACGATTACCGTGTTACTCAAAGGTGGGTTGTGAAAGGTTTTTTGCTGCGTGAGTGCTGCATGCGAAGAAATTGCAGCGCTCGATCGAACAATCCAGCAAGCCAGCTGGATCTGGCACTTTTTATGCTTGCTTATTTTTTTTTTTTTGAATGAGTCGCCAGAGGGGCCAAAGACGCGAAGTCTTTGCTGTTTTTTACTTTAAGGATTGGAAGGGTGACTTGTGCTCGGGAAAAATCCATTCGGACGAACTGGGAATGGAGGGCCCAGACAGTGTGCGACTTGCACGGACTAAAAAACTCGGTCACAAGTCCCCTTCTCTATTGGTTATCAAAACAAAAAAACGTGTGCTTTAAATATATATGCTTGCTTATTAAGGCCTTGCACTTGCAGGGTTAAAAATTCATTATCATTATCATTTTCCCAGCTTATATACGCCTTTTCTCAAAATGAGAGGGCTTGAGCTTTAGATCCCACGCGGGCTCAGTGCGAATTGGTGACTTCACACATATCATTGAATTTCTTCGTTAATGTGTGCAGGTTTCGGCACCAACCAAGGTCACGGCATCATGCGTAAACGGCTGGAATAATTTCGCTAATTCTTTTTTTGTTGCATTTGTTAGTATCAGGAAAAGGTTATTTACAGAAATACAAAGTATTGTGTCTATTAATCCAGGTTAACTATCTGTGTTCCAATTTCATAATAATCCGTCAAACCGTTAGCGTGAAAGAGTAACAAAAAACATCTATACATCCATTCGTACAAACTTTCGCGATTTTAAAATTAGTAAGGTGGTTTCATCATTCGTATTGAAATTTCTAAAGTTCTTATGAAAATTGTGTTTCATTTGTTTAAAACATTGATAAATACGACGATTTTCTTTTCATAATCATCATCATCATCCCAGCCTACGTCCCACTGCAGGGCACAGGCCTCTTCTCAGAATGAGAATGAGGGGATTTTCTTTTATTCAGCATAAATCTGGCTGCACTGAAAATGTCGCTAGATTTAATTTCCCTGTGCATACGGGCATAATATATGCCTGGATTTGATTATGTGAATGAATACTTAATGTTCTTTGGCTGCGCTATTGCATAGTGGTTACCAGGCAAGCGTTGCGGTGCCAGTGTCTCTGACAAGAGCATGCGGTATTTGCTCTTCAGCTTTCATTTGAGTTTGTCATAAGCCTCTGTTGTATAAAAGGGCATTTTTGCTTGAACAACTAAGTTCAATGTTAAAGCTATTAGTAATTTATTGAATCAGGCGATATTTTGCGAAGGTCCATATTAATGAACTGAAACAATTACTTTGCTCACCTGTGACCAAAGGACTTTAAGGTCAGCAAAGGTCGCGGGTGAGCCAAGTAATTGTTTCAAGTTCATTAAGGCTATTAGTGTCAATTTTTTTAAATCTTTGTTTACAATTTGTAATTGTACGATGCTCTTGTACAGGATGTCCAAAATTAAACGATAATTTGATAACGGGCGAGAAGTGAACAAGATCGAGCAGCTAAAAAAAAAAAGCTACGACCTGATAAAAAAAAAAATAATAAAAATAAATATTAGGGGACAATCTTACACAAATCGACCTAGTCCCAAACTAAGCAAAGCTTGTAATATGGGTACTAGACGACGATAAACATACTTATATAGATAAATAAATACTTAAATACATAGAAAACATCCATAACTCAGGAACAAATATTCGTGCTAAGGTTGCGAAACGCGTTGAATGCGGATGGCACGGGACCGATCTGTTTGGCGAGCCTTGGAGGAGGCCTATGTTCAGCAGTGGACATCTTTCGGCTGAAATGATGTTGGTGATGGATGATGAATTACTTCAAATTTTTAACCTATTTCTCATCCAATGAAATGCGGTAAAGTTACTTTTAACATTGCAATTATAGTTATACTTTGAACTACCATTAGCGTTTCGTTTAATACCGTGTTGATGCATGCATTCATCTCTTCGTAATGTCGGGCAGAGTTCGCTCATTAAGCGAGTCCTTAGCATTTAACATACATTCGTCATGTCTCGGGAACTAAGGTGCATTAGCGCAGGTCTCAACTGCTCTCGGAGTTGAATGCAATTAAGTAAACAGGTACTGTCTGTTGCGTAGTTTAGTGGCGCAGGTCATCGCATACAAGTAGTGAGATATCTGCATGTATCCTACTCATCATCATCATCATCATCCCAGCCTATTATACGTTCCACTTTAGGGCACAAGCCTCCTCTCAGAATGAGAGGTTTTGGGTCGTAGTTCCGACACGGGCCAAAGCGGATTGGGAACTTCACACGTAAGTACAATTCAATTTCTTCTCAGGTATGTGCGGGTTTTTCCACGAAATTTTCCTTCACCGTAAAGCTCATGGTAAATTTCAAATGTAATTTCGCACATGAATTCCGAAAAACTCAGACGTGCGAGAGACCATAGGTCAAACCACTAGCAAGGCCACCATGGCTGTAAAAAAAGTTGTAGGTGTTGTGGGTGTTTTAGACGACCGGATAACCCATTGGTTAGGGTACCTGACTGTGAAGCTTGAGGTCCCGGGTTCGATTCCCGGTCGGGGCTGGTATTGTGTGAAAAATGAGAATATCTTGTGCTCGAGTCTTGGATGTTTAATATGTATTTATCTATATACGTACATTTATACGTTGTCTAGTACCCATAGTACAAGCTTTTCTTAGTTTGGGACCAGGTCAATTGGTGTCACATGATTATTTATTTATTTATTTTTATTTTACTTCATTTCTATTCGCCTAATTTATTAGGTCAGTGATCCCTTTAGTTCATTAAGTGCAAATGTGTTGATACCAAACGGTTACCACTTAAGCATCCTGTTACATGAAGCGGGTCCATCTATTACCACTCTAATCCTATTATCACAATGGCGGTCACTTTCCATAATTCACTGGATTGACGTCGACACGTTTGACTCCCACCAACTTAGTTACGCAGGTGGCTAAATATTGAAATTACGCTTTCTCGTACTAATTTAGGGTGAACCATAGGGCGCCAGCGCTCCACAGAGGTGAACCGTTAAGTTGGTTTGTTAGTAACTTTATTTGGTACCCCGGCGTGACCCGCATCGGAGTGGATTGATCTCATCAACGTCATGTTGGCATATATCTTGACAGAAGATAACGGGCTTTAGGTATTTGTGATTAACAAGCTAAACCATAAGCCTATTTATTGAATCAGGCGTTACTTTGCGGAGGTCCATATTAATGAACTGAAACAATTACTTCGCTCACCCGCGACCTTACGATAGTTATGAAATACGTGTTCATGCAGTTCCACCTCCCTCTACACTGTACCTACGAACACACAAATCACACAACCCTTACTTCAAGTCGTCAGTTGCTAGGCAACGCTTATGAATGACCCTATGCTGTTCAGATGCACACCTACTTATATGTGTGGTTGCGATTTTAGTGCTTACATTTCGGCAATTTTTTACTGAATTGTACATCATCATCATCATCACCCCAGCTTATATGCGTCCCACTGCAGGGCACAGGCCTCCTCTCAGAATGAGAGGGCTTAGGCCGTAATTCCCACGCAGGCCCAGTGCGGATTGGGAACTTCACATACACCATTGAATTTCTTGACAGTTGTATGCAGTTTTTCTCATGATATTTTCCTTCACCGTAAATCTCATGGTAAATTTCAAATGTAATTTCGCACATAAATTCCGAAAAATTCAGAGGTGCGAGCCGAAATTTGAACCCACGCCCCACTGCTTGAGAGTCCATAGATCAAACCGTTAGGCCACCAAGGCTTCTCCAAATGAAACTACGGCTTTTAAACTGTACAATACACACTTGGCATTCTTAGTACTTCATAAAATGTCGTAGCAAACATTTCGTAGCTTGCTCGTGGCTCTACGAACGGAGCGACCCGTATGGTTACCTCGTAGCTCGTAGCGCGTCTACGGAATCCTAATCTAGGAGTCAGCCATTGAATACTTAAGCGAGTTTTGAAACTGTAAACGAAAGTATTAGACACGTGGAACAACCAGGCGCCCTATCAATTCCTCCTCTTACACACACACTCCTCACACTCTTACACTGTGTACCGTTCCCGACACATAATGTGTATAAGTCGGAAACTTAATGGTTATTCATCATCATTATCTTCTTCTTCTTTAGATGGAACGACGGCCAGGTTAAGGTGGCTGGAACGCATTGGATGCGGATGGCGCAGGGCCGATCTGTTTGGCAAGTTTGGGAGGCATAATGTTCTGCAGTGGACGACTTTCGGGTGAAATGATAATGATGATGAATGATGATGATGATGATGATAATGATGATGATGATGATGATGATGATGATGATGATGATGGTGATGATGATGATGGTGATGATTATTATGATGAGATGATGATGATGATAATGAAGATGATGATGATGATGATTATCTTCCCAGCGCAAAACACAGCTGCAAGGTACAGGCCTCCTCTCAGAATAAGAGGGCTCACGTATCTACGTGATCAGTATCTCCCACACGGGCCGAATGCGGATTGGAACCTTCACACACACCATTGAATTTTCGATGTTTTCGTTCGTCATAAAACTCGTGGTAAATTCCAAATGTAATTTTGTACAGAAATTCCGAAAATATGAAGAGGTTGAGAGGTCATTCGTCAAACCACTAGGCTACAATACGTTTACTTTTAGTTTACCACTGACAGATGGCTTGCCTTCATTTCATTTCCAACTTTAACACCATACAAATAAAGTAGCTATTACAAAATCTGCAAAGGTGGGTAACAGTATTCCAAAAGTGGCTTTATTTGTAGGTGGTTAAAGTTGAATATGAAATGAAGGCAGACCATCTGTCAGTGGTAAACTTTATGTAATTTTACTGTACCACGGCTTGGCACGGCAATGATGGTTGTTCGACAGTGTGAATAAAAAGTGTGTGTGTGTGTGTGTGTTGAAAGAATTTTCAAGAGACCTGTGATAAACGGACAGACAGAAAGACAGCGGAGCCTCAGTAATAGGGTCCAATTTACCGCTTTGGGTACGAAACCTTAAAAAACTCGTATCTCAAAATACCATAAAACCATAAAATTTAAAACATAGTATAATATAATAAAAAAGAGACATACCTATATTTGTAGTTGTGGTAGCCTAGTGGTTTGACCTAAGAGCTCTCAAGCAAAGGGTCGTGGGTTCAAATCCCGGCTCGCACCTTTGAGTTTTTCGGAATTTACGTGCGAAATTACATATGCAATTTACCATGAGCTTCACGGTGAAGGAAAACATCGTGAGGAAACTTGCATACACCTGCAAAGAAATTCAATGGTGTGTGTGAAGTTCCCAATCTGCAGTGGACCCGCGTGGGAACTACGGCCCAAGCCCTCTCATTTTAAGAGGAGGTCTGTGCCCTGCAGTGGGATGTAAAGCTGGGATGAATGAATGAAAAACCTATTATTGATTGGAGATACGAGCTTTTTGTAGTAACTCTAACTCTAGTGACGATTATGACGTGGTGAGGCTCTGGACACATGACGGTGCTTATAAGTGGGAGTTCGCGTTTTTATATCGTCTCATAACACGTGTTTATCTGCTCACAAAAAAAAAATATATTTTTCTACTTTTTATTTTTTTATTATTTTTGACGTGACAAAGTCTAATAAATCGATGAACGCCAGCTGCATACACGAAAAAGGATGACGCAATGTAACGTACATGTACTTACATGTCCCGTACATGTACCTACAGAGCCGCGAAGACCGGTTGCAAGAGAGCCGCGAAGACCAGTTGCAAGAGAGCGGCGAATGCCAGGATGTACAATGCGGGGTGCGGGGGTTTCAAAGGGAGATGAAAATTTCATAGATTTGCTGTAGGATGCACCGTTTTCAAGATATTTGACAAAACACCGGTTCTCGTCCGATCACCGAGGTTAAGAAACGTCGGGCGCGGTCAGTACTTGAATGGGTGACCGCCTGGTTTCATTTTTGTTTTTTGAATGTTTTGTTTTGACGTTGTCACGTTAAAACTATCGTCCGTAAACCGACTTTACAGACAACAGGTTTTTGTTTCTTTAAGAAACTTTTGTGTAGATTAACTTTGTTTTGCTATAGTAAAATAAACAACATTATTTTAATAGTTATGGAGGAGCGGGACCTCCTGTCACAGGTATGTCCAATACCTACTAGGAGGCCCCAACCGAAACGATTTGACAAACGATTTTATAACGAAATAAACATTTTTAGGGTTCCGTACCCAAAGGGTAAAAACGGAAACCCTATTACTGAGCCTCCGCTGTCCGTCCGTCTGTCCGTCTGTCCGTCTGTCCGTCTGTCACCAGGCTGTATCTCGGGATCCGTCATAGCTAGAGAGTTGAAATTTTCACAGATGATGTATTTTCAGTTGCCGCTATAACAACAAATACTAAAAAATGGAATAAAATAAATATTTAAGGGGGCTCCCATACAACAAACATGATTTTTTTTGCTCGTTTTTGCTCGATATTGATAACGGCATTAGGTAGACACTTGAAATATTCACAGAATATTTAATTATATATTAACTTTAAAAAAAAAAACATTAAATTAAAAAAAAAATATTTAAGGGGGCTCCCATACAACAAACGTGATTTTTATAGATAATTGTACGGAACCCTCCGTGCGCGAGTCCGACTCGCATTTGGCCGGTTTTTTTCACTGTGGACACAATTAGACGGGTGCGCATTTTCTCACACAACTTTCTATAATTAGAAGTCCGACAATATTTCTCATAAATTTTACATTACAGGTAATTATCGATATTTATGACTAGCATTTGTTACGAACGATCGCAACTGCGAGTCATTGGTATTAAAATAATGTCAAGGATCATAATTATTAAAATTAAGATACACGAGTCACTTATATATAAATAGTCGAGGTATGCCTGACTGTTTTGAATCAATCCGTGGTTGTTTCTCAAGGCTGGTTTGAATTGGAAGCCAGTTGTGGCCTCAAAAATTTATAGACGTCTAGAATCACATTTCTTTCTATACCACTTTGTAACAAGCACGAAGCGCCTCAATCGTGAGGAATAGGAGCTTCGCTAAGTCGAACAAAGCGTTCAAAATTGGTCCAGCCGTTTCAAAGTTATCAGGACTTTTGTAAGTTGCGGAAGGGATCTTAGACGCATTTACTTTATTTTCAAACATATAATGTAACCCTTAATTGCGTTGGGGTTTTTAAAATTTTTAATTTATAGTTATACTAGCTATGGAATGTTGCTTAGCTCTCAGATAGGTAGCGACGAACAAATTCCCCGCAAGCGAAGTAGCGAAAAACACCTAGTAGATTAATAAACAGTAGGTTACATAAATAAAATTTGCAATTCAGTCAGTAATTGAGTTTAAAACACGCTATATATTTTTAATAGCCATGTTTACGCGTGTTCGTACATTTTATTAAATATAGGAGAAAAGGGAGCTAAAGAAGCCGTTAAACTAGTAGCAAGTTTTAATTATAATAACGTTCAGGTATCTAATAGCAAAGCAGTACGAGGCAACAACGTGTTATTTTAGGCTTTGCCGGGTTAAGCTCACTCTATATACGCGAAAATTCAATTTCGTGGCCCATCTTACTATGTTTTCACGGTTCCCTCGGAAGGGTTAATATTTTTGGAAGTAATTTTAGTTTAGATTAAAAAGGTGTTATGCCGGAATATAGTTCACGTGAAGCTTCAGAGGGTTATCGAACGAATTCGCTTAGTGGTTATGTGTTTTAATAACTAATGTTTTTAGGTAGTTTATTAGTTTTATGAATTAAATTTCATGAAACAATTTTATTGATCCTAAAATTAATCCAGATTATTTTAATCGAAGGTTCGGCTAGTTTCACTAAATTTTAAGATCATAAAGAAATATATGTATTCTAACCCTGCCGTCGTTTTATGTATTTGAAATAATAATGCATAAACTAAAGGTTACTCGCAGGAAAGCTTAAAGTTCCATCTTACACATTCTTACTGTTACCACAATAATATAATAATACTAGCTGTTGCCCGCGACTCCGTCTGCAAAGAATAGGGGTATATAAAAATAGCCTACGACCTGTCCTCAGACCTACGAAATATAAAGAAAAAATTTCATAAAATACGGTTCAGCCGTTTCGGAGGAGTTCAGTTACAAACACCGTGACACGAGATTTTTATATATTAACAAGAAATATCTTACCATTATTATCATTACCCAACAAAAAGGCGCAAACTTGAAATCCATTGTCAAGAAGACACTTATATCTAAGGCATTTTATATCATTAATTCTTCGCTAGCAGTTCAAAACAGCGCAAACACGGTAACATAAGACATATTTTGTATTAAAAATAAATGTCTAAATTTAAATCTTTAAACTTTATACGCATAAACGGTAAACACTTTAATTTGCGTTTGCGTGCAAACTCTCTAAACCCCCAACCCCATTGTTAAACTTAAACAAAATATCGCCTTACACTCGAAATTGAGCTGTGCAAGCTTAGCGGATGAACGCGCGGCTCAGCTCGAAGACAAACGACCAAAAAAAGAGTATCCGGCCCCCGCCGCCCACGTGAAACAATTGGAACACAAACAAAGCTGCGTGCTGTATTCGGAACAGATTTTAGTATATTTTCACAAGCCTCTTTCAGAAACGGAAATGTTTTCGTGTGCGCCGATGGATTTTGAACCCGCGTCTTTTGCGCTTCAGAGCAAAATGCCCAAAATGCCAAATGTAACCAATGGCAAAATCTACAACACCCAAAATTTACACAACGCGTATTGTGAAACACACGGAACGTACAAAAAGCAAAGCCTACATTCACAAGATGTACAAATTGGAAAATTACTTATTTAATTATAGGATTAAGGGGTTTAATAAATTTTGTTAATTTTCTGAAATAAATATGATTTTTTATTATTCATTACTTTTATAAATAATAATTCATGAAAAAATTGATCCTAAAAATGAAACCAAAATATTTTAGTCGAAGGTTAGATGAAGTTGGCTAAACTTTAAGATCTTAAAGAAATAAATATTCTAGCCCTACCGTCGTTTTACTTATTTGAAATAATAATACATAAACCAAAGGCTACCCTCAGGAAAGCTTACAGTTCTATCTTACAGATTCTTATTGTTACCATACAATACTAGGTAGGTATATTATATCTTATACCCATTACAAAGGCGCAAAATTCAAATTAATTGTCAAGAAGACGCTTATATCTATAAGGCATTTTATATATATAGTACCTGGGCGACCGAGCTCTGCTCGGGCAGAAACTCGGTACCAAGCGTTTTCCCAGAGATAAGACCAAGCTAGATCAATTTTTCATCCCCGAAAACCCCCAAATACCAAATTTCATCGAAATCGTTGGAGCCGTTTCCGAGATCCTGATTATATACACCGGAGGGGGGGGGGGGGGGGTGAGAGGGGGGAGGGGTTGCGGTGGAGGGAGCGCGGGGGTATTAAAGGGGGGATGAAAATTTCATTGATTTTGCCGTAGGATGCACCGTTTTCAAGATATTTGAAAACGCCGGAGGGGGTGGGGGGGGTGAGTCACGTTAAACTATCGTCCGTAAACCGACTTTACAGACAACCGGCTTTTCCTGTTCTGTGCTCCCAATAGGGAACGTGCACATAGACGGTGCTGCCAACTGGTGCCATAAGGGTGCCATCAATTTGAATGTTTTACCTTGATAAGTTTGTTTTACTGTCCGCATAGTGTCTCTTCTGTCACATTAGTGCTGCCGCCTATAGGAACTGCACGTTCCCTATAATACTTTTTCTAACAAAAAAGTAACTTTTTCTCACAAAAAAGTAACTTTTTCTCACAAAAAAGTAACTTTTTCTCACAAAAGAAGAAACTTGACGTTTTCTCATAAAAATAAACTTAAAAAAAAAACTAAAAATCTTGAAAAAAAACGTGGACTCGAACCGAGGTCGGCTGGATCCGCGACCACCCGATTTCTAATGTGCCATTATGATCTGCTCGAAGTTGGCGAAATTTAGCTTTATATTCTAATGCAAACAAAAATAGCCGGAAAACACGAGTAAAAGCTATTTTCTGAAAATGAAACATAGCTAGATCAGTTTTTCATCCCCGAAAACCCCCACATACCAAATTTCATCGAAATCGTTGGAGCCGTTTCCGAGATCCTGATTATATATATATATACAAGAATTGCTCGTTTAAAGGTATTAGATAGATATAATATATATATATATTCAAATTCAAAATTCAAAATTTGTTTTATTGGTGACAGCCTTTTATAAGCTAGAGAAGGTTGGGACCTCCCAGTAAGTACAAATACCTGTGTTAGGAGATCCCGCTCTTCCTCAAGTTTAGCAATTACATAATGTGAACAACCAATAACAAGAGTATTATTAATTAATTATACTAAATAACTAAAGCTAAGAACAAAAACACTTTGATAATGATAAAATGTGAGTGTGTGTGTGTGTGTGTGTATATGTGTGTGTGTGTGAGTGTGTGTGTGTTTGTGTGTATGAGTGTTGTGTGTTTATGAGTGTGTTGTGTGGTTACAAAAGTATTGCTTCAGCCTCCTCATAACTTAGAATTTCTAACCATGCTCTTAACGTTTTCTTACATTCATGAACTTCCACAGGGTAAATGCTTAATTTTCTATTTATAACATTATACATTTTTGCAGATTGATAAGTAAATTGCCTCTTAGCGAATTTAGATTTGGTAAAAGGTAGCGGTGCAACATTGCCAATTCTCCTTTTATTACAGGAAGCAGTAGCAGGTACATACTCCAATAATTTGTGCAGCTTCACAATACAACCTTCTATTTATAGTTTCCTTACTGATAGGAGACTACATTCCCTATATAAGTCAACAGTAGGATATCTAAGGGGTTTGGAGAACATCACCTTGAGCAAATATCTTTGCGCTCTTTCTACCTCCAACAGTTTAGTTTTGCCAGCCCCACCCCATATCGGGATACAATACGTAATAATAGACTGGGCTAGTGAAACATATAGCTGTCTTAGTAGGTTAGGTGATGCAACATGTTTTAATATTTTGAAAATCCATATAAGTTTTCTTATCCTTCCATTGAGGTAGTCAATGTGGCAGTGCCAAGAGAGTCGATGGTCCAGGACTATACCAAGGTATTTAGTAGTATAAACATTTTCAATAGTAGTACAGTTACAAGCCACAGCATCACTTAGACTACAGGTATGTATTTTTAGCTTCAAATCTGCCGAAGGCCGCGCGCTGTCGCTCTTCGCTATATATATATATTTATATAGGCTGGGATGATGATGATTTATTAATTTTCCGATTTGTACTTTTTCCTTTTTGTACGTTCCGAGTGTGTCACAATATGCGTTGAGTCATTTTGAGTATTGTAGATTTTGCCATTGGTTAAATTTTGCATTTTGGGCATGTTGCTCCGAAGCGGTCTTTTGGCTGTTTGTCCCGAGCATGCTAACTGTAATAATTACAATTATTGTCACCACCTCAGATCAACCCACCCGAAAATATATCGCATGCATCGTTAATATTATAGTGGCGAGTGGTACCATCAATCATTTAACTAATACTAGTAAGAGGTATAGAAATGTTACGTGAGATAAAACGGCAAGGCTCGTGTGTGGCTCAAATACCACATAATAATATTGTTCGACCGACGTAATACGAAAAACGACTAATAACGCGCGTTGTGAGAGTGGTCGCATAATTGCAAATATTCCTAGATTTTTGTAACGCTCGGGATACATCGGTTGAATGAAACGCTTCATAACTCCACTCAAATATTGAATTAGAAATTGAGGCTCAAAAGCAGATTACATTTCATTGGTGAAAATACATACCTTGATTTAAGTACTTAAACATACTCGAACAAAAACATTTACACAAAAAAGCGAGAGCAACGTGGCGTAGATACTGGAAGAAAATATGTACAATGTCATTTTTATTCCTATTATTTCTAAACAAGTTAGCTATGCTATGAAGTATCTTTTTGTATTTATTTTTTCAACTTCATTTTTTATTACTTTTACGGTCATCCCGTGAAATCATATATTTCATACTAAATACAAACTGAAATATAGATGCACAGAAAAAACTCCAGAAAAAAGACCAATGCTGGGAATCGAACCCAGGTCCTCAGCATTCCGTGCTGCGTGCTAAACCCCTACACCACCACTGGTCTAGAGATTAGACACGAATCTTTCCTATACATTATACATTTCAGTATTCCCAGCATTGGTCTTTTTTCTGGGTTTTTTTTCTGTGCATCTATATTTCAGTTTGTATTTAGTATGAAATACCTATTATTTCTATTTTTTATTTTTATCACGTGGATCAATTATCATATTTTATTTTATAAAATCAAAATAGGTCGTGTTGTATTTTCTAGGCAACTACAATTCATCTTTATTCGAAGGCGACGTCGGCAAGGCGTGATCTGAGAATGACAAGGTTCTATCTGAAAATTTCCTACAGTACAGATTTGAATCTTAAGTTTACATCCGTAAAGTTGATACCCCTTCTACAACTTACATACAGTTGGAACTTTTTTATTCTTATGGCACTAAGGGTCGACACCGTGAAAAAGTTATCAGGAGTCCCAGCGGTGGACCAACGCGAAAGGTACGAACTTTGATATTACTTAGGAATGAAAATATTTTCAAACAGTTATGATTTATAGACCAGTGAGATTAAATTTGAAGTGAGGTGTCTGATAGGTGATTTTGGTTACATGAGTTCAGATGCATAAACAAAACATATTTTTCATTTAAAAATAAAATTTATTTTCGTATTTTAGTTTAAATCACAGTTTGATTTAAATATCCTAGTTTTATTTAAAAATATGGGATCTTTTATTTTCACACTGCATCTTACTTTGCTATTTTACAATAGATATTTCTGCCGCTGATTTGTCAAAGGAAAAATATTATAAAATGCATTTTGTCTGTTACAGTAGTCCAAAAGTTGCTGTAAAAATAATATTAGATATAGAGTAAAAATATCAAATTAGAAAAAAAAGGGCCAGTATTTTTATTTCTTTTTCTGCTTTTTTTGCATAAACCAATTCGGATGCGCACACAGTTTTTGAATAAGACCCGTCACTTTTTAAACGACTTCAAAAAAGGAGGAGGCTTTTTGTTCAGCTTGTATATGTACTTTTTGACGACATTAATATAGTAAGCTAGTTCCAGAATAATCCCCTGTTTCACCAATCTCTGATAGATTTCTGTAATCTTATTCAACAGATAGGAATTTAAGATGCCGTCTCTGTTTATTTCGTTCGATGTTATACCTGATTTACACTCTCACCTCGTCACCACGCCTCGCGCCTCGCCTCGTCGTCTCGCTCCGGACGCGAGCGTCGAAATCAAGGCAAATCAAGAGACGAGGCGCGAGGCGCGCCTGTTCACACTCTCGTCTCGTGGTTCGTCCCGCAGTTCGTCTCGCCACTCGTACGCGAGTGTAAACCAGGTATTACAGAAACGGCATCACAGATATGTCAGATAAAATAACAGGAACTTAACAGGGAATTAGATTTATCGGTCAGTCACGCATCCCTGGTGTTTACCGGTGTGCCACCGTAATCATCGAAGTCATACAACGGGGATAAGCCGCTTCGGCACAGATTTACTGCGATTATCCGTTGACCTAATGCTAGGCCGTTGACTTGTGTAGTTAAATAATAATAATAATAATAATAACTTTATTTCACCAACAACAACAAACATTTTACAAATTACAGTAAGTACATTTTTTAACCTTAATACTTAAGGTGGTGGGTAAGTTGAAGGTTTATACTTGTAGTAATTAATGATGAATTTTACTCCCCGTACTAGTATAAACTGTATCACGGTGAAGTAAGATCAGTCATTCATAATCGTGAAGTTTATTAAGTATCAATGTGTGGATCAAAGTACGATTGAGAAATCGAAATGTAACATAACTAAAAAGTTGAGGGTATTAAGTAGCAGCAGTACGTAAATGTGAATGTTAGTAGTATATGCAAAATTTACAAATGCATTTCGATGTTTGCTATCTAAACAAAAAATATATCACTTAGTAACAATATATTATCTTAAAAATTAAATTGAAAGAATTTTAAAATCAAGCCCGAAGTTGAATTCATTTATTTCTACCCCACGGACCAAAAAACCAACAAAATTCAGACTATATTTTCCTACGGGAATTTCGTAGAATAATTTATAATTAAATAGTAAGTAAAAAGGTTTAGTGCATGAAGAAGGTTTAGTGCATGAAATAAATGTGTTTCTTGCAAACAAATTTCATTGAACACACGTTTTTTTCGTGTTTTCAGAGGTTTTAGTAGATAAAGGTACTCACCAATAATAATTATGTAATCTTTTCTAAACCATCATTTCTTAAATAATCCTTTTGTTCGAGCAATTAACTTCTTTACAGGCTGAGCTGGAAAAATGAATACGAGTATAAGGTTTTTTTATACCTACTAGTAAATCTCGCCACAAGTTTTATAGCATATAAATTGTGCAATGCAAATAAAGTTTATTTTCTTTTTTCTGCTTCTAAGTAAATTAAAATTTACCCTCCCACCCACTTTACAATGACTCAACAATGACTCTTTATTGTACACCACAAAGAAAACAATACAGAAAAACAAGTACATGGAAAAAAATATACAAGATAAGCAAGGTATTTAATGAAATTTTATTACTTATGGTTGTACAGACAATATAAACACACATTATGTATAGTATAAGCTGTACATAGTAGGTATTTACATCCCACTGCAGTGGTACAGGCCTCCTTTTAGACCGAGAAGGCTTGGGCCGTAGTTCCCACGTATCAGTGCGGTTTTGGGAATTTCACGCACACCATTGAATTTCTTTGCAGGTGTGTGTAGGTTTCCTAGCTTTTTCCTTTAGAGTAAAGCTTATAGTAATTTTCAAATATATTATGATTTCGCATATAAATTCCGAAAAACTAATAAAAGCGAGCCCGAATCAAACTGCACACGACTGCTCTTCATCATAATTAGGGTTTCTACATGCGTGTAGCGACCTCCAGCGCCATCTAGTCGTCAATTAGAGAAACTGCTATGTTCTAGATCGCGCTATCGAAGTTTCTCAACTCTGCTACATAAATACAACTTCCAACTCTCTTCCTTCGGACTTCAGTCCCAAGGCATAACGTCTGCCTGGAGTTCTCTCTATTGCAACTACCCCCAAACGCGTAATTACCATTGTCTTTATATCCATTACAGACTCCACAATCATGATGAGTCACCAGCTCTTAATAAGACTTTATTTAATCCGTTGTCACGATGACTTGTTTTTCCGGGACCAAAACCTTACGGGTAACGAAAGCTGAGCGCAGATAAAATCAATATACTTATAAAAGCATACAGGTTCTACTGGGCCTTTAGTTTAACTTCTTCCGAGTGGGATCCGAATCCTGTTTTTTTAGGGTCACCCAGACATTATAGGCCACTTGTGACGACCCACTTATCACAATGTTATCTTTAATGTCTACGATAGATGCCTGCATAATATGAGGCATAAATTTGTAATATATTATTATATCACATAGTACGAGTAGTTTGTGGTAGCAATAGACTTAAATTAAATTAGTGTCCAGGTGTGATTTATGGGTACGTATCAAAATATATAAAGTTTAAAATTAATAATGGACGAAATACATAATGGTCATTTGATATAATGCAATTTTCTTGGAAATTCTCAACTTTACAAAATTTTCATAAAATAAACCTAACCTAACCGAAACCAATCTATAGATTATACGATTAAAAAATTTCGTTTTATCAATAGTTTCATAAAAAATTTTAGTATATATTATGACCATTATGTATTTCGTCCATTATTCGTTTTAAACTTTATATATTTTGATACGTTCCCGTGATTTATACCAATAAGTTAGTTGACAGAATTAAAGTTTAATTTAAACTGAAGACCATATCTTGTGATTAACTTATTTTGGGGATCTCGAAGCTCTAACTTGATGAAATTTAATAATGTGCGGGTTTTGGGGTCGAACAATCGATCTGAATTGTAATTGTTTCTGGAAAAATGGCGTGGTTTCGAATTTTAGCAAAAAAAAAACTTCGAGGAACTCCAAGCGACGCTGGTTCGCCCCGGTAGCTAATTGAGTTAGCAATAGTTCACTATTGCGATAAAAACCAATAAAGAAAAAACTGGCAACAGAATAAAACCAGACATAACTATCCCTCAATTAAATGAATCGACCTGAACTTTCGTGTTTGTATTATGACGATGTTAGGAAAGCCAATACCTACATAAACACGTTTATTTGATCACTTGAAATCACAGCCTTTCATAAATATTGGAGGCTAACATTATTAGATATAATCTGACTTAATGTAATAAATTAAATGTTTTGCCAGTGCATGAGCAGGTTAAGTATTTGATAGCAATAGACCAATATCAGGAAACTGAGCACAAAACTCGCAGGACGTATGTATGTAGCCTGAGAGACACGTCGCGTCACATGTATGTTGAACCTAAAGCTAACAATTATTATGGTAAAAGAACGAGAATGTATGTAACTCCAAGATTGTTCAATAATATTTTTCCGGAAAGTGAATGTAATAGTCTGCAAATGTTTAAGAATAAATTAAAAAAGCTTTTGCTAGAAAATTTTGATTCGCAAAGCTAAAATTGATATGGATTGCCTGGTTAGATTAGTGTAGTTGTAGAATAAAAATAGGCATGATAGTATAAGTATGAAACAAGAATTGTATGGCATGCGGTCCGGGGCTCATGTGTGCATGGTTCATGGCTCGGGGTCGTTTGTATTATAACGTATGTACCTATAATATAAATAATATTATAAATAGTTTAGTTTGGTTTTTTAATTAAGCAGGGTAATTAAGCCGATGTTAAAGTGAGCGTAGTATTCGCCAATAAACATTATAGTTTGGCGAAATTAGTGATTTAACTAGAACTATGTAACTTTTTGAGAATAAATAATAATAATAATAAATGCGAAAATTGGTGATTGTGTTTGCGCACATGCGTTCTTACATTATGTACTCCTTCATGCTCAAACGACGGGACAAAGTGGATGAAATTTGGTATGTATCTGGACCTCTGGAATTACACACAGGCTACTTTTTTATCTCGATATTCCCGCGGCATCCATGTGAAATACCAAATTCTTTACCGCTAAGTCTAGATTTACAACTTCAAGACTTCATACAGCATAAGTGAATGAGGGTAAAATCCGACAATTTCAACTCGACTCCCAGATCTAAAGGCTAGTAACTAAAATAAAGTGAGTGTAAGTACGTAACTAATTCCAATTATGATAATTTGCGGAACAACTAACAACGAAAATCTGAGCTCTTATTTGAGTACTCGTAATCCACGAGATGAATGGAAATGTTTTATGTTAAAATTTTATTTAATCAGATTTAAATGCTGTTTGCTTTACCCACATGATGGAGTTCGCGGAGTAATTAAATTTTTTAACCAAGCGTGCGTGCTAAGTTGACCTAATGAAATGAATTATTCTAATGAAGGGCTGCCGGGTCTATTTTTGGTTATTTCCACGCAAGTGAAATTAAATTATAAGGTGATGAAAACGACTTAGCAAAGTTTCTAAATGTAACAATTATTGTAACGGCGGTTGAATGCGCACGTGTTATTCTGAGCTAGATAAGTAAAATCAACATTGTTCTGAGAAACCCGAGCAAATTGAAAGTCTTCTCTCTTGTTTCACCAGTTTCGTTTTGTGTAAGTAGTTTAAATTCGTCTTATTTTAAGCACCCTTCACTTCAAGCTTTTGAGACAATGGGACCATGGTCACAAGACACTATTTTATTTATTATGTATAGGTACATTTAGACGGCCGGATAGCTTAGTTGGTTAGAGAACCTGACTACGAAGCTTGAGGTCCCGGATTCGACTCCCGGTCGGGGCAGATAAAATTTGTGTGAAAAATACGAATGTTTGTGCTCGAGTCTTGGCTGTTTAATATGTATTTAAGTATGTATTTATCTATACAGGGTTATTTTTAATTCACTGACATCCTCTTAACCCTGAATTCCTATCACTTAAACAAATGTTTTTTGTTTTACGACTTTTTAAAATGAAGCACTTTTTTTCCCATACAAATACACAGAGTATCGTAAAAATAAGAGGAAATCTCAAATTTTCAAAACGTTATTACACCAAAAATATTAAGTTATGACAAAAGCCGTAAAACAAAAAACATTTGTTTAAGTGGTGGGAGTTTAGGGTTAAAAGGATGCTAGTGACTTACAAATAACCCTGTATAAGTATGTTTATCCGTTGTCTAGTACCCATAGTACAAACTTTGCTTAGTTTGGGACTAGGTCAGTTGGTGTGAATTGTCCCGTGATATTTATTTATTTATAATGCGATTAAATTAATTATTAATTAGAAATTCATCTTGTATCATGAAATTTAAAAATTATCACTGCACTGAAACTGATTTTATTAGACTAACTGGTAGAAACAAACCGAGTAACAAATGTCCTTCCGTTCCGCCGACTCATCAGAAGGGCTCGTTTGAAAAAAAAATTAGGGCCACAATATCGAAAACGGGCGAACAAAAAGGGCCCGGCCCAGCAAACGGATCCCGATTCGCTGAACAGAAAATGTTAATGGAAATCCAACCATTATTGTGTTGGTGCAAAAACAACAGGACGCCGTTTTTGCTGGCCTAATCTGCTCCCGGCTAATAAAAAGGAAGAACGGCGTAATCCATTGTCATTATTTACAGACTGTTCCGAAGGAGGATCGATCATTGGGATTAGATAATATAACTGATTTGTCGGAATTGGTTTCAAAATGTGAAAATACAGAGTCTTTTATTTGCTTTACGAAAATCTAGGTACACTGAGTCGTTTTTTTTACGTGTCGAGAAATATCTTCCGAGTTTGATTATCATTGCAGATCCGCGAGGCTATGTATTTATATGTGGTTGATCATTGAAGGCAATGTACCGACCCCTCTGATATTTCTCGCTTCGTCTAAATAAAGCTTTTGTGTGTTATATTACGTGTGTGTTTAATGCTGTGCAAAGACAAGTAGTGCAATTAGTTAATTTATTATTTCTAGATTCATCATTCCAGTCTATATATTGATCGACTACGATGCACGCACAGGCCTCCTCTCAAAGTGAGAAGGCTTGTGCTGTAGTTCACACGCGGGTCCAATGTGGATTGGGAACTTCACACTCACAATTGAATTTCCTCACAGGTGTTCTCACGATGTTTTCCTTCGCCGTAAAAGTCATGGTAAATTTTAAATGTAATTTCTAGATTGGAATTTCCAAAAATAATGATCTAATTATCCTCATCATCAGCCGTAGGACGTCCACTAGTGGGCACAGGCCTCCCTCATTAATACCCAATCATTACGGTTGGAAGCAGCTTGCATCCACCATGAAGCTGCGGCCTTTACCAAATCATTCGCCCATCTCGTTGGTGGACGTCCCACGGTTGCGCTTACGCATTTTAGAATACTATAATGACTAAATTTCTATTTATAATTCCAGTTTTTCTGAAGTTGATATAATCAACACATATTTCCAAGAGTTTACAGCTTTAGTTAGGGAGCAAATTGTTACTTAGATATTATTTTTCTTTTTTACGTTACACGTTTTCATGTTAATGTTAATTTCCTGCCTCTATATAGGTATCCATAGTCTTTAAAGAAATGTCACGATTTTATATTGCTTGGTTAGTAACATGTAATAGCAAACTGTGGTAACTTTACTGGTTGATGTATAAACTAAGATTTCTATTGTAATTAGCTTTATTGTACCGTTTGTACCCAAATAAACATTAAAACATAACTTACAGTATTAATTTGTGTCCGAGAGTGTGAATGAAAATTGGAAAACTTACGGAACAAAATCAATTTACGCAAAAACCGAACTGGCAAGGAATATACTGTTTAAGCCTATTATAATTGAGGTGTGTCCTTAAGATTACATTTTCTAATTAAGTCCATCCTGATACAGACATGTATTAAAAAGCCCATTTCATTCACGAACCACAATATCGGGGGTCGATAATGAATGGCGATTAATTTTCAATTATTCCCAAGTCTCTAATAACTTAGGCGACTGCATCGGAAGCCGGTTTTAATGAAAGTGACTTAACAATATTTAGTTTGACGTGTTACAGGGCGCGTTTAATATGAGATTGTGATCGAAAAACACGAATATTTAATTATCAAGATTACTTTTAGCTTGGTTGTTTTTGTAAGACCTTCTTTTTATGCTTACTTAAGCGTACAGCAAGGCAATATTGATAATATTGAGTTTAACTTTTAGTCTGTAATTTTGTCACACAGAAGAGACGTGGGACGGGGACGCGTCGCAGTAGCGGCGCCCCTTGAATCAGTTTTTATACTAAATGTAGAGAAGTGTGTCGCGATCCAAAGCAGACATAAGAGACGGGGCGGAGACGCGGCCTCCGAACAAACGACGCAGACTGCGACGCGCCCCCGTTACACGTCTCTTCTGTGTGGCTTGCGCCTGAGTCTAGCTATCCGCGTTCGAGTAGCGAAGTTTTCAGAAAAATGCTACATAGATAAGATAATGTTAGGCAATACTTGGTATCAAATAGAGTGATCTGTTTATTCTAATATATTTTAATCCGACTGAAGCAAAGGTAAAAAAAGCCGTTGTAGTCGAGTAGTTTGACCTATGGTCTCTCAAGCAGAGAGTCGTGGGTTCAAGACCGGACTCGCACCTCTGACTTTTTCGGAATTTACGTGCGATACCATGAGCTTAAGGAAACCTACACAATTCTGCAAAGAAATCCAATGGAGCGTGTAGTTTTAAATCCGCACTGGGCCCGCATGGGAACTACGGCCCAAGCCCTATCATTAAGAGTTGAAGCCTGTTCTGACCTACAATCGATATTAGCTGTAAGTCAGAATATTGATCTTTAAAAAAATCAGACTTAGACCTACTGTTAATATCAATAGCAGTATTGCCAGAGGGTTTAAAGTTTTAAATCCGCACTGGGTCTGCGTGGGAACTATGGCCCATCCCTATCAATAAGAGTTGAAGCCTGTTCTGACCTACAATCGATATTAGCTGAATCAGACTTAGACCTACTATTAATATCAATAGCAGTGTTGCCTGCTGTGGAATGATGAGTACTTATGATTTTTATCAACAAAGGTTGACGTAGGTTAAAAATTCAATCTTATAATCGTCAGTCAGGAATGAAATGATTTAAACATTAATCAAGCAGAAGCAGCTTCCCGGTTTCGTGATTAATGTGTGCCACGCCCTCAGGTAGCGCACCTAATTAGCTGTTGTTTGTACAAACAATAATAGAATGTCCGGCTAAAATGCTTTTTACAGAGCATCCTGAAGAAAAATATAGCGGGAAAATGCCTCAGCAGAAGGACGGCAAATTGTTATTAATGATAATGACTGGCATCGGGTTACTATGCTGTATAGAGGGACAAAAATCGTTAGTACACTCGTGAAATTTAATTCGAGACCCCTTTCTAATAAATTTACTTCGACACTCATTTGCATGAAGTTCGAAAACTAAAGCTTCACCAACAAGCGTTCTGCAGAACGCAGATATTTTTTTATTTATTAAGCAGGCAACGAGCTCGCAGTTCACTTGATGAAAAGTGGATACTGAGGCCTATGGATATACGGCAACCAAACAAATTCCCTGTGCGCTGTCTACCGTGAGTTTAGACCTGCAAGAGAAACCGCGCAAGTTGCATTACACTACGGCACCCCATTGACCACTTTAAACTCGTTCGCTTTACGGCCTCGCAATGTAATGCAATTTGAACAATATTTTGCAGGTCTAAACTAGGCTTAAGGTATTATAAGCTAGTAATTTTACTGGCTATCTTACTCCCAAAATACAACAGTGCGAATACTGCTATTTGCTATTCCCCGTTTTCTTGTGGTCCCATTGATTTGTCCCATCAATGAGACCACGAAGGAGACTTAGGTATTTCTCGTAGTCCCATTAGTCGTGTCAGAATAATTTACTCTGAAGATCAAGAAAATGCAAAAGCTAAAATATATTAGCTGTTGCCAGCGATTCCGTCTGCGAAGAATAGGGATATAAAAAATAGCCTACGACCTACCAAACCTAACAAACCAGACCTGCCAAATATATAGAGAAAAACTTTAATAAAAATCAGTCAAGCCGTTTAGGTGGAGTTCGATAACAAACACCGTGACACGAGATTTATATATACTCAAAAAATAATATGTATATTAGAAGAAGATATTTTTTAAAATAGCAGCCATTTCACTACGGCTGGCTTGCGTGGATCAGGGTTCAATAGTGTTAAAAGTGTGTAGAGTTAAGTGGAGTAAAAAAACCAGGATTTCATCAAGTGGTAGGGTTAGTTTTAATTAACATATTTTTTTATTACAAACCCGTGCTATACCTTCATCTAGCCCTGTATCGCACATTTTGAAAATCGACCAATGAATTCACGGGGTCTCAAGTCTTGAACAACATTTACAGGGATGTTCAATCGCCCTAACCCAACCAGACGAAATATTTCGGATTGAAACACTGTGTATAGTTGATTCAAAAAATATAACCGGTGCTCCGTTACTCAAGACAAATTATTTTTTTATCCTAACATAAATTTCATATTACATTTCAGAATTAAACTAACACCGCAATAATGTACCGCAGCCATTCATTCCCGCCGCGACCCAAAAAAAGTCCCTCATTTTTCATACGGTGCACTAAACTTGCGAACGTCTTGCAAGTCTGTACTTGTAAACATCTGGCACGTCTAAAACTGAGGGTAGGACCAGTGGCAATTACAGAGCGGGGGACATCTGCGTCGGGTTAGGTTATATGCAATAAAGTGCCACGAATCTAATCGCCGGAGTCAGCTCTGGGAGGACCACCTAATAGGATCCGGCCATGTTTGAGTCGCTGGTTTGTGAATTTGGTGAATCGTCTGAGTGTATTAGCTAATACTGACCGCAACTATACAAGATGATCAGGTCTTATTAAATATATAAATTTGATAATCGCTGTTTAGCAACAGTGAGCGATAGGAGTGGTAGTGCTTCACGAAATTAAAGCTAGATATAATTAGTATTTGTGTGGCAAAAAAATTAAGCACTTATTACAGGATTGACAGGCAATGATCAAATTAGTAATAAGAAATATTTAGTAGTGTCTCACATTTGTGTGATTGTTTTAATAACTTGCAGAATAAACATTTTGGTTTTTGTTTTTTTTTTAACCTATGTTCCTACTTCAAACATGAAACTACCGTGAGATTCACTTATAATGAAAATATACGGATTACTCACGTCTTAATACGAGTTTAACTCGACATGTTTTGGGCTAATCTGTAGCCCTAACTTAACTCGTAATAACGATGAAAACGCGGGTAGTTGTGCGCCAATATAATTTTTAGCCATATATGTCTTAGCCGAAATTTGATATTTTTTTTTTAAATTGAAGACTTAAGAATTTTAGGAAAATACCCAGAATTTGATAGTCACGAGTCAATATTGCCCCAATGAGCGTTAATTTAGAAACCAAATCTTTTATTTCGGATAGTTTAATGTGTATTGGACCAAATGAAATAATTTTTAAGTGTCTTTCTTGCCACAAAAACAAAATGGAGGCATTCGAAATTACTAAAAATGTCTTAGGTTGGAACAGAGTCATTTTTCAGTGCCATAAAAAAAAAAATAAAAAAAAATCCTTGAAATGTTCAAACATTTTTAGAAACATGCCTGTTTATTGTTATTTCTTTTAAGGTATCACTCATTGCCATTGCTTGCTAAATTTGAGATAAAACGTAAAAACCAAACTCAGAGAGCACTCGCTAAGAATGCACTAGTCTTGAAATTTAACTAGTAAATAGCATGTGAAAAAGACAAGTCTGCGTCATTTTTCTGTGCCATATTTAAAATTTCCAAATTAACTTTCATTGGGGCAATATTGACTCGTGACTATCAAATTCTGGGTTTTTCCTAAAATTTCCAAGTCTTCAATTAAAAAAAAAAAAAACGCCGTAACGCGTGGCTCCGGGAAGAAGGGCTACGGATTAGCTCGAAACATGTTTAGTTAAACTCTCATTTTAAGACGTGAGTAATCCGTATATTTTCACTATAAGTGACCTATGTTTTATTCCAGACGCCCAACTAGATAGATACATACCAAGTTTTGGCCAAATCTGTCCGGCCGTTTTAACATAAAGAAGTAACAAACATACACGCACACGCACGCTTGCACACATACAAACTCAACAATCACTCAATATTCACAAACTTTTGCATTTAAATAATAATATATATTTCGACACTACTTTGAAATAAAGCTCGTATCTCAACTCCATATAAAAACTTAAAAGGAACCTTAAAGCAAACGGAGTAAAGTTGATTCAGTAAAATTATCTATTTTGAGATACGAGTTTTTTTAAAGTATAATGATTTATAATATCAGTACGATGACACTACATGTCGTTTGTTGCCAATTCTGCTAGTTAGGGTTGTAAATAAGTTTGTTTGGTGTTCTGAATTAATTTAGTGACGGTGATCTGCTAAAGTAAGTTTAGGAAAGGTTATTTAGTTATTTTGACAGTTTTGATGTGGGTGCCGCGTAGAAAGGGATACCCTAACTTAACTGTGCGGGAATTTAAATAAGGACTGGATTCCTCAGTTTTATTTTTTATTTGTATACAAAACCGAATACTTACAGGCTAAAAAAGTAAGGTGTATATCTGGCTTAAAAGCTATCCCCGTTTTCCCGGTTCAGTGTGTGTGTAATGAATCGCCACTTGAGCTAATTGCTCAGAAAATGGGTTATTGCACGACTGTACTTCAAAATGGATTATATTTAACTGGTGATTATAGTAATTTACTAAGTATAGTCTATGAAACACTATCAAAAGCTAGAAAAGGGAACAAATCTACTTGGTTATGGAAAAATGTATAAACGAACAACTTCTATTCAAACTGATTATGGTAGTTCGACCCCACCGAAGTAGGTTAAAACATGTTTGCCCATGGGAATGAGTTATCCCGTGGTAAAAAATAGCCTATGTTACTATCCAGCCCTATAACTACACATACTTAAATAAATATTAATCACCCAAGACTCGGGCACAAACATTCGTATTTTTCACACAAACATCTTTCGGGACCGGGAATCGGACCCCTGACCTCAAGCTTCGTAGTCAGGTTCTCTAATAACTGGCTATTCGATCGTCTATGGAATGGATGGAATGGTCGATATGGAAGTATGGATAGTATGGATTGAGTATACAGGGTTATTGTTACACCCGGGAATTGTCGCGACAATTTATTACTAAAATTACCTCCACGATCAGAATGTGGTGGAAACGTCAAGGCAATTTTAGCAATAAATTGTAGTGATAACTCCCAGGTGGATAGTGACCATGAGTAAAATCGCAAAAGTCTAAAACAATGTAGTAGGTATACAGAGTGAAAATAAACAAAAAACTTCACGAGACAATTAACACCAATTGACCTAAACCCGAAGTAAGCGAAGCTTTATGGGTACCAGGCAATTGATAAACATACTTATATACTTGTAAATACATATTAAACACCCAAGACTCGAAAACAAACATTCGATTTTTCATACAAATATCTGCGGGAACGTGGGAATCGAACCCGGAATTTCAGCTTCGCGGACAGGTTCTCTAACCACTAGGCTACTTGGTCTTCTAAAAAGACAAAAGTAAAGAGAAAAAAAAATAAGAGTGTTATGAAAGGGGTTACCTTTCCGCTGCCTTTTCCGCTTTCGGGATATTTTTGTCACACACTGTACTGTATACCTACCTACCAGTTTACCACGAATACCGAGAAAATTCAAGCATGCGTTTGAGTCAAGCAGTTGCCAGCTCCGCAACTTAAGTGAAATTAACTCGAGTAGTGATAAGACTTCGGTGGCGTATGTACCGGTACACTGTACAACCGCTTAAGATTGGCCGAAGTCCAAGGCAGCTCTTGATAATGCGCTCAAACAGATGTAGCTTCACGCATGCCATTCAATAAGGCAATAATTTTGCCAACTATTTTTGACATACCCACTAAAAGCAATTCGTTCCGGACGACTGTTTTTTTAACCCCTATTTAGCACCTTGCTCCTTACTTTACCCGATATAAGTTTAGTGATCACCGCTGCCCGTGGAAATCTACAGTACCATTCAGATTTAACACGGGTCTGATCTAGAAATACTGACACTTACACAACTATAACATCGGACATACTACTATGACATCGGGGCTTTCAAGAAAAGGGTTTATACTACCTTTAAAGGCCGGCAACAGATTGATGACTCTGTTTGAGTTCTGAATTCACCGACATAGCTCGAAAAATCGCCCGAATCAAGTGGCAATGGGCAGAGTACATCGCTCGTAGAACTCTGATGGCCAATAGGGCCAAAATATTCTCGAATGGCGTCCACGACCAGGAAAATGCAGTGTATGTAAGCCTTTAAGAAGATGATGCAATGACCTGGAACGATGGGAGAACGCGTTGGATGCAGATGGTGCAGAATTTGTTTGGCGAACCTTGGAGGAGGCCATTGTTCACCAGTAGAGGTCTTTTGACTGAAATTATATAACTTTTTAGGGTCTCTAGTCCTAACTCTTATATTTGCCCTAAACGATTTAATTATTTTACCCTAAGTAAAAAAAAGCCGCGGTGGCCTAGCAGTTTGACCTATAGCCTCTCATGCAGATGGTCGTGGGTTCAAATCCCGCCTCACGCCTCTGTGTTTTTCGGAACATTTGAAATTTACCATGAGCTTTACGGTGAAGGAAAACACCGTGAGGAAACCTGCATACAACTGCGAAGAAATTCAATGGTGTGTGTGAAGTTCCCGGTCCGCAATGGGGCCGCGTGGGAACTACGGCCCAAGCCTTTTCATGCTGAGAGGAGGCCTGTGCCCTGCAGTGGGACATATATAGGCTGGGATGATGATAGTGACCCGAAATAGACCATACATGTGGCCCTTAGTTGGCTACATTGTAACAGTCCCACAAAATGTTGGAAAATTGTATAGGTAAGATCTGAAGCTGAAAAGTCGTGGCTCATCCATTAGTTCTTTAGTGGCTGCGCTGTAGCTTTGATGAATAAATTAAAGTAGGATGAAAAAAGAGATTAAGCTGACGTCGTTGGAACTTAATTAGAGTGCAACAATTAAAATACCTTTTGCAGCATAATTAAAAGTATGTAGTCGCACTTTGTGCGCATTGTTAACACCAACCGCATAATTGAGTTTTATTAATAGGGCTTCGTAGCTCGAAATAAAAAACGGACCCCTTATCACTTGTGTGTCTATAAAATGTTTGTGCGTCTGTCACAGCTAAGAATTCCCAAAGTTAAAAATTCCCTTCTTAGCGGATGCTCATATCATAACACCTATAGATGTATGTGCCTCAGCACGAGAAGTGAAAATTATCTTATTCCACTCAGTCCAGTAGATTGAAATGTATACATAAGTACATGTATCGTAGATAACAACTGTATTCCAAACACGAACATGTAAAGCAAGTAACTGAATTCTTAATACTTATGAAAGTCACTAGAAAACAGAATAGTTAATAAAAAAAATCTCGTCATATCAAACGAAAGTGCTTGTTTTAAGGGTCTCCAATATATTTATTCATAATGTAGGTTGTCAACGCGTCGGTAATAATGTTATGAGTATCAATGCGTGGTACTGCTTACTTTATAAGGTGACCCATTGTCCGTTTCGCTATTTCATTTAATACTGGTACCTCTATCTGTGAAAACACAATATTTCTAAGCCGTAATGGAATCCCCTTTCGGCAGCCGACGGTCACCTAAAACGGTTTTTCTCAAACACGCCGTTTATTTTGCTTCGGTCTAAAATAAACGCAAAAACATAGTTTACCTGCTACCCCACAAAGGTATGCCAACTATGGCAATTTCGACATGAACCTTGTGCAGCCAGAATGTTCGGATAGCGTCGGTGAACTCTATTTCGTGTCGGCTGAAACAGACTTTATTTAGGTATACGATACGGTACGGCCTGCTTCTTCATATTCAAACAAACAAAAAGTTTGCATAATTTTATTGTTGAAGGTCATAATGTAATGTTTGTCATAATTTTATTGTTATTCATACTCTTTTTACTTTGAATCCATGTAACATTTCTGAAAAAAAGCTTTTTCGGCGTTTTTCTTTTATTTCAAAAATTCTATTATGACTAAAAATGTTCTGCCAACAGACAAGCCAGGTCGTCACTCTATCTTGCTGGAGTCCTATCTACACTGCGTCTTCAGGTGCGTGGACGCCTTTCGAGAACCTTTTGGCCCCATCGGCCATCAGTTCTACGAGCGATCTGCCCGGCCACTGCCACAATTGCTGCTGCTGTTGTTATGAACAAAATTAAAAAAAAAACATATATAAAGGGACACTTCACACTATTTGACCTTGTTCCAAAGTAAGCAAATCTTGCGATACGGGTTGCTTCATGCAACGCATACACTTAGGTAAATAAACATTAAATACCCTAGACTCGAGAACAAATATTCGTAATTTTCATACATAATGTCTGCACCAACTGGGACATGATTACATGAAGCTTCGTAGTCAGGTTCTTCAACCACTGGCCTACCCGTCGTTAATGTACGAAAGCAAAAGTACCAAGCAAATACAGGGCTATAGTTAAGTATGAAATTTAAATTGATACCTAGGTATGATCGCTGGGCTCTGGACTTGAGACTGATGGCTCTGTAAATTGAATACTCTGTATGTACAAACAGTCTAACTTATTTATCGCATCCTTGAAAGATACGTTGGCGTTGTCTCAATAGACTTGTGTGGGCTTATTTCGAAACGAGCAATTAAGCGTATTAGTTTTGTCATAATTTTGAATTAGGGGTGTATTTTTATGCTCAAAACTTGATGCCTATAAGTACCTTATTTCCTTTAAAAGTAATATTATCGGCATTAATAGACGCGCACACAATTTTAGGGATATTATATTATATCCTAAATATTCAAATAATTTAACTTCATCCGTCCATTCCTTTTCCTCGAAATTCCTCCATCTCATTTGCAGTTGCTGAAATTTCATCTGACTTCCAAAGTTGCTTACAATATTCCAGAGCAATAACTGACACACAAAACGTACTCCAAGTTACTATGTATTCTTAGGAACGACAAGAAATAAGTCAAAGTTTGTCTCTCGGGAACTTAATAGATAATTTCTAAGTCGAACAAACTTCGCAACTTTTGAACTCGCGTCTAAAGTTACTATTCTTAAATTCACAAAGGTACTTACTGTATTCAAAATGAAACTGCATTTACTTGAGTTTGAGCTTTGAGTTAGTGAATGTAGAGTCTGGTTTTCATTGGGTGTTGCCGGGGATTCTTTTCTATTGACCGTAGGAAGGCTGGGACCAAGTGCGAGTACGGAACCGTGAAAAGTTAAAAAAACACCGTCCCGTCTGCGCTTCCGCGTCAGCACAAGCAAACTGCTCAATTTCCGCATTTCAAAGGCCAAAGGAGTTCTAAATGCTGGATATCGTGTGTAGAAAATAATATTATCTTTGGCCAGGGCTCGTTCGGCTCAGACTTTTCAAATATTGAAGGCTTGCTGTATATATCGCACAATGGACACAATCCTAGTTTAGAAAAAAGTTTCTGCGAAAATACTTGTCTACCATAAATCATGCTACTAGTTTTCGTCTAAGATCTAAGCTAAAGATACATGTTATTAAGTGTAAATTTAAACGGATTTAGAAGCCATTAAAAATTAACTTGCAAAGGCTATAGTCGGGTTTCCATAGTAAGTCGGCCCTTACATCAAATAATATTTGACGACCAGATGGCCTAGTAGTTAGAGAATCTGACTATGACGCTTGAGGTCCCGGGTTCGAATCCCGTGTCGTGTCGGGGCAGATATGTATGATAAATTCGAATGTTTGTTCTCGGGTCCTGAGTGTTTAATATGTATTTAATATCTATCTATATAAATAAATTTATCCGTTACTTAGTACCCATAACACAAGTTTTGCCTAGCTTACTTTGGGGCTAGGTCAATTGGTGTGAATTGTCCGGTAATATTTATTTATTTATTATTACTATTAAAGAAATTAAGATACTTATAGATTATCATGTTTTGAGCATAAAAATACACCCCTAATTCAAAATATGACAAAACTAATACGCTTTATTGCTCGTATTGAAATAAGCCCACACAAGTTTATTATGACTATATTAACACATCCACAATCAAGGATGCGATAAATAAGTTAGACTGTTTGTACATTATATTTATAATATCAAATCGCGGAGTGTAATGGTCGATTTTGCAAAGCTCTGGTCTAATACGGGTAACCACTTATTAGTTGCATATTGTATAAAAAATTAAGCAAAATTAAAAATTTTTAAAAAACCCACGACGGTAAAAATCTCATCGAAAAAGAATAAAATAATTCAAAACCCCCGACTTAACCCAATAATTATGTAACGAAATATTATAATAGATGTAAAAATACTTTCTAAAAAAGAGTTGATATTTCGAGAAATCGGTAATAGATATACTTAAGTACCTAAACAATGAATATCGATGTTTACAGTTTTTCCCTAACGTGTCTGTTTCTCGAAGATGTACTTAGATGTAGCGATAATAATTTTACCATAATACATAACCGAGGAATATTCGTCGGGGGCTGCCATTAAACCAGCTAAAGTTTTTCTAGTGACGTGAATACAATTATTGAAGAATTGTAGATGTTTAACGACGACATAAAATAAACTTATGAATATGATTAAATTTTTGTTGAAATTTCATATAGGGAAGGCAGCCGCCGACGGATATTCCTCGGTTATGTATTATTGTAAAATTATTATCGCTACATCTAAGTACATCTTCGAGACACGTTAGGGAAAAACTGTAAACATCGATATTCATTGTTTAGGTACTTAAATATATCTATTACCGATTTCTCGAGATATCAACTCTTTTTTAGAAAGTATTTTTACGTCTATTATAATATTTCGTTACATAATAATTGGGTTAAGTCGGGGTTTTGAGTTATTTTATTATTTTTCGATGAGATTTTTACCGTCGTGGGTTTTTTTCAAAATTTTTAATTTTGCTTAATTTTATTTCAGACTTTTTAGAGAGCATATACGAATTATAATCTATATAATATGTAGGTAAGATCTCGCAAAACAATAAGTGTGATTCATCCTACCACATAATATTAAGTTCCTTATTAAATATTATACAGTTGCTTTCTGTTGTTTTTTGTTCAGAATTGGTGTTAATACTCTTGAGACTATAATATTTGTGTTTGAACTCTGAATTCAATGATGACATAAGCTGGGAGTACCTCCACGCGGTGAAGGCGGAAACAGTTTCTAATTTTAATATTATTGCAATATTATTTTGCACTAATATTGTAGCGCCCTCTAGTGAGTTACAGACGTAATTTTTATTATTTGGGAACATGCATTAAGCTACCACGAACACATTGCTGAAAACAGAATTGCAACATTGTTTTGCACTAATATTGTGGCGCCCCCTAGTGAGTTACAGCCATGACACCTGTCTAAGAACATGAACGCATCAAACACAAACCCGTTATTGAAAACCGCATCAAAATCGGATCATTAGTTTAGAAGATAGGTGGGAACATTACTTTGCACAAACGCACACACAAACATCTCTCACCCTAAACGCATATACCTGCTCCGTTCCGTCGTGGGTAAAAACTATCAAAAATAATTAATTAACCTATACTAATAAATTGTTTTGCTTTAATATTTATTTTCAAGGCATTATCTACAAATAATATCTACACCACGACATTACTGGTGTGAGAATAGCACTGTATAACCGCTGATAATAATAAAATTATGTTAATAAATAAAATTTAAAGGCATTATTACTGTGACGGGATAAAAGGGGAGCTCATATTATTATCAACATACGGCTCGACGCCTTTGACAATAGATAACGTGTACATGAACACATTCCTGTGGACTCCCATTTCGTTTACATGATTACGATCACTATTATTCAAACCTTATGTTTGCTTATTTTTAGGGTTTCGGAGTCAAAATGGCAAAAACGGAATCCTTATAGTTTCGCCATGTCTGTCTGTCGTGAGATATAATCTAAGGTCGTGAGCGAAATACTTTTCGCAATTTTTCCTTTATCTGTGCTCTAAGACCTTGCTTCGTACCAAATTTCAAGATTCTGAGTTCACGGGAAGTATCTACCCTGTAGGTTATGATTCCCTTGAGAGTGCCGAAAATTTGCGGCATAAATAGATTGGTTACTGATATAGACAGACAGACAAAAAAAATTATGTTTTTCGCAATATTTCCTTTATCTGTGCTATAAGACCTTCAAGCTGTAGCTGCTGTGCTGTTGCTGTGTGTTGTAGCTGTAGGTTTTGATTCCCTTGCGAGTTTCGAAAATTTGCGGAAATTTGCGGCGTAAACGGCTGTATATTTTGATTGCGTTAGCTTAGAAGTTTGATTTTATCACAGCTCAAAGGGACAGTAGACCTGAGTATTTGATAAAAATTTCAGCTTGATTCCTCAACACCGGATTTGACAGACGGATTGTTGTCCGTCTGTCAAATCCGGTGTTGAGGAATCAAGCTGAAATTTTTATCAAATACTCAGGTCTATAAGAGTTTGGTCGGTTCGGTACGAGCCAGCAGGAGTGGACCTAGCCATCGACCTTACGTACGTACTATCTATTGGGTTTCTTTCTACCACTCCTGCTGGCTCGAGCTGAGGCACCGACTTCAAACAGATTAGGGTGACGCCACACGAGCGTAATTTTGTGAGTTGTGAGCGGCAGAATTTCGGTTGCGCCATACATTGTGTCATGTGAGTGTCACGTGATGGCCCGCATATTGTATGGCGCGAACCGAAATTCTGCCGCTCACGACTCACAAAATTACGCTCGTGGCCTCACCGTTAGAAGAAAGATATTTCTATGCTTTTTGTTTGTAGTCGGTTCAATTTTTATTTTATTTTTGCGTTTTAGTTTTTGGATGTTTTTTGAAGTCGGTTTTAGTTTTTATTTTTTTTATCCTTTAGTTCCAAAGATTGGCTCTACACACAAACAAAAAACAAACGAAGCCTGCCGGCTTACTATAATTATCATAATGAAAAAATACGGATAACTAACGTCTATGATCGAGTTTAGCTCGACCCGTTTCAGGCTAATCCTTAGCCCTTCTTCTCGGAGCCACACGTCGCAGCGGCTGCGAAACGCGCACTACGCAGCTGCGCGCTACCGCTCTACTCGCGGTACAGGTTCGCCCACACTCACCGTTGACGCAGCGAACCTTTACAAAGTGATGTTGTTAGTGTTGTGTGCTATCTTACATTTGTCAATGACAATAAAAGTGACGATGAAATCGGTGGTAGTTGTGTGTCGCTGACAGTTGCGTCGAGCAACCGCGCGAGCAGAGCGGTAGCGCGCAGTGCGCGTTTGGCAGCCGCCGCGACGTGTAGCTCCGAGAAGAAGGGCTACGGATTAGCCCGAAACAGACTAGCTAAACTCGATTATATAGACGTGAGTTATCCACATTTTTTCACTATGAGCGAGTCTCACGGTATTTTATGTACTATAGTTATCGATATAGACTAAATCCAACTATTCAAGTAATATGTGTTAGACTGAGAAATTCTTACACGTACACAGCTAGATTCTCCGACCGGAGTCTTCGGCATCTAAGAGGGATATCGGAGAATCGAGTATAGCCCACGTACATGGTGATTTAGGAGTACCCCCACCTGCTGGCACGCCCAGGGCACTTAATTAATAGAAGGGGAGGTATTTACTTAACGTTCTAACAGTTTAGGACCGGTATACATTAACGGAAAAAAGGATTCATTACGTAATGCACAATGTCTTCGGGACGGGGATTCGGTAAATATTTCTGTCGGCGTAGATTGTAATTGTCCTGGTCCTTAGCAAATTTTTAGCACTTTTCTAAAATAAATAAAGTTGTTTTTGTACGCTACCTTGGTAAGAGGCGCGGAATCAACCATTTTTTAACCCCCGACACAAGAAGAGGGGTGTTATAAGTTTGACCGCTATGTGTGTGTGTGTCTGTCTGTGGCTTCATAGCTCTTTAACGGGTGCACCGATTTAGATGCATTTTTTTTAATATAAAGCAGGTTTCTTGGCGATGGTTTAATGATATGTTTCATCAAAATCGGTTCAGCCGTTTCAAAGTTATCAGCTCTTTTGTTAGCTGCGGAAGGGATCTTAGACGCATAACGGGCATTGACTTAACGACAAACATAGGAGTAATTAACATAATTGCGTTGGGGGTTTTAAAATTTTTGATTTATAGTTATTCCCTTATTCGGTTAGTAGATCAATTTTTGAAATCAAATCATCACTCAGAAAGTGGTGAAAAATTGCGATAAAATTAAAGGACCTACCAGTGCTCGTATTTTAGTAAAAAAATACAGCTCTAACACACACACTGGTTACTCCGATACTGGGCCCGCGTGGGAGCTACACAGCTCAAACCCTCTCGTTCAGGGAGGAGTCCTATGCTCTGCAGTGAAATGTATGAGCTGTATGATGATAATAACGATATTCCAACAATGAATGCACTGCCGTAGAATGACAGCACCAACTGTCTTTCTTTGAAATAATGATCATCATCATCCCAGCATATTTTATGTATGTCCCACTGCAGGCCACAGGCCTTCTCTCAGAATGAGAGGGCTTGGGCCGTAGTTCCCACGCGGGCCGAGTGCAGATTGAGAACTTCACACACGCCATTGAATTTATTCTCAGATATGTGCAGGTTTCCTCGCGATGTTTTCCTTCACCGAAAAGCTCATGCAAAATTTCAAATAAAGACACTATAATTCAATATAATATGAAGATACCTATGCCCAGCAGTGGGACGTATATAGGCTGGGATGATGATAATAATACCTCACTAATATTAATAGTACTTGATTCGGATCACGTGAAGAATGATTTAATGATTTGATCAAAACCAAACGAAATATTTTATGAAGAAAAATTATTATGACATTAGCTAAGAATATTCACATTATTGTATTTGCATTATGATACTTATTTAAATTTATATTTAGACGACCAGATGACCTAGTGGTTAGAGAACCTCACTGCGAAGCTTGAAATAAATAAATAATAATAATAAATATTAGGGGACAATCTTACACAAATCGACCTAGTCCCAAACTAAGCAAAGCTTGTACTATGGGTACTAGACAACGATAAAAATACTTATATAGATAAATAAATACTTAAATACATAGAAAACATCCATAGCTCAGGAACAAATATCCCGGGTTTGATTCTCGTGTCGGGGCAGAAATTTGTATGAAAAATACGAATGTTTGTTCTCGGGTCTTGGGTGTTTAATATGTATTTAAGTATGTATCTACCTATATTACAAGTATGTTTACCCGTTGCCTAGTGCCCATAACACAAGCTTTGCTTAGCTTACTTTGGGACTAGATCAATTGGTGTGAACTGTCCTGTGATAAAAATAAAATTAAAACATATAAACAAGTGCGCCACAGACTATGAAGTAAAAAAATGTATTTAACTAAAAAAAAATGGCGTCGCGTTTTCAAGCTGTGATATTTTTTCGTTAAAAATTCATAATACGGTTTAGTTTACATAATCAAGGGAAAGAAACGATACGGCCAAAAATAACTTTCGGCTCTCATTGGCGGATCCTGAATTTCTGAAAACGTTAGTGTTCTGGCAAGTTTTTTCACGTTCATTTTGTTAAAACCCTCCCAGAAAATTCACTTTTACAATATTACTTTGCTCATTCTTTTATTCATTCAAAAAGTAACATCACTATTTAAAATTTACCAAAAACTGATAACACCGAAACTGTCATTCTACTGCAGTATATTGTTGTTAGAGTATACGTAGTCCAATTTATTATTATATCACGAAAATTTTTAATTTTTCATCCATCGAAAGTTATATTACTTATTTTCTGCAAACTTACTTTTCAAAATTTCATATCTTCACTACGCCAATATCATGTACATATTTTTAGGTGTTAAATATGTCACCGATGTACTTAAAATAGATTGATTAGAAAACCATGGTCAGCAAATACCTATTAAGTTTGCTTGTGGGTATGTTTAACTATTTATTGTACATAACACACGTGAAATTAACCAGATTACGTGAGAGGTGGACAAACGATGATGAAGAGATACACACCTAATTAAATAGATATTAAATACCTAAGACTCGAGAGCAAACATTTGTATTTTTCAAACACAATATCTGCCCAGACCGGGGATCGAACCGGAGACCTCCAGCTTCGTAGTCGAAGTCAAAGTTATTTTTTATACAATATAGGCTTGAGTTTGACCACAAACACGCCTGTCTAGTAAAAGCTTATTAATATATTTCATACTAAATACAAACTGAAACATAGATGCACAGAAAAAACGGCATTCCGGACCTGGGTTCGATTCCCAGCATTGGTCTTTTTTCTGGGGTTTTTTCTGTGCATCTATGTTTCAGTTTATATTAAGTGTGAAATATATGGATTTCACGGGATTACCGTAAAAGAAAAAAAAATTGAAGTTGAAGAAATAAAAAATATAAAAAGATACTTCAAACCAAACTTGTTAAAGCCTATTCACCCTAGACTTGAATGTGGCCAAATTGTAGTGTTCAGGGAACACAGTTGCAGGCAGGGAATTCCACTCCTTAGCTTACGGTTGATGAAGGAAGAGAAAGAAAAGAAGAAAGAAAGAAAAAATAATAATAAAAAAATACCATTAGATATTAATTAAGGCTAGGTATAACAAGTGCTTATTAAACTCGAAGAATCCATCACTGGTTTGGAAAAAACCCTGCTAAGGAGAATCTGGCAAGATACTCAACAAAGATCAGACATCGCTCGTAAAACTGATAGCTGATGATGCCAAAAGGTTCTCGAGTGGCGTCCACGGACCGGAGGACACAGTGTAGGTAGGTAGATCTCCAAAAAGATGGGGAGACGACCTAGTCAAGGATGCAGGAACGCGTTGGATGCGGATGGCGTAAGCCGATCTGTTTGGCGAGGCTTGGATGAGGCCTATGTTCAGCTGTGGACGTCTTTCGGCGGAAATGATGATGATGATATCAGACAGTATGGTTCTCTTAAAACTTTCCGGCCATTTGAAGGTGAACTTATTAAATACATTGTAGGAAAAATTAAGATTGTGTATACATGTTTTACACCGTGACAAACGATGCTTGGAAGACTGCACGTTTGCAATACGTGAATACTGCAAGGGGTGCCCCAAAGGTAGAATTTATTCGGGGAAACTAAATAAAAATACCGAGGCACTCCGTCGATTTGTTCCATTTAATATCGACTATAGAACCCGTTCGGCTGAGGCTAGAGTAGAGAAGGGCTCTGCACAATAAAGTTGCCTATAAAGTTGCCAATTTTAGTCAATTACTTTTTTACACCGCGTCGTTGGCAAACAGCCACGAGGTTAGCTGGTAGCATAGAGGGATTAACCAATACAGTGAAATTGTCAAAAAAATTGTTACAAAATCGCCAAACAACTGGGGCATTAGGGGTTCTGCTATCACAGAACCTCCCTGCTAGTTGACACTAGTAACGTGAGGCCCGTTTGACAACATTGACATTATTTTGTGTTCATTCATTTTTTTTATTCGGTCGATAACGATCATAACATCTGCTTGGCCAACTCTAAAATCTCCTGCTAGAACTTGGGCTGGATAATCAGAACCCAGCAATGAAGGTTTCCTGACAGGTGGAATATGGGTATATGGCGCTGTTGTGAGTGAGAGAATAATCCAATCCAATGGTAAGTTAAATTACTTTGGGAGCTCTACGAGAGAAATTTTCAAATTAAGTGAGTATGTTCTTTCCGTGTACCCTTTAAATGATCAGTCAGTGCGTGTCACGATGAATAAAATTCACTTTTATTTTTATGTTAAAAGAAAAAAAATATAATAAGTAATCATAATTTTAAAAACTAAAATGCCTTTGTCTCATGTAGGGCATCAACGAAAATCAATCGCGAAAACTAGTGTCTTCATTAAAATTTGATAGCCCATATTACTACTCTATCGGTTAATTTCCATGGTTTTTGTATAGTCGCTTGCAATTTCAGGAAGTATCATAAATGTTATGTAAAAAGTATACGTGACTTAAAATGCTACAGAGGTAATGCCGTAACATAGTCGAATACTTTCCGACTCAAAATCGTGAGTTGAATCATTTTTGATGTTTTTTAAAGTGACCAATGAGAAGAACCTGTGCGGAACCAGCAGCCTGTGGTTCAAACCAAAGGGTCGATTCCTTTTTTTTTCACGCAACCAATACTCTAATGCCCCCGCTAGCAATAAAGTCGCTGCTTTATCGGCAGGGTTATAAATTGAGGGTTTCAAAGAACGTTTTTAAACGTGAAACGGGGAATTTTATAAATAAAATGGCGCCTCTGGGAATGCTACTGCTGTCTCTGTTAGCCTGACGAGCCGTTAACTAGTTCGTTTGTGAATGAGGTCGGATGACTGTAGATTTTATCGTTATTAAAACAATACAAGGTGTCTCATATTTAACACAGGTTACACGAATTTACTTTGATTGGAGAGTATGAAATTTCAATGGAGTTCCATCCATAAGTTAGATATAAAATATACTTATATGGCCCGAAAAAGTTTAATTTGTATTTTTTTTCTTAATATGATAAAAATGATCCGTTATCAAGCTAGTAGTTTGGTGGCTGCCTAACATTAGTTATGTGCAATGTCAATAAAAACTTTTTTTTAATTGAGTTTTTAGGTAAATTTTGTAGTTGCCATATTATATAGCTACAACGTCCAGACTTGGATAGTTTGTTATTGCACGTTACTAATGTTAGGTAACCACTAAACTGCCCGCTTGATAACGGAGTATAATGGTAACTCAAGAAAAGGGATTTATTATCATACATAACTAACTAGCAAAAAAGCAAACTAGAAAAATCACAAAATAAATTTTAGGGCAAAAATAATTGTTTTTATGTAGAGTTATGTAATTAATCCGGAATATTTCATTATGGTTAGTGTGACTGAATATACCTTCAAATGTATTTGAGATTTTTTATAATTATGTTTCCATGCAGTGATCGATAATTCAAAGTATAGCGCGTCATAGGCGTGACTGTACTTTCGACTGTACTTTAAATCGTTAACCCTAGATTAGGGTTGAAAGTTCCATACATTTTGACACCTACTTAACCTTGGGTTAGCACTTAACTCGGAGTTATGTAGTTAAGTCTGATCCAAGCTCGCCTAAGACACCCAGACTTTATCTGCTTCTTTGATCTAAAGTATATTAAAGCAATCTAGAATAATAGGGTATCGAGTACGCAAAATAGCTCTTTGAGCTACCTTAGCACTCTAAAATTATACACAACCTCTGCATCTAGCACCTTAAGTGGTGATCATTTTCGTTACGAGTGCCCTCATCAATATAACGTTCCCAAAGCATACCTTCTCCGCTGGGATCAACAAGACACCGGTTATCAGACGTAATGAAACTTGAATATCGCAAATACAATATCTAGGTAACAGATAACTAGGTAGCGGAAACTATGGAAACATTAATCAAGGTGGTCCGAGCAGTCCGGGCCAATAAGGTTGTGTATAACTCAGATAATCTAATTTAGCCAACCCGCCGGGAAGGGTTGGATGTATAATGCTGGTGTTAATATTACGACTTACGGTCGACTCTGATCAAGACTTAATTTTGTTAGTAACTGTTTTTTACTTGCTTATTTTAATGATTTTGTTTGGGTTTGCGTTTCGTTGAGCTCTGTGTTCTGTGTGGACGTTGAATTATAACCTTTATGGGAAAATAAACAGATTTATGTTTTTTTAGCTACGACAAAAGTAACAGAGTCAATAATTATTTTGTAAATTAAGTCTTTTTCCGCATGTAAGGAGTCAAGTTTCAACATTATTGAGATGAAATATAAATTTAATGACACCAAAGTAATGTAAGTAAAATGTTTTTTTCTTTTTTTCTAACACTAATAATTTACACGTAAAAAAATATAGAGTAAAAAGTGTTGTATAAATACAAATATTTTATTATCATAACTTTATTAAAAAATATTTTTACATCGTGAGGAAACCTGAATACATCTGAGAAGAAATTCAATAGTGTGTGTGAAATTCTCAATTCGCACGTGGCCCGCATGGGAACTACGGTCCAACCGCGCCCATTCTGAGAGGAGCCCTGTGCCCTGCAGCGGGTCGTATATAGTTTGGAATGGTGATGGTAATGATGATAACATAGCAGACTTGGAAAAACCGTGGTCGGTTTTAATCAGCGCAAATACGCTTCTAGAGTTTCAAAGATGAAACCCCGATCTGAGTCAATTTTATACCTATAGATATAGGTATACACCCTACTACGAGTAGTTCAATTAACAAACATATTTTGTTACTTCATCATCATCATCATTGCAGCCGTAGGACGTCCACTGCTGGACATAGGCCTCCCTCATTGATGCCCAATCATTACGATTGGAAGCGATTTGCATCCACCCTGAACCTGCGGCCTTCACCAAATCGTCCGTCCATCTCGTTGGTGGACGTCTCACGCTGCGCTTGCCAGTCCGTGGTCTCCATTCCAGAACTTTTGGCCCCCAACGGCCATCTGTTCTACGTGCTATATGGCCTGCCCATTGCCATTTCAACGAGCTAATCCGTTTGGCTATGTCGGTGACCCCGGTTCTTCTACGGATCTCCTCGTTTCTGATTCGATCCCGTAGAGAAACTCCAAGCATAGCCCTCTCCATAGCTCGCTGAGCGACTCTGAGCCTATTCATCAGACCCATAGTGAAGCACCACGTCTCGGATCCATATGTCATCACTGGCAACACACACTGATTAAAGACTTTTGTTTTGAGGCACTGAGGTATTTTGGACGAAAAGATGTTGCGGAGCTTCCCGAACGCTGCCCATCCGAGTTGGATTCACCGATTGACCTCCTTCTCGAAGTTGGACTTACCTAGCTGGACGGTTTGTCCTAGGTATATATATGCGTCAACAACTTCAAGAACCGAGTTCTCGACCACAATGGGGGCAGAGACAACATGAACATTAGACATAACTTTCGTCTTGTCCATGTTCATTCTTAGTCCTACCCGTCGAGAGACTCGATTGAGGCCTTCAAGCATCGTGCTGAGTTCTTACATCGATTTTGCCATGACCACGATATCGTCGGCAAACCGAAGGTGAGTGATGTATTCGCCGTTGACATTGATGCCTATTCCATTCCATTCCAGGAGCTTGAAGGCGTCTTCCAGAGCGGCAGTAAACAGTTTTGGAGATATTAAATCTCCCTGTTTTACGCCTCTTTTCAAGGGAATCGCCTTCGAACTCTGTTCCTGCACTCGAACCGACATAGTGGTATTTTTATACAAACACTTCAACACTTCGATGTACCGGTAGTCAATATGGCACCGCTGGAGAGACTCGAGCACCGCCCATGTTTCGACCGAATCAAAGGCTTTCTCGTAGTCCACAAACGCTAGACATAGCGGCAAGTTATACTCTTCAGTCTTCTGTATAACTTGCCGCAGCGTATGTATGTGGTCTACGGTACTATAGCCTTTTTTACGGTACTATAGATTTTGTTACTTACTAAGTTACATTCTATCTTCAATAGTTTCAATCATTGATGTAAATAAAATTTAGGTACCTCAATATTTTAATACAACACACACAACAACTTTCTTGGAAATGATTCTTTGTAATTCGTATTTTTTTTTATTTTATCGATATTAATTTTAATAAATATACCTAAAAGTAAATCAATAGGATCTGGATTATTGAATAAAATCATCCTGGATTGCTTCAAGATTGTTTGAAAATTGAAGACCTCTATGAGTGGATGAAGGGGGTATGTCGCATTTTTTTCATTTTCGATTCTATGCCCTAAATCAGGGATGGGGAAACTGCGGCCCGCGGGTCATCTCCGGCCTGCGAAGGCTTGAAATCCGGCCCGCGACCATCAAACAAAAATCAAGAGAAGATTTCGTATTGTTAGAAAATCATCAAATCAGAAAATTACATAGCCAAAAATGCAACAACTTGGCCCGCCATATATTTCGTTAGTATATATTAGTACGCGAAGGAAAAGTTTCCCCATCCCTGCCCTAAATGAAGGTGGCTAAGTCATAATGCAACACCGAACGCCTTCAGTTCTCATGTTTTTAAACTATAAAAGCTTTAAACCTAGTGTATGAAGGACCTATGTACAAGAATAAGTTACGTTCTTCGTGAATGAACGTGCTAAGGGCACATGACCATGACTCTAGAACTAATTACTACTGGTAACTACTTACCAGTTTGCGAGTGAATATAGGTAACAGAAGAAAGTGTTATGCACGCACTTAGCTCCTTCATCCATGGTATGAAACAAACTTTTATTTTCTCTTATTCTGACATATCCGATATCCCAAGAAAAAAAGAAAACATTAGGGAGCAGCTGAAATTTATAAACCCTGAATGCAGGTATTTTTACGAATAAATTCTTCTAAAGCCTGGCCAGAATGAGCATTATCAAGAGGGCGCTACTATTTTCATTTGTGTAAACATTTTTAGTGTAGTCTGAGCAATGTGGATTGGCAACTCGTTATTTTGACATAGGTACCTACTTTTATTCACCGTAATCAAAATCACAATCCAAATTTGGTATCCATAGGGCAAGTGGCTTCAAATTGAGACCCAGAAATTAGTGCCAATTAAATCCGCAACATGGCGCATGGTCATAGATTACTGGTCAGGCTTTAAATCAATAAATTTTGTTACAATAAACACTTTAATTTATTTAACTTATTTTCTTTGCAGCACAGCTTAAAGGAGAAAGAAGGGTTATGAAGGTACTTTTTATAATTTTTTTTTTATTTAAAAGCATTTATTAAAAAATCTATTGATTTTTATAAAAGTAACAATATCCTATTAATTTTAAAAACAAAACTACAACGTAAACACCTTTACCTGCAATTTACTCAAAATAATGTTTTTTGTGACGTACCCGCTTCATTCACTCATGTCTTCAGTTATGCGTTAGTTAACTGTAGGCGAACGTTCTGAATAGATTATTAAAACCGCAAGAGTTATTGACATTTAATCAGCCTAAATTAAATTCTTCAGTTAAATGTCTTTCAACATAAACCCGAACACATGGAAAACAGCTTTAATTACATATAATTAGCAACGAACAATGTAACTTCAAAACAAATAACAAAAACAGTTAACGCTCTAACTCCCCCGTTTCCTGCAACGTAACCGCTGGCATCTTTGATATTCAAAGATAATTTGCACGCCAGTGTACCTCATACAAAAACGTACTCCTTGAACTAATTAACTGGCATCAAAAGCCCTTTCCTTACCCTTACGTGGCCGCCAGTGTAGAAACCGAAAGGTTTCAGAACAATTTGCTAATTAATTTTGTTCTTTATTACGCAGTTGCGAAGGCAGTGGAGTGACAAGTTGGACGGAAAACTTCGCGTGTTTGAGGTCTGACGGGAATTTCTTTGAGTTCTCTAACAAACACTGGTATACTCGTATGTAGTACTGTACGTACCCACACCAGTAAAGACAGAAATAATACTGTTACTGTGTAACAGTTTGTAAAGCGTGTCACACACAGCGCAGATGCGGTAAGATTTTATCTACGTATAAAAACTTATCTGCCTGCAGGTATCACACGCAGCGCAGATGCGAGGTGATACATTCACTCTAAAATTTCGGAGCTGAGTAGACGTGTTTTGTGGTGCGGATTGCTTTTACAGGGTGTTTTTTTATATAAAAGGGGGTAAATGAGCATGCGGGTCACCTGATGGGGAGCAATCACCGCCGCCCATGGATACCCGCAACATGAAGGGTGTCACAGGTGCGTTGCCGGCCCTTTGATAAATAGATAGGCTACAATGAATTTTCAATAAAAGCGCGTTACACTTTCTTTATTTCTCTTCACGTCAAAATGTAAAAAAATGCGAAAATACATTTCTACGCAAGGATGACTTGTTGTTTGCTTAAGTAGTACGCAATTTTTATATTTATTTTATTATACACTGAAGTTCCCAATCCGCACTGGGCCCGCGTGGGAACTACAACCCAAACCCTCTTATTCTGAGAGGAAGCCCGTGCCTGCAGTGGGACGTATATAGACTGGGATGATGGTGATGATGATGATGAAAGTGTGCCTCTGCGCAACCACCTGTATTTATCTGCAGATAAAATCTTCACATCTGTCGATATAAGTCGGTGCTCACAGATACGCAGATAAAAATCTTACCGCATCTGCGCTGTGTGTGGTCCTCCATTGAATTGTATAGGGAGCGATATTGACAGATATCCGTTCAGATACAGATATCTTACCGCATCTGCGCTGTGTGTGATACGCTTAAGGTCCCGTTCCCATAGGGTATCAACTGGACCCTATAACTGAGACTCCGGTATCTGTCCATCTATCCCTCCGTCTGGCACAGGGCTCCACCTCTTAAACCGTAATAGCTAAAGCTAGACACTTGAAACCACCGAAGATTAGTATTACTGGGGCCGCTATACAACAAATAATAAAAATAAGATAAAGTTAAAGTTAAAAGGGGTCGTCAAACAAGATACTTGTTTTTCTCGGCGTTTTAAACTTGATCTTTATAATGGTAACTAGCGATCCGCCCCGGCTTCGCACGGGTGCAATGCTGATACTAAATAACAATAAACAATAACAACAATAAACAATAATTTATTTTTCCAAAAACAGTGGTTACAAAACGAGGCAAAGGTTGAGGCTTCCCAGTAGGTATATAAGTACCTGTGTTGGGAGGTCTCGCTCTTCCAAAAAAAGTACATGTAATATACCACTAATCCAAAAATAATAGTTTATACAAATATAAATATACTAACTTGACCTAAGTTTATTCCAGCGGTATGGCGTGTAGCGCGCCCTGCGCGCGTACGTGTGAGTGCATGCATGCAAGTGTGTGTGTGTATGTATGTGTGTGAGTGTGTGTGTGTGTGTGTGTGTGTGTGTGTGTGTGTGTGTGTGTGTGCATATGCGTGTGTGTGCATGTGTGTTTGAGTCTTAGTATGGTGAGTGAAAATATATTACTACATAATATCTTTATTTCAACGTTCACATCTTTTTTGTCATTAGACCGCCCCCCGACCCGGCCGGTGCCGCCGCAACCGCTAATAATATGTCCCTGCATTTTAAATCTGTTATATTATTATCTTCGAAAATATTCATTTAAATGACATGCTGTAAAAGGCCATCGTATTAAAGGTTATACATTATAAACCTTCCTCTTGAATCACACTGTCTATTAAAAAAAACCGCATCAAAATCCGTTGCGTAGGTTAAAGATCTAAGCATACATAGGGACAGACAGACAGACAGCGGGAAGCGACTTTGATTTATACTATGTAGTGATAATGACTAACAAAAATAAATTTTACGGAGGTACGAAACCCTTCATGTACGAGTCTGACTCGCACTTGGCCGGGTTTTAATGATTCCATGTTAATTACATTTGACATGTTTGCTACGGTATAATACAACATCATGATCGTGATGCATTCAACTGTGTCGCAATATCGGGAGCTTATTAAAGACCTCACAGTCTATATCCAAGCAAATAATATCCAGGCGAGGGGAGCGTATTCATCCTTATGTGGTTAGTATACCACTGGCCCGAACAAAGCGCTTCGCCTCATCTTTCCTAATACGTACTGCTAAGTCTGAATAAACGTATGTCTATTCTATTCAAAATTAAATAAAAGAAACCGTTACGGTGTGAACACCATCCTGCTTTTTGGGAACGAAAGACACTGTAAAGCGATCACGCGAGGTATCCAAGTCTTGGTTAACTGATGTTTTAGACAGGTGCTTGATATTCACTGGATAGGAAAGTAAGTGGAGAACTTTTGATGCTGATCGGTCACGAGTTCAAGCATCGTAGGTTGACTTGGATTGTTTACACTAGAAGAGCTTTCAATCACATTCCAGGCCAACCACTAGAAAAGACACCATAGGAGATAAACCAAGGGACAATAGACCTGAGTATTTGATATAAATTTCAGCTTGATACCTCCATGCGTTCCTGAGAAAAAGAGTCTTGACAGACGGACGGACGGACGGACAACAAAGTGATCCTATGCTTTTTCCTTTCAAGGTGCGGAACCCTAAAAAAACGTGGTCTACCTAAACACACTTCTAGGTGTTGAGTGGCAATCATCATCATCTAAATAAAATTAAATCTCAATTTTTTGTTAGCTTTTCAGTTTTTAATTAAAGTAGTTTTTCTATGTTTATTAGGTGACCTGCCCTGCAAGTAGGTACTTATCATTTTAGTATCTTGTGCAACTTACGAGACATCCTGTGTAAAAGAAGACGATGCAGCATTTCTACACAATAAAATAAATGAACACAGTAATTAAACTGCTGTAGATACTGGAAGGTTACTAAGTATTCGTAATATAATATCGTAAGATATATTAAGGAAAGCTTTTCATAGATAACCTTTCCGCAGCTGCCTTGTAACATGTGTAAACAAGATATTAAAACAGATATAATATTAGGCATGTTCGGTAAGTTCGTGCCCAACACCTCGGGCACAGCACACGTAAGATCAGTCAGTACACCAATAAATATAAATGTGTATGAAAACCTTTACATGGATCAATATTCAGCACAAAATTAATTGTAAAAGTAACTGCTGAATTTCTAATATAAAATACAAATTTTTTTTTTTCAATTTCGCATGTTTATTTAAAAAAAAACTAACAAGCTGTATTTTTCAAACTAACAATAAGTAAGTATGAGATTTAAGGCTGCAAACTTAATCAAAATTTCTCGAAAACTGCGAGACTTTTATTAAGGACCTTTTTGCATATTTGGTAGAAAACTTGCCCACCTATCTTCCAAATAAAATAAAAAATACAAATTCACTTTCACTGAACAGTTTTAACGTTTGAATTGTGGGTAAAATGGTTCCAACGGAAGACCAGCGTCAGCTGCAAGGCCGACATCATGCTGATTTGGGACTATTTCGTGACAATATAATGTTGTATATGTGTTTTTCTCTTGCTAATTTAAGATTATGTCACGAATCAATATTTTTCTTTCTTTCTTTCTTTCAAATTACTCAATGAATAAAGAAAGTAAAGAAACTTAAATATGCTTAAATAACTTCCAAAGTTACAAAACTTATGACCCTCATCAGGGTCTTAAGCACTTACATCAGTTAGAATAAGTAGGGATTCTGAACTTAATGTGATCACTACAGTCGATGGACACCTACAACACCATTTGGACTGCAAAAGAGCATTTGAAGCATGTTGAAAGATTCCGGCTGCCAGCACATTCCAAATTTTTTATTAAGAATGGGGCTAGAAAGATCATTTTAAAGCGCATAGCACCCATCCATCGAGGTGGTCTTGGAAACTGATTTCATGCCGAGAAGTTTGTACGGTGATGGAAGGAGCTGGAACAGGATCAAAGAGTTAATCAGAGAACCTGGTAAATGACGTCTGTGCGAAGAACTAGAGGATAAAGTCTATCAGAGAGTTAACGCTAGTGGACCATATGAAAATGACATGGACAAGGATCTAATAAAAACTTACAATACGGGCGGTCAGCTAAAACCAACTATAAATGGCAATGCAATAATAAAGCCCGAACCGACTTAATCCCATTGACCAAAGTTACCCTTCAGGGTCAAAGTAACCCGACGTATCGGTATAGGGTTACCGACGATAGCACGCCACGGGAGGCGGCTATCCCAAAAGGTGAAAGCTATACTCCAGACGGGGTCGAACCTGAGCCTATTTTTGATTTCCTATATTAGATGACAACACGTGTCTCCAAGAACGCGAATCGAGAACATAACCTGGATACTGTGCGTAAAGCTTGGCTAGGCAATAACGCAATCAAGTGACAGATGTCGCGCTATAATCCTATAAGTCAATGTAGGTACGAATATTGCCGCAGTATATTGCACATTATCACCGACTCCTGAACTCGGGGTTGCGTAATAATCTGAGAATTGAGCTGAGGTCAGTAAAGGATTCTGATTCCATTATTGGTTTACTTTATTCTCTATTCGCTTTCGTACGCTGGGGTGGCTTTGAATCGTGGTGAAATCTATATTTTCTAGTATTATATTCTAAACTGATAAAATAAACAGGTAAAATTTATGTTTGTTTGTATGTAATCTCTGGAAATACTGAATAAAATTAAAATTTTCTTTCACTTACAGAAAGCTGCAATATTTTTTAATTAATCAAGGCTACTTCCAAGAAAAAATGTAAATTTCCCGCAGAACGCAGTCAAAGTCACAAGCAATGCCTAGAATTCTATATAAATTCTATAAATTTGTTGCATTTGCTTTTAAGTGGAATAGTTCAGATTCATTCCAATGACCTTTTAATTTTCAACTGGTTGATTTATGTCGTCAAATAAAAATTTTGATGTGCCTTAAATGCCTATGTTTCACAAATTTTTACCGAGTACTGAAAGCATGTAAGACTTCATACATTTTGAAAACTTCTACCGGTGCTTTGAAGCTTCTGTGAGTTCATATAACGTTGCTATGTTACTACACCACTATACCTCTAATTATGAAGTCTTACATGCGTTTAAAGCAAAGGGTGAAAGTCTAGTCACTAGATTCTAGTGAACGCTTATTCGCTTCTGTGGAACTGAGCTAAGTCTGGCTTTTGTTGGAAGTACGAAAAAAATGCCCGCATTGAAAGCATTAACAATCTAGCATGTTCAAACGCTTAAGAAAATCTCAGCACACATCGAGCCAAATGTAAACCCTAATCTGCACCAAATCTAAAATTGGAATACTAATAAAGGAAGCAGGCGTCTCATAAAGGGGCATTATGCCCGCCAAACTAATCAAGAGAACTAAATTGAATTTAATTTTGCAAGCGAGCGTACGTCCGCAGAGGGCGACACGCCGTAGATTATGATTTATGGACTGAGACCCAATGTTTTGGACTTCTCGATTTATCTTCGTCGATTATTCAGTTTTGCGAAGAAATTCGGGTAGTGTCTGGCTGGATTGTATTTGTTTAGTTATCGTTTGTTTATTGTAGTTTTATTTGGTACTACCTACTTACTTACTTATATTAAGTCGAATTTATTGTTTATTCTATACTAGCTCAGCTTATTCTAAACTAATGTTTATTATTTGTAACCATATATTATTCAGTGTTGATTTGTAAAAAATATAAAATTGGCCACACTTAGCACCAGGTATATCCATTACGAATAAAAAAGGTCCTGTAATAAAAATGATTGTTAAAATCTTCTAAGGAGGAGGAGGTGTAAAGGTGTTCTTTTAAAGAGAGAATTAGCCTATCCTTAGGCAGTTATTATAGTATAAAAAAGTTTATATTGTTATATTTATTTTTAATAATACTATTTTTTTCGGTAAACAAGAAGATGGACTGACGATCTGGTATAATTTGCAGAAACAACTTAGGTAGCGCAGGACCGATCGCTTGGTTTTTGTCTAGCTTTTGTGGACCTCTTTTGGCTGATATGATGATGATGATTTTTGCTGACCGTAAGTTAGAATTTGAAATCAGACTTATTATATTTGATGTTATACCAAGAAACTAAAATGGAATATAACATAAAAACTTAGTGATAGCTTTTACTCGTAATTTGGAGCTTGACCACTAGCTTTGTCGCAAAAGGTGACGTTTTGAGCTTATACATTACATTATACATAATCGTCGATGAAACTCAATTACCGTGTAACCAACAATTGGTAATACCGCGTAACTGACTTGTGGCAATTTTTAAAGGAGAGCAATAAAATTGAATGTCTTTGTGTTTATTGATGCCAGACTTACCCAAACTTATATTTGACACATTTTGTTAGTTACGCGGCATTAGCCATTGTTGGTTACGCGTTATTGAAGTGTCATCGATCGACGTCATACAAAAGGCAATCATTTCTGTAAGTCTTTCTGCAGGCTTATTGTCTAACGCATCTGACGCTTGCCTTCGCAATCACTATTTTTTCTGTCAAACGGTATAAAATGATGACAGAAAGAGATTGCAAAGGCAGGGGTCAAAAGCGTTAGACAATACAGCCTCTGATGAGTGAGATACCGCCCTTCGCTAATTACTCACAAGCTTTGGCAGGCTTGCCATCAATGACCTATCTAGGTACGTAAATAATTGAGGCAACCAGGTGTGAATCAAACTGTTCCAGCGCCCTGCCACATGTGCATAATGAATAGCTTTAGTAACAGAACTGTCCACTGCTAGGAAAGTAGCTCGAACCGTACGACCTAAAAGTAGAGGCCGCAATACCCGGAAAGCCTGACGGTTGACGAAATACAGTTAATGACTGGCCTTGGGTGAAATTTAATTACTTTTGTTTTACCGCCTCCATGCGCTTATTAAATTAAACGTCAGCATGAAAGTTTTTTAAAGAAAGGTTAATGAAAAATAAATACATAGTAAAGAAAAAGGTCAAGATTTTCTTAAGAAAAAATAAGTTTGCAACTCCCTAGTGTATGAGGTAAATATTCATTAGCTTAATGGAAACACTTTAATAGAAGCCAACACAATTATTTAAGTTGTGGTAGCATTGGTTTGACCTATGGCGTCTCAAACAGAGGATCGTGGGTTCGAGCCCAGGCTCTGGGTTTTTCGCAACTTATGTGCGAAATTACATTTGAAATTTACCATGAGCTTTACAAATCAAATCAAATCAAATCAAATCAATCAATTTATTTGCCAGAATACGGTTACAATGGTCTTAAATACATATTATAATATTCCCAGCGTATTCAACCTGCATGCAGGTGTACAAATATTTACGGAATTCAATGTTGGTTTATTTACATAATCATAATATGTCTAACGATAAAATAAGGTCATCATGCAAATCAAATTTCCGATAAAAACACAATATTACAAATGAGCAAATTAATTAAAAAAATAAAAAAAAATAAAAAAAAATACAATGTCAAAGTAATAAGAAGATAATAAATAATAATAATAATAATAATAATAATTGCCCCATAAAAGTAAACCATAATTTAATACAGACGAGACGTAGCCGTGATACGCCGTGAGAGCCGCATCTATTGAAACAATTTGTCTTAGTCTTTTTAGAGCAAAGACAAAAGAGGACAACTTCGTACAAACATGATCTACGTGATGTTTCCAATTTAAGTTTTTATCAATATTAAATCCTAAGAATGTTATCATGTCAACAATTTCTACTTTCTCGTTGTTATAGCATATTTGTAAAGGCAATGGGGTAGAATTGTAGGAACTAAACTGGATGGCTTTTGTCTTGGCTATATTAATTTTCAAATTGTTTCTTTTCAACCAGTTAATAGCGTCTGACAGCGTTTCATTGACATATGATTCAAGCAAGTCTTTATATTCATCTTTTATAATAATAGTTATGTCGTCAGCAAAAATAATGCAATCTTGCTTAAGACATTTGGGTAAGTCATTGATAGCTATTAGAAATAGCAATGGCCCAAGAATACTGCCTTGGGGTACGCCCATATTGTTCAAAAGAAAATCTGACGTATATCTTTTCTTAATATAACTCTTATTGTCCTTTTTAACAACCTTTTCAATCTGGACACACTGCCTTCTTTCGTTCAAGTAACTTTCTAACCAGTCGTACGCTTTCCCTCTAATGCCATATGATTCTAATTTTTTCAAAAGTATAGCGTGGTCGATATAGTCGAAAGCTTTACTCATGTCCAGAAAAAGCGCCATGATAGGTATCCCATGATTTATATTCTCTGATACAGTTTTAACTAGATTGAAACCGGCTAGGGATGTTGATTTTCCCTTACGAAACCCAAATTGATTAGGAGTAAGAATGTGATGTTTGTTCATAAATTCATTTAACCTACTAAGTAATGCCCTTTCAAAAACCTTTGACAAAATCGGAATTATAGTTATAGGCCTATGATTATTTGGATCAGCTTTATCTCCTTTTTTAAATAACGGTTTCACTATGGAGATTTTTAAAGGGGAAGGGAAGATTCCATCAGTGAAGGACAAATTGACTATATGTGATAGTGGACGGCAAATACATGAAGCACAGATTTTTAAGACTCTTGTGATGATCTCGTCATATCCAAAGGCTTTAGAGTTATTTAAGGACATGAGTATTTTATACATTTCATGCTCATCGGTCGGCCTCAAAAAGATCGTCTTATTATTGTATAATGATTTGCATAATTTAATGTCAGGGGTACATGATTGTGAACTATTTGTTAAATTAATAAGATATTTATTAAAAACGTTACATATGTCAAAGGGATCTGTGTAAGAGCTATTTTCAAATTTTAGAATGTCAATTTGATTATTGCTGCAATTATTTCCAAGAGTTGATGAAATCGCGCTCCAAGTTGCTCTACATTTATTTTTATTGTTTTTTATGTAATTGTTATTACTGATTTGTCGAGCTTTATATATACATAACTTTAATAATTTATTATACTGAACGAATTTTAATTTATTTATTTTATAGTTCACGCTAGATCTTCTATATTTGAAATACAAATTGCGCTTAGTTTTACTTGATTTTTTCAAACCCTTAGTTACAACACAACACAATTACTGTTATTGTACACCACAAAGAAAACAACAACAATTTCTGACAAGTAGATGGAAAAAATATACAAGGTAAGCAATAGGCGGCCTTATCGCTTCGAAGCAATGAAAAAAATCATGAGAAAATAATCATGCACACACCTGAGAAATAATTCAATGGTGTCTGTGACGTAAGAAATTCACACTTGATCTCCGTGGGAGATACGCCCCAATCCCTCTGATTCTAAGAGGAAGCCTAAGCCCCGCACGTGCACCTGTCCCTGCACCGTGCCCTGGGACGTGCATGTAGGCTGATGATGATGAACCAGTGTCTATCAGAGGAGTCGGTTAAATAACAAAACAACAAAACAATTAAAATTCCGTCCATACTTAAACTAATCAGAGCATCTGTAGTTAGTAAGATTCCCTCGTTCCGTATTCAGATTGTAACAGCAGTGCGACCAAAAAAGGTAGTAACCGACAAAATGAACACCGCGCGTGGACTAGCGCTCAAGTCCAAAGTAGCCTACTCATCCAGGTTATGACTTTGTGAATGTTTAAGAATAATGTGGCGGTTAGGCTCTTCTGCGTTTGACGTGAGTTTAATTGCACCGTTGTCTGGTATTTGGAATGCAAACAGCGTTTCTCCGGTGCGGGACGAAACGCCTGCGATTCGGCTCACGCTTGATTAGGTAGCCCTCAAATTACTGTCATTGTTTAAAGCTGGAGCGTAAAATGTTAATAACTAGCGCCCCGCCCGGGCTTCGCACGGGTGCGACTACGAAAAAGAGGCGAAAAAAACCCCTCCTATCACTAAAACTGCACGTGCACAAAGTCGGGGCACATCGTTAGTTTATTTATTATTTTATTACTAGCTGTTCCCCGCGACTCTGTCTGCGACAATAGGTGTATAAAAAATTGCCTATGACCTATTCTTAGGCCTACCAAACATAAAGAGAAAATTTGATAAAAATCGATCAAGCCGTTTCGGAGGAGTTCGGTAACAAACACCGTGACACGAGATTTCTAAATATTAAGTAGAAGAAGACTAGCTGTTGCCCGCGACTCCGTATGCGAAGAATAGAGGTAGGTATACAAAAAATAGCCTGCGACCTATTCTCAGACCTACCAAATATACAGAAAAAAATTCATATAAATCGGTCAAGCCGCTTCGGAATAGTTCGATAACAAACACCGTGATACGAGATTTTTATATATTAGAAGATTTCGTGATCTTGAAATCGTTTTTGTCAAACTTATTTTTAATTTGCTTTCTGTGCTATACATGATGTTTTTTTTTCTGTTCTAATCTTGCCTTGAATTAATCTATGCCTTGCTTATAGTCCGACAAGCTCATGCGCGGCTCTCCGCGGAACCCTGTCGCAGTCAGCATTTGCCGCACTTGTTAAAAACAATCTCGTTAAGGACAGCAGAGACTCCCTGCGACAGGGTTCCGCCGAGCGGACTATAGTACCTAATAAGTTTGTATAAAGTGCTTGAACAAATCCATCTGTGTTCAAGGCAGTTTTCCACAGCAACACCCCAGCACTAAATTACAACAATTCTGAATTTCCAAGGAACATTAAGATTCAAAATTTCCGAGAAACATTTGGAAATTCACATTGAGCATAATTCCGCTTCACGGTCCCATGTGCATCAATCATTAGCAGCATTAATTGGTACCGTGTGTTAGGGGTTTCGAAGTTAGCGCAAAATAGTGTCTCTGAGGTCGTTACACTGTTCCACATTAAATGTAGGGAGTTGTTATGTACATATTTTATATGGAACATACAGAATGATATAAAATTACTCCTAAAGCAGAAAGGGGATTACATGTCTCTTATAGGTACTTACATCCCCATGTCCATTGACAAAATAAAACCGGATGGCTCTATTTAACAGACATGTAAAATTTTTTTTGTGTTATTAAGATTCATGGGTTACTAAGGTCCACATCAATGAAAAACTTTAGGTCTTGCTACTTTGGCACCACAAAGCCGCGGAGTACCACAGTAAAAGCTTGTAGTTCATTGTAATTTATTTGCCTCCACGCCACAACTTACAATTCACAAAGTTTTAATTCACTACAGAACCTTAAAACTGAAAAAGCAAACCACAATCACAAGCCCGCATTACCCCGGGTAATTAAATTTACATGTACGTGGAAAAGGTCGGTCCGAGCCTCAGCTATTATTTAAAATGAAATAACATGGCTATGCTTTACTCATAATTATAGAGCGGATTGAATAAACTTATTAAAACCTATCACAGACACTAAATACTATAATTAATTTTTACGAATGTCATTCTGGTTGTCAAATGACTGGAAGAAAATCTTTGGCGTTTTTCAATCGGTTTAAGTCAAGTTCAAGTCACGTACTTTTAGCTATCAATTGTCAAAGAGCGCTTTAAAATGATGAACGCGAAAAGTAAAATGGTGGACGGTAAAATTACGTGTAGTGCACAAGCTAGCATATAAATGGATATTGGCGCTGCGTAGAGATGTAGCTTCACTGTGCATCTCTTATCGCATGTACAACGGAGAGTGCTCCAAGGAGTTATTCGGGTTGATCCCTGCCGCATCCTTCCGCCACCGCCCAATTCACACACCAGCACAATTCCATCCTCACCATCTGGATGGTTGGCAGTCTTCCACTGTGCATTTTTCCAGAAATTTCCTGCTTCGCACAGCAAAGCTCTGGAATGATGTACCTGCTGCGGTTTTCCCGGACCGTTATGACCTTCAAGCTTTCAAAAAAAGAGCGTACTCCTACCTAAAAGGCCGGCAACACACTTGTGACTCTTCTGGTGTCGCAGGTGTCCATGGGCGACGGTAATCGTTTACCATCAGCCGATCCGTTTGCTCTTTTGCCACCATACCATACCATACCAATGTAGTAAAATAAATATAATTAATAATGCTAATTTGTTTATTTTTGTTTTTGTTTATTTTTTTCTTTCATCTTAGCGCATAACTCTTACAGTAAGATGGAAGAGCGAGGCTTCCTGACACAGGTACATTATACCTAATAGGAAGACTCGACCATTTATGTACTTACCACCTAAGTTGGAATGAAACAAATAATTTAAATTTGAATTTGATACCATTAAAAAAATAAAAAAATATGGCGTGCCATATCGGACCGTAAAAAATCGGACTGCCGGACAATAAAATTCCTTGTAGTGCACAAGCGCTTTATGGATCTCAAGTGGCGACTACCAACTGAAAGACGCAGTATTGGTAGGCCTCCGAGTAGGTGGGCCGACGACATCACAAGAGCAGAGGGCAACTGGTGAATGCAGGGAGCATGTTGTCGTTCGTTGTGGCGTTCTAAGAGGGTGGCCATTGTTCAACATTAGACGTCATTCAGCTGATGAAGACATCACACTTAGGAACTGAATAAGCAAATCATCATCATTATCATTTCAGCCATAGGTCGTCCACAGCTGGACCTCCCTCATTGATACCCAATCACTAAGATTGGAAGCGGAACACCCACTTTGAACCAGCGGCCTTTACCAAATCGTCCGTCCACCTCGTTGGTGGACGTCCCACGCTGCGTTACCAGTCCGTGCTCTCCATTCGAGAACTTTTCGACCCCAACGGCTATCTGTACTGCGTGCTATATGGCCTCCCCAATGTCATTTCAACGAGCTAATCCGTTTGGGTATGTCGGCGGTAAGCAAGTGTTTAATAAGTAATATTAATAAGTAATTATTAATCAGCTTTTACACCATTAAACACGACAAGACGCGAGATGAGAAAAAGACGACACAGGAACCTGTTGGTGATGATTATGATCACGTCGACTACAATGGTGACTACTTCTGCTATTAATCAAAAGAAATCAGATGTCTTATTGAAGTCGGCCTAGTGTAGTGAAAATAAACGGATCACTCACGTCTCAAAACGAGTTTAACTCGACATGTTTCGGGCTAATCCGTAGCCCTTCCTCTCGGAGTCGCACGTCACGGCGGCTGCCAAACGTGCACCCAATTTTGTCTATAAAAATAATGGGCATATCACACATATGTTTGTTTGCGAGCATTTTTTGCTACTTGAGTAATTCTGCTTTGAATCTCTGAATAGTCGAGTAACTGCTAAGCAATTGGATTGGACACGTCAGTCGCACTCATCCACAGATGTGGGCTCAAACGCCCACTTATCGGTTACCGTAGAGCAGCCAACGACGATGAAAGAAGAGCAGAAAGGAGATGAAGGGAAGGGATTTTGGAGCGGGAGTTGTGGAGACCAAGACCTTACATAGGGGGATACTGTGATATTATGATATAAGAAAGTTCATAGTCGGCCAAAAGACCCAAGAACTAATTTAATCCAATACCACGGCCGATGGCCGACGGGGCTAAAAGGTTCTCGAATGTTAGGTAGGCCTGCAACAAGATGTAGCGAAGAACTGGTTAAGTTGCGGAAACGCGTTGGATGCGGATGGCACAGGACCGGTCCTTTTGGCGAACCCTGGGGGAGGGTTATATTCAGCAGTGGATGACTTTCATTTTGCGTCACCTCTATATTCCTCTGTATCCTCATTTCGACCCGCAACGATAACCTACCATCCTGATTTATTACGTTTTCACTTCTCATGCTCTAAAAGTAGGTCAATATAGGCTTACGAGGCGGGAGTAAAGTGAGTGCTTTAGTCCCTAGGGAGTAAAAGTAATTAATTTTTTAATTCATTTCGAGTGACTTAGATAAACTCAAACAGCCAGTACTTGCTTAGTGGCAAAACAAAATATATATAAAAAAATAAGATTGTGTAGACCATTTTCATGACGAAAATGTTACGTTCTTAGTCTTCGTGGTCTTAGTTCTATACTCTTCCGCATAGAAGGTGGTGCCATTCTATTTTTTCCAGTTTGTGTATGGACCATTTCGCCGATGCGATTTTGTTATATCTGTGTCTGGTTGGAAAAAAATACTTACCGCGAAAACTGAAATTGTTAAAACGATTAAAATTTAAATTGATTATTCTCACGATGTCGTCAAGTGATAGTGAAAATTATGATGTCTGGCAAAGAGCAAAAGACATAATTGATAATCTTTTTTTTTTCTCGCATTCGAAGTGAAAAATAGAGTTTTCACCTGGAGACTAAAAGTCAATATAAACCCTCGGATAAATAGACACCCTCGCTAAAGCTCGGGTTGCTAACCACCTCGGGTATATATTGGCTTCTTTTAGTCCCTCGATAAAAAATATACTATTGTTGTCGATCGCACTTGTCAAAATATACACATCAGTGTATACATCGACGCACTAACTGAACATGGTGATACCCCATTGATGAATCACTACAGATAAGATAACATCAATATAGCAACGTCCGCTTCGTACTCAGCCTCACAATATGGATTGATTGCTCGGGTAGAAGTGTAAATTGATCGCGTTAAGGTGTTCGTTCACCGGTGCGTGAAGATACCAACAACAGCTGATCGGGTTGATGATAAATACGGGACGGTATTGTTTGTTCCAATCGAAACAAATTCAATAAACAAGCTGTATTTCAATGGTATTTTTAGGGGCTGTTTCATCACTTTTTTTAAAGCTTGATCATAACCTTATTTGTCACACGGAATAAAAATTTCTGTTTCGCCAGTCTTGATTAGCGCTAAGTGACGGACAAACTATTTCTTAATTTGACCATCAGATCAGGTGGCATTAAGCATTTTTATGCGTCACATATCTTTTTAATTAGTTAGTTTATTTTTTTGTGGCCATGGTTGGAGAGCGCTTCAGCCGGTTTCAGAAAAATAAATCAAAGTATTTTTTATTTTTTAAAGAAAGAAGTCATGCTAAATTGCAAACGAGAATTTAAATATCAAGATTTGAATAAAAAATATAGGTACGCTTTTAGTATTTAAAAATAAATCCAAAATTTCGTAATATTTTATAATTACAGACTTTTTTTCAGTGGCACAATCGTTTGTTCTGCCTGAACTTGTACATCGCCATTAAAAAAAAAGTTAATCTGTCAAAGGGTTTGGCGCCACTTTTCGATTCGTTTTACGTGATTTTATTTTTTTTTGTTATTGTTAACCAAAGTATCGTAAATAAGTACCGTTTTTGGATTAATTATAATGTTACACATTTGTTTATGCAAAAAAATAGATGTGTTTAAAAATTACATAGTTTACGATTTATTTTGCTTTAATAATGAGCGACCCTTTGAACGAAAATATGCGAACAGGAACCCGTGGTCGTGAAATGGGAAGTTGCTATTCCGACTTTTTGTTAAACCGATGATTAGTTAAGTGGTACTTAGTTTGCACAGGACCGGAGTGGTGAAACTGAAAAAAAAACTGGCCGACAGATTTGTGCAGTACTTAGTTTATTCATTGGTTACGTAACCAGTAGTTTGACAATAAGGTGGTGAAACAGCCCCTTAGAGTCCTATTCCTCAAAAGTAAGAATAACTATTGGTATTAAAATTTTGTGCAGAACAAAAAATTCAGCTGTATATTTGATTCCTATTATTTATATTACGTACTAGCTTTATGAAGCAATTTAATCATAAGCTATTACCGCTATTATTCTGGTACTCACAACACGGCTCTGACCCAGTGTGATGGCAACTGATACTCTATTTCAGTTTTGTCAACAATTCAAGTTAAACAATAAGTAAACAACCTTCAAGGAATGTGATAAAAACTACACTGACGAACAAAAATAAAGGGTCGGTTACAAAAATGACGAAAAGTACAAAACCCGCTGTGATAACTTATTCGAGTAAAATGAGTTTAGTAAAGAGTTTTATTTTTAACAAGAACAAGTTTAATTAAGAATAAAACTCTTTACTGAACTCATTTTACTCGAAGAAGCTATCACAGCGGGTTTTGTATTTATCGTCATTTTTGTAACCGACCCTTTATTTTTGCTCGTCAGTGTATTTGGTAAATCAGTTAAAAAATAAAGGTGTTAAAAATTTGGTTCCGTGAGATGCATTGGATGTATGTAGGAGTTTTCAGAAAAAAGTGTACCCGTTTTCCTTAAGGGTTCGCGCCATACAATATGCGGGCCATCACGTGACACTCACGTGACACAATGTATGGCGCAACCGAAATTCTTCCGCTCACAAACTCACAAAATTACGCTCGTGTGGCTTCACCCTAATTATCCTTAATTTTTCCATACAAAATTTATTAGTCAGTTTTGTGACGGTCCATACAAGTATGGTTAACTGCGTCACAAAACTGACAATTAAAAGAGGGACCCTTTTTTTATTGCTTAAATCGATAGTGCTTGTGATTCTGAGTAGAAACAACCCAAAATTTGATAGGTTTTTAAAAAAAGAACACGGTACACTTTTTTCTGAAAATGCCCCTGTAAGTAATTAAATCACATTGTAGATGTTGAGTTTCTTCAAAATTCAAAAGTGCTTCTTTATAACTTAAACTGAAAAAAAATCTCCACTTTGACTTTGAAACAAAATAAACTTTATATTGATCAGTCAATATTTCGTGAAACATTTTTACTATGGAAGCGTAAACATCAATAGGTACCTACATTCTACGTATCGTCAAATCTGAAACACAGAACCAATAAATCAAAGCATCATTAAAATGTTAACGAAACGAATTCGACTTACACGAAATCAAATATTGTTGATCAATGCTTTTCGTGCTCCACTGGTTTTTCCATACCAGAGTTTCCTGCTGAAATAAGTGAGTAACAAGTAAAAGAAGATCGCAATTTCTCTCGTCCGGTGTAAAAATATTTCTATTGACAAGTAATTAAGTGAGTTCAGCTAATGGAAAAACGGCCAAGCTCGAACTGAAATCTTCCAGAGAAAGATGTGGGAAATATCGTGTTTAAATATTAAAATTTGATAATTTTAACTGCGGCTCTGTAAACGCCACTCGAGAACCTTTCGGCCCCACCGGCCGTCAGTTCTACGAGCGATGTGCCCCACCCACTGCCACCTAAGTCTTGCGATTTTTCGAGCGGATGGCGCAGGGCCGATCTGTTTGGCGAGCCTTGGGGAGGCTTATGTTCAGCAGTGGACGTCTTTCGGCTGAAATGATGATGATGATAAGCAAAGCTTGTACTATGGATACCAACTAGCCAACAAACACCTTTATGTAATTATAAATAAATGGGTGAATCAACTGTTTCGTGTTGTTTACTCAGTCCCCAGTTGTCCAAGTGACATCTTCACACTGTTCCATAGAAAAATCCTTAGGTTGTCCAAGAGACAAAATTTGTATAACCACAGCAACGGGTGGTAAAAAAAATTGATTCACTCAATTATAGTTTCTGAGCAAGTGTGAGCGTGTGTGTTACTTTCAGTTTATAAATCCAGTAAAACGTAAGAGATGCTAGATGGGGGGTTACGTTGGGGGTTTGTCTGATAAGATTTATGGCATTTTAAAATCAAACAATATTAATGTTGCCTTTAAGACTAACAACTCTTTGTACTCTAGGCTATGTAACCACAAAGAACAGGTAGATAAGGGAACTAGATCGGGGGTATACAAGCTTACTTGTAATGACTGCAATGGGATATACGTAGGACAGACAGGCCGAAGTTTTAATACTAGATTTAAAGAGCATGTTTCGGCATATAGGAATGAGCATTCAGATAGATCGAATTTTGCAAAACATTTGTTGGAATCAAATCATTCATTGTTAGATTCAGATTCTTATGAAGTGTTACATTATTGCGGCAGGGGTTGCGTCTGGATGCTCTGGAATGCATGGAAATAATTAGGTACAACACTATGGGGTCTATTATTAATGAACAGGTAAATTTAGTATCTTCGCCTTTACTGCGGCTTGGGTCTAATTTGAACAGTTAGTATTAATAAAATATGCCTTATAAATAAATAAACAAAAATTCAAGGTAGTTTTATAATATGTCAATAAAAGTTAATTTTTGTGGGGTAGTTTGAGAATAAGAAAAATAAAGTGGGTACTTGTGAAGTTACAGTGACAAGTTAAAACATTTGTTTTGGTTTGTTAGTTTAACATTTGGTAGCATAGCATACGGTTGTGGTAACTCCGAAGATGAGCTCTGGTTGAGTTCGAAACGCGTCAGTGTAGCTTGGTGGTGGTGATGGTTGTGTTTATGTGATTTGTGTGTGTTCGTACAGTGTGGAGGTGGAGGAACTGCATGAACACACATTTCTTGCATAAACGTAACTATTGTAAGGTCGCGGGTGAGCAAAGTAATTGTTTTAGTTCATTAATATGGACCTCCGCAAAGTAACGCCTGATTCAATAAATTAATTTGATTAATTTTAAGAATTAAAAAAATATTAAAAATTCAAAACTTTTAGTAATAAATATTCCCTGTGCGAGGTTTCCCCCAGCACACTGGCTCCCACAAGCGAATCTTTCTGAATACGTCATAATTAATTAGGTTCTCAATTAAAATACGAGTATTCAAAGCCTCTGTTTCCTCTGGACCATAATCTTGTTAAATTAGCTACTAATTAGCATAATTGGTTTTCGGCGGGCATAAAAACTTCCGTAGGTATCAGTAAAAAGCAAATTTTTGTTACGAGTTTTTGTTTTATGTTCGCAATTTATGGGGGATGTTATCAAGATGTGAGAAAGGATGGGGTTCGCTTTAGATTCCGGAATGGCATTTTGCAATGAATAAAAAAAACATAGCAATTAACACAATTAGAAAAACAGGACGTGTCTTTACGGAGTCTTATATGTTCTCTATTTTTTTTAAAACTCTTTATGCGATTCGTTCTATTTACATACATGTACCTAATTTCTAGTCAACTCAATTACTAAAAGTAGTTGAAAGGCTTGCAGTAGCTCCTCTACATGATGGGCCATTATGGTCGGTGCGATGGCCCTCGATGGCTGCAACGCATTTACAAGATGGCGACGTTAAGTTGTGATCTAATAATTCTCTTGATGTACGACCAAAATCCAACACCCGACGCCATCGCACGTCGTAAGCCATCTGACACCACTACGCCCTCCACACGCTGACCCATCATTGTGGACCATCGTGATGGCCCATCGTGTAGTGCTCGCATAATATTTGAAGACAACTTACATACCTACCTACGTCATTCGAGTGTCAAAAGAACCGATGTTACTCAAACCGTGGTCGCATCTGGAAAGATGGCCATTTTATAGGCTGCTACAAAAGTCTTCATAGCGCAATTCTAGAACTTGTAAACGAAATTGCGACATCTGAGTACTAAAACAATAATCTATGTCACTTAGTTAAGCGATATAGATATTTTTCCGACAATGACTAATTCTAAAAGTGACACAATATATTATGTGAATGACTTTTGGGACACCTGTATATCACTCGATTCATGTTGAATCTGGATAATGGGTGGATCCATCTGAGATCGAAGGGTACACAACGAAATTCAAAACAGGATATCAATTAAGTACACGAACATCGATCGCATTGTACAATAAGATACTACAAATTAGACTTCTTATCGCACGTTCGCCAGGTCAGAGTTGTCAAGAGAAATTGCCGGGTCAATAAAATTGTAAAGGTAGCATGTTACAGCATTTCTCTCCCCCGTTGCTAACAAGGTAACAGACACTGCGTCGTTAATCACAGCCCTGCTAGCTGGGACCCGATAAACACACTACATTTCTCACAGCAACCGCACTGACACGATAAAATACCTCTCGAAATGATTAAAGTTTTAATTGCTTGCGGACTTCATTTGTTTGTAGGAAATCACAGTGTTCCTTTTGCGAAGACCAATAAAATTAATTTGCATTTATTTCCGGTGGAGTAGAAACTTTACGAAAATGTTAACTACAGTTTACTATGGTATGCGTTTAAAGCCAGTTATTAAAATATTTCTGACGTGTTTTATCGTGACGCATAAGAACAAGTCTCGATTTCAGTCACTTAATTAACAAAAGCTATCACAACGCTGTCTCAGAGAAATACAAACGCAATAATATTAAATGTGAGAAACCGATACTTTTCTGATGTGTCTCAACACAACACGTCAGATAGATGTCAATGCGGCTTTAAGTCTGGCATTAATGTGATTCATGTTTAACGAGAAGAAAGTGGACAAGTGCTAGTCATAAACTCACGTGAAGAGGTTTCGCGCGATTATTTTTTTTAAATAATATTACTTTAAAAAAAATATATTGTATATGTCCCCTATATTGTTTTTAAAAAAAATCATACATTTCGTCGAACAAACAAGTATTATGTGGTCATGGATTTATTCGTCGATTTTTGAAGTCTTACGTTCTACCAAACGTTACTTTACTCAGAGGTACTTTTTTAGTATTTTCAATAGCAATCAAGCCGTTTGTCTCCTGATTAACATAGTTTTAACAAACTTCCTCCACGGAACTTTGCCGACTGAAACTTATTCCGGACGCATTCCTTTTTACTAGTTTTTGAATTCAAAGTACCTACTACGAAGTGTAAGACAATGATCCTGGCAAATTTAAAACAGTGGTCAAGTAACTACTTTCAAAATGTTTTAATTGCTACTATGTTTAGTTAAAGGTTATTTCTAGATATTATTATGTATGAATGTAAAATTCTGTCCCGAAACTTAAAGCTGTAGAAAAAATTATATGACAGTCAGTATATTACTGTGCTGTAAGTAGGTGGGTGAATCACCTTTTTCGTGTTGTTTACTCTGTCCTCAGTTGTCCAAGTGATATCTTCATACTGTTTGATAGAAAAATGCTTAGGTTATCCAGGAGACAAAAATTGTGTAACCATAGCAACAGGTGGCATAAAAAGTTGATGCACTCAGGTAAATGTTGAGCGTTCCATAAGCTCATTCCACATTGGTACGTCTACACAGCGTAATTTTGAAAAGGGCTCCCGACTTAACAATATAAAATGATCCCACGCTGCTGCGTACATTTTACTTAAAAGTAGGGCCCTGTTAACTCTATTTTATTTTATAATAGATACGGCTGTTTACAGCGTATATTTTGACATACATACAAATTTGTACGGAACCGTAGGTGCACGAGTCTGTCTCGCCCTTGGCCGGTTTATTTCATTTGAAAGAAGAAAATTAAAATTTCCGATTAGACCCCAGCTTCATATGGCTTTCTTACTTGAGGGGCTCAGAAATCTGTCTTGTGACTTTGGTGCAATCGCCGTATGCAAGGTGTATAGTCAGCGCGGTACCGGATTAGCATCACCTCGCCTCATCAACTCGCTACTGATAAATTGACTTAAAAGTATGGAGTCTCATACAAAAAATACCGACTGTACGCCGCGCTGATATGATTGGTATTGGGTGTGGTAATCTTTCTGAACAGCAGGTTACTTCGCTTCTCCGCTAATAAACAAATTAAATTCACTGACTTGGGCGGTCGAAAACGCTTAATCTATCAAAATATCATTTATCACCTTTGTCCTTCAAGTTTTGAATTTTAACCAGACTTTTTTTTTCAAAGATTTTTCAAAAACGAATTCGGGTGGGCCCTACACAGGCCAGAAGACTGAAGTATCCATGTTTTGCTCACATCTTAACAAGGCTTGGTTGTAAGTTAGGTTGTTATTTCAGGCTAGTTACTGGAACATAGGCTTGTATCTCGGTATAATTAACAGTTAGTACTGGCAAAACTAACAATTTAAACATTATTATTAACAACTTCTGCTCAAGTTATGTTACTAACCATGTACAACAAACTACAAAGTGCACTGGGCTTTACGAGCATAAGTCAATAGTAAAACCAGCCAAGAGCGTGCGGACCATGCTCAGTTTAGTGTTCCGTAGACATTACTATAAAATAATTCAGTAAATATTAAAAAAATACAACATTGCCTAAACTGCTAAAGCGTTTTCGCTCTTCCTTCATTAGCCGTAAAGCTAAAGAGTGGAATACTACCTACTTACCTGCCCTACAATCTGACCGTTTTCAAGTCTAGGTTGAATGAGCATTATCAGACATGCGTGTTCCATCGTAGAACTCATCTTCGCTTTCTATCAAGCGTGATTGTAGTCAAACGCAAGCCTATATTGTATTAAAAAACTGTCATTTCAACTAATACCATGTAAATGTAAATAACTCTAATGCAAATAGCCCCGACCTGAAATGGACGGCGTTACATTCCCAAACGAGTTAATCTAAGACCTGGCGAAGCTTTTGGCGTGTTTTGGCGGCCATTATGCAGAACGGGTGCGCTATTTATTAGCTATGAGCCAACGTTGGCCAGCTACAGATGGCCACTGATGGCATAACACCAACTTTACTAGTACATATTCGACCATATCTTTTACATATTCGACAGAATTTATTACGTGACTGTTTTAAGCGCGTACCTATTAGATCTAGTAGATTTTCTATTTTTTTCTGATTGAATGTTTGTTTACTCTTTCAGGCTAAAACGGCAATGAGTTTTCAATATCGATGGGCCCAACGTGTACAACAACAATTAAGCAACTATAGAATGCTAATTTATATTTTGAAAATAAACAAGTGACCTTAACTGGAAGCAGCTACAGGAGTTACTAGTTTTGCTGGCAATCAAACCCGGTTTGCTGATTAACATAGTTTCCGCATCAGGCAAACTTCAGCGGAATATTCTAGGTATTCGAAGGCCTTGGGGCGAGTACACAAAACGGCCTGAATTCACTTACAAGTTAATATAATTCGCCTGCTTAAAAACACAGTCGAGACTTTATACACTATAACATTTTATAAAAACTTTTGAACAAAAAATTAAACCGCCGAAAAAAAACTTTAAAGCAAAAAATAATAAACCTTTTTTATTTGACCTCAATAACTAAGTTCTGAATCTTATGTAAGTATACCTAAGTGTCACGTGTGTGTCCGTTCGGGTTGCTATCTCGCTGAGATTAACGCTCGCTCGCGAACCGAGCGTTCACGAGCGAAGGATTGATTGTTTGGCACCGACTCAAAATTACTTAGGTATACTTACATTAGTTTCAGAACTTAGTTATTAAGGTTAAATATAAAACGATTATTATTTTTTGCTTTTCAGTTTTTTTTTGGGGGTTTAATTTTTTGTTAAAAAGTTTTTATTTCAAGCTTTTTAGTTTTTTTGTATTACTGACAGGTGTGCAGCAAAAACCTCACTATGAATGATAGTGAGGTTTTTGTAATAGGTACATAACTCAGCATTAAAATCTGTAAGTGAACAATAAATTACCCCTAATTTCGTAGGAAGGAAGGGTCGCCTAAAGTCGCCTTAGGATGGGATTTTTTTCCAAATTGATATGGGACCAATTTCAAGGTATACCCTATCCAATAAAAAAAGAATTGTCAAAATCGGACTACTCTGTAAAAAGTGATGCGTGGTCATACATAAATATATATATATATATATATATATATACACTGACGAGCAAAAATAAAGGGTCGGTTACAAAAATGACGATAACTACAAAACCCGCTGTGATAGCTTCTTCGAGTAAAATGAGTTTAGTAAAGAGTTTTATTCTCAATGAAAATTTTTCTTGTTAAGAATAAAACTCATTACTAAACTCATTTTACTCGAAGAAGCTATCACAGCGGGTTTTGTAGTTATCAACATTTTTGTAACCGACCCTTTATTTATGCTCTTCAGTGTATACGCGTGGACTTGAAAACCTCCTCCGTTTGTTTTCGTCGGTTGAAAAATTTATCACCTGAAAATAGAGTTCTGTTGTATGTATATCATTTTTAGCACAAAAACCGCTCATTCACTTTTGCTGCTGCCTGTACTATGAATTCGACATAAGAATTTGGAGACAAAATGACATCGAATCACCTTTTTAACGTCAAAATATCTTTATCAATGTAGGCTATAACAAACACAGGAAAGTGGAAGAATCTAGGCACCGGACCGAAAAACTTCTGTTAAGAAGAAACCGGCAAGAAACTTAACAAGTCTTTTTAGGGTTCCGTATCCAAAGGGTAAAAACGGGACCTTATTACTGAGACTTCGCTGTCCGTCCGTCAGTCACCAGGCTGCATCTCAAGAACCGTGATAGCTAGAGAGTTGAAATTTTCACAGATGATGTATTTCGGTTGCCGCCATAACAACAAATACTAAAAAAAAGAATAAAATAAATATTTAAGGGGGGCTCCCATACATGAAACGTTTTTTTTTGCCGTTTTTATAGATAATGGTACGGAACCCTTCGTGCGCGAGTCCGATTCGCACTTGGCCGGTTTTTTTTTTTTAAACAGATTAACAATGTTATTTACTTACATAAATGTAACGTAAATCTTTAACATAAAGTATTTTTTTAGTACAGTAGATTCTGTTTGAGGTAGGTATTAACGTATTTATGTATCTATCTGTTAAGTTTTTTCATCCGTTGCCTACCTATTTAGTACCCATAAAACAAGCTTTACTTACTTTGGGACTACGCCAAATGTCTCATGATATTTATTATAATAAATCGATTCACTCTAGAGCATTGCTTTTGCTCTTTTAAAAACGCATAGTGAATAAAAGCAAATAAGCATTGACAGTTCTGCAACACTAAGCCGCGTCGCCGGCAATAATCCTGAATAATGAATGCATCGACTTATCAAAAGGGGATTTACACCTAATACGACAAATTGAGCTTTCTGCAAAGGTTTTTGTTGCTCGTTTATCTTTACTTTTCAGTACGGCCCCGACAACATTATTCAGCCGTGTCCCACCGCCCCTATTGATTTAGTTATTTTACCTGAAACGGCTGGAACCTTTCGTCGTCTTTATTTAGGAGCCTCTTAGTTTGGTTAGTTGTTAATTAGTTCTCAAAGCTAAACGGGTGGAATAGCAACTGGTGTTTTTAATAACTACTAAGTAAGTAACTCAGTATTATTTATTTTTGATTTTTTTTTTATTTTATTTTACTACTTTATATTATTGTATGTCAGTCTGAAAATCAGCGCTGGGTGCATGCCGCCATGTGTCCTAGCACTTGCTGAGATTGGTACCCATTGCCGGAACGCAGCTGGTTTATTTCCATTTGTCTTTGTTCCTGTTTTGATATTCCTGTACCTAATTATTATGTTGTGGCAATAAATGATTTTTTATTTTTATTTTTTTTATTTTCGCTGAGATCTTCAAAAGTTGACTGAGAATAAAATACAATTAAAAAACATTTAGATCAGAGAACGCGGTGATGATGATATTTTTACAATTACTTGTATTGCTTTATTTACTGCAGTCTAGCAAAGGAGCTATTAATTATTTTACTGGTTGCAAGTTTTTAATAGAAACAACAACCAGTGAAAGAGTACAAGATTGGAAAATTGGACAAACGAATTTTATCCTGAACCTGAAATAACTGTTTTATCTTTTCATCGTTACTTATGCTCCTGCCTACCAGACGTACTTTTTTTGGAATATCTTTATGAAACTTTGGGGGTAGTTGGTATAGAAAGATCTCTCTCCAGGCAGATGTTATGCCTGGGGACCGAAGTCCAATGGATGAAAGTTGGAAGTTGTATTTATGCAGCCGAGTTGAGAAACTTCGATAGTGTAGTATTTAGGGAACGATATAAATAATAGGTTAGGTCTACCCACATATTACAATATCCCAAGTACCCTACGACAGATAGCGTGATGTAGGATTGTAGTAGTTAGTTCCTTATGTGATGACTAGATGGCGCTAGTAGTTGATGTAGCGACTACTAGCGCCATCTAGTCATCACATAAGGAACTAACTACTACAATCCTACATCACGCTATCGAAGTTTCTCAACTCGGCTGCATAAATACAACTTCCAACTTTCATCCATTGGACTTCGGTCCCCAGGCATAACATCTGCCTGGAGAGAGATCTCTCTATTGTAAGATAAGTAATTTTTTACTGACACGCTGATACCTAATGATATTGTTGTTGTATCAGGAATACTTAAAGTGTAAAGAAGGGTTAAATGGAGACAAACAAGTTCATTACTCCCGTGGTCAGTTGGGGCGACCGCCGTTGCCTGCTGTATTACGGGTATATATGGCGCTTGGTATATTGGCCGACTCCAACACGCGCCTCATGATTTATGATACCCTAGTACAAATTGACTTTATACATACAAATTTATTTAATTTAAACTTTCTTCTTGTGGAAATTATAGCCATTCACGTAATATGAAACAGGAAAAAACAAAACAATTATGGAGAACTCCCTTTGATTCTTTTCTAAAATGTAATGAATGAAAAAGTTAAAATTACTTTCGAAAACAGCTCGCAACGCAATTCATTAAATGTTAAACTTGTCGTTAAACCATGTCGCAAATATTGTATTTTGTAAGAACTGTATTTACACGCTTTATATTAGCTTCACCTGTTTTCATATTTTTCTTTGGGTTTAGAACAGGTTTTGTCTCAAAGGAGGACAAAAGCGTATTACTTACTACGAATGCGAAGTCAAATCATTGCTCTTTGTATTAACCTAGAGAGAGAAAAATAATATTCGTGAAATTGCGAGGGGTAATACGAGAGCGGTTTTTGTTTGGTTTTGTTCGGGACTCAAAGGAATCGACAAGGGACCGTCAAACGGAGAATGTTACAATCAATGTTGTTGTTTATGTTCATACAAAAGGTTCATTTGACCTTTGGGTTTATCTCCATAATTCACTAGGCGCTGCAAAGTCTAGAACGGCACATTTGTCGCGAAGGGACCTTTTGTTCGAGATGAAATTTCACAAGACTGGTATCTAAATAAGTACATCATTTTGTTCACACGATATGGTAACACTTAATTAAATCTCGCTTTTATAATAAGAAGGATGTTCGAACAAACTAGCAGGATGTGGCTTTCTAAGTCAAACATTGAGTAATACAATGTACCTACTAATGTATAATGTACCTTTTTGCTTTATTCCATGAATTCGTTCTCATAAAGAAATAATCAGTTGGTTAGTTTTTATCCTGCGAAAATTTCCGAAAATAATAATAATAATAATAAATAAATATTAGGGGACAATCTTACACAAATCGACCTAGTCCCAAACTAAGCAAAGCTTGTACTATGGGTACTAGACGACGATAAACATACTTATATAGATAAATACATACTTAAATACATAGAAAACATCCATAACTCAGGAACAAATATTCGTGCTCATCACACAAATAAATGCCCTTACCGGGATTTGAACCCAGGACCTCTTGCTTCGTAGGCAGGGTCACTACCAACTAGGCTAAAGCGGTCGTTAAAAATCCCTCCTTTGCACACTTTCTGATTGTCAAGGAATATATCTGCCTAATTTCTAGCTTCAGTTGTTTTAAGCTGCGCGTTATCTCTCTGCGTCAGTCAGTCACTCTTTACTCGTTTATTCTTTTATAGCTTATCATCGTCATTTTAGCCAAAATACATCCACTGCTGATCATGGGCCTCCCCCGAGATTCCCCAAACAGACCTTAACCTTGTCTTTGCTCTATCTTCTTGGAGGCCTACCTATACTGCGTCTTCCGGTCCGTGGACTTTATTTATATAGTATACACGCGTATGTGTGAGACTTAGTGGTTTTTCTTTACATTTTTTTTCCGAATTCCATAGTAATTGCAGAATAAATAATATATTTCTAAAACATGCTAAAAACTGTATGCACTTTCCCTACGACTAAAACAAGGACTCTATTACATTACAAGTATTTTCCTCGAAACTATTTGAATAAACGCGGTGTCCACATATACATATGGCTGATTTCACGTACTTTATTGTGTTTGAAGTGTCGAGGGGCCTGATCTATTGTCATTCCGTACCCGGACCGAGGCGCACGTTCCAGCAATTGGAAATTCCGGCTACGAAATATCAATACGTACGAATATATTGCAAGAATTTTATTACAACACCTAAGTGCTGTTATATGCAGCAGAGCAATTTGTTTATAGAGATAGTCGTTTGTTTCTGTAGAGCTCATGATTTCATGCGCCTGTGGAACTAAAATGACTACGAGTATAATGTGTTAATTTACGAAAACAACCATTTAGCGAGCAGTAGGGGGACACTTAATCGATGCTCCGTCATTCTAATCAACAGAACACAATGTCATGTTACGACCAGATGGCCTAGTGGTTAGAGACCCTGACTATGAAGCTTGAGGTCCCGGGTTCGATTCCCGTGTCGGGGCAGATATTTGTATGAAAAATACGAATGTTTGTTCTCGGGTCTTGGGTGTTTAATATGTATTTAAGTATGTATCTATCTATATAAGTATGTTTATCCGTTGCCTAGTACCCATAACACAAGCTTTGCTAAGCTTACTTTGGGACTAGGTCAATTGGTGTGAATTGTCCCGTGATATTTATTTTTATTTATTTATTTTTATTTATGTTGTTTCTTGTGTTGTTGTAATTAAATGTTGTAATTACTTTTTCCATCGCCTCAAATTTTTTCGTCCATCTATCGCATGTCGCATTACAGCTGGCCGCGGAGTGGGGATAAAGGGAAAGGCGTTCGGCAGGGCAGCCAAGGGAAATATGGCAGTGCCCATAGCTCGCATCATCTGACCGTGTAGCATTTACATTCTCACTTATTCATGTAAGTGCTCCGCGATATTTTGTGCCTTCTGCCTTAATTTTGTATGTATGTAAACACTTTATTGCACATAAAAAATAAAAATACAAATAAACAGAGAAGAGAACAAAGGCGAGCTTATCCCTAAAAAGGGATCTCTTCCAGCTAACCTAGTTAAGAGAAGACAATTTAATATATAATGGATAAGCAGACAGTTAAAAATACGTGCGGTAAAAAGAAAATAATATTAATAATAATAATTTTAATGTCCTAAATCGAATAATTTTCTAAAATTTTTCAGTTAAATACCTAAAAAAGTTTCACTTGTTTCGTGGTTTCATACTAAAAACCACTACGTGGTTTCGCGTGTAAAACCACACATTGACTTTTTCTTTCTTTTAAAAATAAATCTACGGAATACTTACCCATCAAAAGGCAAATTAAAAAAATAAATTTTAAATTTTAAGCTGTTTATTTCAAGCAAAGAACATTACAAAACATGCAAAACGAGTCCTTAATCCTAATTTTAAGGATTTTGCGTGGCCTCGGTTAGTGAAAGACTGAGTTGCTCACGCTTAACTAGTCTAAGTACTTATACAATACGAGTAGATAGTAAATTTATTATATAAATCATGACTTCCCATGCATGCAGTTTTTTTGTTTTAACTTACATATAACCTAAGTCTGAGTGCGCATCCGTCCCTTCCCTCTTAAATATATCTTTTATAAAATATCTTTTAAACACGCTTTTAATTTGTTTACTGTATTTGTTACTTTCTAATTTTTTCGCAATAGACAACGGTAAATTATTTAATAGTTGGGGAAGGATGCACTTCCAGACCCTTCTGCCATACTCATTACATTGTTTGGGGACCCGATATAGCGGGCGGTTGGGTATTATGGCGTAAGTTATTTGGCCTGTTACGATGTTTTTCTAGTAATTCTATTTTATCAATATTTTCACATATTATGGCTTGCTTTATTTTATTGAAAACATTCATCACTTTACAGTATTGGAATAGTTGACCATAATTATCTTTATATTTATATTTAATTTTCAGAGGAACAATAGTTTTTAGAATTCTTATTTGTAAATTATAGATGTCTAGGAGGTAAGTTTTATATGTTTTACCATAGGTCGAGGTACCGTAGCTTATAATTGAATCTGCCATAGACAAATACAACAATCTTAGCGTATTGTAGGGTAATTTATTTCTAAGTACAGATATTTTTGAAAGTATTGCCCTTAGCCTGTTGCACACATGATTCACATGCGGACCCCAGTTGAATCTTTGATCAATCTTGAGACCCAGGTAGGTATGTTGTTCTACTAACTCAAGTGGATTACAATTACAATGAGGGGGCTGTTTGTGCATACATTGATGTTCGTGTGCTACAATTGTTGGGTAAATATTAGTTTTTAGGTAAGGATAATGTACATGCATAAGCTTAGTTTTCTGATAATTAATAGATAGGCCTATGTCGTGTGCCCACTTACACATCAGATCGAATTCCTGTTGCATTATTGTCTGAGCCACTTCTGCATCTCTATGCGCTGACATTTAAATAAATAAATAAATAAATAAATATTAGGGGACAATCTTACACAAATCGATCTAGTCCCAAACTAAGCAAAGCTTGTACTATGGGTACTAGACGACGATAAACATACTTATATAGATAAATAAATACTTAAATACATAGAAAACATCCATAACTCAGGAACAAATATTCGTGCTCATCACACAAATAAATGACCTTACCGGGATTTGAACCCAGGACCTCTTGCTTCGTAGGCAGGGTCACTACCAACTAGGCTAAGCGGTCGTTCTGATTTGACTGTATACATGAAGGTTTACACGAGTATTCTATATACACCTTTAATCCCTCGATGTAATTTTTGTGAATTTAATAAAATCCCGAAATTTCCAATTTAACTGCTAGATCTGCTAGTTCCGGTGAGCGAAGCCTAGTTATAGACATAATCGTTATACCTACACAAAGAAATAATTACTTGCAACACTTATTATTGCGAATATTCTAATTGCATAGCTAAAGAGAAATCCGAGTGAACTCTCACAACACGCAGACGAAGGTGCAACTCAATTATCTTGCCGCATTTAAAACCGCGTATCCAGTCAAAGCATAAAATCATTTAGCTCTGAAATTCTCTAACAACGGATCCGTGAATATACGGTGCATCCGTAGAATTACGTGGTTTAGCCTTCTACTTGTAGGTACGGACACCTGACGTAAGACCTGCGCAGCGTGTCGTCGCTACTGGTACGCTCTGGAATCCGAAATTACGCCGCAACGGTACGAGAACGTTTTCTGCGACATTACTCTCGTCTGCTTTATGTTACACAACTGGTATGTTGGTGATAACTTAGCGTGAAGTTTCTAATGGCGTTTATGTTCTGAAATTGCGTTATAATTAGCGACAAATGGTATTTGCCGCTTGAGTCGGGATTTGGGTAGAGTTCAAAACGTTGAACCTTGTTGACCAACGACTAACTGGAAAAAGTTTCGTTTTTGCACAAAAATTGTTATATTACATCGTGTTTTTTTTGTTAAATTAGACAAATGGCAGTACGTCGATAGAAACTGCCTGGTAATCAACTTTTTTGCCTGATAAATTATTTTCCTTTTCTTTTTAAAAATAATAATTATAAGTAAAATATTGAGTTATTTTATTAATACACTAGCTACAATATCCTTGATTAACATAGACACATCTAAATAGATATTGATTTCACAGCCATTTTAAACAGTCTTTAGAGTAACAAAGACCTAGCGTCAAATATAACATAGTGTTTTAACTTCGACGCCACAGCTTATTTTAGTGGTTTTAATTACCATACATAACAAATTCAATTCAATTCTTGATTATCTTTTAAAAAAATAACAATTAGGACACTGGTGAGTAAAAGAAAATAAATTCGTTTGACATGTTATATGTCTATTTATTAACTATTTTTAACCACCACCACATATAATGCGCCTTTATTATATCTTACGTTACATCAAGTAACTGTTGGCAATCCTTTCTGGCGTTAGTAAGCCATATTTCTTGGATTTTTTCATTTATGATGGAGGACGGTTTGAAGTACCAAAGTATTTATCTAATGTTTAACCCCATTTATTGTGAATGTCCAACTTTATGAACTGCACCTATTTTTTAAGAGAGTTCCTAACGGCATGCCGTTAGCGCATTAGCGCTAGGCCATGATCTGTGCTAGGTAGAAAAGTCTCAGTTTATTTATTTATTCATAGCAAAGCGACCAAGTTTTCAAAATCCGACACTTGCAGTCACAGCCCAGCCAATTCCAGTTATGTTCATCTGTCCAAAAATGTCATGCATTCATACAAGCGAGTCGGCAATATCAGGGGGCATTGGCGTGTGAAATTGCATGGCTATCGGCCGGTGTTAGGCCAAACGGTCGGATGATGGGGTTAATGGCATCTGCATTAAAGCTAGATATGTTAGGGGATCACTACGTCTCTGGGTGCTTATGCGCTTGAGTAACGGGGGTGTGTGAGTTTATTATTAGTAAAGTAAGTGTTAATAGCCTCGCTACTCGCGTGATGATGCCAATTGATCAATAAAAAGTCGATAGGTTACTTCGAAATTGATTTAACATTGTGATACGATAATTATAAATTCGTTTCACAACGGAAAATTTTCATGGCATTTTTAACTACAGTTGGTAAAATCCAACTTTTTAAATTCCACCCAAATTCTTAAATTTTCATCTTTTGATGGAAAGTTTTATCTAAATATCCGGGTATGTATTACAATACCGAAATACGAAAGACCGAATGTATTAAAACATCGAATGGGTCGCTAAGCCTGCGACGCAGAGTTCTTTAGTAACCCTAGTGCAGGCACACGTGTTATATAGCCTTTTTGTAAGAAATTGTATTTATTGGTAACTTGTACTACAAATTATTGAATAAATTATCTTATCTTATCAGACCGACACCATTTTTTTCTGAAACCGTAAACTTCTCAGAATTTATTAAAACGGCATCATACAGAACCCATTAGGATAGGTTAGGTTAGTTTTATAACAATCTTAAATAGTTAGCGGTTTCAGAAAAAAATCGTGTCGGTCTTTTGACCCATTCGGTATTTTAATACATTCGGTCTTTCGTACTTCGGTATTGTAATACATACCCAAATATCCAATCTAGAAGTGTAAAAAGGAAAGTCTTATCTGATTGACTGGCTAACTCACCAACGCCATACCATTCAACTTAGAAAGCTAAAATTTTATATTGCAGTTTTCCTTATAATGTATACAAGGAATAATTAAAGTTTTTGCAGAATTCCCACAGGACAGCGAATTCTGCAAAATAAGTGAAGCTACAGACGGGTAATATAACCAGTTGATTCAGTGTTATAGTCTTCTTTTTGTTCTAGTGCCTCTTCAGTTCTGATGGTTGGCCGTTACGGTTAGCTTCCTGTACTCCTCTCTATATCGGTAGCCTTCTGGAACAACTCTTCGACGGAGGCAATACCCGTCCACTCCCAGATTTTCGACAGCCACAAATTCTTCCTTCGCCCAGCGTTATCTTTCCCTCCACTTTCCCCATCATTATCAACTGCAACAAGGAGTATCTATCGTTCTTGAGTGTTTTTTTTTTAATGAGTCGCCAGAGGGGGCAAAGACGCGAAGTCCTTGCTGCCCCCGCCGAGATAGTGTTAAAGTAATTTTTAGTAAATCAGAATAGAGCTTACTTTATTTTGAAAACTTTTATTCAAGTTACTCTTTTCCTCTGCAACGTCTCCATGCTCCTTTTCAAACTAACTTGAAGTGCCGAAAACTTGCACTAACGAACAGAAACCACTGCAACGAAGACTTCTGCAGATAAAATCATTATTTGCAGTTGTGATTACAACTTTAAGCCACAGGAACTTTGCTGAAGAAAAAACTATTTCAACAACTAGTTAGGTAGCTCCATCCGTCTCTTGAAACTACGTAACTGGCTGGAAACAGTAATTATGATAGCAAAGTGAAACTTTAGCAGGTAATTATGAAGTCAGATTAATCGTCATTTACAAGCACCGTGAAAACTAGGTGATTAAAAGCTTTTGGAGTTACTTCCTAAGGTGTGTAAATTTATCAATATCATCTTCTCAGCCGAAAGACGTCCAGTGCCGAACGTAGGCCTCACCCAAGGCTCGCCAAATAGATCGGTCCTGCGCCATCCGCATCTAACGTGTTCCTGCAAACATAACCAGGTCGTCGCTTCATCTTGTTGGAGGCCTACCTACACTGCGTCTTCCGGTCCGTAGATGCCACTCGAGAACCTTTCGGCCCGATCAGCCGTCAATTTTACGAGCAATGTTCCCTGCCTACTGGCACTTAAGTTTGGTGATTCTTCGAGCTATGCCCGTGATTTTAGTTCTTGCGCGGATTTCATCATTTCAAATGCAAAATAAGTAAAAACTTGTAAAAACAAAGCATTTAATTCTTAGTAAGACATTTCAAAGGTTTCAAAGAAAATATCTCAGGTTTAATATGGTTCTACGCAAAACTTAGAAAGAAATCAGGTTGGAGAGCTGTATAGTGCGCCCATACAAAAACAGATTACAAAACTAAGCCACTGCTGCTAATCTTAGCCCGCAACATGGCCGCCAGCAATCTCTTCCACATCTTCATCATTCCAGCCTATATACGTCCTATTGCAGTGCACAGGCCTCTTCTCCGAACGAGAGGGCTTGGGCCGTAGTACCCACGTGGGCCCAGTGCAGATTGGGAACTCCACACACAAAAAATTTCTTCGCAGGTGTGTGCAGGTTTCGTCACGATATTTTCTTTCGCCGTAAAGCTCATGGTAAGTTTAACTGTCATTCCAATTCCGAAAAACTCAAAGGTGCGATCCCGGGTTCGAACCCACGTCCGTTGCTTGAGAGGCCATAGGTCAAACCAGAGTATATTGTCTAACGCTTCTGGCGCTTGCCTTCGCTTTCACCATCTCTTTCTGTCATCATCTTATACCGTTTGACATGTAACACGGCAAACCTCCGTGGTGCGCAACTGGCCGCTTACAGAAAAACAAAATTCTAAATTCTGAACTATTGATTTTCTTTTGTTTTTTTTTTTCACGTCATTGGCTCTACAATTTGGCAAGGCTTATGCCGAAATTTGATTTCCTCAATATATAATTATAATTTATACTCGGTAATAATACTAATTTAAAAGGCTGCCGCTATTGCAGGTACTGTAAATATTATTTGTTAAGTTCTTTCTCTGTGTTTTCTTATACATAAACTGTGAAACCTAATCCAAGTCTCGTTTAGTTTTCTTTCACTGACCTAGGCACTAAAACGAGACTTGGATGGGTGTTTCAAGCAAGCAGTAAAGCGGGGTATTTATTCCAGCCCTTCCTTTTCCGCTTGTACCTACGAACGTTCTGCTCTACTGCCTCGGAGCAGACCGCCGGTGAAGCCTGAACCCCCTATTGGACGCTCCGAGGCTACTCGAATACCCTGCCCTGCCTACCCACTTGTCCAGAAAACCAAGGCCAGTGTTTTTTTATTATTTTATTACAGAGCAGTGCTGACTGGAACAATTTGTACTTACATATTTTATACTGTATTATATTTTATTTACCTACTACATAGTCTCTTATTTCTCCGACCGGCTAGCCGGTTACAGACAGAAAGAAATAGTGATTGCGAAGGCAAGCTTCAGAAACGTTAGACAATAAGCCTACAGGTCTCTATCGTTTGCCTGGATTTTATGTGCCATGATGTATCGTATTCCGTTCCGTTCCGTTTCACTTTTGCATGGACACACATGCAGATCTGTGTATGTCCATATTTATTACTTCATTGTTTTGTGATCTTTGTTTATTTGTATGATATTGTGTGTACTTTCTTGTACTTGTGTGTCTTGTAAGAGTGAATAAATGTCTTCTTTCTTTCTTTATTCCATTCGTTTTACTTCAGAAACAGTATTTTCTCCAGAATCGTTAAACTAACATAATATTTCATACTAAATACAAACTGAAATATAGATGCACAGAAAAAACCCCAGAAAAAAGCTCAATGCTGGGAATCGAACCCAGGTCCTCAGGATTCCGTGCCGTGTGCCATACCACTACACCACCACTGGTCACTGGTCTGGAAATACAAAAAGATACTTCATATCTAACTTGTTAAAGTAACCTAAAGTAACCTCCTGCATTCTATAAGATGACATTTCAAAAACTCCTGTAAATTAGTCACTTCTATATGTTTTATGGCAAGTGAAGTTATGGCAAATTAAATTATGAGAAACAATAGGATGCGGATCAAACCACTAAGGCTACCATGACTTTTTCAACAACATCATTACCCAGCAATTCCGCGACCACAACAATTTAACTTTCCACTATTTTCTCACAATTAACGCATTTCGTTCCACGACTACAACCCAATTGCGAGCACTTAGTTATGCAGAATGAGGAAGACACAGAAATCAAGTGGTTACTTCACTCGGCACAACAATCTATTCCGGTTGGAAGTCTTGTTAGCGCGCTAACAACGAGCGGAAGCGAGCGACGGAGGACTTAGCTAGGATTGTGAATTCCCGCTGTAACTTGGCACTTTTTTCTCCCCCCCTTTTGTCTGTTCGTGTTGCTTTTAAATGACATTATTACGTGTTACGGAGTTCCCGAGTTTGTTGTTTGGCGTTATTGAAAAGACACGTAAGGTACGCGTTTGGATGTAGCGGGCGTAATGGTTTACGCAGTGATTCACAATGCATATAAATTGAATTTATGGTTAACCAATGTTTCTAGGGGGAAACTGATTGTGTTTACCTTCATTTTAGTTTCTGTTTAGTTACATAAGTTTTCTGGCTAGCGTATTCTGAGATACCTCTGTAGATTGCAAAAGGATCACCGTCACCAAAATATGTCCATTTCAGAGTAGTTACACTCCAACTTTCTTTGACTTACTAGTCTCTAATAGCGTATACTGTGTTAAAAAAGAAGTTGTGGTAAATACTTTACATAATATGTTAAACATGAAACTACCGTGAGACTCACTCATAGTGAAAATAAACGGATCACTCACGTCTTAAAACAAGTTTAAGTTTTTAGAGTTTCGGGCTAATCTGTAGCCCTTCTACTCGGAGTCGCACGTCACGGCGGCTGCGAAGCGCGCACTGCGTACTACCGCCCTGGTCGTTTTAAGGCGTGAGTGATCCGTTTATTTTCACTACTTTGTATATGTTAAAATGTAAACCTATTTATATCACGACCACCAAACTACACACCAGAGCAACACAACGGTAGCATGGTGAACGGTGCACCAACGGGTTACGTATCAAAATATCTAAAATTAAAAACCTAACGTAAAATAACCTACGTTCAAAATACCTAAAACCTAAATACCTAATGGTTTTTTCACTTATATTCATAATACCGAAAGCTTAAAATGCCTACGTATTGCAATGTCTAAAATTAAAAACCTAACGTAAAATAACCTACGTTCAAAATACCTAAAATCTAAATACCGAATGATTTTTTCACTTATATTCAAAATACCGAAAGCTTTCGTATATCCTAACCGGTATCTCGCTGGCAGCGAGCGAGCGAAGTGAGCGAGCAAGACCTTTTAAGGCAGACGCGACTCTGATAGGTTAGGTTCAGAAGGCTAAGGCGGGAGCGAAGCGTAGCGTAGCTCCCGCCTTAGCCTTCGATGTCAGGTTTTTTTTTGTAACAGCACAGAAAATGATTATTTCCATTAGATATTTATTGTCTTTAACATTCTGAAATGTACCTAAATGTAAATCATATACCAAATTTTATCAAACAAATTAGATTTTTCACGTGGTAATAAAAAAAATTACTAACACCAAAGGCTCATGCGGGAGCTTCGCTCCGCTACGCTCCCGCATTAGCCTTTGAACCTAACCATTCCGAGTTGCTCCCGCCCCGAACCGTCTTGCTCGCTCGCTTCGCTCGCTTGCCGAAAATTAAGAGAAATTTGTTTTATTTAGGTATTTTGACCATTTGGTATTTCAAATATTGGTGTATCAAACTTAGGTGTCATAGCTGTTGATATTTTAAACATTAGACATTTACTCCATTAGGTATTTTAAACTTAGGTAACTCGTAGGTACGTGTTAGTTGCTTAGGTATTTAAAATCATTAGATATTTAGATTTTAGGTATTTTGAACGTAGGTTATTTTACGTTAGGTTTTTTAATTTTAGATATTTTGATACGTGACCGCACCAACGAGGTGGACGTCCCACGCTGCCCACGCCACGCTGCACGCGGACCACCTTGGTCTCTGGGAAATCTACCACAGCTACCTACGATAAGAACATCAACTCTGTTTTACCCACTGCTGAGTGTAGGTCACTTCTACTTGCCTCCATATTGTGCGGTCTCGTGCTTTCCGCATCCAGTCTCTCCCTGCCACTCGTGACAGAGAGAGAGAGAGAGAGAGAGTTCATCTCGCAACCTGCCTTCCCATATTTCTGCGCCCGGTCCGTGGTCTGATCCAGCACTTTCCTCCCCCCATCTTCCATCAGACCTGCGGCATAATCCTGATCTGTCAAATGTTGATTCGTGGGATTGATCGCAAAAACTATAAAAGATTTTTTTTTCAAATAGCGCGTGTAACAAACAACAGTTATAATTGCATAGAAAGTGTTCATGGCTCAGAAGAATACTTACCCGGCTTAGTTATAAGTTCCGTTTTTTCAAAAGCATGTTTTAACTTTCATTTAACTCGACCATAAACTTGGCCCGGTGGCGCTACACTTCCAACTTGGCTTATCTTAACTATAGTTTAAAGCTGCACCCGTCTTTTCTTTTTAATCCCTACCAACGACAAACGCTATCGGAGTTGAAATTACTTTGTTCTAAAGCAAAGATCGAATATCTACGTTCATTTTTCAATACTTTGTAAGCGAACGGGAAACTTTATTAGTTATCTACTTAAAGTTGCCGTTCTGGCCGCTAATGCGGCGACCGAAAGCTAGATTACAGTGTAGCCGCTTTTAAGTTTTTTAAATTAGTTATAAATCCAAAGTGCTAATAACTTTACAGGCCGCTTAGAGTGCAAGATGACCCACGGCAATTTAAGGTCTTACCGTTCATTTGATTGACACCCTGAATAGTGACAAAAATAAGCTATGCAAATGATAAATAATAAGTAAGTTATGCGTATTGAGAGGTAAGTACGCGAAAATATATGGGACCATGGTGACGAAATATCACTGCTGTTTTTTAGTAGTTTAAGCTCTAAATTGCCAAGGCTAAAGCAATCTCTCGTTTTTGACAGTGCTCTCTCTTCACAGTTCTCTCGATTCTCGGTATTTTCAGGTAAAACTGCTGCATAAGTAAAGTATTTATCTTTTTGACTGACGTACTAGTTACATTCATACTTAACTACAGAGACACATCAAAATCTGTGTGGAGGATAAAAACATAAAATGATCAAAATTTACAAATAATTTAATATTAAATATTTATGTTATTATTTTTTTTTATTATTACTGTTTCGCGGGAATTATCCAATTTATCGGGATAGAAATAATTCCAAGATGAAAAGCTTTTTTGGTAACAAATTTAAATACTTAATTTAAGAGTGAAAGCATAACAAACCAACACACATTCGCATGTATAATATTAGTTAGAATTATCAATTTACAATTACGCTAGTGGCTTTACCAAACTTAGACATTAAAGTAAACGAAATTATCCTTGAACTTTTACAAGTTTAACCGGGAATGATCTCATTTCAAGTCACCTAACAAAAGCAGATTAGTCGTCTCCTATAACAGGAATCCAATCTTAAAATTTACAGCAATCGAAGAGTGTCCGTCTTTGGCTGATTCTCATAGATAGGGCTTCTGGGATCCAATTTCATTAAGTTTGGAGAAAATGAAGAATATCCGAAGCTACAGGAGCGTACTTTGTGAGGGTTTGCAAAATGTTATCAGAGATGTTGTCAAGTTTTGTTTACACTAGGAAAATAAGTTAACACTTGCTTGAATACTTGTCTTGATATTGCGAGCAAACCGGACGATATTATAATAAACTATTAATTCACGTTAATAACAAAAAAATTAAGTTACTAGGATAACAATGTTTTAACGTTAACAAGTCAGAAAAGGCCATTAACCTTTCGTACACTTAGACACAGATCCGTACATTTAATTAAGGCTTTTCGTATTTTAAAACCCCCGATACAAAAAGAGGGGTATTATAAGTTTGACCGCTATGTCTGTCAGTGTGTCTGTCGGTGGCATCATAGCTCTTAAATGGGTGAACCGATTTGGATGTTTTTTTTTATTTGAAAGCAGGTTTCTTAGCGATGGTTCTTAGACATGTTTCATCAAAATCGGTTAAGCCGTTTCAAAGTTATAAGCTCTTTTGTTACCTGCAGAAGGGATCTTAGACGCATAATGGGCATTTACATTATTTTCAAACATATTATGTGCGACCAAATTGCGTTAGGGGTTTTTAATTTTTTTAATTTATTGTTATTTTTTTATCTGTGGTAATTTTGAGACAGACAAGATTAGAATGCAGGTTTTTTATATTTCCTGCAACAGCATCATCTCGTCCCACTGCAGGGTAGACTTTCTCTGAGGATGAGAGGGGTTTGACCGTAGTTACAACAAGACCTAGGGGGATTGAGAACTTCACACACATCGTTGAATTTCTTCGCAGGTGTGAGAAGGTTTCCTCGTGATATTTTCAAACTTCCTGCATACGAAAAATTTATCATCATCATTTTAGCCGTAGGACGTCCATTGCTGGACATAGGCCTCTTTCATTGATACCCAATCATTACGGTTGGAAGCGGCTTGCATCCACCTTGAACCTGGGACCTTTACCAAATCGTCTGTCCATCTCGTTGGTGGACGTCCAACGCTGCGCTTGCCCGTCCATTTTCTCCATTCGAGAACTTTTCACCCCCAACGGCCATCTGTTTTTCGTATTAAACGAGCTAATCCGGTTGGCTATGTCGGTGACCAATGTTCTTCTACGGACCTCCTCATTTCTGATTCGATCCCGTAGAGAAACCCCGAGCATAGCACTCTCCATAGCAACAAATAAAAAATACCTAGTTACATATTCTAACTTTCCTTTATAATAACGCATTCGAAAGGTCAACTGAATGTTCCTCCCCGGTTTATTTACTGTCGTTACAGGGGTATTTTTTCTGCAGCTTACTGCAGAATACAAACCAAACCATTATTAGCGGGATACAGATTCAGAAGATCCTTAAAAACATAAAGCAAAACTGGTAAACAGAAACCGGAAAAGTTTTGATAAGCGAGACAAATAATACCGTAATTATATTCCGAAGCCCCAATAATGAAAACACTCCTCCAATTGTTCTTTACCAGCGTATACAGAAAGAAGTCGTTCACTCAAAACTTGGCGGCAGTTAATTATATTCGACGAAGTGATATCTGTGAAAAAAGGAAGTTTCGGTAAACAGGGTCGTAACTTTAAATTGGTTTTCTGAGAACAATGGCAAGGTAGTAGAAGCTCCGAACAGCATCTCATTCATTTCTTTGACGATTTATGAAAAACGAAAAATGTATTTGCATTTCGAGTCCTTTAGATGGACTATTACGATCGCTATTGACAGAAGCGGCGGAATTGGCTTGTACTCGTGATGGCAGGTTCAGGCACAGGAATGATTGAAGTCTAAGATTTTTAAAAAATTAAACAGTTCGAAATTCGAACCCACGTGTATTGTTTGTACACGCCGAGTATGCTATTTGGATGCACCACGTCAGCCCCAACCACTAATTGAATTGGCGCATGGATTTTCGGATACGTTGGTAAAAAAAACTGTTTATTTCAATAAAATTCAACGTATGCATCATCTTAACTCTTCATATCCATCTTGCTCGGGGGAAATGTGGTGCAGCTGGTGGGATAATCAGTGCGTAAAACCTAGAGACACGGGTTTGAATACCCTCCGGGACAACCGAACACTTTTTCATTTTTAAAAAATCATTTATTTCGTTGGATAAACGTGCTGCTAATAAATAAAAACAAATCATATTATTGAAGGCATTTGTGTACCCGGGTCACATACATCGTAAGAAACAAAAGTTTAAAAAATTTGATATGAAGTATCTTTTTTGACCAGTGGGTGGTGTAGAGGAATGGCACACGGCACGGAATGCTGAGGACCTGGGTTCGATTCCCAGCGCTGGTCTTTTTTCTGTTTTTTTTTTTCTGTGCATCCATATTTCAGTTTGTATTTATAGAAACAAAAGTTGTCTCTCATGTGGACATAAAACTAGCGACTCCGAGTCAGCAAACTTCAGACTTATTTAAATAGGCCGTAAGCTGGCCAAGCAGCCCACTTGCTGATGTAGATTTGACTAATAAATATTGGATATAAACCCTTAACTTCTGCCATGTCCACGGGAGAGACGCGAAAAGAATGTGTATGGCCCACCTCTTAATTTTTCAATTTGTTTTATATCCTACACTGCGTTTTCCGGTCCGTGGATGCCACTCGAGAACCTTTTGACCCCATCGGCCATCAGTTCTACGACCGATGTGCCCTGCCCGCTGCCACTTGAGTCTGACGATTTTTCGAGCTAAGTCCACCGGACTTCATCATTTCTAATGCGACCCCGCAGAGAAACTCCGAACATAGCCCTCTCCATTGCCCTGTGAGTGACTTTGAGCTTTCTTATGAGGCCCATCGCAGGCCTCCAACAAGATGGAGCGATGACCTGGTTAGGGTTGCGGATGGCGCGGGACCAATCTGTTTGGCGAGCCTTGGGGAAGGCCTGTGTTGAGCAGTGGACGTCTTTCGGCTGAAATGATCCTGATCCTGTTCGTTTTTGTCTAATATATAAAAATCTCGTGTCACGGTGTTTGTTATCGAACTCCTCCGAAACGGCTTGACCATTTTTTATGAAACCTTTTTATTTGTATTCGGTTGATGTGAGAATAGGTCATAGACTATTTTTTATACCTACCCCTATTCTTCGCAGCTGGGGAGTCGCGGGCAACAGCTAGTTAAACTAAGTATAAAGTTTAGGTACTTTAAATGTAAACAAACTCCATATGCGACTAAACTTAAAGAGTACTCGAAAATGTGACGCGTGAAAGTCAATTACAAAAACTGCATTTGGCTGGTTAACCCGACGCCATAACTTTTGTTCGTGTTGACAGCTGATGTTTGTTTACATTTAGTAAAGTACCTAAACCATAATAGTATAGGAAGTCGAATTCAACCTTTTTCTAGTGATCGACTTGAAATTTGGTATAATTATGGGTTAGATGCCAATCCAAATACAATCAACAAAAACTACAGTCACAAAAAAAAGCTTGCATTAAAAATTAAATTTTAACAAAAACTAATTTTTACTAATACTTACAATAAAAATCTTCCTCGAATTTAGTTTTCGTTGTGTGATATTTCCATCGGAATCGATTGATTAAATCAACATAGTCACTTGAAATGCTTGATTGTTACGGGAATTGTTCAACAGTGGCAAATTGACACGTATTGCGCTCTCGTGTCTGCGTCAAGTGTGCTCCGGACAGCCCTGACTACCCCTTTCTGGTTTAACCTGCGAGTATAATTTTCTCTAGGCTATCCTCTAACCTAGAGAATGCATTTTCCTTAATGAACCCAGCTCAGCCTGCCTCTGACGTCATTATAATGACTTTCAAACGTTTTGTTCGTTGGATGTTTGAGGAAGTTTATGAAAGATTGTAGATTTTTTCGGTTTTACAGGCAAGATAAATTGGCTAATTTATCACGTTAAGTTTATACATAATGTAGGCTTGCGTTTGACCACAATCACGCCTGATGGAAAGCGAAGATGAGGCCTACAATGGAGCACATTTGCTTAGTAGATGCTCATTCACCCTAGACTTGATTTTAGGGGAATAAGCTGAAATAAGGCAGTTGAGCGAGGTTTTGTGCGCGCCCCCAAGCAGTACAAACCGTACCGTACAGCGTAACAAATACGGGGCACTGTAACCAGTACGTGTTCACTGCACAAATGCTCAGACCCTTCCTCCAGAATGGCTACTATAGGCAACAGGCCGGAACACGACGAGTCGCTTGGCGGATTGGTTCAACCTTTATAGGGTGGTGACAAACCGCGGCTGAAGCCTACCACCGGAGTTCTATCGCTCGTTTAGCACCACCCAGGAGTCACGTGCAGGGTTTCGAGGGTAAACCTACGGACGCGAGCGATTTCGACCCCCAAAAGTGTTGGTACAATCATTCCATTAATTATTAGTACCTTTTTTAGCCCCACTAGGCAAAGCCTCATAGCCACGGTGTACTCATCACGGTACTCGAAGCCCATTATGTAAAGATTTTATAAAATACTATTTGAGCACATAGACAGCTCTGATGTGTAGTATAGCTACTGTATTCAATTATATGTATGTCGCTATAGCTACTATAGTATAGCTACGCTACGCTTGAAATGTTTTTTACCCGACAGCAAAATGTCTCTTAATTTTACTCTGAAAGGAGATTTGTACCTAATACATACGAAGCATTTTTTGTAGCATCAAGACTAGGGAATTGTATAAATGCGTTTTCTATTTTTGGGCACTTGTCGATATTCACAATATGAGTACTTATACTATGTTAATATATACTCGTTATTCCCAACCCAATTTCAACTTAAGCACAATTTTTATATTGCTTAAATTGCGACTGATAGGTGCTGAACGGGCCATAACATGTCATTAGATACTGTAATCAGGAGTGTAGCTGTTGAGACTGTGATAACATTTTGTATTTCTTAAATTTAATCAAAACACGGTCACAACGCTGAACAACAACATTAATGTGTTGATATGCCCGAAACTTAGAGTAAAAACCGGCCAAGTGCAAGTCGGACCACGCGCAGGGTAAGTTCAAAAATACACGAAAACACTTTTTCTTAGAAGTAGCTCAAAACGAAGCCAAAACCCATGGTAGCTCGGGCACACTCGATTATTTACACGAGTTCCCAGGATACAGATCCGAAACGGCACTTACATTTTAATATTCCGCCGACGTCCGGGCGATTCCCTACAAAATATTGACAAGTTTGTGACCCGGGGAAAATTAAGTTTTTCGCGTCACGTCAGGGCGAATTTTACGCGATAGTTGATCACAACGAATCAATATCGGGGCACGTGCTTGAATGGCACGTGAAGATTTATACTGGGTACAGGGTCACGCTTCGATGTTCTGATAGCTTGCACTTTAAACTTTGTCAGCGCAGAAGTACAATATGTGGGTGCGATTTTGTTTCCCTACTAACATTTGCCATAAAGTATGTAGAAGTAAGTTCTTCGCAGTTTTCCTTCATCTCGTGGTTAATTTCTCACGTAATTTCGCACGTTCATTCCGAAAAATTCAGGTGAGCCTGGGCTTGAACCCACGTCCCTCTACTTGAGAGACCAAAGGCCAAACCACCAGACTACCACGGCTTCACGATGCGCAAAAATGAGCGTTGACAGAGCTCGGTCTATATATCTGCAATTTCTTCTGTATACCCGTGATGAAATTTAATATCAGAAGCGTTGTTCTGATACAATACAATAATGATATTGTCTCCTGATCTTCGTAACCTTGAATCATAAAAAACTGTTAAATATCTAATAGTTCTGAGAAGTTTTGTATTCAGCATGTTATTAAGTCTAAAATGACAGTCCCAAAAAAAAAACGTTTGGTAATAGGGCATTTTTATTTCTTCTTTTACCTTTTGACTTTTTTTAAATTCGGAAAGTTTTATGTGATTTCTGCTCAGAATCACGAGCTCTTTCGATCCTACTAGGAGAAAAAAAGTGTCCCAAAACTTTCATATAATTCCTCCATTCCGTTACGGTCATATAAAGTCTATGAAAAATGGTAACGGACGGAACGGGAAAAAAACTTTAGACACTTTTTCTCCTTGTAGGATCGAAAGAGCTCGTGATTCTGAGCAGAAATCACATAAAACTTTCCGAATAAAAAAAAAGTCAAAATGTACAAGAAATAAAAATGCCCAATAAAGCGCGATTACATTTGAAATTTACCACGAGCTTTGAAGGAATACATCGTGAGGAATCCTGCACACACCTGAAAAGTTATTCGATGGTGTGTATGAAGTTCCCAATCCGCACTTGGCCCGCATGGAAACTACAGCCCAAGCCCTCTCATTCTGAGAGGAGGTCTGTGCCCTGCAGTGGGGCGTATATAGGCTGGAATGATAATAATAATAATAATGAAATTAGTATCACGCCATGATGGCTGAACATGTAATACAGTTTATCCGAAACACAATTTATACTAGCTCATATGAACCAAAGTCAAGGCTTCACGTCCAACGAGTTATTATTTACGGACTGGCCGTACAGTCCGGGTCGTTCTGGTCTCACCTCTCAAATTTGTCGGCGAAAAGTTTATTCGTTGATTCGTAGCACAATGGGCACAATGGACTATTTTGAAGCGGAAGCGTTGACGCGCTTTCATCTCGTTTAATTTGAAAACGTGCGATTTGTGTATCTGATTGTGATACGTTTTGTATGCCACCTAATTGAGTTTTCATTTGGAATTCCATTTGCGGAAGTAAATGACCGGGATTTTTCTCAATTTAGAGCATTTAATTTGGTAGGATAATTGTTTATTTTTGTAAAAGAACACTGAAATGGATATTTGTGTTAACGTTTTAATTTAATCCCCTGTTACGTCGCTCTGCATTATGTGACAGATATCTATCATGGTGCCATCTCTTTTTATTCTGTTCGATTAAACAGAGACGGTATCATAAATGCCCGTCACACAAAACAACAGAAACTCAACAAAAACTTGTAAAATATATCGTAAATGTTTCATTCTTGGTAAGTCCAAACATTGTTTCAACAATATCTTTATATTATAAATTCTGTAAAGCGACCACAGTAATGTGTTTACAAACAAAAAACGAATACATTACATACCAATACATTATGCTGAGCCGGTGTCCAATTTGCAACCGCAATGACACACTCTATTTTTAGGCTTTGTATTGTTCTATTTGTAAAAATATTTATGTGTCTTGTGTTGTTGTAAATAAATGCATTTTCATTCTTTCTTTTCTTTCTAATTTAACAACTTTTACTCATGAACTAATTAGTATTTTAAATTATCCTGTAATAATCTTCCTAGGTAATTCCATAGATAAAGTATTTCTCTAAGTCGGCTTCACTCGACGTTTTCTAAAAATAGTCCTCCGTGCAAATCTAAATGCAAAGCTGAAAAGTCATCAAGCCTTAATCCGGAGAAAGTTGAATTTAGACTAGCCTTCATACTAGTCAAGTCAGCCGACATGGAGGTGAATAATTCAATGTTATAGCGCTAAATACGCTAAAGTTAGCTTGTCTTGTTACCTAGTTTCCCTGTTTAGGGAATTAGTGCAGCGATGATCGGTGGTTGCAGCCATAGCCAGGGGAGTAAAACAGGTAAACTAAGCGGGGAAAGTGCTGCGAGATTTGTAGCAAACTTCCGAGTTATCCATTAATACCTAACTGCGGCGGAGTAGAAGACACAAGCCACACAGAAGAGACGTGAGACGGGGGCGCGTCGCGTCGTTTGCTCGCGCCGTGACTCCGCCCCGTCTCATCTGTCTGTTTTAGATCACGACGCTTAATACATTTACTATGAGAACAACAGTTTCTGGAAAAATATATAAAAAAAAACATGTATGTAATGTATGTAAAACTCTTTATTGTACATAAAACATGAAAATTACCAGTTAACAAGAGAGACAAATGTACAAAGGCGAACTTATCCCTCAAAGGGATCTCTTCCAGTTAACCTTATAGCGATTGACAGGACATCAGAGACAAGAGTAGGCATACAAAGCAGAGTAAAAAAACGAAATCAAAAATAAACCCAAACTAACAAAACATAAACAATACCCATACATACAAAGAATACACACAAGTACACACTTATATAATATATAATGAATACAATAGACTAATACATATCAAATCTACAAAAATAGACTACATAAAAACTACACATACATTAATATATACGCATATACACTAAACAGAGAACACAACAGAGGTAGTCTCTATTTAAGAAGAACTGTCAAGCCAGTACGCCCCTAAGCGATTCCGGAAAATGGCTATCGACTGCGACTTCCTGATGTCACTCGGCAACCTATTCCACAGACTAACAGCGTGCACGGAGAAGGATTTGGAATAGGATCTGGATTTAGTTACAGGAAAGGCTAGCAAAAGATTATTACTTGACCGCAACCGGTTCCCAGACCCAGAAGCCAAGTAATTTAATCTTTCGGAGAGGTAAGACGGGGACTGTGGTTTAAAAAGGACATTAAAAAGCAACGACTGGATGTGAACATTCCGGCGTAGACGAATTGGGAGCCACTTCACCTAAGCGCGAAAACAGGACACGTGATCGTATTTTCGGAGACCGAAAATAAAGCGTATGCATACGTTCTGAAGACGCTCAAGCTTGTCAAGCAGCTGCTCAGAAAGATCGAGATATGCTATGTCCCCGTAGTCAAGGAGAGGGAGAAGGAGAGAACGTGCCAAAGTAATCTTGGTGTGAAGAGGAAGGAAACTTTGCAGACGTCTAAGAGAATGGAGCGAAGCAAAAAGCTTGCGGCTGACCTCAGAGACATGAGCCGACCAGGACAGAGTCTGATCCATGATGATACCCAAATTCTTGACCGTGGGTGAGAAAGGAATAGGAGTACCGTCAAAAATTAATTCGGGTAAAACCTGGTCAGACATCCTTGAGACAAAGTGAGGGCTCTTAACTTAAAGGGAGGGTGTCTTTTATTTAAGCGGTAATAGAGTCACATAAGTAACATATCACTTTTAGTATTAGATATTTAAAAAAATGCCTTTTGTTGCTTAACTATGTGACATAGATTTTTTTCTCATTTTTCCAGAACTAACATGGCCTCTCGCCCAGCACCAGGTTATTATTGAATTTTACTATCCACCTTTATACTTGGTATGTCTGTCCAGTTCTATGTTCCGTGCTACAGCCGCGAGTAGTTCGACGCGTTCTAAAAGTCAAAAAAGAGACTAGATAAAAAAAACAAATTGCAAGTACTAACGAAAAAATTTAAAAAGCATTTTTGGCATCGAAGGTTCAGATTTTTCATTTAAGTTTCTGTTACATTAGGATCATACCAACCGAAAGACATCCTGAACACAGGTCTTACGCAAGGATCACCACGACGATCCGTTCCCGTTTTGTACTACCACAAACCGGAGGCTTTCCGCCATCTTTACTAGATCATCCATTCACAGTATGCGGTCGTCACTAAAAGCGTCTTAAACCGCCAACAGTCAAAACTAAGCCACTATTTCGCAATACTTCCAACAAAAACAAGATTCAGAATCGTCAACTTGTACAAAAAAAATTATCACTTTAATACAAACATCAAATCGATTCCCATTTCACTTTGCTATGCAAAATTCAATAGGTTTCTACACAATATTCAACGTCTGGAGCAATTGAGACTGATCCTTATTGCCTCAACGAAAGGTCCATATTATTGGCTCGTCGCCGTCAGCCACTATAAAGTCAGTAATGATTGATAAGGGTAGCAGCGGAAACGTACGTCGATCATTTTTAAGGCCCTGTCGTAAAGGGCAGCTGTAGTACCAACTGTACCACGTCAAATAATAATAACGATAAATATCATAAAAGAAAATATATTTATCAAATTCAAATGTATTTATATGATCTAAATTCAGCTTAAGAGGCCACCAATGCCGCCCGGCAATATGGCTTCGGCGTGGCGCAAACCCTTTACTCATCAAAACACCACAAATAAAATTCTTACAATAATATTACGATGTATATATATTTGGAAAATGAGGCAATAGGTATAATCTTTACGTTTTGTTTGTAAATCAGACTTAGTCATTTGATTATAGTGCCATATTTAATAAATCAATGAGTATTTTCGGATTCAAAATCAAAGTAATAGCTCACTTTGGCATTAAAATCCATCGAGCCAAATATGTTGAATCGTGTTTCGGAAGCAAACACGAATTAAGGAATACGATCAAGATTATCCTAATGTTTTTTTACTTCCATAAACTAGACCAATTTTATATAGTCTTTTTAAAAATAGCATTAAATATTGGTGGACCTTAAAGTAATTATGTACATACAACTATCCTAACTAAACTAAGTAAAAGTAGGTCATATTAAAATTATCATATCAGCCAAACGACGTCCACAGCTGGACAAAGACCTCCTCTAACGAGTTCCATAATGGTCAGTTCTACGCTGCTCGCATCGAAGTGGTTTCTGTGACCTTTGCCAGATTATCTTTCCATCTTGTTAGTATCCTTGCTACGTAGCGTACGTAGCTACGCTACGTCTTTTGGTTCGCGATCGACACTCTAGAACCTTCCTGTCGGTTCTACGAGCAAGGCACATGCCTTGCCCACTGCCATTATCTTTGTCATGTCAGTATTTTTAATTTTCCTGCAGATTTCATCATCTCTTATTCGATCACATAGGGAAGCTTCGAACGTGTTAAAAGCAGTTACATTAAGAAAAAAAAAAAAATTATAACTGAAAAAAATTGAGAAAGAAAAAAAAGGAGTCTCCTTAGGCAAGATTGCAAAGATACTAAGGGTCTCCCCAAAACTATCGACGCGTAATCGGCTTCAGGCGATTGAAAAAACCTTTATGTCAACGCAATAAGAGCGAAAAAGACGTCGACAAGCTCGGCTCCATTCGGCCCGCATAGCCGAGCCGATCGACGTCTTTTTCACATGGCCCCCTTTACTCGTACTCCGTTCCAGTATACAGGCAGCCCTAGTGTACACAACCTTTGCCGTAGTTGCCATCCCTCATGTGACGTAAAAAATTTAGCCAACCCGTTGGGAATTGAGTTGTTACGGCGCAGCGCTACTGAAGCACACTAAGTCTGGCCAAGTGCCAGATAAAAAAAAATAGCGTCTGTAAGATCAAGCCAAAGAACCTTCTATTACTTCTATTTATAGACAAAATTTCTATCTTAATATTCTACTTCGATACGGCTCGGTACCTATAATGCAAAGAAAATAGTCGCGAGATAACATTTTCGATAGCGACGTAAATAAATTTAATATTCCTACAATGTACCTACTTCGCTTCAAATATATCAATGTCCCTTAAGCCCGTAAGCCTGTAAAAGAGAAATGCGAAAACGTATCAAAATAAAGGAAAAGTAAAAATCAATAACAATGAGGTAGAAAAGACTATTCAGTTACATTAGCTTTATGTTAACGACAAGGACAACCTCTTTAGTGATGAACACAGCATGAACCACACAGCTGACCACCGGATAATTTATTGTTCACTGTAAAATTCAAACAAGACACTACAGACAACAAACTTAAGCGAAACTGTTCTATGCAGAATTACATACAAGAAGGACTTTATTTGCAATTTTTACATGTAAGTGTATGGATGACCCAAAAGTTTTTTTAAGGTTTTACTTTAACTTTTTCAACATGGTTCCCTTTATTCGACTACACTTTGAACGCCTTTCTGGCACACTTGAGTCAAATCTAACGATATTTAAGGATACTAATGTCGACAGAGCCACAACAGATCGTGCTCGTGATTTATAACTTCAAATTATTTTATTTCCAAATCCGATCAACTTCTAAACGTGGTCATATTGAGCTTGTTTTGTTAAGAACTCTGCAGGGCACAGGGCTCATCTCATATTGAGAAGATTTGGGCCGTAGTTCCCACGCGGGTCCAGTGCGGATTGGGAACTTCACACACACTATTGAATTTATTCGCAGGCATGTGGAGGTTTCCTTCACCGTAACGCTTATGGCAAATTTCAAATGTAATTTTGCACGAGAATTCTGAATAATTCAGAAGAACGAGTCCAGGGTGCTTGTGCTTGACCACGGCTTTTTTTTCATATCCCAAGTGGACTACAGGAAACTGATTCAAAGACTTTTAGTAGCTGAAATAAGATTCGAGGTAGATACAGTGAGCATTGTAATCTCTCCAGGGAATGGCATCGACCGGTTAAGGCCACGCTTCTTCGCTTTATCTAACACTATTCTCAAAAGAATTGTGAGCAGACTGCCTGCCCGATGGCCCGATGACATAAGGTAGACGGCAGGACAAGTCTGGAAGAGGGAAACTAATCGCTCTGAACGAAAAAAAATTGGAAAGACGTTATCCAACAGTAGGCGATAAGGGGCAGAAGAAGAAAATTAAGAAGAGAACACTAATCTGCACATAATGCAAAGAAAAGTCGCGTATTTGGGCCATATTCTCCGACATCAATAATATCTTCTGCAAACCATCATGATGGGCAAAATAGTAGGAAAATATAAGGTCGGAGACGCGAAATGTCATGGCTCCTTTACATAAGAGAGTGTAATGGCATCATGGGGCATTTATTCGAGCGTTTCAACCGCCTCATTTATGTGGTCACATTTTTGGTTCCGTACCCATAGGATAAAAACAGGACCCTATTACTGAGACTTCGCTATCCGTCCGTCCGTCTGATCGTCTGTCACCAGGCTGTATCTCATGAACCGTGATAGCTAGATAGTTGAAATTTTCACAGATGATGTATTTTGATTGCTGCTATAAGAAAAAATACTAAAAAGCAGAATAAAATAAATATTTAAGGGGGCTCCCATACAACAAACGTTATTTTTTGCTTGTTTTAGCTCGATATTGATAACGGCAACAGGTAGACGCTTGAAATATTCACAGAATATTTATTATTTTATATATTCACTTTAAAATAAATAATTTAATTTAAATAAAACATAATATAAGTATAATTTTTTGACGTTTTTATAGATAATGGTACGGAACCCTTCGTGCGCGAGTCCGACTCGCACTTTGCCGGTTCTTTAAGACATGGCAGAAGATTCTGATGCGGTTTCCAGTTACAGGACCTCTAATATATAACAGAAAGCGCCATCAAAAACTACAGCCATTTCTTAATAAAATGTGACCAGATAAATAAGGCTATTCAATCGATCGAATAAATGCCTCAATATGGTAGAACAGCTGTGTAAGTTCATAGTCAGCTTGCACTCAATATTACAAGCTTTTCTTAGTTTGAGACTAGATCAATTAGGTGTCAATCGTCCCACGTTTTATTATAATTATTATCATGTTACTATCGGAGACCTTATTGTCTAACGCTTCTGACGCTTGTCTTCGCTTTCACCATCCCTTTCTGTCATCATTTTATACCGTTTGACAGAAAGAAATAGTGATTGCGGAGGCAAGCGTCAGAAGCGTTAGACAATAAGCCTGCAGCTCTGTCCCTTAATTTCACTCAACAGAAGCGCTTGACTGCACCTTAGTGCTGATGTTTCCGTAGCAACCAGAACAAAAGAAGATAATGTCGTCTCTAGAGTCATGTATTCGTATTTATAAAAGCTAACAGTTCCATTTTACTGCAAATTCTCCAGTAGTCTGTATTAAAGTTAGTATTGTGTTTCTAATGACGATTGGAACTGGTGCTTAGCTTATTACGTGTATTTACGGTATTACTACTAAGTATATCATAGTATGCATGTATGCAAACCCTTTATTGTACAAAATAAAGAACATTGAGATAGTGTACGGTCAGTTGCAGAGAAAAGGTAGGAAAAGGTTACAAGGGGGTACCTTTTCTCTGCTGCTAACACTACAAGGGCTAAGTAGGTACCTAAGCGACCGAGCTTTGCTCAGGCTAAAACTCCAAAACACACATTTTCCTAAAGACAAGATCAAGCTAGATCGAATGTTCACCCCCAAAAACCCCCAAGGGCAAACTTAATTCAAATAGAGCCGTTTTCGAAAACTCCTAAATAAACAAATAAATAAGAATTGCTCGTTTCTAGGTATTCATCATCATCAACATCATCCCAGCCAATAAACGTCCCACTTGAGGGCACAGGCCTCCTCTCAGAGCAAGAGGGCTCGAGACGTAGTTCCCACACGGCCCAGTGCGGATTAGGCCAAGCACACACCGTTGAATTTCTTCGCAGGTGTGTGAAGGTTTCCTCACGATATCGTTCTTCACTGTAAAGCTCATGGTAAATTTCAAATGTAATTTCGATCACGGGTTTGAACCAACGACCCTATCAACTAACTAAGGTTACTGAAAATATGCCGATTATTTTGTTGATTTCATTAAGAATATTCCGATGTAATATTCCTTCTAACCTAAGCATAATAAGCGATATTCGTCCTAATAATAAGAATAGAAATGTCAAGCAGGCCCCAAGCGCGAGCCGCCTGTGATTAAAAATTCATGTTATTGTATTTAGTTTCCCAACTTAGCCGTACCAACACAAATGTAACGAAACGAACTGAAGTTGCCCAAAAATTAAGCTATTGCAGAATCAATGGTTCAAAAAGAATTTTATTTTACTAGCGAATACTTAACAAAAACCTATGAAAAAATATAAGTTACCTTATTAATAAAAGGTGTTTGTGCTCTAGAACCTGCTTTTGGCTCGACAGAGTGCTGAGCTGTTCTATGGCACAAGTAGAACAAAAGTTGTGTTTTGTCGTATTGACGAGACCTATTATATTTAATCGTGTTTTACGTTGCGTCTAATTCCGTTTCCCCATTTGGCTAATGCCCCAAAAGCGTGAAAATATATAAAGAAAAACAAAAGTGTATACGCGTAGCTCACACCATCCCGCCAGCAGATTCCCGCCTCTAACTGCCTAACTATACCCTTTTAGCACCAGGGGGCTCCTGACCTTCCCCAACCAAAATAATATAGATAGGTCATCATCATCATCATATCAACCGGAAGAAGTCTATTGCCAAACATAGGCCTCCCCCATTAAGGCTCGCCAAGCAGATCAGTCTTGCTCCCTCCGCATCCAACGCATCCCCGCAACACCTATCAAGTCGTCACTCCATCTTGTTGGAGGCCGGGAGTCTTCCGGTCCGTGGAGCCCACTCAAAAACCTTTTGGCCCCATCGGCCATTAGTAGGTATATTATAGTACATTGTGCATCTAGGGCCGTAATTAGGGGATTACTAACGAGAGTCTATTAGAAGCCCGACGCCGAAGGCGGAGGGCTTTTAATGACTCGAGTTTGTAATTTCCTTACTGCCCGTGATACACACAATGATTTTCATCACATTGCGAGAAAAAAAAATCCAAAAATAAAATTATTTTGTCTCTAAACACTTAAATTGAATAAAATAATGGCTACCCGCCAATACAGATTGTCACTTTTTTCAAGTCATCTACCATAGATAATGTAAACTGTGTTTAGTTTAGAATTCGAAAGGTCATACGGCCAGATTCTGCCAACATGTTTAAAAAAATATTTTTACTAAAAATATTGCAAAACTATTTGGTATAAATTTAAAATATAAAAATAACGAATTTTCATGAAGCGTAGATAAGTTTTGTGTTGTAAAATTTGGGTTATAGCTAAGTTTTAAAGATAATAAAAAAAAGTTGGCTGACTTGAAACCTCCTTAGTCTGAAGTGACTTGTTTGCAAATTTTAAAACTAAAGTTAGAACTCCCTTGGGTAGAAAAACTGTACATAAATCCATAACTCCCTTTATATAGTAGTACCTGGGCGACCGAGCTCTGCTCGGGCAGAAACTCGGTACCAAGCGTTTTCCCAGAGATAAGACCAAGCTAGATCAATTTTTCATCCCCGAAAACCCCCAAATACCAAATTTCATCGAAATCGTTGGAACCGTTGAGAGGGGGGTAGGGGATGCGGGGGAGGGAGCGTGAGGGTATTAAAGGGGGGATGAAAATTTCATTGATTTTGCCGTAGGATGCACCGTTTTCAAGATATTTGACAAAAACACCGGAGGGGGTGGAGGGGTGAGTCACGTTAAACTATCGTCCGTAAACCGACTTTACAGACAACCGGCTTTTCCTGTTCTGTGCTCCCAATAGGGAACGTGCACATAGACGGTGCTGCCAACTGGTGCCATAAGGGTGCCATCAATTTGAATGTTTTACCTTGATAAGTTTGTTTTACTGTCCACATAGTGTCTCTTCTGTCGCATTAGTGCTGCCGCCTATAGTTACTGCACGTTCCCTATAATACTTTTTCTAACAAAAAAGTAACTTTTTCTCGCAAAAAATAACTTTTTCTCACAAAAAAGTAACTTTTTCTCACAAAAGAAGAAACTTGACGTTTTCTCATAAAAAATAAACTTAAAAAAAAAACTAAAAATCTTGAAAAAAAACGTGGTATCGAACCGAGGTCGGCTGGATCCGCGACCACCCGATTTCTAATGTGCCATTATGATCTGCTCGAAGTCGGCGAAATTTAGCTTTATATTCTAATGCAAACAAAAATAGCCGGAAAACACGAGTAAAAGCGATTTTCTGAAAATGAAACATAGCTAGATCAGTTTTTCATCCCCGAAAACCCCCACATACCAAATTTCATCGAAATCGTTGGAGCCGTTTCCGAGATCCTGATTATATATATATATATATATACATATATACAAGAATTGCTCGTTTAAAGGTATTAGATTTAGTATACAGGCATGGAATAAGACCATTGACGAGCAAGTGTGATGAAAAAGGATACTTATACGCAGTACCAGACAGGAACGCGAAAAAGGGATGACATCCATTCTGAATGGATATTAGCCGTAGGACGTCCACTGCTAGGCATAGGCCTCCCTCATTGATGTCCAATCATTACGGTTGGAAGCGACTTGCATTCACCCTGAACCTGCGGCCTTCACCAAATCGTCCGTCCATCTCGTTGATGGACATCCCACGCTGCGCTTGCCTGTCCGTGGTCGCCACTCGAGAACTTTTGGGCCCCAACGGTCATCTGTTCTGCGTGCTATAATGGCCTGACCATTGCCATTTTAACGAGCTAATCCGTTTGGCTATGTCTGATTGTATATACATAGATACTGTAGTTGACTGGGGCCTTAAGGGCTTCAAATGGACCTTAAGGGTCTGCTGAGTCTATGCTACATAAATCAAACACGTATACACTGTTTAATAGCTGTAATGAGACTGCAAACCAACTTGACAAGCAAATAAAAAACAAGATAGGAAGGATTCTAAAACAAAAGCGTTCAAAATTGGTAAAAAAAGTATAAAAACATAAATTCATATAAAAAAGGTTGTGCCTGCGGCACATTTCTCCCCTTTTTAGTTAGCTAGTAACCTAACTAACTTTCTTAGGGGCCGCCGGAGCACGCCAGCTGTCGATGCCACGTCCGCCGCTCTAATAAGGAAATAACGCCGTCACTCGTCATAAGCCAGCGTCACCAGAAGCGGTCAGTTTGGCCGTTTATTGCTCTCGCGCTGCACCAGCTGCTTCTTTTGCAGTAGGTCCCCGTCCGTGGTCGTCGCAGGAATCGGTCGACCTGATGGTGCGCCAAGCTGGAAATGGCCAGAGATGACAGCCTCTTCCTCGCTCCCAAGTCCGGACGACACATGCGTGAGTGATCGCGTGTTGACCAGCGTCTCAACCTCGTCCCGCAGTGTGCGCACCTCGTCTGACGGCGTGAGCTTGGTGAAGATAACTGGCAGAGCAGTCTTAACACTCCGCATGAGGCGCAGCTTGTGAAGAACAGTCTGTGTTGGCGTGGGCGAGGTGACGGTGATGGTGCTCCACAAGGCGAACAAGTGAAAGTCGGGTACTCCTGAAGATGTAGTAATATGACTGGACTGGAGTATCTCATGGTCACCCATCACAGGGGCTCTTTTGGCTAGACGGCTGGCGTGTGGCAAGGGTTGGTCAGGACTCTACAGGCGCGCTCCTTCGTCCGAAAACGAGTCCAGCTGAGACTGGTGGAGAACTTGTGGCTTTGCTAGGCGAATGTCGCTAGCAGTCAACTCGCCAGACTTTACCAGGGGAGGTGTTGGCGATGAGACGTTCATGGGCTGAAACATAAAGGTACACAAACCTCCCTCAAGCAGTACTAAGTGAGCTACATCTAAACCCCTCCAACTGAGACTACGGCTACGATGTAACGTTGAGTAACGATGTGCTACAGCGGTGGCACGCCCCAACCTAAGCCATGATTCAAAGCATCGTAGCTTGGCTGAAATTGGTCTTGCAATAAAACCTTGAAGCTCTAAACGCGGAATGAAAACTGATTTTAATGGTGTTACGCGTACTTTACTACAAATAAGTGCGAGTTTCACGTAGCCGTTGCTGTAAATAAATCTCCAGTATGCAACTGCGGCGTAGGCAGATTCGCTAGAGTCTACAAATATGTGAAGTTCGCACTTCTCTAGTTGAAACTCGTTCAGTGAATACCAGCGTGGGATTTGCAAATTGGAAACAGACAATAAATCCTCAAACCAGAGGCTCCACGTGGCACAATCGCTCTGAGAGAGTTTCTCGTCCCAGTCGAGACCCTTGCGCCATGAATTTTGGAACATAATGCGGCCTCTTATGACGATGGGCGCAAGGATGCCGAGTGGGTCGTAAATTCGCATGACGTGCGCTAGCACTTCACGCTTTGTGAGACTTTTGGGCAACACCTGTTCTTTGACACCGGTATTGAAGCCGATGGTGTCGGCAGCGGGTCTCCAAATGAGACCTAGTGTGCGAACAGGTGTCGCTAGACTACCTAAGTCTACATCTAAACTATGGTTTGCTGTCGGTGCTGCTAGCAAACTCTCTTTCGGCAACAGTAATAGTGCTTCAGGGTCGTTTGACACCCAACCGCGCATCTCAAACCCAGCGTTCTTATGGACAGTGTAGATATCAGCAGCTAGGCGCGCTGCCTGCTCTACCGTATCTAGACTACCTATATAATCATCCATATAATGATCCAGAACGATGGCTTTGGCTGCTTCGGGATAGCTGTCCTGAAATTCGGTGGCATTTTTATTTTTAATATATAAAGCCGTAAAAGGGCTAGACGCAGCACCGAAAATCATTGACGACATTCGATATACTTTAATCGGTTCGGTAGGGTCGTCGCGCCACAAGAACCGCTGAGCATCGCGATCTTCGTGTTTAATTTTTATTTGTGGAAACATTTCACGAATATCGGCGGTTAATGCGACTCTACCTTCACGAAACCGCAACAAAATTCCCAGAAGGGGTTGCAGTAGGTCTGGGCCCGTCAATAAAAACGAGTTTAGTGACGAGCCCTGCGACTTTGCCGCAGCGTCATGCACGACACGCAACTTACCTGGTTTATTCGGATTGACTACGCTGAAGTGAGGCAAGTACCAGACTATCGACTTGGCATCGCATACTTCTGTGCATAGTTCGGCGTAATCCTTCCGAAGCATGTCGTGAATGTTCTGACGGTACCTTTGCTCGTAGACGGCGTCTTTTTTCATTTTGCTCTCGAGATTTAAAAACCTAGACAAAGCAAGTCTATAACTGTCAGTCACAAGTAATTTGTCTGACTTCCAGAGCAATCCTACTTCAAACCGACCATCGGGCAATCGACGAGCTGAGCGTTCAACTATATCAACGGCGCGATCGTCGTTGGCACAGCGAGCGACGCGCTTAGAGATACCGATAGAGTCGAGCTTATACTGTTCTCGAATTAAATGCTCTAACTCCGAACGATCGTTCGACTGCCCAAGCTTGGTTTCGTCAAAGGTGGCGTGATTCACGAAGTCAACCAATGCGGTCTTACTACACCCAAAACCGAACAAAACCCAACCTAGAGCCGTACGGATTGCGACCGGTTGAGTTTTACTACCGCTACGTGAAGCCTTAGCCATAGTTAGAGACCAATTGTCAATACCAATAATAATAGTGGGCTTCACGTCACCGTAGGAAAACTCATCGGCAATGTCGGCTAGGTAAGGGAATGCAGCAACGCTTTGCTTTTGAACAAACTGGCCGGCGGCACCTAAACCAACAATCGACCTAGCCCTGCGAATGAAGTGAGTCTCATCTGCGCTGCGACCTTTGATGTGGAAATCCACGTACTGCACCGTCGTCTCCTTCCTTAAGCCACCCACGCAATCCAGATGAATCACTTTCTCAGGACCGGTAACACCTAGTTTGGTTGCGATTTCTGCGTCAATAAATGTGGCTGTCGAGCCATCGTCCAAAAGGGCGTAGGTGTCTACGCTGCCAGACGGGCCGGACACAGTAACCGCAACCACTTTCAGTAATGGTCGAGAAAATGACTGCTGTGAACAAGGAAGGTCGCTGGAAGTCAACGAAGTCGAAGCGTGCGTGAGAATTTCTTTGAACTGGGGCTCGGCGCCGCAGGGCGCCGCGGCGGGATCGGTAACGTGAGGCTCGGCGCGGCGCGTGGCCGCCGACGTTGACGGCTCGGCGTCGTCCTCCACCCCAACATGTGCAGCTGCGGCTCGCTCGAAATCCGTATTGTGCAGCAAAACGTGATGGCGGAAAGCGCAGCCATCAATGCCACATTGACCTTTCGCCTTGCAAAAGTTGAGTCTATGCCAACCAACCTTTAAACAACGATGGCAGACTCTATTCTTTTTCACAAAATGCCATCTGTCATCAACTGACATATGTTTAAATTTATGACAGTCAATCAAACTATGCGATTGACCGCATAAAATGCAGCAAGAAACGCTGCTCGATGCCGCCGTTGAAGACCGGCTCTTAAATGATGACGCGGACTTAGCGCGCTGGGCTTCAACAACAACATGAACTCTGTCTTTGAGCCGCCTGTTGTCCGTAGCGTGCGACACGGTCGGCGCCACAGACGGCTCAAAAATAACGCCGTATCTAGACTGCAAATCAACTTCGTACTCCAGGAAATCTACGAAAAGTTCTAACTTCGAAGACTGATTCGAGTCATGATATGCAGCGTACTGTATCCATCGCGTCCGTAACAGTGGTGAAATTTTACTAATGAGCGCTTGAAAAAGTTCAGGCGAGCGCAAATAATCAGTCTGTTCTAACAAACGTACTACCTCCACACAGTTACGGACGCGGCAGGCAAACACGGCGAAATCGTTACCTTCGCCGCTCACCTTAGGAAGGGCGCGCACCGCGGCCACCTCGCGCAGCACCACGAGCTCGGGCCGGCCGAAGCGCGCCGCCAGCGCGCGCAGCACGGCGCCCGGCTCGCGCGCCGACACCAGCAGCGCGGCCACGGCCTCGCGCGCGGCGCCGCGCAGCGCCGCCCCGAGGCGCGCTAGATTTTCGGCCGGGCTAAATGTGCTCTCGGTCGAATCGTAGACTCGTTTGAATGTCAACCAGTCTAAATGTGACTTGCCATCGAACTGAGGCAAAGCCAGGCTAACTTTATCAGGATGTATATTTTTATTGACGTGAGAAATCAAAATATCCAACGATTTTATTAGCTGCGGCACGTCCGATGCTGCAGCGACTTGTTCGGAGGGCGGCGCCGCGCCCGCTGGGAACTTGCAGGGCGGCGCAGAGCGGCCGGCCTGGACTCGCGGGTCTCGTTCCGGCACGAACGCGGAACAATCAGGCTCACCTTGCCCGACTTCAGGGACTTCATATCTGAAATTAGAACCATGATTGAGCGTACGTTCTTGATCACAATGGTCTACGCTGTTGTCGACCCAATCTTGAATGGACACGCGGCTAGAGAAGGCTGAACCGCGGCGGCTCGCGTCTGCGTCAATAGCAGCGAGTTCCGCGCGCAGCTCGGCCTCCGCAGCCTCACGTTCCTGGTCAAGCTGACGTTGCTTGAGGTCACGTTCCTGTTCCAGCTCACGTTGTGTCAGGTTGGCGATGCGGCGCGCGTGCTGCGCCTCTGCGGCCAACCGTCTGGCCACCACGGTGGCAGAAGAGCGAGACGTGGTCGTACTCGCGGGCCGGGACCGGGAGGTCTCTGGAGCTGCTGTCGCCGACATGGCGACGAGTCCGCTAGATGCGGAAGGTTGTTGTGCCTTCGAAGAAGAGCGGGACGTGGTCGGGCTCGCGGGCCGGGAGGTCGTCGGGGGTGCGGTCGCCAAGACGGCGAGAGGGCCGCTAGGTGCGGACGGTTGTTCCTCCCTCTCCGCACTTGACGAGCCTTCCGGGGCTGTCGCGAGTTTTTTCACACTGGCGCGTGTTTCTACGACCATTTTCACTACAATAAACTACTTATTAATTATGTATTGTGTGTACTCCCTGTTTCTTCATCCGATTGTAGGCTTGATGTTTCACTAGTTCACTCACTTTACCGGAGAAGGACCAAAATGTAGTTGACTGGGGCCTTAAGGGCTTCAAATGGACCTTAAGGGTCTGCTGAGTCTATAATACATAAATCAAATACGTATACACTGTTTAATAGCTGTAATGAGACTGCAAACCAACTTGACAAGCAAATAAAAAACAAGATAGGAAGGATTCTAAAACAAAAGCGTTCAAAATTGGTAAAAAAAGTATAAAAACATAAATTCATATAAAAAAGGTTGTGCCTGCGGCACAGATACAATACGAGGGACATACTTACACACGATAATTAGGGTTCCGTACCCAAAGGGTAAAACGGGACCCTATTATGAAAGACCCTAAGACTCCGCTGTCCGTCCGTCTTTCTGTCTGTCTGTTTCTTCCAACACTTGGTCGATTTCAGATATCCTAACCATAACCAAAAAACATCATGGTATCAGTGCGCGGAATGATTTTTAAAACTTGGGAATAAAACTTTTTACATAACGGCATATTGACAGAGTGCTTCGATTTATTAAATATTTACGGAGCACGCTTTCATCGCCACATCCCGCGTTTTATGTGGATCAAGCTACTTCGATGAAAAAGCAAAAACTCACCTGGATAATGCTCCATAATACTACCGGCCCCGGTATTGCTTAAAACATTTTGTAAAATTTCTATAGCGGTAAGATTATAATGCAACAAAAGGCTCGTCCAATATTACATGTATTCATCCATATTTTACTCGGAATCAATCAATCTTTGCTGCTATTTTCCGATCGCCAGCTCTACGAAAGAAAATAAATCTTTTGTAAAAGTTTTCTCAACAGGATAGGTATTATTCATGAGCTTGCCAACCGTTTGATTGATCGCGGTGTTTGTTTTAATGCAAGTCACAGGCTTGTGGAGAGAGGAAGACAAAAGATCACTAAATTGGTTAGCGTTTCTCAAGTTTTTAGATTTAAAACTCTGGAATATTAGAAATTGGCCACTCTCACTATGATTAGATATTTGTTTTATGTCGGTTTTCAAATATTTCCAATGTGTGTACAACAACTGTCACTGTAGAGTCGCCGACATAGCTCGAAAAATCGCCAGACTCAAGTGGCAGTGGGCAGGGTACATCGCTCGTAGAACTGATGGCCGATGGGGCGAAAAGATTCTCGAGTGGCGTCCACGGACCGGGAGACGCAGTGTGGGTAGGCCTCCAACGAGATGGAGCGACAACCTGGTTAAGGTTGCGGATGGCGCAGGACCGATCTGTTTGGCAAGCCTTGGGGGAGGCCTATGTTCAGCAATGGATGTCTTTCGGCTGAAATAATGATGATAATGATGATGATGATAACAACAACTGGTATTAAGCAACAGTTGTCACACATATTTCATACTAAATACAAACTGAAACATGGATGCACAGAATAACCCAGAAAAAAGACCAGCGCTGGGAATAGAACCCAGGTTCTCAGCATCCCGTACTGCGTGCTAAACCCCTACGCCACCCACTCGTCAGGAGTTTAGACACACACACACACATTAATCAACAGGCATAGGATTGCTAAATTGCAAGGTATTTTAACAATCGTCCAAAGATTACTTATTTATTTACTTAAGTATCTGGTTCAGACTGAGGCTATATTTGGCTAATGCGTGCATGGTTGCAATCGCATTCATCATCAATATCTATTCTACAAGTTAATGGAGTTATGCCCATTGGTAGCACACCTACAACATGCACAATGAATTCGCATAATACCACTACACAACAAACAAATCATCCTCTTTAAACTTGCACCGCCCGTAATGTGAAGCTTCAAAATGTTCTTAACGCTTACATTCTGTAAGCTAATGTTTTACATCGGGATAGAAATGCCAGGGAAAAGTTTGCTCAGGTGATGTATCATCGGGCCCGCGTTTACGGCTATTTTACATAAATCCTTGGATTATGTTGTTCCCTCTTGACGTGCAGGATAATCATTATACTATTTTTCAGTGAAGACAGATTGCCCTATTGGAGATCTTTTAAAGATTAATGTACTCACCTTTTATCGACCGCAATTTATATACTTAAACGATTTCTCTTGACACTCCCTTCTGTTTACTCTCTAGCTTTCTAAAAATCATAAACGAATTAATTTAATTTGATAGACGTTCCTCTAAGTTGGCCGACTATTTTGCTTTGCTATTCTATACGTAAAGGAAATATAATTTGATGAATTCACTGACAGCTCAAACAATTCCGGTAACTCTTAAACAAAGGCCCCTGGATCTCGACATAACAAAATCAAGCAGCCTACTTTATTTACAAATTATACAACTTTGTGCGGAGCAACAAAAAAGTATGTCTCTGAGATATTCGGATAAAAAAATTGTTCACCATTTGCAGAATATGAAAATTTGCGAGTTCATCAACGCCGGGCCGCATAATTTTTGTCCTCGCGGCAAGAATGAAGAACCTCCAAACAGATAATGACGCCATTTATAAGGATCAAAAATTATATCGCCCTGTTTACAACTGCGCCGTGTGAAGGATCCGGGCCGGCGAAACACGGGAGAAAAATGAGGTGAAAACTTATTCCGAACGAGAGTATAGTATTTCAGCGTGCAATATTTGATGTCAGAGAGAATCTTAATCCAATATATGCAACTACAGTATACGTAATTTTAAATCTGTATGCACGTCACTACCTTTAGTACAGCTGATTTCACAACTGTCTGATGAGTTCTTGATATCACATAATTCGTATTATCTCTGTTTATTTGGTTAGAACGCTATGAATGTTTTCTTTAGTAGGTACCTACATATACGTAGCAAAACACTCTGGTGCAGATTGAAAATAAATCAAATTGAATTTAAAGAGACGCCTTGGGTAAAAGTGGGATCCGCCTTTCCACTCAGATGAATTAAAAACGATAAGACATCGTATGAGCTACAGGACTTCAAAGATCCTGTCAAAGATAAACGGTGTAGAATACCTAGATGCGTTATACAACGGACACATTGCGTGCCTACTACGTCAGAAAATACGTTTTAAAGTTTTTTTTATAACAACACAAGGCCAAAGGGATACTATAGGTACTGTAGACACTGGCCACTGCGACCGTGTCGCTGTTTCGTAAATTTGAATTTGTGGCTTCTAGGATTCGAATCAAGAAACGAACAGCGGACAGCATACGGTCCGGGGAAGCCATTCTTGGATAGGCCTTGCAATTGTGATGTTGTAATTGACAGTTAAAAATGAAATATATATGAGTTATATTAAAAAAGTGCAAGTTTCATTTAAATAGTTAGAGTCAGTTATTTTCAGCTACGTCACTCGTTAGTTCTTTTCAGCTCACGCTATCACAGTCATTCACAGTACTTAAGTTAAAAGGAAATAAGGAGTTTCACTGTATCAAAGTACAGTCAAGGGCAAAAATATGTATACACTTTAGTACCTTGTCTATTTTCGTCATATTTGAACTGCCATATATGAACTGTCACAGTGGTTTAAGTGACAAGGTGCTAAAGTGTATATTTTGCCCTTGACTGTACACTACATTAACAATGATTTCAATTACAAACCATTTAAATATTGGTCATTTTCTGTTTAATTATCCACGAATAACGTCTTCAATAAACTTGTATGGGCATAACATCAAGTGCAGGTAGATACACCCGATAACTCCAAAGTTCTTTGTACTTATAAGGCAATGGTTTCCCTGTCACTTACGTAGAAACTGGAAAATACATATGAATGAGTGAATTAGTGGTTTGACACAAAAGAATCATTAATATATTGCTCAGATAAGTACAATATTATTAAAGAACTGAAACAATTACTTTGCTGACCCGCAAAAGGTCGCGGGTGAGCAAAGTAATTGTTTCAGTTCATTAATACGGACCTCCGCAAAGTAACGCCTGATTTAATAAATATTATTAAACTTAAAGATTTTCAAATGTTTTGTGATACACTGTAAAATCAAACTTCTACGAGGTCTGTGGATAAAATTGAAAAGAAAGTGAAATTATATTGCAGCGTAAGTAGGTACAACACGAGAGTTTCCAAAGCACGAGAAGCTAAACAACTAGATACTGACGAGCGCATGACAATTTTTTTCCTCACTACAGTGAGAATTTCACTTCACATTTCACCTCACATTCTGATTCATCTCGCATTAACAATCAGTGTTGTTACAATTAGCGAATACAGGTCTGTTTACACAATAATGCTTAATTGGCTACCAACACGTGCGAATGACGAATAATATAACTTGTTATATTTGTTGTACTTCCAAGAACTACTTCGCACGGATATTTAATAGATTACATGGACGGTTGCAATTCAGAAAATTACTGATATTCCAAATGTTTAAAAATAGTTTTGAGGGCCAGTCGGACAAGAGGAAGTTCGGTGGAAATCTGAAAATAACTTTGTGACATGTAACAATGTCGCAGTGGTTGGGTTTAAATATGACTGCAGAATATCAGCTGCACGTGGGCAAATCTCATTAAAACCGGCTGCTTCATAAGAATCCCAATTAAATAAGTAAATAACACGGGCCAATTTGTTCCAAAAAAAAGTTGTCAACAAGTTGTGTGTTGTGGCCTTTTATTTACGCAGATGGTCGTGGAATTTATGTGCGAAGTTGAAAATTATCATGAGCTTTGCAGTGCAAGAAAGGTGCACAAACCTGCGAAGAAATTGGGACCTATATAGGCTGGGATAATGATGCTAAAACGATCCCACATTCAAGCTATATTTAGTATATTTAATATCTATGTCTCAGGTACATGCAATCATAATCGTCATAATAAGCAGCAGCCCCTTACGGGATTCGAACCAGACACACCGAGCTTTACAATCCAGGTAACTAAGTACAAGGCTATTTAGCCGTCAATTTGTTGTAATCGTTTCACAAAATGCGACAACAGTTCATTTCTTTTTTCGAACTAACTCAACTCAAACCAAGAAGAACGGAGGAATTGCACCGACGCGAGCCATATTTAAATTTGAAATGAACGGAGCTTCACCCGCCTATTCAAGACCAACAGATTTTTGCATAACGAAAAAAAGTAATTGCTTCTTACCGAAGATATGATGGGGAATCTAATTATTATCATTCGTCATTAAATCAACAGCCGTATTCAGGCCCGCAATAGAATTTCCCTGACGACCCCTGCAATGAAAGCGCTCGTCACAATTCGGCTTCTGCCTAAGCACCGGTATATGAGAGCCCATTTAGTCGGGAGGGCTCTTTTTGTCCGTGACCGACATTTGTAATAGAATAATGCTATGCTTTGTGCAAACGTTTAAGGTGTAATTCGCTGGGGTATATTTCTTTAGAGATAGCGGGTTCGTGCTTACATTGTCGTCTATTTGATTGCGTCGTATTATTCATGATTATTAAGGACATGGCCTGTTCGAATTTCGTATCGTGCTGTCCTTTTCATTCTTCTGTTTAGTACTATTAGCGTGAACGGAATGGCATGATAGCATGATACGAAGTTCGAAAATCGAATTTCGTAGTATAAGGCCTGACTACGATTCAGAAGACATCAGTTTGATCTTGTGCGTCTTATGCTATGATATTCTTCAATTAGTTTGTATGTAACTTTACGCACTGTGTTTTTTTTTTAATTTCCGTTAACTTTGATATATTACTAGGTGAAATCACAGAAACTATCCGGTAAATCAATGTTTGTTCTAAATATTTTGTTTTCCTTTTCCTTATAATAATTAAATACTCAACGAAAGGGTCAGTGTAAAGGCAGTTTATAGTTAGCAAAAGTGAGTGTCAAGTACTAATACTCCTGCTTGGATGCACATTAATTTCTAAACAAAAAATATATTGAATCAGGCTTAACTTTGCGGAGGTCGAAATCAATAAACTGAAACAATTACTATGCTCACCTTTGGTCTAACATCTGATAGCATGGTAAACGGTTGTGTTGCTTTAAGGCCCATACTACATGGGCGGTTCTCCCGCCGCGGGAAACCGCTTCTGAACCGCCACTAGACAGAATTTTATATGGAAGTTGTATGGTGCAAACTACACTGCGCAGCTCCGTCAAGCGGTTTTCCGCAGCGGGAAACCGCCCGTGTAGTATGGGCCTAAGGATGAGCTCTGATTAAGTTTCAATCGCGTCAGTTAGTGTGGTGGTGGTGATAGTTGAGTTTGTGTGGAGATGAAGGAACTGAACACACATTTCTTGCATTGTCGCTTTCCAGTAGTTTTAATGCTCTGAAATAAGTTAGTAACATGATATTGACGTAACACATCAAAGACAAAAAAATAAATGTTAATCAAACTTATGGCTCCAATCTACTACTAAACGAAATTTAAAAAGAAAATACTAGGTCAATAAATTTACAAAGCAACACACTTGAGTACCACGAATTACTCTTTAAATTTAATGTTTTACAATTTTTAATGGTAAGAGCTACAATACTAGTCTTAAAGAAATTAACTTTAGTTGACCTGAAAAGCATCTCTTAAAGTTAACGGAAATCGAAGAAAACACACAACAGAACAAACAGATTCAAATAAGTCACGGTAATACTCATCATCATTATATGATGAAGATTTATGCTGTGGGATATTTCACAACATAAATCTTCCACCGTTAAATAATGGTCTCCCTTAGAACGCCACATTGAACTACCAGCTTGCAATGTTCTTCCACCAGTTGCAACTCTTATGTTGTCGTTGTTGTACTTACTGAAAAGCCTGTCGCCTTTGCGTCTTTCCGCGCGTGGTCGCCACTTGAAATCCTTTCTCCCCCAACGGTTACCTACCCATTGCCACTTCAACTCACATAATTATTCTTTCAGCTGTTTCGGTGACTACCTCGGCTCGGTAAAAACTGAAGTATAAAAATTAAAATATATTTTTAAAGTTTTGCGAAATATTGTGGCTTATTCTACTTTTGGCAAATTTGCAAAAACTTATTATTTGAGACATAATCAACTTCAAAAAAGTGGTACAACTTTAATAGTAACTATGCATACACATTATTCGTTAAAGATGATGTTTGTTTTTTTGTATTTTTTTGAAAAACACATGTAAACTTAATGCCAAAAGGATGTCTTAAAATCTAATCCAAACCGGATCAGATCAAACGAAGTGTTTTCGTAATGGCTCCGGGTAAAGCGAAAGAGGCGGGAGCAGTGTCAGCTTAAAAAGGTCAGTTAAACTTCGGTGCCGTCAAGTTTTGACTTTTTGTTCATGCGGGCATTCAGAATCGGAAACGTACCCGTTAATTACCGGGGCGATGCCTACAAAAGGGCGTCCTGAGAGCCTCCCAGAGGCTTTTGTCGTCTGTTTTATCTTAATTGCTTTAAGAAACTCAATATCGTTTGACGACAAGATGCTTTTTATTCCCCCACTCCGCTCCCCGTCGGCAAACAATGACGGAACTTTGAATTAGTTTTCGGTTAGATAACGCGGTGGTTGTGCTTTTTCCCGCTTTTTTCGCAGCGCCGTTGAATCCGCTACCGGACCATTGAAGTTTTATAGTTTTGTGATTTCCCTTTCGAAGAGAGCAAACAATCGCCAAACTTTTTGTATTTACTTACAAAATTAGGTTTAAAATTTGTTTCGTCTTTAAGTGTAATTGGATTTCACAAGTAAGTCTCGTTTCGTCTGTAGTGTTTTAAGTTAGATTAAAATTTGACTGTGATCGCCTTTGACTCTACCAACGAACCTGTTGTTAATCTGTTCAACAATAAGGCTTTTGATTACTATTGATGTGAACCCGTTTTCAGCTTTGTAATTATAAAGTTACTCCAAACAACGGATTACAATGTAAAACTAAATTTTCTATAGCGGGTACTATAATCCTAAAGGATTCTCTCTAGTTTTACCCAAAATAAATAAGTCCTCTTTCGCTCATGCGCTACTTTGTCCTATAACTTTTAAACCCTTCTCTCTAATGTTTAACAGCGAAAACAAAATTTAAAGTAACTTTCTGGCTGGCGTCCAAATCGCTAGCTGAGGTCATAGGTCACCTGGCCTTAATGTGCGGACATACCTTTCGGCGCACTCTTGACATCATACCACATACAAATTTTATTCAGAACAACCACTTTTGATTCTGGATGTATAAGATTTTTCTTTGCTGGAATGTATTCTAGCCTGTGACTCAGGGTTGTCGAATTATGTGCATATAGTTATTAAGTCGGTGCCTGGCGTAGTGTCTCCTACGCCTTTCTAACAGCTTGGCAGGGTGAGGCGGCCAAGTTATTTCGGTTCTATTACAAATACTTGAATAAGATTACACGGCTGGTGTCGGTTTAATACCTTTTAACTAACTTCTTTAACAGAAATACAAACGTTTTGTATATTGGAAGTACCTACACAACTAATTGTCATAACTCCTTTACAAGAATATTTCTGAAAGCATTAATTGGTAACGAATTGGTTGGGTAAGTCTCGTATAATAATTTTGGAAATCTATACTTCATCATCATCATCATTTCAGCCGTAGGACACCCACTGCTGGACATAGGCATCCCTCCATGATACCCAATCACTAAGGATGGAAGTGGCTTGCATCTACCTTGAACCAGCTGCCTTTACCAAATCGTCCGTCCACCTCGTTGGTGGACGTCCCACGCTGCGTTTGCCAGCCCGTGGTCTCCATTCGAGAATTTTTCGGCTCTGACGGCCACCATTTCAGCGTGCTATATAGCATGCCCAATGCCATTTTAACGAGCTGATCCGTTTGGTCTATGCTAAGACTTATATAATAATGAGGCAAACTTTGTCAGTTTGTTTGTAAACAGGGAATAGTCTCTAGAAATACTGAAGCGTTTTCAAAACTTTTTCACTAATAATGTTCTACGCTATCCCTAATAAACAAAGGCTACTTTTCATCCCGGAAAATAGCATTGTTCCCGTGAAACACAGATAAAACTGCGGGCACTACTAAATTATAATTATAACTTAGTAGTGCCCTTATAATTATAATTATAAATTAGTACCAGAATACTAGTTTAGCATCAAAAACAACATCGAAATCTAACTACCGAAATATAGTTCCTAATTTGCATTTCGCTCCCACGAATCGTGTGACTGGGTATCAAGCCAATTTCCGCGCACGTGTGTCCCACGGCTGACCGGCCGTGTGCGGCGCCGGTTTTTGCCGGTACGGTTTTTCCGGCCCAGTTTTGCCGGTAAACGGCGGCTTAGTTATGTCGCGGAAATAGGTCGATTAGTTACGCTAGTACTATGCTGGACGCAAACGGCTTTTATTTACAGGCACTTGGGAGTTTGTTAACCGAGGGAACACATACTTTAAGTTAGTTGATAAGGTCGTTCTTAGACTAGTTTTTAGGCTATTAACTTTAACTCACCGCCACTACTTGGGTTTCAAGCGATGGGCACCGGAGCAAGGGCACGCCATAATGGAGATGGCGGCAATGACCTGGACCGTTTTGACCCATTTTTCGAGGATTTTGCGAAGGAAAGAAACCGGTGGAAATGAAAAGGGCTGGCCTTTGACCAGCTGATATCCAATAGGCTATTAAAAAAAACTTTTACTTGCTTAACTTTACCGAAACATAATAATTTAAAGGGGTTACTTTTGGGAGTGATAAAACGAGTGTACGTAGTCGAACGAAACGAATCACAAATTTTTAAGCAAATTTAAAAGCTCATAGGACAATAATTTACACAAGCCTGTACTTTGATGCCTACTAAGACTACGGATATATACTCACATTTTGGTAAATGCATAAATACATAACAATATAATAATTATTATACTTGTAACACTCGGAAAGTAACGCCTAACTGCATCGATTATTTTTGAAGTAAGTTAAATTATCCTAAATTTAAAGGACGTAAAAACTTTATTTTAAACGTTCACTAAAGATTTATTTAAACAACGCGTACTTGGTCTTTAGCAAAATACATTAATTACCCTTCATCGGTGGACAAGCAAGCTCGATTGCCTTAAGGTGGGGACGCCGCCCAACCAAAGTCCTTTTTACTTAGTCTTTATTGCAAGCTATTTGTAATACACAGTTTCCTTGCGAACCACTCTTAGTGCCATTTAGTTGAATTCAGCCATTTGCCATTGTTAGGTCTAGATAAATGACGAAATTAGTGAACTGCGGAGGGGGGACAAAAATTGTGTTCCAGCGTTGTCGCGGTTATTATTTTAGATTTGAAATACTTTATTAGAGTTTCGTAGCCCAAGGGTGACAAACGGAACCCAAGTTATCTTGGGTTGTATCTCACAGCTGAAGTTTATGTATAATTTGTAGTATTGAATTTCTATTGCCGCTACAACAAGTAATAAAAAAATAATTAAAGGTGGTCGTAACCAAACAATGCAAACAATGTAAAATGACCCCACACTGCGTACATTTCACTTAAGTAGAAACAGAGCTCTACTACCCCTGATATTTCATAGGTACGGCCGTTCATAGCTTATATTTTGAAACACCTATTTTGTACAAAATCCTCGGTGTGCGAACCTGCTCGAAAGTGTCAGGATTTTTAACGTATGCTACATATGAACACGAATTATTAAATTCGATTGTTCATTAATTATTCTAGGTGCATTTTACATCTTTACATTTTAGAAGTTGTTTTTTGAAACATATTATTTATTTAAAACTAGCTCTTGCCCGCGACTTCATCTTCGCAATTGACTCATGCATGAATGAACCGAATTTGCCTGATGCATTGTTTTAATGGACTAGCTTAAACCATCTTCGTATTATTGCCTTTCAAATCGGTTTACTTCGATTTTCTTTCAAATGAAATCGATTTACAGCATCGGTTGGATGAAGTCAAAGTCTATAACGGACATAAGTAGAAACATTTTTGTGTTCAATATATCCCACCAAAAACCTAAATGTGAAAATGTTAGCCAAGTTCCTTTTGCTTTAACTTAGCTTAACACGCTGCCAACTGTCTAGATATAGAATAGATTGACACTTTCTAAAAACTTTTTTACTCGCCAACAACAACAACACAAGCAAGCAACACATGCTTGGTAGCGGAGATCGTAGTTCGCTCTCCTAATTAACTCAGTAACATCGCTCTGCTTTCAGAACAGGTAGTGAATGCGTAAGAGTTTATTTGGGGTGTTAGCTTATCTAAATGTATATTTATCTAAATGCAATAAATAGTGAAAATAATTAAAAGTGAGCGTTGAAGTCTCGGGATTCTTTTTTCTTGCGTTAAATGACAGCAAATCGCACGGCCTTGACCGCACCTTAGCGCACCTCAGCGTACCTTAGTAACAAAATTGTTTTTGTTTCAGATTTTGAAAATAAGCACGAATCGTCAGATGGTGGTGAGGTACTTAGAAAAAGTAACAAAAAATCAAGCAGGCCATTGAATTACACCGTATTAAGTATTAAATCCACCTACACTTGTGTTTCATCATAAGAATAAATAAATAAATAATCTGTTATTATTTATTCTTATGGTTTCATATAAACTTGTCATCATTTGTAACTTTTCTTTGTTTGTTTATTTTCTGTACAATAAAGTATTTACTTACTTACTTAAGTACCTATTTGTTTTATTTGTCGCAGCTTGAGGTTAATTTTTTTGTGGTCGCTTTAAGTAGGTAAATAAAAGGATGTAAGGGAACTATTTTATTTATGATTACTGAATGTCTTGCTTTGATAGACATTATTGACAACGTTTAATATTGAATACTTATTTAAGACCATCTGCGAAAAGGGTATTAGGTATACCTGAAGAGTACCATGGCTGGTTTCAGTCACTTGTCTGCGAAAATATCTTAGACCGCGTGCCAGATGTGGCCGAAGGCGAGTCAAGTGACGAATAATGACTATGTGGGTTAACGATATACCTATAATATGATTATTTTTGGTGTTTAATAATATTTTATTGTCATGACGTGTATTTCTATCTATAATGTTGAATATTATTAAAGTTATATTTTGAATTATACCAAATGCAGGTTTTGATACAGATGAGCTGTTTATTTTCTTTCAACCGTACCAGCCCTCGGATAATGAACAAAAACTTCCTTGTTGTGATTATTCGATGACACGTTTTTTTTTTTTTTTTAGGTTTTATATTCCTCCCTGTGGTTACAAGGGACTTTTTGGGTTAATTTCCATAATATTAATTGTTAAATATTTATTGAAATGGTCATTTTTATCTTGTTTGATGTTCAATGTCGCTCTATAGTCAAATAATCGTCAGATTTGTAAATATAACTCCATGATAATTTATATACAAATAGAACAGAGTCAAAATAACTGCAATCGTTACAAAGGATTTCGCTTCGCCCCATTGGATCTGTGCAGTTTGTAAAATTAGCTAAGTGACAAAACATACTAATTACATTTTAATACTTTAATGGCGCTTAATTTCGAAACGTTACACATCTCCTACAAGCAAAAACGACTATCTGCGCCACTTTTTTACTCAAAGCGTGATTTTACCTACTTATATTGGGTATAGGCTAAATTTTTTCATACTGTTTTACTAACAGATAACCCATCTAAATAAAAACACAAAACACTTCAATTAACGTTAGGCTTTATTAGAGAACGTGCCACTCAAACCTTTAAATGCGTTTTTCTCGAAACTATCATTGATGCAGTTAGTCGGTTTTAGCAGTAAGGGGACGATATACGGGATGTATATATTTCATCAATCGAGACTGACCCTATCCCCATAACGAAGATTACTAAACTGTTCAAATTGGGCATGCAAGTAGACTATTAGAATAGGTATAAAGTTAATTTCAATAATTTTGAAAATTCCCACGGGATAAGGATAAATCAGGATTTATATACTCAAATCAACTGGATCCTATCTCCGTAACTACAATTACTAAACTTTTCAAATTCAGTATTTACACGTAAATGGTCATACATAACAGCAAAAAAACTTATTGCAGGATTTTTGGAAATTCCTGTGGGATAGGTAATCTCTAAAACTTCCAAGCCGATTAAAAAAAATCTTCTACCAGTAAAAAGTTACACTATCCTTTATTGACATAGGCTACTTTTTTCCGGAAAAATGCAAAATTCCCAAGGGATAGAAAAAAAAATTCAGCTTCAGAGCTCATTTTAAAATGTCTTTCACCAATAGAAAAGATACACTGTCCTTGATTAAAATAGGATGCTATTTTCCGGATAAATGCAAAAATTCCCGCGGTATAGAAAATAGTAAATTTAACTTCGGGGCTGAGTTTAAAAAAAATTACCAATAGAAAGCTACACTATCCTTTGTCGGTATAGGCTAGGCTACCTACTATTTATTCGGTAAATGCAAAATTCCCGTGGGATAGAAAGAAGTGAATATCACTTGAGGGCTGATTTGAAAATTTCTTTCACCAAAAGGAAGCTACACCAACCATTATTTACATAGACTACTTTTCTCCGTGAAATAGCAAAATTCCCACGGCAAAAAAATAAGTGAATTCAACTACGGGGCTGATTTTAAAACTTCTTTTACCGGCAGAAAGCTACACATTTAAGGACATAGGCTACTTTTTCTCGGGGAAAATGCAAAATTCCCGCGGGATAAAAATAAGCGAAAATTTGCATAGAATAAGGACAAATTTGTTGAAATTCCCACGAGATAGAGAATAAACGGGATTTATAATATTCACTTACTGATACTGATGATGATGAAATGATGAAATGATAATAATGATGGATGTTGCCGTTGCCGGATTTTTGTTTAATACAATGAAAGAGATGAAGAAGCTTTACCACAAATTGGAACTCTACGCGGACGAAGTCGCGGGCAAAAGCTAGTTGAATAATAAATTTCAATATTATTACCCAGTACAACTAATTAAAGTTTATTGAATAGAGTGTCTGAAAGTGTTCTAAGGATGTAAATTCATTATTCTTCATTTGGGACGTCATAAGAGAGTCAGCTATACAGCCGGTATATAACATGAAACTACCGTGAGACTCACTCATAGTGAAAATATACGGATCACTCACGTCTTAAAACGAGTTTAGTTCGACATGTTTCGGGCTAATTCGTAGCCCTTCTTCTTGGAGCCGCACGTCACGTCACGAGACTCAACACATTCACAGTCACGTGACGTGCGACTCCGAGAAGAAGGGCTACGAATTAGACCGAAACATGACGGGTTAAACTCGTTTTAAGACGTGAGTGATTTCACTATGAGCCGGTATATAATTATAATTAAGTTTTTGCATTTAGTTTGACTGTGGTTCTGTCCTGAATTACATCCGCCGTTGTAGCTTAATGTAGACCTATGGCCTCGCATATGCGTGTAGATATGTGTTTATTAATCTTGTACGTTGAAATGTCTGGATGTATTTACATAGATGTAAAGTAGTTTGTATGTAGATAGTTGTATCCCTGGAATCATCATCATCATTTCAGCCGAAAGACGTCCACTGCTGAACATAGGCCTCCGGACCAAAGCTCGCCAATCAGATCGGTCCCGTGCCATCCGCATCCAACGCGTTCTCGCAATCTTAACCAGATCCTCGCTCCATTACGGTTGGAGGCCTACCTACACTGCGTCTTCCGGACCGTGGACGCACTCGAGAACTTTTTTGCCCCATCGGCCATCAGTTCTACGAGCGATATCCCCTGCCCACTGCCACTTGAGTCTGGCGATTCTTCGAGCTATGTCGGTGACTTCCCTGGAATAACTTATATAGGCAAAAACTTGGATACTGATTAAATCAGAACCTACTTTTTGAAATCTGTTAAAATGCATTTGAAATTCAGCAACATGCTTAAATATAATCGTATTTTAACTGCGTGTGAAATTATCAGCTAATCCAATCCTAATAGGCTAGACGACTAAAAAAACTGTTTAGTCCGTCAGTTAGATTATTAAAAAATATTGTACACGTATTGTTTCTTTTGTTTGACAAACAAAAAATGACGAGGATACAGTGCTTAGAAGTTTCGAGTGACGTCACTATATGGTACAATTTTTACCTAAGAGTGACTTCACCACCCCCCACTCCGGAAGTTTGATGACCTATGCCTTTGTCGATTTTTAATAATTTGATAAACCGAAAAATACGTGTCCCATATTAATTATTCCATTATCTAACTGACGGACTAAATACAATGACATACATAATTTTATAACCTAGTCGTCATCCCTATTCTCTTTGAAACGCGTAGTGAGACCTATAAAGAATAAACACTAGTATAGTAAAAACTATTGCGCATCGATAATTTGCTGTGGAAAAACGCACCTTCGTGCGTGAAATCTCCACACCATTTTTGACCATGTCATCATCATCATCTCGGTCTTTATACATCCCACTGCTGAACGTAGGCTTCGGAATGACAGGGCTTGGGCCGTAGTTCCCACGCAGGCCAAGTGCGGTATGCGAACTTCGCACAAACCATTGAATTGCTTTCCTTCATCCTGAAGAACCTTTGTTAACAATGTACAATTTCGGAACGCGCGGTTTCCAATCAGGCAATCACCTACTGCCGCTGTGTCGCTGGCGATTGAGGGTGGTGGGAAAGTTTTCGGGCGGCCTTGTTGCTAGAATTATTCATGACTCGTTCAAAATTTTCGATTGATTATACCATTAAGCACAAATTAACTCGGCGATAAGGCCCCGGAGAGTTGCGCTCAAGTTAACGCCGGGACAAATGGAAAGTTTATACGTTTTAATGTATTGTTTAGCGTCGGAATTGACTGTATAACGTTTAACTTTAAGTGGAGGCAACAGAATATTTTATTACAATGGATAAAAGTTTTTGATTTCGGTATAAATTTTAATATCAAGAGACAAAAATAAACGTAGTCTCCTCTACATTTGAGAGTGAGAGATTTATTTACAAAAATAAATAAATAAATAAATATCACGGGACAATTCACACAATTGACCTAGTCCCAAAGTAAGCTAGGCAAAGCTTGTGTTATGGGTACTAGGCAACGGATAAACATACTTATATACATATTAAACTAAACACCCAAAACCCGAGAACAAATATTCCACTCAGCATAATGTTGCGGCAGCCGTGTTGGTTTCTCAGTAGGACCCATCATATTTACTCTTGGAACTGTGTGCAAAAATGCTGTGCAGTCGGAAATACTTCACCAATTTAAAACGCCATAAATATCTGAGTTTAAAAAATCTTAGACCAAATGGAAACATAAGAGGAGCGCCGCGGGAGGCACGGCTGCGGTTAATTTAAACATTTGCCTTGGAGCCGGCTATTCGCCAATTAACAGGTCAACTCATTAAATTACTTCGCACCGGCTCTGCTCCTCTGGTACTCGTGTCTTAAGTATTCATACTTCAATTAATAGAAAGACTCGTTTTTCAGGCCCCGCCTGGTAAGGACGCGAATACTTAGCAATTAAAACCGTTAATTTTGTTGTACTAATAATATTTCTATTACAAATTAATGCGATAGTTTTTTTGTGTTTGTCACTGTGAATGTGTTACTCTTTTACGCTAAAATCTGCTGACGGATCTATGTAATAGGATTTTTTTTATGAGAGGGAGGAAAACGAACTCTGAGTTGTTGGATAACCACCGCCCATTGATACCAACAACTCAGAGTTACTGATCTGTCCCGGCCTTTATAAGCAGTATTAACCCTTTTTTTTAAGCTTCGATGTCGTAGTTGTCTGGAAACACTGCTGCTGCTCGTAGAGCTGATGGCCGATGGAGCATAACGGTTCTCGAGTGGCGTCCACGGACCGGAAGACGCAGTGTACGTAGGCCTCCAAAAACATGGAGCGACGACCTTGTTAAAGTTGCGGGATCGCGTTGGATGTGGATGGCACGGGACCGATCTGTCGAGACTTGGGGGAGGCCTACGTAAAGCAGTGGACGTCTTTCGGTTCAAATTATGATGATGATGATGATGACTGCTGCTGCTACGTATTTTAAACCGACATTCCTATAGGGTCGCGATGTGGCATAAAAATACTCAAATCTTACTGAAACTTTACAAGTTATAAATATACCTAGCAAGGAATTAAAAGACAAAAAATATTTCGCCGGCTTGATTCCTAATTACTGTAGTAAGCACCTAAAATAAGATTAGATAAGATGAGATTTCAGAACATATTCCCTTTGGAATTCAATATTGTTTCGATCACCATTTTATAATAAATCAGCGATCAGATAACGACGATATTCGGCGAGACAAGAGAAAGAAAGAAAATTGTAATAAACGGTTTATCGAAGAAATCAGAGAAAGTTCCCTAGGGACAAAGGAATTAAGGATCCACTAATGAGATGTTGATTGCATCCCGCGCCCCGTTTGTCGCCCGTTTCTTTTGCATCAAATTCTTTTTTTTAATATTTTTTTTCACCCCAGGCAACAGTTAAAATGCAGAATGCGTCTTCAACGGCTTTGTAGTACGCCGGAGGACTTATGCAGATTTCATTAAATGTTGTTCTCTACTTAAACTTGATACAATTTCAGAGAGTAATGAAGTGGGACTTGGTCTTTACTGATCTCACTGCTGTTTCAATGAGATCTGTAATTAGCTGCGTATTTGTTACTTTACTTTATGTGCTGTCGGAACATGAACCTCCACAACGTACGCGACACAGGCCAGGGGGATACTACGAAATTCGTATCGTGCCATCCCTTTCACTCTTCTGCTTAATAACATAAGCGTGAACGGAACGGCACGATACAGAGTTCGAAAATCGAATTTCGTAGTATACCTAATGTAACCTTTCACCGTATGAAATCGTCAGATGTTTTCGTTGCACAGGGTGAAGTCAAGCGAGTAGATATTTCACACGTACAGTCACGAGCATTAATATATATACGTTTCCTAATTTGCAAAATAATATATCTATGTAAGATTTCCTAACTAAATACACATACATAACGTTCAAATTATTGTATCCAAAAAACCCACCACAGTAATGTACACGATATTTGTAGCAAAATTAAGTCAACAACCTCGATCACAATATTGTATACGCCATTGCTCCCTTTTTGAAATATACGTGACAGTTTCTAAATAATGTCTACAACGCAGTGTCATTAATATGTAAACAATTACGTTTGGTTCATTTTTCATAACAATGTATACGCGTGGTCTTAGCGTTGCTCGTAATTTGCAAGGAAAGGCGACAGTAATTTTTATTTTTTTGTGAATCTACCCTCAAATGAATGAAGTATAAGAGATAGATGCAGATCAAATATTTCAAATTTGTCTACGTCACGTTTGTTTGGATGTGTCACACAGAATAGATGTGTTACGTGGATTAACACGTAGGATAAATTCGGGAAAATGTAAAGTTCCCGCGCGATAGGAATGAGTGAATTCTATAGAAAGTTAAACTGTCCCTGATTGAAATAGGCTTATTTTTCCCGGGAAAGTGCAAAGTTCCCGCGGGATAGAAATATTTTTTTAGATCGATATAAAAAACTTTCACTAATAGAAAAGTTACAGTTCTTGACTGACACTGGATAACTACTTTTCCCCCGGGAAAACGCAAAATTCCCGGGGCACAGAAATAAGAGAATTCTACATTTAGACAAATCAAAAATCTTTCACTCATAGAAAGCTGCACTGTTTTTGATTGACGTAAGCTGCTTTTATCCCAAAAAAGTATAAGGTTCAAACTGTCTATATACCAAATTTCATTTAAATGTGTTCAGCGGTTAGGTATATATCCCCATACAAACTTTCACCTCCCTTTTTGCCCCCTTAAAGGGTGATTTCTAAAATAAAAACCACCTTTGTCCTATCCCGGCATTCAAATTATCTGTATAGCAAATTTCATCAAAATCGGTAAAGCGGTTTAAGCGTTAAGAGACAGACACACTTTCGCATTTATAATATTAAATATAGATTAAAGAAAGAAGAAAAGAAGCTCTATATCTTGAACCGTAATAGGTAGCTAAACATTTCTGTGGCCCCTATAACAACAAATACTAATCTATATATATATATATATATATATATATATATATATATGTATACAGGGTTATTGGTAATTCGACCTATTCCCGTTAAGGGGTTATGGGGGAGGTCATTTGCAATCATTTTTGTCCCATAATGCTCTATGCAAAAATGAACCATTTCTGAGATAATTGAAATTTAAGTTTTTTGCAAAAAAAGTCGGAAACGCATATTCAAAAATTTATTTAAATAAAAGTTGGCCATTTAAGAAAACTTTTTTTATTTTTTTATGTACAAGATAAAATAGCTGTTTTTAGTTAATGCACAACATTTTATTTACTAAGCAGATTACTATGTCTGGGATCATAATAATTACGAAAAATAAACACAGTTAATTATTTTTTTATAAGATTACAAAGTAAGAAGTTCTATTTTCAAATAGGTTCTTTATTTCTTATAATTTGAAACAACAAATTTTAATTTTTTGCGTTTTTGTGCCATTAATGTTGAACAGCCTGATAAAAATCATATTTTTTTTTACTTTTTGGTCTCGCATTCATAAACGTGTACAGATAGTTGCACTTTCAATATTGCATAAGAACAGCTATTTTATCTTGTACACAAACAAATAAAAAAAATTACATAAATGGCCAACTTTTTTTTAATAAATTTTTAATTGATGAGTTGATTTTGAGAAATGTTCGGTCGAAATGTTCGGTCGTGATTTTCTTCCTACGTCCTTTGTGATTATTTTTTTCTGGCAACCATTTACAAAAAATGATAGTTTTAGTAGCTTGATAGAAAGCTAGAAATACTTGCATGTTTTCCGTACAATCTGCACGCCAAATGTAGTAGTAAAATTTTCTGTTATTGTGCCATTCATTTTGAACAACCTTATAAAAAAATCATATTTTTTTTACTTTTTGGTCTTGCGTTCTTAAACGTGTACAGATAATTATACTTTTAATATTGCATAAAAACAGCTATTTTATCTTGTACATAAAAAAATAAAAAAAGTTTACTTAAAGGGCCAACTTTTTTTTTAATAAATTTTTGAAGATGCGTTTCCGACTTTCTTTGCAAAAAACTTAAATTTCAATTATCTCAGAAATGGTTCATTTTTGCATAGGGCATTATGGGACAAAAATGATTGCAAATGACCTCCCCCATAACCCCTTAACGGGAATAGGTCGAATTACCAATAACCCTGTATATAAAATAATAAAATAAAGTTAAAAACTAAAGGGGGTCGTCATACAACAAACGTACTTTTTCAGTGTTTTTAACTCCGGCGACGGTTGCTAGGTGACAGCTGCTATGCTGTTCAGACGTTTACCTACTTATAAGTTTACGATTTTGGTGTTAACATTTGGCGATTTTTTACTGAACAGTATTTTTTTTTTCCGCGTGGGAAGTACGGCCCAAGCCCTCTCATCCTGAGAGGAGTCCTGTGCCCTGCAGTGGCACGTATATAGGCTGGGATGATGATGATGATGATTTTAAAAAACTCTGTACGGAGGTAAGAAACCCTTCACAGACGAGTCCGACTCGCACTTGACCGGTTTGTATAATGACTTACGAAATGAACAAAAATTTTCCAATCATTGTATTGGTATACATTGTTATGAAATATTGAGCAAATATATTTGTTTACATATTAATGGCACTGCGTTGTAGACATTATTTTGAAATTATAACGTATATTTCAAAAAGGGAGCAATGCCGTATACAATACTGTGATCGTGGTTGTTGACTTAATTTTGCTCTAAATATCGTGTACATTACTGTGGTGGCTTTTTTGGATACAATATTTTGAACGTTATGTATGTGTATTTAGTTAGGAAATCTTAGATAGATATATTATTTTGCAAATTAGGAAACGTATATATATTAATGCTCGTGACTGTACGTAAGTGCAAGAAGCCAGGACTGAATTTGATGCGGCAGTGTACATAGAGATTCAACCTTTGCAACTATCCTACTATATAAATGAGAAAGTGTGTATAGATTGTTAGTCAAACTTAGGAAACTTGGCGTACAGGATATTCAAAAAACAGATTTGAGTCACAGGATATTAAAACCCCGATAATGAGCTCCCGTTGGTTATTATTGTAACTTTAAACGAATAGCTGTTCGGGAACACTAAGTAGTGTGGCTTTCAAGATGACGTTTTGCCTTCATCTCCAATCAATAGATGGCTTTAACCGGCTTAAAAAAAAAATATTCTTTTTTTCAGGCCAACCAAACTCTAAGGTTGTGTAGCGACTACTAGCGCCATCTAGTCATCACATAAGGAACTTACTACTACAATCCTACATCACGCTATCGAAGTTTCTCAACTCGGCTGCATAAATACAACTTCCAACTTTCATCCATTGGACTTCGGTCCCCAGGCATAACATCTGCCTGGAGAGAGATCTCTCTATTGCAGCCTACCCCCAAATTGGTGACCCACGACATTGGATAAAATCGCAACCTTCAGACACAAGACGATGACGCAGTCTCACAGCAAGCCATACTCACCACACTGTGCACCATTAGAATGTATCTATTATCTGCCTGGTGTCTACAGTTCGCAAATCCTCCTCCCACTACTTCCACTTGCCGATCAATCAACCAACGCTCGCCAACAAGGCTCCGAGCAATCACGCAACAGGCATGCATCCACAAGTAGCAGAGGAACAACAATGCTCGCCGACGAGGCTCTGAGCAACTGGCCCTTGCAAGCGCCCACATGACGCACAGACTGCACTCCACTGCAATTCGTATCGACCTCCGGTCTAAAAGGGGGGCTGATGTAGCGACTACTAGCGCCATCTAGTCATCACATAAGGAACTAACTACTACAATCCTACATCACGCTATCGAAGTTTCTCAACTCGGCTGCATAAATACAACTTCCAACTTTCATCCATTAGACTTCGGTCCCCAGGCATAACATCTGCCTGGAGAGAGATCTCTCTATTGCAGCCTATCCCCAAAGTTGTAAATGTTTCTCGTGAAGGTATTTCTATCGCAGACGACGCCGCGGATATAGCTAGTAAAGGTTATAAAACCCAGTGCTTTGCTGGGGTGGAATATCGCGTTCGCAAAAGTGATCGGAGCATAATGGCTTATAAAATAGTTCCGGCTAGCAACACCTGGCAGGACAATCTAGATAGGTCTGGCGCCTAATTCCTTTGGTTCCGCGCCTCGCATGACGGCCCTCTATAAACCGGACTGTGTACGAGGAAATATTCGGAAACCCAGGCTAAAATATTGAAGCAGGAAACGGCTATTAATCTGTCCTTTCACTCCTGAAACGGCTTAATTTTAATATAATTTGGACAAATCGCTTTACTAAGTCAACAGATAAAACGTGATATCCTGTCACTTTACTTCGTTAGCAAAAAAGGTACACAATCTCGACGAGTCTTTATTAGCAAGAACATCATTGATTACATTATTTTGGTTTCAAGTAATAGTTTTACTATTTATTGAAAGCTTTCTTTAATAAAAAGACTCATTAAGATTGTTTACCCTTTTTCGAATTGTAAAATTAACGATTATAGTTACGGCGGTTATTTTGACATACCTACTGTCAATAAAATAATTAGTTCAAAGTCATGTAAAATTAATCAAATAAATAATCGATGGAGTTCAGAAAGTTGGACACCTTACTGATGGTAGCTAAAATTGGTATGAAAGTTTTCCGACACGATAATTAATCATACAATGGGTCATTTTCGTTTCGCAACGGAAATTTTTCCCGTCAGTCCTATGGTGGTGATACTCAACGTATTGATACTCAACGGATAAACGTATACGTAACGTGTACGTAGATAAATAATAAATAAATAATAATATACTTATACTAGCTGTTGCCCGCAACTCCGTCTGCGAAGAATAGGGGTATAAAAAATAGCCAACGACCTATTCTCAGACCAACCAAATATAGACCAAAAAAATCATAAAATTCGGGCAAGCCGTTTCGGAGGAGTTCGATAACAAACACCGTGACCCGTGACACGAGAGATTTGATTAGATAAAAGATAATGATGACCCGGCAGAAGGCCAGTGCTGGTTTTAAACCAGTGACATGTTGAGCCGGGTCCTTTGTTACTGTTGTTACAAATAAATGTTTCTTTTATTTATTTACATATAACATCCATGACTCAAGTACCTATTAACATTCGTATTACAACAAACCCGGGTAGTCCAGCTTCATTGTTAGGGTCACAATTTTTTGTGATAAAATGTCATAAAAATATTTCATTTGTAGTTAGCAGAAATATAGAGCAGCATGTTTACAAATCACAACAAAACGGAATCTAAATTCTCGACCATCCTTAATGCAGAGCGCGGCTGTATAGCGCAGTTATTTCAGATAGCACTCCCAGAATACAGGGCGATCTAAAACTGTTACAGCGAAGTCAGGCTGAGGCCGAACGCCAAGCGCCGACTGGGCATTCGGCGCACGTACAGCGGCCATCTTGCTGTTGTGAAAACACAGACGAGACGATTCTTTTGCCTTACATAAACTTATTTTACTTATCTCGATGCACGGGTAAGTGGTGATGTTTGAAGCTGTTTCTCTCGTAAGGAAAGGTTGTTATAAGTTTTACATTTGTCTCTAACTACTTTGTCTGTCTGTATGAGCTGGCAAAGTTGAAATGCGTAGACCGTTTCCAATAAATAATAATCATCATCATCATCATCATTTCAGCCGAAAGACGTCCACTGCTGAACATAGGCCTCCCCCAAGGCTCGCCAAACAGATCGGCCCTGCGCCATCCGCATCCAATGCGTTCCCGCTACCTTCACCAGGTCGTCGCTCCATCTTGTTGGAGGCCTACCTGCACTGCGTCTTCCGGTCCGCGGACGCCACTCGAGAACCTTTCGGCCCCATCGGCCGTCAGTTCTACGGGCGATGTGCCCTGCCCACTGCCACTTAAGTCTAGTGATTCTTCGAGCTATGTCCGTGACTTTAGTTCTTGCGCGGATTTCATCATTTCTAATGCGATCCCGCAGAGAAACTCCAAGCATAGCCCTCTCCATCGCCCTCTGAGTGACCTTGAGCTTCCTTATAACACCCATCGTTAGCGGCCACGTCTCAGTGCCATAAGTCATCACTGGCAACACACACTGGTCAAAGACTTTTGACTTGAGACACTGCGGTATATCGGATGACAAGATATTGCGGAGCTTCCCGAACGCTGCCCAGCCGAGTCTAATTCGTCGATTGACCTCTTTCTCGAAGTTGCACCTACCCAATTGGATTGTATGTCCCAAATAGATATAGTCGTCAACAACTTCGAGCAAAGTATCTCCGATTACGACGGGTGTTGGTACAACATGGGCGTTCGACATGACCTTCGACTTGTCCATGTTCAATTTAAGACCAACTCTCTCGGAGACTCTTCCGAGGTCAGCGAGCATCGCACTGAGGTCCTCCAAGGTCTCAGCCATAAGCACCACGTCGTCGGCAAATCGAAGGTGAGTGAAGTATTCGCCATTTACATTGATGCCACGCCCTTCCCAGTTCAGAGTCTTGAACGCATAGTAAAGTAAGTAACTAGAGTGCAGCGGTGAACAGTTTCGGAGAGATAACATCTCCTTGTCTGACTCCCCGCTGCAACAGAATGGGCTTCGACATCTGATCCTGAAGTTGGACGGACATTGTGGCGTTATTATACAGACACTTCAACACTTCGATGTACCGGTAGTCTACTTGGCACCGTTGGAGAGACTGCAGTACAGCTCAAGTCTCGATCGAATCGAAGGCCTTCTCGTAGTCCACAAATGCCGGGCAAAGGGGGCGGTTATACTCCTCGGTTTTCTGTATAACCTGCCGCAACGCATGTATGTGGTCCACGGTGCTAAAGCCTTTTCGAAATCCGGCTTGTTCGGGAGGCTGGAAGTCGTCTAACCTCGTATAAATAATAATATATGTATAAAACTTCTTAAATTTACACATTTAATCTAATGTTTATGGTTGGTATGATGGATCAGAGAGGAGGCCATTGCCCAGCGGTAGGACACTTTTATAGGTTAATAAAAAAAAACTAATGTTTATTAACTGCAATACCAGCGTGTATAAAGACTAGATTTTTCTCCCTATAACTAAATTGTAAGTGAAAAATCATTCTCTCTCTATTTTTTTCAATAGGGCCTTTTCAATTTAAAATGTACTTGTTTCAGAATTAAATACTTAGGTAGTTTTGGAGTTTTCATGCCAAAAAAAAAATTCGCTATTTTTCCATACAATTTTTGTGTCAGTTTATGATGAGCAAAGTCACAAAACTGACTCAAAAAATAGGGACACATTTTTTCTTTCTGGAAATGAATAGTACTCGTGACGTGATTAGACGATTAGAAACCCCAAAACATCCAGATTTAAAAAAAGTAAATTGAAAATGCCCAGCAATAAATTTAAATTTCGTAACAAAACAATACCGTAATTAAACTTAATCTTGCCTAATTTTGCTCAATTATAAACCACCCCACCTAAGAAACCAATAAAAAAAAAATCTGAACGAAAAGTAATTCAATCATGTACCCAACTTTTCTCATAATATACCAACCATCCCGGTGTTTAATATTCAATAACTGCGCGTAATCTATAACTATCGCGGGCGAGGGGCTCTAAACTGCGCCCACTGTTATTCGGAGCACGTACGGCTCTGTCTTAACATCTGGATTGTTTCGGAACACGCTGTACCGTCTCCGTTTGTTTTTAAACTGGCATCTGTCGGGCTGTGGTATTTACGTGTCCTGTCCTCTTGGTGCAACTAATAAAATTTTATTCGTAAATAATCGGTTTGGTTTCGTTTACAACTTTTGATGTGAATGCGGGCGCTTATTGGTCATAAATCTTTGTTTTTAAATATCAAAGCGTCCGCGCAATCGACTCATGAATGCCGAACGTGCCTAATGCATTCATTCACTGGTCTAAAATCATTTTCAAATGAAATCTAATTTTTATAATGTATTTTACTAACAGAGACTACCGGTAGTAATAATTACTGGTAGCATGGTGAACGGTTGTATTGCTCTGAGGATGAGCTCTGGTTAAGTACAAAATGCGTCAGTTAGTGTGGCGGTGGTGATAGTTGGATTTGTGTGTGTTTGTACAGTGTGGAGGCGGGGGTGGTGGAATTGCATGAACAAACATTTCTTGCATAAACGTAGCTATCATAAGGTTGCGGGTGAGAAAAGTAATTGTTTCAGTTCATTGATATGGACCTCCGCAAAGTAACGCCTGATTCAAAAATCATGCTGTGTAAGTTTTTTACTAATAAATAAATAAAATAAATAAATAATTCATCTGCCAGACTCAATCTACGCGAGCAAAGTCGTGGGTAAAAGCTAGTTTTTGATAATTTTAATTTTATCGTTAATCATAATTCTTCTTCTTCTTAAATTTAAGAGCTATGCTCTTGTCGGTGGAGTTACCGCCACTCCGCGTGGTCTTCGGCCAGCCGTTTGACTTCCTGATACGACACGACACCCACTTTCTCCTTCACCTGGTTAAAAGAGGTCAATCTTGGCCTTCCTCTGCCTCGTCTTCCTTCTATTTTTCCTTCCAGCAGGTTTAAAAAGAAATCGTCGTGTCGCATCAAGTGTCCCATCATATTTTATGTCCCCTTCTACAATTTATGGTCTCCAGTAATGATTGCGCATAATTGCGCAACGTAAATTAGTAGCATATTAGTGATCTGAGGCCTGATAGACATATTTAATTCAAAGTAGCTCAGTGCCATTAATAACGTCAAACAAAGTTGTTTAATTAAACACATAGTGTGGGCACGAACAATGAATATGGGATTAATATTTAATTACTTCGTCGCATAAAACAAAGCGTGTGTTTCGTAGCGTGGCGTTTGCTTTTACATTTGAAATAACTGATTGATTCAGGGGTTAGTTTACCAAGGACCGTGTCAATAAACTGATTGTAACCTATTCACTTACTGCAGCACACCCATACGTAAAAGACATAATAATATGTTAATTACTTATTATCTCGAAAATTTTCATAATTTTAACAGGTTAAAACTAGAAAGGATCAGATACAAAATTAGAAGAAGACACTAATATCTAAAACTTATTTTAAAATAAATGATTATATCATTGACAGGGATGTTTGGAAATATTTCCGATCTCTAGTTTTAAATAGCGTATATATTGTGTTAAAATAAAATAAATCTATACTAATATTATAAAGCTGAAGAGTTTGTTTGTTTGTTTGTTTGTTTGAACGCGCTAATCTCAAGAACTACTGCTCCGATTTGAAAAATTCTTTCAGTGTTAGATGGCCCATTTATCGAGGATGGCTATAGGTTATGTATCAGTACGCTAACACCAATAGGAGCAGAGCGGAGTGGAAGAATGTTTGAAAATCGGGGGTTTTTGAAGTGAAACTTCTATAGGCGCTAATCTCAGGAACTACTGCTCCGATTTGAAAAATTCTTTCAGTGTTAGATAGCCCATTTATCTAGGAAGGCTATAAGTTATATATTATCACGCTAACACCAATAGGAGCGGAGCGGAGCGGAAGAATGTTTTAAAGTCGGGGGTTTTTGAAGTAAAACATCTATTCTATAGGCACTAATCTCTCTCAGCAACTACTGCTCCGATTTGAAAAATTCTTTCAGTGTTAGATAGCCCATTTATCGAGGAAGGCTATCAAAGGGGGGATGAAAATTACATCGATTTTGCCGTAGGATGCACCGTTTTCAAGATATTTGACAAAACACCGGGGGGTGGGGTTGTTGAGGGAAGGGAGAGGTGCGGGGGAGGGGGTGTGGGGGAATTAAAGGGGGATGAAAATTTCATTGATTTTGCCGTAGGATGCACCGTTTTCAAGATATTTGACAAAAACACCGGTGGGTGCGGGTGGTGGGGGCTTTGAGGGGGGGCGAGGGTGCGGGGGATGGGATATCAAAGGGGGGATGAAAATTTCATTGATTTTGCCGTAGGATGCATCGTTTTCAAGATATTTGACAAAAACACCGGGGGGCGGGGGGTTGAGGGGGAGGAGGTGCGGGGGTTTTTGAAGTAAAACTTCTATAGGCACGCTTGACTTGGGACGAACGCGGGTGTGCGGGGGATGCTGTGTGGGGGGGTGTGCGGGGGGTGCGGAGCGGTGCGGGGGGGGTGGAGGGTGCGGGTTCTTGGGGTGTGGGGGATGGGGGGGTGCGCGGTTGCTGTGCGGGGGGGGAGCGGATTGGTGGGTGCGGTGGGGTTGCGGGGGGGCGGGTAATTTTTTATTATCGAGGAACTAAGGAGAGCCATAATTTGATGAAAAAGCGAATTGGATAAAAAAATAAGCTGCCCAAATTACTAATTCCACGCGGACGGAGTCGCGGGCAAAAGCTAGTAAATAAATAAAAAATGTAATTGTGCTAAATATTTTAGATGTTTCTTCATCATCATCCCAGCCTACATACGTCCCACTGCAGGGCAGAGGCCTCCCCTCAGAATGGGAATTCGACTTTAGATGTTTGTAATTAAATAATATCTACTGTAGTTAGATCGGTTTTAAAAAAATGCCTATGTACACCTTGTTGAATGTCTTGCTGGATTCTTCCGAACAGGGTTTTTTTCAATACTCATACATAAATACTTTTTATAGCCTAAATTAAATAAAGATATTTTGACTATGTTAGCGATAAGCGAATTCTTTTTAGACGACGTTGTGGTCAACTGCTAAGTTAACCACACTATGGTATTATGTAATATTTGTGTTACGACAAAACTTTCGAACCATTGGTTTTATATGATTCCTGACGAAGATGTTTTACGCGTGTGGTCGCAGAGCATCAAAATAACCGGCCATGGTTTGAGGCAAAAATAGTTAATGGGAGTTTTTGCGTCGCGATCTCCCGGCAAATTGCCGGTGGGAAGTACGTAACTAAGTGACGATGAAAGTTAGGCCTGTTACGGGGCCCATCCAGACCTCGCTCACCGGAGCCATTCGAGCGGCCCCGACTTTTTAATTTCGTTCCACAGCCACTCGTGGTAAACCTCGTTACAAGTTTAAATTGGCATTTCTCAGAGTAACGGTTAGACGTCAGTGGGTAACTTCCTGGGTGTCTCCTACGCTTGGTGGGGTAATTCTTATTTAAAATGTATGAGGGAAGAACGGGTGATGGACGATGGACGTGTTAGCTGGTGCAAATGCTACGGCCATCGAGGATGGGACTTCAATATAAGAGTGCCAAATCGTAAAAATGAGAATGAGAGACAAATTTGTAAAAATTTGTAATCCTTTTAATTTAAATACTAGTAGCTTTGTGAGCTGTAGACGTTGCAAATTTTTCGAAGTGGCTAAAATATAATATTTTTATGTTCTAAACCCCATAATTAAGTTTGATAATTTTCTGGAAATTATATCGACGAGAAAAAACACTGCGATAAATCTGAAAGGCTAAGTGCAACACCAGAGGTAAGCATTAACAGTAATTCCAGATGAGCTGAAAACTGCGAATCAAAAGTGTCTGCTATTGAGGCCCTAAGATTCTGCCCTACCGCAGACGAGGAGCCCTCAGATAAGCTTTCAGCAGTTGCTATCATTTTCATATTGTGTTATTTTTGTATGCACATTTTATTGTTAAAGACGTAATATTTTGCTTCCGAACCAACCCACCTACTACTTTCTATTTCCTTTTCACCTTTCCATACCTTTCCGATACAGTCCACTCCCTTTCGTTAACATTTTTTTGGTAATAATTTATAATTAGAGAACTTACTTGCCATCGTGAAAATCGGGACTTGTAGAGGAGAACAGACGTGCATGCATCGGACATACCAAAGTATTTTTGCTCAATCTGAAACGGAGATGCTTTGTATTATACGTGTGTCAAATTTCAGCACAATCCGTTCAGTGGTTTGAGTTGTGCTTTGATAGATCAGTCAGTAAAAGTTGCCTTTTATATACAGATTCGGTCCTGGAAATGTTCAATGCCTGGCAGCGACTGAATGTTTTATGCACTGCCAGAGTTTTGTAACGTCCCTAGGGTTCTCCCAGTCTTTATTACGCTACCTTAGTAATTATACCGGTCTTTATATCTTCACTTTGCTGTTAATTTGTGAAACAAAGCGAAGATACAAGAAATCCAAGTAATTTACGTGTGTAAGATTATGAGCTTATGTGTTTCTTTTAATGATTGCTCATCTCCTTTCTAATAACCAACCAAGTGCGAGTTGGACTCGCGCCCCCTGAGGGTTCCGTACTGTCAGGGGCTAAACATAACAAAATCTCAAAATCAAACGGAGAGGGAGGGGGAGGGTGGTAATTTTAAAAAATCATAAAGTAACTACAAACAAATTACTAAGTTATAATTTTCCCTAAGAAAGATTCATGCTTGCCCGATTTTTATTATTTGTTGATATGCAACATATTTTATATCTCTCATACATACATACCTACGTTTATTCGTCATTCAGAGTTCAGTCGTTCTAAGTAAGTACAGGTATTTCATTTTCATTACTTGTTGATGTAGCGCCAATAGAAGTCCACATAATGTAGAAATTTCAGCTGTCTATTTATTACGGTTCTTGGAATACGTCAACCAGACGGACAAAAAATAGCAGAGTCTCAGTAATAGGGTACCGTTGGCACCCTTTGGGAACGGAACCCTAAAAAGCGCATATCTTAAATGTATGCATGAACTAAAGTAAATCCTAAAGTTATCCGTTTAAAGTTCATTTAGGAAGATGATCAATTTTGAGATATGAGCTTTTTAAAGTTGTGGCGAAATGTATTATTTTCAACAGAATATTATATAGTATCAAAGTATAATTATATGCAAATATTTGTGTATTTTAAATTGACTCGGTAATCTAATTTCAAAGAATATTTGCAGAGGGAATCGAGTTACTCGGTTAATATTGAAATTATTAACGAGTATAATCATGTTATTTAAAGTATTGAAGGCAATAAATTGAAGGACTAGGCCCTATACTACGAAGCGCGAAATTCGAACTTCGTTTCATGCCGTTCCGCTCACGCTAATGGTATTTATTACGAGAGTGAGAGGGACCACACGATCCGAACTTCGAACTTCGAATTTCGTAGTAACCCCCGAGGTTACATCATAATGAAGCAATTATGTATAAAATGATACGATAAAGATCTTCTATATCAAATGCATTAGCTCCATACTTCACTTACCTTTCCCCAAACGTACAATTGCGCGAAGCCAGGGCGCATCGCTAGTGATTATATTTAAATCTAACTGAAAACCGCATATTGCCTAGTTTAAAAGATCTAAGCGTACTTACAGGAGGACATACATAGAGAAGTGCCTTTGTTTTATATTGTAGAGATTTCAAAACAGGAGGCCTTCTCCAAAGTGAGAAAGAGAGAGAGAGAGAAGTCCTGTGCTCAATAATGAGCCATGTATAGGCTGGAAATGATATTATAATGGTGGTGATGATGATGGTCTTGTTTCATTAAATTTTCTCTAACTAAAGAGTGATAACGCAATGAAAAGTTTCAAAACGCTATCTACGGAGTAAGGATTTGCCACACTGGATGCCGCACGGACCGCACGGACCGCACGATCAGATCGCATATCTATACAAAATATATAGAGACCGACAATTTCATTCATACATAATGCGGGCTGCGTTCAATTTGACCTGACCGCGACCGCAGAACGCATCTAGTGTAGCAAATCCTTTAGCATTCACAGAGCATTTTACCTTTCAAAGCTACTGGTTCGTATAATTTAGAGGCACGAGAAAGGTGCTCGAAAAGGTATGGAATGTGCGAGTAACGGCCTTGTCAAGACGTCAGCCCCTGGAGCCCTAAGTGACTCAAGACGTCCCTAAATACTCCTGGACGTTAAACGATGTCTTACTTTTTCTTCAATGGCTCTAGATTTGACATAGACATTTTGTTGACTCTAGAGGGTCACAAAATTCCTTTAATAATTAAAATCAAATGTAAAAAAACCGGCCAAGTGCGAATCGGACTCGCGCACGAAGGGTTCCGTACAATTATCTATAAAAATCACGTTTGTTGTATTCCCATACAACAAACGTGTATGGGAATACAACAAACGTGATTTTTATAGATAATTGTACGGAACCCTTCGAGCCCCCTCAAATATTTTTTTTATTTTAATTTAATGATTTATTTTTAAAGTCAATATATGTATAATTAAATATTCTGTGAATATTACAAGCGTCTACCTGTTGCCGTTATCAATATCGAGCAAAAACGTGCAAAAAAATCAGTTTGTTGTATGGGAGCCCCCTTAAATATTTATTTTATTCCCTTTTTTAGTATTTGTTGTTATAGCGGCAACCGAAATACATCATCTGTGAAAATTTCAACTCTCTAGCTATCACGGTTCCCGAGATACAGCCTGGTGACAGACGGACGGACGGACAGCGGAGCCTCAGTAATAGGGTCCCGTTTTTACCCTTTAGGTACGGAACCCTAATAAAAAAGACACAGGAGCAACTTGCGGTTTAACACAGAAATAATATATTAGTTTCTTGGCTAAAAAGCCAGGTATATATTTTCCCAAATCAGTGTGCAGCAAAGTGCCGCTGAGCCCTGCGCTGTCATTTTTGGCCTACATAGATTATTGACAATCTACCCACACACACAGGGACTCATACTCTCACGAGGTTCTGTAGTGAAATAACATTCATTGGTATCAGGTTTAAGAGTCCACGAACAACATTCATTTCGATAAGTTGTCCGTACTGGCGAGGGAAAAGTTGTTTGTTCCGCGGTAACCACAGTCAGTTGAGATTAGTCGTCATCCGAATTCTAATCATGTCAGTGGGTGATCAGTATCCTCGAGCTGGAAACCGCTTTCGTACTGCGCGAGTGCTTAATGTGGGAGAGACTTGAGAAATTGATGTGGTTAGTGTAGTGTGACAATAAGCATTGTGTTGAAGACGAGGCTAATTCTTCACCACCGACTGCCGCGCCGAATAGCCGATCTGCAAGAACGCCGGCGCACAGTTCACGGTTAGTTTTCCGTGGCTCACCTTGACAAGGAACTGCGAATGGTTTTAAACATGCTGGACATACTTAGGACTAATGTTGACATGAGTGACCTGTGTTAACAATTAAAATCACAGAGTTTTGAAGACAACAAGGAAAGGGGTCAGTAGGAATTTATTTATTGAAGTGAAACTTCTAATTCGACTTCCAACAAGGTCGCGTTAAACGTTTAACGCTACAATGGAGGGCGTGTGAATGCATTAGTATATCGACGCTCGAAAACAATAAGGGCGTATCCCATAAAAAGGTCGTAACTTGATTATTACATGGCTATAATCAGCTTTTTTTTCTGCGTCGAATGGTCCGGGTCTCGTTTCTCTACGACGACAAAAAATTTCAAAATCGGGCAGTATTTTGGAAAATGGGTGTAATTTTTTTGGTCGTAACGGCCCATAAAATGACGAATTTAAACTTTTTAGAGATACGACGTGCAGAAGTTTGTGTTTTTCATAAAAAAATAGTTAAGCCGTTCGAGTTTCTACGCACGATAGCAGTTACGACCTTTTTGCGGGATTCATTTTTCAAACTTCATTGCTTACGACATTCTTGCAGTTCGCGTTTTTTCTACGGACAACGAATAACCTCTAAGATACTGCAATTTCGTGGTTACCCGAAATTAATCTAAGCCTAGTTAAACCAATATTATCAGAATGAATATTTTGGAACATTTCGGTTTTTCCCGGCTTACGCCACAGGCACAAACTACTATAGTACCTGCGCGGACGCGACTGAAAGGTTGTGTTTGTTTTTCTTCGACAAAATCATAAAGGATTATCTGAATCAAAGTATGTATGTACATAAATCTTGGATTACTTGTACCAACTAAGTAGTGAATTTCATGATACTTAAGGGCTGAGGTCATTTACCGTTAAACTGACTGTACCTAAACCACCGTTCAAAATAGTGAGGTATTATGTAAGTACATTAACAACTGATCATTTAAACGTCAGTTTGACGGTTGTACTTGGTGAGCACGGCGTTTAGTCAATTAATTAAGGTTCACTTATCTTAAAATAATATACACGATCAATAAAACAGAAGGCCATGTAAACTAGCAATTAAGTTTCGTTTTGTTTTCAGCCGTCGCGAGAAATTGATCGCAGCTGCATAAAATATCTTAAATATTGGAAATAACAAATTTGTACCTAAGGAACGGACACATACTTTTATCTTTGAAAATAATAAATACTGATTTTATGGATTTTTGAAAAATAGTCTGCCTTAACCAAAACTCGAACAGGTCAAAATTAAATAATGTCATAACATAAAGTTGTATTTTATATTACTGATCGAAAGCGTCATTCATAGTGATCATTTATTGCTACAACACGTCCTTTAAACTAAATAAAAACCTGATAAATAAAAATAACTAGTATTCTACTATTTGCTACAAATTTCCAATATTTAAGGTAGCTGCGGTCCATTTCCCGTGACGAATAAAAACAAAACGAAAAAAACGAAACTTAATTGTTGGTATTCGTGACCTTCTGTTATATTGATTGTGTATGTTATTTAAAGATAAAACTCTACATCATTAAACAACAACGCAACAACACATCTTATTTATTATTTTTATGTTAATTTTATTATTTTTTTATTTTTTATTTGACCGGTTTGAATCCCGACAAAGACAAGCGAATTTTTAAAAATGCATAAATGCAGTATTTTTTTTAAACGGAAAGAGTCCTTAACATAGATTATACTATTTTAAATATTAAAGGTAGTTGCCCTTCAATCGTTCGTTTTTTTTCACCCTGTATAAGTACCTTACAAATAATGATAAATATGTTTTTAGATTAAATAAAAAAAATATGTTACAAAAAGAACATGAAAATTTATTTTTAAATTGCTTAAGCCGGGAATCAAATCCTGGACCTGTTACTAAAGTCCTTACTAGACCTAAGTAGGTACTAAAGAAGTTTTATCTAGCTGATTGCTTAAACTTTAATAACGCAAGTATACACCAACAAACAAATACCACACCAATTAATAGATGTAGTAAATTGATCAAAGTCTATCTAGCGGTGTGGTCAAATACTGATGTTAAGAAAAGAAAATTGTTACGTTGTTGGACAGGTATCTCAGTTAAGTTTTAAGCTTGCATAAGATAAGGATAGAGTAGTCCTAACGTTGGGATATAAATTGTTAATCTTAAATTTTTTTTAAATGGCAGCGAAAAAAATTGGAAAAACAACCTGAATCACGAATTAAAAATTGTTATTACGATGATTGATCATTTAAAACACAATTTTTTAATGTTTCAATGTTAACATATTCATATTTAACAAAGTTAAAATTAGTTTTGTTGCTAGTCATTTTTTAAAGTTTAATAAATTTGTGTTAACAATAGCTTATGACGTTTCATTAATATCATTGAATTTGAAGATGTTAAAGTTACGACATTATTTCTAGCCATTGTCATGCATTACGAACGTACTTACACCCCCGTTCTTTAGGCGAAATTAAAACAAAAAGCAGTTACTACCTTTTTGTAGTCAGCTAATTTGCTATCATTTTCTGATTCAGTACAAACATCATGTCAAGTTACGCCATTTTTGAGGTCTGTAATTTCTGTGAACATAGGGCGTAACTCGATTTCTCGTGTTCCTGGCAATTTCAAGTTAACAGATCGTAAACAATATAATGCAGATTTATATTTTAGAGTTTCGGTCCAAAAATTACGTTCATACGATAAGCCGTTACAAAGTTATGATTTTTTTTCCGTTTTTTTTTCGGTTTTTTGGCTCTGGTGTAAAGTTGGGTTTTCAGGGTTACGCCCTTGTTGTTTTCCGGCGTCGATATGTACTGCCGAAGCAAGTAATCTCGCATTGTATATACTAACGGATGTTAAAAACTTCGACAGTGCGAAGCAGAACTCATACTGTCTGTGCAAATTTGTATGAGACTTGATAAAAGCGCCATCTAGTGAGTAATTTAAACAAATAGATGCATAAGTAAATTTAGTTCTTTAAGTTATTGCAATAAGGTTCATATTGATGTATAAGTGCCTTTTTCATTTCCACATTACGAAGTTTCACTTCTTCCGCGCGGAGGAGCTGCACGCACGATTTTTTTCATATGATGTCGCGGGCAAAAGCTGTTATTAAATATTAGAGCTACCATCAATGTGAATTTAGACAACACGATTGAAGGACATCAACTCACAGGTAGGTAAGTCTTTAAAAGTTTCTTTTATTCCTCTTCCTTCACCCCAACGGCGAGGCAATAAAGTCTAAGCACTTCTTCTGCCCCGCGGCGACACTCGACTCGCCCCGGACTTGGTCCGATTAATTATTATCGACTTAAATAATCTCGCAACTTCGGCCTCCTGATATCGAAGTTAAGTGGGGATCATGAACTGGAATGTTACTTAATAAACTGCGTTAAATTATAGTCGGTCCGCAAAATGCTCCGGGGTCTCTTCAACCCGGCCTGTAAATAAAGTACCGCGTTAGTTCAGTTTTTAAGGGTTCCGTACCCAAAAGGTGTCAACGGAACCCTATTACTGAGACACCGCTGTCTGTCTGTCTGACTGTCACAGGGCGTATCTCTTGAACGGTAATAGTTCAGTCAAGACACTTGAAATTTTCACCAATTATGTGTTACTGTGGCCGCTAAAAATTAAAGGGGGTCCCGGCGCTGGTTGTTAGGCAACAGCTGACAGTTGCTAGGCAACAATTAACAACCATAGCCAAGGCCGTGCGCATACGCGCCGGCGACCCTATGCTGAGTCTGCTGTTTAGATGTTTTTCGAAAACATACCAATAAGTTTACGATTTTAGTGCTTACATTTCGGCGATTCTTTACTGAACTGTTTTTAGAACATTGTAAGGAGGTACTAAACCCTCCATGTAAGAGTCCTACTCGCACTTGACCGGTTTTTTTTTACTTTCGCAAGTTGAGCCCACTACAAAAATATTATTGGTATGTACCTACATACATATCTCTGCATGTACGTAGCAGGGTCCGGAGGACGTATCGTCTAACGTGCAGGCCTTCGCAACAGCATACACCATATCTTTCTACCCTCATTTTATACGGTTTGACAGGAAAGTGATGCCATCGAGTGAGATTCCGAGTGCGTTGTATTATGTGGGCCCTGGGTCACGTGTGTTCTCCAGAATTTGTGCATAAGATAAAATTGATGACGATACGATACATTAAGGTAAACGTACCAATGCTCGACACCTCAACGCCCAATAGATGACACCCATCTGTCACATCTCTTACTATCACATAAGATTGAAGGTGCCATTTATTGGGTCAGTTTCGAGCACAGAGACGTTTACCTTATGTGAAGTGAACAGTTTTGACATCAGGAAAGATCTGTCGATAATCCAGCAAATTTAAACTTAATTAAAAAAACAACGACACCGCTAAAAGTAACTATTACTTTGTGGTGATTTTTTTATAATGCATATACAAACGAGAGAGTGCTCGAGATCTGAATTTGCTCTATGACAAGTACAAAGAAGTTGCATCGCCTGCGTTAAAAATGCATTAATAAAAGCACCCCGGCCTGTTCAGGGTTCTATTCTAACACGATGATACTCTACCGGCCGACTCTAGTGCCATCTGCTTCACAAGTGCAGTTCGAGTGAGAAACAGGATACACCCCTCAACCATATTTCGATATACCTAACTCTTTATATTTTATGAAGTAAAACTGTTAAATAAAAGAATGAAAGACACTTATTCATGACATTTTTAAGTATTAAAAGAGAAAATCGGAATAAGAGACAAATTGTAACGAAATAGTCCCAACTCTGGTCTAGCGTCTGCTTAAAAGGCCGACATCATGCTGAGTAGGGACCATTTCGTATTAATGCAATTTTATATATAACAAAGATAGCTTTCTAATAGGTACAAAATAAAAAGAACGCTCATCGAACCCAGCTCATAAACACACACCCAATACCAACAGCTCGAAAGTCAAACATGCAACGAACAGCACAAACCCCCCGCTGCAAACAATTTGCCGCCTCAATAACTCCATGATGAATAGCATACAAATGTACAAAACTAGAATACGGGCGGATAAATTTTATTCAACGAAGCAGAAAAACTGTACCTAAACGTGGCCGTTTGAATGGTACGTCCGGTGTGGTGAGTGGTGACCCTAATGTCGCTCGTTTGTTCTCATGGCACACTGGATAGCGTATAACTTGCAGTTTTTGAAGATATTTTTAAAAAGTTTATGAACTTGGTCGGGGAATTCAAGTTTTTTTCGTAGAGGTAGTCGCAAAATAGGGTGTTGAAAGAAAAAACCGGCCAAGTGCGAGTCGGACTCTCGCACCGAGGGTTCCGTACATCTTTTTAGGTATGCCAAAATATACGCCTTAAACAATAATCCGCCGTATGTTAATCCATTATTAACAGTGCCCTACTTTAGTTGAGTTTGACTCATATTTTCCGAAAATCATTTTTTCTTCGTGGCAATTATTCCAATCCCATATTTTCCCATTGGCATTTTTTCCCAATATTTTATTTTCTGTGGGCATTATTTCTCAAAATGGATTTTTTCTATTGGCATACTTTCTCAATCTTTTTTTAATCTCAATGGATACCTGTCCTAGAATACTAGGTAGGTTAGGTTAGTTAGGTAGTTTCTTGTGCCCGAAGGGCAAATCGCCCAGAAATAGGAGGAACAGTAAATTTAAACAGTGATAAATAATAATAATTGGGAAAAAATGCCACTGGAAAAATGTGGGAATGGAATAATTGCCACGAAGAAAAAATGATTTTCGGAAAATATGAGCCACACTCCTCTAGTTAATGCCGTTATAAAGATCGAGTTAAAAACGCTGAAAAAAACGCGTTTTGACGACTCCCTCTCATTTTTAACTTTATATTTTTCTAGTATTTTTTATTATAGCGGCCACAGTAATACAATTTAATTACGGTTCAAAAGATAGAGTCATGTGACAGACGGACAGAGAGGCAGACAGACAGTCTCAGTAATAGGATCCCGTTGGCACCTTTTGAGTACGGAACGCTAAAAAAGAAAAACCAAACATTAAAAACATAATTTAAAAGTTATTATACTGTTCTTAACTCGATGACCACACGCGTAAACCATTAGATCTAAATAGCAGTCGTATTTTACAAAAAATCCTATGGGAATTCTTCAAAACCTAAGTACATCCTATTTTTCGTGACCTGTGTACCAGCCATGCCAAGTTTCATTGTTTCTAAGTCCAGAGTGGTTGACATTTTAGTATATTATCCCGTCTCGTGAGTATATTGGGATAAAAAGTAGCTTTTGTATTATTTCAAACATCCAGATATCCACGTTACAAGTTTTTAGTTTTGGGGCAATATGAGGGAGGCCTACGTCCAGCAGTGGACGGAGAATGGCTGTAGATAGAATAATCAAATGGTGGTGGTAAAAAAGAGTCGGCTATCAGCACCCGTTGCTCTACAGTAGATGCAGCAACGCTGATTTTCTGTGGATCCCAGATTTGAGCTACGCGACAACTCCATATACAGATTTAATCTTAGATTTAGTAATAATAAACGCAAGCTAAGACTTAGCGTTTGTTTTACTTACACTGAAATGTCATGTAGGAGGAAAAAACTTCCTGTGAGAGAAAACTGCCAAAAAACTGAAAAATGTATTTATGTATTTAAAACCAATATAACCATATTTAATAACTTACATCCAGAAATAACACTACTAAAATATTTTCTATAATGTCTATTATTTTAAAACCAGGAATAACGATTCGAATTATTTTCAAACATCACCGTTTAATAAAATTTTAATACGCCTTAGATGTTATATTGTCTTCTTGACAATGGATTTGAATTTTGTACCTCTTTGATAGGTTTAACACGTTGGCACGGGGCTTGGGTTGGCTACGTTTGTTTCCACTCGTATTCAAAAGTTTACTGAAGAAAATAATTAACTTTTAGTAACCAACGCAAATCCCTGTAATTATTGTTATAATAATAGCTGTGCAATAACTTGCGTCATTAAAATGCAGCTCAAATATTAATTATAAAATTAACAAATAAACATTTCTTGAGCTTTGAATGAATGTGTCTTCGTAAAATCGAAATACCTTTTGCGCACCCGGAAAATTTCAAGAGTTGTTAACACCTGAACCTATTAAGGCAATTACCTTTGCTTCATTACGTTCTTAAATAGCCTGAGTAGTACTCACAATACTACGTGCCAATATAATTTGAGCTCCGCCATTTGTGAAACTAGCATCATCAGATACGGTATCGGCGTTCGGGAGAGTTCTACTTACGATTGCTTGGTTATTACTAAGGGTGTTTGGTTAATATACCACCTTATTACTAACGGGCGAGATTAACACGTTCGCCCGAAAATTGTTTAAATTGGATTTGAGTTCATGCTGTAGACGAAGCTCGTAATTGGTTTGATAGGTTTTTGTAATGACTTGCTCTGCTTGATATTGGTCAGTATTTCCAATGGCGGCTTGCGTTTTTTTATGCCTAGTACGCATTTGGTCACAATCACACCTGATTATAAGCGAAGATTTGGTCTAAGATGAAACTAACAACATCTGCCTTAGAGATCCCTATGTGGTCTTTCTCCATTTTTAAAAAAAGGCCTATGGTTGATTCGTTCGCCATAGGTAAAACCACTAGACCACGGCTCTTAAGACACTCCTACAATAATATATACAATATCAAGAGTCCGACAGGCGTAAACGCAACATAACGTGAACCGTCGCGTTTACGTCCGACTGCACGTCGCCGCAAATGTCCGCGCTCGTAACCTCTCGTTAAGTAATATAAACTTAAGTGATGTGGTTTCTTGGAGGCTGTAATAAAGGTTTACTTGGAAAACGTTACATCTGGCAAGGAGAAAAGATGGAGGACGCAAGGGAAAAAGAATTCCTAGCATTTCCTTCGACAACCGATATCAACTGTACTTTTTCCTCTCTTCTGCACACTTTTTTTGTATTTTTTTTAGGTTTTAGTTAATAACGGTAATCACCAGTAAAATTAAATGTATTTTTAACCATCTGCTATAACCCTCTTTTTGAGCAATAAACTCGAACGGCGCGCTGCGTTACAGGCTTAACTAAGAATATAACTATATAGCTTTTTAGTCATATACGCACTGATAATGCTTACAGGGTTGGGCAGATTAAAGTGTCCTAGTTTAAAATAGCAATAAAACTAAAACTAAACCTTAAATTTCAATATTAAATGTGATTTTATGTTAAGCATACTCTATATTTACAAAATTGATTCATTAGCTCAAATCGATGTCCATTATTTTTTTATAACTAGACGCATTCTATCATAGAAAGAGTTGCACGCGGTACGTACTATTCATCTGGTATATCATGCCATATCTGGACCAACCAGTGCCTAAATAAATTTGAATTCATATCTCATGTGCTCCCCGTCTTGTTTAGTATATGTATATCCCCATATCAAAGGTCCAATGGATTCAAGTTTGGTAAAGATGCAGACCATTCTTGCTAAGGTATGAAATCTAATAAATTTGTTCGATACCAGTCTTGACCACGTTTAGCTTTGTGAGTTGGAACACTGTCTTGTTGAAAGCAAAAATAGTCATTTCCATACAAGTTCTGGATATTTTCTAGCTTAGTGGTCCTGCAACATGTTCTGAATATAAAAGTCATTATTAATTTTTACTCTCCAAGCAATGAACAGCAGTGGTAACTTGCCTCTGAGTGATATCGCACCCCAAACCATCACACCCGAAGCACTTTGAAAACGTTGTACGGTAATTTATCTACTGGAAGATCCCTCAATCAATTACCATAAAAACGATTATTTGTGATGATAGTAGCTATCTTGCAATTGAAACATCTTTTCATCAGAAAATAAACTCTTATCGCCCTCGTGCCAAGCAAGCAACTCGCTGCATTTTCCCACTCTATCTTTTTTTCTAGGCATCTGTTAAGCCGTGAATTTTCTGTATTTTGTAGGTCATAAATCCAAATTTAAATTGTAAAACACGATTCATTCATCAACGGGATATTTTCCTATCTCTAGTGAGTTTACTCGCACTTTTGGCCGGATTTCCCCTAATACGCTCCCGATCTTTTTAAATTATATTTTTGACACGAATAGATATCTGGTTTTCGACCTGGTTTAGCGCTGATTCGTGAAGGTCCAGTTTTTTTGAATCGCTTGATGATCCGCGATATGAACTTTATATTAATATTTAAATGTTGCAGCTTCTTAAACATCTCGCATGGCCAGAAGTTTTGCTTGTATAAGGTTTACAACGAGCTGGCGTTTCGCTTCAATTGTTGAAAACAGTATAAAAACAAAAGATATCATGCTGACCTCAACATATCATAAAGACGGATAAATTCTTAATTTTTTAAATGTGATAAGGTAAAAAAAACAATCTTAATTTAAGTAACATGGCGAGATAAAACTAGTACACTTAATCCGCCCAACCTTGTACACTATGTGATATTATTGCTATTAAAATTTCCAATTGGACCACAGGTTCACAAAGTTTTTTTTACTTCTAAGGGACTCAGAAATCTATATTTTGTACCCACAGTGTATATTCAAGCCTTTACTCTAAACTAGAGAGCCATCCATATTTATTTATGCAATAAGTTTTCAATTTATAAAGGAGAGCTTAAGTCTTCTTTAATGTTTCCCATAAATTTCTTGAAATTTATTTCGTATTTCATAAAATTTCTCGTAATATACGTCCTCTGTATATTACACGATCGCCGGTAGATCTCGTACCCACACATAAGTAAGCGATCTATGTACAATGAACCATGTGATCATCCTCTCCCGAACGCCCAAGATGAGATTGAGATCTTCTCAGAGTGTCGTTATTGTTTTCCTTGTTAGGCAATACTATTTCAAATACCAAACAGATACAAAATTCAAATCCATCATCAAGAAAACATCAAGACGTTAATTTAAGACAAACTATAAAATTAATGATTATTCATGGACAAGGGAAGTTTGGAAATAATTCCGATACACATTGGCAATTCCTAGTTTTAAATAGCGTAACTACCTATAATGTTGTGTTAAATACATTACGAGTAGATATGTAATTATATAATACTAGCCTTCCGTCCGCAGCTTCGCCCGCGATAAATTAATTTTCCCGTAGGAAAAGGTATTTTCCCGCGGTAAAAAGTAGCCTATGTCACTCAGTGAAAATGTAGCTTTCTAACGGCAAAAGAATTTTTGAAATTGGTCCAGTAGTTTTGGAGCCTATTCAATGCAAACAAACAAACAAACAAATAATCAAATCTTTCCTCTTTATAATATTAGTATAGATTATAGATCAGTTTGAAATCACTTCAATCTCGTTCGCTTTACTACCTTGCAATGTTATGCAACTTAGACCTTTTTTTCTCATTTTCATTCATTTGTCAGAGTTTAAAAAGATTTCCTTATAAGGGCGAAGATCGATATCACCGTGAGATAAGTCAAGGCACTTGGAACAGTAATTTCTCAATGAACAAGACAATCGGCAATTCAAAATGGAGGAGTTAATTCCGAAGACTGCGATTAACGCTTAGATCCGCTCTCGGCGGGGCAGCTAAAATGTACTGCAATAAATTAGGATTGCCTTCTCGATAATTCTGCCTTGAATTAGTGTTTAAAATTTAGCACTTGAATACAGTTTGCGCTTCTATTTACATTGTTTATCATACAGTTGTTCTGTGGTTAAATAAAAGTGTATTTTATAGACTTTCAAGGTGGAAATAGATACTAGTGACGTGACACCAGATCAACTCGATTTTCTCCGAGTTCATTATCATCATCGTTTCAGTCAAAAGACATCCACTGCTGAACATAGGCCTCCCGCAAGTTTTTCCAAATAGACCAGTCCTGCACTGTCGAAATCCAACGCATTCCCGCAACCTTAACCAGTTCGTCGCCCCAACTTATTGAAAGCCTGCCAATACTATGTCATGCGGCCTGTGGGCCCGGTTCTCTCCTAAAAACGTGAAAGTTTTTACGTGACGTCAGCAATGCCGAGGTTGTCTCCACTCCACTTACCACCAGATTTTTCATCCGAGGACATACTTAATTACGCTTCTCTCTTTCACCTTGACCAAGAGGTCAAGAGAGAGAGATAGATCTCAGCGGATTTCCTAATATAAATGCTTCATGCCACTGGTAGATACGGTTGTTTCAATTGAGCAAGCTGGAGTAGACGTTGGTCCCACTTGGGATGCTGTTATATTTCAAAAGGAGGATGTGGAGCGTAAGCGCGAAGAACCTGCAAACTGTCTGATCCGCCGATAGGGCTACCGATGATGAGAATCCTCAAATCCTGGCTCTACACGGCGGACAGCAGGATCAGCGCGTTTATAACTCTCCTCTCTGAGGCAGTTCCCCAAGCGTAACAGGATGGGCCACCGAGAAATATCATCATCATCATCATTTCAGCCGAAAGACGTCCACTGCTGAACATAGGCCTCCCCCAAGGCTCGCCAAACAGATCGGCCCTGCGCCATGCGCATCCAATGCGTTCCCGCCACCTTAACCAGGTCATCGCTCCATCTTGTTGGAGGCCTACCTACACTGCGTCTTCCGGTCCACGGACGCCACTCGAGAACCTTTCGAGAAATATCATGATCATCTCATTCCATAGAGTCAGAATAAGAGAAGAAGAGTAGCAGCGTAGAGAGTAAGAGAGAAAAGCAGCAGAGTAGACAAACACGAGTGTGTTGGTACCTCTCCAAACCAAGAAGTATGCGAAGCGCATTTTCACACGCAGAAAGAAGGGCTCATCTGGAATCAATAATTTTTATTGAGATGCAGTTTATATTATGTAAGTACGTTAATTTATGTTATTTACATTATAAATATTATTAAACAACAGTTTAACACAAATTTTGCACAGCAAAATCGTAGTACTCTCTTCATAATAGTAGATGAAATCTTCATCCCATAATAGATACTTCACCAAACCTATTTACAAAGCTACACTGTGATCTCCAGCCTTTACAAACAGACGTCATAATTCCAACCCCAAAAGATTGATTGAACTGTCCATCATACCGCAGGAGCAGAATTTTCCCGTCACAAATAACACATAAAACTAATAACTTAAAATGTCAGCCTCTCGCGTCTCTATCGACACGACGAATTCCCACTCGCAAAATAGAATGAGACAGCTCAAATCCCAAGAGCCTGAGCCACCGTAGGCCAATAGCGATCGATACCTTTTTGACAACACTGGCGTTCCCACGGAGTGACATTTTAATGGCTTTCGAAACATCGCGCCAGAAACAGGGGATCTTGATAAGCCATTTTCCTGTTATGCTTTCCAGTTGCGTTGTTTGGATTACGCGTTAGGATATTTTGGCGGGTTTTTAATGATAGGATTACGGTGTTATTCCCAGATATGTTTTTGTCATTATTTGTCTGAAATGTTAAAAAAATATCTCAGCCATAGCTGAAATGGTCATATTTTTAATAGGCATTTCATCTCATTAATGACGTAGGTCGTCTAAAATGCCATGCAGTAGAAAGTGTGTTGCCAGCATGCCGACGATCTAAGAGTTAGTTGTAAAGAAACTTAATTTTTAACTTGACTAAACAGTTAGCTAAGTTTATTTGTGCCTTACAGTTAGACGTGTTTATACGCTAGGGTGATGCATACGTCGCACTCCAGCGGGCATTTTGGGGGCACGTCATTTGGTATGGTTTACAAAAAAATATTTCAATTAACGAGTATATGTACTTAGTATTTGCAACATACTCGTTATCAATCTTAAATTGTCTACGTAATACTCTTTGAAGTGATAACTGATAGCCCATTTAAGTGGTGGCATGTCAGAATGATAGATAAGGTTCACAAATCAATCAATTCATTTTCGAGTAGTCAGAATAAGGTATTACTTGTATTTAGTATTTGGTACCTAGTATTTGTAATGTGCAATTCCAAATATCTTAGAAACTAAGGCTGTACGTTAGTTAGGTGTTTATTTTTTTTATATCCATTCAATTTTAAATAAAAATAAGATTGAATAGTATGTGGTATATTTATTGTGGTCACTTAAATGGGCTATCAGTTATCACTTCAAAGAGTATTTATACATTAAATACTAATAAATGATAACGGGTAACTGATTAACTATGTTACAAATACTAAGTACATTATAATACTCGTAAGTTAAGATTTTTTTGTAAACCTTACCTTGCCCCCAAAATGCCCGCTGGAGTGCGACGTATGGGATGATGATTGTGATGAATTTAGCTTACTTATAAATGAGAGAGAAATGTTTCAAGAGAGATTCAGTTTGACATATTCATAATTTATTTACTTTCCCCTGTGCATTTTCAGCATTTAAATAAAATCAAAAATTAGTAAAAAACGGTATTTCTTCAAGGAATGTTGGCATGTCGTTAATATTTTGTTTGAAAATTAGCAGAACAAATACATTGTGCATTACGTTACTGCAATGCACGTATTACACACATTAATTACATATCTAAGGAAGGACAAATCCGGAGTGGTCATATTCAGAAGTATACTCATAACCAGAAGTGGTCAAAACCAGAAGTGGTCGCCGACCGTCAAAAGGGTTTTACTTACTTGTCATTGTTTTAAATTCATATTTTATGTCATGTTTAATTGAATAAAATATTAAAACAAATCCATTACTCCTCCGCGAAAATGCGTTGAAACTTAAACGCTGCTAAGTATTTCACATGACTTAATCTCACCACTTCACGAAGGAGCAAAATGTGTATTCCATTTATTTTAACATGGAACTCTACAAATTAACGCCTGAATCTATGCAGTATTTACTTTGATCAATTATAACTGAAGATACACATTGCCGAACAAAATCCCCTTCAAAGAATGTCCGAACTTTTTTATTTGTTTGCATAACATTTAAAATCATCACCTACACAGAAATTTGAACCTAGTCTTTACTTCATTACAGTCGAATTTCGGTTGACACTTGACAGCTAAACTTGACAATTTCACGCAACGTACTGAGAAAAAGAAGGCCACTTTTATCAAAGTGGCGCTCATTTGGCTCGGACATTTTCGGGCGCGCGACTGTGGATCTACAGTTATAATTGATCAAAGAGTATTTATAAAATATTCTCAAGCAAATTCACAAAACCATGAATTGAGAATATTATTTAGACTAAATAAATGAATTGAGGATATTATTTAGCCGGCAAACCCTGGCCCAGATCGCGCACGTAGTTTATGTGTCGGATTAACATGTACTTACATTTTATCCCAACAAAATAAATGGATCCCGGGGGAATACTAAAAGTGTGTGGTAATGCCAGACAGGGCACTACGCGATAATTTCCAATGTGTAACGCGACGCTGTTTATTTGGTGGCTGCTAAATTTTACGATCATATTAAAAAAAAAACTTCCAGGCTGTTTGGAACAAATCTCGAAATACCCATTACTCAATACGACCTAAGATCTAAAAGACCTCTTCTCATAAGAGATGAAACCCGAATGGACTTGCTACCAAAAAGAGCGTTTCTTAATATACACTATTGTCAATAAGACTCAATTTCAAATGGAACGAGTCTCATTTAAACTTATTCCCAAAATTAATTAAATTTTCTTAAACATGCTATGAAATATTGACGTTATGTTCCTTATATTTGCGTTTTGGTTCATTAAGACATTCTGCCACTACGCTTATTTAAGGTAAGGTAAGATGATGATGATGATGATGATGATGGTGATGATGATGGTGATGGTGGTGATGATGATGATGGTGTGATGATGATGGTGATGATGATGATGATGATGGTGGTGATGGTGTTGATGATGGCGGTGAAGATGATGGTGATGGTGGTGATGATGATGATGGTGTGATGATGATGGTGATGATGATGATGATGATAGTGATGATGATGGTGATGATGAGATGATGATGATGATGATGGTGATGATGAGATGGTGATGATGATGTTGATGATAATGATGATGATGATGATAGTGATGATGATTATGATGATGATGATGATGGTGATGGTGATGACGATGATGTTGATGATGATTATGATGTTGATGATGATGATGATGGTGATGATGATGATGGTGGTGATGGTGATGCATGTTTGAGAAAAACTCTATACAAGCCTTGGCCACGAACAGGGATTGCCGGCCTCGTATCTCTAGATGGCCTCGTTAACACTCGGCCATCTATAACTACTCGGCCGGCAATCCCCTATTTCGCGGCCGCTGCAGTAATGTACTATTACCATAAGCTTTACGGTGAAGAATACATCGTGAGGAAAAACTTGTGTGACAAGTTTACAATCCGCAGTGGGCCCGCGTGGAAATTACGGTCCAAGGCCTCTCATTCTGAGAGGAGGCCTAGGCGTTGTAGTAAGATGTGTATAACATAGGTTACCCCAAACTCCGCTTGCGTCCCCTGCATTTCCATTTGTACCTCTAAATTATCTTAGAATAGATTTTATATTTGTGATAATTCCGACTTACTTGAAAAACTTTGGCAAAGTGACCGTCGAAATATTAAGTGTAATAATTTTAATGCATTTCTAGTGCGTTAGTGGCTTTTTGGTTATGGAGAACTGTCCCCTGTACCTCAAAAATTACGAGTCCTACGAATCGACAGAATCGTTAAGTTTTTCATACAAAAAAAGTGTCAATTATGCAGAACTAGCCGTTGCCTGCAACTCTGACTGCGAGGAATTTGTTTAGACCTATTAATAAATATCACGGGACAATTCACACCAATTGTACCACCTAGTCCCAAAGTAAGCTCAACAAAGCTTGTGTTATGGGTACTAAGCAACGGATAAAGATAGATACATACTTAAATACATATTAAACACCCAAGACCCGAGAACAAACATTCGTATTTTTCATACAAATATCTGGCCCGACACGGGTGGGACCTCAAGCTTCGTAGTCAGGTTCTCTAACCACTAGGCCATTTGGTCGTCTACCTATTATGGGAACTATGCAATTTACCGGGATTAGAACGGTTGGAATATCACTATCATCCCAGCCTTATGCGTCCCACTGCATTATAGTATCGGAACATCACACATATCATTGAATTACTTCTCAGGCATGTGCAAGGTATCTGCACGATATTTTCAGGATTTGTCACACTGGATGCGTTCTGCGATCTGCGGTCAGGTCAAATTGAACGCAGCCCGCGTTATGTATGAACAACATTGTTGATCTCTATATATTTTGTATAGATATGCGATCTGGCCGTGAATCCTTTCTTTCACTGCAAAGCTTATGAGTACTACTGTATAATGTGTGTGTGTTGATTATCACATTATTTACAATACATAGATAGGGCGCAGTACAGTAGTAGGTCTCTCACATCAGCCTCGCTGTAGTAGTGCTATTTATAGGAAAAAGCCTATAATTATGAGCATAATGATATTAATGATATGGTCAAAACTTCAAGACTAAATTTGGTAAATGGCTATTGGAACGTTACTTTTACAGTAGGTATAGAAGAATTTTATAAATTTGGATTGACATTGTAATAAATGGATAATTTAATTGTATTCAACATTGATATAATTTAATAATACAATTTAATTAATTCTGACATTTTCATTTCATTATTGTTTATGGTTGATTGATTGTTCTATTTATTAATTGTTGTATTTTTTATTTTTTAACTTTTGTTAAATATTTGCATGACATTTCCTGGTCGACTGAATAAATACTTTATCGCACCGCTACGAACCATAACATATTGTACCTTTATTTATGTATTGTATTCTGGTAAATAAGGTAATTCAATTTCAATTCTCATTCTCATACAATATTTGATTTTTGTCTACCTCTATACTCTTCGTCCAGAGTACTTAACCAATTAGCCAAGCCAATCTTTTCCCAGAAATAAACTAAACAATACCACGGATATTTAATTTACATTACCTTCAAAATTGCAAGGGCCGCAATTTAAAATAACTCAAACCGCGGACTCAAAAAGGAGCGTTAGAAAAATTCCCAGCACCAGGTAAGGAAAACAGTAACACTGTGTTGTACATTTAGGCGGTACTTCGCGCGAAATATTACATTATGCAGATGAGGAATATATTAAGCATACGCTACGGGACATGTGAATATTTAAAACTCCGACAAATTGTGTCGGTCGAGGCACGCGCGAATGTTGAAATAAAATTCAGCCACACGCACCGAAACTGGAGATCATAATTTTTGAAAAGGTCTCTTCGGTCTGTTACGTGTCGCGTGTGCAAATAAGCGGGAACAAGATTATTCCGCTTTATTGATTGGCTGTATCGGTGCCCGTCGATTTTTCCCATTAGTGACGATTTCAATTTTAACAAAAAGCGTGACCTGTATGTGAATAATGTTTGCAATCTTTACAGTGACGGGCTAGATAGTCTTAAGTAGGCCACTTGCATTCTCGAGCAAGTCCAATCAAAGTGAAGAGACTGGATCAAGTACCACATATTTTTAAAAATACCAAAAAACATGTCACAGGACACTTGACACCGATTAACCTAGGCCCAAAGTAAGCAAAGCTTGTGTTACTGATACTAGGCAGCAGATAAACATACTTAAAAAGCTGAATACGCACTGAAATAAACACCCAAGACATTCAAGAAGATAATGTTCGAGGTATTGATATTTCATTATGATATTAGGAGTTTTAACAACCCAATTGACCTACCTTAAACTAAGTCAAGCATTTCACCTAGTATGGGTAGTAATCAAGGGATAGATAGGTATGTCTGTAGATAAATAAAATTATACATTAAAACAAAGGATGACGTCCATGACTCGAGCGCAAATGCCACATGCCGAGATTCGAACACGAGACACTCGTCATAGTCAGGGTTGTTATCATTAAACACTAGGCTATCCGGTCGTTCAGGGTAATTTATATTTTTTTCTAGTTTGTCAAACAAAATAGTCAATTGCCTCTGTTGCTGCCTTCATTAATTTTCATACCAAATAATTATATCAGCGCCCAACAAGCTGAAATCCAATTCCAATCTCGACCGTCTATCGCTAAAGTCACTCGTAACCGTATTTACCATCATACATCATCGTGTCACCGCAGTCCCGCTTCTTTCGCACGGAACCTTAAAAAACCAAAGTAAATCTCTTTAAAAACTCTTTTAGCTGAGTAAGGCTTTATTCGAGGAGCGCGCAGGAGTGCTGTATAATATCGCCCCGATATCGGGCGGTGGCAAAATGAACGTAATACAAATTGCAATTTGTGCGGCGGCGATGCCGTTCCCAGCTATCAAAGCACTCTTTCAGTGTTTGCAATTTCAATAACTGGGGCTGATGTAGGGTGGCCATTGAGCTATCCACAACTGCAAGGAATAAATGGAGTGCATTTTCCAATTCTTACCACAAAAATAAATGATCACGTGGACTTTAACCTGTTTTCTCAATTACAGCTCTCGCTGTTATATTATTCATCTGAATTTTTATGAGATTTGAAAATAAACCTGAATTTAATTTTCACAGTTGCTTGTGGGCATTTTGAATAAAAATGTACCATTTCCTTTTTTTTAATGAGGAATTTTTAGGTTTCCTTATCTAAAATCACGAGTACCTACTAGGTATTCATTTTCACAAAGAAAAGGTGTGTCCTTATTTTTTTGGCCAGTTTTGTAATTTTTTTTACAGTTTATATGGCTCGTAATATTGTGTAAATCTACAATTGATCTACTTATAATGTCTAAAATAAGAAATATGACGCATCCATTTCAAACTAAACAAGTGTCACTGTTGCAACACTACTGAATAATGCTATTTCCCGCGCTACTCCACGTTTTATGGTCAATGCCGTTGATTATGTTTCCACTTTTTCAATGCATGGACAATGAAGTGCTCCTACGTTGTTGAACTAGGAACATTTGAGAATGTTTTACAAACGTAGTAAATGTAATGAGTGCAAATGCACGAGTTATTATAAAAAATATCAAAATCACTATAAAAAGTGTGCCTATATTTTTAGAAGATTTCCTTCGATTTCTTAACGGTCTCATCATCAGATCGTTGAGCCCAGTTTATACCAGTAAGAAAAATTGTGCCAGTTTATTACATTGCGGCATTCGATTGACTGCTTCAATTGTTTTCGCTTTACGACCTCGCAATGTAATGCAACTTGCACGATTATTCTTATAGGTCTAATCTGGGCTTTACTTGATGACAATGGGACCACCTGGAAAATATACGCCAGTACTTACAAAAATAAAACAAGGAACTGAGCGCCCGAACCTTTTCTGTCGGTTAAAAATAAAAATGGTTCTAATTTTGATACAAAAATAACACGTGAGATCACAAAATCACGGGTAGACGTGGACTGCATAATACAGATGAAAGTTCCAGAATTAACGTGTCAACTTTTTATGGAGTCGTAACATTGCTCCGTTCTAATTAAAAATATATCCTTCACTCCCTTGTGGACAGTAGCGACGACAACCTGAACGAATAAGCGCCCGTCAGGTGTCTAGACGACATCAAAGAAATCGTACGACGCGAAATAATATTTTATACTGTGATTATACTAACGATGTTCGACAAAAACGACAGAAATGGGCAAGTTTGGAGATGAAAAGGAAAATATTTTGCAAAAATGTGGATATGAATCTTACTGTAACAATAAGTGCGAGTATTTCTCCTTTCTTTTGTCGGGTCTTCGTCTAGTATTAGTCGTATACTTGGATACTATGTTTTTCAGTGGCATAGCTCTTTAACAACTAGAATCTTCTTATGCCTATCTCAATCGCCCTTCCTTCACTTACCACTTTAAGGTACGGTCAGTTGCAGAGAAAAGGTACCACCCAGTGTGGTTGCCGCCGTTACAGAGGGATAACTTTTGTCTACAGCTGACTGTACAAAAATTTTCACGAATATTTTCAAAAAAGTTAGCAGATTTTAAGACTGTTTACAGATTATCAGCTTTTAAGCTAAAAGGTTGTACAGAAGACGCAGTAAAATATGTTTTATGCTGTAAATGATACGTTCCAAGTTACGGTTATAGTTACCTTAAAAAATCCCCGGCTTTGATCACGTTCGGACTACCTTAACGAGAACCATTTGCAATGTTGGACTTTGGTCTGAAAAAAGGTTACGGAAACTGATAGTGAAAATAAACGGATCACTCACGTCTTTGGCAGCCGCCGTGACGAGCGACTCCGAGAGGAAGGGCTACGAATTAGCCCGAAACATGTCGAGTTAAACTCGTTTTAAGACGTGAGTAATCCGTTTATTTTCACTTTGAGTGAGTCTCACGTTAGTTTCATGTTTAAAGTTACGGAAACTTTTTAAAACACAACATTCACTCGGATAACGCCATCTGTTGGTTGCAGACGAAGTTAACACGTTTTGAAAACCGAGTTACCTCACTCAACATTCTTGGACAGCGCTTCCTATTCTAGTTTACACTTACAATATTATTCCATGAAAAAGCGTTACCGAGATAATAAGTATAATCTATCCAGATTTTTGTCTATCTGTACACCAAGTTTCATCAATAGATATAGATTAACAAACATCCAAACATCCAAATAATCAACAAATATCCATACATTTAAACATCCAAACATCTTCACAAACTTTTTCGTTTGAAATATTATAGGATTTCAAGCGCAGCGCTGAATCCGCGGACGAGGTTGCCTTAAAGAATAACACTCCCGCTTTGACGATTCTTCAGAAATCAGTGTCAACAATCCAAGCACTCTCAAGCTCGTGCTTCTTCAGTGGGTTACATAATAAAATGACTAACTGTACGAATAATACAACTATCCAACTAAACAAAATCTATTCCCGAAACTAAGCTCGCGTTAAACATTACAAAGAAAATTCTAAGCAAGATAATTCAGCGGAGTGACAATGTAGGCCGGACCTTTGTTGAGCATCTTTTCCATCGTCAAAGTGAAATATCTCTTTGTAATCTCCCGGGGTATCGGATTAACAAGCGGTTGTTACTGATCCGTCTCCTGGAGCCAAATCCCTTTTATCTCGTTTTAACTTAAAATTTTAACCACTGCAGCGTTGCTTATGAATAAAGAGTAAAAACAAGTACTAAAACCTACCTCCGTTAGAAAAATCTCAGTCTCTTAAAGCGTCTCTGTGGAACTGTAGGCAAGCTGATGTTCTTCTTGTTAAGTAACGGAATTGCTATAACTTTGCTATATTTAACACTAGTATAACCCGCAGCTTCGCGTGAACCCAGATATGACAGTTTTACTGAATCATCACATTTAAATTCCCTTAAAGATTCCTAAATACATAATATTATATACAGGGTGGAAAAATAAGTCGGGCCCTGGACGGAACTACCTTAAATCCTTTAGTTAACTCATATAGAGGTAACGCCACCAGAGTTGAGGCCTCGCACACAACCACATCTCATGTAATGACAGCGGGATTTTGACGTTGTGTTGACGTTTAACGACAACACAACGTCAAAATCCCGCTGTCATTACATGAGATGTGGTTGTGTGCATGGCCTCAACTCTGGTGGCGTTACCTATAGTTAATGTTAGATTTTACGATCATTTTTATTTTTAAGACAAAAATTTTTTTTAGAGAAATTTTATCCTGAATAATAATCCTATCGATTAATATCGATCAGATATCGATTAGTGATTGAGTGTTCGTTTTTTAATTTCTAGTCTTAGAAAATCTTTGAATGCAGTTTTTAAGTAAAATGAGCCAACTTAAGGATATAAGCTTTGATCAATTATAACTGTAGATCCACAGTCGCGCGCCCGAAAATGTCCGAGCCAAATGAGCGCCACTTTGATAAAAGTGGCCTTCTTTTTTCTCAGTACGTTGCGTGAAATTGTCAAGTTTAGCTGTCAAGTGGAGTTTTGCCGCTACCGAAATTCGACTGTAATGAAGTAAAGACTAGGTTCAAATTTCTGTGTAGGTGATGATTTTATTTGTTACGCAAACAAATAAAATAGTTCGGACATTTTTTGAAAGGGATTTTGTTCGGCAATGTGTATCTTCAGTTATAATTGATCAAAGGATATAAGGTAGTTTACCTCCAGGGTCCGACTTATTTTTCCACACTGTATAATTAGCTGATGCTCGCAACTCCTTCTGCGAAGAATAGCGGTATAAAAATAGCCTTCGACCTATTCTCAGACCCACCAAAATTATAGTATACAAAAAAAAACATAAAAATCTATTAAGCCGTTTGGGAGGAGTTCGATAGCAAACACTGTGACATGAGATTTTTTTATATTAGTTAATAAACTTTGAAAAGGTTATGATAATATTTTGAAAGTTTTTTATTAAATTGCAATGTATGTAGGTACCTAGATGTATGTACGGGTCAAATCATTGAAGTTGAATTTGACCCACTTCCAGTGGTCGGATTTACTTGAAATTTGGTATACTTGTGTAGGTTGGATGACAATGATGCAAGTACAGTCAACAAAAATTACAGTAAGCGAAAAAGTTGCATTTAAAGCGAAATTTTTAACAAAAACTTATTTAAAGCTTAACGGTCGCTCGAACAACGGCTTTTATTGACTTTAGACGAAGTTAGCACGTCAACTTGAAAGTCGAGCTTACTTCAACGTTTTTGGACAGCGCCCTCTATTTCTGCTTAAAGGTAAAATATTATCTCAGGTGAACTCATTACCGTGATATTAAGTCTTGTTTCTCAATCTAAATCTATTTCTATCTGTACGCCTAGTTTCATCTAAATCTGTTCAACCGTAATTGCGTCATCATCATTCATTATTAATTTAAGAGCTTAGCTCTTGTCGGTGGAGTAAACGCCACTCTTTTCGGTTCTCTGCCAGCGTTTTCAGCTCCTGATACGACATGACATTGACTTTTTCCTTGGCTTGGTCTATAAATGACCGTCTCGGTCTTCCCCTGCCTCGCCTGCCTTCTATTTGCCCTTCCAAAATAGTTTTTATGTAACTGTCATGTCGTATCAGATGCCCCAGCATATTCCCTATCCTATTTTCAATCGTCCTTAACAGCCGCCTTTCCTCTTCCACCAACTCTAAAACCTCCCCATTAGTTCTCCTTTCAGTCCAGCTAATCCCCTCCAATTATTAATAGTAATTGCGTAATTTACTTAAAAAATATCCAAACATCCAGATATTCAAACAAACAAACATTTTCATACAAGTTTATTAAATAAAAAGGTATTCCTTTTCGTTGCATGTTGAACACTCGAAGCAAATAACTCACTTAGCGATAGAAATTTCAGATTTTATTTGCGTACATCTGAATACCTAGGAAATATTGGACTTAAAATTAGCCTAATATGTTGTTGCGGAGATCCAGCTTTGTATAATACTTACTAATTTCCATTGAGATCTATACAGCCGTTTTAGCGTTAAAGATCTACTCATAATAATATCTGTTTTATGAAATAACAGTATTCACTAAAAGAATACTTAACATTTTAGAATGTTTTCGTGTTTTAATTTTGAGTTAAAAGTTCTCTGGGCCTCAGGGCAACAAACAGAGTCAGGAACTGAAATTAAAAGCTGTATCGGGACATTCATGTTTTGGGCCGTGGCTTTGTTGAACTTTATTGCTCTGTCGCTATAGTAGTTTATTGACTCCGCGCTTATTTACCTGACTTTCCACCATCTTTTTATATCTAGTCTACTATAATTTGAGGACTGAAAATCTCATTTGTCTGCAGATTTTCATTTTTTATGAGACATAAAGTGACTAATATGTCTTTGAGTTGCAAGTAAAATAAAAATCTTGAATAAAGAATCTTGTGTCATTTGCGTGGCAAAATACCTGTTTTTGTGAACGATGTTAATATTTTCTAGCAAGAATAAAGTTTTCTTATCACAATGTTTTAAGTAAATATCTAAGTATGTATTGATTTACAGAGAAAATGCTATTTATTTATTCTATTCTATAACGTGGTTCAGGATCATGACTAAGTAACTTAACCGTCGTAAATTTATAAATCGTAAAATATATATTAGTACCTGGGCGACCGAGCTCTGCTCGGGCAGAAACTCGGTACCAAGCGTTTTCCCAGAGATAAGACCAAGCTAGATCAATGTTTCATCCCCGAAAACCCCCAAATACCAAATTTCATCGAAATCGTTGGAACCGTTTCCGAGATCCTGATTATATGTATACACCGGAGGGGTGGGGGGGGGAGGGAGCGCGGGGGTATTAAAGGGGGGATGAAAATTTCATTGATTTTGCCGTAGGATGCACCGTTTGCAAGATATTTGACAAAAACACCGGAGGTTGGGTGAGTCACGTTAAACTATCGTCCGTAAACCGACTTTACAGACAACCGGCTTTTCCTGTTCTGTGCTCCCAATAGGGAACGTGCACATAGACGGTGCTGCCAACTGGTGCCATAAGGGTGCCATCAATTTGAATGTTTTACCTTGATAAGTTTGTTTTACTGTCCGCATAGTGTCTCTTCTGTCGCATTAGTGCTGCCGCCTATAGTTACTGCACGTTCCCTATAATACTTTTTCTAACAAAAAAGTAACTTTTTCTCACAAAAAAGTAACTAATTCTCACAAAAAAGTAACTTTTTCTCACAAAAGAAGAAACTTGACGTTTTCTCATGAAAAATAAACTTAAAAAAAAACTAAAAATGTTGAAAAAAAACGTGGATTCGAACCGAGGTCGGCTGGATCCGCGACCACCCGATTTCTAATGTGCCATTATGATCTGCTCGAAGTGGGCAAAATTAAGCTTTATATTCTAATGCAAACAAAAATAGCCGGAAAACACGAGTAAAAGCGATTTTCTGAAAATGAAACATAGCTAGATCAGTTTTTCATCCCCGAAAACCCCCACATACCAAATTTCATCGAAATCGTTGGAGCCGTTTCCGAGATCCTGATTATATATATATATATATATATACATATATACAAGAATTGCTCGTTTAAAGGTATTAGATTAGATTAGATAGATAATATTTAAATTCTTCACAGTGGTGTTAATTCTGGATATTTCTACAACAAAACGCTAAGAAAAGGAAAAAATAAGGGAGATTTCACTGAAGCGAACGTCAGATATCTTTTGTCTTACTCGACGAAGAACAAATGCAGTTGGCATTTAGTATCTTGAGTACGTACTGTATGCATTGGAGGCTGCACTGGATGCAAAGTAAAGTTTGCCCTGGGGGCTGTCCGGTTCTGTGACAAAGGAACAATGGCTGACCCGGATATTTGAAGGGAAGTAAAGGGAGTCATGTTTTTTGGCGGGAACGATCGTATTACAGTAAAAGGCGAGGCGATAAGGGCACAGCTTATTAACACGTCGTTACAGCCATCACATTTTAATTTAAAAAAAAATATTTTGCTCGTTGAAGGCAACAACTAGCTAATATTACGTGTATCTGTTACCGTGTGAATTTACTACAGGCCTACGGTATCGCATCGCAAGCACAGAACCGAAACAAGACAGTTAATTCCATTAACATTTTTACAGGTGCAATTTCGGAAATGATTTTTGAAAAAACGAGAAATTCAGTAAGTCACTCAACAAACACCAAAGGTTCATTCATCGCCGTAAGTGGAACACCGAAAATCCGATCATAATTCTACAATCAGAGGCCTTATTGTGTAACGCAGTCGGAATCACAATCGTTTTCACTACACTTCTTTCTATAACACGGATAAGGATGAGGTTAGAAAGAGCCAGTGAATGGTATCGCGAGCACCCGCGCGTTAGACAATATGCCCTCAGTTACGCTACATTTCACTGGTCCGGTAAGCACATCGGCATTGACTTGGAAAACTAGTTTACGCCTACGTTCATTTTAATACGTAAGTCCAGTCCGTGCAATGTAAATATTCCCGCATGGACTGCTCGATCGTGCGGCGAGATTGTACTCCCGCGTCGGGTGTCCGTTACTGTCAGAGATTTATTTACAACCGGACGCATGCGACGGCGCGGAATACAAAAATAGCATAGTGTAGCTTGACGACGTCCATTGTAGAGCTTAGCGTTGCCTCTAGAGGGCTTAGCACATTAGCATTTGACGCGAGCAATTCCTTGCCGCATTGACGGCCGATGGGGCCAAAAGTTTCTCGAGATGCGAGGTCGGACCGCAAGATGCAGTGTAGGTAGGCCTCCAATAAAATGGAGCGATGACCTGGTTGAGGTTGTGGGGACGCGTTGGATGCGGATGGTGCAGGACCGCTCTGTTTGGCGAACCTTGGGACTCTACGTTCAACGTGGACGTCTTTGGTTGAAATGATGAATTGAGCTGCCCGCCATGGGTTCGTACGGGTATACTACCAATTAAAAAAATTCAACATTTTTTTCATATAAACCGTTTCTCAGTAATAACTTACAACACCAAATAACCGTTCTTCGACAGTCGGGTGAAAAAGAAATAAACAAATAAGTGCAGCCATTCTGAAGATGCGTGTACCTTTTCTGCGATTGATTTTTATTTATATAGATATGACAGGCGACAGCATACGCTGGCAATTCGGTGTAAAATTTCACAAATGCGTCGGTTGAAACGCTTCATAGCTCGAACACCCATGTCATGCAACTTTATCAGTTGCCAAATGAAAAATGCATGTTGTAAAACACTTGATAGCAGCAAGCACCTCGATATAAAACTCAAATGCATGCAGCATACAAAACAACAGTTTCCACGTCGAGCAACGTCAACCCACACATAACAAACAACATAGCAAGACGCAAATTCTATTAAGACGAACTGTATCTATAACTTTCTATTGCTCATTCGCTTAATTTTATCACATCAGTTGCGTAGTAAAATAATTTAGCACGATAAACCGTCAGATATTATTTGAGGAAACTCTGTTGGAACGTTCCCCTAGGAAATAAACCTCCGGCTAACGCGGCTCACTTTAAGGCGTCATTGTATTCATTTAGTTAACGACCGGCTTTATTTTTAGAGACACTCGTGAAATTAAAAGCGTACCGGACCTTCGCGCCGGGTAAGGATGGGAACTACATTTCATGGGACGTACGGCCGGCCCGTGTCGTTTGTATAACTTAAGATTATCTACAGCCTGTTTTTCTTAATGGGCATGAACTGAAAGTGTTATTGTTATGGTTACAACGGTCACTGATAGTTATATCGTACAAAATAAAAACAACTTTGCAATTCGTCTATTGTTTTTTGTCTTTGTTCTGGATATTTTCGGGTGGGTTGGCCGGGTGCTCGTAGTCCTGTTGATAGTACGTTGAAAGGCAAGAAATACGGTTTGGAATCCCGTCCAATGTACAAAAACCACAATGTACTTTTGATAAAAAAATACATCAATTTGTAATAAACTCTGATTATTATCGCCCAAAAAACTCGTTAACTGCTTGTACGTAGCGTAGAGTCACGTGGCATAGGTACTTAAGCTAAGTTACAACACTAAATATAAATATACATTTATTAATTATAATAGCACACTCGTCACGTACTCTACTAACATAATATGTTAAATGTTAATTATAACAAACCACATTATTAGTACAACGTGGATGAACCACAAATTAGTATAATGTTGTAATAAGCAAATGTGTGATGTTGCTTTAACGAAATATCAAATAACAATTTAATTTATAACCGGAACTACCCTTTCGTTACGATTTCAAACGTCATCATAACGTACAATATCCTTTGTATTGTAATTAATAACACGCACCTTCAGAACGAGTCTGACACAATTCGATTTATTCTCATTTCAAAATTAAACTTTATGTTAAAAGAAAAACCGGTTTAGTTTTGAAATGAGAATAATTCCAGGGTCAATCTCGTTCCGAAGGTGCGGTTACAGTTTACTTCACTTGCATTTAACTAAGTAAGTATTAATACGTTTTAAAAAGCACGATAAAAAATCTTGGAAGTTGTTTTAAATTTGGCAGATTTTCCAAAAATATCTATCAATTCTATAATAATTTAATCTAAAAATTGTGACTGATTGACTGACTGACTCAAGGACTCACTGATTCATCAACGCCCAGCCAAAACCTTCGGCCATAGAAAGTTGAAATTTAGCATATAGGTTGCTTTTATAATTAGAACAGGACTGATTTGTTGAAATTACCGCGGGATACAAACAATACAAAAAATACAACTAATTTCAGTAATTGAGGGAAATCTAACGGGATGCGAATAAAAAGCAATTCATATATTCAATTTAATGGTACCCAATCTCGGTAAATATAATTACTTAGACTCTTCAAATTTGGCATACATATATGTACATATAGTAGGGTGTTTCACTTTTGTAGGTGAAAAAAATTTTTGTGATATTTTTTCTGACTTTGCTCAGCTTCCGGCTCTAGCTTATGTTAATAGAATATTTTCCAAATTTCAAGTGGATTGGACCATGTTTAGAGGTTGCACAGAATGAACAGCTCTAAATAAGAATCGAAAAAAAGAAGTAATTACTTTTATTTAAAGATAGCACAATATGGTAGCCACACATCGTTTTTAAGTGAAATAAAATTAAATTAAGCATAAAATAGAACATTAACTACTCAATAAATAATTTACTACTTAGACTACACAAGTTACAACCTCATCTTTGGTTCGTTTGACCACGCATTTTCTGTTGCATGCTTGTTTCTGCTATTCGTCTCTGATCGAATCATTAAATAAAGAATAGTTACTCTGTCTTCTAGAATCTTACAGGATGCGATTGATGGCAACAATTTACAGTTTCAATGTTAGAGTAAAGGTTAATGATGCTTAAATTTTTTGAGCCATTTTGCTTCTTTTGGTCACCCGAGTTCGATGAATAGTAGACGGCGATATAGAAACATCTGAGACATCGTGACCAAGGCTTTTAACAACTAAAATAACCGAAGTACTAGCTTGCCGAGTGTAGAGTTGTTCGCGGTCCTATGCAGCTATGACTGTCCAATCGAGAGATTTTAGTTTACTTATAAATAGGACGTGACATTTTTGCTGGTGGTACAGAGATTAGAATTATTCATCGTCTTCATGACTTGATGACTACTTAATGAAGAGCATTCTTAGCCCAAGGTCACTGTCATGTTGATTTCTTTTTTTTTTTTTTTTTACTAGCCTATAATTGTGTCCCACTGCTGGGCAAAGGCCTCCCCTCTGGTCCTCCACAGCTCCCTGTCCTGAGCGAAATCTGGCCAATCGTTTAATTCTGCGTCCAGGTCGTCTCGCCATCTGCGCCTGGGCCTGCCTCGCCGTCGGTAACCGTCGTGCGGCACCCACCACGTGGCTGAGTGCGCCCACCTTTGAGGATGCATCCGGCACACATGCCCAGCCCAATCCCATTTGAGCTTGGCGGTCTTTTTTCCCACGTCGGCTATTCGAGTTCTGGAGCGCAAAGTGGTGTTCCGAATACGATCGATTCTCTTCACACCCAACATGCTGCGCTCCATAGCTCGTTGGCAAACCTTCAGTCTGGATTTCTGATTCTCAGTCAAAGACCATGTCTGTGCACCATAGGTCAGGACGGGCAAGATACACGTGTCGACGAGTTTGCGCTTCAGTGTCGTTTGGAAGGTTGCCCTTCATGTGCTCCTTCATGGACTTTTCATGATTTCTTTAATCGATTTTAATGCTACATTTTATAAGCATCCACTTTGTCTTGTCTCTTACGCTTTCGGATAATTTCTAAGGAAAACGTTAACAAATTATGGTAAGTGTTCCTTATAAAGTTATTAAACGTTAGCTCAAACGGTTACTGTCTTGACATACAGTGGTGGTCATACAATTAAGAACGATTTGAAGTTTCCGATTTTTATTTATCTAAATCATGTCATATGTCTAGTTGTGTTCCTTCTTAGAAGTAACAAGTTATGTTATAAAATAGCCACATGGATAGAGCAAACAGGATTAATAATAATAGTGTATAATTGCTAACATTTTTTTTTACAAATTTTATTTGTTCTCTATACTAATAAATTCAAATAGTAATGAAGCTGGACAAATAATTAAGAACGATTTATTAAACTGCTCGAGAGTTGTTTTATATGAAACTTAGATTAAATAAATCATATTAATGTGAAGTTGGTATAGAAAAAAAAGCAATTTAATACATTTGAACTAAAATTAATAGTTAGTAGCATGTCCACGGCTTTTAATTATGGCTTTACACCGGCGAGGCATTGAATCTATCAATTTTTGACATTTCGCAAGAGAAATAGAGTTCCATTCTTCTAAGAAAACGTCGTACAGCTCTCTCAAATTGCCACACTGTCGATTTGAAACCTTTTTCTTGACTTCGCACCAAAGATGATCTATTGGGTTAAGATCTGGGCTGTTGGCTGGCCAATCTAAGACTGAAACTGATTGTGATGTGAGGAATTCCTTAACGGTGCGTGCAGTATGCTTTGGATCATTGTCGTGCTGGAATGTCCAAATAACCGGAAGCACGTCTTCGGCATATGGTAACATTGTTTCTTGCAGTATATTTTTGTATTGGAATTGATCCATGTTTCCTTCTATCAGCCTAACAGGTCCAACGCCATGTCCAGAAAAGCACCCCCAAATTTTCACATTTCCCCCGCCATGCTTTAATGTCACTTTTGTGTACTTTGGGTCGAATGCTTTATTCGGAGGGCGTCGTACATATCGTTTTCCATCAGAACATACCCTATTTATTTTTGTCTCGTCAGAAAAAAGAACGTTTTTCCACTGTCTGACTGTCCAGTTTTCATACCTTCTTGCAAATGCAAGTCGGGCTTGCCTATGACATCGTTTCAACATAGGCACCTTTCTTGCTATCCTTCCGTTCAACTTATTTTCTACCAAACGCCTTCGAATAGTGCGTGCAGAGATTGCTGAAGGGTTGTTTTCGCCAAAATATTCTTTTCTCAACTCATTAGACCCTTTAAAAGGATTTTGTTTTGCCAAACGAACGATATTTCGATCATCTCGACGAGATGACTTTCTCTGTCTAGGTCCACGCGGAACGTTTGAAGTAGTTTGATACATGGAAAAATGCTTTACGGCATGGAAAACCATTGTTTTTGAACATTGCAGATGGTCGGCTATCTTTTTATACGACCAATTCTTCTCGCGAAGTTTTATTATTACTTCTCTTGTAGATTTATCACAACTTTTATTTTTCCCCATTGTTGTTATACGAAGTAATCACTTTTAAGACTTTAACAGCGCGAAATAGCGCCAAAATTATACGAATAATAATCTACAACCACAGAGCCACACAGTGTTCTCTAATTAAATTTGAAAAAATAATAAACTATTCAGCGTTCTTAATTACGTGACCAGCCAGTAAGTACTAATACTAGGTTCAGATCGAATGTATAAAGTTTCTCTATTAATTTTTTAGCCAACAATGTTGCATAAATGAATGTACCGGTAGTACGGAAAAGTTTTGCAATACCGAGAGAAATAAAAAAAATACGGGCAATTAGTTATACTTGTTACTTTGAAAAAATCATCTCAATAAATAATCGTTCTTAATTATATGGCCACAACTGTATATATTAGCCTTCTTCCACACTTCTTGCAGTTTAATACTTGTCTACTTAGTGGCGTCCGAAAGAGTTTTTTTTTCTTTGTGATGGTGTAAAATAAACCAACAGCACTTGTTCCTTGGAACGAAGTCCAGCTCCTAACAAAATATCACAAGGAAACTTATTATTTACATTAAAATATGCTTCAATCTTTTAAACGACCCACTTAAATCACTTATAACCCTCCACTTCAGATAAAAAAACTTGAAAATTTTGCTATCCTGTAATACACCGATATCCATTACTTGACATACAAGTCATCAAACTGTGCAACCTTTAGATGTTAATCGATTTTACTGATTTTTGGCGTATGAACTTTACATATGAGTGGAAACAAGAATTCGAGCAAAGTCAAAGAAAAATCAAAAATTTTGAAAAATGAAACACCCTAACATATAGGTTATCATAACAGTAAAAAAGTAATTTCAGAAATTTAAATTGGAAATTGAATTGAATTCAGCGCGGACAAAATCTTGGGCAAAAGCAAGTCTGGTATATTGCAGCAGCAGCCAGATGGTTGAATTAGTTTGACACCATGTTTGTAAAGGTTTTTCATGGATTTTTTGATTCAAAGTCTAAACTTACGACGTGACTAATCACGTCTTTGACATCGTCCACTCTGAACACTGACCGAATGGAAACAAACACACTGAGATGTTCAGTCAAACTTGCCTAATCATCTGCTAAAATATAACTGGATTAATACAGTGTAGGTACAATGTGATGAAAATGTAGTAACACAACTAAGTTTCATACAAAATTGTTGCTATGTTAAAGCATTTTACGTCATAAATGTGGCAGATATGTAGGAAGTGATGCTCTCATTTCATTTATACTCTTCATCGTAGCCGTCTGCCGTCAACAAAATAACCGTACCTATATACCTATTTAATAAATAATAAGTTTACAAAATTTATTCACCAAGAGCTCGGAAGTTGTGACACTCCCTTGTTTTCTTTAGGCTTTATTTTTCTATGCACACTTTGTATAATCCCGGCAGTTACAATGTGGACTGTCACAACGCAAATATTTCAGTAGAACCGGTCCACAAACGCTCAACAGCATTAACATTCCTTGTTATCTCGTTGAAGCGTGTTTAGGACGTCAAAAACAGAAAATTGTACATTTTCCGGCTGCCGTACCGAAATGCGGGCGCCGGACGGGTCTCTATAAACGTTGACATTCCGCGCGTTCTTCGTATGGAAACATTTTAGTCCAAATGCTGGCAGCTTTTGACGGCAAATATTGCCAGTTATGTTGCCAAAAAAGCTAAATGAAGCGGGAACAAAATGGTGCAACTGGGGTCCCGTTGCGTAGAACAATTACCATGCAAGATTGTGTAAGAAGTGCCTTACATACAGACGTAGACAGATAGCAATCATCACCATCAACATTTCTGCGGAAAGACATCAACTGTCGAACATAGAATATAGGCCTCCCCCAAGATTTGCCAAACAGACTGGTCCTGCGCCATCCGCATCCAAATATTTTTTGAATGCTTTGATAAACTTAATAAATTTGGTCAATCCGAGATGTAAACACTTTAATATTGGTTAGCTAGCAATAGTTTTGAGAATGGAAATCAGTACATCCATAGTGTACTTGGCTGTATGTATCAAATATTTTTAAAATAATTTACAACTTTATTTATTATATTTTTAGCTAGGCAACGATTTTTTTAGGGTTCCGTACCTCAAAAGGAAAAAACGGAACCCTTATAGGACCACTTTGTTGTCCGTCCGTCCGTCCGTCCGTCCGTCCGTCTGTCTGTCAAGACCCTTTTTCTCAGGAACGCGTGGAGGTATCAAGCTGAAATTTATATCAAATACTCAAGTCTACTGTCCCTTGGACCTGTGAAAAAATCAAACTTCTAAGCCAACGCAATCAAATGATACAGCCGTTTATGACGCAAATTTCCGCATATTTTCGAAACTCGCAAGGGAATCAAAACCTAAAGAGTACTTCCCGTGAACTCAGAATCTTGAAATTTGGTACGAAGCAAGGTCTTATAGCACAGATAAAGGAAAAATTGCGAAAAGCATAAATTTTTTTGTCTGTCTGTCTATATCAGTAAACAACGCACATTTTCGACACTCGCAAGGGAATCAAAACCTACAGGGTACTTCCCGCGAACTCAGAACCTTGAAATTTGGTACGAAGCAAGGTCTTATAGCACAGATGAAGGAAAAATTGCGAAAAGCATAATTTTTTTTGTCTGTCTGTCTATATCAGTAACAATCTACAATGTTCCCACACTGCGCACATTTTGCTTAGGAGCAGGGGTCTGCTAAGACTGGGATGTTCATAGATACATATAAATTTGTACGGAACCCTCGGTGCGCGAGACCGACTCGCACTTGGCCGGTTTTTTTTATATTACTTGTGTTACCATTTCATCACCGGACCTTTACAAATCAAACATAGAGCCCTAATTTATCAAACCAAACTATGAATCTGTGTCAAGAATACTTTGAATTTTATTTATTATTTTCAATTTCACTGAAATGCAAGGTTTACTGAGTTGGTGGTAAAAAAAGACTCAAATAAATAATAAACGAATTTAAATATAAACTTAGCTACATAGCTCGCGTTTGAGCTATTATTATTCTTGCGATATTGATTCTAATTATATTGAACTTCTGAGATTTGTTCTGTTCAGTTTATGTATCTGTGTAAGTGTCACATTTGAGCCTCTTTGACAACAATCATCGCTAACGTTGAGATATATGTACCTACTAAGGCGAACTGACCTCTTTCTAGGATCTCTATTAGTCAAAATTTGAGATTTTACTAATTTGTTTGTTTGTAATTTGATAACCCGACGTCAACACTTTTGAAATTGTCATGTCAAAGTTTACAAAAAACTCTTTAATTAGTGAATTAAAACCTCCATACATGTGCAATGATAAGAACGACGATAATTTTGTAATAGTTGTCTCAGTTTTTTACTCCTGTACCACGACATGCCTTGTACCTACCTACGCTGTACTTGTACCTTGTAACGACAATTACATAGTACACCCACTACATTTAACCTGCGGATTTCGAAAAATTAATTGTGCAGTTCATTCACATAATTATGGTTTGCTAATACATGCAAACAATTGCTAATGGAACATTATTAGCAGTTTTAATAAATGCCCCCGTACTGGTAACTCACTATATAATATGTATTGAACATTCAAGCTGTTATTGACTCGTGTTTTTGACTTCAAAAAAGCTATTTTACCAGTTTTTTGCCCCTGAATTGCATTTTAAATTATATTTTCCAGACCGTTTAACCGCTGCACGCTCTAGCGTGTATTGATGGACAAATAACGTGTTCAGGACTGGTAGTTATTTTTCACGTCATAAAACGTCTGGTAGACAACGAAATACCAAATAATGTAATTTAACGGCGAAAAGATAATGGAGTAGGGCTTCACGGTCGTGATGTTTTCGTTTTTGTGGGTTTTGTTATTTTACATCGTAAAAGGTGATTTATTGAACTAAAAATTTCTGTTTCTTGTTTAAAATTGGAAATTTCTAAAAAATACCAATGGTTATTAATTATTATTTCTTTTGTATAGAACAGTCAATTATAAGAAACTAAGTTCAATATTTTTTAATTTAGTTTTCTACTTTTTTCAAAATTAATTATTGAAACTATTTTGGTTGATGATGTTAGATTATAATTGAGGGCTCTCACACAGCCAAATTTCTAAATTCTCACGATAAGGCAACCCCTTTGATTATTTTGTTGTGTAGTGGTATATTGTAATTAGTCACTTTACTGGCGCTGTCAGAGTGCAAGATGACAGAGAGCGGGTCCAAATCAAACTCCGTAGTTTAATCCACGCGTAAATTGTGAAGAATCCTAAATAATGCTTTTCCACACCGATTAAAGTACAAGTTGGGCCGTCTACGCAATTTACTTCAATGTCAAATGAAGTTCATTGCTTATTTGATATGTAATAAATGCATTACATTATCTTAAAATTAAATAACTACAGAAAACAATTTAAAAAGCATTTATCTCGAAATGGTTTTCGATTTACTATACATTACAAAAAAATAGACATCCCAATTCTGTTCAGAGTGCGTTCGGAAAGACATGGAGTAGGAAGGCCCCAACAAGATGAACCGACGATCTGGTAAAGGTAGCAGGAACACTTGGATGCGGGCAGTGCAGGACCGATTTTTGTGGAACTATTTGGGGGAGGCTTTTGTCCTGCAGTGGACCAACTTTGGGCTAATATGATGATGATGACGTTTTAAGCAGCTTTTAGGTCATGCGGGTTTCTTTTTATACGCCGTAATCACGCTATCAACGCTGCGGAAGACGCAGTATGGGTAGGCCTCCAACAAGATGGAGCGACGACTTGGTTAAGGTTGCGGGATCGCGATGGATGCGGATGGCACGGGATCGATCTGTTTCGCGAGCCTTGAGGGAGGCCTATGTTCAGCAGTGGACGTCTTTCGGCTTAAATGATGATGATGTGACGAATAACGCTATCTATCCAACGCTATCTACCCATTTATCGAGAGATGCATGGTCATACTAGTGAGCGATCTAATCTATACTTAATATATAAAGCTGAAGAGTTTGTTTGTTTGTTTGTGTGTCTGTTTGTTTGAACGCGCTAATCTCAGGAAAGGAAGGCTGTAGGTTATATATCATCACGCTAACACTAATAGGAGCGGAGCGGAGCGGAAGAATGTTTCAAAATCGGGGGTCTTTGAAGTAAAACTTCTATAGGCGCTAATCTCAGGAACTACTGCTCCGATATGAAAAATTCTTTCAGTGTTAGATAGCCCATTTATCGAGGAAAGCTATAGGCTATATATCATCACGTTAACACTAATAGGAGCGGAGCGGAGCGGAAGAATGTTTCAAAATCGGGGGTTTTTGAAGTAAAACTTCTATAGGCGCTAATCTCAGGAACTACTGCTCCGATTTGAAAAATTCTTTCAGTGTTAACACCTTTGGGTTGAGGTGGGGTGAGGGTGCGGGGGAGGGGGTGTGGGGGTTCCAGAGGGGGGATGAAAATTTTATTGATTTTGCCGTAGGATGCACCGTTTTCAAGATATTTGACAAAAACTCCGGATTAGTGAGGGGGGTGAGGGTGCGGGGGAGGGGGGCTGCAAAGGGGGGATTAAAATTTCAATGATTTTGCCGTAGGATGACCGTTTTTAAGATATTTGACAAAAACCCTGGGGGGGGGTTGAGGGGGGGGGGGTTCCGAGAAGGGTACGGGAGAGAGGGTTCGGTGGTATTAAAGGGGGATGAAAATTTCATTGATTTTACCGTAGGATGCACCGTTTTCAAGATATTTGACAAAAAAAACTTGAAGTAAGACTTCTATTGGCATAGGCACGCTTGACTTGGGACGAACGCGGGTGTGCGGGGGGTGCTGTGTGGGAGGGCGTACGGGGGGTGCGGAGGGGTGCGGGATGGTGGGTGGTGCGGGGGAAGGTTAGGGGTTGCTGTGCGGGGGGGTGCGAGCAGGAGTGGGTTGGAGGGTGCGGGGGGTTGCGGGGGGGGTATTTTTTTATATCGAGGAACTGAGGAGAGCCATAATTGATGAAAAAGCCAATTGGATAAAAAAATAAGCTGCCCAAATTACTATTATTACTAATTCCACGCGGATGGAGTCGCGGGCAAAAGCTAGTGTGTTATAGTTATTTTGAATTTAGAAGTTTTAAGGTAAACGTACCAATGCTCGACATCTCAACATGGGCGTAGATGACACCCATCTGTCACCTCTCTTACTTATGACATAGGATTGAAGGTGCCATGTATTTGGTCAGTGTTGAGCACAGGAACGTTTATCTTATATTGTTTTCTTATTTCAACAATCAGTTATTTCAACTGATTTGTTATAATTTTATTAGTCGATTATAATAAAATTATAAAGACAATTTTACTAAAATTTACCTAACTTATTGCTTATAAGTTGTGGTAGTGCTTTGACCTATAGCCTCTCAAGCAGAGGATCGTGTGTTCGAGTCCGGAGCTTGTACTTCTGAGTTTTTCGATATTTAAGTATGTGCGTAAGTTTTTCGGTGAAGGAATACTTTGTGCATACACCTGGGAAGAAATTCTATAGTGTGTGTTAAGTTCTCGATCCGCATTGGGCCCGCGTGGGAACTACAGTCCAAGGCCTCTCGGTATATCAGAGATGAGATGATGAGCTTTAAAATGAAGTCTTTTACAGAACAAGACTGCAGCCCACTGTGTCGGTAAACGTTTATAATTATTAATTAATTACGTTCCCGTGTTTCCACTTTCCAGTAAGTACAGCGTTTTAAAAACAGTTTGCACTTGATCTCTTCTTTTGTGCGACAAAGAAACGTTTTGTTAATTTGGAACAAAGAAGAATATTAACGAAGCAGAAATAATTGTTAACTGTAAAATTGTGTGCAGCGACCACTGTTTCGAAAAATTGTTCCGTTTTTATACAACTTTGAAGTCTTTCATTTGACAGAGTAGGTACTTGAGAAAACAAAATACATTTCCATTTTATTCTGAAATCTAAAATGGATTAATGAATCCCGAGCGAAAGCATCGGTATTTTTATTCTATGTTTTCCACAAAGGTTTTCAGTGCAATGTTGTGTATTTTTTGTTGGTTATTAAAATAGAAGAGAAATGCAAGATGTTGCTATTATTTTCACCCGACTGTCGAACGTTATATGTATTATGGATTTTGAAGAGTGAGGTGTCATTAGATTAGTCTCAGTTCCGCGAGTGACATACACACACAAGGCCTCTTACATCTTGACAGATGATTTATATTTAGAGTGACATAAATTTCCCGGAATTCCCATGGGAACGGGAATTATACAGGCGGGTTTTTTTTTCATCTAGTATTGAAATTAATATTAGTAGCTACTTCTGTTTCCTGTTAATTGATTGTTACGAAAATCGATTAATATGTCTGTTAACTAAAAAATCCAATGAGCTCCACCACGCGTGGTATGGTGTGTAGTCGCTAAACTACAATTGTTATAGTACACTGATTGATATTACCAATATTATCCTTAGATATATGTAACACATGGCATACGGTGGTAGAAACGCTTCAGAACCCCACCCAAATCTATTAATTTCTTCTTTCCATTCCCTAAGGTTACATGGAAGAGATCGCTCCGACCGATGCGATAAGGTACTATTTCGCAACTTACACATTTTCTCCATGAACTTATTTTTATGCATTATTTTGAGTTACATTATAAACGTCATCACACAATCAAATAATATAGTTTCTTTAAATTTTAATCCAATTTTTTTATAATCCCACAATTGTTTCATTTTTGCTGTTAAACAAAACAACATAGAATCGTTAACTAACAGCAATTTCTTAAGTAAAGATCCAACGTACCTATATTTTAGATATAGACATAGACATAGACATAACTTTATTCGACATCAAAAAAGAAAAATACACTGACTAATACAGGAGAAAAATAATAATAAGAAAGAAAACAATAATAATAATTAAAACAAAAAAAAATACAATTGAGATGTCGAAAAGGAATTTGACTCAGCATTAAGCTGCAGTAGGTGCCTGCTACAGCGCTGATTTTCAGTCAAACCCTTCATATCATTGCATCAAACTTGTTGGACCGGAATCAGCACAAATAAGTTGGTGTAAAAAGTGAGCAACAAAACAAACAAATAAATAAATAGATACATATTTCATACAATACATGATATACATATGCATAGATACATATTTTATTCATTTATATTACGCATTTCTCTTTCGGTAGGCATATCTAAAACTTGCAAATATATCAAAAGGCGTAGCGTGTTTTATCACACAAATAGGTCATTGGTCCTAGTCTATACCTCCTATGGTGTATCGCTCCCGCAGCAGCACTTTTATCACTTCTTGGCGTCCGAATTGTCCTGAAGTATGTGACAGCTGTCATAAATCGCAGGGCGGAAGGTCGCAGCTATTTGTTGGGGGCGTGGCGGCAGCTATTTATATAATGGACTATATTGGCAGGAAAGGCCGTGGTATGGAAGTGATGGGTTCTAGATCTGCAAATGAGCTTGGAGCTAAGAAATAGCTGAAATGCCTGATTCAATATTGTTCGTGAGAAATAGAAAGCGATTTTGAAGTCCTAAGGCCTTATTGTCCGGCCCGCGGGCGCTCGCCATTATATTCACCTTCTTTTTCTACCATCATCCTATACCGTATGTGAGAAAGTGATCAAAACTATTATGATTCCGAGTAAATATATTAGACAAACAGGCCGCCGATCAGGACACGTCATTCAAGCAACTCATTTAAGTAATTATGGGGTACCGTTTCGTAACAGTAAGATTAAGTTTTTAGTTTTGTAAGATTGTTAATAACACAGTGTATTATCATTTTATAGCCATTCCTTAAGCAAATTTCAGTTTCGTAACTAACGATTGACAAATACATCATTCATCATTTTATCTTTATACAATTACAAATTTTGCAAATAATTCATATTTTTTCAATAACTTAACACTTTTTTGTATTATTTACTTTGTGAAATAGATATTTATTATTGATATCAAATACGTCATACGAATAGAAATATGATATACTAGCTGGTGCCTGCGACTTCGTCCGCGTTAAATTCGTTTTTTTTATGCACCCTGTTTGACAAATAAGAAAATTGGATTCTTGGGATCTAAACGTCCTTTGTCTTTTCGCTTGTATAGTGCACTGAGACAGATTTGGTCTTTTCCGAAGCATTTTTAATACTTAATCACAAAGTATAATTTCATTGTCAATATCAATCCGGACAATGTCAGAACTTATAGGTACTTCGTTTTTTTTAGCATTACAAATAGAGTAGGTAGACAATCTTGATGATTATTTTCATTGAAAAAGCTTTTTAAATTATAGTAACTACATACTTATTACTTATGAAACCAAAATAACCATAATAATGTCCTTGCTAATTGTTACATATTTGCTGTGATTTATTTTTGAAAAGTGTTTTACAAAAAAAAGTCTCGTCATGATCGCTTACCTTCTTTCTAATGGTAAAAAAAGATGTAAAGTCCGTGTTATCCTAGTCAAGTAAGAACGGTATTTATTATTATTATATTTTTTTAATTATTATTCTTGTTTGCAATTAAGCACGACTTCTTTCTTTAAAAAAAATAACTTTGATATATTTTTTACCCGGCTGAAGGGCTCTGCCTGCAACCATGACCACAAAAAAATAAACTAACAAATTGAGAAGTTATGTGACGGATAAAAATGCTAAATGCCCGAACAGTATACATTAAACGACGATAACTTTTTTCATTGTGACCCAATTTTAATGAAGCAAAGCCTATATGTTGCTCCAATTTAAGCTTCATCTATCTGTGAAAACCGCAAGAAAATCCGTTCAGTAGTTTCGGAGATTAGCGATTACATACAGAATGACAGAGCTCTACTTTTACTGTTTTATTATAGTATAGATATCTGAGTTAATTTGTTTGTGAAGGAAAACATCGTGAAGAAACCTGCACACACCTGCAAAGTACGCTTTATGTACTTTTACTATTTTTAATATGTACCATCGCCCCAGACGTCAGATACCCATTTTCAAAACAAATTTGCTTGCAGCCGTTGATGTTTATTGCTATGGATTGTTATGGACAGATGTCTAGCCACTGCACGCAAACTGGGCCTTTAAGGTGGTTATCTGGCGCTTGGGGCGATAGTACACACTGCAATAGCGACAGAATAAGTACGTGATACCTCTTGCTGTCATGTCATAATACCTTGCAGTGAATAAAAACGTTGATTGATTGATTGAAAAAATTCAATGGCGTGTGTGAAGTGCCCGATCCCCACCTGGCCCGCGTGGGAACTACGGCCCAAACCCTCTCATTCTGAAAGGTGGCCCGTGCCCTGCAGTGGGTCGTATGCAGGGTGAATCCTAAGTCGGAAACAGAAATTTTTGTTTCTAACTTACACACACCCAGTCACTCACTCTTTGCTGGGTAACATAATGCATTAACTCAATTGGTAGTTACTGATAAAATTTGGGATGTTCATACATTGTTGAAATGAAGTCACAAACTCTATGTATGGACACCTCAAATTTAATAAGACTAATTAAAGCAAATGAGTTAGTGCATTATTTTATCCAACATCAACTGAGTTAGAAACAATAATTTCTGTTCACAACTTGGGATTCACAAGTTACCATTTATCGGCACATATTCAAACCGCCAAAGATTTACCGTGCCAGAATCAAACTTATGAAAGACCCGTACAAAGACTGCGATGATGTAGATGATAAGTTACAATTTATCCGCACACGTTCAAAGCACCTCAACAAAGATTTACCGCACCAAAATCAAACTTATCAAAGACCCGAACGCATACGAAAACGTATTGCAAACGACATACGCGTCACGTACCGCCCTCCATCAGTCATGCGACCAAAAAGACCCACAAAAAAGCATAAACACAACTTACACGAACAAATCGCAACACTTTACGTGTCTCAACTTAAACGCGCACGTACAAATGGAATCCTAGATAATGTTGCCATTCGTCTTGCCGCAGCGCGATATTATATTGTCCCTTCCGAAAAGGCGTTGTTACTTAGTTGTGGATGTGGATTGATTGTTGTTGAATGTAAATGTGAAGTTGTTATTGAATTGTCTGATGAAACATAGAATTTGTATGAAATTGCACGTCTTATTATTGTCGAAACAGATATTTCTTTCATATTTCTTGTAGTTTCACTAACGCGTTCGATGCCGGGAAGGTACCTATGCGTTTTCGTGATTTTTTCCTAGTGCCGCTGCCATAGTTTGGCAGTTATTTGAAATCACATGTGCGTCTGTGGCACCAGAAGAAATCTTAAATCTGACAGGCGGCTGCGAATGTGTTAATCAAGAAAGTAGTATTTGGGTCATTAATTATGTCTACATAGACTTGATACTAATCAAATAAATAATACAAATGCCGAATGAACAAATATTTAGCCCACAGATAACTCGAAAAAAAAAAGAGTTCAAAATGAACAACTCGTGGTGATGTTTCCGATAAATCCGCAAACAAAATACACCTCGAGCGGCTGGAGCTAGAAAATGTCCATGAGATTTAGTTCTTAAACATCTTATTACAGAGAAAATCGTACACGTAATCGCTATAATGGCTCAATGTAAACTTTCCTCTACATAAAACGGCTCTAGAGATACTGTGACAGTAGCGTTACGATACACTATGAGAGTACGAGTACAGTCTAAATATTCTAACAGTAAGTTTACTTATTCGGCGCTCTCGTATCCTCGGTACAGCCAGGCGTTCGAGGCTTGGTACGGCAGAATATTTGAAAAGAGAGAGGAAGTTGGATGTGAGTGATTTTCGGCTGTTTTTAGTACAAGTTTGAAACATTTTACGAACACCGCTTTCGCTCTTAATTCAGTTGTGATTATTTTATTTTTATTTTATGTTCTCTCGTAGGCTTCACCCTGAGGCTTATAGTAATTCTTTTATATCCGTACTGTCCGTAGTTTACTTTTAATCAATATTATCGTAGTGCGGGCCCGCACCTCTGGGTTTTTCGTAATTTATGTGCGAAATTACATTAGTAATTGATAGTTTTAGGTAATTAGTAGTATTGTATTGTAGGTGTAAAAAATATGTAGCTTTATAAGCGAACTTTCGTATTCTTTTTTTTATGAAACCAATTTGCTTATTATTGGTATTAACAAAATGTTTCTGTAACTTTCTTCCTGTAACTGTCAACTAAATTACCAAAAATATACAAAAACAAAATATGGTTTTCCAAGAAAACCCCATTCATAAGGTGGTAATTGTTATAGTAAAAAATCGTCAGGTTGCCAATATATATTATTTAAATAAGACATGACGTTTCGTTTCTATTGGTGGGTGGGGACATTTCTGACCAATGTCCTTTAATGTGAATAAATAATGATGCGACATAAATGTTTCCTTTTAAAATATTTTCACGTCATTGAATCGATTTGAAGGCACTGATAATAACTAGACCTGTAAAATAATCTTAAATAAATAAAGCTCTGAAGGAAAAGATAGGGTAATAACAGAATCCCTGTAATGGCGCGGGTGGCATAATATATGTAGATTGCAGTATTTCGAGAAGGGAACATTGGGTAGTATACTAAGATTTTACACTTCACCGATGGCTGCCAATCCCTCTAATATTATTATGGTAATGCGGCCAATTTCAATAAAAGCGTTCGTCGCCAAAGACATTTTCTTTTAGACGGTATAAATCCAGACATGTGCCCGTCTCGAGACACGGGTCCCGATTTGTAGCTCATATCTTTTCATGGTGAATTTTCTCCAATTGAAATTTACAGAGGAATTGAATAACCGTGTATGATTTTATTGTAACGAGTTCCACATTTTTTTTCATGTTCCGCCGATTGGTGCGCGGATTTAGGGTGCTTTTGCACCAGATATAAGCTATGCTATGCTATGTAGCTATGGATGCCGTTTGATGTCCACCAATAATAGCACTGGTGGAAATGGGTTCAACTAAGCTATGTTTGATGGATGCGAGCTCTGGGTTTTTCTCGAAAGGCTACATAGATTAGTAGGTATTAAGGCACTACCGAGCTTTTGGCGCATTTATTGCATACATTTAATCCCTTGCTGTATCATTACTTGCAAAGCTTTAGTTCTGAAATTCATGTGTAAGATATTTGAGGATTCACTCTAGTGACCGGTGTTTTTCAAAACACGATTACTTGTAGTTTGCTCTATAGAAGAAAAATCCAAAGTCGCCTCTAAAAAATAAAATAAATCCTTAGTACGGCGTAAATACTGCAGGTCATGACTTTTTGAATGTTAATAAAACAAGATGTTTTCTAGTGCCTAGTGTTGCTACATTTTTAAAATATGTATTTTTTTTTAGTAATAGGTACGATGTAAATACCTAAATACACGCGCGGTCTGACCAACCTATCTTGAGGCGACGCACTTCCCCCTTGTCCGTATAGTTAGTTGCGTTAGTTCTTCTTCGGCCATCGAACGGGGAACCTGTGTCGCTTGCGCTGGCGCACGGCTTTGATTCTAGCTGCTCTCACGCACACATACACGAGTGCATAGAATACCTAAAATCTATTAGTGCAAGAAGCTCGGTAGAGCCTTAATGGAAACAGACATGTCGGCGTTGTTTCACCATCAGGTTCACTGAGTTCCATTGTCGCGGGTATAATTTCGAAGAAAACAGATTGATTGTTGAAATCACTTTTTATTTGGGCAGAGTAACAGTGTACACCAAAATTCAAGTAAATAATGATCTTATTCTAACGGCGCTCTGACTTAAATACCAGGTAACAAACAACCCCACTACCCTTTCCACTACCTGATCCCGCCGCTCTATTTGATCAAAACAAGTGACGTCACTGACAATAGATTTAGCTCCTAATACATTAATTTAATAGTTTAATCTCATACAAAAAGGCGCAAGAAATGGCATTAAAATACAGTTACAAATTTATATTAAATATTTAAATATAGTTTATAATACAGATTCATAAACAAACCAGAATCGGAAGTCGTTATTCTTTCTACTTAGTATATTCATACAAAACTTAATTTCAGCATAAAATCGTTAATTATTATTTTATATTTATTTAAGCTTAAATAATGCATATAAAAGAATGTCGCCCATAGACACATAGTTTCGTAGCGTAGCTTTCACATTCTATTAGCATAGCTGCATAGCACATATTTGGTGGAAAGGGACCCTTAATGTGATTTAATGTGAATATGGAGTCCTTAAAGAGACATCGTAGCCTAGTGGTTTGACCCATACCCTCTCAATAAAAGGGTCTTGGGTTCAAACCCGGGCTCGTACCTCTGAATTTTTCGGAATTTACGAGCTTCACGGTCAAGGAATCGTGAGCAAACCTGCACACAGTTGTGAAAAAATTCAATCGTGCGTGTGAAGTAGCCAAACCGCACTAGGTCCGCGTGGGCACTACGGGCCAAAACACCCTCATTCTGAGAGGAGGCATATACCCTGCAGTGTGACGTATATAGGCTGGGATGATGATGATGATGATAGGCGTCTATCGCTATGCTCGGAGGTTCTCTGCGGGATCATAATTAGAAATGATGAAATCCGCGCAAGAACTAAAGTCACCGACATAGCTCAAAGAATCGCCAGCCTCAAGTGCCAGTGGGCAGGGTACATCACTCGTAGAACTGATGGCCGGTGGGGCCAAAAGGTTCTGAAGTGGCGTCCACAACATGGAGCTGGTCGACCTGGTTAAGGTTGCGAGAAAGCGTTGGATGCGGATGGCGCAGGACCTGTATGTTTAACGAACCTAGGGGGAGGCTTATGTTCAGCAGTGGACGTATTTCGGCTGAAATGACGATGATGATGGTGAAATTCTTGTTAGGTTTTACGCTGCCTCTAATATTCTACGAGCTTCAAATTGCAAGCTTTGCGGTTCGTGCCTATTTAAAGTGGCGATTTCATTTAACATACAGCGTCTAGTTTATGTTGTGCAAATGTTGCTACTGTTTTCGGCGAGTTATAATTATTTAAAACTTTCCACAAGCGTGCCACACACCTGCAACTTTTCACTTTTAAAATTAAATTAGGACCTTTTTGTAGTTTTTTTTTCGGAGCCAACGAGTTGGCCTTGATAGCTTTCAATCGCATACACTATTTTATCGTCTTCTAGATAGATACAACCTAGGGCTGGTCAAAGCTAACTAGAAAGTTAAATTTAATCTACTTATCGTGGTCGGGTTGACTTAAAATCTGTCATATTATCCAGAATGGTTTTTTTTTTATGATAATGCAAATACAATTAACAAAAGTACAGTCAGCAAAAAAACTTATATTCAAAATGAAAAAACTGCAAATGGATCAACTGTTGCAACTGTAAAGTCTTGACAATTATTAATAAATGATTTTATGATTTGATTTGATTTTAAATTTTCACATTTTTTTTAAATTTATGAATGCAGTTTTTCCCAAAACTAAAAATCGATAACATGGTTCCGTAGAGCAGATCTTTCTGTATGTTATAGTTTCAGACTTGCCCATACTGACCGATCTAAAGTACCAACCTGTATAGGTGCCTACCTATGTAGTTATTGCAAACGTGACTACGTGATATCAGGGGCTTCTAGCCAGGCGTTAGCCAGGCTTGCCCACCTCCTTCCACACGGCAGCACGGCGCAACCAAGATGTACTCAACGTTTGCTGTGGGTTTAAACTTCCATTCCTTTTCTGTTCACTGGCGAAAATTATTTGTATTATTTTAATTAAAATTATTTTCGGGCATATCGTCTTACCACGTTACCTTATTTCGTATTGATATACAAACATCCAAACACCCATTTGCATTACGTGCATGCAATAATTCCGTGCTAACCATAGCGTATTCACAAGTACGCGCTCCGCAACGTCGGTACGTAGAATTCGATGTTTGGAAATTCTGCGCTAATTTGGAAGCAGGCATGAGCAAATTGGGAGCACATGAACGCACGAGAATTACCTGGCGGGCTCGGTTACTAAGCACTACGGTATTGCGACGGCTATACAGTCAAATTTGATCAACAGAACTGTTTGAGGGTCCGGCTATCTGTTATGTACGAGTATTAGAGAAAACATCGCCTTTGCAATACCTATTGCGTTCATTTTAGTGGAGTAAATCCTACATCCTACAAATTCCTACTAGGTAATATTATAACGCCAGAATTGGATGATAACTGTATCTCAAGAAGAAAACCTAAATTATTCCCTGATAAATATAACGCAACTAATTACTATGGAGAACGCACATTTGAGTACATGACTCCTAAAATTTATAACGCCTTACCGCAGAAGTTGTTTGATGAGAAAGTTAGAATAAATAATTTTATGAATAATGTCAAAAAGTTCTTTATAGATAACTGTTGGGACAAAGGGCAGTGAGAATGGATAACTCGTATTCATTCGGTACCCACTTTTCACTGCTTTTAGTTCTCACTAAAATTAAAATGTCAAATTGCATGCTTAGTATTTTTGTATACCAAGTAAATAATAATGCATGAATATAACTAATTAGATGTAAGACACAAGGTGTATCAAGAGCATTCGAACTGCCAACAAACTGCTACGCAGTTTGGCAGTACAATTAATTTATGTAAAAATGTATGTGTCAATAATTCTGAAAATAAGGGTATGTATTACAATACCGAAGTACGAAAGACCGAATGTATTAAAACATCGAATGGGTCAAAAGACCGACACGATTTTTTTCTGAAACCGTTAACTTTTTAAGATTGTTCTAAAACAAACCTAACCTAACCTAATGGGTTCTGTATGATGCCGTTTTAAAAAAATTTTGAAAAGTTTACGGTTTCAGAAAAAAATCGTGTCGGTCTTTTGACCCATTCGATGTTTTAATACATTCGGTCTTTCGTACATCGGTATTGTAATACATACCCGAAAATAAACGATAATAATAATAATAAGTAGTATTAAGAATTGCCAGACTCAAGTGGCAGTGGGCAGGGCACATCGCTCGTAGAACTGAAGGCCGATGGGCCCAAAAGATTCTCGTATGGCATCAACGGACCGGAAGACGCAGTGTAGGTAGGTCTCCAGATGGAGCGACGACCTGGTTAAGATTGCGAGAACGCGTTGGATACTGACGGCGTAGGACCGGTTTGGCGAACTTTGGGGGAGGCCTATATTCAGCAGCGGATGTCTTTCGGCTGTAATGATAATGATGATGATTATAATCGCGAAAGTTTGAGAGTGCGTGCCTACATAATGTTCCAAAACAGATAACACATTCCGCTATATTTTACTTTGAAAAGATATTTCACTTGTTCTGATTTAGGTATTTTCAAGAAAGCCTTATGAATTAAAACTGCATGGTTATAGGCAAAATGAAATGCTGTATACTCGAAACCACTTTCAAAGTTCAACAGCGCATAGGCTGAGCAAAGTCTGGCTAGTCTATCTATTAGCACCCCAATCACGCACACAACATTTCGCTAAACATCGGTATATAAAACCGGCAGCAGTGAGTCGGATAGTGTGTGCCGCTGCCTAGATCGAGCGTGTCGCTGCATAAAAAGCTTTTATATTCCTCTTTTACTGCATCGCTGCCGGCTTCAATATTTGCATTCCATTTCTGGTTACAATTTCACAGCGCGCGAAGGCAATTCTTGCCAACTTTCTTATTGTCTTCGCCGTCTTTTTATGATTGATTCTGGTCGATTTTAATTGGTTTCGTTACTCAAATAATTGAACGAGATAGGGATTGGATATTAATGGCTTTGATGTACTAAATAGATACGAAAAGTGTCAGTCATCTTTGCGATTTAAAGTGGAAAAACTTTTTCGATAGCGAAAAGCATTACGTGAAATCGTCGCGGATATCCTGGTTCGACTTACATTGCCCTTAGAAATTCATCACCTTCATTATTATCGTGAATTCCCCTATCCTCTTGTTTTTACCGCCTCGCCACCTATTTGCTTCTGTATCCAAACGATTGCCTCAATTGCCTGGAAGAGATCACTCCTAAGCGATGAGACCGTCTATCGTATTTTTTTATTTTTTTTATTAATTCATTGTATTGATTTATATTGTTCAATAAAGAATGATGTTATTTTAATAATACTGTAACAAGAACACGTCATTGAAAATAACAAAAAAGAAATGATGCGGCCGGGGATCGAACCCGGGTCTTTGTCAATCCAGAATGCGTGGACCATTACACCAACTCGAGGTTATTAAAATATCCTGACATCCGCATTTACCCCTACTTTAATAATGCCAATGCGATATCAATGCTTTTTACCATAAAACTGGCAGGAAAATCATAAGTAGAGAAATAAACGGACTGCAGACTAAGATTTGGGCTAAGTACAGATTAATCCGTAATTAGTCTGAAACATGTCGTGGTAAACTTGACTTATATAGGTACCTATGTGAGTGATCCGTTTATTTCACTTAACACAAGCCATTTCTATCCAAATGCAGCAAAGTAAAAACAGGTCATTTAAATATTAAGCATTTTTAAAATAACTCTTGCATGTTCCTAATTTTTCTGCTTACAGTTCAAGAAAACTCAAAGCAAATTTTTCGGCATGAAGAAATATGAAATTCACTGAAATTTATTTTGCAAATTTCACATGAATTTTGATATCTCGGCATTGGAAATTGTTGTATCACATTCTATTAAAGTTGTCCAAAGTTTGATAGAATTTTTACATTATTATTTCGTAGAACTCGTGTTTCTAATTTCTATGTATAGTCAGGGTAAGAAAAGGTTCGTCACTTTTCGACTCTATGTCAACGACGAATTAAGGTCGAAAAGTGACGAACCTTTTTTTACCCCGACTATACCTACAACCGATACGAATACAAAGCACGAATACTAATTTCAAGGGCAGATTGTTCACCGTCTCTGACAGGTGAACTCCTTTTGTCCGAAATGTGAAATAATCAGGGGAAATTGGGCTGGTTATTACAGCACAGGCCTGCCAGTCAGCTTTGAAAAATGATGTACATAATTAATTAATAAAAAGAGAAAAGCCATTTTGCTACCGGTCCTTTTAAAATGAAATAAAGGCATGTTTGAATGAAACAAATGAATTATTAACGTTCATGCTGATAAAACCTTGTGTATATTATACTTGCTTTTGCCCGCGAGTTCTTCCGCGCAGAATTTAAATTTGTGGTAAAACTTCTTCATTCCTTTCATTGAATAAACCAAAAATCGGACAAAACAATATTCAGAAATCCATCATCGGGTTGATTGAACCGCACCCTCAGTCGCGTCATCACGGTATTACCCCGTGTGATCAAATTTATAATTAGATAGTCCCAATATAACAGCGTGTGGCCAAACGATGGTTACCTGAGGGAAGTTTTTAATGACCTCCCTAGGTGCGGCACGCGGTGGCCGCGGTACAAAACTCGTTAATGTTCACCCCTTTTTATGGACACGAAGCACATTCATATTTAACGACAAACGTTACCGAAAGATTTTAATGGAAAAAATAACTCTTGTTTCAAATTATAAAAAAAAATACTAGCTTTAAACTGTGGCTTTGTCTCCGTTAGAAATACCTTGAGGAAAAACAGATAATGAAATTGGTTTAGGTAGGAATATTTTTAAAACGTTCGCTCGGACAACGCCTATTGACTGCAGACGAAGTTAGCACGTGATCTTGAAAGTTGAGGTAGTTCAACGTTCTTGAACAGCGCCCTTTGTCTTGTTAATAGTAAAAATATTATTGCAGGGGTAACGCATTGCCGGGATATTAAGTTTTATGTCTCAATCCAGATTTATTTCTATCTGTACACCAAGTTTCATACCGTTAATGTTTGATTGACTAACAAACATCCAAACATTAAAATATCCGAACATCCAAACATCTTCACAGAGATTCTCATTTATAAAATAAGTTGGAGGTTTATTTTCTCCATTTCAGCAATTAGGTTACATTTGTGAGACACACGTAAACGCACAAGTCATAAGGTAAAACTCCTCGTCACAGAAAGGAGTCAAGTTTGAAGAGTCGACGGAAGCTAGTAAGTAAAACTAACTAAAGTGATAACGATGTTTAGCCCGCAACGGGCAAACCTTCGACCGACGTGTGAAGCCCCACATAAAAGTAATTAGAAAAGTTCGTTTACGAACCCACCCGTTCTCACCTCGTGGAACATACCGGCGGCAACTTGCCATGTAAGCCCGCGAATGTCTGTTCAACATTTAATTAGTATAGACACTGTTGTAGGAGTGACTTCCCTTAAACTGTCGGTTCGTAGGACCTTAAGGCTCACTATCCACTGGAGCGGAGCGAGCGTAGATTGTGTCTGTCCATAGACGCGGAGTTAGACAGCGGAGCGAAACGATAAATTAATGCGGGTCGGAGTTAAGGATAGTCTGTCCATAGACGCGGAGTTAGATTGCGGAGTGGAACAAGAAAGTAATGCGAATCGGAGTTAAGGATAGTCTGTCCATAAGACGCGGAGTTAGACAGCGGAGCGGAACGAGAAAGTAATGCGGATCGGAGTTAAGGATAGTCTGTCCATAGACGCGGAGTTAGACAGCGGAGCGGAACGAGAAAGTAATGCGGATCGGAGTTAAGGATAGTCTGTCCATAGACGCGGAGTTCGACAGCGGAGCGGAACGAGAAAGTAATGCGGATCGGAGTTAAGGATAGTCTGTCCATAGACGCGGAGTTAGATAGCGAAACGGAGCGAGAAAATAATGCGGAGCGGAATTGCGGATTCTGCATGTCCATAGACGCGGAGTTAGATAGCGAAGCGGAGCGAGAAAATAATGCGGAGTGGAGTTGCGGATTGTGCATGTCCATAGACGCGGAGTTAGATAGCGAAGCGGAGCGAGAAAATAATGCGGAGCGGAATTGCGGATTCTGCATGTCCATAGACGCGGAGTTAGAAAGCGGAGCGGAGCAAGAAAGTAATGCGGAGAGGAGTTGCGAATGTTCTGCCCATAGACTCGGAGTTAAATAACGGAGCGGAGCAAGATAGTAATACGGAGCGGAGCAAGATAGTATTGCGGAGCGGAGTTGTCAATGTTCTGTCCATAGACGCGGAGTTAGATTGCGGAGCGGAGCAAGATAGTAATGCGGAGCGGAGTTGCCAATGTTCTGTCCATAGACGCGAAGTTAGATTGCGGAGCGGAGCAAGATAGTAATGCGGAGCGGAGTTGCCAATGTTCTGTCCATAGATGCGGAGTTAGATTGCGGAGCGGAGCAAGATAGTAATGCGGAGCGGAGTTGCCAATGTTCTGTCCATACGCGGAGCTAGCCAGCGCTCGTTTCACCACCCCACTTCCCGCTTCTCTTCTTCGCTCCACTTCACGGTTTCGTATAATTTTTTAAAATACATTTACAACTTCCTATCCACTGAAGAAAAGCGGAGATTTACTTATTTGGATTTGGATTATCGGAGAGTATTGGTGGATTTTGGTCTCGCTCACCGTTTCGCTACCTCGCTCCCGCTCCAGTGGTCAGGGAGCGAGCCTTCTGTCTCCCGTACCAAAAAGAACTGAAGCGCCATGGGGCTCAAACGAAATCTTAAACCTTGTTGTAACTGATCAAAGTTTGTTTTACATGAAAGTCATTTTAGAAGGGATATGGAAAGTAAAGTAATTTTTCAAATTTTAGTTGCAATCTCAGTCCAGTGACGGAGTGTCACAGAGGGCTTCGCCCGGTAAGTTAGAGATGGTCAACGAGATTTGGTACTGATGAAGTTTTATTTCAAGATTTTTTTTTACATAACTTCTTTCTTATTTAGATGTTATGTTATATATAGCGATGACGAGTTTAGTGGTTTCTCGTAACATTATTTCAATGCCCATTAAGGTCATCTTAGCTTATAAACAGCTTTAAAAGTGTTCGACGCAATAACGAACGAAGTAATAGATAAATAAATATCACAATCCAGCGCGGAAATATTGCCAGCCTTATTATAGGTACTCTTCCGCGGGGACAGGACTTATCGATAGGCGAATTGTACGTACGTATAAATATTAAAAGTCAATTTTAGGATAGTTTTATTCCAATTGTACACTTTTTATTATTTGTTGTCTAATTAAATGCCTACTAATAACAAAAAAAAATCTTAGCACGGGACAACTGACACTACAGTTTCATTAGTCCCAAACTAAGCAGAGCTTGTAGGTGCTATAATTAGTATTATTCACACAAATATCTGCCACGACCAGCAGGTTAATTTTGTCTAACTCCCTCGCAATCGCCATCGCGTTTATTTTGACAGTTCTTGTACGGGCTAACAATTGGTATCGGAAACAGCCAGCTGTCACAGCCATACAAAAACTGTCATTAGGTACACAATTACCCTGCAGGGATCGAATCCTCAAGCTTTGTAGTCAGGTTCTCAAAAACTCAGCTATTTGGTCGACATTCTAAATATAGAGGCAAATATACTAAAAGTTCGTTTATATATACCAATTTAAAAGGTTTTAAGCGAATGTGGCGTTTATCTAGACCACAGAATATCATTGTTGTCCCTAAAGGTTAATTAAAAACTTTGCGCTGGAATAGTTAAAAGTTATTGCGTGCTTAGCTGGACAATACCTTCAAAATCACATAACTACTTTAACTTGGTGCTAGCGTTGCATAATTATCGATAGTTTGACTATCGATATTCGACCTTGAAAAATAGTCGCAATATCGATAGGCGATAGTAATTTCAAACTAATACTATTGATAGACATCAATATATCGATAGTATTGTTTTTCAATAGTATCGATACTATCGATACTATTGATCTCTTATTATCAATACTATCGATAGTATTTATACTACCGATAGTATTGCACTACCTATCGATAGTTTGTAAAAATGCATGCTTTGCATTATGGTTAACGTGGTTGATTCTTGATGTGTTGGAAATATTTTTTTTTGTTAAATAACATGTTAAACAAACCTACATAGTATTGCATTGCCTTTGAATAGCTATTTAATAGCAAGGATCGACTACGTCAACCATTTATAATTAACAAAACTACTGAATTTTTACAAAGTATCGATAGTGCAATACTATCGATAGTATTGATAATAAAAGATCAATAGTATTGAAAAAATGGCACTATTGTTGTCTATATTTATAGTATTGGTCTGAAATTACTATCGATAGTATCGATAGTATCGATTCGATAGTTCAATCTATTGTTGGCAACACTACTTGGCGCGCTGGGACCTCGTTAGCAGATGTCAAAGAGGCAAATAGGGTCTGAAAAATAAAATAGAAAGGTTTGCGCACATTGAAACCTGACCTTACTTTACTTACCTTGCATTTTTTTGTCTATGTACTGTAGACACTGGTCACCGAGACCATGTCGCTGTTTCGTAAATTTGAATTTGTGTCTTCTCGAATTTCAATCAAGAAACGAACCAGCGGACAGCACACGGTCTGGGGAACCATTCTTCGATAGACTGTGACAATGTGTGGTTGTAATTTACACTGATGCTTATTATTAAAATACCAATTCTTTCCCGGGCTCGAACCGATGATCCTCTGCTTTAGCCACCAGTGTTACGGCTTTTTAAAATGTATTGTATTAAAAAAATATTGTAATTTTGTTTAAAGTGTTATCCATCTTTACTTAATTTAAATAAATTATAAATCTTGAGACGTTTGACACTAATTGACCAAGTCCCAAACTAAGCAAAGCTTGTAACTACTATGGGTACTAAACAACGAAAAAACATACTAAAATATAGATCAATACGTATTTAAATACATATTAAACATCCAAGTCTCGAGCACAAACATTCGTATTTTTCACACAAATCGAACCCTGAATCTCAAACTTCATAGTTAGTTTCTCTAACCTCTGGGCCCGCATCTATGTAGTTCCTGCGACCGACAGACTGTCCGTCCATCTTATTAGAAGCCTTCTAACGCCATGTCTTTCTATTGACAGTTACGTAGTTCCTATTGTTTAATCTTTGTGACGATTCTTACTGTGAGCATCCTTATTATCATTAGTATTCCGTCCTACATTACGTACGTTCTCAGCAAACATTTACTCGTACGTCGAGAGAAAAGTACACCCACACCACACGCCACTCTATAATTTATACCTCTATTTTTACGCACCTGGTAACCCACCTGGATGGAGGCCCACTTGATTTTGTATTTTCTCGTGTCCAACTTTGTAATTGTTATCATTTAACCAAAAAGGTGTGCGTCATTTTGTAGTTATAAATGAACTCTCTTTTGTCCGCGACTACGTCCGCAAAAAAATAAAATTGATGGGGACAACTCCCGTTTTCTATTCCGTGAGATATTTCAAAAATACCTTCTAATGCGCCGCCATGATCCTTAAAGATATCTGTCAAGTATTGATCTCTATAACAGTTACAGAGATAAACCCATCATATTTATTCTTACTCCCATGGATTTTTCTGTTAATCACGCCAACTGCCAAACGACTTACAGTTATGTCAAATGACATAATAAGGTTACATTAGAAAAATTAATAGTGGTCGTTAAGTTTCTTAAATTTTCTAATTGAACTTTCTTAATTTTTCATAAGAAAAGAACCTTCTCCTGACAATAGCAAACACAAAAAAAAAAGTGAAATCGGTCCAGCCGTGACGCGTTCACGCGTGTTGCCGTGACCAAGGGAATTAGTAATTCATTTTCATAGAAATGAATAAACCCGACCTTAATGCTGAAACATTAGGAAGATAGTTTTTTTACGGGACAGTAGGACCTTCCTGGGGCTATCACATCTTCGTGGAATTTATTGTAATATGCCAATAGGAAACCGGGTGAGGAATATTTACGATATCAATCTGGATACGTCTGGTGGCCCGTCTTCAGGATTTATGGTCTCGGTGAATAAGCGTAGATTTGTTCCCAGGCGAAGCACTTATTGAAATTGGCTGATTTACTTAAATCACATTATCGACAAGCGTAAAAGGATTGGGGCGGGCGCGCGGGAAACCTCATGTTTTTTACGCTTTATTTTATTCTGTTTTATTTTCTTGAAAGCTTGCGTGTGAAAACGAAATTTTAACCCACATTGTCAATGTTTAAACATTGAACGAAACGTAGCGAAAGATGGTCGTGTGTCGTAGTTATACCGACATGAGCATTAAACTTAAAAGTGCGATATGCGACGCCGCCTGACCCCAAAAGGTGTTACGTAGAATAAATAGCCCGCCCCTGCGCTCAGATGCCCAGTTTATCTCTTTTAATGTGTCATTCACCTTGTGTTATACAGTAATGTCCTGTGGGACGTAATTTTGTAGGAAAATGGAATGGATTCGAAAAATCGCATTGGCATGACTAATTCCGAGCGACACATCTCTCGCGCGGGAGTATTATCATAAATGCGCGCGACAAGGAAAAGGGTTGGTGTGGAAAGAGAACAATGTACACTGTCGAGGAGGGCTCAGAATGGAGTGCGAATTACATCGAGAGGCTGCGGCGATGGGCTCGAATATCAACTGTGATGGGATTATGCAAGAAACTGAAACTGAGTAAAGAAATTCTGGTTCGATGACAACGGATTATTGCGAGTAAAATGAATTAGCTGCTGTCGTTTAGACCGGGAATGACTTAATTCGTTCACTGTGCCTACAAGCGTATCATCCCGTTATATTTTTAATATAAAAATTATAATAACGCTAGCCACTTCAATGCTGGTATTTGCATTGTGTCTGGCGACCGTCATTTCGTCATCATCATCATCCTAGCCTAGCCTATATACGTCCCACTGCACGACACAGGCCAATTCTCAGAATGAGAGGGTTTGGGCCATAGTACCCACGCGGGCCCAGTGCGGATAGGGAACTTCGCGGGCCCACGTCCGTCATGTATTTAAACGTATTGTATCCTCTTAAACATACAAACCCGGGAAGCGGAGCGAGGAAGAGGAGCGGGGAAGCGGGCAGCGGGCTGGAGAAACGAATGCGGGCTAGCTCCGCGTCCAGTAATCCATTCTGACAAGAAGGAAATTTTCTATTCATACGCTTCGGTTTTCCGTTCATTCCGTTCAGTTTTGTTCTGAGGGTTCCGTATTTTTCTTCATTTTTGTTAGTTATTAGCCAAGTATTTCCGTAGGTCTGGGCACAAGGCCTAAAATCCGTAGATCTACGGACTTTTCCGGTTGATCTGGCACCGCTGCCTCCGCATTACCTCTTCGCTTCGCTCCCTAGCTCCACTCCATTGGACAGGCAGCCTTATTCAAATTGAAGCATATTACTAAGTAGGTACTTAATATTATAAAACCACTGAACCGATTTATATGAAATTTGATATGAACATAGATTGAGACCCTGGGAAGGACATAGTATAAGTAGTTTTTATTCCGGAAAATTGCATAGTTCCCGCGGGACAGCGATAAACGAATTCTCTGCAGACAGAATCGCGAGCAACAGCTAGTCGGTATATAAACATAAAAAAAATTAAAATTAAGGGCCATTATATTCGACGAAGTAACACAAGTGCTGCTCGTCCCCGTTATCACCCTTTTACGGTACAATGTATCAAAAAAAAAACTCCGAAGAGAGCATACATAATACTCATAACAAAACACAAGCTCACCGACTCGCCGCACAGTGAATTCAGACAAATTGCGCGTCTCACTGCTTCGGATGCAGAAGTCTTGATATCATACTTGTTACTCTAAGCCCGACGTCTGCAAAACTTTCTTGCGCTTTGCAACTTCTGAGAGAAAATCCACAGATATAACATCGCGAAAGACTAAGTAAAACTAGACCTAACACACTCTGAATCACAATTATACCTTGTTCTTGCCGGATTCATCTTATCAGGGTTTTTCCAAACCGGTGGTAAATTCATAGTGAAAGTATATGGATTACTCACGTCTTAAAATGAGTTTAACTCGACATGTTTGACCGCGGACGGACGGACGGACGGACAGACAGACATAGCGAAACTATAAGGGTTCCGTTTTTGCCATTTTGGCTCCGGAACCCTAAAATTAGGCTTCGCAGTCGCACTTGTGTCTCTTTGTCATACGATATGGTGCAGGTAAAAACAACCATTATTTTCTAACGCGCTCTTATACCGTTTGACGGATGGAAATGATTATGCAAGGTGGTTTAACGAGCGTTATGCGATAAGCTTGCATAATACAGTTGGTACTTTCTCAAGCCCAGTTTAGATTTGCAAGAAAAATTGTGCAAATTGCATTATATTGCGAGGCCGTAAAGCAAACGAATTTGATGCGGTCAATGGAGCGTCACAATTTAATGCAATTAACACGATTTTTCTTGCAGGTAAAATACTTGCTAGTTAGAGAAATATAATTGCAAAATGATGTCTCGTTGGTATCTGGCAAATGCATACTAATGTTTTACTAACATGCTCAAAAAGCTTTGACGAAAAAAAGGTGCTCTAGCGCGAGTAGCGCGATTTTCATTTGAGAGTAGAGAATAATCAAACGTGTTGGGTTGAAAAGAATATAAGAGCTTCTTCTATCTCTAGACTGTCTATGTATATGTCTGTGGAGGTAACATGCGAATTTATTGTTATGAATACTTGATCTTACTTTGAATTAACCTGATGAACACAAAGTGAAAGAGAACAATCTGTTATTGTTAAATAATATGTAATAGACGCAAAGCGCTCCCAATAATAGGTACCTTTTTTGGGGTTCCGTAGTCAACTAGGAACCCTTATAGTTTCGCCAAATCTGTCCGTCTGTCTGTCCGTCCGCGGCTAAGCTCAGAGACTGTTAGTACCTACTAAAAAGTTGTAATTTGGCATGAATAATTATATATTATATCAGTCACGCCGAAAAAGTGCCAAATAAAAAAACTAAAAATATTTTTTTTAGGGTATGTACCTCCCATAGACATACTAGTGGGGGTGATTTTTTTTTCTCGTTTGACCCTATAGTGTGTGGTATCATTGGATATGTATTTGAAAATAAATAGGGTTTGCTAAAACCATTTTATGATAAAATGAATATTTTCGGAGATATTCACTCCGAAAGTTCAAAATAATGTTTTGACGACCAGATGGCCTAGTGGTTAGAGAACCTGACTATGAAGCTTAAGGTCCCGGGTTCGATTCCCGTGTCGGGGCAGATATTTGTATGAGAAATACGAATGTTTGTTCTCGGGTCTTGGGTGTTTAATATGTATTTAAGTATGTATCTATCTATATAAGTATGTTTATCCGTTGCCTAGTACCCATAACACAAGCTTTGCTTAGCTTACTTTGGGGCTAGGTCAATTGGTGTGAATTGTCCCGTGATATTTATTTATTTATTATTATTATTATTAATGTGTGTCCCCCCCCCCCTCTAACTTTTGAACCGCAAGTCTAAAATATGAAAAAAATCAAGTAAGTTAAACTTAATAAAAACTTTCTAGGAAAATTATTTTCAACTTAATCAGTTGAGCAGTTTTTGAGTTCTTGTAAAAAATATTTCTAAACTAAGGTGGTAATTTAACCGCCACTGCAAGCATTTTTTTTTTTAATTACCCATGTGATCACTCTAACAGTATCTTCTTTCAAATAAAAAAAGATTAAATCGGTTGCCATAATACACTATGAATCTAAGTTATTCGAAATAAATTATATCATTATTATTATTATTATAATAAAGAATTACATCAGAAAAACCATTAACATACATACTAGTTTTAGTAGACTGCAAATTAGATTAGTTACCCAATTCGCCGATAGATAGCGCTATAGCGGTATACCGCCGACGTTGAAATTCTATATCGCGCTGTTAACCCTAGCGCGCGGTGGGAATTGGAACCAAAATTACTACATTAATAAAGTATGCAAAGATTATTTCGTACCTGCTACGGAACCCTATCTTGGGCGTGTCCGACACGCTCTTGGTCGGTTTTTTTTAAACCCCATATTTATTACGACCGCTTTAGCCTAGTTGGTAGTGACCCTGCCTTCAAAGCAAGAGGTCCTGGGTTCAAATCCCGGTAAGGGCCTTTATTTGTGGGATGAGCACGAATATTTGTTCCTGAGTTATGGATGTTTTCTATGTATTTAAGTATTTATTTATCTATATAAGTATGTTTATCGTCGTCTAGTACCCATAGTACAAGCTTTGCTTAGTTTGGGACTAGGTCGATTTGTGTAAGATTGTCCCCTAATATATATTTTTTTATATATTTTTTTTTATACATGCATAATACAGTCACGCTTCCTTCCCAGCAAAGGCAGAGACTATTTGTTTCCACCTGCTACGATCCTGACATACATATTTCGCTTCCACAACACTCATTACAGTAAACAAGTTAGCTTAGCTATGAAGTATCTTTTTTTTTTTTTCTCTTTTTTTTTTCTCATTACAATAGTCTTTTCATTCAAGCCCGCCGGTTTCGTGTACTCTTGACCTGACCATTCTTCGAGACATCCCCAATCTGATCATGGAATGTCTTTCTCGGTCTCCCCCTTCTAATATTTCTATCTACATACCTTCACTCTCTTTTGTAATTCTTCCTTCCTTCTTCTGACTTAATATTTATGACAGGCAGAAAGTCCTTTCTTCAAGCTCGGTAACTGAACTTATGTCAGTAACGCCCATGTAATTGACAACATTTCATATTTCTAAGACTATAATTTGATTCGTTCTGTGTATTCTGTTTGGAAAGAGAAAGACGCCGATAGTTTTAAATTTTCACTAGGATTATTAATTAATTTGTTACAATTTTTTAAAGATGTGCTTATTCTAAAAGAGCGCAACGATAGAATAGATCCATTACCTTTGTCTAGTCTCTATTAAAAAAAAGTGATGACGTAAATTTGACGTTAGGGTTGTTATCTAATTTAAAACTATGACAGCTCTTTTTTCTAGTGAAAAGGGTAAAGGAAACATATCTATTCTGTGGATGTATTTGTAAGTACATATATGTTTTTAAATTTGTTGTATTTTTTTAAATATGGAGAAATAAATTATAATAAATATTTTTCCGTGTTCAGGAGACGAAACTCTTTCGATTCCTGCAGTAATTTTCAGGTGTTAAAAAAATGAAAGGTTGTCAATTGTGACTGGATGCGAGCTAAAAAAAAAAACACGTTTCTTGTATGACGACCCCCTTTAATTTTTTACTTACGCCCGTAGAACTGACGGCCGATGGGGCCGAAAGGTTCTCGAGTGGCGTCCGCGGACCGGAAGACGCAGTATAGGTAGGCCCCCAACAAGATGGAGCAACGACCTGGTGAAGGTAGCGGGAACGCATTGGATGCGGATGGCGCAGGGCCGATCTGTTTGGCGAGCCTTGGGGGAGGCCTATGTTCAGCAGTGGACGTCTTTCGGCTGAAATGATGATGAATGATGATGATGATGAGTATTTGTTTTTATAGTGGCAACAGAAAACATCATCTGTGAAAATTTCAACTGTCTAGCTATCACGGTTCATGAGATACAGCCTAGTGATAGACAGACAGTTGGACAGACGGACAGACAGACGGACAGTGGAGTACCCCAAATGGGTGACCCACGACATTGGACAAAATCGCAACCTTCAAAGATTTGGGTATGGAACCCTAAAAAGGCCCATATTAATTTTGTCAGCTCAATCTGTAACGAATCGCCGCCTACTTGCCCTTTCCAACCTCGTCACTCTTTTCCGTGATTGCGATCGCACCAGTAATATTACGTCACTTTTCTTTGCAGCTCACACTATCTACAGCGGTGTCTACACCACGGACGGACGATGATAAAATCCAGGTGTGTAAGTTTCCTTATTTTATAGTTCGAGGTGTGTAATGAAGTTTAGTGCAGCGGAAGGGCAAAAACCAGTTTTCTTCGTAAAATTCCTTGAAAAACGAATAATAGTACATTACTGCAGAGGCCGTGAAGTAAGGGATTGATGGACGAGATTTGGGGTATACGGCCGAGTCGTAGACGAGGCCGGATAAAACGAGTCCAGCAATCCCTCTTCCGGCCGAGGATTGTATAGAGCTTTTCTCAAACATGCATCATCATCATCATCATCATCATCCATCCATCCATCCAACCATCCATCCATGCGTCCATCCATCCATCCATGCGTCCATCCATCCATCCATCCATCCATCCATCCAACCATCCATCCATCCGTCCATCCATCCATCCATCCATCCATCCATACATCCATCCATACATCCATCCATACATCCATCCATACATCCACCCATACATCCATCCATACATCCATCCATACATCCATCCATCCATCCATCCATCCATCCATCCATACATCCATCCATACATCCATACATCCATCCATACATCCATCCATACATCCATCCATACATCCATCCATACATCCATCCATCCATCCATCCATCCATCCATCTATCCATACATCCATCCATCCATACATCCATCCATCTATACATCCATCCATCCATACATCCATACATCCATCCATCCATACATCCATCCATCCATACATCCATCCATCCATCCATACATCCATCCATCCATACATCCATACATCCATCCATACATCCATCCATACATCCACCCATACAACTATCCATACATCCATCCATACATCCATCCATACATCCATCCATACATGCACCCATACATCCATCCATATATCCATCCACCCATACATCTATCCATACATCCATCCATACATCCATCCACCCATCCATCTATCCATACATCCATCCATCCATACATCCATCCATCTTTACATCCATCCATCTTTACATCCATCCATCCATACATCCATCCATCCATACATCCATCCATCTTTACATCCATCCATCCATACATCCATCCATCCATCCATACATCTATACATCCATCCATACATCCATCCATCCATCCATACATCCATCCATACATCCATACATCCATCCATCCATACATCCATCCTTCCATCCATCCATCCATGCATCAATCCATACATCCATCCGTACATCCATACATCCATACATCCATCCATACATCCATACATCCATCCATACATCCATCCATCCATCACCAGTAGTTTAGGCGGTTTTGTAGAAATAAAAGAAGATAGATTTTTTTTTAATGTCGTAAGTTGGCTGTATGTAATTTTTCCTTTGTCAGTTTAATGTTAGTAAGCAAATTTAAAAAGTTACAGCAGCGGACAAGAATGGTTTTTCATACTTACTTTTATGGCCTAGGCCAAGAAGTAATGTAGGGAGCCATAAACAACAAACTTCATGGCTTCATTTCGTGGCATTAACGCATACATTTCAAAGCATGTTTGAGAAAAATAAGTTTATTTAAAAATAAAACAGTTTATACAGTAAGCTTCTGTGTACGTACTGTACTTGCATTGTCATCTAAGCTACATAATATGCGTACCAAGTTTAAAGTCGATATTATTAACATTTGAGGAGTTTCGTCGTGCGGAGATGATTCTGGCCGGACAACCAGAATTTAATTACCAGATTATTACTCGTATACTGTCACGGGCCTTACAGAATTATGCCGAATTTCTGTTCAATCATCTGCTACCAACCAGGAAGTGGTCGAAAAATACCTTGATACGTTTCTAGCCGGATTCTTCTCAACAGAGTTTTTTTCGAACCGATAGTAGAATTGCCCACTTTTATACTTGTTTGTTATAGCCTAAATTTTTTTTTCCCCTGTTTAATCATGCAATCAGCCCTGCGGGCTATAAGCAGATGCGATGGTAATGAATGGTGTATGCGTAGGGAGCTACACCCAGTGGAGTGCAACCCTTTTTGTTTGTGTGGTCAGTTTATCTGGCTATCCTGATCAAAAATGTCTCGCCTCTTTTTCAACCGACGAGTAGTTTCCGGTACTGTTAGCTGTCCCGCTAGTTGATTTGGATGCTTTTTAAGTCTTCCTTTATATTTATTGCCATAAGAAGAAATTTCTTTCTTGACTGTTAGCATATCGAGAATTTCGTGCAGCTCTGTTGTTTTGAGGAAATAGCCGAACCGGTAGTAGAATTGCCCACTTTCATACTTGTTTGTTATAGCCTAAATTTAATAAGGAAATTTTCACTATGACTTTAAATGATTTGCAAATTTTAAAACCATGACTAACGAAAAAATCTTTCATCATCATCATCCCGGCCTATATACGTCCCACTGCAGGGCACAGGCCTCCTCTCAGAATGAGAGGGCTTGGGCCGTAGTTCCCACGCGGGCCCAATGCCGATTGGGAACTTCGCACACACCACACACTTCAAAAATTTTATTTCCCACAAAATTGTCAGTCAAAATGCGCGAAAGCTTCTGTATGTATGGGATTATAAATAACTCTATGTTTGAATTATATTTTGTACGTAATGGAATACGATACGAACAACATATTATTATTTTGAATTTTCCCAAAAATAATTTCATATAATAATATGTAGTCATGGATTGTTTCATATATTGCAAACATGCTCATACTCATATATTTACATAAACATGCTCTTTATAAAACGCGACAGAACAGCTGACGCGTGATTTATTACAGACCACAGACAAACGAATGGCTAAAACCGTACAACGTAAAATTCTCACTCAAATATCAGTTCTATTTAGGCTTTGAGAAATGTCTGCCATTCCCACACCAACTTAAATGACCGAAAATAACAAATTATAACTCCCGCCGCGGTAAAAGCATACAAGACAGCCGCTGCACATTTATTTCCCCTAGCGTCCACACTACCACCTATATCATAAGCCGGTACACGAAAAACCTTTCTAAACTAAAGTACAGTAAGAGAGACAAAGAGAATTAAAATTTCACGGAACGCGGGGAAGATAACTTAATGAGGGTTGACAAATTAGTGCCAAGCTCCGTAAGTTGGCAAACATTTGCCGCTCGGGTTCACAGCCGATTCTGAACACTCGGCGATTTCAAGACAAGTTTAAATCAAAATTCCGACGTAATATTCGAACTTAGATTTCTTTAGACAGCAGTACATATTTTTAATCCCCGACACAAAAAGTGGAATGTTATCATTTTGACCGCTGTGTATATGTGTGTGTGTGTGTGTGTCTGTGTGTAAGTGTGTGTATGTCTGTCTGTCTGGCTCTGGCATCGTAACTCTTAACCGGGTGAACCGATTTGGATGCGGTTTTTTTTATTTGAAAACAGGTTGCTTGGCGATATTTCTAAGATATGTTTTATCAAATCGGTTTAGCTGTTTCAAAGTTATCAGCTCTTTTGTAGATTTAATTGCGTTGGGTTTTTTTTTATAGTTATAGTTTTAAAATACCGACCAGCGCCGCTCTCGCCTACTGTAGGATTCCATGTTGATATGCTGCAAATATTCTTTAGTAGCATTAACCCGCGGCTTCGCCTGCGTTAGACGTACCATCACGAGAGACATTATCAATCTAAGATTTTGGCCTGAAAAGGTTTGTTTGTATGTGTGTGTTTATTACTTATTCACACTGATACAGTTTTTCTCATACAAAAGGGGAAAACGAGCACGAGGATTACCTGATGGAAAGCAATCACCACCGCCCATGGATACCCGCAAAATTTAGACTGTCACAGATGCGTTGCCGGCGCTTTGCGAGATAGGTAGACTCGTTTTCTAAAGATCTCCAAGCTGTATCGCTCCGGGAATGCTGTCCTAGGAAGTTTATTCCATAACTCCGTCTTGCGTAAATAAATAAATAAATTGCGTAGGAAACAGTTCTGCTTATAGCGGACGGCGCTAGACTGCCAACCATTAAGATGATGAGTATGAAATAATAAAATTGACGGTTACGTTACGCGAAGTATGGTAATGAAACTTGGCTTCCGGCAACAACTCGAACAATTCATCGGAGCACTCTCCATGATATATATAGTATATGCGGTACAATATGCACAGGGATGCTACCCTCCCATAGCAGTGGATCAACCGGTCAGATAGTGATGTATCTAAATTTAAAAAGTAAGCATTTTTGCATTGTATGCGCTGCAGTGGTAAAAAAGGGCCATAGCTGAGAGTTAAATTTGAATGAAATTGTCTTTGTCGTGTAAATTTTTACCACAGTGTATTTTTTTATCATGTGTAAGAAATTAAGTCCAGGCATTTCAATTCCATTGCCAGGGCCCAATCGCATAACAAAGTACAACTAATATTACAAGCGGAACTCTCGCTTCAGTTATATGTATTAACTAGAAATGGAGTTCCGCTTGTAATATAAGTTGTACTTTGTTATGAAATTGGGCCCTGATCTAGCGGATCACGCGCGCAAATCCGCGGGTCTAAGTTAGTAGGTAAGTAAATTTACTATATTTAAGTTTTTATTCCAGCTTATCCATCATAATATGTAAAGCACTCAAAGTCTTAGTTTATATTGAACTAAAATTTCAAAATTTGATAGTATGTCCAGAATAAGACTTTGCGTCTACACTAATTCGAGGCGAGGATTAAATATTTAATTAAAGACAACTAACTTGAGGCGGCGACATCAATGAAGAAAATAATTCAGCAGCTAAGTTTTCAGTTTCGCAAAACTCCATGAAATTAGAGAGTTGTTTTGAAATAGTTTCAGTTACGAAATGACAAATGGCCACTTTGGTGTAATGGGCGCTATTTGTTAATGTCGATTAGTAATTTCCATTTGGAAATAGTAATATGTATTTCGTTTTTAGAATTTCAATGGCCAACGGGTTCTTGCCAGCATAATCGAAGAAGTTTGTCAAGTTGGCACCATTAAAAAGCTCTTAGGAGCAAAGCAATCACTATCATAAAATGGGACTATAGTATTCTGCAACTCAACTGCTTTGGGTATGAAGTTGAAATGAGCTAAGATAATACTGTTATCTTGGTTTAAGGCATAATTTCGTTTTTGCTCAATATTGATAACGGCAATAGGTAGACGCTTGAAATATTCACAGAATATTTAGTTATATATTCACTTTAAAAATAAAAATTAAATTAAAATAAAACCAATATTTAAGGGGGCTCCCATACAAGAAACGTGTTTTTTTTTGCCGTTTTTATAGACAACTAGCTGTTGCCCGCGACTCCGTCTGCAAAGTATTCGTTTTTCGCTATCCCGCGAGAACTTTGTAATTTACTGGGATGAAAACTAGCCTATGTCCTTTCCAGGGTCTCAAGCTATCTCCATACCAAATTTCATCTTAATCGGTTCAGCGGTTTAAGCATGAAGAGGTAACAGACAGAGACAGACACACTTTCGCATTTATAATATTATTAAGTACTAGCTTTTGCCCGCGACTCCGTCCGCGTGGAATTAGTAATTTGGGCAGCTTATTTTTTTTATCCAATTTGCTTTTTCATCAATTATGGCTCTCCTTAAAAAAATCCGACCCCCCACCGAACCCCCCCCCCGCACACCCGCGTTCACATTCACCACCGTACCTACTCCCAAGTCACTACTTCTAAAAACTTTTCTATAAATTCTTAAAATAGACGTATCTTTCTTATTTGTGAACCGATTCAAATGAAACAAACACTAAATGTTAATCCAAGAAAATACCAACATATAAGTGAAAACCGCATCCTTCTAGGTTAAGCCGTTTCTGAGATTAGCGCGCACAAACGCACAGACAAACAGACAAACAGATAAACAGACAAACAGACAATAATTCTAAAAATCATTGTTTTGGGTTCTATTGCGCTAATAAATAACCCTACTGACAGTTTTTCTCAAATATCTTCAATGTACAGACACCGACTTGTTACAGATTTATTATATGTATAGATAGACTAGCGACCCGCCCCGGCTTCGCACGGGTACAACTATATTATACATTGGTTAGCATTTTCATTAATGTTTAAAATGAAAAAAGTTGTTGTAGTGACATAACTACAATAGTTGGACATATGCTACCGCGGAGTTTTTTGTAGACATTATGATGTTCTTCAATATTGTTGTACATTATTTTGTTCTATCGCTAATAGTTTCGGCAGCGCATTCGACGAAAGACATTTTAAGACTCATTTTTCTACACCTTCGGTTACATTGTTCAAATTTTACCAAGGATCCCTAATTTTTTTCAAAATGAAATGTAGCCTATGTCAAATTAGAAGAATGTAGCATTCTATTGGTGAAAGAATTTTTTAAATCGGCCCAGTACTTTTTGAGCCTATTCATTACAAACATACAAAAATAGGTACAAATCTTTCCTCTTTATAATATTATATAGTGTAGATGTAGATATAGATAGATATGTATAGATGTATGGAACGGAACCCCTCGTGCACGAGTCCGACTCGCACCTGACCGGTTTTTTCAGATATCTAATACCTTTAAATGAGCAATTCTTGTATATATGTATATATATCTATCTATCTAATACCTTTAAACGTGCAATTCTTGTATATATATATATATATATATATATATAATCAGAATCTCGGAAACGGCTCCAATGATTTCGATGAAATTTGGTATGTGGGGGTTTTCGGGGATGAAAATTTGATCTAGCTTGGTCTTATCTCTGGAGAAACGCGCGGTACCGAATTTCAGCCCGAGCGGAGCTCGGTCGCCCAGGTACTATGTATATATATATATGTATATATATAATCAGGATCTCGGAAACGGCTCCAACGATTTCGATGAAATTTGGTATGTGGGGGTTTTCGGGGATGAAAAACTGATCTAGCTATGTTTCATTTTCAGAAAATCGCTTTTACTCGTGTTTTCCGGCTATTTTTGTTTGCATTAGAATATAAAGCTAAATTTCGCCGACTTCGAGCAGATCATAATGGCACATTAGAAATCGGGTGATCGCGGATCCAGCCGACCTCGGTTCTATTCCACGTTTTTTTCAAGATTTTTAGTTTTTTTTTAAGTTTATTTTTCATGAGAAAACGTCAAGTTTCTTCTTTTGTGAGAAAAAGTTGTTGTTGTGCAGTAACTATAGGCGGCAGCACTAATGCGACAGAAGAGACACTATGCGGACAGTAAAACAAACTTATTAAGGTAAAACATTCAAATTGATGGCACCCTTATGGCACCAGTTGGCAGCACCGTCTATGTGCACGTTCCCTATTGGGAGCACAGAACAGGAAAAGCCGGTTGTCTGTAAAGTCGGTTTACGGATGATAGTTTAACGTGACTCCCCCCCCCCCCACCCCCTCCGGTGTTTTGTCAAATATCTTGAAAACGGTGCATCCTACGGCAAAATCAATGAAATTTTCATCCCCCTTTAATACTCCCGCGCTCCCTCCCCGCATCCCCTCGCCGCATCCCCTCCCCCCTCTCAAAACTCCGGTGTTTTTGTCAAATATCTTGAAAACGGTGCATCGTAGGATGCAAAATCAATGAAATTTTCATCCCCCCTTTGAGACCTCCTGAACCCCCTCCCCCGCACATATATAAAAGGCTCCAACGATTTCGATGAAATTTGGTATTTGGGGGTTTTCGGGGATGAAAAATTGATCTAGCTTGGTCTTATCTCTGGGAAAAATCTTGGTACCGAGTTTCTGCCCGAGCAGAGCTCGGTCGCCCAGGTACTCCATTATTTAATCCAAAAGCAAGGTATAAGTTCTTTACGAGCTCTACTTTTTGAGATTAAAATATCACATTTCAAAAAAGGTGACTAGATATTTTCTTTCCATGTACCCTTCAATTGCACTAAGGAAAAATCTTATATAATGTAACTAGCTGAAATGAAACCCCCTTTAATACCGCCGCACCTCCCCCCACCCCCGCACCCCCCTCGCACCTCATCATCATCATCCTTTTTCGTGTATGCAGCCGGCGTTCATCGATTTATTAGACGTTGTCACGTCAAAAATTAAGGGGTGAACCACCCTTAACATTTAGGGGTATGAAAAATAGATGTTGGCCGATTCTCAAACCTTCCCGATATGCACACAAAATTTCATGAGAATCGGTCGAGCCATTTCGGAGGAGTTTGGTAACAAACACCGCGACACGACAATTTTATATATAAGATATTCAGTTACCAAAGCAGTTAGGCGTTGCATTCCGTTGAAATTATTTGCATATTATTTGTCTCTAAGACAGCCGGAGGGATTGTTTGCGCTTAGTTTGTCCTCGGTCCCGAGTTAGGAACTAAATTACGAATGTACATAGACGACGTAATTTCATTTCCGGGTACAAATTAAAATTAAACACGTTTCTAAGAAATTAGCCGGTTTGGGTCGCGCGAACATTTACAACATCAGCCAATAAATAACTCTGAAGTATAATGTTTTAAACTTTCGCGATTCTCTCTCATAATATTTTGCGGCATTTAATCACGAGCATAACATCTGCCAAGAGAAATATTTCTCTATTGTAGCTTATTTTTATTTATTGCTAAAATTACCTCGACGTTTCGACCGGATTGCAGCGGCCGTGGTCACGATATCATGTTCGTTCCAATCTTATCCATGTAAACAATCTTGTCAGTTTAGTGGACTACACTCTGTATGAAACTGATGTTCGTTATACACAACGTAGATGAAAAATGAAAGAAATGAAATTTTGTGAACTCCCGAAACTTTATTTTGACTGCCAGATTTAATGGTTTACGCGAGTAAAACCGCGAGTAAAGACTAATTACAGTTATGTCGTCAGATTATCCAGCCAAATGCAATATTTGTAATTGACTTTCACGCGTCTCATTATCGACATACTCTTTACTTTAGTCGCTTAATAATTTATCATGAAACTAAACTAAAGATTACGTCGATAGTGACGCGTAAAAGTCAATTACAAATATTGCATATGGCTGGTTATCCCAACCCCATAACTGTTGGTTGTTATGTTTGTTTACATTTAGTTACGTACCTAAACATTTCAAGTATGGTTACATCTCCTAATCAAGGAGGACGCTCTCATAGTATATCTGTTCGTCGTGTGCTATGAGTATAATCTAAGGGTCGCTACCCTTACAGAAGTCACTGGAGCATTTATTGTGAAAAAGTTGTACTGCGGGTCTAGCTTACACTTGCTACCCTTCAAGCTAGCTAGCTACCCTCAAGGATGGCATAGGCATGCGCATGAGTAATTTCAGTAGCACGACGATTTCCCCCTCTTACTGACTAGGCCACTCTCATTTTTAAATAACCTAGAGGTGTCATCGAATAAATCTACTCCATAAAAACGTTTCACATAATAATAATGTCCCTTCCAAGACATAACTCTGGATCTCGCGTCGAGATTTATCGCGGCTCGTAAAAAGTACATTCCTAGCATAAACCGCGAGTTTGGACTCGCATGCGCATCATCGCTGGCTTGTGACGGAGTTTGTTCATACGAACGCATTTTTGTGGCGCAATTCACAGGAAACTGCTCTGTGATACTTCAAACAAAATCAAATAGTTTATTCGCAAGAATACAGTTAGTCAGATGTGATGGTTGTTTGAGAGGTTGACCGTTTGGTCGTACAGTATATTCAGCTCTTTAGAGGGCATACAAATATTATAATACTTACAATTAAAAAAAAAATGTTAAAGGAATATATCAATTGATTCAAAAGTAAAAAAACTAAACTAAATTAAATCGTGTGTACTTATTCTCTAGCCTGACAAATACTACTTGGTCATTGGTTTTATTAATATTATTTGTTTTTATCAACAACATGTCGCTGTCGGCTCATGCAAGCAATCAAAAATTTTGGGTGAACTGAGGCCCTGTGGTGAACTTTGTAGTGAACTTGGTCAAAAAATGCCTGTTCGATAAACTTTTTCGTTTTTAAGTAATGTTGGAGTTATTAGTTGTTAAAGGATCTAGTGACAATATGGGGAATAACCTAGAAAAGTTTGAAAGTTTGTACAAAGAACAAGATTACATCACAGCTAAGCTAAATTTACCAACAGCAGCCCACTGAAATTGGCGACATAGGCTACATCTTATAAGTATGAAAACAAAAACCTCATCGATAATGGATACATTCTAACCAAAAAGCGAGAGAATATTTCTCTTCCAGTAAAATACATAAATAAATCATGGGACAACTGACACCTATTTTCTTACTCCCAAACTAAGCAAAGCTTGTACTATGGGCGCAAAACAACGAATAAACTTACTTGTAGTTAAATACATACATTACATAATTAAACATCCAAGACTCGAGCAGAAACATTCATATTTTTCATACAAATATCTGTCCCGATAGGGAATCGAACCCGGGAACTCAAGCTTCGTAGTCATGTACATGTAGATAGAGGGGGTCTTAAAAAATAATAGGAATAAAATTTTATAAAAAAAAAATTGATATAAATTTCTGCGAAGCCGTAAGTTCTAAAGTCGTCGAAATACTCCCACACTTAGGCCGCCATTTTTTCCGTAGTCGAGTATTAGTCTTATACGTATATTGAAGTTATCCAAGCGAGCTGATTCCCATGAGCCAGAATTTTCCGCTAGACGCCCATACCTTGGACGGAGGCGTGAAAGTTTCACAGTTTCGTACCCATTAATAATTCTCCCGGGGCGTCCCTAGCCTGAAAAGAATATTTCACTCTTTTGAAGCTGCAAACTGGGTACAATCGAATTACCATTTAAAAGGCTCCCTTGTATTGCTATTTAAAACGTTCAACGATTTTCGGTAGCTTTGTTGCTGCGTTTGCGTCTCCCTTGTGGAACTAGTTCTTATCTCACTGATAGGGAAACGACAGGGAATGAAAGGAAATGTTTCTTTTTCATAATATTATTGTGCCCATATATTTTATATTTTTTTTCCATTCCGAAGCCAAGGTTTATTCGGGGAATTGAACAATCGGGGAAATATGGGCAGATAAAAATTATGGGAAATTTTTTGAAGAAGTGATAGATATATCATATCAATGTATGTCCCTCAATTTCGCTTTAGAATTGTGGTTTAACTTCAAATAACCCGTTAATCTTAACAACGGTTTTGAGAAGGTCACAAAAACATTAAATAGCTACACCACATTTAGACTTATCACCCAAGAAAAAACTAGAGTAGTTAGTGGTAATAATTATAATAAAATTGAAAATGGCTATAGTTTATCTATACTAATATTATAAAGAGGAAAGATATGATTGTTTGTTTCAAAAAAAAAAAAAAACAAAAATTGTTTTATTGGTGACAGCCTTTTATAAGCTAGAGAAGGTTGGGACCTCCCATTAAGTACAAATACCTGTGTTAGGAGATCCCGGCTTTCCTCAAGTTTAGCAATTACATAATGTGAACAACCAATAACAAGAGTATTATTAATTAATTATACTAAATAATAACTAAAACTAAGAACAAAAACACTTTGATAATGATAAAATGTGAGTGTGTGTGTGTGTATATGTGTGTGTGTGTGTGTGAGTGTTTGTGTGTGTGTTTGTGTGTATGAGTGTCGTGTGTTTATGAGTGTGTAGTGTGGTTACAAAAGTATTGCTTCAGCCTCCTCATAACTTAGAATTTCTAACCATGCTCTTAACGTTTTCTTACATTCATTGTATGTTTGTTTGTTTGTTTGCATTGAATAGGCTCCGAAACCACCGGACCGATTTCAAAAATTCTTTGCCGTTAGAAAGCTACATTACCACAGAGTGACATAGGCTACTTTTTACCGGGGGAAAATACCTTTTCCTACGGGAAAATTAATTTAATCGCGGGCGAAGCTGCGGACGGAAGGCAAGTATAAAATAAATTCAAACAAAACCATGACCATAAATTTTTAAAACTAAAAAATTAAAACTGAAGAGAAACTTAAAAATAAAGAAGTAATTTGGAATAATTAACACAAACTCATCGTCTGTATTTCCAGAGAGATACAACCTAGGGCTCTTTAAGGCTAGAGTCAATAGGCTATTACTGAAACTGTGAGATACACCTTTGGCCTCATCTATACCTCTTATTAGGATACGGGTCAATCACGGGTCAGTTTAATGTAAAAACAAACTTGCTGAAGAGGCAAGAACGATAATTAAAGAAAAAATGTTTCTTGGGCTGATTTTTCGATCCCCAGATAAAAGTATCTGTCAGTTAAAACTATCATTTTCCTTTTCTCATGATGACATGACATGATGACAGATAAATGTAAGCTCTGTCCTTTTGTTCCTATGAAGGAACAAAAGGACAGAGCTTACATTTATCTGACAGATCTGTACTTTTATCTGGGGATTGAAAAATCAGCCTTTAGAGTCATAGGTACCATAAAACCCCTTCTTAGACAAATCCAAAATGGCAATTTATTATAAAACAGTCAAGCTTCAACCCGTGCGTCTCTCTAAGTTTTTGTGGTAACGGTTAAAAATTTCCAGAGAATGGTTGAAACAAATCGCAGGCGAACCTAATGCTTGTAATGGCTCCTTAATGGTGGAACCATCGGCCGTGCTAAGTGGCTACGCGACCAGCGACGAAATGGCACGTGGTTATACTTACCTTTATGTTCAGTGTGGAGCCGGCTTAAGAAGTCTCGAGTAGTTTATAAGTAATGGAGAAGAGTTACACTCTTTGGTTACACTATTCCCTTCTCGACATTAATTAGAGAAAGAGATAGAGAGAGAGAGAGATTTATTTCCACATATTCGATACACGGAAAAAAAACATTTGGAAGGAACAGATGCAAATAGAAAACAAGAAGTACTCGTAGTATAAATTAGGCCCTACTCAGCATATTTAATGTTGCGGCAAGCCACTGCCAATTAGGTAACTGTTTTGTTTTAAACTTTCGCGATTTTCACTCATAGTTATTACACTGCCATCATACGAAAAAAGACGCATCTCACTTTACTTCCCGAAACTAAGTTAGGTATAATAATAATATTAATTATAATATTAGGGGACAATCTCATGGGTATGTATTAAAGTACGCCTTTTCCACTGACTCCAAATATGTATAGTCGGGGTAAGAAAAGGTTCGTCACTTTTCGACCTTAACTCGTTGACATAGAGTCGAAAAGTGACGAACCTTTTCTTACCCCGACTATATGTAGCTTAAGCTCGCAAAAAAATGTCAGTCAGGTCTTTTTTCCGTACGACGGATTTGTCTGCGAAGAACTCGTTTAATCGCCGCGGGAACTATGCAATTAATCGGGATAAAAAGTATCCTCTATGTTAATTCAGGTTATAAGCTATCCGTTTGCTAAATTTCATCAGACTCCGCCAAACCATTTTAGCGTGAAAGAGTAACAAACATTCATGCATCCATCCATACAAACTTTTTCGTTTATAATACCTATTTAGTAAGATAAGATACATCTTATCTTACTAAATAGATACATCTTATCTTACTAAATAGGAATAGAATCCTACAGGATTCTAAGATTTTGGCAGCTCATAAAAAAGTATGTATTAATTAATAGTATCAACTACCCAATTAAGTAAGATTAAGGTGGAATTTGCAATAATATCGACGCTATTGCTTTAGGCATTGGGACTGAGTAATGCTTCCGTTGAATTTGTGATCGGTAACGAGGAGGGGAGCAAAGTATCATGTAACGATACAAATTATATCGAAATCGATCGGTGGCAGGCTATAATACAGAGCCTCGAATACCGTCGTAGAGTTGTTTGTTTGTCTGTTTTTTGGTGATCCATAATTGAATTTCTCCTTCCGCATTAAAACGGACATCCAGGCGGAGGGAGCGTCTTCATCTTTATGTGGTTAGTATTCCATTGTCATCTTTCCTAATACAAACTGCTGAGGAATGGAATTCGCTCCCGTCGTCCGTATGTCCAGATAAATGCAGACTTTTGAAGGCTAGAGTAAATAGGCTGTTATTGAACCAGTGAGATACACCCTTGGCCTAATCTGCACTTTTCATCAGGTGAGATAGTGGTTAATCACGGGTCAGTTCTAAGTAAAAAAGTCCACGTTAAACGGTATTGCACCGTCAAGTTACCAGGCATAAAAACCAGAAACCATCCTTCGGAGAAGCGACAAAGCAACTGATTGAATAGCAGCACGTACTTTAACCTCGTTTAGAGAACAATTTAAATCGACAGTTTCTCCGCGAACCAGCAAGAATCACGATTTAAGAGGAGAAATAAAATGTGCTGGAAGCGCCGAACAAACTTTGGCAACAAATTATTTTTCCTAACTCAACCGTTATTATTTAAAACAAAAATTAAAGTTAAAAATTATAAACAAGAAGTTGTATTCCCTCGTTTGGCGAACTTTCTTCGTTCTCCTAAATTAAAATTCTCAATGAAAATTGAAGTTCAAAAGATGTTGACGGACTGGATGCTTTTCAGAGCGAGTTACCAAGTGGCAGTATAAATAAAGTTGGAATGCAATCGCGATGGCGGCGACTGGCAGTAAGCTCACGCTGCGTCCGCGCGGCCGGCATCGGAGAGACGGGGACTGTTTGCTCCCATTCTGCACGGGGGAATGAACTTGCTTTATTCCCCTGCACATTTGCCAAATTTTTGACATGCTGCTTAGTAAAAGATGACCCCGGGAATTTATGTTGGAAATGAAGCTAACTGAAGTTGATGTAAACGCTGGGGTAGGTTACAATGAAAAACCACCGTACCGATTCGTAGGTGTCCATAGAGCCATTATCATCATGATTTTATGGTGGCCAAGTAATTAAATTAGTTGGTTGTGCAAAAGTATTTTTTTTAACTTATTAGAAGGGAAAAGAAAGATCAAGAAATCCTAATGCTCATACTTACCCTTGTTCAATAAATTGAGTTTTGTAGAACACAATAGATGTCGAGTATCTTTTTTTAAGTCCAATAGATAAAAATGTACCTAATTTGTCTATTTCCATCTATATCTCCAAAAAAATATCAGTCGGCAACAGTTTTATTAGTTAGATAGCTCCACTGTATATTCTATTTGCAACAAATCCAAATGGTACAAGTGGCAATTACATCCTATCTCCCATCGTCCCTTTATCTCATTAGGTAGTCCTCTATATCCCGGATAAAACTATCCTCCACTTGCGACCATTTTTGTTAACGGTCATTTAAGTATGATAAGACCGGTCCGGCGGACTCCGGATGACCGGCGATTCGCCGGCCCCGGCGTGAGCGGACGGCAAGACAGCGCTTTATGCAGCCGGACAGTCCCTTGCGAATATTTTCCGGAATATTACACGTAGACTTTAAGCCAAATTTTACATTACGCTTCAACAATTTCCACCGCGCAGCGGCAGCGCGGGGATTGTACGGAGTCCGCAGTTCGGACAAAAGCGTCATGTTGCGGATTGTTTTTGTACGCGTCTACATAAACTTTTGCGACACAAAATAATGAAAACATCGAGGTTTTCATGAATAAATATATCGGAGAGAAGCAACGTTTTAAATCGATAACGAAACAATACAAAGCGATTTCAATTCCAGACGCTTTTCTTCCAAAGTTTCAAACAAAGAGAAATAACTATGGTTATTTTATCGCGCCCAGACCCGAAACTAGTATGGCAGAAAGTCAATTTGATTCGGAACAAATGTAGAAGGCTTCACGCGGCAGACAGATGCCAATAATAGAGGTAGGATAGGACAGGCGGCCGCAGCGGGCTATTGCATAAGCGAGGCGGGATGCGTCACTACACGCGGGACATGGAGAGTGTTGTAGCGTTTATTTTCAGGGAGTCAATACAGTCCTTCTATTTCTGTACCTGTACCTTGAAACAGAGACATTGTACATTTTACAAGCTTTTATTTAATTTTATTTACAATTTTTGTATGCGTGGTCAAGGTAAAATTTTACAAGTAGGTTTTCACCCACTTGTGATCGGATTGAGTTCAAATTTGGTACGGATATGTTATTTGTATGACAATGTAAGAACATTCAGCAAAAAGTACATCAAACAAAATATCAAAAATTAAATTCTCTTTTAAGTCGACTACACACAAGTACCTTTTCTCGAAGTTATTTGCGGAAATTTAGATATTTAGATCCTTTGAAACTGTATTATTCGCGGTAGTTACTTTGGCTGTTCCTTCTTAGGATTTATTGCGTTTTTAGGGTTCCGTAGTCAACTAGGAACCCTTATAGTTTCGCCATGTCTGTCCGTCTGTCTGTCTGTCAGTCCGCGGCTAAGCTCAGAGACTGTTAGTACTAAAAAGCTGTAATTTGGCATGATTATACATATCAGATACGCGAATAAAGTGGTAAAATAAAAAAATAAATATATTTTTTTTTAGGGTACCTCCCATAGACGTAAAGTGGGGGTGATTTTTTTTTTTCTCGACTAACCCTATAGTGCGGGGTATCGTTGGATAGGTCTTTTAAAACTATTACGGGGTTGCCAGCATGATTTTTCTATTCAGTGATTTGTTTGCGAAATATTCAACTTTAAAGTGAAAGTTTTCATTAAAATCGACCGTCCCCCCCCCCCCCCCTCTAAAATCTAAACTGTTGGGCGGAAAAGTTTGAAAAAATTCAGAATAGTAGTAAATATATTAAATTTACAAGGAAAATTATAGCGGCTAAGATTGCTTGGGAATTATTTGTAGTTTAAGAGTAAATAGTAGCCTAAGGTATAAAACATACCTAAACTTGGAAGATTCCGTACACATACGAAATCCTTAGAAAAATATTACTTGATTTTTTCGTAATGGCTACGGAACCCTGTCTTGGGCTTGTCCGACACGCTCATGGCCGGTTTTTTTCGCACTAGTTCCTTCACAAGAGATGAAGGAAGAACTGCGTTTATTTTTTCGCCTTTGTTTCTTTGCTAGAACTGAAGATGCTATTGCGACAAGGAACAAAGGCGAAAAAATAAACGCCTAGTGCGAGAAAAAACACGCAATAGTTCCTTAGAAGGAACAGCCAAAAGAACTACTGCGAATAATCCTTGAAACTTTAGTTTGGATGATAGTCCAAAGCCGAACTATTCCGAACAGGTCCGATCCGCAAATTCATCAAGCAAATGAAATGAAAACGTTTATTTTTAAAGCATTATGATAGTATTGTCAAAGAGTCTGCCAACCATTGAATAGATTAATCCATTCAAAGAATGTTCTTTCTGCCGCCATCCAACGACTGATTAAGAACGAAATATTAAAAAAATAGATTCAACAAGATTTAACAGAGAACCATCTACAGTGCAAATAAAATTACGTTACAAGAGCACCTGATTCAATAAAAAAACACTAATAAATTGAAGTAGGTACGGCTACAGTGTGTACAAATCCAATCAAATACGAAGAAACTATCAGGTAAAAGTACACCCAAGCGTAACTCCAAAACTCGTGGTTTTATGACGACGATAAAACGACCAACGTCGTGGGTTTAATTCCGCCAGAGGCAAATGGCTGGACTTTCTGTTGATATGTAGAATATACTGCTATAAGTCTTCATTGTAATAAAACAGGTAAAACAAAATAATGAATTAAATTTAGGTAGTTATAAGACTCAATAAATCCAAGAACCTTTGAGTCAAATAAAACTTTTGTATTTTTACAGAATTTTAAAACATTGTACCGGTAAACTGGGGTTACTTTAGGAAATTTTGGGGCTACTTTGATAGATTTAAAATGGTTCTAAAAACGCAAATGTTCATAGCTCGATTCAGCAAATGACGTAAAAAGTTAGGTAATTTGTCAAGGTAGTTATTTCACTGCCACAGATGGTCTAAAACAATAAGGACACGGCGTAAAAACTGTTTTCCAAAGTAGCCCCTGCATTTTAAAGTAACCCCGTTTTACGGTATTGGACTTACATCTGCTCTTTTTATTTTACTAAAACAATGTTCTAGTAAATTTTATTAATTTTAATTTTTTTATTTTTTTATTTTAACTGAATCTAGGCTAGCTGTGTAAGAATAGCCGTGGTGGCCTAGTGGTTTGACCTATGGCCTCTCAAGTAGAGGGTCGTGGGTTTAAATCACGGCTCGCACCTCTTGACTTTTTCGAAATTTATGTACGAAATTACATTTTAAATTTACTATGAGCTTTACAGTGAAGGAAAACATCGTGAGGAAACTGCAAAGAAATTCAATGGTGTGTGTGAAGTTCCCAATCCTTACTGGGCCGCGTGGGAACCATGGCCCAACCGCTCTCATTCTGAGAGGAGGCCTGTGCCCTGCAGTGGGACGTATATAGGCTGGGATGATGATGATGAATCTAAGCTAAGCTAAAACTAAAAAGTAAAATCGGACGTGAACCCCAAGACACTGCTTTCCTAAATTTTTGAGAGATAATTGCCAGCCCTGGGGCCCTGGGGCCCTGGGGTCGCCTGAGGCCAGAATTATGATTTGGAACAGTTTATTCCAGTGTTTCCCAACCTGGGGTCCGCGAGTATATGTATGAGAGTCCGCGGTAAACAGTTATAATTATAAGTACCTGTTTTGTATCTGTAATACTAATAACTAAAATAAATACCTAATCCGAATTTTTTTTGCTGCTTATTTTATTAAGGGGGTCCGTGAAAACTGTGCTTGATTTCCTAAGGGTCTGTGGCTGAAAAAGGTTGGGAAACGCTGGTTTATTCTATAGTTAGATTAAACGGTTTAGCTATAATAGTGTAAAGTATTAGCTCTTAACAATACAATGAAATTACGTTTGATTATGATTTCTGGTATAATTCTATTATAATGTGGTATAATATGTGCCATGACGCCGGTCCCTGAAATTTTAGCTGACTGAGTCATATTCGTTTTTTTAGGATTCCGTACCCAAAGGGTAAAAACTGGACCCTGTTACTGTGCCTTCGCTATCCGTCTGTCTGTCCGTCCGTCTGTCCGTCCGTCTGTCACCAGGCTGTATCTCGTGAACCGTGATCAGTTGAAATTTTCACAGATGATATTATTTCGGTTGCCGCTTTAACAACAAATACTAAATAAGGGTTCCTAGTTGACTACGGAACCCTAAGAACAAAATAGAAGAAATATTTATTTTGCTCGATATTAATAACGGCAACAGGTAGACGCTTGAAATATTAATAGAATATTTAATTATATACCTAATATACACTTTATAAATAAATTAGTTTAGGTGATAATTTTTGTTTTGTTTTTACTTATTTTTGTGGATTTTGTGGAAACATTATTGACAACCGTTGAAATGCATGTACAATGTACAAAGCCGATTATCTTTTGAAGTATATTTTTTACTTTCATCAGAGGGTTAAGATGTAATCGCCGTGAGCTCAACACTTGCGGGGATCAGTTGTTATGCAGCACAAGAATGTGAAAATAGATGGTTCAAAGAAATAAGGGAACATTCACTACACGCGGAAATAGTCATAAAGTAGAACTGGATTTTTTTGAGTTGAGCGAATAAGTATTTCTTATGCTTCATTTGCTGATCTGCGGTAGAAACCTTTGGCCTCATATGGACTTTTCTTCACGTGAGATAGAGTTCAATCAAGCGTTAGTTTAACGTAAAAAAAATATATACTTGAAATGAAATGAAATGAAATGAAATTATTATTATACAAAGACATGTATTTAACGATAGTAAAAATTAACAATCTAGGAATAGAAAAAAAGAGGAAACAAAATAAATAAAAACTACACAAATATACCTAACTATAAAAAGAAAACACCATCAAGAAGGCCCTCCTGCGGCATAGACCCCAACACACTAGCGGCATTACCTCTCTGTACAGCCAGAGAAATTCGCTGGGAGAGGTAAGCGCCAGCTCTGGGGTCTCCTGAGGTCTCTATCAGCCGGGACGACAAGGCCCCCATGAAGACCTTCATGTCAGCCGACCAGGGACCCATTGTCTCCACTGCGAGCGCCGCAAACTCATAGTCCTAAAATTAAATTAAATTTATTTATTCTGCTTTAGACATGGTATTACAAAATATGTTGTAGAAGGGTGTTACAGTGTCGTGACATGTCTAGCCAGATACAATGGCATGCAAAATTCTTATTCTATTTATAATCTACAGTAAATCAGATAATCCAACAAATTATTATTACTCAAAATTATAACGATTGAAATGACATTAAATTATTGAACGAACTATATAGAATTCAATTAGTTAACAATATATTATTTCTATTAGGTACTTAATTTATCTTATTCTAATCTGATACCTACTGTAGCTGACTGGGGCCTTAAGGGCTTAAAATGGACCTTAAGGGTCTGCTGAGTCTATGCTACATAAATCAAATACGTATGCACTGTTTAATAGCTGTAATGAGACTGAAGACTACTTGACAAACAAATAAAAAACAAGATAGGAAGAATTCTAAAACAAAAACAATCAAAATAGGTAAAAAAAGTATAAAAACATAAATTGATATAAAAAAGGTTGTGCCTGCGGCACACCTACCTTTAAAAGGGCAATCATTTTTGTGTAAGTACATAATTATTTATTAATTAGACTGATGGCCGATGAGGCAAAAAGGTTGTCGAGTGGCGTCCACGGACCGGAAGACGCAGTGCAGGTAGGCTTCCAAAAAGATGGAGCGACGACCTGGCTAAGGTTGCGGGATCGCGTTGGATGCGGATGGCACGGGGCCGAGCAGTGGACGTCTTTCGGATGAAATGATGATGATGACATATTTATTTAATTTTGGCATCCCGAAAACGGCTCTAATGATTTCAATGATATCTGCTATGTGGAGGTTTTCGAGGGCAAATAATCGATTTATTTAGCTTGGTTTTTTTTTATGGTTTGCCACAACCAAATGACTTTTTAGGGTTCCGTACCCAAAGGGTAAAAACGGGACCCAATTACTGAGGCTCTGCAGTTCGTCCGTCTGTCTGTCTGTCCGTCTGTCACCGGGCTGTATCTCGGTAACCGTGATAGCTAGAGAGTTGAAATTTTCACAGATGATGTATTTCGGTTGGCGCTATAACAACAAATACTAAAAAATGGAATAAAACAAATATTTAGGGGGGCTCCCATACAACAAACGTGATTTTTTTGCTCGTTTTTGCTCGACATTGATAACGGCAACAGGTAGACGCTTGAAATATTCACAGAATATTTAATTAAGTTTTGACAAAAAAATATTTACAGGGGCTCCCATACAACAACAACGGACTAGTGACCCTTCTGGGGTTGCTGGTTCTCATGGGTGGTGGTGATCGCTTACCAACAGGTGACCCACTTGCTCGTTTGCCTCCCTCTATCTATAAAAAAAACAAACGTGATTTTTATACATAATTGTACGGAACCCTTCGTGCGCGAAGCTTGATCGCCCAGTGGGGCTACTACGAAATTTTAAATTCGAAGTTTGTATCGTGCCATCCCTTTCACTCGTCTGTTTATTGCTCCTAGCGTAAACGGAACAGCACGATACGAAGTTCGAAAATTGGATTTCGTAGTATAAGCCCAGGTAACTTAGTTTGATTACGGGTGCCTAGCCGACCTTGTATGTAGTGGCGTGATGCCGTTTAAATGATTTCCTATTTCAGCCGGGTGGCCTAAATTGTCAACACTCGCTTATGTTTCTCATTCGCCGCTTTACGGTCCGGCCACGAATTCTCTATGCATTGCGTGGCCGACACGTTCGGCGTACAGTGGTTAGCTCGCAGCACAAGCAATGAACTGATAATACGCTCGCCGCGCCGTCGATCGCAGGATATGGTGGCGGAACCGTTAGGTAGTGTTTAGTTTACCAAAAATGTTCCCGCCGCGCCAATGCTACTTTGCTAAAAATTCAGATTGGAATCTGAGGACAGGCCTCCTTTCAGAACAAGAGGGTTTGGGATGTAGTTGCCACATGAACTAAGTGCTGATTGGGAACTTCACACACACCATTGAACTGCCTTGCAAGTGTCTGTAGGTATCACAATGTTTGTCCTTCACCGTAAAGCTCATGGTAAATTTCTAATGTAATTTTGCACATGAATTCTGAAAAACTCAGAGGTGCGAGCCCGGGAAAAACCGCAGGGGTTCAAAAACCCAAGAGGTTGGAGAGGCCATAGGTCGCAAATATAGAGGTCATCATCATCATCATTTCAGCCGAAAGACGTCCACTGCTGAACATGGGCCGTTCGCATCCAACGCGATCCCGCAACCTTAACCTGGTTAAAGTTAATAATAGGTCGGGCTGTTCAAATGCCATGGAATGGACGTAAATACGTTCACAAAAATCATGAATTTCGATAAAGTCACGTAAACAATAGTTAAATTCGATTAAGCCCCCAAACGGATGAGCCACTGTTAATAGTAACACTGAGTCCGCTTTAAATATTATGCAGAAAAAAAACCGGTGAAGTGCGAGTCAAACTCGTCCATGAAGGGTTTCGTACCTCCATACAATTCGAGTTAAAAACGCTGGGAAAAAAACACGTCTCTTGTGAGACGATCCCCTTTAATTTTTAACTTTTTTTTGTATTTGTTGTTATAGCGGCCACAGTAATACATAATCGGTGAAAATTCTGTTACTTAATATTACGGTTCAATAAATAGAGCCCTGTGTCAGATGGATGGACGGACAAACAGCGGACTCTCAGTATAAATAGGGTCCCGTTGGCACCCTTTCCAAACCTAAAAACATTATCAAATTATTGTCAGTATTTTAATTATTTTTTTAATTTATGCCTTCTGTCCAATTAGACAAATGATATCGTCAAGGTTGAGAGCACGTAAACTTTGAGTACAATCCGTGTCGAGATTTTTGTTTAAAGTACGGTCAAGTGTAACAATATATAATAATTTATACATTAACAAGGTGTCAAAAATAAATATACAATTAACCATAAGGTTGATGTTTACATAATTTTGTATACATATTTATGCTTTCGACTGTACAAATATGCCAGTAATGTGGGAAGCCCACGTCCAGCAATATGGACATCCTACGGCTGAAATGATGATGATGATGCCAGTAATGTCAAACTGTTGTACATACCTGTCACTTTAATGAACCCCGGCTACCTGTGGCGCCGCTCGGCGCGCCCCCGACACATCGCGCTCCCCCGACTCTAATTTTGTATGCTCTGTCGTTTCGCCGCATTTATTTTTCTTCGCGTTCTAATTTTCTTTGTTGTCTCAGACGTTTTGTAACCAAATTTCGCGGAATGAGGTCCGTGGTTGAAATGAAATTGGTATTCTGAATGAATTGGGCCCCTCCGTAAGTTTCGTGGACATTTTGTCTGTAAACGCTATCTTGATTCTTAATTCGGTTCCCCGTTACACGGCTGTAGAATTTTAAGCTGGCCGTTCTATCTGTCATAACTTAACCAATCCTACTAATAATATATAAAGTTTGTATGGACGGATGTGTGGATATTTGTTACTCTTTCACGCTAAAATCGTTTGACGATTCTGATAAAATGTAGCACAAAGATAGTTTACAACCTGGATTAGAGGTAACGCCACCAGAGTTGAGGCCTCGCACACAACCACATCTCATGTAATGACAGCGGGATTTTGACGTTGTGTTGACGTTTAACGACAACACAACGTCAAAATCCCGCTGTCATTACATGGGATGTGGTTGTGTGCGTGGCCTCAACTCTGGTGGCGTTACCTATAACATTCATAATACTTTTTATCCCGGAAAATTACATAGTCCCCGCGGGATAGTGATAATTTTTTGCAAACTCAGTCGCGAGCAACAGCCAATTGTGTACTATACTTAATTGATGATTACATTAATCGGTAAAGTTTTGAGCCAGTATTTGTTGAAATTACGTGTAAAAAGCAAGTAGTGTTAGCCGCGTTTGAGCCTAAAATTCTGAATTTTTTGAACACAACAGCTTTCATTCTAGCCAGAAATGAATAAACAACAAACACTTGCGAAAACAGCATAGTGAAACTGGACATAATGGAAAATCGATAAGTTTTATTCACAAGGATGTTAAGAAAACTACCAAGTTCTTGAAGATATGGTGCTATTAATTTTCCTTAAGATACATTATATAAAGTTACATCACAGAAATAAAGCAGCTGTAATTCTTGTTCCATTGAACAGATAGGGCTATCAAAATACACTGATTTCACGTCCGTCGTAGTAAACAGCGATCAATAGGCACTTGAGTGACAGCTATAGCATCGGCGGATCTTGGGTCTCGGAATTACATGTCACCGTAATCCCTGATGTGCATTGAACGTGGCCGGCCGAGGGACGCATCGGAACGTAGGAGTCCGCAGATGAAGATGAGACATTACATCATGTTATTACAGGAGACATCAGCAAGACGGATGACGCGGTCACTGCATGAATATTTCAGGAGACGCATTAGGACACGGAAAAATAAATATGGCCGACTTCAGTGGACGCATTTGTATATAAATCGTGGTGCTTCGCGCGTGTTCGGGTTACGAATGAACGGGGACCGGTCCAAAGTTATTTATCAGTTAACCGTATATCCATCTCACGGTTCTGGGTCTGAATTTTTATTGAAAACACGGCCTTGGGCGCGGACGGCAGACGGCAAGAAAGCCCGCTTCGTGATAAAGGGCCATTAATTGAGCTGAATGGGGGCCTTAATGTATTCGGGTTTGCGAAATGAAAATATGACCTGTCGTGCAGTTTTAAGTGCATATAAAACATTTCGTCCAATGTTCCACCTCTTTTATGAAGTGGAATTTATGAGGAACGAAGGCTGTTTGTGCAATGTTTCGTTTAGCTGGCTGAAATAAATAAACTCGCTTATTATGTGAGCATGTTTTTGCTTTCATGAATTTTATTATCTATAAATTAGGTGGTACCTACATAATTATCTTTTAAACTTCATACCTGTTTTAATACAGACAAATTATTCAATTCAGTCAACCATTTGCCGGAGGTATTTGGATGGACATTTTAGCTGTTTTTTATTGTAACCCAGTGTAGATTAGGAACTTCACACACACCATTGAACTTCTTCCCAGGTAGGTATTTTTTGCACGATGTTTTCGTTCACCGTCAAGGTAATGGTAAATTTCAAATGTAATTTCGCACATGAATTTTGAAAAACTCAGAGATACGAGTTCGGGCTCAGAGAGATAGGTCAAACCAACCAATAGGCTACCACGAACTCTTCAGTTATCTGATACACAAAATAAATTTTGTCGAACACTCAAAAAATAGTACACCGTCATTGCACCCGCAACGGTGTGAAGCTCTGAAACATTTCAACAGCCGTGTTCTGTCTGTTACGAAAACAATAGGGATGTTGACGCCATTAAAAAATAATTCGAAGACACGACTCCAGTAAAAAAACGCTTTATTTTAGCCCTGAAATCCAAATTGTTAACGCCGCGCATGTGTGAGTGCGGCCGGCGCCTCACGCACACCAGCGCAAGTCGAGACAGTCGCGCGCGCTTTGGCTCTACTTCATTTCATTCGGCCAAGGAGCGAGCCCGCGGTCACTTGCCTCCAATTTCCATACAATTTTCAAACAATTTGTAAATCTTTCATTTAATTTTCTATTATACTCGTTGTAAACCCAAAGTCGTGTCGCCTACATTATTTCAAGCCTGCGCCAACACAAATAAATTTTCGATTAACTGCAAAATTAGATTTTTTGTTGCTTTAGAACAAATAAATAGATTGAGTTGGCGAACAAGTGACGTCATAAGTTGCTATTGCCATTCAAACTCTAAGGGAGATTTGTGTTTTGACAGTTCATAAAATGTACGTCAGTTGATTGGTGGTGTCAACATCCCTATTGCAACTCTGCGACCACTCAGTCACCACGCGTGGTGGTGCTCATTGGAATTTTTAGTTGGCGGCCACATTATTAGCCGATTTTCGTAACACACGGAAAACGGCGCTTGAAACGCTTCAGAACCCCACTCAACATCCGCTGTTATTTTTTTCAAATTGGTTTTGCTGCCATTTGTTATTTCACACTGTACATTTCCGAATATAAATTTATAATACGAGGCCAATAATGTTTACGTATATCGGTCCCCGGCGTGAGAACAGTTAGGTGTTCCAAAATATATTGCGGCCGATGGTCGTAATGCTGAATCTACCTAAATACCGTTAAGTGTGGGCTAACGAGTTACCACTGTTGCCGGCTAATACAGCTCGTTTTATTACAGCCCGACATGCGAAACGGAATTGTATTTGCTTTGTTTATTTGTTTCAATTAATTGAAACACGCGGTGAAGAAAATTGCATTATATGCACGGGGCAATTTTCGGTTGAGCAAGTTCTGTTTGTTAAAAGTTTATTGCACACGATTTACAACGTTTACTGCTAGTAAAACTCCATCATTTGTACTGATATTAAAGAAACCCTGTTTTTCACTTTTATGATGGAGTTCGAAAAGTTTGATACCTTACCACGAATATGAGTAATCAAAGTCAAAATATATCTTTATTCAAATTAGGCCATAACAAGCACTTATTTTAATATAAAAGTAGACTATGAAAATGACCATGAGAATGTAGACCAGATAGACACCGGTTCGGAATAATCCTGTTGAGAAGAATCCGACAAGAAACTCAACATTGTACTTTTATTTTTTCAACCAGACTATGTTATCAAATTACATATTCGTATGTACATAGATCCAAATTATTTAATACAGCAATTTTTTAACACAGTAGATACACTATTTGAAACTAGGGAACGCCAATGCGGATCGGAATTATTTCCAAACATCCATGTTCATGATATAAGGTAATCACTAATTTAATGGTAAAAAAATTGTGCGCTTTAGATGATTAATGTTTTCTTGACGATTGATTAGAATTTTGTATTTGTATGGCCGGTTACAGTTTTCAGAAAATTACTTTCTGGTTTCAGCAGTCTATGGAATGTTAATGGAAGTTGAGCGTGCTCAACGTGCTGTTAAAGGTTTTGTTCAGAAAGCCTTTCCGCTTTCCCACTGACACCCTCTATAGGGAAACTCGGTTGCTCAGGGTCAGGCAGCTGTTTGTCCTTAGAGCAGTCGTGCGCACTCACAGTAACGTGGTGAAATCTGCGATGCGTGAACAGCTTTTGAAAAGGCGAACCTATAAAATACCGGTCCCTAGAGTCAGATCTGCGGTCGCAAGGCGATCGCCGATGTTCATGCATGCATCCCTTCACTTATAATGCAGTTTGTAGAAATGTGAACATAAAGAATTGTGGGACCTCGAAAGTGAAACACTTAACCAAGTAATGGTTGATGTCACTGTCGTACCTTGAAACCGAAGATATTCTCATTGTTTGCTCGTAGGAGTCTGGAGCTCACAAACAAACACACACACACCACACACACACTCACGCACTCACACACACACACACACACACACACACACACACACAAATTACACACTTTTTTTTAAGCTCATGTACATTGTAAGCAGCACTAATTTAATTTATAGTCATTCCCTTTGATATTTCATTTTATTCCATTTATTTTTGTTTTGTTATGTTTTTAGTATCGTATATAATAATGTGCTTTAGATAATAACTGGGTAACCCGTACTTAATAGCAATTAATGTGCTTAAATGAAGTCATCGGGTCCCAAGATACAGGCTCAGCCTAGTTTGGGGCCCACTGGATACTGATTCTTGTAAACGCTTTTTACGTTAATAAATATTTTCACCTCACTAGCTCGGAAAGCCCTTTTTGTTTGTTTGACATCTATTGAGAAAATCGCTTTTTATCCACATGTGAAGAAAGAGTTTTGACATTTGAAGGCAGCTTACGTGATATTTATTTGACAGCTAACAAAACGTAAAACGTTAAAAGTGCTGAATTTTTAACATCACAATTAATGAATTGCATCGAATAAAAAACACTAAATACAGTCTTACAACTTTATTTTAATTCATAAATATCAGCATTCATCATTAACCTTCATTCTTGTTGCAAAAACGGATAAAATGTTCTGACAGTCCAAGTAAGTCGATGAAACGCATCCGAAATAATAAAAAAAAAACTTAAGTCAAAACTTTTCAATTAATTATTTTGAGTGAATAAATAAATAATAATTGATAGTACAAACCCTTTTTCTTATTTTCCTCGCTGTAGTGAGGTGAAAAGTTTTGTGTTATACACGGGTGAAAAGTTATTTTACGTCTCGTGTGTTGAAACACTCGCTATCGAAAGGATTCTATTTTTGAACCACTCGCTTCGCTCGTGGTCAATCATAGGATCCTTTCGATAGCTTGTGTTTCAAATGGACACTCGCAGGTAAAATACAACTTTCCCCCCTTGTATAACAAATAACTATTTCTTATTAATTTCTTATTTTTTCTATATCTGTAAGATGGGGCTTTAAGCTTCCCTTTGTTTCTAGTAGCCTTTGGCTTATCATCGTTTACGTCGTGTCACAATGCAACTTTTTTCAATCAGTCGTTTTGTATGGTTAACTACCATTTAACGTGGTCCAACGTTTTTTTCTCAACCTATTAACGTCCCTAAATAAAAATAAAAATTAAATAAAATTAGTATTAGGTGGGTACTCGGTTCTCTATCGTTTGACATAATTTCACATGCCATAATGTATCGTTTTCCAAAATTTTTTCATTTGACATAATTTACTTTTTCTGAAACAGTATTTTGTTATAAAACAAATCGAACCTAACCTATTGGATGTCATTTGAAAAATCCTGACAATGCACGCTTCTGTATATTTTATGGTAAACGTTGTTATGGCAAGTAAAATTATGCCAAATGAAATGATGGGAAACAAAAGGATCCGTAGGAACTCAACTTGGCCTATTATACGTCCTACTGCAATGCACAGTCCTCTTCTCAGAATGAGAGGGCTATATAGGTACAGATTTTAATCTCTCGTTATTTTTATTACTGGCAAGCGTATACGGATAAAAGCCGTCGTATTAATATAACCAATCTATCAGATTGTACGCGATCAGGAGCTATCCTGGCAAACAACTGCTCCAATAAAAGCATTCAAATTATTATCGGCCGGGTCAATATACTTCCACGTTCGCATTTAATTTCGGGTGAAAAAAATAAATCACAGGATTACGAGGGAAACAACGTGACATTTAAAAATGCCATTATTGAGGTGGAGGTACAGCACAGATAAATCTCGGTTTCATACGAACGCAAACGTGTCGGGTGGTGACGAATTGATTGCGGGTTGTTTCAGACAAAATGGCGCCTTTACCTTATTGACAGACATCGAACAATGAAATGTTTACCTTAATAATGGAACATGAATCTTCCATTTGGTAGCCCGACGAGATTATGTTTACGGAGCATCGTTATTCTTTATCAACTTTATTAGACGTGCTTACGTATTTTTTATAGATCTTATATGTGTTTGCGTAACGGCGGAAGTTAATGGTTTATTTAGGAGTTAACCCGATATTAAAAATAATCTCACCCGCTTTTTATTCTGGCGTTATTCTTATAGCCTACAGTTTAGTGATTCAGCCTATGGTCTCTCAAACATAAGGACTACCTGACTCCCTAGGATTCGAACACGCTTGCCCTTCTAAGTTTTCGGCATTCATGTGCGAAAATTACGCTTCAAACTTACCATGAGAGCCTTTCAGTGAAGGCAAACACTATAAGTAATTCAATGGTTAAGTTCCCAATTCCCACTGTGTCCGCGTGGGAACTGCAATCCAAGCCCGCTTAAGTCTTCATCTGAAATTCCCATCAGTGGGACGCGTAGATGATGGCTATTATTTCAAAATCACTCTTGTAAAAAGTATCTATTTGAACTTTGAAGTTAATGAAATATTCAAAGCTTATTTTGTTCCCTTTAAACTGTTTAAAGTATGAATAAATCATTACAAAAGTTATCCTAAAATGGTCATATAAATACATAATGTACTTAGTAACTGACCAAAATACAGTAGGTAGTTTATTATGAACGTTCATATGAGCTTAAAAGAGATCTTTTAAGTAAGTACTGCAATAGCAAATCCTCGGATTTGCAGCCAGCACGTCAGAACCTTTTAAAGGATTAGAAATATTCCAGTAGTGGGATAAAATGATAATCTCGCTTACAATGTGTTCTTCTGCATCTGGGTGAGAGATAAATCTTTTCAACATGGTGGGTTTAAACGACCAGATGGCCTAGTGGTTAGAGAACCTGACTACGAAACTTGACGTCCCGGGTTCGATTCCCGTGTCGGGGCAGATATTTGTATGAAAAATACGAATGTTTGTTCTCGGGTTTTGGGTGTTTAATATGTATTTAAGTATGTATCTATCTATGTATATGAAGTATGTTTGTCCATTGCCTAGTACCCATAACACAAGCTTTGCTTAGCTTACTTTGGGACTAGGTCAATTGGTGTGAATTATCCCGTGATATTTATTTATTTATACCTATCTCTGAGTTTTTTGGAGTTTATGTGCGAAATTACATTTGAAATTTACCATGAGCTTAACGGTGACGGAAAACATCGTGAGGAAACCTGCATACACCTGCGAAGAAATTCAATGGTGTGTGTGAAGTTCCCAATCCGCACTGGGCCCGCGTGGGAACTACGGCCCAAGCCCTCTCATTCTGAGAGGAGGCCTGTGCCCTGCAGTGGGACGTATATACGCTGCGTTGATGATGATGATGAAGTATTCCGAGTAATTATTATGTGCTGTGCCGCCTACACTACCTAGGCGTATACGTAATATTGTATGTACAGTCGAAAAAACTGAATCACGTACCAGGATGAACCCTTTTCATTGCAAATATCATGTTCACATTCCATACAACTGCCAAAGAAATCGCCGTGAAATTGGTGGTGAAAAGGTTCCACCCTAGTACGCGATTTAGTTTCCTTGACTGTAGATAACAATCGATTTACTCCGCGAAGACGCGAGCTTCTCAAGACTTTAAACAATATTTTATTACGTGATTAAGTCCCTTGAGTTATAATAATTATGTATTAAAGGAAAAATTACGTCGGTATCCCGCTGGGAATGTCTAAAAAAAATTACCAGTGGTTTTTAGATTTTTTTTGTATAGAAAAGTCAATTATAAGAAACTAATTTCAATATTTTGTCATTTAGTTCTCTACTTTTTTCAAAATTAATTATTGAAACTATTTTGGTTGATGACGTCAGATTATTATTGAGGGCTCCCACACTGCCACATTTCTAAATCTATCTAAATGCGTACGATAAGGCAACCCCTTTAATTATTTTTTGCGTAGTGGTACACTGTAACTAGTGTCACTTTACTGGCGCTGTCAATTCTAACCACACAGAATAAAGTACGACTTGGACCGGTCACGCAATTTACACAAATGTCAAATGAAGGTCATCGCTTATTTGTTACGTAATAAATTCATTACATAATATTAAAATTAAATAACTACAGAAAACGACTTAAAAAGCATTTATCTCGAAATGTTTTTCGATTTACTATACATTGCAAAAAATAGACATCCCCAATTCCCTATGTTAATAATATGGCAAGCAGCAAAATTTACCTCTTCAGCATAATCTCAACAGCAGATAAACAAAGTCCTCTTGTCTCAATGCCAATGTTACACGATATAGCCCCTTACAAACAGAAGCATCATCAACTTAACACCAGAAAAATTAATAAGCATGAAAAATGCCTCGAAATTCTTGGCAAACAGTAATAACGAAGTCCTAAACAGCGTTTGTGTGGAGTTGGAGTGACGCCGCGAGCCGCGCTTTGATCCGTCTCGGTCTAATTTTAAACACACTAGGTCACCTTTGGTGGCGGTTTTTCATCTTCCCTGTTGTTCCCACTTGGAAATATTCTTTATTAGAAAAAAGTTCAATTGGATGTCGTTGGGTGGGGATTTGAAACGTTTAAACCGCTATATCCCGTGTGTTACAAAAAAACCGGCCAAGTGCGAGTCGGATTCGCGCACGAAGGGTTCCGTACCATTATCTATAAAAAATTGCGGTTTACGATTTATGACGTATTAAAAAAAAATACTTACTAGATCTCGTTCAAACCAATTTTCGGTGGAAGTTTACATGGTGATGTTCATCATATATTTATTTTAGTTTTATCATTCTCTTATTTTAGAAGTTACAGGGGGGACACACATTTTACCACTTTGAAAGTGTCTCTCGCGCAAACTTAGAAAAAAATGATATTAGAAACCTCAACATAATTTTTGAAGACTTATCCATAGATACCCCACACGTATGGGTTGATGAAAAAAAAATTTTGAGTTTCAGTTCTAAGTATGGGGAACCCCCAAAATATATTGTTTTATTTTTCTATTTTTGTATAAAAATCTTAATGTGGTTCACAGAATACATCATAGTTCTTATAGTTTCGGAAAAAAGTGGCTGTGACATACGGACGGACGGACAGACAGACAGACAGACAGACATGACGAATCCATAAGGTTTCCGTTTTTTGCCATTTGGCTACGGAACCCTAAAAACGACTTCTTAATAGGTAAGTACCTCTAATATAATACCCTGTCGTTTTTGCGTTGGGGGTTAAAAAAGAGTAGACAATTTAAGAAATAATACCTGGCACTTTCCGATTGGCATGGGCATAATTTTTACGGGCACTTGGTGACGCAATCATGACCACGGCCACTTTAACGCGACTGGAACGATGTTCATATACACGATTCCAAACTTTTAAAAATACTTCATCACGCTCGACCACAAACTCGAATACCTACGCGGTATTTCTGCACTTTCAGTTTTCATTGAGATTTTATGAGGAAAAATATAGCTCGATGTTATTTCATATACGAGTACTAAGAAGACTTGGACTTGTAGTTATACTAGTAGTGCCTGGAGAATCTTAATGTATGCTTCCAGTTACTGGAAATGCCGCGAGGATAAGAATCGGCAGCATAGCTTGTAATATTGTTACTTCGGTTTTAAAAATGTAGAATTTTCTTAAAAGATTTTATTGATTTATTGAATCAGGCGTTACTTTGCGGAGGTCCATATTAATCAACTGAAACAATTACTTTGCTTACCCGCGACCTTACGATCCACGTCTACCACTGTATGAACACACGCATATCATACAAACCCAACTAGGGTAAGTGTACCAGTGAATGAACACTTAAGGAAATTTTCGACTTTGAAAATTAATTTTAGGCAGTTGGGCACAGTTTATTTAACATATTACTTTTTGTTTAGCACACCAACTACTCGAGTTGGCTAACACCATCATTATTCGACAGTATTACTGCACAATTTGAAGATATATCACTATTTAAGGGAAAAAATGGAAAATCACCAGTGAATGAACGCAAAATTCTAGTGAATGAACAAATGAAACCAGTGAATGAACAACTTTGAAAATGATGTTTTGTTATACTATAAAAATACAAAAGCGAAGTTATATTAACCTTTCGTATGCCGGAATTTTAAAAAAAAAAGTCGTGCATTCTAGCCTCAACAGTTTCATATAAATCCAATGATACAGATTTTAAAAAAAATACAAAAAGAAAGCCTTAAATTGGGTACGGATCCGGTACAAGGCATACGAAAGGTTAATACAACTACATTCAATATACTAATTTGGTCGATTTCATGTTCTAAATCAATTAAAATACAAAAATAAGATTATTGTTCATTCACTAGATCTTGGAAACTAGTAAATGAACTAGCTATAAGTGACATAGTTCATTCACTGGAAAACTTGAACCAGTAAATGAACCTATATTTTACGTTTGTTCCAATACTAGCCATTCGGTAGATAATATATTTGGATCAATGTCACTGAAATAGAAATCTTAATATGACTACTAGAAGAAAAGATATTGCACAAATAGAAAATCCTGCAGACCCAGTGAATGAACACCCCCGTTCATTCACTGGATTTAGGCGATTTTGGATTCCAGTAAAAAAACACTGGATTAAAAAGTATTGTTTATAAATAAATTACATTAAACTATATATGAACAGGTCTTTAAAGCTTAAAAAAAACATACCCAATGAATGATAGATGGCTGGGACAAATGCAGTAACACATCAGAAGTATAGTAGCTTTCCTTCTTCCTTAATACTGCTCCATAGAAAAAATGTACAACTTCCGTACTTTACATCGTCCAATTTACATCGTCGCCATTTCAAAACTGTTGCTTAGAAGTCAAAGCAAATTTACGAGAACATAACAAGTAAAGGTGCTAGTCGAAAAAAAAATACGAGGCGTGATAGAAACGTACCAAATTCTTATTATTTCAAAAAATGTTCGTTTTGTTCATTCACTGGTACTGTTCATTCACTGGTACGCTTACCCTATCACCACCACCAAACTACACTGATGCGTTTCGAATTCAACCAGAGCACATCTTTAGAGTACCGCAACCGTTCACTGTTCTACCAAATGTGAGTCTAACACAAAGGTGAGTCAATCAATTGTTTCAGTTTATTAAAATTTTATTAACCTGAAATATTTCTACGTGGTTTTCTATTCATGTTTTACGAAAATCGGCAAATTGTATGTCCGTCAACGAATAATCCTAGTGACCACCACCAGTACCACCACGTGTGGTGTGTGTGGTCGCAGAATTTCAATTCTGGTATAAATAGTAGGTATAAGTACCTAGTTGTAGAAGTAGTAGTGCGTGTGCGCGTTTGGCAGCCACCGTGGCGTGTTGCTACGAGAAAAAGGGCTACGGATCAGCCCGAAACATATCGAGATTCTTTCACTATGAGTCTCACGGTAATTTCATGTTTGATTCTAGTGCCTATATAAAGTATATTTATTTATTTCAGGGATCTTAGAAACGGCTCGAAAGATTTCGTTGAAGTTTGATATGTGGTGATTTCCGGAGGCGCACAAGCGATCTAGCTTGATCTCATCTCTACGAAAACCGAGGTAAATTCCGTTTTCTAGGTAGGTATAAGTATGTAAATAAGTCAGTTTTCTTCAAAAGTCTTAATTTTCTCTCCTTTCCAGCACTATTTTACAAAACTTCTTTGATTTTTATTGTCTCGGTTATTTCATTATTCAATTAAGTCCGCGCAGGGTTGTATACTTGGCAAGTGAGATACTATACCTAGTAATTATGTTTAAGTAATTTTTAACCGACTTCAAAAAAAAAGAGGAGGTTCTCAATTCGTATGTATGTTTTTTTTGTTATTATTATTTGCTTTTTATAATCTACAAATTATTTGTTTACGCATGTAGTCTTATGTAGCTATTAGTGTGCAGTTTATTTATCTATCTAAACAGCGATCCGGGTGTCACCAACGGTGCTGGCTGAAAATCAGCGCTGGGGTGCTACAAACGTCTCAGCATTATGCTGAGCCAGTGTCCGATTTGCAACCGCAATGACGCATTCTATCTTTAGCTTTTGTGTTGTCTTTTGTTTTGTAAAATATTGATGATGTGTCTTGTGTTGTTGTAAATAAATGTATTTTCTTTCTTTCTTTCCCAAAGAGTTTCACAAATGTCCTGATTTCAAGCTGTTCCTACGGCCTTTACCACGTACTTCTTACGCTACGTCTTGTGGTTTGCGGTCGCCGCTGTAGCATCTTACTGCCCCATCGGCAGACGATTCTACGAGCAATGTGCCCTGCTCACTGCCACTTAAGTCTGACGACAATGCAGATACATTCCACACAAAATTACAGCCTGCAAAATATTTAGCTTATATTAAAAGTAGAAAATAAATAACGTATTAGTACGTACTCTATTATCCTTGAATCTTCATTCGCGTTCTCAATCTTCCCGTCTCATACTCAAATTACTTACTAACTTTGCATCCCTTCTTACGTTCGTCGCTGAGTACTGAAGCATAAAATACTCTATAACAAAATTCATTTTGAGAGAATCCTCTGAAAAACCGTGAATGTCGCCTTGAGCTATGTTTCCACTTAGCGGGACGGCACCGATATAAATTGTACTTGACGCCAAACGAATACCGCGAATGAAAATACTCTCAGATACTTGCAAATACTTGCGAATACCCTCGGGCCGTACCTCCGAACAATGGCGCTAGAATCGGATATTTCTAGATAAAATAAAGAAGTACCAAATGTATTTAAATCATTATATAGGTAGGTACAGTCAAGTGTAAAAATATGGGTGCACACAACTTGCTCATAAATATGTCCCATAGCTCTTATGTCCTCGAATTAAGGTATAGGTATGTAACGATGGGAGGATTAAATCGATACATATTTTTGCACTTGACCGTACCTACAAGATCCCTTGGCGTTGGTTAGTTTTTATTCGATCCATGTGGAACTGAAAATTGAAACTTTTTTCACATAAAACTGACCCGTGATTAACCCCTATAATCATCTGATGGAAAGTGCAGATGAGGCCAAAGATGTATCTCACTAGTTCAGTAACAAAATATTCACTAGCCTTCAAGAGCTCTAGGTAGCAAACTATTTATTGTTACTATTTTAAATTAATTTATTTTGTTGGTTGAAAACGTGCGTAATGCAATTTATAGGTACAGTCAGCAACAAAAATATGTATAGGTACACTCAAAGTACCAAAAATATGCATCCACGACTCTAGTACCAGGGCATAAAGGCGTGTATACATATTTTTGGTACTTTAAGTGTATTCATATTTTTGTTGCTGACTGTACATCTTTTGAAAATAATTTGTTCTTTGTTGGTCCTTTCATCTGTGAAAGTATTTAAAAATTCAAATTGTTGAGTGAGTCGTCGTTAAAATTTTCTCACTTGTAAGGTAAACGTACCAGTGCACGTCACCTCAACGCGCAGTAGATGACACCCATCTGTCACCTCTCTTACCATGACATAAGATTGAAGGTGCCATGTATTGGGTCAATGTCGAGCACAGGGATGTTTACCTTATAATTTTGTTATTTCGTAATAACCGAATCAACACAAAAATATTTACTATTCATTATCGATAGCGTAATTGTTTCCAGGCTGCTGGGTGGGCACAGTCTGAGAGGAGTCTCAGAATGAAAGGGCTTTGGGTGTGGTTGCCAGGTGGCTCCAGTGCGAATTGCCAATTGCATGCATACCATTGAACTGCTGTGTGGTTGGTAGATCCATATACCAGTAGTAGATAAGTAAAATGGTAAATTTCAAATGTAATTTTGCACATAAATTCCGAAATACTCAGAATTACGAACCCGAGTCCCACGATCTGCTTGAAAGGTAATACCACGACATTTTATTTTCCAAAATAAATCTTACTGCTGCTTCAGTTCACTTTAAAATGCCGTAGCTACTTGGCTCCGTGCTCACTTCAAAGGTTTATTGCACCACACACCGAACTATTTGATCCGAATCATCCACTGAAACACTGTTATTGCGCTTTCAACTGAACCCAAAAGCATTTGTATTGAAGTAGTGATTCTGGAAATACCTATACAACATGTTTTGACTGTGAGAATAGGTAAATACACGACAAATGTTCTGAAAATGGCTAATGATTCCAAGAACGGTCTTCGTGTTTTTAGCTTCAGACTTTAGATTCCATGTTTTGTGTCGCTGTCTATTTATTCTCTTATTCGTAGACTACACGCTCTTTTCGAATCACGCGATCTAAATATTGACTACATGTCGTTATTCTTCCTAATCCCACTCAAACACTCTTTCATACATAAAATTCTCACCAGTTTAAAAATTATTTTATTTTGAAACAATCAAATTCGAAAACATCGCTAAATGTCAGTTGGAAATTCACAACAATGAACTAGGCATTTGATGAAAAAAAAACTTCCAATTTCAAACCGTACGATCCAAATAAAGCAGAACGTATCAGAGCCATCGTCCCTAAAAATAATAACCGAGCTCCTGGCCACATGTCGACGTAATACCGCCCGGCGTTCGCTCGTAAAAAATAAGAAAAGACCCCGCAAAATACTCTCTATTACAGCTTGGTCCATATATGTTGGAGATTGGAAAGACATTTCCCGGTAACGGAATCGGACCGCGTGCGACGTGCTCTTATCGGATACGGACGTTTTGATTTTACGCATTAGCCTGTGACGCGTGTGGGCTTACCAATTTGAATTTGTGAACACGGTATTTATGGAAGGTAGGGTTTTCTTGTAAAATGTTCAGTGTGACATGTTCTGGACAGCCGTTGACTTCAAGTTTCATCCTTGGAATATTTCACTTCAAAGTAAAAAAATATCAAGGCTATTCGTCATTCGTATTCCTGTTCGTCATATTCCTTCCGGTCCACGAACCGGAAGACGCAGTGTAGGTTGGCCTCCAACAAGATGAAGCGACGACCTGGTCAAGGTTGCGGGTACGCTTTGGATACGGATGTCGCAGGACCGATCTGCTTGGCGAGCCTTGAGGGAGCCTAGGCCTATGTTCAGCAGTGGACGTCTTTCGGCTGAAATGATGATGACGATGATGATGATGGTAATATCTTACTCGTCATATCATGTATATTATTTTAGTGTTGTGTCGGTTACGAACACGTATGAAAGGAATTCAATGCTGGAGACAAGCATCACATTCAGGTGTACATACATACATACATTTCACGATGATTTATTTGGCAGATGTACGGAATGTCAACATGACATTTGCTATTTGTAAAGAGTTCACCCTGTTATGTGATTTAGTTTATTCGACAGCACATTACATCGTTAATGTTAATATTAGAAATCAAATATTTTCGCAACTGCAGACACAAATTGTATTCAGTGTTTAATTTTCTGAGACCTTACCTGCAATTTCGACACTAAAACGCGTGTGACGCCATTTCCAATTTCAATTTTGGCTCAGAAGTGTGTGTAATATTTAGTCACGACACTGTCTTGGTCTTTATGTAGAACTAGCTTTTGCGCGCGACCTTGTCCACGCAGAATACTTTTAAGGAAAAGTTTTTCATTTCTTTCACTGAATAAAGCAAAAATCCGCCAAAACAAGATCTAAAAATCCATCATTATTAATTTCCTATCCCGTGGTAATTTCTAAAAATCCTGAAATAATACATCATTTCTGCGAACAGTAGAGCGCGAAGTGGTTGGCAAACCACTGAAGAAATACCAAGGCTGATTCGATGATTCTGGCGCGAAGATCAATAACTTATGGAAGAAGGAAGACCACAGACGGTAGGTATAACAAGCACAGCGTAAGGAACATAATGGTCTAATCGCTTTCTTGCTCTTACTGTGTTTTAGAGTCTGCAGGGCAGTATACTAACAGGCTGATAGTGAGGGTGACCGGGAGACGCAGTGTAGATAGGCCTCCAACAAAATGGAGCGGCGACCTGGATAAAGTTACGGGAATGCGTTGGATGCGGATGGCGTAGGACCAATCTGTTTGCTGAACCATGCGGGAGGTCTCTGTTCAGTGGACGTCTTTCGGCTGAAATGATGATGATGACCCACCAAGTTTAGATTTAAACTAGATCTCTACCTTTTTGCTACTGACACGTCGTAAGCAAGCTAGACTACTACAGATTGTATCTCTAAAATGTCTCTCAACTACCTATCTTACTGATAGCTACATTTGGGACCCAGCCAGCCGTATTAACAAAGCACCCTTACAACATGATAATGATTTAATTCGCAGTTGTCACTCCCACAGACGGAACTGAATAATCACTCTAAAATGATATTATTCGCACAAAGCAGTAACTGTTGGCCAAGTGTTCTAAATTTTAGAAGCACGATCGACATTTTTAGGGTTTTATAGTTCTACAAGGAACTTGTATGGTTTCGCTATGACCGTCTGTCTGTCTGTCAGTCAGCGGCTTAGCTTAGAGACCATAAATGCTAGAAAGCTGTAATTTTGCATGGTTATGTATATTATATACTAGCTGTTACTCGTGACAGCCTAAAAAGCCATGGTGGCCTAGAAAAAGCCGTGGTGGTCTAGTGGTTTGACCTATGGCCTCTCAAGTAGAGGGTCGAGGGTTCAAAACCCGGCTCGCACCTCTGAGTTTTTCGGAATTTATGTGCGAAATTACATTTTTAATTTACCATGAGCTTTACGGTGAAGGAAAACATCGTGAGGAAACCTGGATACACCTGTGAAATTCAATTGTGTGTGTGAAGTTCCCAATCCGCACTGGGCCCGCGTGGGAACTACAAACCTTCTCATTTCGGAGAGGAGGCCTGTGCCCTGCTGTGGGACGTATATAGGTTGGGATGGACTCGTGACTCCGTCTGCTAAGAATTCGTTTGCCTCTATCCCGCGGGAAATATGTGATTTTCCGGGATTAAAAGTATCTTATCCGGGTTATATAGAGGTAAGCTATATGAGTCCTAAATGTCAAACCATTTTATTATGAAAGAGTAACAAACATCCATAGAAATTTTCGCGTTAATAATACATATATTATTTAGTAATTAACCACGCAGTGTGCTCCAGATGCACAACTTTACTGACCCTTTGGCGCGCACAGATAGTAGATACAGGTTTGAATCCCGTCTAATAGGTTTTATTAAAATTAGATTACTTTACATTATACTTTGGTATCGTTTTGGAACATGTCATTATCATATAAATATAGATTTATTTGTTTATTGTGTCTTAAAATATGTGGAGAAAAAAGCCCATATATTTTTAAATCAATATTTAAAAAGAAAAATAAACTACAGAGTTTTATCATCCATATTAAATAATAATTAATTAAATCTAGGTACAAGAGCGAAGTACAAAGCACAAATAGATGTCGCGATGTGTTCCGCCACATATAATAGTGTGGATTCCTTAAATGTAAAACGCTCGCTACCGCTCCGAGAGTCGTTGGGACCCCTATAAAAATGTTAGTTCGCCTTTCATTACATTTTCGAACTCGGTGCCAAGGATCACACGAGGAATAAAAGACTCTATGAAGCAAAGATAGAGTCAATTTTACATCGGTAGCAGTGACATTTATTTCGCCATATGTCGGATCTTACTCCTTTTGAATAGCCCGTTTTCGGTGTTTTACTTTGTTTGCCGCTAACGCTCGTGTCGCGATTGGAATAGTTTTTAAATAACCAATGGCCAACGTTTCGAATTTAATTTTTCTTTTGACGCGTAAATTTCCCGGGAGCAAGATAGCCCTCTATTTATTAAGGCTTATTTACGTGTTCGGGTGTTAGCGGACTAGCTAACGGAACATTATAACTTCACTGCTCTACGCGATGCTGTGTTATTTCCCTTGATACCCATATTGCAACTGGGCTTTCATGCCGCCATTCTAAGGAGAACTTCCTTGCCTGCGGAATCCCTTCGCGAGCGACTCCCGAGCACTTCTCCAACTAAATTTCCAGAGATCACAAGTGGCTGGTCCTGATATACGTGATACAAGGGTCCCTTTGCCCCGCAGGGCAGTAATTTGCACCTGTAGTCACTGATATTATGTGAGAAATTTTGTGTTACTTGAAAATGGGCTACGAAAATGTTTTTGATGTTCGGCTTTGGTTTTGAATATGATCCCTGAATAATCTACAGTACCTTTATTACTTTGTAACGTCGTTACTGTCTTGTGTAGGCACTCCTCGCTGCGTTGGCAACCTTTATTGCTCGTCTCCCGCGTACTCTTTATTTCTGGAGCTTCTATAAATAAATAAGGATGAGAACAATGAAAAACCTAAGCAGGCAGGGTCAACGTCATAAATGAGTGATCACTTTTGTACCTCGTCACTTTAACGTCATGTTTGAAAAGCCATACGAAATTATGTAACGACTGAAAGCGACAAGGTACAAAACTGATAACTTATTTCTGACGTTGACTGTACGAATCGATCCTGTGGTTGTCGTGTGTTTCTTGGTTAATCATGCAAATGTAAAGAGATAAAGTTACTTATAGTAGGTAAATTATTCAAATTTTAGGGCAACAGTTTTCAGAAATAACAACTTAAAGCTTCAAATATAACTTGACTGCTTTACGTCATAGGACAAACAAAAGTTATGACCGCTTAGAGTGGTTTAACCTAAGGCCTCTCAAGCAACTTGCAACTCGTGAGTTTTTCGGAAGGTATCTGCAAAATTACACTTGAAATGTACCATGAGGTTTTTGGTAAAAGAAAACATCGTGCGGAAACCTGTATATACACGTGTGAAACAATCCAATTATGTGTATGAAGTCCCCGAGCCTGGAGATGATGACAAACAAGAAGTATTAAGAGATCTAATCTAGTATTTTAGAGAGACCTAATGGCCTTGGTCCCTGTTCCCAGGCCCATCTCCGGCCCCGTTCATTATACCGTGTTTGCGAATGTAGCAGACCGGATAATGGACTGTGAGTACGCCACGTAACACGGATTATAGTGGCATTTGTGAACGTTGATGAATGGAAACTATGTAGTGAACTTTAGACTATCAAACTTCTGAGCTAACCATTGAACTACACGGATCGACTCCAGTTGTCCAAGTTATCCTTTTGTTGTTGCGTCGCTTCATCGATATCCATACTAATGCATACTACGCATACTATATTATACTATCCATACCTACTAATATTATAAATGCGAAAGTGTGTGTGTCTGTCTGTTACCTCTTCACGCTCAAACCACTTAACCGATTTAGATGAAATTTGGTATGAAGTTAGTTTGAGACCCTGGAAAGGACGTAGAATAGCTTTTATCTCGGAACACTGGATAGTTTCGCGGGATAGCGATTAATAAATTTTATTCTTCGCAGACGGAGTGACGCGCAACAGCTCGTTTTCTTTACATGAAACGGACCCGTAACTGATCTCACCTGATGAAAAGTGCAGATGAAGCCAAGAGTGTATCTCACTAGTTCAGTAACAGCCTATTCACTCTAGCCTTGAACAGCCCTAGGATGTATTTATCTGGAAATACAGACGCCGTAAGCGAATTCCGTTCCTTAGGACTTCGTAGTCTTTTATAATTCGGATTGCAAAATAATGGAATTCACTATTGACCATTCTTTTTCCAGATAAATACAGTTTATATCTCGTCAAGTCATGTTAAGTTCGTCAAGTCAACAAGAGGTTTAGTAATTTATATTGCTAACATATGTATGTATGTAAACTCTTTATTGTACAAAAATAAGGAAAAAAGAAATACATTATTGACAACCGTTGAAATGCATGTACAAAGGCGAACTTATCCCTTTAAGGGATCTCTACCAGTCAACCTTTGAGTGGATGAAAGGAGCATTTATTAAGGGACCGACAAAGAGTAAGTAAAAATAAGACAGTCGGACAAAGCAAAGGCTACAATACAACTTTTAGTAAATACAATACATAAACTCATAATATAAAGAAACCTAATAAAAATATACTACCACTAGCAGCCCGTCCCGGCTTCGCACGGGGTAGACAATTATTTATTTTTGGAAATTTGGATATAAAACACTTTTTTTCACAAATATTTTTATTTATTAAAAAATTATTATTTATTATTTATTTATTAATTATATATTAAAAAAAATCCCACAGTTATATTTGTATGTAAGTCTATTTATGTACAATTTCTTTGATGGTTTAAGTGGCGGGCACTTAAATAAGTAATAGGTAGTAAATAGGATATTATATACATTTTTACTATGGTTTTTTTAAGTAATTAGAATAAAAGCAGAGTCGAATAAAATATATACAGTCTAAATTAAACGTTGACAACTTTCAACTAAAAATGTATCTACCTATACATCTAGGTATTTCAAAGAAATTTTTGTTCGTGTCGATAGAAACTTGCCTATCATTATTGAGTATTTTCCTTACAAAATTATTCAGACTGCATCGCAAACAACGGCCACGGCGCTATGGCGGTTTTGTTTACTGTTTGAATTTTTTAATTCGTAATATCTTTTGAATGGAAAGTCCAATTTAAATAATTTAAAAACTATTTTATAGGTAGTTAAATGGTCTTGACCATAAAATAATTTATTTGGATAAGGATTAATATAAACACATAAATAGCATGGTTTGAATTTGGTTAGCATTTTCATTAATGTTTAAAATTAAAAAAGTTGTTGTAGTGACATAACTACAATAGTTGGACATATGCTACCGCGGAGTTTTTTGTAGACATTATGATGTTCTTCAATATTGTTGTACATTATTTTGTTCTATCGCTAATAGTTTCGGCAGCGCATTCGACGAAAGACATTTTAAGGCTCATTTTTCTACACCTTCGGTTACATTGTTCAAATTTTACCAAGGATCCCTAATTTTTTTCAAAATGAAATGTAGCCTATGTCAAATTGGAAGAATGTAGCATTCATTGGTGAAAGAATTTTTTAAATCGGCCCAGTACTTTTTGAGCCTATTCATTACAAACATACAAAAATAGGTACAAATCTTTCCTCTTTATAATATTAGTGTAGATGTAGATGTAGATGTAGATGTAGATATACAACATATATATGCAAAATACATACAATAAATAAGCAGTGTTCTCAATATATTAAAGAGATGGTGTGAGCCACATATCGAAGTATAGATCTCTCCAAGGCTACAATAAATAGGCTGTTACTGAACCATTTAGCTATATCTTCAGGCGAAATTAAGAAAGAACTTTCTTCGAGGTTAAATAGCTGAGTACGACAAACCCGTCTTTATTCCTCTGAAATCTACTTTTCGGGCATCGTAAATGCCCTTTAGCCACCAGTTAGCGCAGTGCTACAATATTATAAAACAATGTTCACCCAAAATAGTTGAGCAACTAAAAATCCCTGTGGGCCTCTTGCCCAGGAGTTTAGCGCAAGTTGGGTCTCAGTTGCGGGATCCTATAGCCTCAGCACTTTGAGTGGCTTCATGTTTCACAAAGTTAATTATGGCAATAAGACATTAGCTTGTTTTGTTTGCGTATTTCAAGTTTCCTTTTTTGGTGAGCATAAACTTTACCGTTGCTAGGGTTCGGAACAGCAATCGTAAAACTGCTGGCCTATATTCGCACTCGTACACACTGTAAATCTATCGTAAATCCTTTTATTTTGCATGTGAAAATCAAGTATATAAGGATAAGTTGGTCCATCCACTTTAATCAACATTAAGGTTGCGCATCAATCTTTCTGTTCGGCTAAACATACCGGCCTTAAGGTCTATAAAATCAAAGTGCATGGAGATAACATGGTACGAGGTACGGGATAAGGGTTTAAAGCATTTGGCCTAGTTTCAATGTCAATCGATTGGGTTGCCTTTTTTTTAAAAGTGTTGATAAATAGATCTTTTTTATTTATTTCCAGTCAGTTAACCAGTCAGCTTACTAAATACCTAAGCCGTGGCATCATAGTGGTTTGACCTACGGTATCCCATCAGAGGATTGCCAGTTTAAACCTGGGTTCATATATCACATTTTAAACTTACCACGAACCTGCACACATCTGTGAAATAATTCAGTGACGTGCGTTGTGTGAAGTTTATGTGGAGAACTGGGCCAGCATAGAAAATATAACACACGCCCTCTCGTTCTGAGAGGAAGCCTATATATACCGGATATAAGAGATGCTGCAAAGTTAACCACTAAATAAAAAAATATTTACTAATTTGACGTTGTGTTCTTTAGGATTAACATTAAAAATAATAATACCTACGGAACCGGTTTCAATATGATGACAGTGCAGACATTACTTACTTTATTTATCGCACGTGAATCATAATATGAACATAAGGAATCGCTGCAAATAACATCGGAGACACACAAGAAACACCGTGTTCAAACATTTACCTCGAATAAATAGTGTATGTTTTTACGCGTTGGCCTTAGATATTATGATTTTTTTTGCACCTTACCACATTAAACTCATTTTTTTTTTGTTCATCATCATTTCAGCCGAAAGATGTCCACTGCTGAACATATGGATCCCCCAAGGCTCGTCAAACAGATCGGTCCCATGCCATCCGCATCCAACGCGATTCCGCAACCTTAACCAGGTCGTCGCTCCATCTTGTTGGAGGCCTACCTACACTACGTCTTCCGGTCCGTGGACGCCACTCGAAAACCTTTTTGCGCCATTGGCCATCAGTTCTACGAGCGAGGTGCCCTGCCCACTGCCACTTGAGTCAAGCGATTCTTCGATGTCGGCTATGTGTATTTTTTCTGTAGTAACCAAAAATTACCAATCCACAACATTGGGATTTTATTACGTTATTGCAACACTTGAATTATCTAACTTTATCGTATCTGTAACATAAATATAGATTTAAATAAAGGATATTTGGTTGTTTCAATTTAAAGTGCATAGAATCATTTAAATGTTGAAGAGACATAGCTACTAATTAAGTAGAAAAAAATTCAATTTTTAATTTTGCGGGCAAATCAGAATTGAACTATAATTTGACGTCTTATACGACGTCTCTGAGTGTCGTCTTATTATTTGACGTCTCTGAGTTTGACAATTAGTGGCACGGTGTCAGTATGCGTGTAGTTGGAAAGAAGTCTCCAAGACATATTTCCCGCCCCCGCATTGAGTCATGTCGAGAGGCATGATCTCATCGTGAGAAAATAAAGATGATTCCGGAAGATTACACAGTGCAGAACATCATAATTATTATATAATTAATAAATCGTCTATATACTGACGACCGGATAACCTAGTTGGACGGGGCAGATAAATGTATAAAAAATACTAATATCTGTGCTCGAGTTTCGGGGCTTCAATGTATATTTAAATACGTGTAACATTAAACTTTACATTTGTAATTACTGACATCTGCTTCCATAAATATTAAAAAAAATCCTTAAATATTAAAAACTGATTGAGTGCCGACACATCAACGCCCAGCCTGAGGGGTGCGTCCCACGAGATATAACTACAAAATATCTATTTAAATATACATCCATCTATTTACGAGTAAGTATGTTTATCCGTTACCTAGTACTCCTAACACGAGGTTTTCGAGGTTTTACACTAGGCTTGTCATATGTTTTTATGTACAATAAAGAGTTTTACATACATACATACTTACTTTGGGACCAGGGCAAATAATATCAAATGTCCCGTGACATTTATTTATTATTCATTATATGCTGAGCAGAACACAATGATACGATAAAGAAAAAATCACCAAATACAAGTACCCTATGTTGAACTAGCATAGTCTGTATTACACCTCGCTGTGTCTGTTGGTTTAGGATATTAGCACATTTGTAATTAACTTGCTTGACGAAATTTATAATGCTTTTAATTAATTAAGGTAATATCAATAAATGACAAAAATCAGTCTCTGTGACATCCCGACTCGTAAAAGTATCGAACCGATAAATTATGTAGCAGAAGATTGTTTTTTTTGGAGTCTTTTGTATTTTTATTTTTCAACTTTAAATTTTTTACTTTTACGGTCTTCCCGTGACTAAAAATATAGTAAATCCATTTATTTCTAACTAAATTCAAACTGAAACATAGATACACAGAAAAAAACCAGAAAAAGAGACCAGCGCTGGGAATCGAACCCAGGTCACCAGCATTCCGTGCTGCGTGCCAAACCCCTACACCGCCACTGGTCAAATATGTAGCAGAAGTTTAAATTGCAAGAGTGTCGTTAATATTGTCTTCGATTCTAGACCCAAGATGTGGCTGTAAGTATAGCTCGATATCATTATAGAAAACCCTGATCCAGCAAAGATGAACTTACTGATACAGAACAAGCCCTGGCCTCGAGAAAACGACGACACGACACTCGTTACTCCTTACGAGTATTCAATTGTTCTTTTCACGGAACAAACGTACGCGAAATCCGCTGTTCCGACTTCCATTTTATTAGGCCCACGTCCGGACATTATTTACAAGAAAGTAGGTGATTCGGGCCATACGCTGTAGCCGGGCCGTATTTACCAAAAGCGTATTCATATTAGATTTTGCCAACTCGAATGCCGGCGGCCGTATCAGAATGTCACCGATACGTTCGATACTTTATTCGAGTCTATACGAGTACGCGGCGCGACGAGGAAGGGTGTCAAATAAATACAGGTTGAAATATATCTGCTGTCGTGTTCTGTGATCCCGCTATATACGTGCCGCTTCAAGAATGAAATTTTGTTTGGTTTTCGTGCTGTGTTTTTTTGCGTTTTGCTCGGGGATGTTGTACAGGCGGGATGCCGACAATGTTTTGAAACCAGGTGAGTTTTTATTCGAAATAATTTATCAATTCTGCTTGATTTCAACGCGATGCGGACTTTATAATTATTGTTATGATTGAACTGTTCGTTGTTTTTGATTATTATTAAGACGAAAAATTTCAATTTGCTTTGTATTCCGATTTCAGATTTACTATCAGAATTAGAATAGTATTTATTTATTATAGCGTAGCTTTAAAGAGTTTATAGTTAATTAGTTTTGCTATGCTAGTTTCAGTTTTCATGCGTTAGGTTTTTGTTTTACCCCCGGAGATGAAGGAATTTAAAAGCGACACAAAAAATATTTTATGATCATTTTCGTATTGTGTATGTAAGTTTCTTTATAAAAAACAATGTTTTGTAGTCGGTGCATAGATTCTTTGTCATTATTATTATTTCACATCACCAAAAATCATTCTTAAGAATGCGTTGTATTAAAAACAACATTATCTTTATGAAATAAATTCTTTGTTGCATAATTAATAAGCTAGGATCAAACGTTATGCTAATGTCCGAATATTTAAATTTTATTATATTATTTGGTATCCATTTGCATTTCATTATGAATAAAATGGCTAAACAGGTGTCCGACCTTGAAACTTTTTTGAACTGTTTTTTAATTGATAAAAGGTTTTGTTACGTCTTATTGTGCAAGAGAGAACAGTATATAGTATAATAAAATGAGAATCCCTAATTTAATTTTAGCCAAATCTTTTATTTTAATTTTATTTTAAATCTATTCCTAATTCGCGAAGAAGCAAAGTAAGTTTTTTCGTTCATTTTTTAACTAGTTGTTTCCCGCGTCTACGTCTGGGAAGAATTTGTTTATCACTATCCCGCGATAACGTTTTAAGATTAGGGCAAATATAATACCTAGTTACACAGTATTGTTTCATACTGTTATTTAGTATTTTTTTTTTCGCCTGTTAAAGTGTCCCACTGCTGCATTCAAAAACTTCATAGAAAAATAAAACTTCATGAAATAATCAGTAAAATCATTGATGATAAATAAATAAATAATAGATGAGAACTTGTTTTTAACATGAAGTAAAAAAATAAATAAAGTGAAATTACATGAAGAAAGAAGAATATATTATTTGATCTTAAAGTAAATGTTGTTTACAACAACCTTTATTATTTGAATGCATCTGACTGATGGAGGTCAAGCGGTTGCATTACCTTCGTAATCGTTCGCTGCTTGCACTTTAAAAAAAAAAACAGCAGTAATTTAACAGTTTTTGTGATAAAACACAAATATAACACGCACAAACACGTTGTAATATGTTTAATAGTTTTTTATACATCTCTAGTTTTTAAGTTAAGTTTATTTATTTTATTTTAAAAAATATATTTAAAAAACGGCCAAGTGGGAGTCGGACTCGCGCACGGAAGGTTCCGTACTATTATCTATAATAACGGCAAAAAAACACGTTTGTTGTATGGGAGCCCCCCTTAAATATTTGTTTTTTTTTTTAATTTAATTATCTATCTTTAAAGTGAATTTATAACTAAATATTCTGTGAATATTTCAAGCGTCTACCTGTGGCCATTATTAATATCCAGCAAAAATGAGCAAAAAAAATGATGTTTGTTATATGGGAGCCCCCTTAAATATTTATTTTATTCTATTTTTTAGTATTTTTTGTTATGGCGGCAACCAAAATACATCATCTGTGAAAATTTCAACTATCTAGCTTTCACGGTTCATGAGATACAGCCTGGTGATAGACGGACAGACGGACGGACGGACCGCGAAGTCTCAGTAATTGGGTCCCGTTTTAACCCTTTGGGTACGGAACCCTAAAAGTAACTGTATAGTCAAACCATTTTCATTCCTCACCCACCTTAGGACGTTCTCACAGTAGGTGTCACAACGATTTTACCTATCTGGCAACTAAGTGTCCCTATAACATTTAATGTGAAAAGATTCCATGCTGGGTCGCGATTCCGTTGGATCGGTCGTACCAAGCCGGGGATATAATTAGCCGTACAGTGTTTGCAGCGCGCTCGTTGTGTAATGGCACGTAACATTTGACATCCCATTATTCTCTGGTATTTACATAATGCCAATACCTAAATGGCATTACGGTAAATGAGGCAAATTACTTCAAATTTATTCAAAACACACTGATGAGCGATAGTAAACGATCATTTTCCACGCCACTTTGTGAGTGATGAGTGAGAATTGCAGTAGATTTCTAAATTTAATTCATTAAGGGCCACTTGCACAGGCCAGGTTTAAAAAATAAATCGTTAACCCTGGGTTAAGAATTACATTTCCATACATTTTGACGGCTGGGATGATGATAATGATGATAAATATCATCTATACTTCTATACTAATATTATAAAAAGGAAAGATTTGTATTTTTGTATGAAACGAATAAACTTAAAAACTACTGGACCGATTCCAAAAATTATTTTTCCGTTAGGAAGCTACATTATCACTGAGTAACATAGGCTACTTTTTACCGCGGGAAAATACCTTTTCCTACGGGAAAATTGATTTATCGCGGGCGAAGCTGCGGACGGAAGGCTAGTCTGCTATAAAAACGTTTGCCATAAAATATATAGAAGCGTGCATTATTCAGAATTTGGTTAGATTTGTTTTATATTATAACAATCCTGAGAAAATAGTGTTTCAGAAATAAATTAAATTATGTCAAATAAAAATTATCGAAAAAGATACATTATGGCATATGAAATTCGGGCAAATGATAGAGGACCACGGACCTCACGATACTAACGCCATCTAGTGGCATTTCACCTGTCAGAAAACCCTTGTTGTGATAGCAATATAAATATTTTCTACAAATGTTTTCATTTAAATCTAAATGCACTTGCACCGTAACTCCATACAAATCCTTATAAATTCGAAAGTAACTTTGTATGTTCGTCTGTCTGTTATCTCTTGACGCTTAAACCGCTAAACCGATTTAGACGAAATTTGGTATGGACATAGTTTGAGAATCTGGGAAGAACATAGAAAGTTTTTATCCCGGAAAATTGTTTACTTCCCGCGGGATAGGGATAAATTAATGCAACGTGGACGGTGGTGTGGGCAACAGGTACTTTTTTTAAATGTGTATTACGAAATTCAATCCAGTACTTTTTACATTCAATACCTACTCTTATTCCATTAATATAAAGTTCTTTTTTCGAGTAAAGACCTAGAGCTCTGATATATCATAATTATTTCACTAGTAGGTAGTGATTTTAGGTTTCGCGTCTGTTTACCCGTTAGGTAATATATTTTCGAAAGTTAGGATCCTGGATTTGTGTGGATCCTAGGTTAAAATACATAAATACCACGCGTCTATTGACACCAATTGACTTAGTCCCAAACTAAAGCTTGTGCTATATATTGGTACTGGACAACAGGTAAACATAATTATATAGATAAATACATACTCAAATAAATATTAAACATCCAAGACTCGAGCACAGACATTCGTATTTTCCGAGTTAAAAATATGTATAGTCGGGGTAAGAAAAGGTTCGTCACTTTTCGACTCTATGTCAACGAGTTAAGGTCGAAAAGTGACGAACCTTATCTTACCCCGACTATACTTTATTCTCAAAATAATTACATTAATTCACGTAAATGAGAACATTACAATAGTTATTAATAGTTCGCAAAAACAATCATGATTATTTTCGTAAAATGTACAAAGGGTGTAGATTACCACAATAGCGTCACACAAATATCTACCCCGACCGGGAATCAAATCCGGGACCTCGAGCTTCGTGTAATCAGGTACTCTAACAACTAGGCTATCTGGTCGTCTAAACGGATAAACATAATTCAAGACCCAAGACCCGAGCACAAACATTCTTATATTTCATACAATGACATAATATATTTGCCCCAAGTTTTGTAGTCCACTAAGCTGCCCAGTCGTCTCTACTCGAGCTACTACTACTCTACTACGGTTATTTTTTGAATTCACAGTTACCGAGTTAAATAGTAAAACCGCGGAGCCCTAAATACAGTCCGGTTATATAACGCACCTTACTTACACACTTGACCGTGGCCCGCCCGGCAAGGCCAGTCAAGCGCCACTTACTGCACAATCGACTCGCGCGAGCACTCGCCTCGAGTACGGAATGCCGGCAGAATTTAGTTACTGTCTAAAATCAGTGCTAACGTTTCCGATGTTTTTTTAATCTTAGATCGAACAAACAAAGTCTCACGCCAAACGTCACTGTATTAACAGAGAAATTACTGATTTAAGATTTAATACTTTGGAACAACCTGTATGTAGATAACTAAATGGTAATTAAAGAGTATTTCAACTTGATCAACCTCTGAACCGCAAAACTCATTGCGAACAACTGATACAGTATGTTCCTACATATTGTTTATTTTTTTATGAGTATTAAATTTACTTTTTGATTTTTTTTCATCTAATCTAATAATTTTACAAAAGTAGAACATTCCTGTGAGAAGGAACTCTACTCAGGTTTTCGATCTGTGTCCAGAGAGTAGAGACACGATGTAGAATGTGTACCGTACCTTATTGCCGCGCTTTGAGATATTACAAACCTTGAAGCCTGTTTCACTTCCCTGTGATAAGTTTCTGATATTTTATCAGCATCATCCCCAGCTTATATGCGTCACACTACAGGGCGCAGGGATCATCTTAGAATGAGAGGGCTTGAGCCAAATCCCAGGTGTGCCAAGTGCGGATTGGGAACTTCACACACAACATTGAATTTCTTCGCCCCGGACATCTGCCCCGAACGGGAATCGAACTCGGGACCTCAAGCTAGTCAGGTTCTCTAACAACTAGGCTATCTGGCCGTTAAACAAACAGTATAGAAAGTGTTTTAAATTTAATGCGAAACATTTCAATTAGGTAGTTGGGGTAGTTTGATTCAGTATCCTTATACATATATTTAAGTATTTTTGAGCCATATCATTCGATACATTGATTAAAGTTCATAGTGTACATGTGTAGTGTCAAAACAAACTAAAACATAGATGCACAGAAAAAACCCCAGAAAAAGACCAATGCTGGGAATCGAACCAGTGACCAGTGAACCAGGTTCGATTCCCAGCATTGGTCTTTTTTCTGGGGTTTTTTCTGTGCATCTATGTTTCAGATTTCACGGGATGACCGTAAAAGTAAAAAAATTAAGTTGAAGAAATAAAAAATACAAAAAGATACTTCAAACCAAACTTGTTAAATATTTTTCATTCTTTCTTTAAATTCCAATTTTTTAGGTTTATTTTTACGGTTTCCCTTTAGGAATTATTTCCCTTTTAAATATACCTACTGACTATTGTATGAGACTCTGCTTGAGAGGCCATAAGTCAAACCACTAGGCCGCCATCAGTCGCTCGCTCAGTCAAACTACTTTATACATATTGTTAATGAATGTAGATGTAGTTAAAATATTATTAAAAATATTTTTACTTTAACTTTACTTTAAGCTGTTGTTTTGACATTGACTTTGACTTTACAACTCGATTTTCATCCCTCTTATAACAACTCCTGTGCAGTGCACCTATAGAAATTAAAAGAAATATCACTTTAAACCTGCCACGTTAAAGCGAAATCATCTTAATGTTTTATTTATTTTATTTACAGATTTACAGCCAGTTTCGTCGACGGTGGTGCCTCTATCCTTCTACTCGGTCTACGGTTTTGAAAAGAAAATGTACAAGGAGAAAAACAAGAAGCGGCCACAAGGGAAAATTTCACTAGTTACTAAGATACCTGAATAAAGAAAAAAACATGGAAAAAATATATTTGTATGCATATTTAGCAAAATTGATCAGTATCCCCAAATGCTTAAACTCTAGAAAGTTACCTTTAAAGTCCCAAAAGACTTGTAAAGAAAATGTGTTAGCGAGTGTCATGGAAAAGTTTATACTTTTAAGATTTATATCTTATATATAAATGTTTTTAAGAAACGAATATTTTAAACTTCACGGACATTTTGAGTGAAATTAAATAGTTGGTCTAAGAGAAAGTCCGTTTTTTCTTAAGTTTTAGGTTCCATACCTAAATAAGAATAAAATGAACCCGTTTAGAATCACTTCAATCTGTCTGTCTGTCTGTCAAAATCCTTTTTTTCGTGAATAGATGTATAAAATTGGAATCTTTACATTATAAATATAAACACTTACGGCCTTATCTTACCTTATTAAAAGAGGGCAGTTTGGTGGCTACCTAACATTACTTATGTGCAATGTCAATAAAAAACTTTCAGATAAATTTTGGAGTTCCCGTTCATAAGTAGCTACAATTTCGATGTTTGGATAAATAGCTTGTATTGCACATCACTAATGTTAAGTAATCACCAAACTGCCCGCTTGACAACGTGATATAGGGTAAGTCCAGGATAGATGCCCCACTTTTTGAAATAGCTTTATAATTCAAAAACTTAACAAATTATAGCATTGCGTCCAATGCGTATGATAACTATGGTCCTTAATCTATTATTTTACTGTATTTGTATTAATATAAATCGTATGGATTTTGTGTAAATCGTACTTTTCTTGACCCCTTATAAATGGGATAGGTGCCTACCGTGGGGGATAGACGACTCGTCGCAAAAATGCGTCAGAGGATAGATGCCCCTTGAAATTAAACAAGTTAAATAAAAGTAAGTTAGTTCTCATTTTAGAATCCTAGTACTGGATAATTTTAGTATAATTTGTTTCAGTAAAACTACTGAAACAAATTATAAAAGTTCAATCAATTCCATATAAAATGTGATTTTGCTCCTATTTGCAAATACAGAAAAAACTTCACTAAATACCAATCAATTTGTACCTACATTACATAACTACCTAGCTAGGGTCAATTGTTTTTCGTCATTTTTGGCAAAACGTTGTCTTAGTGTTATAGACGGTATTCCATATGTTCAGGCTTTTTCATTGACTCCTTTTTCTCCCTTCTTCATTTCCTCGAAGGCTGCTAGCAAGCTTTCTTCAGTTTCTTCAGACCAGGCGACGTTACGCGGAACTACGCCCTGTTTTCTCTCATATTTACAAGGCATTTCGACCCTCTGCAACATAAAAATTATTTGAAACAAGTTGAGGATATATGCCCTTAGGGGCATCTATAGCGATCGAAAACGGGGCAACTATACTTTTCGCAGAGGATAGATGCCCTTTTCGATAAAAAATCAAGTAATGATAAAATCACTATAAAATATACTAATCCATGCAGCCTAAACTTCAGTGCAACCAAATGAGTTAGTTAAAAGCGCAAATTATAAGCCAGTCTAAAGTTAATCAAAAACAAATACTTACGATTATAATTTTCACGCTCTGCGAGATCTCGCCGCCGAAGGTTTTGGCACTCATGGACTAAACGCGTTCGCTCTTGCTCATGATAGCAGCGGCCCAGAGGTTTGCAGGGAGGGGGCTTGCTATTATTTAGTGGAATTTTGGTCTCATAGCCTTGCTACTAGTAGAAATTGAAATCGAGGCATCTATCCCACTGGGGCATCTATCCTGGAATTACCCTACTGAAATCGTGTAATATTAAGTTTCTGAGTTCATGCAATCGAAAAGATAACCTTTCGAAAATATATTTTCTTAGCAATAGTCGAGTCAGGCTCGCGCACCGAGCGTTCCGAACAAATTTGTAGATAGATAAGTAAATTGGCAATTGCAGTTTTCGGATTTTTCTCTTTATATTTATACTAAACGTCATTATGCTTCTTGCCAAATTTTATGATTCGAGGGCAAAAAGTAAGCTCTCACAACACTCCGATAAGTAAAGGAAACCATCCGAAAATAATACAAACCGATAACCAAATCGCTCCTCTCCAGAGTTTTTATCGAAACAAAATACAGAAAAAATTTAAAAAAAAATGCGGGAATAAGGTATAATGGTTCAATAGCAGCTGCGAGAATAAAGATTAATTTAGACAGTGTGTAAAATATCGCACTAGCTTCGTTACACTGCGGGGGCGAGTGGTTACGAATTTGTAAGTGTTCGATCATCGACGGCAATGTAATCGTACCACAACTTGTGCGATATTTCGCGTACCGTCTATATGAGACTTAATTAGCAAGAATTCCTACAACATCCACGAGCTTCATCAAATTTCTACATTAAGTGTACGAGAGCCAACGATCAATTTTAATTAAAAACTACGACTTCGTGCGACAAGAGCTTGTCAGTTAATAACTTTCAGAAGCACCTCTATTGCGTTTATATACGCTGAGAATTAAATTTTAATAGCCAGGAACAAAGTCGTTTTTTCAATGGCACTGTAAAGCAAGATATGAGCTGGTGGAATTTGTCAGTCGAGGTTAACCCACCGATGTCCATGACCGGTCAAATACGAAAACGGAAATCGAACACGGAATTATTAATTAAACTGGCGCTCGATACAAATGAACGTTATGATGTTTCAGTAGAGTACAAACTGAACTGAAGTACACAGTGTCCAATAAATTCGAATACAGTTTCAAACTCTCTTTAAAATAAAGCACTAATAACAAATGTAATAAAAACTATATTTCATGAAATATATTCTTATCTACAATATTCACAGTAAATATTTTGGGATGACTCCTCCTTTAACATTCATCACCAGCTTCAAACTTTTTGCAAATCCGTCGCACGCAGCACGCACTGCCTCCAACGGCATTTCGTCCCAAATTTGCACGATATTTTTTTTAAATGCTCTAAATTCTTAATTTTATAGTTATTAAGTTTTGAGAGCATGTACGACCATACAAAAACGTCCAGTACATTTAAATCTGGAGAACTTGGGGGCCATTCATTTTTTGGCAAGAAATCCGTTAAATTGGCCTGACACCACGCTTGAACTAAGTTTGCCGTGTGGGACGGAGCTCTGTCTTGTTGTAAACAATAGTAGTCATTCCCAAATATCATTTTTAAATTTGGAGCAATATTTTTTTCCAAAACTTCTGTTATGTAGTACTAAGTACCTACCTCTGTCAATAAATAAATACCAAAGGAAGTTTACCCCGCTTGCAAACTGCTCCCCAAACCATCACTGATGGTGCACTTTGGAATCTTGGCACATTCCTCTGGCTATCTGGAATATCCTGTATGTTTGCTGCCCACAAACGATCATTTTGAGTATTGAGATTGCTCTAAAGCGAAGAGTTTTTAGTCCGAAAAAACGAATTCATCCCCTGCGTGCCAGGAAAGCATACTGTTTGACTATCTACTCTTTTTTTCATTGTAGCTTCGGAAATGCCGTGTACTTTTCTTTTCTTGTAAGCGTGACACCCAAGATCTGCTCTCAAGATGTTGTGTACTGATCCTCTTGCAATCTTTAAGTCTGCAGCTAATTTTCGGATGGAATGGTGTTTTTTCCGGCGAAGACGCTCTCTCACGATTTTCACGAACCTATCCGTTCTTGCTGAACGCGGGCGACCAGATCTCTTGCGGTCTTCTAAAGAGGAGGTCTCCTTGTATCTTCTAATTGTAGAATAAACCAGGTTACGCTTAACTCTAAAAGAATTCAATGCTGCAAAAATTGCCTTTAGGAAATTTTGAGATAATAGGTTCCCGGAACTGCTTCATCATGGATTAAACGTGATCGAAAATATTCTTATTATCTTCATGACAATATAAACTTCGAATTATAATGACAAAACTGTATGAAAATTGTCTATATTTTTCAAACCAATGTTAGAAAATGTGTATTCGAACTTATTGGACACGGTGTATACTTCGTTTTTTTAGCATTAGAAATAAGACGGCGAGTCTTTTTATTGAAAAACGCTTTAAAAAAAATAGTAACTATTACTTATGAAACCAAAGAGTGTAAATGACCAACCATTTCAAATTGTTACATATTTGCTGTGACTTATTTTTCATAAGTGTTTTTCAATAAAAAGACGCGTCAAGATCGCTTACCTTCTTTCTAATGCTAAAAAAACAAAAGTACAGAAAGTGTCACTATACTGTAAAGCATTTTCACACTATCCGTTCCAATATCGGTGCACGGGTGACTACCGGGTGTATGACGACTGTCATACAACGTAAATAAGTGAGAATTTGGTAAAGCTTTGGAATTTTAATTCAACAGCTATGGTTAATCCGTGAGCAAAGTCTAATAACTTATTAGTAGGTACATTTTAATTGTTCCGATATCATATAGCATTAAATACTGATATCGGATTTGTGTAAGTTTTTGTCGCAATCAAAATGTAGACATATAAGGCTCCGATATTTTAAAAACGCTCTTACGACGACGCTGATAACGATAACCTCTTTGACAACTCTAGCATGCTCTCATAAATTGCGCCAGTGGTGAGTTTGACGTACCTATTGGCAAACAATGTTAATGATTTCCACTAATATTATAAACTATAGTTGTTAGTAGTTTTTGAACAAACAGCTTTAAGTTTAAATACAATTTTTAGTAATAATTGTTTCTGGATGAATGAAAAAATATGTGTGTGGGTGTAGTGCAAGGAGTTAAACACTTAATACCGGTAATTAAGAATACAAATTCACAAATCAACAAATATACAAACAGTTTAAATTATAGATCAAATTGTACATAGGCACAGAACTTAAATGATACTGTTACTACATCACCTTGTTGGGCCGCAAACCCTACAAAAGTTTTTAGCTATTAATATAGACAGACTATCGTAATGGGATGTGCAGTTACTAGAGCTGCCACACCTCCGGGTTTGACCCGGAGTCTACGGATCTGAATAGTGCATATCCGGGCTACGGGTTTATCATCGATATGCACGGGCGGCGAGAAAAAATCAAAAAATGAAAGCATTGGACAACGTATTCTCAGTTCGCATAATAGCAACGACTTTTCATCGATGTCAGCTGATTTCCAATGGGTTGAGGTGCTAAAAGTCACAACTTTTACGGAATTGCCGAAAATAATAGGCGGAATATTATCAATTCCTATAAGTAATGCATTGAACATTGTTTTCTCATTGATGGAGAAATTTTATGGGCCTACGAGCGAGCGACAGCTTATTCAATACAATACAATACAGTGACTCTTTATTGTACACCAGGAATAGTAAGCAATACAGAAAACAGGTACACAGAGAGAAAGTTACAAGGTAAGCAATAGGCGGCCTTATCGCTTAAGAGCGATCTCTTCCAGGCAACCCTTTAACAGAAAGAAGGAAGGACTAGTTTGCATCAACAGTGGATCAGAAAATTAAAACGCAACAAAAATAGTACATCTACTCATGCATATATCGTACATATAATAGGTACACATCTAAAACAAATATAAGCAGTGGGATAAACAGCCACATATAAATAAATAAATAAACTATAACAAACTCCGTCAACATAGTAAGCCGGAAAATTTGAGAAATTGAGATGTTTGTTTTTTTGCCTTTAATTGCAGTCTGACATAAATTCATTAACAGTATATTTTTTTTCACGAGTAAGCTATTTATGGATTATGGTGTAAGAGTAAACATAGAAAACTCATACTTAGTAGTATTTGCGGCCAAATGGATCGAACGCGACGTGCCCCCTAAGGGGAAAAGGGAGGCGGAAACACACGCTTCCTTATTTGCGGAATATGCTTTATAAACAGCGTACGTAAACCATACATATGAACGTGTTAACACACTGGATACGCAGACCAATTACATATACGAGTATCCACTGAAAGATTGTGCACAACTCGTAAATAACGAACTATTCCCTCTGTTTCCTTCTACGCATCTTTAAACGCTTATAGTTATTAGCGAACTGAAACAATTACTTTGCTCATCCGCGATCTTACTATAGCTACGTTTATGTAAAAAATACGTGTTCATTAATACATTACATACATACAATATGTGTATGTGTACATTTGGTAGCACAGTGAACGGTTGCGGTACTCTGAAGATGAGCTTTGGCTGAGTTACTTTCGAAAAGCGTCAGTGTAGTATGGTGGTGGTGATAGTTGGGTTTGTGTAATTTGTGTGTGTTCATTCAGTGTGGAGGTGGAGGAACTGCATAAATACGCATTTTTATCTATCTATCGTATCCTGTGATCGTATCATAGCTATCGTAAGGTCGCGGGTGAGCAAAGTAATTGTTTCAGTTCATTAATATGGAGCTCCGCAAAGTAACGCCTGATTCAATAAATTGCTTATATTAGCTTGAACCCGCGGCTTTTCCCGCGTTAAAAATACCTTCACGAGAAATACTTGCAATATTTGAACTTCGCCTGAAAAAAGGTTACGATTACATTTTTACAGCACGATGTTCCGAAATAAAAACAGACAACGTTAAAACGTCACCTTGAAAGCAGAGGTATAGTGGCGGATTGAAAAGGTTCGTCACTTTTCGACCTTAACTCGTTGGCATAGAGTCGAAAAGTGACGAACCTTGTCATTCCGCAACTGTCCTTCAACGTTCTTGGACAGGGCCCTGTATTCTTGTTTAAAGGCAAAAAATTATCTCCCAGGAACGCATTACCGCGATATTAAGTGACCTAGCCCTTTCATTCTGAGAGGAGGCCTGTGCCGCCCTGCAGTGGGATGTATGTAACGACCGCTTTAGCCTAGTTGGTAGTGACCCTGCCTACGAAGCAAGAGGTCCTGGGTTCAAATCCCGGTAAGGGCATCTATTTGTGTGATGAGCACGAATATTTGTTCCTGAGTTATGGATGTTTTCTATGTATTTAAGTATGTATTTATCTATATGTATAAGTATGTTTATCGTCGTCTAGTACCCATAGTACAAGCTTTGCTTAGTTTGGGACTAGGTCGATTTGTGTAAGAACAGTCAAGTCATCCTTAAACAAAACCGTTACACAAAATATGAAACACATAAATAATCAAATATTATTTATTTTATTAGCAGTACGGCTGCTCACCGAATCTAAGATTATTTAAAAGCGAAAAAGTTTTTCGGGTGCGCCGGTGGGATTCGAACCCACGTCTCCTGGGTATGCGCCCCAACAGGTGTTCTACCAATTGAACCACGTCGCATCCAACCGACTCCCAGGAAATTCTTAATCGCTTACATACGCCAACAGTGGACATACCCAGGAGACGTGGGTTCGAATCCCACCGGCGCACCCGAAAAACTTTTTCGCTTTTAAATAAACATAAATAATCATTTTAAAATTATTTTTAACATCCACATCAAGTAGGTAAAGGTAACGCCACCAGAGTTGAGGCCATGCACACAACCACATATCATGTAATGACAGCGGGATTTAGACGTTGTGTTGTCGTTAAACGTCAACACAACGTCAAAATCCCGCTGTCATTACATGAGATGTGGTTGTGTGCGTGGCCTCAACTCTGGTGGCGTTACCCCACGCTCTGACGCTGGTGCGAAAATTCCACTTCGAACAGCAGCTCTGTTTTATTTGACTTCGTTGACGTAAACCAATATACTTAGGGAACCTACGCGTGCTAGTTGTCGCCTGATTCAATATGATTTCAAGAAAAACATTTGCTTTGTTCCCAATACGGAATTCTCATAATATTATTGAATGTGATGTGACTGGCTGAATGCTTATGTTTAGGGGATATAAGAACGTATGATATAATGGTCATAACATATGAAGGGTCCAGGGAAAGAACATATCAGTCACCTAAACAACTTTTTGAGTTATAGCGGTTTGAAAGTAAAGTTAGTCATCACGAACAATTACTATGGTGACCATTTCTTTAAAAGTGAAAAAAATATATATTATTTTCAGATATCCCGATTTAATATAATGGTAAGTTATAGTGCTTTGCGAGCTCTACATTTTGAGATTAAAAACTCAATTTTCAAAAAAAGTGACTAGACATGTTCTATCCGTGGACCCTTCAATGCGCTCACTTTGTATAACGTTCGTATAGTACAACGTTCACTGGTTATAATGGACGAAAGATATCTTCTTCTTCAGCGCGTTTTCGCCCACTATTAGGCATACGCCTCTCCAACCTTCTCCATCCAGATCGAATAATCTGTCTCTCTCTTCCAAACCGGTCCTGCTGTCTCCACTATATTATCGGACCATCTCGGGCAGGCGGTCTACCCACATTTCTTTTGCCTAGCCGTAAACGCGCTTACTCCACCGTTCGTTGTGTCGTCGGCACAAGTGGCCGGTCCAAACCCATTTCAGCTTCACGGCTAAACGAAAAATATAATTTAAAAATATTTAATTTTGTAAAGTATAACGACTTTTTATATATATTGTTGCTATATCTCGTGAGACGCCGCCGTTTGTTTTGTGTAGGGGTTGTAATTCTAACCTAACCTACCTTCCTGGCATTATATGAAACCGTTATTTTATTATATACCCATCATTATTATAACATGAACGTTATGTCAATTGGCCGTTGTCCATTGTATTGATATTGTCGTTAAGTATCTTTAGTTCATTGTATCTTATGAACGTTATTAACATGAAATTAATCTCGTGAGACGCTCCCCAAGTTTAGACATTGGGCTGCGGAAAAAACTAGTCGAAAATAAATTATGCCATTTTGGGCATGTTTACACGTGATAAACGTAACAATAACGGACAGTAGGGAAATGAAAACAGTCCCTAGTCTCATATATTTAATTTAAGCAATCAGGAAAAAAACAATGCCTTAAAGCGTTATAAACTATCCGATCCGATATCGGTCTCAGACGCCGAAGAGATATGGGGGCAACCAAACAGGATGAATAATAATAATAATAACCATTTCATCCAGATAATTGAATCCACAGAAATGTTAGTAGTGTTAGTTATTAAAAAAAAAACAAAATTCACTTTTATAAATAGCAGTAATAGTATTATAATAATGTTCAATTCAATTAATTTGATTTAATTTAACCTAATTTAGTCTTATTTAATTTAATTTATTCTTAATTATTTAAACATGAAACTACCGTGAGACTCACTCATAGTGAAAATAAACTGATCCCTCACATTGAATTGAATCGATAAACTCTCCGGCTAGAAACTAAAACTAAAGCACGTTTAGAAACTAAAACTACATCTGTTCAGTAACCCTGATTAAATAAATAAATAACCCTCTTCCTTTTAAAGTTGGGATATAAAATTTCCACTTATCCGCGTGTTACCGAACACTTAATGGTAGACGCGACGAAATATACTTCATTATCTACTTCAGCGACCAGACGTACGGAAGACGTACAGTAAGTAGATCGTGGGGAGTTCAAAGGCAAACTAATTAAAACTAATAAACTCCCGGAAGTACTGTTTAGCACGTAATAATAAAAGTTAGCAGTTCGTTAAAAGTGCACAAGAAAATATATGGGGCGGAAGTTTTTACAAGCTGTAAAATATTTATGACGGCATTAGGTAAAAGATAAAGATGCGGTCTCCTAATACTTATATTTTCTAGGGCTTGCACCGCTATGTCATGTGATAATTGATATTAAATTAGGTTTTACTACAACTATAACTGTTAAATTAAAATTATAAATTTGAAACCATTTCGAGTCCGATTTTTTTTATTATTTCATATCAAAAGAGAAGATCAAGCTGATGTCAGGTGCTTAGAAACTGCACTAATTACCGTAAAGTAACCAAGTGGACACAAGTAAAAATAAAATGGATTCGAGCTTATAGAATGAGCGGTTATTAAATATCAATTATATAAATACCTAATATAAAATTAGGTCAGTCTACATCAATCATAAGGAGGTACTGAATTAAATCGATTATAGTAAACGTAACATAACCTAACGTGGCCTCGTGAAATTTCTTTATGAATGGCATCGACCCTTCGGGCCGGTAAGTATGTGGTAGTCCCATATCTCAGAAGGGGACGGTGGTCCCACTAAAAACCTCATGGTATTCCGCTTCTTCGCCGTGTCGCTGCCGAAGCTGTGAGAGCTATCCGCATCCATCCTATCATCCCAGCCTGTATACGTGAGACGGCTTGGGCCGTAGTTCCCACGCGGGCCCAATGGGATCGGGAACTCCACACCCACCATTGAATTTCCTCTCAGGTATATAACAAATGTAATTTATTTCGCACATAAATTCCGAAAAACTCACGAGGTATACGAGCGACGAGCAGGAGCTTTAGAGGCCATAAGTGAAACCACTAGGTCACTACGGCTTATCTTATGAAGAACGTAGCCTATTGTTATTCACAAGACGACCTATATCTTTGCATAAATTTTCAACAAATAGTGACGTATTCAAATACGACGTACAGTTTCAAGCCAAATCCCAAGATGACCGATGGCAACCCCTCAATTACGGCAGCTAGTGAGCGAACGGCCTAATGTGAAATTTATGGCAGACATTTTCCTTCAACACCTTCCAAGCGTAAAAATGATGAAATATTTTTATTACAGTACACATCTGCTCCCTGGAGGATGGCCCGCGATATCTATAGGGGATATTATAAAAAATGTAAAAAGCCTCAGGTTAGAGTAAACAAAATTAAGCCGTAAAAGTTGAGCCCACCGGGATGGAGGCCCCGTAAAGTACGCAAACACCAGGGTCTTAACTCCGGCTATTTTATATACCTCGGGATACTTCTAATGGTTAAATTGTCAGCTTATGGACTAATTCTTACTGTAAAATACCCTAGCCCAGACTGTTTTGTGTTGATATAAAAATACTTACGCCTGTAAAATAAATTGTTCAACCAAGTTCAGACCAGCAAAAAAATTGAGGTAATGAGTTGTCTGTGATCATGACGTAAATAGATGCGTCGAAATAACGGGAGCCTACTTAAGGAAAACACGGTCTACGTCCCAGTAAATGTGTCTCATGTAATTACTGGCTGTCCCGGGAAACCTTGTTCTGCCGTATAAATTACCAAATAAATTGAACTTAATTGAGGTAGGAGGGTGAAAAATACTTTACCAACTACCAAATATACAAAAAAAATATCATAAAAATCGGTTGAGCCGATCCGGAGGAGTGCGACCACAAACAATGTAACACGAACTGCTCTTATGCTGATAAATTTAATGCTGGCACTTCACTTGGCGTATTTGACGAAATAGTTGCGTGTGCGAGAGAGGAGCACTATGCCGATCCTAGCGTGAAAGACGGAGATGGCAATAGCGCAACGCGAACACGCAACGCCAAGTGAAGTGCCACCATAAAATGTTTTACTTGTAGTGAAAATCAAAGTACAATATTTTTTGTCAAAACATTTTTTTGCAGACTGTACTTGCATTATCAATCATCCTACTAAATATGTACACTAAATTTTAAATCGGCGTAATAACTGGAAGTGCGTTAAATTCGAATTCCAAGATTTGACCCATACTAACAAGGCAAGTTAAATATTTAAAAAACTTGTAAAAATATTAAAAATAAAAACCGGCCAAGTGCAAGTCGGACTCTCGCACGAAGGGTTCCGTACCATTTTCTATTAAAAGGGCAAAAAAATCACGTTTGTTGTATGGGAGCCCCCTTAAACATATGTTTTATTTTAATTATTTATTTTTAAAGTGAATATTCGCACCTTCGGTGAGACAAGGGCACAATTGTCGAAAAATCCAAAAATGAGTTAAGTATACAGAAAGTTCTAAAAACTATGTCTTCACATGGAGGGACAAAGACATCCATTAAATACCGCGTTAAATCGCCAGAGGGCGAAAGTGGCTTTGTCTTATTGGTGCGTTTCTTTGGTGTATGTTGGCGCGACAAAATCTTATTGGCCAATTGCCCGACAACCCGCGAGTGAAGTGATCGTCTGCTGGAGCAACGAGGGTTTAAAGGTAAATATGCCTTTTGTTATTTAAATTTTTGGAAGAACAAAGTCACATTTGATGCACTTTTGCCTATAAAATGGTCACGCATTTGGAGATACAAAGTCGCTCAAGCAATTGTGACTTTGTACCTCCAATAACTTTAAAACTTTATAGTCTTAAATTCAAATGCGGCCTTGTTATTCCATTCCATTAAAAAAAAACAATGTCATGTAAGCAATTATGACCTTATTATTCCAATATTTGCTTGCAATAAAATAAATAACGACTATTACTGACGTTGTCGTTCCAATTATATTTTTACTTGAGCAGTCATAATTTACAATTATGTATGTATGTATCATCATCATCATTTCAGCTGAAAAACGTCCACTGCTGAACATAGGCCTCCCCCAAGGCTCGCCAAACAGATCAGCCCTGTGCCATCCGCATCCAATGCGATCCCGCCACCCTCACCAGTATGTATGTATGTAAATACTTTATTATACATAAAACACAAAAATAATACAAAACAGTAAAGAGACAACCACAGCGAGAGAATTTGTACAGCACTGAGATTTTCATTCATTTTATTGCCATTTTAGTTTTTTTCTAAATGTGTAGGTATAATTTCCGTGTTAAACGCAGATTCAATCAGGTAGGTATCTTAGGAACTATGTTCTTTATCAATGCTTGGAGTAGCCATCATCAGACCACAGCCAAAGCACCGCCTAGTGAAAAATCAAGACATCAAAGTGACCTCGTTTGTATGAAAGGTGGACTGTGGGCCATATTTTTTGCAGGTGATTGTATTAAGATTTTTTTCTATGAAATAGACAGAAAATTCTTATAACAGTAATTGTTTGTGAAAAATATTTTTTTTGTTTTTAATTAAAGTATTTTATTTGTTTTTAAATAACATCTACTAAGCATCGTTCGTTGCTTTATTATAGTAGACAAGATTGTTGATTCCAAAGACTATTGATCTCTATTTCTATTGATCTCTTGATTAAAGTAAACACAAAGTTCCTAGACTTAATGCAAGTAATAAAAAATAAATATTTTATGATAATAAACGTGTTTTTTTAACGAATAATTAGTCGTAGTTTTAGTTTGAACTCAGTCATAATTACAAAATGAATTAAATTTTGGTAGAACAAGGGCATATATGTACACCTTCGCTTAAAAAAAAAATTATAATAAATTAATGAAGGGTTCCTAATTCCTATAAGCAATATTTCACGATTCACAATAGTATAAGGCTTGTTCCGTGCGAAGAGAAATTACTTCAAAGCTATACGAGCAAAACAATACAAGATTGAACACAAAAAAAACTTTAAAATGTCTCTCCTGTAAAATCATAAAAAGCGTAGTAATGCCCTTGTCTCACCGAAGGTGCGAATAACTAAATATTTTTTCGACAGTGACTAGCGCCGGCGATTTCTACATACAATTTATACGTAACCAGATTTGACAACATACGTACGTGCGCATTATCGATTAATACCGCTATGACCAACTGATAATCCTGGGGTAATGAAGTGAACCACTTAGCTGAGGTATCCTAGCGTTCGGAACGTCTTGAGTGCACTTTATAGATGACAGAGCACACTTCGACTAGTGATCCAAATTCATGCAATAATGCGATGTCTGCTGTACGTTTAATTTCAAAAGTAACTGGGCGACCGAGCTCTGCTCGGGCAGAAACTCGGTACCAAGCGTTTTCCCAGAGATAAGACCAAGCTAGATCAATTTTTCATCCCCGAAAACCCCCAAATACCAAATTTCATCGAAATCGTTGCAGCCGTTTCCGAGATCAAAACACCGGAGGGGTGGGGGGTGAGAGGGGGGGAGGGAGCGCGGGGGTATTAAAGGGGGATGAAAATTTCATTGATTTTGTCGTTGGATGCACCGTTTTCAAGATATTTGACAAAAACACCGGAGGGGGTGGGGGGGGGGGGGTGAGTCACGTTAAACTATCGTCCGTAAACCGACTTTACAGACAACTGGCTTTTCCTGTTCTGTGCTCCCAATAGGGAACGTGCACATAGACGGTGCTGCCAACTGGTGCCATAAGGGTGCCATCAATTTGAATGTTTTACCTTGATAAGTTTGTTTTACTGTCCGCATAGTGTCTCTTCTGTCGCATTAGTGCTGCCGCCTACAGTTACTGCACGTTCCCTATAATACTTTTTCTAACAAAAAAGTAACTTTTTCTCACAAAAGAAGAAACTTGACGTTTTCTCATGAAAAATAAACTTAAAAAAAAAACTAAAAATCTTGAAAAAAAACGTGGAACCAAGGTCGGCTGGATCCGCGAACACCCGATTTCTAATGTGCCATTATGATCTTCTCGAAGTCGGCGAAATTTAGCTTTATATTCTAATGCAAACAAAAATTGCCGGAAAACATGAGTATAGCGATTTTCTGAAAATGAAACATAGCTAGATCAGTTTTTCATCCCCGAAAACCCCCACATACCAAATTTCATCGAAATCGTTGGAGCCGTTTCCGAGATCCTGATTATATATATACATATATGTATATATACAAGAATTGCTCGTTTAAAGGTATTTAATCAAAATAGAAGTGTTATTAGATTTTAACATGGTTGAACTTGGATATACAAACAAATAATTAATAATTTTAATTTGGTTTTAATTTAATTTAATTTATTTTTACTTTAATATTTGACATGTGTAAAAAAAAAACAAATAATGATGTCAAACTGTTCAAAATTAGAAATGATAGATAATCGTTGAATACCCTGCTTAAAAAGTAGCTTCATCATCCTCATCATCATGTAAGCCGAAAGACTTCCACTGCTGAACATAGGCCTCCCCCGAAGCTCACCATTCTCGCCAAACAGATCGGTCCCGTGCCATCAGCATCCAACGCTCTCCCACAAACTTAACCAGGCCGTCGCTCCATCTTGTTGGAGGCCTACCTACACTGCGTCTTCCGATCCGTAGACGCCACTCGACAACCTTTTTGCCCCATCGGCCATCAGTTCTACGAGCGATGTGAACTGCCCACTGCCACTTGAGTCTGGCGATTTTTCGAGCTACGTAAAAAGTAGCTTGCTATTGATCAAACATAGATCTACACTATAAGTGAAAATAAACGGATTACTCACGTCTTAAACGCACATCACGTTTTTGAGTGCGCGTTTGGCAGCCGCCATGACGTGTGACTCCGGGAAAAAGGACTTAGGATTAGCCCGAAACATGCCGAGCTAAACTCGTTTTAAGACGTGAGTGATCCGTTTATTTTCACTATGAGTGAGTCTCACGGTAGTTTCATTTTGAAAGCATCTACACTATTGTTTATTTAGAGATTTATAAATTATCTACATAACATTTTGTCGGAAGACTTGGTAGCCTAGTGGTTTGACTTAAGGTCTATCAAACAGGCGGTTGCGGGTTCGAGCCAGGGCTGGTACCTCTGATTTTTTCGAAATTTATAGATGAAATTAAGTAAATTTGAAATGTACCATGAGCTATAAGATGAAGGAAAACTTCGTGTGGAAACCTACACACACCTGCGAAGTAATTTAAATTTGGAATTGGCGTGTGACCCAAACCCTCTCGTTCCGACAAGAGGCGTAAGCCCTTCAGTGGGACATTTGTAGTTCAAAAATCAAAATGATGATGATGATGTATATTTTATAACTTTTAGCTCCGAGTGGAAAAAGCTTAAGTACGCGATATTGTTTTCGTTTGCAAAAACGGTACCCTGTAGGGCCATACGACGACTAACCGATATCAATATTGACAGCTAAAGAAATAATACGTGTACAAGCCACTTTGTTAAATAATAGACTACTTAAATAAAATACGCATCCCACTCACCAAGCAAAGCAAACAGCCTCTTCCGTTCAGAACTTCGACCAAAAAACAGCCGCATCACTTTCCACTCGAGGGGTTTAAACAAGGGGCTTTTTCGGCAAATGAAGTGGTCGACAAGTTTATCGAAGGCCTGATTGCCTTAGACACAGTAATCAATCAAATATTTGGCCAAGTCATGAATAAATCGGGGGAAACTTCTTCGGCGAATTCGCAGAAACAAGCGAAAATTTAGACGCGTCGTGAGCCAGGCTGTTATAGAACTTAGTGCCGCCGTCCGGACGGAAAATGCGCCAAGATGCCGACAAAAAACATTTAAGCTTCATAAATATTATAAGCCAGTCTTTTAATCCGCGACGTTGCACGGTAAATGAATGGCGACGCGGTTCACTTGTTATTATTTCTGGAGACAAAGAACATTTAAACTGGGTGAAAATTGCGACTTTTATTGCTGTTAACTGTATCTTTTTTGTAGTCTGTGCTTCGATCAAAGAGATCGCAACGCACTATATGTGAACATCACTTGTGATTCCAATATGAGAATAGCTCGGATAATTTGTCGCAAAAACATATACGGAACTCGGTGTAAGCTGAGCCACAGAATAAACTAGTAACTATTAAATAAACTCCACGTCTTACAATCCTCACTTTCAATTCGACTTAGAGCAGCCACATCAACAGACGCTCGGACAGGCCTTATACTACGAAGTGCAAAATTCGAACTTCGTATCGTGCCATTCCTCTCACGCTAATAGTATTTAATACAAGAGCGAGCAAGACGATGCGATACGAACTTCGATTTTCGAATTTCGGAGTAGCCCCCCAGGATACTTGCAGCGTATAGTTCGAAACACGCTTGTTGATTCACGTCGGATACCAGTCGAAAGTTGAACTAAGTTCGGTGAAGTTTGCCGCTTGGAATACACGCTCGATAAGCCCATTATCGGTTTACAGGTATTACGTCTGTGCCTCAAATTGTGTGAGGTTAACTTAAAAGCGAACTTTAAAGTTGGCAAAGTGGAATATTTTAATAGGTACATCGACGACGTTTGTTGGTAAACGTTTCCGAACTAAATGGGCACTTGTAGTAGCAGATGTAGTGGTTGATAAGATATCATTGTGCAAAATCCGTCAAATCGCCACCACGGTCTTACTCGCTAATGCCGCCGCCAAGCAGCAATGCAGCGGAACAGCAGTGGAGAACAAAACATCCGCTGATTTGGCACATGAGGTGTTCTACATATTTTAAGTGCTTTGCCCAAACAACCCATCGGATCCTCTAGTGTTACAGGTGTCCAGTGCTGGTTGTGCTCACTTACCATCAGGCGACTCATTTGCTCATTTGCCACCAAAAAATGTGTTGCGCGATTTCCACTATACAAGACAAACTACCTGTGCACATAACAAAAGGAATATAAGTCATTTTCCACAAAATAACTCCCAAAAGAACTCTGAATTACTTAATGTACCATGGATCACTCCCGTATTGATATATCAGATAGTGATTGATTCAGGCGTTGCTTTATGGAAATAGGATAGTCGCAAGAGACACAGTGTTCACCGCGCTGACAGCAGTGATGCACTACATGACTACGAACCTCGGATAGATTCGAAACTTTCGAGCGATCCGAATGATCCGATATCATAATCACCTCCCACAGCTGGGCACAGGGCTCCGCTCAGAATGTGACAGCCTGAACTGTTGCTTCTAATGTTAATTACATTTCAAATTTACCATGAGCTTTTAGGTGAAGGGAAAAAGTATCTGGAAGCCTTCATATACATGCAAAGCAATTTAATTATGGTTATTAACGTTCCCAATACACCGATGTATTATTTATGTCTAAGTCTCAAGGTAGTGTTGCAGAAAACTTAACCTAATCGTCATGAAGAAAAACCCTCACTCAGCATACATTTTCATGCCGGCAGAAAGACCATTCAATAAGTTGACAAAACATTCCCAACTGTTTAGAGAATATCTCGCCTCACTAATAATTCGTCTCCAAATATATGCATTGCAAACATTTCTAGTCTTATAATGTTTCTCCTCCAATTTGTTAGCTTACCTTTTGCTTAGCATATCACAGTACAGCCGCATTCCAACTGTGAGAATAAATGTGAGCATCTGGATTTCTTTCCGTGTCGTTTTAAACTGTATAAAAGACAACTTTCTCTAGTGGGAAAAGAGTTAATTTTTCTTTGAGCGTGATTGGTTGGTTATGACGTTTTTCGCATTAGATGAGCTCTTCTCGCTTCTGCTCTCCCCGTGTTTGCATGCCTGGTACTTGGCAAGCAAACGCTCTTACTTTGCGTTCCTTGACTTTGTGATATGTTAGTATTGTCTCCGCCGCCTTTGAGTTTTGTTTGCACTTCGCTACTTTTCAGGAGGGTATGTATTATAATACCGAAAAATCATAATACCTACAGTTGAAATATCGACGCTTAACACATCGAAATTCAGAATACCGAAAGTACAAAATGCCGATAACTGATACACCGAAGGTCGAAATATCTATTTTCAAATGACCGAAAGTACAAAATCCCGAAAAGAGGGTATGTATTTAAATACCGAAAAATCATATTACCTACAGTTGAAATATCGATGCTTAAGAAATCGAAATTCAGAATACCGAAAGTACAAAATACCGATTACTGATACACCGAAGGTCGAAATATCTATTTTTAAATGACCGAAAGTACAAAATACCGATAAGCAGACTGATTATGATATTTAGCTAAGAGCGGAGAGTTGAAAATTAAAGGGTGGAAAATTAATATAGCTACTTATATTTGAAATGTAGCTGTGTTCGCTTCAGCATACGATTTTTCGACCACGTCTAAGTATCTGATTGAGCCTACGGATAAAAAGCAGGCAACAATACAATAATCTGGAAGTGAAATTATGGTTTAGGATCGTCTCCGCAAGGACGGGTACGCCAAAGTTGAACTAATTTTTCAATGTCGATTATCGGAAGTCCGAAAATGTTGTTCCTAAAACTTTACATCCTAATAATCACTATTCATAACTACTCTGTTCCTAACGTTCTGAATTCCTAATCATTCAACTTCATAATGCCCGTTGGAATAAACATCTATCATACTACTATTTGTTTTCCTATATTTTCGCAACATAACCATCTTTTACACTATTATTCATCATCATATCTTTTTTATGTAGATTTGTTTTTATTCATAAAATTGAACATTATTATACATTAAACTTCATAATGTCCGTTGCAAAAACCGAGTTGCTTCCGCCCCGATAGGTCTTGCTCGCTCGCTGACTGCAACGATAGCGATTGAAACCAGCGAGCGAGCGAAGCGAGCGAGCAAGACCTGTCGGAGCGGAAGCGACTCGGTATGGTTAGGTTCAAAGGCAAATGCGGGAGCGTAGCGCAGCGCAGCTCCCGCATTAGCCTTTGGTGTTAGTTATTTTTTTTATGACCACCCGGAAAATCTAATTTGTTTGATAAGTTATAAAGTTTCAACAATGAAGTTATTACTTAAAATTTTCGGAAAACTGAGTGTTATGGACTACGTTACTAATAGTAAAATAAATTGTAGTAACGAAAACTTTAGGAAACAATATTTTAGGAACAGTGATCATTGAGGAGTACAAATCGTTAGGAAAATCAATTTCGGGTGATGAAGTTTAGCTAACCCAATATGGACCCCCGCAGGAGGCAAAATAAATTATCAACTTGAATTTTTAATTATACATAATGTGTATATAAAACCACGATAATAATACAAGTTCAGTCAACAAAAAATTGCGGAGCTCCGTCAATTTCGTCTCATAACTATTACTTATTATTGTTCAAAGTTATTTATTATTATTGTCAGTCAAAAATTACTTTGTCATAAAACAACATTTTAGTCAAATGAAAATCGAACAGTTACGGGAAGTCGGTGGAATTCTGTTTCACGAAGCTCTTATTCCAAGTAACTGAGACACTTCGTACTTTGATGCAATACTAACTTTATTTACTTATATGGCCTGGGTTTTCTTTCTGAATATGGTGTTTGGCCTCTCTCTGCGCCTTCTGTTCTTATAAAGTATTGTAATATGTTACAGATGGATATTTTGCAAAAATCAAAGTAGTAAAAGACTTAAAACTATACATGTATATAGTTTATTTGCTAAATCATACGGAATACCATAAAAATTATTTTCTGTGCTGTTATAAAAAAATACCTAACATCGAAGGCTAAGGCGGGAGCTACGCCAAAGGGGAGCCCTGGGACTTAATATAAATGTCATCTCTAGGATGTCCTCATGACGCCCATTTTTTATTATTTTATCGTATAAAATACACAGAAATAACTGTGTTTTATTTGACAAACTTTTCTATATATCTAATTAAAAATCTCCTTTGATATAACCTAACTAGTGCCTCGCTGGCAGCGAGCGAGCGAAGCGAGCGATCAAGACGTTTCAAGACAGAAGCGACTCGGATAATTTAGGTTCAGAAGGCTAAGGCGCCTCGCTTCGAGGCACTAGTTAGGTTATATCAAAGGGGATTTTTAATTAGATATATAGAAAAGTTTTTCAAATAAAACACAGTTATTTCTGTGTATTCTATACGATAAAATAATAAAAAATGGGCGTCACAAGGCCTTCGATGTTAGGTATTTTTTTTTGTTACAGCTCAGAAAATAATTATTTGGACCAGGTTAGGTTAGATTAAAATTGGAACCTAAATTTTATGGGAAATCTAGAGACCCCATTTCTGTGAAAAAAAATTCTATATTCTTCCCCATAACTCAAACTATCTCTGTAACAAATTTCATCCAAATTGGTTTAAATGTGAATGAAAAGGACAAACAGATAATATCTTGAAAGACCCTTATTTTTTCGCACTTATGATATTAGTATGGGTATGGATTAGTATGGATGAAACAAACGAGAATATTAAAAAAATATATTTCACTTGGAAAATTAACAATGATTGCACCTTATTTACCTTATGTATAAGTTTGTACAATCGCTATCAAATACTTTGGAGCGGCCGAGGTAATCAAAAATTATGAACATGCACTGTATTCTCAAACACAATGCACTGTAAACTCATTTAAAAACTGCTATATCTGTTTTGTCTTTGGTGTAACGGCGGTTTCGGTATTTTGACTTTCGATATTTTGACTTTCGATATTTTGACCGTCGATTATTTTATTTGTAGTGATTATGACTTTTCGGCATTATAATTTTTCGGCCTTTCGGATGTAGGTATTTTGATCTTCGGGATTGTAGTCTTCGGGTTTTAGACTTCCGGTCAAATGTACTTTCGGGATTTCGAACTTTCGGCCATATATCCATTCGACGTTATAATATTCGGCCTTCCGTCCATAGTTCTTGTGAAATTCGATCTTTCGTATTTCGGTATTATAATACATACCCTTTCAGGAATTCGTTGGGCGGCATATCAAAATAACGGTTATTATAATTAGGTTTTAACTCTTTGAAACCCGCTGTCGAGTAATATCGTAACTAAATTGGAATTGTTTCGCAATAATAATAAATAATAAATCGAAAACCATTTCGATATAAAGGCTTTTTAAATCGTTTCCTATAATTATAATGTGTAATAAATTTATTACATAACTAATAAGCAATGACCTTCATTTGACTTTGAAAACTACGACGTAGACGGTCCAAGTCGTACTTTATACGGTGAGGAATAGAGTTATTTAAAATTCTTCACAATTTACGCGTGGTACGGAGTTTGATTCGGAGCCGTAACTAACACTTTGTCAGTGCTTTTGTTTTGATATGGTGACATTGACACTAGTGACAGTTTACCACTTCACCACAGGAAAACAATAAATTAATGCCAGTGCTCAACATGCTCGTACGCATACAGAACATATTTACCTATTTGTTTATTTATTTACTTATTCATCAATAAAGATTACAGCATTACGGAAAATATAAAGATAGCAGAGCAAAGGCTTGACAAGACCAAGTTCCTGACACAACTGAATTTATTCATATGTTTTACAACTTTTTTAAATTAAAGGCTATTTGTTGTCATTACAAAAACCTTAATTTCCTCTCCTTTCCAGCACTAAGTATTTCACAAAACTTCTTTGATTTTTATTTTCTCGGTGATTTCATTTTTCATTATTCAATTAAGTCCGCGTAGGGTTGTATACTTGGCAGGTGAGGTATAGTAATTACATATGTTTGAGTGATTATTATTTGTTTTACGCATGTAGTCTTATGTAGCTATTAGTGTGCAGTTTATTTATCTATCTATACAGCGATCCGGGTGTCACCAGCGGTGCTGGCTGAAAATCAGCGCTGGGGTGCTATAAACGCCTCAGCATTATGCTGAGCCAGTGTCCGATTTGCAACCGCAATGACGCATTCTATCTTTAGCTTTTGTGTTGTCTTTTATTTTGTAAAATATTGATGATGTGTCTTGTGTTGTTGTAAATAAATGTATTTCTTTCTTTCTTTCTTTAAAAAGAATATCAAAAAGGTTACAAGAACTGAGTTCGTAACAATTACAGTATAACACCAATGCACTGTAAAATTCAAAAATACAAATAAAAAGACAAGAAAACTTAAATAATACAACTATGTAGGGAATTTTAAAAGAAACAAACAGCTGTGTTACACTAGATTAAACTCTGACGTCATCAACTGAAATAGTTTCATTAATTACTTTTCAAAAAAGGAATGAACTATATGAAAAAATCTTCTAATATATAAAAATCTCGTGTCACGGTGTTTGTTATCGAACTCCTCCGAAACGGCTTGACCGATTTTTATGAAACTTTTTGTGTATATTTGGAAGGTCTGAGAATAGCTATTTTTTATACCCCTAGTCTTCGCAGATGGAGTCGCGGGCAACAACAAGTGTAATAATAACCATGGGACGATTTACACCAATTTACCTAATCCCAAAGTAAGAAAAGCTTGCACTATAGGTACTAGACAATGGATAAACATAATTACATAGATATATATATATACTTAAATACATATTAAACGTCCAAGACTCGAGCCCAAACATTTGTATTTTTTTCACACAAATAATATCGGGAATCGAACCCAAGACCTCAAGCTTCGTAGTTATTGAAATTAATTAGTAATTTTGGTACAGGCTGTGCATTGGGGCTTATAGAGGCTAAGATGTGATGAGGTACACTGGTACATTATATATAAAATATCCTGACATATATCAGCCTACTAAAAATTCCGCACGTGACTAAGCACAAGCAGACTTTATACAGAAGTTCCACCAAATTACGAAAGTGACTGTTAAATAATTTCGCTAAAGTAATTCAAGCAACTTAGTCTTATACTTGCATTACAGTTTGAAATTATGTGTCTGTGCGTGAAAGTTTAGCAGAGCGACAGTCGACGTGAGAAGGGTCGACGTAGGTTTTTGTGTGGAACCCGTGTGTAAATTAAACTTTTTGTTCAACTAGTTTACCTATTTATTACTCCTCCCTCATTGACAAGAAATAACTTATTTTCGTCTTCATCATCATCATCATCCCAGCCTTTACTTATACGTCCCACTGCAGTGCACATGCATCTCTGAATGAGAGGGCTTGGGCAGTACCCACACGACCCCAGTGTGGATTGGGAACTTCAAGAGTGTGCAGGTATTACGATGATGATGGTGATGTGTATTGTAAGGTTGTTTTAGTATAGTGTTTATATTACTATTTATTTAAATTTTTATATTGCACCACCTGCTGAAATCCATTCCTTGTTGTTTTCCGTTTGTAAAATGGTTGCCTGGGAGAGATCGCTTTGAAGCGATAAAGCTGCCTATTGCCTACCCTGTCTATTTTTTCCATGAATTTGTTTTTCTGTATTGCTTTCTTTGTGATGTACAATAAAGAGTTACTATTGTATTGTATTGTGTTACGATCTTTTGTTTCACCGTGAAGCTCATAGTAAACTAGCTGTTGCCCGCGACTCCGTCCGCGAAGAATGGGGGTATAAAAATAGCCTACGCCCTATTCTCAGACCTACCGAATATGGAGAAAAAAGTTTCATAAAAATCGGTCAAGCCGTTTCGGAGGAGTTCGATAACAAACACCGTGACTCGAGATTTTCAAATGTAATTTCGCACATAATTTCCGTGAAATTCAGAGGCGCAAGCTCAGGTTCGAACCCACGATCCTCTGCTTGAGAGGACATAGGTCAAACCGCTAGGCCACCACAGCTTCTTTCGTCTTACTTGAAGACAATTTCCGCAAAAAAAATGTAGTAACGCATATTTAGTAAGCCGGTAAGACGCGGGGCCGGAATTCTCGTGGCACTTTTGAGGCCGACATTCTCATGGCAGTTTTGAGACTGTCATAGAGTCTTTTCCTTTGATCAATTATAACTGTAGATCCACAGTCGCGCGCCCGAAAATGTCCGAGCCAAATGAGCGCCACTTTGATAAAAGTGGCCTTCTTTTTCTCAGAACGTTGCGTGAAATTGTCAAGTTTAGCTGTCAAGTGGAGTTTTGCCGCTACCGAAATTCGACTGTAATGAAGTAAAGACTAGGTTCAAATTTCTGTGTAGGTGATGATTTTATTTGTTACGCAACCAAATAAAAAAGTTCGGACATTCTTTGAAGGGGATTTTGTTCGGCAATGTGTATCTACAGTTATAATTGATCAAAGGTCTTTTCATTTATTGAGTTCCGATAACAGATATGAGCAGGTAGTACGATTTTTGACACTTATAGGTATAGATTCAAGCGTTACTTTGCGGCGTTCCATATAAATGAACTGTAGTTCATATTTTTACCTCGCTTCTCCGCTACCAATGTTAATAATTTCGTAGCGAAAAAACCAGGTAAAAACATTGCAGTTCACATAATAACTGTATATTTGGTAAAAAAAAATGTTGTCAAACAATGTTTGATCTGAAATAAATAAAGCTGTTCACCAAACAACTCTCCGTAAAGTGAATACGAAGTTGTGAATGCGACGTTGGAACCCTTACGCGTCGTACATACGTCAAATAAAATAATCCAACTCCCATCCCATACCTAACTCGCTCATACAACTTCGATGTTTCCCTTATAAATAATACAAAAGCGAGATAATGAACAGTATAGAATCTGGGAACTTCAATAATTTATCATTTGCAACATCCCCGGGTATCGTTCTGGAAATTTTGCGGGACAACAAAGTTTTATCGGATGCTGTCTCTTGTTTGCGAGTTTGCGGAAGTGTTGACTTTGCCGGCGCTGACCCTGGCCTTATACTGCAAAATTCCATTTTCGAACTTCGTATCGTGCCGTTCCTTTCACGCTAATAGTATTAAATAGAAGAGCAAAAGAGACGACGAGATACGAACATCGAATATTGAATTAAGACATTTTGAAAAGGGGGGGCCCTCGGCTGAATCACTCAGTACCTTCTGGCTTAGGCACCCACTGATAACTGGGTATCGGTGAGGTATTCATTGCGCTTATGGCCCGGTGGCCTAGTGGTTTTACGGTGGCCTAATGGTGATTTTACCAAGAAGAATGCGCCGCAAGTATAGCAGAAAGTCATTTCTTGAAACAAAAATTACATTGGGTAGAACTTAATTGCATTCGTGAATTTATTTATTTATTCATTTTCCAATTTGTACATTTTGCGAATTTACTTTCTGCGTGTTTCACAATATGCGTTGTATACATTTTGCGTATTGTAGGTTTTTGCTCCGAAGCGACTTCTTCGTAGTAGGTACATACATAAGACATCTAATACCTTTAAACGAGCAATTCTTGTATATATGTATATATATTTATTTATATATATATATATATATATATATATATATATATATATATATATATATATGTATATATATAACTCGGAAACGGCTCCAACGATTTCGATGAAATTTGGTATGTGGGGGTTTTCGGGGATGAAAAACTGATCTAGCTATGTTTCATTTTCAGAAAATCGCTTTTACTCGTGTTTTCCGGCTATTTTTGTATGCATTAAAATATAAAGCTAAATTTCGCCGACTTCGAGCAGATCATAATGGCACATTAGAAATCGGGTGGTCGCGGATCCAGCCGACCTCGGTTCGATACCACGTTTTTTTTCAAGATTTTTAGTTTTTTTTTTTTTAAGTTTTTTTTTTATGAGAAAACGTCAAGTTTCTTCTTTTGTGAGAAAAAGTTACTTTTTTGTGAGAAAAAGTTACTTTTTTGTTAGAAAAAGTATTATAGGGAACGTGCAGTAACTATAGGCGGCAGCACTAATGCGACAGAAGAGACACTATGCGGACAGTAAAACAAACTTATCAAGGTAAAACATTCAAATTGATGGCACCCTTATGGCACCAGTTGGCAGCACCGTCTATGTGCACGTTCCCTATTGGGAGCACAGAACAGGAAAAGCCGGTTGTCTGTAAAGTCGGTTTACGGACGATAGTTTAACGTGACTCAACCACCCCCCCCCACACCTCCTCCGGTGTTTTTGTCAAATTACTATAAACTTAAATAGGATAATAAACAAAAACAAAAGGGAATCCATAACGATTTTTATGTGGTATTTAGTTACAGTTACAGTGTGTGTTAATTTCATGTGTTTTATGTAGGTTAGGTTTGGTATAATAAAGAGTTATTTATTTTACCTACGTACATAAAACACATGAAATTAACAGATATCAAGAGAAAAAGATGTACAAAGGCAAACTTATCTCTTAAAGGGATCTCTCCCGAAAAAATAAAGATAAAGAAAGATTTTATGATATTGGATACAAACTTTCTCACAGATAAACTAAAAAAAGTTTCCGAAGATAAATATACTTACATTAAAAATGTCTAGAAATCAATAACGAGGGAATTTCTCATACATATTTTGATCATTAGCTATTTTAATATGCGGTATACTAACAAAAGGCCAGCGAATTTCTATAGCTATATCAATATAAATTCAAGTAGCTACCTAACCGATTGAGGAATGCCGAAGGTTGTCAATTGGGGCAGTCCCCTTTAATTACACAATTGGGATTTTTGTCCCGACACGGCCTCTACGGCCATGCCAGTAATCGGCAACCTTAATAAAGGGAGTCCGTTTTTACGACCACTGGCGAGTTGCCCCGGATTCCTCAACTTTGGCCCGGTCTTTACCGAAATATTGTTATGGCGGCCAAAGTTTCCCGATCCTTTATGTTGTGGTTCCCTGGCTGATGTTATTACGTCGTTCGGAATCAATTTTGTGTAATAGTCGGAGTTAATTATAGCGGGATGGATACATTATCGAAGTGTGTGTTTTGTTATTTGTTTAAAAAGTCGGTACAAGTATTAATTCTGTAATTATCTTCGTCAAATGAAAATTTGTAGTTGACTGGCGGCTGAAGTTTCTCAAACATGCTGAGACAGGTGTCTTAAAAAGGCGAGTGTAACATTTTCCACAGTCACTTCCCATTTATTCTGTAATAATCAGATAATCTGATGGCGTCGGTACCAAAAGGTGTTCAAATGGCTGTGATGCGGATTATACTTACAAAAATGTTCCAAAACTGAACGATAACGTGGTAACGGCCGAAGCTCAAGTTTTCTAGTACAGTCACCAGCATTAAGATGTGACTATCAACGGCCTGCAAAAATATGTGATCATTGGTGGAAGGCATACATATATGACGATCTAACACGGTATAAGTATGTGATGATTTGTGGCCGGTATAAATATAGTTTTTCGGTAACGGCATAAGTATCTGACACCGGGCTGCTTAAAAATATCTCATATTGCACAAAGTCAAAATTATGTAACCCACCACCAGCATAAATATTTATTCACTGTAAACGTATAACCATCGGATCACACATAGACCGCATAAATATCTAGCACGATACAAAATCTAAAATATATAATCAATCTGCAAATATGAACTTTATCTTGTTGTCTTACGATAATATTTTCAATACATTGACCTGACGTTTCATGAAAAGAGTACAGACTTGTCTGTGCATATGTCCGTCTCACGTTTCAGGCTATCGCAAGTTTGACAGATTCCACGCTATTAAATAAATTATGAGTCTCGCAAAAGTTAAATCCAAAAAACAATTATTGTTGACGTCTGACGTAACATTATTTTTCATACATTTTTAGTAAAAGAAAGAGTTTAACCGTCTTAAATTAACCTCCTTGCTAGAAATCACGAAGCCACAAAGATATTGCTCTTATTTCAAAAGCTACGAAGAATTATTTATTATGTTCTTTCAAAATATAGGATTTGTAAAACGTGAGACGGGCATATGCAGTGACAAGTCTGCACTCTTTTCGTGAAGTGTCAGATCGTTGTATTCAAAATCTATTCGTAAAGCAAGAGAATAAAGTTCATATTTGCAGATTGGTGACATATTTCCTATTTTGTATCGTGTTAGATGTTTATGCCACCTGTGGTCCGATGGTTACGCGTTCACAGTGAATAGATATTTATGCTTAAAGTGGAATACATAATTTTGATTTTGTGCAATATCAGATATTTTGAAGCGGCCCGGTGTCAAATACTTATGCCGTTTCCGAAATCGATATTTATACCGGCCACAAATCATCACATACTTATACCGAGTTAGATCGTCAAATATAATATATGCCTTTCACCAATGATCAGTTGTTTTTGCAGTTCTGTCCATAGTCATATATTTATGCTGGTGACTGTACCACAGTCTGTTGTTTTTTAGTACCACAAGCTCTCATTAGTGACTTTACCTTATTGTTAATTGGTTCTTAGGACTATAGGCATCCTATTACAAAACAATATGTCGTTATCGTATCATATCGTATTAAATCTTGACGTTCGTTATCGAAAAATAATGACGTGATTCAGATATTTAGATACGAAATACTTACGAAACGCTCTCATATTTATTATCATCACATTTCTTCTAAGTAATTGCGGGCAAAAAAAGGAAAATCTCCACAAAACATTCGCAAATAAACGCAAAGAAGTAACGCGTCATAAATAGCGGTCCTTATTTTGACGAAGCTTTGGTTTCAAATGATTGTTTGCCAAATTTCGTAATATTGATCACGTCGGGGAATTTAAACGCATCATTCCGACGTACGCTGTGGTGACCATACAGTTGAAAAAATGCCGCTCAACGATACAGAAAATATTTTTTTAGTTAAGCATCATAAGTAGGTATAATATTACATTAGTAGTACGGGAGCTAGTTAAGTGGGTATGCATGTACTAAATCCATGCCGTTTACAATAAAGAGCAAAAAATATTTAAAAACTAACTGGACATCTCCATAATTATTATTTTTGGACCCATTCTTAATTCAAATCCTTTGGTGATATTCGGTCAGCACATTTTGCTTATTCAACTACTTCCAGTTTACGGTGAAGGAAAACATCGTGAGGAAACCTGTATACACCTGAGAAGAAATTCAATGGTGTATGAGAAGTTCCCGATCCGCAGTGAACCCGCGTGGGAACTACGGTCCAAGCCTTCTCATTCTGAGAGGAGGCCTGTGCCCTGCAGTGGGACGTACTCGTATATACGCTGGGATGATGATGAAATACTTTCAGCGTCGGCACTATTAAGCGGTGTCTGCTTACTTGAAGGCAAAGTATTAGTAATAACAAGGATGATATAGAGTGGATTAGCAATCGCCATAGTACAGATCGGCCGCGATTTTTATAGTTCGATTATTAAATCTAGATGGCGCTGAATTATAGCGCGAGGCTTTGAAAGCAAAACAATAAGACTACAGATGTTTCATATTACTACAAATGTATTATTTTTCAAAAATATTGCATATTAATACATTTGCAGTAATATGAAATATCTGTACTCTTATTGTTTTGCTTTCAAACCCTCGGGCTATATGTCAGCGCCATCTAGATTTAATAATCGAACTATAAAAATCGTGGCCGATCTGTACCATGGCGATTGCTAATCCAGTCTATATCATCCTTGGTAATAATTAATGCAAGGGTCTACTAAAGATCACGGGAAGCCATTGGCTGCGAGTACCACGAAACCAATTGACGTGAGATTCCTTAGGAATGGCAAGTGCAGTGGATATCTTCAGATACAGTGGTAATAATAAAACTATTCTTTAGAGCCTTAATTTCTTAACACGTACATACTAGGTACGGTACACGTGATCTTATTGCATTTTACAATCAACGTAATTATTTAAACTGATTAACTGAATATCAAATTTATATCATATACTTACCATTTTTAAACTTTTTAACCCATTAGAGTTTTAAAACAAAATCGTAAAAAGTATTTGAAAATAGCCTAAGTCTGTTATTACTAAAGTCAATAAAACTGAAATATTTGAAAAAGTGTGCTCTTTTAATGATTATTGTTATTACCGTTTCTGAAATTATCTATTTTGAAAAGATCAATTTGATCAAAGCTTTTATTGAACCAAAATAAAAGGTGCTGCTTATATAACTTAATTTAGAGTTGTCTCGGTTAACTGAAACTCTAATTGACGGTGTAGGAGTAAAATGGCTTTAGGATCGTGTGTCTTTGAAGTTAGGAGTTCTAATTAAGAATTACCTAAACGAGAATCGTGAGTGTATTAGCAATTATCAAAGTTTAAGAGAAAGCTTCGAGAAAGAGAAGATTTTGTTTTATAATTTGTATACTTATACCTGCGCAGAAATTCAACGGTGTGTGTGAAGTTCTCCATCCGCACTGGGCCCACGTGGAAACTACGGCCCAAGCCCTCTCATTCTGAGAGGAGGCCTGTGCCCTGCAGCGGGACGTATACTGGCTGGGATGATGATGATGATGAATTTTAACTTACTCGTGAAACGCTAAGCTGTGGAATAGACATTTACGGGGATTAGTGTCTAATGCAATTTCAATTAACCAAATTAAAGCTTACGCTTCATTACTAAATAACTCACGGTAATATTAATTATCCTGGTAATCTAAATATGTTGCCTGCCTAAAATAAAAGGTACGATATCATTGGGCTTATCTTTTTTACATAAAAGGGATGTGTGATTGGATTGACCCCTAAGATTTAAACTCGGGCTTCTGGAGTTAACAGAACATGAAATAAAACACAAAAGTACGATCTAGAAATAATGACAGATTTAAATCATTCACAGTTAATTATATTGGACACATTTTCTTCGGGATGTAGATCTTTATATTATCTTTAACGAGCTCCAGATATTCTGACCCATCAAATGTACTAATTTCATTCTTCTAGAGGATCTCAAGTCATATTGTCTAACGCTCAAGCGCTTGCCATCGTTTGTCACCATGTTATACCGTTTCACAAAAAGAAATGTGAATGCGGAATGCGATAGCAAGCTTAATACGGCCTCTGCAGGCTTATTGTCTAACGCTTCTGACGCTTGCCTTCGCAATCACTATTTCTTTCTGTGAAACGGTATAAGATGGTGACAGAAAGAGATGGTGAAAGCGAAGGCAAGCGTCAGAAGTGTTAGACAATACGGCCTCGGGTCTGGTAACATATGACTACGGCGCCACCGTCTACGCAAATATTTGACGTTTGTGATCATCTGCTCGCGAACCGCACATTCCTACAAACCATCTTAGCCGTGGACACCCTACAGCCCATAATGTCACCGTGGTTCCTCCATCGGGGTTTTATCTTAATTGCTTCCAGAAAGTCGATATCTTCCGGAACAACTTTTTGCCGCGGCCCGGCCCGGCGTAAACAATAATTCCTGAACGCACGCCACCCGGTAATCGATACCGGAATTCGACAATCGTATCGTGCGATATGAAAATGGGGCCTCATTACGGATTCGAACGTTCCATATTGACAGTCGATTATTATTAAAAAGTCCTGCCATTTTAAATGGGTTTTGAATTTGTTTTTTAATCTAACACCCAAAGACGATAGTGAGATAGTAAAATTTAACGTAGAAGTGCAACGTTGATAGTTTAAAATCGTAATAAGAGGAATTTCATGCATTAAAATTATGAAAAACTAGTTATTACCCGTGACTCCATCTGTGAAGAATTCGTTTATCGCTACCCCCGCCGGAACTACGTAATTTTCGTTGGTAAAACTAACCCATGTCCTTTTCATGGTTTTTAAATATTTCTCCATGCCAAATTTCATCTAAATCAGTGCAGTGGTTTAAGCGTGGAGAGGTAAGAGACAGACAGACAGAGTTGTTTTCACAATTAAAATATTAGTAAGAAAGTAAGCATAAGGACTTACTCCACAGTACCTTTACAAAGTTTAAAAATATTAATCAAAAATAATTATTTAAGTTACTGGTCAATGGAATACACTTGAAAAAGTTTTTCAAGAATTTTCAACTTTGATTGAAAAGTATTCCAATGTGCCTGTTCGATGTTTAAAGTGTAATGTGTTAAAATTTTTTCATTGAAATATCAATTCAGAACTGCTCATAAATATTTGGACTTACCCAAACACTAGATAAAATAATCTGGTATTTTGAGATGCTTTGTATATTAACTAGGTACATTATCTAATACCTTTAAACGAGCAATTCTTGTATATATGTATATATATATATAATCTAATACCTTTAAACGAGCAATTCTTGTATATATGTATATATATATATAATCAGGATCTCGGAAACGGCTCCAACGATTTCGATGAAATTTGGTATGTGGGGGTTTTCGGGGATGAAAAACTGATCTAGCTATGTTTCATTTTCAGAAAATCGCTTTTACTCGTGTTTTCCGGCTATTTTTGTTTGCATTAGAATATAAAGCTAAATTTCGCCGACTTCGAGCAGATCATAATGGCACATTAGAAATCGGGTGGTCGCGTATCCAGCCGACCTCGGTTCGAATCCACGTTTTTTTTCAACATTTTTAGTTTTTTTTTAAGTTTATTTTTCATGAGAAAACGTCAAGTTTCTTCTTTTGTGAGAAAAAGTTACTTTTTTGTTAGAAAAAGTATTATAGGGAACGTGCAGTAACTATAGGCGGCAGCACTAATGCGACAGAAGAGACACTATGCGGACAGTAAAACAAACTTATCAAGGTAAAACATTCAAATTGATGGCACCCTTATGGCACCAGTTGGCAGCACCGTCTATGTGCACGTTCCCTATTGGGAGCACAGAACAGGAAAAGCCTTTTGTCAGTAAAGTCGGTTTACGGACGATAGTTTAACGTGACTCACCCAACCTCCGGTTTTTTTGTCAAATATCTTGAAAACGGTGCATCCTACAGCAAAATCAATGAAATTTTCATCCCCCTTTAATACCCCCGCGCTCCCTCCCCCGCATCCCCTCCCCCCCTCTCACCCTCCCACCCCCCACCCCTCCGGTGTATATAATCAGGATCTCGGAAACGGTTCCAACGATTTCGATGAAATTTGGTATTTGGAGGTTTTCGGGGATGAAAAATTGATCTAGCTTGGTCTTATCTCTGGGAAAACGCTTGGTACCGAGTTTCTGCCCGAGCAGAGCTCGGTCGCCCAGGTACTAAATAATTATAACAACAACATGTTACCACAATTATTTAACATAATACTGTCAAAGTTTATGAATTATAATTTTATCTTTCCCGCACTGAAACTACTGCTTTCATAACATCAAAGACTATTAAAAGCAGACTCCGTATTACTTTAGTTACTTACTTTATTCGAGAAAGTAGGTTATTTTGTGTGATATTTAATGTATTTTCTCTGAGAAATGGTCGCGGAATAGAATAAACATTGTTTTAATGAGACGGGGTTTTTTTGTATTCAGGTAAAAGCTTTATAATTAATATCAAAAAACTGAACACATTCTTAATCCAAATATAGATATATCTAATATATAAAAATTTCGTGTCTTCCGAAACCGACCGATTTTTATCAAATGATTTTGTCTCTATTTGGTAGGTCTGAGAATAGGTCGTAGGCTAGTTTTTATTCTCCTATTCTTCGCAGACAGAGTCGCAGGCAACAGCTAGTCATCATCATCATCATCATCCCAGTCTATATATGGTTCCAACGGAAGACCAGCGTCAGCTGCATAGCTGACATCATGCTGAGTTGGGACCATTTTGTGATAATGTAATGTATCTGTTACCGTTTTTTCACCTTTAACTTTAAGATTGTCACAAATAAATATTTTTCTTTCTTTCTTTCTTTTCTTTATATACGTCTTACTGCAGGACACAGGCCTCCTCTCAGAACAGCTACCTAGTATATACATATAAATTAATGCCTATTGCCCTTGGTCACGGCATCACGCGTGAACGGCTGGACCGATTTCGCTATTTCTTTTTTGTTGCGCTTCTTACTATTAGGAAAAGGTTCTTATGAAATAAATGTTAGGAAAATTACGACGGGGGCGAAGCCGCGGGCAACAGCTAAAACTATATTATAATTTTGTAAATGAGTACATAATTTATAGAATGCACTGTAAAATTTTGTAATTGGTACATTTTCCTAGCTTAAGTGTTTCCATAATTTAATAAATGAGTATACACAAAATTCATGACTAGTATGATTACAAAATAAATTATTCGAAATTACTACTGGCAATGGGGCTGGTCCATTTCTCGCCCAACATATTGCCATCACAATCCAGCGCGGTAATATCGCCAGCCTTTTGGGCACAATTTCGCAGGGAAAGGACTTAGGCGAATTGGACATATATTTAGTTAGGTTATCTTAGGATAGTCCTATTTCAATTGTACCTTCTTTATTATTTGTTGTTTTATTTAATAACTTCGGGATGTAGTGCTTAGTTCCCACACAGGGCATCGTGGACTGAACAATTGGCTACTTTCCTAACCAGTCAGTCTTTTAGATTATCAAAAAATATTGGACACGTATTTTTTATTTTGTCAATTAAACAAAAAATTACGAAGATATGGCGCGTTGAAGTTTCGCGTGACGTCACTTGTTCCTACACTTTGTATGAGCGTTTTAGGAACAAGTGACGTCACGCGGAACTTCAACGCGCCATATCTTCGTCATTTTTTGTTTAATTGCCAAAAGAAAAATTACGTGTCTAATATTTTTTAATAATGTAAAATACGGACTAATAAGAATTATTTTTTTTTTACCTAGGAAACATCCCTATTGTAACACCTTTATATAATGTTCATGTGTTTACAATGAAATCAATATTTATTCCGAGAAAAAAAAACAACGAGACAACGGTTCTTCGTCCGAACGTTCGTTACGTGAACTCTGGAAGAAACTAAAACAATATTCGATACAACGAAATGAAAACATGAATTATGGGTGAGGATATTGTTTTACGAAGTTTCCCGTCTTTTAGTTTGAGTTATTGGCTGTCTTATTTCTTTCCTTTATTTAATAAGATAAGAGTAAGAATGGTGAAATTATCAAGTTAAAATCCTTAATCTTAGCGTTTGTAATAAATTGCCTCGTAAAAATTTGCCTTCAAAAGCAGTTTTTAGAGTACCGTAGTTTTTTTTTTTAATTTATTTTGAAACAGGCTTCGTACAACTTGTCACATTAGCCTATAGGGCAAAAACAACTATACAAAAACAGAGTACCGTAGTTAAAACCACAAAAATGAAACCCTCTTAGTTTCGCCTGTCAATTCATCCGTCTGTCCATCCATCCGTCCGTATGCTGCTTTGCTCAAAGACTCTTAGTAATTATATAGTAGAATGCTGTAATTTGGCTTGGATCTGCAACGTTGGAATTATGAAAACGGTTTTAGGGATTATGGTGTAGCTTTAAATATTAAATAAGTACCTACCAAGATATTAGTTAGGAGTAGCGTATAAAAACTTCAAACAGCTAACTGAACTGAATAAAAAAACTTATAGATAGATTATGAGAATATACAGTACACCTGATTAATAATAATATCATAAACATAGTCTGTAAACGTCCCACTGCAGGGCACAGACTTCCTCTCAGAATAAGAGGGCTTAGGCCGTAGTTCCCACGCGAGATCAGTGCGGATTGGGAACTTTGAAACACCTGATTAATAGGCTACTTTTTTATACATGGAATGCAAACGAATTTACAGACAACAGCTAGTTTAATATTCTCACAAAGTATAATAAGTAAGTAGTCAATATATATAAAATGCATTCTATTCTCGTTTGTCTGTAATAATATACGTAATGAATTTAATTTTACTGATTAAAATAAGAACATAAAAAGATGTGGCTAAATTTGGAACGAAGCCATACTGAAACATACCAAGCGTTAATGATAAAATAGACTAAGCAAGCCTTCCCAAAGAGCTCCAACAAAGGTGGCATATACCAGCCAGTAACAACGACAATATTAAATAACCAGGCATATTCATCACACTTTTTCACGAAATACATTTTCATGTACAGCGTGATTCCATTACCGGGCCAGTGGAGGTAAAAAGCTGATGCAGCGGGGCCCGCGGGAGCGTCATATCCCGATATTGAATAACGCGAACTAACGCGTTTAGCCGCGCGGACCTTTCGCCCCCGAATCCCAGAAGCATTACCTTATACAGGCTGACAACGCGCTGGTTTGCGTTTTGTTTGCGTTAAGTCGAGTTTTGCGGACTTTCCGTTTAATTAGGAGTAAGGGATTGGTGTTGCGAGTAAATAAAGTTCTGGAGAAAAAAAATATGGAGAAAAATTCACCACTACTCTACACTGCTCACAGTTTTGTATCGAGAATATATTTTATGAACTTAACTGGTTTACTGGTTTAGTTTTAATCACGTGGTTTTTTACATAAAACTGACCCGTGATTGACCTTATTGATCTGATGGAAAGTTAGTGCCTATTCACTCTACCCTTGAAGAGCCCTAGGTTGTATCTATCTGGAATTACGATGGCAGAGAATTCCATTCTTAAGCAGTATTAAAAAAGATGAAGTGAAGGGTGAAGGTAAAGTCTTTTTAAACTTACAATTTACATGTGACAATACACGTAAAAACAACATGTGTATAATCGTTAATGTTAGTTAGTATCAACTATACTACTGTAAAATCTAAGATATTAATGTACATACATACTATGTTCGCAGAGGCCTATGTTTTAATAGATATGCATTTTGCGTAAATTTAATTTCTCGACATTATCAGGCCTCGATACCCTCACTGACCACCCTGGCACTGTAAAATCACATCAAAACTTTATGAAGAAATTGTTTTAATATCAACACAAAAACCACCATCCTGTGTAGGATTTCCCAGATCGTATAGCCAATGGGTCTCCAATCTGAACCCGGTCGAGCTACCACTGATATTCAAATCAAAATACGTTCGCAAAATTTCCATAAAGTTACTTGTGGCAGAATCGTAACGTGTCAAAAACAATTTTAAAAAGAATAATGGGCAAAATGGATAAAGTTCAATTTAAATAACATAATATTTGATGAAAGTATTAATTTAGACAAACTTTTTGATTGTGTAATTTACAGATTAGTTTAGATTAGATTAGGTTTATATTATTATCCGATTTTGTAAAATTGATATTTTCTGAGAACATTGCATTAAGTAGGTACATATATTAAATGACTATTATGTCTTTTGTACATTATTCTTTTAAAATTTATGTATTTTGATACATTACCATTCGACCTCAAGTAACAATGGGAATTTCGCGAAAGTATTTCTTAAAATATCAGTGGCTACATAGTACATAGATACCCAGTAGAATATACTATTGAATATTTCATAACGCTGCAAAGTATGTACACGCATCATTGGCACTATTCATGGCTTGCTTTGAAGGCATGTGAAATAAGGCACACATACAATGTTGCTTATCTTTTCTTCTTTCTTTGTCTGGACGCCAAAGCTTGTAAATCGGAGCCATATCGACGCATGGAAGACGCTAGATATAGTTACAAATTTTAAACACTAAATTCAACCGTTCCGATACCATATACCAACCGTTTTCTCTGACAGACTGATGCTGCATCATGTAGTGTAAAATCCCGACGTAAACTTCTGCACTTATATTTTATTCGATCGTGCACAAAACAACAAACAGTCAAACAAACAATTAGCTTAAACAAAAGGTAATAAATTTAATGATCACATCATGGACCGGGATAATTCCGATCCGCATTCGCGATCTCTAGCTTCAATTAACGTATCTGCTGTGTTAAAAAAATACTTGTGTTAAGTACTTTGGATGTACGTAAATATATAGTAAAATTGTAGATCTTTTGAAAATACATACCTTGTTGAATTTCTTGCCGGATTCTTGTCAACAGGGTTTTTCTGAACCGGTGCGGAAGATTCTTCGACTTTCTTATTATGTGCTTTTTTATAGCCTAAAATGACTAAAGATATTTTATTTTGATTTTGGCACATGCTCTCATGCAATGCCACAGGGTTGCCTGACGCCATCTTGCTGCATTCACTTTTTTTTAGTCTTTCATTGTGTCCTACTGCTGGGCAAAGGCGGTCCTCTTGGCTCTTATCCAGAGCTATATTCGGCCACTCGTTCAGTACCGCACTTAGATCATCTCGCCATCTCTGCCTTAGCCTGCTTTGCCGTTGGTAACCGTTGAGCGGTACTCACCTGGTGGCTGAGTGCGCCCATCTTTGTGGTGCATCCGGCAGATATGCCTAGTCCAATCACATTTAAGCATGGAGGTCGTTTTTCTAACATCCACGATTCGAGTTTTTCGAGTCACGGGCTTTAATTGAAGAGCCACTTGGCACTGTTCGTAGGTATTTTAGCTGTATAAATCGTGTAATGCAAATCGAGTTTAACCGCTTATGCTCGTATTCCAAAAAAATCGACGACTCGCCCTCGGTCAGTGTGTAATTCGTTTTGTTTCGAGTCAAACATCAACAAAACTCCGTCGTGCATTTTTATGTTACCCGGAATTTAATTCCAAAAGGAACTCCGTAGGAAAATTATAAAAGTGTGCAAGTTGTAGAGGTATTTAAATTCCTCCTTTCCTCTTTGTTTGGAATGTTATTGCGGTATGCTGAAAACGTTATGAATAAATAAAGTTGCCTGCAACAACGGAGCCGGCCGCGTAATTTCTGTAAAAGAAATTCAGAGCTTCGCTTTCAATTTGTATCAGCGCAATGGATCATCTTGTTTGTAAGGCAACTATCCATTATAAGGAACAGTGGATAAAATTCACAAAGGGAGCGCCAGCTGTAACGAAGAGCTTTTTCGCGAAACGCTGTATGATGACTAATACACCGTGGAAAAATAATCTATAGTTATGTTAGGTCATCATCATCATCATCATTCCAGCCTATTTACGTCCCACTGCAGGGCACAGACCTCCTCTCAGAATGAGATAACTTCACATAAGTACACCATTGAATTTCTTCTCAAGTGTGCGCAGGTTGTCTGTACACACGAAATTTTAATAACCGTAAAGCTCATAATAAGTTTCAAATGTGATTTCGCAGATAAATTTCGAAATACTCAAGAGTTCGAGCCCGGGCTCGAACCCGCGACTACTACGACTTTTACTGTACACGAGTTTTCTGGGTACAAACTAAAAGTCAAAGTCAAAGTCAAAAATTCTTTATTAAATTTAAGCATCATTTGATGCTCCTATGAACGTCGAAGAATCTACCACCGGTTCGGAAAAACCCCGTTGAAAAGAATCCGGCAAGAAAGTCAAACTAACTAAACTATGTAAGAAACACGTTGTCAAGTACCAGACTAACACCACATTGAATGGTCTAGTCAAACTTAAAATTAAAGACATGGAGTATATTAAGCAAACATTACAAAGCATTCCTATTTCCTCGCCATTTTACATTTTTTGCTCTTTAAAAATCGCCATAGTACATTTGAAGGCGGAAAATTCAGGAACTCGAACAACTCTTCAAGTTGTTTACTTTCATTGCAGCCATTCAGCATAATTTTTGAAATTCCCAACGATTGCAAAGAACCATTGTAGGCTTTTAGTGGCTCTTTATTTAAATGATGTCATAAAGAAAAATCGTTCCCTAATACCTCAACATCTGTCACCGGGAGAAAAAAGTTTGGATGCGAGTTTTTATGACAACGCCGCACTTTCCGATATTTAGTACGTAAATGTATTTTGATGTTGCCCAAATTGTGGCTTTTGTTGGAGAATGCTATCGCTATTTGGTATCTTAATAGCGATCTCGAAAGAACGTTGCCAGAAAAGTTTTGATGCCGCGTATTTTACTTATGGATTACATCGTACAACGAAACAATAACGTATACAATATTTTTTTCCTTACCACTATTATCACCACGCTCTGTTACCAAATAAAGTTCTTGTTATATTATGTGATAAATGTTCATGCTACTGTCTCTGTTTAATTCGTTCCATTAAACATAGACGTGGTTCTCAAAGACGTCCATGGACCGGAAAACACAGTGAAGATATGCCTCTTTAGGTCTGATTAGGGTTGCGGGAACGCGTTGGATGCGGATGGCGCGTTGGACCGGTCGGTTTGACAACCCATGGGGGAGGCCTCTGTTCAGCAGTGAGGCGTATTCAGGATGGGATGGAGCATTCTTTCGGCGGAAATGATGATAATGATGATCTAATCATAGATAACTGTCACTTAAAACATCATGATCTTAGCAGAGTATAGTGAAATAAGCCCTTAGTTTGAAATATGTTTGAAAACAAGACGTTTATTTATTACTCAAAGCTGTTGCTCGCAACTTTCTCCACGTCCCGCGGGAAGTTTGTTCTTTGCCGGGATAAAAAGTATCCTGCTAATAAACGTGAAAGTTTGGATGTTTGTTGCTCCATCACGGAAAATCGGCTCAACAGATGTTTTGGCTCACAGGTAGTTTACAACTAATGATTCTTGTATTAAAACAGTGGTAACCTAGTGGTTTGGCATATGACCAGTGAAGTACCACTACTCGCTCGCATCTCTGAGTTTTTTGGAATCATCATAATCCGCTAGTGGGTACAAGCCTCCTTACGGAATGAGGAGGTTTTGGGCCGTAGTTCCCACCCGGACCCAGCGCGGATTGTAAACTTCACACACCATTGAATGTATTCGCAGGATTGTTCAGATTTTTCGTGATATTTGCCTTCACCGTAAAGCTCATGATAAATTTCAAGACGCTGTGTAGGTAGGCCTCCAACAAGATGGAGCAACGACCTGATGGTGGGAACGCATTGGATGCGGATGGCACAGGGCCGATCTGTTTGGCGAGCTTTGGGGGAGGCCTATGTTCAGCAGTGGACGTCTTTCAGCTGAAATGATGATGATGAAAAAATTACAGCATTACAGAACCAACGCGCTGTAAAAATCAAAAATACATCATCATCATCATCATCATTTCAGCCGAAAGACGGCCACTGCTGAATTAAGGCCTCTCCCAAGGCTTGTCAAACAGATCGGTCCAGTGCCCTCCGCATCCAAAGCGATCCCGCAACCTTATCCAGGTCGTCGCTCCATCTTGTTGGAGGCCTACCAACACTGCAAAAATACATATTAAAAACTAAATACAACAATTAGGGATTTTTGAAAGTAGTCTTCGTCGCTTCCCTAAAACGACGGAATACCACCATCCTCCGGCAAGTCGGAGCGCAGGACCATTTGCTGGTGCTTGACAGGCACTTGGAGTCTAAAGGAGCTGAAGTTACTAGCCCTTTGAGACTCGAACTATTATGAACCACTGATGGGTGACAAATATAACAAATGAAATATTGTACAAAGACATATTAAATCGCACTTTAACTAAAACTTATACAATTACTGGAATGGAAGTATGTCAAACAAATCAAAGCGAAATATCGTTCTTGCCCACTCTCGTCCCAATATCGAAAGTTTTCGCCGATGCGGTTGCTCGCGTCGCCAATAAAATATGGAACCACTTGTAACTTGCTCTGTTCACCACTATTACTTGCCGAACTTATTAATTAATCGCAAGAAAACGTTAGTATCTTCCTTTTATTACAACTGTTTCTGCTGTTTATTTCAAGACATTTAGGGGCTGTTTCACCACCTATATTAATAAATGTGATGCCGTCTCCGTCTATTCGAACAAAACAAACAGAGACGGCATCACATTTATCCGTCAAATAAATTTGATCAATGGATGGTGAAACATGGGGTTAGCTCCGGAAAATTGGCTCTGATTAAGGTTAAAGTTACACGTTTTTCCGGATTTTATTTGCTTTAATACGACATACTTCGGTTTTCAAGATTACACGTCAACTTCCCTCTGCATGCAATATTATCAATACCTATAGATGGCGTTCTTCAAGCGATCATCATCATCATCATCATTTCAGCCGAAAGACGTCCATTGCTGAACATAGGCCTCCCCCAAGGCTTGCCAAACAGATCGGCCCTGCGCCATTCGCATCCAATGCGTTCCCGCCACCTTAAACAGATCGTCGCTCCATCTTGTTGGAGGCCTACCTGCACTGCGTCTTCCGGTCCGCGGACGCCACTCGAGAACCTTTCGGCCCCATCCCTACATCGCATCGCATGTTCAAGCGAACGTTGTAACTTAAAAATGTTACCGTAATCTTTTTCTGACCAAACTCTAGGATTAATAGTAAATCTTCTTCTTCTTCTCAAATTTAAGAGCTATGCTCTTGTCAGTGGAGTAACCGCCACTCCACGCGATCTTCGGCCAGCCGTTTGACTTCCTGATACGACACGATACCCACTTTCTCCTTCACCTGGTTAAAATAGGTCAATCTTGGCCTTCCTCTGCCTCGTCTTCCTTCTATTTTTCCTTCCAGCAGGTTTATAAAGAAATTGTCATGTCGTATCAAGTGTCCCATCATATGTCCCCTTCTACAATTTATGGTCTCCAGTAACATTATTTTTTATTGACCATGGTAACAACCTCTTCGTTGTTTTCTTTTCTTTCCAGCTAATTCTTTCCATCCTCCTCCAGCACCACATCTCAAAGACTTCTAGCCTTTGTCCCGTTGGGTCATAGTTCATGTCTCACTTCCATATACTTACAATGCAATGCTCCAGATGTACACTTTTATAAGGCGTTTTTTAGCTTTTGTGGATATTTTGGCTTCGAGTAGATGCTTTTTGTTATTGAAAGCTCTTTTGCCATAGCCATTTTTTGTATTATGTCTGAAGTAGGTACATCTGGGGTCATTGGTATTGGTATTTTTGATTGGTATTTTAGGCAGTTTGATAGTAAATAATTCTTTTAAAAGTATTTCCAAAAGTCTTATAACACTGGTGGTTTGCGAACGTGTTAAAAACGAAGCGAGCGCGCAGCAAGTTGCCTGCGGGCGCGCAACAATTTTGCCGCGAATGCGAATGCCCGACCACGATGCAGCGATCGTTTTCTCCATTCATTGCGCGGTCGAGACGCTTGCCGCACAATGATTATCTGGCGGCACACGCAATGAACAGATAAACGCTCGCCGCTGCCACCGGTCGCGCGATGTCGTGGCCGGGCTGTAACGATTTCGTCAAGAGCGCGCAGCGAGTTCGTCACGCCTATAAGGCTGGGACGCCGTCATGTACACTGACGTACGTCAGCTAACATCTGTTTTATCCACTTCAGTTTTTAGGTTTCCGTACCCAAAGGGTAAAAACGGTACCCTATTACTGAGACTCCGCTGTCCGCCTGTCTGTCTGGCTGTCTTTCCGTCTGTCACCAGGCTGTATCTCATAAACCGTGACAGCTAGACAGTTGAAATTTTCACTGATGATGTATTTCGGTTGCCGCTATAACAACAAATACTATAAAACAGAATAAAATAAATATTTAAGGGGGCGCTCATACAACAAACATGATTTTATTGCTCGTCTTTGCTCGATATTGATAACGGCAACAGTTAGACGCTTGAAATATTCACATTCACTTTAGTTATATATTCACTTTAAAAACAAATAATTAAATATTTAAGGGGGGCTCCCATACAACAAACGTGATTTTTTTACCGTTTTTATAGATAATGGTACGGAACCCTTCGTGCGCGAGTCCGACTCGCGTTTGGCCAGTTTTATACAACATGGCGTCCCATATATGGGCGCGACGAATTAGCTGCCGCTCGCGACGTAATCGTTCCGCATTCGGCGAAATCGTTGCGCACTCGCTGTACGCTCGCCTCGCTTTCAACACCTTCGTAAGACTCTTAACGCGGTAAAATCCGCGTGTTAAAACTAGTCTACTTACACGACCGGATAGCCCAGTGGTTAGAGAACCTGTCTATGAAGCTTGAGGTCCCGGGTTCGATTCCCGGTCGGGGCAGGCATATTTGTGTGAACAATGCGAATATCTGTAAATAAAAATAAATAAATATTAGGGGACAATCTTACACAAATCGACCTAGTCCCAAACTAAGCAAAGCTTGTACCTACTATGGGTACTACACGACGATAAACATACTTATATAGATAAATATATACTTAAATACATAGAAAACATCCATAACTCAGGAACAAATATTTGTGCTCATCACACAAATAAATGCCTTTACCGGGATTCGAACCCAGGACCTCTTGCTTCGTAGGCAGGGTCACTACCTACTAGGCTAAAGCGGTCGTTAATCTGTGCTCGATTCTTGGATAATTATTATGTATTTAAATACGTATTTATCTATATAAGTATGTTTATCAGTTGTCTAGTACCCATAGTACAAGCTTTGCTTAGTATGGGACTAGGTCAGTTGGTGTCAATCGTCCCACGATTATATATTTATTTTTTATTTATATTTCATGACCACGTCCGGCTATTTTAATATTAATGTAACGCAAAAGTTATTTTATAGAGCCTAAGAAAAAGTTTACCTTGAGTTTTTTGATATACTTATTCTATACTTTGATCATTGCGATAACCATATTAAAAGGGACATTCTCAGAAATGGTCTCAATGTTTTAATACGTCGTATTTTTGTTAATTACATCCAGTATATATGTATAAGCGTTTACTTCAAAGGTATTTACATTTTGCACGAGCCAGTGGCAACCATCAAACAGCGATCCATTAGTACACATTAGCAAGCAAATTGGCTCGCAAGATGAGACGTAAGTCAAACTGATTTAAATGACATTAATGTAAATACACTTAGTTGTTGCCCGCGAATTCGTCTGCGTAGAATTCTGTCGTTGCTATTAATTTCATGGGATTAATAGTAGATTGTTCAACAAGGGACTAAAACAAGCCATAATGACACGAGATATTTAGCCACCCGAGCGATAGCGAGGGAGGCTATAATTCGAGTTGTCATTATGGTAGTTTAGTCCTGCGTTAAACACTCTACTTTTCACTTTGAATGCGAGGAAAAAAACGACGTACAAAATTACTTTTTTACAACGTATGCTCAATACGAGCAATGGACATCTGTTCAAAATTCAAATAGCAAAAAAAATACCGCTGTCTTTTCTTTTCTTTTATATGTTTTTGTAAAGTGACGCTTTAAATGCTTGCATAATTAGCCAACAAATTCTAACTTAAAGACTATGTTAAATTTAATTGGACTATGCATGTAAGAATGATAATTGTTCATTCATTAGAATCGGCAAATAAATTAACCTAATTGATCTAAGTTCACACACAAAATATATTGTTAACTGAAACACTTACCCGTGAATAAAGAAACGACTTTTTAAGTTTATTTTCTATATGCCAATTCTTTGTTAAATTACATCTAATTATACTGTCTATTTACTATTAAATGCAACTGACATCGCATTATTTTGAAGTCACGCCATATTAACATTCAAACGTAACTGCTCTATCTACCGTACACTCCAGCACTGCTTTGCCGACAGTGCGGATTGCTATTTTATCGACAGAGCAGGGAACTGCTTTGCCGACAGCGTTTTTAAAAAAAAAAAAACAAATTAAAAACACCTAAGCTAAAGGAAATCTTTCTTTACGTGCAAAATAAAATGAATTCATCTTTAATATTTTATAATTAAATAGATTAATATTCGTAATTATTCAATGTGTTTCATAAAATTATTATTTTTTAAATATTTTTTATACAGTTGTCATTTTGAGGTTATTTCCACGCCCTAAAGGCTTCCACAGACCGAAGCGCAGGGCGCTACAGTGCGTCCGCAGCGCGCTTCGGTCTGTGGAAAGCTTTAAAATTGTCTATACCCAAAATATCCTCCATAATCCTCCATTCACAAACACCGTGATTGGCAGTTTAAGGGTTTCCATAGTCAATTAAAAAAAATTTACTTTAATCCCTTGAGATCAAAAAAGAGCTTTAGTCCCGATATGCAGAGACTAAAGTAACATTTTAAGAGCATGAGAAGTGAAAAAGTAATTTATAAATATCCGTTTTTCAATTTAAGCTATAACAAACACTTATGAATGTCGAAGAACCGGCAAGAACCTCAACAAGGTATATTTTTTCCAATCAGATACAATGTTATTTAATTACATACATCTAAAGTAACCAGATACGCTACTTGAAACTAGGGATGCGGAGTAGAATTACTAAATTACCCATTTTACATAAATAATTTTTCACTTCTCATGCTCTTTATGTCGAGAGAATGCTGCATAAAATGGTTTTTATGCTCTAGTGCACAAAGCAAAATCTTCGTCTAAGACCAAGCCAATTATGCGTTAACAGCCATAAAAATAGAAACCTAAAAAGTATAAATTTCTTGATTTTTTTTTATATAACTGGGGTTTTATATTACGAAATTAATAAAACTATGCAAATCTAGTACATTATTGTACAAATTGCAATGCATTATGGATCTTAGGGCTAGGTTGGTGTAAATTGTCCCACGATATTTATATATACTTATTTTTATTTAATTACTAGCTGTTGCCCGTCGCTTCGTCCGCGAAGAATAGGGGTATAAAAATAGCCTACGACCTATGAGACCTACCAAATATAGAGAAAAAAACGTCACAAAAATCGCTTTCAAAATCTTAGATTGTTAGCTCGCTTTCAAAATGTAAAAGCCGTTTCGGAGGAGTTCGAAAACAAACACCGTGACACGAGATTTTTATAATTTTAGTCAAAAATTCAACAACAAAGTCATTGTTGCTACGAAAAACTTGTGGTTAAGTGCTCTGAATACCGCATTACGTAACACTTAGTTACCATAAAGGGAGCCATTCAATGATGTATTCATGATTTCCAAGAGCACGTTTCGGGGTGCGTGACGCGAAAAATAAACGAAGTCGGCGTTACGAAGCGCGTTAATTAACTCCGTCTCTCCTATATTGTTAAACGTAACGGTCTAATTGAACTCCAATATTACTATGAAACTTTCATATTAAATATTTCGGTATTTTTATTTTTAAATTAGATTTTTTATTTAAGTTTTTGACATAAAAACTTTTTTTAGCTAGCCGAACGTATATTGGGTTTGGCCATCAACAACCCGATCCTAAAAAAATTGCCTTTTACTACCCGTCTATAAGAAAAGGGTTGTTCTACAAAAATTTAACGCTGTTATAAACAGGTTTTGGACACGTTTATGAATTTTTAAGGAGTTAAAGTAAGCTCGTAGTGCTACATCAAGTGTCAAATGTGTTTGATTGTTTAAAATTAATTCGCACAGAAGTATAGTCAGGGTAAGAAAAGGTTCGTCACTTTTCGACCTTAACTCGTTGACATAGAGTCGAAAAGTGGCGAACCTTTTCTTACCCCGACTATACAAAATGTTCTTATGAAGGTAATAATTACTTAGTTTTTTTTATATCTTCATTTATTTAGAAACTTAAAAAATCGTCCAATATAACAATATTACGAATTCTTTTGGAAATTATTTGATATATTCATCAAAAAACCGGCCAAGTGCGAGTCGGACTCGCGCACGAAGGGTTCCGTACAATTATCTATAAAAATCACGTTTGTCGTATAGGAGCCCCCGTTAAATATTTTTTATTTTAATTTAATGATTTATTTTTAAAGTCAATACATAATTAAATATTCTGTGAATATTTCAAGCGTCTACCTGTTGCCGTTATCAATAACGAGCAAAAACGAGCAAAAAATCACGTCTGTTGTATGGGAGCCCCCTTGTGAAGGGCAGGGTTTTTACCCCGAAAAAAAAGGGCGAATTTTTCAGAAGTTTTATAATTTTAGTAGTGGTTGAGCCATGTTGTAGCTAGCCGCTGCATCACGAATGGGCCGGCTCGTCCGGGGCAGTACCACCCTCTCACAGAAAACCGGCGTGAAGCAGCAGTAATCCTGCTTGCGTTTCGTACGGTCAGTGAGAGTGCCGGGGGCCCAATACCTCACCCCTTCCCTCTCCCCCTTCCCCTATTCCCTCTCCTTAAGGGCCGACAACGCACTGGCATCGCGTAAAGCGCTGCAGGTGTCTATGGACAGTGGTGATCATTTATCATCAGGTGACCCACTAGTTCGTTTGTCTGGCCTTTCTAACATAAAAAAAAAAAAAAAAAAAATTTGCGAAAAGAGGGTAAAAAAGATTAGCCAAAACTGAGAGGACGTGCGGTGTGGGCAAAAGCTATTATCGACACTGACATTTGCATTGCTGGTAAGCAAAAGGCCTACCGCCCGCGCCCCGGACTCACACTCGCCCCCCGCTGGTCCCCTCGCTTAGACATTGACAGCTACATTTTTACATAAAAAATAAAAGATAAAGAAAATGGTTGTTACGTCGCTCACACCCCTTAAATATTTATTTTATTCCATTTTTAGGGTTCCGTAGTCAACTAAGAACCCTTATAGTTTCGCCATGTCTGTCTGTCTGTCTGTCTGTGTGGCCGTCTGCGGCTAAGCTCAGAGATCGTTAGTACTAGAAAGATGTAATTTGGCATGAATTTACATATCAGTCACACCGACAAAGTGGTAAAATAAAAAAATAAAATAATTTTTTTTTTAGGGTGCCTCCCATAGACGTAAAGTGGGGTGATTTTTTTTTTCTCGACTAACCCTATAGTGTGGGGTATCGTTGGATAGGTCTTTTAAAACCATTGGGGGGTTGCTAACATGATTTTTCTATTCAGTGATCTGTTTGCGAAATATTCAACTTTAAAGTGAAAATTTTCATTAAAATCGAGCGTCCCCCCCCTCTAAAATCTAAACTGTTGGGTGGAAAAATTTGAAAAAATTCAGAATGGTAGTAAATATATTAAATTTACAAGGAAAATTATAGCGGCTAAGATTGCATGGGAATTATTTGTAGTTTAAGGTAAATAGTAGCCTAAGGTAAAAAACATAGGTACCTAAACTTGGAAGATTCCGTACACATCCGAAATCCTTAGAAAAATATTGCTTGATTTTTTCGTAATGGCCACGGAACCCTATCTTGGGCGTGTCCGACACGCTCTTGGCCGGTTTTTTTAGTATTTGTTGTTATAGCGGCAACCAAAATACATCATCTGTGAAAATTTCAACTCTCTAGCTATCACGGTTCCCGAGATACAGCCTGGTGACAGACGGACGGATGGTCGGACGAACGGACAGCGGAGCCTCAATAATAGGGGTTCCGTTTTTACCCTTTGGGTACGGAACCCTAAAAAGTATAATTTTAACACCAAGTAAATAACGAGAATTGCCCTTACAAATGAAGCACACTTAGCAAGGTTATTACTTGCTTACACGCATATCAAATTTATCAGAAGTCCACACGTCTCTAACGCCGTCATTATGTATGAACGTAACATGACGGCCCATTTAATTACTCTCACACATCAAACAATATTGCATCTGTATTCTCTCAAAAGGTCTAATCTATTCATACTTCAGTAGCTTTGCAAGGTGTACTCTATTTTGCGGCTAAGTCGGGCAAGCCAAAACCGAGTCGACAAATTGAAAAACAACCGCAGTGGGCTCGGTTACCATCCGTTACCACGACTACCACAGTTACTATATGCGAGTACAGAGTACATACTTAAATAAAATTTTCAGTTCTCATACTCGTAAAGTTGTTCTTTATGTCGAGAGAATGTTGCTTAAGGTGGAAGCGCACGCTCTAGGCGCGAAATTCAAACTTTTTACAGTTTTTAATTTATTGTGGGTAAACGGTGTAACTGTTTAACTTCATATGGTATTTGCGCTTGTAAAACAGTGTTCTTTATATTATTGTGTAAAGTTTTTTAAGAATAAAGCTATTAGCTTGGAATACAAGTTGTCAAAACGTTGAAAGTCCGAATTTCTATGTTTGACAACTTTTATATCAAGCTAACAGTTTTATTCTTAAAAAGCTTTACACAGTAATATAAAGAACACTGTTTTACAACCGCAAGTACCATATGAAGTTAAACAGTTACACCGTTTACCCAAAATAAATTAAAACGTGTAAAAATTTTGAATTTCGCGCCTAGAGCGTGCCGTTCCACCTTAAAATGGCTTGGTAAAATCTTCCTCTAAGGCCAAGGCAATTAGGTGCAAACAGCCACAAATAGTATAATTACATAACTGGAGCCTGTTGCATAACAGAGTACAACTAATATTACAAGCGAAACTCTCGCTTCAGTTATGTTAACTAGAAAGGGAGTTCCACTTGTAATATTAGTATCACAAAACAATCGAGCGTACATTACACTCCATTTTTCAAATTCCTATTAAGGTGGAACGGCACGCTCTAGGCGCGAAATTCAAAATTTTTACAGGTTTTAATTTATTTTGGGTAAACGGTGTAATTGTTTAACTTCATGTGGTACTTGCGGTTGTAAAATAGTGTTCTTTATATTATTGTGTAAAGCTTTTTAAGAAAAAAACTGTTAGCTTGATAAAAAAGTTGTCAAACATAGAAATTCGGACTTTCAACGTTTTGACAACTTGTATTTCAAGCTAATAGCTTTATTCTTAAAAAACTTTACACAATAATATAAAGAGCACTGTTTTACAAGCGCAAATACCATATGAAGTTAAACAGTTACATCGTTTACCCACAATAAATTAAAAACTGTAAAATGTTTGAATTTCGCGCCTAGAGCGTGCGCTTCCACCTTATAGTATTTTTTCCATAAATATGCGTTCCATTTCTAGCAATATTTTCCTAATATCCGTTTGTTAATAGCAATTAAGTACAGGCGACATTTTTCATGTTTTTACCTCATAAGGGCACGGAAACAGATCAGTTACGCAACCACCGGGCGGGCGACGGAATCCATTCGTCCCTAATCCTAGAAAGGTCGCTCAAAGCCATTCAGTAACCACTTAAGAGTGTACCGGCTCTGATAAGACGGGACACGATGGGGTGTTCAAACCTGACGGGTGCTGCGAGTTGAAGGCATGAATCATTGCCGCCCGTTGATTGGCTAGGGTTTCTATTAACGATACGTTTGCTTGTTAGGAACGGTTGGAGGACACGGGAGCAGAACTATATATACTTACACACACAACTATAGATACAGTTGTTTCACAATTTCCATCCTGTGTACTAAAACAATAATCTTTGGATATTTTTGTCATAGCCAGTAAATTCATGCTATTATACGACAGTCCTTGTCGCAAGCGGAATTAAGGAACGATGTGGGGTTTTCGTCATTATAACTCTGACATTATAGCCCTCCTACCTCCTTCAATTTAGACGTTTTTTGTCAACATCGTACCTATTTAAGAAAACTAGTAAACAATCTTTTTACTTTAAGAAAGTACCTCAATTTGAACGATCGGTTATTTAACACTACAACAATTTTACTTTGCCGCGACAGGGGCTTAACTCAATACAATCTCGGACGGTCCGACCAAGCGCATTCTCTTCTAATAAGAAATTCCAATTTATGCAATACCTCGGTTTATTTGAACCAATGAAGTGGGAATGAAGCCCGGTACTTTAGTTTGATGCATTTTCTCTTTAAAGCGCTGCTCGAATGGAAACAGTTCAGTCTTTGTGCTAAGTTGTTCACGTTCGCGGTTCTTTTCCATTTTTTATTAGAATTCGTTCATTTTATTGTTAATATTTTCTGTTCAAAAAATACAAGTTGAAAAAGAAATAGTAAAAACCGGCCAAGAGCGTGTCGGACACGCCCAAGATAGGGTTCCGTAGCCATTGCGAAAAAATCAAGTAATATTTTTCTAAGGATTTCGTACGTGTACGGAATCTTCCAAGTTTAGGTATCGTCAATACTTTAAAAAAAGCTCGTATTTCACAATCGATAATCTGGCTAAGCGAAATTTATTACGCGCGTATCAAGGTTCAGTTTGGTTTACAAGCTGATTTGAGATACGAGCTTTTTCAAAGTAATGACGGTATGTTTTATACCTTAGGCTACTATTTACTCTTAAACTACAAATAATTCCCAAGCAATCTCAGCCGCTATAATTTTCCTTGTAAATTTAATATATTTACTACCATCCTGTTTTTTTTCAAATTTTTCCTACCAATAGTTTAGATTTTAAAGGGGGGGGGCGGTCGATTTTAATGAAAATTTTTACTTTAAAGTTGAATATTTCGCAAACTGATCACTGAATACAAAAATCATGTTAGCAACCCCCTAATGGTTTTAAAAGACCTATCCAATAATATCCCACACTATAGGGTTAGTCGAGAAAAAAAAATCACCCCCACTTTACGTCTATGGGAGGTACCCTAAAAAAATATTTTTTTATTTTTTATTTTACTACTTTGTTGGCATGACTGATATTTATATTTATGCCAAATTACAGTTTTGTAGTACTAACAGTCTCTGAGCTTAGCCGCGGACGGACAGAGACAGACAGACAGACAGACAGACATGGCGAAACTATAAGAGTTCCTAGTTGACTACGGAACCCTAAAAAAACACAGATAAGTAGGTCCATATTGGTTAATGGAGTTCTGAGTTAGATAGAGCTGCACCGTCTTTGAAGCCAAGGATGTTTTGTCGATCTGAATCTGTGGCGTGACCCAGTTTATTGGCCACTAGAACATATATTTAATTAATCAATTGCTATACTTAGGAAATCATGTCCTGTCATCAAGCCGTGGGTGCAGCAGAGGGTCGTTGATTCGAGCCCGGGCTTTGAGTTTTAAAAACATCGTGAGGAAACCTGTACCTAAGAATATTTCGAATAGTATAAATTGGGCCCCACTCAGCATAATATTGCGGCAAGCCACAACGCTGTTTTTCAGTGGGACCCATTTAAAAACTAAAGATAAAACTAAAAAAAAAAATTTCAAACCTAATACTAGTTACAATTTCTATTACGAATTGATTAACCACATTCCAAATACAAAGCTCCATGACATGTCGTCGCGATATCCAGTAATTTGTAATTACTGCATTTAACCCTGCAAATTATTATGACCATGGAATGAAAGCAAACGCGGCCAATATCCGTTTGGTATCTAATATTGAGGTTGATTAATATCTACGCTAGCTACCTAGATTTAATCCACGGTTCATTTACCACTATTGTATGAGCTCATTATTACCGAATATTACCAATGGTCTGAATTAATAACGGCCAGTGTTATAACTGGGCGATCATCCACCGAGCAAATTACCGTTCAATTAAAGAACACCATGGAATAACACTCACCCTTTTGGCCTTTTATTAAGCATAGCAATTGTCCGCGGCTTCGTCTGTGTCCCGTGGAAAGTTTGCACTTCATATAAACAGTAGCCTAAATATACATCTGGGAATAATGTAGCATTATGTTCTACTATTGCATCTGACTAATACTATAATAATTAAATATGTATGAAGTTTTAAACTTTTATGATTTTTACTCTTTCCTATTACTATAGACGGGAATAATCACGCATTGATATATTTACCTTGACCTTTCGGCCACACTGCAATGTGTGCGTGCCTACAGTGACAGGGCTGACATATGTATGTATGTATGTATGTATGTAATATATTTATTCATAAAAAGTTACACTTTCAATTAAACCATGCCCCGCAAAACTGCTTACGCAGTTTGACTGCAGGTAACTCGCTTTATATAAACATAGCTTATAAATTATTAAAATAGATTAAATTAATACAATTATACATAAATGGTTACAACGAATTTAACAAATGTTTTTTTAGTAATCTTTTAAATTTAGCAAGTGAAGGCTCACGTCTTATGTCCTCGGGTAAACTATTGAGTAAGTATGGGACTCGTTTTTTTAACGTTCTATCTCCATAGTAATTTTTTACCATGGGTATTTCAAATTTACCTTTGGACATTGACCTTGTGCCAGTTTTATGTTGCACCAAATTAGTGAAACGATCCTGTTTACTATAATTGTTTACAAGTAGAAGATATTTATGTTTCAGGCTAGCCGGTAAAATTTTACATATTTTATATAGCTTAGAGTAATCTCCTTTACACTGAATCTTTGTCTTTTTATTTACGAGTAATTTTAAAAATCTTGTTTGCAATGATTCTATCTTATCTATGTATGTTTTAAATGTTAATCCATAACAATCAAGAGCATAACTTATTATGGAATCCACTAGTGCAAAATATAAACATTTAAGTATTGGCAATGGGACTTTAATACTTAAATGATAAAACTTTCCCAGTAATATTCTTAATTTTCCACATACAGTACAGTTTGAATATTTTTTTTCTACATGTTGTTTTACCACTTTATCGGGATAATATTCTCTAAACTACTTAAGCCGCGGACGGACAAAGGGATAGACAGTCATGGTGAAACTATAAGGGTTCCGTTTTTGCCATTTTGGCTCTGGAATCCCAACAAAAACAGGATATTTATTGTATCATTGCCACGCTCACAGTACCCTAGCCTTGTACTTGATACGCAGTTCGACTTTCGAACTTCGCATCGTGCCATCCCGCTCACGATTATACCTTTTAATAGAAAAGTAAGATGGACAGCACGATACGAACTCCAAAAGTTTACCTTAATAATAATATACTGTAGCTAATTTGGATAGAAAAACATGATTACCTAATGAACCTTTCCTTCATAGATTTGAGCTCCAAAATAGTGTTAAAAATTGTTTTATTTTGTTAAGTATGCATTCCTACTCTATCCCTACCAAACAAAAACTTCTAATCGGTAAAAAACCTCTTTATTACTCCAATAATATTTTCATTTATTAATTGGAATAGCGTTCATTAATTACGAGTAAAGATCAATCCGATACTTCATTTAATAGTATGAAACAGAGCCGCGTTGGTCTGACCCAGTTACCCGTAATATCCACTTCATTTGCCCAGTCGCGGGAAATTACGAAGATTGTGGAAAATAGTCTCCTGACATCAATTTTGTTACGACAGTGTTGTGTTTTACAAATAGTTCCTTCTACTTATTGTCATAATTAAGAGCGTTTATACCTGCTGAGCTGGCAACGTTGCATTTTTGTTAGTTTTTCTCGATTATTCCATAAAAATGGAATGAAAATTAAAAATGTGGTGTAAAAACGAACAAATTATTACCTAACGGTTTTTAAAGAAAATAAAAGTCTTATAACGAGTAATTATTGCAGTAGAGACATTAACCCATATATTAGAACAATTTGTATACATGACATTTTTAATTTTCATTCAATTTTTATGAAATAATCGAGAAAAACTTACAAAAATGCAACGTTGCCAGCTCAGCATGTATAAACGCTCTTAAGGTACCGTGGTAACGTGTGATAATAGGTACATGAAGTTTAAAAAGAATAGGGTGGCGACCAAATAATTAAACCACGTTAAACATTGTTATACAAAACTATCAGCGCTGCAGGCGTCTAACGCCTCAGCATAATGCTGAGTCAGCGACCGTTTCACTTTTGCGGAGACACACATGCAGAGCTGTGTATGTACATGTTTATTACTCCATTGTTTGTTATCTTTGTTTTTTTTTTATGTGTTAAATTGTGTGTACTTTCTTGTATGTGTGTGTCTTGTAAAAGTGAATAAATGTCTTCTTTCTTTCTTTCGATTGACTGGAAAAAATTCCGTTGTGACACGATTACCCATACAATTTGTATTGATGCAATATGTTTCAGAAACCCATGTTATTTTGGTCTCTGTTTCTGCCCATGCGGCGCATTCTTCTATATTTACTAGAAATGTTCAGGTGCTTCATCATCATCCCAGCCTATATACGTCCCAGTGCAGGGCACAGGCCTCCTCTCAGAATGAGAGGACCTGGGCCGGTAGTTCAGGTGCTTAACTAAAAGTAAATAAACATGAACAACCAACAGTTATAGCATCGGGTTAACCAGCCAAATGCAATATTTGTAATTGACTTTCATGCGTCGCATTATCGACATACTCTTTAGTTTAGTAGCATAATAATTTATCATGCGACTAAACTAAAGAGTACGACGATAATGCGACGCGTAAAAGTCGGTCACAAATATTGCATTTGACTAGTTAACCCGACGCCATTACTGTTGGTTGTTCTTGTTTGTTTGCATTTAGTTAAATAGCTAAGTAAACATTTCTAGCATAGGCAATCATGGTCTATCCAAAAGCGCTGGTAATCTAAAAAATAGGCATGCAAAAAAGCCCTTTACGGCCTACTTACAGAATAATCGTTTTGATTTTGATATGTTTTACATAGGTGTTAAGTTTTACACTGACATGTGTCGCAAACGAAGGGTTACCACAATATTGGTAAATTTTCTAATTTCCACATTTTTTGTCCAAATGAACGTGTCCTTTTTAAAGCAATACGTGCGTTGCGAACGCCTCGCGGGGGAAATAATACCTGGATGACGCTAACTGGTGATTAATGTGCCGTTATGGTCGGTGTTGCCATAAATATCGTCGTTACCCGGCTTTCGAGGTAAAATGGATTTAAGTTTACTTTAAAAATGCTTTGAAACTTTGAACCGCGCTTTAATACAGGTGGTTTCAGTGATGTTAGTGAAACAGTGTAGCAAGAATTTTTGATCATTTTTAAATAAAGTGCCAATTTAAAAATATCTTTTTTATTTTAAATAACTTGACAAAATTTACACAACAAAGTGGCAGTTACTAGCTGAAACTAAAGTTATGATTGAACAAGGCATTTCATCATCATCATCGCGGCTTATATACCTCCTACTGCAAGGCACAGGCCTCATCTCAGAATGGCGAGCCTGGGGCGTAGTTCCCACGCGGGTCCAGTGCAGACTGGAAACTTCAAATCCACCATTGAATTTTCTAGAAAGTGTATGCAGGTTCCTTCACCGTATAGTTTTTTCCAAATGTAATTTTGCACACTAATTGCGAAAAACTCAGAGGTGCGAGGTGGAGCTCGAACTAACATACAACTTCAAGGTATTTAATTCTACTTGTTCGATATACTGCCTTTTTCATTTTAGTTTTAATTTGCAAAAGCGCTGCGCTAAGTCTGGCTGAAACGAAACGCGGCCTACGGAGTTATTGGCTGTGGTCTGCGCGCGCAATTAGTGTCAATTTGAACTCGCCAAAGAAAGGCACATTTGATTTCAACATTTTATAATTAGTTAATTATTAAACCTACTATATCAAGAGAAGACCAGTTATGTGCTACAAATTATTATTCAATGTGATGCGCGCGTACGTGTGACTTTTTAAGACAGATTCTGACCTGAGCCTGGACAGCAGAAAACTTTACTGGGTTCGCTATCGCAAGGAAAGGCAAGGTGAGTGCTTTGTTGTTGAGATGCTAAAGACAGTATAAACCGTAAGCCCATCCTTTTAAGTCCAGTTGCTTAGGTCGTTTCTAAACCTAGCCAGTTTTCCTCCTATACAGTCCATTGTTTCAAACTTCTTTTTACGTGGTTCCGAGACGCCACACTACTATTATAATGTATTCATTCACTACACAGGGTCCGATTAACCATTAGGCAGAGTAGGGCCCCGCATAGCCAAACGTACACGCGCGCGCAACAAACAAAAAAGGTTTCGGAGTGAAAATTGAGTTTAGTAACCTCGATGACAATAATTATTCTTACTATTTTCGATGCATGATTTGATTTGACTTCTTGAAAAGTGTTGTTTTTATTTGGCTGAAAGCAATTGCAAATTGCATTGCCTGCGGGCCCCATCATTGCTAACCCGGCCCTGTCACTACGATGTCATGATCATTGCTAACCCGGCCTTGTCACTACGATGTCATGATCATTGCTAACCCGGCCCTGTCACTACGATGTCATGATCATTGCTAACCCGGCCCTGTCACTACGATGTCATGATCATTGCTAACCCGGCCCTGTCACTACGATGTCATGATCATTGCTAACCCGGCCCTGTCACTACGATGTCATGATCATTGCTAACCCGGCCCTGTCACTACGATGTCATGATCATTGCTAACCCGGCCCTGTCACTACGATGTCATGATCATTGCTAACCCGGCCCTGTCACTACGATGTCATGATCATTGCTAACCCGGCCCTGTCACTACGATGCCATGATCATTTTCAGGTCATTATTCGAGCGTTTCAACCTCTTTACTTTCTTCATCACATTTTTTCGGACTCTGCAAATTTTGACGGCGTTTTCGCTTATTTACTGGAGATCCTGTACATCTACCAGACAACTGGAAACTGTATCAGAATCATCTGTCATTTCTACAAAAACGTGTCCACGAAAATGATTCGAATCAAACTCTCAAATAATTACCCTTTTACCCCAAGTGCCTGACAATGCAACTGAAGAACAAAATAAATAAATAAAATAAATAAATATCACGGAACAATTCACACCAATTGACCTAGTCCCAAACTAAGCAAAGCTTGTACATACTATGGGTACTAGACAACGGATAAACATACTTATATAGATAAATATATATTTAAATACATATTAAACATCCAAGACTCGAGCACAAACATTCGTATTTTTCACACAAATATCTGCCCCGACCGGGAATCGAACCCGGGACCTCAAGCTTCGTAGTCAGGTTCTCTAACAACTAGGCTATCCGGCCGTCTAAATAAAATAAAAATAAATATATTAAAAATTTATTAAAATTTATCAAGGAAGGATATTTCTACCGAGGTAGTTGCAAACTTAATTTATATTTCCCCCACAGTCCCTTCTTATGTCTTCTCTTCTCTCTCATCCAGGAAATTGTCACAATATAATCCCATATCGGTACTTTACCTTACTGATTTAATCCCTAGGATCATAATATGACACAGAGAAGAGATATGAGCCAAATTATTTATCGACCCTGAGCCAATGGACACTATCCTTCCCTGGGGACGAATAAAAATAATATACATCGGGATCAAGTTAATCCGATGATGTACGAGCAATGGCCGGGCTGTCGGTATTACTATCGTTACACTAATTCAACTGATGTGTTTGACTATAATAAGGTGATGTTGTCATAGCAATCGTTGATCGATAAGTTGGTGTGGAAGGTTTGGCTGATCGATGGATACCAGTCGAAAAACGATTGATCGACAACCGATCGATGATACTGTTCGACGTCGATCGATTGGGTTTAGGTTTTGGTACAGTAGAACAATCCATTATACCATCGATTGATCGATCGGTGTAGTAAAAACTGACGATCTACGTCGACTAATCGATTGATGAAGTGTCGGTCGAGCGACGATCGATCCAGCCGAGTTTAAAGAATAAGGAACTAGCGATGGGACAGTCGTGTGTAATAATACGCGAACTATTTAGTTAGAGCATAGGAACCACCCCCTAGTGGGATAGCGGACCAATAAATATTTTTTAATTTGTCATTACTAATAGATAACAGACAGATGTACAACATTGGTGTAATTTCCTAACTGTTAGGTAACGAGGGATGATGGGTTTTCTTTCCTTGTAAAGTGGACGGTAGTTAGTCCATAAAAGTTTGTGAAGTTATGTGGTAGATTCTCCGACGTTCATAGGAGCATCAATTGATGCCTAAATTGAATAAAGAATTTTGACTTTGACTGACTTTATGATTTAAAGTTAACGTTAATATTTGAAATTGGATTTGTACCTATATTAAAACCTCTTAGATTAACTAGAACCAATTCCTCCTCTCAAGTGCTTAAAATAAGCGTTGATAAACACCTCCTTCATCATTCTACACCCGTGGCCAGTCAGCGAGGTCGGCGACGAAGATAGGTTAGTCCACCTTCCTCCATCACCTCGGCACAGGCTGCACCACACGCCTTGGACATACCCTAGATGACAGTTCTCTACGTACTAGCTATCTAAGTTTTGTCCTAACACGGATACAGTATAAGACTTATCACTCCTATGTAGCAAAACTTTTAAGCTAGAACTAGATATAAATATAACGATAAACTAGAAAATTATTGCTACATTTCGTACTTACTAATTTTTTTAGCACTACGGTGAGATGAAACAGCTGTGAAGCGTACGGTTTTAATGTAAGTCAGCTCAGCACAGCTAGGGTTACCAAATGAAAATTTGAAAAGTCCGGAAGAAAAGCCCAAGACTTAAAAAAATCCGGACTCTCTGTTTACTACGCGACCGAAACGCTTGTCGCACGTTGGTTATCTGTACTCCGTTATCAAGCGGGCAGTTTGGCGGCTACCTAACATTAGTGATGTACAATGTCAATAAATAGTATATTTTTTATCGAGGGACTAAAAGAAGCCAATATATCGCACGTTTATAACGATACTGACACAATACGAAATTATTTTCTTTTCAAAAATAAACCTGATTTTCTTTTAACACGAGGTTTATTTTTGAAAAGAAAATAATTTCGTATAGTGTCAGTATCGTTATAAACGTGCGATATACCCGAGGTGGTTAGCCACCCGAGTTTTAGCGAGGGTGTCTATTTATCCGAGGGTTTATATTGACTTTTAGTCTCCAGGTAAAACTCTATTGTTCACTTCGAATGCGAGAAAAAAAAAAAAAAAAGATTATCAATTATGTCTTTTGCTCTTTGCTAGACATCATAATTTTCACTATCACTTGATGACACTGTGAGATTAATCAATTTTAATCGTTTACGATTTACGCTCTACAACAATTTCAAAGTTTTCGCGGTAAGTATTTTTTCCAACCAGACACAGATATAACAAAATCGCATCGGCGAAATGGTCCATACACAAACTGGAAAAGATAGAATGGCGCCACCTTCTATGCGGAAAAAGTATAGACCTAAGACCACGTAGACTAAGAACGTAACATTTTCGTCATGAAAATGGTCTACACAATCTTATTTTTTTATAAATTTTGTTTTGCCACTAAGCAAGTACTGGCTGTTTGAGTTTATCTAAGTCACTCGAAGTGAATTAAAAAATTAATTACTTTTACTCCCTAGGGACTAATGCACTCACTTTACTCCCGCCTCGTAAGGCTATATTGACCTACTTTTAGAGCATGAGAAGTGAAAAAACTTTTTTTTTATTTGAGTTTTCAGATAAATTTTGGAGTTCCGATACACAGCTTCGAGACTTCTTCGAGAATAGGATAGTTTGTATTGACGTCACCAATGTTAGGTAGCCACCAAACTGCCCGCTTGATAATGAAGTATTGTTAACTGGCAACACACGCAATAAACAGAGAAAACGTTCGTCGCGTCGCTAGCCACGCGAACTTGTGACCAAGCAGTTGCATAAAAGTAAAAAAAATATTCATATTGAATTTTACTTAGAGTATAGTAACTATTAACCGTCTATGAACACAAATGTTCGAAATAAATGATTATTATTAAAGGGGTAATAATAGTCTAAACGAGGTGCGTAACTATGCGCTAGTGTGAAGATATTGAAATAAAGTCAAAATTCCGGACATATCCGGAAAAATCTCCACGAATTGGTAACCCTAAGCACAGCGCGTAATAAGGATTGGAGTCTGTAATGTTTACTCCATTATGTATTCAGACAACCTGTATAATTCAATCGAGACGAGCGTCTTTATTTAAAGTCTTTTCAGTTCCAAGAAAAGTCTTTTCACAATGTACATTGTTTCCTGTTTCGTAGAGAACAGTAAATTGTCAAATTACAAAGCATACATATACGAAGATTTCGGCTATAGGTAATATGCAGCAGAAGAAAAATAAGAAAAAATATGGTTTAAAGATTTTACCGTAAAATCGGGTTGCTTTCGCCCTGAGGAGTAACTAGAGAATCTGAATCCCGGGTTCGATTCCCGCGTCGGGACAGATATTTGTATAAAAAATATGAAATAGGGTTTTTAATATGTACCTAATATTTATCTATTTATGTGTATGTACTAAGTTTATCTGTTGCCTAGCACATTGAGTGCCAAGAACCCGCCAGGCGTGTTCTGCGTTCGCAGGCAGTTTTCGCTACAAAGCAGAAAAACCGGCCAAGTGCGAGTCGGACTCGCGCACGAAGGGTTCCGTACAATTATCTATAAAAATCACGTTTGTTGTATGGGAGCCCCCCTTAAATATTTTTTTTTATTTTAATTTAATGATTGTCAAATTTAAATACATATTTAAAAGAAAATACAATATTAATTAAATTAGTCACATCCCTTAATCCTATGTTTGTACTTATAATAAGTATAAATATAAAAGTATCAATATAAAAAAACAACTATACAGAAAAAACACAGCCTAAAAAAAAAGAAAACTAAACATATGATTTATTTTTAAAGTAAATGTATAATTAAATATTCTGTGAATATTTCAAGCGTCTACCTGTTGCCGTTATCAATATCGAGCAAAAACGAGCAAAAAATCATTTAATTCATTTTTTTAGTATTTGTTGTTGTATAGGGGCAACCGAAATACATCATCTGTGAAAATTTCAACTCTCTAGCTATCACGGTTCCTGAGATACAGCTTGGTGACAGACGGACGGACGGACGGACGGACAGCGGAGCCTCAGTAATAGGGTTTCCGTTTTTACCCTTTGGGTACGGAACCCTAAAAACGCTGCTACTAGTTACAAGCATAGCTCGTAGCAATGCAGTACCCTACCCATAACACAAGCTTTGCTAACTTTATCTCTTCTTCTTCTGTGCGTTTTTGGGCATACGCCTCTCGAACCTTTTTCCATCCAGGTTGATTATCTGTCTTCCTCTTCCAGTCCAAACCCTTCCTTCCCTTTGCTAACTTTGGGTCGAGGTAAATTGGTGTGAATTGTCCCATCATCAGTGGCGGACTTAGGGCGGGGTGGAAGGGGCCCGCCCAGGGCCTCCAGTCCTCCCACCCCCAAACGCTTCTATGTTCCTCTGATCAAATCCTAAACAAGGCTTTCAAAATATGCTTAGCACCTAAGTATGTAATTTCTTTGGCCTCATTGAACTTTGCCGCCCCGGGCCTTTCATGGGCTTTCTTGAGCTTTCCCGCCCCGGGCCTCTGACGGGCTTAGTCCGCCGCTGCCCGTCATATTATTTATTTATACATAGGCCAATATTACCCTCAACTGGGTCAAAGTACCCAAACTTTACGGTATTCAATTTGGTAACTGAGATGGCATTTAATATTGTGGTTACTAATTTTGACATGTATTAGTACTGCGTCTGAAAAAAAACTTCATCTTTAAGAATAAGAATAAGAAATCTTTATTTCGCATAAGTAACATGTACATGCTAAGAAGAAAAATAAAAACAATAATTGAAAATAGAAATAAGCTACATATGCGAAAAAGGACACTCCACTCAGCACTCTATGTATAATCTAACGAATATTTAATTACAAGCAGACTGCCATTAGACTTGGTAATTGCCTCACATTTCAATAGAAACGCAGACCAATAAACCACAGTAATTATTTTGCTTTATCATATGAAATATGATGCAGTTTATGAGTTCTACCTTATCTAACAATGGCAAACGTGATTTGATTATTTTAAGTACTTTCAACTACATTAAACCAGCTGTGGTCACGAACTCCCTCTAAAACAAACTTAAGTTAACTTTTGTTTTATTTCTTTTAACTGAATTCAGCTTTTATTTTATTTGTTTATTTTGTAAAAAGGCGGAGCAAGAATAGCGCAATCAGTATTTCTTTCTGGCAAGCGGTATAAAATGATGACAGAAAGAGATGGTGAAAACGAAAGCAAGTGTCAGAAGCGTTAAACAATAAGCCTGTTATCAGGCTAATTGTCTAACTCCCTCGCAATTGCCATCGCGTTCAATTTGACAATTCTTGTATGGACTGACAATTGGTATTTGAAACAGCCAGCTGTCACAGCCATACAAAAACTGTAATTTCAATCCGATGCAGAGTGTCAAAAAGTTACACAATTACAATTAGTGGATGATGAAGAGATGATGAAAGCGATGGCATACAATACGGCCTATGATTTCGGACTGAGTCAGTTGCGTGCGTGTACAATACGTTTACTTTTAGTTTACCACTGACAGATGGCTTGCCTTCATTTCTTTTCCAACTTTAACACCATACAAATAAAGTAGCTATTACAAAATCTGCAAACGTGGGTAACAGTATTCTAAAATTGACTTTATTTGTAGGTAGTTAAAGTTGAATATGAAATGAAGGCAAACCATCTGTCAGTGGTAAACTTTATGTAATTTTACTGTAACATGTTAACCGTGGTAGCCTAGTGGTTTCATCTATGGCCTCTTAAGCAGAGGATCGTGGGATCAAACACGGGTTTGCATTCGAGTATTTCTAGTAACTTAAGTGCGAAGTTATATTTGAAATTAACCACGAGCTTTACAATGAACCAAAACAAGCCCTGGGTCGGCATGGGAACCACAGCCATTCATTCATCATTCATTTGGAGGTCCTGTGCCCAGCTGTAAGACGTATAGCCAAGATGATGATGAACATGTTCGAAATAAGGAGGAAACATTGTTGCTCAGTTGAGTATTGGAAAATATAAAGGTTAAATCCCATTAAATCTGTCCGATTATGAGCCAACAAAATTCAGACTACAATTCGGGAGTAAACTAGGACATAAAACAATAGTCCTGTTTAAACAATGAACAGCAATGGCAACTGTTCCTGGGCGAACAAAGCGGCCATTGCAAATGCCCAATAACCGACGAATTCCGTTGCAACTTTAACGCAGACAATACCAGCTATTCTACACAACGATTGTTACTCGTATACACAATATCAATGCAATTTCTATGCTTCAAAGTAAAACTAAACTAGTGACCCGCCTCGCCTTCGCATTAATTCGCATTGATGAGTTAAGTTTTTGAAATGTTTTATTTTGTTGTGGGTATTTAATTTCTTGTATACCTAGTTACTTATTTATTCATTCATTTGGGACGCCAACTGGGAATACACTTATCGTTATTACATTCATAAAACTTATACATCTATTAGTTTCGTATGGGCCCCAATTATAGGCGAACACATCAATACAATACAATATTAATAATAATAATGTATATATTTTTCTAATACAATTTTTCTCTCTTTCCTTCAAATTTTATTGTATGCAGTTTTTCCAAAGTCCTATTAGTATGCATGCTTTTTCTTGCTGTAAACTGTAAATTACTATATTCGCTATAAAAAGGTGGATTGTTTTCTGCATAGATTGCGGCAGTAACCCATTTATTGAGCAATTAACTTCGCTAAGAATGAGCTGGGAATATAAACAAACAGCTTTTAATTCGCGTAACATCCTTTTCCTTTTATCGTTCTGTAGTTGTGCGTTTACCAAAATTTTGCTCGCCTCGTATAGCTTTAGCCTGTATTCGACAATATTATGCGGCAATTACACTACCTCGTTCACTTAATATGCGATCGCCGAACTTGTCTTACTTAAACTACTTCGAACGTCGTCGTCACATTAGTGTGTCCCCCTAAGTACTGCGGTGGACATAATAGGGATGTCGACGCCATTAAAAAATAATTCGAAGACATGACTCCAGTAAAAAACGCTTTATTTTAGCCCTGAAAACCAGATTAATTTTCGATTAACTGCAAAATTAGATTTTTTTTTTTTTATACAATATAGGCTTGCGTTTGGCCACAATCACGCCTGATGGAAAGCGAAGATGAGGCCTACGATGGAGCACGCTTGCCTAGTAAATGCTCATTCACCCTAGACTTGAAAGCGGCCAAATTGTAGTGTTCAGGGAACACAGTCGCAGGCAGGGAATTCCACTCCATAGCTGTGCGATTGATGAAGGAAGAGCGAAAACGCTTTGTGCGGAATTTGGGAATACTGACAACGTAAGGGTGGAGACCCCGCCTACTTCTGGTCGACCTGTGGAAGAAAGGAGCAGGCGGAATAAGGTCGTGCAGTACCGAAGCACATTCACCGAAATGCAGCCTGTAGAATACCGACAGAGAAGCCACTCTCCTGCGATGACGAAGGCTCTGGCGACAAAAATCCGCATCGCAAGCGACGCCGATGAGCCTCTTCGCTCGCTGTTCTACCGAATCCAAAGCAGCTAGCTGATATTCAGCAGAACCGTCCCAAAGGTGGCAGCAATACTCCATGCAGGATCGGACTTGGGCTCGGTAAAGACCAATGAGCTGGTCCGCAGTGAAGTATCGCCTAACCTTGGATAGGATACCAAGCTTTTTCGCAGCGGTTTTTGCCATGGATTCAAAACAAATAAATAGTTAGTTCGTTCGAATATTCACTAAGCAGTAACAGTAACGTCTTATGTTGCTATTACCATTCAAACTCTATGGGAGAATTGTGTTTTGACAGCTCATAAAAAGTACGTCAGTTGATTGGTGGTGTCAACATCCCTATTAGGCGTTGATAGCTGTCGCTCACCGAATGCGAACGACTACCGTGTTCTTTGCACTGTTACGGTCAATGGGAGTCGATAGCATTAGTTTCTTAACTAAGGGACCTCATACATCCCTGTAATTTTGTTATTGTAATTTCTCTTTAATTTTATATTGTAATTCATATTATATACCTATATATTATTTGTTTGTAATTATTTAAAAAGATAACTTTCTGCCAAGTTTCTTGCGGCTTCCATACAAATTTCTGACCGTTTGCATTGCTTCCACAGACTTGATTTCAACGCGATTTTTTGGGGATAGTTAGTTGAGGACATATTAGGTGGGCAAATTACAAAATGGAGATGATCTATCATACCTAAATTGCAGTAAAATGCAGTAAATTTCGATGCATTTTACAATAGTGTGAGTAGCTAATGTCAAATAAAACGAATTGTAAAAAGATATTGACTATTTCGAGCAGTCACGTGACCACCTAGTTTGGCTCACTGGTTACGATTCAAACTAGTGTCCAAGTTCAAATCTCACTGTCGCGTATAATTTTCTTTTTCCATTTTTATTATTATTTACAAGGGCTGACAACAGTATTTTAATTTTGAGTAAAAATCTTAAAATTTCATAATTTTAAAGTCAAACAAACTAAAGAAAAAGAGGTTTTTTTATAGGCCTCTTATTTGGACTTGCTTGAATACTTAACTACAAAATACGAGTATGCATTTCCTAACTTCTCTACTATGTTATGTTCCTTACATATTAATCCTCAAAACGATGAAAAAAAACGTAAGATGTAACCAAGTACATAAGTCCAGGAATTATTTCAAAATAACTTGAGACAGACTCATAGTTTCGTAAAAGGCCTGCGTTTATTAGTAATAATAATGTTTAACAGGAGATTCATATTATGCAATGCTTTTCAAATGTATCGTATAACCTTTTCGTAGTTAAGCCGTCGTCATATTTGTAAAATAATTCACAGTGTCGTTTATTGTGAGAAGGTCACATAGCGGATCAAAATTTTGCTGTCATGGTTTGGAAACAATACCTACCTGGCTTAGAGCATTCATAGTCGGGAGGGGTGGTTAGAAATGAAACTAAATATTTTGCATACAATCTCATTACATTCGCGTAGATGCTAGCGCCATGCAGTCATGTACCTAATATTTACGTGTCTATAATTTGTTTTGAGTCCCATGTTAAGAAGGGGTACTTTACTACAAAAAAAAAACACGTACTGAAATAAAAATAAACTTATATCTTTGTTCATAATATTACGAAAGTCTATCACAGGGACTCGAACCCTAAACCTCTATATTCAAAGTCAATGTAATAATAACAATAACCATTGTAAAATTCAGTTAGCGGTCATACCAAAATAGGCCGTTTAGAAATAGTTTTTAGCCATTGAAGAATGTTTAAAAAACTTGAAATGACATACTGGTTAGCTAGCTAAATAATTAAAAAAAAATAATGCCACGGAATTGTCATTGTGTCAATTTGTCAAACAAAAAATTCTTATAGTTTTTTTCAACTCATTTGATGTATTTAATAAATTGTAACATTTAGCAACACTTTATATGCTGTGAAATCCGACAAGATATAATAATAATCTAGGTAAGTACGTTTTTGTAGCTACATAGTTTGTTAATAACCGGACGCTCTCTGACCGGCTATGAATTGTTCGGATTGTTGCCGGCAGCCAAGTTATACAGCATACTTCGCGTGTAATCGTCAATTTATTTCGCCCTCATCACCTTGATGGTCAACATAGTCTAGCACTGTCCGCACCAAAGGAACTCACTAGCGGAGCGGCGCGGCGCGGTGTGGTGACGGTTGTAATATTCCAACTTCTATGAAAGGGTTCGCATAGAACACCGCCCGGAAAAAGGCTTGGCAGTAGCGGCGTGAATGAAGCGGTACCGAACGACGGTTGTATTTATTTACAACTTTTTAGGGTTCCGTACCCAAAGAGTAAAAACGGGACCCTAATACTGAGACTTCGCTGTCCGTCCGTCCGTCCGTCCGTCTGTCCGTCCGTTCGTCTGTCCGTCCGTTCGTCTGTCCGTCCGTCCGTCTGTCCGTCCGTCCGTCTGTCCGTCCGTCCGTCTGTCCGTCTGTCCGTCTGTCTGTCCGTCCGTCCGTCCGTCCGTCCGTCTGTCTGTCCGTCTGTCCGTCCGTCCATCCGTGTGTCCGTCTGTCACCACTACCAGGCTGTATCTCACGAACCGTGATAGCTTGACAGTTGAAATTTTCACAGATGATACAGTACAATACAATACAATGACTCTTTATCGTACACCAGAAATAGTAAGCGATACAGAAAACAGGTACACAGAGAGAAAGTTACAAGGTAAGCAATAGGCGGCCTTATCGCTAAAGATGATGTATTTTGGTTGTCGCTATAACAACAAATACTAAAAAAGAGAATAAAATAAATATTCAAGGGGCTCTCAATACAACAAACGTGATTTTTTTTGCTAGGTTTTGCTCGATATTGTTAACGGCAACAGGTAGACGCTTGAAATATCCACTAATATTTAGTTACACCGCACCGCTTTCCCACGCAGTTTCCGTCCGGTTTTTTCAGTGCGACGTCCTTCGGACCGCTTTGCTTTCCGAAAAACCGGCGACGGCAACGCATATGTGACACTCTTTAGTGTTGCGGGTGTGCTTGGGCGGCGGTGATTGCTTCCCATCAGGTGACCCGCATGCTCGGTTTCACCCTCCTATTCATATAACAAAACCTGTTTAAAACAAAACGTGATATTGTCGTTTAGGTATAGTGTATAGTCGACCAAGTAAGTGCTCTACACTTTTTTATGACAACTCCTACATAAAATTAAAACAATAAGGCCGATTGGGGCATTAAGTTATTAGAGAAAATAGCCTTTGATGCTTTAAACTATACCTACATGATCACATACATCTCAGGCTTTATACGTCCCACTGCAGGTCACAGGCGTCCTCTCAGAATGCGAGGGCTTGAGCTGTAGTTTCTACGCGGGTACTGCGAAATTGGGAACTTCATACACACCACTGAATATCTTCGCAAGTGTGTGCGTGTTTCCTCACGATGTTTTCATTCACCGTAAAGCTTATGGTCAATTTTAAATGTAATCTCGCACATACATAAATTCCAACAAAGTCAGACGTGCGAACCCACGTTTGAACCAACGACCCTCTGCTTGAGAGGCAATAGCCAAAACCCACTGGACCACCACGGTTTACCGATAAACCACACAACTGACATTGAACTTTAAACTTTTTAAGATTCCGTACCCAATGGTTGCCAATGGGACACTATTACTGAGACTGCGCTGTGTGTCTGTCTGTCTGTCTGTCCGTCCGTCCGTCATCCGTCCGTCATCCGTCCGTCATCCGTCCGTCATCTGTCCGTACGTCCGTCGTCTGTCGCCTCTATCTCTTAAATTTTTACTCAACTGTTTTTAAAACATTCTAGGTACATAGGTACTGAACCCTCTTCATGTACGAGACCGACTCGCACTTTACCAGTTTATTTAGCGTGGTAAAAGAATAACTTGAAAGACTAATACTTGGATTCGTAAATGTTGTAAGTATATAGCTTCTGTTTTAAACTTTCGTAATTTAAACTCATAATTACTATACTAAACGGGACTTATCACGCAATTTATATTTACCTCGACGTTTCGGCCACGTTGCAGCAGCCGTGGTCACGAGTTAACCGTAGTGTAGAGTGTCAAGTTCGTTTAACACCCTACCCTTCAGTTAACTCGTGACCACGGCTGCTGCAACGTGGCCGAAACGTCGAGGTAATAGTACATTACTGGAAAGACAAGTATGCCATCCTGGACGAGTAGAAATTTGATGATACGAGGCCAGGATGGCATTACTGGTCGAAGCTTGTATAGTGCTTTTCTCAAAAATGATGATAATGGTGATAATGAAATGACAGTGATTGTGATGTGATGATGATAATGGTGAGAGAATGATGATGATAATGATAATGGTGATGATGATGATGATTGATGATGGTTGATGATGATGATGATGATGATTGTTAGTGATGGTGACGATGATGGCCATTGATGGTGGTGATGATGATGATGATAGTGATGGTGATGATGATGATTGATGATGGTTGATGGTGATGATGGTGATGATGATGATGATTGTTGGTGATGATGGTGATTATGACGATGATGGTCGTTGATGGTGGTGATGATGATGATTGTGAAAATGATGATTGATGATGGTTGATGGTGATGATGATGATTGATGATGGTTGATAGTGATGATGATGATGGTAGTAGTGATGGTGATGATGATGAGATGACGATGATGATGATGGTGATGGTGGGTGATGGTGATGATGATGATGATGATGATGATGATGATGATGATGATGATGATGATGATGATGATGATGATGATGATGATGATGATGATGATGATGATGATGATGATGATGATGATGATGACGATGACGATGACGATGATGATGATGACGATGACGATGATGACGATGACGATGATGATGATGATAATGATGATGATAATGATGATGATGATGATGATGATGATGATGATGATGATGATGATGATGATGGTGATGATGATGATGGTGATGGTGGTGTTGGTGATGGTGATGATGACGACGACGACGACGACGACGATGATGGTGATGGTGATGATGATGGTGATGGTGATAATGATGTTGATGATGATGATGGTGATGATGGTGATGATGGTGATGGTGATATTGGGTGATGATGATGATGATGGTGGTGATGGTGATGATGATGATGATGATGATGATGCATGTTTGAGAAAAACTCTATACAAGCCTTGGCCACGAACAGGGATTGCCGGCCTCGTATCTCTAGATGGCCTTGTTAACACTCGGCCATCTATAACTACTCGGCCGGCAATCCCCTATTTCGCGGCCGCTGCAGTAATGTACTATTACAGGGCTGTTTGAATGACGTGTTTATTACTAGCTTATTAGTGCGGCCTTGCATTGGCCTTGCGAAAAAAAGTGTGTTTTAGTTTACCTCTCTATGACACTAATCAAGTATAATAATTGACTTCCAAAATTCAAAGGGTAAGGCTCGTAAAACACACTTTCCCGAAATGTGCACTTTCGGTGCACTTCTTTAGAAGGGTCATTTTCTCGGAAGGCACACTGGTTCTAAAAGTGCACTTCCCGATATGTACACTTTGTCAATAGGTGCACTTTTCCAGAATGTGCACTTTCTCTAAAGGTGCACTACTTAAGAAGGGTCATTTTCTCGGAAGGTACAAAAAAAGTAAAAGTGCACATTTCAGGAAAGTGTGCGTTTTGGAAAAGTGCACTGTTTGAAAAAGTGCACATTTCGGGAAAGTTTCCAAATTGGGAAAGTGTACATTTTGGGAGTGTACATATTGCGGAAAATGCACGTTTAGAGAAAGTGCACATTTCGGGAAAGTGTGTTTTACGAGCCTAACCAAATTCAAGTCTCTGGTTCGTGGAGTTGTGGTGCGTTTTGCATTAATCAATCACACACTCATTCAGTCATAATATTATGAAGTTTTAATAATTTATTTTTTTACTCATTCGGATTCATAACCAGTTCTTAGTAACTATAGTATTTATGTAAGTACTTATCGCTATTGTAGTACTATAAGTAAAATAAAATTAAGATAATAATCATCATCATCATCTCGGCCTCACTACTAGGCATAGGCCTCCTCTGAGAGTGAGAGGGCTTGAGCTGTAGTTCCCACGGGGACCAGTTCGGATTTGACACTTCACACACACTATTGAATTTCTTCGAAGATTTGTATGCAGTTTTCCTCGCGCTGTTTTCTTTTAGCATGAAACTCATGGTAAATTTCAAATAAACCCACAATCCTCTTGAGAGGCTATAGGTAAATCACTGTAATACCACGGCTGTAAACTGCAGGTAACAATAATATATAGAAATAATGCCTTCTCCTTTTGTGCATGTACGTGTATGTATGCATGTATGTTTATCTTATGGGTGAATTTTCATCCACTTCCAGTGGTAATTGGTTATTTTCAGTGCTGTCCTAAGACCGCAATTATGAAACTTGCGTGATAGTAAAGAAGTATAAAATACCTGTCATGAAAGCCTAAGTGTCATGGTTTTTAACCCCCGACACAAAAAGAGGGGTGTTATAAGTTTGACCGCTATGTGTGTGTGTATGTGCGTGTGTGTGTGTGTGTGTGTGTGTGTGTGTGTGTGTGTGTGTATGCGCGTGTGTGTGTGTGTGTGTGTGTGTATGTGCGTGTGTGTGTGTGTGTGTGTGTGTGTGTGTGTGTCTGTCTGTCGGGTGCACCGATTTGGATGCGGTTTTTTTTATTTGAAAGCAGGTTTCTTGGCGATGGTTCTTAGACATGTTTCATCAAAATTAGTCTAGCTGTTTCAAAGTTATCAGCTCTTTTGTATGCTGCGGAAGGTATCTTAGATTTAATTGCGTTGGGGGTTTTAAATTTTTAATTTCTAGTTATACTATGATATTATTACCTGTAAAAAACGTAGTTTACCTGATGATCTCAATGGAGGCCTTATAGTTACTGTCTGTCGGTCCGTCCGTATGTCACAATCGCTTAACTCTAATATTATAAGAGCTAGTATATGTACGAAATCTTGGAAAGTTAAGTTTATTATTATTTTTTAGAGCATTTTCAAGATGTATGTATCTTGAGTTTAAGCTAAAGACACTTCCTAGATTAGTCTTTAGTTTAGTTCCTAGTTTCTTAAGTACTACCTAAGTCTAAAGTACTTTGTTTAGTATGTCCCTAACCTTATATGAATTATTATTATTAAAAATTGCATGTCTTTGATCCTGTTCTACAATCAGATTGACTTTAAATTTGTTTTACACATAAACTAGAAGCAGTGAGTAAAACCTTCGATATTAATTTTTGGGTAAAGTTATATTAACTTTACGAGTATGTATGTGTGTTTGTGTCCAATCTTGCGAATAAATTTTGATTTACTTTAGTGGTCAGACTGACTCAAAATTTGGTAGAGGAGTATTAAAGGACAGTCTATCAATTAACTTTTCTTGTATGCGTGTTTGAATCAAACTTTGCTAATGGATTCAGTTATTTTCATGATTGAATCGACTAATAAGTTATTTCCTCAATATACGACAGAGTCAAATAGAGAAAGAGCATCTATTTATTTAGCTATATTTGTATGTATCTGCGTATGTTCCTATGCAGCCCTAATAGTCCAAGAGGTGGCACCAATTTTTGGGTAGGTGTTTGAGGCAAGCTGATAACTTGACACATACTTTTCCTATTATACCCCAACACGAAACTGCAGACCTGCTGGTGAGTAGCGGGGCTAAATGAACCTATGAATTTTTATTTATTTTTTTGTTTCCAATAATATATTTGAGGCAATATGCAATTTTTTTTTTGTTTTTCTTCTTGGTTATTACTATTTATATTTATTTTATTTATTAAGTAATTATAAAAATTAAAACTAAAATTAAAAACTAGACTTAAAAATAAAAATTATAAATAAAAAATTTGCCCCAGATCGCTGCCTATGGTAGCGTGCCCAGAAGGCTGGCAGCATTGCCACGTTGGATGGCAATGCTGATCCTTTGTGCCAAGTATAACGCAGCCTTCTGGTCACGCGTCGCCTCGACCAACCGCTTGGAGCATTCCCTGTAGACTCTGTGGGCGCTTTCTCCCCAGGGCCCCAAAGTCTCAACCCCAAACGGCTCAAATAGGTAGCCACTATTAATAGTTGCGTATTTGCGCCGTTTGAGAAGCTCGGCCGAGTTTGCAGCAAAGCCAGCCTTTGATGCGGTGCCATTAAGATGGGACGGCGCCAGAGTATCGCTACACGTCGCGTCCCAAACCAGCGGCCGACCCATCCTCCATGGCACGAGGGTCATGCCGTCGGGTCTCTTGCCATCATCGCGGGCAAGGCCGGTCGGTTCTAAAATGGCCGGCGCTCCCGCGCTGACTAGGGCTCGACGGATGACGTCGTTAAGGCTGGCATGGCGAGGAGCACGCCCTGCGCTTCTGACGCAGGATAAACCATGGTGACCCAGTTTGTCGACTGAGTCACCACAGCGGCAATTGCAATTTTTATATGTTGTAGTTTTGAGTAGCGGGGCTAAATGAACTTATGAATTTTTATTAATTTTTTTTTCCAGAAATATATTTCAGGCAATATGCAATTTTTATATGTTGTAGTTTAATGTTTAAAGAATTAAAAAAATAAATAAGCCAGACGATTGCCAGGCGCGTGCAAACATATTTTTCAAAAAAAAAATGTATTTGAGGAGACTTGAAATTTTAAATTTTTTATATTTTTTTTATTTTTTTTTTATAACTAAAAAATAAGATTCTCAAAAAGACAGGTCATTTTGGTGGGACTTTCTACCTGCCAGGTGATCTAACAAATGATGTATAGGTGCGAGTGAGTAGCGCTATTAGACAAGCTGTAGTGTAAAACTAATTACGAAAAACCGGCCAAGTGCGAGTTGGACTCGCGCACCGTGGGTTCCGTACAAATTTATATGTATCTATGAACATCCAGTCTTAGCAGACCCCTGCTCCTAAGCAAAATGTGCGCAGTGTGGGATCATTGTAGATTGGTTACTGATATAGACAGACAGACAAAAAAATTACGCTTTTCGCAATTTTTCCTTTCTGTGCTATAAGACCTCGCTTCGTACCAAATTTCAAGATTCTGAGTTCACGGGAAGCACCCTGTAGGTTTTAATTCCCTTGCGAGTGTCGAAAATTTGCGGCATAAATGGTTGTATCTTTTGATTGCGTTGGCTTAGAAGTTTGATTTTTTCACAGCTCCAAGGGACAGTTAGTAGACCTGATAATTTTATATAGAAATAACTCTAAGGACTCGCAGAGAGCTTTCACCGTGATGAACATTTGAGATAGGGCAGCAAGAAAACTATCAGAAAGATCATCCCTAATCGATTAATTTTGTATTATAAAAATAAACTAAACTTTGTAACTAATTTCAGGGTTGAGTGGGACAAATTTTTAAAAAATTTGACAAGCTATACTAAAGTGGACCAGTGGATGGTGAGACATTTCTGTTTTTTTTCCCATACACAAAAATAGCAATCCCATCACACATCAGGAGTTCCCTCAGTGACACAGGTCTCTTCTCAGAATGTAAGAACCTGGGACAACAGTAATTCCTCCGCGGGTCCAGTGCGGATTGGAAACTTACACACACCGTCGAATTGTTTTGAAGGTGTAATTTCAAATGTTAATAGCACATATAAATTCAGAAACGCCCGTCCGTCCGTCCGTCCGCCCGTCCGCGGCTTAGCTCAGAGACTATTTTTTTTCTCGTCTAGCCTTAGGTATAGTGTGTGGTATCGTTGGATAGGTCTTTTAAAATCACAATCACTATCATCATTACTATACATAGTATAAAATAAAGTCGCTTCCTGCTGTCTGTCCCTATGTATGCTTAGATCTTATAACTACGCACCGACTTTTGATGCGGTTTTTTTTAATATATAGAGTGATTCAAGAGGAAGGTTTGTATGTATGATACATGCATCATATAGTTGCACCCGTGCGAAGCCGGGGCGGGTCGCTAGTCAACAAATATTTTATTTTTATTTTTTACTCTTTCCCCATTTGTTTTTCTGTGTTACTGTTTGTACTTACTAAAAATATTGAACTTTCAGATTCACAATGGACTCAAAATGTTATAATGCGTTTGTATCCAGTAATGTCCATTGAACAAACTATTTTTCATATTGTAACAGAATTGTTGGGTGAATATTCAGCTTTTTTTTTTTTTCATTACTAAAAACCTACCATTATTAAAAAGAATGATGGTTAGGGTTAACTTTTTTATGAAAACTTAAGACAGTACCGGTATTGAATCTAGTCTATGCGACTTGTCCTTCGGTTATAGTAATAATCAACGAATGGTTATGAGGTTTGACCGAGCCGTCAAAACGCTCGAATATTCACCCAGATGCGAAGAATCACTCAATCAATTGCTTGCTACTTATACTGAAATAAAAACTTTCATAATTAGGTTGCTTTGGGTTCGTAAACAGGTATTAATTTACTACCATTATTTAAAAAAAATGTTGGAGTTCAAGAACATGTCCTGCAAGACTCTGAAAAACTGTCTTATTGCCGATAAAAATAGAAATAAATGAAAAAATTGTACTAAAACATTGTTGACTTTTCTGAAATATAATTTGTGTTCGAGTCATTCACCCTAGATAGATAACTGAGTGCCGAGATGGAAAGTTGGCACCCTGTCAATGCTGCTGCCGCGTGCTGGTGCCGAATGACAAAAAAATAATCCAGTTGCCAGATTGTTTTACATTTTGCTTTCCATGAGGCGTGATTGTTATCAAACGCAAGCCTATATTGTATAAATAAAAATGTTCACTTATTTAACATATTTCAAAATGTAAAAAAATGACTGATATCTGCCGCAAAAAACTACACTATCTAGCTACTTTTGATGCTGACTATACGACTTCGGCAAAAATAGTTTTACTTATATTAGAAATATCAAAGTTGTGTTTAAATATTTTTTATATTTTCCATTCCGTTATGGTCATATTATAAAGCTTATGAAAAATAGGTAGGTAGGTATGGTAGGTGGGTCTTTATTTTATTTTTCGGCCAGTATTTTTTGTAATGTGCTCTTCAAATATTCTTTTTACAAGAACGGTAAACTGCTCGGTTTTATTATTAAACATTTAAATAGGTTCATAATTAAGCTTATTTTTAAAATTATCACTACGTATAAAAAGTAATCATTATTATCTATAAAGTAGGCAACGCAGTGGACATGCATGTCCCCGCCATTTGTATGGAAATTGGTGTATTCTCCGCTGAGTTACCAATTTTTTTCACAGAATTTCCTAAATATTAAAGTTTTTTTGCTTTAAAAGATTAAATTTAGTTATTTTAGTTATTATATAAGTTATTTACACTTGAAAAATCACCAGGTATGCCTTATATTGCACAAAAGATTAATGGCTGAAAAATAAAATAATGGCCCAGGTAACGAAACCGGGAAAAAAATTTGGGCCATATTTTTTTTCTCCTAGTAGTATTGAGAAAACTCGTGATTCTGAGTATAAATCACATATAATTTTCCGAATTAAAAAAAAGTCAAAGATACAACAAAATAAAAAATACAACATACAAAAAGAAGTGAAATCCCACTACAAAAATTTCCATTTTAAATGTTGCCAAGATCTTTATATAGAGCCAAGCTTTCTAACTATACACGCCCTAACTTCACAAACTTTACACATTTTAGTCAAAATATGTGGCTTAGCCGTTTTGCTACTAAAAGAACTATTGTATGATAGAAAAGTAATAAACAGCAATAAATTGATATAAATAAATAAGAATAAAATTTTCACTTTATTTACGTGTGACGGTAGCCAAACGTCCAAGCCTCATAAATTTTGACTAAGGTGCAAACTTTGTGAAGTTAGGGCGTGTAGAGTTAGAAAGCTTGGCTCTATATATAAGATCTGATAATGATAACTTATTGACAGTGCGAGAAATATGGTCTGGTCTTGGCAACATTTTTATTGTGGGATATCGTTTGTCCTAAAATCAAATGCCATACCACTTTTGCCCTACTTCAATACTTTTGACACATCATACATTTGTCATAATGATTATTTGCCATAATGATCGTATGATCTAACGATAAGTAGACCCTGGAATTTTGTCGTAATGACGTCACAATAAGGTAGTTTGGGGAGTAAATGGAATAGCGGAGCATAATATTATATTAAAATTAATCTTTACCAAGTTGTCAGTTTTAACCTATAAAACCTATGTATATTTTGACCTTAGATATAAAATGATTCCTTTATTTAGTATGTCACAGTGATTGTGATGCTGAATTAAAATATTTTTTACCAATAAATATCTTGTAAATATGGCTTTTTGAAAGTAATTTATCCATTTTGACGACCCAGTGGCCTAGTGGTAAGATAACCTGACTACGAAGCTTGTATAAAAAATAGGAGTGCATGTTTAGGGTCTCGGGTGTTCAATATGTATTTTTAGTATGTATCTGCCAATATAAGTATGGTTATCTGCTACCTTATACCCATAACACAAGCTATGCTTACTTTAGGACTGGGTCAATTGGTGTGAAGATCCCCTGATATTATTATTTATTAATTGACATGGTATGTATTATTGATCAACAATGTTAGTACATACACGATTATGACAACCAGTATTAGGATATGTGTCTATAAAGACATATTATGATCATTAGTAGTTAAGAAAATAGTGGAAGTAAGTATTAGGTACGATATTCAATATTAGGATAAACAATACTATAGCATTCACATTAGGGCAAACGTTATTATGGCAAAAGATCATTATGACCAAAGTTATTATGGAATTTACAATTAGGACAAAGGATATTATGGATTTCCACTCGTTCCCTAAATATCAGAATTGCATAATACTAGATTGCCGACTTACCCTATTTCTAAAATACCAAAGTCCCAGAATACCAGACTTTCGTGTCACCGTGTTTTTCTCTATGGTTACCTATCAAAATTTAGAAAAAAAAAAATTCCGAAGGTTTAAAATCCCGAATACTTCATTTATCCGAATACAATTTTTTCTGAAACTATAAATATTTCAGGATTTTTATAAAACAACCCTAACCTAACCTAAAAGGTTCTACACGATGGTCCTGAAATAAATCCTGAAATATTTACATTTTCGGAAAAAAATGCTTTCGGACAAATGAAGTTTTCGGGATTCTAATCCTTCGGAAATAAAATTTTCTAAACATCGATAGGATCCCTTTCTCTATATCAGATTGCCACAAAAGCTTGTTTTCTATACACCATGTTCAATTCAAAACCGAATTCCCATAATATCAGATAGTGAAATCACCAGGCTCGTCAGAGAGGTCGTGGTCGTCGTGGGGAGGCAAGGGGGTCGTGTTGAATGAATCGGAAACGCAGTCTAAAGCGCAATTGCAATCAGCGTGGGACCATTCCTGCAGCGTCGTCTTGTATCCAAGCTGCAGTACCGTTGGTGGACATCTACCTGTCTCGGTTGGACTCGAAGACGACGACGGAGAAGGTCTTAGAACGTCCGCGAGGCGGCACGGGGTTGGTTACAGGGATCCCAGCAGCTCGAGTCTCAAAGGGCTTTCAACTTTAGCTCATTTAGGCTCCAAGTGCCTGCCAAGCTCCAGCAGATGTTCCTGCGCTTCGACTTCTGACTGGAGGGTGTGGTATTCCGTCGCGTCGTTTTAGGAAAGCGACGAAGACGCCTTTCAAAAATCCCTAAATAAAATAAATAAATAAATAGTTGTATTATTTAAGTTTATAAAAAGTTATTTGTATTTTTGAATTTTAGAGCGCATTGTTGTTATACTGTAATGTTGTAATTTTTAGAGATGAAGAAATAAATAAATATATTTTGATAGTACTTAATTTTTTTTTGATAGTGTTTTACGAGCCTGGTGATTTCACTATCTGGTATTATGGGAATTCGGTTTTGAATGAAACATGGTATATTGGAAACAAGCTTTTTTGGCAATCCGATGTAGAGAAAAACACGGTGACAAGAAAGTCTGGTATTCTGGGAATTTGGTATTTTCTTTGATCAATTATAACTGAAGATACACATTGCCGAACAAAATCCCCTTCAAAAAGTGTCCGAACTTTTTTATTTGTTTGCATAACAATTAAAATCATCACCTACACAGAAATTTGAACCTAGTCTTTACTTCATTACAGTCGAATTTCGGTTGACACTTGACAGCTAAACTTGACAATTTCACGCAACGTACTGAGAAAAAAGAAGGCCACTTTTATCAAAGTGGCGCTCATTTGGCTCGGACATTTTCGGGCGCGCGACTGTGGATCTACAGTTATAATTGATCAAAGGATCAAAGGGTATATTAGAAATAGGGTTAGTCGGAAATCTAGTATTTTGCAATTCTGATACTTAGGAAACAAGCGTGGATTTCAATATAAAACCCAAAATCTATGATAGAATACCTTCTTTCCTACCGTCCACCTCCCGAGACCACCTAGGTGAACCGTTGAAAAAATATTTTTACTACCTTTCACCCTCAATTTATTCAATTTCGTATAATTTATATTATATTCTATGGATTTTTTATTTTGTTAATAATTAATAATAATTACTATCTAAACCAAAGCCAGCGAGCGATCAAAGCGAGCGAGCAAGACCTATCGGAGCGTTAGCGACTCGGTGTAGTTAGGTGCAAAGGCTTTGGTGTTAGTTATTTTTTTTTATGACCACCCGGAAAATCTAATTTGTATTACTCTGCCTAAACTTGAAACCTGAAGAGTTCTGATAATAGGAGGTACGCCGTATTGATAACAAGGTGTACGGTGGAAACGAAAAATTTTCCATCTAACACCCAGGTCGTCAAAGGTGAACGGTAGTAAAAAAAATTTTCAACGGTTCACCTAGGTGGTCTCGGGAGGTGAACAGTGGGAAAGAAGGGGATAGAATGTATGCACCGAAGGAGTCCCGCTTTATCCTGTCGTCGGTCAAGCTATTCATCGATTGAGTAAATAGGTAAGTATTTTGTGTAAGTATATTTATACAATACAGAAGGCTAAAGACTTGGTATATCGACCAATTCGGGGTGTATCCCACTATTTCCATGGAAATACAAAATATAAAAAGTGGGACAAGAGTTTTTTCCGAAATGAGTAGGTATCCCAATTTTCATTGCGGCAAAAATACCGCCGTCATTATATAGCGGTGATATACAGTGTTTTCTTTTGTCGCCACCGCCGCATGCAATAGAAATAGTGGGAGAATCAGTCCCAGTATTTCTATAAATAGAAATTTATAAATTATGAATTATAATAGAAATAGTCGGATCCACCCCCAATTCGCGGGAATCTCAACGATTCCTACCAATTGGTTGAAATGCAAAAAGAATACCGTTCAGATTATGATATCCGAATTTGTTTTGGAGTCGTGTTCCATATTCTATATAAGGAAGTAAGTGTATTCCCAGTATTCCTACTATTTTATAAGAATTTGTATAGAATAACTATACTTATACGAATACTGGGTACACCTAATTGGCTAGGTTCAAAGTTATGACTGAACCATGTATAATATTAATTTTGATTACAAGACTGAACAAGTAAAGTCAAAACTCCAAAACAAATTTCACCGGATCTAAATGATATGAGAGGGAATAATAAGAAAGGCATGCAAGGTTATCCAAGCGTATTCACGGTGTGATGCAAGCATAGTTCTTTTCTTTGTCTTCATAGTATTTTGCTTACATCTAGCAGCAATACGCTTGAATACATTACTGGTATGAAACGGTACAGGCCAGACAGTTCAGCAATAAAGCATAATAATGTAAGAAGTATTGTCTACGAATACAGCAGTACCAGTCTTGAGATACTCCGAGAAGAACCCGAAATTTATGAGGAAAATACGCCCTAAATCCGATACTCAATACATTTCATAACAATGATTATGATGTTAGGTACTCTCCATCTGTGAGCACTCGTGCCATTTCCTGTAGGTTTCTACGTGCCGACAGTTTCAACGGTGCTGTTGCCCGTCCGACCTACTGGGTGCCACATGAACTGTGCTATGAAATGCACCATATTCCTGCTATCTTACCTTACCTTTTAAAGCTATGGATTGAAAGCATAGCAACCAAATAATCTGCACACCATGTTTGCACACTTGGTAATTGCCTACACGCAGCATGGACCTTCCGTCCTTCTCAGCTTTGCACAGTGACCATGCAAAATATTACCGCATGCATCACCAAGCCAAGTCCTCGAAAGTTAACTTCCAGCACAGGAAGACTGGTAGATGTAACAAAATACGAAGAGGTTTAGTACCTATCTAAAATTCAAAGAGACACTCGCATGCAACGCAATAATTATCATGAAGTATGTAAACGAGAGCATCCGATATGGTTACCAACTTGAGCACGATATCATACTCGTGAGTTTCCAACTTCAAAGCCAAAAATCACATTAGACTAGTTTCCTTAGACTCTATCACGTTTCATCTATTTTATGCCATGTGATACACTTATGTTTACCTAGAAAATTGAAAATTTTAAGGCAAAAGTACAGTTGATACAAAATTTCGGGACCCGACAAAAAAATGTGAATATTATGTTGTAGGTAACTCCAACAGCCTAGAAAAGTGTCGCAAAAGATTTTCGCTAGTTGGCGCTGTCCATTTGCATGTATGTGTGAGGCTCTAGTGTCCGTATAAGGCTGTAAATGACGCCTAAAGTTGTACCAGATTTTCTCAGAATTGACACACTTTTGTCATTCGACTGTAGTCTCGAAAAATCGGCCCTTCAAAATTGATTTCGCAAATAATAAAATTAACCTTTGGTATTGTAAGTATACTTTAAAAACTACAAAAAACCATGAACATTTCGACATTTTGATTACAACGCCATCTAACGGGACTTTTACAGAGAGCTAACGTGGCGTTCCACCTTAAGTGCTCTGAATACCGCATTACGTAACACTTAGTTACCATAAAGGGAGCCATTCAATGATGTATTCATGATTTCCAAGAGCACGTTTCGGGGTGCGTGACGCGAAAAATAAACGAAGTCGGCGTTACGAAGCGCGTTAATTAACTCCGTCTCTCCTATATTGTTAAACGTAACGGTCTAATTGAACTCCAATATTACTATGAAACTTTCATATTAAATATTTCGGTATTTTTATTTTTAAATTAGATTTTTTATTTAAGTTTTTGATATAAAAACTTTTTTAGCTAGCCGAACGTATATTGGTTTTGGCCATCAACAACCCGATCCTAAAAAAATTGCCTTTTACTACCCGTCTATAAGAAAAGGGATGTTCTACAAAAATTTAACGCTGTTATAAACAGGTTTTGGACACGTTTATGAATTTTTAAGGAGTTAAAGTAAGCTCGTAGTGCTACATCAAGTGTCAAATGTGTTTGATTGTTTAAAATTAATTCGCACAGAAGTATAGTCAGGGTAAGAAAAGGTTCGTCACTTTTCGACCTTAACTCGTTGACATAGAGTCGAAAAGTGGCGAACCTTTTCTTACCCCGACTATACAAAATGTTCTTATGAAGGTAATAATTACTTAGTTTTTTTTATATCTTCATTTATTTAGAAACTTAAAAAATCGTCCAATATAACAATATTACGAATTCTTTTGGAAATTATTTGATATATTCATCAAAAAACCGGCCAAGTGCGAGTCGGACTCGCGCACGAAGGGTTCCGTACAATTATCTATAAAAATCACGTTTGTCGTATAGGAGCCCCCGTTAAATATTTTTTATTTTAATTTAATGATTTATTTTTAAAGTCAATACATAATTAAATATTCTGTGAATATTTCAAGCGTCTACCTGTTGCCGTTATCAATAACGAGCAAAAACGAGCAAAAAATCACGTCTGTTGTATGGGAGCCCCCTTGTGAAGGGCAGGGTTTTTACCCCGAAAAAAAAGGGCGAATTTTTCAGAAGTTTTATAATTTTAGTAGTGGTTGAGCCATGTTGTAGCTAGCCGCTGCATCACGAATGGGCCGGCTCGTCCGGGGCAGTACCACCCTCTCACAGAAAACCGGCGTGAAGCAGCAGTAATCCTGCTTGCGTTTCGTACGGTCAGTGAGAGTGCCGGGGGCCCAATACCTCACCCCTTCCCTCTCCCCCTTCCCCTATTCCCTCTCCTTAAGGGCCGACAACGCACTGGCATCGCGTAAAGCGCTGCAGGTGTCTATGGACAGTGGTGATCATTTATCATCAGGTGACCCACTAGTTCGTTTGTCTGGCCTTTCTAACATAAAAAAAAAAAAAAATTTGCGAAAAGAGGGTAAAAAAGATTAGCCAAAACTGAGAGGACGTGCGGTGTGGGCAAAAGCTATTATCGACACTGACATTTGCATTGCTGGTAAGCAAAAGGCCTACCGCCCGCGCCCCGGACTCACACTCGCCCCCCGCTGGTCCCCTCGCTTTGACATTGACAGCTACATTTTTACATAAAAAATAAAAGATAAAGAAAATGGTTGTTACGTCGCTCACACCCCTTAAATATTTATTTTATTCCATTTTTAGGGTTCCGTAGTCAACTAAGAACCCTTATAGTTTCGCCATGTCTGTCTGTCTGTCTGTCTGTGTGTCCGTCTGCGGCTAAGCTCAGAGATCGTTAGTACTAGAAAGATGTAATTTGGCATGAATTTACATATCAGTCACACCGACAAAGTGGTAAAATAAAAAAATAAAATAATTTTTTTTTTAGGGTGCCTCCCATAGACGTAAAGTGGGGTGATTTTTTTTTTCTCGACTAACCCTATAGTGTGGGGTATCGTTGGATAGGTCTTTTAAAACCATTGGGGGGTTGCTAACATGATTTTTCTATTCAGTGATCTGTTTGCGAAATATTCAACTTTAAAGTGAAAATTTTCATTAAAATCGAGCGTCCCCCCCCTCTAAAATCTAAACTGTTGGGTGGAAAAATTAGAAAAAATTCAGAATGGTAGTAAATATATTAAATTTACAAGGAAAATTATAGCGGCTAAGATTGCATGGGAATTATTTGTAGTTTAAGGTAAATAGTAGCCTAAGGTAAAAAACATAGGTACCTAAACTTGGAAGATTCCGTACACATCCGAAATCCTTAGAAAAATATTGCTTGATTTTTTCGTAATGGCCACGGAACCCTATCTTGGGCGTGTCCGACACGCTCTTGGCCGGTTTTTTTAGTATTTGTTGTTATAGCGGCAACCAAAATGCATCATCTGTGAAAATTTCAACTCTCTAGCTATCACGGTTCCCGAGATACAGCCTGGTGACAGACGGACGGATGGTCGGACGAACGGACAGCGGAGCCTCAATAATAGGGGTTCCGTTTTTACCCTTTGGGTACGGAACCCTAAAAAGTATAATTTTAACACCAAGTAAATAACGAGAATTGCCCTTACAAATGAAGCACACTTAGCAAGGTTATTACTTGCTTACACGCATATCAAATTTATCAGAAGTCCACACGTCTATAACGCCGTCATTATGTATGAACGTAACATGACGGCCCATTTAATTACTCTCACACATCAAACAATATTGCATCTGTATTCTCTCAAAAGGTCTAATCTATTCATACTTCAGTAGCTTTGCAAGGTGTACTCCATTTTGCGGCTAAGTCGGGCAAGCCAAAACCGAGTCGACAAATTGAAAAACAACCGCAGTGGGCTCGGTTACCATCCGTTTCCACGACTACCACAGTTACTATATGCGAGTACAGAGTACATACTTAAATAAAATTTTCAGTTCTCATACTCGTAAAGTTGTTCTATATGTCGAGAGAATGTTGCTTAAGGTGGAAGCGCACGCTCTAGGCGCGAAATTCAAACTTTTTACAGTTTTTAATTTATTGTGGGTAAACGGTGTAACTGTTTAACTTCATATGGTATTTGCGCTTGTAAAACAGTGTTCTTTATATTATTGTGTAAAGTTTTTTAAGAATAAAGCTATTAGCTTGAAATACAAGTTGTCAAAACGTTGAAAGTCCGAATTTCTATGTTTGACAACTTTTATATCAAGCTAACAGTTTTATTCTTAAAAAGCTTTACACAGTAATATAAAGAACACTGTTTTACAACCGCAAGTACCATATGAAGTTAAACAGTTACACCGTTTACCCAAAATAAATTAAAACGTGTAAAAATTTTGAATTTCGCGCCTAGAGCGTGCCGTTCCACCTTAAAATGGCTTGGTAAAATCTTCCTCTAAGGCCAAGGCAATTAGGTGCAAACAGCCACAAATAGTATAATTACATAACTGGAGCCTGTTGCATAACAGAGTACAACTAATATTACAAGCGAAACTCTCGCTTCAGTTATATTAACTAGAAAGGGAGTTCCACTTGTAATATTAGTATCACAAAACAATCGAGCGTACATTACACTCCATTTTTCAAATTCCTATTAAGGTGGAACGGCACGCTCTAGGCGCGAAATTCAAAATTTTTACAGGTTTTAATTTATTTTGGGTAAACGGTGTAATTGTTTAACTTCATGTGGTACTTGCGGTTGTAAAATAGTGTTCTTTATATTATTGTGTAAAGCTTTTTAAGAAAAAAACTGTTAGCTTGATAAAAAAGTTGTCAAACATAGAAATTCGGACTTTCAACGTTTTGACAACTTGTATTTCAAGCTAATAGCTTTATTCTTAAAAAACTTTACACAATAATATAAAGAGCACTGTTTTACAAGCGCAAATACCATGTGAAGTTAAACAGTTACATCGTTTACCCACAATAAATTAAAAACTGTAAAATGTTTGAATTTCGCGCCTAGAGCGTGCGCTTCCACCTTATAGTATTTTTTCCATAAATATGCGTTCCATTTCTAGCAATATTTTCCTCATATCCGTTTGTTAATAGCAATTAAGTACAGGCGACATTTTTCATGTTTTTACCTCATAAGGGCACGGAAACAGATCAGTTACGCAACCACCGGGCGGGCGACGGAATCCATTCGTCCCTAATCCTAGAAAGGTCGCTCAAAGCCATTCAGTAACCACTTAAGAGTGTACCGGCTCTGATAAGACGGGACACGATGGGGTGTTCAAACCTGACGGGTGCTGCGAGTTGAAGGCATGAATCATTGCCGCCCGTTGATTGGCTAGGGTTTCTATTAACGATACGTTTGCTTGTTAGGAACGGTTGGAGGACACGGGAGCAAAACTATATATACCTACTTACACACACAACTATAGATACAGTTGTTTCACGATTTCCATCCTGTGTACTAAAACAATAATCTTTGGATATTTTTGTGATAGCCAGTAAATTCACGCTATTAGGATACGACAGTCCTTGTCGCAAGCGGAATTAAGGAACTCTGACATTATAGCCCTCCTACCTCCTTCAATTTAGCCATTTTTTGTCAACATCGTACCTATTTAAGAAAACTAGTAAACAATCTTTTTACTATAAGAAAGTACCTCAATTTGAACGATCGGTTATTTAACACTACAACAATTTTACTTTGCCGCGACAGGGGCTTAACTCAATACAATCTCGGACGGTCCGACCAAGCGCATTCTCTTCTAATAAGAAATTCCAATTTATGCAATACCTCGGTTTATTTGAACCAATGAAGTGGGAATGAAGCCCGGTACTTTAGTTTGATGCATTTTCTCTTTAAAGCGCTGCTCGAATGGAAACAGTTCAGTCTTTGTGCTAAGTTGTTCACGTTCGCGGTTCTTTTCCATTTTTTATTAGAATTCGTTCATTTTATTGTTAATATTTTCTGTTCAAAAAATACAAGTTGAAAAAGAAATAGTAAAAACCGGCCAAGAGCGTGTCGGACACGCCCAAGATAGGGTTCCGTAGCCATTGCGAAAAAATCAAGTAATATTTTTCTAAGGATTTCGTACGTGTACGGAATCATCCAAGTTTAGGTATCGTCAATACTTTAAAAAAAGCTCGTATTTCACAATCGATAATCTGGCTAAGCGAAATTTATTACGCGCGTATCAAGGTTCAGTTTGGTTTACAAGCTGATTTGAGATACGAGCTTTTTCAAAGTAATGACGGTATGTTTTATACCTTAGGCTACTATTTACTCTTAAACTACAAATAATTCCCAAGCAATCTCAGCCGCTATAATTTTCCTTGTAAATTTAATATATTTACTACCATCCTGTTTTTTTTCAAATTTTTCCTACCAATAGTTTAGATTTTAAAGGGGGGGGCGGTCGATTTTAATGAAAATTTTTACTTTAAAGTTGAATATTTCGCAAACTGATCACTGAATACAAAAATCATGTTAGCAACCCCCCAATGGTTTTAAAAGACCTATCCAACAATATCCCACACTATAGGGTTAGTCGAGAAAAAAAAATCACCCCCACTTTACGTCTATGGGAGGTACCCTAAAAAATTTTTTTATTTTACTACTTTGTTGGCATGACTGATATTTATATTTATGCCAAATTACAGTTTTGTAGTACTAACAGTCTCTGAGCTTAGCCGCGGACGGACAGAGACAGACAGACAGACAGACATGGCGAAACTATAAGAGTTCCTAGTTGACTACGGAACCCTAAAAAACACAGATAAGTAGGTCCATATTGGTTAATGGAGTTCTGAGTTAGGTAGAGCTGCACCGTCTTTGAAGCCAAGGATGTTTTGTCGATCTGAATCTGTGGCGTGACCCAGTTTATTGGCCACTAGAACATATATTTAATTAATCAATTGCTATACTTAGGAAATCATGTCCTGTCATCAAGCCGTGGGTGCCTATGGTCTCTCAAGCAGCGGGTCGTTGATTCGAGCCCGGGCTTTGAGTTTTAAAAACATCGTGAGGAAACCTGTACCTAAGAATATTTCGAATAGTATAAATTGGGCCCCACTCAGCATAATATTGCGGCAAGCCACAACGCTGTTTTTCAGTGGGACCCATTTAAAAACTAAAGATAAAACTAAAAAAAAAAAAATTTCAAACCTAATACTAGTTACAATTTCTATTACGAATTGATTAACCACATTCCAAATACAAAGCTCCATGACATGTCGTCGCGATATCCAGTAATTTGTAATTACTGCATTTAACCCCGCAAATTATTATGACCATGGAATGAAAGCAAACGCGGCCAATATCCATTTGGTATCTAATATTGAGGTTGATTAATATCTACGCTAGCTACCTAGATTTAATCCACGGTTCATTTACCACTTTTGTATGAGCTCATTATTACCGAATATTACCAATGGTCTGAATTAATAACGGCCAGTGTTATAACTGGGCGATCATCCACCGAGCAAATTACCGTTCAATTAAATAACACCATGGAATAACACTCACCCTTTTGGCCTTTTATTAAGCATAGCAATTGTCCGCGGCTTCGTCTGTGTCCCGTGGAAAGTTTGCACTTCATATAAACAGTAGCCTAAATATACATCTGGGAATAATGTAGCATTATGTTCTACTATTGCATCTGACTAATACTATAATAATTAAATATGTATGAAGTTTTAAACTTTTATGATTTTTACTCTTTCCTATTACTATAGACGAGAATAATCACGCATTGATATATTTACCTTGACCTTTCGGCCACACTGCAATGTGTGCGTGCCTACAGTGACAGGGCTGACAGTTTGAATATTTTTTTTCTACATGTTGTTTTACCACTTTATCGGGATAATATTTTCTAAACTACTTAAGCCGCAGACGGACAAAGGGATAGACAGTCATGGTGAAACTATAAGGGTTCCGTTTTTGCCATTTTGGCTCTGGAATCCCAACAAAAACAGGATATTTACTGTAACATTGCCACGCTCACAGTACCCTAGCCTTGTACTTGATACGCAGTTCGACTTTCGAACTTCGCATCGTGCCATCCCACTCACGCTTATACCTTTTAATAGAAAAGTAAAAGGGACAGCACGATACGAACTCCAAATTGTTATATTAGCTATTAATTCTGGCATAAATAGACATATTAAAATTTACCCACTGTTTCACCATTAACTTATGTTAATGTCATTAGTCTTATGCTCCAGTGTGGAATCTTTTCACAAGCACAAGGAAGTTTACCTTAATAATAATATACTGTAGCTAATTTGGATAGAAAAACATGATTACCTAATGAACCTTTCCTTCATAGATTTGAGCTCCAAAATAGTGTTAAAAATTGTTTTATTTTGTTAAGTATGCCTTCCTACTCCATCCCTACCAAACAAAAACTTCTAATCGGTAAAAAACCTCTTTATTACTCCAATAATATTTTCATTTATTAATTGGAATAGCGTTCATTAATTACGAGTAAAGATCAATCCGATACTTCATTTAATAGTATGAAACAGAGCCGCGTTGGTCTGACCCAGTTACCCGTAATATCCACTTCATTTGCCCAGTCGCGGGAAATTACGAAGATTGTGGAAAATAGTCTCCTGACATCAATTTTGTTACGACAGTGTTGTGTTTTACAAATAGTTCCTTCTACTTATTGTCATAATTAAGAGCGTTTATACCTGCTGAGCTGGCAACGTTGCATTTTTGTTAGTTTTTCTCGATTATTCCATAAAAATGGAATGAAAATTAAAAATGTGGTGTAAAAACGAACAAATTATTACCTAACGGTTTTTAAAGAAAATAAAAGTCTTATAACGAGTAATTATTGCAGTAGAGACATTAACCCATATATTAGAACAATTTGTATACATGACATTTTTAATTTTCATTCAATTTTTATGAAATAATCGAGAAAAACTTACAAAAATGCAACGTTGCCAGCTCAGCATGTATAAACGCTCTTAAGGTACCGTGGTAACGTGTGATAATAGGTACATGAAGTTTAAAAAGAATAGGGTGGCGACCAAAAAATTAAACCACGTTAAACATTGTTATACAAAACGATTGACTGGAAAAAAATCCGTTGTGACACGATTACCCATACAATTTGTATTGATGCAATATGTTTCGATACCCATGTTATTTTGGTCTCTGTTTCTGCCCATGCGGCGCATTCTTCTATATTTACTAGAAATGTTCAGGTGCTTCATCATCATCCCAGCCTAAATGTGGGAATTTAAGGTGAATCTGTGGATGAATGATCGATGCAAGAGAGCGGACCGAATGCCTGAGTGATTTCTGTGGAGTGAACGGTATGAGCGAGTGAGTGGAAGTTTGAGAATTGATCGGGTGCGCTTAGCTGCTACATGTGTTTTTTTCTGTCTAAAGAGTTTTTTCCTTAGTTTTCGTTATTTTTTTAATAAATCTAACTTTTTTTTATTTTAAAAAAGTTTGTTTTCTTCCACCGATCCCACATTTTTGGGGGCTCGTCCGGGATCGGAAGAAACATAAAAATATCGAAGACGACGGTTTGGTGTGCTACGTGGTGTAACGAGGCGGTTACATTTCAAGTTGCGGCGGTTGCTATTTACGACGGGCGGCCGAAATAACGACGAAGACGAGTTTCTGCTGGCGTTTGAAGCAAGACGGTGGCTTTTGAGCGGCAAGAAACAGCACATCGGAGAAGATGCAGACGGATGGACGTAACGACGAGGCAGCTAACGAGGCTCAGAGTGGAGGAGTGGACGGGGCACCGACACTCAAATTACGAACGACGACAGCTCAGACAACGACGAAGTCTGGAAGGGCACCTCAATCTCCAATACCCACGTCACCAATACCACCGGTGATGCCCACGTATGATATTCGAGAAGGCGGCAGCCTGCAGTACATTGATGACCTCATACGAAAGTATAGCGCTCAAGACAAGACGTACAGCGTTACCAAATTTATTGACGACATCGACGAAAACGCGGTAATATTTGGTTGGACGCCCTTACAGCGGTTAATTGTTGCAAGACGCAGCATGACCGGTACCGCAGCGCTTTGGTTACGTGCTGAACGACCGTTTAAATCATGGGATGAGTTAAAATACGCGTTAATCAAAGAATTCCCTGACATGGTAGATATCAAGGCCATACACGAACTAATGGCGGCGCGTAAGAAGAAAAAAGATGAAAGTTGTCTCGACTATTTACTTACGATGCGCGAGTTGGGCAAAAGAGGTAAAATGCCAGACTATGTGGCAATACAGTACATTGTCGACGGGATAGAAGACGTTGAGACGAACAAAGTGATGCTTTATGGTGTGACATCATACAGCGACCTAAAGGAGAAGATTAAAATATATGAAAAGATTAAGAGTAAGATGATACCTACGCATTCGCAACACAATGACGTGAAGAAAAACCGGCCCAAACCTGTTTACCCTAGCTACAAGAAGAAGTGCTACAGCTGTGGGGAAGAAAAACATGTTTCCAGTATGTGCCCGCATAAAGAAAAAGGTACGAAATGTTTCCGATGTAACCAATTCGGACACAAATCGGCACATTGTACATCATTAACATCGAACAAATCAGCTACAGCAAGTGGGGAACGTAATGGCGGAGCTGGCGGAAGTCGATCGGCGAAATCGAACGGATCGAACTTGTGCGTGCAAGCTGACGTTCACGCGAATGAACGGAACGAGATGAGCGGGAACGACGTAAACATGGCGGCGATGGCGGCGATAGACGTCAAACGTCACAGAAATGGCGGTGGCAGTGACAGCTCGTATCAACAACAAAACATTACTGATCGGAAGCCGACAAAGAAGATTTTGTTGTTTAATCGAAGTGTTAACGCGTTAGTGGACTCCGGTAGTGACGTAAATCTTGTGTCGGAGGATTGTTACAAGCTGTTAGGCGCGCCGGGCTTTGTAAAGTGCGAACTATTGTTGACGGGACTCGGTGCTTCGAAAATAATATCGCCGGGTTACTTTAAAACGAACATTGTAATCGACGAGGAGTGTTTCGACGTAGTGCTACACATTGTATCTAGAGACATTATGCCATATTCTGTTATTTTAGGTCAGGAATTATTACACGATGTGACGGTTATCATGAATGGCAACCAGGTGCAATTGTTGAAGCGCGACGAAAGTTGGCTTCGTAACTACTCGTGCGATGTGTTTGTTTCTGATGTTTTAGGATGCGGGGCGGATCCAGGTATTCAGCAGGAGGTCCGAAGATTGGTGGAGTCCTATCGGCCAATGAAGACGCGCGAGGCCCCTATCAAATTAAAAATCGTTTTGAAAGATGACATCCCTGTTGCTCAGCGACCTCGACGGCTGGCTATAACTGAACAAAAAGAAGTGGAAAGGCAGGTGACTCAGTGGTTACAAGACGGAGTGATTCGGGTAAGTTTTTCTGAGTATGCTAGTCCTCTGGTCTTGGTGAAGAAGAAAGATGGCAGTACCAGAATATTTGTGGATTATCGCCGGATAAATGAAAAAATGGTAAAAGACGAGTATCCATTGCCGATAATAGATGACCACATAGATAAGTTGTCAAAAGCTAAAGTATTTAGCACCTTGGATTTGAAGAATGGGTATTTTCATTTGAATGTAGATGAGGATTCAATTAAATACACTGCATTTGTAACCCATAATGGTCAATATGAGTTTTTAAAAGCGCCATTTGGTCTCTCTGTCTGTCCCAAAGTATTCACACGATTTATACATATAATTTTCAGAGATTTAGTGGCAAAAGGATATTTACTTATTTTTATTGACGATTTAATAATAATTTCAGAAGATGAGGCACATGGTGTGCTACGACTTAAGGAAGTACTAGTGAGAGCTTCGGAGTATGGACTTGAGGTGAACTGGAGCAAGACGCAGCTCATTCAACGACGTGTGGAATACCTTGGCCATATTGTGGAGGATGGAAAAGTGAGGCCATCACCAGATAAAACTGACGCAGTGGTAAGGTTTCCTCAACCTCTAACTTTAAAACAGCTCCATGGATTTATAGGATTGACATCATACTTCAGGAAGTTTATACCTAACTATGCATTGATTGCTCGACCTTTGACAGATTTACTTAAGAAGAATGTGAGTTTTGTTTTCAATGACTGTCATAAAAATGCCTTTATAGAGTTAAAGTCGACACTAGCATGTAGTCCAGTATTGAGGATCTACAATCCAGAGTTGCAAACAGAGTTGCATACAGATGCCTCAATGTATGGATATTCTGCGGTATTGTTACAAATGTACCCAAATGACGGATGTTTGCACCCAGTACATTATATGAGTCGCAAAACAAATGATGCAGAGAAAAAATATTCAAGCTATGAGTTGGAGGCTCTAGCTATTATTGAAGGTGTAAAGAAATTTCGTACATACTTGTATGGTATAAAGTTTAAAATCGTTACAGATTGCAAGGCATTCCAGATGACCTTAAGGAAAAAAGATCTGTCTACTCGTGTAGCACGATGGGTGCTACTACTTCAAGAATATGATTATGAGATCTCACATCGGTCAGGATCACAGATGAGACATGTTGACGCATTAAGCCGAGCACCTTTCACAGGTGTAGTGACAAGGGACATGTATAACAGGCTGCGAGCAGCTCAAGAGTCTGATGAGGGACTGAAGGCGATCTTGGAGATACTCAAGGAGCGAGATTACCAGGATTTTACCATTGAGCACGGACTGTTACATAAAGGTACATTACTTGTCATCCCGAAGGATATGGAAAATGACATAATAAAACAAGTACATGCTGTAGGTCATTTTGGAAAGAAGAAAATGATAGAGATGATAAATAAAGATTATTTTATCAAAGACTTATCAAGAAAAATAGAAGAGTTTATTGTGGCTTGTGTACCATGTCTACTGGCCACAAGGAAGGCGGGAAAACAAGAAGGATTTCTTCATAGCATAGAGAAGCACGATATTCCATTGTCTACTCTACATTTGGACCACATTGGCCCAATGATGGAAACCAAGAAGTTGTATAATTATATACTCACTATAGTTGATGCATTTACTAAATTTGTTTGGCTTTTTCCGGTGAAGAGTACAACGGCTAGAGAGACAATTGATAAGCTGAGAATACATCAACAATGTTTTGGTAACCCGTCCAGGTTTATTACAGACCGAGGAGCAGCGTTCACAAGTAATGACTTTAAGATGTACTGTGAGGAGGAAAAAATTAACCATGTTTCTATTACCACAGGGGTAGCAAGGGGTAATGGACAAGTGGAAATTATTCACAGAACGATGATCTCAGTATTAACAAAGATTTGTATTTCAGATCAAAGTCTGTGGTACAGGCACGTTGCTAGACTCCAGACAGCGTTGAATAGCACATACCAGCGTAGCATCGGTACAACGCCATTTGAGCTCATGATTGGTACCAAAATGCGTACTAAAGACGACCTGGAGATTTACAAGTTTCTACTGCAAGAAGATCGAGAATATTATGTACAAACCAGAGAGAAATTGAGAGAGTCAGCTAAGCTACAAATATTAAAAGTGCAGGAAGAAAACCGACGTACATTTAATAAAGGGCGCAAGGAGAGTAAGCGCTACCAAGTCGGCGATCGCGTGGCAATCAAAAGGACGCAGTTTGGACCCTGCTTGAAACTGAAGGCTAAGTTTATGGGGCCTTATAAGGTGGTCGCGGTAAAGGGCAATGACCGGTATGACGTTGAGAAGATTGACAGTTCGTCAGAGGGCCCTGGGAAGACTGCCTCCTCAGCTGATAACATGAAGCCCTGGCCCAGCAGTTAGTGCAAGCACATTGCATCTACTCGGTGAGTAAACAAGAGTACTTGTGGTTGCCATGGTGATATACTGTCACTATTGTTTGTTTTACTTTGTTTGTTTTTTTGGGTGTGTTTTTATTTTTATTGTTATTAAAACACATTGTCTGCTGTAAAGATTTTTGGTTGTACCTAGACTGTTAAGTAAACAGTATTAAAAGTATAGGTAAACAGTATTAAGGTTGTAAGTAGAGCCACTTTATTATAGTGTTAGATAGTTAAGTAGAGTTGTATTGTTGTAATGATGGCCACAGTGCACATGTTAATAGTGTTAAGTGTACCTAGGTTAAGATGTTTATGATGTATTATTTTAAGGATGCCTGGGGACAGTCATGTGTGTAGGATGGCCGAATGTGGGAATTTAAGGTGAATCTGTGGATGAATGATCGATGCAAGAGAGCGGACCGAATGCCTGAGTGATTTCTGTGGAGTGAACGGTATGAGCGAGTGAGTGGAAGTTTGAGAATTGATCGGGTGCGCTTAGCTGCTACATGTGTTTTTTTCTGTCTAAAGAGTTTTTTCCTTAGTTTTCGTTATTTTTTTAATAAATCTAACTTTTTTTTATTTTAAAAAAGTTTGTTTTCTTCCACCGATCCCACATATACGTCCCAGTGCAGGGCACAGGCCTCCTCTGAGGATGAGAGGACCTGAGCCGGTAGTTCAGGTGCTTAACTAAATGTAAATAAACATGAACAACCAACAGTTATAGCATCGGGTTAACCAGCCAAATGCAATATTTGTAATTGACTTTCATGCGTCGCATTATCGACATACTCTTTAGTTTAGTAGCATAATAATTTATCATGCGACTAAACTAAAGAGTACGACGATAATGCGACGCGTAAAAGTCGGTCACAAATATTGCATTTGACTAGTTAACCCGACGCCATTACTGTTGGTTGTTCTTGTTTGTTTGCATTTAGTTAAATAGCTAAGTAAACATTTCTAGCATAGGCAATCATGGTCTATCCAAAAGCGCTGGTAATCTAAAAAATAGGCATGCAAAAAAGCCCTTTACGGCCTACTTACAGAATAATCGTTTTGATTTTGATATGTTTTACATAGGTGTTAAGTTTTACACTGACATGTGTCGCAAACGAAGGGTTACCACAAAATGGGTAAATTTTCTAATTTCCACATTTTTTGTCCAAATGAACGTGTCCTTTTTAAAGCAATACGTGCGTTGCGAACGCCTCGCGGGGGAAATAATACCTGGATGACGCTAACTGGTGATTAATGTGCCGTTATGGTCGGTGTTGCCATAAATATCGTCGTTACCCGGCTTTCGAGGTAAAATGGATTTAAGTTTACTTTAAAAATGCTTTGAAACTTTGAACCGCGCTTTAATACAGGTGGTTTCAGTGATGTTAGTGAAACAGTGTAGCAAGAATTTTTGATCATTTTTAAATAAAGTGCCAATTTAAAAATATCTTTTTTATTTTAAATAACTTGACAAAATTTACACAACAAAGTGGCAGTTACTAGCTGAAACTAAAGTTATGATTGAACAAGGCATTTCATCATCATCATCGCGGCTTATATACCTCCTACTGCAAGGCACAGGCCTCATCTCAGAATGGCGAGCCTGGGGCGTAGTTCCCACGCGGGTCCAGTGCAGACTGGAAACTTCAAATCCACCATTGAATTTTCTAGAAAGTGTATGCAGGTTCCTTCACCGTATAGTTTTTTCCAAATGTAATTTTGCACACTAATTGCGAAAAACTCAGAGGTGCGAGGTGGAGCTCGAACTAACATACAACTTCAAGGTATTTAATTCTACTTGTTCGATATACTGCCTTTTTCATTTTAGTTTTAATTTGCAAAAGCGCTGCGCTAAGTCTGGCTGAAACGAAACGCGGCCTACGGAGTTATTGGCTGTGGTCTGCGCGCGCAATTAGTGTCAATTTGAACTCGCCAAAGAAAGGCACATTTGATTTCAACATTTTATAATTAGTTAATTATTAAACCTACTATATCAAGAGAAGACCAGTTATGTGCTACAAATTATTATTCAATGTGATGCGCGCGTACGTGTGACTTTTTAAGACAGATTCTGACCTGAGCCTGGACAGCAGAAAACTTTACTGGGTTCGCTATCGCAAGGAAAGGCAAGGTGAGTGCTTTGTTGTTGAGATGCTAAAGACAGTATAAACCGTAAGCCCATCCTTTTAAGTCCAGTTGCTTAGGTCGTTTCTAAACCTAGCCAGTTTTCCTCCTATACAGTCCATTGTTTCAAACTTCTTTTTACGTGGTTCCGAGACGCCACACTACTATTATAATGTATTCATTCACTACACAGGGTCCGATTAACCATTAGGCAGAGTAGGGCCCCGCATAGCCAAACGTACACGCGCGCGCAACAAACAAAAAAGGTTTCGGAGTGAAAATTGAGTTTAGTAACCTCGATGACAATAATTATTCTTACTATTTTCGATGCATGATTTGATTTGACTTCTTGAAAAGTGTAGTTTTTATTTGGCAGAAAGCAATTGCAAATTGCAAAGCCTGCGGGCCCCATCATTTTTTTTTTTTTTTTTTTGGAGATTATGGCTTGGTTGCAGGACCTTTAAGCCAGGCCCCATCATTGCTAACCCGGCCCTGTCACTACGATGTCATGATCATTTTCAGGTCATTATTCGAGCGTTTCAACCTCTTTACTTTCTTCATCACATTATTTCGGACTCTGCAAATTTTGACGGCGTTTTCGCTTATTTACTGGAGATCCTGTACATCTACCAGACAACTGGAAACTGTATCAGAATCATCTGTCATTTCTACAAAAACGTGTCCAGGAAAATGATTCGAATCAAACTCTCAAATAATTACCCTTTTACCCCAAGTGCCTGACAATGCAACTGAAGAACAAAATAAATAAATAAAATAAATAAATATCACGGAACAATTCACACCAATTGACCTAGTCCCAAACTAAGCAAAGCTTGTACATACTATGGGTACTAGACAACGGATAAACATACTTATATAGATATATATATATTTAAATACATATTAAACATCCAAGACTCGAGCACAAACATTCGTATTTTTCACACAAATATCTGCCCCGACCGGGAATCGAACCCGGGACCTCAAGCTTCGTAGTCAGGTTCTCTAACAACTAGGCTATCCGGCCGTCTAAATAAAATAAAAATAAATATATTAAAAATTTATTAAAATTTATCAAGGAAGGATATTTCTACCGAGGTAGTTGCAAACTTAATTTATATTTCCCCCACAGTCCCTTCTTATGTCTTCTCTTCTCTCTCATCCAGGAAATTGTCACAATATAATCCCATATCGGTACTTTACCTTACTGATTTAATCCCTAGGATCATAATATGACACAGAGAAGAGATATGAGCCAAATTATTTATCGACCCTGAGCCAATGGACACTATCCTTCCCTGGGGACGAATAAAAATAATATACATCGGGATCAAGTTAATCCGATGATGTACGAGCAATGGCCGGGCTGTCGGTATTACTATCGTTACACTAATTCAACTGATGTGTTTGACTATAATAAGGTGATGTTGTCATAGCAATCGTTGATCGATAAGTTGGTGTGGAAGGTTTGGCTGATCGATGGATACCAGTCGAAAAACGATTGATCGACAACCGATCGATGATACTGTTCGACGTCGATCGATTGGGTTTAGGTTTTGGTGCAGTAGAACAATCCATTATACCATCGATTGATCGATCGGTGTAGTAAAAACTGACGATCTACGTCGACTAATCGATTGATGAAGTGTCGATCGAGCGACGATCGATCCAGCCGAGTTTAAAGAATAAGGAACTAGCGATGGGACAGTCGTGTGTAATAATACGCGAACTATTTAGTTAGAGCATAGGAACCACCCCCTAGTGGGATAGCGGACCAATAAATATTTTTTAATTTGTCATTACTAATAGATAACAGACAGATGTACAACATTGGTGTAATTACCTAACTGTTAGGTAACGAGGGATGATGGGTTTTCTTTCCTTGTAAAGTGGACGGTAGTTAGTCCATAAAAGTTTGTGAAGTTATGTGGTAGATTCTCCGACGTTCATAGGAGCATCAATTGATGCCTAAATTGAATAAAGAATTTTGACTTTGACTGACTTTATGATTTAAAGTTAACGTTAATATTTGAAATTGGATTTGTACCTATATTAAAACCTCTTAGATTAACTAGAACCAATTCCTCCTCTCAAGTGCTTAAAATAAGCGTTGATAAACACCTCCTTCATCATTCTACACCCGTGGCCAGTCAGCGAGGTCGGCGACGAAGATAGGTTAGTCCACCTTCCTCCATCACCTCGGCACAGGCTGCACCACACGCCTTGGACATACCCTAGATGACAGTTCTCTACGTACTAGCTATCTAAGTTTTGTCCTAACACGGATACAGTATAAGACTTATCACTCCTATGTAGCAAAACTTTTAAGCTAGAACTAGATATAAATATAACGATAAACTAGAAAATTATTGCTACATTTCGTACTTACTAATTTTTTTAGCACTACGGTGAGATGAAACAGCTGTGAAGCGTACGGTTTTAATGTAAGTCAGCTCAGCACAGCTAGGGTTACCAAATGAAAATTTGAAAAGTCCGGAAGAAAAGCCCAAGACTTAAAAAAATCCGGACTCTCTGTTTACTACGCGACCGAAACGCTTGTCGCACGTTGGTTATCTGTACTCCGTTATCAAGCGGGCAGTTTGGCGGCTACCTAACATTAGTGATGTACAATGTCAATAAATAGTATATTTTTTATCGAGGGACTAAAAGAAGCCAATATATCGCACGTTTATAACGATACTGACACAATACGAAATTATTTTCTTTTCAAAAATAAACCTGATTTTCTTTTAACACGAGGTTTATTTTTGAAAAGAAAATAATTTCGTATAGTGTCAGTATCGTTATAAACGTGCGATATACCCGAGGTGGTTAGCCACCCGAGTTTTAGCGAGGGTGTCTATTTATCCGAGGGTTTATATTGACTTTTAGTCTCCAGGTAAAACTCTATTGTTCACTTCGAATGCGAGAAAAAAAAAAAAAAAAAGATTATCAATTATGTCTTTTGCTCTTTGCTAGACATCATAATTTTCACTATCACTTGATGACACTGTGAGATTAATCAATTTTAATCGTTTACGATTTACGCTCTACAACAATTTCAAAGTTTTCGCGGTAAGTATTTTTTCCAACCAGACACAGATATAACAAAATCGCATCGGCGAAATGGTCCATACACAAACTGGAAAAGATAGAATGGCGCCACCTTCTATGCGGAAAAAGTATAGACCTAAGACCACGTAGACTAAGAACGTAACATTTTCGTCATGAAAATGGTCTACACAATCTTATTTTTTTATAAATTTTGTTTTGCCACTAAGCAAGTACTGGCTGTTTGAGTTTATCTAAGTCACTCGAAGTGAATTAAAAAATTAATTACTTTTACTCCCTAGGGACTAATGCACTCACTTTACTCCCGCCTCGTAAGGCTATATTGACCTACTTTTAGAGCATGAGAAGTGAAAAAACTTTTTTTTTATTTGAGTTTTCAGATAAATTTTGGAGTTCCGATACACAGCTTCGAGACTTCTTCGAGAATAGGATAGTTTGTATTGACGTCACCAATGTTAGGTAGCCACCAAACTGCCCGCTTGATAATGAAGTATTGTTAACTGGCAACACACGCAATAAACAGAGAAAACGTTCGTCGCGTCGCTAGACACGCGAACTTGTGACCAAGCAGTTGCATAAAAGTAAAAAAAATATTCATATTGAATTTTACTTAGAGTATAGTAACTATTAACCGTCTATGAACACAAATGTTCGAAATAAATGATTATTATTAAAGGGGTAATAATAGTCTAAACGAGGTGCGTAACTATGCGCTAGTGTGAAGATATTGAAATAAAGTCAAAATTCCGGACATATCCGGAAAAATCTCCACGAATTGGTAACCCTAAGCACAGCGCGTAATAAGGATTGGAGTCTGTAATGTTTACTCCATTATGTATTCAGACAACCTGTATAATTCAATCGAGACGAGCGTCTTTATTTAAAGTCTTTTCAGTTCCAAGAAAAGTCTTTTCACAATGTACATTGTTTCCTGTTTCGTAGAGAACAGTAAATTGTCAAATTACAAAGCATACATATACGAAGATTTCGGCTATAGGTAATATGCAGCAGAAGAAAAATAAGAAAAAATATGGTTTAAAGATTTTACCGTAAAATCGGGTTGCTTTCGCCCTGAGGAGTAACTAGAGAATCTGAATCCCGGGTTCGATTCCCGCGTCGGGACGGATATTTGTATAAAAAATATGAAATAGGGTTTTTAATATATACCTAATATTTATCTATTTATGTGTCTATGTATGTACTAAGTTTATCTGTTGCCTAGCACATTGAGTGCCAAGAACCCGCCAGGCGTGTTCTGCGTTCGCAGGCAGTTTTCGCTACAAAGCAGAAAAACCGGCCAAGTGCGAGCCGGACTCGCGCACGAAGGGTTCCGTACAATTATCTATAAAAATCACGTTTGTTGTATGGGAGCCCCCCTTAAATATTTTTTTTTATTTTAATTTAATGATTGTCAAATTTAAATACATATTTAAAAGAATTTTATTGTAATATTAATTAAATTAGTCACATCCCTTAATCCTATGTTAGTACTTATAATAAGTATAAATATAAAAGTCTATAAAAAAACAACTATACAGAAAAAACACAGGCTAAAAAAAAAAAACTAAACATATGATTTATTTTTAAAGTAAATGTATAATTAAATATTCTGTGGATATTTCAAGCGTCTACCTGTTGCCGTTAACAATATCGAGCAAAAACGAGCAAAAAATCATTTAATTCATTTTTTTAGTATTTGTTGTTATAGGGGCAACCAAAATACATCATCTGTGAAAATTTCAACTCTCTAGCTATCACGGTTCCCGAGATACAGCCTGGTGACAGACGGACGGACGGACGGACGGACAGCGTGTTAAAATATTTCTGGTAACAAAATTGGTTGTATGTAACCGAATCCCTTTGTAATTTTTTATAGTGGTCTAGTTTAAAAAGAAATAAAGTTAGTCGATGTTTGAAAGTCCAACGTGTTTTATTAGGTTATGGGCGTTTATCCATATTTTTCAAGTAATTAACAGTATAAAAAGTGATTACGGTTGAAAATATAGTTGAACTTTCGTGAAAATATGTCTACGAACTATATTCAAAGTGTTCCGAAGCTAAAGGGCCGAGAAAATTATGACGACTGGAGTTATGCCGTTGAAAACATTTTGGTGCTTGAAGGGATGCTTAATTGCATTAAGCCGGATGAAGGCACTGAGATTAAACCAGCCGATGATCAAAAAACCAAGGCAAAGCTGGTATTGTTGATTGATCCTTCATTGTACGTGCACATCAGGGAAACAAAGTCTTCAGTCGAGTTATGGGAAAAACTCAGAACATTGTTCGACGATTCAGGTTTTTCAAGAAAAATAACTCTACTACGACATTTAATCTCATTAAGACAAGAAAACTGTGATTCCATGACTGCATATGTGACGCAAGTGGTTGAGACTGCTCAGCGGTTAAAAGGAACAGGATTTGCAATTACAGATGAATGGATAGGATCTCTACTACTCGCAGGATTGCCGGAAAAATTTTCGCCCATGATTATGGCTATAGAACATTCTGGAATGAAGATTACCACAGACGCAATTAAATCGAAATTGATTGATATGGAAGTTCAAAATACCGACACGGATTCCAGTGGCGCTGCATTCGCTGCGAACAGAACTCATTTTAAACCAAAGAGCAAGAGTGGCGGCATGTCAACGTCAAAAGTGACAGCGACAGGAGAAAAAACCGTGAAATGCTACAAATGTAAACAAGTCGGTCATTATAGGAACAAGTGTCCATTATTGCAGCAAAATAAGCAATCTAACGCTTTCAGCGTGGTATTCTTAAACGGAGAATATAGTAAAAGTGAGTGGTACGTGGATTCCGGCGCAAGTGCACACATGACGGCAAACAAAGACTGGATAAACAACGTAAATTTGACGCCGAGTTTATCAGAGATTACCGTTGCGAACGATATGAAAGTGCCAGTTATTTGTTCCGGAGACGTACGGATATCGACTGATTGTAATTATGACATCACTGTTAAAGATGTGCTGTGCGTGCCAAGTTTAACAACCAATTTGTTGTCAGTAAGTGAGCTTATCAAAAATGGAAACAATGTTGTTTTTGAAGCTGATCACTGTTACATTCGCAACAAAAAGAATGAGTTGGTGGCTACCGCAGAATCACGGAACGGAGTATACAGGCTACAGATTAAAGTGGCAGAATGTATGTTAGCAGCTCCAGCAGTGGCGAGTGCAGAGTTATGGCACAGACGGCTAGCACATATTAACAGTAGTGATATGAATAAAATGAAGAATGGTATTGTAGATGGAGTTTCTTACCCGGTGACCAGTGACATGACGAAGGAGAAATGTGTGACCTGTTGTGAAGGTAAACAGATGAGACTACCATTTCCACATGTGGGTCAGAGGAGCACAGAAACATTACAGATTATTCATGCTGATTTATGTGGTGCTATGGAGACAAAATCCATTGCTGGTGCACAATATTTTCTACTATTTGTAGATGACTACAGTCGTATGAGTTTCATATACTTTCTTAAACATAAGAATGAAGTGTTGAAGAAATTCAAAGACTTTAAAGCTATGGTTGAAAACCAGCAGAATAAGAAAATAAAAATACTACGCACAGACAATGGAGGTGAGTTTTGTAATGGAGAAATGGACAGTTACTTGGCTAAAGAAGGAGTTATCCACCAGAGAACAAATGCCTACTCGCCAGAACAAAATGGTGTCTGTGAAAGAGCAAACAGAACGGTAGTAGAAAAAGCAAGATGCTTACTATTTGATGCAAAATTGGAGAAGGAATTCTGGGCTGAAGCAGCAAATACAGCAGTGTACCTAAAAAATCGGTCTCCAACATCAAGTTTGGACAATAAAACACCATATGAAGCGTGGTATACAAAAAAACCAGATTTAAGTCATATTCGTCTGTTTGGTAGTTGTGTTATGGCTCATATCCCAAAAGAAAGAAGACTTAAATGGGATAAGAAAGCTGAAGAATTTATTCTTGTGGGTTTTTCAGAAACAGTGAAGGGTTATCGCATATATGATCCTAGAAAAAATATTGTCACTGTAAAGAGAGACATCACAGTCATGGAAGATAAAAAGAAAGAAGATATACACAAGAATGAAGATAGTATGGTCTGGGTACAGAATGATGTGCAGAATACTGAAGAGAAACCAGAATCACTTGAATCTCCTGTTATGAATGAGGAAGGCAGAGATTCAGTGGGGGAGATATCAGTTCATGAACCTCTGCATGAGGATTCAAGTTCCAATACATCAACATCTTTGTATTCTGATCCAGAAAATGAATGTGATGAAGAAACCCCAAGTACCTTGAATATTGAGACTCCAATCCCAAGTAGTGAGATACAGCCAGTTGAGAGCAGTAAGAGGATACGGAGAGCTCCAGACCGTTATGGATTCAGTAACTTGTGTTCTACCAGTTCCAGTCCAGATGTTGAGCAGATAGATTTCTCAGAAGCACTAAATGGACCAGAGGCAGAGCAGTGGCGACAGGCGATGAGTGAAGAGCTTCAGTCGTTTGCTGAAAATGATGCATGGGAGCTTGTTGATGTTCCTAGCAAAGGGTCAATTGTGCAGTGTAAGTGGGTGTTGAATAAAAAACTAGATGCAAGTGATAAAGTGCGTTATCGTGCCAGACTCGTAGCAAAAGGTTTTACACAACGACGTGGTATTGATTACGAGGACACTTTTTCCCCAGTGGTAAAACATTCAACGTTGAGAATGTTATTTGCGCTTAGTGTACAGTGGAACATGGACATTACACACCTGGATGTGACAACAGCTTTCCTCAATGGACATTTGAAAGAGGATATTTATATGTCAATTCCTGAAGGCTTCACAAATGTAAGTAGTCATAAAGTCTTGAAACTTAAGAGAGCTATCTATGGCTTGAAACAATCTTCCTTAGTATGGTATCAAAAAGTAAAAGATTGTTTGTGTAGTTTAGGTTTTAGAATTAGTAAATATGAGCCATGTTTATTTACTAAAAACACTGGAAATGTCAAAATGATAGTAACGGTCTATGTCGATGATTTTTTGATATTCTCGAATTGTGCTAAAGAGACTGAAAAATTAAAGACTGTACTAGGTTCTAATTTTAAGTTGAAAGACTTGGGTCCTGTTAGACGTTATCTAGGTATGAGGATTAATGTAAACAAAGAGTCTAACACTTTGACGGTAGATCAACATGACTACATAGAGCAATTATTGGCAAGATTTGATATGTCAAGTTGTAGATTTGCGGATACTCCCATAGAGTGTAAACTAAACATTGAGAAATCTGAAAATTGTGCTACAAATATTCCATATCAGAGATTGATAGGTAGTCTCATGTATCTGGCAATCTTAACTAGGCCAGATATTGCCTATGCGCTAAGTTATCTGAGCCAATTTAATAATTGTTACAATGTGACTCATTTTAATTATGCCAAAAGAGTGTTAAAATACTTACAGAAAACTAAACATTACTGTTTAAAGTATAGTAGAGGAAATGTAGAATTACAAGGTTATGTTGATGCCGACTGGGCCAGTGATAGTCTGGACAGGAAATCTTATACAGGGTTCTGTTTCATAATGAATGGTTCAGTCATATCTTGGCAAAGCAGAAAACAAAAGACTGTTTCTTTAAGTAGTACTGAAGCTGAGTATGTTGCATTGTCAGAGGCATCTAGAGAGGCAGTTTATTTAAAAAACTTAATGTATGAGATTACTGGTAAACAATGTATAGTTAGGTTACATTGTGATAACCAAAGTGCTCTAAAATTGTCAACAAGTCATCAGTCACACAATAGGTCGAAACACATTGATGTGCGATACCATTATGTTAGAGATGCAGTTAGGAATAACTTAATTGTTATTAATTACATTTCTACCCAAGAAATGCCTGCTGACTTGTTAACAAAAGGTCTATTGTCTCATAAGCATTATAAGTTTATGAATATGCTAGGATTAGTAGTAGTGAGTAAGGAATAGTTATTTTTTTTTGCTTAAAAAAGTGTTACATTTATTTTGTTAAGTGGGGATGTTAAAATATTTCTGGTAACAAAATTGGTTGTATGTAACCGAATCCCTTTGTAATTTTTTATAGTGGTCTAGTTTAAAAAGAAATAAAGTTAGTCGATGTTTGAAAGTCCAACGTGTTTTATTACAGCGGAGCCTCAGTAATAGGGTTTCCGTTTTTACCCTTTGGGTACGGAACCCTAAAAACGCTGCTACTAGTTACAAGCATAGCTCGTAGCAATGCAGTACCCTACTCATAACACAAGCTTTGCTAACTTTATCTCTTCTTCTTCTGTGCGTTTTTGGGCATACGCCTCTCGAACCTTTTTCCATCCAGGTTGATTATCTGTCTCCCTCTTCCAGTCCAAACCCTTCCTTCCCTTTGCTAACTTTGGGTCGAGATAAATTGGTGTGAATTGTCCCATCATCAGTGGCGGACTAAGGGCGGGGTGGAAGGGGCCCGCCCAGGGCCTCCAGTCCTCCCACCCCCAAACGCTTCTATGTTCCTCTGATCAAATCCTAAACAAGGCTTTCAAAATATGCTTAGCACCTAAGTATATAATTTCTTTGGCCTCATTGAACTTTGCCGCCCCGGGCCTTTCATGGGCTTTCTTGAGCTTTCCCGCCCCGGGCCTCTGACGGGCTTAGTCCGCCGCTGCCCGTCATATTATTTATTTATACATAGGCCAATATTACCCTCAACTGGGTCAAAGTACCCAAACTTTACGGTATTCAATTTGGTAACTGAGATGGCATTTAATATTGTGGTTACTAATTTTGACATGTATTAGTAGTGCGTCTGAAAAAAAACTTCATCTTTAAGAATAAGAAATCTTTATTTCGCATAAGTAACATGTACATGCTAAGAAGAAAAATAAAAACAATAATTGAAAATAGAAATAAGCTACATATGCGAAAAAGGAGTCCACTCAGCACTCTATGTATAATCTAACGAATATTTAATTACAAGCAGACTGCCATTAGACTTGGTAATTGCCTCACATTTCAATAGAAACGCAGACCAATAAACCACAGTAATTATTTTGCTTTATCATATGAAATATGATGCAGTTTATGAGTTCTACCTTATCTAACAATGGCAAACGTGATTTGATTATTTTAAGTACTTTCAACTACATTAAACCAGCTGTGGTCACGAACTCCCTCTAAAACAAACTTAAATTAACTTTTATTTTATTTCTTTTAACTGAATTCAGCTTTTATTTTATTTGTTTATTTTGTAAAAAGGCGGAGCAAGATTAGCGCAATCAGTATTTCTTTCTGGCAAGCGGTATAAAATGATGACAGAAAGAGATGGTGAAAGCGAAAGCAAGTGTCAGAAGCGTTAAACAATAAGCCTGTTATCAGGCTAATTGTCTAACTCCCTCGCAATCGCCATCGCGTTCAATTTGACAATTCTTGTATGGAGTGACAATTGGTATTTGAAACAGCCAGCTGTCACAGCCATACAAAAACTGTAATTTCAATCCGATGCAGAGTGTCAAAAAGTTACACAATTACAATTAGTGGATGATGAAAGCGATGGCATACAATACGGCCTGTGATTTCGGATTGAGTCAGTTGCGTGCGTGTACAATACGTTTACTTTTAGTTTACCACTGACAGATGGCTTGCCTTCATTTCATTTCCAACTTTAACACCATACAAATAAAGTAGCTATTACAAAATCTGCAAACGTGGGTAACAGTGTTCTAAAATTGACTTTATTTGTAGGTAGTTAAAGTTGAATATGAAATCAAGGCAAACCATCTGTCAGTGGTAAACTTTATGTAATTTTACTGTAACATGTTAGCCGTGGTAGCCTAGTGGTTTCATCTATGGCCTCTTAAGCAGAGGATCGTGGGATCAAACACGGGTTTGCATTCGAGTATTTCTAGTAATTTAAGTGCGAAGTTATATTTTAAATTAACCACGAGCTTTACAATGAACCAAAACAAGCCCTGGGTCGGCATGGGAACCACAGCCATTCATTCATCATTCATTTGGAGGTCCTGTGCCCAGCTGTAAGACGTATAGCCAAGATGATGATGAACATGTTCGAAATAAGGAGGAAACATTGTTGCTCAGTTGAGTATTGGAAAATATAAAGGTTAAATCCCATTAAATCTGTCCGATTATGAGCCAACAAAATTCAGACTACAATTCGGGAGTAAACTAGGACATAAAACAATAGTCCTGTTTAAACAATGAACAGCAATGGCAACTGTTCCTGGGCGAACAAAGCGGCCATTGCAAATGCCCAATAACCGACGAATTCCGTTGCAACTTTAACGCAGACAATACCAGCTATTCTACACAACGATTGTTACTCGTATACACAATATCAATGCAATTTCTATGCTTCAAAGTAAAACTAAACTAGTGACCCGCCTCGCCTTCGCATTAATTCGCATTGATGAGTTAAGTTTTTGAAATGTTTTATTTTGTTGTGGGTATTTAATTTCTTGTATACCTAGTTACTTATTTATTCATTCATTTGGGACGCCAACTGGGAATACACTTATCGTTATTACATTCATAAAACTTATACATCTATTAGTTTCGTATGGGCCCCAATTATAGGCGAACACATCAATACAATACAATATTAATAATAATAATGTATATATTTTTCTAATACAATTTTTCTCTCTTTCCTTCAAATTTTATTGTATGCAGTTTTTCCAAAGTCCTATTAGTATGCATGCTTTTTCTTGCTGTAAACTGTAAATTACTATATTCGCTATAAAAAGGTGGATTGTTTTCTGCATAGATTGCGGCAGTAACCCATTTATTGAGCAATTAACTTCGCTAAGAATGAGCTGGGAATATAAACAAACAGCTTTTAATTCGCGTAACATCCTTTTCCTTTTATCGTTCTGTAGTTGTGCGTTTACCAAAATTTTGCTCGCCTCGTATAGCTTTAGCCTGTATTCGACAATATTATGCGGCAATTACACTACCTCGTTCACTTAATATGCGATCGCCGAACTTGTCTTACTTAAACTACTTCGAACGTCGTCGTCACATTAGTCTGTCCCCCTAAGTACTGCGGTGGACATAATAGGGATGTCGACGCCATTAAAAAATAATTCGAAGACATGACTCCAGTAAAAAACGCTTTATTTTAGCCCTGAAAACCAGATTAATTTTCGATTAACTGCAAAATTAGATTTTTTTTTTTTTATACAATATAGGCTTGCGTTTGGCCACAATCACGCCTGATGGAAAGCGAAGATGAGGCCTACGATGGAGCACGCTTGCCTAGTAAATGCTCATTCACCCTAGACTTGAAAGCGGCCAAATTGTAGTGTTCAGGGAACACAGTCGCAGGCAGGGAATTCCACTCCATAGCTGTGCGATTGATGAAGGAAGAGCGAAAACGCTTTGTGCGGAATTTGGGAATACTGACAACGTAAGGGTGGAGACCCCGCCTACTTCTGGTCGACCTGTGGAAGAAAGGAGCAGGCGGAATAAGGTCGTGCAGTACCGAAGCACATTCACCGAAATGCAGCCTGTAGAATACCGACAGAGAAGCCACTCTCCTGCGATGACGAAGGCTCTGGCGACAAAAATCCGCATCGCAAGCGACGCCGATGAGCCTCTTCGCTCGCTGTTCTACCGAATCCAAAGCAGCTAGCTGATATTCAGCAGAACCGTCCCAAAGGTGGCAGCAATACTCCATGCAGGATCGGACTTGGGCTCGGTAAAGACCAATGAGCTGGTCCGCAGTGAAGTATCGCCTAACCTTGGATAGGATACCAAGCTTTTTCGCAGCGGTTTTTGCCATGGATTCAAAACAAATAAATAGTTAGTTCGTTCGAATATTCACTAAGCAGTAACAGTAACGTCTTATGTTGCTATTACCATTCAAACTCTATGGGAGAATTGTGTTTTGACAGCTCATAAAAAGTACGTCAGTTGATTGGTGGTGTCAACATCCCTATTAGGCGTTGATAGCTGTCGCTCACCGAATGCGAACGACTACCGTGTTCTTTGCACTGTTACGGTCAATGGGAGTCGATAGCATTAGTTTCTTAACTAAGGGACCTCATACATCCCTGTAATTTTGTTATTGTAATTTCTCTTTAATTTTATATTGTAATTCATATTATATACCTATATATTATTTGTTTGTAATTATTTAAAAAGATAACTTTCTGCCAAGTTTCTTGCGGCGCGTTCTTCTTGGCAATGATGGTCCTTCCGAAAGCGCTGGTAGTTTTAAAAAAGTGTATATTAATATACTGAGCTAGCTAGAATAGCTTTAATTAATAAAGCCTAGTCAAGACTTTAAAGTTTGATCAAGGAGCAATTTATGTAGAGTTAATATTTCATTTGACATGACAAGTGCACATTTCCTTATATTTGTAGTTAAACCCTATTAGGGTGTAATGATTTTACGACGTTACGTTGTTTTAATCGAAGCATTGTGTGATAAATTGCGTGCCGAATTAATTACTATGAAAATATAAAATACAAGTTGTTAGCAATAAACATGTTTTTACGTTAATTAGGATGTATTGCGGCTTGCCGCAACATTATACTTACTGGGGCCCAATTTGTACTATTCGATATTTTTTCCTGTGTATCGAATATGTGTAAATATATAAGCGGCTCTCTCTCTCTCTTTCTCTTATATTGTTATTAATTAACATATGTTGTCGTGAAGCGACAGTCAAAAGATAAAATAACCTAACCTAAATTTTAGAAAATGTCGTGAAGCGACATTTACTACTAAGTAAAGACCTAACCTAAGCTATGGAATGAAAAATAAAATAAACTGAAAACCATTTATTTACAATAGAATTTTTATAAAAAGAGAAACATTTACATTAAACAATGGGCGTGTGTGAAGTGGTGTCTTGTAGTGGGTGTACGGAATGTATGTGGGTGAGAGTAAGGAGGATGTGGCGGAGACCCGGTGACGATGAAGGAGACTTCGGTGAAGTGCAGATCCGAGGTAACTTGAGCGTGTATGTAGACCGCTCTGAGGGGCGCTACAGCGCCTGGTGGCAGCGCCAACAGCGCCCAGGCAGGGGCGCGCAACGGGCGCTACAGGCGCGCGTCACGCTTAGTGACAGACGTAGGGCGCACGGTGTGCACGGTGGACACGGACGGTGCGCGGCACAGGTGGGAGTGCCGATGGGTAGCAGGCAGGCACGGCAGCGCGACGTGTGGAAACAGACGACGCACAACGTCAAGGCAGGAGACGCGCAATAAGCGCTAGGGGCGCACGTAATGCCCACAACGGGCGTAGGGCGCACGATGTAGATGCGGGTAGCGCTTGATGGAGATGGAGACAGCTGAAAAGACTCGAGGCAACTCGCGGAGACTTTAGAATAAAAAGTTCGCGGAGACTTTGGAGATAGCTGACGCGAGGCTTGCAGGATCCCGGGACCGCTTCGGCCCCGGGATTAGGCCTTTTCGAGTTCTTTCTTATTAGAAAGCTAACGATAAACTGAACTGCTCTGGGATTTGTATGGCTTTTATAGGCCTCGTGACGTAGGTCCGCTCCCGAGGGCGTTTCGAGAATCAGAACAGACAAAATTTTAAATTAAAAGTAAATTTGTACACGTGGCCAAATATATTTATTAGTTTTAGAGGGAGGTTTGATCTAAAATATTGTTTTTCTGACATGAAAAACGAAAATACTTGTCATGACAACCGAATAAACAAGCTTGTCATAACATGTCAGTTTTTGTATTGAAGAGAATAACAATTATTAGGAGCCATGAAAATAATTGTTATTAGATTAAAAACACAGGAAAAAATGTCATGCATCAGCACGTGCGAAGCCCGAATCTCCAGCATAACCGCAGCACATAGAAAAAGACCGAAAAAGTTAGTGTCCGTTTTCATCGAATCAAAAAGTGATTGTAACGTGAAAATACGTAGTGAAAACCAAGTGAAACTGTGTGTGTGTGTGATTTCGCATGACCCTGCAGAAATGAAGGTGACGCGATTCTAATGATATTAAGATCGACAACAGGACGTGAAAAAGATACGATAAGGGAGCTAAAACACGATATAAATTGTAAGTACGAAGTAGTACCGCTACAATGTATTATACGCTTATTAGGAAAATTACACGCTGTGTACTTACGTCAATTAACGAACAAAAACAAGTGCTTGTTCTTTCCGAGCAGCATAATGGAAGATAAATTAATAAAAAGCAAGTCGATCGAAAACTGAGCTCATGAATAATTCGGTGGACCATGTCGCTCCCAAAAACTTTGCTTCCATAATTCATTTCCACAGATGGAAAAAAAATCTACACAATTAATTTACAATCTGGTGTTGATTATGGTTGAGGAATTGCGAGTTAATTATTCTTTGACGAATCGGAGGGCGCGACTGAAAAGTTCCTTGAAATGTTTTAGGAAACAATTTGTTAATTTCTTAGTCCTCATTTCGGAGCGGGACGCTCGGATTGTTCCGCGCAGTTGATCGTTAATGACCCACTAAAATTAAGTGATTGTTAAACGTAGTCTCTAATTTTGGTTAGAATTGTTAGCCGTGCATTGTTTGGCTTGTACCTACCCTGCTTAGCTATTTGTTCGTGATTTAACACGATAATCGCCGCTCATTTCGTTCGCTGGCGGGTTTAAACTATTAGTCCCTAGTTAGGTATCGCTTTGTTTCTGTGTAACTGGATCTTGTTTCAGCTGTTTTGTTTTTTGCTAACTCCTTTGTTCGATTTAATCCCGCTGTTGTTTGAACAAAGCTTTAATCACCTAACTATAAAAATAAACAAAAGGCAATCTTGGCTCGTAAAATCGTTAGGGAAATGTGGTAATAATTTAGTCACGGAATCCTACTCATATTATAAATGTGACGGCATGTGAGTATGTGTGTATATACGTATGTGTGTGTTTGTTATACTTTCGCGCTAAAACGGCGGGACGGATTTTAATGAAATTTGGTATGTATTCAATATAAGCTACAAAAAAACACCCAAAAACTAAAACGCAAAAAATAAAATAAAAATTGAACCGACTACAAACAAAAAGCATAGAAATATCTTTCTTCTAACGGTGAGGCCACACGAGCGTAATTTTGTGAGTCGTGAGCGGCAGAATTTCGGTTCGAGCCATACAATATGCGGGCCATCACGTGACACTCACATGACACAATGTATGGCGCAACCGAAATTCTGCCGCTCACAACTCACAAAATTACGCTCGTCTGGCCTCACCCTAATCTGTTTGAAGTCGGTGCCTCAGCTCGAGCCAGCAGGAGTGGTAGAAAGAAACCCAATAGATAGTACGTACGTAAGGTCGATGGCTAGGTCCACTCCTGCTGGCTCGTGCTGAGTCACCGACTTCAAACAGATTAGGGTGAGGCCACACGAGCGTAATTTTGTGAGTTGTGAGCGGCAGAATTTCGGTTGCGCCATACATTGTGTCATGTGAGTGTCACGGGATGGCCCGCATATTGTATGGCTCGAACCGAAATTCTGCCGCTCACGACTCACAAAATTACGCTCGTGTGGCCTCACCGTTAGAAGAAAGATATTTCTATGCTTTTTGTTTGTAGTCGGTTCAATTTTTATTTTATTTTTTGCGTTTTAGTTTTTGGGTGTTTTTTGAAGTCGGTTTTATTTTTTATTTAAAAATTATTTTATTTTTTGCTTTTTAGTTGTATTTGTATAATTAGATACGTAGGATAAAATCATCAGTTTGACCTCGAAATAAGTTTGTTACAAAATCTATTTTTAATACAAGTTTTTTTTTGCTCACTGTACTTTTTGCCCCTGGTTACCAAAGTACTCATAAAGACGAATCCAACGAGACCAAATTTGATGAGGTTACGTCGTTTTATTACGGAGTTCTTATGGTCACTTTCCAGTTCCATCTTCAGACCCTGGTTACCATCTAGGATCAAAGTACTCGTCAAGACGAATCAAACGAGCTCAAACTCGACGGGGTTGTGTCGTTTTATTGTGGAGTGCCTTTGGCCATCTTCCAGCGCCATCATCAGATCCTAGTTACCATCTGGGATCAAAATGCTCGTCAACACGAATCACACGTGCCCAAACTTGACGGAGTTGCGTTGTTTTATTGTTGAGGCCTTTGGCCATCTTCCAGCTCCATCATCAGACCCTGGTTACCATCTGGCATCAAAGTGCTCGTCAAGACGAATCAAACGAGCCCAAACTCGATGGGATTGTGTCGTTTTATTGTGGAGTGCCATTGGCCATCTTCCAGCTCCATCACCGGACCCTGGTTACAGTCTGGGATCAAAGTGCTCGTCAAGACGAATCAAACGAGCCCAAACTCGACGGGGTTTGTTTCATTTTATTGTAGAGTGCCTTTGGCCATCTTCCTGCTCCATCATCAGACCCTGGTTACCATCTGGGATCAAAGTGCTCGTCAAGACAAATCAAACGAGCCCAAACTCGACGGGGTTTGTGTCATTTTATTGTAGAGTGCCTTTGGCCATCTTCTTGCTCCATCATTAGACCCTGGTTACCATCTGGGATCAAAGTGCTTGTCAAGACGAATAAAACGAGCCCAAACTCGACGGGGTTGTGTCGTTTTATTGTGGAGTGCCTTTGGCCATCTTCCAGCGCCATCATCAGACCCTAGTTACCATCTGGGATCAAAATGCTCATCAACACGAATCACACGAGCCCAAACATGATGGGGTTGTGTAGTTTTATTGTTGAGGCCTTTGGCCATCTTCCAGCTCCATCATCAGACCCTGGTTACCATCTGGGATCAAAGTGCTCGTCAAAACGAATCAAACGAGCCCAAACTCGATGGGATTGTGTCGTTTTATTGTGGAGTGCCATTGGCCATCTTCCAGCTCCATCACCAGACCCTGGTTACCATCTGGGATCAAAGTGCTCGTCAAGACGAATCAATCGAGCCCAAACTCGACGGGGTTGTGTCGTTTTATTGTGGAGTGCCTTTGGCCATCTTCCAGCTCCATCATCAGACCCTGGTTACCATCTGGGATCAAAGTGCTCGTCAAGACGAATCAAACGACCTCAAACTCGACAGGGTTTGTGTCATTTTATTGTAGAGTGCCTTTGGCCATCTTCCTGCTCCATCATCAGACCCTGGTTACCATCTGGGATCAAAGTGCTTGTCAAGACGAATAAAACGAGCCCAAACTCGACGGGATTGTGTCGTTTTACTTTGGAGTGCCTTTGGCCATCTTCCAGCTCCATCATCAGACCCTGTTTACCATCTGAGATCAAAGTGCTCGTCAAGACGAATGAAACAAGCCCAAACTCGACGGGGTTGCGTCGTTTTATTACAGAGTTCCTATGGCCACCATCCAGCTCCATCATCAGACCAGCTCCATGTTGCAATAATATTGCATTGTCATCCAATTTACACAAGCATGCAAAATTTCAATTCAGAAACCGGGAAGTGGGTTAAATTCAACTTGCAAGATTTGACCCGTTGAGGAGTTCCGTTGGCCATCTGTGATCTTCTTCATCAGATCCAGTTTACCAAATGACATTTTCTGAATGAAAATGCTTGACTAGATGCTAAAAATTCTAAAATCGTCATAGTTGTGCCTATAAAATTTGAGGGTTTCCGTCGATTTACCCAAGATTCCATCATCAGATCTTGACTTGGTGTCAATGGGACTACCTCGGAAGTATGCTCTTTCAAACAAAAAAAGAATTTTGAAAATCGGCTTACAATTGGCGGAGATATCGATGAACATACATAGAAAAAAAAAAAAAAAAAAAAATATAAACAGTGGAACATAGAACCTCCTCCTTTTTTGAAGTCGGTTAATAAAGAAATATTTCTCTAGACAGATGTTACGATATACAGAGTGGATGAGGACGGGGGTCCTTCCTGAAAACAGGTGATAGTGTTGCTTATTAAACTGAACAACTTTCTCCAAGGAACATAGGTCGAAAAACGAATTTTTTTTTTCCTTTCCATAGTAGAGGTAAATTGGTCAGCTAACCAATATATTTTGTATGGGAGTATGAAATTTTTTTTTCCTTTTCAATTTAAGCAACACTATCACCTGTTTGAGTAAAGGATCATCGTTTGGTTCCACCCAGTATATTGATATTTTATCCCGATATTTCCACGGGATTCATGTAAAATCCCAAAATATTAACCGCTAAATCTAAAGGCATGAAATTTTGCACAGTTGTTTAACAATTTTATCATACAACGTCAATGAAGACCATGAAAGTAATTTTTGGGAACTTATGTAGGGCCGGCGCTCACTGCCGGTACGGCACGGCGTGTCATGGCAAAGGATTTTATTACTAATCAAGTTATTTTGAATCTTATTTCAATGAGTTTAGAATTCATGTTACTTTATTTCGATACCACGATGCCGCGACGTGCCGAGGGATGCTGGGGTATGACGCAACGCATAACCTGCCATGCTATGCCGTGCCATGCCGTCAGTGAGCGCTGGCCCTTAGTAAAATCCCGGAATTTTAATTCGACTGGCAGATAATAGTCACAAGCGAAGCCGCAGATAAAGGCGACTATTATAAATTTGTAACTTTATTAGTATGTGTGAGTGTGTGTATTTGTCACTCATTCACACAACTCCAAAAAACTATACGGTGAAATTTTAAACATGATACAAGATTAGTGTTTCTTACTCTATTAATGTTGGATAATATAATATTTACTTCATTTTTTTATTAGTCTTATTTTATTTCAGTTTGTGACTTAATTTCAACAAAGTATGAACATCGTACATTTTATCAGACTAATTTTAACAATTGAGTGGATTAAATGCGATATATTGTCCAGCATTTACTGGACCAAAAAACACTAATTTTTGCATCACATTAAAAATTTTACCTTGTTTTTATGACATGTAATTACTGTTTTAAGCAATCAATTTTTAGTTTTAATTTAGATATTTTAGTTAAATATATTTTATTTACAGATACTTAACTTCTTGCAAGCCCGATAAACGACCTATTCGCGTTTAAAAGAGATGTTACAGCAAATTGAACCCAAAGCAATAACAATTCCATACAACTGCGCAAATGGTCCAAGACGATGTAAACTAACATAAAGTCGACTATAATCCTATTTCAGCCGTGGTTCAGGCTCTACTAAGAAACCAGAATGCGCTAATACGCCTTATAGGACCAGTTGGACTTTGTGTTAACCTCCTTCTTAAGAAATTACTGATTTAAAGCAACGTAATTTCTATCTCACGGTCAAATAGTAAAACAAAAGGTTCAGATTAACCGTGGGTAGTAGAATTAGTTTTAAATCATTACCCTGAACACTACAATTTCACAACAGTTTGGCTGTTTTCAAGTCTAGGGTGAATGAGCATTTACTAGACAAGCGTGTTCCATCGTAGGCCTCATCTTCGCTTCGCTTTCCATCAGGCGTGATTGTGGTCAAACGCAAGCCCATAATTGTATAAAAAAACATGAGTTTATGTTCAAATTTAATTTTTACAAGCTAAGAATTTTTGTTGACTTTACTTGAATCAATCATCCATCCGTTAAATTCAACTTCCAAAATTTGAGCAATATCTATCAACACGGCAAGCTAAATAAAAGCTTGTAAAAGTGTTTTCAACCGACGAAAAAACGGAGGAGGTTCTCAAGTCGACGCGTATATTTTTTTTATGTACGACAACGCATAACTTTTTACAGAGTACCTAAGTCCGACGTTGATAATTTATTTTTTTTATTGGAAACCTCAAAGTTGGCCCCATATAAATTTGAAAAAAAAATCTTACTCTAAGGGTGGGAAAATAGGGGTGATTTATTGTTCACTCACAGATTTTAATGTTGAGTTGTTTGTTTTTAATGTTAATTTTAATGTTGTTTCGTATTACAAAAACCTCACTATGAATGAGCTTAAGACCTGTCAGTAATACGAAAAAACTAAAAAGCATAAAATAAGTATTTAAATAACAGAAACATCAGATTAGATATCGTAAATATCAGAAGACATAGACATAGTATATTTACTGAACGTTTAGTTTTCACCTAAGAGCAGTGCAAGCGTTTACCGAGATTGCATACGGTTTGTTTCGATATTCAGTACGATTTTACGACTGATTCGCATGCTGAATGGGGCGATTGAACTATTTGCACGAAATGTACGATATTGACGTGGGTTTCCTTGAGTTGCATTTGATGAATATTTACGGCTAACCGGTATCGTATCAGTGTCTAGGAACATGTTGAAAACCGACTGAAGAATAAGGCGGGCTTGCGCATACCAGAGGGCGTATTGTTACGATCACCGTACCGATCACCGGGTTTTTACCCTCATGGTATCATGTGATAGAAGTGGTGAAAACGATTGTGATTCAAATTGAAAGGCCTCAGGTTTAACTAAATAACTCCACTTCAGCTGCTAACCCAGGGTTAAGTAGAGTCACATTGTACAGAACTTTCACCCCTAATCCAGGGTCAACGATGATTTTTTTTTTAACCCTAGACCGCAGAAGTCATCCTAAGAGTGGCGCTGTTTTTATACATACAATTTTACAGTTGATCGAAGATTACTCTAGTTTTAAATTAAAGTCTCGGAATCATTGATTAATGTTGTTAAATTACCGGTAAGCATTAAAGTCAGTCAATAACTTTATCAAACAAAAAGTTCTCTTGTGGCGTCCATGGACCGGAAGATGCAGTGTAGGTAGGCCTCCAACAAGATAGAGTGACTAACTGGTTAAGGTTGCGGGAATGCGTTGGATGCGGATGGCGCAGGACCGGTCTGTTTGGGGAACCTTAGGGGAGGCCTGTGTTCAGCAGTGGATGTCATTCTGCTGAAATGATGATGTCAATGGTCCTTAATTTAGTACCTAGGTAAGTGTTTTTAAAGAAGTCGTTTTCTCGGGACCGTAGCAAAATTTCTAAAATTAAAATTCCTATGGACTAAATTCCTAAAGACTAAACTTTAAAAATTAAAATTTCTAATGTACGAAATTCCTAAATATGTATATCCTACGATCAAATGACATAGTCTTGAAATTTCTAGCGATATTTTTCCTACGTCCAGTTGGTTTAAAATTTATAAAGTGCGAAATTTCGAACGACATTTGCACTTAATAATCATTTTCAGTGCTGATACAAAAAAAAACTTAATGACTGAACCTAACCAATTAGAGTCGTTTCTGCCCCGAAATGTTTCGCTCGCTCGCTTCGCTTGCTCGCTGCCAGTGAGACACCGGTTGTCATTAGGCTTTTTGTACGTAGCTATTTTGAGTACTAGAAATATTGAGTGTCAAAGTATTGTCATTAGGCATTTTACAAAGGAATATTGATTATTGAAAATGAGATCATTCGATTAAAAGTGCATTAGGACATATCTTTAGGAATTTCGTACATTAGACATTGCGATTTTTGTAGTTTTATCTTTAGGAATTGAGTATTTAGGATGTTTGATTTTAGCAATTCTGCTACGGACCCGTTTTCACTCGTAAGATACATTTAAAACTTAGTCATAAACAAACAGTAGTGTTTATTCCTTAGCAAAGACTAGCATCTGTGTTGTGTGCGATGCAGCAAGCTAACCCTCGATAAATAACTGTATTGACATTCGTAACCTAGTGTACCCGAGGCTCGCGCCCCAAAACTTTGCTGTCCCGTGTAACACTACACCTGCTCAACATCCCTTACTAATTGAGCCGCTAATATTCGAACCATTTTAATAACAAGCCCCTAAATCACTCGGCACTGATAGTCGCACATAAATAACCTGGGGTCTGCCGGATAAATTGACAGGGGACCTGGATTTGTGGTCCACACCTTATGGAGGACCCCAATAATTCTCCCGCAAGATTCACGATTTTTCAAATGGACGTTCAAATAGTTATTTGGTGTAGTAACGATGCGGGCGGGGCGCATGACTGGTACTCGTAATACGCTGACATGCCATTGTCTTGTTACGAAGTCAATTGGCTTTCATGCTTTTGGCACCTAAAATAAACCGTGGAACTCAAAGCTCAAAAACTTTTTAAATTTTAAAAAGGAAACTTATCCGATCCGCAGGTGACCATAGCGCTGGCTTCCTCTGTCAACGTATTGGCGCTGGGAAAATATTTCAAATTAACAAAGAAAACTTTTACGGCTAAATTTGCTTAACAAATTAAATATTAGTAGTTTGAGGGGTATGTATTACAATACCGAAGTACGAAAGACCGAATGTATTAAAACATCGAATGGGTCAAAAGACCGACACGATTTTTTTCTGAAACCGTTAACTTTTTAAGATTGTTATAAAACAAACCTAACCTAACCTAATGAGTTCTGTACGATGCCGTTTTAATAAATTCTGAGAAGTTTACGGTTTCAGAAAAAAATCGTGTCGGTCTTTTGACCCATTCGATGTTTTAATACATTCGGTCTTTCGTACTTCGGTATTGTAATACATACCCAGTTTGAGAGTGAATAGTAGCCTGACCTATAAGGTTAACGTCCCTGTGCTCGACACGGATCCAATACATGGTACCTTCAATCTTATGTCATAGCAAGAGAGGTGACAGATAGGTGTTATCTACTGCGCGTTGAGGTGCCGAGCATTGATAAGTGAACCTTAAAATATACTTGGGAAATTCCGTACAAAATACAAACCCATAGAAAAATATAAGTTGTTTAATACAGATAGCATCATCATCATCATCATTTCAGCCGAAAGACGTCCACTGCTGAACATAGGCCTCCCCCAAGGCTCGCCAAACAGATCGGACCCAAGCCATCCACATCCAACGCGATCACGCGATCCCACAACCTTAACCAGATCGTCGCTCCATCTGGGCGCCACTCGAAAACCTTTTTGCCCCATCGGCCATCAGTTCTACGAGCGATGTGCCCTGCTCACTCCCACTTGATAATAGATACAGCATAATTAATAGTAAAATTAATAATAATATGCAAGGATTAATTCGTCACCGCTGCGGAACCCTAGTATATTTACATTTTTTTCGATTACACAATCTTAATTCTTACACCTCTGGCATAATATGGAATATTCTCATAGGTTGAGTATCAAAGCTCCGGCGAGTTGTCCGCAATGACCACTGTTTACAGTCAGTTGAACTCCGGATAAACAAATACGTGTTGATTGCGTCACAAGGGTGACCCGTAGCACAGAATATATTACGAGTATAATAGTACTAACGTACAGAATGGACACGCTCCGCCCCGCACCGATTCGAGTTACCCCACCCCTCAAGGCGCATATTGCCGGACACCGCCCGAATCCAGAAGAGTGCGCGCGCGATGTATGGAGGCGTACGCGTGTACAGACGTCGTCGTGCTTATGTAGATTCAAGAACGCGTATTTTGTACGTCGTGTCCGCCGTGTCCCGTAGGGCGGCGTGAGTTGATAGCGATATGGATGTCAAGGGGACTACAAAATTCAAAATTGAGAGAGAGAGAGAGAGATGTTTATTTACACATATTCGATACAAACACAGAAAAAAAAATACATTTGACAGGAAATATACAAATAAAAAATATCGAATAATATAAATTGGGCCCCCTCAGCATAATGTTGTGGCAAGCCACAACGCTGTTTTTCAGTGGGACCCATCCACCCAGTGGAAGTTCGTATCATTCCATCCCTTTCACTCAAATTCAAATTAATTTATTCACTTTGACTCACTCACTCTTTTGTTTAATACTACTATTAGCGTGAACGGCCATTCCGTTCACAATACGAAGTTCGAAAATGGAATTTCGTAGTATAGACATACTTCGTCATTTATTCATGCTGGCAATATATTAAATCATCATCCCAGCTTATATACGTCCCACTGCAGGGCACAGGCCTCCTCTCAGAATGAGAGAGCTTGGGCCATAGGTCACACGCGGGCCCAGTGCGGATTGGGAACTTCCCACACACCATTGAATTTCTTCGTTGGTGTATGCAGGTTTCCTCATGATGTTTTCCTTCACCGTAAAGCTCATGGTAAATTACAGATGTAATTTCGCACATAAATTCCAAAAACTCAGAGGTGCGAGCCGGGATTTGTACTCACGACCCTCTGCATGAGAGGCCATAAAGTCAAACCACTATGCCACCACGACTTAAAAGCTACAAACAAAACGTTGGTATTGCTGACAATTTTAAGCAAATTGAAGTTTCAAATTAGAAAAATTATTGCACGCATTTGCTGCCGGCTGTCAGACTGGAGATTTCTTCAGGTGCCACAAACGAACATGTGCGTTCAAATAACTGCTAAACTATGACAGCGGCACTAGGCGAATATCACGAAAACGCATATATTCGTCTCCGGCAGTGAATGCCTTAAGCTCCATTTTATTTCTGTAAACTACCTATGTATAGTCTACCAAGTAAATACTTTACCACTTTTTATAACAGTTCCTCAGAATAAAAACAATAAGGCTGATTGTCATATTGACGTGAAATTGAACCTTAGGGCGGTAAAGAAATTTCTTGGTCGACTGTACATACATACAACAGGTCCTTTACATAAGTTTTTCACCTATAATCATTTCGTCTAAAACGCAGTTAGTCTGAGTAACTACTGGTCAAAAAAGCAGCTCGTCTACCTAGCTATCGGTTTAAAACGCACCTGGCAGTTTGTCTAAAACGCTTCTCACATAGAACGCAACTGGTCTGAAAATACATCTCGTCTCTAAAAAAAACTTAGTTTACTTTACATAAAGATAAAAAGAGAAAACTTAATGTCAAGACTGACTGTTAAATGGCTTCTCAAACAAACATTAAAGCAACCAAGTGTCGCAAGCCCCAAACGGCGGTCTGTCAGAAAAATACGAGCCGTAAATGGACGTGTACTAAAAACAATGTTGCAATCTACCAGTGGCCATTAAACTGGAAGTATTCCACAAAACTCAGTAAATGCGTATCATACGCTGCGCTGTTATCATCCGTTTACGAGGCTCAAACGTGCGTCGCGATACTAACGGTAAATTTTAAGGCCCACTGTTATACAGTAAAATTTTACGAAGTCAATCCAGCATGGTTTATAGTTATAACTTTATAGGCTCTAAGATGAAGTATTGCGCTAAATGTCACAGTTTAAAATCGGCGTCTTGATCCTTTTATCCTTATTCGTAATGGGTTCTTATCATCATTCATGCTTTATGGGCAGTCAATGCGCTATTTCACACGTAATATCCCCATATAAAGTGCAAGATCGGCGAATAGCTGTGACCATTAGATTTACAGTTTGCTTCATACATAAAGTATAAAGTATGTCTCGTCGTATCACTAGTTTATATTCTACTTGAAACAATAGCTCGAGTCCTTTCTAATGTAAATGTCCTATGCAACAAACGACAACTATTTTCAAACTTCACTACCAAGTTCCCGGAGTGAAAACTTAATTTATTTCCATCAAAGCGATCAACAAGACATTTCAATTAAACAGATGCGAACAAAGTACTAAGACAGCAGGAAGGGGAAGCAGGTTGTTCCGGCGAGAACTCAAACACGGTCGGGTCAGATGTTTGCGACCCCGCATACTGGCAAGCACAAACACGAACCGGGATAATGGACCATGGCCGTACACCACGGGAGAATAAAGATACTTCGTACTAGTTAAGAGCGGTTTGATTTAATCAAAGCGAGGAACGCCGTCAACCAGTTAGCGGTCGAGAAATCCAGTTACAACTCGCAATTTCACAATTAAAGACTGAAACGGACTTTGCGATTGGTCTATTAAAGGATTACTGTTGGTCGTAAGTGATTTTGAATACTACATTGTAAAGTTAATGTCAAATATCGTTTTGAGCTCTTAACACAAACAATTTCAGATTATTTTTTCATTCCGGTTTAAAAATTTTGCCGATAGCCCTAACTGTATGCAAGAAACAACATCAAGTGCACATGCTTCAACGCTTGTTTTACAATTAATCTAAAAATGGTTAAGAATTTAACCAATACACAGTAAATAATTACTTGACCAGCAAGATTTCACAATTGGTCAGCAAAGAAGAATATAAGGAGTTTACCTGACCGGTATGCATTAATTTAAAAATGTTTCCTGATCCATAATTGCTTGCTAACAAGGCACTTTCAATCGTGTATTAATATTTTATATTTCCTGAAAGCACCCACTGAAACAAACATAGTAGGTACCGAGTTTTGTAAGAGTTGCATGCAACCGTTTTGTGCATAATAAGTAAAGTTTGTTGGTATTTTTTTTTGCTGACTAAAATTAAAAATTCTGTTATACTACTCACTCACTCCTTTAAGCTGCAATCAAACATTCAATAAAATTGGCTGTACAAAAAAATACAGCAGTCCGGTATGGCATTAGTTGCTGCTTGCTTTAGAAATGTTTGCTGAACAAAAGTTGCTGACCACCTAGCACATTTTTCTGTTCACAAGAATATTTTCCAGTTAAGTAAAACCCTTAGTAATTTAAAATTTTAGTCCTCGAGGCATTGGCATGTTCTAGACAACTATTCCCCTTGACTCTGATCCCTTTGTTCTTTACCCTCTATGATAAAATTATACTAGTATCTGGAATATTCTGGAACGACTAAATATCAGTCGACCAAATCTCGTCACTAAAATTTCTGAGAAGCTTTCTATGGCCTTTTCACCTTTATTGGCACTTATTAGATTAAAACGTTTATGTTGTTAATCGTTATGATTGTGCCGGATAATAATTTATTAAATTAATGAGATCTATAGGACTTATACAGTGTGTAAATTTCATAAGGGCATATATTTTATCCAGACATAGTTAACGACCATACAAATCACGTGAAATAGATATTTTGTTAATAACTTTTATTAATGAAGCGTAGTTAATTTTTTAAAAAAATCTAAGGAGCAATGTAACGCGTACAATTTCATTTGACATGAGTGTTTATTTACCTCATGTTATGTTGTCAAACCCTAATATTAGGCAGAAAGATCTTCTGAACTTATGATAAAATTGATGCTACGATCATAAAGCACAATACTGAAAACCGTCTTGCTAACTTTCTGCTAAGATCTTATCGTAATTTACTTATTAGTGACTGTCGGAGGCAATGGAGATACTTTCGTGTTAAAGTTCCTTTTGCGAGTCTTTACAAATCACTTCATTAAAAAAATGTTTCGCATTCCAAGCAGGTGGTGGTGATAGCATGACATGAGTTTTCAATTTCATTAGCACTTAAATAACATTCTTTACATTTAAAACTATCTTAATCAATAAGTACCTAATCTTGACGTTCCTTATTTGACACTTTCATAATGAGCCTAGATAACATAAATATCCAATGCCATGAAGGTAATTAGTACTAGGTAGTATTACAAATTCGTTGTCTTTGTCGCGTTTGTTTTCTTTTCTATTCAACCTTTAAGAATAAAACCACAAAATTCAATAGCAAATGTAGAGCGAACTCATTGGTGGTGTTTCTTCTTTCATAATTTGTCATGACGCCGCCGACACAAATCAATAAGATTGTTTTCGTAAACGATACGATAATCGAATATTAGTACCAATGAACTCTTTGATATAATAATGGCATATGGTGAAGCTGGACAATGTGGAAGAAGAGTATTAGAAATCTACAGAGAGCGGTTTCTGAACCGGCGACCTCCGCGAAACTCACGAGTCATCATCAATGCTCTCCAGCGTATTCGCGATGGTTTGACTCTGACTGGGAGATTCAGTGATCACTCTTTACCAGCTGAAGAACGTGTGCAGCTTTGTTTGCTGAATACGTTCGAAATCAATGGATTGGGAGGTTCGGTCCTTGCCGATGGCCTGCATGAAGTGGAATTTTTTCTATGGGGAGCTGTGAAAAACGAAGTTGACCTACTGAAAACCACGAGTATTAGTGGAGCAGCTAAGGGAGAAAATCACGGAAGTTTTTCAAAAACTTCAAGAAGTGAATTTACGAAATGTGAGAACGTCCATCAGTCGTCGTAGTGTCGCCTGTATTCAAGAGCAAGGCAATGTAGAAAACAAATATCTCAGGCGAGTGAACAACATTTTAATTAAAAATGAAATAAATTAATGATCTTTATTTTTACTTTTATTTTTGAACTAAACAAATGTCGAACCGTTCGTGTTATGACGTTATTCGTAAACGTCATGTTCAGGTAGGTACGTTAATTCATCGACGGATTATGCTGTACATTGCTTGCTGAATTAATTTGTAAGAAAAATAAAATACAACTAATGTTGATTTTACACATGTAATTACGTTAATTAGTATGTATACTAAACGTTGTTAAATTATATGATCGTATGAAATTTACACACTGTATTGCGGAATTTAATAGATTCACACTACATTAATACTCTGCTTTGATGCTTTGAGGAAAAATCTTTCGTAACTGCCGAAATAACGAGAATCAATGCGGATATTCCAACTATTTTTTCCGTTCATGCCTGAAACAAATTGACCGAATTTACTGAACAATTTCACGGCGTTTTTTGGTACGAGTGGAGTGGCTTTAGTGATTGTGTGATATGTACAAGACGGCGATTTATTTGACATATATTTTTAAAACAATATGCACGAAGCAACTGTGTGGTGGATAAATAAATGAAAATCATAGCAATCATCAGATTATCAGACGTCAATATCTCCAGGTTTATGTTGAAAGGCAAATGTGGAAAAAGGCGCATTTAACTTGGTCGTGGAGTCCTAGCGCTATGATACTATATGTATAAGGAAATAGCGAAGAGGTTAGTCGACGTCACAGGAGGCTGAAGAGCTGGCAGCTGCCGCGGTCAATTACCTTAGGCATCCATAATTGATATTCAAACGGGGAACACTGCTAATATCTTCGGAACCATACCTAAGAGGGCTCCTTTACATAATATGTTATAGTTATTAATATGTTGTTTTTTCCTTTCATAATGGTTGCTTACGTATACAACGGTATGTTTAACTTTTGTACCAGAAATCTATTTTTCTGAAGGTCTTCGTAATTAAAAGATGTGTAACTAGTACAAGTTAATTCATTCCCGGCGTGTGGGACCCTAATAAAGATAAGGGAATGTGCCTCCTAATTTATGAACGAGTGCCGGCGAATAGGCCCTTCAGGGCTATATCGTGAGCTTTCATAGTTGCACGCACTTGATATGTGTTAGATAACTAGACTAATTTTTCCTTCGCGATTATATTAAATTATTACTTTGGCCGTGAGCATCACCGGTGGGACCAAAAGCTAATTTTTCAGGGTATTGTTTTAAGGATTATTTTGGAATTTCAAATATAATTTCAGAGAAAAATTCAGAGGTGCGAGCCCGGGATTTGAACCCAGGATCGTCTGCTTGAGAGGCCAAAGGTTCAACTACTAGGCTACGACGACACTCCACAACACGACATTCACTAGTGCTTAATAAAAAGTACCTGGGCGCCGAGCTCCGCTCGGGCTGAAACTCAGTACCAAGTGTTTTCCCAGAGATAAGACCTAGCTAGATCAATTTTTCATCCCCGAAAACCCCCACATACCAAATTTCATCGAAATCGTTGGAGCCGTTTCCGAGATTCTGATATATAAATAAAAAAAAAAAATCACGGGACAATTCACACCAATTGACCTAGTCGCAAAGTAAGCTAAGCATAGCTTGTGTTATGGTTACAAGGCAACGGATAAACATACTTATATAGATAGATACATACTTAAATACATATTAAACACCCAAGACCCAAGAACAAACATTCGTATTTTTCATACAAATTTCTGCCCCGACACGGGAATCGAACCCGGGACCTCAAGCTTCGTAGTCAGGTTCTCTAACCACTAGGCCATCTGGTAGTCTAAATATGTATATATATATTGCTCGTATAAAGGTATTAGATTCATAATGCGCAGTGAGTCAAACGACTTGAGACCTTGTTGTGTAACGAACTAGGAATCACAGTCGTTGTCATCATTTCTTTCTGTCACGCGGTAAAATATGAGGATAGAAGGAGAGGGTGAATGCGGTCGCGAGCGACCGCGCGCTAGACAATACGGTTTCGGTCGCGGTCATGTATCACAATCGCCAATCCCATAGTTCTAGTTCCATATGGAACAATCGGTGCATATGTAATTGTCAAATAAAGGATCCCAATAGATAGATCCATATGGAACTACATACTAAGTTTTACACCTGACTTTGGCTTGACACTAATTTTGGAAAAAAAACGCGAGTTCTATAAAACTTAAAGTTAATGAATATTGGGTTGGAAATAAGACGTTGGTTTACTCGCAGTAGTTCCTTCGAATGTACTTGAGCGAAAGACGGGTCTCGTTTCGTAGTGGGTTACAGAGATAGACGTTAGATATGAATATGAAAAATATGGAACTCGGGGAGCGTCCCCAGAACATCAAATAGTTAAAATCGTTTCAAGACGTGAGTGATCCGTATATTTTCACTATAACATCGAATAGTGGATAATTTAAAAGCTTTTATAAAAATACTTCCTAAGAATTAAAATAAAGTAGACCTGAGGCCTCGACATCTGGTCCTGAAGTCGGACAGGCATTAGGACATTAGTGTAGGTAGGCCTCCAACAAGATAGAGCGACGACCTGGTTAAGGTTGCGGGATCGCGTTGGATGCGGATGGCATGGGTCCGATCTGTTTGGCGAGTCTTGGCTGAAATAATGATGATGATGAGACCTGAGGCCGTACTCGTATTATGTAACGCGCGGACGCTTGCTTTCGCATTCACTATTTCTTTCTGTCAAACGGTAGGTATAGGATGGTAACAGAAAGAGATGGTGAAAGCGAAGACAACCGCCCGCGCGTTATACAATACGGCCTTTGATGTCATTGACCAATAATTCGAAGACGCAATCCTGTGAAAAAAAGGATTTTTAAGCCAATTGGGATTAACGTAAAAGACTATGTAACCAAACTACGTTCGTCTTATAAAGTGTCACTTTAGATCAAATTTTAATTCACGCTTATCCATATCGCGCTCGTTAAAAAGCGCTTCGGTTTTGGCATCTACACAATGTATGCTACGGCTACGAATGCTACGCGTATCGTAGCAATCTCTTCTAGAGCCCCTTATTTAACTTTTATGTTTAGCTTAGTTCAGTTAATTCATTCCTTAAAATCTCGCGCTACAGCAGTTCCCAATTCGCACTGGACCCGCGTGGGAACTACGGCCCAAACCCTTTCGTTCTGAGAAGAGGCCTGTGCCCTGCAGTGGGACATATACAGCCTCTCTAGGATGATGATATTGACGATACAAAAATGTAAAGTATTTAAGAAGAATTTGAAAGAAAGAAAGAAGAAAGAAAGAAAATACATTTATTTACAACAACACAAGACACATAAAAATAATTTTACAAAAAGGACAATACAAAGGCTAAAAAAGAGTGTCATTGCGGTTGTAAATTGGATACTGGCTCAGCATAATGCTGAGGCGTTTATAGCACCCCAGCGCTGATTTTCAGCCAGCACCGTCGGTAATACCCGGAACGCCACACAGATAGATAAACTGTATACTTATAAATATAAATAAGCGATAAACTACATAAACTACATGCGTAAATGGATAATTTGTACCTAGACCATAAAAGCGAATAATTTTAACAAAATTACTGAATCATAAATTGCTATAACTCACTTGCCAAGTATTTGGTAATTACTAGCACTTATATTGCAAAAATTACCGCAACGTTTCGGGCACAATATACCTGTCAGCCGTGTGCCGGGTTAAATCACTTTCTAGCCAAATGAAATAATAAAAAAAAACAAGTTATAAAATCCTTACCTACTTTACATACCGTACATAAAAATAAAAGTTTTTTTTTAATCTTAGATTTCGTTGAGCTAACGTTCCGTTAATAAACACAATCTTTCTAATCTATCTAATATATAAAAATCTCGGACACGGTGTTTGTTAACGAACTCCTCCGAGACGGCTTGACCGATTTTTATGAAATATTTTTTTTCTATATTTGGTAGGTCTGAGAATAGGTCGTAGGCTATTTTTTGTATGCCTACTCCTACTTCGCAGACGGAGTCGCGGGTAACAGCTAGTAATTATATAGAATACTAGCTTTTGCCCGCGACTTCGTATGCGATGACATAACGTTAGTTGTTTGCATGAAATTTGGCACACAGGTAGTTTATTACGTGGATTAACACATAGGATAATGCCAGGAAAATTAAAAGTTCCCGCGGAACTTGAATAAGTGAATTCTAAAGCCGGTAAGCCGCGGTGGCCTAGTGGTTTGACCTATGGTCTCTTAAGCAGAGGGTCATGGGTTTCAGCCTGGGCTTGGAACTCTGATTTATTCCGAATTCGTGTGTTAAATTACGTTTGAAGTTTACCACGAGTTTTACAGTGAAGGAAAACATCGCGAGAAAAGCTGTACACACCTGAGAAGAAATTCAATGGTACACACCTGCACTGTACAAATCGCACTGGGCCCAAGTGGGAACTACAGCCCAAGTGTTCTCGTTCTGGGAGGAGGCCTGATTGAAACAACAACATTTTATCCCGGGAAAGTGCAAAGTACCTAGGACACCTGGTACCTGGGTACCGCGGGATAGAAATAACTGTTTCGACCTATTTTGAAAATCAGAGACAGTGTAGCTTTTATTAGTGAAATAATTTAAAAAATCAGCCCCCACGTTCAATTCACTTCTTTCTTTCTATCCCGTGGGATTTTTGCATTTTCCGGAGAAAAAGTAGTATATCAATCAGGGATAATGTAGCTTTCAAATTGTAAAATATTTTTTTAAAATCAGCCACTAAGTTGAATTGTCTCGGCGCCCAATATCATTTCTTTCCTTTCGGCGTCGAGACTCTAGGTCCTTGGGGTAAGGGTGCACTGGAGCTACACAGGGAGCTCAGCAATAGGTTGAGAGAGGCAACAGGCAACCCTCGCGCCGGCAGCTTTCTCGCGCAAAGAATCGCAATCGCTGTTCAGCGCGGGAATGCTGCCTGCGTGATGGGCACCATGCCAAGAGGCCCACCTCTCTTTTTTAATTAAGTTTAGTTTTAGTTATTTTAATTTAATAGTAGTTTTAGTCTTATATTTATACCTTTAAGTATATGTTTTTATTAATTTAGTATAATAAATGCTATTTACTGTATAAAAAATAGTTGAATTTGCTTATTTCTATCCCGCGGGAATTTTGCATTATCCCGGAAAAAGTACCTTATGTCAATCAGGGATACTGTAGCTTACTATTAGTGAAAGAATTTTCAAAATCAGCCCCGAAGTTGAATTCAGTTTTTTCTATCCCGTGGGAATTGTGCATTTATCCAAAAAAAGAGTAGCCTATGTCAATTGGGGATAGACAGTCATATCATATGAAAGAATTTTTAAAATCAGTGCCGAAGTTGAATTTACTTATTTCTATCCCGCGGGAATTTTGCATAATATTTCCAGATATAAGTACCCTATGTCAATCACGGATACTGTAGCTTACTATTAGTGAAAGAATTTTTAAAATCAGCCCCAAAGATGAATTCAAATTTTTCTATCCCGTGGGAATTTTGTATTTTCCCGAAGAAAATGTAGCCTGTATCAAGCAAGGATACTGTAGCGTACTATTGGTGAAATAATTTTTAAAATCAGCCCCAAACTTGAATTAATTTATTTCTATCCCGTGGGAATTTTGCATTTTCCCGGATGAAAAGTAACCTATGTCAATCAAGAATAGTGTAGCTTTCTAATTCTGAAAGAATTTGTAAAATCGGCTCAATAGTTTCAGAGATTCCGCTACAAACAAATAAACAATGAAAGTTTAGATATTTCCCTATCCCGTGGCTACCTCTACAATACTCAAGGTACATGTGTGCCAAATTTCAAGTCGCTAGCTCCAGTAGTTTAGGCTGTGCGTTGTCTGTCAGTTAGTCAGTCAGGCAGTCAGTCAGTCACGGTACTGTTTTATAGGTATATATAGAAGATAGAATAATTATATTCGTACCTTCAAAGCAAACTTTTTGGACTCCCTCATTACTTACAAAGCACAGAGGGCGAACATGTGTGTACACCAACCCGCATTACGCTTTTGGTATGCGGTCACCCTGGTGACGCTAGAATTACACTGAGAATTTTTCGCACTTTATATTTAAGACGATTTTTTCTAAGGAAACAGGAGCTTGCTTCACTAATACACCAACCCAAGCTGTTAGCAGGTTAGCTTTCAGAATCTCTATCCGTCTGACCGTCTTTCAAAGAGCTGTTGCTTTTAAACAGCTGCAGGTCAGACCACGCACGCACGCACACACGCACGCACACATAGCAGTCAAACTTATTATGACACCCCTTTTTCAACCGACGAAAACAAAAGGAGGAGGTTCTCAAGTCGACGCGTATATATATATTTTTTTTATGTATGACCACGCACAACTTTTTACAGAGTAGTCCGATTTTGATGATTCTTTTTTTATTGGAAAGCGTATACCCCGATGGTGGTCCCATTTAAATTTGGAACAAATATTCGTACCCTAAAGGTAGGAAAATAGGGGATGTTTTATTGTTCAGTCACTGATTGTACTGTATGACCAGGCATAATTTTTTACAGAGTACCTAGTCTGATTTTCATAATTCTTTTTTTATTGGATAGGGTATACCTTGAAATTGGTATTATATAAATTTGGAAATAAAATTACCCCGAGGGTAGGAAAAAAGTATAAAATAAAAACTTTCTAACAAAAAAATTAAACCGCCGAAAAAACTGAAAAGCGAAAAATAATACCTTTTTTGTTTGACCTTAATCTAGGTACCAGTTTGAAGTCGGTGCCTCAGCACGAGCCAGGAGGAGTGATAGAAGCCCATCAGGTAAACGACTATAGGTCCACTCCTCCTGGCTAGTGCTGAGGCACCGACTTCAAACTAGTACCTAGATTAAGGTCAAACAAAAAAGGTATTATTTTTCGCTTTTCAGTTTTTGTGTCGGTGTTTAAAAATCCAATCCACATTTGGCAGCAACTTTTTGGCGTATCGAATGTGCCCTTCACCTGACAATCCGTTAAACTGGTACATTCGTCTCGAAACTTCGCCGCCAGCCCTTTATTACAAGCAAAACTTAGTTCGCATGTTTAACCGAGCATAGCAAAGGTGAAGAATAGACAACGCACTGACTTTACAAATAAACCTGGAAAGTTAGGGGATGTTCACGGGCGATTTCAGCGGGATCAACTGGAGATACAACTTTGGGCGATACCTGCTCAATACTAAACTTGTATGGGGTATTAACTTGGCACAGTCAGGGTAATGTTTATGACATAATGTGCTACCAAAATCTTTATACTTGAACTTTCTGCTCGAACAGACTCAAAGTGACAGTGGGCAGGGCACATCGCTCATAGAACTGAAGGCCGATGGGCCCAAATGGTTCTCGAGTGGCTTCCAAGAACCAGAAGACTTTTACTATTGGTTGTTATAGCTTTATAGCTATAATAATGTATAGCCATGGTGGCCTAGTGGTTTGACCTGTGGCCTCTCAAGCAAAGGGTTGTGGGTTCAAATCTCGGCTAGCACCTCAGAGTTTTTGGAATTTATTTGCGAAATTACATTTGAAATTTATCACGAGCTTTGTGGTGAAGGAAAACATCGTGAGGAAACCTGCATACACCTGCGAAGAAAATCAATGGTGTGTGTGAAGTTCCCAATCCACACTGGACCCACGTGGGCACTACGACCCAACTCCTCTCATTCTGAGAGGAGGCCTGTGCCCTGCAGTGGGACGTATATGCTGGGATGATGAACTACTGGATATACGGTTCAAAAGATACAAGCCAGTAACAGGCAAGCAGACAGAGAGCGGAAGCTTAGTCATGGAGTCCGAAACAAATGAATCATATTAGATATTGTACGGTAAATCTGTAATTATTTCTACAGAAATGGTTTTGAACAGCCTTCTGAAATAAGCCGTGTTATTTAATGACAGTAGCTAGAGCAGCAATTAGAATGTATGCAGATAAAACGTCAAATATCCAAGCTACCGCGTCACAAATAGCTTATTAACTTCGCAGCACTTAAAACACTCCGCAATAAACTGCGCACACCCAAAAGTTTGATCATCTGTTGCGTACCTACAAGCCGAGCGGACGCAGAACATGCCAGTACACCCTCACCCGGTTCATTAAGACATAACGCTTTAACGACATGCCTTGTTAATTTTGTTCTCCAATTAGTAAGAGGATGTCATCTTTCGCGACTCATTTGTCCGGATTAGACCGGTCACGGCCGCCGGGAGCTGGTTATAGCTGGTTATCGCCGGTAAAGCGACTCTCCGCGGATAATGGAGGTAGTGCTGTTAATTGAAGCCGTCTTTAGCTTCTACGATATTCCACCTTCATTACAGTCAGCCACTTTCTTAGATAACGCTCGCCCCGAGACGTGGCTCCTTTGGTGTTTGCTGCACCGCTGTTATTGCTAGTTATTGTTAGTGATGCTGTTTTGGTTAGTTCGAGCATCAGGAATATTAGATGACTGGTTAGATCAATTTGTCAGAATCGTTATTTTCTAGTATCAAAATTTCCATTCGCATTTTTTTTCCAGATGGTTTTTTTCTCACTATGATTTTTTACTGAAGCTTATTTTCACAATCGCGTTTTTTCCCTATTTTAATCGACACAGAAAAATTGGTAGTTATAGGTTATAGGTTATGTTAAGTTTGCATCGGCCCCAAGGGCCAAAATCACACAAGAAGGAGCTCCGCGTTGCTCCGTCGACATGCAAATTTTGCTACTAGAAAAATATCGATTCTGGCAAATTGATCTATTAGATTTGTCTGTCTGCTCTCTCGTGTTTTATATATTTATTTATGATTTTGAGCTTTTGACTTAATTAGACTTGTAAATAAAACTTGGCACTACTGCAAAGAAACCAGAATTATTTTAGTACTTAAAATATCGCTAAGAATTTAGAAGCAAAAAAATTACGATTTTGTGAATTAGTTTTGGCAGTAGAAATTCGCGCAAATAGCGGTTAGCGATTCCGAATAGCATTTTAAAAAAGCTATCGGAAATATCCGCAGGTCGTCACAAAGGCACGTGTTCACTGAACAATTCGGATTGGTAATTAATTTACATAACCGCGGTGATTCAATTAATCCGCGTATCGTTCGAAGGCCGGGCGATTTTGTTGCACGCAATTTGTAATAAATTGACTTTGGGTACGCATTTGTTACCTAATTATATTTACGGTTGCGCTAGTGGCAGGTTGATGCCGTGCGTAGTAGTCGGCGCAGCAGTAGAGTGTACCTTATACTTTTTTTAGTGACGTAATTTCAGGGTTTTCTTACTCAGAATATAGATAAAGTGCGCTATTGATTTTGAGGATTAAAATAATCTCCCTAATTTTTCATATAATTTTTTGGGGTCAGTTTTGCGACGAGCCATAGTTATATAACATAAAATAAATCACAGAACTGTTTAAAAAAGGGCACTTTTTTGAGTTTTTTGTTTATGATAGAATGATACTCTTGATTTGAATTGGAAAACCCCGAAATTACCTCATTTAAAAAAAAAGTAAAGGTAGATGTCCGGCACTGAAGGCAAGTCGAGAGTCGTGGTAACAAGGGTTCATAGAAATGACAGTAAAAAGACTTCAAAACTATTGTGAGAATTTGATAAAAAACCAGTCAAATGCGAGTAGAACTCACGCACCGAGGGTTTCGTACGATCAGGGGCAAACGGCCGATAGCAAGTCGTATTGTCAATCAATTATCTAAACCATTACAATTACGGTCGGTTTTATTAAATTTGGTTCTTCGCTAGACTAAAATGTACTTTTAGTGACTTTAAACTTTAAAACGAATTGAATTCTAAAAGCTCGCGTTTGTCAATAATAAATCACCAGCATGATATATGGCGAATACGACTAAGACCTTTTACATTTAAGTGCTACTCATAAAATTCTACTAATGCTAACGTGTCAAAATATATAAAGTTTAAAAGGAATAATGGACGAAATACATAATGGACTGGACGTTTAAAATATCGTCGTGGATAGTGCAAATTCGCTTAACCAGCATTGAATAATTCGCTCGCATCCGACTATGTAGCCAATGAACTAAAACAATTACTTTGCTCACCCGCGACCTTACAATAGTTACGTTTATGCAAGAAATGTGTGTTCATGCAGTTCCTCCACCTCCACACTGTACGAACACACACAAATCACATAAACACAACTATCACCACCACCAAGCTACACTGACGCGTTTCGAACTCAACCAGAGCTCATCTTCGGAGTTACCACAACCGTATGCTATGCTACCAAACGTAACTATTGTAAGGTCGCGGGTGAGCAAAGTAATTGTTTAAGTTCATTAATATGGACCTCCGCAAAGTAACGCCTGTTTCAATAAATTATGTAGCCAATGTTCAATTAAGTATGAAGTTAAAACCATTCCCTGTAAAACTTCATGTGGTGCAGATACGCGGTATTAACGTATGTTAGATCTTGGTTAGATAAGCGGATTTGCACTATCCCGACGATTTTATGATATTCGGTGAAAATATTAGGTAGTCAGGCAAACTTTCCTTACCGTGTAATCTAGGGAGGGAGGGGTGGTACTGAATCTTGAATCTAGATGGCGTGGAAAACGGGAAACCAACCTTGAGAAAGAACCACGGATTGGTTCGAAACATGTCGGGTATACCTCGACTATTAATACAAGAGTGACCCTTGTATCTTAATATATTTAATACATAATTACCTGTCTGTGTCACAGTAGTTTTAGTCCAAAGATAAATCGTCACACCCAGCACTTCAAATCAATCTCTCTCAGAACAACGTAACTAAAATTCGCTCTATCTCGAAGAATAGTCCGAAAATGAACAACCCATTTCTTTAATTCGCCTTGGACACAATTCTCTTTTACTCCACACGTATGCGGTCACAAATTCAGAAGAAATGACCCAAATCTCGCACAAATGGTAACAATATTTACAACGGCTATTACTGGCCTTTTATGTGACACAAAACGCTAGTTGGTGTAATCTGGACACTTTTTACGACCATTTTAAGTAATGCCCAGCGGTTTGCTATAAATCAGAGGACAATACTAGTCTTGATTAACATAAAAGCGGTTGTTTCCAAAATTTTACCAGCGCTACTTACTTTAATTGTATTAGTAAACAGGTTAAGGAGGTTTAAACGAACTTTTTCACGTTTATTTGATTTTTTATCATCAACAAACACACACATAGCGGCATGCGAGGAAAAAACCTCCAAAAGAATTACTTCACTGCTCTTGCCTCGCCATAGACTACTTACATAATTTTTATTTTTGACCGCTATGTGTGTGTGTCTGTCTGTGACATCATAGCTGAACCAATTGAATGCGGTTTTTTTATTTGAAAGTAGGCTTCTTGGTGATGGTTCTTAGACATGCTTCATCAAAATTGGTTCAGCCGTTTCAAAGTTATCAGCTCTTTTGTTAGCTGCGGAAAGGATCTTAGACGCATAGTGGGCATTTACTTTATCAAACATATATGTACGAGACCTAAATGCGTTGGGGTTTTTAATTTTTCAATTTATAGTTATTTTTTTACTTGCTGTTTCTCGGGACTCCATGTGCGAAGAATTCGTTTGTTTATCGCAGTGCCGCGAGAACTATTCAATTTTCCGGGATAAAAAGTATCCTATATGTCAGGGGTGGCCAACTTGATTAAACCCAAGATCTACTGTGTAATGACGAAACCCTGGGCGACCTACCGATGACAAAATCGCAGCAGTTGGTGATTGAATACGTTGCCAGCTGTTCGATGTACTTTTTATATTTTTTGCCTTGCGACGATCGACTGGACTAATAGCCGCGATCAACAGGTCGGTTGGCCACCCCTGCTATATGTTAATCTATCACGTCCATCTCGTTGGTGGACGTCCCACGCTGCGCTTGCCAGTCCGTGGTCTCCATTCCAGAACTTTTGGGCCCCAACGGCCACCTGTTTTGTGTGCTATATGGCCTGTCCATTGCCATTTCAATGGGCTAATCCATCAAACCGTTGTAACGTGAAAAGGTAACAAACATCCACACATGTCATCCATCCATAGAAACTTTCACGTTTATAATACTACCGTTCTGTTACTCCATAATAGATTCGACACTCGTGTTTGATAGCCGCTATATTCACCGCCGACGGTGCTAGTATCGGTCATAGAGGACGTATTCGAGGAAGAACCATCAAGGAGAATAGAATCACTACGTGTTAACGATATCGGTGGGATAATGCCAAGTTGTATGGAGTGACGGACCAGAGGCCTCGCTCAGCTCTGATCATGTGGGTCCCTTTGATCCCTTTTGTGTAAACATAAACAAGTATACTTAACTGCCTACTGACTAAACCAAAAACACAACATCAACAACAACGAAATGAAAGCTTGTAAAAAGAATAAAGTACTGAATCGTAAGCATTTTTATTTTTATTATGATCGAAGCGAGCGGCGCGCCTCTTATCCCTTCCGGGATTAGTCGTGAATTTAAATGATTATTATTTATTATTATTATTTTTATGAAGCCGGTGGCTGGTTTTATTGCTCACTGGGGGGTAGGTAGCGATCGCTATGAACTCTGCTGTGGAGAATTGGAGAACGTCATATCATATCGATATCGGAGAATATGTCTAATAATAAACTTCTTTTTTAGGGTTCGAGGACCCTAAATCCTAGCTTACTCGACCAAAAATATGCTCTTTGTTTTTTATTGCGGGGCCAAATGTAGTAACGAGTTCGATCAAGTGCTGAAAAAGTAAGTGTATTCTTGTCGACCACTGGGAAATGTTAGAAAACAAAACGTTTTTTAGCCTTTATTTTACTGTGAATTTATAGTGAAAAATACGAATAACTCACGCCTATGAACGAATTTAGCTTGACTGTTTCGGGCTAATCCGCAGACCTTCCTCCTGGGGCACACGCCATATCACTCGAACTTATAATCAGTTTTTTTTTTCACTTTGCTCCTATTTTATGGAAATAACGCCGAACTAATTATTTTTAACCCAAAAATATGAAACTACCACCAAATAATTATATTTATAACTAATTAAAACCAAGGACGATTAAATCAGGATGACTGTCAATCTCTAGATAAAAGTACATATGGAAAGTTAAAATAGGCAATAAAAGAACATTGAATAGTGTAAATTGGGCCCCACTCAGCATAATGTTGCGGCAAGCAAATTTGATCAAAGCAACGTTGTTTTTCAGTGGGACCTATGGGTACCTATACCTATACCTATATTTTATAGTCGTAGTATAAAAATATTAGGAATCCCTAAATTATCTCACAGACTTAGATACAGGGTGTAACAATAAGATTGTCAATAAAACTCGTCATATCGTCGACAGTTCGCGTGGGCGTAAACGGTAAGAGCACTCGAGAACGGAACGGTATTGAACATTAAAATGACTGTCGTTTTCATTAGGGGGATAAACTAGAGTGCCTAGACTGCTAACGATTCATTTTATTGTAGAAACACAGATAGTTTTCTATTTAGAATCAGCTTTGCTTACTGGATAGACTCAACAAGATTATGACTATTATGAGTGTATATGAAAAACTTAAGTAAAAGACCCTGTTGTATGTATTAGTGCCACAGAATAAGTAATAGTACTAACACGTATAGAAGGATCAATCTCTAACAAAAGTCGACTTTAGGTATAAAAACTTGCCTACTCTTACTGCTTGCACGCGAAATTGAAACTTATCGTGTAATACGGGCGTTCATATTCCGTTGGGCACCGCTGATCCGAAACCAAGGGCACAGGGTTCCCACTCGCCGATATTTGGTAGGTATATATATAAATCAAGAAAGATAACAGTGTGTATTAATTCAGTAAACTACCTTTAGTAAGTAAGTAAGTTATTTAAAGATCGTTTAGAAGTCATTTGTTTGTAGCAAAAATCACTGAAAAAGATGCTTAATTACGCGCGACGCGGCTAGCGTGCGAACTGAAGGCCGAGCGACAACCTACTGTTACTACCTCCTCCCCGGGAGGAGCGCCGGCCGAACATACCTTAACTGCGGAGTGAAAGCCCCCTGGTAGTGCACAGAATTAATATGGAGCTGAAATTATTTTTCACAATAAAAATAATATGATATTTTTCACTTCTCATGCTCTTAAAATGTTACTTTAGTCTCTGCATATCGGGACTAAAGCTCTTTTTTGATCTCTAGGGATTAAAGTAAATTTTTTTTAATTGACTATGGAAACCCCTAAACTGCCAATCACGGTGTTTGTGAATGGAGGATTATCGCCATTTTCAGTAACTGGGTATAGACAATTTTAAAGCTTTCCACAGACCGAAGCACGCTGCTTACGCACTGTAGCGCTCTGCGCTTCGGTCTGTGGAAGCCTTTAGGGCGTGGAAATAACCTCAAAATGACAACTGTATAAAAAATATTTAAAAAATAATAATTTCGTGAAACACATTGAATAATTACGAATACTAATCTATTTAATTATAAAATATTAAAAATGAATTCATTTTATTTTGCATGTAAAGAAAGATTTCCTTTAGCTTAGGTGTTTTTTAATTTGTTTTTTGGAGTGTACGGTAGATAGAGCAGTTATGTTTGAAAGTCAATATGGCGTGACTTCAAAATAATGCGACGTCAGTTGCATTTAATAGTAAATAGAAAGTATAATTAGATATAATTTAACAAAGAATTGGCATATAGAAAATAAACTTAAAAAGTCGTTTCTTTATTCACGGGTAAGTGTTTCAGTTAACAATATATTTTGTGTGTGAACTTAGATCAATTAGGTTAATTTATTTGCCGATTCTAATGAATGAACAATTATCATTCTTACATGCATTGTCCAATTAGTTTTAACATAGTCATTAAGTTAGAATCTGTTGGCTAATTATGCAAGCATTCAAAGCGTCACTTTACAAAAAAAAAAGACAGCGGTATTTTTTTTTTCCTATTTGAATTTTGAACAGATGTCCATTGCTCGTATTGAGCATACGTTGTAAAAAAGTAATTTTGTACGTCGTTTTTTTCCTCGCATTCAAAGTGAAAAGTAGAGTGTTTAACGCGGGACTAAACTACCATAATGACAACTCGAATTATAGCCTCCCTCGCTATCGCTCGGGTGGCTAAATATCTCGTGTCATTATGGCTTGTTTTAGTCCCTTGTTTAACAATCTACTATTAATAATAATAATAATATAAAATTTTTATTTTAATAATAATATTTTTTTAATTTGGAACGTCAATTTCAATGATATTTGTGAAGTTAGCAATCTGCACTGGGTCTGCGTGGGAACTTCGGCTCAAGCCCTCTCATTCTAAGAGGAGGCCAGTGCCCTGCTGTGAGAGGTATTTAAGCTGGGGGAACCTAATTAGAATACTTAACATACATTTGTGATCAAACAGCTCCGTGCTTGTTCAAAATAAATTATAGCATCAAGTCTCTAGTGACACCGCGTGCTTCCAGAATAATGGTTAAATATTTTTATTATTAACGAAGACACTTCAGATAATTTACTGCTTATAATGATAATAAATCTTAGTTGAATTCCCTGCGAGGCATAGCGTTGCTAAGCCGTTGCTTTGCCGTTTCTCATTCCGATGACAGTGCTCCGTCACTCAGTATAGTGACAATTGCCACACAACTGTATGCTTAGTATAAGTTTTACTTCACCAAAATACTTCTCGCGTTTACGTAAAAATTTCAATTCTATGGAAACACGGACGCGCGCGCGCGGAGGCGCTGTCCATGTTTCCATAGTAATTGATTTTTTTACGTAAACGCGATCGAGAAGTATTTTGGTGAAGTAAAACTTATACTAAGCGTACTGATATGGCTCACCGACCACCAATTTGATTCGTAGGCCACTATAGAATCATGTCATAATGAATCAATTTGTTTATCTTCTACGACATTGATTATTGCGTGATGTATGCCATGATCACTTCTCGATCTTTGCGAACATGTGTCAACGATAATGAATAGGAAAGGAGTTTGTTTGTGTATTAATAACTTATTCTGACACTGCCGTCTGTCAAAACTTCTTTTTCTTCTCATGTCATGGAGTGAAAACGTTTATAAACTCTTTAAGTTTATTGCATGTTGTGATCGGAAAGTTAATAATCCTTTGACCCGCACTGACGTTGTAATTATCTAGTAGTTAATGCGACAAGGTTCTATAGTGGCTTAGGAATCAAGTTGGTTGACTGTATCGGCGCGGAAGACGCATTTTCAATGTAAAGCTCATGGTAAAGGAGGATCAATAACTGCAAGCGATATTATCACTGGATAGCTTATTCTAAGTTCTAAAACATTTATTATGGCAGGTAGTAAATGTTTGTGTGAAAGAAGTTTATCGCTGCATAAAAGTAGTTAGTTGAAACTTTTAAATGTTGTTTTTTTCGATACTATGTTCCTATATCGCTTTACAGATTATGAACGTTTTGTAACTGTCGATGATTTTGTATCATTATTTGGTTTTTTTATGCGTTTTCGTATGTTTTTTTTAAACTTGCTATAACTTTTTTTGCACAGCGATTCGAGATTTCCCGCCCTACAAAAAGTTGTAGAATATGAATGAATGATATGAATGAATGATAATTTATTCGCTGAATATGGTTACAAAAGGTGGAACATAATATAACTTAGTATCTAGCATATTCTACCGGAAACCGGCGTGCGAATTTAACATTTATGTACACAGTGAGTTATGAACAGTCATAAAAATTACATTTAGGTATTACATGTCAAATTTTACAAACAATAATATAACATTTAAAACAATAATAATTTAAATTACAAGCATTAGAGTGGTCAAGTTTACAAAACTAAGAATAAAGAGAAAAACTCGGATAAACAATTAAAAAAAAAAAAATGTGGAGTCGAGATCAAAAAAACCTAACTTAAATAATGAAAATGAAATTATTTAATATCTATTGTATCTACATGCACTTTTTGACAGGAATTCTTTAACTGAATAAAAACATTGTTCGGTTAGCCACAGCTTGAGTGTCTTGTAGAACTGATTAGCGGGTAAGCTGCTTATTTGTAGTGGTATAGAATTATAAATCAGTGACGCCATGTAATAGCAGTTATCCCTATATAATTTTAGTTTTTACGAGGCATTTCAAGAGCCAGATGGGTTTCAGGTCTTTTATTTTTATTATCTTTTAATTCAAAAAGCGAAATATTTTGTTTGACAAATCTACCCATCTCATAAATATAAATAGCAGGCATAGATAATAGTTTGTGTTTTAAGAACAGAGGTCTACAGGAGTCAGAGTTCTTCAGACCCCAGATTGCTCTTAGGCATTTTTTTTGAGCAATAAACACTTTATTGGCTACTGAAGAGTTTCCCCATATTATAATCCCGTAACGGATAAGTGAACCGACATACGCATGATAGACTGTTATCGCGGTATCAACAGAACCTTTCCAATGATATATGGCATGTCGTTATTGGTCCCTAGGCCAGGGTCCATACAAATCTGCCCATTCTCTTTTCAAATTTAACTTCGTGCACAAATTTCGAAAACTCAGAGGTGTATGTGTGCCCGGGCTCAAACCTACGACCCTCTGCTTGAGAGGCCAAAGCTCTACCTGCATACATACTACCCTGCATTAACTAAGTTCATTATGGTTGACCCTGATCACGTCAACAGGGGGGCTATTACGAAATTCAAAACTCAACGTTCGTATCATGCCATCTCTTTCACTTATCTCTTTAATACTATTAGCGTGAACGAAACGGCACGATACAAAATTCGAAATTCGAATTCGTAGTATAAGCCCAGAATCACCCTGTATTATGTAATCCGTGCCTATGAGCCCGTTTTACACCGGTTATATATTTATAGGATTCCGTAGCCAACCCCTACCCTATTACTACCCCCTACCCTACCCTACCCCTACCCCTATTACGACCCTACTATTGAGACTCCGCTATCCGTTTGTCGGTCTGTCCATCTGTCACAGGGCTCTATCTCTTGAATACTAATAGCTCGACACTTGAAATTTTCACCGATTAGGTATGTATTATTGTATTGAAGCCGTGGTGGCCTAATGGTTTGACCTAAAGCCTCTCAAGCAGAGGGTCGTGGGTTCAAATCCCGGCTCGCACCTCTTGAGTTTATCGGAATTTATGTGCGAAATTACATTTGTAATTTACCATGAGCTTTACTGTGAAGGAAAACATCGTGAGGAAACCTGCATACACCTGCGAAGAAATTCAAAGGTGTGTGTGAAGTTCCCAGTCCGCACTGGGCCCGCGTGGGAACTATGGCCCTAGCCCTCTCATTCTGAGAGGAGGCCTGTGCCCTGCAGTGGGGCGTATATAGGCTGGGATGATGTATTATTGTAGCAGCTATAACAACAAATATTATTATTTATTATTAATTAGCCTGGAGAAGTGTACCACTGCTGGGAAAAGGCCTCCCCCATTCTCTTCATGCATCCCGATTTTGAGCGGTGTCCTTCCAGTTTCCAGTTAACAACGAATATAAAAATAAAATAAAGTTAAAAATAAAAGGGGGTCGTCATACAAGAAACGTGTTTTTTCAACGTTGCTAGGCGGCAGCCTGCAGTTTCTAGGCAACGCGAGCGACTCTACAACTCTACACTGTTTACTTACCTATAAGTTTGCGATTATAGCATTTTACGTATTGCAGATTAGCTTTTACACATTTATTTGTTATTTTTTTTTTTTTTTATTATTATTTTATGTCCGTAAATACTAACACTAGATTAAGATTTAAATGTTATTTGTCGGTTTGTTTACTATATTATAAATCTTCCCAGGTGAATTTTTTGCTTCGAGCCCTTATCTTTCAAAACAAACGGTATCGTCATAGTATTAAGGTTCAAATTTAATGTAATGGCTTGAAGCGAAAACTTCACCTGGGAAGATTTATACTAGTATAACACTCTATGAATAATCTGTTTGTCCGAAATAAAAGATTTCAATTTGAATTTAGCGCTTACATTTCGGCGATTTTTTTACTGAACTGTTTTTAAAACACTGTACTCGGTACGGAACCCTTCATGTACGAGCCCGTTTTTTTTTACCCTTTTGCGATGTCCGAGCCGGCCAGTGTTTTGGCTTCCCTTGAAAGGCTGTTTGCAACATTGTTCCCTAACAAAATTTAATTTATATTAGATGTAATAACGTCGCAACAGGATTTGAATTAATCTAAGCGTCCTATACAAATACCTTGATCTCGTTAGCTTTGTTGCTGCGTTAATTCGGTTTTATTAAACGAATTACAATGAGAATGTGCTGCGCTTACGTCTTGGTACATTAAACTGTGACGGAATGATGATATGACGTGAAATGCGTAAGAATATGTACTTACTGTATTAGCATTATGCGGCGGACACATTCAGTACCAAGAACCCAATAGTAGGGTACTTTGTTCTTAGGTAATGGTGGCAACTGGTTGGGGCAAAGCCTCCTTGTCTAAATATTATTTGTGTACTTTTAATTCTATATTTTTTAAATCCACTACTTTTCGTCTGATAGAGAAGAAGAAGTCAGTTGTTCAGTCAGATTTGTTGCGCTAACATTGTTGTACAGTCAACCTATTTGATTCCTAAGCCACTATAGAACCTTGTCGCATTAACTACTAGATAATTACAACGTCAGTGCGGGTCAAAGGATTATCAACTTTCCGATCACAACACGCAATAAACGTAACGAGTTTAGTTTATAAACGTTTTCACTCCATGACATGAGAAGAAAAAGAAGTTTTGACAGACGGACAGTGTAAATTCAAGTTATTAATACACAAACAAAATTCATTCCTATTCATTATCGTTGATACATGTTCGCAAAGATCGAGATGTCATCATGATATACATCACGCAATAATCAATGTCGTAGAAGAAAAACAAATTGATTCATCATGATATGGTTCTATAGTGGCCCAGGAATCAAATTGGTTGACTGTACATTAACGACGGGTAGGCCGTTGGTTAAAGAACCTGACTACGAAGCTTCGTGTCCCAGTTGGTGCAGACATTATGTATGAAAATTAAGAATATTTGCTCTCGAGTCTGGGTATTTAATGTATAATTATTTACCTAAGTTAAGTGTTTGCGTTGCATTAGCCTTACCTAAACCTAATTACCTAAGTTAAGTGTTTGCATTAGGTTGACTGTACCTTTTGATTTCCTTCATATTTATTGTAGTTAATAACCACTATAAACGCGTGCTTTTTATTTAAATCGTCAACAGGTAATTTTCGCTACATTAACATTTGACTGATAACAATGACACATAATGTTGTACCACAACATCAATATCTTTCTTCTTTCTGTTTTACAACAAACGTTTCGTTGTCGTTGTCGTGTTTTTCTGTTGTCTAGAAATTATCGCTCTGAAGCGATAATGTCGCAAGGAGTATTGGTTGTCTGGAAGAGATCGCTTTTAAACGATAAAACCGTATATTGTCTGCCTGAATTTTTACTTTTGTAATGCCACAGTACTGTTTTTGATATTCGATAAAGAATATTTGTATTATATATATTGTATTGTATTATTGTCGCCTAATTGCTTAGGTACCTTGTAAATCATTGGTTCGCCAAACAGACAGATCCTGTGCCATCACATTCAACGCGTTCTCGCAACTTTAATGTGGTCGCTTCATCTTGTTGTAGGCCTATATCTACATTGCGTCTTCCCTTCCGTGGATGCCATTCGAAAACCTTTTGGCCTCATTATTTTTGCATAAGTGTATAAGTAACCGAATTAGAACACAACAGAAGACAACAGAAGTTCAAACAACTCAACCCTTGTTCAAAATAAAGTACCTATCAATTATCTAGTGACAATAATTAAAAAAAAGTGTAAAGCTATTAAAATATTTATTAATATTATTTCTTATTTATTGTCGCGGGTGAGCAAAGTAATTGTTTCAGTTCGTTCATTATTAAAATATGGCTGAAAAAATGACGCGTTACACCAACAGATAAACATGAATCGAAGTTACATGCAATTATATACTTTGCTATTTAGTTAGCACCCACTGTTTAATAAATAATATTAATGGAACTCTGAACGTAGCAGTGCTACGCCGTAGCAACCACGTAGCAACACGACAGACATCGCCAATTCTAAATAGGACTATTTTCATTTCGCTCAATACTTGGGACAAGAACACCTGTACATATATGTTAGGCAATTATCTTATTTTGACAGCCAAGTTTCTTAACAAAATAAAGATCATAAAGCTTTGAGCGCTCTCGGAATTCCATTGAAATCCTTTTTACGAATAACAAAAGTTATATTACACATGAAGTCTTACATTACCGAGAATCATCGTGATAACTTATATGAATTTTATTAGCTGTCGTAATTAAGCCACAAAAAATAGAACAGTAGTAAGTTTTTGTAAAAAAAAAACAGTTTAGTTTTCCGTACCCAAAGAATGTCAACAGCACCCTATTACTGAGTTAGACAATTGAAATTTTCACCGATAATACTTTCGACAACTATTTTGGAACTACTTCATAGAAAACGCAAACGGTTCGATTTTATTTGACAATGACACAAGTGACAGTTGACTTCGTTTTTTTTTCTACTAAGTACTGAGCTCGAACAGCTTGTCAGCTGTAAAATCTCACAAATATCATCACATACACTCAAAAAAATATTTGCAATAAATAATAGCAGATGAAAATAAAACAGCTGCAGTTCCTCGATCTTAAAGACGACGATTGACGAAAAAATTTATAATTAGCACCTCTTAAAAAACTTTACCTAGTCAATTCCAAATCCCAAAACCATCCATGAAAATAGACCATGATTGATAGACCGTAGTCTATCTGACATTAATTGTACCAGTAAACTAAATAGGTCTAAAAATAGAGACACTCTGTATGTAGCTTGACGTCATACGTGTCATCGGCACCAAAGTTACACTCCCTCCTCATCAGCATCCAATTCATCGTTACTAGTATATCCTTTATAGCGGATAACTTCGTTTAATCAAGCCACTGACCAATTTCCGATCGCCGTTCAATTTTCCAACTAGCCAGCTTAGTTCTGTTTAAAATTGACTAAATCCAATACCTGATATGTGTTAGATATGGCCACCCAGCCGGAAAATTGTATTACAGGAGCAGGTAATCTACTATTAATAACTCATCCATGAGCTGCCTAGGGTTGCCATGCTAATAAAAAAATTAAACTTAGAATAAAATATACTGTTGTATGTGATACTGCTTCAATCGTTCCACACTGTATCTACTTTTCTGTATTTTAAACCTACTTGGATACTTTAATAGATATAAAATGAGATTTGATTAAATTCATGTCACAAAATCGTTCTGATTGTGTATTATTTTGATATTTATTTCAGCGTAAAATAGGAGTTTTAACATGCAGCAACCCTAGGACGTGATTGCGAGAATACTCCATGTAACGTTTAATTAATTTCCCTGCGTAGATAATTTGACATTGTAAGTAATTGCGTTGGTTTCTCGAATTGAGCTCCTAACATCACAATTACGATCTACTTAGGCGCTATTACGAGATTAATTAACATGACGACACATGAAGATATCCTGTTTTATTTAATTAAATAAGCAGTCCTATTGTCCCGCAGCCGTTTTCGGAGCTGAGAGCGAGTTCTCAATTCATTGCTCGGTCGACACGCTCACGGCCTAGTGGCTAATTGTTAACACACGCAATGTACTACAAAGCTGGCCAAGTGCGAGTCGATTTCACTCATCATCACCATCCCAGCTTATACAGGGTGGAATTTTGTAATGCTACCTCCAGAGAAAGTACTCTAAATACTGAAAATAGGAAAATTTACTCACAGGAAACATTCCTTTATTTTTGAAAAGAATGAAAACTGCATTCAAATATTTTCGAAAATTCGCTTGCCTTACCCGGGACTCGAACCGGCTAAAATATGAAAAATAGCACCCTGTATTTTTATCTCATTGATCGTAAAGTCAATCATAAGGATCAAATCTCTCTAACAAACTTAGTAAATTAAAAGAAAGGAAAACTATGAAATATATTATTTTAATTGGGCTCCATTTTGTTCGATACACAAATTTATAAGTCCAGGGCCCAATTGCATAACAAAGTACAACTTATAGTATTACAAGCGGAACTCCCTTTCTAGTTAATATAACTGAAGCGAGTGTTCCGCTTGTAATATTAGTTGTACTTTGTTATGCATTGGGCCCTGATGTTTTTCCTTCATTTAATTTACCAAGTTTGATAGAGAGATTTGATCCTTATGACATCATCGATCAATGAAATAATAATAAAAATAAATTAAAAAGTTTATAAACCCGCAATTTTATAAACGCAATTAAATCTAAGATCCCTTCCGCAGCATACGAAAGAGCTGATAACTTTAAAACGGCTGGACCAATTTTGATGAAACATGTCTAAGAACCTTCGCCAAGAAACCTGCTTTCAAATAAAAAAACCGCATCCAAATCGGTTCACCCATTTAAGAGTAATGATGCCACAGACAGACACACACACATAGCGGTCAATCTTATAACACCCCTCTGTTTGTGTCGGGGGTTAAAAATACAAGGTGCTATTTTTTTCAGATTTTAGCTGGTTCGATATCCTGTATCTTTATATCTACATCACACTGCAGGGCACGGGCCTCCTATTAGAAGCTTCGGAATCGTTCAAAAATATTATAAATGCGACTCTAATAATGTAACTCTAAGTGTCTGTCTGTCTGTGTCACGCTTAAATTGCTTAAACCGCTAAACCTATTTACTTAGTATGGAGATAGTTTGAAACCCTACGAAGGATAAAATTGGCCATAAAATTGGATAGTTCCCGCGGGTTAGCAATAAACGAATTCTTCGCAGACGGAGTTGCGGGCAACAGCTAGTTTCATATAAATTTAAACCGAGTAAAATAGGTTTGTTATAAGTAGCATTTCTGTGAAAAAAACTCTGCAGTCGCAGGTGTATGCAGGTGTATGCCTCACGATGTTTTTCTTGTAAATTTCAAATGTAATTTCGCTCATAAGATCAAATGACTAAGTTACCACGGAATTCACGGGATTTCACAGATCAAAATTAAAGTAGAGGAAGATAGCCTTAAATTTAGCGTATAAATCCCCGTCAAGACATAAGAGAGCTTAAAGTGTTTGTCACACTAAATGCGTTCTGCGGTCGCGGTCAGGTCAAATTGACCGCAGCCCGCATTTTGTATGAACAACATTGTCGGTCTCTATATATTGCGCGTGCAATACAAAATAGAGACCGACAATGTTGTTCATACATAATGCGGGCTGCGGTCAATTTGACCTGACCGCGACCGCAGAACAAACAAAAGAAAAGACAAATCCTTTAATCAAAACCGCCCTCAGTGACTTTTCATTCGTTAGAAGCTGAAACAAAAGAAGCTCGTTTTTGATTGATTTGATCTAAAACGTTAATCTGGGGGCACGGTAGTGCCCCCGCCAAGTCGAGCTAATAGATTTCCTAGGGGAGGACGATTTCATTGTAGAATAATTAAGATGATAATGATGGTTGTGTAATGTTAGTATTTATATTTGTGTTCACTTTTTTCAATAGCAACTCAAAATAAATGTTTATTTATTCTCTCCAGCCGCAATTATAAACAGAATTCCGATTCCATTTGTAAATAACTTTAATCAAAACCGCCCACAGCGACCTCTCATTCGTTTGAAGCTAAAACAAAAGAAACTCGTTTATGATTGATCTGATCAAAAACGTTAATAATAAATTTCCTGGAGAACAATTTCAGTATAACGCCCACTGACTACACACAGCTGCGGCGTTGTCGGGCGGGATATTATTCCTGCATCTATTCAGCAGGTACTCAGGCGTAGTTGTTATTGCTATGCTACGCAGGATAACAACAACAAACTTTGTAATTCCTCGCTTCAAACTTAAACTTATGATGGATGTCATGCCTTCCCTCCTTGCGGCTGCGAATGCGGCCAAACGGCTCGTTTAAATTCATCTTGCAGTTGAAACTTTATTTTTAAGAAAAAGAGAATGCATTTTGGTCTTACTTGCTAGCGTTTGCGCTTTGGAGCTGCCAGTCCTAGCTAGGTAAATGGAGGGATCCCTGCGGGATCCGGCGTCCTACGCGCATTAGGGGGCTTCGGACGTCCGCAATAAACGCCCAACTTTTTTCATATCGGCTAACACTTCTAGTACAGGCCACACACGGGGATTAGGAAAAATATCAAAATCACAATTTTGCTCCAACTTGAATCGAAGACCTTTATCGGATTGCTCAAGTTTTCGTGACGGACCACGATACGAAGTTTTCTAGTTGGTGTAATCCAGTCAGTCTTGAGTTTGTAAACCTCTCGAGGCTACAGGCCACATTTAACCGTATAACTCGATAGGGAACGCAAAGTAAATTTCCGGCGACCATGTATGTTTATATTCATTGTAGAGTTTCTGCCTCCGAGTGAATTAAGTTAAAGAGATGATTTTTGTCTCGAAAGGATTTAGACATTTAAATACTTACAGGCAGATTTATTATAATAATAATAAATACATAGTTCTACTAACATTTCAAATCTGTAAGTCGCATATATTAAAGAAATGAGACAGGCCAAGCAACAAGTTTTTAGTGCGATACCTTAATCCAAGACTCGAGCACAAACATTCGTATTTTTCATGCAAATATCTGCCCTGACCGGGGTTCGAACCCAGGACCTTTGTAGTCAGGTTATCTGGCTACTGGGCTATCCGGTCATCACATAATTTTCACTCACTGTCACTTACTATAGTTACTGCTTTATTTCACAGCTCCGCTCTCGTCGAAGAATTAAAAATTGGCTAGCTTACTATCTCGCGGGAATTTCGGAAAATCCCTTCAAAGTCCAGTGAGTTGGTGCATTGTCTATCAAGCAGTCAAACGTTACTTTTTTTTGTAGAGATTAATCTGTGAAACGTTAGGTACAAAATAGTAGTAGAAAGAAATGGTGAATGTGTTTATGATTGTGAGCGCGTTAGACAATAATATCAAAACGTAATTGTTTTTAAAGATGCTAGGTACTTATTCAGCGTCACGTTTATTCCGACAGAATAAAATATTACGCAACTTTAAGTTTAGGTTTCGGGAATTTCTATTTCGATTACATTTCAATGTCATCATCCAAAATGAGAACACGCCACATTTAAATTATTGAACTTTTTAAACCAGTAGGTAAACAAAATAATAAAACGTTGACATTCGTATCTGGGAAGCACATTAGAAGTTTTGCGAGCAAAGTCGCGAGTAAAACACTTAGTTATTTCATTTCTTGGAAGATGTAACACCAGCCTCACGAACTCAAATCCTGTTAGCGAAGTTCAGTATCCGTATCGGACGGATGGATTTATAGGATTACTGTTCGCAACTAATGAATCTATTTCAGCGCAGATTCATAATTTAGCTTCATACACAGTTTGCAATTTATATCGAACCTCGACGAAAGTTAGCATAATTTGCTTTTACTGGCATCCATGTTTCAAAAAGTCGTTGATTACTATTGTATGGATTCATGTGTTACTTTGCGGAGTTCCAATAAATGGTATAATTATTTTCCTCCGCTGATGATGCTTCGGAGAGTAGCGAAACACGTGTCCACATTTTTGTTTATGATGATGGTGGTTCTTTTGGTTGTAGCTTTAGTTACGTTTGTGTTGGTTAAATTTATTTTTTATGCAGAGGGAGGGCGGGAAAAGTGCATGAAAAAGCATATTTTCAACACAAACACAACCTAATACCTAAGCCTATGTATGTAATGTCTATGTTTGTACTTTTACTTTTAGCCTGTGTACGTGTTATTGTTGTTATAAATATTTTTTTCTTTCTTTCTATTTTGCATGACTTGGTCTCACTACTTCGCGGAGGACCAAAATGTATGTATTCCATTTTTTTTGTTGATTACTATTAGATACGTTCTCATACCATGCCTATTTTTAAAATAAGATTAAACCTCTTCTATAATACATAATCTCTTCCCGTGAGTAACGCAAAATACGACCAAATACGACGAAGGGACCTGACGTAAATGTGGGCAGCGCCCTCTATTATCAACTACACCCTCCATACTCCAGCACTGCAGAGTGAAAACCAAGGGAAAACAATCTATTTCTCAAGAAAGTCGTCATGAAGTTTCGCTACTGAGCCTCAACCGACGACCACGACCGTTTTATCAAGACGTAATGAAACAGAAGAAGACCGTTATTTTTAGTAACAGTTTCAAAACTGAGTTTGTATTTACGCGAATGCAAGACAAAGTTAAAGATACCTCACGCTATTTAGACATTATCGCTGAATATTTTATATTCAGACCGGTCCTATTTATGAAAATACTAGCTTTTGCCCGCGACTCCGTCTGCGAAGAATTCGTTTATCGCTATCCCGCGGGATCTATGCAAATTTCGGGGATGAAAACTATCATATGTCCTTTCCCGGGACTCGAACTATCTCTATACCAAATTTTATCTAAATTGGTTCAGTGGTTAAAGCGTGAAGAGGTAACAGACAGACAGACAGACACTTTCGCATTTATAATATTATAGTATGGATTTCGCTACAGTTAATTACAGGCTCGATGCACTCTTGGCTTCGTTTTTAGGGTTCCGTAGTCAACTAGGAACCCTTATAGTTTCGCCATGTCTGTCCGTCTGTCTGTCTGTCTGGCCGTCCGCGGCTATGCTCAGAGACTGTTAGTACTAGAAAGCTGTAATTTGGCATGAATATATATATATCAGTCACGCCGACAAAGTGATTATATCGTCCCCTTACTGCTAAAACCGACTAACTGCATCAATGATAGTTTCGAGAAAAACGCATTTAAAGGTTTGAGTGGTACGTTCTCTAATAAAACCTAACGTTAATTCAAGTGTTTTTGTGTTTTTATTTAGATGGGTTATCTGTAAGTAAAACAGTATGAAGAAATTTAGCCTATACCCAATATAAGTAGGTAAAATCACGCTTTGAGTAAAAAAAGTGGCGCAGATAGTCGGTTTTGCTTGTAGGAGATGTGTAACGTTTCGAAATTAAGCGCCATTAAAGTATTAAAATGTAATTAGTATGTTTTGTCACTTAGCTAATTTTACAAACTGCACAGATCCAATGGGGCGAAGCGAAATCTTTTGTAACGATTGCAGTTATTTTGACTCTATTCTATTTGTATATAAATTATCATGGAGTTATATTTACAAATCTGACGATTATTTGACTATAGAGCGACATTGAACATCAAACAAGATAAAAATGACCATTTAATAAATATTTAACAATTAATATTATGGAAATTAACCCAAAAAGTCCCTTGTAACCACAGGGAGGAATATAAAACCTAAAAAAAAAAATAACGTGTCATCGAATAATCACAACAAGGAAGTTTTTGTTCATTATCCGAGGGCTGGTACGGTTGAAAGAAAATAAACAGCTCATCTGTATCAAAACCTTGCATTTGGTATAATTCAAAATATAACTTTAATAATATTCAACATTATAGATAGAAATACACGTCATTACAATAAAATATTATTAAACACCAAAAATAATCATATTATAGGTATATCGTTAACCCACATAGTCATTATTCGTCACTTGACTCGCCTTCGGCCACATCTGGCACGCGGTCTTCGATATTTTTGCAGACAAGTGACTGAAACCAGCCATGGTACTCTTCAGGTATACCTAATACCCTTTTCGCAGATGGTCTTAAATAAGTATTCAATATTAAACGTTGTCAATAATGTCTATCAAAGCAAGACATTCAGTAATCATAAATAAAATAGTTCTCTTACATCCTTTTATTTACCTACTTAAAGCGACCACAAAAAAATTAACCTCAAGCTGCGACAAATAAAACAAATAGGTACTTAAGTAAGTAAGTAAATACTTTATTGTACAGAAAATAAACAAACAAAGAAAAGTTACAAATGATGAGATACAAGTCGATATGAAACCATAAGAATAAATAATAACAGATTATTTATTTATTTATTCTTATGATGAAACACAAGTGTAGGTGGATTTAATACTTAATACGGTGTAATTCAATAGCCTGCTTGATTTTTTGTTACTTTTTCTAAGTACCTCACCACCATCTGACGATTCGTGCTTATTTTCAATATCTGAAACAAAAACAATTTTGTTACTAAGGTACGCTGAGGTGCGCTAAGGTGCGGTCAAGGCCATGCTATTTGCTGTCATTTAACGCAAGAAAAAAAGAATCCCGAGACTTCAACGCTCACTTTTAATTATTTTCACTATTTATTGCATTTAGATAAATATAATTAAGTAGCTTAAAACTATAATCTACTCTCTTCAAAGTTTAGGTAGGTTAGAAACAGTAAACAGTTAATTTGTACTTACTTTTATTCGTATCATCGCCTCCAAGTCTAGATTTAAAAGTTTTCAAGATCTTGAACTCATTATGTACACATAAAGTATACGAACTCATTAGAAAATAAATTCAAAACGGGATGCGCGCGCGCGTGTACAGTCTCGATCAAGGTTGAAATGCGACTAAGTGCGGGGAGGGGAGGGGCCGCTTACGCGCTCTTAAGCGGTTTTGCCTGTACTTCCTGTACTATAATTCTGCCGCCGATAGGAGAAACGTTACATTCAAAACCAACTATACTACGTTTAGTTTGTTTTTGCAGTTGAATATTTTAATCGATGCAATAATTTAGTACAGGAAAAAAATACTAAGGTTAGGTTTGATGGTTTTTTCAGACGTCCGAAATGCCATATTTGTTTTATAGTTTACAGCAAAAAACGACTATGTATGGTTTAGTCGCTTTATGCAGTAATAAAATTGCTATTTTATTCATTAACATACACTTGGTAGCTTTTGCTTGTTATTTATTTCTGAAAATCACCAATAACCTACCTTAAGCTGGAGGCTAAATCAAGATCGGAGCGGCGTATCAAAAAACGGGTTTTAACACCAGATAGAGCTTGGAAAGCGTATTCTAACGGTACGTATAACTCATTTTTGCCAAAAAGGGAGGTTAGTCGGTTTTAGCAGTAAGGGGGCGATATAAACAAAACTAAAAAAAAATTTTTTTAAGGTACCTCCCATAGACGTAAAGTGGGGGTGATTTTTTTTCTCGAATAACCCTATAGTGTGCGGTATCATTGGATATGTATTTGAAAATAAACAGGGGTTTGCTAAAAACCATTTTTTGATAAAGTGAATATTTTCGGAGATATTCACTCCGAAAGTTCAAAATAATGTGTCCCCCCCCCCCCCCCTTTTGAACAGCAAGTCTAAAAAATATGAAAAAAATCACGTAAGTGTAACTTAATAAAAACTGTCTAGGAAAATTATATTTAAAACCATCAACATACATACTAGTTCTAGTAGACTAGTTACCCAATTCGCCGACAGATGGCGCTGTACCACCGACGTTGAAATTCTGCGCGCGGTGGGAGTTGGGACCAAAACAACCACATTACTTAATAAAGTATGCAAAGATTTTTTCGTACCTGCTACGGAACCCTATCTTGGGCGTGTCCGACACGCTCTTGGCTGGTTTTTTTAGTTAACCTATGTAACGTTTAATTAAAAGTCGAGTAGGTAAAGTAAATAGTAAAGTTATGCAAACTATCTACACTAATATTATAAAGAGGAAAAACTTGTATTTTTGTATGTAATGAATAAACTTAAAAACTTATATTTTTTTATATCTAGGAACTAAGGATAGCCATGATTGATGAAAAAGCAAATTGGATAAAAAAAAATAAGCTGCCCAAATTACTAATTCCACGCGGACAGAGTCGCGGGCAAAAGCTAGTAAAAATAAAATATAACTTAAAACTTTGGAAGAAGTCCTCTTCAACGATCCTAGGATTGAGTACCTACTTACTTTCTTTTACGAAATCTCGCTGGCAAAGGCTACCTCAGCCAACTTAGATTTGGCAGACGATGTCCCAAGTGATCAATCTTACTTATTTATTCCGTTAGATTTGAAATCAAATAGGATGCTGGCTTTTGATGCATTTTGATCTCCTAACCTAAACGGTTTTGAAACGTAGAGTCCTCGTGCGGTTTCAATATTTAAAAATTATGAATCCTGCTATTAAGTCAGGACTAAGGGTAGCAGGGTAAGGGTAGCTGTCAGGGTAGCAGGGCGTCTGGTATTCTGCCCTTTTTATCAAAAGTCCTGGAAAAGGCTGTTTACAGACAGCTGTCAGCATTTGTGGAGGCCAACGACATATTGCCTTCTTTCCAATCTGGTTTTCGTAAGGGTATGGGCACTGTGACCGCTTTATTGGACGTTGTGGATAATGTGCTTTCTGAGCAGGATTCGGGAAGTGGCACTGGACTCTTATTATTGGACTTCTCTCGTGCTTTTGACAGTATTAATATTCCACTGCTACTCTCCAAGTTATATTTTTACGGTGTCGATCATAAATCGTTGATATGGTTCGACAGTTATCTCAAAAACCGATACCAGGCCGTTAAGATTGTTAGGGAGGATGGCTCGTTGTCGGTATCTGATCCTAAGCCCCTGATGCGTGGTGTACCGCAGGGCTCCATACTGGGACCGTTACTTTTTATTGTTTATAGTGCCGACATAGTCAATGCCATCAAGCACTGCAGATATCACCTTTATGCGGATGATGTCCAATTATACCTGTCGGCGCATCCTCGGAGTTTTGACGATGTGGTGCACAAGTTGAATGAAAATTTGGATAGGGTATCGATGTGGGCAAATAAAAATGGGCTTCTGTTAAACCCCCATAAGTCCAAATTTATGATTCTCGGCTCAAAACATCAGATCCGTGATATTTTGAATACTGATCCGGTGGTCACAATTCATGGTCAGGACATTGAACGCGTAGAAGAGACTAGAAATTTGGGTATTGTATTTAACAGCAAACTACACTTTGAGAGCCATATATTATAAATTTGGTCAAATCATGCTTCTATCGTCTAAAAGTCTTATATCAGATTCGAAACCTCCTCTGTGAAAAAATGCGTATTACACTATGTGAGTCATTGATTCTTTCTAGGTTAAATTATGGGGATTTGGTATACAGACCGAGGTTGCAGTCGAGAACTCGTCGTCTAGTTCAGCGGGTCCAAAATGCTTGCTGTCGGTTCTGTTTCGATGTACCACGAAGAAGTCATATAACGCCATATCTAAACAAAGCTTCTATGTTAACATGTCCTCGCGAAGACACTTAGGTACATCTTGCGAGTCTTCTGTTTGAGGTCATGAATTTTAAGAAACCTAATTATCTTTTCACTAAGACTGATGTTTCCCCTTTTCATAGGAGATATGGAACTAGATCCAACCGACATTGTCTGTTGGAATGTCACCCCCACAGATCTGTAGCTTTTACCGGTAGTTTTCGTTATCTTGCAACCAAGTGCTGGAACAATATACCCCCACCGATAAGGCATTTAACACAAAAAAAATCTTTCAAGACACAATATAAATTAATTCTCTTACAGAAGCAAAGCGGTTGTCCGGTACTTGATTTCGAGTGTGATTTTAAAACGTAGGTTAGGGTGAAGGAGCTGTATGGCGGTATTGGCGGTTGCACGTTTGTTTGGTGTGGTTCGGTAGCTGCTATATTGTTGTTATTATGATTTATTTATTTTTTCTCTTTTAACCTATAGTTTTGCATTAGTTCGTTAAAAAATAATTTAAAAATAAATTTATCACCTCTAGAGACGTCTCATTGTTTTGTGTTCTTGTTACTTGTGCCTAATTATTGTAGATGTTAATGATGCACTGTTTGTTTTGTTGTTTGATCTTTTGTTGTATAATTATTTTAATTAGTACCTAAGTAATTTTTGTTCTCGATCCTCTGGGCTGTGGCAGAATATCAGTGTTTTGCTCCCATGAGCAATGATGTCCACTGAGCCACGGCCCTTTTGCACTACTGCAGCGCATACAGACAATATAAAATGATTTTACTTTTAAGTTTATACTGATTTCTGTATTTTTGTTAATCTTGATTGTGTGTGCTTGCAGTACCAAATAAACGTCTTTATCTATCTATCATATTACAATTTTATGTAGTATTTCATCTATTTAAAATAAATAAAGTAACAATAACAACTAGACAAAGGCGTCTGCGATAAAGTCAAGTCTATTCAAAAATAATTAGTCCGTAGGCTGTTAAAGGACTAGAATTTCCACGTAATTAAATTTGATCCTGCAAACACATGTTTTGGAGAAAACTTCAAAGGACTCTCACTGGATGCTTCCCAAAGAATTATCGCGCCTTAATCTGTATTGAAAAGGAAACTCTGGAGACGTTTAGTTTCTCGTATCAAAGTATTCCGTTGATACCCGAACTCTGGGTGTTTCATATCAAAGAAAAAGTTTTGGGTACAGCGCCCGAATTATGTCATTATCAGATAAATCAGGTCCTTTCAATATGTTTAACGACCACCTACCAAAAGCAGGAGAACTTTTTGTTTACGAGAAACTCGTCGCAAAAACAAAAACTTGGAATAAAATTACATGAAATTCTTCTCCCATTAACTTCTTACCATTAATAGCTAAGTAACATAATCGGGGGAATTTGTAAATTTAATGAATGAAATTAATTTCATCATCCAAATAATGGTATACTTTCCGTCGCCCACACCCTCTTTTAGGATGATTAATTTAATAACGGCCACAATGAATTTTATGATCGCGTTCAATAGATATGAAGCTGAAAGAATTATAATGATGATGAGTAGGTAATAACAATCCATATTAGTTTTAACTTTCTTCAGTACAATCCAAGTATTTATTTATTACTAGCTTTTGCCCGCGATTTTGTCCGCATAATCTACTCAAGAATAGGCTGAATGTGCTTCTTGTATTGTTTTAGTGATCTAAAACCATTTTCGCATTATTGAATAAACCAGTTCGGGATACATCGGTTGGACGGTTTCAAAGTCTGGCCTTTTTTTTAAAGTATACCTTTACTTTATTTAAATGACGAAATTTTGGCGTTTTCTTATTCAAAATCACTAAGTAGTACTTTCGTGACTATAATATAATTAAGATTTTCTGACAATCATGCATGAATATATATTTCTCGGAGCAAGTCCAAAAAATACCGATACAGGAATACGGTCGCCATAATACTTAACTCCTTTGCTTTCTTTCTCCTGCAGTTAGCCACTGTTTTAGTGACGCCCCAATCAGTTAATGGAAAGGTCTGCAATTAAATATTCAAATGGCCGTTCTTGAACATGCCGCCGCGTCAACAATTTAAAACTCCCGTGTTTTTGTACGCACGCTCGTTACAAACAAGCCTAAGTATTCTTTGTTAAATTTATGAGCAAACTTCCAGAAAAAAGCGCAACCGACCTCAGTTCCGCCTTATTAAGATGAGAGCGGGCATCATTATTCTGTACGTAATTTAATTCGGGTCTTACAAATTACGACGCCTCGACACTCCATTTCATCCGAGCTATCTGTGCCGTGGAACGTTACGGCGGAATATATAATAACAGCCCCGCACGCACCCAGCGGCTGAATCACTTTATGAATCGTCTTGCGCGTAACATAATTTGTTAAGAAATTTCCTTAAGCGACGAGTGAATTTGTGGGACTCCCGCCGTACGCCCATAAACGCCCTGCTATTACTTAATTTAATCAAAGTCGCAGCCAGTTGGAAATATTAAAAACAGCGATATTAAATGAGCGAATTATTAACGTGCTAATTATTGTGGACGGGTTTAACAAGGGCACTCAATCTAATTGGCAACTCTGCGACATTCCGGCTGTAAAACTCGGTTTAATAAAAAGTAACTAATTAATACTACTGTAACTACATTCTCGACCCACTTCTACCCCCACTTCCACTAGTACACTCCATTTATGGCTCAGGACACGAGCACCCACAATCATTCTAAATCCAACGTCTAGCTGTCAGTACTTTATGTTCTTCATATATTTTTTGTTTTTATTAGTAGAACGCTTGCTCAAGCTTTTTAAGTGGATAAATAAGCCGGGGGCGCTATGGTGTAGTTATGGTGTATGGTGTAGTGGATTTAGCACGTTCAGTACGGTGAGCTGAAATACGGTTTCAAACTCCTGCTAGCGCAAACGATAAATATAAAGTCTTAAAAAATATAAATGTACATACATATTAAGTTCTAATCCATTAATAACTATAACGGAAATCTCAAATGGCGTAAAGGACAAAAATGCGAAAATGCGAAAATGAGTCTTAAATGCCAACGTATACAGCTTTTTTTTCCTATCGCATTTTTGTCCTTTACGCCATTTGAGATTTCCTGTATCGATATATTACATATGTACAACTATCCTGACGCTGCACCAGGTCTGTTGCAAGTACCATGGAGATGGGAAGGGGCCAGTGTGTCTGAACAAGTGGCATCCCATACCAGCACCCGACCCATCTTCCATGGAATCAGACTCATACAATCCGGTCTCTTGCCATCGTCTCTTGCAATGCCTGTGGGCTCAAGCAACGTTGGCACATTGACAGTAGCAAGGGACCGGCGTATAATGTCGTTTAGTGCAGCATGTCTTGAGAAGCGGCCGGCGCTTTTTTGACTTTTTTATTAAGTACTTAACAAGAACATATACCTAGATATTAAGCGTTACAACATTAAAGGTTGTATTTTCGATTTTTTAATGTCATGAAGTTTATGTTATTTTAGGATACTATTATTATTTTTGTTGTGAGGGAGGAAAACGAGCAAGCGGGTCATCTGATGGAAAATGATCACCAACGCCCATAAATATCAACAACTCAAAGAGAGTCAGTAATCTGTTGCCAGCCTTTAAAAAAGGAGAGGGAATAGTAGGGGAGGGCAGTGGGAGAGGTATTGGGCCCCTGGCGCTCTCGCTGACCGTACGAAACGCAGCAGGAGTACAGCTGCTTCACGCCGGTAGCAACAATATGGCTCTACCACTACAAAATTATGACACTAAATGAGACACTACCACAGAATGAGAAGGTTGCAGTACCCACACAGCCAGTGCGGACCGGGAACTTCACACGCACCATTGAACTGCTTCGCATATGTAAGTATGCACATTTTCTCGCAAAATGGTAAATTTTAAATGTAATTCACACGTAAATAATAAATAAATAAATAAATAATATTAGGGGACAATCTCACACAAATCGACCTAGTCCCAAACTAAGCAAAGCTTGTACTATGGGTACTAGACGACGATAGACATACTTATATAGATAAATACTTAAATACATAGAAAACATCCATAACTCAGGAACAAATATTCGTGCTCATCACACAAACAAATGCCCTTACCGGGATTTGAACCCAGGACCTCTTGCTTCGTAGGCAGGTTCACTACCAACTAGGCTAAAGCGGTCGTTTTTCCGAAAAGCTTAGAGGTGCAAGCCTAGATTCGAACCCAAAATCTTCTGCTTGATAGGTCATACGTCAAAAAGACACACTCCAAGATATGCGACTCAAGAAAAGAAATAATTATTTATTTAAACCCTGAAAACTAGCACAATTTTCTACTAACTTCAAAATAAGACTTCTAAATGCTTTGAAAACAATAAATAGTTAGTCGATTGAGTTGACATATAATTGACGCCATTATTAGGATTTACCATTAAAAATCATGGGAGAAGCCTGTTTTGATAGCTCATAAAAAGAACGTCAGTTGACTGGTGTTGTTATAGACCGTAATGGATACCATGGGTGTTTAAGTCAGTAGATATGCAAAAGCAATGAGTTTTTCAGCAGCTTTAAAAACGCTCTACCTTCGCTCTACCGACCTAATTTACTGATAAACCTGCATAATAACAACCGCTTTTGACGCTGAAACAATCCAAATTAAGGCTACTGTTCTCCAGTCTCAAATAGGTTGAATTGTGCGCCAATATTTAGACAATAGAGGGGCTATTTCAACTTGCATTGGGTGAAATGCGCTCGGTTCCGAATCTAGTTGTTATTGTAGTGATGGAGTCGATTAGTGGTTGTGGTGGAACGATCAGAACGAAACGCTCTTTGTCAATTCTGTGGCATTCATTATTGCACGTAAATCTATAATAATTTGCCTAGATGTGAAATTTTTACAAGCTATTATTTACATTTACCTGTCTCGTTGTCTGTGTGTCATAAAATCTTGCAAGTTAAATTTAACCCACTTCTCGATTTTCGATTGAGCTGAAATTTTGCATGCATGTGTAAATTCGATGACAGTGCAAGTGCAATATCGTTGTCCTGTCCATCCATACAAGCAAATGTGCCAGTGAAAATAGGAAAAAGATTCGAATTTGTTTTGCTGCTGTGCTGAACGAAACAAAACAAATGCAACTCTATTCCAATTTAGAATGATATGTATTATAAATTCCTTTGAAAAGGGGTTATTCTTAATCAAGTACGTTGGGCAGGACGAGGATAACATTGTACATGGATCTCATGCAGGATGCAGCTGGAAGGCGGCCATGGGAACTCTGTAAAAAACAACACTAATGCATCGAGATCGGGCTCGTTTAATTCGTCTACCGAATACTTTGATTCTAGATGGTAATCAAATCGGGGTCTGATGATAGAGCTCCGATAGTACCTCCGTAATAAAACGACATAACCCCATCGAATTTGGACTCCTGTGATTCATCTTGACTTGTATTAAAAATGGATTTGGATGGATTTTTTTTATGAATTTCCATTGCTGCTACGTCAAGTTGCATTTGTAGAGCGTTCAAAATATTGTGGCAAGTAGTTTAGAACAGCTGATTTTATTCATGTAATCTAATACCTTTAAACGAGCAATTCTTGTATATATGTAAATATATAATCAGGATCTCGGAAACGGCTCCAACGATTTCGATGAAATTTGGTATGTGGGGGTTTTCGGGGATGAAAAACTGATCTAGCTGTGTTTCATTTTCAGAAAATCGCTTTTACTCGTGTTTTCCGGCTATTTTTGTTTGTATTAGAATATAAAGCTAAATTTCGCCGACTTCGAGCAGATCATAATGGCACATTAGAAATCGGGTGGTCGCGGATCCAGCCGACCTCGGTTCGATTCCACGTTTTTTTTCAAGATTTTTAGTTTTTTTTTTTAAGTTTATTTTTCATGAGAAAAAGTCAAGTTTCTTCTTTTGTGAGAAAAAGTTACTTTTTTGTGAGAAAAAGTTACTTTTTTGTTAGAAAAAGTATTATAGGGAACGTGCAGTAACTATAGGCGGCAGCACTAATGCGACAGAAGAGACACTATGCGGACAGTAAAACAAACTTATCAAGGTAAAACATTCAAATTGATGGCACCCTTATGGCACCAGTTGGCAGCACCGTCTATGTGCACGTTTCCTATTGGGAGCACAGAACAGGAAAAGCCGGTTGTCTGTAAAGTCGGTTTACGGACGATAGTTTAACGTGACTCACCCCCCCCCCCACCCCCTCCGGTGTTTTTGTCAAATATCTTGAAAACGGTGCATCCTACGGCAAAATCAATGAAATTTTCATCCCCCCTTTAATACCCCCGCGCTCCCTCCCCCTCTCACCCCCCACCCCTCCGGTGTTTTGATCTCGGAAACGGCTCCAACGATTTCGATGAAATTTGGTATTTGGGGGTTTTCGGGGATGAAAAATTGATCTAGCTTGGTCTTATCTCTGGGAAAACGCTTGGTACCGAGTTTCTGCCCGAGCAGAGCTCGGTCGCCCAGGTACTAATAATTTTCCTGTTGAAAGGCAGACTCCTTTCAACAAGAGTTTGACAAAGTTGGTTTTTAAATGTTGTTGTAATGGAACGAAGAATACTAAATAGATCACTATCTTGTGGTATCAGAGAATAAAAAGATGGCCGATTTTTAAACACTTTGTTTTATTGAAGATTTCTGTCTAAAAAAATAAGGACACGGCGTTTAAACTGTTTTCCAAAGTAGCCCCTGCATTTTAAAGTAACCCCGTTTTACGGTACCTTATTAAGGGTTAAGGGTTCTTGCACTTTATCCAGCAGTGGACGTTTTTTGGCTGATGTAAAGATGAAGTTAAAAAGAAGCAGCAGGTAGGTTCCCAAGGAGGTAACAAGCCTGAGGACCGTTTAATCTCACATCACTAAAATTATATTACTCCGAGTAATATAATTTCGGTTATTACTCGTAAAGGCGTCTACGTGCGGTGCGGAATCAAGAGGCAAATATTACGGCCGACAAATATCCGCTAAACAAATATGGGCCCTTTCTTGCTACCCTTTTCTACCTATGAGAAGCCTTGTACAGTGCCGATGTTACCAGACGAATAATAAAATTACCCATACTTTTTTTAATACGAGTGAGTTGCGTCGTTGCGTTGGGTTAAGGCGTTTTCATCTCTCATACTCGGAAAGTCAGGCAAATCATATCTGACATACGGGAGGATAGCTATTATTTTCTTCCCTAGGGAAAATATGAATTAAAAAAAATAAAGGCCTTGGCTGTCAATGGAATACATACGCATTCAGCCAAGCATTACGGCGTATACATGGAATAATTAAGTACCGTAAACTGGGGTTACTTTGAAATGCGGGGCTACTTTAGAAAACAGTTTTTTACGCCGTTCCCTTATTTTTTTAGACCATCTGTGGCAGAGAAATAACTACCTTGATAAATCACCTAGCTTTTTACGTCATTTTCTCAATCGAGCTATGAATATTTGCGTTTTTATAACCATTTTAAATCTATCAAAGTAGCCCCAAATTTTACTAAAGTAACTCCAGTTTACCGGTATTGAGTTTTTTTTCTTAATTAGTCATATTACAAATTTTATAATGCCAGTGAAATATTATTAAATTAAATTATTAATTTACATTAGTTTCTTATTTAGTGACTTAAACCAGAAAAGTTAGAAAATGTTAAGAAAAAAACACGGTAAACGACAAAGTTTTTGTCCACACAGCCTATCTCTATACAGCTTAACTCCTTGGTTCAAATTGGTTACTTACATATTTTATAAATAAATTTACTAAAATACCTACTTTATCTACTGTTTTCATTGATTATTATATTGTACATTCTAAATTTTTTTAAATTAATTATTCTTTAACAATAAACTCCATTGAAATATTTTAAAACGATCATATTGACCAGTTTAGACATTTTTATTTATTTATACTTATATTTTCTTACTTTCCTTGTACTCGAAATGAAAAGCAGGGTGTTTAACTCGGGAAAAACACCAATATCACCCTCGGAATATTGGCTTAACCTCGTGTAGTATTGGTTATTTTCCTCCCTTGTTGAACAATCTACTATTCCTCTTGAGTCCCACATGTTGCACTACCATTATGTATTAATGTCAATCTTTAATAATTAATTATTAGCATGCCAATCGGGCATGATTTAGACGACCAGATGGCCTAGTGGTTAGAGAACCTGACTACGAAGCTTGAGGTCCCGAGTTCGATTCCCGCGTCGGGGCAGATATTTGTATGAAAAATACGAATGTTTGTTCTCGGGTCTTGGGTGTTTTTATTATGTATTTAAGTATGTATCTATCTGTATAAGTATGTTTATCCGTTGCCTAGTACCCATAAAACAAGCTTTCCTTAGCTTACTTTGGGACTAGGTCAATTGGTGTGAATTGTCCCGTGATATTTATTTATTTATAACATAATAATGGATGGGTCAGTTATGAAGGATTTCACCAAAATTTTTGTTTTAAAATGTTAACTCCTTTGACGTAGTACGCTTTGAACCACAATTTAAAAAATCCTGGAGAAACATTTACTGATCAGTTAAAATAAATTAAGAGTGGTCTGTTCCAATATTTCGAACTATTTTTTTTTACATAATACTACTGACCCGTGATTGACCACTATCTCACCTGATGAAAAGTGAAGATGAAGCCAAAGGTGTACCTCACTGGTTCAGTAACAGCCTATTCACTCTAGCCTGGAAGAGACCTAGGTTGTATTTATCTGGAAATACAGAAGACGGAAGCGCATTCCATTCCTTAGCAGTTCGCATTAGGAAGGATGACGCGAAGCGCTTTGTACGGGTTACTGGAATACCAACCACACTTTGGAATACTAAACACGCACTCTCAATTATAATCGTTTTCACCATTTCTTTCCCTCGCAAAATGTAGGATCAAGGTAGAAAGATTTAAGTGAATGCGATTGAAAGCCCCAGCTGAGCCCGCGCGAGCACCTGCGGTTGTATTCACCGTCTGTTTCTACCCTCATCTTATACAGTGTGACGAAAAGATGTGTTGAAGACGATCGTGATAGTCAAGCCAAGTGCGTCACACATCAAACAATAAAGGCTGGTTTGTAATAAATGAAACTGTAAGAAAGACGGCGCAACAGATGCGTGCACATGGTGTGCCATTTTTCTTACAGTTTCATTCATTACAACTGGTGCGTGACACGCACACGCACCTGTTCTGCGCCGGCCTAAAGTCTCCTATAGACCACTGCGTGCAAGATGGGTAGGTATTTTTCATCACACTTGCTCGTCAATGGTGTTATTCCATGCTTGTATACTAAATGACAATGGCCTAAATTGTTCTTAAGGGAGTTATAGATTGACTACAATTTTTCTACCCAAAGGAGTTCTAACTTTAGTTTTAAAATTTGCTAACAAGTAATTTCAGACTAAGGAGGTTTCAAGTCAGCCAACGTTATATTTATTATCTTTAAAACTTAGCTATAACCCAAATTTTACAACACAAAACTTTCTACGCTTCATGAAAATTCGTTATTTTTATATTTTAAATTTATATCAAATAGTTTTGCAATAATTTTAGTAAAAATAATTTTTTAAACATGTTGGCAGAATCTGGCCGTATGACCTTTCGAATTCTAAACTAAACACAGTTTACATTATCTATGGTAGGTGACACGAAAAAAGTAACAATCTGTATTGGCGGGCAGCCATTATTTTATTCAATTTAAGTGTTTAGAGACAAATTAATTTAATTTTTGGATTTTTTACTCGCAATGTGATGAAAATTATTGTGTGTATCACGGGCAGTAAGAGGATTACAAACTCGAGTCATTAAAAGCGCTCCACCTTCGGCGTCGGGTTTCTAATAGACTCTCATTAGTAATCCCCTACTTACGGCCCTAGATGCACAATGTACTATAATTTATTAGCATCTAAGTATTAGCGTGAATAGCACGATACGAAGTCCAAAAATCGAAATTCAAAGTTCGTATCGTGCCATCCCTTTCACTCTCCTGTTTGATACTATTAGCGTGAACGGAATGGCATGATAAGTTCGAATGGTGAATTACGTAGTAGCTCCCCTATTCTCAATTAAATAGGTACATAATTTTGTGGTGTTAATGACAAACTGTGAAGTCGTTTTCTTATAAATTTCAACATCTTCTACACGAAAGTGTAGTCTACTCAAAGTGCCACTACGCCAATCCATCGAGAAATCAATTATCATTATCATCCCAAACTAATGTTAATTTTATGCACGATGAAATGAAATCAAGAACGAAACTACACCTATTATAGGTATATTACACACCAAACTAAACATCTGCCGACTCGTACAAGTTTAGGATCATTAATATTAATATACATTAATAGCACAACTTAGGAACATTATCCAAATCAACATGTTAGACGCGACCAAAGTTAATAATTTGGAAATAGTTTCTTATTAGTTTATAGCGGGGTGTGCCATATTTTCATATTACGGGTTTGGAGTTTAAGATAGGTACGCCCGAAGTCTAAGTCTTTGGGCACTGGGTTAGTATTTTGAAAGTTATGCCTGAAATAGTAAACTTTTCATTTCACTACAAAAAAGATAAAATACTGGCCAAGTATGGGTCGTACTCGTCCGCAGTGAGTTCCATAAGTACGCACAGTCTGTACTATACTTACCGTCTTTCAAATAAGTAAAGGCGGGGGGGGGGGGGGGCGAAAGTCAAATTAGTCATTAAGTAGGTACTTAGTTTTTTTTTGTCAATGATATTCATCATTTCGGCCGAAGGACTAAGGACTTCCACTGCTAAACATATCCTTCCCCAAGGTTTTACAGGGTTTTTTAATGCGGTTGACAAAATGTTTCCTTAAAGGCGTTAAGTAGGTACTTTATTATCAAACCTTATCCTTTCATTTACATGGTTGACCAAGAGTAGACCGCTTTCACATTGGGCCATACGACCTGAGGCCCTACCACGAAGTGCATAATTCGAACTTCGTTTCGTGCCGTCCCGTTCACGCTAATATGATTTGACACGAGAGTGAGAGGGATAATACGATACGAACTTCGATTTTCGAATTTCGTAGTAGAGCCTCTGGCCTTATACTACGAAGTGCGAAATTCGAACTTCGTATCGTGCCGTTCCTCTCACGCAAATAGTATTTAATACAAGAGCGAGCAAGACGATGCGATACGAACTTCGATTTACGAATTTCGGAGTAGCCCCCCAGGGGGGTTACTACGAAATTCGAAGTTCGAAGTTCGGATCGTGTGGTCCCTCTCACTCTCGTAATAAATACCATTAGCGTGAGCGGAACGGCATGAAACGAAGTTCGAATTTCGCGCTTCGTAGTATAGGGCCTGATAATTCATGTCCTTGTGTCCTTACTGCAAAGAACACGAGTGTATTTCTCACAGACTACTAAGAGATGTATTTCTGGCGTACATTCCGTATCCGGATCGACAAAATAAATACTCGGTCATACATTGACCGCATCCAGCGGCCGTAGCTCAAGAGTACCTGCATATTCATGCGTGAGCCATCTGAATTTTACGTTTTTCAGACCGTTTTTATGAACTTCAATCGTGTTTTTTTTGTAAGTTATTATTTTTTATATCAGAAGTGACAACTCTATCGTAAACTAACTAGGCTTGAAACGAAACGTAGTCCTTTTTTTAATTTATTTCTGGGCATGGGATCCCGAGCCCTTCAGCCAACGCAGTCCCATTTCATTAGGGATGCCACCCAAAAAAAAAGATATTGCACCTTTTGACGAAAACCACACGAAAACGATATCAAAATGAAGTACGATAAAACGACATAAGTATATTTACTATATTATCTTATTGTGAATAATGTGGACATCATCGCTATAAATTAAATTGTTAGATTTTGCTTGCATTTGTTATTTTGTTTGTGTTAATATGCCACCGTAAACTGGCAGCCCCACAACAAATTTTAAGAAAAAAAAAAACAAAAAGAAAATAAAAATGTCGCGTGCATCCCGAGCTTTTATCTCTCGTATTCATTTGTTGATCTAAAACTTTGATCTTGCGCTGCAATATTAGTCGAACTTCATTAAAAGCCTAGACTATGTTAGCTATGTGATAGAGAAGTGTTAAGTTGTTTATCATAGTGCCTTAAAGTGTCGGTGCAGCGAACATTAAAATAAACATATGAAAAACTCAAGTGCTGTTCATTTGTTTTCATTATGACGAAACGCCGAAGAATACTTCACGCGGACAAAATAATACAAAATGTTATCAACGTGTTTTGTTTGTTGATGTTTTTACAGCTAAAAGGTAATATTTGGTCAAGGAAATGTATTATTAAATGACCATAACAAACAGACTTGTAAACAAAAATAATATCATATTATTAAGTTTGTATAGCAATAGCAAGTTGTTCTTTGATGTTAACATAACCTGTATAATCAACAGACAAGCAAAAATGCCAGTGCATTTAGTACCCTGTATGCTTTAATTATATCAAATATATTTAGGGCTATAGTCGATTTGACAAAGGCGTAAAAATAATCTGGGCTTTGGAGTGTATAGTTTTATAATAGTCTTAATTATTTTTGTCCTGTTTTTCAGGCTATTATTCTGTGGCCAGTAACCCGGTGCTCCTGTATTCAACAGGATCAGATATAAGAGTAGCAAACATATCTAAACCTGGCAAATTGAGCACCATCATTAAGGGTTTAGAGCAAGGCTCTGCCGTTGACTTCCTGTACAATAGAGACCTCATATGCTGGTCGGATCAGACAGCCGAGTTGATACAGTGTATGAATTATAATGAAACAAATTCAGGAGAAAAGGTAAGAAGATACAGTTGTGGCCATATAATTAAGAACGATTATTTATTGAGATGATTTTTTCAAAGTAACAAGTATAACTAATTGCCCGTATTTTTTTTATTTCTCTCGGTATTGCAAAACTTTTCCGTACTACCGGTACATTCATTTATGCAACATTGTTGGCTAAAAAATTAATAGAGAAACTTTATACATTCGATCTGAACCTAGTATTAGTACTTGCTGGCTGGTCACGTAATTAAGAACGCTGAATAGTTTATTATTTTTTCAAATTTAAATAGAGAACACTGTGTGGCTCTGTGGTTGTAGATTATTATTCGTATAATTTTGGCGCCATTTCGTGCTGTTAAAGTCTTAAAAGTGATTACTTCGTATAAAAACAATGGGGAAAAATAAAAGTTGTGATAAATCTACAAGAGAAGTAATAATAAAACTTCGCGAGAAGAATTGGTCGTATAAAATGATAGCCGACCATCTGCAATGTTCAAAAACAATGGTTTTCCATGCCGTAAAGCATTTTTCCACGTATCAAACTACTTCAAACGTTCCGCGTGGACCTAGACAGAGAAAGTCATCTCGTCGAGATGATCGAAATATCGTTTGTTTGGCAAAACAAAATCCTTTTAAAGGGTCTAATGAGTTGAGAAAAGAATATTTTGGCGAAAACAACCCTTCAGCAATCTCTGCACGCACTATTCGAAGGCGTTTGGTAGAAAATAAGTTGAACGGAAGGATAGCAAGGAAGGTGCCTATGTTGAAACGATGTCATAGGCAAGCCCGACTTGCATTTGCAAGAAGGTATGAAAACTGGACAGTCAGACAGTGGAAAAACGTTCTTTTTTCTGACGAGACAAAAATAAATAGGGTATGTTCTGATGGAAAACGATATGTACGACGCCCTCCGAATAAAGCATTCGACCCAAAGTACACAAAAGTGACATTAAAGCATGGCGGGGGAAATGTGAAAATTTGGGGGTGCTTTTCTGGACATGGCGTTGGACCTGTTAGGCTGATAGAAGGAAACATGGATCAATTCCAATACAAAAATATACTGCAAGAAACAATGTTACCATATGCCGAAGACGTGCTTCCGGTTATTTGGACATTCCAGCACGACAATGATCAAAAGCATACTGCACGCACCGTTAAGGAATTCCTCACATCACAATCAGTTTCTGTCTTAGATTGGCCAGCCAACAGCCCAGATCTTAACCCAATAGAGCATCTTTGGTGCGAAGTCAAGAAAAAGGTTTCATATCGACAGTGTGGCAATTTGAGAGAGCTGTACGACGTTTTCTTAGAAGAATGGAACTCTATTTCTCTTGCGAAATGTCAAAAATTGATAGATTCAATGCCTCGCCGGTGTAAAGCCGTAATTAAAAGCCGTGGACATGCTACTAACTATTAATTTTAATTCAAATGTATTAAATTGCTTTTTTTTTCTATACCAACTTCACATTAATATGATTTATTTAATCTAAGTTTCATATAAAACAACTCTCGAGCAGTTTAATAAATCGTTCTTAATTATTTGTCCAGCTTCATTACTATTTGAATTTATTAGTATAGAGAACAAATAAAATTTGTAAAAAAAAATGTTAGCAATTATACACTATTATTCTTAATCCCGTTTGCTCTATCCATGTGGCTATTTTATAACATAACTTGTTACTTCTAAGAAGGAACACAACTAGACATATGACATGATTTAGATAAAAAAAAATCGGAAACTTCAAATCGTTCTTAATTGTATGACCACCACTGTATAATTGGATCATTTTCAAATTTTGTCCATGTAAACTTGTCCCAACCTAAAAATGTTGTTTCCGTTTACATTATCTATTTTCTGCAGTTATTTGAATTGCAAGCAGCTATAGCGGAAGCAAAAAAAGAGGCTTAGTATTTACGTAATAATGCATGGTAACAGAGTAGTAGCTCCATACAAATAGTAACATACTGTTCTGTGCAAAATTTGAAATGACCCAATTTTGTTTTTAACTCAGTTGGCTTTCTGTTTGAACCAACCTTGAAAAAGAATCATGGATTTTTCAAAACAAGTTTTAATTCTAAGACTGCAAAAACTGCTTCAGTTGCAACCTATTGACTGTTATGTATAGTATACATATATTTGTTATGTTTATGTGTCCACTGTCTCATATTATTCCATTTTTACATATAAAAATGGAAAAGACAGCCTTATATTGACCTGTGTCTTAAGCATAGGAAGAGGCAATAAGCAATAAGCATAGCTTTTGATATGGCTAACCCACTTCTGTATCACTGCATGATACAGTGGTGCCATAAAAGTTGGTTACCTATCATATTCTCGAAAAGCTCATTTCCGAATATTAAAATTCCGAAAACGAAACTCCTTTTTTTCATTTTACAAATTATTGTTTGTCCGAAATTTTAATTACCATATTTTCTTTTGCCAAATGTTTTAAAATCCATTTTTTTATTTGCCAAATGATTCAAAATCCAACTGCATGAAATTCCGTAGGATCATTTGCCAAATATATATTTATTCCGCAAAATAATTATTCCGCAAAGGTCAGGGATACAAAAGGCGACCATGCAATTATGTGTGGAGCGTAATATTCATTTTGTTGTTCAATGTTGCCCAAATATTTTATTGAGTTTGCTATGTGGGTAGGGAGTTTTGTAGGTGGTTATAAAAAAAATAACTAACACCAAAGGCTAATGCGGGAGCTTCGCTCCGCTACGCTCCCGCATTAGCCTTTGAACCTAATCTATCCGAGTCGCTTCTGCTCCGAACCGTCTTGCTTGCTCGCTTCACTTGCTTGCTAAAAATTAAGCAACGTTGTCTTACTCTGATGTTAGGTTAGGTAGATAATAAAAACTTACTTTCGGCTTTTCGTTACATTTAGATTATGAAAATATGGCAACTGATTAGGTTGGCAAATAAAAAAATGGATTATTGTAATTCGGGATTTTGAATTTGTTGGCAAATAAAACTGTGATTAAATGAATCCATGGCATTGTGAAGTTGTGGAAAAACAAAACATATGGATTTTAAAAAGTCAGAGAACTGTTTTCGGATAAATGAAATTCGAGTAAAGGAGTTTCTAAACATTGATAGGTTCCCATAAAAATTGTTGCATGTGAGTTGTTTTCAAAAAAATTACATAGTTAAGGGCTTAATCAAAACAAAATCACAATTGCTTCCTTTGTGTTACAAAAGTTAGTCATACAAAATATATAGTCATACAAAGGAATCAATTAAGTTTGTTTTAAAATCCCTTAATTGTGTACACTGTTTTTTAAAACAACTTATGTACCATAATGATATTAATACATAAAGCTCAGCCCATATTGTCTAATGCGTGGATCCTTGCTATCAAATTCACTATTTCATTCTGTGCAACGGTCTAAGATGGTGTTAGAGAATATTAGACAACTTCCGCGTGTTAGACAATACCGCCTCTGGGGTCACAGCAGTGCCCCTGCCAAGGCAACCACAAGGCACACTACTGTACCATCCTTTCATGGAATTATAATGTTACTTATACTATGATAATGTATTTTACAGGTTAGAATAGGATCAGAAGACCTCATCACACCAAATGGCATTGCAGTGGACTGGTACACAGACAAGATATATTGTACAGTTGGGGAGACTACTACCGTAGAAGTTATAAGTATAGATCAGAAGTACAGAAAAGTGTTATTTTGGGCAGATGTTGACCTGCCCAGAGCCATAGCTGTTGTTCCTAAAGAAGGGTTAGTATCTTCCCCACATACTACTAAACAGAGCTTAAAAATAAAACTAGATTTAATTGTTTTTTGCTCCAAGAGGGCGGCAACAAGAGTACAATTATTTTTAGAAAATTTGTACATTTGCAAATCATTTGGAGCCATTAAATAATTTCAGAAGGATTAATAATAATATTCCTTTTGTATGAACCCTACATAATATGTTAAAAGGTTGAAACAGTAACAAAAATTGGCAAATCACAAACATTTACTTACGCGCCAATGTACCGCGCGGGATGTCCCACGGTTAAACTGAGAAAATATTTGTATTTAAAAATGAAAACACAGAATTAACTTTACTGCATTTTTTATTTTGTTGTAACCTTTAACATTTTTTTTTAGTTTGGAAAATTTTATGTGATTTCTGCTCAGAATCACGAGCTCTTTCGATCCTACTAAGGAAAAAAAAGTGTCCCAAAACTTTCACATAATTTTTGATTCTTCCATTCCGTTACGGTCATATAAAGTCTTTGAAAAATGGTAACAGAGCGGGAAAACAACTTGGGACACTTTTTCTCATAGTAGGATCGAAAGACCTCATGATTCTGAGCAGAAATCACATAAAAATTTTAAAATTAAAAAAAGTTAAAGGGTACAACAAAATAAAAAATGGCCCATTTAAAGTATAATTTAAAAATATAGAAAAACAAACAAAACCGTATTTGTTTGCTTTCCGTCATTGGTCTTCATTCCCTCTCTCCACTATTTCCATAGACTTGCTCATAAAGATATAATCTATTGAATCAGGCGTTACTTTGCGAAGGTCCATATTAATGAACTGAAACAATTACTTTGCTCACCCGCTGGCGCGCGCTTGTTGTTGTTGTGCGGGTGAGTAAAGTAATTGCTTCAGTTCATGATATAATCTTTTTAATTTTCTCCTACATATACATAACCATTTAATGACTTGATATTGATACCTGTGCATAAAAGGGGAAATGGAGACTACTTGAAAAGAGCTTTGCCCCCAGGCACACAGAGTTTTACTTTTGTTTCTATTTTAAGCTACAGTATAATTATTTTCATCTGAAATGTAATGTTTAAATAAGTGAATAATAAATTAATGTTGATACAAACAGAACAACAATTAATAATATATTTTTAACTTACAGGTTGTTATTTTGGACAGATTGGGGAGAAACCCCTAAGATTGAGAGAGCTGGTATGGATGGTGATCCTGCCACTCGAAAAATTATAGTCAAAGATAATATTTTTTGGCCAAATGGCATTACTGTAGACTATAACAATAATTTAATTTACTGGGTAGATGCCAATCTACACTTTATAGATGTAATGGACTTAAATGGAGAGAAAAGAAAGAGAATTGTTAAAGGAGGATTGGAATATCCATACGCTTTGACATTCTTCAATGACAAACTGTATTGGACGGACTGGAAGACATGGTAAGGGATAATTATGTACCTATCTATAATAGACAGTTTGAAAAATAGGACAAAATAAATGTACGATTTTGTTAAACAAAAAAGTTTGTTTGGTACTCCACGCTGTCCCAACCAACTGATCTGATAATATCAATTCACCAAAAGCCGTTTCATTTAAAAAAATTGTACTATTTGTTGAACAAACATTCTGCTTAATAAAAACAATAAATATGTGAAGTAATATAGTCTGATAATTTGCACCAAATGACTTGGCCCCAACTTGGCAACAAATATAGCATGAACACCATTCTTCAAACTGTGTTCTTTCCTCTTTTGTCCTTTTTCATTGACATCATTTAGTAACATGATCTTGTTTAGGAAAATATACTCATGGAATATATCAGCAAACGGACCAATGAAGGATTTGATAAAGTCAGAACCAGTGCCTGTGGACATCAGGGTATATGATGGCAGCCGTCAGCTCCCACCACCAGGAAACCATCCATGTAAAGTCAATAATGGGGGCTGTTCACATCTGTGTTTACTATCACCAACTGCACCAGGTATGTCATTGAAATCTTCTTTAGCGTTTTTTATTACTTTGTTTTTGTACCTTTGAAAATTAGATGACTTTGATTTTGGGCATTTTACAATTTCTTTCTATGTATAAACAAACTAAATAACTCTACATAATATCAGTTGTTTGGTATAAAAAAAAACCAACGAAAACCAGTCTTGCGTCACTTATCTTTGTGCGTCTCTTTTGTAATAGTTTGTAAAGGTATCATAACTAATACTATAAAGACCACAAGTCACTCATAATAGTTATTTATGATACAAGTGCGGAAAGTAGGCAATTCCCATCGAATGTCGGAGATCTAAAAACACACGAGCGAAGCGAGTGTGGTTTAGCCGACATGAGTTGGGAATTTCCTACTTTCGACACGTATAATCATACAACGTTTTACAATGCATTAAGTGAGGAATAAAATTGAGGCTAAACATTTTCGGTAAAAGATGTTGCGTTGCGTACGTATTTACCTTTCATTGAGGGAAAGTCTCGTAGGTGTTTACATATTTCAGCATCGACTTAGTCGGCAGGAGGCTGTTACATTTGTGCTTGGTCTAGGACGTCAGGCGGCGTTAAGTCCGGTGTAAATTCATCACTTGAACTATCCATTTTAATTTACTAAACTAAAATTAACTCTCCGAACTGAATACATGAACATTACTTTGGCGGTTTTCATGACAGGTGCGAACGGGTAACCATGGTTGGTTCGTGTTACGCCTTGCGCGCGCACTGAAAGCTCATTGGTTGAATTTCGATTGCGCGCGCATGGTATCGTACGGCCCAAAACGGACTCGAGAAATTATTTTAGTACTACTTAAACTATTTTTTTCAAAACTTTAGACGAAATTAAAATTTGTGTGATTATTAAAACGATCTTTTTTATTATTTTAACGACCGCTTTAGCCTAGTTGGTAGTGACCCTGCCTACGAAGCGAGAGGTCCTGGGTTCAAATCCCGGTAAGGGCATTTATTTGTGGGATGAGCACGAATATTTGTTCCTGAGTTATGGATGTTTTCTATGTATTTAAGTATTTATTTATCTATATAAGTATGTTTATCGTCGTCTAGTACCCATAGTACAAGCTTTGCTTAGTTTGGGACTAGGTCGATTTGTGTAAGATTGTCCCCTAATATTTATTTATTTATTTTATTAATAAATATTTACTTGGTTGCAACAAACATTTTCTTATTTGTGCAAAGCTGAATTATAAAGACACAACTCTCTAGTCTCATTTTTAGGGTTCCGTAGTCAACTAAGAACCCTTATAGTTTCGCCATGTCTGTCCGTCTGTCTGTCTGTCCGTCCGAGGCTAAGCTCAGAGACTGTTAGTACTAGAAAGCTGTAATTTGGCATGAATATGTATATCAGTCACGACAATAAAGAGATTAAATAAAAAAAAATAAAAAAAATTTTTTTAGGGTATCTCCCATAGATGTAAAGTGGGGGTGATTTTTTTCTCGACTAACCCTATAGTGTGGGGTATCATTGGATAGGTATTTGAAAATAAATAGGGGTTTTCTCAAACCATTTTTTGATAAAAATAATATTTTCGCAGATATTCACTCTGAAAGTTCAAAATAATGTGTCCCCTCCCCCGTCTCACTTATGAACCGCACGTCTAAAAATATGAAAAAAAACACGTAAGTTAAACTTAATAAAAACTTTCTAGGAAAGTTATTTTCAACTTAATCAGTTGAGCAGTTTTTAAGTTTATGTAAAAAAAAATTCTAAACTAAGATTGTAATTTAACCGCCATTGCAAGCATTTTTTTCTTTAAGTACCTATAAGATCACGCTAACAGTATCTACTTCAAATAAAAAAAATATATTACATCTGAAAAACAGTCAACATACATACTTGTTCTAGTAGACTGCAGTTAGATTAGTTACCCAATTCGCCGATAGATGGCGCTGTACCGCCGACGTTGGGACCAAAACAACCACATTAATAAAGTATGCTAAGATTTTTTCGTACCTGCTACGGAACCCTATCTTGGGCGTGTCCGACACGCTCTTGGCCGGGTTTTTTTAAACACTAGTTTAGACACAACTATTTGAGATTTGGCAGTTTAAAAAGTTGCTTTTCCGCACGCGTGTGGAAAGTAAAATCCATACAACTTTTTTCACACTTGTGGAAGCGTGCTGGGATGACTAACTTTCTATAGATATATTGACACACGTCAAGAGGCACTTTCCGAGCACGTGCATTGTAAAGTTCTCTTTTTTAGGGTATGTGTGCTCTTGTCCAACTGGGCTCAAGCTAAAAGATGGCAGCAACTCAACATGCTTCAATACACCACAGTCTCTACTACTAGTGGCTCGTCGCACAGTGATTACTAAGTTGTCCCTGGACTCGCCGGATTTCACCCCATACTCACTGCCACTTAAAGATCTAAAGAGAGCCGTCACAGTTGACTTTGACTCGAAAACTGAGTACATATATTGGGCCGATAGTTTGGTAAGTACACATTGTTATGAGGTTGCACTTTTTTAAAATTGGTGAGAATTCGAACTGGAGAAATTGCGATTCTTTGCGGGTCTAAGCTATATTGTTGGTGACTGGCGTGTTTGAAAGCCAGCAGCAGAAAAAGCAAGCAAGCAAAACAAGCAGACAGACAAGCAAAGCAAAAGCAAAGCAAGCAAGCAGGCTAGTTCAGCAGCTTTTTTTATGGACTAGTACTACTAATATCTGGGGGTCAGTGATATTCACCTTGATTGCATTATATTTTCCTTTTTTTTTCAAAAATACCCATCTCAAGCGGGAAGTGAAAAAAAGTGCATTCTAGTTTCAACTGGTCCATATAATTTATTGAATCAGGCGTTACTTTGCGGAGGTCCATATTTATGAACTAAAACAATTACTTTGCTCACCCGCGACCGCGAGGTTTTAGTTCATTGGTCCATATAAATCCAATTTTATAGATACAAATAAAAATGGAAAAAGAATGCCTTAAATTTGGCACAGATCTGTGTCTTAAGACGCTGTCAACACCAACGTCGGCGCACACTGTTTATTTGTATCGGAGTAAACGAGATGCCGCTATTACTGGGCAGCCGGGCATATTGAAATTTATCGGGCAAATATTGAATTTAAAAAAAACTGTGGATTATTTGTGAAATATGACTCGTTAGCGGTTTAGGTATGAATATGTTGACTTCATGTTTTTAATTGCAGACCCATAAGCCAAAAAAATAAAGACATAGAACCGTTTAATGATGATTTTAAGACCTATCTTTGCAATTATTTTCTATCGAGCCGATTTCGTCCAATTATGTATCGAGTCCGTCCACGGTCTTTGAAATATGATGAATATTAACATATAATTTTTTGATGTGCTAGAACAAACAGTTTTTCTTAAAAAACTGTTTAAATTACATCAATTTCAACAAAATTAGGTGTTGTCAGCCTCTTAAGCTTGATCCGTTGTTAATGTCTCCAAGATACACGAAAGTATATTCCATGCTGTGTTTGTTTCATTAGGCAAAGACGATATCGCGAGCGCGGTTAGACGGTAGCGAACAGTCAGTGGTTATCCATAACAGCGTGGTTTCGGACAGCATCGCCATTGATCCACTGGCAAGGAATATTTACTGGACCGACCCAGTCACAGACACTGTGAACGTGGCCCGACTGGATGGAAGTTCCAGAAAGGTAATATATTTTCATACATTTATCTTGTACATGTAGTAATATAAGAAGTTTTAAAATAAATTCGGATTTATCAGCAGATGGTTGGATTAGATTAACTGAATGCCCTTGTAAGGGTTTTTACCAGAGTTTTGAATTCATTCGAAATATCGTCATGCCTTAGATACGGTTTGAAAATCGACCAATGTATGAAATCACTTGTCAATCACAATTAAAATATCCTGAAAAACATTTACAGGGGTGTTTAGTGAAGCAGGCCCAACCATTAACTGAACTATTCCGGATTAATATTACAGCACCTTGTATAGATAAATTACCGAGAGCGTGGAATTGCATATGTAGTGGTATTGTGTGTTTATAGGCATTGGAGAGAGAGATCTCTATATTGTTGTCTCTCTCTCACTAAAGTGGATTGCCTATAAACACACAATACCACTAAGTACATATGCAATTCCACGCTCTCGGTAATTTATCTATATAAGTATTGACCACAGATATAGATACACATAGATAACGCAAATGCATCTACTTCGCGTGTCCGAACCCCGACAAAGCGTCGGGTTGGCCGCCACTACTGACAGTTCGCGTGCGTCAGTTGTTGCAGCCGGACGTCCGCGAAAACTAAGAAAATGTCTCGTTGCGTTGTAATTAAGTGTAATTATGTCTGTGGTTTGAATTTCCCATCACTAAATTGCGGCTGTGACGTCACAGTAGTGTTAAAAAGTCGACACGCTTGGTTTCAATACAAATCGTAAGCATTGCGTTATCTATGTACCCATATCTGTGGTATTGACGCATGTAGGTATATGTATAGACAGTTTAAGGCGTGGAAACTGCAACCAAAGCTGTAAACAATTCAGAGCAGGGATGTCACGAATGTCAAAATTTACACATTCGCGAATGCGAATGTTCGGAAAAAAAAATTACATACCACAGATAAATAGGTAGTAATTTTTAATGAAATCAAACATAAAAACTTTTTTACAAAATCAACATTGTAATTGAATACAAAAAGTATTTTTTAATGAAATCTAACATAAAAAATTATTGTTACAAAACGAGTTACCGCCGCGCGCCGCGCGAGCGAGACAAGACGCGACCTACACACATTCGCATTCGCAAAACATTCGCATCATTTGATGCGAATGCGAATGTCGTTGCGAATGTTAAAAATGATGCGAATATTCGCATTATGCGAATGCGAATGCGAATATTCGTGACATCCCTAATTCAGAGTTCACTATCGCCACCTGACAAATCTGAATTGGTCAATATTATTCCCTGCTCGCTTCTCTTCTCTTCTCTCTTTATCTCTTACTGCGCAGATAATCCACTCATCATGATACTGTTCTCTGCCGCGTAATTAGTGTACTTTACGTTTCGCACATTAAGTCAGAAATATAACTAATAAATTTAATTCTGAATAGGGAGGTGCGGAGCTCAAGAGCACTCTTTGCTCAATACATACATAAAATCACGCCTGTATTCCCAAAGGGGGTAGGCAGAGCACACGAAACGTTACATTTACGTTTCTAGACCACTTTTAGCAATTTTATGTTGAAAGGTAAAATGGTAGGCTCAATATTTAGTGGAGCACAATATCCATACTAATATTGTAAATGTGAAAGTGTGTTTGTTTGTTTTTTTGTTTGTCCTTCTTTCACGTCGAAAGTAGTCGAAACACTAATTGCCGTGATTTTTTGTATGTACATAGTTGAAGCGCTGGAGAGTGACATAGGCTACTTTTTACCACGGGAAAATATCTCATTCTCACGGGAAAACACGTTATAATCTACTTCAGTGGCAGCGATGGCGCGGGCATCAGCTAGTAGGCTATAAAAGTCAGATGTCTCATTGATGAATTTATCTCAGGTTCTAATCCACGACGACTTGTACAATCCGCGCGCCATATCCGTCCACCCGACGGCAGGGTGGATGTTCTGGTCAGACTGGAATGAGAAGAAGCCTAAGATTGAGCGGAGCAACCTCGACGGCAGCGGGAGGATACTAGTGGTGTCGGAGAAACTGATCTGGCCTAATGGCATCGCTTTAGACACTGTGAACAACAAGCTGTATTGGGGGGATGGCAGGCTACGGAAAATTGAGGTAAGTTGTTCACAGATGATTGATGAATAAACCCTGGGAAGCTACTACCAAATTAGAAGTTCGTTTCGTGCCGTCCTTTTCAATCTTGTGTCCAATAATATTAAAGTGAATTAGACATTGGAACAGTATTCTAGGAGGCTACGGACAAGGGCAGACTACGTAGCCTGTAACGCCTTTGTTGACTTCAACACTATACAATTTCTCCAAACGAAACCCAATAGCCTGTAAGCCCTCTTAATGATGTTATCAAATATTTGTCGCAATTATACCTAGAGATTTCCCTGGCACGAACGATGCAACGCTAGTGCCTTCTTTCTGATACTTAGTTTATCGATATCTTATAAGTGGCATTATATCAATGTGACACGTTTGTAAACCAAATCGATGTTATTATTATTATTATGTCAAACACTAACCACACGTCGTTCGTAATACATAACAATTACCAAAATCCAAAAAATACTCTCAACAAAATTTTTCCACCAACAGGTTTGCGATATGGACGGCTCTAACAGAGTGGAGTTACACAACAGTGACATTTTACACATATTTGGCCTTACTTTGCTTGGTGAACATCTGTATTGGAGTGACATACATAGGCGAACGCTGGACAGAATTGATATAGCTACAGGTAAGTGCTAATCTTCCTTACAGATCCATCACATGTGTCAATGGAAGTTTTTGGCTTTAATTTAGTTCTACTCTGACTCCAAATTGAAACTATTTAACTAGTATTAATTAGTTGCTATACTGCTCATGTATAACGTCGAGTCTACCAGAAATGATTAACATTTGTTTCTGTAATCTTAATATATATAACTTACGCGTCACGTTGTTTGTCCGCGATGGACTCCTAAACTACTTAACCGATTTTAACAAAATTTGCATACCGTGTGCAGTTTGATCCAACTTGAAAGATATGATAGCTTATAATATTATAAATTCGAACATAACTCTTTCTTTATCGCTTCGCGTTCTAACCGTTGAACCGATTTGAAATGGAGATAGTTTGAAATCCTGGAACATAGGACAAGAGTTTTTATTCCGGAAAATTGCATAGTTCCCGCAGGCTAGCGATAAACTAATTCTTCGCAGACGGAGTCGCGGGCAACAGCTATAAACTAATAAAAATACTATCAAACCTTTTAACCAGTAATACTACCGTACCGTCTCTTCGCTCTATCTTTTAAAACATACTCGTGCATAGTGTTAATATAATAATTTATTATCAGACGTTACTTTGCGGTTGCAGAGTAGCAAAATAATTTTATATTCATGCATTAATATTTAAAAAGAAAAGTCCTAACTGACTGACACATCATCGACCAGCCCACCCTTGAGCCAAAACGGCTGAAATTTTGCTTACAGGTTCCCTTCCTGATGTAAACAAGATTTTTTTTTTCATCCCCATGGGACAGAGAATTTGTAATTTTCGCCTTTACAGGTCAGAACAGACAAGCAATGGTAGAACAAATGGGCAACGTAATGGGCATAAAGGCGTTCCGGCTGAACGAGCCGATGGGCTGGAACCCTTGTGTCGACAACAATGGCGGATGCTCGCATTTCTGCTTCAACCGCCCCCGTGACTTCGTCTGCAGTTGTCCGCTAGGTAAGTAAGTGCTTGCAAGAGCGAGAAAACAATTTATAAGAATGTCCTAAAAGATGAGATAAAGTATAGATAATCATCCATTCATTTCAAACCTCTGATGTGTAAATGGGACACAGGAATACAAAAGTTTTCGAGTGCAAAACCATGAAATGGGTTTGATTGTAAACTTCATTTAACTTTACAGGTCTTGAGCTGGAAAGTGATAAGAAAACGTGCATTGAACCCGAAGCATTTCTAATTTACAGTCGTAAAAATGTCATAGGGCGCATAAGTATTGAATATGATAACAATGACGCCATTTTACCCATCAAAGATTTAAAGGAAGTCAGGTTAGTACTTGTTTCAAAAAGTTCAATCTAGTCTTAATTTGATGTGCTGTGTGGCCCCAGACGAGACAAAACAAGATTCATAAGCGCTAAAATACAAACAAATACAAGGAAACAAGGCGATTTTAACCCACTTACGCTTACAAATCGTTTATTCACCACCGTATCCGATAGCGATACATACACTATACATATTACTATGGCCGCTGTCTGTCACCCGCCGTAGACAACTGGCCTAAGGCTTGTGCCTTAAACAGGAACAGATTTGTACCCACAGGAAAGAGCGTTATAATAGTGCTAGATTTGGTTAGTTTAGTATAAGTAGTTCTACGAATGTTGTTTTTCCAGTGCGTTAGCTGTCCACGTCTCCGGCTCAAAGATCTATTGGTCCGACAGTAAAACTAAGACCATCAATCGTTGTTCAATAAACGGTGCGCATATGGAAAAGATTCTGGAAGGCATGGGCTTAGTTGAAGGTATGTGTCAGTTAAAATAGAAAACGTGAACTTCACATATTATCCACTTACAATTTGAAGATTTAATGTATTCCAATATGTATCACGTGAAATCTAATTAATGCATTTAACTGACAGAGAAAATTTATTGCAAGAGGATTGCCACTTGCTGTAAAAGCAGGTCTAGATTTAGAGGTTAAACCTGGTTTAAGCTTGACAGTTCCGTTTCCTTGACGCTAATAAGAGATTTCCACTAAATCGAGATTTAATGTGTTCCAACAAGTGGCCTCATGTTCACTGACTACCTTTCACTATTTCAGTTGCTTTTTTAAAAAAATATGTAAAATAACTTTTGTCTATGCAGGTTTAACTATAGATTGGTCAGGGCAGAACATCTATTGGACTGACACCACAACGCAGCGCATAGAAGTGGCCAGACTCGACGGATCCAGTCGACGGACGCTTATATGGCAGGGTTTAAAGAAACCTAAGAGCATTGCCTTGGATCCTAAGAAAGGGTAACAGTTCATTTCTTTTTTTTGGAGGTCTACCTAAGTTATAGCACCAATCTAATAATTTCTATATAAATCAATGACAACTGTCTATTTTCAGTATAGGGTAAATCGCCAATAACTGGCCACCCTTCAATGACTGGCCCCCTCATATTGAAAATGAACTCTGTTCCCCTACAAACAGAATTCAATTTTGTATGACGTGGTTAGTTATTGAAGGCTGACCAGTAATTAACACCTTATACTAAAAATGAATTCTATTACGGGTGAATAGAGTTCATTTTTAGTATGAGGTGGCCAGTTATTGGCGATTTACCCTACTCGGTGTCTCAATATTCAAGTCGTAGTAGTCACGATCTTGACGTTGTACACTTTGAACATCGACCAATGGTATGGAAAGATCAACCACAATTAAAAAATCCTAATAATCATTTACAGGAATGCTCAATCAAGCTAACCCAGTCACTTGATAAAATATTGCGGAATAATTTTGAGACAACTTTTATAGAGGGCCTGACTGCAAAATCGCTATAACTTGCTTATCTTTAATAAAATCTGTTCCAGCTTCATGTACTGGTCAGAACTCGGTTCCAAAACCATCAAACGCGCAGCCATGGATGGTTCGTCGCCCTCAGTACTCATAGACCAAGTGGGCAAGGTCCACGCTATAGCCATAGACTACGATAAAAGAACTATTTATTGGGCCGCACTGGAACCACCGACCATAGAGTTCGCTTTCCTCAATGGCACGGGAAGGAGGATACTGGCCGATAATATATCAATGCCTTATGCGTTGGCGCTGTATGGAGATAGAGTGTTTTGGGGCGATTGGAATACGGGTAAGTTGCCTTTAATTAATCAAAATTTGATTGATGCATAATTTGTTTTCGTTTTTCTTGGGCTTGTGGAGTTTTTTAGTAATTTATTATTTCTGTGTGTTACTATTTATTAATATACTTACTTTTTTGTTTTCGATGTGTTTTGTTACCAGGTCTGTCATAACAATGGCTTTACGTAAGAAGCTGTTATTTTATTTTAATAACAAATAATAAACACACTGAATTTAGAAATATAAAAAACTACATATTTTATCCAAAGATTGTAATTTATTTAGATAAATTTTAACTTGTAGAGTAATTAAAAAAATATATAATTTTTATAACCCTCATTCGTTTTCACTCTCCAACCTCACAGGCTTAATCGAAGCAGCATCAAAATCAGACGGCAGCCACCGCAAATCTATCCACAACCAATTGGACTATCTGTCGGATCTGAAGATCTATCACCGCGCGCGCGCTGCCGCTGGCAACCAATGCGGCGTCGACAACGGTGGCTGTTCCCATCTCTGTCTGCCCCTGCCATCCGAGACGAGAGGAGACTATAGATGCGCTTGCCCCACGCACTATAAGCTGAATAGAGACAATTTAACATGCTCAGGTAAACGTTCAAAATTAATATCTCTAGAATCTACAAATATGTGTAAGGGTGAGTTGAGGAGTTGATTCTTTATCGGTTTGCCCCTACTGCCAGAGGCGAAAACAAATTAAAAATGCTCTTTCCCCAGGCACTACAAGCTGAATAATATTAATCTGTTGGAAATGTGTCTGTTTCTAGACAACGGAAATGTTTACGTCTCTTTTTTCCCCTAGAGGGCCATCCATAAATTACGTCACACTAATTTCGATCAATATGGAAACTAATTTCGATCAATATGGACTTGTCACACTACTATGAAAATCGCAATTATTTTATTCTTGTGTCACAGATCGCTTGACCCCCTCCCTCCCCCTCCCCCCCTAAATGTGTGACGTAATTTATGGACGGCCCCCTACTGCCAGAGATGAGTGTGGCGAAAGCTGCGGTTTCTCCACACATTATAAGCTACGGGTACGTTCACACAGCGGTCCGTTTTATTGTATAGGTGTTTATTCGGCGATAGTCTGTGTAGTTGTATGAGCGAGTTCGTTTCACACACAATACAGAATAGTATAGTTTGTTATTATTTAGCGCCTAATGTGCGTAAAGTGGACAAAGAAACTGTTGCTGCTGTCGTTGGAAACAAAAGCCAGCCTTAGACAGGCTTGCCCCACGATTTTTGGATTAGCAAGGACCATGTCAGGTACAATGCTTCATTTATCCTTGTCTGTGGTACTTTCTTTACATTTAATAAGTTAAGAGGATACGATGGCTGAGAGACTTTTGAGAAATAGGTATTTTAATGAAATGTCGCTGCCTCGCCCGAACCCCTCCGTGTCAGTACTGCGCTTCGATCAACAATACAACTAGATTTCGGGACAGGTACAAAATCCAAGCTAAAATGTGTCCCCTTGAATGTGTAGCTATAGAGCGACTTATGTTTTCTGCTGAAAAGAGACAACAAATTCAAAACCGTTTTAAGATCAACCCATTTACAACCATAGCACCATACATTAAAGTCGCAATTCTACCTTCTACTTACGATTATTGGCTTGAAACAGCTAGCAAAGCAATAAATAACACCTGCCACTTAGAAATAAAAATCATAGGTCAAATAACAGTTACTGTGAAGTCAACCTTATCGCACTACAGATAAAGTGTTTTTTAGCTTGACTGCATTGCGAGTTACATTCTTTCGTTTCCTGTCTACTTTTTCCACTTTGATTTTAACTTCGGGAGCTATGGAGTCGCTCACGACAATAAAATTATTTTAAAATGGTACCTGTGTAGAAATTCACTTGCTTGGTTGGATTAGTGTTTTTGGGTATCTATGTATTTTATTAGTACTTACTTTTATAATGTGGATAGTCAATGATAGTCACGCGACAAATACGAGAGAGTGCGCGGGGGTGACCGTGCAGTACGGCGGCGAACATCGCGAGTAACAGGGTACCGTTAACACGGCGATGGGTTCCGCGCGTTACACTTTTTATTTTATTGGCGTGATGTTTTTAGTGTACATATATTTATTTAATTTAATAATGTTGTAAGAGTCGTATAGAAAATTAACGTCCGTAAAAAAATGTATATGCTAGTTTCTTTTCACATGTAAGTAGTGACGGTGCCGGCCAAAAGGTTTTGCATCATATTATAACTACAAGTTAAAAATTTTAAAAACCCCCAACACAATTATGTCACTCGTATGTTTGACATTAAGTCAATGCCCGTTATGCGTTTAAGATCCCTTTCGCAGTTAACAAAAGATCTGATAACTTTGAAACGGCTGAACCGATTTTGATGAAACATATCTATCTAAGAACCATCGCCAAGAAACCTGCTTTCTATTAAAAAAACCGCATCCAAATCGGTTAACCCGTTTAAGAGCTATGATACCACAGACAGACAGACAGACACACAAACATAGCGGTCAAACTTATAACACCCCTCTTTTTGTGTCGGGTGTTAAAAACAAATACAAATGTGACTCAGTGTCAGTCAGGGGGGTGCGGGGAGGGGGTGCGGGGGTTTCAAAGGGGGGATTAAAATTTCATTGATATTGCCGTAGGATGCACCGTTTTCAAGATATTTGACAAAAACACCGGTTCTCGTCCGATCACCGAAGTTAAGCAACGTCGGGCGCGGTCAGTACTTGAATGGGTGACCGCCTGGTTTTTGAAGTGAAACTCTTAATGCGACTTCCAAAAAGGTCGCATTAAACGTTTACCGCTACCATGGAGGGGGTATGAAAGCATTAGTATATGTACTGCCGAAGCAAGTAATCTCGCATTGTAAACATATTATTATATGTATACTAACGGATGTTAAAAACTTCGACAGTCCGATGCAGAACTAATACTGTCTGTGCAAATTTGTATGAGATTTGATAAAAGCGCCATCTAGTGACTAATTTAAACACATAGATGCATAAGTTAATTTAGTTCTTTAAGTTATTGCAATAAGGTTCATATTGATGTATAAGTGCCTTTTTCATTTCGATATTACGAAGTTTCACTTTTTCCGCGCGGAGGAGCTGCACGCACGATTTTTTTTAAACAGATCTAGAATGTTACTAAATTACATACATCTAAAGTATTCAATACAAACAAATTTTTTAACACAGTAGATACGCAGAATGAGGGCTTGGGCCTTAGTTCCCACACGGGCCCAGTGCGGATTGGGAACTTCACACACCATTGAATCCTTCATCGTAGGGCTCATGGTAAATTACAAAATGTATAATGTAATGCACATAAATTCCGAAAAACTTTGAGGTGCGAGCCCGGACTCAAACCCACGACCCTACTCGAGACCCTGCTCGAGAGCCCATAGGTCAAACCACTAGGCCACCACAGCACACATAATATTAAAATTAATTAAGTTTCAAATCTACTCCATGCATCTACTGTTCTATTTTACGATGTTGGCGCGCGTACTGGCCAGGTTGGCCAAACATTAAAGAATGTTTGGCCAACCTGGCCAATACGCGCGCTCAGGTCGTAGTTTAAATCAGTAATTTGCTTATTATTTGTTAGTTTAAAGCTTGAAATATACTTATTTTACATTTACTTATCGAAAGTAAGACACTCCGACATATAAATTAATTTTTCGGGCATTTTTTTTGCAATTTTTAAGCACACATTGCGGCATCGCGAAACGTGTTTATGTTGGCTGTGCTTGGACCGAACTAAAACCAAATAAGAGCTCACTTTGAAAGTGAGCTCTTATTTTCCGGGCCGTTTTTGTTGCGCTGACCCGTTATCTAGTTGTATTGTTGATCGAAGGTACTGCGAGAGCGGGACAACTGCAGTTCAGACCGTTAATAGGCGCGTAAACTTGATCAAAACAGCATTTCGTAGTCCCATGTTTCCTTCTCGAAAACTGGACCAATTAAATTATTTTTTTCAAAAATAATTCGAGGACAGATTTAGCTATGCCCCTATGTTTTGCTTTTTTTGTTTATATCAGGGATTCTTTTTTGATGAGTGTCTGAAAATGACGTTGAAATTGGGAATTTTTTTCAGTTTTTGAAAGCTCATATTTCTTATGTTAATTGAAATATGGAAAAAAACGAAACATAGGGGCATAGCTGTGGTAGATACAGAGTACACAGTAAAAAAAAATTGGCTCTAAAGCTATTATCCAGGTAGGAAACAGGGGACTACGTTTGTATGGAGAAATGGTGCGCATCGTATCCTCTTAATACCAACTGCATTATATTTTAGAGCCCGAAGAATTTTTGCTGTTCGCACAAAAGAACTCTATTGGCCGCATTATGGTAGTAAATGGAGAATGCAATGATGCATTCATACCGGTCACAGGCCTCAAGAATATAAAAGCCATCGAATATGATCCTGAAAACAAGTGAGTAAAGTTACACTTAACATAACTCGAAATATTGCATCTCTTAATTAAATAATTGATTGACTGATGCTTTCTTTACTATTGCCGCTGTCGATTAAAATATTGAGGGGTATGGGAGACATATAGAAAAATAAAAATATAGTTTATGTTTTCTTTTACTGCATATTCTTTTGCAAATTGTTACTTACTCGTTTATTCTGTGTATTTAAGGATGCTCTACTGGATGGACGAAGATTCCCACACGATCCGTCGCGTCCCAATCTCCTACTCCACTACCTCGGCCATCACCGACTCTTCAACAGTCATCACTGGCCTTTCTAGACCTTTCCACATGGTTCTAGACATTCTGGGCAGGGCTTTGTATTGGACGTGTCTCGACACCGATTCTATTAACGCTACGTCCATTGATAACAACTCTTCCGTCGGTGTCATATTGCGTGGAGAGAACATGATGCCCAGGCATTTGGCGTTTCATCAGACTAAAAGGTAAGTTGAGTTAAATACTCGCTTTAGGTACGTTCACGTGATCTTTTTTTTATTCAATTAGTTACCTATAAAAAATATGTATAAAATAGGATTGTAATTTAAAGTTTAAACTAAGTGTTACAGGTTCAACCCTTTCTTGATTAGAGTTGGGTCACATCACAGTAGTCGCATATTAGCCTTTTTTAATCATTCACGTCTTTGGTGTTCACTACCCTGCAATTGGCTGTCCCTAGATTAAAATTATATTGATAAAACTATACTCTATTCAAGTTAACCACCTAGTACTGATAGAACACAGTTGCACGTGATTCAATCAAAAATCAAAACGTTTATTCTGCAAGTAGGCGCAAAGGGTTCTTTTACATGTCACTTTAGTACTAGCTCGTGGATTTGGACAGGGTATAGCTAAAGCTAACTAGACTAGATAAATCCTGCAGCGCATTCGCTCCCGCGGAAGAGCAGAGAATTTTGAAAAATTCCTTTTTGATATTTTGATATTTAAGTCTCTGCCCTGCTTTAGGATTTGCGGTGTCTGTCAGTCAGTGATGTTAGTTTTTTCTTAGATATAGTAGAGGCTTGAAGTGGCTATGTTTGGTAGGATTCTAATCTGGAACGACGTGGGCCTGGGCGCGATAATGCGTGCCGACGTGGACGGGCGCGGGCGCGTGGAGCTCGCGCGGGTCGCCAACGCCACCGCGCTCGCGCTCGACCAGGCCGCCGGCACCGTCTACTGGGCCGCCGGCAAGCAGATACACGCCGTCGACCTCGACGGCACCAACAAGTGAGTGCTGATTCAATTTTGGTCGAAAACTGCCAAAGGCATTTTCTATACAAAAAAAATTACAAAAAAACGTTGACATTCCCAATTTTATTGGGCATCAGACTTACATGATAGCTTGATATCATTGTTATACAAAATGTCAATAGAAAACTAACGATATTTTGAAAGCTTTTAATGTAAATGAGTGTAAACATTCGCGTTAAGTTTTGTGTGAGATTTGATCGTTACCTTTCATATTTCGTTTTCAAGTTTTTTTTAATGAGCAACAGCAAAATACACAGACAATAAAAAATATTGATATTGTTTTTGTGCAGGCGTATAATCTGGCAGGGCGGATGGGCTGGCAGCCTATCGGCTTACGGCGGCGCACTGTACCTGAGCGGCGGCGAGCGCGCGCTGATGCGGGTGCCGCTGCACCGGCGCGACGCGCCCGCCGCGCCCGTGCCGCACCTCGCGCGCCTGCCGCAGACGCTCGCCGTGCTCAAGGTGACTACGTGTAGTGCGGCGGCGCGTGTACCTGAGCGGCGGCGAGCGCGCGCTGATGCGGGTGCCGCTGCACCGGCGCGACGCGCCCGCCGCGCCCGTGCCGCACCTCGCGCGCCTGCCGCAGACGCTCGCCGTGCTCAAGGTGACTACGTGTAGTGCGGCGGCGCGTGTACCTGAGCGGCGGCGAGCGCGCGCTGATGCGGGTGCCGCTGCACCGGCGCGACGCGCCCGCCGCGCCCGTGCCGCACCTCGCGCGCCTGCCGCAGACGCTCGCCGTGCTCAAGGTGACTACGTGTAGTGCGGCGGCGCGTGTACCTGAGCGGCGGCGAGCGCGCGCTGATGCGGGTGCCGCTGCACCGGCGCGACGCGCCCGCCGCGCCCGTGCCGCACCTCGCGCGCCTGCCGCAGACGCTCGCCGTGCTCAAGGTGACTACGTGTAGTGCGGCGGCGCGTGTACCTGAGCGGCGGCGAGCGCGCGCTGATGCGGGTGCCGCTGCACCGGCGCGACGCGCCCGCCGCGCCCGTGCCGCACCTCGCGCGCCTGCCGCAGACGCTCGCCGTGCTCAAGGTGACTACGTGTAGTGCGGCGGCGCGTGTACCTGAGCGGCGGCGAGCGCGCACTGATGCACCGAACTACACCCAAGCTATATATACAGTTGTGGCCATATAATTAAGAACGATTATTTATTGAGATGATTTTTTCAAAGTAACAAGTATAACTAATTGCCCGTATTTTTTTTATTTCTCTCGGTATTGCAAAACTTTTCCGTACTACCGGTACATTCATTTATGCAACATTGTTGGCTAAAAAATTAATAGAGAAACTTTATACATTCGATCTGAACCTAGTATTAGTACTTACTGGCTGGTCACGTAATTAAGAACGCTGAATAGTTTATTGTTTTTTCAAATTTAAATAGAGAACACTGTGTGGCTCTGTGGTTGTAGATTATTATTCATATAATTTTGGCGCCATTTCGTGCTGTTAAAGTCTTAAAAGTGATTACTTCGTATAAAACCAATGGGGAAAAATAATAGTTGTGATAAATCTACAAGAGAAGTAATAATAAAACTTCGCGAGAAGAATTGGTCGTATAAAAAGATAGCCGACCATCTGCAATGTTCAAAAACAATGGTTTTCCATGCCGTAAAGCATTTTTCCACGTATCAAACTACTTCAAACGTTCTGCGTGGACCTAGACAGAGAAAGTCATCTCGTCGAGATGATCGAAATATCGTTCGTTTGGCAAAACAAAATCCTTTTAAAGGGTCTAATGAGTTGAGAAAAGAATATTTTGGCGAAAACAACCCTTCAGCAATCTCTGCACGCACTATTCGAAGGCGTTTGGTAGAAAATAAGTTGAACGGAAGGATAGCAAGGAAGGTGCCTATGTTGAAACGATGTCATAGGCAAGCCCGACTTGCATTTGCAAGAAGGTATGAAAACTGGACAGTCAGACAGTGGAAAAACGTTCTTTTTTCTGACGAGACAAAAATAAATAGGGTATGTTCTGATGGAAAACGATATGTACGACGCCCTCCGAATAAAGCATTCGACCCAAAGTACACAAAAGTGACATTAAAGCATGGCGGGGGAAATGTGAAAATTTGGGGGTGCTTTTCTGGACATGGCGTTGGACCTGTTAGGCTGATAGAAGGAAACATGGATCAATTCCAATACAAAAATATACTGCAAGAAACAATGTTACCATATGCCGAAGACGTGCTTCCGGTTATTTGGACATTCCAGCACGACAATGATCCAAAGCATACTGCACGCACCGTTAAGGAATTCCTCACATCACAATCAGTTTCAGTCTTAGATTGGCCAGCCAACAGCCCAGATCTTAACCCAATAGATCATCTTTGGTGCGAAGTCAAGAAAAAGGTTTCAAATCGACAGTGTGGCAATTTGAGAGAGCTGTACGACGTTTTCTTAGAAGAATGGAACTCTATTTCTCTTGCGAAATGTCAAAAATTGATAGATTCAATGCCTCGCCGGTGTAAAGCCATAATTAAAAGCCGTGGACATGCTACTAACTATTAATTTTAGTTCAAATGTATTAAATTGCTTTTTTTTCTATACCAACTTCACATTAATATGATTTATTTAATCTAAGTTTCATATAAAACAACTCTCGAGCAGTTTAATAAATCGTTCTTAATTATTTGTCCAGCTTCATTACTATTTGAATTTATTAGTATAGAGAACAAATAAAATTTGTAAAAAAAAATGTTAGCAATTATACACTATTATTATTAATCCTGTTTGCTCTATCCATGTGGCTATTTTATAACATAACTTGTTACTTCTAAGAAGGAACACAACTAGACATATGACATGATTTAGATAAAAAAACGTCGGAAACTTCAAATCGTTCTTAATTGTATGACCACCACTGTATTTCTTCAATTTTAAAAAAAAAAATTGCAGTGCCAATACGAAAATTAGAAAAAAACACCGAATTTGCTAACTACATTTTTATGGGGCTTTATTGTAAGTGTAGCTTCTCTGCAGGTGAACCGCAACCACCCGTGCTACGGCGGGCGCGCGTGCGGCGGCGCGGCGGCGGCGTGCGGCGCGGGCGGCGCGTGCGGGTGCGGGCTGGCGTGCCGCGCCTGCGCGCCCGGCCGCTTCCTCTGCCACCACACCTCCGCCACCTCCGACCCGCACTGCATCCCCAACGAGTGGAAGTGAGTGCACCCTCAACATGCCATCAACAACCCCTGTTATCAATGAATAACTTTAATTTCAATACTAGTTGAAAAATATGCCTGTACAATTCCCGTTCCCATGGGAATCCCGGGAAAATATATATCCTATGTCACTCGCGGAACTGAGACGGAATCTAATGACACCTCACATTTCGAAATCCATTGAGCCGTTTAGGTTGCAAGGTGTGCCATAGAATGATAGATACATACATAAACACATACATGATACATACAAACGCTCGAAAACATAGCCCTTCTTCGACAGTCGGGTGAAAATTAAATTTTGCGTCATCGCCATTCTTGAGCGTTTTTCTAGTAATAGAGGAAACTTAAGTGAAAGGGAAGGCATAAATACAGCCAACCGTTCTGAGCGAGCTCATTCTTCGATCGACTGTTGCTTAGTTATAGAGGAGCGGGACCTCCTGGCACAGATATCTTTATATTTAAAAGGAGGTCCCAACCTTGATGTTAATATGTAAGGTTTAAAACGAAATAAACATTTTTTTTTTTTTTCATTTTTTCTTCATTTTTTCATTTAATAGTGCGACCACACGTCATAAGAAAATAAATGTCTAATAGAAAAAAAGACACAACGCATTCTGTCCAGCCAGGTAATTAGGCGTCCGGCTGTGTATGAGTTGTATGACTGATCAACCACGATACATATTTTCGTCTTTCTAGGCATGCTGCACCGGGACATTCTGGATAAAGACTAATTACACTTTCTTCTTCTACCGTCCAATTATACTGTGTGTCAAAAAAAATATGAATACGATCGTGCGTGATTCTGTGTGCAAGAACTTAGAATATACTCGTAATCCTATGAAAATTCCCATAGAAATTTGGTGAAATCTCGAATTATAAATTTAAGTCTGAACTAATACTTAAAAGTTGAAACTACAGCTATGCTAGAATAACAAAAGGACGCTGCCTAATTTTAGTTTGTATATCAGATGCGACGGGCAAGCGGACTGCGCGGACGGGTCGGACGAGGCGTCGTGCGGCTGCGCGGCGGGCGGCGGCGCGGGGCTGCGCTGCGCGGACGGCGCCTGCGCGGCCGCGCTCGGCGAGTGCGCCGCCGGCGCCTACTGCGCGCCCAAAGACCCGCCCATGCCCGACGCCTTCCGGTAACTTGAGGAGACCCATAACTAGACATTTATTTATTTACTAGCTGTTGCCCGCGAATCTGTCCGCGAACAATTTATTATTTATTTTATTTTATTCGGAAAACCAACAGCTATTTTATTTTAAAAGTAGATACTATAAGTAAATATCAGAAAAGCCAATTACAGGTCTTCACAGAGAATACTATTATATACTATTATATAAACAGAAACAGGCACAAGTTAATCAAAACAAAACAGTGACCTGTTTGCAAAAAAAAAAAAAGAAAAAAAAAAGAATTACAATTACACAAAAGAAAGAGAAAAACAATTTAGAATCTTAATATGTTAATAACCTAGTACAATCGGATTGGGGAGCAAAGAAAACGGACGCTATTCGCTTCCTAAAATCAAATCTAGGTTTCAATAAAAACAAATCTAGGTCCTCATTCGACTTTGCATAGAAATAAGAGTTCTGACGGTATGTAGTCTTAGCTCGAGGCAGCGATAAAGGCCGATAATTATTCCTAAGGGGAGCTCTGGGGATGCGAAAGCTAATGTGTTTGATCATTTCAGTACAGCCAACGTTTCCTGATAATACTTTGGTCAGGTAAACGATGTCGTTGACTTTTCTTCTCAAGTGAAGGGGAAGAAAATGAAACTTAATACACCTATGATAATAACTTGGTTGCACAGACTTAGACTTGAGACTATAGGAGTATAATAAATAGCCTACGACCTATTCTCAGACCTACCGAATATAGAGAAAAAAGTTCATAAAAATCAGTCAGCCGTTTCGGAGGAGTTCGATAACAGACACCGTGACACGAGATTTTTATATATTAGAAGATTTTATTTATGGAGAACCAACAGCTTGTCCATACATATGTAGATCTGCAGTTAGCCCTGCAAACTGTTTCCGGTCTCTAGCCAAGTGAAATAGTAATTCCTGTCAATTCGCAGGTGCGAAAACAGGACTTATTTCTCCTCCCAGCACCTTCCAATCTCGGAAAAAAGTCACAGGGGGGTCAAGTCTGGGGTATACGGTGCGGCATCATTAGTCTTGTTTTTGACCAAAAATTCGCACACAACCAATAGATATGTGAGCAGGGGCGTTATCATGGTGTAAAATCCAATTTTTGTTTAACCATAGATCCGGGCTTTTGTGGCGGATTCCTTCGCGCAAATTGCGCATAACCTGCACGTTTCTTGATTTTTTTTTTTAGTGCAGGCAAAAATGGAAAACAAGCTAAAATACGCCCAACCAAAATAGCTGTCAGAAATTAAATTAACAACGTAAATGGCCAACCATATAACGCCATGAAAAAATCGAAAATGGAATACAGAGTTGTGATAATTCAAATTTTGCGATACTTTTACATAAAGCATTTATAATGTTTCCCATTATTTTTGATATAGGTGCGATGAGCGGCTTTGCCTGGGCGCGAGGCTGCTGTGCGACGGACGGCAGCACTGTGAGGATGGCTCCGACGAGGCGCCCGCCGCCTGCGGGTACCCGCGCCCCGACCCCGACCCCGTCAGTACACACTACAGTAGCGACCCCCAACACGACGACGTTGCCACTTGTTAAATTATACCCAAACTAAAACATATCTAGAAAACTTAAAAGTGTAGCTGTAGTGTTGAGGCATGCTTACCATAACCACCGACCGCGAGCTACGATAAAAAAAATAACGAAAAAATCCGTAAAAATCTGTGTAAATAAAAATTAAATTGCAGAAAATGTTTTTACGCGTGTAAGTTCAGACCGGCTGCACCTATTTGTTTTTTGTTGTGTTAGTAAATATTGAGAGAAGGTTTGTATGAAATATATTTTTTTTAATTAGTACCTAATTCACCCGTGCGCAGCTGAGCCGGGCAGCTAGTAAATACTAAAATCGGGATGATGTAGAAATTCAGAATTTGACAGTGAACATTGCTACTGCTTATACGAGCACTAAAGCACTACACTACACTCGTGAAGATGATCGAATGTTAGCTAGAACGAGAGTTGACCACACTTCGAATAACTTCGCAAATCCCTCGCCCCGGGTCGACTTCCGATTATTTTATAATCTTTAACTGAGGTAGTGACGTATTAGCGTTAAGAGAGTATCTTTGTGTTCCCTTAAAGTTCATAAATTTTACTTGCAATGATATTAGATTGGTTAACATGAGAACGATGTAACAGTATGTTTTTATACAGGAGGTCGGCAACGCGCGGTCATCGAACGCGTTCGTAGTATGCGGCGGCATCGCGGTGTCGCTGGGCGGATGCTTAGCGGCGTGGGCTGCGCTGCGGCGCTGGAGGCGGCGCGCGAGACACCTGCCGCCCGCCGCGCAGCCGCTCAAGCCGCTGCAGCCGAGACACCCGCCGCTCGGCGCCAGCGCCAGCGCTACCGTGTGAGTACACGCACACGCACACACACTCGCAGCGCTGGAGGCGGCGCGCGAGACACCTGCCGCCCGCCGCGCAGCCGCTCAAGCCGCTGCAGCCGAGACACCCGCCGCTCGGCGCCAGCGCCAGCGCTACCGTGTGAGTACACGCACACGCACACACACTCGCAGCGCTGGAGGCGGCGCGCGAGACACCTGCCGCCCGCCGCGCAGCCGCTCAAGCCGCTGCAGCCGAGACACCCGCCGCTCGGCGCCAGCGCCAGCGCTACCGTGTGAGTACACGCACACGCACACACACTCGCAGCGCTGGAGGCGGCGCGCGAGACACCTGCCGCCCGCCGCGCAGCCGCTCAAGCCGCTGCAGCCGAGACACCCGCCGCTCGGCGCCAGCGCCAGCGCTACCGTGTGAGTACACGCACACGCACACACACTCGCAGCGCTGGAGGCGGCGCGCGAGACACCTGCCGCCCGCCGCGCAGCCGCTCAAGCCGCTGCAGCCGAGACACCCGCCGCTCGGCGCCAGCGCCAGCGCTACCGTGTGAGTACACGCACACGCACACACACTCGCAGCGCTGGAGGCGGCGCGCGAGACACCTGCCGCCCGCCGCGCAGCCGCTCAAGCCGCTGCAGCCGAGACACCCGCCGCTCGGCGCCAGCGCCAGCGCTACCGTGTGAGTACACGCACACGAGGCCTAAGCCTGCAATTCTGTACGAAAATCTATTACATAGCACTCTTCTAACCACGCCCGCAACCTGATACGACCCGGCCTATTATTTGGAACGTAAGTTTAACATTTCATTGCATCTTTGAAAAAACAAGTATTTTTGCAACAGGTCATCGGACAGCCTGTGCCGCTACCCGCGTCCGACGGCCAACCCGCCGCCGTCGCCGGCCACGGGCAGCGGCGCGAGCGCGCCGGCGCGGCGCCGCGCCTACCGCCACTACCGCGCCATGAACCGCCCGCCGCCGCCCACGCCCGCCTCCACCGACGCCGGCGAGTCCGAGCCCGAGCCCGCCGCCCGCGCGCCGCCGCCCTCGCCCGACCCCGCCATGTACTGACCGCTTACACCAAACAACCAAGTTAGTATCGCTCACACCATGACCTAACAATGTCGAGCCGTCTTAGCACGCCGTTCCTTTTGAACGCCACCATCCATTTTGTTACGATTAAAATTGATTCTTATGTTATAGCATAGGCGCATAGGTTAATTTTTGTACTACCGTATTATTGTCGGCTATAGATGACACTGGCGTTCAAAAGGTTAATATGAAACGAGTGAAATTGACTACAAAAAATGTATGCGTTTATTTAAGCGAATGTATCGAACACTGGGCATGGGTCCCGTGCTCCCTTATGGGAAAGACTATACACGATTTCGGCGATCGCAGACTGCCTCGCAGTATTTTATAAGTCTGGAAATAACTCGGCACGATTAAACGTTTTATTTCTAACTGAAACAGAACTAATATTAAGAGGAATAGAAATGTCACGCGAGCTAAAAGCGCGAGGCGCATATCTGGCTAAAAAGCCGCAAATCTATTATCACGAATTAGTTTGGCTGGATTGAACCGCCGCTCCCGCTGGTTGCTCAATAAACTGGTTATTGCAGAGATTGTGCTTCAAAAAGGATTACATAGTGAAATACACGGTGGGCGAGTACCGTACTTTAGTAAAATTTTTAAAATAATAGCATAAGGGTATTAAAACGTTAACATTTCTATTACTCTTATTATTTACATCTGTGCTGTGAAATGTAAGAGGTCCCGCAAAACTGGTCGCCGATATCCTCTTTTGGTCTAATGCGCCACTGAATTTTAGTATAACGAGTCAGCACCGCCTTAACTCAAGCCGTTCAATATTATTTGTATAAAATTCCGTAATATTACACACAGTAACCGACAGCGGAACGACATAGCGTGCGGTGCCGATCCGATAACTCGCTGATACGTACGAAATAAGTATAAAAATAGATATTAAATATGCCGGCAAAATTTAATAGCATTGGTCTTGTATTAATAATGTGCGTGTCATACAATAAAACGAGTGACAGGCCGAAAGGCGCTACGTGTCCTCCCTACCATGAAACACACCAACTAATACTTGTACGGTGAGAGACAACGATGAACGCTAATAGTTTTTTTTTTTACTACAGTAAAAAACCCTACTTACTTCTTACTTAACCCTACTTCTAAAGCAAGGTTAGTCTGCTGCTAAATGAGAATGAACCTAGTTCTCAAACCAAATTTGTCGGCTTGATGTATTTTCGGTCGGGCAGCTGCGTTCGACTGGTAGATTAACACCATATTGTAGTTGCTTCATAACGAATTAAAAAGATAAGTCTGCTTGATATCTTTTTAATTCACGGATATAATATCACCCATCCTGGGTACTTATTTATGAGAATTGTGTCGTTAAGTGCGAAACTAAACAAAGCACAAACTGCAGCAAGTATTGAAATTAGCAAAAATACTAGTTCCCAACTACTTTCTAAAAATTAACCAGCTTTTATTAAACTTGTTAAATATCGAACACTAAAAACTTTGTAAATAAACTGACTAGTTAAGTATCACATAAATGTATTTCTTTCTATAAAGGAATTTGAAAAAGTTGACATGTTAATTTGGTAATCATACTGAAAACATTATAATAACAATAAGTCATCTGTCAATCTGTGATAGTTTCATCTTGATCTGATTATACCTTTAGGGATACACCATATGGATATAAACACTTCCTAAAAAAACGATGAAAGAAAGTTTGAATAGAATAATAAGACAAAATAAATAATTGTCAATTGAAATATTAGCGCTGGTCTTTTTTCTGAGGTTTTTTCTGTGCATCCATGTTTCAGTTTGTATTTAGTATGAAATATAACCTTAACCAATCTGTGGATTACAAGGTCCAAAAAGGTCGTCTAATTACATAATAGCCAAAATTATATTATATTATATCAAATAACTTTTACCAAATAACCAATGCATTTCGTCCATTGTTCTTATTTATCTATGAATCACCATAGGCAGACACAGGCATATTAGATATACTGTGTAGTGTAGTTAGTGATAATAGTATCTGTATCAAACCAAATTATACAATATTTGGTACTACTCGTAGTTAACCAAACACATCCCTAATCTTTAATTCTGTAGCATGCTTGTAATGACATATTTTAGCTCATAACCTTATCTACCTTAGGAATAGAACTCAATTTCAGTAATCAATCATTATTAAAGAGCAAATTTTAGAGCTATTATGGGTTGGAGAGTATTTCTATCATTCTAATCACAGTACGTTGCATAAGGTGTAATCGAGATGAAGCATTTGTAAAACTTTCGTCTATCGAGATTGACAGATCGAATGAGAACTTTTAGATAAATATGTATACAAATATTGTGAACTTCGATTTGGTGCTATTACACTGTTTGTGCCTCGATAATTTTAAGATAGTAAATGTTAAATCCCGCGTTGTAAGATAAATTTAGACTAACGAAGTAGAGTTACGCTTTGTAAATAAAACTTATTTTTAGTTAAAATACCAATAATATAGTAAGTGTACAATAATGCAAGAACAACACATTCACATTAACAAAAACTAGACTAATTTTAATGAGCGTATAAGATACTTAAAAATACAAAACTTGATGCATTTATATTTAATTAAACAAATACAGTGCCATAACACTATTAAAATATAGTCGATTTCTATGGCTAACGCTTCTTGCCGTCTTGTTCAGGCACGACTCACAAAACCTCATTGCGTCGCTCACAAAACCTGAGGCCGTATTGTCTAACGCGCGGGAGCTCGCGATCATATTCACCATCTCTATCTACCAGACGACCAACCGACCAGATGGCCTAGTGGTTAGAGAACCTGACTATGAAGCCGAGGTCCCGGGTTCGATTCCCGTGTCGGGCCAGATATTTGTATGAAAAATATGAATGTTTGTTCTCGGGTCTTGGGTGTTTAATATGTATTTAAGTATGTATCTATCTATATAAGTATGTTTATCCGTTCCCTAGTACCCATAACACAAGCTTTGCCTAGCTTACTTTGGGAGTAGGTCTATTGGTGTGAATTGTCCCGTGATATTTTTTTTTACCTCCATTATCGTTTGCGCGATTGTGATTCCGACTGCGTTAGACAATAAGATCTGTGGCGTTCTACTTAGCCTTCACCATGTCTGTCACGTCAAATATGCCGATGAAATATCGCGTAACTTTATTTCATCACTGAGATGCTTTTGCATGAACGCACAAAACCTGTAAATCTTAAATGTAAAAAAGTATTGTATGAATATTTTGTCAAACACGTAACTGCTTGCCATCTATGTATGTAGATATGTAGGTAAACTAAAATACATATTGAAATAATCTACACTTAATCAAAATTACGTGTGTTGCTACGTGTAAATAGACGAATATTTCGTTGTGATTAATTTTGAAGCACCTGTGGAGGTCCTGCATTTATCTCTGTAACTTTAGCAGCTAAATGTTATCTTTAATCTTTATTTTTATAAAAGAAAATACCTTCTAAATGTGACTGATGATTGAGATTTTAAATAAAACTTTTGTACCTGTTGTATAACCGCAGTTGTTTTATTTAAGTTCCTCCTTTAGGCTGCGTATCCACCGGAGCTGTGCGAGGATGCGTTGCGAGGGATGTGTCTGTCATGAACCAATAGAAACACATCATTTAAAAGGTCCTAAGTGAATGAAGTGTTTCTATTGGTTCATGACAGACACATCCCTCGCAACGCATCCTCGCACATCTCTGGTGGAAACGCAGCCTAAATCTTAACTAATTTTTTAATGATTAATCGTTTGTGCCTGTTAAATGTGTTCGTAATGTTTATGAGAAAATACTGGGATATTCATATTGATCTAAGAGCCCACGTCTTGGGAGTTGACTTAGCGTTTCCGAATACATACAAGATTCTAGACATAACACCTTGTTCTATCCCATTAAATTGGTCAGTGTTTGTATGTGGTCACTGTTCTAGTGGTTTGACCTATGGTCTCTCAAGCACAGGGTCGTGGGTTCGAGTCCGGGCTCGCACCTCTGACTTTTTCAGAATTTATGTGCGAAATTACATTTTTAATTTACTATGAGCTTTACGGTGAAGGAAACATCGTGAGGAAACCTGCATACACCTGAGAAGAAATTCAATTGTGTATGTGAAGTTCCCAATCCGAACTGGGTCCGCGTGGTAACTACGGCCCAAGCCCTCTCATTCTGAGAGGAGGCCTGTGCCCTGCAGTGGGACGTATATAGGCTGGGATGATGATGATGATGATTTGTATGTATTTGGGTCAATCAACTTTTTTTTGTAAACTTCTATTTACTCCTTTACAAGTAACTAGTGAAATATCTGGTTAATGAAACCATGATTTTGTAGTAATTAGATAAACTGTTTATCATAGTGCGTATGTGAAAACCAAAAAAAAAAGTATTACTATGAAAAAATTCGGTGACCCAGGGGACATACCACTATTTTCATACAAATTTCGGGGACATCATTGTCCCCTGGGTCACCCACGAAATAGAAGCTAAACAAAATAAAATAAATATGGCAATTATACCATTATTGACTACAAAAATCTAGGGTTTTAAAAAGTATACTTTAAATAAGGAAAAATAATCAGTTTTTTAATTATTTCGGTTTTCATAGAAATTAGCAGAAAATCGTTGACAAAACAAAGTTGATTGACCCATTTATGTTCTTGTGGACATCTCGGAAATTACTATTTTTAAAGGGTTTTTTTCTTGAAAAGTGAATTAGCTTTGTCTCATCTAGAGGGGCACGAGCTTAAGGTAGATATTTTAATGTATACTGAACTATCTCGAAATACACCCAGTGTTATTCCTGTAAAGTGTAATGTAAACCGGGTCAAAATTAATGAATTATTGATGATTCGATCAGTCACTCGATTGAACAATCACTTGTTGAGAGTTGATTTATCCTTTATCACTCAATGGGCGTGTATGTAAAAGTAATTGAGTATGTACCTACTTACTTTTTAGTTAAACGTAGGGTTGCCAAACATGGCTCTTCATTGGCCAGCAAGCCTTTGCCCGCGACTTCGTTCACGCAAAATTAAAATGTGTGGTAAAGCTTCTTCCTCTCCCTAGTATAAAAGTTCAAAAACAAAGCCAAGTGCGAGTCGGAGTCGCACACGAAGGGTTCTGTGGTATCACCGTACCGAAAAAAAAACACTTCTCTTGTGTGTTAACCGACCGTATAGCCTAGTTGTTAGAGAACCTGACTACGAAGCTTGAGGTCCCGGGTTCGATTCCCGGTCGGGGCAAACATTTGTGTGAATAATACGAATGTTTGTGCTCGACTCTTGGGTGTTTAATATTATGTATTTAAGTATGTATCTAGATAATCTATATAAGTATGTTTATCCGTTGTCTAGCACCCATAGTACAAGCTTTGCTTAGTTTGGGACTAGGTCAATTGGTGTGAATTCATCATCATCATCGTCATCATTTCAGCCGAAAGACGTCCACTGCTGAACATAGGCCTCCCCCAAGGCTCGCCAAACAGATCGGCCCTGCGCTAACCGCATCCAATGCGTTCCCGCTACCTTAACCAGGTCGTCGCTCCATCTTGTTGGAGGCCTACCTACACTGCGTCTTCCGGTCCGCGGACGCCACTCGAGAACCTTTCGGCCCCATCGGCCGTCAGTTCTACGGGCGATGTGCCCTGCCCACTGCCACTTAAGTCTAGCGATTCTTCGAGCTATATCCGTGACTTTAGTTCTTGCGCGGATTTCATCATTTCTAATGCGATCCCACAGAGAAACTCCAAGCATAGCCCTCTCCATCGCCCTCTGAGTGACCTTGAGCTTCCTTATAAGACCCATCGTTAGCGGCCACGTCTCAGTGCCATAAGTCATCACTGGCAACACACACTGGTCAAAGACTTTTGACTTGAGACACTGCGGTATATCGGATGACAAGATATGTGTGTGTGAATTGTCCCGTGATATTTATTAACCCTTTTTTAACCCTTTTAATTTTTTACATTATTTTATTATTTGTTGTTATTTTATCAGATTCGGATAAATCACGATTGAGTTATTTGTCATTGACCCAAAGCCAACAATGGATGTAATAGTACATTATTGTCGTGGCCTGGAAGTTGGCAATTGTCGCGATGCAAACGCGATACCGTCGCGCTTCTGTCGCGATGCAAACGCGGTTCTCCACTACCGCGCCACCTTCCCTCCGTTCCCTCCCCGTTGTCGTCCAACACGGTCGCGCGTTTGCATCGATACAGTCGCGATGCTGTAGCGCGTTAGTAGCGCGTTGGCATCGCTTCTATAGCGCGTTACAAATACGACTAACGCGCGTTAGTAGCGATGCTGCAGCGCGTTTCGTAAACGCGCGACAGCATCGCTACAAAAAGTCGCCGTGGGCGAGGGCCCTAACTTTTTAAAAAGTTTGAGACTCGACAATAATGGAATTTGTATGCGACATTGTTGTCGAGTTTATCGAGCCTGCAATGTTTTTAACTTTTTAATTTTTTTACTGACCATAAACTATGCACGTTTATGGTCAGTAAAAAAATACGTACGTTAAATACGTTCTGATATGTAAAGAATAATGTCAACTTTTACGGATATTTTTGAGAAAAATTAATAATTATGTAGGTCAGGCTTACAAAAGAAAAATGTCAACTACAGCGCTCTCTGGCGAGTTGATCGCCGATGAATAACCGACCTTTTACAGAAAACCGTACATAAATTGGTGAAATTATTTTCGAAAAAAAAAGTTTTGTGCATAAACCAACGTACAGTCGGTACAGTTAACCAATTTGATTTCTAGACCACCCAAGAACCTTGTCATTGTGACATTTTACTTCAGTCGATAAGCATTGTAATAACATTATTTACTACGATAGGGTTCTAAGGTGGCCTAGGAACCAAATTGGCTGACTGACTGTACAAATATGTATAAAGGTAAGTACCTAACCTTATTATAGGAGAGACCGCCGCAAAAGCATTAGGTAAGCGTAATTCTATCATAATTAATTCTTATTTTTTAGATGTTGTCCATGTACAGCCCTGATATCATTAAACGTCCAAACCAACACATGGCCTTAAGTTATCTATCAGCAAGGGGCGGATAGACGACAGGTTCGCGAGTCCAGCTGGCCCTACGCCCCCTGAGCACGCGCGGCGTTGCCGGGCCGCAGCCGGCAGTCACTCGGAGCGTGGCGGCCGACGCCAACTCTGGACAATATGTCCTCCCTACTTATACAGTGTTTATTTTTACTTTTCTGTTTTGTCCACCTCGACTGTGAAGTGTATCAAGATAGACCAAAAATCAAGACATCTGATGGCGATTTAATACTGGAGCCAGCCTTTGACAAAAACATATATTTACTTCCCAATGGACCCAAATCGAGCGTGTACATCGGTATGATAGACCTCCTCGCCATCAACAGAAGCAGCAACCCCGGCGGTGCACGGCCGGCCCCGCCCAGCGACGCTCTCAATGACTATATCAATGGACCAAATGGCATATTACGCAGATTGGATAATTTAGAAAACCGTGATAATGCCTTGCCTAGTAACATCCAGTTTAACGTTTCCACCATTTGGAGGAGGATAAATAGAATAAACACGAGACTTACAAATCTTGAAAATCAATTGATCTCAATGACAAGAGATGCGTGCCAGTCCAACCCCTGCCAGCATGGTGGCACTTGCCTATCTTTGGTAAATAGTTACCACTGTCTATGTCCATCAAATTGGGAAGGAAATAACTGTGATGTGGACGTCAACGAATGCCGTAACTTCGCTGGAACGGATTTAGGGTGTCAAAACGGAGCTTCGTGCATTAATAAACCTGGATCATACGAATGCCAATGCAAATTCACATGGTTCGGTCTCCACTGTACTAGAAAACTTAAAGATTGCTCAGGAGGGAACTACGAAATGTGCGGGCACGGTACCTGTGTTCCCGTCCCTACTGGAGAAGGTATAACATGCATTTGCAACCAAGGATGGACTAATAATGGCACTGGACCCGCTTGTTTAACAGACGTCAATGAATGTGATTCCAGTCAAGGGTCACACTGCTCAGTCAGTCCTCGAGTCGAGTGTATTAATACCCCTGGTTCGTTTAGATGCGGACACTGTCCGTTAGGATACGAAGGAGATGGATTCATCTGTACCGACATAGACGAATGTTTGACAATTCCTAACGGCGGCTGCAGCCCCATGGTCGCTTGTCATAATACCATCGGGTCGCGAATCTGCGGAAGTTGTCCACCTGGCTATGTAGGAGACGGAGTCACCTGCACCTGGAGAGGCACCTGTAGTATCAACCGTGGCGGGTGCCACCCCTCAGCCCAATGCATAGACAGCCTGGGTGGCCAAGCCAGTCAATGTGTGTGTCCCTCCAACATGGCAGGCGACGGTGTGGGACTTCATGGTTGTTACGTTCCTACTGGTGGGAACACCACACAGCGATGCGAAAATAATCCATGCATTCACGGTCAGTGCCATGCCCTTCATATGGGTTACACGTGTATCTGCTTCAACGGCTACAGTGGCGCTCATTGCGACACACCCGCTGATAGTTGCGCAAATAACCCGTGCCACAACGGAGGTTTATGCAGACAAGACTCTATTTTGCCGAAAGGATTTAGGTGTGAATGTTCGGCGCAATACAGCGGTGAATATTGTGAAACACCAGTCAAGAATTGCGGCGGCATTTTGGATAACGAAGAAGGCAATCTTTACTATCCTTTGCAGAATTCTACATACACACATGATTCAAAATGTGCATGGGTGATACGTACTGTACCTGAGAAAGTGATTAATGTTACTTTTAGTAAGTTTAATTTAGAAAGTAGTCCTGAATGTAACTATGATTTCTTGCAAATTCATGATGGTCGCGGTTCTGCTAATCAGCTCATTGGTCGCTTTTGTGGAAATGCATTCCCCAAAGGAGGTAACATTGTATCGAGTCATAATTATTTGTATTTCTGGTTTCGATCTGACAGTACAGTAGCTAAGGACGGATTTGGCCTTCATTGGAACAGTATACCTCCGTTTTGTGGTGGTGAAATAGATGCCACTAATCATGGACGCATAAGTTCTCCGGGTTCACCAGGGACGTATCCGCCAAATAGAGATTGTTACTGGCATTTGCAGACGACTCTTGGTAAGAGAATTCAGTTACATTTCTTTGAACTCGATATCGAAACACATGCCAACTGTAGTTACGATTATATAGCTATATACGACGGCGAACACAGCAGCGACCCGCTTATAAGTAAGTATTGCAACTCTACCCAGCCAGCCCCCGTCAATTCGGCTGGCTCAGATATTCTTATACACTTTCATTCAGACGCGTATGGTTCGGGTCACGGTTTCCAAATTTCTTATGCTCCCGTTGAAGGCACACCGGGATGCGGCGGCCTCTTTACATCAGACAAAGGAGAAATCGTTTCACCGTCGTATAATGGTAAATATCTACATAACTTAATGTGTGACTACAAAATTCGAACACGTCCGGATACAAAAATTCGAATCACATTCGTATCCTTTGCGTTGGAGCGTTCATTACGATGCAAGTATGACTATGTCAAAATTTACGACGGTTCCTCCTCCGATTCACGTCTTTATGGTAAATTTTGTGGAACTACGTATCCAAAATCATCTTTTGTCTCTTCTTCTAACAATCTGTTTATTATATTCCATAGTGACTACAACCAGGCTTCTGACGGTTTCAAAATAACTTACGAAATAGTCTGTCAGCACACAATTGTCGGTGACAGTGGTGTCATTAAATCCCCAGGATATCCCTTCAAGTACCCGGAAAACCTAGTTTGCGAGTACCTCATCCGGACTGTCCCAGGAAAAGCGATTCAATTGAGTTTCCAAGATTTCGACGTCGAAGACAATAGATATTACAATTGTCGCTACGATAACGTAGAAATCAGAGACGGTCCAAATATTAACTCCACATTATTAGGCAGATTTTGCGGAGGTTCCGAACACACGCCGCCTACCCAAACGTCAACTCACAACTACATGTACATGCGCTTTAACTCGGATATGAGTATCAGTGGCACTGGATTCTACGCGAATTACACGACGATCAACACTATGTGTGGAGGTATCTACAAAGAATCAACGGGTCTTATTAACTACCCCACCACTACTGATACACGATATGAAAATGATCAATCCTGCACGTGGATGTTGGATGCTCCTGCGGGATCGCTTATTAAGCTAACCTGGAACAGATTCGATCTGGAAGAAATGTCTTCATGTGATAGTGATTATTTGGAAATCTCAGAGATAGACGACAATAATGTAAATAATGTGCTACGGCGTTACTGCGGAAGCACGTTACCACCAGCCTTAACGTCATCTACCAATCGTTTGATGCTGCAGTTTAGATCTGATAGCAGCATACGGTCAACCGGTTTTTCTGTGCTTTATTCATTCTTAGATGCAAAATCACATTGTGGGGGGACGTTTATTAGGACTCATGGCTACATTTATTCCCCGGGTTGGCCTAAAAATTACGACCGAAATCGTGATTGCACGTGGACGATCACAGTTCCTGCTGGCCAACAAATCAAGTTAAATATTTCCGAGTTTAATCTAGAAGAACCCTTGCGTGGAAATTGCGATCGTGGTGATTACTTGGACATAAGAAACGGCGGAACATCGAATTCGCCAAAAGTTGGTAGATACTGTGGAAGCTTCCAATCCAAATTCATCACATCTCTTTCAAACACCATTTATATTCATTTTCATTCGGACATGTATTTAACTGGTAGAGGATTCAAAATCGAATGGGACGGAACAATAACAGGCTGTGGCGGAACATTAACCAGCGCTTCGGGTTCCATATCTTCACCGAACTATCCACAAGTCTACAACGATAACGCGGAATGCTTCTATAAAATAGTTGTCAGTCCTGGTTCTCGGATACAAATCACTTTTACTGATTTAGATCTGGAACGTACTCGAAATTGTAGAGACGATTATGTACAAATTTTTGACGGGCGTACACACAACGATCCTGATTTAGGTAAATACTGTGAAATGACACCAGCAGTAAATAGAATAATGACCTCATCTAATCACGCCTTGGTCAAATTTCGTTCCGATATATATATGGGTGGTAAAGGATTTTACCTTAATTACAACACGGTCTGTAATAATAACTTGACTGGTAGCTACGGTGTTATTGAAAGTCCCGATTTCCCAGGAAGTTACCCAGGAAACTCAAATTGTTTGTGGACTATTACGGCGCCCAAAGGTCATAAAATTAACGTCACTTTCACACATTTCGATATTTACAAATATGTAATCAGAAGATATTATACTGGCTTCACGGGATTTACGCGTTATACAAGCAATTCACCGCGGTGGCGAATACTAAGTACCACAAATTGCGATGTTGATTATTTACAAACGAAACAACTACCAGATGTAAACTTTTCTGAAAAACTTTGCGGGCCCACTGCACCGGCTCCTTTCACTTCTAAAAGTAATACTTTACAAATAAAGTTTGTTGGGACTTCCTCTATGGCAAATACAGGTTTTCGATTGGAATGGGTAAGGTACGGCTGCGGGGGAGTTCTCAGAAAACGATACGGAACTCTGTCAGTGGACAAAAGTAGTGGCTCGGAGGAAGAGATGGAATGTGAATGGATCATAGATGCTCCTGTGGGTAGAAGCATAACTATTACATTTACAGATGTATATTTAACGGAGAGCACTAACTGCACGTTAGATGCAATTGAAATTTACAACGGACAAACAACGGACTCCCCGCTTATGTCAAAGTTTTGCCATCGGGGGCCTTCGTCGCTGCAATCAAATGCTAACATCATGTTGGTACGATATGTGAAAAGGTCTAATCTGAGAGGAGCTTACTTTACATCTCATTTCGATACGTACCGAGGAGGATGCGGTGGGACTTTTAATGTGCAATCGGGAGTATTCAACTCGAAAAACTATCCACAAAATTATGACTCTAACTCCAATTGCATATGGCGTATCGCTGTTCCTAAATATCATCGAATTGAAATAAATTTCATAGACATCGATTTATATTCATCATATCGTGATGACGATTGCGATGATTTCATAAAAATCTATGAAACCGGTCAGGACCTGGTGGCTCAAAACTATTCTAAATTGATATGTCCCAAGACCCAAGTAACTCAATTTATATCTGTAAACAACACGATATCTGTGCAATTTGTATCTGACAGCTCCGGAGCGGCTAAAGGATTCAAGGCTAACTTCACGGTTACTTGTGGAGCGGTTGTACAAGTTTATTCAGACGGCATCATTTCAAATGACAAATTCATAAGCCACTCAAACCGAAGCTGTACGTGGACTTTAGTGGCACCAAAACCAAACCAGAAGATAACACTGACCATAACTCATATTTCAATTCCCAAAAACTATGATATCGTTTCTAATAAAACTTGCCCGGCTTCTTACCTTCGAATTTTAGAAGGTAATGATGAAAACGGACCGGTTATCGGTGAATACTGTGGAAATAAAGTGCCTCAAATGATTGTGAGCCAAGGGAGCGCGCTCACAATTCAGCATGGTACGTACACCAACAATATTACTGGTCAATTCTCCGCCCATTACACATCTTTATCTAACGCCTGCGGAGGTACTTTCACTTCTGAAGAAGGTACTATTGCTTCACCGAATTACCCACTGCTTTATCCAGTTAACTCTGACTGTGAATGGACACTAAGCACATCGCCCGGTAACAGAGTTTATGTAGTGTTTGAAAAACTTGACTTGGCATTTTCCGAAGGCTGCAATGAAGATTATCTGGAATTACGTGAAAATGACGGCGCTGGCCCATTGATAGACGTTTACTGCGGCAATACGATACCGACTAACACTACCAAAGCATCGAAAATATACTTGAAATTCCACAGTGACAATAAGAACACCGGTCAAGGATTTTTACTGCACTACGGTTTCGTGCACGGAAATGAAATCACAGGTTTAGAGCGTGGTGAAATTTCATCTCCCCTATATCCATCATCGTACGATGGTACGGGTGAGTATACATGGAGAATAATAGCAAAAGGGTCAGAACCTTTAGCTTTGAATGTTGACAGTTTAGAAATTCACACGTACGGATCGGAGTGCTCCAATTATTTAGCCTTTTATGACGGGTATGACGACAGTGCTCAGCTTCTGCAGGAGCTTTGCGGCGTATTGTACACGAGTTCAAAAGAAATTAAAACATCAAGTAATATTGTATTTATAAAACTGAAATTAGACAGTTCCAATACCGGTTCACTATTTCACGTCCACTGGAGTAAATTTGAAAATATCGAAGAGACCTTTGATGAAACTGAGGTCAACTGTGGGTCTAATGGAACACAACTTGTACTACCAGGACAGAAAATTTACGTCCAGTCGCCAGGTTACCCTGATTCGTATGACAATAACCAAAATTGTGAATGGGTATACAAAGCTGCACCTGGTCGACATTTCAGTCTAGCATTTTTGGACGTAAAACTAGAAGAGAGACCTAGTTGTTTCGCTGATTCTATTTCAGTGCGTTCATCCGATACTGGCATTGAGTGGAAAACCGTCGAAGATCACATTTGTACATCTGGAGCAGATCACGATACCGACGTGGATACACAGTTTATGAAGATAAACTTCATTAGCGATTACTCAATGACCGAAAAAGGTTTTCGCGCCCAGATTACGTCAAAATGCGGCGGTGCTATATCCGATTCTTCGGGTAAAGTTGGAACAACGTGGCAAGATCTGGAACAATACAGGTACGATCATGGGAATCATGTAAAATGTCAATGGCGGGTCAAAGTACGACCAGGTCACGTTATAAAATTCAAGTTCGAGCACTTCAATATAACTAATCAAGAAACTGATTGCAATAAATATGTCACTATTCGCAATGGAGACTCTGGGGATTCACCTTTAGTAGGTAAATATTGCGGCTATTCTCATGAAAACCGTGAGGAAATGGAATCGTCTAGTAATCGTTTGTATATAACTTACGAGATGGTAAGATACTCAGAACCATTCCAAAACTTTAGATTGCATTATGACGAAAAAATCGTCGACTGTGGAGTAACTTCTAAACTAGATGCTGAACACAACTGGGAAATATTGAACACTCCGAATTATCCGGCCATACCGATGCCATATTCTGAGTGTGTGTGGGTGTTTACTGGCCCTGTAGGAGAAATACTAAGAGTAGATTTCGATAGATTTGATTTAAAATACGACTATGGCTGCAGAAAAGAATTTCTCGAGATCAGAGACGGTCAATCAAGCTTATCACCACTCATCAAAGATCCGCTCTGTCAAAACCCAGGATCTGTTAAATCCACTGGCAATGGATTATATTTCAAATATGTTACCCAAATAGACGTACCAAATGTCGGTTTTAAAGCAAACGTCTCCATTGACGTGTGTGGTGGGACAATTATAACCAACAGTGGAGAATTGACATCTCCTGGATATCCCCACTTACCTACACTGCGGGAAGGCACACTATGCGAGTGGCACGTTAAAGGATATCCCGGCCATGTTTTCCAAATTCATCCTCAAATTATAGACTTACCGGAATCTGAGTCTTACTGTACAACCAAAGTGACCATAGAAGATACTAGTGGAGTGAACAAAACATTAAAAATATATTGCAATGAAGACTCTGAATATCCTTACGACCCCATTGAAACATATACTCACGAGTTCGTAATTAAGTACTATGTCGGTAAACCGTCGACTTGGGAACAAGTTTCTGATAACAAAGGGTTTCGGATTACATTTAATTCCTCGAGGCCTGTATGTGGCGGCACTATAACAACGCCGGAAGGATACCTGATGACACCTGGCTATCCCCGAACAACAACGTTTCATTACTGCTACTGGCTGATCACCGTGCCAAATAAATCTAGACGGATACGTTTAGAAATCGAAGACTCTGATCTTAGCACCGATTCACATAGAATAGGCATTTACAATGATAATACTTTCCAAACTGTCATTCAAAATATACCCAGTGAAGATTACAATTCATCAATCAACGTTTTTGAATCGACTGGAAATAAACTTGGAATTTATATATGGATGTCACCAACAGCTTCTCAGCATAGATTTAAGGCAAAGTTCAGCTCAAATGAAATGGCACTATGTGGTGGCCTAATTCTGACGGGCATTAGCGGTGAACTCAGTTCACCAGCTCTCGAGCGATCATACTCATGCGAATGGGCATATCACGGTTATAATGAAAACACTGATGCAGATTATGATGATGATAATCATAATATTAAATACAAAAGTATCTACATTAACACAAAAGTTAATTCTTCTGTAAAAAGCACGACGCGGTGCCGTTATAACGATCCTAAGCTGAGAATTAGGGCAGAGTGGGAAGACAGAATGCTCATATTTAATAGAGAGATCTGTGGCAATAACGAAGCGGATTTCAGGATACCATCAAGCGGCATGAACTTGACGGCAATTAAAAATAAAGCCAGCTCGCTATATTTTCATGTGGAGTGGAAAATGCAGCCATGTGGGGGAATATTACAGGTAGGACAAGACCCTGTTAATATTTTAGACATTCCAAATAGTTATAGCAGTACAATAGACTGCGCATGGATTATTAAAGTACCCTTAGGAAATAGAGTACAAATCAAACTAAACGGAACATTTACTTTTGGGTGTTCTGATGAATTCATAAAGATTAGTTTTGGACTAAGTGAAAATTATCCCGTGGTTGGAGATTATTGTAGGGAAAGAATGCAAGAAAATGCACTAGTTTTGCGGTCAGGAGAAATCTATGTTCAATATCATTCAAATGTAAAAAATTATACCTCTGTTAACCTTACAGCAGAGATTGTCAACCATCAATGTGGCGGGTATTTGACGAAATACGACAAAGTTTTTACTTCCCCTAATTATCCGAAAGGTTACAGTGCGAACCAAGAATGTTCGTGGGAGATTGAAGCAGACTTAGGCAACAGAATATTCTTGCAATTTATTGGGCGATTTATGATTGAAGATACAAGTAATTGCACAAAGGATACAGTTATTGTGTATGATTGGGTTGACGATGAGTACGTACAAATGGCTCGGCTGTGCGGACGCAACCCGCCGTCGGGTTTCAATTCTACTAACAACAAGATGAAAATCGTCCTACGCACAGATAGTACGATCAACTTAGAAGGGTTTAAAGCGATATGGAGCCCCATTTGTGGAGGTAATTTCACTCCAAAAGAAAAAGAGCAATTTTTATACAGTCCTGGCTATCCAGGAGTCTACATGCCGTCATTGGATTGCAGTTATAAATTATCTGCTCCTGGTCAAAAGATAGTAGTAAATTTTTTGGACTTTGAACTTGAAGGGACATATCCTGACTGTTCTTATGATAATATTACTATATCTAGCAACTACTACGATCTCACATATCTCACTTCCTGTGGATCTGAAATCCCAGCGCCTTCGCGATATATAGATAATGTTTTAATTCACTTTAAAACTGACAGATATATTCAAAAGAAAGGTTTTAAATTATCATATGCTCTTTACTCCTGCGGTGGCAAAGTAAACGAACCTAAAGTTATAACATCGGGCGAAGGGTTCTACGACACCTATATGAACTGCACTTGGACAATTGAGGCTCCTCCTAGTAAAATTGTTGTTGTAAAGTTCATTAAGATGAGATTAGAAGCCCGCTCTTGTAATTACGATTACGTAGAACTTTATAACGGTTATTTACTTGATAAAAACGAACGAATAATAAAGACATGCGGTTTTCTACAGTCAGAGACGCCCGTATTCCGAAGCACTGGCTCTAAAATGTTGTTACATTTCGTTACAGACGGAAGTGTCAGCCACGAAGGATTCAAAATAGGAATATACTTCAGTTATGGGGAATCTGTTGGCTGCGGTGGTCATTTAAATTTAGTGGACAGTTCACCGTCCATGCTCAGTTCTCCATTGATAGGTAGTAATACCGTGTACGAAAATTTCTTAGATTGCTACTGGACCCTACATGCGCCGAATGACAAAGTTATAAAAATTGAATTTCTCAATTTCCATATATCTTCCTGCGCTAACGTTACAAACCAAACTTCTATTGGTTACAATAAATGTGATTGCGATTATGTTGAAATTAAAGACGGGATAAATCCAGACAGTCCCCAAATAAATATGTATTGTGGTCATACTATGCCTCCGCAAATAACATCGACGGGAAATCTTATGAGTATCCGGCTCTCCACGGACGGCGAAATGAACAGTTCAGGATTCCGAGCTCGATTAAGCGTTCATCCCACAGCATGTGGTCAGGCTACGTTTACCATCTCAAATAACAAACAAGTGATCCGATCACCGGGGTATCAAACGGGATCCGTTCCTCGAGGATTACATTGCGCTTATGAACTCGCATCGCCTGACGAGTACAGAATGATTCATATCAGGATTAATAATCTTGACTTGCAGCCAGGTGACACAGGTTTGAATCAGTGCACCGCTGATAAATTCGTAATATCTGGACGTAACATGCCACGTAATATAAGTCTCGGAAGTCAGTTAGTTCATGATTATAGTGATAACGACTTTTTCTCATTACCTTATTACTTTGAGGAAACTCTAAATTTACCAAGACGGTTTCAGCTATGTGGCAATCAAAACTCCCATGATTACTATTTATATGGTTCTATAGTTATGGATCTATATACTTCTCCAAATACTGATTCAAAACAATATAAAGGCTTTGAAGTAGAAGTAACTTACCTTGGCGATTGTGGCAGAAACTATACTGAACCACAAGGTCGAATACAAGGTGGTCGTCCGTTCCACCCAGAACACAATGACGGCGAAGAATCGGATTGTTTTACCCTTATCACTGCACCTGCCAACTACACAATATCTGTATACTTCATCATCGTCTCCCCAGATTATTGGAATGAAAACATATATTTACAAGTATTTGATGGCAAAACAACGACTGCTCCGAGTTTAATTAAAATTGCCACAGAGTCAAATTCGGACGAATCGGTATTTTCAACGGGGAATCATCTGCTTCTGCGTTCCCATATGGTTGCCAACGAAGGCGTTACCTATGACTTGAATTATGTAATAACTAACAAAGGTCGTGGATGTGGTGGCAAATTATCGAACCAATTCGGCCACGTGGCGAGTCCTCTGTACCCGAACATCTATCGCCAAACGAACACCTGCGAATGGGAGCTAGAAACACCCACGAATACCAAGCTGCGATTGCACTTCTCGGTGTTCGACTTGGGCGTGGCGTGCGACCAGAATTACGTGAAGCTGGTCAAAAGAAACGGCGACACGATATCGACATACTGCGATGAAATGCCGGCAGATTACACGAGCGACGATAATTATGTTAAAATAGTGTTTACAACAAATTTAAATAACGGCGGAACAGGATGGATTGCGGCTTTCGTTGGCGTTGTCTAGTTAAGTTATTAATAGATGGAGTATTTACCGTCTCTGCCATATGAAAATAATCTTCCCGGTTTCGACAGTAGCTAGCTAGCGGACCTACTATAGGTAACGCCACGAGAGTTGAGGCGAATGATTACACACACAGCTACATAAAGTACTGATTACAAAAAAGTAGTGAATGAATGAAATGAGGGAGTGAATGAAAATGTGAGTTATAATGAGCTTATGATGAAATAGCTACGCAATACTAGCATATTATAATTTTTCTTTTTTTCATATAGCCTATTTTATTTCAATAAAACAATTTGAAACTGATAAGAAATATTCACAACAAAAAAATCGGTATTGGTAAATAGCGAAAAATTTGCTTATCTGGTTTAAATGAAATGGATCAAAATATTTTATTTTCTGTTTTGTTTGAACTAGTTGTATTTTCCTAAATCTTTCACTTTCCATTCTGTCAAGCTGTGGAACGATTTGCCTTTGTCTCTAAAGGGAATCTCCGTCAGTGGCCTCGTTCAGGGAGAGGTTAAAGAAATTATGGCTTGACACTGACATCTGAGGCGAGATTGTGTCCGTTTTTGTAATATGTTTTATCTGTTTTATGTTGCATTTAATGTAAATAATTTTGTATTTACTTTCTTTTGTACTTATTTAATTATTATTATTATTATTAATTTTTTTCCCTTTCTCTTTTGAGTATTTCTGTTTTTCTTTTTACCGCACGTATTTTTAACTGTCTGCTTATCCATTATATGTTAAATTGTCTTCTCTTAACTAGGTTAGCTGGAAGAGATCCCTTTTTAGGGATAAGCTCGCCTTTGTTCTCTTCTCTGTTTATTTGTATTTTTATTTTTATGTGCAATAAAGAGTTTACATACGTACATATACATAAATCTTAATGAAATAGGTTAAAGAAATTTTTAGTCAATCTTGTAATTCACTGTTGAGTCTGTTGAACTTGCTGTCGGTACGAATAAATGTCAAAATCCCGCTGTCATTACATGACAAATGTTGTTGTGTGCGTGACCTCAACTCTGGTGGCGTTATCTATACCTACCTAAAGGCCTATGTACGGTCGACTAAGAAAGTGGTCTACCAGTTTTGAAAAAAGTTTCTGTGACATCTAAATATCCCTAAGTCACTGTCATCATGTTATTGCAAGGGAAAATCGACCTCGTTGTATCATGACGTGCAAATGAACTTCGACCGTAGGGGGGTAGACCATATTTTTGGCTGACTGTACTTCGCGTTTTTTTATCGCAGCGTTGACGGGCGTTTCTATCGATACGCACGCGATTCAGACGCAACTTGTAGACCTCTGCACTCACACACACACACACTTTGTCTTTTAATAGCTCGCATGCGTCGATGTAAACGCACGGTTGTATCGCGACAAACGCAAACTAACTGCTTTGTGGAATAAACAATGCGGTGTGCATGGACCCTATCTTTCGCAATTTACATCGCTAATTCGTTTTACTCTCACTCGAAGACACGATTCAATCCTATCTTTTTACCTACGTAAAAAAATACGTATTACTACATTATCTACTTAATTCATAACTTTTTTAGAAATCGTATCAAAAATTCACAGTCGAAATAATAAGGTACTTATTTCCTAATAAGTACATCTGATTAAGAGAGATTCCCTCCTTAATAATAATAAAAGTATTACGCAATAAGTAAATAAATAAGGCCATAAATACCTAAGTTTTTGGTCGATTGATCATGAACAAACCAAAAAGTAGAACTTTGTATTTCTGTGATTATAAAAATTATTGATTACTAATTAATTACTATTAGTACGTACGTAGTTCTAAGTATTAACTTAATATATTTTTAATGTCGTTTATTATCAAAATATAAGAGGTTCTAAAATGTGTTATTGTTATTTTATTTATTCATAACCCTATTACTCTATTAAATAACATTGTAGATCTGATTTGAAAAAAAAACTGACTGTTTAATAGTAGATTTTTCAACAAGGGAGGAAATGAACCAATATCACACGAGGTAACCAATATTTCGAGTGTGATATTGGTTTTTTCCCGAGTTAAACACTCTGCTTTTCATTTCGAGTACAAGGAAAGTAAGAAAATATAAGTATAAATAAATAAAAAATATCTATACCGGTCGTAGTAAAATTATTGTTAAGCTATAATTAATTTAACAAAATTTAAAATGTTCAATATAATAATCAGATAAAACAGTGGATAAAGTGGATATTTTACAGAGGTCTTAGCTACCGCCGTATCTGCCGTATCAATTATACGGGGCCCCCGACGTGCGTCTGCAGGTTTATTGTCTAACGCTTCTGACACTTGCCTTCGCAATCACTATTTCTTTCTGTCAAACGGTATAATAAGATGATGACAGAAAGAGATGGTGAAAGCGAAGGCAAGCGTCAGAAGCGTTAGACAATACGGCCTCTGATTTAAATTAAATTGATCAAAATTATTTAATTTTCTTTTTGTTTGAACTAGGTCTATTTTCCTAAATAATTCTTAACGAAATAGGTTGAAGAAATTTTTAGTCAATCTTGTAATTCACTGTTGAGTCTGTTGAACTTGCTAACGGTACGAATAAATGTCAAAATCCCGCTGTCATTAGGTACATGACTGACATGTTGTTGTGTGCGTGACCTCAACTCTCGTGGCCTTACCTAGGTATAATATGAGAGATGAAAAAATATATTCTTATTTAGGGTGAGTGGGGGAGTAAGATAAAAAGCAGTGTAAGATGAAAAACACTTGGGTGCTACGAGTAGTTTTTCATCTTACACTGCTTTTCATCTTACCCCCACTCACTATACCGCTAAAGTGGCTGTGAAATTGTCGTTCCCACGGGAATTCCGGGAATATACCCTATGTCAGCCGAGACGACTGTAATGACACCTCACATTTTGAAATCCATCGAACCTTTTAGGCTGCAGGGCGCGCCAAAGAACGATAACACATCGCTCGAGAAACATAACCCTCCTTCGGCAGTCGGGTAAAAAAATGGAATTGAAAGCAGGCCTTACAGTAAGACTTTCGAACTTCGTATCGTGCCGTTCCGTTCACGCTAATAGTATTGAAATGAAGAGTGAAAGGGACGGCACGATACGAACTACGAATTTCGTAGTACCCCCCCCCCCCCCCCCCAAGCCTTATACCTACAACGAAATTCGAACTTCGTATCGTGCCGTTCCGTTCACGCTAATAGTATTAAAATGAAGAGTGAAAGGGACGGCACGAGGTTGCGGGATCGCGTTGGATACGGAGGGCACGGGTCCGATTCGGCTGAAATGATGATGATGGCAACAAAAAATCATTTTGATGTTATTGTGGGTAGATATAGCCGTAATTGAAAGATCTCTCTCCATGCAGATGTTATGCCTGGGTACCGAAGTCCGATGGAAGAAAGTTGGAAGTTGTATTCATGCAGCCGAGTTGAGAAACTTCCATAGTGTGATGCAGGATGTAGTAAGTAGTTATTTCTCTATTTGATGACTAGATGGCGCTAGGAGTCGCTGCAATATCAATCAAAATATGGTTTCAGGCCTTAGGTAAAATATTTTACGTCTGATGTTCGAAACTCGAAATTCCTAATGTACTGGGGGGCTACTCCGAAACTCGAAAATCGAAGTTCGCATCGTACCGTCTCGCTCGCTCCCGTATTAAATGCTATTAACGTGAGCGGAATGGCACGATACGAAGTTCGAATTTTACACTTCGTAGTATAAGGCCAGTTCCGTTTAGTACAATAATGGCCACCACAAACCCGGAGCGCGTAGCGCCAACGGAGCGTGCCCAGCGCGCTCTATAACACTGAATCAAATATACGGTGACATACACCGGCAGCGCGGCACACCGTATTTGATTCAGTGTTAACTGACCGCGCTGGGCACGCTTCGTCGGCGCCCGCGCTCCCGGTTTGTTGTGGACTTAATAGTATTTAATACGGGAGTAAGCGAGACGGTACGATACGAATTTCGGAGTAGGTAACCCTCTGGTTGGGGGCCATCCATAAATTACGTCACACATTTAGGGGGGGAGGGGGTCGAGCGATCTGTGACACTAGAACAAAATAATGGCGATTTTCATAGTAATAAGTCTGACAAGGGGGGCGGAGGGGTCAGCGGGCAGAGCGGGTGAGCGTATCCTCTATTCATTGCGCGGCCGAGACGCTCGCCCGTCGCACAATGGTTACCTGGCAGAACACGCAATGAACAGAGAAAACCGCCCAGTCGTCCAGTACAATACCAAAATTTAAAATTAAAAATAGTTTTTAATAAAAATCAAATCAATTGTGTATTAATGATTTTAATAAAGTACCTTTATCATTATATATTATCAAGGCTTGTACATCAAATAACTATTATTACTTAATTGTAACATCCAAATATTGAAATATACTTCTTATCTATAGGTAGGTACTAATATTATAAAGCTGAAGAGTTTGTTTTGAAAAATTCTTTCAGTGTTAGATAGCTCATTTATCGAGGAAGGCTATAGGCTATATATCATCACGCAAACACCAATAGGAGCGGAGCGGAAGAATGTTTCAAAATCGGGGATTTTTGAAGTAAAACTTCTATAGGCACGCTTGACTCGGGAGTACGGTGGTGAATGTGAACGCGGGTGGGGGGGTGCGGGTAATTTTTTTTATATCGAGGAACTCAGGAGAGCCATAATTGATGGTATAACACTTACTTATTTGTTTAATAATTTCAAATTTATTGATTTCATTACAGAAGAAGCTCAAATTGAAGTTACTAATTACTAAAAATTTTAAATAAAAAATAAAAGCTCCTTCAAAAAACCTCCAAAAAACTATGAAATAATAATTGAACCGAACCGACCACAATAAGCATGAAAATATCTTTCTTCTAATCTGTTTGAAGTCAGTGCCTCAGCTCGAGCCAGCAGGAGTACCTAGTAATCTAACTTACCTACATGTATACCTCCTACTACCTATAGGGCTTCTACATTCCTGCTGGCTCGTGCTGAGGCACCGACTTCATACAGATTAGAAGATAGTACATTGTGCATCTAGGGCCGTAAGTAGGGGATTACTAACGAGGGTCTATTAGAAGCCCGACGCCGCGCGCGTTAATGACTCGAGTTTGTAATCCCCTTACTGCCCGTGATATACACAATGATTTTCATCACATTGCGAGAAAAAAAAATCCAAAAATAAAATTATTTTGTCTCCAAAAACTTAAATTGAATAAAATAATGGCTACCCGCCAATACAGATTGTCACTTTTTCGAGTCATCTACCATAGATAATGTAAACTGTGTTTAGTTTAGAATTCGAAAGGTCATACGGCCAGATTCTACCAACATTTTAAAAAAATATTACTAAAATTATTGCAAAACTATTTGTTATAAATTTAAAATATAAAAATAACGAATTTTCATGAAGCGTAGATAAGTTTTGTGTTGTAAAATTTGGGTTATAGCTAAGTTTTAAAGATAATAAATAAAACGTTGGCCGACATGAAACCTCCTTAGTCTGAAATTACTTGTTTGCAAATTTTAAAACTAAAGTTAGAACTCCCTTGGGTAGAAAAATTGTAAGTAAATCCATAACTCCCTTAAGAACAATTTAGGCCATTGACATTTAGTATACAGACATGGAATAACACCATTGACGAGCAAGTGTGATGAAATAGTTATTTATGATACAAGTGCGGAAAGTAGGCTATTCCCAACGAATGGCGGAGATCTAAACAAACGAGCGAAGCGAGTTTGGTTTAGCCGACATGAGTTGGGAATTTCCTACTTTCGACACGTATATCATACAACATTTTACAATGCATTAAGCGAGGAAAAAAATTGGGGCTAAGAGCGCGCGCAGGTAGAGAGCGGTCTGGAGTACCGAGTTCCGCGTTCAGAGTTCAGTCAGAGTGCTGTGTGCGTTATCGTAAGAGACTCAGTACATTCGAAAGAACGCAGAACTCTTGAACTCCAGACCGCTCTCTGTCTGCGCGCGCTCATAAACATTTCCGGAAAAAGATGTTGCGTTCTTATTTACCTTTCATTGAGGTCTCGTAGATGTTTACATATTTCAGCATCGGTTTAGTCAGCAGGAGGCTATCACATTTAATTTTGTGCTTGGTCTCTAGGACGTCAGGCGGCGTTAAGTCCTATGTAAATTCATCACTTGAACTCTCCATTTTAATTTACTAAACTTAAATTAATTCTCCGGACTGAATTCATGAACATTACTGTGGCGGGTTTTCATGACAGGCGCGAACGGAACGAACCATGATTGGTTCGTGTTACGCCATGCGCGCGCAATGAAAACTCATTGGTTGACAGGCGCGAACGGGTAACCGTGATTGGTTCGTGTTACGCCATGCGCGCACACTGAAAACTCATTGGTTGACAGGCGCGAACGGGTAAACATGATTGGTTCGTGTTACGCCATGCGCGCGCACTGAAAGCGCAGATGTCGTACGGTCCGAAATGGACTCAAGGAATTATTTTAGTACTAAATTTTATATTTCAAAACTTTTGACGAAATTAAAATTTGTGTGTTTTAATATTAAAACAATCTGTTTTATTATTTTATCATTAAATATTCATTTGGTTGCATCAAACATTTTCTTATTTGTGCAAAGCTGAATTATGAAGACACAACTCTCTAGTCTTATTTTTTAAACACTAGTTTGGACACAAGTTTTTGAGAATTGGCAATTTAAAAAGTTACTTTTCCGCACGCGTGTGGAAAGTAAAATCCATACAATTTTTTTTCACACTTGCGAAAGTGTGCTGGGATGACTAACTTTCTATAAATATGTTGACTCGCGTCAAGAGGCACTTTCCGAGCATATGCATTGTAATAGTTATTTGTTATACAAGGGGGGAAGTTGTATTTTACCTGCGAGTGTCCATTTGAAACACAAGCTATTGAAAGGATTCTATGATTGACCACGAGCGAAGCGAGTGGTTCAAAAATAGAATCCTTTCGATAGCGAGTGTTTCAACACACGAGACGTAAAATAACTTTTCACCCGTGTATAACACAAAACTTTTCACCTCACTACAGCGAGGAAAATAAGAAAAAGGGTTTGTACTATCAATTATTATTTATTTATTCACTCAAAATAATTAATTGAAAAGTTTTGACTTAAGTTTTTTTTTATTATTTCGGATGCGTTTTGTTCGCACATCGACTTACTTGGACTGTCAGAACATTATATCCGTTTTTGCAACAAGAATGAAGGTTAATGTTGAATGCTGATATTTATGAATTAAAATAAAGTTGTAAGACTGTATTTAGTGTTTTTTACTCGATGCAATTCATTAATTGTGATGTTAAAAATTCAGCACTTTTAACGTTTTACGTTTTGTTAGCTGGGTCATTCTAAAATTTTAGGCAGAACACTCTGTTACTATTTGTATGGAGCTACCACTCTGTTACCACGCATTATTACATATATTACAGAAATACTAAGCATCTTTTTTTGATTCCGATAGTCAATAATTATCTGTGATATATTGCTGATTGCAATCATCAATCATTTCACTTAAATAACCGCAGAAAATAGACAGTGTAACCGGAAACAACTTTTTTTAGGGTGGGACAAGTTTACCTGCGCAAAATTTTAGAATGACCCAGCTGTCAAATATCACGTAAGCTGCCTTCAAATGTCAAAACTCTTTCTTCACATGTGGATAAAAAGCGATTTTCTCAATAGATGTCAAACAAACAAAAAGGGCTTTCCGAGCTAGTGAGGTGAAAAAGATATTTTCATCACACCAAACGCCAATTGGCTTTAAAGGACAACGGGAACAAAACTCAATTTTGTCCCCATAGGAGTTCGAGTTTTCTCTCTTCTGATTGGTCCGAATTTGTCCTTCTGATGGATTAGCGTAGTTAGGTTGGTTGGAGGCGCTGCGCGCTGGCGTGAAGGTTGAATTAAAAAATGTATGAAGTTTTTTTTTTTTCTTGGCTTTCACCCTTGCTACTTTAGTAAGGCGTATTTTGCCAAAGTCGACGTAGAGACATAACACACATGAGGAAACTGTTCGGTTTAAGAAGTTTTGAGTTTGAGGAAGGAATAGACAGGAGACCTAAAACAAATAACACATGTTATGGACGGTACACAGACAACACAAGACGTTTTTACATTACAAGTTTTTTTTTTAGTTGGAGGGAAACAAGAGGGAAATTACTGGTAGTAAAGCATGCTAACACGTAAAATTTTGGAAGCATAATATATGTAAGAGGCATGCAACAGTTACTACAACTTAATGTTGTGGCACTGTATGAATTTAATTAAAACTTTTAGCAATGGAGAGTCCAAGAGAGAAAGAAGTGACAGGAAGTCGATAGGTCGCGGAACTTCCTTAGGTAACACATCATACAAGGAGTATGTTAGTTTAGTATGTTAGGTTAGTTAGTTTGTATGATGAAGTTACTGGCCGGTTAGATAACGGCAATGCGCGCTGAAAAAAAACTGTCACGTGCATTCTTCTATCATTTCATTAGTAAGTATTTTTTTTCAAAGATTTTCATAGTGTTGTTCGCAAAGTTCGTGCAAATAATAATTAAAAATGAGTTCGACTGTGATAAGTCCCAAATAAAAACATTAACATATCATTCACGAATTGTCAAAATGTATCCCATATAATAAATATAAATGAATAATTTTTTCATAATGATTGATTTATTTGAATGTTCTTTTTTCTCCATGTACCTATTTTTCTGTAATATTTTCTTTGTGGTGGCCAATAAACAATAATTGTACTGTATTGTAATGATTTGTTTCATTTAAACTTTCAGTCCTAAATTTATACATACAATCTCGAGACGTAACTCTTTCTTTTTCTCATAGGTAGGTAGTAATGAAAAATAGTGTGTGTCATTCGAGGCCAAAACATTTTGTTCTCGGGGGGCGCATGTTGAATTCCATGCTACGCTCAGGATTCTACTTTAGAATCCCTTGCTGCGCTCGGGATTCTACTATAGAATCCATCGTTTCGCTCTGAATTCAAAATACCTAACGCCCTCGAGGAACAAAAAATTGTTTTGGCCCCTTGTAACACAAATAACTATTTCATGCTTATTGTGGTCGGTTCGGTTCAATTATTATTTCATAGTTTTTTGAAGGTTTTATTTTTTATTTAAAATTTTTTATTTTTTGCTTTTTAGTTGTTTCTGCATAAAATAGATGCGTAGGATAAAATCATCAATTTGACTTCGAAATAAGTTTATGTTGAAAATTCTATTTTTAATGCTCGACGGGGTTGTGTCGTTTTATTACAGAGTTCCATGATACTTCTGAATGCAAATGCTCGACTTGTCACCGAAAATACTAAAATCGCTCTACATTTCTCTTGAATTTTTGAGGAGTTTCTTCAATTCCTCATGGACCCCATCATCAGAACAGGATTTTGGTAACAACGGGACCAATCTTGAAGCATGTGCTTTCAAACAAGGAAAAAATTTTCCAAATCGGTTCATAAATGACGGAGTTCTGAGGTAACACATATTAAAAAAAAAACCGAAATGAGAACCTCCTCCTTTTTTTGAAGTCGGTTAAAAAAACACCCACAAGACAAGAAATTTTTCATGTACCTGGAACGAAAATTCGCAGTCTACTAAAAACAGTGACACGCTAACCAAAAACAAAGCAAATTCGATTTTCAAATTCGAATTCAAAAATTTTTAACTTTAATCACACAGGTGCACTTAAGCCTCGAAAAAAAAAAGAGAAAAAAATCTTTATTTGAAATTTGAATTCAACTTTACCAGCCTTATAAAAAACAGTAATTCTGCCGTCCTCAGACTAAATGGCGGCTCACTTGATTAGCTTCTTCAGTAATGAAATAGCAATAAATTTGAAATTATTGAACAAATAAGTAAGTATTATACCATTTTGTAAACTACATTAGCTAGGCATATTTTTAATATCCAGTGCCACTTTAGCGTAGTTATTTTTTTTAAACCAAGGAGGACCAAAGTTACGGGATGAAACAGTAAAATATCTGAAAACTGTCTCTTAAGTCGTTTTTCATCCAAGTTTGACTAAATATTAAAATAAAATAATATCACGTTTAAAAGCCCATCTTTTCTGCAATATTTATCAGTAATCAGATTTACTAAATTCGGTCATTTGAGGCTGTGGCAGACGAAAAACTCAACTGAGGGAGAAAAATCGAGATTTTTGCAATAATGACAATATCACGAAAACTAAAAGATTTTTAATAAACCTAAAATGTGATATTCTGGTAGGTAATTAGTAGGTCTATCAGCCCTTAACGGATTATCGTCGGTTTCTGGGACACCCTGTATATTAAAAATTGGTCTTGTATATGTTGTGCTGCAGACAGCCCTAGTTTAGAAAATATGTGTTGATAAATATCAAACTCCGATAAGTCCGCAATAAATCACATGGAGATATGATCCTTATAATGACGACAGTAAGGATCAACATATCTCGATGACATTTATTGTGGACATATTGGAGTTTGAGTTAGTTAGTTACTGACGGCCGATGGGGCCGAAAGGTTCTCGAGTGGCGTCCGCAGACCGGAAGACGCAGTGTAGGTAGGCCTCCAACAAGATGGAGCCACGACCTGGTGAAGGTAGCGGGAACGCATTGGATGCGGATGGCGCAGGGCCGATCTGTTTGGCGAGCCTTGGGGGAGGCCTATGTTCAGCAGTGGACGTCTTTCGGCTGAAATGATGATGATGATGATGATATTGGAGTTGGCGCAAGAACTAAAGTCACGGACACATAGCTCGAAGAAGACTTAAGTGGCAGTGGGCAGGGCACATTGGTCGTAGAATTGACGGCTGATTGAGCCGAAAGGTTCTCGAGTGGCGTCCGCGGACCGGAAGACGCAGTGTAGGTAGGCCTCCAACAAGATGGAGCGATGAGCTGGTTAAAGTGGCGGGTACGCGTTGGATGCGGATGGCACAGGGTCGATCTGTTTGGTGGGCCTGAGATGATGATATTGGAGTTTGTTATTTATCAATTCATATGTGGGAATTCTCACTGACATTGTTTTGGGTTATCCCTTGTTTTCAATTTGTAAGCCTCACTTACAACATTATCTGAAACCAGATTTTTAATGGCAATGGATAATTCAGGCATATTGTATCCACAAGCAAAGTCATGGAGAGAGAAGTAGTTTTCAGCTGTAGCTGATTGTACAAGCTTGGTGATGCATTCAGTTTTAAGGTGGTCCATGAGGCATACATCTCCTAGAAGCAGCAGTGAACACAAATCTGCGGGGTCTTCAGGTAAAGTGCCCAAATACAAATATTCCTTTAAGTGCCGTAGATTAACCACATTGAGCCCCACCATTTCAATACATCCTTCCAAAGTTTCCTTCCACTGCTCAGTAAGCATTCTCTTGAAATAATCGCTGTGAGCAGCCAAGCATGCCCTATGCACATTGACTTTCCCATCTGGCGCAGACAGTTTGAAATCAGTGAAGTCTGTATCTTCATATAAGCTTCCAAATCCAACTATTTTAACATTTTGCGCAAAAACATTTACTTCTAAATCTGATCGAAACACACCATTCTTAAATTCCACCTTCGTTTTACTTAGTAACTTCCAATTACACTGTGATTGTAAAGTTGTTGTTCCACAAGTGATTTTAATTCTCACTTCGGAGTCCCTCTCCAACTCACGTTTCAGGATTGTAACATGTGTTATGTGAGATCCACCATCATCTCCAGTATTATTAAATTTAAATTGAAGTTTAGCTAGGTCATCAATATCAAAACTGATTACTTCTTCACAGTGATGAAGATTGCTTAAGATTGAAAATAAAAATGTATGGCTAGGACCCTTCTGTACTTTTCGATGAGTTCTGAAAAAAAAACAGAATTTGTAAACAAAGAAATCAGAAGGGGGTAGTCTAGTTATAAGCTTTGGCTGCCTACAGCATTTTCATTGGCCTTCAAAAGTATCTCCAAAATGGTTGGGATATTCTGAGAAACCCTATATGGAACCCTCTGTGTGCGAGTCTGACTCTCACTTGGCCGGTTTTTTATTTATTTATTCACCATCAAATTAAATTTAAATTAAATAATTTTCATCATTACTTCTAGAATGTTTTTAGATTATAATTGATATGAACAACAAAACGAAAAAAAATGTACCTATACTTAGTCAACCAAGAAATTGATTGGTGGAGAATTGGTGGTGGTGGTAACACCCTATGGTTCATTGTCAGTGTATGGCTCAAATTATCAAAGTCTATTTTAACTTATATTTTAATCTGACAATCTTATTGTTTTTTAAATCTTATTTCTTAATGGTCTTTGATGGTAAATGGTTGACTCCCAGACAAACAAAGGCCATCAAAATCCATTCTTAAGTGTTTGTTAGGCAGGCGTGTAAGCAACTTTAGAAAATCATATACTTATAGGTAAGTACTTACATATCCAACATAGTGGTGTAGAAAAATAAACACTAGTTACTTTAAGTACCTTAGGAGGTAGGTAGATAGGTCAACAGAACCGGTGTTTCGATTAAGTAGGTACTTATTATTATTAATTCCTTAATTAAATAAATGCCTTATTTGCATTGAAAAACTCAACAGAACAAAAGATCACAACATCAGTTCTATATAAGATGATTCTGCCAATGTGAATATTCTATTCTGGAAGTTTACACAGCACACACAGCACGCACAGTTCCACAGCATGTAGACTTGCTACATATAAATGGTGCGGTTATAAAGACAATAATTGCAAAATAATTAACTTTGCCGGAAATCTGTATCAGCGTCGAGAGTGATAGATGATTAATAAATAACAAAACAAACGTATGTTAAGTATGTGTGGTTTAACCACGAATCACAGGACTTTAAATAAATAAATGTCATCTAAGCCAGGGATTCCCAATCTTCTTTAGGGTATGCGCGCACGGGCAACTTTTGTCTCCGGGCATTTTTTATCAAGTCTATCGGTTAGTATGGAAGTGCGCGCGGCTCCCGGGATACAAATACACATAACACAAAAAAATTGCCTTGCGACTAAGTTGCTCGTGCGCCCATACCACAGATTACTTAATAGTTACTTCGTAACAGATACTGCATCCCGTACAAAATCTTGGTACTTACCGCGATTGTAGCCACAGATTATACTACTCCGTCTCCTTAAGAATGTGTGCGTGCCGACAGTGACAAGGGCTGGCAGTTTGGATTAAAATTTTTTTTCTACATGTTGTTTTACCATTTTGTCGGGATAATTGCTATATATTATATCCATGCAAACTTTCTAGCACTAATATTCTTTAAGCTAAGCCACGGACGGACAAAGAGACAGACGGTCATGGCGAAACTATAAGGGTTCCGTTTTTGCCATTTTAGCTCTGGAATCCTAACAAAAAAGGATATTCATTGTAATGCGTAGAACACATTGCCATGCTCATAGTACCCTAGCGTTATACTAAATACGAAGGTTAACTTTCGAACTTCGCATCGTGCCATCCCGCTCACGCTTATAGCTTTTTATAGAAGAGTAAGAGGGACAGCACGATACGAACTTCCAAATTGTTATATTAGCTATTAATTCTAGCATAGTCATATTAAAATTTGCCCCCTGTTTCACCATTCACTTATAAAAGTTCAGGCGGCAGGCGGAACACGAATGAACGTGCGTCGGCGCGCGCTTGTGACAACCTACTGGAATTTCGATCGCAGGCGATCGTCCCCGCGGTAGGTAAATATCGCGCGTAAGTACATGGCATGCATGAGGCCTGCCCATACCCTTATACTGCGACTCTCTTTTCATCAGTGTTGCAAAAGTGAAAATTTAAAAATCGTTTAATTGTCCAGAAGTTTGTACTTATTCTCTTGGAAGAATCGGTAGCTTTAGTGGCTTTAGTGTTATTTTTATTAAGGATAACGTTGTAAAGTGACATTGACACATGACAACTAACCATTGTGTTTCATGTGTTTTAAACCATCGATTGTGTTTTTTTTGTCTTTATTGTGTCTGTGATTTATACACAGATTCAGCCGCGGCATGTAATTTATAGGTAACGCCACCAGAGTTGAGGCCACGCACACAACCACATCTCATGTAATGACAGCGGGATTTTGACGTTGTGTTGACGTTTAACGACAACACAACGTCAAAATCCCGCGTCATTACATGAGATGTGGTTGTGTGCGTGGCCTCAACTCTGGTGGCGTTACCTATACGAGAAGTCGTATCTCAAATTTTCTATAAATTATAAAAAATATTGGAGTGATGAATTAAATAAATAATAAATAAATAATTAAATAAATATTAGGGGACAATCTTACACAAATCGACCTAGTCCCAAACTAAGCAAAGCTTGTACTATGGGTACTAGACGACGATAAACATACTTATATAGATAAATAAATACTTAAATACATAGAAAACATCCATAACTCAGGAACAAATATTCGTGCTCATCACACAAATAAATGCCCTTACCGGGAACCCAGGACCTCTTGCTTCGTAGGCAGGGTCACTAAAGGTAACGCCACCAGAGTTGAGGCCACGCACACAACCACATCTCATGTAATGACGCGGGATTTTGACGTTGTGTTGTCGTTAAACGTCAACACAACGTCAAAATCCCGCTGTCATTACATGAGAAGTGGTTGTGTGCGTGGCCTCAACTCTGGTGGCGTTACCTATACCAACTAGGCTAAAGCGGTCGTTAAAATTGCTGAAATATTCAAATTAATTTCTTAAAAATGTTCTATATCTTCGATAAAAAAAATGAACAATCCTAATTATACTATTACATTTCAGACATCATCCTTCTATGATTGATAGAGGGTTTATACCTGCTGAGCTGGCAACGTTGCATTTTTGTTAGTTTTTCTCGATTATTCCATAAAAATTGAATGAATATTAAAAATGTTTTGAATACAAATTGTTCAACTTATATATTAGAACAATTTGTATTCAAAACATTTTTAATTTTCATTCAATTTTTATGGAATAATCGAGAAAAACTATTTTCTCGATTATTCCATAAAAATTGAATGAATATTAAAAATGTTTTGAATACAAATTGTTCAACTTATATATTAGAACAATTTGTATTCAAAACATTTTTAATTTTCATTCAATTTTTATGGAATAATCGAGATAAACTAACAAAAATGCAACGTTGCCAGCTCAGCAGGTATAAACCCTCTTAAGCGCTAGCCATTTTGGACATATTTGAAGCAATCACAGGAACTGAAAAAAAAATTCTTTCCTGTGAATGTTCCATGGACTTAATACCTAACCTGGACTAAGTACTGCGACAAAAAAGTGAGGCCGACAGAGAAACCAAACCAGAGAATTGAATCTCGTTCTAATTAGGGTGACCAAGTACACCTGCGGATAATTATCAAGATTTTTCTTAAAAAAGTATAAATAGATCTTAAAAGTATAAGTATATTTTGCCAAAGTAGTAGTAGTTTTGATATGTTCCTTTTTAAAATGACGGCTGCAAACAACTGTATTTTTAGAAGTTATTTTACTGCCTATGGCTTCTATAGGTAACGCCACCAGAGTTGAGGCCATGCACACAACCACATCTCATGTAATGACAGCGGGATTTTGACGTTGTGTTGTCGTTAAACGTCAACACAACGTCAAAATTCCGCTGTCATTACATGAGATGTGGTTGTGTGCGTGGCCTCAACTCTGGTGGCGTTACCTCTAACCACTTAGCCTTTAATCGTTCATCCTTTGGAGAGCTGAAATTGATAATTACATATTATATTAAAAAAAAAGACAAATAATTTGAGTCGTAGGTCATCTTAATATATATAAAAGATGCTTATTTTAATGTATTCTTTAAAGTTTTTTAAAAAGAAATTACGAAAAACGCGAAAAAAAATTTCTGTTCCAAATTTTTCTAAGTCCTAAAATCGGGCCCCTATTCTTATACCCCAACCTGCTTTTCCGACTTATAAAAGTTAGTACTCAGTCCAGTTGGTCCAGTCTTAGATATTAAGTCCATGCGCACGAGCAACTCAGTCGCAAGGTGATTTATTTGTGTTATGTGTATTTGTATCCCGGGAGTCGTGGCGTTACGTGTGCGCACTTCCATACTAACCCATAGACTTGATAAAATAGTCGCGGAGACAAAAGTTGCTCGTGCGCGCATACCCTTATAGTTTCCTTAGGCCCATACTACACGGGCGGTTCTCCCGCCGCGGGAAACCGCTTCTGAACCGCACTAGACACAATTTTATATGGCCCATACTACACGGGCGGTTCTCCCGCCGCGGGAAACCGCTTCTGAACCGCACTAGACACAATTTTATATGGAAGTTGTATGCTGCATACTACACTGCGCGGTTTCCCGCCGTGGTTCACGGGCGGGAGAAATTCGACCGCCGCATGCAGCGTTAAACCGCCGCTGACGCTCGTTCGTCGTGCGTATTTCGTTTTTTTAGCATTAGAAATAAGGTAAACAATCTTGACATGTCTTTTTTATAGAAAAACGCTTTTAAAAGAATATAACTAGGTATTTTATGAAACCAAAAGCGTGCAAATTAACATATTTCCTTTCAAATTGTTACAATATTAATTAAGCGCAGTTATCATTGGCGGATCCATGTTGAAATGAACAAAAGACAGCGGTAAACCGCGTTCCGTGTAGTTTGACGGTCTGCGGCAGCTCCGTCGTCTTAGGCCCATACTACACGGGCGGTTTTCCCGCCGCGGGAAATCGCTTCTGAACCGCCACTAGACACAATTTTATATGGAAGTTGTATGGTGCAAACTACACTGCGCAGCTTCGTCGAGCGGGAAACCGCGGCGGGAAACCGCCCGTGTAGTATGGGCCTTAGGCCTCAATCACACGGCAGCTTTTATAACGCCCGTTAAAAAAGCGTTCAAATAGAACAAAATACTAAAATTGCCTTTAACGCCTAACGCTCAGCGTTCAAAATGCAACACTGCTCGATAAAAAACGTCGCGTTTTAAAAGCGCTGTCGTATGAACATACATATACTTGAAAATGCATTTGATCTATTTGAACGCTTTTTTAACGGGCGTTAAAAAAGCTCCTGTGCGAATGAAGCCTTAGCGACGATAACGAACCAAAAAAAAAATTGACTGTCACTGTCAGTCTGAGTCACTCAGACCCGTCAGACCCACGTCAGACCAGACCAGAAACAATTCAGAGTTCATTGTCAACACGACAACCACAACCTTCGAATTGAACCACAAAACTGACCACTACTGATGTTCCGTACCACTGATTAACTCTGCACGCACCACACGCTTCATATTATATATACGTTTAATCTTGGTATTGGTTAATAAGCGGCTCCGCTAGGGCAAAATGTTATAACTGAAGTTCCATGTTATAATTTTCGTCTGACAAGAAGTATTAGTGATGTATTCATAGACTGACTGGTTAACATTACTTCCTAGCGGTTTTATCATCATAGGCCGCCAATAACTGAAACGATGGACATAATAACTGTGATATGGTTTTTAATCTTTTATGGTATTTTAACCGCATTTACACTACTAATATTGGTAAGTACTACGTCAGCTACCCTTTAACGATTTGACAACCCTGTCAAGACATTAAATTTTGGACTGTCAATTTTGCTAATTTGAATCTGCATTGCTTTCTTTATGACGGCAAATATCTTGCCATTAACCACTAAAGGGTTAATTTTAAATTACTTTCAAAAAATGTGTCAAGTTTGGGTTAGGTTTTCAGTGCCTTGTTGGCACTGCAGGTAACTAAATTTGTCATGTTTATAACTAGGCATTGGAGTTTTCATTGCACGGTAAGACGTTAGCAAGCCATGGAGTCGACATTAGCAATAAAATTCAACTCATATTCATACTCATACTCATTTATTTATTTAAGTCGCGATTTTAATTTTATAATCAAGGACAATAATTTTGACGAGTAGGGTAAATCGCCAATAACCAGTTATTGGCCACCTCATACTAAAAATTAACTCTATTCACCCATAATAGGATTCATTTTTTTAGTATACCTAGGTGTTAATTACTGGCCACGTTATACTAAGTTGAATTCTGTTTGTAGGGGAAAAGAGTTTATTTCCAGTCCAGTATGAGGGGGCCAGCTATTGAAGTGTGCCCAGTTATTGGCGATTTACCCTAAACTCACAAGCAAAAATACTGAATCATTTCCCATACATGGTAATACGTTGTGACACATAACTCATAATCGTAATTGACCACGTTGTTGATTGCATTGTTAGGTCTATTTTGCAGTGATGTTATTTGTGTATCAGAGTTTGTATAGTTGTATGTTAAAATAGTTGAAGCTATGAGTTTGTAATCTAATAGAAAAATAATTTTATTTAAAATTTGAATCACATATTGCTCACGATTTTTAATCACGATCGCTATAAAGGCATTTTAGAATTAAATAAATGAGTGAGTATGAGTATGAATAGAAGTTGGATTTTAATGCTAATGTCGACTCTATGGCTCGCTAACGTCTTACCGTGCGATGAAAACTCCAATGCCTATTTATAACACTTGATTTATTCTACCTTTCTGCCCTGAAGACTAGTAAGAAAGGATTAACATTTTTTTTTTAGATTTCCATTGTAATATATGCCATCACTAGCCCTTACCCAGTAGTGGAGCATTACAAAGAGGAAGAGAGTTATAATGATCCAAAAACAGGATCCCGGCAGAAGTTCCCCAGCATAGAAGAGCCACATTGTTTGCACCTAAGTGTGGTGGTGCCTGCATACAATGAGGAGGAACGCTGTGAGTACTTCCTGCTAAACAAATTAAAATTAATGGAAAAAAAAGATTTTGCTGAAGAAAATATTTTTCATCAAGCTCTTTTTGCTTAATGTCCCTGCATTATCATCCAAACTATTTAGTTTGTTGTATTGTAGTATGTATCTATACCAGGTTAGAAGTTTATGCCATTAACTGTTGAAGAGTTCTGTCCTGTGGAGAAAATCCTAGCCACACCACTAACTAGGGTAAGCAAATGTACCGCATATTACGGGTTGTCCCATATTTCAGGCTTGAATTTTTCATTGTCCTGTAATTTGGAGAAACCAATACGGGACAGTACATTGTCGTGTAATTTTGTAATGGCATTTAATGATAAAAATACCTAGGTTATTTGAACAACCTATTTTTAAATGTTTAATACCGTTTTTAAGTCTTTTATTAAGAAATTTAGCAATTGTATACCAAAATTAGTAATAAAAAAATGAATGTTGATTTTTAATAAAAAAACAACCTATCCCTTATTTTAACCTCGATTTTCAATGCAACTTTTTTCTCCGTATTTGGTAGGTCTGAAAATAGATTGTAGTACTATTCTTCGCGGACGGAGTCGCGGGCAACAGCTAGTTTATTTATATACATATGTATAATTTTAGGGGCCCTTCAAGTATAAGTAAGCATCACACACAGGGGGCAGGGGGGTCTATGCTATGCTTCCTTTTGATGACATGGAGCAACGTTAAAAAATATGTCTAGATAGGAAGAGGGTAAGCACGTTGCTCACTTTTGCTGACAAGGGGAGTGGAAGTCAAAAATTTCTAACATTTTTCTTACATAATTTATTATCTTTTATTTGACTTATAATCACTAATAAACTTTGAAACTTGATGTGAATTTTTAAACATACCAAAACTATTACAATTTACTTGGAGACCACTTTGTGGCTCACATGCCTGCGATTGAGTAGCCAAAGAGACAGTTATTTTGAATAAGGGCATTTTCAAAAAAAAGTGTGCCCTATACTTTTTTTAAATAAAGAAATTTTGGGGTTTTCTTACTCAAAATCAAGAGCACTATTGATTTTGATGATAAAAAATGTCCCAAATTTTTCTGTCAGTTTTGTGACGTTTTTAAAGTTCCATAGTCAACTAGGAACCCTTAGTTTCGCCATGTCTGTCCGTCCGCGGCTAATCTCAGAGACTGTTAGTACTAGAAAGCTGTAATTTGGCATGAATATATATATCAGTCACGCCGACAAAGTGATTAAATAAAAAAAAGTGTAAAAATTTTTTTAGGGTACCTCCCATAGACGTAAAGTGGGGGTGATTTTTTTTTCTCGACTAACCCTATAGTGTGGGGTATCATTGGATAGATATTTGAAAATAAATAAGGGTTTTCTAAAACCATTTTTTGATAAAGTGAATATTTTCGGAGATATTCACTCCGAAAGTTCAAAATAATGTGTCCCCCCTCTAACTTTTGAACCGCATGTCTAAAAAATATGAAAAAAATCACGTATGTTAAACTTAACCCGTCGCACGATCGGCGACTATTTTGGGTAATTTTTTCTAAGTACCCTATGTTAAAAGGTGATCGAAACTAGAAACAAAAATTATGACAGTTTAGGCAGACACGTGTGTGCCTAAATCGTTCGACGGGTTAATAAAAATTTTCTAGGAAAATTATTTTCAACTTAATCAGTTGAGCAGTTATAAGTTTTTGTAAAAAAATATTTCTAAACTAAGATTGTAATTTAACCGCCATTGCAAGCATTTTTTTTTTCTTTAAGTACCTATAAGATCACACTAACAGTATCTTCTTTGAAATAAAAAAAATATATTACATCTGAAAAACAATCAACATATACTAGTTCTAGTAGACTAAAGTTAGATTAGTTACCCAATGATGGCGCTATACCGCCGACGTTGGGACCAAAACAACCACATTAATAAAGTATGCAAAGATTTTTTCGTACCTGCTACGGAACCCTATCTTGGGCGTGTCCGATACGCTCTTGGCCGGTTTTTTTTATTTTCGTATAGGTTTTTTTGTATATGGCTTGTCAGAAAACTGGCACAAAAAAAATTTTATGGAAAATTTGGATTTTTTTTTTTACAAAAAACCCCTTTTTTTTCTTTTTTCAAGTGCCTCCCATGCTTGATGAAGCTCTTGAGCATCTAGAGAACAGAATAAAGGACATTCCTAGCTACAAATACGAAATAATTGTTGTGAGTGACGGGAGCACGGACAAAACTGTTAAAGTTGCAGAGTCTTATGCTGCCAAGTATGGAAGTGAAAAAGTAAGATGTCTTGAATTGGTCAAGAATAGAGGGAAAGGAGGAGCCGTACGATTGGTAAGAAATATACCTAGAGATTTTTCTAGCACAAACAGTGATTAGTGTTTGACATAATAATGACATCAATTTGGTTTGGTATATTGTTTTTGATACTTAGAAGAGTTTATCTGGCTCTCTGTCAATTTGTAATAAGCTATTGCATATCAGTTTGGGGCGGTGCACCTAAAACATCACTTATTGCTCTAGAGATAGCACAACGAGCAGTCCTAATACCTGATTTACACTCTCGCCTCGTCACCTCGCCTCGCGCCTCGCCTCGTCGTCTCGCTCCGGACGCGAGCGTCAAAATCAAGGCAAATCACGAGACGAGGCGCGAGGCGCGCCTGTTCACACTCTCGTCTCGTGGCTCGTCCCGCAGTTCGTCTCGCCACTCGTACGCGAGTGTAAACCAGGTATAAAAGTTATTCATTTTTTGCCTTTTACTTATTCCACGCAATCTTTATATGCAGTGGCTAAGGTATTGAGGGGTATGTATTACATTACTGAAGTACGAAAGACCGAATGTATTAAAACATCGAATGGGTCAAAAGACCGACACGATTTTTTTCTGAAACCGTAAACTTCTCAGAATTTAGTAAAGCGGCATCATACAGAACCCATTAGGTTAGGTTAGGTTTGTTTTATAACAATCTTAAAAAGTTAACGGTTTCAGAAAAAAATCGTGTCGGTCTTTTGACCCATTCGATGTTTTAATACATTCGGTCTTTCGTACTTCGGTATTGTAATACATACCCGTATTGAGCGTTCGACAACTCTTTATTATTGCAACGATACTCAGATATCATGGTGCACACTGTTACCATAAACAATCAATGGAAAATACACGTAGACCTCAATATATTGGTAGAAGAGATATAAAATTTAACACAAAATTTATAAAAAGGTTCTTTTTGTTTAATGGGTCTTTCATCTATACATATAATAAATCTGTAACAAGTCGGTGTCACTAGGGCTATTTATTAACGCAATAGAACCCAAAACAATGATTTTTAGAATTATTGTCTGTTTGTCTGTGCGTTTGTGCGCGCTAATCTCAGAAACGGCTTAACCTAGAAGGATGCGGTTTTCACTGATATGTTGGTATTTTCTTGGAGTAACTTTAGTGTTTGTTTCATTTGAATCGGTTCACAAATAAGAAAGATACGTCTATTTTAAGAATTTATAGAACAGTTTTTAGGAATAGTGACTTGGGAGTAGGTGCGGTGGTGAATGTGAACGCGGGTGTGCGGGGGGGGGGGGGTTCGGTGAGGGGGGGGGGGGTGCGGGTATTTTTTTTTATATCGAGGAACTAAGGAGAGCCATAATTGATGAAAAAGCAAATTGATAAAAAAAATAAGCTGCCCAAATTACTAATTCCACGCGGACGGAGTCGCGGGCAAAAGCTAGTAGCTAATAAGGTAGAGGTGATTTAGAGACCACATGCATTGACTTGGAAATTCAACCTTATCCATTCACAATATCCATTGCAATTATTGAAAAACTACTAAGTAGCTTAAAAATATTCTTTGTCAGGCTTGTATTTGATAGCTACTTTTGATTCTGTGGTAGTAGTTAAGAATATTTTTGATATGAAAAGGAATAAACTGAATAATAAATACTTAATTTTGAAAAATAATGTTTATTGTCTTTAATACATCTACACTATACGAAAACTTTGTCTTATTTATATACTTACTAGAAATCAACATTAAATCTTAGGTAAGAAATTAATTAATTATTTAATTAATTTTGGAGTGATGTCCACATTATTGCGAGAAATAACCCTAATCCATCCAATCCCTTTATAATTATGTTTATTTAATGTTTTCCGCAACTGACTTACTTACTGACTACTGTACTGAAAGCAATTACATATCCTGATATTTTTTTTTACAAAAAATAAGTACAATTTTTTATATCTATGTTACTACTTTTTTATATATTTTTTAGGGGGTACAGCGTTCTAGAGGAGCGTTAATATTGTTTGCTGATGCAGACGGAGCAACAAAGTTTGAAGACTTGACCAAACTGGAAGTAGCTCTGAAGGAACTGGTCAAAGCTGGTGTCAGCAGCCAGCCGGCACTGGTCGGCGACTGCCAAGCCATTGTAATCGGGTCACGAGCACACTTGGAAAAAGAATCTCTGGCCACAAGAAGCGTTTTTAGGTAAAATACTTTCAACAAAAGATGCTTTATCTGTGCTAGCGGACGTCTTTCGGCTGAAATGATGATGATGATGATGATGTATGTATGACTCAAAAATATACATACATGAAATGGGTGCCAAACGCCGCTTAATTATAATGGGTTTGATTTATCGCAAAGTAATCGACTTCAAATTTGGTTTTTTTTTGTGTACGTAGACCCCTTACAGGTGTTCGTCGACCCCTATGTTAAAAAAATATGACCATTTAAATTCTTGAAAAAAAAATAAAAAATTAATCACCCTGTATAACAAGTTCGGCTCATGGTACAAACACCAATTTTTTTTCAAGTATGAACCAATTTATATTCTACATCATACAAAAGTTTCATGACCTAGCCCAGAAGGAACATTGCGAAATTAAAATGAATGTACTATTTAGTAGGCACTACTCACTATATTATATTGGTTCAGTTGACTTATTTCATTGCACTCTGAGTGAATTCAAAAGAGTTGCCATACATACAAGGTGACCTTAGCCTCTGGACATTAATGAAACCATGGATAAGACTGATATTTAGCAATATCGTAAAATAGTTATTTGCTTAATTAGACAAGAAAACAAAAAAAAAATCTATGAAATCATATCATCCAAATAAACAGGCTCCTCCAAAGTGATACATTGAAAACCGTTAGTTTTTCGGTAAACATTAGACTGATTGCTAAACCAGTATTATTAGTATTTGTCCAGAGGCTAAGGTCACCCAGTCATCACTGTCTTCGTTAATAATTGTCAAATTGTCTAAGTAATTATCAAATATGTTAGTCAGAATTTCATTATGCATAATTTATTTATTTATTTTATTTGCATTATCATCACTTACACTATCATTACAGGAGTTAAACCTAAGGCGATAGAGAAGGCCTATAACAAAAACGTATATTAATGTGCATAGCGTATTATACTGGGTGACCTTAGCCTCTGGACAAATACTAATACTACTGGTTTAGCAAGATATTTAAAACCAAACTGCAAAGTCTCATAACAATCAGTCCAATATTTACCGAAAAACCTTTGATCAATTATAACTGAAGATACACATTGCCGAACAAAATCCCCTTCAAAAAATGTCCGAACTTTTTTATTTGTTTGCATAACAATTAAAATCATCACCTACACAGAAATTTGAACCTAGTCTTTACTTCATTACAGTCGAATTTCGGTTGACACTTGACAGCTAAACTTGACAATTTCACGCAACGTACTGAGAAAAAAGAAGGCCACTTTTATCAAAGTGGCGCTCATTTGGCTCGGACATTTTCGGGCGCGCGACTGTGGATCTACAGTTATAATTGATCAAAGCGAAAAACTAACGGTTTTCAATGTTATCACTTTGGAGGAGTCTGTTTATTTGGATGATATGATTTCATAGATTTTTTTTTGTTTTCTTGTCATTAGACATAAGCAAAGCAAGCATTAATTATAAGCAAATAACTATTTTACGATATTGCTAAGTATCAGTCTTATCCACGGTTTCATTAATGTCCAGAGGCTAAGGTCACCTTGTATGTATGGCAACTCTTTTGAATTCACTCAGAGTGCAATGAAATAAGTCAACTGAACCAATATAATATAGTGAGTAGTGCCTACTAAATAGTACATTCATTTTAATTTCGCAATGTTCCTTCTGGGCTAGGTCGATGAAACTTTTGTATGATGTAGAATATAAATTGGTTCATATTTGAAAAAAAAATGGTGTATGTACTATGAGCCGAGCTTGTTATACAGGGTGATTAATTTTTAATTTATAATTTTTTTTTCAAGAATTATATGTTTAGGAGGGTCATATTTTTTTAACATATAGCTTTTAGTCTCATTAATATTTGTAGAAAATTTGAAATTCGTCACATTCTTAGTTTAGGAATAATAAATAAAACAGTTTTAGGGTTATTCGGGTGTTTTTCACCCCCAGGAGGTAACAGAGGGATGAAACTTTGTGCAGGGAATAACCTCCTCAAAAGGCATCGTTTGATTATAGTTTCAACCCAAAAACGCTGGGGGCAATTTTTCTTAGGCTATCCTGCTACACCCTTTTGATACGTGATTCAGTATTGTTAATAGAGCACGATTATCTGTTAAAGATTTTTTTTACATTTCGAAATTTGGGTTGTTCATAGTAATTCATCCAATAAATTGGTCGAGTTACTATGAAAAATAAAAAAATAAGTGATAAAAATTTTAACGAAAAATACTGAAATTTGTTATTTTAACGACACTGTATCACATATTAAAATTTGTGCACTTATTAAAAAATTACCCTGTATAATGCATTAACTAGATTGTTGACGGTACCTACCTGTTCCCAGGAACGTCCTAATGTACGGCTTCCACTTCCTGGTGTGGCTGCTGACGGTGCGCGGCGTGCGCGACACGCAGTGCGGCTTCAAGCTGCTCACGCGCAGCGCCGCCCGCGCCGCCTTCCGCGCGCTCCACGTCAACCGGTGGTAACTAACAACCTAACCTAAAGTTTTTCTTAACCTTTTCGGCGCCAACGACGCACATATCCGTACCGCATGCTCTACGCCAACGACGGATATATCAATCACGGCGTGCGGAGCGATATCTATCTACATGAATTTCTATAGGGTTCAACTTCGCGTTTGACATTCCGATGTCATGGCGTTGAGTGAGAGCTGTTGTATTTATTTAATTAGAGCGTTGAAAAGGTTAAAATTGCCTTTTTACGACCAGGGGCCTGTTGCATAACAAAGTACAACTTATATTACAAGCGGAAATCCATATCTAGTTAATATAACTGAAGCGAGTGTTTCGCTTGTAATATAAGCTGTACTTTGTTATGCAACAAGCCCCAAATCGCCTAGTGGTTAAAAAACCTGACTACGAGAAGCTTGAGGTCTCGGGTTCGCGTCATGGCAGATACATATTTGAATGAAAATACGAATGTTTGTTCTCGAGTCTTGGGTTTATAATTTCTTTATTTTATTTTATTATGAGAGGGAGGTAAACGAGCAAGCGGGTCATCTGATGGAAAACGATCACCACCGCCCATAAAAAGCAACAACTCAAAGAGAGTTACTGGTCCGTTCCTGGCCTTTAAAGAAGGGGAGGGGGAAGGAGAGAGGTATTAGGCCCCCGGCACTCTCACTGACCGTACGAAACGCAGCGGGAGTACTGGTGCTTCACGCCGGTGTTATGTGAGAGGGTGGTTTAATGTGTATTAAAGTATGTATTTATCTATATAAGTACTAGCGGTTGCCCGCGACTCCGTCCGCGAAGAATAGGGGCATAAAAAGTAGCCTACGACCCATTCACAGACCTACCAAACACATAGAAAAAAATTATAAAAATCGGTCAAGCCGTTCCGGAGGAGTTCGATAACAAACACCGTGACACGAGATTTTTATATATCAGATGTCTATCCGTTGCCTCTTCTCTTTTCTTCTTTAACCACTTGACTATCCGATTATCAAAACAATGCTCATAATCCTACTTATAAAGCATTTCTCTTTTTCAGGGCATTTGATGTAGAGCTGCTTTACATAGCGCAGACGTTAAACATTCCAATAGCCGAGGTACCTGTAAGGTGGACTGAAATCGAAGGCTCCAAGGTGACGCCTGTGATATCCTGGATCCAGATGGGCTGCGACTTGGGCCTCATCTGGCTCAAATACAAGCTGGGAGCTTGGAAAATCAGTACCGACAAGACGGAATAACAATCTACTAAGTCGCGACAGGCTAGACTGGACATAAATTTTACTACACTAGTAGTACTCCTGCTAGGCTTTATCACGCTAGTATTTATGGCTACCAGGGCCCAATTGCATAACAAAGTACAACTTATATTACAAGCGGAACTCCCTTTCTAGTTAATATAACTGAAGCGAGAGTTCCGCTTGTAATATTAGTTGTACTGTAATATGTTGAGTACTTAAGTCGTAGTACGTGCAGATGGAATGAAACCACTGGTGCCGAGTCTCGATCAAGAAGGCTTTATTCACTAAAAACCTTAACTTATATACACACTGGATTGTCGCTGATACAAGCAATATGCGTTTATGTAGCAGTAAACTATTATGCTACCGTTAAACTCTATTGCCATACTACACCTCCCCCGAAAGTCCATTTCCCCCCCGGGGTGGCGGGAAAAAAAAAAAATTAACGCATGTTACTTGCTTACATTGCTTAGAGGATGCGTTTAAGACTCTGAACTGGGAAGGGCGTGGCATCAATGTAAATGGCGAATACTTCACTCACCTTCGATTTGCCGACAACGTGGTGCTTATGGCTGAGACCTTGGAGGACCTCAGTGCGATGCTCGCTGACCTCGGAAGTGTCTCCGAGAGAGTTGGTCTTAAATTGAACATGGACAAGACGAAGGTCATGTCGAACGCCCATGTTGTACCAACTCCCGTCGTAATCGGAGATACTTTGCTCGAAGTTGTTGACGACTATATCTGGGACATACAATCCAATTGGGTAGGTGCAACTTCGAGAAAGAGGTCAATCGACGAATTAGACTCGGCTGGGCAGCGTTCGGGAAGCTCCGCAATATCTTGTCATCCGATATACCGCAGTGTCTCAAGTCAAAAGTCTTTGACCAGTGTGTGTTGCCAGTGATGACTTATGGCACTGAGACGTGGCCGCTAACGATGGGTCTTATAAGGAAGCTCAAGGTCACTCAGAGGGCGATGGAGAGGGCTATGCTTGGAGTTTCTCTGCGGGATCGCATTAGAAATGATGAAATCCGCGCGAGAACTAAAGTCACGGGCATAGCTCGAAGAATCGCTAGACTTAAGTGGCAGTGGCAGGGCACATCGCCCGTAGAACTGACGGCCGATGGGGCCGAAAGGTTCTCGAGTGGCGTCCGCGGACCGGAAGACGCAGTGTAGGTAGGCCTCCAACAAGATGGAGCGACGACCTGGTGAAGGTAGCGGGAACGCATTGGATGCGGATGGCACAGGGCCGATCTGTTTGGAGAGCCTTGGGGGAGGCCTATGTTCAGCAGTGGACGTCTTTCGGCTGAAATGATGACTTGCTTACATTTTTTTTAAATTGCTAATACTATTGTAAAGTTACTGAGTGAACACAGACTATCAATTTTAGTTAAGTTAGTTTGCTACATGGAAAGTATCGTATTTATTCTAGTTTATTCTAGTGTCACTTGTTGTTTGCTTTGTAAAAAAAAACGTAAAGTGAAGTGGAAAAACGTATTTCTTATCTATTAAATGTGCATGGGAATCTCTATATCTATTTATGGTCATTACTCTACAATGATATCTCCATGTGTCTTTGTATAGACTATTTGATTTGTTTGATTTATTTGATTTGTTATATTTCTTTGGCATTCTGGTACCGGTACGATTTATTTTTACTAATAACTAATGCCATAACTGGGAGTCCTCAGCTCCTAAATCTCATTTAAAAAAAATAAAAAAAAAATCTTGGTAAGTATTTTGAGACACTACTACGTTAAGAACTAAGGTCTCCAACCGTTGTCACGGATGCTCTCGTGGCATAGCGTGAGTCTACCGGAAGGATATGTGCTCTACTTCCCTGGTGTACACTCGTACACAATCAATATAAATGGGCATGGTCACCCAGGGCATGGTCACCCTACAATAACTTGGCATATCAGGTCACCCATTTCGGTGTGCCTGTAAGTTAGAAGTCACAAATGCATTAAGATTTAATAAATCTCCAACCCCTTTCACGGAGGGCACGGTAGTCCAAACACCATGAGCAAGTACGAAGGACTAGTGCTCTAACTATTTCTTATATCCGCGCCGTACCAAAATGTCTAAGTTAATAAAATTGGAACGTAATATAAAAAAAATATACATATATCGATTATTTATCGTTATCGTTATCCCTTAAGTTCCTAATTGGTTTACTTTTTGCTAGAGTGGCGTTGTTAACTAGTTATTTAATGATGTGACGCGTTCCCATGGTTTCAAATTTCATTCATTTTAAATTATAAATCGCGTAACTAATTGTCGGCGTACGTCCTAATTAAATAAGTGCTGACGCTAATGACGTGAGCGGTGCTCGCGTTTGTCGCGAATTGCGAAATCTGGGCCTAGTAATGATGTACCATTTTATGCGACACCCTTTGCGCGGTGGCCTCCCTCCTGCTCGGGTAACGGGGTTATTGCTGTTCTTGTTGCCGGGGTCGGTTCGGTGCTGCTCCCTGCGCGCCGCGCAGGGGCTGTCGAGGCGGCATCCTTACTGCCCGCGTCCAGTGGCGGCTCCGTCCTGGTGCGCCTTGGTGTGGCTGCGGCTGCGTGCGTGGTGGCGTTGCTGGTTGTTGTTCTCGCTCCGGTTCATCTTCGGTTACTGGTATTGTTATTACGCAGTGAACATTATCCACCCTGCGTACGTGGCGCCCTTCGTCCCGTACATTTATCGAGATGTGCAGGCTTCTTTCCGTCCATGCGGCGATGGCACCCACGTGCTTCCCCTTCGCCCGTATCTTATTTCACTATTTTCGTCGATGATCGTGGTGGTGGTGGTGTTGGAGGTGGTGCTGTGTGTTCCGCTCATGTTGTTGCTTGGTTGTTGGTGACGCTGGTTTCTTCAGATGATGTGCTGTGTGTGTTCTGACGTGGCGTGGCGTGGCGTGGCGTAAACGGCGTAACGCAGTGGTTTTTTCTTCTTTTTTTTTTTTTTTTGTAATTTCCTTAGTGGTTCTGGAGGCAGGGTCGCCATGTAATATGTTGAGTACTTAAGTCGTAGTACGTGCAGATGGAATGAAACCACTGGTGCCGAGTCTCGATCAAGAAGGCTTTATTCACTAAAAACCTTAACTTATATACACACTGGATTGTCGCTGATACAAGCAATATGCGTTTATGTAGCAGTAAACTATTATGCTACCGTTAAACTCTAAAGTGGCCAATTGCCATACTACAGTACTTTGTTATGCAATTGGGCCCAGATCCAAACCTTTTTGTCCGCTATAATGACTGGAGTGTTAGGGCCTACTTCTTCAATGTAAATGTTAAGATAAGCGCAAATTATCAATTATCAATAAATATTTATTTACGTGATTCAGTAGTTTTATTTAATCATCAGGTATTTAGGTTTGTACCCTAATTATAATTACAAAAACACATTTAAGCAGTTCAAAGAATGAATTTAGAGGCATTCCTCACACTGTATAGATACTCTACCTAAAGGGGCTTTGAAGCCCTGCATACCAGAATCAACATTTAAATTTTAAATACACCGTAAAAATAAATGTTTACTAGTTCGTTCGCTTTGTTTGTTTGATGACCAAAGCAAAGCAAAGGTTGTGGTGCTGGCTCTGAAGATGAGCTCTGGTTGAGTTCGAAACGCGACAGTGTAGTTTGGTGGTGGTGATAGTTGGGTTTGTGTGATTTGTGTGTGTTCGTAAAGTGTGGAGGTGGAGGAACCGCATGAACACATTTCTTGCATAAACGTAACTATCGTAAGGTCGCGGGTGAACAAAGTAATTGTTTCAGTTTACCAATCGATGGATCGACACGTCTCTGGAGAGAGATCAGTATTGATTGTGATCTATTTCTACTTATTTATTTGTGATTTATCGACCGCAATAATGCATGACCTGATACTGATAATTCAAACCCTTATGGCAACTAGGTAATTACATGAAGGACCAAGTACATTATTGTCATTCATTCAGAGTCGACAATAACAGAGGTCGTGTTGTCTAACGTGCAGACGCTTGCTTTCGCATTCACTATTTATTTCTGTCAAATGATGTAAGATGGCGACAGAAAGAGATGGCAAGCGCCCACCCGTTAGACAATACGGCTTCAGGTTGTATTTTAACCGCACCCAACTTAACTATTTGACTTTAGGTACTTTAGCTGTAACTCTGATAATAAAAAGGTAAGTACCTATATACTGCCTAAGGAATATTTTGCTAGAAAATGAAGCAAATTAATTTATAAGAAGCTTATATTTTCATGTTTATAGTATTGGAAATTGTAATAAGGGTGGTATAAACATTTACATAATCAGTACTTGCACTTAAAATATTCATTCATTGGATTCAAAAACATTCATTACTTTAAACCAATTATAGAGACATTCAAAACTTCAACGGGTAGTAAAGACATCTTTAACTGATCATTTAGAACAGAAGTCGGAGTAAAATACAATGATCAAAAGGTCATCATTTTCGTCACAGATGTTGCGATTATTGACCTCAGCTTCTCTCCGTTCTTATTTCAGTTTCCAAAATAATCCAGCTTACTAACGTCCCACCGCTGGGCACAAGTAGGGTTGCCAACAAAGTAGAGTTAGTGCACAGATTTGGGGTACACTTGAAATCAAATTGCGGGATTTGTCTGCGGGACTCCTTCACCCGGCCTAACTTGGTTAAGTATATTGGCCATCGACGTATTGAAAGGCATAAAAATTATACCAGATTAACTTTTATAGCACGTTAGCATATACATTTTATGACGTACCTAAACATTAAAAATCTAGTCGGTTGGCAAGTGGCAATCCTAGGCACAATTAAGCCTCGTCGCAGAAAATCGACAGAATGACAAGGCTTGGCTGTAGATCCCACATGAAATGAAATAAATCGGATCATGAACTATCCTCTTGAGAGGCCGTAGGTCAATCAAACCTAGTCATTCTAGTAGTCTGATCAACATGTACCTTTTTGCATGAAATTTTTGTATATGCACCGAAAATTACGTTTAAGGTGTCATTCGATTCGGAATATTATGTAGAAAGTTTAAGGAAAGGTCCCAAAAGGGGCCGATAAAAATTAAAAAGTTATAAACAATTTAATAAAAAAAAGGGCTTTCCTGTTCTTTTCAGATCTATTTTAAATTTCAAAAGTCTGATGGTTTCAGAGATATTTGAAAATAAACAAAGCCCTTTTTTTATTAAATTGTTTACAACTTTTTTAATTTTTATCGGCCCCTTTTGGAACCTTTCCTTAAACTTTCTACATAATATTCCGAATCGAATTACACCTTGATCGTAATTTTCGGTGCATATACAAAAATTACATGCAAAAAGGTACATGTTGACCAGACTATAGTAACTCTTAACTGTAACTCTAGTTCATTTATATATTTATTCCGGGGCGCCCACCTTCATCCAGGACTAATGATGAGTTAATCATGTCTTTGACTGCGCCCGTCCATTCCCCATTGTGACAATTGAATATCAGGTAAATTTGTGTCATAATCTGTTAAAATATTTTTTTCAAATCCTATATTTGTATAAACTATTATTAGAAAGAGTGAACTACGAAGGCATAACATTTTACAATTCAGTATAACAATACATTAATAGACAAAATTTTAAATACAGTTATATTCATTTCACATAGTTTAACTAATGTGATGACGTCACAACATCGTATAACATTCATAAGAAAATTGAAAAATCATTTCGATAATCGAGATTCCAAGAGCAATGAGGACTGCCAAAGGTAAGTTCCTTTATTCAAAATCCAAATACAAACATGGTGTTTTATAACTAAGCTGAGTATTTCAACATGGGGTTAGGTTGCCCCTGTGAACTTTGATCAATTATAACTGTAGATCCACAGTCGCGCGCCCGAAAATGTCCGAGCCAAATGAGCGCCACTTTGATAAAAGTGGCCTTCTTTTTTCTCAGTACGTTGCGTGAAATTGTCAAGTTTAGCTGTCAAGTGGAGTTTTGCCGCTACCGAAATTCGACTGTAATGAAGTAAAGACTAGGTTCAAATTTCTGTGTAGGTGATGATTTTATTTGTTACGCAAACAAATAAAATAGTTCGGACATTCTTTGAAGGCGATTTTGTTCGGCAATATGTATCTTCAGTTATTATAATTGATCAAAGCCTGTGAAGGTTTTTTCATCGGCATTTTTGATACAAATTGTAGTCACGGCTTTGGCACGGTACGCTTTGGACATCGTAACGTAAGCTAGTCTTAGAACATAGAAAACCAGAAACCGTGTACTTACGCGTTATCATTGAAGCAAATATTATTACTTTAAAAGAGAACAATATTTTTTGAGAATTCATCCATCTGTGGATAAAAGCGTCGTCAATTTACAATACTACATAATGTGTCCATACAGACTCGCTTTAAGAGGGGCGTCAGGATCTAGAGGGCACCGTCCGCGCCCAAAATATGGAAAAATTTAAAATTTCCTTTTTTATTTTAATATGAAAGGGCGTCAAATTGACGACTCTTCCAGGGCGCCTGGTCGGTTAAGGCCGGCCCTGGCCGTATACTACGAAATTCGATTTTCAAACTTTGTATCTTGCCGTTCCGTCCACGCTAATAGTTTTAAACAAGAGTGAAAAGGACGACATGATATGAACTTCGAATTTCGTAGTAGCCCCCCCCTGTGTCAATATTATCAACGTTTCGGCCAAGTCGCAAATTTTAACGACGTGGATCGACGTTAGAATTGAACACACTTGTCTTAGTACGCGAGATGTAACGTGGTTTCTGGATTATTCTATAGTCTAAGGTGTTAGTGTCAATAACAGTGGCAGCCCTCATTCGCAGCGCCTCGCAGACAGATTTTAAAGCATACTTCAATTATTGAGCGTTTCACAATCTACGAAGCCATACAAAATTCACGCCTCTACAAAAATTTGGCAAAGTGAGCGGAGTTCAGAAGATTCATACGTTCATCGCAGTGTTCATATAGTTTATAACAATATTTACAAAAAAAAAAATAAAGTTTAGGACGCAACATCACTCAAAAATAATCTTACAAAAATAAATGCATGCATGAGTACTTAGCATGAGATATATTCGAAGCCACCACAGTATAAAATATTTTTCGATAGAAAGTTTGTTTTATTCGGAAGTACTTACTGTAACCACATGTCTAAAATCTTCTTATAAAGGCCTTTTTTCACTTGGACACTGTGGCAAGATGCGCAACTAGTTATAAAGACCACCAAAATATACCTATTCCGTTCTGGCTGGGGAGTGCCCCACCTGGTGTGGTAGGTACTAGTATATTTTGTTGGTGTCGGCGACAGGTTGCGCCGCCATAGTGCCCTAGTGAAAACGCGGGACAAGCGCGTTCTCTGTCCATTGCGCAGCCGTGACGCTCACCACGCAGTGGTTACCAGGCAGCACACGCAATGAACAGAAAAGAACACTTGCCGCGTCGCTACTAGCCCCGCAGACCGTATCCGCGGACTTAAAAATTATACTTTTTAATATTTGTGTCTGCTCCTAAATATTTCATGCTGTCTACCCGCATAATTAAAAAGTATAGACCTACTCATAAGATCATGCCATATAAACCTTCTTGATACTACGTTTATAGTAGGTTCTGTGTCATCTATAGTCTAGTAAGTTCCATTTCAATAGAAAAGAAGACGTACTTAGATAAGGGTACAAAATGTGCAGGCACTATGTGTATTGTAAGTGTGTCCAAACCTGCGAAGTGTGAAATGTCATACCCGAAGTTTACGGCCAACACTAGACGGAAGAGAAATTCCATAGTTAGTGAACATGAACAGCAACTTTTTAAAACGGCACCAGTATTTTAGAGGTTTGGCATCTCAAGTCAGATTCGAACAAACGGGAGCTGCGTTTTAATGAGTAAATTACAAAATAGAGTTTATTATTTTTTTCATTTTTATCTCTATAAAGCAACGCGGTTTGGTCGAATCCTAACTAAAATATTCATGAAAAAGTAGCTTATAAACAGAATTTTAGTTCATACATTATTATATTCAATTATTAATAGTATAAAAATGTTATTTATGGCGTGTATATTAACTGTTTCGTACATTTTGTAGCCGTTTTGCTAGTCTAACAAGCTCTGGTAAAATAATATACAATCATTAATATTGGCCATTCTTATACAATATTTAGACTCTTACAATAAAAAAACATTGAAGCTTAAATAACACAGTTAACCATTATTTTGTGTTTTTTTTTAATTAATGAAATGTACATTCCAAAAACTTCAATGACATGGATTATTACGTTTTTGTGCCTTAATTAACATCACATTAAATGGTAATTATAATTAACCCAATACATTATTATACCATCAAAGCATTCACCCTCTTTCAAGGATCCCCTGCGATATAATAATCTTTACTTTCAAACAAATGCAAGTAACCGAAAGAAGAATTGCACCTTTCAAGAAAACAAAGCATAACCATTTAATAAATGAGAAAGAACTGTTGGATGATTCAATATAATCTTAAAACAGTTTCTATTTTGACAGAGTAAATAATTCTTTATTTTTATCACATGGATGGAGATAAACGTAAATAACCATTCATTGACATCAAATGTCTTTTGACATGATCCAAAGCAAATTATAATTTTGCCAACAGGGGTTATCAAATAATTACCAAAAGTTTTTATACCTTGAGGCCAAACACCATTTTCAAAAATTGTTCGTAGTGGATTGTGATCACCCCATCTTGGTCAGTGTCAAATTGACGGAAAGCCGATGTTAAAGTCTGGAAATAAAATTTGATAGGTTTAGTTAAATTTAAGTATAAAATATAATGGTAGGTAGTTATGTTTATCTAAAAATAGTATACTTACATACAAGGTGACACAGCATTGAATAAAATCATCAAACAATATAGTGCCCCTTCCAAATCTGTCAAACTTCTGCACCATTGTCCCTACAACTTCATCAGACAATCTGTACCCAAAAGCTGTGAGGGCATTCTTCAGCTCTTGCCTGTCAATGTTCCCGGAGTTGTCCCGGTCAAATGAGCGGAAGCAGTTCTGCCAGTCTGTTACATATTTCCATAGAGCTCCAAAGTCTTCAAACGATATAGCGCCTCTGTTTTGTTTATCAAACATACCTGAAAATAGCAGTTAGTTAGTTTAAATGTTTATTGGTTTAGTATTATTATATTTATAAGAGATCCCTTTAACCTTCCGTATGCCGAACGCGGATCCGCGATAGATTTAAGGCTATCTTTTTGTAGTTTTTACTTTCGGCATACGAGAGGTTAACGGATAAGTTCGCCTTTGTACATCTGTTTCACTTACTAACTGTTAATTTAATGTTTTTGTGTACAATAAAGAGTTTTACTTACATACATACAACATGATGATATATTGTTATAAAAATGGGCCTAATACTAAGTTACCAATTTTTACAATATTACTAGCTGTCGCCCGCGACTCCGTCCGCGAAGACTAGGGGTATAAAAAACAGCCTACAACCTATTCTCAGACCTACCAAATATAAACAAAAAGGTTTCATGAAAATCGGTCGAGACGTTTTGGAGGAGTTTGATAACGAACACCGTTAACACCGTGACACGAGATTTTTATACAGGGTGTTTGGTAGCTACGTGCAAAGCTTTAAGGGGGTGATAGCCGAGGTATTTTTGAACATTTTTAGCCATATATGTTTTAGCCGAAATTTGTTTTTTTTTTTTTAATTGAAGACAGAAAATTTAGGAAAATACCCAGAATTTGATAGCCACGAGTCAATATTGCCCCAATGAGCGTTAATTTGGAAATTTTAAATATGGCACAGAAAAATGACGTAGACTTGTCTTTTTCACATGTTATTTACTAGTAAAATTTCAAGACTAGTGCATTCTTAGCGAGTGCTCCCCGAGTTTGGTTCTTACTTTTTATCTCAGATTTAGCAAGCAATGCCAATGAGTGATACCTTAAAAGAAAGAACAATAAACAGGCATGTTTCTAAAAATGTTTGAACATTTCAAGGATTTTTTTTGATGAATGGCAGTCTTCAACGGTGCGTTTTAAGCGGTCTTTTTTGCCACGAACTTGCAAAATCTGGAACGAGCTTCCCGCTGGGGTCTTCCCATCGAGTTACGACCTGGGTGCCTTTTAGAGGCGAGTGTACAATTTTCTGCAGGGCCGACAACGCACTGGTATCGCGTAAAGCGCTGCGAGTGTCTATGGACAGTGGTGTTCATTTAACATCAGGTGACCCACTAGTTCGTTTGTCTGGCTTCACTAACATAAAAAAAAAAAAAAAAAAAATTATGGCACAGAAAAATGACTCTGTTCCAACCTAAGACATTTTTAGTAATTTCGTATGCCTCCATTTTGTTTTTTTGGCAAGAAAGACACTTAAAAATTATTTCATTTGGTCCAATACACATTAAACTATCCGAAATAAAAGATTTGGTTTCCAAATTAACGCTCATTGGGGCAATATTGCCTCGTGACTGTCAAATTCTGGGTATTTTCCTAAAATTTCTAAGTCTTCAATTAAAAAAAAAAAAACAAATTTCGGCTAAGACTAAAAATGTTCAAAAATACCTTGGCTATCACCCCCTTAAACCTTTGCACGTAGCTACCAAACACCCTGTATATTAGATTAAATATACACAATGATTTAAAAAAATTATGAGCAAATAAAAATCAAATCATAATAATATGTGAATGCAACTGTTACATTTTTAATTTCATATGAAACACACACACACACTACCTACTCTAAAAATTATCCTTCTCTTAAAAATCTTACCAATCATCAGCCTGACAGTCTCTGGATTGAACGGGTTCCATGTACCGTTAGACAATGCTTGCTGTAGCTCATCTGCGGAAATGTAGCCACTTCTGTCCTTGTCCACTCTGTTGAGTAAAAGAAGTAAAAGAACTAGTTATACTTTTGTAACTGTATGGTCACTATAACTACAGTTCAACAACAAAAGAGTAGAAAAAACCGGCCAAGTGCGAGTCGGACTCGCGCACCGAGATATACGTACAAAATTTTCTATTTCAAAAATTTGCTTTTCGCAATTTTTCCTTTATCTGTCAAGACACAGGCGTGTCTGTTCACCGCAAAGCGGAGTCCATTCACCTTGGCTCCTACTTTCCAAAATTTATCCTTACCACCCAAAGACCACCTTGAGCTTCTTGGACTGAGCGTGCCTTCTAATCTCAACTTCGGCGCGGCCATTGAGTCCAGGGCGAAAACTGCTGCTAAGAAACTTGGTATCTTATATAAGGTGGGACGGTATTTCACGCAGGAGCAACTTTTTACCTTATATAAAGCACAGATAAGATCATGTATGGAATACTGCTGCTACCTTTGGGACGGTTCTGCCAAGTATCAGTTGGCGGCGTTGGATTCGGTGGAGCATCGAGCCCGAAGACTCATTGGTGATAGTCCGTCAATCGGTGGTAGGCTACAGAGCCTCGAGCACCGTCGTTGAGTTGCTTGTCTTTCTGTTTTTTATCGGATACATTTTGGAGAGTGTGCGCAGGAATTACATGATTTAATTCCTCCATCTCCATTTCACCAACGGACATCCAGGCGGGGGGAGCGTCTTCATCCTTATGTGGTTAGTATTCCAGTAGCCCGTACGAAGCGGTTCGCGTCATCCTTCCTAATGCGAACTGCTAAAGAATGGAATTCGCTCCCGTCGTCTGTATTTCCTGATAAATACAACCTGGGTCTCTTCAAGGCTAGAGTGAATAGGCTGTTACTGAACCAGTGAGGTACACCTTTGGCTTCATCTACACTTTTCATCAGGTGAGATAGTGGTCAATCACGGGTCAGTTTTTTGTAAAAAAAAAAAAAATCTGTGCTATAAGACGTTTCTTCGTACCAAATTTCAAGATTCTGAATTCACGGGAAGTACACTGTAGGTTTTGATTCCCTTGCGAGTGTCGAAAATTTGCAGCACAAACGGCTGTATCTTTTGACTATGTTGGCTTAGAATTTTGATTTTGTCACAGCTCCAAGGGACAGTAGACCCGAGTATTTGATATGAATTTCAGGTTGATATCTCCACGCGTTCCTGAGAAAAAGAGTCTTGACAATGGCCAGTTCTCCATTAGGCACAGTTCTTCCATTAAAGTTCAGCATTCATAGTTAGATTTGTAAAAGCAGTAAGTAGGTGGGTGCATAAAACAATCACCCACATGACACTGACACATTACCATTACATAATTACATCTACAATAATAATAATAAATAATAAATGGGTCACTTCTACTATTTGTCGACTCCATCTGGGTCATGTCTGCACTCCGGTATTCCTGTCAAAAATTAGGGTGCGGGATAACTCCCTATGCGAATGCGGTCTTGACGAAGGTACCCTGGATCACATTTTTTTCAACTGCAGTAAACTAACATACTCCTTGTATGATGTGTTACCTAAGGAAGTTCCGCGGCCTATCGACTTCCTGTCACTTCTTTCTCTCTTGGACTCTCCCTTGCTAAAAGTTTTAATTAAATTCATACAGTGCCACAACATTAAGCTGTAGTTACTGTAGCATGTCTCTCTTATATAAATATAATATATATTATTATGCTTCCAAATTTTTCATTTCGTGTTAGCACGCTTAACTATCATTTCCCTCCAATTAAAAAAAAAAAAACTTGTAATGTAAGAGCGTCTTATTATGTTGTCTGTGTACCGTCCATAACTCGTGTTATTTGTTCTAGATCTCCTGTCTATTCCTTCCCCAAAATCAAAATTTCTTAAACCGAACAGTCTCCTCATGTGCGTCATGTCTTTACGTCGATATTGGCAAAATACGCCTTGCTAAAGAAGCAAGGGTGAAAGCCAAAATGGAAAAAAAAAAAAAAAAACTACTGTCCCACCTGCAATAGTTTTTAAAAGTAAGTTTGGCTTTGCCAGCCACGTTAGAGCTTACGCTCGTAATTAAGTAGCTAGGGTCGCCGTTGCCGATTATGGCACGGATAGCTATATATCTAATACCTTTAAACAAGCAATTCTTGTATATATATCAGCGAGGCAGCCTCAGGCGTTTGCCTCGCCCTGTTTGCCGCGGCGAGGCAGCCTCGAGCAGTCAGGACGTGCCTCGCCCGAGGCAAACACATACTCGCCCTCAGGCGAACATGCCTCGACTTGATTTTTAGTATATGAGACCTTTGGTGGGATGACAATCGATGAGAACCTCAATTTCGATTTGATGATTTATTGTTTCTACGTTTTTCGACCCAGCAAATATTTGATCCAGTAACCCAATGAACATTAATGTCTGAGATCTTCTGTCAGATGACAATCGAAACCTCAATTTCAATTTGACAATTTATTGTTTGTACGCTTTTCGACCCATCAAATATTCGATCCAGTTACAGTCAAGCCAACATACAATCAATAGCATGATATTCCGAGAGTATGTAGTTAAAACTATGATATGCAGTCCTCTTCAATGGTAAATGGTATTTGCAGGTGTGATACATGATATTGATGCTGCACATGTGATCAGAGTAACAAAGTAATGGGTTCCTAGTTCCTACTCTGATTGCAACACAGGCTTAAAATAATTAGAAATGTTAATGAAATCATGTTTGCATACAAAATTATTTGTTTAATGGCACACGGCTGCTTTTATCTTTCATACTGTTTTACACTGTATAGCTTGTTGATGGTGCATCTGAGTGTGAGATGAAATGTTATCTCAACTTTTCTAGAAACAGTACTTACTGTTGTAAATGGGGCTATCAGCATAGCAAAGAAAATTAGAACCAAAACATAACTATCTCACCTTCTGAAGATATCCCACAGAAATTCTCTGCTTGGCATTGGAGATTGGAAAGACCTGCAAGGAATTATTTATTATATAGCCAAAAAAATACAGAACTTAAAACAATTAGTTGCATGCAAATGATACATTTACATGAAGCCATTTCAGTATGAGAAAGGTATTCAGCGTCAACATTGTATTTTGTCGAAATTCAGGAACGTATATTTGATTTGTATAAATATGACGACAACTGATGAAAGAGGAAAAACCACAATCTAATAAATAACTAACACTTGTTACCCTCTCTTTTTAGAAACAAGTATGAACTTACATGTTTATAAGCTTCTAATGTAATTTAAACACAGGTTAAACACTATATATGGTTTGATAAATAAACACAATACAGTAAAATAATTATCTCGAAAGTGTTAAAGTTAAAGGTATTTCATGTATCACAGATAGATTAGCGGATTGAAAGATATGACGGTATTTATTTTATGACGTGCTGCGTAGCTGTCAGTGTCAACTTAATGTACTCTGCCTCTGCACTGGTACTCTGTGGACAACTGTCAGGGCAACTAGGGCAAGCAAATACCTCAGCCTCTGATGTTCAGATGTCGTGTTTAAAGGATGCAGAAACAGCTTGGAGGAGTAGTAATCCAGGTGATTGTTTGCCGTCAGAGAAATCCAGCCAAGCCGCTTGAGATACGATTAATATTAAAATGAATCACAAGCGGCTACTGGAGGATTGCTCTGACCCGGGTGAACGAGCCAGAATATTGGCGGTATCCGAACGGGAATCAGGTCACTGGCTGCACGCGCTCCCCTCCCGTACCCTGGGAACTGTTTTGGATCCCACTTCACTGCGAATTGCAATCTGTCTTCGCTTGGATGCCCATGCTTTAATGCTAAAATTTGTGAAACACACCTTTGTTGCCGCTGCGGTCAGACAGTGGACACTTTGGGTCGGCATGGCCTTTTTTGTCACCCGAACGATATCATCCACCGGGCTCTCTCCACTGCCTCTGTGCCCGCGACATTGGAACCTTAGGGTCTCTCTGCCACCGACCGACGGTACGAGGCCCGATGGTTGCACTTTAGTGCCTTGGTGTCTGGGCTGCCCCTTAGCGTGGGACGTCACCTGTGTAGACACATTGGCTCCGTCCCACGTTAACGGTTCTGCACGGAAGCCTGGGTCCGCCGCAGAGCAGTCCCAAACTAATAAGTGCCGCAAATACGCATTTCTTTTGGACAACTACATATTTGCGGCACTTGCAATAGAAACTTTGGGCCCATGGTCGTCCGACACAAAAAAGTTTGTTAAAGAAGTGTCGGACAAGCTCTTCGGCGTCTCAGGCGACCATAGGGCTGGTACCTTAGATTATTTATGGCTGGTACCTTCTTTGCCCAGCGCCTAAGTTTGGCGGTGCAGAGGGGCAATGCGGCCTCCGTCCTGGGGACGATGCCCCAAGTGGGCGATCTCCAAGGAATTTTTTATTTGTAATTTTACTTTGTTTATAAGTTTATAGTTAGGCCCATACTACACGGGCGGTTCTCCCGCCGCGGAAAACCGCTTCTGAACCGCCACTAGACACAATTTTATATGGAAGTTGTATGGCGCAAACTACACTGCGCAGCTCCGTCGAGCGGGAAACCGTGGCGGGAAACCGCCCGTGTAGCATGGGCCTTAAGTTTTATATTTATGTTGTTTGAAAAATAAAAAAAAAGATACACTCTGTTAAAGGTAACGCCATCAGAGTTGAGGTCACGCACACAACCACATCTCATGTAATGACAGCGGGATTTTGACGTTGTGTTGTCGTTAAACGTCAACACAACGTCAAAATCCCGCTGTCATTACATGAGATGTGGTTGAGTGCATGGCCTCAACTCTGGTGGCGTTACCTATACTCATCGTTAATACGGGGTCGTCCACATTGTGTAAGATAAACTCATCAAAAATGTGCAATTTAGTCTTCAGTTAATGCACCTAAAGGCCTCCACAGAACGCATCACAGTCGGAGCGTGTCCAGCGCGCTGCATAACACTGAATCATATACGCTGTGCCGCTTTCGGTGTGTGTCACCCGTATATATGATTCAGTGTTATAGAACGCGCTGGGCACGCTCCGTCGCCGTCGCGTTGACGCCCCCGCTGCGGTCTGTGGAGTGTGGCGGTCTTCAATATCTGAAGTGTGTTCCAGCCTCGTCTAAAACCGTTAACCGTAAAAGTTAATGGTTTATGTCAAACACTCAGCATTGCGTTTTGTTTATCTACTATATTCAAATTTCAAGGTTCGAGAATAGAAAATATAATACGTAACTAAATATAAATTTCACGAAATGCCATCTTCATCTAAATCGGAACTAACAAAAAAAAATGAATACAATCTTATGAGGTGGTTTGTTGTTATAAATAAACATTCATTTTCACTAGATTTTTTTTGCCTGTTTTGTTTCGCGGAATTGTGGCTGATACGATGGTTTGGTTATGCGTATGTATCATGCTCCGATATTAAAATGGCGGATGTCTCAAGTAATGAACGAAAAATAAAGCTGACTAAAAACGGAAAAGTTGTAAAAAGACGCTCTCGAAATCCAGAAGGTCAGTACCTCAATTGCACGTTCAAAACAATCGGCAATTTATTAGTGTTGTTCAGTTTTACTTCACTGTCGTCCTCTTTGATATGTGCCTTCCGAAATGTTCCATTTTTGACTCTTATTACTTTCTTGACACGTAAGTCAAAGACTTGTAATAGTTTCTCGTAAAGTTTTCGCATTTTATTTGATTAATTTATTCAGAGAGTTAGGTATTAAGGTTGCGTTAACATATGTAATGTATTGTACTATATAAATACTTCGTATTTCTTTTGTTTGGATTTACTCACTTTTTTAATCAAAACATTTTTTATTTTTCAGAATGGCACAAACAGAAACAGAAACGTCTCAGAATAGCAGGATTAGAGTATATAAATGCAAATGGAAAATTGGTTCCTCCTAAACAGCCTGGCCCAGACTGCAACTGCCGCCGTAAATGCTTTCAGAAAGTGCCAGAAGACATTAGGATGAGAACCTTCCAGGGCTTCTATTCTATGAAAACCCATGATGAGCAAAATGCTTATTTATTTGGCCTTATGAGGCAGGTGGATGTCAAACGCAAGAGAGTTAAATCTAGCAGCCGACGAACATGTACTTTTGAATACTTCATTCGCGTGAAAGGCCGTGAGACCCAAGTCTGCCAGACTGCATTTAAAAACATTCATGCCATTACCGAAAGGAAAGTCAGAGTGCTCTGCAAGAAAATGGATGATGGAGTAATGTTTCCCAGTGACAACCGTGGGAAAAACAGCCACCGCCGCTCTGGGGAAATCAGGCTGCCGACTGGAGTAATTGAACAAATTAAAAATCATATTTATTCTATTGTTCACACTCATCGCCTAAAAGACTTCATTAGATTGGACAAAATTGCTGGGTTAGAGATAAATATCTCAAAGATGTGGAAAGACTATATCAAAACATATGACCCAGACAACATTACTGCCACAATGCCCAAATCTAAAAGAAGTTCTGACTTGGCATTGCCTAACGAGACTCCTGCTCAGTCTCAACCAACACCAGTTCCACAGGAAACATTTGCCCCTCTTGCATATCCTGGCAGTGGCCATTTGGTCAACTTGGCTGAGAATTACTTCCAAAATCAATACCAAACTGCAGCATTAGCAAGCACTGGTACTCAGACTAACTTCTATCAAACTCAGAATGGGGCTCAGAGTATGGGTATCCTCCTCCACTCATCTGCTGCTGCGAGGCCTGCCCAGCCTGCTACAGCCTACATTGTGCTGCAGACTAAGCCGGAACCAACAGTATCCCAGAATCCAGCAATTGCATACACTCAAAACCCTGAAGTCATCCAGGAACATGAGGAAAATGCAAAGGAGAAAAAGATAAAGAAAGAAAGAAGAAGGGGGCCTCTTGTAAAGCAATGGAGATATACCAACATATTCCACTATGAAATAAATGGTGCAGCTCTCTCTGCTATTAAAACAAGGTTGGGCATGTACTATGCAGAGAGTGATGCAGCAAGGAAGAAGGCCAAACAGGCACGCCCGGCCGAGGGGACTCCCACACAAACACCAACAGAGCAGATCAGACCTACTCACACGGTCACTATTTACACATAGGATTAAAGCCATAGCTTGTTGCTTGGCTGACAGGTTTAAGGGCCACTTGCACAGTACAGGGTTAAAAAATTAAATTGGTAACCCTGGGTTAAGAATGACAGTTCCATACATTTTGACACTTGTTAACCCTGGGTTAGCAGTTAACTCGGAGTTAAATAGCTGCGCAAGCCGGCCTAAGTGAAAACAGTCTCAATTAGCCTGATTTATGCTGTGTTATAATTATAAACTAATCCAGGCTATTTTAGTCAATGGTTGGGTTGGGTTAGGTTAGGCGGGCTTGCGCGGACCTGGGTTAGCTACTTAACTCCGAGTCAGCTGCTAACCCAGGGTTAACAGGTGTTAAAATGTATGAAACTGTCATCCTTAACCCAGGTTTACAGATTTAAATTTTTAACTCTGAACTGTGCAAGTGGCCCTTAGTCACTAAACTTGTGATGTGAAAGTTTTTGAGCAGTAATGTGGTGTGTTCATTTGAACCCGCCCAGCCATTTTCTGCGATAAACCAGATTAATTTAAACATCTTGTACACTATGAAGATGAAGCTGGATTGAAAATGTTCTGAATGAAAAAAGATTTTATTGTATGACAAATAAGTCAAATTTGTAATAAATATGAATTATAATATTCTGCTTTTAAACAGTAATACAAATTAATTTTAAACATTTTTATTTGTAATCTTGTTTTGTAGGGACTTGGTAATAGGCCATTTCTATTTTTCGTTGTACCGAAAATTAAGAAATTGTTAACAGGGAGTTAAAATTCCGTTTGGTTATGCACTTTTTCAAGCCTGACAATAAAAAAAAACGTAACAAAACGGACAAGTTTAACAATGTTTAACAAGAAGTGAAGAATTGTCCGATTTGTTGTTTTTTTTTATTGTAAATACTTAAAAAAGTGCGTAACCAAACGGACAAATTTTAACTTCCTGTTAACAATTTCTTAATTTTCGGTACAACGAGAAATAGAAATACCCAATATTGAATTTATGAAAAAAAAAATTGACATTATTTTGAAAAAGAGTTATTCGTCTTCACATTGAGCTCTGTGTCCTCTTTCCCTGGATCTAATGCTGGCAGATCAAATATGTATTTTTTTTATTAATCATGAAGAATTGAAGATATCATTGTACTACCTTAGGGTAATAATTTTAATCTTACATAATTATAGGCAATAATCTCAATAATGCTTGTATTAATGCATCTACATTGCTGAAATAACATAATATTCGATTTATTAAAGTATGTATTAATTTATATGCTTTTGTTTTTATTATCAAAAAAATAACACCAAAGATTACAACATCATAACTACTTTGTCACTAGTATTAACCCTTAAATCGATACCGGCAATATATACAGGGTGTTTGGTAGCTACGTGCAAAGCTTTAAGGGGTGATAGCCGAGGTATTTTTGAACATTTTTAGCCATATATGTCTTAGCCGAAATTTGATATTTTTTTTTAATTGAAGACTTAGAAATTTTAAGGAAATACCCTGAATTTGATAGTCACGAGTCAATATTGCCCCAATGAGCGTTAATTTGGAAATTTTAAATATGGCACAGAAAAATGACGTAGACTTGTCTTTTTCACATGTTATTTACTAGTAAAATTTCAAGACTAGTGCATTCTTAGCGAGTGCTCCCTGAGTTAGGTTTTTACTTTTTATCTCAGATTTAGCAAGCAATGTCAATGAGTGATACCTTAAAAGAAAGAACAATAAACAGGCATGTTTCTAAAAATGTTTGAACATTTCAAGGATTTTTTTTAATTTTTTTTTTATGGCACAGAAAAATGACTCTGTTCCAACCTAAGACATTTTTAGTAATTTCGTATGCCTCCATTTTGTTTTTTTGGCAAGAAAGACACTTAAAAATTATTTCATTTGGTCCAATACACATTAAACTATCCGAAATAAAAGATTTGGTTTCCAAATTAACGCTCATTGGGGCAATATTGACTCGTGACTATCAAATTCTGGGTATTTTCATAAAATTTCTAAGTCTTCATTTAAAAAATAAATATCAAATTTCGGCTAAGACATATATGGCTAAAAATGATCAAAAATACCTCGGCTATCACCCCTTTAAAGCTTTGCACGTAGCTACCAAACACCCTGTATATTTGCCGTCAAACAGAAATCAAACCCAATTCAAATTAGCAACATTTACGGTCTAAAATCGAATGTCTTGACAGGGGGTTAAAATTATAAAAGTAAACCCACGCTGCAAACCAAATCCAAAAGTGACCATAGCCATTACGTTCGTAACAAATTGAAGACCATGCTATGCTTCATCGGTGGGACAGTTGTTTTACGTTGGGTCAACAGTAGCCATTCTATTATTATTCTATTTTGGCAGTCGTTAAAGTAAACCCGTATGACACTTAGGGTCATACAAGGCGTAAGAAACAAAAGTTTTTCCTGTTTATAATTAATTAGCGACTCCGAGTCAGCAAACTTAAGATTTATTTAAATGGATTTTTCGCGGTAGCTCCTTTAGCTCTTCCTTCGAAGGAACGTAGGCAAGTGTAATAGATTTCTAAATCGTAGTAAAATTAAATGTCGTTAAATGGACTGCCCTCTAACTGCATCCGCTGCCTGCAATGGAAAACATGAGCAGTCGGCAGTCACAATGCATTTGGAATTCAGTCCGTCTGTAGCAGCCCTAACTTGAAAATGTCCAATCCATAATTTTGCGTACAGTGCACAAACAGAAGAACAAGACTGAAGGAAGAAAGTGGTATTTCCTTTTTTAAGCGGACACTTGCAGAAGAAAATGAAATTACGAAAGATTGTTTTTTATGGAATTTTATTATACACTTAAATTACGCAGACAGGACGCAAACGCCGCCGACGTCCTTGATTTTCTTCTCGGCCGTTTTTGAGAAGAACTTGGCTTTGACGATCACAGGCTGTTTGGGGAGCTTGCCCTTGCCCAGAAGCTTGTAGTATCCCTGTAACAATTATTACTTTTTATTATTATCTGCCCACATTCCATATTCTAAAAATGACATTTCCATAAAAAATTTGAAAATTTTCCCAGCCATCCAATATCCAACATTATTTTTTCATGTATTTTCGAGAAGTCCTAACAATACCAAAGTGAAAATGTTGAGAATAATTTGAGAAATGACAAAATCGGGTTTTTCGACACGTTACCATTTCGTCGTTTCAAGCAAATCAGAGATTGGCTAAATAGGGTACAAAGTGTCACATTTGACATTTGACTTTTGTGCGGTATTGTTGTGAAATAAGAGACGACGATTTCGGAACGCGAAATAATCCACTTCTATTATCAAAGTACCTTAATAGCTATTGCAATAAGGATAATTATGATATGATGCATATTGTTTTAGAGCATCATTTATTTGGGCTGTTACACATCAAATTGCAATGAATTTAAAAAAAAGCAAGGCCCAATTGGGAATGTCTAAAAAAAATTACCAGTGGTTTTATATTTTTTTTTGTATAGAAAAGTCAATTATAAGAAACTAATTTCAATATTTTGTCATTTAGTTCACTACTTTCTTCAAAATTAATTATTGAAACTATTTTGGTTGATGACGTCAGATTATAATTGAGGGTTCCCACACTGCCAAATTTCTAAATAGGCAACTCCTTTAATTATTTTTTACGTAGTGGTACACTGTAACTAGTGTCACTACTGGCGCTGTCAAAGTGCTAGATGTCAGACAGCGGGTCCAAATCAAACTCCGTAGTATAAATCCACGCGTAAATACAATATTATCAACAGTCATTACAAAATTAAAAGATCCCAAGTTGTTATTGAAACAGTCATTGAATATTGTACATGATATTCAAAATAAAACTTTTTCACGACACTGCTCGAAAATGTGGCCATAGATAACCTAAACCATAAGAATAAATAATAACAGAGTAGAAGGGAAACTCCCGCTCCGGCCGGACTCAAGGTCACGATATTAGAGTACTCCCTAAGAGAGAACTCAGTCAGGGTGTCACGGCCGGCGTCGCCGCACGCGCGTTTGGCTGTTAACTGTTTGCGCGTTCGTTTTATTGGAAACAAATAACAATTAATGACGTCATGTTATTGTGGTGTATTTGGGTGTATAAACAATTCAAAAACGATGCCAAATCACCTTAAATGGCTTCTTTTAGTATGGCACTTGTAATAAATTCTTACTTAGAAGTACCTACCTATAATATGTAGGTACGGTACAGTCAAGGATTTTAATTGTTAGGCCACTTGCCACTGTTCGTATTTTAGCCGTGTAATGCAAATCGGGTGAAGCCGCTTATACTGGTATATGCTGATTTGCATTACACGGCTAAAATACTAACAGTGGCAAGTTTCCTAACAATTAAAATCCTTGACTGTACCTAATGATTTATAAATCTCATATTTTGTAAAACTAGAATAAAATAATGATTTCAAAGTAAATAATAACTTAATATTTTAGCGATATTATCTTTAGAGTAAGTAATATTTAACAGTAAGCAACCCTAGCAACACGCCTGGACGTCAGAGGGGTGTAACGACGTGAGGGGGGAAGTAGGTATATAAATGGCGGCGTTTTGGACGCAGTCAAAAGAGATTCCCTTCTACTCTGTTATTATTTATTCTTATGCCTAAACCCAGTACTCAAAACTGCCTATATATGTACATTTAACAGCCGACTCATTTATGGCGCGCAAACACGACAACAATGTTACACTAATCGAAAACAGGACGTATCAGTCTGTAAAAATTATCAATCAGTTAGAAAATAAGGAAGTTCAAATTGATAAAAGTATTGTAAACAAAAGCTGCATAAAGCATTACAAAAAACTAGTTTTTGCCAGTTACATCTGTACAGGTCGAAAAATCATTTTCATTTTTAAAATGGATTTTTACAAGCAGGCAACGAAGTTTGACTTCATATAATTTGGAAAAAATATTGTTAATTTATTATGAAACATACAAAAAAACTACAATTCAGAATAGATTGTTTCCCAAAATGATAACCTCATTTAAATTTAGTGAAATCCCCTTTAACTTAACAGCTTTTTATTTTTTTAAATAAAAAATGTGGTAATTTGACACTTATATTATTTTACAAATTCCTTTCACATTTTTAAGTGTTGAATCCCCTTACAGAATGGAATTCGCTTCTTTTTCTTAGCCTGGATATATATCCAATATATGCTATCAAAAAATCGGATTTTTGATATTTATTATAAAAATCGGATTTTTCGAACCCTGCTCATACGCCATGACATCGAAATGTCAAACGCGAAGTTGAACCCTACAGAGATGCATGTAGGTAGATATCGCTCTGCACGCCGTGACTGATATATCAGTCGTTGGCGTAGGACCTGCAGTGCTGATATACGTGTTGTTGGTGTTGAAAAGTTTAATCTATACCTAGAGTATAATACTGTCACTGATTGACTGACACAACGCATGGCCTAAATCACTGGAGCCGGCAACTTGAACTTAACCAGTGTCATACATACATAGACTTGCAGAAAGAATCTATGAAAATTTCACCGTGATAAGAAACTAGCCTATTTCGTCACCATAAAGGCAGAACTGACATCAATATTTTGTTTCTGGATGAAATAGTTGGTTTGCCTTTAACTTCGCGATTTATTATTTTTTCTTGGGGGCCAAGCCGGAGCAAACATTACAGACAAATTGTGTACATTACTTACAGCCTTAACAATGTTGATGACGGGTACTTTGCCGTCGGTGGCGTTGGCATACTTGAGGCGCGACTGCTCCGACACCAGCGTCCAGAGCTTGTCAAGGTTCAGCACTGGGCAGAAGTCCTTGTTCCGCCTCAGATGGTAATTCCTCATGCCCAACTGTAAATTACAAAATCAGGGAAACTATTACATCCATACTTCCATACTAATATTATAAATGTGAAAGTGTTTGTTTGTTTGTCCTTCTTTCATGTCGAAACTGAGGGATGGATTGCTGTGATTTTTTTGTATGAACATAGTTAAAGGGCTGGAGTGTGACGTAGGCTACATTTTACTAGGGGAAAATGTGTCATTCCCACGGGAAAACAAGTTTTATTCTACTTTAGCAGCAATCAGCTAGTCTGTTATAATATTAAGCCATTTGAAGAGAAGTGATGATAAAATTTTACAAATGTCATTTTTTTACCAATTTAATTCAATTTTCGGTAAAAATAAATATAAAAATAATATAAAAAATAAATAAACAATAAAATATAGCTCCATTGATACTATCGATGATTCTGCCAATGTTGAGGTTGAAATAGACACTATTGGTTGGTTTTTTAACCAAACAGAAATAGTATGCAGTCAAATCTATGGCACTCTGTGGGTTTGAACCCAGACCTACAGTTGTTCAGAAAACATTGTAAGCAAAACCAGCCACAACTAATGGTTCAATAGCGGGTGAGAAGTTTCCAATCATCATTAGGCTTGCAAGGGATTTACAGCACAAGCCATCTACTTCTGAGAGACAGTCTGTACCCAGCAGTGGGACCTAAACAGGCTAGAGGTAAAGTGTAGTAAATTGTAGACATTATTGGGGTAAGTCACTCCTATACTTAAATAAATATCACAGAAAAATTCACAAATTGACCTATGCTTTAGACCTTTAGGTATTTAAAAGAATGTAAACAAACCATTAAAGAGGTTATTTCTAAGACAATGTTTGGTTCCTGCTCAATATTTATTATTTTAAAATAATTGAGCAACCGACTTCAGTCCGTTCAATTCTAATAACGTATAATTACGCTAAATTTTACTGAATATGTACACATTTACGAATACAAAAATATTTTTATCATGTTAAATGAATATTTAATTTTTTTATTGTAAATTGTCACTAAAAAATACCCAATCTTGCAGAGGTTTAAAACGCAAGGTTTGATCTAATGAGAATGTAATGCGACTAAAATAGAAAGTGTCGTATTTAATGTAGCAACACCTACCTTACGTGATTTTTAACTTTGTCGGTTTGACATTTGCCATTGCTTGTTGTCATCTGATGCGAGTGCGATATTTGTGGTGTTTTCATTATTTCATTTATTGTTATTCTTTGTTAAGTTTGTTGTTTTCTGTTAATTATTTGTTGAACTGGTTTGTTTTGTTGTTTTGTTACGGAGTTGTGTATTTTACGAAGACATGGGTGATGGCGAGCCGGGAACTAGCCGGGCTAGTTCCTTGCTTACATTTCCTTCTCCGAAGAAGAAGCGGACTAAGACAGGACATCTTACATCATCGGAAAAGAACGTGCTTGTGAACATATTTAAATATGTTGAAGAAACGTGGCCAAAAGATAGATATCCATCCAAAACCGACATAACCCAAAAAACGGCAGAAATCATGGGTGTCTCGATTCCTACTGTGTACAGTGTTCTCAAAGAATACAAAACCCATGGTCGTGTTCTATCTCCACCGCCACCTGCGACAAAACCAAGCTTAGTGAATAGCCTTGATGATATTGACTTGGGTGGTATTCGAAGAAAAGTGCATCAATTTTATTTTGCAAATGAATTGCCAACTGTAAGCAAGATGCTTGATGCTGTGAACAACGATGACAGTCTACCAAATTTGTCAAGGACCACATTTTTTAAAGTGTTAAAAAAACTGGGGTTCAAGTATTCTAAAAGAAACCGAAAAAGTATGTTGATTGATAGAAATGATATAGTTGACTGGCGTATTAAGTATTTAGACCAAATAGATAAAGAACGAAAGGCAGGGAAGAAGATTTATTACCTGGATGAGACTTGGGTTAATGAAGGTAATTCATTGAATTGTTTTACTTATTGTTTTTATAGGTTTCCATACCCAAAGGGTAAAAATGGGAACCCTACCCGTCCATCTGTCTGTCCGTCTGCCACCAGGCTGTGTCTCATGAACAGTGATAGTAAGACAGTTGAAATTTTCGCAGATTATGTATAACTGTGGCCACTATAACAAAAATACTAAAAACAGAACAAAATAAATATTTAAGGGGGGCTCCCATACAACAAAATTAAACCTGACTTTTTATTTAATTTTTGTATTGTATGAATAATATTGCAATTTATTGTTTGTATTACAGGGCACACTAAGGAAAAAGTATGGCAAGATACAACCATAAAGAGTACCAAAGAAGCTCATCGGCAAGGGCTTTCAACAGGACTCAAAAATCCATCTGGCAAAGGAAAACGCCTTATATTAGGACATATTGGTATGTAAAAATTGTATGCTACAATATACATTCTTTTATACATAAATAGTAATAAATAAATATTATTCGACAATCTTACACAAATCAACCTAGTCACACTGGAACTGCAACTGGAACAAATATATGTAATAAACATATATACAAATGCCCATACCAGGAACAAACCCGGTACCTCATGTTTCATAAGCAGAGTCACTATCGGCTAGGCTAGGAGACTGTTAAGATTAACTGAATGCGCAAAAGCTGTATCTACTAATACTAAACGACTTGACTGTGCACTGAATAAACGATTAGGTAAACAATAAAAGAAATATAAAAAACTATTAGCAATAACATATTTGTTTACCTTTGTTGTAGGGTCATCAACTGGCTTCTTGAAGGAGGGCGAGCTGATATTTCTGGCAAGCAAGGGGGATGGTGACTACCATAGTGAAATGAATGCAGCAAATTTTGAGAAATGGTTTGATGTAATTTTAAACAATGTTGAGACAAATTCAGTGATTGTTATGGACAATGCACCGTACCATTCACGCAAAGAAGACAAAGCACCTACATTAAAAACAAAAAAGGCTGATATTCAGCATTGGTTACAATCTAAAAACATACCATTCGGACCTAAGGAGGTTAAGCCCCAACTGATGCAGAAAGTGCGACAAGTAAAACACAAATATGAAAAATTTGTAGCTGACGAAAAAGCGAAAAAAAGGGGCATCACACTAATAAGGCTCCCACCCTACCACTGCGAGCTCAACCCCATCGAGCTGGTATGGGCAAAGGTAAAGGGAGAAATAGCGACAAAAAATACGACTTTCAAGCTGAAAGATTTAAAAAAATTATTACCTGAGGCACTTGGAAATGTTACAGCCAAAGATTGGGAAAACTGTGAGAAACATGTGCTTAAAGAAGAAGAAAAAATGAGAGGGTTAGACAGTCATATTGACGAGTTGACAGACAGACTTGTAATAAATTTGGGGGAGTCATCATCGTCATCATCGAGTGATTCTGAATAGGGGTGAACGTTATTAGTGCGATAGCCGGGAAATAGTTCTTCAATTTATTAGCAAGTGAACGAGTACAATACTATTAACGACCCACACCTAATTCTGAATAAAATAATTAATAAAAGTATTGCGTTTTATTTAAAAAGTATTATAAGGTAATTGTTATGATTAGTAGATAGGATATAAATACCACACAAAAATTTAATGAAAGACTAGCAATGAGACTACTTTATTTACCAGTGATTAATTATTGATTATTCAACAATATTCAGATTTCATGCTTTTACATAAAATGGGATCATTATAAGAAGTCTAATAGCGTATTTAGTGCTAGCTACATTTTCAATTTTTATTCTCGTCATAATGGTTCACAACCTCTGAATCTGTCATTTTTGACAGCTCCCGTTTGTTTACATTCTTTTAAATACCTAAAAGTCTAAAGTATAGTCCTTTCTTAAAGTAAGCAAAGCTTGTGTTATGGGGACTAGGCAACGGATAGATATACTTATATACAGGGTGTATATGGGGGGGTAGATCAAACAAACATTTTCATTTGTTTTTATGAGCATTTTAGTGAAAAATTCAGAAATGTCAGATTTCAGGTATGATTAATTTGTTTGTGATTTTTTTTTTGGAAGTAGTGTGATAGCAGGTCTAACAAATAACAATTCCATAATAAATTGTGTCATCATACATAAAATAGAATAAGGCAGGAATCAAACACAAAACCTCAAGCTTCATAGTCAGGTCATTTAGTTGTCAAACTTGAAATACAGTCAAAACCGTTTATAACAACATTCAAGGGACGGCAATATTTGGTTGTTAAACACGGTTGGTCATTGTAACCAGTGTTACTTTGGTATATAAAATCGTGTTAGGTTTTTTCTTGGTTGTTACATCCAATATGTTATTGTAATTGGTGTCGCTATAAACGGTTTTGACTGTATATACAATTATTACACCTAAGCAATTTTATTTCATCTTGCAATGTATGTAAGTATGTATGTATGTATGGGTCAAATCTTAGAAGTTGAATTTGACCCACTTCCAGTGGTCGGACTTACTTTGAAATTTGATATACTTATGTAGGTTGGATGACAATGCCAGTACAGTCAACATAAAGTACAGCCAGCGAAAAAGTTGCATAGAAAATTAAATTTTTGACAAAAACTTATTTAATCAATAAGAATTCCTTTAGGCAGTGTATGGTGTCCACTCTTGTTACAATAGCTGGGGAACGTAAAGGAGATATGTAACGCTACGATATATTATGTTTACCTTGCCGAAGTAACCTGGATGGTACTTGTCCATGTTGATTCTGTGGTGGTGCTCACCGCCAGCGTTACCGCGACCTCCAGGATGCTTGCGGTGCTTGCCTGCAATCCGATCATATCACAGTCAATCCAAGCTAAGACAGCCGACCAGATATCATGCAGCGGCGTTTTGTTAGAGGTTAGAACACATCCATAGTTATTTTGACGGGTTTATGATAATTGTTACTCACCGATACGCCCGTGGCCATGGCTCACGTGTCCTCTCAACTTCCTAGTCTTCTTTTTGGAGGTGGCCTGAAGAATAAGGGTATGGTTATGATAAACATCACTAACAATTTTATTAACAAAATAATCCTTCTGACACCATCATTCACACGTTTTACACAGTACACACTATTATATTTTATAACAACTATTACGATTTAACAGATAAACTCAGATAAAATGCTAGAAATAAACACCAACCATATTTCCGACTTCAACGTCAAATTCACCAAAGAAAAAGAAGGAGCAATACTCTACTTGACATATGTCAAAACTTTAAGTTGCCAGAGGTGATAAAATGCTTGCTTAAGGCCATCACAAACCGAAACACGGGGCGCCGACGGAGCGGGCCCAACGCGCTGACCGCACTGTATAAGACTCATGTATAGATTACATGCATTACATGCATAATTTAAATTCAGAAAAATAACTCAGAAATGGACGTCTCCAACAATGGAACTTCCTACACGGGCGTACGCAGAGCGCCGAAGGAGCGGGCGCAGCGCACTGTATTGTATTAGGCTGGCCGCACATACAGGGTTTCCTGATACGGTTTCCGAATACGGATTTCAGATTCGGAAACCTGAAAGCAAAGCGCACACGTTCGTTTTTTAGTATTAGGTTTTTTTCTGCCAGTTCTAGAGCGACGGTTCTTGAGAGAGCACGTATAGACATCGACGATGAGTTATTGCTTTTAATTGCGCTCTTACTGGCGTTACACAACAAAAAGAAGAAGAAACGATTTTAACGATTCATGTCCAATATTCCATATACAGGGATATTTTTCGACTAAGTTTTCGACAGTCATTATTATATTTTCGACGTTACCCATGTTGATTACAGTCTATCACAAAAATGACGTATACGTCCACTCCGTATTGTACTGCGCTCGCGCATTTTTAACTTGAAATTTCCGTTCGTGTGCGGCTAGTGAAACAAAATGTATGCAGGGACTGCGTTCGGGATGACGTCGTTCGGTTTTCCCGTTCTCCATTTCCGGTGTGTCGTAGGCTTAATTAACTAATGATGTAATTTGTGTCAGAAAGTTGGTAGTTACGTGTGACGACGAACCTGGCAACTCTATTCAGTACGTTTCCAGAAAATGGCCGGGATTGTGTGTTGAGCTGCAGTCTGACACGTATTTTTCTTTAATTCGTAAAAAATTTAATAAAAGTTCATTATGTTCGTCTTTTACTAACTCCAGTGCTAGTGAAATATAAGTATATCATTGAAAATGGAGTTCCGAGACACCTTGCTTGCTGCGCAACGAAATCAACAACAGAAATCATCTGTGAGTTAATTTTGTAGTTTTCTAAACACTTAATGCTGCGCCCTATTTCAATATAATATGAATATGGTAATCTCTTGAAAATTCCTTTGCTACTTTTCCATTGTGTAAATACATTTACTGCTTAAACACAACATTTTAGCGAGGAACTTTTACTTTCGAGTTTAATTACAAGGTTTGACAGATATAAATATTGACTTGAGTACTTACTTTGTTTTTAGCGTAATACTTATTATAGAGCTGGATTCGATCCGCCAAAGAAAGAACAAAGGCAAAAAGATAAATTATCAGAAAATATTTTAAAATTTTTGGCTAAGAAAGATGAAGAAGAAAGACAGAAACAACTGGAAGAAAAGAGAAAAAGAGATGAACTACTCGCAATGCGTGACCCTAAGGCCCTCCGGAAGATCCAAAAGACTTTGAAAACTATTAAATCAGCCAATAAGTCTGTGATTGAAGATGCAGTAGACCACAATAACACTGCTGTTACCAGAGATGGCCCTGATCAGCCTGATCAAGATGACTATGGATATGAGTCCCAGGAAGCAGCTGCCATCTATGAAAAAATGATGCAGAAGTACAGCAAGATACCTGATGAACCCAAATTTCCTGTGGGCAGTAAGTTGAACTTCTATTTTAGTCCAAATTGCGATTTTTTCATACTATTATTTATTTTAGGTACCATGTTACCTGGTAGTTGTAGTTCTTTAGTGATTAGATTATACAGTCATTTTTGTCCATGATTTACAAGGTTTTTTTGACCAAAGTGAGTGATATCTTCTGCTTTGAGTCATTGTGTTAGCTAAATTATACACTATTATTTTTATTGTGATCACTTAATTAGCATATTTTGTTGTTTTCTTATAATGACAATGTAATCTGGGATATCCTAATGAGGATTTAATTATACAATGAATTAAGGTGCAAAATGAATCACACTGATAGATCAAGAGTATATTAACTCAAAAAATCCGCCATTCCTATTTAGACCTTGTGGGAAGTGAATAAAGTCTAAATTAAAATAAGATATTATATTGAGTTGGTGCACTCTTGAACAAGGAGTGTGAAATGTATTACTATGCATGCAGTGGTTATTTGTTTTGACAATTAATTGCTATAGGGCTAATGACACCAACTGATGTACTTTTAATGATGTACTTTCCATACCTACTCAATCAATGGTTTATCTAATACCTTTAAACGAGCAATTCTTGTATATATATATATAATCAGGATCTCGGAAACGGCTCCAACGATTTCTATGAAATTTGGTATGTGGGGGTTTTCGGGGATGAAAAACTGATCTAGCTATGTTTCATTTTCAGAAAATCGCTTTTACTCGTGTTTTCCGGCTATTTTTGTTTGCATTAGAATATAAAGCTAAATTTCGCCGACTTCGAGCAGATCATAATGGCACATTAGAAATCGGGTGGTCGCGGATCCAGCCGACCTCGGTTCGATACCACGTTTTTTTTCAAGATTTTTAGTTTTTTTTTTTAAGTTTATTTTTTATGAGAAAACGTCAAGTTTCTTCTTTTGTGAGAAAAAGTTACTTTTTTGTGAGAAAAAGTTATTTTTTTGCGAGAAAAAGATACTTTTTTGTTAGAAAAAGTATTATAGGGAACGTGCAGTAACTATAGGTGGCAGCACTGCGGACAGTAAAACAAACTTATCAAGGTAAAACATTCAAATTGATGGCACCCTTATGGCACCAGTTAGCAGCACCGTCTATGTGCACGTTCCCTATTGGGAGCACAGAACAGGAAAAGCCGGTTGTCTGTAAAGTCGGTTTACGGACGATAGTTTAACGTGACTCACCCAATCTCCGGTGTTTTTGTCAAATATCTTGAAAACGGTGCATCCTACGGCAAAATCAATGAAATTTTCATCCCCCCTTTAATACCCCCGCGCTCCCTCCCCCGCATCCCCTCCCCCCTCTCACCCCCCCCCCCCCCCCCCCCCCCCACCCCTCCGGTGTATATAATCAGGATCTCGGAAACGGTTCCAACGATTTCGATGAAATTTGGTATTTGGGGGTTTTCGGGGATGAAAAATTGATCTAGCTTGGTCTTATCTCTGGGAAAACGCTTGGTACCGAGTTTCTGCCCGAGCAGAGCTCGGTCGCCCAGGTACTTTGTTTTAAAGCCATTAATAATCTAAAAATGCCTTGGTGGCATACATACATTTTGTAATTTACCATGAGCTTTATGGTAAAGGAAAACACTGTGAGGAAACCTGTATACTCCTGCAAAGTAAGTGGTGTATGTGAAGTTACCAATCCGCACTGGGCCTGCAAGGAAACTACGGCCCAAACTCTCATTCTGATTGTGTGATTTCTCATTCCTGTGCCTGTGCCCTGCATTGATAGGCTGAGGTTTTCAAACACCGTCTACTCTTATCTTATAACTAAATGATAATCTTTTTTTCAGAGAAGAGTGTTAAGAGAGACTTGAAGGGTACAATGGAAAGGGTGAAGAATGCATTAGCCCATGAAGATGACCCAGTTCCTCACAAGAGAAGGAGAAGGACTGAAAATGGTGGTAAGTAAATTTAAAAAAAAAACCCACATTTCTATGCATTTGCCTACATGTTTTTTCTTTAGTAGATCAGAACAATTTCCCAAATCACAGGGATACTTGAAGATCCATCCAGAACTAATTCTTTTGAACTAAAATACGCTGACCAAAATGATTAGCGATCAAATGCATTGGAGAAGTTCTATTAAGGTGCTGATACATTTGAGCATTCACTTGTAACAGAACAGCAAGCATTTGCCGTTTTTAGAATGCTCGCTAGGATGCTCGCTAAAATGCTTCTTTTATTTTGTAAGCTTTTACCTGTAATGTCATTGTAATATTTGCTAGAATGCTCATCACAAGTGAATGCTCAAGTGTATCAGCACCCTAATTTCATCCTTAGATTTTTTCTGTGTGTAGTTTGATTTTTTTTGTGTGGAGGAGGCCTATGTCCTGGATAGACAACCTGATGTGAAGGATGCTGGTGTCAATTAATTTTGTAAATTAACACTGTATCAGAGTTTAAAGGCTATTTTTATTTTTTTATTTTTATTTTTAGTTTAATATTTTGATCAGATTAAAATATCATATGCCACTTAATTCTGTTACAGAACGTGAATCTAGTCCCCCTCAGACATACGAGCCCGCAAAAAAGAAAGATGAGAAACCGGAAAAACCGAAATTCCGTAAACCGGCGCCCCCTCCAATAGACTTTAATCAGTTGCTAAAGCTTGCTGAAGAAAAGAAGAGCGCTCCTATTGAAGCGCTTCCAAAACCTGTGGTCAATAAGCCAACGGATGGACCCGACCGGCCAATGACAAAGAAACAACGCCGGGAATACGAGGAGGAGATGGCGCGGAGACAACGGCGCCTGGAGCGCATGGAATCTGAGAAGAATGGGAAGAAACGTAAGTGTCTATTCATTACAATACTTCTTTTCTAGCTGTCGACAATCTTACTGATTTAGCTGTGATTGTGTTCATTTCATTTTTATTTGTCAATGCGGATTAACTTCACATAAAATGTTACATAGGAATTTTAAAAGTTGAAATATCAGCTTATTGGAGTAATATTTTGTGTTGGGAATACCATTCATATTCTAATGATGGTGAAAAAACCACAAATTAATAGTTTTGCAATTATCTGTTAAAGGGAAAAAAATGTACATTTGTTTTGAAAGTAATTAGGGGAATTTATTATTTACTGATGTCAAGTACTACAAAACAATATTAAAATTTGGATGACATTTCTTGGTATTATTTAATGATATGTTATCTAATCTAATACCTTTAAACGAGCAATTCTTGTATATATGTATATATATATATATATATAATCAGGATCTCGGAAACGGCTCCAACGATTTCGATGAAATTTGGTATGTGGGGGTTTTCGGGGATGAAAAACTGATTTAGCTATGTTTCATTTTCAGAAAATCGCTTTTACTCCTGTTTTCCGGCTATTTTTGTTTGCATTAGAATATAAAGCTAAATTTCGCCGACTTCGAGCAGATCATAATGGCACATTAGAAATCGGGTGGTCGCGGATCCAGCCGACCTCGGTTCGATACCACGTTTTTTTTCAAGATTTTTAGTTTTTTTTTTAAGTTTATTTTTTATGAGAAAACGTCAAGTTTCTTCTTTTGTGAGAAAAAGTTACTTTTATGTGAGAAAAAGTTATTTTTTTGCAAGAAAAAGTTACTTTTTTGTTAGAAAAAGTATTATAGGGAACGTGCAGTAACTATAGGCGGCAGCACTAATGCGACAGAAGAGACACTATGCGGACAGTAAAACAAACTTATCAAGGTAAAACATTCAAATTGATGTCATCCTTATGGCACCAGTGGGCAGCACCGTCTATGTGCACGTTCCCTATTGGGAGCACACAGAACAGGAAAAGCCGGTTGTCTGTAAAGTCGGTTTACGGACGATAGTTTAACGTGACTCACCCCTCCACCCCCTCCGGTGTTTTTGTCAAATATCTTGAAAACGGTGCATCCTACGGCAAAATCAATGAAATTTTCATCCCCCCTTTAGTACCCCCGCGCTCCCTCCCCCGCATCCCCCCCTCTCAACCCCCCCCCCCACCCCTCCGGTGTATATAATCAGGATCTCGGAAACGGTTCCAACGATTTCGATGAAATTTGGTATTTGGGGGTTTTCGGGGATGAAAAATTGATCTAGCTTGGTCTTATCTCTGGGAAAACGCTTGGTACCGAGTTTCTGCCCGAGCAGAGCTCGGTCGCCCAGGTACTTGATAAAAAAACTTGCATTAAGAAGGAAAACTTCTTTGAAGGAAGGAAGGAAACTTTTAAAATTATTGAGGGATCAAACATGTCTGAAAATTGGTATTCCATAATTTTAACCCATACCTCAGCCACTTACTTGCAGGGTAGTATGGTTATGTTTCTGTCCATATCAAATGCTGTAAAGTTGTTTCATATATGGTATTGGATTTTTATGTCTATCATCTAGTATGAAGTTAATCTACTAAATGTTGCGAAAAATGTTTGATTTACCAAAATATTTGCATTGGAGTTATTGATTAATACTATTGCTGAAGTTCCAATTTATTATGTCTTTTGGCATTTATAAGTGGAAACAAAAGCACAGAATTTTCAAGTGTATATTTTGTTTTTAGCCCTAAGAGATGAACGGCCTGAGAGACCAGCAGACAAGGAGAAAAAGCCAGAATCTACTGGCTTTGGGCGAATCCCAAAGATCGGCGATAAAACTGCCGGTTCTACTTCTAACCATCACAAAACAGACACTACAAAGATACAAGAACGAAGCAAGGATAAACCTTCAAGTGATAGAGAAAGGATGGAAAAGATGCAGAGGGAAAAAGACAGAGCTAGACAGGATAAAGTCAGAGCTGAGACAGAAAAGGAAAGATTAGATCGGGAGCGTCTGGAGAAATTGAAGGCTGAGAGGGAAAGGATAGACAGGGAAATGGAACGACTAAATAGAGATAGAGACAGATTAGATAAAAGTAAGACTAAATCTGAATCTAACAAATCCTCTGATAGAACTAGCAAAGATGTTGATAGAAGTAAACAAAGCTCAAGGGACCAAATATCTCGGCAGGACGTCAAGAAAAGCATAGATTTGAAAAGCCAGAACACCTACAGGATAGATAAAAATTCGAATGATAGAAAGTTTTCTATTCCGAAAAATGGTGACAGCAAGTACATGAACGGTCACAGTTCTCAAAGCAAGATGCCCCAAAAAGGAAGAGAGCAAGAAGCACAGAAAAGTGATAAAGAAAGGATGATGCTTGCGAAGAAAAAAGCCTTGCAAGAGAACGAAAAGCGTCTTCCAGAAAATGGTAGAGCTCCTTCTAAGAGGCCTGATGAACGGTCTGCGCCCGCTGGCAAGCCTCAGGCGGCTCCGAGCAAGCCCAAGATCTCAAATTCATTCGACTTTGACAAGCACGTCAACTCGCTGGGCAAGGGCGCAGCGCGGCCGCAGGACAAGAACGGCAAGAGGCCGGAAGGCGGACGCCAGTTCCCTCCGGGCGACGTGCGAAGGAAAATGCAATCAGATGACATCAGAATGAAACAAAAACGTAAGACAATTTGTTACATTTTTAGCAGTTTTTTTGTGTATTACGTTTTAAGCGATCAGAAACTAACACTGATCTCCATCTTCCTACTTTTTTCTAAATCCCCTGTCTATTACACATATCTAGGGATCAAAACATAGAAATTCGCATATGCATTTGATCCCTTGCTAATTTAGAGAGTGTAAATTATTGAATTTTAAACTACATAAAAGCGTGTGTGATTATTTTTTTTCTAATGCATTTTTTTACTTATAGGGCGTGTGATAGACTCGGAGTCGGAATATGACTCTGAGATGGATGATTTCATCGATGACGGCGACGAAAACATGGACTACTCCACGCACATTAAGGAAATATTCGGATACGACAAATCCAAGTAAGTATGTTATATTATTATTAGACATCTAGTTGTGCGTTGGACTGGAACGCAGATCATTATTTTTGGTAGATAGTGACAAAAACACTACCTAGGTATAGTTGGGGGATGGACACTACTCAAATGTGTGAAGGGATATGATATTATGTGTCTGATCCCCAAAGCGTATAGCGTTACGTTTGTGCCTGGGGAGTTGTATACAAGAAAAACTACACATATTTATCCTTGTGTGTTACCTACATAATATCCCTTAAGAGCGTTTATACCTGCTGAGCTGGCAACGTTGCATTTTTGTTAGTTTTTCTCGATTATTCCATAAAAATTGAATGAAAATTAAAAATGTGGTGTATACGAATTGTTCTAATATATAAGTTAATGTGTCTACTGCAGTAATTATTTGTGATAAGACTTTTATTTTCTTTAATAAAAACCATTAGGTAATAATTTGTTTGTTTTTAAAGAAAATAAAAGTCTATCACGAATAATTATTGCAGTAGACACGTTAACTTATATATTAGAACAATTCGTATACACCATATTTTTAATTTTTATTCAATTTTTATGGAATAATCGAGAAAAACTAACAAAAATGCAACGGTACCAGCTCAGCAGGTATAAACGCTCTTAATTGATCTGACTTGTGAGAGATGTCCGAGAACCAAAAAAACGAAATATTTTAGTAATGTACGTATTTGATTCGAAACCATTGATATATTTTTAGATATCGGAACATGGACGATGACGATGACCCGTCCATGGAGTCCAGTTTCGCTCGCCAGCAGCGCGAAGAGTACATTAGCAAAAAGCTTGGTAAGTTGAAACTCCATACATTATTTTATACTAATCAATACTACTGAAAAATAGCTTGGAACTGAAAAAAAAAACCGGTCAAGTGCGAGTCGGACTTGCGCACGAAGAGTTCCGTACCATTATCTATAAAAACTGCAAAAAAATCACTTTTTTTTGTATGGGAGCCCCCCCTTAAATATTTTTTTTTATTTTAATTTAATTATCTGTCTAATCTATCTATCTAATCTAATACCTTTAAACGAGCAATTCTTGTGTATATATATATATATATGTAATCAAAATCTCAGAAACGGCTCCACAATGAAATTTGGTATGTGGTGTTTTCAGGGATGAAAAATTGATCTAGCTTGTTCTTATCTCTGGGAAAACGCCTGGTACCTAGTTTCAGCCCGAGCGGAGCTCGGTCGCCCGGTTATTTATTTTTAAAGTAGATATATAAACGTCGAGGTAAATAAATAAATATTTAATGCGTGATAAGTCCCGTTTAGTATAGTAATCAGATATATAAATTTTATTCTGTAGACCTGCTGCAGTTATTAATATCGACCAAAAACGAGCAAAAAAAAATCACGTTCTATTTTTTATTATTTGTTGTTATAGCGGCAACCGAAATACATCATCTGTGAAAATTTCAACTGTCTAGCTATCACGCGAATCATGAGATAAAGCCTGGTGACAGACGGAGAGACGGACGGACAGACGGACAGACGGACGGACAGCGGAGCCTCAGTAATAGGGTCCCGTTTTTACCCTTTGGGTACGGAACCCTAGAAATGGAAGGTCTCTCAGAATGAGAGGGCACTTGACAACTGGGGATTGAGTAAACAACACGAATAAGTTAATTCACCCTAGTAATTTCCGATCTTTTGCATCAACGAAAGTTTTACGAGTATAAAATGTAGTGTCCGACCGAAACACGATTTTTTGCCGAAACCGAAACCGAATATTCGGTTTTTTTCTGATTTCGGCCGAAACCGAAACCGAAATTTTTGAAGACGTATCATATCAAACAAAATATTCAAAATTACTGTACAAATCGTAAGGAAAAGGTTATTGCAAGGATTTCTTATATGAGAACACTTACTTTTTTTGTTAGACAAAATAAAAAACGTTTATTTTTAATGAAAATAGATATAATTTAATTAGAGGTAAATTATGAAATTTTAAACCAAATAAAATCAAATCTTTAAACTTTTAAACAAAGTTACCTAATTAATATAATACCTGGACAAAGTCAATTGCAAGATAAATCACAGCTAAAACATAAATCAACTTTTACATAAGTTACGTATAGTATTATCACTGTAATCAGAGATCTGAGACGTGGTTCCATGGACCTACTACCTAAACTGGACTAAGTACTGCGACAAAAAGTGTCTCCGAAAATAAAGAAAATAAAACCTTATGCTAAGGTCGTAAGAGTCTTGTTGCGCGCAAAATAAAAATGAAGCAGAGTTTAGCCGAGTGAAAGGGCAACCAGTAAACGCTGTGTCCCGTTCTAACAGTGACTTAGAGTTGCCAGAGTTAAGTTGATTTCTTTCGTTTTTTGTAGAACAATATGCGATTGATGTAATGTAATGAAGTAAAAACATTTACGTCTAAAATGTTTCTAAATATAAATAATAATTTATTACCAACATGTTAAAGCAATATTAATTGTTGCTACGTGTAAAGCCTTATTAAAATCGGCTAGGAATGTTGACTAAGCGGGAATGTGGACGAAATGGGAATGTTGACTAAGTGGGAATGTGGACGAAGTGGGAAAAGGACGAAATGGGAATGTGGACGAAATGGAAATGTGGACGAAATGGGAATGTGGACGAAGTGGGAATGTGGACGAAATGAACCTAAACGTGTCAAAGTACCCATTGGCACTAAGAAAAAAATTTAAATCCTTAAAAAAGTATGTACTTACCAATTCTAACTAACAACATTCATATAGAAAACTTCGTTCGTTTTTTTTCCATTTCATTTTTTTCGGTTTTAATCGTTTTTTTCGGAAAAGTAAGAGCGGAAAGTTTCGTGATTTTTTTCCATAATATCTGAAAAAAAAACGGTATTTTTCCCGGACTTTTTCAACGCTACTGACAACCCCATATGAACCATCCAACCAATCAACCATCGCCAGAGAGGGATAAGAGGAACAGTTACTGAGCTCTCGTTCGGCTTCAATTTTGCGACAACAGTTCATTCCTGTTGTACGTAGTACTTATTACTTCCATGCGTGGTTCACAAACAAACGTCACAAACTGCATGCATACTACTGTCGCTGGTCCCAGCTGAACCGGCCGCCGATGCATTACCTATACCTACCCGGCCGAGCGTGTCCGAATTAAGCCGAGCGCTCCCGATGCGGGAGCCGCGAGAGGCCGCGAAGTAATTTTGGCCCGGCCCTAAGGTTTCGGCTGGATTCTGGCCGAAACCGAAACTTCGGCCGGAATTGACCGAAACCGAAACTTCGGTCGGACACTAATAAAATGTTAATAATTTTTTTTTTTTAGGTATAATGGAGGATCTCGAAGATATGCGGATGGAAGCCATGGAAAAGAAGAAGGCTGCGAAGAAGAAACGTCGCATCAGCGATGACTGACCCCCGGCGCCCGGCCTCGGACTCTGAACGCGCTCGTGCCAACCCTGTATACCCGCTTTTTAGGCGTAGATTTCTTTTACTTGCTCAGGTTTTTTAATTTCCCGGTCAGACATTGGAAACACATCATCATAGTTACTAAATGTATCAATCATATTTTTTCTCGATGTCAAAGAGACTTTTTTTTAACCTCGTACTGCCCACACCATATTAGAAAATATTCTAATGAAATATGAATCCACTGTTAATAGGAAAAAGATTTGAATTTGTTTTCTTTTCAAAGCGAACGAAACAAAACAAATGCAATTCTGTTCCAATTTAGAATGTAATAAATTCCTTTAAAACGGGGATGTTCTTAATCATAATCAAGCACATTGGGCAGGACGAGAATAAATCAAATCGATGAGTAGTCTATAAATGTATGGGAGTATCTACTCGAAACGTGAGTAGCTCAAGGCTGCGCCTTTTACAAATACTACAACAATATTATCATTTTTAAGACGACTACTGATAGAGAAAATTGCTTAACTTACCATATTTATATTATAAATTACTGCAAACCTCGTCAAAAAGACTAGTTCTTGTTCATTTGGTTACTAAGGTAGGTAATTTTACCTATACTGTTGGCATATGAATTTATAGTTTAAGCTTATTTATGTTGCATAGAGAACATTATATTATTGTGTATAGTTTTGCAGTTTAGGTTTAGGTTTTAATGATTTTTTTTGGTTTACTTTTTGTTCTTTTGACATATAAGTATTAGTATAGTTATTTTTTTGTTTTACCAGAACAATCACAGCTATATTTTATGTAAAGATATCATATTTAGTTTGGGGGTTTGATGATTCAACTGTATATTTATCTTTCACATGTATATATTTTGTTTTGATTGATAATAGCTTTCATAATAAACCTAAGTTCAATCGTATTTTTCTCTATTATTTATATATAACACTACCCACTTGAATACTAACAAAAACAAAGTATAGTCGACCAAGTAAGTGCTTTATCATTTTTGGTAGTTCCAAAATATCAGAAAAAAAAAACAATAAGCTTATTGTCACGTTGACTTGTAAATGTAGTATTTAATGTTTGAAGTAGCACAACTGGATTTGAAACTTAGGGTGGTAAAGGAATGATTTGAAACTGAGGGTGGTAAAGGAATTTCTTGGTCCAAATTTTCTCGCAGAAATCTAAAAACTCCGCTATATACCCCAGAAGGCTTTGAATTGACAACATAGCATAATAATCATACCATGAATTGACTATAGGATAAATAAATATATAAGTACATCAACTTATTAGATAACGCCTGACCACTTATTTTGAGGTGCCACGAGGCGGTATTACATTGAAACAAATATCTAAGACTGGTAAGGTTGTTGGGGCCCAGGAAACTTAATAGAATTCTAAGATTACTTCATTAATTACAAGTACAGCTGCCTCACGGCAAACCTTACTTATTATTGGTCCGGCTAAGTAATTACTTATCCTTACTATGATTTATTTATTTATTTATTTAGACATGCCAACAGTACATTTAAACAAAACATTTCAAATCAAGAATTACAAGTTTTGGCTCCCGTTCATGCACCAATAACAAGCATGCGACAGCATTAATCATGTTCAGGGACGTACACTACTAAATAAAAACACAATAGATCATACAATATAAACATAACAACATTAATTAAAATACACAAGAAAAGTAAAAAAAACGCTAATTATCAGATTCTTTCATCTATAATATAAAAATGAATCGCTGAATGTGTTGCTAAGCGCATAACTTCCGATCGACTGCACCAAAATGGATAATTCTTTTTTTATTGCGTTTGTTATTGTCAGGAGAAGGTTCTTATGTAAGAAATTTAAAAAAAATACAACGGGGGCGAAGCCGCGCGCATCAGCTAGTGTTACAATAATGATAACAACTCTCATATGTAGAGTGATTTCAAAATTCGTTAATGTTTTTTGAGGAAGGATTACCATGAGTCATCGTAAAACGATTCTATTATAATAATATACTAGCTGATGCCCGCGGCTTCGCCCCGTTGTTTTTTTTTTTAAAAATTTCGTTCATTTGAACCTTCTCCTGACAATAACAAACGCGAGCGATAAAAAAGAATTACCCAATTGGGGATGTCTATTTTTTTGCAATGTATAGAAAATCGAAAACCATTTCGAGATAAATGCTTTTTAAATCGTTTTCTGTAGTTATTTAATTTTAATATTATGTAATGAATTTATTATATAACAAATAAGCAATGAACTTCATTTGACATTGGTGTAAATTGCGTGACCGGTTCAAGTCGTACTTTATTCTGTGTGATTAGAATTCTTCACAATTTACGCGTGTATTATACTACGGAGTTTGATTTGGACCCGCTGTCTGACATCTAGCACTTTGTCAGTGCCAGTAAAGTGACATAGTGTATAGTGTACCACTACGCAAAAAATAATTAAAGGGGTTGCCTTATCGTAAGCATTTAGATAGATTTAGAAATTTGGCTTTGTGGGAGCCCTCAATTATAATCTGACGTCATCAACTAAAATAGCTTCAATAATTAATTTTGAAAAAAGTAGAGAACTAAATGACAAAATATTGAAATTAGTTTCTTATAATTGACTTTTCTATACAAAAAAAATATAAAAACCACTGGTAATTTTTTTTAGACATTCCCAATTTGGTGCAGTCGATCGGAAGTTATGCGCTTAGCAACACATTCAGCGATTAATTTTTATATTATAGATAATTAAAACGAATAGTTTTTTTATTAATTCCAGCTAAATGTAGTACAACTTAGACAGGCGATTCAAATCTACAGTCGGGGTAAAAAAACCTTCGTCAGTTATTAAATTGATTCCTTTACCAAGTCATAGAATTTTGAGAAATGGGAAACATCAGTGCGATATTGTTTCGCTTGAAATAAAATGTTGACAGGACTGACAATTGGCTAAGTAAAGTTTTTTGAAGAGGTGCTAAATATATTTTTTTTCGACAGTAGTCTTCTTCTAGACCGAGAAACTGCAGCTGTTTTATTTTTATCTCCTATTGTTTACTGGAAATATTTTTTTAAGTGTTCGAGATGACATTTGTGAGATTTAATGGCTGACAAGCGGTTCGTGCTCAGTACTTAGCAGAAATAGAAAAACAACGAAGTCAATTGTCAATGTCAAATGAAATCTAACCGTTTGCGTTTCGTTTACTTTGCATTGTCCAAAAAGCAGTTCCAAAATAATGATCAAAAATATTCAATCGTGATTCAATTATCGTGCATAAGTCGTGGAGAAATGCGGTAAAATTGTAAATCCGGATTTTGTGCGGAGGTTGTTAAAAATAGTCCAAAAATCACACCAAAACGCAAAGCAAACGAAACGCAAACGGTTGGACATGGACAAAAGTGACAGATGACTTAGTTTTTTTTCTGTTTCTACTAAGTACTGAGCACGATCCGCTTGTCAGCCATTAAATCTCACAAATGTCAACTCGAACACTTAAAAAAATATTTCCAGTAAACAATAGGAGATAAAAATAAAACAGCTGCAGTTTCTCGATCTTCAGAACGCTGACTGTCGAAAAAAAATATAATTAGCACCTCTTAAAAAAACTTTACTTAGCCAAATGTCAACATTAACCCTTCGTATGCCTTGTACCGGATCCGTACCCAATTTAAGGCATTCTTTTTGTATTTTTTTTTTTAAATCTGTATCATTGGATTTATATGAAACTGTTGAGACTAGAATGCACGACTTTTTTTTTACTTCCGGCATACGAAAGGTTAAGGTGACAAACCTTTTTTACCCCGACTGTACAGTGTGAAAAATGTTCTGGGCATCACAAAATATTAAAGGTCTTGTCACACAGGATGCGTTATGCGTCCTACCCTGGTCCGGTCAAATCGAACGCAGCCCGCACAGTTCAGTTCTTTTTTCAACAGTCAATTATTTTGATTCATCGGCTTTGATTTCTCTGCCCTCGTTATGGGCATAAGTCATAGTTATTTATTAATACTAATTGGCTTCGCTTTTGGTTCATCCATTTGATGTTTATAGAATCAGAATTGGAATCATACATGAAGGTCGATTGGCTGGTGCATACCCAGGATAAGGAAGAATGGCGGAGGAAATGGAAGCCATGGACATATTATAGGGTATAAAAAACTTCAACGTGATTTCTGGTGTAAGTACCAGTGAAATTAAGTCTTCCTGATAAAACACAAACAATCTTAACTTTATCTTAAATAAAAAATACGCAAATTAAAATTAAACAAATTTGAAGTAAAAAAAATAGTCGACCAAGTAAATGTTCTACCATTTTTTGTGATAGTTCCACCTATATCAGAAAAAATAAGGCTGACGTCACGTTGACTCGTAGACTCTATGATGTAGCTAATTTTGCCCTACGATACGTACGACTGATATTGAACCTTAGGGTGGAAAACGAATATCTTGATTTACTATACGTTACTGCATTTAATGATATTTTTCACCATTTTATTTTAAAAGAAGTTATTTTATTGCATAGCTATATCCCCGTCCCCGCAACTGTCTCAAAACGAATGGCGTTGGGTTCTACATATTGTAAAAGTGAACTTATTTTAGATCTTTGTCAAATAAGATGTCGATTTTCCACACTTGTGTGATCTAATGTTTAGTTTCTAAGGTCAACTCAGACAAATTCCCAGCGTATTTGGGACAATAATTTTTTATCTGATTTAAAGAGTTTTAAATATCTTGTGTGTTGTGTTAATACTTAAGTTAACAATTTTTAATTTGTTTTCTTAGATTCAGTTTGTGTAGTAGGGTCAACAGCATAAATAAGTGATCATTTCTGTACCTTGTCGTTTTCAATCGTTTGACAATTTTGTATATCAAATATGACGTTAAAGTGACAAGGTATATAAATGATTACTTATTTATGCTGTTGACTGTACAATACTACTTTACTTTAATAAAAATAGATTAATATTCTGCATTACACCTCAGACCAAATAAAAAATAAAGACAGCGTTCGTAGAAACAAAAAGCATGCATGCTTGCAATAGGAATGGTGACGCCATTAAAAAATAATTAAAGACACGACTCCAGTAAAAAAACACTTTATTTTAGCCCTGAAAACCAGATTAATTTTCGATTAACTCCAAATTAGATTTTTTGTTGCTTTAAGGCTTAATTGCCTCCTACGCTGACATCGGTCGCTGACGTCGGTCGCGCGTACGAATATACACAATCGTCAGCGCCGCGCGCGTCAGTGCGCTGACGGCGCTTGCGCGCTATTTACCACTAGATCGCGCGCTCAGTGCAAAGCTGACCGCTGACGTCGGTCGCGCGTACAAATAAACAATATTCTATGGGGCACCGCACAGCGACGCTGATGGCTGCGCGTTTGTCATACGCGACCGACGGTACGCTCGACCGACTTCAGCGTAGGAGGAAATCAAGCCTAAAACAAATAACTAGTTAGTTAATCGAGTTGGCGAACAAGTGACGTCATAAGTTGCTACTGCCATTCAAACTGTATGGGAGAATTGTGTTTTGACATCTCATAAAAAGTACGACAGTTGATTGGTGGTATCATCATCCCTGTTGCTCGCACATAAATGAACCCAAGCTTCGTCAAGCAAACTTTTTGGGCTATTTTTACTGTTCACAGAATTCTGTCTTTACTTTTTATTTGGTATGATACCAGTAACAATACTGTAACGAAAACTAATGTACTACACTGATTACCACTAAAGTAATGTAACATAATGTAAATTAGTTTTTTCACAGTTTATTAAAGAGTTAGTGTAAAAAATAATTTACAAAAAAAATAAATTTACATAAATGATGTAATTAAGAATTTTGTTGCTCTCTTTGATATTTGTGGAAGTATTGTTTTGAATGAGTCTGAATCAATTCGGCATCAATCCAGTAAATACATGCCTGTTTTAAAGTCGGCTGATGCGTGTGCTTGTCACCAGTTGTAATAAATGAAACTTTAAAAAAGATGGCGCACTAGATGCTGCACATGGTGTGCCATCTTTTTTATAGTTTCGGTCATTACAACTGGTGCGTGACACGCACACGAATCTGGTCTGCGCCGACCTTAAATGTGCCAATTATTTCAAAGACTTGCTAGGCGTGTGTGCATTGTATCGGTTAATCAAAGCTCATCAAAACCGGTTCATCTTTTGTCAAGAAATATTTCGCTTGAACAGTCAACAACAGATTTTATTTATGATTGAATGGATTTGTTTTGGCTCTACCTTCTTTAGTTTATTTATGAGCTTTTTTGTTGTAAGAACTTATAAAAGTTTAAGTATTCGTTGTTTATCTATCTAATAAAATGTTATGTGATTAATTGTAGCTAATTATGGTATTTGTAAATACCTATAGCTTTAGCTTTATGACAAGGGACAAAATGAGAAAAATATTTATGTATATTCAGCAAATTATACAGTGGTTTTATTTTTGAGATTAATAGAGTGTGTGTGAGTGTGTTTAGTGATTAGATTAGATTATGCAGTCATTTTTGTCCTTGATTTACAAGGTTTTTTTGACAAAAGTGAGTGATAACTTCAGCTTTGAGTCAAGTGTTAGCTAAATTATACACTATTATTTTTATTTGGTGATCACCTAAGTAGCATATTTTATTGTTTTCTTATAATAACAATGTAATGCGGGATATCCTAATGAGGATTTAATTATACAATGAATTAAGGGTGCTAAATAAATCACACTAAAAAATCTCTAAAAAATCCGCTATTCTGATTTAGACCTTGTTGGAAGTAAATAAAGTCTAAATTAAAATAAGATATTATTTTGAATAATTTATTGAATCGGGCGTTACTTTGCGGAGGTCCATATTAATGAACTAAAACAATTACTTTGCTCACCCGCGACCTTACAATAGTTACGTTTATGCAAGAAATGTGTGTTCATGCAGTTCCTCCACCTCCACACTGTACGAACACACACAAATCACATAAACCCAACCATCTCCACCACCAAGCTACACTGACGCGTTTCGAACTCAACCAGAGCTCATCTTCAGAGTTACCACAACCGTATGCTATGCTACCAAATGTTAAACTAACAAACCATAACAAATGTTTTAACTTGTCACTGTAACTTCTCAAGTACCCACTTTATTTTTCTTATTCTCAAACTACCCCACAAAAATTAACTTTTATTGACATATTGTTAAACTACCTTGAATTTTTGTTTATTTATTTTCAACACAGTTGCTCGTAAATTGACTCTTATTACACATTATTATTGTTTTTAGTTTCATAATTCAGCATATTACCACACTTGTGCTGTAAAAACATTACCGTACAAGTGCTGTAATATAAACTTTTTTTTTAATTTGAGCAAAAGTTTATGTTGAAACCTTATTTTACTGGCCATCAGATATTGTGTTTTTGTTGACATTGATTTGTAACTTGATAGACTTCATTACAAAATTGGTTCTATGAGAATATTTGTTTCATTAGGTTATGGGCCCAATAAATGTTAAATAAACATAAATCTCAATAAATATCGATCCATCACTTAGGCGATTAATTTGCAATCCAAGGTAACAGCCAACTTCGGAAGTGCGGACTTGGAATTCTGCGGTCAGGGCACTCAGGAACTCTTCCACGCATGTCTTATCTGGCGATCGGCAACTCATCGTCATGATCTATGTTGATGACGGTTTGATCCTATCGCCAGATAAGACATGCGTGGAAGAGTTCCTGAGTGCCCTGACCGCAGAATTCCAAGTCCGCACTTCCGAAGTTGGCTGTTACCTTGGATTGCAAATTAATCGCCTAAGTGATGGATCGATATTTATTAACCAAGAAGCCTACATAAAAACTATTTTGAAAAGTTACGACATGTGTGATGCAAACTCGGTGCTCATTCCTATAGATAAAAGTCAAATGACAGATAATTTGAACTACGACAATGACACGAGTGTCAGGAATTTTCATTACAGAGAATTAGTCGGAAAATTATTATATTTATCGGTTGTGAGTAGACCGGATATTTGTTTTGCGATAAATATTTTATCGAAACATGTTGAAAAGCCTGAAAAACGCCACTATGCGATCGCTAAACGAGTCTTGAGATATTTAAAAGGAACTCAGTCCCTTGGTATACTATACAAGTCTTCGTCAGCTGAAGAAAATTCCTTCGTAGCATATAGTGATGCAGACTACGCCGGAGACAAAGACACGAGAAGGTCGACTTCTGGTTACGTATGTCTGGCCGCAGGGGGAGCGGTGGCCTGGTCTTCAAAGACACAGAGATGTGTGACTCTTTCGACCACTGAGGCGGAGTTTGTGGCGGCCAGCCTTGCAGCCCAGACGGTTATATGGCTCAATCGACTTTACAAAGAAATTCGAGGAACAGAGGTCATACCCACCGTTTATGTGGACAACCAAAGCGCTATCAAGCTTGTCAAGAACCCAGTGTTTCATTTTAAGACAAAGCACATAGACACGCGCTATAAGTTTTTGCGAGAGCTGCATCAAGAGAAGAAAGTCAATGTCCTCTACGTACCCTCGAGAGAACAAGTAGCAGATACGTTTACGAAAGCTCTGCCAAAGGAAAGCTTTCTCAAAGCACGAATCTCACTAGGACTGGTGAGTAAGCCTGATCTGATGCAGGGGGAGTGTTGAAACCTTATTTTACTGGCCATCAGATATTGTGTTTTTGTTGACATTGATTTGTAACTTGATAGACTTCATTACAAAATTGGTTCTATGAGAATATTTGTTTCATTAGTTTATGTCTAAGAACATTGAATATTTTCACGAATATTAAATTATTTTAGGGTTAAGATGACAAATAAACATTTTATTTCATCAAATTGTATATTTATAAACACAAATTAACTTAATTTTCGTATTTACAAACATTAAATTATTTTATTTTTACACGCTTTATATTAGCTTCACCTGTATGTCTGTTTGTATGTATGTTTGTAACCGACTCCTTAGGGCGCGATTTTGACCCACTTCCCGGTTTCCGATTGAGCTGAAATTTTGCACGTATGTGTAAATTGGATGACAATGCAATATTATGGTAACATGGAGCTGATCTGATGATGGAGCTGGATGGTGGCCATAGGAACTCTGTAATAAAACGACACAACCCCGTCGAGATTGGGCTCTTTTGATTCGTCTTGTCGAGTACTTTGATCCCAGATGGTAACCAGGGTCTGATGATGGAGCTGGAAGATGGCCAAAGGCACTCCTCAATAAAACGACACAACCCCATCGAGTTTGGGCTCGTTTGATTCGTCTTGACGAGTACTTTGGTCCTATATGGTAACAAGGGTCTGATGATGGAGCTGGAAGATGGCCAAAGGCACTCCACAATAAAACGAAACAACCCCATCGAGTTTGGGCTCGTTTGATTCGTTTTGACGAGTACTTTGGTCCTATATGGTATCAAGGGTCTGATGATGGAGCTGGAAGGGGGGTAGGTGGCGGGGTGGGGGTGTTGGGGGGGTCGGGGTTAGGGATTTTGGGGGAGTTGTGGGAAATGGGGAGGGGGTAAGAGGCCTAGATGGTAACAAGGGTTTGATGATGGAGCTGGAAGGGGGGTAGGTGGGGGGGGGGGTTTGGAGGAAATGAGAGGGGAAGGGGGTTGGGGTTAAGGGTGTGGGGTGTTGGGTGGGTTCGGGGGTTAGGGAGGTTGGGGGGGTTGTGGGAAATGGGGAGGGTTGAAGATATGAATTAAGAAAAATGAATTTTTTAACTGAAATGTGTTTAATACTTGTCTTTATTTTTAAATTTCGAATCTTATTTGTTGATATCTTTGTTTGATTTTTATTGCTATTTTTAAATATTATTTTGCTTGTTTTTGCTATGATTGTTTACTTATTTATATCAATATTTTTTTTACATTATGTGGTCCTAGATTTTATTTTAGTTGTTAATTACTATTGTGTGCCCAGGGTGTCATGAACTGACTTAAACTAATGACAACATCTTTATTATAATGTGCATGACTTGACAATGAATAAATGAATATGAATATGAATATAAGGAGGGTTGGGGTTTTAGGGGGTTGGGGTTTTAGGGGGTTGGGGTTGGGGGGTAAGGAGGGTTGGGGTTAGGGGTTTGGGGGAAGTTTGAGGAAATGGGGTGGGGGTCCGGGGTTAGGGGGGTCGGGTTTAGGTGGTTGGGGGTTTGGAAAATGAGGGGGGTAAGGGGGGTTTAGAGGGTTGGGGGTAAGGTTGTGGGGGTTGGGGTTAGGTGTTTGGGGGGGTTGGGGAAATGGGTTGGGGGATGTTGGGGGGTTGGGTTTAGGGGGTTGGGGGGTTGTAGGTGAGGGGGGTAAAGTTAGAAAGAAAGAGGTTTACGTTTAGTAGTGTAGAGTAGTGCGTGCGCACCAAAGACCAAGTATAAGATAGACTGATTCTATTTAAGACGAGCAAAAAACCGTTTTGTGTCTCTTTTTAGCACATGGAACCTCTCACTGAAAAAATGCAACTAAAAAATAGAAAATAATATTTTAAAAAAACTAAAAAACACGCTTTAAAAAAATAAAAATAAAAAATAAAAAAAAAAAAATAATAAATTTCAATTCACTATTCTTATAGTGCAGTAAAAAATCTTAATAAGCAATTATTATATTGTTATATCCAGATCAAAATTTGTAAACAATTCTAAATATTGATTAAATAATAATAGTTTAAAATATTTTATTGTAAAAAAAGCGTGGGGTGCTTTTTAAGATGTTATCAAAATGATAATCCTTGACAATTGGCTAAGTAAAGTTTTTTGAAGAGGTGCTAATTATATTTTTTTTCGACAGTGGTCGACTTCAACACTAAGAAACTGCAGGTGTTTTATTTTTATCTCCTTTTATTTATTGGAAATATTTTTTTAAGTGTTCGAGATGACATTTGTGAGATTATACGGCTGACAAGCGGTTCGTGCTCAGTACTAAGAAGAAATAGAAAAAAAAACGAAGTCAACTGTCGCTTCTGTCAATGTCAAATGAAATATAACCGTTTGCGTTTCGTTTGCTTTGCGTTGCCCAAGAAGTAGTTCCAAAATAGTGATCGAAAGTATTCAATCGTGATCCAATTAACGTGCTTAGGTCGTGGAGAAATGCGGTAAAATTGAAAGTCCGGATTTTATGCGGAGGTCGATAAAAATAGTCCAAAAATCACACTGAGCACACCAAAACGCAAAGCAAACGAAACGCAAACGATTTGACATTGACAGAACTGACAGTTGACTTCGTTTTTTTTTCTATTTCTTCTTAGTACTGAGCACGAACCGCTTGTCAGCCGTAAAATCTCACAAATGTCATCTCGAACACTTAAAAAAATATTTCCAGTAAACAACAGGAGATAAAAATAAAACAGCTGCAGTTTCTCGATCTCCAGAACGCCGACTGTCGAAAAAAAATATAATTAGCACCTCTTCAAAAAACTTTACTTAGCCAATTGACACCATGCACCCCACGCTTTTTTCACAATAAAATATTTTAAACTATTATTATTTATTTTATCAATATTTAGAATTGTTATTTACACTTGTATCATAATGTACTATTATAAGGCATATGAAAATGAAAATGAAAATTTTTATTACACATAAAGCAATATTACATTTTTAGCAGTATACAGTGGTCCCCAAACTAGGCTGAGCCTGTATCTTGGGGCCCAGTGAGTTGGTTTACATCTTAGTTTACAGTTGCGTGTTTTTAGGAAAGCCTACGATAGTTAGTCTATACAGGCAAATAACTAAAGTAGTAGGTACAATACAGAAATGTCAATGGTTAAGATGTGAGCGCATATTGTAGTGTGTGTGTGTGTGTGTATGTATCCTGAGACCTAAGAACAAATATTGAGCATGTTTTCTGTTTGAGCATATGACAGAGACGTGAGCCATTTCCTTGTCATGTAAGTCGCCTTTGACGTTGCACAATTCTTAATGTCCACGTTCCTACAGACTACATTATATATAAATGGATGGATAAACATCGGAGATCTCCTCGCCAGCGCAGATCTAACTCTCGGGACTGGCACCTTATACAGTCGTCTTACCAAAAGCTGATTGCGCAACGCGGATTTCACCACAGCGCTGTGAGTACGCACAACTGCTCTTGATATAAAAAGTTGTCTGACCCTCAGCAACTGACACTCCTTGTTAGTTATCTACTACTACTCCTTACTACTACTCCTTAGTTATTTTATTATTACTAACTGTTCAAATTAGACCCAAGCCGCAGTAAAGGAGAAGATACTAAAACAGAACAGAATAATGAACAGGTAAATTTAGTATCTTCTCCTTTACTGCGGCTTGGGTCTAATTTGAACAGTTAGTAATAATAAAATATGCCTTATAAATAAATAAACAAAAATTCAAGGTAGTTTTACAATATGTCAATAAAAGTTAATTTTTGTGGGGTAGTTTGAGAATAAGAAAAATAAAGTGGGTACTTGAGAAGTTACAGTGACAAGTTAAAACGTTTGTTTTGGTTTGTTAGTTTAACATTTGGTAGCATAGCATACGGTTGTGGTAACTCTGAAGATGAGTTCTGGTTGAGTTCGAAACGCGTCAGTGTAGCTTGGTGATGGTTGGGTTTATGTGATTTGTGTGTGTTCGTACAGTGTGGAGGTGGAGGAACTGCATGAACACACATTTCTTGCATAAACGTAACTATTGTAAGGTCGCGGGTGAGCAAAGTAATTGTTTTATTTTGAGTTGGTGTACTCTTGATTGAGGAGTGTGAAATGTATTTTTTTCTGTAATTAATATGCATTTAGTAGACTAGTAGTTATTTGTTTTGACAATTAATTGCTATAGGGAATGACACCGACTGATACTTTTAATGTGCTATCATAACACGAATTCCCATGTTGATTTTATATGGCAATAGATAGTCCTTTCTATACCTGCTCAATCAATGTGTTTATTTGTTTTAAAGCCATTAATAATCTAAAAATGCATGGTGGCCTAGTGGTTTGACCTATGGACTCTCAAGCTGAGGGTCGTGGGTTCGAGTCCGGGCTGTCACCTCTGAGTTTTTCGGAATTTACGTGCAAAATTACATTTGTAATTTAACATGAGCTATATGGTAAAGGAAAACATTGTGAGGAAACCTACACCTACGAAGAAATTCAATGGTGCGTGTGTAACCCAACCTGCACTCAAAATAAGTTCAGTTCTACATAGTTCTATCTATAGTATAGTGTATCATTACTTAACGGACGTCAAATAATAGAAAGTAAAAACGAAGTTTATTTCTATATGGTTTTACTACGTGGGTTCTTAAACAAGATTACGAACGGTAAAGATTACAGCTGCAGACGGCAACGAGTAGCTATGTTTGCACCAAAAAGTGGTAAGCTGTTAGCAAAATCCAGCCTGAGTATAAAATTTACATGTATAACACTGACTGAATATGTGCTGCGCCGCGCTGCCGGTGTGTTCACCGTGTCATATGATTTAGTGTTTTGCAACGCGCTGGGCACGCTCCGTCTGCGCTGAGGTCTGTGGTGGCCTTAACTGGTACATTTTTGACCGGAAAGATTTGAATATGGCAACAATTTTATATAAAAATGATTAGTTCCACCAGGCCATAAAATTACAAAAAAAAAATTATTAGTTCCAGCTACGTCCATTTACCACTGTTTTGTTTTATCGTCTTAAATTTCTACATACTGCGCTGAATTTGATACCTTCTTTTCAAGAGAAGTATAAACATACCTACACATTTTACAAATACTAAGGCTTTTTAAGCGGGAAAATCCTCTATAAGTTTGATCTCGAAACAGCCATGGCTATGAAAAAAAAAACTACATTTTGACATTGACATGTCATGTCATTTCTGTCAGTTTGTACTACTGACAGGATGAGTTGGGTTTGGTTTGGTTGTGGCGCCAGCTGTATATAAATTCGATCTCGATTTAATTTGATTTCGTCGTCTTCATTAATAAAGAAAAGTAAATTTTCCCAAAAATTTATCGACATATTTTACGCAACTTTAAAAGTGCTTTTAATAGCATTTTACAGGTAACATTGCCAACTCAAAGACCTTGAATATTTGGATTTACATTTTGTGTCACAGGATTGAATTCATATTTGTGAGTAAAAACATTTGTTAGGTAATCAATTCAATCGTGCAGCAGTACTTTGTAGTAGATAGTATTTAAAAAGTACAGCGTAATTAGAAAAATAAAAGTTGGTAGTATTTATTTTCTACTTTTGAGCTAACTTCAGCTTCAAACGAATTTGTTGATCATTTATAGAATTTACATATTATATAAATTTATCCAAAACATTTTAAACTCATCTTTACTATACTATAATATAATTAAAATATTTCAGTAAGTTCATTCACATGCAGGTGGTTTGTTCACAGAATAGATAGATTTTATTAATATATTTGTACAACCTCTTGTATCAATATTTACATTATGAGGCTTAAGCTGAGCTGAGCTAAACAAATCTAGTATTGTCTATGTAGCAAATTGTTGAGTGCGTACATGTAATTGGCTGATCACTTGCACAAATGTAAAGTTGAGACATTGCTTGGTACACAGTAGTTTTGTAAATTTTAGCTGATGTTCCAAATAGAGTAAAATACTAGATTATTATTTAAAAGACTAGACTAACATTTTAATTTTTTTTTCTCACTGTGTAGGGCACAAACATGAAGCTAATGGATTTAGCAGACATACCAGAAATGAACAAAGATAACACCCACATTGCTGATAAGGCTCTGCTTCTGGAGAAGATCAACAAACTGATTAGTGGAGGCCATGACAAGCTCCAGATTGTGACCGACTTTGACCACACACTCACTAGGCAGAAGATGGATGGGAAGTCTGTGCTCACTAGCTTTGGTAATATTATCATCGTCATCTTTCAGTGATGTGTCAACTCACTTTATTAACTTGAGTTGGGCATAACTTGAATTAGTTTGTTGAATTTTCTCTAACTCAAATTTGCATTGTAAATAAATAAATCTAAGTGACTACGCGATTGACGCCCCCCCATTTTTACGTAAGCACAACGTTTTGTTTGTTGTACACTTATGGCGCAAAGTTTGCCGACCATTTGTAAATATATACATATTTTTTTTTATATTGTAGCTAAGCTGAGTCATTAAATTGGTAAATGAAATATGTAATTTACCCATTTTCATCCAGTCAACACGAGTTCAGTTTGAGTTACATTAATATTCATCATCACATCATTTCAGCCGAAAGACGTCTACTGCTGAACATAGACCTCCCCCAAGGCTCGCCAAACAGATAGGTCCCATGCCATCCGCATCCAACATGATCCCGCAACCTTAACCATTAATATTAACTTTAGTATTAGTATTAGGGGTCCTTGTGGATATACTTCGACTTGTAGGGATCTTTTGTGTATACATATATAATACTAACTTTAGTTAGATTGAGTTGAGTTTATTTGGAGTTTGCACATCTCTATTCTCTTTACTGTTGACTTCTCTGGTGTTGATCAATTATGCAAGATACATATTCAATTGCAGGCATGTTCCGAGAGTGTCCTTCTATCCCACAACACTACAAGGACGAAGATGTCCGACTGGCCAAAATCTATAAGCCCATTGAGGCAGACCCTGATATGGGCATTGAGGAGAAAACCAAGCACATGGTGGACTGGTACGTCGCTGCTCATGCTTTACTGAAGTAAGCACTCTACTTAGACCTAATATGCTTTTCTCAAACATGCTCAGAAATATTTACATTATTTTCAATAAAGGAAGACACTAAGTTATGCATTTATGGGTGACACGATTCTTTGCTGGCCTTTGCTAGCAATATAAGTATGAATATTATTGGCTGCTTCATTAACTTCATTCTTTGCTGGCCTTTGCTAGCAATATAAGTATGAATATTATTGGCTGCTTCCTTCGATCAACAATACAACTAGATTTCGGGACAGGTACAAAGTCCAAGCTAAAATGTGTCCGCTTGAATGTGTAGCTATAGAGCGACTCATGTTTTCTGCTGAAAAGAGACAACAAATTCAAAACCGTCTTAAGATCAACCCATTTACGACCATAGCACCATACATTAAATTCGCAATTCTACCTTATACTTACGATTATTCGCTTGAAACAGCTAACAAAGCAATAAATAACACCTGCCACTTAGAAATGAAAAATCATAGGTCAAATAACAGTTACTGTGAAATCAACCTTATCGCACTACAGATAAAGTGTTTTTCAGCTTGACTGCATTGCGAGTTACATTCTTTCGTTTCCTGTCTACTTTTTCCACTTTGATTTTAACTTCGGGAGCTATGGAGTCGCTCACGACAGTAAAATTATTTTAAAATAGGTACCTGTGTAGAAATTCACTTGCTTGGTAGGATTAGTGTTTTTGGGTATCTATGTATTTTATTAGTACTTACTTTTATAATGCGGATAGTCAATGATAGTCACGCGACAAATACGCGAGAGTGCGTGGGGGTGACCGTGCGAGCAACAGGGTACCGTTAACACGGCGATGGGTTCCGCGCGTTACACTTTTTATTTTATTGGCGTGATGTTTTTAGTGTATATATATTTATTTAATTTAATAATGTTGTAAGAGTCGTATAGAAAATTAACGTCCGTAATAAAAATGTACAGTTGTGGCCATATAATTAAGAACGATTATTTATTGAGATGATTTTTTCAAAGTAACAAGTATAACTAATTGCCCGTATTTTTTTTATTTCTCTCGGTATTGCAAAACTTTTCCGTACTACCGGTACATTCATTTATGCAACATTGTTGGCTAAAAAATTAATAGAGAAACTTTATACATTCGATCTGAACCTAGTATTAGTACTTACTGGCTGGTCACGTAATTAAGAACGCTGAATAGTTTATTATTTTTTCAAATTTAAATAGAGAACACTGTGTGGCTCTGTGGTTGTAGATTATTATTCGTATAATTTTGGCGCCATTTCGTGCTGTTAAAGTCTTAAAAGTGATTACTTCGTATAAAAACAATGGGGAAAAATAAAAGTTGTGATAAATCTACAAGAGAAGTAATAATAAAACTTCGCGAGAAGAATTGGTCGTATAAAAAGATAGCCGACCATCTGCAATGTTCAAAAACAATGGTTTTCCATGCCGTAAAGCATTTTTCCACGTATCAAACTACTTCAAACGTTCCGCGTGGACCTAGACAGAGAAAGTCATCTCGTCGAGATGATCGAAATATCGTTCGTTTGGCAAAACAAAATCCTTTTAAAGGGTCTAATGAGTTGAGAAAAGAATATTTTGGCGAAAACAACCCTTCAGCAATCTCTGCACGCACTATTCGAAGGCGTTTGGTAGAAAATAAGTTGAACGGAAGGATAGCAAGGAAGGTGCCTATGTTGAAACGATGTCATAGGCAAGCCCGACTTGCATTTGCAAGAAGGTATGAAAACTGGACAGTCAGACAGTGGAAAAACGTTCTTTTTTCTGACGAGACAAAAATAAATAGGGTATGTTCTGATGGAAAACGATATGTACGACGCCCTCCGAATAAAGCATTCGACCCAAAGTACACAAAAGTGACATTAAAGCATGGCGGGGGAAATGTGAAAATTTGGGGGTGCTTTTCTGGACATGGCGTTGGACCTGTTAGGCTGATAGAAGGAAACATGGATCAATTCCAATACAAAAATATACTGCAAGAAACAATGTTACCATATGCCGAAGACGTGCTTCCGGTTATTTGGACATTCCAGCACGACAATGATCCAAAGCATACTGCACGCACCGTTAAGGAATTCCTCACATCACAATCAGTTTCAGTCTTAGATTGGCCAGCCAACAGCCCAGATCTTAACCCAATAGATCATCTTTGGTGCGAAGTCAAGAAAAAGGTTTCAAATCGACAGTGTGGCAATTTGAGAGAGCTGTACGACGTTTTCTTAGAAGAATGGAACTCTATTTCTCTTGCGAAATGTCAAAAATTGATAGATTCAATGCCTCGCCGGTGTAAAGCCATAATTAGAAGCCGTGGACATGCTACTAACTATTAATTTTAGTTCAAATGTATTAAATTGCTTTTTTTTCTATACCAACTTCACATTAATATGATTTATTTAATCTAAGTTTCATATAAAACAACTCTCGGGCAGTTTAATAAATCGTTCTTAATTATTTGTCCAGCTTCATTACTATTTGAATTTATTAGTATAGAGAACAAATAAAATTTGTAAAAAAAAATGTTAGCAATTATACACTATTATTATTAATCCTGTTTGCTCTATCCATGTGGCTATTTTATAACATAACTTGTTACTTCTAAGAAGAAACACAACTAGACATATGACATGATTTAGATAAAAAAAAATCGGAAACTTCAAATCGTTCTTAATTGTATGACCACCACTGTATATGCTAGTTTCTTTTCACATGTAAGTAATGACGGTGCCGGCCAAAAGGTTTTGCATCATATTATAACTATAAATTAAAAATTTTAAAAACCCCCAATGCAATTATGTCACTCGTATGTTTGACATTAAGTCAATGCCCGTTTGCGTCTAAGATCCCTTCCGCAGTTAACAAAAGATCTGATAACTTTGAAACGGCTGAACCGATTTTGATGAAACATATCTAAGAACCATCGCCAAGAAACCTGCTTTCTATTAAAAAAACCTCTAATAAAACGACAGTTTCGCAGTTAACCAAGAACTAACCATTTTTATTTTATAAAGACATACCACAGATTATGTATAAACACAGTTGCAAACAGAATAATAAGATAATAGAGGGCGCTGTTGGTAACTTAGTGGAGATTATTTGCATATAATTCAACACCCCCACTATATCAAATAATCATAACATTCTGCTACCATCATCATATAAAATCTGACTTCAAAATTAAAACTAATATTATGGTACAACTACACCTAACAAGTCCATAAAGGTATAATGCTTTTTAGAACATAAACGTTTTGTGAGCAAGTCAGCGGGCATATCAGCTGTTGGCAAATACTTTAATTTTACTATGTTATTCGATACACACTCTCTAGCAAAATGATATTTCACATCAATGTGTTTGGATCTTTTGTGAAATACAGGATTTGTCGACAGCTTTTGTGCACTCTGGTTATCATTGTACAAACTCAAAACATACATTTTATTTGTGATTTCGAATTGTAAAGCTCTCAAAAAAATGGCTTCTTTACAGGCTTCAGCTATGGCCATATACTCAGCTTCACAGCTCGATAGAGCAACAGTTTTTTGTTTCTTGGATTCCCAAGATATTGCACCATTAGCAAGTACAAAACAAAATCCAGTGTAAGATCGCCTATCTACAATATTATTGGCCCAATCAGCATCGGCAAAGCCCTTTATTTCTGAATTTCCATCTACACAATACTTTATACCAACATTTATAGTCTTTTTTAAATATTTTAAAACCCTTTTAGCATATCCCCAATGCTCATCTGTGTGACAGTTATTAAACTGGCTCAGGTAGCTTACGGCATATGTTATGTCTGGCCTAGTTAAAACAGATAGATACATTAGGCTCCCTATGAGCCGTTGATAAGGTATTTCACTATTTACATTTTGACCAATTTTCACATTCAATTTTGCCTCCATTGGAGTATCAACAGTTTTACAATCAGTCATATTGAATTTTCGTAACAACATATTAATGTAATTCTCTTGACTCAATGTCACAGATCCCTCTAATTTATCAAACTTGACGTTCATACCTAAACACTGTTTCACTATACCTAAGTCTTTGATTTTGAATTGGCTGGACAGTATTTCCTTCAGATGTTCACTTTCATTTTTACAATTTGAGAATATGAAAAAATCATCGACATATACTGTCACAATGGTCTTGTAATTACCAACATTTTTTGTGTACATGCAAGGTTCCAATTTAGATTTACAATAACCATTTTCAATCAAACAACAATCTACCTTTTTATTCCAGGCTCTTGAGGCCTGCTTCAGACCATAGATGGCCTTCTTAAGTTTTAAAACTTTGTTAGGGCCACCAGAAACATCATAACCATCTGGTTTCTGCATGTAGATAGTTTCCTCTAGGTCACCATTGAGAAATGCAGTTTTGACATCTAGATGGGTGACATCAAGTCTCAGTTGTACTGACAATGAAAACAATAGTCGTAGGGTTGTGTGCTTTACTACAGGTGCAAATGTCTCTGTGTAATCTACACCATGTTTCTGAGAGAAACCTTTGGCAACTAATCTGGCACGATATCTGACATTGTCTTCACTGTCATACTTCTTGCGTAATACCCATTTACACTGTACAATAGTTTTATCTTTAGGTATATTAACAACTTCCCACGCATTATTGTCATCAAAGCACTGTAATTCTTCACGCACTGCCTCTAGCCACTGTTCTTTTTCAGGCCCTTTTAGAGCTTCTTCAAGTGAAAGTTCACCACTATCTTCTACACTACCACTTATACAGGTATTAGAAAAACCATACCTGTCTGGCTGTTTTCTCTGCCTACGGGGACTAGACCTTTTGTTAACATTCACTACACTTTCCACACTACTGGCAGAAGAGTCTTCGTCGTCTTCATCTGGCATATATGTCTCATCAGCATCATGGACATATTGACTCCCCGAATCATCCAATATGTCCCCCACTGAATCCTCATACTCCTCAGTAGAATCTGTTGGTTTTTCTTCAACCTGAACTGCATTTTCCACTGTTGATGGTTTTTCAATGATGATCACATCACGGCTAGTTGTAATGTCCATGGTTCTAGGGTTATAGATTCGGTATCCCTTCACATCATCTGGATAACCAACCAGGATGCCACTCTCAGCCTTTTTTTCCCATTTGAGTCTCTTCTCCTTAGGTATATGTGTCATCACTACACTCCCAAAAACTCTTAAATGACTGATGTCTGGCTTTAAGCCAGTCCACATCTCCAAAGGAGTCTTGCCATTAAGGGCTGACGCTACAGTCCTGTTTTGTAAATAGACTGCAGTGTTAGTCGCTTCAGCCCAAAACTTTTCATCAAGATTAGCATCGAATAACAGACATCTGGCCTTTTCCACTATGGAGCGGTTAAAACGCTCACATAATCCATTCTGTTCAGGCGTGTATGGATTGCTCTTCTGGTGAATTATCCCTGAATTTCCAAGATAATTATCAAATTCTTTGTTGCAAAATTCTTTCCCATTGTCGGATCGCAGAATTTTTATTTTTTTGTTAAGCTGGTTCTCTACCAGTGCTTTGTATCTTTTAAAACAATTAAAAGCTTCACTTTTGTTCTTCATAAAATAAATGTTGATCATCCGGCTATAATCATCCACAAACAGTATGAAATACTTGGAGCCTCCAAGTGAAGCATTGTTAAACGGACCACATACATCGGTATGTATAGTATGCAGAAGTTCTTTACTTCTATTGCCATTCTGTGGAAAGGGTAGTCTGCTCTGTTTACCCTCACAGCACACTGTACATGACGACTTTGTAATTTCTGCCTTTTTGTCAAGTGTGAGACCTTCCACGGCATCCTGCATTCTGTTTAGGTAATTGCTGTTGACATGGCCAAGCCTGCGATGCCAAATATCACTTAAGTCCATCGCTGCAGCCATGAAAGCTTCAGGCTGCCTCAGCTTGTATACTCCATTCATCAATGAAGCACTACCAACTAATTCACCATATTTATTGTAAATTTCACAGTCACTGTTGTTAAATTGTACTCTATTGCCCTTAGCAATCAGTTGACTCACAGAAATCAGATTTGTAGTCAAACTTGGAACGCATAATACTCCCTCGACAACTACATCATACTCGCAGTCATCTGTCAAAGTCGCTATCGACACATCACCAGAACATATAACCGGCACCTTTTCCTTATTCGCCACAACAATGTCTTTGATGGGATGCTCTATAGAAACATTTTTTATCCAATGTTCATTAGCGGTTAAATGTACACTTGCGCCCGAGTCGATATACCAGTCATTTTTCGAGAAACTGCCATTTAAGAACACGGCACTGAACGCGTTCGTTTGTTTACGTTCATAAGACTTGCTGTTAGATGAATCTTTGTTCAAATCGGGGCACTGATTACGGTAATGTCCCTTCTCTTTACAATTATAACATTTAACAATCCTCGGTCTTGACTTTGACACATTTGAGTTTGACGTATTTCCATTGTCTCTGGTTACACCAGTGCTACCACTCTTATTATGTTTAGAATGTTTACGGAAACTCGCAAATGCTCCGCTGACGTCGCCACTTTCTTCTTCCATATCCATTAACTTGGTTTTAATGGCGTCCGCCGTTATTGCTATTCCGGAGTGTTCGATCGCCATTATCATTGGTGAATATTTTTCGGTTAATCCTGCTAAAAGTAGCGAACCGACCCACTCATCGTTGATATTAAAGCCCGATCCACTCAATTTTTGACTTGTTTCAATGATCTGCGTGACATATGAAGTCATGGATATGCAATTTTCTAAACGAATTGAAATTAGAGTTCTCAATAGGCTGATTCTTCTGGTGAAACCGGAGTCGTCGAACAAATTCTTAAGTTTCTCCCATAGCCCTTTAGTAGTCTTCGAGTCCTTGATGTGAACATAAAGCGATGAGTCAATCGTCAAGATTAACTTTGCTTTAGTTTTCGCATCAGCTGCGGCTTCTTCTGGTTTTATTTGCGTGATGAAATCCGAAATGCCTTCCAGTATAAGAAAATTCTCCGCTGCGAAAGCCCACTCACTATAGTTTTCGCGCCCTTTCAATTTTGGCACACTAACTGCATAATTAGACGTCATTTTAACTGGCACAGTGTATTCTCAGTCTGCTAGAACTTATACAGCACAACTTGCAAGTTTTTCGCGAGAATAAACGATTATCCACTGGGAACATAACCTCTAATAAAACGACAGTTTCGCAGTTAACCAAGAACTAACCATTTTTATTTTATAAAGACATACCACAGATTATGTATAAACACAGTTGCAAACAGAATAATAAGATAATAGAGGGCGCTGTTGGTAACTTAGTGGAGATTATTTGCATATAATTCAACAAAACCGCATCCAAATCGGTTCACCCGTTTAAGAGCTATGATGCCACAGACAGACAGACACACACACATAGCGGTCAAACTTATAACACCCCTCTTTTTGTATCGGGGGTTAAAAACAAATACAAATGTGACTCGGTGTCAGTCAGGGGGGTGCGGTGAGGGGGTGCGGGGAGGGGGTGCGGGGGTTTCGAAGGGGGGATTAAAATTTCATTGATTTTGCCGTAGGATGCACCGTTTTCAAGATATTCGACAAAAACACCGGTTCTCGTCGGTCGCATTAAACGTTTAACGCTACCATGGAGGGGGTATGAAAGCATTAGTATATGTTCTGCCGAAGCAAGTAATCTCGCATTGTATACATATATGTATACTAACGGATGTTAAAAACTTCGACAGTGCGATGCAGAACTCATACTGTCTGTGCAAATTTGTATGAGATTTGATAAAAGCGCCATCTAGTGAGTAATTTAAACACATAGATGCATAAGTAAATTTAGTTCTTTAAGTTATTGCAATAAGGTTCATATTGATGTATAAGTGCCTTTTTCATTTCGATATTACGAAGTTTCACTTTTTCCGCGTGGAGGAGCTACACACACGATTTTTTTTAAACAGATCTACAATATTACTAAATTACATACATCTAAAGTATTCAATACAAACAAATTTTATAACACAGTAGATACGCAGAATGAGAGGGCTTGGGCCGTAGTTCCCACACGGGCCCAGTGTGGATTGGGAACTTCACACACCATTGAATCCTTCATCGTAGGGCTCATGGTAAATTACAAAATGTAATAATGCACATAAATTCCGAAAAACTCAGAGGGCGAGCCCGGACTCAAACCCACGACCTTCTGCTCGAGAGTCCATAGGTCAAACCACTAGGCCACCACAGCACACATAATATTAAAATTAATTAAGTTTCAAATCGACTCCATGCATCTACTGTTCTATTTTACGATGTTGGCGCGCGTACTGGCCAGGTTGGCCAAACATTTAAGAATGTTTGGCCAACCTGGCCAATACGCGCGCACAGGTCGTAGTTTAAATCAGTAATTTGCTTATTATTTGTTAGTTTAAAGCTTGAAATATACTTATTTTACATTTACTTATCGAAAGTAAGACAATCCGACGTATAAATTAATTTTTCGGGCATTTTTTTTGCAATTTTTAAGCACACATTGCGGCATCGCGAAACGTGTTTATGTTGGCTGTGCTTGGACCGAACTAAAACCAAATAAGAGCTCACTTTGAAAGTGAGCTCTTATTTTCCGGGCCGTTTTTGTTGCGCTGACCCGTTATCTAGTTGTATTGTTGATCGAAGGCTGCTCATTAACTTCATTCTTTGCTGGCCTTTGCTAGCAATATAAGTATGAATATTATTGGCTGCTTCATTAACTTTTAGAATCTAAAAATTTCATAAATATTAACAAAGAAATAATATGAGTATCCTTATACAGCCAGACAGCCTGTGGTGTTAGTCATGCACAGAAGCATTGGAACGGAAGGCAAGGGCTATGTGGGCCCCTGCCTACAGCTGTGCAGCCTGAGGGGCTTTGTGCCTTAAGTTTCTTGTTTTTTTTTACTATATTAAAAATATGTTCCTCTATTTCTGGCGCAATATTACAGGGCCTCTAAAATATCCTGCCTCATCAAATATAGGTTCTGCGCCGCCACTGGTCGCAGCAGACAGAATAAAAATTTTATTGCGGTTTTCGTGTTTGATTACAGCTCAAACATCTTCGCCCTAGAGATGTACAGTCGCCGTCATAAACATCGGAGCAGTCAAGGTGCTAAAAATATCTGAACACACGTACGCGATTGACAATACGGTCGTCTTTAAGATTTTTTTGACCACCTTGAATGTTCCGATGTTTGTGATGGCGACTGGCAACATTAAAAAATGGAAAGGGAAGCAAGATGTATGCTAATTAATGTAGAATCAATGTTTACATTTTATTGTTTCAGAGGCATTAAGTTCCCGAGAAATGAACTTATGGAGAGCTGCCAAAGAGTGGTAGAGTGTTTCAGGTTTGTGGTTTATTTTAACCTTATACAGAGTGAATGAGGACGGGGTCCCTCCCGAAAACAGGTGATAGTGTTGCTTCAACTGAACAACTTTCTCCAAGGAACATAGGTCGAAAAACGATTCTTTTTTTTCACCTTTCCATAGTAAGTCGGTCAGCTAACCAATATATTTTGTATGGGACTATGAAATTTATTTTCGTTTTTTGACCAATGTTCCTTGGAGAAAGTTGTTGAGTTTAAGCAACACTATCACGTCTTTAAGTAAAGGATCATGGTTTGGTTCCACCCAGTATTAGGTACATATACTGTTTTAAACATTCGTTATTTTCACTCATAATCATAATTGTTATATTAAACGGGACTTATCACGCACACAATATTTACCTCGACGTTTCGGCCACATTGCAGCAGCCACTGCAATTGCAATAGCGAGTACTCACGAGTTGAGTTAAGTTTGTTTATATTAGGTGTTTGTGTGCAATCAAGTTTTATCATGTGTCATTGAGTATGGGGTTCCCAACTTGTGTTGCGACGGCCGGTGCCAGTGGCATCACGAAGCGATGCGCTCAGCTCGATATTATGGCGCTCGTATCTGGAGCTTAACACATGAACATCACGCACATGTTTTCTTTTAGTAGGATATGCTTTAAATTACAACATGAAAAGGGAATCGCACTATAAAAGAGATTAGGAATCTGTCGATAACTTTCACGTTAATCCAACTACAGGAACTGGGTCCGATCCACCTGCGAGATTTGTTGTTTGTTAGATAAGAGTTGAAACCAAATTAAAGATTTTAAAGGAAATCATGTTTATAGTGAAAGTATACGGATTACTCACGTCTTAAAACGAGTTTAATTCGACTGTTTCGGGCTAATCCGTCGTGTGCGTGTTTGGCAGCCGCCGTGACGTGTGGCTCCGAGAAGAAGGGCTACGGATTAGCCCGAAACATGTCGAGTTAAACTCGTTTTAAGATGCGAGTAATCCGTATAGTTTCACTAGGAGTGAGTCTCACGGTAGTTTCATGTTTAGAAATCATGCTTATTTTACTTTTTGTAACTTGAAAAACCGATCAAGTGCGAGTCGGACTCGCGCACCGAGGGTTCTGTACAGTAGGTTTTTTTTTAAAACCCAGTGTTAGTACACCTCTGCTTCTAGGCAAAATATACGCAATGGGGTCATTTTATATTGGTTACTGACGTAGACAAGCAGATATAATAAAAAGTTTTTTATTTTTAATTGGTTGTGCTATGCTATAAGAGCTCCCTTCATACCAATCAAGTTTCTAGGACAAGAAGTACACTATTTGCGTTGACGTTTGATTTTTTTCACAACTTTGAGGGATTACAGACTTGAATATTTGACATTAATTTTAAGCGTTCTACGCATTCGTGAGAAAAAGGGTCTAGCTAGACAGACGGAAAACATAGTGATCTTATAATGACAAGGGTTCCGTTTTTCCTTTTGCGGTACGGAACTCTAAAAGCCAAAAGTTGCCGTATTGGAGTCTAATTATTTTTATTTTTCCAATAATATTATCTTGTTTGCTATAATATTATGTACCTACCTACTGTTCTGTGCTCTACTGCTGTAAATATAATGAAATAGCAAAATAATACAAAAATATTCAAAGAGTCGACTAGAAATACATTTCGCAATTCTGTTTTTATCAGTTTTGCAATTAGTTCATTACTCAAGGTTAACACGCCAGCAAAAAACTAACAATGGATGCATTTTTTCTGAACTACTTTTACTTTACTTTTTATTTATTTTGGTGTATCAAGTTATAAGTAAGTTACCTACTTACTTGTTTTTGACGGATGAATGCGTAGCGGAAGCGAAGCGTCTCCGTTTTAGCTTGGGCAAAAAATAATGCTTAAGTATGTCTGTCCAGTTGCTTTTCTCTGCAGTCGCATTACTCAACAGATTATCTTGTTTTTTTTTTTGAAATTTCTTCTAAATGACGGAGAACCATATCACAGCCATTTCGTCACGCCAAATCGGCTTTAGCCGATCCAAAAATACTTTATATCCGTCCACACAATAAGAGCGAAAAAGACGTCGATCGGCTCAACCGACGCCGCGACGCGAAAAACGTGTATCGATGGGAAAACAAGATTTGCCAAAAAGCTATTAACATCCATACGGCGTATGTAAGAGTCAAGTACCCAGTTAACTTGATTGTTGAGGAAAGAACGGCGACGAATTTACACACTTGCCGCCAGTAGGCTATTAAATTTTAGCCGCCCCTACTAACTTCTACACTTCGATACCGTTAAATTGTAATATTGCAACCCTATTGGAATATATTTAAAAATTCATGTCCACAAAAGTATCATACTTTACAAAGCGCTTAGTAATTTTTCAAATACAGATGTTGGAGAGTTTGGTTCCAAAAACTAAAAAAAAGTCAAATTTGCGGCTACATATAGGCATTAGAATCCAGCCTACTCAGCCTTGTGGTAAATCCGAAAGAAGCTGGTCTTATACTACGGAATTCGTTTTTCGAACATCGTATCTTTTCACGCTAATACCTACTATTTAACAGAAGCGTGAAAGGGACGGCACGATACAAAATTCGAATAAGTATCGTAGTATAAGGTCAACTTATTTCCTATTGGCGGCTTTACCACTAGGCTGAGTGGGCTGAAATCTGTGCCTTACCCCCTGTTTTGGTCAATGGAAGGTGCCGTTGATCAAATTTATTTCACGGATAAATGTGATGCCGTCTCTGTTTGTTTTGTTCGAATAGACGGAGACGGCATCACATTTATCCGTCAGTTAAAATTAATCAATGGGTGGTGAAGCAAATTTGGCTCAATATTTTTGTGAACTGAAACAATTACTTTGCTCACCCGGCTCAGCAAAGTAATTGTTTCAGTTCATTAACATGGACCTCCGCAAAGTAACGCCTGATTCAAGAAACATGTTTTTTGTTTTTGAGAAATAATAAGTAGTAGTCTCTCCCCTTTTTGTGTTATGTTTGAGATAGGGTTTGTGTGTAGGAGCGGCGTTGAGGAGCTGGTGCGTTGGGCGGCGGCGCGGCGCGTGCCCGTGCTGGTGTTCTCGGCCGGGCTGGGCGAGGCCGTGGTGGCGGCGCTGCGGGCCGCGCGGCTGCTGCAGCCGCACGTGCGGGTAAGGGGGAGCGGGAGAAGGTTTAGGGGCGGGAGGTTATACTACAGAGTATTTTTTTAATCAGTGCACAAATTTTGATACGTGATTCAGTATCGTTAATAGACCGCGATTATCTGTTCAAGATTTTTTTTTTTAAATTCTGTAATTTGGGTTCTTCATAGTAATTCATCCAATAAATTGGTTGAGTTACTATGAAAAATAAAAAATAAATAAGTGATAAAAATTATATAATCGTTTATATATTTCGTTATATACGAAAAATACTGAAATTTGTTATTTTAACGACACTGTACCACATCCTAAAATTTGTGCACTTATTAAAAAATTACCCTGTATATCCCGAATTTTGTCGGAAAAAAACAGTTGGGAAAATATTTTCGATTAAAAAGCAGGGATGCCTGGGCCTCCCCCAAAGTTCGCCAAACAGATCAGTCCCTGTACCATCCGTATTCAACGCGTACCCGCAACCTTAACCAGCTCGTCGCGCCATCTCGTTGGAGGCCTACCTACACTGCGTTTTCCGGTGCGAGGACGCCATTCGAGAACTTTTTAGCTCATCGACCATCAGTTCTACGAGCTATGTGGCTTGCCCACTGCCATTTGTGCCTGGCGATTTTTCGACCTATGTGTCGGTGACAGAATAGTTAAGTGGAAATGACAAAGGAGATACATTAATCCAATGATACGGATAGAGACGCAGTTCAAAAAATTGGACACCTTAACGCTGGTAGTTAAGTTTTGTAACGGGTCTGATAGTCTTATACTCTTGACAATGATGGTTTAGCAACATATTTAATAGAATATAATAGTTGTTTTAATTTTGATTTTGACTTTCGACACTCACAAATTCTATTCCTCTTCTTAAAAGTTACACGCTTTCCTTTCCTCCTCTTAGGTGGTGTCCAACTTCCTGGCTTTGGACGAAGAAGATCGGATAACGGGCATCAAAGGCGACGTCATCCACACGTACAATAAGAACGAGACAGCCATCAAGAGCACCGACTATTACGACCTCGTGCGCGACCGCTCCAACGTCATACTGATGGGGGACAACATTGGTAAAATGGTTTTTTAGTCAGCCTATATTTATATCAAAGCCGCGGTGGCCTAGTGGTTTGACCCATGGCCTCTCAAGCAGAGGGTCGTGGGTTCAAATCCCGGCTCGCACCTCTGAGTTTTTCGGAATTTATGTGCCATATTGCATTTGTAATATACCATGAGCTTTACAGTGAAGGAAAACATCGTGAGGAAACCTGCATACACCTGCGAAGAAATTCAATGGTGTGTGTGAAGTTCCCAATCCGCACTGGGCCCGCGTGGGAACTACGGCCCAACCCCTCTCATTCTGAGAGGTGGCCTGTGCCCTGCAGTGGGACGTATATAGGCTGGGATGATGATGATGATATAAATATCTGCGAACCTTGTGTTCATTACTTGGGCGATATCGATTCGCTATGTGGTACTCGCTTATCCTGCCGCCAAATAGGAGTGCTTATGTGTGTATAGTAGAAGCCGATGATTTTTTTAAATTATTGGTAGGTATGTGTTTTTTTACATAATATTTATCCGTGATTGACTCCTGTCTCACCTGGTAAAAAGTGTAAGTAGATGATATAAATCTAATATATAAAAATCTCGTGTCACAGTGTTTGTTATCGAACTCCTCCGGAACGGCTTGACCGATATTTATCAAATTTTTTTCTCCATACTCGGTAGGTCTGAGAATAGGTCGTTGGCTATTTTTATACCCCTGTTCTTCGCAGACGGAGTCGCGGGCAACAGCTAGTCTAATATATAAAAATCGTTGCGGTGGTGGTACTGGTGGTGCCTTACCATCAGCTCATTCAAATACTCGTTTTCCATCCTACATACAAAAAGGACGGGACTATTTGAAGTCATAGAATGTGGAGGGTCAGCATACAATACAAGAGTCAGTGGCGAGGCACGGGGAATGGCATTCTAGGACAGCAAGAGATGTAACGTGTTTTATTGCTGAGCAAAAGCATCCGCTTATTTGCTTCTACAGCGTTCTCTGTCCAGAGCTGTATGGCTACTCGAGACGTTGCTACGTTCCTACGTGTACACGAAAATACAAGAAGCTGCCTTTATTATTTGTATTTTGTTCGTAGATCTGAAGTTAGGAAATGTTTAGAGAAACGAAAAAGTTTACTAAACTTGCATGTTACGAGTAGAATACGTTTTTGATAGCGACTTAATTTAGTATAGGTAATTATGAAATTTTATCCTCTACGAGTAGGTATCCTATTTTTATTCTTACTCGTGCCTTTATTTATGATTTCAACAAATTGTTGACTTTAGTTCAGGTTATAAACTCCGACAAAGTGACGCCTGGCCTGATTCACTAATTCAATTAATTATTTAAATTCGATATTTATCGACAAAATAATTTGCCATTTCTTGTGTGTTATGGAACGTGAAACAATTTTTGAGCACTATTCTTATGTCCCCAGGCGACGCCGGTATGGCGGAAGGCATGGAGCACTGCGACGTCGTGATAAAAGTGGGGTTCCTCGGCCACGACCTCAAGAACCTACCTAATTACCTCAACAAGTTCGACATAGTGGTCGTCGAAGAGGATTCCGTCGACATAGTCACCGCCATACTCAAACTTATGCTGTGATTTACTCGTTTACCCGCAGTTTAGATAGTTAAAAGACGTATTTGGAGAATTCCACGGCCACTGGCCACTGTAATTGTTTTTGTTTCCTATGATGCACTTTTCCTGTTATTATATCCATGTCCATTTCTAAAAATGCTTCCAATAATGCCCGCTTGCAGGGTCTAATTTTCAGAACGAGACTTATAATCGCAGTTCATTCGTTTGCAAAACGTGGGCTTTGAAAGTGTAGGAAAACAAAAACATTGGAAATTTTTCAGATTCATCGCGTTAGAATTTTACGAATGATAAAGTAGGTGTTGGAGTGTTAATCGATGTAAGTGTATAATTTTTGTAATAGGATTTACAAAAGTTATAAATTAAACTGGATAAAGCAGCAAACAAATGGAAATTAAGCGGCTAAAATTTAAAAGCGCAGTGGTCGTGGAATAGGCCAGATTATTATTACTTTGTTTTAAATCCAGACAATTTTTGTTACAGTTGCGTGATGACATTGTATATTTTTATATTAGTGTACAAAAGTTGTGTTCCTATTTGTTTAACCCTTGTGGCACTCGTGTTGTTTCATAAATTGCGGCCAGTTGAAATGTGCTGTTACACGGTCGATTTAGCAAACAACTAATTGCCGGCAACTATCGCTTCATAGATTGGAACAACTGATGCAATAATTTTGTGCAATTTGTAAATTTAAATATTTTGCCAATAATGATTACTTACCTCATGGGATTTTCCATATTGTGCATTGCAATTGATTGCAACAATTAAAGGTGTTATCGCCCGTGCAGTAGCACCTTTTTGCCATACGCACACGTTGATTTTCAAGTAACCGTAAGAAAAATATTGAAATATTGTTTATTGAATGTTTTTTTTTAATTAATTTTAGAATAAGCGCTGGCGTTTTATGTTGTGAAGTCGTTTGCGTTGATAAGATTCATTACTGTGGTATGACTTTTCTATGAAATTAACGCAATTTTTTAAAACTATACATACAAAATTTTTGTAAACGTTTATGTACGGATACGCGGTTCAAGAATGATGCAAGTGTCATTACTAGTGTGATTTTACGGACAGTTTGTTTGCTTAAATTTTGGTACTAAAATACCTACAACTAATTCCATTACAACCTTAAACTGAGGAATTGTTTATTATAATTATAATGAATCGCATGAGATGCGTCTTTATTTGGTAGGACAGTTGATTTTTTGTTGAATGATGTTACGACGTTCCAGACGATAGAAACGTCGTTAGGCCAAGAAGCCAGCTAGAGCAAATGTCCATGTCGAGTGACTCTCATCTTAACAACTGTGTAGGGCTGAAAACAACCTAATGTGTATGTACTACGTGGTTTTACTTTGATATGCGTACACATCTAATGTTTCATTAGCCGTAGAAAACTATTTTGCTACAAAAAATTTTTGAGCCTAATATTTGAGTCTCAATTCGTTTAACTAAAAATCAAAGTAATGTCCCTAATTATTTAACGATACTGGTCATTCGAAATTTTGCGCAAAATAACTTTCATAGGTCCAGTATGTAAATATAATAATTATAATGTGCTCTACATATACGCTTTGATCGGTGATTCATTTGGATCGCCTGCTGTGCTGACTAATTGTTGTTATTCGTATTGAGTTTCAAGCTCGTAACAATTTTGTACAAATAAATACAAAATAAGTCGATTGTACAGTATTGTATACACTTTTAATACTTCTCGCACACGTAGTTGTTACTGAAATGTATCGAATTAAATTTAGCAAAATTTTGAGACACTTTTTAAAAAGACGATGTTCAACAATAAATAAAACAATATGTATATTCAATATTTTGTTATTTTTATTAAAAAAACAACACGTCAATATGTATTTTCTAGTCATCGCTGTGTTGGTTTGCGCGCGGCGAGCTTGCGCGCCAAACTACACATTTCCATTTAGATATTATCACAATCATAAATGCTTCCAAGTTGAACAAAAGGTAATTAAGTCAGTTGAAATAATTTCCAACAATTTGTTAAGTGATAAAACTTTGGAGAAAGAATTAATTTTATAAACGTTTTAACACGAAAAATGATTATTAATATTATTTTTCGTTGATAAAAAGACTAGTTATTCGTAATAATAATTATAATAGTAACAGCTTAATAATAAAGTCGGTTGATAGATTACGTAGAGTAACTAGATCAGTTCCCCAAACTTGTTTGTTCCGCGTAGCATAACTCCCAGTCACATTTTTTCCCCAAATGCTTTTTTTCTCACTATAGTTTTTTTACTGAAGCTTATTTTCACAGTAGCGTTTTTACCTAATTTGAATTGACACAGAAGCAGTGTCGACGGAACTCCGCTTACGTGGAGCTCCTTCTTCTGTGTTCTTTTGGCCCTTCAGGCCGATGCAAACTTGACATAACGTAAACCTACCTTTGTTTCTGTGTCGATTAAAGTTGGGAAAAAACGCGATTGTGAAAATAAGCTTCAGTAAAAAACCATAGTGAGAAAAAAAGCAAATGCGAATGGAAATTTTGCTACTAGTAAATAACGATTTTGGTAAATAGATCTAGGCACTCGATACGTATATTACAAACGTAATTAAATAAATAATCATAGACACAGGATTTGAAGGCCGCCTCCGTCCTGCCAAAATATACTTCAAACTCAAAACACGATCGCGGCTGTTACGCTGGCGCAGACTCGCAGACCGCGGTTTATCTTTAATTTGTCTTATTTGTACTAAACATTCGGTTAAAAACTAAAGTTCCGATTCATATGGCAAGAAACTCAAAATTATTCGAGAACTTCCGCGTGTTTTTACATCTCACATAATGACTGGAAAATACATGATTTATCAATACCCTATTAGTAATTTAACTGAACGAATTAAAAGCTCTAAAATAAACAACAGTCTTAGTACATACAAGTTATTTACACAAAGGTTTTATATAAAAATATCCTACTGTACATATAACAATAATCATCAATGTAGAAATATATTTGTCTCTATGTACAATAACTAGAAACAGTATTAAAAATAGTCAAATCTTCTAGGAATCATGAAGTTACGCAGGCGATAGACGAGCAGGAAACACGCGGCTTCGAAACAAACGCATGCGTCATGACCGTGGCTTATACTGGAATGTAAACATCATATCGCTTGCACACAGTTATATGTGTAGCTACATTATTAACGGACATTCAGCCCTGTCGCATTCTCCCCATTCGCCGGCGTATTTCCTGCTGAAGAATTAACGTAGGGAGATCTAATTCGAGCTCAAACATTTCAGAGTACCCGCTACGTTGGTTGCATTCACTAAAAGCCTACTCGAACTTATATAAATTACAGCCCCAATACGAGGGCAGTCTCGGGCAAGGCAGCGATTCTCGCTAGACAGACGCAGAATCGATAGCTAGGCCAGCACGACTCGCTGCGACCAATTTTTCAACTTTTACTACTAGTGCCTTAATCGCATCGCTAGTGGTTAAATTGGGCTTGAAACAAACGAGATTTATTAAGCCGCGGCGACTCGTGCTAGCCCCGCAGGAAGCCAAACACACACTATTCCTACCAAATACATATCACGAGTCGGAGTTTGACGTGCACGCAGCGGCTTAAGCCGTGGGATTAAATAATAACCTACTATGAACACAAAACGATAGCTATTTTTACTAAATACGAGTTCGCGGATTTCACCCATCTAAGGAACACAAACGATACAATTGAAGTTCTATTTGTAGAATACAATACTGCAAGTCTCTATCATACGAACATTACACAGTAACATGCATAAATTATACATATTGAGACTATTACAAATATCTACGAGTCTAATTCTCTTATTCAAAAAGGTCACCAATGCTCATAGTTAAATTATGTTTGTTTCTGGCAAAGGCAAATCTCAAAATGACAAGTAAAGACAAAAATTAACCATTGGCTTACAATTAGGAACCGATTATGAACATGATAGTAAAATTCAAAATTTAGATTTTTCTAATGTGGTGAAATCAGCATTTAAACTAAATCGGTCGCCATAAGTACATCAGCAGCGTTTGTCGGCGGTCGCGGCCACACCAAGCGATCCTGGCGTGCGGTCGGTGTGGACGCGACTAAATGTTCTATCGGCAGATCTAACAATTCAACTTTTCACCACCCGAGAGTAAAAAGGTTCCTTCTAAATGTTTATTAGTTCTATTCTCACGAATGGTCTCATAGAGTTAATAATTGGTATTACAACTTTAGTTCTTTTCAAACTGGTGTACCTAATGCGAGGGACTTAGTCGCGTTATGCCTAAACTTCATATTAAATTAGCTATAAGTCTAGGACGATGTTAGCCTTTTTGGCAGACTGCTTACTTCGTTTAAAAGCTATATCTTTATCAGACCAACTATTTATCAGCCTAAATCGCGTTATGCCTAATTGACAACATTTCATATTTCTAAGACTATAATTTGATTCGTTCTGTGTATTCTGTTTGGAAAGAGAAAGACGCTGATAGTCTTTGATCAATTATAACTGAAGATACACATTGCCGAACAAAATCCCCTTCAAAGAATGTCCGAACTTTTTTATTTGTTTGCATAACAATTAAAATCATCACCTACACAAAAATTTGAACCTAGTCTTTACTTCATTACAGTCGAATTTCGGTTGCCACTTGACAGCTAAACTTGACAATTTCACGCAACGTACTGAGAAAAAAAGAAGGCCACTTTTTTCAAAGTGGCGCTCATTTGGCTCGGACATTTTCGGGCGCGCGACTGTGGATCTACAGTTATAATTGATCAAAGCTGATAGTTTTAAATTTTCACTAAATTATTAATTAATTTGTTACAATTTTTAAAGATGTGCTTATTCTAAAAGAGCGCAACGATAGAATAGATCCATTACTTTTGTCTAGTCTCTATTAAAAAAAAGTGATGACGTAAATTTGACGTTAAGGTTGTTATCTAATTTAAAATTATGACAGCTCTTTTTCTAGTGAAAAGGGTAAAGGAAACATATCTATTCTGTGGATGTATTTGTAAGTACATATATGTTTTTAAATTTGTTGTATTTTTTTAAATATGGAGAAATAAATTATAATAAATATTTTTCCGTGTTCAGGAGGCGAAACTCTTTCGATTCCTGCAGTAATTTTCAGGTGTTAAAAAAATGAAAGGTTGTCAATTGTCATAAATAAATCAGAGGCATACATTTCAGCTGCATTAGGCAACCCACGCCTTATGTCGACGGCTCCTGTTCCTAGGCGGTCTGCCCTTCGGGCATCTGAAGATACCTAACGAACCTAACCTACTTATTATTGTGTAATAATCACTACCTTTTGAACTAAAAGACGGCGGCCTGTCTATCTATGAAACTCCTTGCCTTCCTCGCTTCTAACCTATATCGCAGTAGGTCTAACTATCTATATGTCTACTTCGCACTATGACTAGTCATAACGCGACTTAGTCCCTCTACGCATTAGGTACACCAGTTTGAAAGGCTTTAGTTTATTTGAATCCTTTTTATTCTTGGGTCTCCGATACACACGTTGAGCGCGCCTTGTACCTACGAAGAGCGAGAATTCGGGACACTGAACTGGTAATGTTAAAACTTTAATAGAATCTCATTGCTTTTAATCAATCGTCTAATCTAGGGCACAAGATACACGTTCAAAGAACACTTAGGAATACGATTCGTATCAAAACTATTTGGAATCTGTTTAAGGCTCGCTCAACACAACCTGGGTCCGCGGACCCCTCTCCGTTAAGGCTCGCTTCACAACGGGCCATGTCTAAATATTACACGAGATTTGTACAGAGCGTGATGATCGCTGGCCCGTCATGGTTCATCGCGAGCCTTTAGAATGTGACGCATTGGTCCCTCATGGTGGCGCGCACGCATTAGTCGCTTTGGGCTTAAAACAACTAAATTTCATAATACCTTATTCACTAATACCCCTAATTTTCAAATTACCATGGGCTCATAATACCTAAAAATACCCAAAATTTCATATTTTAAGATAAGACAATTTGAAATTTTAGGTATTTTTAGGTATTATGAGCCCATGGTAATTTGAAAATTAGGGGTATTAGTGAATAAGGTATTATGAAATTTAGTTGTTTTAAGCCCAAAGCCATTATTAGTCTACACTATAATTATAATACAGTTAACGACAGATCACAGCCTGAGTGGGGGGCGCGGGGCGCGCGTCACGTCACGGCCGCCACGTCCGCGGCTGTCTTCTGCAGCCCGTCCTCGTCCGTGGATCTGCGGACACAAAAACAAATTAAGTATTAAATTTATTTATTTGATATAAGTGGAGATTTCTTCTATCGAACCCTTTTATTAAGAGGATACGATGCGCACCATTTCTCCATACAAACGTAGTCCCCTGTTTCGTCCCTGGATAATGGCTTTAGAGCCAAAATTTTTAAACAGTGTATCTGTATCTACCACAGCTATGCCCCGATGTTTCGTTTTTTTTTCATATTTCAATTAATATAAGAAATATGAGCTTTCAAAAACTGAAAAAATTGCCCAATTTCAACGTCATTTTCAGATACTCATCAGAAAAGAATCCCTGATATAAACAAAAAAAGGAAAACATAGGGGCATAGCTAAATCTGTCCTCTAATTATTTTTGAAAAAAATAATTTTATTAGTCCAGTTTTCGAGAAGAAAACAGGGGACTACGAAATGCTGTTTTGATCAATTTTACGCGCCTATTAACGGTCTGAGCTGCAGTTGTTCAACTTTCAGTGGTCGGCTTGACATGATGATGATGATGTTACCTGTAGACGTGCGCCTCGGCGCGCGCCACGTCGCAGTGGTAGTGCGCGGCGTACGGCAGCCGCGCGCGGCCGCGGCGCCGCGCCAGCACCGCGCGCCCCAGCGCGCCCGGCCGCACCGAGTTATGTGCCGCGTGCCACGCCAGTCTGTAACATAACACGGCGGTTAATAAAATAAATAGTGTCCGACCGAAAGTTCGGTTTCGGTTTCGGTCGAAATTAGGCAAAAAAACGGAACGAAACGAAACATGCGACTCGGTCAACTTAGTGGTAGCTGGAAAGTCTTTACCCCTGGGGGCAACTATCCTGGTTTTACCCTAAGTGAAAATATCGAAGACTTCATAGCTATGTGATTTAAAGATAAAGACTGACCGATTATAATAAATAACGTTTTGTTTATTTTTCCCTCAAAACACGATCCTTGCAAGGAAGTTTCGGTTTCTGTCGGACACTAAAGCCAGTGGCGTGCCTAGTATATCAAGCTATGGCAAGCCGAGAGATATGTTTTATTATTTTTTTATAATTTAATGTAGGTAAATCCATCTTGTTGCCGCTTTACTCTTCAGTCTGGACAAGCTTACCAAAGCACACTTAATTCTATTTTTTTTAAGTTCACTCATTATATTGTGCCGTTTTTTGCCCAAATAAACATTAATCATTAACCATTCTATTACTAGACAGAATTTAACAGACTCATTCTCACACGCACCGCACTGTACACCGCACTAAAACAAGAATACCTATTTATTTTGTAATTGCATCAAATCACGCATTTTACTTTACAACGCCTTGCATGGCCCACGATTCGATATAAACAATCGCGAAGTTATTCATCTCGCCCGCGCACTCGCGTTCCAAACCAAACGCAACAAACTTCACACCGTAAGCCAGATTCAAAATTGCATAGAAAGTGCTATATATGCAGCTATACATAGATATTTGCATGACGTTTTCCTAAGTATGAAGAGAGCGCTTGGAAGCCCCGTAAAAGCCCACAAGAGCGAGCGAGATGTCATGCTATTTATAACGTCGCTACTATCGCCGTTCAGCGCCGCCGGGCCGCGCAGCGGATTTGTTATGCAATTCTTGGTATTTTACGTAAAATAAAGCGCGTTATTATGAAAGTGATTTTATTAGAACTTTTTTCGTTTGGACGATGTTTGGTTTTTATTTTTAATCTTGATTTGAGATTTATAAGGCAAGCCCGGCTTTTGGGCTTCTATGTAAGGATCGCCACTGACTAAAGCTAAAACATATTTAACTAAGCAGTGCAAAAATTAGTGAGAACTTAAATTTGGCGCATACAGCCACTTATATCGTTACTCACTACCGCTGAATTTTGCAGTGCACTAGAATAGAAAAAACAAGAGGAAATGGCATGTCTAAGAGACACGCCGATCATAAAAAACTACAACTGAGCATAACATCAATTTTGTTGTTAAATTTGAATTTGATAATTCGAGTAGCATCCGGAAATTCTGTAGCCATGTCTTCAGCCTTGTTGAATCGAAATGCTTTCGCATAGAGTTCATTTTACAATACAATATTTTAAAAATATCTCTCAGGTGATAGCTAAACTTTTTTCAAAGAGCTTTAAATTATTTTTCCGCTATTCCATGCTTAGGTGGCAGGCAACACATCAAATGAAATTTTCATCATGTACATACTGTACAATACTCTCAAAAATATACCGTTGTCGTAAAGTTTAATTATGATACCGGTTGAGAAGATATTGTTTTTTTTTTTGTATAGAAGCTAAGACTAATAAACGCCAAGCTTTCAAAGCGTGTATGAATGCGCATGATTGTGACATTTCCAGCGACACTAGTTTCGATACAAACCGGGATTTATGACATTATTCTGTGAACCTATCTTACGCAAAAATGTTATGTGAATGTGCGAAATCTGCGATGCAATTCGATGATGCGTGTGACGTCTCCAATCCGCACGGGGACCACGTGGGCACTACAGCACGAACCATCTCATTATCTGCCCAGCAGGCGGGCCAAGGATGACGATGAATCATTAGACGGCGCTGCCTGACAGGTCGGGTTAGTGATGTGCCAACTCGGGAAAAAAATAATTCAATTTAACTCGAGTTAACTGGATGAAACTAGTGATGGCCAACTCGAGTTACTAACTCGAGTTGGGCTTAACTCGAATCAACTCGACTTGAATTCTCTCCAACTCGAGTTTGAAAGCAATGAAAAATGATTCGAAAAATGATTCGATCTCAAACAACAATTTCCTTTTTTACTTTAGTTAGTATAACTCTCCCAATACATTATGTTTAATGTTTATTTGGGCAAAAAACGGCACAATATAAAATAAAAAAAAAAAAAAAATAAAAATAGTTTATTTACCAAAAAAACACTTGTTACATAAAATTCGGTACATCTATCAGACTCCAAACTAGGCTGAGCCTGTATTTTGGTAGCCTGCGAGTGCGATTTACTGATTAACAGAACTAAAGTGTTACAGAAGTTGTTATAAGATACAAAATAAAAAAACGGAATACGCGAAATAGAGTGCGTTCGAATTTATGTGCATGCATGTGCATAAATGTGTGGGGGGTGTGCATGAGTGTGTGTGTGTGTGTATGAGAGAGTGTGAGTGTGGGTGTGTGTGAGAGTGTGCGCATGCGTGTGAGTATGCAGTGTGTGTGGGGGATTTTGAGAATTTATGAGGTAATTCAATAGCTTTTAACTAGGTTTTCAGTCTCACAATAAGAAATCGTTAGCAACCATTCATTAACTACTCTTTTCGCCTTGACAAGGGAAAGTAACTTTATGTCAAGACTCTTGCAGATGTTGTTATAAACGAACGGGTGACAGTAAGCAGGGCATCTTCTAGCCATAGCTGATCTAAGTTGCGGCAGGGGTGCTTTAAAAATACGCTTGCTTAAGAGTTCCCCGTACTTTGATGAGTTAAGCAGGTTATTATGGGTCCGAGACACCGCTTTCAGGATATAAAGCTGGCGTACATTTAACACTTTACATTCTTTGTAAAGCAAGTCAGTAGGATATCGAAACGGTTTCTTCAACATTACCTTCAGTACCGCTCTCTGTGCGCGCTCCACTACCAACATATGACACTTGGCAGCGCTGCCCCAAATGGCCACACCGTACTGCAAGATGGATTGACACAGGGCGTAATAAACCAGTCGAAGCACATCTAGAGCAGCGCAGCCACGGAGTCGCTTCATCACATAGACCAGTTTCCTGGTTTTAGATGCCAGCGTAGTCAAATGTTGTTTAAAGGTGAGATGTTGATCAAAAATAATCCCCAAATACTTTACGTATTGGCGTCTTTCAATTTCCCTACAGGTACAGGCACGCGTGGGACCACATGATAAAGCCGAAGTGTAATGAACGCACGAGTGAAATTTAATAACTTCACCAGCACGCGGTAATGACGCTGCCGTCTTTGAAAAGGCTATAAAGTTGGTCTTACCGACATTCAAAGTCAGTAAGTTGGAGTTCAGCCACGCAGCAACTTTAGCAAGTGCACCCTCAGCCCGACAATATGTTTCCTCCCAAGACTTCCCATTAACGACTATCACAGTATCATCTGCGTAACAGATGAGCTTCACATCAGGGATGTCAATGTTTAGGATATCATTGATATAAATTGTGAAAAGTGTCGGACCGAGTACACTTCCCTGAGGGACACCAAAAACGACAGGAAGTAGGTCGCTTGTGTGTTCTCCGATTTTTACCATCTGATCCCGATTAGCTAGATAGCTGTCAAACCATTTTAGAGCTGTGCCTCTAATCCCCATATGTTCCAACTTTTTAAGAAGGATGGTCATCGAGACCGTGTCGAAAGCTTTTGCCAAGTCCAAAAATATACCAATACACCTGTTGCCACGGCCTAGATGACCAGAAACCTGATTGGAGAGAAGTAACGCCGCGTCTTCTGTCGACACCCCTTTTCTAAAACCAAATTGGTTGTCTTCAATTAAGTGGTGCCTATCCAAGAAATCTACCAGCCTGGTGTTGACTATTTTTTCCAGTATTTTTGAAAACACACTCAGTAGTGATACTGGTCTGAAATTACAGGGCATGTCCTTAGAGCCGTTCTTAAAAATAGGAATTACAGATGCGATCTTCCAGCAATCAGGGAAAATACCAGTCTCTATACTCAGATTACAAATGTACGTGAGAGGACCAAGTATGACTTCCTTAACCTCCTTAATTAGTAGGGGTTTCACATTGTCTGGACCAGGCGCACTATTGGATCTGAGTTGCAGCAGAAACTTTTCCACTTCATTTTGGTCAGTAGGCCTTACAAAAAACGAGTCAACTACCTTTCTTTTGGAAACATATTTAGCTGCCAGTGTATCCTGGGTCTCCAAAATGTTTTCTAGGATACTATCCGCCAGCTTCTTACCAACTGTTGAAAAATACTGATTGCACCGATTGAGCGACTCCTGCACAGTTTCACCATTTCTATGGAGGAGCTGCCCAGCTTCAGAATTACGAGATGGATTTTGACTTTGACATATGTCTTTAATCGATTCCCAAAGTTTCTTGGTATTAAAACTGCTTTCCTTCAATTTTTGATTTTGATATTGATTTTTTAGGGAATATAATAAATTGTCACAAAAATTCCTATACCTTGTATAAGTAAGACGAAGTATTTCATTGTGTGGCGAAGCTCTCACTTTCGCGTGTAGCTTATCCCTGTGTCTCATAGATCTTAACAGACCAGGCGTAATCCACGGTTTTATATTAAATTTACTTCGACTTACTTTCACTAATGCTGTGTTGTTACTTATTGCTTGAGTGATTAGTTTACTAAATTTTTCCGCGGCAACTGTTGGGTCCCTTGCGCTAGAAACAGGCGACCAGTCTACTGCTCTTAGTTCGTCAGCTACTTTTTGATAATCAACTTTTGGCCTAACACGATTGCGTTTCACAGAGTTACGGCCAAAAATACCCACCATTGCAATATCATGGTCAGAGACGGAGCATGGACAAGTTGCACCTACTACGCTTTTATTTGTTATAAAAATATGATCAAGACAAGCTTCATTTCGCGTCGGCTTTGTGATTGCCGGAAGTAAACCGTGCGATGTTAGAAGACACATGTATTCTGAGAGGCTGTTACCTGATTCACTCAATAAATCTATATTTATATCACCCGCCAAAATTATAGTATGATTCGATTTAACTTCGTTTAAAGTATTATCGAGAGAGTTAAGGAATCTATCCGTATTTATGAATGATGGAGATCGATAAATACCAAGGACTGTTAATTCGCCGGCTATATTTAAAAGGAGACAGTTAGCATCGTCAAGCTGTGGTTCTACCGCTGAAACTTTGAGGCCTTCCCTAGCATATATGACAACTCCACCACTTTTATTGATAACTTTAGTTGTATTAAATGAGTGATAGCCCGCTAATTGATCAATTATAGCGCCATCACCCAACCAACACTCGGTTAGAACTATGACATCAAAATCAACCTCTGTGTGCCTCAAGGCAATCGTAAAAGCATCGAAATTACGTTGCAAACTACGTATATTGTAAGTTAATAATTTTAAAGTATGGTTAGGAGCAAAAACGTATTTACATTGATTAAGGTTACTGAGTATATGGCAGTCAATTGAGAGTTCCCGATCTATATCATCAAGTAGGCTAGGTAATACCATCTTCATAGCAGTATAAAAAAGTTATATTTCCAAAGTTATGCGCCATATCTGTTAACGATCTCAAAGCGAGTAAAATTAAATCAGGGACCAATCGAGCTAGAGACCTCACAAATAACTCAAAATGTTTACTATATATGTGTGTAAAGAAAACGTGATTAGTGTAATTGAGAAGTATTTGAATGATGTGTTTATTGTGTGAAAAATAATGGAAACTTATCATTTTAAATACTAATAATAGACAGAAACAATAGACTAATAATAAAACTTGGCACAAATAAGTAGCTAAAAGATCATCCTTCGGTTCTCTGTGAGTCCATATCATCTGGGCCGGGGGCTTCGGGGCACAACCCCAGGAACTTCTGCAGGTCGGCAATACTTCTAATAGAAATTTCATGGCTACCTTGTTTCTTGCGAATGTATATGATACCGTTTCTGGTCCAGCAGAACTTGTATCCAGCGTTTTTCGACTGTATTCTGGCTTCTCGAAATAACAGTCGGTTGGATTTAGTTAGTCTTTCATTGAAGAATATTTTTCTTTCCGGGCCTGTTACTTCGATTGCCGAGGATGTTACATTGCGTCTTGATTTGGCAGTTTTTAAAAACTCGTTCCGTGAAGCCCGACGAACAAATCTTACCACCAACGGACGCGGTGGTCTGCTTTCCATGTCTGTCTCTGCTTCAACACTTGGCGATCCACTTCTTTTGGGTCCAACCCTGGTGACGCTGTCCAGGTCTGTCTCTGACAACGTAATGCCCATCTTCAGAGCTGCGGTGAGTACAATATGTGTTTTGTTCTCATTTGGAAATTCAGGCACCCCCGCAATCTCCATCTCATTACTAAGTCTGGCTTGAGCTTGAGCGTTGAGCTCCGCCTCGAGTTGCACTACCTGTTGACGATAATGCTCGTTTCCTATTTCACGATCTTCCAGCATACGGACTCTGGAGTCATAATCCGATAATCGATTTTCCAGCTTACATAGGCGCGCATTACATTGTGTATACGAGGAGGTGAGGGTTTGCAGATGCTCGTTAATTTTGCTCATGTCTTGACGGATTAGTTGCAACTCCGCAGCCATTAACGAAAGTGCATCAGAGTCCATATTTACTACTTGACCCGCGCCCTGCCCTGCAGGCGCCGCAGAAGCTTTCCGATTCTGTGCCCGCAACGTGACATTTTCACATGCATTAGCACTCGAGTCATCAGACGTGACGGGTGCGCGCACAGGGGTGTTCGAATTGCCTTTCTTTGGCAATTTACTTAGGCAGGCGGGGCAGGTCCATTCTTTTTTAAAATTATCACTCAGCTTCCTTAGCTCCTGTACGTTGACACAAATATTGTGATACACACTTGCACATTTGTTGCATTGTATTCGATGTGTAGCTGAAATTGATTTGCAGCACGCTGCGCAGTTTTGAGACATAATTTTACACAAAACCGTTCGCGTTTTTAAATAACGATAGTCGTGGGTATCGGCACGCGTAAGTAAATAACCAATCGTGCGAGACACCGGCCGCCCGCACTTTGTTCGTAAGCAATGGATCTTAGTCACTGGTCAGTAAGCGAGGCGTCCAGCGTCGCTAGCCACTGAAAGTAAATATGAATGCCGTAAAACAGGGGTCAAGCTAAACTGGCTAAGTATTCTACACGACGTGCACGCGACTTATCTGCTCGGAGATTCACTCCGCACTCTAATGAGTGAACTATAATGAGTGAACTTAAAGAAAAACTTAAGTAATACATAGGCCAGCAAATATGCCACAGAATTATAAATAAATAATATAAAAAATTAAAGAATTGAAACATAAATATCATATCATTTATTTGCCTGCTCCATTTATTTTAACTATTAGAGCGAATTTGACGGAATAAATTGGTAAAAACTTTGAAAAATCTCTCTGTTTCATCCAGTTAACTCGAGTTACGTAACTCGAGTTCAGCCCGAGTTACGTGAATTTTAACTCGAATTAAATCGAGTTCTTTTTTTCCCGAGTTGGCACATCATTAGTTACTCGCCTGGGAGCCAGCGCGGCGACAGTAGCCAGCACGAGCACGAGCCAGTAGACGGGGTCGGCCAGCGCGTGGTGCAGCACGTGGTACGTCAACGGCAGCTTCAGGAACGACACGATGATGGACTGGTAGATCAGCGTCATCACGAAGAACGCGCCCAGCGAGCCCACCAGCGCGATCGCGTGGATCACCGTCTGGAATATCAACGTAATTTAAGCGAGGTTTAGATGAAGCCAGTAACGCTACGCAGTATTGTTTAAATGAGGCCAACTGGATTCATTTCATTCAGGTCACCGTTTTGAAAAACAGGCCGGCGCTCTATTCTTGCCAATGCTGGCAGTCAGCCCAGGCTTGGTTTAAAAAAACTGGCCAATAACAAGCCAGTGCCGACTTCGTCTAAACCTAGCTTCACGGTACGAGGACATCATAAGGAATACTGCCTGTCCTTTGAAGTGGTTAATTTTTTGAATATCCCTAAGTTGTACCGTTCCGGAAATATTGGCCCTGCAAGCTGATTATAAAGTTTCCCTGCGCCGCGTTGCAAAATCTTGCGTGAAAACCGAACGTAACCGGTTGCTTACTAAACGGAAAGTCTTTTGAACATACTCGTACTAAATATGTCGAGGCATGTCAACGTCCCCGATCATACTGTATTGCGGTAAGCTTACCATCAATACCGATAGTGATACAGTCATGTTTCAGTAGCTTATCGTGCGACTAGTTTACGGTACGCCTTCCGTCGGTACACATACGTAGGCACCATCACATTCTAACGTATTTTATTACAACTAGAAGCATTGTGAACAGTGCCAGAAAACTGGTGATTTAAACCACACGAACACGGTGTTTACGGCATAGTGACAGAGACATCACAACATATATCATTCAATTTATTATTATTTAGTTCACACACGCTACCCACTTACAAGTTTAAAATAGAAAAGCTGCATGTAAACATTTATCAGTTAAAAAAAACATCGAAATAACAATAATGTTACTAAACAATAAGTACAATGTATGCACATCTAGACAATGAAAAACACATTGCACCAAACGTGCAAATCCATTCAGTACATATAGTATCTCAAGAAAGGAGTGTAGTGTGAAGATTAAACATCAACACAGCAATTACACAAAAACTAGAGACAAGTCATTGATATAGAATAGTTATAGAAATGTGATTGTTTTGCTCCGACCCGTTCGTTAACTGTGTTGCCTAGTTTATCGAGTAGCAATTCCTTGCCGACCGTGTCAGACCATAACTCATCGCTAACTACATCAAGTATTAGCACTTTTGAAATATTATACATTCTTAATCGAGAAAGGAATAAATCAGGAAATGTATATTCAGCTGCAGAAAAACGTGACCCCCCTGCATCCAAAGTTTATATGCAGTGGGGGAACACGTTTCTTTGCAGCTGACTGTACAGACTGAAAAAGGTATGAAATGTCCCCGTCAAAGTGACTACTATCGCTCCCAATTAAACGATGGATGGTCAAAAATAAACAAAAAGAAAAAAATATATACCCACAGACCTCTGACATGAGTACGGTAAAATGAAAGAGAACTTAGGAAGTCAATTTTCGAATACTTTATCGTCACATCTCAGTGGAAAATATCGATATACCCTAGGCCGCCTGAATTTTATTTTGTTTTATTAGATTCGTACAATTCAGCATTTCCAGTCTTCAACTTCTGTTTAATGTAACCGCCGCGTGACAACATGCGAGAATAACTGGATTAGGCAAAGGACCATGCGTTAAAACGGTCTTAAAACCAACAGGACTGAGAGTTAGGTCATTAAGGCCGGGTATTCCTGCAAAGATAAGCATCTAAATAAAAATATTATTGATGAATATGTCACTATAATTAATGTTTAATATATTTTTTTTTATTTTCTCCTTATTATAAATGACAATTTGTTGAAAATGATGTGTTCGCCTATAATTGGGGCCAATACGAAACTAATAAATGTATATTATGACATGAATGTAACAAAGATATGTGTGTGCCTTGTTGGCGTCCCGAATATATATTATCTGTTAGAGATCCTTGATAATAATAAATAAATGAACTCACCCAGCTCCTGGTCTCAATAGCGACGTACGCCAGCATTATAACTAGGCAGCAGGTCATGTTGCAGACGCCGAACGCCCAGAAGTCCACGGTGGAGTCCCAGTAGGCGCTCGCCGCCGTGAAGAAGATCACTACGCTGATGTACACGGACTCCGCCAGCACTGCCCAGAAGGAGTGCGTGCGGTACGCGAGGCCGCGCCGCGACGCGCTGTACAGGCCGGGACGCTCGGAGAGCAAGACCGCTGGCGCCACGCGGTCGTATGCACCTGTGGAGGAACGCAGCGTTAAGAATTGAAGACCCAAACCAATTTTTTTTTTAATTTTTTGAGGTGTCCCGATCTCGTCAACAGCCCACCTTTCGAACAAAGCCATTCGATGCTTAAAAGGCGAAATTATCTAAGCGACATCTTGCGGTAAATAGAGTAAATACACTATATAAATACATATTGAGATCGAACTTCATTTAAACCAGTAGTGGTAGAGCCATGTTGTAGCTAGCCGCTGCATCACGAATGGGCCGGCTCGTCCGGGGCAGTACCACCCTCTCACAGAAAACCGGCGTGAAGCAGCAGTAATCCTGCTTGCGTTTCGTACGGTCAGTGAGAGTGCCGGGGGCCCAATACCTCACCCCTTCCCTCTCCCCCTCCATCTCCCCCTTCCCCTATTCCCTCTCCTTAAGGGCCGACAACGCACTGGCATCGCGTAAAGCGCTGCAGGTGTCTATGGACAGTGGTGATCATTTAACATCAGGTGACCCACTAGTTCGTTTGTCTGGCCTTTCAAACATAAAAAAAAAACCAAAATTTCGCTTAGATAATTTCTCCTTTCAAGCGTCGCATTGTATGTCCTCAAGTGAATAATCCTCAGTTTAAAATGAACGAAAATATATGATGAAATAGCTCATTGAAATAACGACTTTAAATTTACATACAGTAGAAAGTTCATTTTAAATGAAACTTTTTTTGTTTGTTTTAGTTGCATGTCTACGACGCATTCAATATTGAAAAATATTATCTGCCAACAAAGTTTCATTTAAAATGAACTCTGTACTGTAAATAATAAAGTCGTTACTTCAATGAGGTATTTTATCTTATATTTCCGTTCATTTTAAACTGAGGATTATGCACTTGATGTCATAATAGTATACAATGGCTTTGTTCGAAAGGTTGCCTACCCTACAAGTTCAACATAAATTTATATACTATGCACTCGCACTTGTCGTTTGACAGCACAACCATTTAGGTGGACTTGCACGAGAGTTGAATATACATATAACTCCGAGTTGAGTGCTAACCCAGGGTTAAGCAGTGTTAAAATATATGGAACAATGGTTTAATTTTTGTGCAAGTACAGGTTAATATATTGTTATATGGGGTGAAGCCGCTAGTGGTACCAGAGGAAGATCAGCGCCGTTCGCAAGAACAGTATTATGCTGATTTGGGACCATTTCGTGATGAAAGCTTTGTTTTAGTTTTTGTTCTATTGATGTCTTATTTCAATTTGAGGCACTTTAAACTTTATGTCACTTATGAGTGAGTTCGATTTCACATTAGAATTAGTCCTTTATATAGGACTTAGGAAGTTTAAAGTTCATTGAAACAATATTTTCGTGGGCCTCAAGAGGCAAAAAATTTTGTTCTTTCTTTGTAAATAATGTGTCTGTTCTCGGTGGATATTGTCAGGTATAGTATGATGGAGTTACCGATGACGAGCGGCGGGAAGGCGGTGAACACAAGGTTGTAAGTCATCATGTGCAGCTGGTCGATCATCACGGCCGACGAGAAGCCGCAGTACAGCTGGTACCAGAACACCATGAACACGAAAGTCTGCGGACAAACACCAACATTACAGCGCCTACAGACTCACGGAGAGAAGTCTCGGCCAGTTATTGCAAGACCATAAACAAAAGAAAAGAGACGCAGCGCAGGTATCCATAGTTTGAATCATGAATGGTCTTGAGTTCCTACAAAAAATCCATAGAAATGTGGTGTTTCGTTTTTTATAAGTCGTTGCTGCGAACGCATCCATAACGCCACTAACGAACGGGTGAATATTCAAACTTCGGCGGCGGTTCGAGCTTCCCGCGCCTTTCAAATCTAACCGCCCGGCCACGACTTCGCGCGTTTGGCGGCGCGGCAAGCGTTTTCTGTGTTCATTGCGCGCCCGAGACGCTCGCCACACACTGGTTACCTGGCGGCACACGCAATGAACTGATAAAACGGTTGCCGCGCCGCCAAACGCACGAAGTCGTGGCCGGGCGGCAAGCGCGGCTATCGACGCGCCAACAGATTCAATTCAAATAAGATCACCGGATCGAACGCACCTCGAACTGTTTGTTGTTACTTATACATTGTCTGTACATTACATCAAATTAAAAATCTTTGGTTTCAAGATTATTTTTATTAAAGAAGAACCCTAGAGAATTGCACCTTCAAGAACCTAGGGCGCAAACAGACGTTTATCCATAATTAAAAAGAAACCTTATTAGGAATATAATGGGCATGCGAAATAGCTAAATTAGTGAAGCCGTTCTCAAGTGGCGTACTTATCAATGAACAACTTTACTAATTACATTAACTATTAAATTAATAGACTTGCAGTGAAGCACTGGATACTTAAGATTTAAGTATCATTGAGGTATACTAGGAAAATAATAGGGTAATTGACTTCACAAAACAATAACTATAAATAAAAAAATAAAAACCCCCAACGCAATTAGGTCACACATATGTTTGAAAATAAAGTAAATGCCCACTATGGGTCTAAGATCCTGCCCGCAGCTAACAAAAGAGCTAAACACACACACACACACACAGCGGTCAAACTTTTTAACACCCCATTTTTTGTGTTGGGGGTTAAAAGACACTTTATTTCAGTCTTGAAAAGCACATTAATTTTCAATTTAATTTACTGCTAAATTACACTTTAAGTCAATTGAGTTGGCAAAGAAGGGAGGTCATAAAGTCATCATAACTAGCTATTGCCATGCAAAATCCATGGGAGAATCATGTTTTGACCGCTCACAAAAAGTCCGTACCTATCAGGTAGTGTCATAGTCCATATTTTAAACAATCTCACGGAATAGTGACAAAGTTGGATACCTTTTGTACGCGATGGTTTTTAATCGGTGAACCCTTCGTGCGCGAGTCCGACTCGCACTTGGCCGGTTTTTTTAAATTAAACAGAGACTCGCTTGAGACCTCATTTATTAAATTCCATTTTGGCTAAAGATTAATATTTTTCAACTCAATCACCGTGTATTTTTATGATGGGAAATCTGCTGGCGTAAGCTACCTAATTATCTATCTAATATATAAAAATCTCGTGTCACGGTGCTTGTTATCTAACTCCTCCGAAACGGCTTGACCGATTTTTGTGAAACTTTTTTCTCCGTATTCGGTAGGTCTGAGAATAGGTCGTAGGCTATTTTTTATACCTACCCCTATTCTTCGCGGACGGAGTCGCGGGCAACAGCTAGTAATTATATAAAAGTTAACATTATGTTAATCCAAGGTATAGGACTAAATAAAGCATACTCACGGCATTTTTAAGAAAGAAGTAGAGTATCATCCTGGCCAACCGATCGTAGCACCAGTGGCCGTGCACCAGTAAGAGTCGCTCGATGAATTTGAACCTTGGCAGCGCGAAGTCAGAGGCCATAACCGCTTGCCGCCCCTCCTGCCCTGACAGACCTGTAAGTAACATAAAAAAAAAACAATTTGTCGATAAGTGTATCAGTTTCGAGTAATAAATAATTTTGTATGCCTAAGTGTTTGATTGTGTTTTCACTAAAGAAATGTTAAGTCATATCTGTTAGGCTAATCGTCCGTATACCCCCAGCAGTGTATCCAATCCAAAACACAGGTTCTCAAAGGTTCTGTTCTAATGCGACTTCCAACAAGCGTTGCGTTAAATACGCAACGCAACTTGACGTTTACGAGACGTTCGCATTGTATCTAAACTAACGGATGTTAAAAACTTCGTCAGTGCGATCCAGAACAATTGCGTGGTTTAGTATGAAAACTTGTAAAAATCAAAACTATTTTAATGGTAGACCGTAGAATAAAGTATTTTAAACGTATTTAGTAAAAAAAAGTATTGAATATCTTTGAGAATTACGAAAAATCAAGAAAAGTTATTGAAAATAACGTGCGCACAAGGAGCAACGCCATCTAGCGACGAGTTATGTAACTTGTTTCGCTAGCGCTGTAGTTGTTTGCTTTGGGTTATTGCAATAAGGTTCATATTGATGTATAATTGCCTTTTTCATTTCCACATTACGAAGTTTCACTTCTTCCGCGCGGAGGAACTGCGCGCACTATCTTTTATTTTATAAACCGCCCTCTTTTCTTTTACCTGGGCCTGGGCTAGTAACACTTCCTTAATTTTTTCTGAGCCTATATTGAGAAACTATGCTCTAAAAAAATATTTATCACAAAAGTTTAGTTTTAATGTCGTTTTTTCAAGTTGTTTTTTTCACTTGCCTCCGCGGTGTTTAACTAGGAGCACTTTGTTTAGGGAGATACAGTAAAAATTGATTGAACCAGTCACTAATTTGAAACAATTCAAACTGTCTCAGTATTGATGATTACTGCGACAAAGTTATGTAGAGTTAGTTGGCTTGGCTACGTACCGACGCCAACGTCAGCAGTCTGTATCATCGACACGTCGTTGGCGCCGTCGCCGATGGCGAGAGTCGTCACGCCCAATTCTTCCTTCACCGCCTGCAACAGAAATGAAGAAATAAGTATCTTGAGAATCCATATCAATTGCTGGACAATACAAGCTATGAACCATATGTTTATGTTTGTGGTCGCGTAAAATCAAGGTAATAACGTCTCAATTTAATGGTTTGTGTGAAGTTTCCAATCCGTATTGAATCCGCGTGGGATTTCCAGCCACAGCCCTCTCATTATTAGGTAGAGGTTTGTTTGCATTTAGTAGTGGGAAGTAAACACGGTGATTTTAATCGGTGATCAGGAGTCGAAAAATATTAATCCCTAACCAAAATGAAAATGATCTCAAGCAATTAAGTCTCAACTTAATTAAAAAAAAAAAAAAAAATTATTTCTCCATCCACCGGATGCATGGTCATTCTTACAATTGTTGAAGTTAAGAAGTTTTGTCAAGTGTCATGGCTTTTGACTTGTCAATAAGTTTTTAGGATCATAGACTAAACCGTGTGTAAGGTGACAATGATTTTAACTAAAAAGTGATTTTCCAAATAACCATTCTCTAAAAAATACCGATCTAGAAAAATTGGTCCCTGATCACTGATTAAAAAGCATCGTGTACAGGCTGGAGATGAGGAGATGACGATAAGAGTGCCAGTGATGATGGCGTTTGGCTCCGAGCGCCGGTCCAGGATGTACAGTCGAGGAAATTGAATTGCGTATTAGGATGGAACATCTTCACAGTCGATTTCCCGATGATTTCTTTGGCAGATGTAGGGGATATTCAACATGACATTTGCAACAAAAACGTCAGCGTGTACCTTGACGATGTAAGCCTTCTGCAGCGGCGTGGCGCGGCAGCAGAGCACGGCGGAGCAGCGGCGCGCCAGCGACAGGAAGGGCGCCACGAGCCCCGAGCGCCGGTCCAGGATGTACGTCAGCGTGCGCCCGTCCACCACCAGCGCGCGCCCGCCCAGCCCCAACTCCGCACCCGACAAACCCAGGTAAGTCTTTATCGTTGACTCCGCGTGCTCCTGACAAATAAAACGATGCCGTTAACTACCAGGCACTACCAGGGTACCAGGCAGAGCTGAGCCGAGCTAAGTATATGTTCAATTTTTCTTGTGCTGCGGACACTTTATCGGGCGAAGATTAGTGTCGCGATGTCGGAAATAGTCGGAATAAAACATCGTGGTACAACGAACACGAACTACATGGTCACATATTGTCGTAATAAAAGCATCGGGCGAACTTAAATCACTCAATCTGAATCTGACGGCAAGATGGAGGAAGCGTTTGCGTTGTACATAAATATGCTATTCAACGATACGATAGATAGAGTACGTGCGAAACACTTGAAATGAAGTTTTTAAGTGTATCCACTTGTACGAACTTAGTCGCGATAAAATCCCTTTGATGTGTGGTAGAAAACCGATTGGAGCCCGAACACCGTTCGAGTTCGCCGGGATTTGCGTTACAGCTAACTATGTTTTACTAGTGGCTTTTCATGTCGCGACAGGTCGAACATACGCCGAATTCCGATAATGTGGCTGCAGCATTAAGGGTGGAAGTTATTCATCGGAAAATCAAGATCATCGACATATCTTAGCGTTTTAAAACACTGAAATGATAGTGGGTAGGAGACATTGATCGGAGAACTGATGGCCGTTAGGGCAAGACGGGTTCCGAAGTAAGCGGTCTCAGGCTTGTCTCAATCTCAGCACGATTCGTGGCACGTTCTCATCCATTCTGCTTAGCCGCTCAAAGCGTCGCTTTTTAACTAACAAAATAAGAGCGAGAGCAGCTGAGTCAAAAGCAACAAATTCACAAACCAGACTTGTCTCTCGACATGAGGTGTAACAGTCGGTCGCTCTTGGAGAACAGCGCTGCGGAGTAAGCCATATCGATGGCGGCCTCGGGCTTATCACTATCCTAGCACGTTCTCATCTAAACTGCTTAGACTCTCATTGTGTCGCATTCTAACTAACAAAGTAAGAGCGAGACAAACCGAGCCAAAAAGGAGATGTTCACAAACCTTGTCTCTCGACATGAGGTGTAGCAGCCTATCGCTCTGGGAGAACAGCGCTGCTGAGTAAGCTATATTGATGGCAGTCTCGGGCTTGTCTCCAGTCAGCACCCACACGACGATCCCGGCGTCCAGGAGTGCCCGCACCGTCCGCGGCACGTCCTCTTGCAAACGGTCCTCTACGCCAGTAGCCCCGACCAGGGTCAGAGCGCTTTCCAGGCGGGCCAGGGAGTCGCGGAGGCGTTTCTCGCGACCTGGTAAACAAAATGTAATGGAAGTTCGTTATTTTTAAGTAACAAAGCGCAGCGATCGTGTCTGTGGGAGGCACGGGGCCAAATTCCGCCCAAAAATTCAAATTTCGTTTGACTACGAAAATGAGCTCGTACGTAGAAAATTTACCTATGGCGATTTATTTTGCTTTGGCGCGGAATTTGACAGGTCTTACGTCAAAGTTAGTTTAAGAAACTGATTGTCAAAGAGGTCTTAGGCTCATAGACTAAAGTCTAAACCATGTGTAAGGTGACAATGATTTTAACTAAAAAGTGATTTTTTCAAATAATCGCTATTTAAAAAAATAGACGTTTCGTTTCATGTAACTGCGACTTAAACGTATTACGTGCGTAATTATCGTGTATTGAGTATCTTTTAAAAAGATGACGTTCCGCCAAGTTGCTTGCGCCGCATTCTTCTTGGAAACATTGTTCTTTCCAAAACCGCTGGTAGTTTTAAAAACGTGACAGACAGGTAAAAGTACCCTTTGCGACCTAATTGCAGAAAAAAGTTTTGATTTTGTGTTGTTGTAAATAGATGTGCACACTTTTTTGTTTCATTATGTTATGTTACCTTCCCCGATCTCGGCGGCGCGCGTGTGCCCCGCGAGCCACTCCTCCCAGAGCGCCGGCTGCATGGTGCGCTTGGCCATGACGAGCGTGCGCAGGCCGGCGCGCGAATATTCGCTGAGCAGCGCTCGCGTGCGCTCGGCCACGGCGGCCTCGGGCGAGCCCGCGCGCACGGGGGCCAGCGCGTTCAGTACCGTGCTGTCGGCGCCTTTCACGTACAGGATCACCTGGGAAAATACAGGTATATGAGCAGACAGATAGGTGTGATAACCTGTGCTGACATGGTCCGTCAGAAACGATTCTTGCTGTTCGTACTGGGTCGACGAATATGGGGTCGTATACTAACTACACCGTTGGTAGGATTTTCATTTTTAATAAATTTTAGTCGACGGTAAAAAGAAAAAAAAATCAATATTAAATAGACTAAAAATACGGAACCATAAAAATTAAAAAAAATACTTTTTTTAAAGTCTAGTATAATTATTGTGCCTACCTTTTATTTTTAATCAGTGAATCGCGCTCTGACAGATCACAAAAAGTGTGTCAATTAATCGGTGGGGTCAATAACACTATTACAATAAATTGGGTGATTCTCACTCATACTCGTACTTAACTAATATTTGTTGGGACTTAATCACGAACTATTTCTTGCTAAAATTATATCGACGATTCGGCCACATTGCAGCGGCCGTGGTCACGAGTCGACAAATAAAAATCAATCGATAAAATAGTTCGTGATTAAGTTCCGAGAAATATTAGTTACAACCATAGGGTACGGTAGGGATGATACAAATTCGTGTTTTCTGGCGAGAAGTCGTCCCAGTGGAGTGGCTGAGCTCGCGAGTCAGGTAAGTACCTGTCCCTGCGGGCCGCGCAGCGCCACGGACATGCACTTGCGCGTGGAGTCGAACTGCTGCACGCGCAGCACGCGCAGGCGCGTGGGCTCGCCGCGCACGCCCAGCTCCAGCTCGTGCGGCGCGCGCGCGCGCAGCTCGTACCCGTACGCCAGCGCCGCCTCCGCCAGCGCCAGCTCGTCCGGGCTCTCCGCCTCGAAACGCGCCAGCTGCACACACACACACACACACACTATGAACCGGATCCCTCGGTTTCCCATAATTTCATCATCATCAGCCTATGCTCGTCCACTGCTAGACGGACCTCATGGCACGCCACTGAGCCCGATACTCGGCCATAATTTCTCTTGTCATATCAAGATTTGTTATAAAATATATAGAAGCCTACTGTTTTCGGGGTTTTTTTTGAAATGCCATCTTATAGAATGTAGTAGGTTAGGTTAGTTTAATAACGATTCCGAAGAAAATACTGTTACAGAAATAAATCACTTTATGACTAATAAAAATTATGAGCATTTAACTACCTTTTGTGGGTGATGAATAATAAGGTTCAATCACGAACACACACACAGTATTATACAGTCACACGAAAGTCAACTACGGCAATCCAACCAAACGGAGAGTCCGTACGCTTGGCGTTATGTTACGTCAAGCTGATGGTCGCATGTAGACTAACGTGGCAGGGACACGGTCCGCTTGCCTGGAGTGAGGTCGGTATTTTGTGGCTCGGGCGCCACAAGCAAAATTATACGCTACACTTTTTGATATGTTTTTTTTTTTATTTATTTTTTTATTTATCTCAACCAAAAAAAATACATTAAATTTATGACAAAAACTTCGCCAAACTGCAAAACAGATTGATAGCGAATGTAGTTAACTATGACGAATTTTACTGCCATCTTTGAGAAAAAGAACTGTTTTTACGCCACTGTACCATACAAAGTCATCACCTATGGACAGTGGTGATCATTCAACATCAAGTGACCCACTAGTTCGTTTTTCTGGCCTCTCTAACATAAAAAAAAACCTACACACCATGTCATTATAAATGCCAAAAGCTAATTCGAACTTTGAGCAAACACACTAAAGTTGCTATTGCACGTAGTTCGAGTGACCAGTGGTCGATGGCGTTGTAGGCACGACAGTTATTGACATCTTTAGGCGTTCAAAAGTTTAATCTCACCTGTTGTTCAACGCTTGTGCTGGGCTCGCTGGCGCTATCGTCTTTGCTCCCGAACGGCAGCCGGCCCAGCCGGAAGCGCAGCGGCGACGTCGTCGACGGCGGCGGCGACGGCGTCGTCGACCTTGACTCTGTTAACCGCGCGTACCTGGAATCAGCGAGGTTATGTTGCGGCAACTGATCGTAGGACGACTTGCAGCGTGCCTAACCAAAATGTCAGTAGTTACGACCAAGAGGGCTACAACGAAATTCGAAGTTCGTATCGGCCCGCACTTCACTTTTCAGTACGTTTAGTATAAGTTTTCCTTCACTTCAATACTTCTCGATCGCGTTTACGTAAAAAATTCAATTACTAGGGAAACATGGACAGCGCCTCTGCGCGCGCGCGTCCATGTTTCCATAGAATTGAAATTTTTACGTAAACGCGATCGAAAAGTATTTTGGTGAAGTAAAACTTATACTAAGCACTCTGTTTAATTTTAATACTACTATCGTGAACGGAACGGTACAGGTACGAAGTTCGGAAATCGAATTTCGTAGGATAATGGCAGGGTGGAACCTTTTCTCTGTAAATGGCATATTGACGTTCCATACGTCTGCCAAAGAAATCATCGTGGAAAGGGTCCACACTGGTACGCGATTTTTTTTTCACTGTGTATATCAGTTAGTAATTAAGCTAGTCCAGTGTTTATAATTTTTCTCATGGGGCGCGACCCCTTATAGATCTGAAACCCCTACTTTATAGGATTGATTGTAACTACATAATCAATATAACAGCGATCCGGGTGTCACCAACGGTACTGGCTGAAAATCAGCGCTGGGGTGTTTTAAACGCCTCAGCATTATGCTGAGCCAGTGTCCGATTTGCAACCGCAATGACACATTCTATCTTTAGCTTTAGTGTTGCCTTATGTTTTGTAAAATATTGATGATGTGTCTTGTGATGTTGTAAATAAATGTATTTTCTTTCTTTCTTTCTTTCTTTATATAAAAGATAAAAGATTAAAATTGGTCAAACCGTTTTTGGGTTTTAGCGACATTAAAGAACAGCAATAATAGCATAAGCTTGAATCGTAGGTGATACGAAGTTGACCGGGTCATCTAGTCATTTATAATTTTCCGTTTTTATAATACAAAAATGTAATACGTATACACTATTTCAATGAACGTATTTATAAGTTACTGTGACCCCCTAAAGAGAGAACAAGGGGACAAGGGGTCGCGACCCATAGGTTAAAAATCACTGAGCTAGATAGGTCAGGGCGCCCAGCAGGCCAGCGTCTATCGCGGACATAAAGTATTCATCCTTATACAATTTACTTACTGTGCCTTGTCTACACGTGTCGCCCAATATCCTCACATACTTAGGTCGCGATTAAACGTCTACAATCGCATTCACGAACAATTCTTACCAAAAAAAATTCAAAGAAAAAGAATCAGTTTAATAATGAATTGCTAATTTGTTCAATACTTACTAAGTATACAGGGTAATTATTTAATCAGTGCACAAATTTTGATACGTGATTCAGTATCGTTGATAGATCACGATTATCCTGTTCAAGATTTTTTTTTAAATTTTGAAATTTGTGTTGTTTATAGTAGGTAAGGGTACCAGTGAATGAACACTTAAGGAAATTTTCGACTTTGAAAATTAATTTTAGGCAGATGGGCACAGTTTATTTAAAATATTACTTTTTGTATAGCACCACCAACTACTCTAGTTGGCTAACATCATCATTATTCAACAGTATTACTGCACAGTTTGAAGAACGACCGCTTTAGCCTAGTTGGTAGTGACCCTGCCTACGAAGCAAGAGGTCCTGGGTTCGAATCCCGGTAAGGGCATTTATTTGTGTGATGAGCACGAATATTTGTTCCTGAGTTATGGATGTTTTCTATGTATTTAAGTATTTATTTATCTATATAAGTATGTTTATCGTCGTCTAGTACCCATAGTACAAGCTTTGCTTAGTTTGGGACTAGGTCGATTTGTGTAAGATTGTCCCCTAATATTTATTTATTTATTTTATATATCACTATTTAAGTGAAAAAATGGAAAATCACCAGTGAATGAACGCAAAATTCTAGTGAATGAACAAATGAAACCAGTGAATGAACAACTTTGAATAATTATGATGTTTTGTTATACTATAAATATACAAAAGCGAAGTTATATTAATACACCTACATTCAATATACCTATTTGGTCGATTCCATGTTCTAAAACAATTAAAATACAAAAATAAGAGTATTGTTCATTCACTAGATCTTCGAAACTAGTAAATGAACTAGCTATAACTGGCATAGTTCATTCACTGGAAAACTTGAACCAGTTAATGAACCTATATTTTACGTGTGTTCCAATACTGGCCTTTCGGTAGATAATATATTTGGATCAATGTCACTGAAAACGAAATCTTAATATGACGACTAGAAGGAAAGATATTGCACAAATAGAAAATCCTGCAGTCCCAGTGAATGAACACCCCCGTTCATTCACTGGATTTAGGCGATTTTGGGTTCCAGTAAAAAAACACTGGATTAAAAGGTATTGTTTGTAAATAAATTACATTAAACTATATATGAATAGCACTAACAGGTCTTTAAAGCTTAAAAAAACCATACCCAATGAATGACTGATAGCGGGGACAAATGCAGTAGCGGGAGCCCCTTTTCTCCCATAATCTTTTTTATCCGAATTTTGTAAGTCAGAAATCGATGTCCATAATATTCTTACTCATAAATATCGATGGTCATAATTTTTTTAAAGCATATCGCTTAATAGTTCTAACTGCAATGGTCCATAATCCTATTGATCATAACTTTAAAAAGTCATAATATTGATATCAATAAAATTTAACGGAATATCGTTGATTATTCAGAAACATTTTAAGGCATATATCTTAAAGTAATAATTGTTTTCAGTCATAATTTTGCATTACCTAAAATGCACTAAGCATATACATCGAAATCTGTAACATCTAAAGGAATATCGATAATTATTCAGAAACATTGTAAGGCATATCGCTGGCAGCGAGCGAGCGAAGCGAGCGAGCAAGACCTTTCAGGGCAGAAGCGACTCGGACAGGTTAGGTTAGGTATTTTTTTTATGTCAGCACAGAAAAGGATTATTACCTTTAATATTATGAAATGTCATACAACCATGACACTGAATGTTATTACAAAGTAATATTATGCCTAAAAATAATTATGACCTGCGAAAAAAGACCATGCAATAATTATTATGAGTGACATTATTACCTTTAACATTATGAACAGTGATGCATTCATGACACTGAATGATATGACTTTACTTATTGTTCCTTACAATAATTATGACTTAAGAAAATCTTAACTCTAATTTATGTTGTTTAATATTATGACTTCTTCTTATATGACGAAGAAAAATTATGACAGAAAACGTTATGAGCTTGAAAATTCGGAACAAAAATTTTATGGGAGTCATTATAGACCCTGCAGTACCACATCAGAAGTATAGTAGCTTTCGTTCTTCCTTAATACTGCTCCATAGAAAAAATGTACAACATACGTACGTCCACTTTACATCGTCGCCATTTCAAAACTGTTGCTTAGGAGTCGAAGCCAATTTACCAGAATCTGACAAATAAAGGTGCTAGTCCAAAAAAAAATACGAGGCGTGGTAGAAACATACCAAATTCTTATTGTTTCAAAAAATTATCATTTTGTTCATTCACTGGTACTGTTCATTCACTGGTACGTTTACCCTAATTCATCCAATAATTGGTAGAGTTACTATGAAAAACAAAAAAAATAAGTGATTAATATTATAACAAAAAATACTGAACTTTGTTATTTTAACGACACTGAATCACATATTAAAATTTGTGCGCTTAATAAAAAATTACCCTGTACAAGAAAAAAAAAATATCCTAATAACATTACAGTTTTATTTCGCACGTCTTAATATAAGCTTGTACCGCTGTCAAAAATAAATGGTGAATGTGATTGCGATTGTGGACGTGTAGACAGTAGGCCTAGTTAGTGAGAGATAGGCTATATTATGCTTCATACTGTCCGCTATAAACGCGTGTGTATCGGTGCAGATTTGTAACCTTTGCACCACGACACAACAGGACGCTGTTCGCGGGTAAACATGCCCCTGTTTACCGCAAGCACACATATTTTCTCCATTCGTAATGCTTTTTTAATAACTATACCTATAATCGTTCTAGTGAAATGCAACAAAAAGACAACGACAAGATTTAGCACGTGTACTGTCTTTATACGCGTTGGTTTGATTGTGCATAGATAATTTGAAATGAATTACATAGTTTGATACACAAGCATTCAGCTTATACATTATGATTATCAGATTTGGTGGTAATGATATTTTATGCAATGAAAGTTTAATTATGATAATGCGTAAAACAGTGCGTGGAAATATTTCAAATGCAACATTTTAATCAAGACTCTTAATTATGCTTAACTAGCTGTTGCCCGCGACTCCGTCTACGAATAATTCGTTAACCCGTATCCCCGGGAACTATACAATTTTCAGGGATAAAAAGTATCCTATATGTTAAACCAGGATATAAGCTATCTGTGTGCTAAATTTCATCAGAATCCGTCAAACCGTTTTATCTTGAAAAAGTAATAAACATCCATACAAACTTTCGCATTTATAATATTAGTAACATTTAAAAAGCCGTTTGCTACAATTCGAGTAGGTACAGTCAAGGACACAAATATAATGTACGTTATCAGGGCGTTTAAAATATCTATACAACTCTATGCCAATAACCATAAGGTTGATGTTCACATATATTTGACGCGATGGCTGTATAGACATTTATGCTACCTAGACCACATCACTTAGTTTTGTTTGTGCAAGGCTCCTCACACACCCCGTATTGCTAAGTGAATGGTTTCTGATAAACATTGTTCCGTATTCAAGACTAAGGACGGTTTCAGATTAGCGTTTGTTTCTGCGCGTATTTTCGTTACACGCGCGCTACAATTTCGCGCGTCAAAAAACCGGACTCGCGTCCTCTGGCTTATTACAGCGTGTTCACTCGAATCGGTAGTGGTGAAATGATGACAAAGAAACATATATGAGCTTGAACTAAATGCGCCAATGGTTGTACCAGTTGCGCGAGTGGCAGAAACCATACTTACATGCGCTTCCAAAAACGAACTATGTAATACAATACGTTTACTTTTAGTTTACCACTGACAGATGGCTGCCTTCATTTCATTTCCAACTTTAACACCATACAAATAAAGTCATCATCATTTCAGCCGAAAGACGTCCACTGCTGAACATAGGCCTCCCCCAAGGCTCGCCAAACAGATCGGCCCCGCGCCATCCGCATCCAATGCGTTCCCGCATAAAGTAGCTATTACAAAATCTGCAAACGTGGGTAACAGTATTTTAAAATTGGCTTTATTTGTAGGTCGTTAAAGTTGAATATGAAATGAAGGCAAACCATCTGCCAGTGGTAAACTTTATGTAATTTTACTGTACCTACCCGCGTATAAAATGCTAGTTTGAAACCGCTCTAAATTTTTATCTGATCTTGAATAAAGAAACAATTTTTAGTTTGCTGATATCTGTACATTCTGATATATAAGTCATCATCATTATCATAATCATAGGCCTCTCAGAATGAAAAGAATGTGGTATTATTCACTCTTTAGTTTTCACGAAATGAAGTGCGACAAATCACGGATACACAATAAATGGCTAGGTTTATCAGTTATTTGCTATCGAAGTGAAGGCAAATAATAAAACAAAAATTAACTGTTCATTATAAAAAGCAATGGTTTAGAGATTTGTATAAATAATAGGGCTAGTTCTTACCTAGCCCTCAGCATTGCCACCCAGCGTGGCAATGCTGCCAGCTTTTTGGACACCCTCCTGCCACGCTGCGATCTGAGACAAGTTTTCATGTATATTTTAGTTCTCAGTTAAATTTCTGTATTGTATTATTGAGCCGAATGTGTTTTTTTTTTTTTAATACAGGGTGTTGATTTAGTAGAGAACTTCTGTAAAAGGGAAGACTATCCATGATATTGAACGTCCTTAATCCTTTAAAACGTACTCAATTAAGAAAACACTCAATGTTATTAATGTCATTATCAACTGAAACTAGGTAAGTATACAGTTTAGAAAAAATATATATTTTTTTAATACTTTAACCATTCCTTTAAGAGTGTTCAGTATCATGCATGGGTCATCCTTTTTGACAAGTATATATTTTTTTTCAGTGTAGTGCAGAACGTGGAGGTTAGTTGAAGTAAGTAAGGTAGTTACAAAGTGCCGATTGTTAGCCAACCCCGATTTGTTAAAAATAGTTAATGCATTCGAAATCCGATTAGCAATCGTGCAAGCATAAGTAAGTAGGCGGGAGCGATCGGTTAGTTGCAAAATAACGTTATATCTGTTTTTAGTATGTCGTTGCAGAAGTTTAAAAAAAATCCAGTCAGCTAAAGTCCGTTTCATGACAACTCGTAATACAAGTGAACGACTTTTTCAACTCCTTTTAAGTAAATAAATGTTTGTGAATGACGTATTAAAAAAAGACTAAACCTGAGTTAATTTATTACCTACACGAATACTAAATTAGATACAATACCGTCATTACAATTTTCTTTCATAACCAACTTATTTAATCTTCCTAGGCAGATTTTGTATAATTTTGTACCAAATAAAGTAAATACCGTTAACCATTGCAGTAGTTCTAAAGAAGTTGCATATAGCATAGCAACATAAATATGAAACAATAAAATTGTTTAATTTACCACAAATTATGGTTAATTTTCTTCAGCTTCCGTGCGTTATCTAAATCGTTATTCAAGAATTTTAAACTCACTCACGCGAGCGCGAAGCAAGAACATAATCGGGAGGCATTAGCAACCGCTACATTTCTAGTGGCGCATCACGAATCCCACGACAACCAATATCAAGTTAATTACTGTATCCGCCTTTGCACGCCTCAGACGATCTAAATTTGTTCAGTTCCAAGCGAAGCTTTGTTGCTAGTGCAGCCCTAAAACGAAATAATAACTGTATGCTTATTTAAAGAAGGCGCAGAAAATCCAACTCCAGAAGTTAACAAAGCTGGCAAAGTTAAAAAGGTTAATTAATGATGTTGTAGTTTTTTTCCGAAACGGTAGCACGCACACAGACAAGCATACCGCATTAGTGTTTCCTTGTTTTTGCGAACGCAAATCATTCTTAAATCGTTAGAGTTTGTATGTGGACGTGAAACGTTACGCAAATGTACCATGTGTTATATTTTATTAATTTAGGTATCAAATGTAAACACGCAAACCACATAGCCAAGCGTATCCAATATTTTTTCTTTGATGTCGAAACTTTACTGAAATAAATAAAAGAAGTTGGTAATTTTGCTATTTACCTATTATTCAGAAATCAGAAGTTTTGAACCTTTTAGAGGTATCCAAGAATATTGCAACTGTTCAGCGTATTCCAACACTCTGAACCAACGGAAGGATCCAGAAGCTTTATTGTTTCACCACTTCTTTATGTCTTCTTTCTGAGCGTTAGATAATACGACCCCAGTAATAATCCGCTAATCCCAATTAATATTAACCTAAAAAAACTTAGTTTATGTTAGTGTTAAAATTATCCCACAAATGTATATTTTGCTCAAATGATGATGATTGAACGTTTATTGGTAAAACGATTGTTAAATACTGTCAAAATTGCAAATGCATTGCTGTTGGTTAAGTTCGCTAGCGAGTTGGTACTGACTTGTCGTTGGAGCGCAAAGTGCCGTTGGATCGCGTGGGCTCGTCGCGGTCGCCCGGGCTCGAGCCGCTAAGCTGCATGGCGTCCACGTGGGGCTGGCTCACCACTACCGTGTTGCATACTGCCAGGATCAGGAGGAACTCGCGCACCTGCAACAAAGTGAAGTATGACCCCTGGTCGCAATATGCTTCTCGGTCTGTTCATCGCGCCGCCGCGTGCAGTGTAGCAGCCACACACTTCTCTCGAGCAACTCTCCCCTGTCTCTCCTTTCGATCAAGATTGGAGAGTAACGAAGCCACATTACATCACTGACCTTTCCTCGTCACTTCCCACGCCACTTGTACTCGACAGTGAAAATGGCGCAGGCAAGAGACCGATCAGCATGTTTAATTGATTTAAACCTGCGGGATAATGGGCCACCTTATGGTAGTCGTAGACGCAGCTACCAGTCGCAGCCATTAGTGGCGGCCACTCACAGCGATGTTACAATACGTTTACTTTTAGTTTACACTACACTGACAGATGGCTTGCCTTCATTTCATTTCCAACTTTAACACCATACATATAAAGTAGCTATTACAAAATCTGCAAACGTGGGTAACAGTATTCTAAAATTGGCTTTATTTGTAGGACGTTAAAGTTGAATATGAAATGAAGGCAAACCATCTGTCAGTGGTAAACTTTATGTAATTTTACTGAACCTACTTTGCGTGTTGGCTTTATTCAAGAAAGTTGTAGCACAGTTTGTTATGTTATGAAACAAAGTTGAAATTTTGTTTAAATTTGTTACTAGATCACGAATCGCAAAACAAACAGCTGTCATTTTACGTACTTTTTGCGTGTGTGTAGTGTCGTTGGAATCCAACAAGTGCTGTAACAATCTTCTGTTCGGAGAGACTTGAGTGATGGGAGTGACGACGGGTGGCAAATCTATCGATGGTTCCGCCGGAGGACCGGGCGGGTGGTCATAATCAACGCCACTCACGGTACATCTCCTGAATACCATCTTGTTCTCAGTAAGTGTTCCTGTTTTGTCACTGAATAGATAGTTGATCTGCCCCAGCTCTTCAGTTATGTTCAACGCTCTGCATTGCGTCCGCGTGTTAGTCTGAGCATCGTACATTTCTACGTCCTGATGTATGTGGTACACTTGCAGTAGTTTCGTCATCTCTATCGTTACGTATAAAGATACCGGTATCATGACTTGCAGGACTATGATGTACGTCCAAAAAATGAGTAAGCCTTCGTACGCTGGCGAGCCAGCTTTGGGGATGAACAGAGGGAAATCGTGGAGGCTGTATTGATCCAGCCAAGTCTTGCAGCCGACGGCACCGGCGCAGCACAGGAAGAGTAGGACTAGAACGCACCAGATCACGTCAGTGTTCATCTTTCTTTCAAGCTTGGAGCACTTGTAGCGTGGGCCACCGTTGTTTAGCATGGCTTTGGTCTCGTGGCCGGCGTACACGACGATGCCTTCGACAAAGTCTGTGTTCTTGATGGTGCACTCCCTGAGGAGTAGGTGGTCAGAGTTGAGTGGCACTCGCGCCTGGTCCGGGTGAGAGATCGTGCCCGTGAACCGGTATATCTTCGTGGAAGGCCGCTCCACCTCCACTGAGCTTCTGAATTTGGCTGGACTAAAAGTTAAATGCTGAAAGAAAAGAAAACGAGTGTAATAATCAGAGTGCTAAAGTGTAAAATGTATTATTTACATAGGTTAATTCAGAGAACATTTTCTTTATTCTATAAAGCTTTTGGACCGCTTATTTTTGTATCCGATTCTCATTAAGTTAACCGTTGTTAGATGTAAAGCTAATGTTGACGTGTCACCGCGTGATAAACCGGTACCATTCATCGTTCGTGACATTTGTTGTTAATCTTATTTTAATTGGCCCTAGCTTTAATAGTACATAATTGACGTTGATGCAACCCGCTCGACTCGGAGTAGTCTCATTTCCGATTTTATTGTGTAGGTAATAACGGAGAAAGTGTTCCCACGCTTCGCTTCTTAGGTACGGGGGTATAATAGTAGCGAGTCAAAATCGAGAAAAACCGCCATTATCATGCCTACAGTGTTATGAAAGCGACGTTAATGTCAGCCCGCAATGAGGTTAAATGTGGACGCTCGTTGGACTGGAACGACGGTGACACACTTTGGTGAATATTAGCTAAATACACAGCAAAGAGACAATGTACCGGCTCCGGCTACAGCCGAAGGAAATGATTAATGGTCACAGTAATTACGTCCCTGAGTTTAGGATATTAAGTATGCATGAAAAGCACATGCAGCCTTGACCTTTGCAACTAGATTTGAATCATTTTTCTATCCATTACTGTAATTGAAATACTGGGGTTTCGGGTAAGTGATAAATAACTAGCTCAGGGTATACTATGTCATGTTTAAGTGTAAAAATAAAAATATATTATTTAACATGACTAACATTTTATTTCTGGTGGATTAAGTGTTTTTAGGTGAAGATCACATCGATTCAATACCTATTTGACCTTTGCTTTGAAATATATTCCTGACCTAACTGTACAACTAGAGGCTTTATTGTTTAACGCACTCGGAATCACAATTAGTTTTCATCGCTTCTCTCTGTCCACTGTGTAGGATGAGGGTAGAATGAGATGGGGAATGCGATCGCGAACGCCCGCACGTTAGATAATACGGTCTCAGGTGACAGGTCCCTATTTCATAACCGGGATAGGCGACATGGTAACTAAGACAATATAAATAAGTACGAAATTGGCTTGAGGAGTTCTCTGTTAAATCGGCCTACATACTATATATTAACGATGTAAAGACCTATTGTCAGTATCACCTGTCGTATGGCATGCTTATGAAATAGGGACCAAGAGTCCAGGATATCCAGTGACTTATTTAATGCTTGGATAACACTCTCTATTGTCAGAAAAATTTGCGAGCGCAGTTAAAAGAGATGACTAAAAAAGGTACCTATAATCACGCTTATGTTACGCTGACTTGTAAATTATAATGCTTCAACTTAAAATTTCACACAATTTCAAGAACGACTGACAATTATGTATATTATTTGATAACCCTGACCTGATGCAAGCAGGGTCATGAGGTTTATTATTATTCTTTCAACTTAACAAGTGAACGTTATATCTATTAGTGATGGGCCGAACATAGATTTCACCGAATACGAACATTCGGCCGATTATTCGGTTAAACTTTCACCGAACCGAATATTCGGCATACCGGAGCAGGTCTGTACGTATTTACGCTAACCGCGCGAATTGACGCCGGGCGCACCCGACCGCTCCCCTCGCTTCCCCCGCTACACTTGTCAATACTTGTCATTATTATTGCATCATCCAGTGCGAAACGAAACGGCACCACGTGCAAAGTATAAAGCTACACAGTGATTTACTTAGGTTAGGTCTATTTATAATATGCACATGCATCGTTCAATCAATCATTCTCATTGAAATATAGTTCACAATAGAGTAACTGTTATTAAAATCTTTAAGTACCACTGTCCCGAATATTCGGCAGGTTTACCGAATATTCGGCCGAATACGAATATTCGGTAAACCTGCCGAATATGCCGAATACCGAACATAAAATGAATATTCGGCCCATCCCTAATATCTATATATTTTAATTTACATACATTAATATTAATGTGTCGAAGTCAAAGTTCGTTGTTCTCACCACGCTTAGGTAAGATTCAGATTCACTTTTGCGTTTTTGAGGGTTAACTTTGTTTTTCTACGAAAATAACTGAAACAAAACAGTTATATATTCTTTTATTAAGGTTCCGTATCGCAAAAGTAAAAAGGCTTGTCTAAACTAGATTAGATTATCACGCAGAGCGAAATCATTCCGTTTATTTTGTAAGTGCGAGTGTAAGATATCCCTTTTCTGTTGAAGTGTACCTATCCGAAAGTACCTACCTCAAGATAGGATCAACATACTCTAGGCTTTAACAAAGGCGTTGATCCAGAATTAATTAAGGAAGGGGCAATCTGCTTAATCTTCCAGAAAAGTGATAAATATATTGTTTATTAAATGCAAATTCACATGTAAATAAGTACAACTCGATCATAATGAAACCCAGAAGATACATGAAAAAATATATGAATTTCAGTTTGTCGTAAATCAGGGGCGAGGGTCATCTGAACCCACACTGCTAGATCCGCGGCTGCTTTAACAACATCTAATATGTCGTAAGTAGTGAATGAGCTAATAAAACCTTTATCTTACCTTTTCTAAAAACCCCGGCGCAACCATCCTCTGCTTGAGATTGGTCTCGCCGTCCAGGTTGCAGGTATCTAAGTAACAAATGCCCATCGGGTTGGAAGAGTGCAACAGCACCATATCGGCCGGCACTGCCTCGTTGTTCGACAGGTGCACTAGGTCGCCCACGCGCACATCGCACCATTTCACTCGCACATACCGGTCTACTGATCTGTGGGAAGAAGAAGAAAGTCCATTTAATAAATAGATTAGACTAAGTTACTATGATTGCGTTTATAAGTAGCATACGACTGTAAAAATCGGTGCCCCTTTTCTCCCATAAAATTTTAAGTCATAATGTATCATAATCAACGTTTTTAGTCATAATCAACGTTAGTCATACAGTGATTTATTTCTGAAACGGTATTTTTTCAGGATTTTTTTAAATGCCATCTTATAGAACGCAGTAGGTTAGGTTAGGTTTGTTTTATAACAATTCCGAAAAAGAAATTGTTTCAGAAATATATCACTGTATGACTAACGGTTACCTATCATATTCTCGAAAAGCTCATTTCCGAATATTAAAATTCCGAAAACGAAACTCCTTTTTTTCATTTTCCAAATTATTGTTTGTCCGAAATTTTATTTACCATTTTTTCTTTTGCCGAATGCTTTAAAATCCATTTTTTTATTTGACAGATGATTCAAAATCCAACTGCATGAAATTCCGTAGGATCATTTGCCAAATATAGGTATGTTTATTCCACAACATCATTATCCCCGCAAAGGTCAGGGGTACAAAAGGCGACCATACAATTATGTGTGAAGCGTAATATTCATTTGTTTCCCACATATTTTATTGAATTTGCTATGTGGGTAGGGGGTTTGGTAGGTGGTTATAAAAAAAATAACTAACACCACCTAATTTATCCGAGTCGCTTCCGCTCCGTACCGTCTTGCTCGCTCGCTTCGCTCGCTCGCTGAAAATTAGCCAATGTTGTCTAATCTAATGTTAGGTAAGGTAGGTAATAAAAACATACTTTCGGCTTTTCGTAACATTTAGATTATGAAAATATGGCAAATGATTAAGTTGGCAAATAGAAAAAATGGATATTGTTTTTCGGAATTTTAAATTTGTTGGCAAATAACACTGTGATTAAATGAATCTGTGGAATTGTGAAGTTGTGGAAAAACAAAACATATGGATTTTAAAAAGTCGGTGATAAGTTTTCGGATAAATGAAGGAGTTTCTAAACATCGATAGGTTACCATGACTAACGTTGATTATGACATCATATTCAATTAGTGTTCAGGGACTTTTTATGGGGACATCCATTCGGTAAAATTTTGACGGGTTTTCCAGTGGCGTAGCGTGCCTTGTAGGGACCCTGTATCAAAATTAGTTGGGGGGGCTTTCTCGGGAAAAACGAGTTTAAGTGATATTGTGGATATGGATAACATTTTAATAATTTTTGCTTACACGCGTTAGGGGCCTCTGTAGCCCGGGGGCCCCGTATCATTGACACGGCTGATACAGCGTTTCCGAAGGGTGTGTAATACGAGATATAACAACTTATTATCTATGAAATTTTGTACGGAGATTGTTTGAAACCCTAGAAAGAACATTAAAGGACGGTTTTTATCCCGGATAATCGCATTATTCCCGCGGGATAGCGATAAACGAAATCTTCACAGACAGAGCAAGGCTTGGTTGGTTCATTGACCTTAAAAATATTTTTTTGTTAAAGCTCATCTCAATTTTCCTCTTTTTTATTAAGACACTAAATATTGAAACGATCAGCGGAATGATGATTTTTATTAAAAATCGTTTAAGAAAAAGTCAATGAGTTTAGGTAAATAATACCGCAAACGTAACAGACTTATACATATACTGTGATAATGATCGTAACAAACAATGGGTTATTTTTTCTGCAGCTCACTGTTCTATGAAATTAATAATATTAATGTAAATTTTTGACGTGACAACGTCTAATAAATCGATGAACGCCGGCTGCACGCACGAAAAAGGATGACGCAATGAAGCAAAGGATAACGTATATGTACGTACATGTTCCGATTGTCCCGTATACAATAGCAGTGAAGGCCAGGATGTACAAGAGAGCAGCGCGCGCCAGGATGTACGATCTTAGTACTAGCGCTCAGGTAATTTTTAATGGGGGGGTGCGGGGGGGGGGGTGTTTGGTGGTGGTGCGGGGGAGGGGTTAAGGGGGGGATTTAAATTTCATTGATTTTGCCGTAGGATGCACTGTTTTCAAGATATTTGACAAAACACCGGTTCTCGTCCGATCACCGAGGTTAAGCAACGTCGAGCGCGGTTAGTACTTGGATGGGTGACCGCCTGGTTTAATTTTTGTTTTTGAATGTTTTTTGTTATGACGTTGTCGTTGTCACGTTATCTATCGTCCGTAAACCGACTTTACAGACAACCGGTTTTTTATTTTATTACTACATTTATATATGCATCTCTTTTACTGACACGGGATCTATAATCTATTGTTCGTTTCTTGAGCGAGAAAATAGTCGGCAGCAAATCGTTTCGTCGACGGGGCGGAAGGACAATAATTAACCGAGTTGAATATTCGTAATCATGCAGTTATTTTTTCTAATTTCTATCCGCTTGAATACCACTTCTCCATCATTCATTTTTCATTTTCTTGCCACTGGACCATCGGAAAGCACGGCCGTGCTTTCCGATGGTCCAGTGGATTATATAACGTATCTGAGGAAGAAATACTACACCATATTTATTTAAAACTCCTCTAACGATGAAATTTTTGTTTTATGCCATGCGAAAATCCATATAGTTGTAACTGTTGCTTTTTATTGCCATAGACAAATAAATGTGCAGCGAGGTGGAAAACTTGTATGTAAGCAACGGGCAATAAAACTATGTATTTACACGGTACATTTGAGCCCATAATGTTTCTATGCGTAATTAATTACAATACAAGTATGTATGTATGCTTGAATGGTAACTAAACAATATATAAGGGCCATTCTACTTTTAAGTAACCATTAATCTTTTGTTAAATATAAGGCATACCTGGTGATTTTTTTCAAGTGTAAATAACTTATATACAAACTGAAACACCTAAATTTAATGTTTTAAAGCAATAAAACTTTAAATTCAAAGAAATTTTGTGGACAAAATTGGTAACTCAGCGGAAAATACATCAATTTCCATACAAATGGCGGGGACATGCATGTCCACTGCGTTACTTACTTTATAGATAATAATGATTACTTTTATACGTAGTGATAATTTTAAATGTAAGCTTAATTATGTGCCTATTTAAATTTTAAATGATTTAAACCGAGCACTTTACCGTTTTTGTAAAAAAAATATTAGAAGAGCACAGTACAAAAAATTACTGGTCAACGAAAAGTAGAATGCATAATAAACAAACAAACAATCGCCATTAGTCATCACGTCGTTCTCTTGCAATAGATTTTCTCAAGGGACAATAGTCATAATCGTGATCAGATTTTTATTTTAATGCTATTTTGTAATGGATATTAGATGCATACATACATACATAAATATTTCAATAGGTAAACTAACTAGAGGTAGTTTACCAATAATCTTCTGTAATTTACTACTAATGGGTCGTAATACTTTCTGAAATTGGGCCATTACAATGAATGAAATGTATTAAATGATTTCTGCTGTAAATTGTCGAGGAGTTGGATATCTTGCAGCAAGTTTAATGTGACTGTAGCTTTAGGCCAATGTTACCATGTTCTTGCAATTAGATTTGGTTATTAAGTGATTTAATATTTAATTCCTTACAGGTTTATTTTTTGTCTTTTCTCTTCCTTGTTTGTCTTTATTCACCAGTTCTTTTATCTGCTGTTACATTGTCCAAGCTATGTTGTATGACACAGAATTCGAACGAACTCCAGCCCCCAAAGGCACAGGTTCACGCCTAGTTTTAGGGGTTGAAACCTTCGACCACATTATATCACACCTGTTTGTACCAATTGAATGAATACATTTCTCTATGTAACGCATTGATGATATACAATAAATATTGTCATACATTTGTCGAACCAAACCTCTGGGAGTTTAGTCAACTAGAATATAGCTGATGATCTTTAAATGGCTAGACAGATTTTCTTCAGTTCTGGACGATCATCTTACAAACAAAAAACACTGAATCAAAATCAATTTATAGGATTCAGAGCTATGATGCCACAGAAAGACACATTATTCGCTGATACACACGTGGATCTCATAATATCCCTCTTTTTCGCCGGGGGTTAGTGACTAATGACTAAAGCTAAACTAACCTCATGATTCATAGTCAGAATGGGTTGTGCGACTATATTGACGATAGGCTTATCGAATTGCGACATACATACGTATGTTCGATAAAGCCAAAATGCGCAGCTACGGGTTGTCACTGAACTATTTGCGACATGCTATAGCGCTTATAGCCACGTAATTTGTAGCAACTCTTTAACGAAACTGTATTAGGTCTACGAAATGCAATAGTTGCAATACAATCGGTATTTTATCTTAGAACCCCTGTACCCAATGAGAAATGTACAGCGATCGCTATATAGCCTTGATACGCAATGGTGATGCTGATGGCCATATAACACTACGGCCTTTGTATTCAGGGTTTCCTAAACTCAACGATAACCTGGTACCGGGCGAAAGGTTAAGTTATACCAGTTAGCTTAACTAACTAACAGGGTAAGGTACCCAACTCTCCGGCTACAATTTGGTTTCTTTTGATATATGTTAGAGAGTAGTCTAAAATAATAGACACGTCATTTTTTTTTCTGTCCAATCTCAACCTCTTTAGAGAGATTGTCCTCCAAAGTACTGAAAAATGACTAAACCCTATAACTTCTGTACATTTTTTTTGTTTAAAAACATGAAAAAATAATGAGCTCGTATTTTGTTATACCGGTTCATATTTTCCTGAAAAAAAGCAGCCTTCAAAATTTTATATTTCTCATCGGTGTTTGTGCACTGTGGCTGAATGACACACAAAGCACAGCCTAAACCACAGAAGCTAGATACTGGCAGGCATATTAGTCTTCCGCGAAGGCAAATCCGCTGGCATTAAGCTGGTATAGTATAAATAAATCCGTGTAAACGCCGTCGATATACGGTAGGTGATCACGTGTCAAAAGCCTGCTGCTGCTATAGTGTGTGATCACTTTTAATGCTTAATGCCATTGAGTCAATGGCATCAAGATATTTTGCCAGTAGTATGGCACTAAGCACGTGATCCGGAAGGGAACTACTACTACTACTTTGACGTTTGCTATACTTACTAATTTCTTTTTTGCAGGGAGTATTACAATGGAAACCGTTTTGTTACATACGTCACATTGTGCGTCCTGCGATCCTGCCAGCTCACAAAATGTGTAAAAAGTTATCCAAGCATGACGAGCTCTACAAATATAGATTTCCTGGCTACGAAACTGGGTAGGTAGGCTAGGTATAATAATTCCTAAGTAAAAAAAATAAAAAAAACGTCGACATTAGTGCCTATTTACATATTTTTCCTGCTTTTATGTCCATTAGAAGGAAAATAAGACTGCCCGCCTCAGTGGCGTAGCTAGGTAACCAAAGGCCCTGGGGCAAAAAGTAGATTAGGGCCACAACCCGTGTTTGTTTACATGATAAGACAAGTAAGGATGAATGCACATTAAATTCACTAGACTCGCGCGATTGTAAATTCACTAGTAGCGTTTTATAGTCACACTGTTGAAGAGCGCCGCGTTTCTCATAGGTCCGCGGTTTATAGTTTGTAAGTCAGAGTCCGAGGGGCCCCCTGAGCTTGAGGGCCCCGGTGCAGTGCCCCGGCTTGCCATACGGTAGCTACGCCACTGGCCCGCCTCCGCAACTTGTTTAGCTTGGTGTTTTTCTGACGAACGAAGCGTGTTATTTTGATATAGCAAAATTATTACATCATAGTAAAGTTAATAAATACCTACAATATTCACATCATTACGTAAAATCTTATTGTATTTATTATATTGTGTAGCATACAAACCCTAATACACAATATACAGGGTTATTTGTAATTCACTAGCATCCTTTTAACCCTAAACTCCTACCACTTAAACAAATGTTTTTTCACTTCTCATGCTCTTAAAATGTTACTTTAGTCTCTGCATATCGGGACTAAAGCTCTTTTTTGATCTCAAGGGATTAAAGTAAAATTTTTTTAATTGACTATGGAAACCCCTAAACTGCCAATCACGGTGTTTGTGAATGGAGGATTATCGCCATTTTCAGTAACTGGGTATAGACAATTTTAAAGCTTTCCACAGACCGAAGCGCGCTGCGGACGCACTGAAGCGCCCTGCGCTTCGGTCTGTGGAAGCCTTTAGGGCGTGGAAATAACCTCAAAATGACAACTGTATAAAAAATATTTAAAAAATAATAATTTCGTGAAACGCATTGAATAATTACTAATATTAATCTATTTAATTATAAAATATTTAAGATGAATTCATTTTATTTTGCACGTAAAGAAAGATTTCCTTTAGCTTAGGTGTTTTTAATTTGTTTTTTTTTTAAAAACTCTGTCGGCAAAGCAGTTCCCTGCTCTGTCGATAAAATAGCAATCCGCACTGTCGGCAAAGCAGTGCTGGAGTGTACGGTAGATAGAGCAGTTACGTTTGAATGTTAATATGGCGTGACTTCAAAATAATGCGATGTCAGTTGCATTTAATAGTAAATAGAAAGTATAATTAGATATAATTTAACAAAGAATTGGCATATAGAAAATAAACTTAAAAAGTCGTTTCTTTATTCACGGGTAAGTGTTTCAGTTAACAATATATTTTGTGTGTGAACTTAGATCAATTAGGTTAATTTATTTGCCGATTCTAATGAATGAACAATTATCATTCTTACATGCATAGTCCAATTAGTTTTAACATAGTCTTTAAGTTAGAATCTGTTGGCTAATTATGCAAGCATTTAAAGCGTCACTTTACAAAAAAATATAAAAGAAAAGAAAAGACAGCGGTATTTTTTTTGCTATTTGAATTTTGAACAGATGTCCATTGCTCGTATTGAGCATACGTTGTAAAAAAGTAATTTTGTACGTCGTTTTTTTCCTCGCATTCAAAGTGAAAAGTAGAGTGTTTAACGCGGGATTAAACTACCATAATGACAACTCGAATTATAGCCTCCCTCGCTATCGCTCGGGTGGCTAAATATCTCGTGTCATTATGGCTTGTTTTAGTCCCTTGTTGAACAATCTACTATTTGTTTTACGGCTTTTGTCATAACTTAATATTTTTGGTGTAATAACGTTTTGAAAATTTGAGATTTCCTCTTATTTTTACGGTACTCTGTGTATTTGTATGGGAAAAAAAGTGCCTCATTTTAAAAAGTCGTAAAACAAAAAACATTTGTTTGAGTGACAGGAATTCAGGGCTAAGAGGATGTCAGTGAATTAAAAATAACCCTGTAGATACAATTTAATATTAAGGTATTTATAGGTATTTCATAAATATATTTTAATAAATATATTTTATAATTTTAGACGACCAGATGGCCTAGTGGTTAGAGAACCTGACTACGAAGCTTGAGGTCCCGGGTTCGATTCCCGCGTCGGGGCAGATATTTGTATGAAAAATACGAATGTTTGTTCTCGGGTCTTGGGTGTTTAATATTTATTTAAGTATGTATCTATCTATATAAGTATGTTTATCCGTTGCCTAGTACCCATAACACAAGCTTTCCTTAGCTTACTTTGGGACTAGGTCAATTGGTGTGAATTGTCCCGTGATATTTATTTATTTATATTAAATATCCTAACCTATCATAACAGTGTAAGTAGTTGAGTCACAAGACTAGAATCATGCATTTGTTTTAGTTTAGTTATGAATGGACTGTTTCTCTGATTTCAGCTTATCATTATTGTCTCGTTTATCAGCCATAGCCATAAAAAGCAAACATAAAGAAGATCACATTCGGGGAAATGCATAACTATGTATTTCTTTGTCATATGACAAATTATTTACACGCGCGTGTGTGAAGCGTGTCAAATGTTCAGTCAATACGTTTTAGGGATTACTATTCAGTAGATTGCATAAATTATCTCTGAAAACATCTTATTTTTCTAGGTAAGTTTTAGACTGATTTGACGTAGTTTTTGCTGAAAATGTATTTAGGCTATAATTCTCAGAAAGCTGTGAGATTATGTAACCCCCCCCCCCCCCCCCCCAGCGCCATTCAATGCAACGCTCTCTTATCACCGGCCGGCTATCACACTGCGAATGTCATTCACTTAGTTATCAAGACTTTAGCAGTTACAACGGTTACCACCCACACACGACAATAGACCATTGTATAATTGAAAGAATAATTTCATGGTGTGTGATTAACACGACATCGGTTTCAAACCATTAAGGTCGGTGTACTCGGAGTTTCAACTTTCATTCTTTGATAAACAAATGCTCGATGGTAAAAGCAACAGGTGACGTAACGAGTGAGCTATTAAAATCATCGACCGAGTATCAAGCCTTCTGCTAGGGCACGGATTCCGTACAACGAAAACTCAAACGCGATTATCTATACTTCGCTACATTTGGCACAGTATCTTTCGGATGCAATTTAACTAAAAACTACAAACTAGTTAGAACAACGTATCGGATTTAAGCCGAATTGTAGAGGTCCTTGATATTTGAAATAGTATCGCGTATAACGAATAGGTGCATACCTACTGGATATAACGACCGTTTATAACTAGTCACAGACGATTTCGAATGTATTTTGATTTCCAAGAATAGCAACACTATATTCATTAGAGTCGTTTGTGTAATACAATAACACCGATCTCTTTTATACAGAGCTTAAATTACATTTGCAAACAAGCGTTTCATTGTAAGAAATAATTATACCATAAAAGTATTCGTCAAAGCAACTACAACGAACAAGGCACACCGCCAAGCTAAACATAAATAAGTAACGGCGACACAACGGTGGGAACAACATTGACCTAGAAGGGTCTTTGCGATAAGCGCGTTCCGCGGAACCTTAGCGTCGCCGCACGCAGACAATGGCCCAGCCATTCAGTACGCTCTAACAAGGAAAGTGATTTTAATAGCTGATAACCCACTTTGCCTGCTTTCTAATTTTGTCCCCGTCTTAAATGTCGCGATATGGCGTCACACTGCAATGACTATAATCGCTTTTTTATCTTTGTTACCATAATATCTTGACCTGACTCTGCCTAATTAAATTACGTAAAAGGGAATCCCCGATACAAAAAAAATCACAACCGGTCCTTTGCTACATCTGGCTGTCTACATCCACTCCAATTACTTAGCTGTTTATTTTGTTTGTAAATTGATAATGGAAAGCCAATACGCATAAATTAGCTGCAAAAGAACACATTAAGCGAAAGCGATACAGAATTAAGTAATATTTAGAATGTTGGCAGATGTAGGACAGGACTTAGTGAATTGTAAACTATAGCATTGATGTGCAAATGAGTTTGTGATGATGTTTACATGACATGTCATACACTGTCCAAAGCATGTGAGGAAATATTGGAAAGCGTGTCAAGAGATAGACGTGACCGATGGATGAGTAATAAGCCTGGACTCGCAGGCCGAATCTCAGCGGATCGGCTGATGTAATAAACTAGCAATTAGCTGCAAAGCGTGACCGAAAAAACTTAAGAACGATTAGGTTTCATTTTTGTCATCAGGACAATTAATTTTACAACATTTAAATCTATGTTAAATAAGATTTGTAGGCCATTGATGCATTAAAGCCCGATGAAATTAGGGCAATATTGAGAAGACGCATTGTCAACTGAAGGACAGGAGAACTCTATTCAAATTCATCTAAGCGGAAGTCGGATAGTGTATCCCAATCTTCCAAACTAAATATTATAATAATTGGTTTTTGGACGGTACAGCATAATAAAGACCACTGGAAAGCCAAGTAAGTACAAAACAACAAGTTAAATTCAGGTTCTGTACGATTAACCTATATGGGGCCGGGCCGAGTTACGGCTGAGGTATTCATAACTTAGGCGGGATTGCGTGGACCTCGGTTAGCTAAATAACTCTGAGTTAATAGTAAACTCCGGGGTTAAGTAGTGTCAAAATGTATAGAACTGTCACCACTAACCAAATATTAATAATTTAATTTTTTGACCCTAGCTAGATCGTGCAAGCAGCCTTTAGACGGTTTCAAATAAAGTGCAAATTTTGTTCACAATATTTTTTCTTAATAGAGCTCCGCAGCTCGCCGCGGGACATCACGCAAATAAATAAGGGCGAGTGTCTAGACTAGACCGTAATTCTATGTCATCGACCGAAACACTGTTAGCTTACTTATTGGATTTATCTATTCAGCAAACTAAATTACGTCGAACACTATCAGTCGTGACTTATCGCTTGCCACTAAAATGGCTATCGATTATTTACACAGAAGTAATCAATTCCGTTTGTGTATGAGTCATGTCATGCTACTTTCTTAAACAACACATTGACTGTATGTTTATACAAGCCGTATCTGTCGGATTTGTCTGCATTTTACCAAAAAATATATATAATTTTGATTTTAAGCAGACCAACTAAATTTTCCATGATGCCAATGATCATCATCATCATTTCAGCCCCACGGTTCGCCAAGGAAATCGGTCCTGCGCCATACGCATCCTTCGCGGGAGCAACCTTAACCAGGTCGAGGTCGTAGCTCAATCTTGTTGGAAGTTTACTTACACCGCGTCCTCTAGTCCGTGGACGCTATTCGAGAGCCTTCTCGCCCGTGACCATCAGTTCTACGGGCAATAATCAAATCGAATTATTAAGCGTGGACAAATAGAATCATTTTACTCCGTGACTGTAACAAAAGAACCCGCGACAAACACGGATTTTAATCAGTGGTTATGTCAACGTAATGATCTATGCCCGGATTGTCAAAAGCTTGTGACGTGACTTCACGAATATTTATGGAATACCTAATGGATTTTTCATATTTCACCAGACTACCATAACCTCGATTTGGAGCCCACAAACAAAGTGACATGTGAGTTGCACGAACCAACCTTGTCTTACCATGGTTAATGTGGCATCAATAGTAATAATTAGAGTTAAGGTGTAAGTATTGTCTCGGTGATCGATGATGTAAGCTCGCCATCAAACGGCTGTGTAAACTACTAAAAGGTAAATACGTGAGTCACGCCCCAAACCAGCTCGATGGTAATCACGGAAAAGCACTAAATCGGAGGATGAAGATTTACTAACACTTATAGACGAAAATTTTCGTACCGCTTTACAATGCTACCATACAAAAGGTATGGGCGCGATTTAGCAAATTTTAATCGTGTTTTTATTCTATAAACCTGTATACATAACGTCACTACTTTTGTTTAGGAAAATACACTTCTAATTTAGTCTGGCAACATCGGCCAATATCTCATTCAGTAACTCATTCATACATCCTTTACTTCTTTTCCATTCATTCATTCAAAGTTCAGACTTTTCACTTTTGCTCTTCCTGAAGTTGCTGTTAGCACGCTCTCCGTAAAAAACTTTAAAACCTGCATAAATTTTGAGTTCCTATGTCTGCCTTAAGCATTAATTAAATTCAGAAGACTTAAGTGACGTGCATACTAACGGACAAGGTGTATTTACAAATATATCCTGAAGACAAGCGGCGCCGCTCAACGTGGGAAACTTCGGATAAGTACTGAAAGCACCACGCCTACACCCGACTGGACACAAGGTACCATATTTCGATTTCCCAAATTGAATTCCTGTGTCTGTTCCTTAACAACTTTAAAAAAAATGTCGTATCTTAAATCTTATTAAGTGAACTTTACTTAGCCAACGTCAAGGTTCAGTTTAATAAATAAATAAATAAATATTAGGGGACAAATCTTTCACAAAGCGACCTAGTCCCAAACTAAGCAAAGCTTGTACTATGGGTACTAGACGACGATAAACATACTTATATAGATAAATAAATACTTAAATACATAGAAAACATCCATGACTCAGGAACAAATATTCGTGATCATCACACAAATTAATGCCCTTACCAGGATTCGAACCCAGAACCTCTTGCTTCGTAGGCACTCACTACCAACTAGGCTAAAGCGGTCGTCAAATATTATGTCGTATTTACACATTACTACGAGATACGAGTTTATTCAAAGTATTGACGATAAGTCTTGGTAGCTTAGTGGTTTGACATATGGCCTCTCAAGCAAAGGGTCGTGGGTTTGAACCCGAGCTTGCACCTCTGAGTTTTCCGAAATTAATATTCGAAATTACATTCGAAATTTATCACGAGCTTTACAGCGAAGGCAAATGTCGTGAAGAAACCTGAACACACCTGCGAAGAATTTCAATGGTGCGTGTGAAGTTCCCCATCCGCACTGGATCCGCGTGGGAATTGCGATCCAAGCCCTCTCATTCTGAGGCGAGGCCTGTGCCCTGCAGTGGGACATATGGACGTTAATGGTTGAGGATCTCCTAATGATTTACAATCAGTCCCACTTCACCCCGATATGTATTGTGGCAATCATAAATTGCTTTACACAACTCTATTAAAGTAATCGAATCGCAACCCCTTCCCTAACACGCGAAATACTTGTTATTGTGTATTTAGTTCTGGTGGCCACCTGTGGTCTCCATCATCAGTTCTACCTAAACTAATAATTTTTTTTTTTTAAGAGAAAATGCACGAGTTACTTTAAAACATGCTCAAATCGCCACAGGTGCTTACAATATTTGAAGAGTTCCCTCCATTTCTCCAGGATCCCTTAATATTACTTTATGAACATGAGACTACCTCAGAATAATAAAGTTTCGGAAAAAAAATTTTGAATATCGATCGACAATTAACGGAGAAATCGGTTAATATATATCAAGTTGAATACAAAACCCCTCCTTATTTTAAAGTATTTTAAAAAACACAAATACTACCAATGTTAATTGGTAAAATAAGAGTTAAGTTAGTGCATTGAATGGACAAAGGAACTTGGGAAATACGAAATTTGTAACGGATGACAAGATTTCACACCTAAGTGAAACTTAACTTAACGATACCACGAGAAAAATATAATTAATTAGTTTTTATAGGCACAATCTGTTACCATTTTAACTGGCGCTCGTGCTGTGACGATATAATCTCATATTTACATTTACCCACTTTAACATTTTATGACACACATGACACTAAAAGAATCTATTTGAAGACCAATAAATTCATTAATAAATAACGATTAAAGAAAAAACTTATTACCTACTTAGATTTATTATGGATTAAGGATCAGAAGATTTCAAAATATTGTCTATGGTATAGATCTGTACCGTACTTAATTAAGACTTAAGGAAAAAACTAATATAATTAATAAGGTAACACAATATTAAGTACGATTAATTTAGTGAAGAAAATAAGAAGCTAAAAAGATCACATTACATCGTAATATAATTCGCAATGACGATAGACAGAAGAATAGAGCTATTGTAAAACAATATCATGACAAGAGTGGTGCTGATACCTGGCTGATACAGATTGCATCGCAGCGCAATCGAGACGTGCGCGCCATACAACAGGCTGTCGTTCGGCTAAGAAATTATGGTGCTCACATTGTTAGTCATTAATTTGTGTAGATTTTTTTAGAAATTAAATAGTTTTAGTACATCTAAATTAATTGTTGCAGAAAATGGTACATGTGCAATATCCGTTTACGTAAGTAGTACGTTCGACATGTATGTATGTATGACTCTCAAATTTCTAATGAGTATACAACTAATTTACCATTATTATAATACCTACAAAAGTTAGAGCTGACGGGCTAGCAACTATGAACGAATCGTGCTTAGTTCTTTGCGTGTGTTCATAGTAAACTAGCTAGAGGAAGTGGATAAATCACAAAAAACGTAAAAATCATGCTCGACGCAATTCTATTGTCAACACGCCGCCCAGTGACGTCGGGTTAGTATAACTTAAAACCTGTAGTAAAGCTAATTCAACATGGATATACTAATGAAAATGTAAATAAGACATTAAAACACCATTCAAGATTGCGAAGCGTCACTGTAACGGCCGATTAAACGTGAAACAGCGAGATAATGCGAAACAAGTGAATGATTTGAAATCACTATTGCAGCAAATGAAGACCCTCATTATCTTTAGTTTCTGTGAATTTCGCAGACGTGTCGGCACTATCATAACGCGATTATGATAACGCTACTAAATAAGAATACAATATTTTTTGCAGATGGTGAGTTACTTTAGGTAAACATTGTGAGTTCGCGACTCAATGGCAGTTTATGTATAATAGCGCGTAGCACGTTCGTACAAGAATTGCTTACTACGATCTTGGTCACTTTCTCTGCGAGCCGGTATGTAGGTAATGTAGGTGAGGCGTGAGGCTAAATCTGTAGAAGTGTATGTCATCGTTACGTCGCAGCGGATCTTGGCCGCGGCAGGCAATGTGAAGGTCGGAACATTCACTGACGACCTCACTGCTTCAGCGCTGGATCGCCATCAGCACGCGTTGTCAATGATATCAGCTATTCATTAATGTGATTTATCACTTTACCCTTAGCGTTAAGTTCCATGCTGTCAGGGCAAGGCAATAAAGTTGACGTTATATTATATATACCAGGGGTCACCAATTAGTTTCGCTCGGGGTCCGTTTTAAGAAATGAAAATGACCATCGCGGTCCGCACAACATTTTATAGAAAAAAATATTTACTAAACAAATGTAATTACATAAATAACAAATGTATTTTTTTTTATATATCAATGAGAAAAATAACATTTTTTTGCGGACTATCTGTCTGATGTTTGAAGTTCTTCTCGCTTGTTAGCTCGTTACTTAGCCCGGCCGTTTTCGAATTGATGTCAACAAAGATAATGCGGGGGATACGTTTTTATTAAATTACGTACTCTGTAGTGCAAGTTGCTGTGTTTTCGTGGTCCGCACAAAATGGGTCGGCGGTCCGCCATTTGGTGACCCCTGTTATATTATATACCAAGAAATAGTAGGTAACTAAGCGCCAAAACGGTTTAAAGCGTAATTACAATGTTTGCAGCATATGTAGTTGGGAGCAACTACTTCATATTCAAAAAGGAAGAGCTATAAAACCGTAATAAATAAGACAGCTGATCTAACATCTTTCGCAATTTCGTGAGTGCATCATGGGCAGTAACCTATAAAAGAATAAAATAGATGCACTTCGTGCACTGCTTCGGGCCGTGTTATTGTATTAAATTGAACCTTAAAGTCCAGTCGATCGTGGTGGTTATTTTTATCTGCAGTTTAATAGGAAGATGTATATAGTTTATGGTGGATCAATAAGACACGATCGGTTATGCGCGTGCGGCCCTGCGGCCGCGGACTAGTTTCGATCATGTTACGATTGTACTTCACGACATTAAATAATAATTTATCACAAAACTTCAACAATTCAATTTTTTTTCAACTGTTAGCTGGATACAAAGTAAACTATTTCTACTCTAGTCTAGATAGGCACACAATGAAGCGAGACTGGTTGAACATAAAAATGCTTCGAGATACTATACAACACCTCCTCTACAGATCCGCCTAGATTGCAAATTTGTTGTTGTTTGACGTGATATAAATTGATATGTTACTCTTTATACTAGATAGGTTAGACGATATTGGACTCTACAAAAACTGTCAATTAACCGACTGTTATTCGTAGTTGGCATTTCCCGCAATTTTGGAGGCTTCACGCTTCATATAGTTCATATACATATTTGAATAAGAAACGAATGCTGTCGCCGCAGTCTTTAAGTTACTTAATGGAAAATGTGGAAATGAATGTTTTTTCTTTTCGAAATAAAAAACTCTCAAGGATTACAACACACAAAGAACGATAAATAGCATAAAGCAGATTCGACCGTGGGCATCTCTCAGAGTGACGCAGTTTGCCGCCTACGATATTGAAACGAAGAGTGAGCCCTGTCAAGTAAATATTGTAATTCTGATACACAATACTAATGTTATATTATTATGTGTACGTGAAAACATATATTATACTAATTAACATTGTTACCTCAAATTGTAAAAAAAAACTTTTTGAAATGCAAAGATGATATTCTGAAACAATGGATGCATTTTTGGTTTTTAGAGTTTCATTGAATTCAACTTATGACACAATAACAATAGGAGTATGACGGACGAGACATGTCTGACATTGCAAATTAAAAACCTCATTGCGCGGTGGTGCTTATGTAGAGCACAATATGGGGCGTTTACATTCCACGAAGGTGGGAATTTCCGAGAGCTTTGCGGACAGGAAAATCCCGGAGAGAATGAATTAAAACAATATTAATTCGATGCGATGAGAAAGTAGAAAGATGATTCAATTCAATCAACAGACTTGAACAATGAAGTACCTACATACATCTAACAGGCGGGTGGCTTCATCATGGAGTTATACTGCTATTTCTGATAGCCCGATACTGATTTAACGAGATTCTAACGACGAGGCATTCATTTCTACTGCAACCTTTACCTACTTGTGTAAATGGTTGATGTTTGCCGGCCGAGTAATGAAAATCAATATTATTTTAAAGCTCATAAAGTGGCAGCTCGATATGGCGCAATCAATCCCTTTTAGGCTTTGTTCCATTTACCCTGTTTGAACACATGAGAGGTTCGGCATAATGATAATGGGATGAATTTTCATGAACGGTTGGTTAAAACCACCTCATTATTTAGAATATATATAACTGATATTATTCCCTGCGCGAAACGGGATGGCATGGGCGCAGATAAGGTGAATAAATTTTATATGTTGACGTAGAGTACCGTTAGTATAGCTTTCTTTTCTCTCGCGCGTGCGCGGCGGGAGAAATTCGTTCTCGAGTCGTTTGCGCATGCGGAATGACTCGCGGATCGCGGAAGGCAAATACGGAGCTAGTTCATGAACATGACGTTTACGAGTACGTCGATAGTGAATTTGATAAATCTAAAAGTATGTAAAACGTGGTTTAATACGCCAAGGTTTTTCCAAGCAATAAAGATACAGTCAGTTTGATAAAGAGGCAGTGTAAAAACACACTTGGCTACATTTAGGATTCTAAATGATCTAGAAACCTAATTTAGTAAAGAGTAATCGCGTTTAGCTAGTTTGGATTCTAAAAAGTATCCTAATTAGAAGTAAGAATGGTTTCTGACAAGCTGAATGATTTAGCATTTTCTAATTAGGATGACTAAATTTAGCCAAGTGTAATAAGCCCTTTAATTGCCTTATTGCTTCCCCGTGGAATAAATCTCTTTTTCGTGAGATTTTAGCAAAAAACGTGTATTTATTCCTTGCCGGCATCATGAAGGGTGACATGCAAAATTTCAGCTGTCTAGCTAAGGGTTTGAGTTGGCCGTTGATGAATTAGTCAGACAAACAAGACTTTCTTTTTTTATATTATGAGATTTAATAAAATTTTCTTATTGTTACTAACTTGAGCTTCGGAAATGTATTCATTTCGACAGTTTCAAGAATTACTTACCGGAATAACAACTGTTCCTTTCATAAAATTCGCTTTGATAAGGCATTTTTTGTTTTATTTATTCAGTCACCTTGATCAATTCAAGTGATTTGCAAGTTTATTGTTATTGTGACGTATCTATGTGTCGACCGGGCTCGGCTCGGACCTGCGCGGGCGCTTTCGAGGCCGCGCACTTCCGGAACAAGTTAGACTAATTCCGGTTAACTTCGTAGATCAAGGCGAAGCATCGCCGTGTGACTTGGATTCCAATAAAAGTCAAAGTCGAAATGTGGGGCCTTCGTGTGCTTATGTCGGCTGTAATATTGTTATGTACCGGTATGTATGTATAATGTAGGCCCTACATTGTAGGGGGAAGCCATAATAGAGAAGAGAGTTCTATCTCCAGGTGGACACATAGCGATATGAGGTGGATATTATGATTTAGGATTGAAGACTGAATGATGACAGTTGGAAAATTATTTATGCATCCAAATTGAGAAACTAGCGCTATGTAAAATGTAGCAGTTTCTCGTATACGTTATCGGTTGTAAAACGCAACTTGACCAATGTAGTTGTGACTAAGCTTTCGAAAAGATACTATAGAAAAAAAAGAATACTTCTTTTTGCTGCCCATACTAGTATTATCATACAATGGATATTTTATTACAATGGACCAAATAACAAGTCAATTCGAAATTGATGGAAATGGCAATAGTTGAACTAAACAAACAAACATTGAAAGTTATATAAAAGCTTTTCAAAATACACATATGTGTTATGTTATTGCATTCTGACTTCTGACGAATCTGCTCTTCGTAATGTAATGTACCAATCAATAAAATAAATAAATAATAAATAAATATCACGAGACAAATCACACCAATTGACCTAGTCCCAAACTAAGCAAAGCTTTTACTATGGGTACTAGACAACGGATAAACATATATATAGATAAATACATACTTAAATACATATTAAACATCCAAGACTCGAGCACAAACAGTCGTATTTTTTTACACGCTTTATATTAGCTTCACCTGTATGTTTGTATGTTTGTAACAGACTCCTTAGGGCGCGATTTTGACCCACTTCCCGGTTTCCGATTGAGCTGAAATTTTGCACATATGTGTAAATTGGATGACAATGCAATATTATTGTAACATGGAGCTGATCTGATGATGGAGCTGGATGGTGGCCATAGGAACTATGTAATAAAACAACACAATCCCGTCGAGTTTGGGCTCGTTTGATTCGTCTTGACGAGCACTTTGATCTCAGATGGTAACCAGGGTCTGATGATGGAGCTGGAAGATGGCCAAAGGCACTCCACAATAAAACGACACGAGCCCGTCGAGTTTGGGCTCGTTTGATTCGTCTTGGCGAGCACTTTGATCCTAGATGGTAACCAGGGTCTGATGATGGAGCTGGAAGATGGCCAAAGGCACTCAACAATAAAACTACACAACCCCGTCGAGTTTGGGCTCGTTTGATTTGTCTTGACGAGAACTTTGATCCTAAATGGTTTGGGGGTAGTTGCAATAGAGAGATCTCTCTCCAGGCAGATGTTATGCCTGGGGACCGAAGTCCCATGGATGAAAGTTGGAAGTTGTATTTATGCAGCCGAGTTGAGAAACTTCGATAGCGCGATGCAGGATTGTAGAAATTAGTTTCTTATGTGATGACTAGATGGCGCTAGTAGTCGCTACATCAGCCCCCCTTTTAGACCGGAGGTCGATACGAATTGCAGTGGAGTGCAGTCTGTGCGTCATGTGGGCGCTTGCAAAGGCCAGTCGCTCAGAGCCTCGTCGGCGAGCATTGTTGTTCCTCTGCTACTTGTGATGCATGCCTGTCGCGTGATTGCTCGGAGCCTTGTTGGCGAGCGTTGGTTGATTGATTGGCAAGTGGAAGTAGTGGGAGGAGGATTTGCGAACTGTAGACACCAGGCAGATAATAGATACATGCTAATGGTGCACAGTGCGGTGAGTATGGCTTGCTGTGAGACTGCGTCATCGTCTTGTGTCTGAAGGTTGCGATTATGTCCAATGTCGTGGGTCACCAATTTGGAGGTAGTTGCAATAGAGAGATCTCTCTCCAGGCAGATGTTATGCCTGGGGACCGAAGTCCCATGGATGAAAGTTGGAAGTTGTATTTATGCAGCCGAGTTGAGAAACTTCGATAGCGCGATGCAGGATTGTAGAAATTAGTTTCTTATGTGATGACTAGATGGCGCTAGTAGTCGCTACAATGGTAACAAGGGTCTGATGATGGAGCTAGAAGGGGGGTAGGTGGCGGGGTGGGGGGGGGATGGGAGGGGGGTAAGGGGGTCGGGGGTTTAGAGGGTTGGGGGTAAGGGTGTGGCGGTTGGGGTTAGGGGGTGGGGGGTTTGGGGGAAATAGGGTGGGGGTGTTGGGGGGTTCGGGGGTTAGGGATTTTGGGGGTTGTGGGAAATGGGGAGGGGGTAAGAGGCCTAGATGGTAACAAGGGTTTGATGATGAAGCTGGAAGGGGGGGGTAGGTGGAGGGGTGGGGGGGAGGTTGGGGGTAAATGGGAGGGGAAGGGGGTTTAGGGGGTTGGGGTTAAGGGTGTGGGGTTTTGGCGGGGTTCGGGGGTTAGGGAGGTTGGGGGGTGGTGGGAAATGGGGAGGGGGTAAGGGGGGTTGGGGTTGGGGTTTTAGGGGGTTGGGGGGTAAGGGGGGTTGGGGTTAGGGGTTTAGGGGAAGTTTGAGGAAATGGGGTGGGGGTCCGGGGTTAGGGGGGTTGGGTTTAGGTGGTTGGTGGTTTGGAAAATGAGGAGGGGGGTAAGGGGGGTTTAGAGGGTTGGGGGTAAGGGTGTGGGGGTTGGGGTTAGGGGTTTGGGGTTGGGGAAATGGGTTGGGGGATGTTGGGGGTTGGGTTTAGGGGGTTGGGGGGGTTGGGGGGTTGTAGGTGAAGGGGGTAAAGTTAGAAAGAAAGAGGTTTACGTTTAGTAGTGTAGAGCAGTGCGCGCGCACCAAAGACCAAGTATAAGATAGACTGATTCTATTTAAGACGAGCAAAAAACCGTTTTGTCTCTTTTTAGCACATGGAAACTCTCACTGTGAAAAAAATGCAACTAAAAAACACGCTTTAAAAAAATAAAAATAAAAAATAAAAAAAAAATGTAATAAATTTCAATTCACTTTTCTTATAGTGCAGTACAAATCTTAATAAGCAATTATTATCTGGATATTATATTGTTATATCCAGATCAAAATTTGTAAACAATTCTAAATATTGATAAAATAAATAATAATAGTTTAAAATATTTTATTGTAAAAAAAGCGTGGGGTGCTTTTTAAGATGTTATCAAAATGATAATCCTTGACAATTGACACCATGCACCCCACGCTTTTTTTACAATAAAATATTTTAAACTATTATTATTTATTTTATCAATATTTAGAATTGTTTACAAATATTGATCTGGATATAACAATATAATAATTGCTTATTAAGATTTGTACTGCACTATAAGAAAAGTGAATTGAAATTTATTACATTTTTTTTTTATTTTTATTTTTTTATTCACACAAATATCTGCCCCGACCGGGAATCGAACCCGAATAATACGAAATCTTATAATACGAAAAAAAACCCACTCGCAAAGTTGCAAGAAACTGTCGTTTTTAGGTAGGTACGGAATTACTGAGCCCTGGTTTCGTTTCCAATATTCACCGCATTTACGTCATCACAGGCAACGGCTCAGTCAAGGTTTTCAGTTCAGCGATTTTTTTTTTTTTTTTTGGAATTTTATGGCCTGGTAACTGGACCTTTAAGCCAAGTCTTTATTTTCATATTGTCATAGCGGTTATTTGCTCATTGGTAACACCATTGATTAAACGTCACGTCATTCACTTCACATTTCACCATATGAAAGAGTAGTTTCAGTACATAGACTAAAGTATATATGTATGTTTCAATTGTTTCACGTTTCACTTTTACGTTTTTCTTTTGTGGTAATGTCAGAGTTCTTTGAAAGTATTTTTAATATATTTAAAGATTGGTATATAACAGTCCACATTTTTTAACAATTCACTGAGGCGGCGGGAGGGGTCGTTAGTTGATAACACTTTGACTTCACTAGCCAGGATTAACCTATCCAAGGAGTATGCCGGACAGGAAAAAATCAAATGGTCTATATCGCCGATACTGCCGCAGTTGTTGCATTTATTGTTATGTACAATTCCAAGTCTGGTCAGATGTGCAGGTGTCTTAGTATGGCCAAAACGAAGACGATTGATTGTGGTGATAAAATCACGGCTGGGTGACTTGAGCTTATTATACCATGGTTTGACTGGTAAGTCTTGTTGAATGCTTCCATACCATTTTCCCTTGACTTCCTGGTCCTTCTTCCAAAATTCTTGCCACAATTTTTGTATATCATGTTTAATGGCGGCATAACAATCAGTAACCGGAATATTTACAATTAAAGACACATCTAACGCATTGATTCCATCATATGCAGCCTTATCAGCTATTTCATTGCCTGTTATTCCTTTATGTGACGGTATCCACATAAAAGAAATGTCTAATCCTTTTTTCCTATAATTATTAATCATTTCTCTTATTTTATAAATCATATATGATGTTTTAAAATGAACTTTGAAGCTTTCCAGAGCTTTAATTAGACTTAAAGAGTCAGTAAGAATCAAAAACTTATGGTAACTATTAGTAAATGCAATTAACTTAAGTGCTTCTAAAACTGCATATGCCTCCGCAGTAAATATACTACAATTACTATTCAGAACAAAGCTTTGAACAAACTTATTTTGAGGGTTATAAACAGCACTACGAACATAATTTTCTCCCTTACTGCCATCTGTATAAAGTTTGTAGTAATCCTCATTTTCACTTAAAAATTCTAACATATCCTGATTAGAGGTGATGGAAGCCCTAATTACTGAAACTTGAGGGAATAAAGAACTGAATGAGTGTGAATAACATGGCCAAGGTGATATTGCATACAATGATGGGAATTTCTTCCTCATTTCCAGCAGGATGCGAGAGACTTTGGGAGCCTGGCCATTGAGAAGATCGGCACCTGTAGTCATAGGATCATGGCAGTCTAATTCACAAGGTATTATTTTTTTAATTATATGTTGATTATTTGAAGCTAATAGCTTCACACTATGTCTTTCTGCCAGTAGTAATCTTCTCAATGCAAGAGGCATGATAGTTGTTTCAACCTCCATTGCTCTAATGGGAGTAGAGCAGAAAGCTCCTGAAATCACCCTCAAAGCCTTATTCTGAATAATGTCTAGTCTATGTACATAATTACTATCTAAGTAAGCTAAACAACTATAGTCAAAATGGCTTCTAACTATTGCTTTATACAACATTGACAGTATCTTTGGGTCTGCCCCCCAAGATACTCCTGCTAGACACCTCATAATATTTAGCCCTTTTGTGGAGTTTTGAGATATATATTTAATATGTTTTTCAAACTTTAAGTTATTCTCAATAACTATGCCTAAAAATTTATGATGGTTAACTTGAGAAATTACTTCATTATTGAATATAATATTATTAGAAGGAGAGTCCTTACTAAAAATCATAGCACTGCTTTTAGTTGGATTAATTTGTAGGTGTAATCTGTTATGGTAAAACAAATGTAGTTCCTCAAGAGCATAGTTAATTTTATGGATGGCTATGTCTATATCATTATTGACACTATATAGTACAAGGTCATCAGCAAACTGTAAAATATTTACAAAATCTGTATTTACATATTTACAAATCTCACTAGTATATAAATTATATAGCAAAGGTGACAGAATTGCACCTTGCATAGTGCCTTTAGACACAGATCTTGGGCCATGTATTATATTATTATGTTTCACATATAATGTCCGGTTAATTAGAAATTCATGCACCCACTTGGCAACTAACCCCGGTATTCCCAAGTTAGTTATCACCTTAACTAATATTCCAGGATGAACATTATCAAATGCTCCTTTGACATCCAAAAAAACACATGCAACACTAACATTACTATTTTTTGCATATTTCAGATCTGATATAAGGGACAAGAAGCTGTCTGCACAACTCCTACCTCGTCTGAATCCATATTGCATTTGCGGAATAATGCTATTTGATTCAACAAACCAGTCGAGGCGACATTTTACCATGTTTTCAAAAACTTTACCAATGCATGATGACAAGGAAATAGGCCGATATGAATCAGCACAATCTGGGGACTTATCTGGTTTAAGAACTGGAATCACGCACTGGGTTTTCCACGGCTGAGGAATTATTTGTTTTGACCATAGTGCATTGAATATATCTAATAAAATATCTTGTACAGTTGAATCCAAGTTTTTAATTAGTATGTAGGGAAAATCATCTAAACCAGGGCTTGTATTTTTACGTGACTGAAGGCTTAGTAAGAATTCATTTCTTGAGAAAGGTTCTAACAGAAACTTGGATTTCTCATTATTATTATTAAGATTAAAGTATACATCTAGATTGTCGAAACTATCTGTGCTGTCCTCCGACAACTTATCTAAAAAGGATGCGATAAACTCATTGTTGTATGATTTGTTTTTACTTTTATTCATACCTTTAAACATTTTAATGTAATTCCAAATAATGCTTATTGGTGTGGTTCTATTAAAATTGTCGCAAAGTCTTTGCCAGCCATTCTTTTTTTCCTCAGCAATAGTCCTTTTTTTAATAGCATCAATTTTTTTGTATTGTATGTAATTTTCCATAGTAGGAGTAACTCTGTAGCACTTTAAAGCCTCATAAGAGTTGACAACACTCTGTTCACATTTATCATTCCACCAGGGTGCCGGAGGTTTACTTCGAAAAGTTGAAGTTTTAGTAAATTTAGGTATGCATTTTTGCTTAAGTGTGTTGAGACAAATACAAAACTGATTATATGATTCCAAAGGGTTCTCATTGTCCACAGTCAAATCGTTAAAGATATCAATTGATAATTTTTTAAACTTTTCCCAGTCTGCCTTGTTATATAAAAACTTGTCAACAGGAGGGTTTATTTGATATCTGTCTATTGAGAGTGTTATGTCTGTTATAGTTGGGAAATGATAACTTCCCATGTTGTCATCATGTACTGACCACTCACAAAGAGGGGCAATACAAGGACTGATTAGACTTACGTCTATAGCAGAAGGATTGCGATTAGGATAATTAAGAGTTGTAAAGCTGCCATCATTTAATATACATAAATTACACTCGTCAATCATGTCGAACAATTGTTGGCCACGACCCTTAGTGGAAACGCAGCCGAAAGCTATGTGGTGAGCATTAAAGTCTCCTGCTACAAAAATGGGTTTAGGTAGATCATTTATTAATTTCCGTAAATTATTAATACGCATAAGGCCTCCAGTAGGGGGACAATAGACACATAAAATTGACATATTACCACTTTCAACAGAAAGCGATAAAGCAATTGCTTGAATGTCCTCATAAAAAGCAGTTTGTAATAATTTACACTTATAAAATGATTTTATCAGAATGGCTACACCTCCGTGTTCATTTTTCGCATTTTTATAAAATATATTGTAACCAGGAATGTTAAAAGTTTGATTTTCTTTAAGCCATGTTTCATTCAGTAGGCAGATATCTATATTATTTTCTTTTAAAAACTTAATAATTAAAGGTTTTTTGTTTTTAACACTTTGAATATTATGAAGAGCGATTCTTAACTGTGAATTATGAGAAGAACTGGAATCCATTTATGATAAATTTTTAAAAAGCATCTCTTTAATTATTGCGGTAGTAATGGGAGTGTCATCACCATTATTAGCCAATTGGATCAATGTACGAACAATAGCCATAGTCAGATCATTATTACCTAATAGCTGAGTTTTAACATCAGCAACAGAAGTGAAATTCGTTAGGTTCTGTGTCTTATTTACAGTGGTATTTAAAGGCTTATTTACATTCAAATTTACATTTTGTACAGTTTGCTGAGTAGTTTTTAATGGGGGAAAGTCCACAACGTTTTTGGTATTTACAATAGAAGAGTAAGTAATTTTACTCTTTTTCTCCATCATTTTTTGCATTTTTATTGGACAAGTCCTTGAAATAGCCATATGTGGCCCGCTGCAATTTACGCAAGAAAGCTCGTTTGGTTTATCGCATTCTTTGTAGTGGTGATCACCGGCACAACAACTGCAGCGCTGTTTGCCGCTGCAGATCTTGGCCGAGTGATTAAACTTAAAACATCTGTAACATTGCTGCAGAGGGGGAATATAATCGAATACCCTGTACGAGAACAGGTCATATTGAACATTGTCAGGCAATGAATTTGACAGAAACGTAATGCTCACAGTTTGCAAAGGCACTCGTTCTTGTCCTACTTTTTTCGAAAAACGTCTAACTGAAATTATTTCATATATCGACGACAGCTTGGAGTACAAGTCCTTGTTTGAAATGTTCACTGGAACAAATCGAATAATTCCTATTTTCTCAATATGCGCTGCGGGTATGAAAGCTCGCATGCCATTTTTTTCCAAAAAAGCCGTGTTGTTAATAAAGTTGTTGGCCGTGTTAAATTGTTTAAATACCACCACAATCTTACTAGCGTTTATTCTACGAATAGCCACTACACCTTTGATTCCATTTGTGAATATGTGGTTCAAATAAATTGGGCTTTTGTTTCCTAGTCTTTCGTTCGTACTACTAGATTCGACGAATACTTTAAATTCCGTGGAAGCCGAGTTTTCCGGATAGAGTCTCTTGTAATCAGGTTTGTGAAAAGGTAAGTAAAGATTGTCCTCACCGCCACTGTTCTTTTCACTGTCCACTGTCCTGCCCCGTTTTGTGCCGGGGGCGAGGGGAACGCCACCCCCGCCCTCGTTACCCTCCATTTTTAAAACACTTCACTATATATTAGTTATTTGCAGACAAATAAAAACACTTAAACACAAATATATACAATATTATGAATTTTCTTTTCAAAAAAATCAAGTTTTACGCCCTTTCGTTTCAAATTCCCGCCAAAGAATCTCAGTTCAGCGATCTTGAATATGATTCACTGATTCAATGATGTAAGGAAAGGACACTTCCGTTTGATAAGTTCGCGAAGATAATGTTCAACCAATAGCGTCACTAACACTTATCAGACGGATTCGCGCATAAGGTACACTAGATATAGCCGGGAGTTAAAGACTAAGCCCTTGACTTAATCTAGCAAAGTTTCGCAGCTAGTTAGAAATCATTTCCCGTTAATCGGAATATCCTAATCATAATTTATAGCGTCAAAAACGGTTTTATTTAAAAGATAAAACAAGATAAAACCGGAAACATTGAGAACATGTAGACGTTTCTAAGGTTAGGTGCGAACAACATGCGTTAAAATGCATGACTAGCTGAAGGACTACACACATTTATGTCGAAATAATTACACGGCTTAATAACTGTTTGTAACCGCTTAAGTGCGATGCCAAAACAAGTTGCTTATTATGAATGACCACTTTGCACCATGAATTTAATTTTATATTTAGGCCGAGAATTACAAAAGAAAGAAAGAAAATATGTTGAATTTTTTATGTTATGTTAGAGAGACCAGACAAACGAACTAGTGGGTCACCTGATGTTAAATGATCACCACTGTCCATAGACACCCGCAGCGCTTTACGCGATGCCAGTGCGTTGTCAGCCCTAAGGAAAAAGGAGAGGGAATAGGGGAGGGGGAGAGGTAGTGGGCCCCCGGCGCTCCCACTGACCGTACGAAACGCAGAAGGGAGTACTGATGCTTCACGCCGGTGTTCTGTGAGAGGGTGGTACTACTCCGGACGAGCCGGCCCATTCGTGATGCAGCGGCTAGCAACAACATGGCTCTACCACTACAAAAATAACACCGAATCTCATTTTCAATTAAAATAACATCATCACGGTTCTTCAAGGCTAGAGTGAACAAGTAGGCTGTTACAGTACGCTTAGTATAAGTTTTACTTCACCAAAATACTTCTCGATCGCGTTTACGTAAAAAATTCAATTACTAGGGAAACATGGACAGCGCCTCCGCGCGCGCGCGTCTATGTTTCCATAGAATTGAAATTTTTACGTAAACGCGATCGAGAAGTATTTCGTGAAGTAAAAACTTATACTAAGCATACTGTATGCTTAGTATAAGTTTTACTTCACCAAAATACTTCTCGGTCGCGTTTACGTAAAAATTTCAATTCTATGGAAACATAGACGCGCGCGCGCGGAGGCGCTGTCCATGTTTCCATAGTAATTGATTTTTTTACGTAAACGCGATCGAGAAGTATTTTGGTGAAGTAAAACTTATACTAAGCATACTGAACCAGTGAGATTCACCTTTGGCCTCATCTGCACTTTTCATCAGGTGAAATAGGGGAATTGTTGTAGGGGAAACGTGATTGCACGGGTCAGTTTTATGTTAAAAAAAAACATATACAACTTTATAGTTTATCTTGTTCATCGCAAAAAATATGTTTTGTTCTACGTTATTTTTTAAATTTGTATGGAATCCTCAGTGCATGAAATAGGACTTGCACTTAGCTGTTTTTATATTCATCAAACACAAAATCTCCAGACCAGGGTAAGCCTAAAATACGTCACACGTCTTTTGCGACAGCTAATATATTTACCTCGAATGGTTCCAACCAAGTGATGGGAAAAATGTGGCAAGTTTGGGTTGAAAAATAACCTGCACTTCAGACGAAAACACGTACACGACTACACGTACGTAGGTCTAATTTGTGAACATGGACGAATTAATTCGGACACTTGTTGAAGATTGTTTCGATGCAGTGTAGTGTAGTAGACGTTTATAAGAATACCTCTAGCGTTGAAATGATAAGTAATACGTCAAAAGTAAGTCAAAATTTCAATATTAAATTGAATAGCCTCTAATCTATTAATAACTTCTTTAACACTCTGTGGGTGGACCCGGCTTTAAATTACGCATACCGACGTTAGGAAAATACTCTCGGTAAATTGATTCTGTAATTTTGAAAAAGTTTGAAATATATACCGTACCTAAGAGCGAACATTCGCCGAGTAATCTGAAATAATATTGAAAGGTCGTCTAATTTTATAAAAGTCTGCATTTTTGCAGTGAAGTAGGAAGTGAGAGGTCCGTATCGGCGCAGATATCGCGTGGCCTCGGCGAGACAAGCGCCTGCGAGCAAAAACTGTAACCTGCCCTGCGCCTGCGAGACGCATTGTGCCAGAGCCTAGCTAGACGATACCGGACGGTGTGACCTTCGTATGCCCCAGAGATTTGAACTAGTTCTCAGTTAGAAAAACAATACAACATACGCAGACCAAGCAAAGAGATGCGTGTGAGACTTTAGAGTATATCCTTGTTGAGTTTCTTGCCGGTTTCTTCTCAACAGGGTTTTTCCGAACCGGTGGTAGATTCTTCGACGTTCATTAGAGCATCAATCGATGCCTAAATTGAATAAAGAATCTTGACTTTGACTATATAGCTTGCTTATATATACTCTAAGGTGTGAGAACTAAATCTTTAGTGGTTCGTTTTGTTCAATTTGTTTGGACGACTAAGCCTATTCCATGAGCTTTATACTACTCATCTGTTGTCGTCTCGTCTATTTATTTACATTAGTAGAGACTTAGGGAGCAATGAACAACAGGGCAGCGGAGTAGAGTTAGTTTTTAGCAGAAGTTTCTAATATTTCTGATAATGAACAGTCTGACTGCTCAGTCAAAACACTATCGTCCACTTCCAATTATAATGTGCTATTTCTGATTATATAATTATATTTTATATTACTCTTTTGCAAAAAAAATATAGAGATTACAAATTAAATTATGAGTAAAACTGACATTCGAATTTCAATGTAATGAAACATTTATCAAGAGATCAACTGGTATTCTCGACGTTAAGAAGTAGGCGGCCGGTGATTGATCGTGGTCGTTATGCAACGAAATAAATAGCGCTGCAAGTAACGATTCCCAAAACAGAATTTAATGTCACTCGCGACGACTGCCGCATGCTAAATCGCACAGAACCAATGTTCAACGTGATGACAGTGTTTTTTGTAGGTACTGCATTCGCTTACGAAAGGCCAAAAGTCGTTAATAAATCAAATGTTACAACTCCCGTAATGTTATAAATGAGATAAAAAACCATTTTACTTTACTTTGTAATATGTACTTTTAATCTCAAAGTTCTCCCACGCATATGAAATTTCTGAAAATCTCATAGCAGCTCACATTTCTGAATGCTGCGCATATTGTGCAATCATAAGAGCTCATGCCTGGAGATGAAATGGTATTACTTCAAATATGAGGTTTTGCACTCGACGTATTGTGTTTTCGGTTGCATAACTTCATTTATGTAAGGTCTTGCTTCAGGATCACCAATTTGCCACCCGCATTGGAGTGGCGCCAATACTTTTTCATATTCGCGTCACGTTTGCATTTTAGTTATCTTTATCTACTCTAATACAGCAAATATTTCAAGGTTAGGTGACATTGCTGAAATAACAATTATCGGTAGTAGTTTGCAAGGCAGTTTGGGTGGTCGTAAATAAAGTCCAATATAATTTTTATTAGTTTGCCGGGCGTCATATGCACTTCAGTTGTTAAGCTTGTTAAAATTGCCTTTGCTTCAAGACACATATCAATTACTCTGACAATTTCAGCGCCTGATAGTGACAATCACATTTGTTTACATGATGTGAAATCTTAAACGTGGGTAATACACGCAAGTTATTGTGTGCTGCGCTGTTCCATATACACCGTGTGACGCAGCTTCCATAGTAGAACTACTACGAAGCTCGAGATTAATGCTGTTATATTCTTATAAATGAAACTATTCATTAAAAGAAGCGGCACTACGAGCCATAAGGTATAATAAGTACGTGGGAACTTCTGTTTGACTAAAAAACTAGAATCCCGTTATTCTAGGTATCGCACGAGAGCAGATTGCTACAAAATGTCTTATCCCATCAAAAAAATATTATTACCGCGTAAAATATGAAGCAAAGCCTCGCGTGCGATTTCCTAACGTTTAAATTATAATGCCGGATTATTTTTGCAATTAGGAAATAAACATTCTCATACATGAAACATGAAATTTGCTCAATTAAGTCAAGTTTGATAATAAGTTCTCTATAATTACGGGTCATACTTGCCACGCGGCATACTGTCACCAATGTACGAGTAGATGGTAAAACTATTTAACCTCAATGATTATTAACTATATGTAAATAATAAATTCGTAGTATAATTGATTTTATTATTGATATAAACGGCTTCCCACGGACCGTTATTATTTTCGTTTAGTTACGCAATATGTTACATAACAATAAGTTACCATTATTGTATGTAGCCACGTAGCCAGGTCAATTAGATTGTTAACCCGAATCTCACTCGAGGTGCCATTGATTGTGCTTATTACGAATCAGCACAAGATACGTCACAAGTTTCAAGATCATGACTATTGTTAGATTATTTAAAAGCGACGCGACGACGTGACGACGACGACGACGACGACGACGTGTGACGTGAGGGGACGTGACGTGACGTGACGTGAGGGATGCGACGTGGTTCAATTGGTAGAACACCCGTTGGGGCGCATACCCAGAACCAGGAGACGTGGGTTCGAATCCCACCGACGCACCCGAAAAACTTTTTCGCTTTTAAATAATCTTAGATTCGGTGAGCAGCCGTACTGCTAATAAAATAATTAATATTTGAATAAATAGATGTGGTACATCATTTCTTACGCATTTCCAATGTAATTTGGAACGTAGGAGTCGTAGCTTCTAATAGTTGCGATGGATGTTACCACACGCCACTGTTGGCGTATGTAAGCGATTAAGAATTTCGGGGGAGTCGGTTGGATGCGACGTGGTTCAATTGGTAGAACACCCGTTGGGGCGCATACCCAGGAGACGTGGGTTCGAATCTCACTGCGCACCCGAAAAACTTTTTCGCTTTTAAATAATCTTAGATTCGGTGAGCAGCCGTACTGCAAATAAAATAATTAATATATGACTATTGTTTATAGTTATCAATTGGGTTCATTAACTTGACTTGTCGATGTATGGTTAATGCAAGTATGGTTTGAAGTTCGCTGGCAAGTGTCGCGGCACACGGAAACTGCATCGAACCATCGATTGGCATTGACCGTGCTGCTGTCGTTGTCTGCTTGCTGTAAACCGTACGGTGAGGTCTGGATTTAGAGTAGGTAATTTATAGTACGTTATCTAGTGGCCGTTACTTGCAGTGTGCAGCGTGCAGTTACAGAGATGGAACACGGGACCTGACAGGGCCTAACGGCTTCACCTGGTCATTTGTAAAGCCAGCACCGTTATGCCATTATTGGAGTAGACGTGTTGGTAGCAAAATTAATTTCGTCAAGTTCACAACGAAACAACAGACTTTTTTGCAAATTACGTTCAAGATGAATTCAAAATAATAAAATAGTGCGAAAGTTATTAATATTCTAAAACCTAACCTAAAATATGTTATGTAGAAAAAACCACCTTGGGCAAGGTTCCGCAGATGCTGGCAGAGTTCCCTCTTTTAAAAGCTATGTTTATTAGTTGTATGAGAAAGCTGCCAGTGCCTCTAATTAATTGTTCTCAAGTTAAAATACTAATTTGACAGTTCCGCGAACTCGTTCGAGATATGTTGTTAACCCCCGACACAAAAAGAGGGGTGTTATAAGTTTGACCGCTATGTGTGTTTGTGTCTGTCTGTCTGTGGCATCATAGCTTTTAAACGGGTGCAACGATTTGGATGCGGTTTTTTTAATAGAAAGCAGGTCTCTTGGCGATGGTTCTTTCTTAGATGTTTCATCAAAATCGGTTCAGGCGTTTCAAATTTATCAGCTCTTTTGTTAGCTGCGGAAGAGATCTTAGACGCATAACGGGCATTGACTTAATGTTCAAACATACGAGAGACATAATTGCGTTGGGGGTTTTTAAAATTTTTAATTTATATTTATTGCGACAATAACTCGCTCTCCTCTTCAACTGAAGAAGGAACTCTCAGTGACGTATTTGTAGCAAAGTTAATACTATAGTTGCTATTGAATTGTGTAAAATTGATTAGTTTTATTTGAACAAGTGTATAGTTTGGTACATTATACCTAATATTCTAGTAAAATGCAATAATTAAAAAAACGTATAAAAATGTCTTTGCGTGGAATGTAATATTTTTTAACATTAAACGGTCTGCCAATAAAAGTAAATTACGCAACGCAACACATGATATAATTGACATTCATTTTAAATGAAAGTCGATGAACGCCGATAAAAACGTTTTAATGTTTTAAATTTCGTATCATGCAAGCAGTAATACTTTCAATAGATTGTCGTCAGACATTGAACACCAGTTAGAATTTTAACAAGAACGACGTGATTTAAATAAGTATTTTCATCTTAAAAAATTATCTATCACGGACCGTTAACCAAAAGTAATAAAATTAAATATAATCTTGTGCAAGGATAAAGAGCTTCGACTTCTTAATGATTCTAATTTGGTCTCAACAAAAACAAAATTTGTAAGTATTGATACTTGAACTCCAAACGTATTCTCGGAAGCGAACAGTTTATTTTGTTCCCGATCACGAGCGCTCCAGTCACACATTCGTGTAAAACACAAAAGAAGCACGTATTCGATTCTTAAACGTTTAACACGAAAAACTCGGCTATTAGACGAGGTTTTGTGACGTATAACCACTTTTAACTTAGTTCCTCAAAGTAGTAATTACTAATTAGCAGCGCCACACACACACCGCAAAGTAAGGAATAAGTCTACGTAAGGTCTACGTTGACATCTTTATCCAATAATAAATTACCAACTACGCTTTTACTTTAAAACAAGTTAGGGTTGTTGTATGTAGCAATTAAATTCAGAAGTGGTTCCTATTAGGAACAAGATTGGGAGTAAGAGATTACATTTAATATCATTTTAGCAGTTAATTGAGCGCAGCATTCATCGCTGTCCTTGCCCGCCGAACTCTCAGATTGCATGGACTGATTGTTTCTCTCAATTCGCGACGTCTATTTCTGTTGTCCGTATGTACTTGCGAGTTCGATCCGCCGCGAAGTGGACCACGCTCTAGTTACGTCAACGTTCCCGTAAAGTTACGGGCAAATAGCAGATCCCTTGCTTTATTGAATGTGTATTGCTGCCGCGAGACTCCATAAATGTGGATGAGCGACGAGCTCGTCATCGGATTCTGCATTGTCTGGCTTCTCTTTTGACAACTTTTAACAAGCAAAATGCCTTCGGCTAAGGCCTATTTGTATTATCTTCACTCGATATATTGTGAACACAGTGTTTAGTCATTCGCTCGTTAGCAGTTCTATTGTAAACATGTATAAGGAGCTACCGAAGATATTAAGAGAATGCGAAGTGATTAGCAGAAGTCAGCGAGTTACCAACAATTAGCGCTTTAGTCAGTGCTCAATTAACAATACATACGAATCATGCGCCATTACTCCATATGAGGAAATGGCAGTACTTGTCTAACAAACCTGTTTGTTTCTTTACGATGGATATTTGCACCGAGAACTCCCGTATTTCTTATTTGTTCGATACTTCCTAAACAATTCAAGGACAATACAATCAATGCCCCCCGATTGGTATTATATCTCTAGGTGGAAGTAGAGGCAGTCATATAAAACAAAAATTATTGTCAATTGCAAATCAATTTGATTGGGCTGTACTAATGCAGCAAGGAGAAGTAATCGAGTTAATGCGCTGCTTGAGCCCAAGGTCTGTACAGAATGTGAAGGAGACTCTTTGTGTTTTATATTTGCTTGGGACATGTGTTTTAAGTTTTTACAATGCACAATACAATACAATCCGAAAGTGGCTTGTTCCGGGGTTATATCTAATGATCTACTAAAAGTACGTTATTCTTGCAGGTGCGCAAAAAAGTTATTTCTCGTCTCTTATACTTGGAAAGTGAGCAAAATCGTATTCAAAATACGGGAGAAAATTATTAAATATAGCTCTAAATAATAAATAAATAAAAATAAGGCATTGGATGCCAATGGAGCACGCGTATTCAGCCTACACTATTGTTTGTATTGTTTTTCAGTTATACAAAATTATTGTTATATTATATAATACAAACTTTTTAATGTCAGTTAAATAATTGTTAAATTATTAATAAGCAAAACATAATTATGCACTTGAAAACAAAACAAAAAGTACTTCTTGAAAAAAAAGCTTGTTAAAAAAGACAATAATATGGTATACGTATTTAGCTCGGTAAAAACACCAATATCACCCTCGAATTATCGGCAACCTCGCAATGCTGTTCTTGTGACAAAATACCTCGTGTGATATAAGTGCTTTTCCTCCTTCGTTGAACAATCTACTATTAAAAACCGTAAAAACCGTAACCGTAAACCGTAGACAAATTTTAAGTAGATATCTCCATTTAATATAAGCAAAATATAAAATCTGAATATTCTCTCAAACACTACTTAAGAAATTTTCAAAGTTTTGAAATACTTTAGTTTGAACAATTGGCGGAAACTCCATGATAAGCGAAGCGTTTAAGTTTTTACTAATCCGTCGCGTGTGCATTGAGTGGGCCGATATAGACGTGTTTAATTATGTGTAGCCAAATGTATATTTTAAATCTTTATAGTCTAACTAGCCTTAACTCACGGCTTCGCACGCGTACGCCATTAGGGCCTACGCTAGCTGACGCGGATTACCCGGAACGGACGCCCGTCGTGCGCGCGTCTAATAAGAAATTGTATGAACAGCGCTAAGTGGCGCGGGTGCGTGCGACGGATTTTCGGTAAATTTTACGAAAATTGCATTGTACATAAAAACACTTATGCCAAATTTCATGTCTCTAAACCCGGCGGTTGAGATCTCGGGATTATTTTGTTACGAGTTTCCTCTTTGTGAGTTGCGCATTTGTTTCCTCGTACAGTAAATTGTAAAATGTTGATCGCTTTACGTGTGCATTGTAAATGTAGGTAATTTTATCAACTCATATTGGTTGGAAAAAACTCGCTTCGCTCGATTTTTATTTTACGTTCGTTGGAAATGGTCTACTTTCCACACTTACATATATCGTAAATAACTTTTACCTACCATGTACCTCGTGTTCATATTTTCATATATCAACAGTTTTATACAGTCCATCAAGTAAGTGCTTTACCATTTTTTACGAAAGTACCTACAACAGAATAAGAACAAATAGACTGATTGTCACATTGACTTGTAAGTGAAAAACGCCTTAGACATTGAACCTCAGGGTGGTATGGTAAAGGAATTTCTTGGTTAGTATCAAGGATGATATAGACTGGATTAGCAATCGCCATAGTACAGATCGTCCGCAGAAAAATAGTTCTATTATTAAATCTAGATGGCGCTGAAATATAGCCCGAGGCTTTGAAAGCAAAACAATAAGACTACAGATGTTTCATATTAATACAAATGTATTATTTTTCAAAAATATTGCATAATAATTAATAATACATTTGCAGTAATATGAAATATCTGTAGTCTTATTGTTTTGCTTTCAAACCCTCGGGCTATATGTCAGCGCCATCTAGATTTAATAATCGAACTAGTACCTGGGCGACCGAGCTCTGCTCGGGCAGAAACTCGGTACCAAGCGTTTTCCCAGAGATAAGACCAAGCTAGATCAATTTTTCATCCCCGAAAACCCCCAAATACCAAATTTCATCGAAATCGTTGGAACCGTTTCCGAGATCCTGATTATATACACCGGAGGGGTGGGGGTGGGGGGGTGAGAGGGGGGGAGGGGATGCGGGGGAGGGAGCGTGGGGGTGTTAAAGGGGGGATGAAAATTTCATTGATTTTGCCGTAGGATGCACCGTTTTCAAGATATTTGACAAAAACACCGGAGGGGGTGGGGGGGGGGGGGTGAGTCACGTTAAACTATCGTCCGTAAACCGACTTTACAGACAACCGGCTTTTCCTGTTCTGTGCTCCCAATAGGGAACGTGCACATAGACGGTGCTGCCAACTGGTGCCATAAGGGTGCCATCAATTTGAATGTTTTACCTTGATAAGTTTGTTTTACTGTCCGCATAGTGTCTCTACTTTCGCATTAGTGCTGCCGCCTATAGTTACTGCACGTTCCCTATAATACTTTTTCTAACAAAAAAGTAACTTTTTCTCACAAAAAAGTAACTTTTTCTCACAAAAGAAGAAACTTGACGTTTTCTCATAAAAAATAAACTTAAAAAAAAAAACTAAAAATCTTGAAAAAAAACGTGGAATCGAACCGAGGTCGGCTGGATGCGCGACCACCCGATTTCTAATGTGCCATTATGATCTGCTCGAAGTCGGCGAAATTTAGCTTTATATTCTAATGCAAACAAAAATAGCCGGAAAACACGAGTAAAAGCGATTTTCTGAAAATGAAACATAGCTAAATCAGTTTTTCATCCCCGAAAACCCCCACATACCAAATTTCATCGAAATCGTTGGAGCCGTTTCCGAGATCCTGATTATATATATATATATATATATATATATATATATATATATACATATATACAAGAATTGCTCGTTTAAAGGTATTAGATTTTTCCGCGGCCGGTCTGTACTATGGCGATTGGTAATCCAGTCTATATCATCCTTGGTTAGTATACATAAGAGGACCAAAACTAACACTTAAAAAAGTTGCTGGATGTCATAAGCTTCTTAACATGAAAGCTTTATATTGTTTACCCTGTCGAACTGTTCCTAAGAAAAGTGACTCAGGTTCAACTGAACAAATATTTTCTAAATGCCAACGTCCTTCAAACGGTTTGCCGCAAAAGGTCATTTTCTCAAGGCCAATGTGAAACACGCAATTAGGAGTTTCATTAGTGGGGCTTCATACAAACACCAATCACCTGTCGTCAACAATATCCCGTTGTATCCACAAGTTTCGCGAGTCACTCCGCATTCATCGGCCGAATGATGCTCTTTGAGACTACCTACCTAATAATAATATATTGATGGCAGTGCTGCGATAATGTTCCAGCTACAAATAATCAAATTTCATCTAATTAAATAATTACTACGAGCATCGGATAATGTGATATATCAGTTTCAACATTAAAAAACTAATGCAAATTACGTCGAAGAGGATTATTTTAGAGTCATGTTCATACCTTTATCAAGGACAAAGACTTTAAAAGGCGGTTCAATAATTTAATAAATTTGCGAAAACATAATGGAAGAAACTATTATGAGGCATTATGCTCATTGAGAACTCGATACAGAGCAATAACAAATGGAGAAGTTTGCACAAGTGCGTGTATTGGCTTGGGAGGGCGCTATGACGCAGTCCACTAATCGGCACAGCACCTACGTATATTACAACACTATTTTTACAAAGAAGATATATAAACACAAGATACACAAGTACATTTAAATACCAATAGTTTTAATATCAGACTATGTTTTTTACTCGTAGTTGCTATTAATGCAGGGGCACTTGTGTAGGTGCGCTGGACAAAGCTTAAAAGGAAACTAGTTGGTCAACATGTTACTTGATTGTTGATACGAGATATGTTTTTTGCAACGCAACGGGTCAATTATAAAACAACTTCTTTTATTGCAATGCATTACATTACAATGCAATTTAAGTATGTTTTCCTCTTGATTCAGAGCACTGAAATGCAATCTATTCGCTCAATTATGGAGTTAGTATACCGACTGTTACAACATAGTAAAACAATGAAGTAGAACATAATGGGCCTCTTTAGAACTCTTCATGGTCTAGTAATTTTGTTTTTAAAATACCTCTCGACGTTGAGATCATCTGAATGCTCAAATAATCTCTCTTAATCCCAAGGCTTCGAGCTCGAGCCTCGTCATTTCATTGCGCCATTGTATTCCGCCCCGCTAGCTATTGCCATGATTAAAGTAATCATTTAATTAATCATAATTCCAACGTGATAATTGCTGGCGTGTAATAAACTAAACTCATCTCTTCTGACATCTATTTGTGGAGTCACACAGAGCAACTCTGGGAAAATCAAAACAACTAAATGGGATGGTTGGTTGGGATGGTTAGGTGTGGTTGACAAAGAGAAAGTTTTTCTGCCGATATCAAACGACCACAAGTGAGATAATCAAAACAAAACCATCCTAAAACTTACTTATAAGTTAAAACCAGCTCATTCGCACGTGCTCTAGGCACTTTAATCTGTTGCGTTAGTCGTTTCTCTTTGATGTGTTCAATCAATAAAGACTGCAGTTGCAGCAATAAAGACTGTTATCAGAGCTCGTACTAAACGTACTGCCTTAATGGGTTTTTTGACTAGAGTTAATTTTTTAATCAAAATTTTATGAAGACATCGCCATTTGACTCTATTTTTAACCATTTGTGATATTAACGTGTCGTGCGTTAAATTGAAAAGTTCAGTGAAACCATAAGTGATAACTAGTGATAAGTAACCCTAAATAAGGTGTTTAGAGTTTTAATTATAAACGTGCTGAAGACTATGCATTCATTTGAAATCGAATTTTTGATGCAAGAGGTTGCCTTTTCGCATTGACCCTACTTAGCTTGGACTATACTAATTACATTTACAAACTCAACCTTTAAAACAATAGTTTCATTTTAATGTCTGAAAGTCACGCACGACTTACTTATTTATTTGAAATCGCGACAACATTTCAAGTTATTAAAAAGTAAATATTTTCCTGTAGCAACTAAGATCAATACAAACAATCAAGAAAGTACTAACTAAGCTATGTTAAAAACTGGAAATGCAAATCTCATGACGGGGCTCTTCTCGATTTCCGATGAGAATACTTTCATTGATAGGTTCGCAAAACTGGCTCTAAATCATGTTGGAGTGCCTGCGTAAAAGTAGGTCACTAAAACCATCATATTATCAATGTATACATAGTATAATGCGAATTTAAACATAAGTGCTGTGGCATTAAATTTCTCGTCTACTATAAGATTTATTATAGACAAACTCGCTGTGTAAAAAAAATATGATAAATTATATCATACTTTTTAGTGTAGCGTTTGATTATGAAGATAAGAAAGATATATAATCCGCTTTTCTAAATGTCTAGAAACTCATGTTTGTAAATCATTATGACATGACTGTCTGGTTTTGTACGCGTTTGATCAACGTGAAGTGAACCCTGGTCCCGTGAGAGATATAGGTACCTACTGAATATCGTCGTATTCAGATAGTTATATGCATTAATTAAAATTAAAAGTAGTTTTGTATCTATTAAAGTCAATTAACGTCTTTGAGTACAGTACCTAGTTATTCAAATGATTACGATTGACGTGACAGTGGCAGGCTGATGGGAATTGCCACGCAAGTTTAACCTTGTCATACCTTGAAGAGAGATGGGAAATGAAGGAAATGAGATGCTCGGCGGCGAGGTTATCTAAGTAGAACGCTCTCGAAGGGCTCTCTAGTCTAAGGTGTGAGTATTTAAAGATGTGAGTTGGCGCGATGGCGCGTGTAGTGTACGAAGCTTGTCTAAGTTGTATGCGGTGTGAAGCTAACGACTAGACCTAAGTTTTTTAAGGTTCATTGAGCGATTGAGCACCATTTCTTGCCAGACTCTATGCATATTAGAAAACATAAGAGCAACTATTTCAACATACGATCCTTTTCTATCGGATGCCTGAGGTATTTATAAAAGGATTTATAAAAAAAAAAAAAAAAATTTACAAAACCTACTAGCTGCCAGATTGGTTGATGAAACCAAATCCGTATATCAAATGCAATTGTGAGTTCCAAGCCGAGGCAAACGAGATTGGCTTGACAAAACGTATTGCATAAACAAACAAGCAAATACCTAACAGCACCAGTAATCAACATGATGGTAAGCAAGCGCATTATTGTTCAGCATAATTTATATCACGTTGATGGTAGAGCTGAACCTCTGCGTCGTTCCGCAGACTGATTTACTACTCAACTCTAAACAGTATTAACATGCTTCGTGTCTTAAGAAATACCATTTATTATGATTGCTAATTATTGTTGCAGTTGTTAAAACGCGGCTGTAAACTTAGTGATGATGATGATAAAGATACGTACTAACTTACCTAAGCAGGGAGCAAGATCTAAGGCAGCCACTGTTTAAAGGCTGATTCAAAATACGTTAATACGTAGTAGTCTAGTAGCAAAAGCATTACATGCTGCAAAAACAAAGAACCATGTCTGCTGAGTGCTGCATGCTGGAGTAAATTATTAATGTAGTCTGCCTTAGTAACCTTGAACTTATCAGTATATCGGTTTTCCAGCTTTCACTTTTTTTAAGTAAAACCACTCAAAATCTTGCATACCTTTTAGCTTTTAGGCAGCTTGACCAAGCTCAAGTCGCGTCGTTCATGTTACAATATAACAATAAATAAGAAGAACTTTTTCTCGCTTACAAAGCACACATATTTCAAATCAAATTGTGAAAATAGTTAGTACTCATAGTTATAGCAGTTAAAATTTAAAATACAGGGTTATTTTTAATTCACTGACATCCTCTTAACCCTGAATTCCTATCACTCAAACAAATGTTTTTTGTTTTACGACTTTTTAAAATGAAGCACTTTTTTTCCCATACAAATACACTGAGTATCGTAAAAATAAGAGGAAATTTCAAATTTTCAAAACGTTATTACACCAAAAATATTAAGTTATGACAAAAGCCGTAAAACAAAAAACATTTGTTTAAGTGGTAGGAGTTTGGGGTTAAAAGGATGCTAGTGAATTACAAATAACCCTGTATATGCAAACATTCATAAATTTAGCATTGTACCTACTTTTGCCATTTTATGCTGTTTTATTACCATCGCTTCAAACGGTAAATTTCAATTTAATAATGTTTCGTGTTTTAGTTTATCGCTAGCTACATTTAAAGCTAGCGATGAACTAAAACATGAGCTACATTTAAAGCTATAAATATTATTAAATATGTCCGTAACTTTATTTAAAGTTAGTAGAATACCATAAATAATTAATTTATGGACAAAACTTGGCCATACTGCAAAGGGATAAATCTTGATAACTTTAAGCACTTATTTGATTGGGAATTAGAAACTCTTTAGGCATGCTGCCAATTAAGAGCTTTCGGGTTTTCGGGAAATTGTTTGACCTAGTTTAGTTTCGCATTGCTGTTTATCATTTTTAACAAAACGATGCAATTCAACTTAGTTAACTGGGTTACTGCGGCAAGGTTACCGTATCAGTTACTAAAATTTTGAATACCTACACCTCCTTGTCCTTAGTGCATTTTTGAGCAATATTGCCAACCTTGTTCTACTATAACTATAAATAAGTCACCATCAGATATGTCACCGCAGCCAAGCTCTAAAATTATGTTAACAAAACTTTGTAATTCACGGTGTTAATACGTGTTCCGATACTTTTGAGTTAGCAATTTTGGCTAATGAAGCATTCTGAACAAAGAACGCAATTTTCGGATATGCACACAACTTCGACAGTATGGAAATGGCATATTCGAAACTCTAGGTAAAGGGATAATTGATAACAATTGTTTTTGTTGGCACACGGACAGGAGGACCTGCTCGTTGAAAAGTATAATTTGGTTCCGGGACCCGCTGACCTTGACCGGCGTACCGTTGACCTACTTAGAACTGCCGCGCCGACACCCGTCATTCAGTATTCATGACCCCTAATCACCGCTCACTGTACTTGATTTTATGAATGAATAGATTCCGATATAATCAACGACCGCATTATGAAGCAGCTTCGTGTAAAACAGGTGAAAATGTACCATTAAAATGTTGGAAAGAGCGGTCACGATCACAAAAAATCTCTATATTTCTAATTACCTACATATTTGTTCTAACAGCTACATATTTGTTGTAGCTTTGGCTTTAGTAGGCTCTACGTAAATCAAATCAAACATACACATTGATGCGTGTGTGTATGTGTATACGTACATACGCAAAATGACGATTTCAGATAAGTCTCACCAAGTAGAGGTATTTTGTTCGATACTTACAAGAATATTAATAAAACAACAAGAAATGTACAGAAAACGTACCAGTTGCACCAAAATACTTTTTTCATTTACATAAATGAAAAGCTGAATTGATTCTGTAGCTATGGCTAATCAGTTAGTTAAAGTGTTATTGGTACAATAGAAAGAAACCTGCCGAACAACCGATTAGATAGACCGCAGTTTCGAGAAATTGTTATAGTTATCTACTACTATCTAACAACAACCAAGGCAGCTGAAGGTTTTATTTACACGAAACGAAATCTAGTTAAGAATAGTTGATGCGCATCGATCGGTCTAACCTGCATCTACCTATTCAAATATTACTAAGCACGGGTCTTCATTTGGTGTACGTTTTATGAGAATTTAGTCATCCATATCTAGGTATTTCGTTTCATTACGTTTCACCACTGCGTAAATTCTAAATGTTCCCACTTATACCCAGAGATGCGCAGTTCTTCAGACACTGATGACCACTTGACATTGACATTACAGACGAACCCTGATTTTACCAACTACACGTAGGTACTCCATATGCTTAAATAAATGACTAAGCCTGTACGCACACGCACATAACGCGATTACAGTTCCCACGTGGCTGAACGGCTGAAAGGTTGCGGGAACAAACAACATAAGAAATTCAACGATATTCTCGACAGCATGCCAAGTCACGTCATAATTCATGGAGTATTGTTTATGGGGCGTGTGCTTCGAGTCAAAGCGAGGAAATTACCTTCGTGACGAACGCTTGTCTGCGTCATTACAGGCTATACCTCCAGCAATGGTAGAGTGGCTTTGCATGAAACCTAGGACGGAAGCGTTTTAGGTAGGTACTTGTCGAATCTGCATTGCATTGCCACTGGAATAAATTATTGCCGCATTGTATAATTATGAGTTATATTTAACTGAAATGGTCTTTTTCTGGTGAGGATAATGTACACCTATTTGCAGGCAGGGTAGAAATTATTAAAACCTTTTAGAGTAACTGAATCTCATTTTAACTTAATTCCCGGGCGAATGGGCTTTGATCGACATATATTTTGTGGTAGTTCAGCTATCTGGCCAAATAGCTACATAGCAAAGGCTACATGGCGTCTTTCGAGGTTGTTCGTCTATTTCGCTAAAAGATGGCACTGCCAAACATATGAAAGTTAAATACTAAAATTACTTTTACTAAAATTATTTTTTTCAAAGTGAAGACTTTGACAAAATAGCCCTAACCTTAGATTTCATCGACAAGCCGTTTACGAGATGGTCGTGGCGATGTTTTGAAGATCCTCATAACCATGTTTTTAAATATGAAGCATAATCAGATTTTTAAGAAAGCTTACAAATGGAAAAACATTATGCAAAATGCATAATTTCTACTTTTAAATGGTTAAAGAAAAAGAAACCTTGTAACAATAGAAAAAGAAAATACAATAAAAGTCTTGCTCTACATGCTGAGATAGGCAAGATGCTCAAAAAGAAGGAAATAATTAGAATTTATATACCTATAAGTATAGATACATAACCTATAAGTATAGGCCGGAAGACGCAGTGTAGGTAGGCCTCCAACAAAATGGAGCGATGACCTGGTGAAGGTAGCGGGAACGCATTGGATGCGGATGGCGCAGGGCCGATCTGTTTGGCGAGCCTTGGGGGAGGCCTATGTTCAGCAGTGGACGTCTTTCGGCTGAAATGATGATAGGTACATATTTCTGATCTAGGATCAGATTTAAGTAGGTAGTGACTTCATCCACCACATGCAATGTGTAATGAACTCATAACCATAACAGTACAACACTTTTAGTGATTGCAAAAATGGTTTAATCTTGATTAGTATAACTTCATACTCTCATTTATAAAAGTGACTTGAATTACAATTTCAACACTAGTGGCTGTGGCAAGCTGTCATTAAACAGGCATTATGCAAATAGATAGCCATGTTAAAGTGCTTGATTCAAACCGTTTGAAGGACAACTGACCACATTTTTCTAAGTGTTTTTTTAAAAGTGAAAATTAGTCATTATCATTAAAGGTTTGTCAGTTCACATTATAATGAGGAGGCTCTACATCAGTTGCTCCTAACCCATTCGTAAAAAGATTTAGTTTATCCCTTAAAAACAAGAGGAGTGAAACTTTTCCATCACTTTTGTAGCAACATGGCATCTTGTTTCAATTGTTTTCTTGTCCAGTTTGAAAAAAATTCTCCTTATGGACATATGTATGTAAATCTAAACACCAATGTATTTCATATTCTGAAGTTGAATTTAAAATATTTCTCCTTTTTTACATAAAACTGATCAATGATTGACCTCTATCTCACCTGATGAAAAGTATAGATGAGGTCAAAGGTGTATCTAACTGGTTCAGTAATAGCTTAATAAATAATAATAAGAGCCCTAGGTTGTATCTATCAGCAAATACAGATAATGGGGAGTGATTCCCATCTTCCAACTTATCCAACCCAGGTTGGATATTGGGAATTCACAGTGCCATCTTCCAACCTGCCTCGGGTGGGATAATGGGAATATAATTGATTATTAATTTTTCTTCCCATCTTCCAACCTGTACTGAATAGGGTACAGTCACAAGTAATTCTATATAGTCAAGCCGTTGGTATGTTGGTATGTTTATACTTATGTAGATTTGTATATTTGTCTGTATCTAGATTTGTCCGGCGCTAGTGCACCACAGGCTCGATTTTTTAAATAAGTATTATCTCCTAGCTCAATCAAAAACCAAAATTCCAAATCGTCACGCAAATTTGGCTCTTGTTTCAAGAGTGATACCATACCTCTTCACATTTACCTCATTAAAATAATTAGCTGGCCATATTTAATTCATTTAAATGATAATAGTAGTTAAAGTCATTAAAATTTTAATTTCTCAGTTATTGCTTTGAACAAGTCCATTGGAAATGTTTTCTCCTACTGATGAACCTAGTGATGATGAATATCTATATCTAATTAAAGAAAACATGTCATGGAACATTTTAAAGGAATAAAATATATTATGTAAGCACTTTTTTTTGTTAGTGTAGTGACTGTACTTTAATACAGGTTGGAAGATGGGAAGAAAAATTTATAATCTATTATATTCCCATTATCCAACCCGAGGCAGGTTGGAAGATGGCAATCACTCATAATGAAAGCAAATCTGATTCCTTAGCAGTTTGTACTAGAAAAGATGAAGCGAACCACTTTGTGGGTGCCAATGGAACAATACATATGCTTATAATTACTAAGCTATAATCATTTCCTGCTTTAAAACCTGTGTAATGGAAACGTCATACATTTTGACCATAAATATTTACTTATTACCTTGTGTTTCATACTACATGATGTCACTGGTCACTACACAAGGACCAAGTACCTCCAGATTATGTAGGCGTGATTTCTCATTGTTTACATTAGAAGGTTCACTGTCCTGAGTGAGGTAAGTGATGTTAAAAAACTACTAAGGCCTGGTCAAGTGCTGTACAAGTATCAGGGTCACTACTCAACATCAACCTATTACGCATGCACTCTTTGCAGAAGGAGATTCTAGTCTTGCTAAAGCTCTGACATATCATCTGGAAGATGTTTGATAGAGGGCCTAGACTGGAGATCTCTGTTTGTGTCTAGTAGACCTCAAGCCAGATTTTTCAATCTAGGTAGACACCCTGCTTTCTGAATATTGATTTATGCATAGTAATCAACTTGTGTTTCTGTTTGCGTACATAGACCCCTTGCATATAGAAACTTTGATATAGATACTTTGGGTATCACTGGCCTAGACAAACATTGTAAAAAAAATGTGGTAGTCAATCAATCAATCAATTTTTATTTCATTGTCACAGGTAAATTTGGTACAGATGATAGGCATTACAAAGTGGTTTGCCTATGGTGTACCTGTAGTAAATATCAATATATGGATTTTAAAATAATGACCAATAATATTTTCTGGACTTAACAGAATGTGTCATGTCAAGGTCAGTCATTTAACAATGTTGAGTTGTACTATTATTATTGTAAGTATTAGTATAAATTATGCCCATATACTATGCAATAACAGATTATTAGTTGAGCAGCAGAGCTAATGGAGCTGTTCTGACTAGTAACTTCCAAAGTTAATTGATTAAGTTTTTTAATTACTGAAGTAATTGTTTCAGAGTTAATTATTAACAGTACATGATGATTAATAATAATTAAAATTTAATGGTGTTAAGCATAGTTTAAGTGTTTGTTGGCTTAAATGAAAAATGACATAATCAATTATAGAGGTCAGCATTAACTAATGTGACTTTATTCAAGTGGGAGACTTTAGCAAAAGACCAACCACAATGGAGGCTGACCATTAGTGACCATGCATAGTAAAGTGTGTGACTTTGAGGCTAGTTGCTGTAGCTGATTAGACGCTAAACGCGACGAGCTGAAGGCCAGACTACTTGTGGCGGGAGGGGTGCTGACCTGTGGTGAGTGTGGCAGAACATTTGTTGCAAAAATCGGCTACATCAGCCACCTGAGAGTGCACCAGCAACGCTTTGAATTATAGGAAACAGTTGCTGTGGCTATGACTAGTAAAGGATGGATGATTCAAAGTTTAGGAGTTATGGACTATGCCTACGATCTATTGACTGCCGCAACATACAGTATTGAATCAGCTAAATTTGAATTTTGTAGTTTAATTACATACTGGGCCACGGCCATTGAATCTGCAAAATTTACCTAACAACCTAAACCTCTTAGGGCCGATTTTTCAATCCCCAGATAAAAGTATCTGTCAGATAAATTTTAAGTTCTGTCCTTTTTTTTTCCTATGACTTGAGAAAAGGAAAGCGATAGTTTCAAATGACCAATAATTCTAACTGGGGATTGGAAAATCGGTACTTAGGGTTGCCATATGTTAGAAGTTCTAATTATGTCAGTGTTTAAAAATGTCTTGTAGCATTGAGCTATTAGCTAGACATTGTGTCAGTTATGGTGATAGTAATACTTTATTGTTACAGAACAAAAATCATGAGGATAGAATATTGGAACTCTGAGTTTTACGGATTCACATGGAAAATTATATTTGAAATTCACCATGAGATTTAATATCTTGAGAAAACCTGCACACACCCACAAATTAATTCAATGGTTTGTGTGAAGTTTGAGCCACACTGGGCCCACGTGGGAATGTGTCCAAGCTTTTTCATTCTGAGAGGCTTGTCCCTTTAGTGGGATGTATATACCTATGTTGGGGTGAGAAGTGATTAAATCATGTCATCAACTGATGGAACCATATTATCCCCCAAAATCAGTTTTAAAACAGACATGAATGGAAATTACTCACTTCTTGTAGACTCTGCAGTATGAATTGTTGATTCTCTTGTCAGAGAGATGTCTCCGTCGATCTTCAAATAAGTCCTTGATGGCGGTCACAGTCAGCACAAACACTACAGGGAACATGGCAACCTCCTTGCCGAACGCATTGAGTTGAGGCACCCAATTCAGAAGCACTATGAATATGAAGTACACATTGGCGATCCGGTGGAACTGTTCAAACAGGTTTTTGGGCAGAAACGACAAGAGAGTGTATTTAGTAGTCCTTATTTTGTTGTCGCATCGCTGGCCATTGGGGTGGTCTTTGGGAGGCGTCTTATCGGGCACGAGGTGGTTGGGCACCACGGTGAGGTGGCGCAGGTCCGCGGCGGGCGCGCGGCGCCGCAGCAGCCACAGCAGCGTGCGCCGCCACGGGCTCAGCACCGACGCGCGCCGCAGCGTGTAGATGGAGTCCGAGCGCGACGCCTGGCGCGAGTGCGCCCGCACCGACGCGGCGCGCGCGGCCGGCGCGGCGCGGTGCCCCGCCGGCAGGATGAAGTCCGTGCGGCTGCCGGCGCGGCTGTGCCCGGCCGCGCTGCCGCCCGCGCCGGCGCCCGCGCGCCCGTCGCCGATCTGGCCCTGCGAGAAGGCCCGCTGGTGCCCCCGCAGCGCCGACTTGAGCGGCCGCGGCGCCGGCGCCCCCCCCAGCATCGGCGTGCCTCCATGGCTCACGGACCTCGAGTGCCCCTTCGCCTTCGGAAACAGATAGGTCTGCTCCGGCGCTCCGGGCAGGCTCGGAGCGCTCGGTGGAGTCTCTCCGCTTCCTTCTGTTGACATTTTTATTCATCTGAAATGAGGTCGGTTCTCTTCTTCCTCTCGTTAAAATGCAGCCTCCGTGGCGCTTCGCGAGACGGTGAACCGCTCTCGATACGGTCGGGGTGATTTAACAGTCTGCACCGAAACATATGGTCCGATCCCAGTCATCTGTTTACAATTTCACACATCACTTTAATTTTCATTCAGAGGAACGAAAGAAAGCACTGAACACTGCAATCGAATGTAAACCGACTTTGATTTATCCATTTTTTTGTCACCATAATGGATACGAAATCATACAATAATAATCGCCACGGTGCAACAGTATGCACAAGGGAAACGAAACTCGAAAACAAGCAAAAGTTGAATCAACCGATTGACAGCCCAAGCAACTGACTACGACAGCGAGCTGCGAGTGGCAGGCGGCTGCGCGCAGATGACAAAGACTAGTGCGGCGCCATCGATATCGATAAAAACCTTTCTTCCAATGCCTCTTCAATTCTTTCTTTGTCGTTAAACGTCAACACAACGTCAAAATCCCGCTGTCATTACATGAGATGTGGTTGTATGCGTGGCCTCAACTCTGGTGGCGTTACCTATACCTTCCTATTCGCTATGTACGCGATGACAGCGCCCCTGGCGGCTACAATTATTGTGGCGTTGAGATCTGTCAAAATAGGAACTGGATTGTTTGATAACGATTTTCGGATTGTTTTTCAGCGAAATTAAATGAAAATATCTAAAAATTTTATGGATATCATAACAAGAGATTTTCCTACATAAACGGAAAAATGAATATAATGAAGAATACATAAGGGATTTGAAGCGATAAAACATGAAATAAATTCCCAACCTCAAACTGTGTAAAAAGGGAAAAATTTAGTATTGGACCCATCAGCACTAAAACAAATAAAAAAGGGTTGTAATTCTTGCACGTAGTAGAGTAAAAATGAAATATGTCATACTAGGTTAAGTCCTTACTTTTTTTCTATTCACAACAGCTATCCATTTACGTCTTTGCTCAAATTTCCATTTTGATATTGGAAATGAATAAAACTTGCACGAACTGTTCATCCTATTGTTTCTACACTTTACAAAACAACATGTACTATTGTACTGTGACCCATATGACCCATATCGCGAATTTTAATGTTTTTACTTAAAAATACTTAATAATGTTAGTATAAAAAAAATATAGCAATTTGACAAATGATACGCCACAGTTAGTTCCCATTTCTGCCACATCGCGCGGTGCGATCGATTAAAACGTTCCCCACCACCCACTTTGCAAATAGCCAATAATTGACAATATTTTTTGAACCTCTTATTTTATCGGTTCTTTGTACTAATACTCTGATAGTTTATTTTTTATTGGGTTTGTATTTAAGAGGGTTTATACCTGCTGAGCTGGCAACGTTGCATTTTTGTTAGTTTTTCTCGATTATTCCATAAAAATTGAATGAAAATTGAAAATGTTTTGAATACAAATTGTTCTAATATATAAGTTAATGTGTCTACTGCAATAATAATTCGTGATAGACTTTTATTTTCTTTAAAAACGAACAAATTATTACCTAACGGTTTTTAAAGAAAATAAAAGTCTTATCACGATTTATTATTGCAGTAGACACATTAACTTATATATTAGAACAATTTGTATTCAAAACATTTTTAATTTTCATTCAATTTTTATGGAATAATCGAGAAAAACTAACAAAAATGCAACGTTGCCAGCTCAGCAGGTATAAACCCTCTTAATCCTACTAATATTATAAACGCGTAATTTGTTACTCTTTCACGCTAAAACGGTTTGACGGATTCTGATGTAATTTGGCATACAGATAGTTCATAATCCAGATTAACATATAGGATACTTTTTATCCCGGAAAATTGCATAGTTCCCGTGGGATAGCGATAAACGAATTCTTCGCAGACGGAGTCGCGGGCGGGTCGTTAATTATAATTCACTTATTCTAAAATGGTATAACTCCAGTAGAAATAAAGGGGAATCACTATTAACACCAAGATCCGGTTAGTACGTGCTTTGATATTCCCCATTTTTCTGTATGGCGTGGAGTCGTGAACGATACGGGCTCGAGAGAGACAAAGGATTGATGCCTTGGAGATGTGGTGCTGGAGGAGTATGTTAAGGATACCTTGGAGGGCCAAGCGAACAAATGTGTCGATCCTCTCACAGCTCAAGATAAAAACCCGTCTGACCACGGTATGTCACCAACGAATTCTTTCGTATTTTGACCACATAATAAATAAAATAAAAACAAAAATCATTTATTTCAGAAAACAGGTTCCATATTTTGTTAGTAACAATTGACTTATAGACTATGTTAGTTAAATGAAAATACAATAAAGAATAAAGAATAATGAGAAGGGGTAATGAGACCCTGGAGAAATTGATCGTAGTTGGGGACACAAATGGCAAGCGAGCCCGAGGCCGATCTCCTACCAGATGGACCGATCAAATAAAAGACTCCAGCTCCCCGAGGTTAAGCTCCGTCGTCAGGGCCGCGATGGACAGAAGCCGATGAAAACAAATAGTTCACTCCAAGTGTAGAGCACTCGTTGATGACCACGATCATCGACCACGATCCTCAGTCATGACTTCATGAGGGAACGACTAGAGAAAGAGAGAACACGAAAAATGAAGACAAAATAGTCTACACTCTACATAATAATCACAAAAACTCGATATTTCTTGATAAATCAGGTTGCAATTTAATTGAACGATTCTTATGTTTTCATTATAAATCATAAAAAAAATATTAGCCGATATCGATAAAAAGTCTTCGCTAGTAGTACTTCTCTTAAGACCGATCGCGTGTCAAAATGTCATTGCTACCAACCTACCGATGCGATTTTTAAGTGTCAGAAAGAGACGTTTTTCAAGCAACAACCAAATTGAGTCATTATTATTTCATCACATCTACTAAATAAATTTGCAAACCTTAAAAAAATAGTACAATTAAAACGGATTTTAAATTTATTGAAACTTTTATTTCAAAAATATTTTTGGTTATTTTCGCATTTTTATATTTATTTTTATTTTCCACTGTTTGCTGCAGCCGCAGCCGCTTGTGGTGTATAGTTGGTATTGTTGGGTTGGTTATTAACCCGTCGACGTCATCATTGGCAGACATTTTCGTTCCGACATTTTGACATTTATCGTCTCCCGGCCAGTGATTTTATACCAAAAAGAGGAAATTCGGTTTTCTAATATACACCATGGATGAAGAATATGACGCTATCGTACTCGGCACTGGCCTCAAGGAGTGCATTCTCAGTGGAATGCTTTCAGTGTCCGGTAAGAAGGTATTGCACATTGATCGAAACAAGTACTACGGTGGTGAATCTGCGTCAATTACCCCGTTAGAAGAATTGTTCTCAAAGTTCAACGCACCGGCGCCGGATGAGACCTACGGCCGAGGGCGCGACTGGAATGTCGACTTGATCCCCAAATTCTTGATGGCGAACGGTCTTTTGGTGAAGCTGCTTATTCACACGGGCGTCACCCGCTACTTGGAGTTCAAGTCCGTGGAGGGAAGCTACGTGTACAAGGGCGGCAAGATTTCCAAGGTGCCCGTGGACCAGAAGGAAGCACTTGCGTCTGACCTGATGGGAATGTTCGAAAAGAGGCGTTTCCGCAATTTCGTCATTTATGTCCAGGACTTTCAGGAAGAGGACACCAAGACCTGGAAAGACTTCGACCCCAGCCAGGCCAACATGCAGTCTCTGTATGACAAATTTGGCCTTGACAAGAACACCCAAGATTTCACTGGGCATGCCCTGGCTCTGTACTTGGATGATAACTACTTGCAGCAGCCGGCTATCCATACGATACGCCGCATCAAGCTGTACGCCGACTCGCTGGCTCGGTATGGCAAATCTCCCTACCTCTATCCAATGTATGGCTTGGGTGAACTGCCTCAAGGGTTTGCCCGTCTCTCTGCCATATATGGTGGCACATACATGTTGGACAAACCAATTGATGAGATTGTACTAGGTGAAGGAGGCAAAGTTGTGGGTGTGCGCTCTGGAAATGAGATTGCTAAGTGCAAGCAGGTGTACTGCGACCCCAGCTATGTCCTTGACCGAGTCCGCAAGAAGGGCCAAGTGATCCGCTGCATTTGCCTGTTAGATCACCCCATAGCTAATACGAAGGATGCTCTGTCCACCCAGATCATTATTCCCCAGAAGCAGGTGGGTAGGAATTCTGATATTTATGTGTCCCTGGTATCCTACACCCACCAAGTGGCTGCTAAGGGCTGGTTTATTGCGATGGTGTCTACAACAGTTGAGACTAATGACCCCGAGTCTGAAATCAAGCCTGGTCTGGACCTGCTAGGGTCTATCAGGCAGAAGTTTGTTTGCGTATCTGACTATTACGAGCCTACAGATGATGGCAGTCAGAGCCAGATCTTTATATCGGAGTCTTACGATGCTACTTCTCACTTTGAGACAACCTGCTTAGATGTGCTCAAGATCTACAAGCGCGGCACAGATGAGGACTTCGACTTCTCCAAGGTGAAGGTGGAGCTCGGTGAGGAGGAGCAGTGAGCGCCGCAGTGCAGCTTGTGTATGTGTACATTGCTTGTTAATTATCGTATTTGTTTATGAATTGCTCTGGCAGCAATATAATGTTCACTAGGGTTTTTTGGGTAAAGATTTATAAGAGCTTGATGTATTTGCGGTAGATTGAAGTATATGTGCAAAATGTCCCCATTAAGTGGTTCCAGATCTTCTTCAATATTTTATTTACCAAATATGTTTTCAAAAATATAAGATTGTTATACAAAGCATTTTATTCATTTTTAAGATTGCTTTTATTATTTAAGGATACAATGCTAGTGATCTGCACAAGTGATAGGATTATTTCAATTGACAGAAAGCATTCCATTGTGCTGTATTGTTTTGATCCTGTAACCATATCATAATAATGTAATGTCAAAATTGTGGATGCTCACTATACCTCTTATGTCCTGTGTAAGATCATGAATAAAGTAACATTATACAAATAATTGTTTTATTACTAACCAAATGATAAACAAATTTATAACTATATAATAAACTTCATTTATTCAGGTACTTCATGGTTTCGTAAACTATGATTTTTACAGGTCAAGAACATACTTTAGACAATACAAGTGGTCATTCCTACATCCAATAAACACATAATCTCCATAGACTGCGGGCGACGAGAATGTTTCATCAGGAAGGAAATGTTCTGCTATAGTGATGCCATTTTCAGTATCAATAACACTCATTCTACCATTATTGGAAGCTGCCAAAAGCAGCTTGTTGCCTAGACCACAGGGTGTTGAGTACACTGGTGATGTCATCTCAGTTTTCCAATGCAAGCTCGGCTGAAAATTCTTTATATTGATACTGTAAACCATGCTGTCATGACAGCCAAACACCATTTGCCACTTCAATTTCCCCACTTCTTTTATGTACAGTGACGAGAAGATATTTCCTTTAGCACCTTGATATTTCCATATCTGAAATAGGAACAAGCATTAAATTAAATAGGAAGTTTAATTATTCATGTGAGTACGGCTCGTATGTAGATTAATATAATATCCTGTATCACATGGAGCATAGTTCCGCTGCAAATCTCAATGGCAATATTCAGTTTAAATGGATGATACCTACTGATTAATATAGACGAATTAGAGTAGTGGATTCCAATTTCTTAACTTAATATTATGCCACTACTTTCTCAACTCGAGTTGGCGTCTTTTGTTAGACGCTTGATAAGATACAACCAGCAGTAAATAACTAAAGCTTATTTCCACACTTATAATTTCACCGTATTGTTATTTTTGGACGCTAAATCGAAAACGGCGTATTGCATGATCTATTAGCGTGCAACCAAACTAACAGAGAAACAATACGTTAAAATGATACGAGTGTGGACCATGCTTTATTTTATTTATACCCGCCATGCACGAGCAGAGTTTTTGAACTAATTTATAAAAGTTTAATGATCGATCATTCAAATTTACACAATGTACAGTAACCAGCAGAAATGGATAAGCGGTCGCGGAGAACAAAATCATCTACACGCAACTACAGTCAAGGTAATAAGAGAGTGTCATTGTCAATGTGTGTGTAGGACAGCCACTCATCTACTTATGCTGCTGACTGTACAATGGGTGTGGTTTGTGTACGACCAGAGGCCATTTGTCTAACGCGCGGGCGCTTGCTATCGCTTTCACTATTTCTTTCTTCCAAACGGTATAAGACGCTGACAGAAAGAGATGGCGAATGCGATAGCAAACGCCCGCACGTTAGACAATCTCCGTCTTTCACGCTAGAATCGGCATAGTGCTCCTCTCTCGCACACGCAACTATTTCGTCAAATACGCCAAGTGAAGTGCCAGCATTAGACAATACGGCTTCTGATAATACAAACCTTTATTTATGGCAATAACTTGAGGATTTAAATAACCAGAGGCCGTATAGTCTAACGGGCGGGTGCTTGTTATCGCGTAAGTACACTATTTGGGTTGTTTTTAAAAAAACATAATTGGCTAAGTAAAGTTTTTTGAAGAGGTGCTAATTATAATTTTTTTCGACAGTTGTCGTCATAAGGATCGAGAAACTGTAACTGTTTTATTTTTATCTCTTATCGTTTATTGGAAATATTTTTTTAAGTGTTCGAGATGACATTTGTGCATTTAGACGGCTGACAAGCCGTTCGTGCTCAGTACTTATTAGAAATAGAAAAAAAAAACAAAGTCAACTGTCACTGCTCACTGCTGTCACCATAGACGTGTCACTGTCAAATAGAATCTAACCGTTTTCTTTGCTTAGCGATTTGATACGATTAGTGTGTTTTTCAGTTTTTAGGATTATTTTTTACGACCTCAGCACAAACACCGGACTCTCGATTTTGCCGCATTTCTCCACGACCTTTGCACGATAATTGGACCACGATTAGATACTTTCGACGACTATTTTGGCTCTGCTTCTTGGACAACGTTATCTTGCATTCTCGACGACCCTTGGCTTGACTTTCGGACTACTTTCTATTTGTGCGGCTTCACCTTTCAATACAAAACGAGTGGATTTGTGCGAGCAGATTCTAGGAACTTGCCACACATGGACATGGCTATGATTCTAGAATATTTTCACACCAGCGATAAGTACAATGTTGCCGAAATCAGAGGAGTTAAAGCACTCCTGTACGTACCGGTAAAATGGATGAACATATATAATTATGTCCGTACAGTTTCTTGCATAATTAATTTATTTTTCCATTTCATTATAGGACATCAAGAGGTGAATATGTTGAACATGCAGTAGGATATGTCGAAATCAAAAGAGAGAATACTGATTGCATTGTCCGGGCCAAAGTTGTTCCAGAGCACAGAATAACAAGAAAATATTATATTGTGACCATTTACTTAGATGAGCCAAATAACAATGTGATTGATGCAACATGTGATGGTTGTTCTGCGTCGGCTGGTAAATATCATAAATATCATAATAGACTAAATGTCTGTGATTAGTAAAACATTATATCATAATAATTTTGATCTCATTTTCAGGTGGATGTAAACACTCATTGGTTGTTTTATTTTGGTTGCAAGAAAAAGCTGCTTCACCTTCATCTACTTCTGTAGAATGTTATGTGCAAAATTTAATGGCGGGTTTCAAGAAAAAATCGCAGCTTTAGCCGCCAAACTATTAAACCATAGTTCTATAATATTTATTTATTGTAAATAGGCACTATGTATGTAACACATAATCAAATAAAAATATCTCAAAAACATTTTAGATTTCATTGAATATCTCAAATACAAAACGTGTAAAAAAACTTTTCGGTACAGGCCTTAAGATCACATACATTTACTTGTTAGTAGAATCTTGGTGCCGTTATACTAGGGATAGCACAATATTAATGTAATTTAATTTATTAAAAATACGACATTCTTCTGAATAACCCTTTGCAAGGTATGTATTGGTAACAGTTCCAATAAATAGGGCCTTTGGAATTCATATATTTATGCTAAATGTTTTTGTGATTATTTGTGCATTTATGAAATAAAACAAAATTAAAATTATTGCATTTTTATTATATTACTCTGCAAATTCACTAAAGCACATGCGATTAAGACAGCTTCGTCTACATATTTTACGTGGTTATGGTTAATGACAGAGGGAGGCTTCAAAAATGCGAATTCTCTTAGTCTTCGAATCACACGTTCCACGTGTATCCTCAAGCTCGTTATAACCTTAGTTTGAATCGCCTCCTTTTTAGTAGGTGTTTCCTTTGAGGAAACACTGGAGGCCGAAGAAGTTTAACATTCCTCTGTGACAGAAGAGTTTCAATGCCTTTGAAGCCTCGATCGGCTAAAACCACAGCCCCTGGCGGAAGTATATCCACAAAGTCACTACATTCTGTAATGGCTTTGTCGGAAACTCTACCTCCAATACCCTTTGAAATAAAGCATATAAACCTATTTGGGCAACACGCAATTAAATATTTTAGTGTATTGCACGACTTGTACTGAGACCATGTCCTTGATAGCATAACAGGGTTTGATGGTTTCTCTATTTGGATCTCAAAACAATCAAGTATGCATTGCACATTAGCATATCTCACTTTGAAAACAGGAGGCAAAGTTTTTTTAATGGTTAAGGGGTCTGGTAGGAATACATGCATTTGCAAGTAAGTTGCAAGATTAGGTATCGAAATCCTTAAAAGCTCTTGCAATGTCACTTGACTCAACTGAAAGTGGTGACTCATTCTTTGAATTGTGTCATTCTGCTTTAGTTTGAACAGCGTGATCATGACATGTAGCAGGCGTAATTTACATTGCTTAGCTAAAAAATCTATGAACCAATAATACGATTTGGAACACCAAGGTACATTTTGGGGTGTTCTTTGATCATATTCAAAATATGTGTATGCGCCGACATATCTCTCCCTTCCGTTACGATCTCCTTAGCTGTGCTTGCAGTAGAAGATGAAGGCTGACTTGGCATTACTGTTTCGGTAATATTAGCGTGACAGCCTACGCTTCTTACGGATGGTTTCACCAAAACAGCTTTATTTGATAACTCTATTTCCGTTTGACTTGAAGCATCACACTGAAAAAAAATACACTAAATTATTTGACACAACTATTCTCTACTCCTTTCATAGGCTTTGCTTTTAAAATAAGATTATCTTAATAAAAAAACCGGCCAAGTGCGAGTCGGACTCGCGCACAAAGGGTTCTGTACCATTATTTATAAAAACAGCAAAAAAATCATGTTTGCTGTATGGGAGCCCCCCTTCAATATTTGTGTTATTTTAATTTAATAGTTTATTTTTAAAGTGAATATATACTGTGAATATTTCAAGCGTCTACCTGTTGCCGATATCAATGTGGAGAAAAAACAAGCAATAAAATAACGTTTGTTGTATGGGAGCCTCCTTAAATATTTATTTTATTCTATTTTTTAGTACTTGTTGTTATAGGGGCAACCGAAACACATCACTTGTGAAAATTTCAACTGTCTAGTTATCACGGTTCATGAGATACAGCCTGGTGACAGACGGAGGGACAGCGGAGCCTCAGAAATAGGGTCCCGTTTTTCCCTTTGGGTATGGAACTTCTAATAAAGTAACAATAGCATTTGAGAACTAGTGGTTATTAAAATGAATAAATGCTTGTGATAGAAACAATACTTTAAACATACATAAAATGAAAAAAAAAATTTTTGTTCATATACCAAGATGCCATTTTTTTTATTCATATATTCTATGTTTAAAAAATCTGAATATGAGTTTATTCCTACTGCTTTCTATATAAATGGAGATACATCTTGAGATTTTACCTTTCAATAAGGCATGTTTTCATAATGCAAAAGTTGTGTTGATGTAGTAGGCAGATCTTTTGAGCTTTTGCTTTGATCAGTCACCATCTCCTAAAAAAAAAAACAAATATCAGGACCCAATTTACATTAATCAACTTACAATGTTCATATCTATAGTCAAATTGAGAAATATGTGCGCAGACAAAGTGATCAAATGTATGCTAAAATGACTTAAATAATTGTTACTAGCAACCCGCCCCGGCTTCGCACGGTTGCAATTATGCATGTATTATACATATAAACCTTCCTCTTGAATCACTCTATCTATTAAAAAAACCGCATTAAAATCCATTCCGTAGTTTTAAAGATCTAAGCATACATAGGGACAGACAGACAGCGGGAACTGCGGAAAGCGACTTTGTTTTATACTATGTAGTGAAGGGCATAAGGTTGGTTGTGGCTGCTTTTATCTTTGGAAATATGCATATACTATACTTAATATTATTAGCCACAACCAACCTGATATTATCATAAGCCTGACTATACTATAGGTACATAATAATAATAATGATTATCATGAGTAGAGTCAACTACAATGATCAGTGTCAAGTTCTTAAACATTAAACTGTATAGTGAAAAAATATGGATAACTCATGTCCATACGTCGCACTCCAGCGGGCATTTTGGGGGCAAGGTAAGGTTTACAAAAAAAATCTTAACTTACGAGTATTATAATGTACTTACTTAGTATTTGTAACATAGTTAATTAGTTACCCGTTATCATTTATTAGTCTTTAATGTATAGATACTCTTTGAAGTGATAACTGATAGCCCATTTAAGTGGCCACAATAAATATACGACATACTATTCAATCTTATTTTTATTTAAAATTGAATTGATATAAAAAAATAAACACCTAACTAACGTACAGTGGGCTGCAAAAGTGCATGGACAAAGCAAAGCAAAAATCCTATGAAGGGAAAACGAGTGCCAGTAGCTACCATATAAGCCGTACTAGTTCAATCGAATCTTACGAGATGGCGTTGTATTACCATATTATATGAAAAAAATACGTTCGCTCGGAATCTTCTTTCTTCACAATTCATATTAATTTATAAATATTGTAATAATTCGTCATGTCAATGTTTAACAAATATTTGAATAATTTGCTTAACGCTGCAAATAACCGAACTCTCGTATGCCGAACGCGGATTGCTCAGGCTTATCTTTTTGTATTTTTTTGGAATCTGTAACATTGGTAATCTAACAAAAACATTTTTCTTAAACCTCACACAAGCCGGGGATCGATCCCGATTCACTCTGGCCAATTGCATCCGTTAGCATCTTCGCCTGCTCTGTTAGCCACTCGGCTATCGAGACATTATGATAACTAGTGAAACTAACAATCGTATATTTTACTTAATCTTTGCATCCTTGTCTAGCTAATGCGTAGATACAGCTAGATAGATTGTTTGTTGCCGATTGTTGGACTAGCGTTATTTAACTTCAGAGATTTTTTGAAGGCAGCTGTATTGAACTGCGACATTAGGTTGAATGTTGAATAATATACTTACTTGGATGTGCCTCATTAATTAAACTGAGGGTAATCTTTATACTTTATACTAACTTTTCAAAACTATTCGTTACGTGCTGATCTTCTTGTATAAATATCTCAACCGTAATATTATCTGATTAACTAAGTTCTCAAAAAGTTTTTATTTAGGTTCGATTAACGATTTTTTTTAAGGAGAAACGCAGCTATTAGGCAATAAATATTAAATACAATAGAAATATAATATATATAAACAAATAAACATCCACCGACCGGAACATGCAGTGTAGGTAGGCCTCCAACAAGATGGAGCGACGACCTGGTTAAGGTTGCGGGATCGCGTTGGTTGCGGATGGCACGGACCCGACCTGTTTGGTGAGTCTCGAGGGAGGCCTATGTTCAGCAGTGGACGTCTTCCGGCAGTTATTATGATGATGATGATGATGAAACAACGACATTAAATATAATACTTACATAGGTATACACTTACCATACGAGTATACTACTTATAAAAAATATCAATGGAAAATGTCAGATGGCCGCACGTGAAAAAACATTGACATGCATGGACAAGCATCGCATCATCATCACCATCATCGTCATCCCAGCCCATATGCGTCCCACTGCAGGGCACAGGGCTCATCTGAGATTGTAAGACCGGCTTGGGTCGTAGTTCCCACCCGGGCTTAGTGCGGGTCGGGAACTTCACACACACCATTGAATTTCTTCGCAGAAAGCTCATGGTAAATTTCAAATGCACTTTCGCACATAAATTCCGAAAAACTCGGTGGTGCGAGCCCGGGCTGGAACCCACGATCCTCTGCTTGAGAGGCCATCATATTAAGTGAAACCACTCTTCCACCACGGCTTTTTATCACAAGCCAAGTGTCAAATCTGACAAAAAGCTTAAATAAATATTTTTGCCAAATCTCGAGCTCGGGATCGAACCCGATTCACTTTGGCCGTTTGTAAGCATATACAGCCACTCTGTTAGCAACTCGGCCATCGAGACATTAGATTAACGAGTGAAACTAAGAATTGTATATTACCTTATATTTGTATCCTTGTCTAACTTACGTGTAAATGTGAATAATTAGAATTTTAATATTTTGCTAAGAGGGTAGATTGAAAATTACTTAACACCAGACCAATTTCAACAAAGAATTATTCTCATTCGTTTGCTTGCTACCTAGGTATTTGTAATTCGATTTGCTTTCTTTGTATTTTTCCACACTTACTCCATTATTTCATTAACATGAGTTCTCGATGTAACATCAGTTTAGTTAAAAGATCACAAATTATTGCTTTGCACGGTGAAGGCAAAACATTGTCGGAAATCGCCAGAGAGACTGGTTTAAACGTAAGTATTTTTTTCTACTAACTATGTCAAATTAATATTTTTTTAATACTTTAATCATTTACCTACCTTTATAGTTTAATTTAATTTATTTTTATTTTTGTTACAGAGGAAGACAGTTGTTTTATGGGTGCACCGTTATGAAAGCGAAGGGAATTTATTACACCGTGCAAGATCAGGTAGACCACGCCTCATAGACTCAACACAACGTCAAGGCATGGTTACGGATTATGAGGAAAACGGTTTCCTCTCAACCAAACATTATGCCTGTGTTTTTGACACGAGTGTGGCCACTGTTCGTCGTGCTCTGCATAACGAGGGCATTCATCATCGCAGGCATGTAGTTAAGCCCTTGCTCACAGATCGCCACAAAAGGGCAAGGTTAGAATTTGCCATGGAGCATTTGGATTTTGACTGGAGTACCGTCATATTTAGCGACGAAAAAACATTTAAATCCAGCCAACATGGGCGTCTGAGTTTATGGCGCAGGAACAACACACGATATAATAGCGACCACATAGTGCCCAATACGGAATCTGGTCGTATTACTATAAACATGTGGGGATGGATGAGTGCAGCTGAGCCGGGAGAACTGGTGCGGTTGCCCAATCGAGCAAATGGTGCTGATTATGCGCAAATGCTCGAAGAAACCATGTTGCCCACTGTTCGAACTGTGTATCCGGAGGAAGAATTACCATCCGTAACGTTTGTGGAAGATAATTGTCCCATTCACCGTTCACGTGTTGTGCGGAACTGGTTTGCCCAGCACAACAATATTAGTGCAATTCCTTGGCCCGCTAGGTCACCAGATTTGAACCCCATCGAAAACTTATGGGGAATTATAGTCCAACGTTGGGATAGTCACAATGAGCGAACGCCAGAGGCGTTAATGGCTCATTGTGTTAACATATGGGATAATATTCGAGGTTCAAATTTGTGTGAAAATCTCGTGAATTCCATGCGTTCCCGCATGCAAGCTGTTATTGAACAGAGAGGAGGTTACACTAAGTATTAAGTGAACTGTTATTTGACCAGACCGGGTTAATATCTAGCCATTATGTTAAGTAGGTATAAGTGTATAAAATTGAATGAAATTTAGTTTTCAATTCTTTATGAGTTACTTATTTGTTTCCTATTTTTTAACTGTAAATTGTTTTTTTTTGCTATTTTTGAAACACAACACACTATGCTTTGAAGTTACTCGAACTTAAATTATCGCCAAGTTACAAGTTACTTCATACGGAACATAAATTACATAATTAATATTATGCATTCATTAATTATGTTAACCCGGTCTCCAATTTAAAGATCTAGTTGCTAATAATTTTATTTATTTTTATTGTGGTGAAGCTTCAATCTTCTTTCCAATTTTGGAAACGAATACTTAAGCTAATAATACCTCAATAATTATTTAGATGGCTGTAGGGAACATGCACATAGACGGTGCTGCCAACTGGTGCCATCAATTTTGACTTGATAAGTTTTTTTTACTGTCCGCATAGTTTTTCTGTCGCATTAGTGCTGCCGCCTATAGTTTCTGCACGTTCCCTTACATCGGTGAAAACGAAATAATATTATTGAGAAATTGCTCTTTTATGTATTTAAATAAAATTTTTGATATCAAAAGATTGTATTATTTTATTTTCTGATCAAAGATATTTTTTAATTACACAGATAATAAAATACATATTTGATATATATTTAAAAAAAAAAAAACAAGTAAATGAAAAACAAAAATAGCACTCTGATCTGGGATTCGAACCATAAACCAATTCCATATACCAGTTACTTGGCTAATGCGTGTAACCGTTTAGCCACAGCTGCTATTAGAAGATGGTTCGAAATAGCGGTTTAGTTTGCTACATAAACTAGATGCAGAAAACGGCCACTTCGCTGCATCAATTCACAACGCCATCTAGTTAATTCTCATCGAAACATGAACACAAACGATCAAACACTGCTCACGCGATTATCGCCCCGAGATGTCCATGCACTTTTGAAGCCCACTGTACCTACAGCCTTAGTTTGCAAAGATATTTGGAATTTCACATTACAAATACTAGGTACCAAATACTAAGTACAAATACCTTATTCTGACTACTCGAAAATGAATTGATTGATTTGTGAACCTTATCTAGCATTCTGACATGCCACCACTTAAATGGGCTATCAGTTATCACTTCAAAGAGTATTACGTAGGCAATTTAAGATTTATAACGGGTATGTTGCAAATACTAAGTACATATACTCGTTTATTAAAATATTTTTTGTAAACCATACCAAATGACGTGCCCCCAAAATGCCCGCTGGAGTGCGACATATGCTCATGTCTATGATCAAGTTTAGCTTGGCATGTTATCTGTAGATGTGAGTTATCCACATGTATTCACTATGAGTGAGTCTCACAGTAGTTTTAACTATATATGTATATATTTTCAAAGTCTACACATTCTGGAAATAAAGGGTTTGAACAGGCAGACAGTGAAGTGATCCTCAAAGGTTCCATTTGTTCTTTTGAGGCATGGAACATTCAGTACAATCAATATAGTCAAGTATATAGAAAAAGAGACTACCTTTTTATAGCACTTTGGGAACCTATAATAAAATAAAATAATAATAAACTAACACTTATGCAAATCTATTTCAATTTGTAATTTTGGTCTTTCTGTGGACCCCTTGAGACAGGATCACCACAGGTTGAGAAACACTGATCTAGATCAGCAGTCGGCAACGCGCGACCCTGGACCTATCTCCTTGCGGCCTGCAACTGTTTTGTAAACCTACAACTAATAAGGTAGATATATCTATTAGGTACAAAATTATCTTACAAGTGAGGGCCGGGCCCGCCTTTATCTATTTTTTTCACTATGTGGCCTATGTCTGCCAAAAGGTTGCCGACCCCTGGTCTAGATCAATACATTAATTTGTTAACTAACACAAATTCTAAAATAAAATATTCAAAGTCCCTTTCTAGCTTCCCTCAAGGTTCATAAAATAAAAAAAAACCAGTCAAGTGCGAGTCTGACTCGCGCACAAAGTGTTCCGTACCATTATCTACAAAAACAAGCAAAAAAATCACGTTTAATTACTTATATATTTATTATATTTATTTTATTCCATTTCTTAGTATTTGTTGTTATAGCGGCAACCAAAATACATCATCTGTGAAAATTTCAACTCTCTATCTATAACGGTTCCCTAGATACAGTCTGGTGACAGACAGACAGACGGATGGGCGGCCAGACAGCGGAGCCTCAGTAATAGGGTCCCGTTTTTACCCATTGGGTACTTCCGTACCCTACCCGTTACCGTTACCCTAAAAACGGTTAAATCTGTTAATTTGATAACTGGGTTTGGTAGCTTAGTTGATTAGAGCGACTGGCCTAGTTAGCCAGAAGTTTGCTGGTTAGAATCTAACTTGAATCTAAACATTTTTTCCTTTAATTTAAAATTTTAATTTTTTTAAGCAGTTTGTAATGCAACAATATAAAATAATATGCCTAGCTGATACTTACATCCTCATCAATATCACATGTTTTCGTAAGTATCAAGTTTGCTGTCTTTTTCAAATGTAGCATTCCAGATTTACCTTTGTAGCAATCTTCCTCAATCTGTAAACAGAATTAAAATATTCTAAAATCTTAAATCTACAAAAAAATGTATAAACATTTAAAATAAAATTATACACAGGAATAACTTTTATTGGCAAATGAAGGATATTACTATTACAAGTGAACTAATGAAAAAATAAGACATATAGATTTACATAAAAATTAAAGAATGGTGGTTGATAAAAATGGAAGAATATAACCTTAATTCATGAACAAAAATATACAAATGTACACTTACATTAATATGATCTCCACAGACATATAAGTTCCGTTTTGGGCAATTCCTGTCCAAAGCTTGGCACCAAGTCGCTTTTAAACAGTTTGGGATGCACAAATACGCCGAATTCGGAAAGTCACGTCTGTATTTCAGACACGAAGGTACAAAGCATACGTACATCTTTGTAATACTCCATTTCTACTCCAGCGTTGTCGGAATCGTCTGACTCCATTGTAGGGATACTTTGATTCAAATTTACTCGTAAGGCAGTCCGAAAGTCAAGCCAAGGGTCGTCGAGAATGCAAGATAACGTTGTCCAAGAAGCAGAGCCAAAATAGTCGTCGAAAGTATCTAATCGTGGTCCAATTATCGTGCAAAGGTCGTGGAGAAATGCGGAAAATCGAGAGTCCGGTGTTTGTGCTAAGGTCGTAAAAAATAATCCAAAAAACTGAAAAACACTAATCGCATCAAATCGCTAAGCAAAGAAAACCAAAACGGTTAGATTCTATTTGACAGTGACAGCTCTATGGTGACAGCAGTGAGCAGTGACAGTTGACTTTGTTTTTTTTTTCTATTTCTAATAAGTACTGAGCACGAACGGCTTGTCAGCCGTCTAAATGCACAAATGTCAACTCGAACACTTAAAAAAATATTTCCAATAAACGATAAGAGATAAAAATAAAACAGTTGCAGTTTCTCGATCCATATGACGACTACTGTCGAAAAAAAATATAATTAGCACCTCTTCAAAAAACTTTACTTAGCCAATTAGGGCTCAATGAAAACAAAACCAGGATCGCGTCTTTTGTACAACGAAAGGTAGTCATACAAACTATATGGATAACTTTCGTTACACAAAGGAATCAATTAAGTCTTGTTTTAATTAAACCCCTAATTGTTTATTGAATCAGGCGTTACTCTGCTCATTCCCTTAATTGTGTATTTTTTTAAACCACTCATTTCTTTCTGTCATGCGGTATAAGAGGTAACAGAAAGAGATGGCAAGCGCCCGCGCGTTAGGCCCATACTACACGGGCGGTTTCCCGCTCGACGGAGCTGCGCAGTGTAGTTTGCACCATACAACTTCCATATAAAATTGTGTCTAGTGGCGGTTCAGAAGCGGTTTCCCGCGGCGGGAGAACCGCCCGTGTAGTATGGGCCTTAGGTATACGGCCTCAGGTCGTACATTACTGTCATCCAGTCCTGAGGCCATATTGTCTAACGCTTCTGACGCTTGCCTTTGCTTTCACCATCTCTTCTGTCATCATTTTATACCGTTTGACAGAATGAAATAGTGATTGCGAAGGCAAGCGTCAGAAGCGTTAGACATACAATAAGCCTGCGGGTCGACAATTAGAGGTCGTACTTTATTCGCACCCCTCAACAACACTTCTGGCTCTGAATGAAGATAGTAGGTAAGGTAGGTAGGTTTTGGCTCGTAAAACAATCGCAATGATCCGTATTCAGGTGTTCTCAGCAGGTGTGCGTTTAACTGGTGCTTACATTTTATTACTCATGCGTACTTGTGATGTCACGCTGGTCAGCAGTAAAACGAACACATGGTGTTGTACTGAGAAAATTAAATCATAAAATCTATTTCTTATTATTATGTCATGTACCTAATGTACAGTCGAGTTCCCGAATATATGTACAGCCAACCGTTCATAAATATCTAAACATGAACCTTGTTTTACGGTAATAAGGTCTATGTATAGATATTTATGAACGGTTGACTGTACAGATATTGGAGAACAGTGGCGTAGCGTGGGTGTCAGCCACCCGGGGCGGAAGAAAATATTGCCGCCCTCTTGTATACCTGCCTACTTCAAAAAAATTTACATAGCCAATTTAAAAACCGGCCAAGTGCGAGTCGGACTAGCGCACGAAGGGTTCCGTACAATCTATATATATAAAAGAAGAAACTGACTGACTGACTGACTGACTGACTGACTGACTGACTGACTGACTGACTGACTGACTGACATATCAACGCACAGCCCAAACCACTGGGCCTAGAGATTCCAAATTTGGCATGTAGGTTCCTTATAAGGTCTAGGGGTGCACTAAGAAAGGATTTTTCAAAATTCACTCCCTAAGGGGGTGAAAAGGGGGTCCAAAGTTTGTATGGGGAAACAAGATTAGCTCGACTATTTTATTCGAAACTTCACAAAAGTACTCCTAATGGTAAATGAGTAAACACGTGTTTCAGGTTTTTTGAGAATTCAACCCCTAAAAGGGGGGAAAGGGGTAACAAAGTCTGAAAATCAACATGGGTGTTGTTTCTATGGTTTATCGGGTCGCTGGTTATGAAAACAACAACGGTTTTAAAATCCGACGTGGCGGACGTAAAATACCATCTCCCTGGATGGGGTGCGATGGGGTTGAAATCTATTTATATATATAAAATTCTAAACTGACTGACTGTTGATATTATTATATCAACGCACAGCCCAAACCACTGGACCTAGAGACTTAAAATTTTGCACATAGATACCTTATACAATGTAGGCATCCACTAAGGAAGGATTTTTGGGAATTCCCACGGGAACGGGAAAAAACGGGATTTATAGATTCGATTCCGAGTGACCGTATCTCAGTAACTATAATAACTAGACTCTTCAAATTTGATACACAAGTAGGTATTATAATAATTAAAACATTAATTTCAGGATTTTTCAAAATTCCTACGGGATAAGGAATAAACGGGATTTATATATTCAGTTCAACGGAATCCTATGAACTATAATTACTAGACTCTTCAAATTTGGCATAGAAGTAGGTAATTACAATAGTGAAAAACAGTTTTAAGGATTTTCAGAAATTCCCGCGGGATAAAGAAAAAACGGGATTTATCGTTTTACTGGTCGTAGAAAGCTGAAATTCGGCATGAAGTTGCTTGGGGAGTGTAGAGGAGCATTGAGAGAGGACTTTCCAAAATTCCCACGGGAACGGGAAAAAACGGGATTTTTCGTTTTACTGGTCGTAGAAAGCTGAAATTTGGCACGTGGGTTCCTTGGGGAGTGTAGAAGAGCATTAAGAGAGGACTATCCAAAATTCCCACTGGAACGGGAAAAACGGGATTTATCGTTATACTGGTCGTAGAAAGCTGAAATTCGGCATATAGGTTGCTTGGGAAGTGTAGAGGAGCATTGAGAGAGGACTTTCCAAAATTCCCACGGGAACGGGAAAAAACGGGATTTTTCGTTTTACTGGTCGTAGAAAGCTGAAATTCGGCATGAAGTTGCTTGGGGAGTGTAGAAGAGCATTGAGAGAGGACTTTCCGAAATTCCCACGGGAACGGGAAAAACGGGATTTTTCGTTTTACTGGTCGTAGAAAGCTGAAATTCGGCATGAGGTTGCTTGGGGAGTGTAGAGGAGCATTGAGAGAGGACTATTCAAAATTCCCACGGGAACGGGAAAAACGGGATTTTTCGTTTTACTGGTAGTAGAAAGCTGAAATTCGGCATGAGGTTTCATGGAGAGTGTAGAGGAGCATTAAGTGAGGACTTTCCAAAACTCCCACGGAAACGGGAAAAAACGGGATTTTTCGTTTTACTGGTCGTAGAAAGCTGAAATTCGGCATGAGGTTGCTTGGGGAGTGTAGAGGAGCATTGAGAGAGGACTTTCCCCGTATTAAGAAAGTATTTTCCGAAATTCTTACGGGAACGGGAAAAACGGGATTTTGCGTTTTACTGGTTGTAAACTTAAATTTCAAAAATTTTAAATAAAAAATAGAACCGCCTTCAAAAACACCCAAAAAATATTATTTAAAAATTTAACCGACTATAATGAGCATTATAATATCTTTCTACTAATCTGTTTGAAGTCGGGCCTCAGCACGAGCTAGCAGGAGTAGTAGACGCCCAATAGATAGTAGGTATCTATCTATGTAGGTAAGTTAAATTACTACTATAAAGCTTGAGGTCCCAGGTTCGGTCCCCGCGTTGGGGCAGATATTTGTATGAAAAACACGAATGTTTGTCTTGGGTGTTTAATATGTATTTAAGTATGTATCTATCTATATAAGTATGTTTATCCTTTGCCTAGTACCCATAACACAAGCTTTGCTTACTTTGAGACTAAGTCGATTGGTGTGAATTGTCCCGGGATATTTATTTATTAATTTAATTACTAGGTCCACTCCTGCTGTCTCGAGCTGAGGCCCGACTTCAAACAGATTAGTAGAAAGATATTATAATGCTCATTATAGTCGGTTAAATTTTTAAATAATATTTTTTGGGTGTTTTTGAAGGCGGTTCTATTTTTTATTTAAAATTTTTTATTTTTGGCTTTTTAGTTGCTTTGGTATAAAAGAGATGCGTAGGCGTAGCCAGTAGACGAAGCCCGGCTTCTGTTTCCGATCTGAGGATCGCAAGGTAACTAACGAACCTAAGCAGGTTAAACGTGGGATGGTTTGAAGGTATTTTTTTATTGCAGGGGGGCTCCGCTCCCCGAGCCAACTCTCTGGTAGCAAGCCTACCACTTCCAATCTGAGGGATACGAGATACTAACGAACCTAAGCAGGTTAAGCAAGGAATGGTTTGAAGGTTTTTTTTTGCGGGGGGCTCTGCCCCCCGAGCCCCCCGTTCCGGTATCAAAACTTCTATTACCACTCTGAGGGACGCAAGATAACTGACGAATCTAACCAAATGAAACGGTAGATGGTTTAACAGATTTTTTACTGCGGGTTGTCTCTGCCCCCCGAGCCCCCCCCCCCCTCCAAGAGCGGGGCTTTTATTTTCACCCTGAGGGACGCAAGGCAGCCAACTAACCTAATCAGGTTAAACGAGAAGTGGTTTAAAGGTTTTTTTTTATAACGGGAGCTCCGCCACCAAGCCCCTCTACCGGGACCGAGGTTTCTATTTCCACGTTGATACGAGATAACTAACAAACCTAACCAGGTTAAACGGGAGGTGGTTTGAGGGTATTTCTTATTGCGGGGGGCTCCGCCCCCCGAGCCCCCTTTCCATTAGCGAGGCTTCTATTACCACTCTGAGGGACGCAAGATAACTGACGAATCTAACCACGTTAAACGGGAGGTAGTTTGTCTGTATTTTTTATTGCGGGGGGCTCCACCCCCCGAGCCCCCCTCCATGAACGCGGCTGCTAATTCCACTTTGAGGGACGCAATGTAGCTAACTAACCTTAACCAGGTTAAATGGGGGGTGGTTTCAAAGGATTTTTTTATTACGAGGGGCTCCGCCCCCTAAGCTCCTCTACCGGTACCGAGGCTTCTATTTCCACTCTGAGGAATGCGAGATAACTGACGAATATAACCAGGTTAAATCGGAGGTGGTTTGTCAGAAAGAAAAAAGAAAGAAAGAAAGAAAAAATATTTATTCGTGACATAATCTTAAATTAACAGGTGAAAGCACGGTAACAGATACAACATTATCACGAAATGGTCCCAACTCAGCATGATGTCGGCTATGCAGCTGACGCTGGTCTTCCGCTGGAACCATATCATCAGTATTTTTATAGCGGGGGGCCGCTTTGAGGGATCCAAGGTAGCTAACTAACCTAACCAGGTTAAACGAGAAGTGGTTTAAAGGTTTTTTTTATTACGGGAGCTCCGCCCCCAAGCCCCTCTACCGGGACCGAGGTTTCTATTTCCACTTTGAGGGATACGAGATAACTAACAAACCTAACCAGGTTAAACGGGAGGTGGTTTGAGGGTATTTCTTATTGCGGGGGGCTCCGCCCCCCGAGCCCCCTTTCCATTAGCGATGCTTCTATTTCCACTCTGAGGGACGCAAGATAACTGACAAATCTAACCAGGTTAAACGGGAGGTGGTGTAAGAATATTTTTTATTGCGGGGGGCTCCGCCCCCCGAGCCCCCCCCCCCCCTCGAAGAGCGGGGCTTCAATTTCCACTCTGAGTGACGTAAGATGAACTTAACCAGGTTAAATAGGGGGTGGATTGAAGGTGTTTTATACTACGGGGGGCTCCGCCCCCCGAGCCCCCCTTCCAGTACCAAGGCTTCAATTTTAACTCTGAGAGACGCAAGATAACTAACGAATCTGGTAAAGGTTAAACGGGAGGCGGTTTGACACTATTTTTTTTAGCGGGGGGCTCCGCCCCCCGAGCCCCCCCTCTATTCCGCATTACGGGGCCCTCGGCCCCCCGAGCCCCCTTTCCAGTAGCGATGCTTCTATTTCCACTCTGAGGGACGCAAGATAACTGACGAATCTAACCAGGTTAAACGGGAGGTGGTGTAAGAATGTTTTTTATTGCGGGGGGCTCCGCCCCCCGAGCCCCCCCCCTCGAAGGGCGGGGCTTCAATTTCCACTCTGAGCGACGTAAGATACTAGAGATCTAATGAACCTAGCCAGGTTAAACAGGGGGTGGATTGAAGGTGTTTTATATTACGGGGGGCTCCGCCCCCCGAGCCCCCCTTCCAGTACCAAGGCTTCAATTTTAACTCTGAGAGACGCAAGGTAACTAACGAGTCTGGTAAGGTTAAACGGGAGGCGATTTGACAGTATTTTTTTTAGCGGGTGCTCCGCCCCCCGAGCTCCTCCTCTATTCCGCTTTAAAGAGCTCAAGGTAACTAACGAACCTAACCAAGTTAAACGGGAGGTGGTTTGTAGGTATTTTTTATTGCCCCCTTTTCTTTGTAGGTGCCATACCTACTTATAGTTTAGGTGAATGACTTACACAACTCTTAGGACTGCTTTGGCCAATTAATATTGTAGGTAATCCGATGTTCTTGTTATCAATAAAGAACGAACAAATATGCTTTAGGACTTTCAACAGTATGCCAAACATTCTTGGCCAGAAATTTTTAGAACAATCAACATTATGCGATACAACAGGCACTCTTTGCTGACTGTACTTTTTGACCCTGGTTACCAAAGTACTCTTCAAGACGAATCAAATGAGCTCAAACTCGATGGGGTTATGTCGTTTTATTACGGAGTTCTTATGGTCACCTTCTAACTCCATTTTCAGATCCTATAGTTACCATCTAGGATCAAAGTACTCGTCAAGACAAATCAAATGAGCCCAAACTCAATGCGGTCGTATCGCTTTATTACAGAGTTTCTATGGCCATCTTTCAGCTCCATCATCAGATCAGCTCCATGTCATAATAATATTGCATCGTCATCCAATTTACATATGCCTGCAAAATTTCAGCTCAATTGGAAACCGGTTCAAATTTAACTTGCAAGATTTGACCCGTTTAGGAGTTCCGTTGGCCATCTACAGTCTTCTTCAGCAGGTCCAGTTTACCAAATGATACTTTCTGAATGCAAATACTTCACTTGATGCTAGAAATGCTAAAATCACCATAGGTTTGCCTGTAAAATTTGAAGGTTGCCCTCGATTTCTCTAGGATCCCATGATCAGATCTTGACTTGGTGCCAATGGGACCACCTCAGGAGTATACTCTATCAAACAAAAAAAGAATTTTGAAAATCGGTTTACAATTGAGGGAGTAATCGCGTAACAAACATACAAAAAAAAAAAAAAAAAAAAAAAAACATACAGACGAATTGAGAACCTCCTCTTTTTTTTTGAAGTCGGTTAAAAATTCATAAGTTTATACTGTAAGTAGGCCGCAAAGGGCTCTTAAACCGACTTCAAAAAAGGAGGTTATGCATTCCATTTTATGTATTTTTTTATGTAGGTATGTTCACCGATTTCTCGGTCAATTGTGGACCGATTTTAAAAATTATTTTTTTATTCGAAAGAATATAATATACTCCTTAGATGGTCCTATTGTCACGCAAGCAATTTTGCTTGCATGCTAGCATGCTTGCTTGCTTGCCTGTATGCTTGCTTGATATCTTAGTTCTTTGGAATTCTCATGGTACACGCGAGCGAAGCCGCGGGCAAAAGCTAGTTATCTATAAAAATCACGTTTGTTGTATGGGAGCCCCCCCTTGAATATTTTTTTTTATTTTAACTTAATGATTTATTTTTAAAGACAATACATAATTAAATATTCTGTGAATATTTCAAGCTTCTACCTGTTGCCGTTATCAATTATCGAGCAAAAACGAGCAAAAAAATCACATTTGTTGTATGGGAGCCCCCTTAAATATTTATTTTATTCCATTTTTTAGTATTTGTTGTTATAGCGGCAACCGAAATACATCATCTGTGAAAATTTCAACTCTCTAGCTATCACGGTTCCCGAGATACAGCCTGGTGACAGACGGACGGACGGACGGACGTTGCGGAGCCTCAGTAATAGGTCCCGTTTTTACCCTTTGGGTACGGAACCCTAAAAACTATGATATGGAATTGTCCAAATATTTACAAAATATTTGCCGCCCCCTAAACGTGCCGCCCGGGGCGGGTCGCCCCCATCGCCCCCCCTACGCTACGCTACTGTTGGAGAACTCGACTGTAATCTACCTCACTGTATTTTTTTGGTTGGAGAGGGCTAATGCCTGAATTCGATACTTATGCGTTAAGAGAGATGATTTGATTGCTTATCTAGGCCTAGATCATAAGTTTCCAAACTTTTATAAACCGCTCTTTTTAAATAGTTATTTGTTATACAAGGGGGGAAAGTTGTATTTTACCTGCGAGTGTTGTCCATTTGAAACACAAGCTATCGAAAGGATTCTATGATTGACCACGAGCGAAGCGAGTGGTTCAAAAATAGAATCCTTTCGATTGCGAGTGTTTCAACACACGAGACGTAAAATAACTTTTCACCCGTGTATAACACAAAACTTTTCACCTCACTATAGCGAGGATAATAAGAAAAAGGGTTTGTACTATCAATTATTATTTATTTATTCACTCAAAATAATTAATTGAAAAGTTTTGACTTAAGTTTTTTTTTATTATTTCGGATGCGTTTTGTTCGCACATCGACTTACTTGGACTGTCAGAACATTTTATCCGTTTTTGCAACAAGAATGAAGGTTAATGTTGAATGCTGATATTTATGAATTAAAATAAAGTTGTAAGACTGTATTTAGTGTTTTTTACTCGATGCAATTCATTAATTGTGATGTAAAAAATTCAGCACTTTTAACGTTTTACGTTTTGTTAGCTGTCAAATATCACGTAAGCTGCCTTCAAATGTCAAAACTCTTTCTTCACATGTGGATAAAAAGCGATTTTCTCAATAGATGTCAAACAAACAAAAAGGGCTTTCCGAGCTAGTGAGGTGAAAAAAAATAGAACGCCCCCTTTAAGGGGTAGTTAATTAAATTAATTTTATATTATCTTTTAAAAATCACAAATTAATAATTATTTGGATCAGCTACCGCCTCTACGCTAAAAAGCTCCACCCACTAGGGGGCAGTACTGTCCCCGTTGAGAACCTATGCTCGAGCTAGATGGTTATTAAAATAAACAATTAAATAATTGTTACCGTTTCTACGTTGATGTGGGTGGCGTGATATTATATGCTTCTTATCATTACCAAGAAACGAAAATACTACATATGTACTTCGGTAAAACTTAATCCCTGAAGCTAATAAGATATCCAGCATCAAACAGTTAACTGGGTTATTACCGGTTCGTGACGTACCTAGTAAGGTAGTGAACAAAACGTAAAAGTGAATTCAGAAATCTTGAGCACTTCATTATAGCGGTTCATCCGAATGAGCGAATCCGTTAGTTAACTCAAACAAAACACTACCGTAAAGCTGCATATACACCAGAGCTGGTATAGGAAAAAAATCACCAATAGGAAAATAACGTGATTCTATGTATAGGTGGATTTTTTCTCGCACGGTTCTAGTGGATGCGCAGTCTACGAATAAAGACTAGTATAATAGGAGCGAGACTTCTTCTGCATCATCATATCATTATTTAACGACTCAAAGAAAAAAACTTTAGGTACTTATTCGGGTTTATAAGTTATTGAGGTAAAAGTTCTTTACTATTTTTCATGACAGGTCCTGCATCAGAATAAAAACAATAAATCCGATTGTCACACTGACTTGTAAGTGAAAAATAGACTTTTCATCACACTTGCTCGTCAATGGTGTTATTCCATGTCTGTATACTAAATGTCAAAGGCCTAAATTGTTCTTAAGGGAGTTATGGATTTACGCACAATTTTTCTACCCAAGGGAGTTCTAACTTTAGTTTTAAAATTTGCAAACAAGTAATTTCAGACTAAGGAGGTTTCAAGTCAGCCAACGTTTTATTTATTATCTTTAAAACTTAGCTATAATCCAAATTTTACAACACAAAACTTATCTACGCTTCATGAAAATTCGTTATTTTTATATTTTAAATTTATAACAAATAGTTTTGCAATAATTTTAGTAATATTTTTTTAAAATGTTGGTAGAATCTGGCCGTATGACCTTTCGAATTCTAAACTAAACACAGTTTACATTATCTATGGTAGATGACTCGAAACAGTGACAATCTGTATTGGCGGGTAGCCATTATTTTATTCAATTTAAGTGTTTAGAGACAAAATAATTTAATTTATGGATTTTTTTTTCTCGCAATATGATGAAAATCATTGTGTGTATCACGGGCAGTAAGTGGATTACAAACTCGAGTCATTAAAAGCCCTCCGCCTTCGGCGTCGGGCTTCTAATAGACCCTCGTTAGTAATCCTCTACTTACGGCCCTAGATGCACAAAGTACTATTGCTGTTTTAAGCCGTACAACTTTACATTGAACCTAGAGTGGTAAAGGAATTTCTTGGCCGGCTTTACGCTTAAAATTGACACAGTTTCGCTTCTAGCGTTCTTCATTTATTCTGATATCTCTATACTTACTTACTTAATTTTTTTAGCATTAGAAACAATAATAACTGTCTCGTCTTTATAGTGAAAATAAACGTATAACTCACGTCTTAAAACGAGTTTAACTCGACTTGCGCACGTTTGGCAGCTGCCGTGACGTGTGACTCCGAGAAGGGCTACGGATTAGCCCGAAACCTTAGATTATTTATGCACTAGATAGTGTCAGTAGCAAACATTGCGATACAAAACGTCCAAAAATCCATTTGACAGCTTCATATTACGATCGCGTTACGTCATTCAAACTGAAGGGAGGCAAATGACATATAAGCCAACTGTTGGCTTATATTTTTCGGGACGTTTTCATGCCGCCTAAGCTCTATCTAGTGTATAAATAATCTAAGCCCGAAACATGTCGAGTTAAACTCGTTTTAAGACGTGAGTGGTCCGTTTATTTTCACTATGAGTGAGTCTCACGGTCGTTTCATGTTTAAAGAGACGCGTCTTTTTAATGAAAAACACTTTTTACAGAATAAATCACAGCAAATATGTAAAAATTAGCCGAGACATAAATGGTCGTTTACGTTCTTTTCGTTTCATAAGTAATACTTACCTACTATTATTTAAAATCGTTTTTCAATAAAAAGACTCGTGAAAATGTCTACCCAATTTGTAATGCTGAAAAAACGAAGTATAATAAACGCTTAAACGACAAACGGTGACAAACCTTGATACCCTTCTCCACGGTGCGGCAGTGTATCTCCCCGCCGACTTCCGCGAACACCACGAACTTGTCACCGTCGTACAGCGCCGGGCTGGCGAACACGGGGCTGGCGAGGGTCCCGCGCCACGCCACGCTGTTCGTCTCCGTGTGAATACACGCGCAGACCCCTGACAGGGTCCCCAAAAGCACGAACTGGTTCTTAGCGAGGACCAAGTCTGCTGATATGGCTTGGTCAGCGACCATTATCGTCTGGATTATGTTGCCTGTCTGCAATTTGATGATTAAGGAGGTTAGGCGTGACAGATGGCTTAGGCGCAAGCCACACAGAAGAGACGTGGGACGGGGGCGGGGGCGCGTCGCAGTCCGCGTCGTTTGTTCGCAGGCTGCGTTTCCGCCCCGTCTCTTCTGTCTGCTTTCGATCGCGACGCTTTTATGAAAACTGATTCAAGGGGCGCCGCGACTGCGACGCGCCCACGTCCCAGGTCTCTTCTGTGTGGCCTGTGCCTTGTTGCCGCCTCTTGTTTGAGTCAGGGGCTCGATTCTCAACGGATACTGGATACTGGTCGATGATGATGACTGATCGACAGCCGGTCGATGCTACTATTCAACGTCGATTGTTTGGTGTGGTAATAGAAACTGTCGATCGACGTCGACCAATCTATTCTACCATCGATCGATTAGTGTCGATCAACTGTCGATCTATTGGTGTGGTAACGCCCCAATATAGGCGCATTTATCACCCGCAATTAAAAATACTGAAACACATTCACAGGGGTATTCAGTCAAACTAACTCAACCATCTGTTGAAACATTCCGGATTATTTTTAAGACCTTTTTGTAGTAGATATTTTTGGTCGAGAATAAGTCCGCTTCGAGCAGTCGGTTTTGGCGTGATGTTTAAAGCTCACCAAAGTAATTAAACAGTACTTAGTGCCTTAAATGGCTGGCTGCTTTACAAGGCGGCAAGCTAAGTCGTTATCTACCAAGTATAGATTGGCATGATTTTCTAGTGCCCTTTGCTATTTAACCAATTTAATCCCAAATGGGAAGAAATCTTGCCTCGTGATTATTTGTTTTATACAAGCGACGGGGTGTTATGAATTTTATGAACTCCCCCCCGGAAGGCAAGGCGCGGGGTTGTTTTTATTGTGGCGTTATATGTAGGTAACTCTCTGAATGAAATGCAAGACCTCTGCCCTACTTTGTTAATTCTTAGAGATCATAAAAAAGTATTTACTTCGTAACGTTTAGGTGTGCTTATTCGAATTTAGGGCAAAAATGTTACTATTAGGTACAATATCTGATGATGAATAGCAAATATTATGCAAGTCTAGGGAGGCGAATAAGTCGATTGCGTTGAGGCGCTGGATAAATATTTGCTAGACTGTCCCTCATTGTGTTTTTCACAAAGCGTTTTGGTTAGGTAGTCACCGCAATAAAACTATCGGCGATAAAATAATAATCAGTTCAAGGATTATATACTCTATGTCAGCTTATTTTAGGGTTACGTTTCTATTGAACGGTTTGTGAGCTAAGTGCTGTTGTTATTGTAAGCGGGTCGAGTATTACTCATAATCATGTGATTATTTTTATCGTTTAATTGTGTAAATTTGTACTTAGCAACAAAAATATAAATTTATGCCCAATCTTTAGAAGTACTATGAATACAAAAAATAAGTACCCATGTAATAATTGTTTTTTATGAAGGAAATAAGAACATGCTGTGTAATAATGTGCAGCCAGCGTCAATGTAAATTGTCCCACGATATTTATTTATTACCCTAAACTAGCTTTAGCCCGCGACTTCGTCCGCGTAGAATTCCAATTTGTGGTAAAGCTTCTTCATCTCTTTCATTGTATAAAACAAAAATCCGGCACCGGCAACATCCATCATTATTATCATTTCATCATGAGTATCAGTTAGTGAATATTATAAATCCCGTTTATTCCCTATCCCGCGGGAATTTCAACAAATTTGTCCTTATTCTTTGCAAAATTACACTTATTTTTATCCCGCGGGTATTTTGCATTTTCCCCGAGAAAAGTAGCCTATGTCCTTAAAGCTTTCTACCGATAAAAGAACTTTTAAAATCAGCCGCGTAGTTGAGTTCACTTATTTTTTTCCCGTGGGAATTTTGATTTTTCACGGAGAAAATAGTCTATGTAAGTAAGGGTTAGTGTAGCTACTCACTAATAGGTGAAAGAAATTTTCAAATCAGCCCTGAAGTGAAATTCACTTCTTAATATCCCAGGGGAATTTTGCATTTTACCGAATAAATAGTAGGTAGCCTATACCAATAAAGGATAGTGAAGCTTTCTATTGGTGATTTTTTTTTAAACTCAGCCCCGAAGTTAATTTTACTATTTTCTATACCGCGGGAATTTTGCATTTATCCGGAAAAAGCATCCTATGTTAACCAAGGACAGTGTATCTTTTCTATTGGTGTAAGACATTTTAAAATGAGCTCCGAAGTTGAATTTTCTTTTTTCTATCCCTTGGGAATTTTGCATTTCCCCGGAAAAAAGTAGCCTATGTCAATAAAGGATAGTGTAACTTTTTACTGGTAAAAGTTTTTTTTTTTAATCGGCTCGGAAGTTTCAGAGATTATCTATCCCACAGGAATTTCCAAAAATCCTGCAATAAGTTTTTTGTTGTTATGGTCATTTTCGTTAATACTGTATTTGAAAAGATTAGTAATTGTAGTTACGGAGATATGGTCCAGTTGATTTGAGTACCTACATATATAAATCCTGATTTAACTTTATCCCGTGGAAATTTTCAAAATTCTTTATATTCGCTTTATATTCTAATAGTTTAATTGCATGCCCAATTTGTACAGTTTAGTAATCTTCGTTATGGGCATAGGGTCACTCTTGATGAAATATATAAATCCCGATTATTCCTTATCCCGTGGAAATTCCGGAAAATCCTTTCTTATCGGATGCCTACGTCATACAAAGAACACACCCTCCACGTTTTAGGTCTCTACATACAGCGGTTTAGGCTGTGCGTTAATCCGGCAGTCAGTCATTTAGGACTTCAGGACAAAGCATTTTATATGTATTTGCATTGCACCAAGCTTTTATGCGAGTTCAACAATGATATTTGAATACTCAATTCGATTTTATTCGAAAAAGGTTTAACTCGCATAAAAGCTTCATCATCATCATTTCAGCCGTAGGACGTCCACTGCTGGACATAGGCCTCCCTCATTGACGTCCAATCATTACGGTTGGAAGCGACTTGCATCCACCCTGAACCTGCGGCCTTCACCAAAACGTCCGTCCATCTCGTTGGTGGACGTCCCACGCTGCGCTTGTAAAAGCAAAAGCTTGGTGAAATGCAAATACTTAATACATATAATTAGCTATTATCAGAGATCAGATCAAGACGTGGTTGACAAACGTAGACAAAAATGGTTTGCAATATTTGAAGTTTCGTTTCGTTTACAATGTGTCAAAATAAAATGTAATTTAAATCAAAAGCACTAAGGAGTATTGATATCAACTTCGAAGCAAATCACCCCCAAAATAACTTTCTACTACTTTTTGACCCCGTCAAGGGATGAATTTCAATAAAATACGAAACACGTCTTCCATCAATTTTGTTAAAGAATGTTTATGCAAAATTTGAAGTAGATTGGACCAAGGAATCACGTTGTCTCATACAAACTTTGCCCCCCTTTTTTACCCCCTTAGGAGTAGAACTACGGAAAATCCTTTCTTATCGGATGCCTACGTCATACAAAGAACACACCCTCCAAGTTTCAGGTCTCTACGATCAGCGGTTTAGGCTGTGCGTTGATCCGTCAGTCAGGACAAAGGATTTTATATGTATAGATTAAAATTTTCAACTAAGTGTTTAGTGTAGTAGCTTAGTCATAGCATAGCATTAGTTACAAATACTTCAAGATATTAAGCCTGATTTTGCATTAGGTATGGGTTGATTACATTCCACGTTGTGCATGACTCAGCATTATACAGACAGATATTACTGGTGTTAATTTACTTAGATTAATTTTTAGATTTATTTGCAGTTATTTTCAGCTGTTTTTGTACTTAACAGATCACGAAAGGATGGTGATAATGTTTTTATTTATTTTTAGGAACCATGTTGTACTGGTGTTACACCGGAACTCCGTTCATGCTATTATGTAAACTCTTTAATTTAGAGTAACTCCTCAGCCCCTAAAATACAGGTATCTTTACCTAGTTTGAGGGCTAGAATTGTATTCTCTTCTATGACTCAGTTGTACGATATCTAGTTATAATAATTATGTGCAAAGCTATCCTTGTAACCCTGTACAATAAACCAATTATTATTATTAAAATTTAAGAAAATAAACGCCTGAAATTGAATGATTTTCTAGTGCCCTTTGCTATTTAACCAATTTAATCCCAAATGGGAAGAAATCTTGCCTCGTGATTATTTGTTTTATACAAGCGACGGGGTGTTATGAATTTTATGAACTCCCCCCCGGAAGGCAAGGCGCGGGGTTGTTTTTATTGTGGCGTTATATGTAGGTAACTCTCTGAATGAAATGCAAGACCTCTGCCCTACTTTGTTAATTCTTAGAGATCATAAAAAAGTATTTACTTCGTAACGTTTAGGTGTGCTTATTCGAATTTAGGGCAAAAATGTTACTATTAGGTACAATATCTGATGATGAATAGCAAATATTATGCAAGTCTAGGGAGGCGAATAAGTCGATTGCGTTGAGGCGCTGGATAAATATTTGCTAGACTGTCCCTCATTGTGTTTTTCACAAAGCGTTTTGGTTAGGTAGTCACCGCAATAAAACTATCGGCGATAAAATAATAATCAGTTCAAGGATTATATACTCTATGTCAGCTTATTTTAGGGTTACGTTTCTATTGAACGGTTTGTGAGCTAAGTGCTGTTGTTATTGTAAGCGGGTCGAGTATTACTCATAATCATGTGATTATTTTTATCGTTTAATTGTGTAAATTTGTACTTAGCAACAAAAATATAAATTTATGCCCAATCTTTAGAAGTACTATGAATACAAAAAATAAGTACCCATGTAATAATTGTTTTTTATGAAGGAAATAAGAACATGCTGTGTAATAATGTGCAGCCAGCGTCAATGTAAATTGTCCCACGATATTTATTTATTACCCTAAACTAGCTTTAGCCCGCGACTTCGTCCGCGTAGAATTCCAATTTGTGGTAAAGCTTCTTCATCTCTTTCATTATATAAAACAAAAATCCGGCACCGGCAACATCCATCATTATTATCATTTCATCATGAGTATCAGTTAGTGAATATTATAAATCCCGTTTATTCCCTATCCCGCGGGAATTTCAACAAATTTGTCCTTATTCTTTGCAAAATTACACTTATTTTTATCCCGCGGGTATTTTGCATTTTCCCCGAGAAAAGTAGCCTATGTCCTTAAAGCTTTCTACCGATAAAAGAACTTTTAAAATCAGCCGCGTAGTTGAGTTCACTTATTTTTTTCCCGTGGGAATTTTGATTTTTCACGGAGAAAATAGTCTATGTAAGTAAGGGTTAGTGTAGCTACTCACTAATAGGTGAAAGAAATTTTCAAATCAGCCCTGAAGTGAAATTCACTTCTTAATATCCCAGGGGAATTTTGCATTTTACCGAATAAATAGTAGGTAGCCTATACCAATAAAGGATAGTGAAGCTTTCTATTGGTGATTTTTTTTTAAACTCAGCCCCGAAGTTAATTTTACTATTTTCTATACCGCGGGAATTTTGCATTTATCCGGAAAAAAGCATCCTATGTTAACCAAGGACAGTGTATCTTTTCTATTGGTGTAAGACATTTTAAAATGAGCTCCGAAGTTGAATTTTCTTTTTTCTATCCCTTGGGAATTTTGCATTTCCCTGGAAAAAAGTAGCCTATGTCAATAAAGGATAGTGTAACTTTTTACTGGTAAAAGTTTTTTTTTTTAATCGGCTCGGAAGTTTCAGAGATTATCTATCCCACAGGAATTTCCAAAAATCCTGCAATAAGTTTTTTGTTGTTATGGTCATTTTCGTTAATACTGTATTTGAAAAGATTAGTAATTGTAGTTACGGAGATATGGTCCAGTTGATTTGAGTACCTACATATATAAATCCTGATTTAACTTTATCCCGTGGAAATTTTCAAAATTCTTTATATTCGCTTTATATTCTAATAGTTTAATTGCATGCCCAATTTGTACAGTTTAGTAATCTTCGTTATGGGCATACGGTCACTCTTGATGAAATATATAAATCCCGATTATTCCTTATCCCGTGGAAATTCCGGAAAATCCTTTCTTATCGGATGCCTACGTCATACAAAGAACACACCCTCCACGTTTTAGGTCTCTACATACAGCGGTTTAGGCTGTGCGTTAATCCGGTAGTCAGTCATTTAGGACTTCAGGACAAAGCATTTTATATGTATTTGCATTGCACCAAGCTTTTATGCGAGTTCAACAATGATATTTGAATACTCAATTCGATTTTATTCGAAAAAGGTTTAACTCGCATAAAAGCTTCATCATCATCATTTCAGCCGTAGGACGTCCACTGCTGGACATAGGCCTCCCTCATTGACGTCCAATCATTACGGTTGGAAGCGACTTGCATCCACCCTGAACCTGCGGCCTTCACCAAAACGTCCGTCCATCTCGTTGGTGGACGTCCCACGCTGCGCTTGTAAAAGCAAAAGCTTGGTGAAATGCAAATACTTAATACATATAATTAGCTATTATCAGAGATCAGATCAAGACGTGGTTGACAAACGTAGACAAAAATGGTTTGCAATATTTGAAGTTTCGTTTCGTTTACAATGTGTCAAAATAAAATGTAATTTAAATCAAAAGCACTAAGGAGTATTGATATCAACTTCGAAGCAAATCACCCCCAAAATAATTTTCTACTACTTTTTGACCCCGTCAAGGGATGAATTTCAATAAAATACGAAACACGTCTTCCATCAATTTTGTTAAAGAATGTTTATGCAAAATTTGAAGTAGATTGGACCAAGGAATCACGTTGTCTCATACAAACTTTGCCCCCCTTTTTTACCCCCTTAGGAGTAGAACTACGGAAAATCCTTTCTTATCGGATGCCTACGTCATACAAAGAACACACCCTCCAAGTTTCAGGTCTCTACGATCAGCGGTTTAGGCTGTGCGTTGATCCGTCAGTCAGGACAAAGGATTTTATATGTATAGATTAAAATTTTCAACTAAGTGTTTAGTGTAGTAGCTTAGTCATAGCATAGCATTAGTTACAAATACTTCAAGATATTAAGCCTGATTTTGCATTAGGTATGGGTTGATTACATTCCACGTTGTGCATGACTCAGCATTATACAGACAGATATTACTGGTGTTAATTTACTTAGATTAATTTTTAGATTTATTTGCAGTTATTTTCAGCTGTTTTTGTACTTAACAGATCACGAAAGGATGGTGATAATGTTTTTATTTATTTTTAGGAACCATGTTGTACTGGTGTTACACCGGAACTCCGTTCATGCTATTATGTAAACTCTTTAATTTAGAGTAACTCCTCAGCCCCTAAAATACAGGTATCTTTACCTAGTTTGAGGGCTAGAATTGTATTCTCTTCTATGACTCAGTTGTACGATATCTAGTTATAATAATTATGTGCAAAGCTATCCTTGTAACCCTGTACAATAAACCAATTATTATTATTAAAATTTAAGAAAATAAACGCCTGAAATTTAAAGAGTAGCAAAAGCAACATACCATGATATCAATACATCGTATCTGCCCGTCATATGAGGCGATGTATAGGAACCCGTTACAGCAAGTGGCTTTGCTTTTTATCATCGACCCAATATTGGTTCTCCACAGTTCTTTGCCGTTTTCCATCGTGAAGCAGACTATGGTTCCGTCGTATGCGCCGACCACGCCCACCGCCGCCATTGTCTCGGGGTTGTAACATAACACCGAGGCCTCCACGCGTGATTTCAAAGTTATCTTCCCTTGCAGGGTACCAGTTATAGCGTCGGCGACTATGATCTTACCAGAGTGGCTGCCAACCGACACGTAAAGATTGCTGAAATATAAAAGTAGCTGTTAAATATGTTGATGTAATTTGACAGAAAACTGAGTAGATAAATGAAGTTCTTCTTACTGCCCGGTTAGGAATAAAGTTGGTGAAGCATCAACACATTTGCCAGTGTCATAGGTCCAGAGTGTGATGAAATCCACAGGGTTAGTACGGGTTAAGCTCGATTTTTTGCTGACTATAATGGTCCTGCTTGACCTGATGCGTTTTAACCTTCTCTTAGGCTTAGAATCATCATTGCATATTTCTTTTTGAGCAAACTCCATTATGTCGTCTATTGTGTGTTTTTGGGACATTAAGTAAGGTAGAATTAGTTTACTGAACTTGGAACAGACAAGAGACAGTTTATTGCACAGTGTAACAGCTAGGAAAGATGTGCCTCCAATGGCAAAGAAATCTTTGTTTTTGATTTCATCATAAGTGAAATTCTTGTTGATTGTGGCTTTGAGTTCTTTTAAGAAAGATTCTTTCAGGGAGCAGTATGTTTGAGGAGTGAAGGAAACACTTTCATACATTTTAGAAAGAATCATTTTTGATATTTTCCCATGAGGGTTTGTTGGAAGGTTGTCAACCCTGATGATTTTATCAGGCCAATATTTGTCCTCAAGCTTACATTTCAGGAAATCAGACAACTCCTGACTGCTTAGTGTTTCTGAAGAGAAGTAAACAACAAGCAGCATAGGCTTCGGCAGCCAGACACAAGAACAGGTCTTCACTCTGGGGCACAACATGATGGTAGACTCTATTGCCTGTAAGTTAACTTTGTGACCAAATCTTTTAATGATGTCATCTTTACGACCTCTATAGTATATCGTGCCATTTTTCACTTCAGCCAAATCTCCAGTGTCAACAAATTTCAATGAATTCTCTTCTACATTGCTTTTTGAGTTATTTAATATAATGCACTGCCTTGTTTTACTCACTGTAAAGTAAAAATTGAAGTAAAATAAAAGTGAAAATGTTCAATAAATTACATAAAAAAATATGTAACTGTAAAATAGGACTTACCTAATATAATTTTACCGGTGTTCTTGTTCTCATTACTTGGTTCTACAACTACCTGTGTCTCTGAAAGACAGTTTCCTAACGGAACCTCCCTGTCAGTTAATATCTTATCAAGATCTAGTTCAGCAACACAAGCCCAGCAAGACATTTCAGTCACTCCATACAAGGTGAATATCTTAGTTTTATTGTCCCATTCTTTCAATTCCTTCAATCTTTTTATACCATTCAGTGGTTCTCCTCCCAGTGCAAGTACTTTTAGAGTAGAATTTGCACACAGAATCTTGTTTTTGATATTGGCATTTGAATATTGAAAGAATCTTGAAGGTGTAGTTTGCCAGAAGGTAATGGAGTTCTCCCTGTTTTCTGGGAATAAGATATCTGCTTTATCAGGTGCTATGAGAAGAGAGGCACCATTCATGCAAGCAAGGAGTATTTCAACCATAGAAGGGTCAAATGTGAGGGGTGTAGAGAAGTATATGATATCATTTGAAGTAATGTTAAACATTTTGGTGAGATCATCAACATTGGGCTGAATGCACTGTATGGGAACTTGTATGTGCTTGGGGTCTCCAGTGCTCCCAGATGTCTGTGCAATGAAGGAGTGTTCTTGGACATGTTTCTTGTTTTGTTGATTGTGCTCAAGGCTAAAGAAATCCAGCACCAAGTCAAATACTTTGACAGTCTTCTCTGGTTTTTTGCCAAATAGCTCTGAGGTTCTGCTGCTCTCTGCATTGGTAATAGTGATAATAATTTTGAATTTTATATCATCAGTTACACTCTCTATGTCCTGTGCAGGGTCCAGAAACATGAATGTTGTAGAACATTTGTGAGCGCTGCAACAATAGCAAATATTAAATTGTTATGCTTGATTGTGACACTGTAACAAACTCTGTTTAATGAACTAAAACAATTACTTTGCTCACCCGCAACCTTAACTCTGTTTCATTGTACTTTACAGTAGCATCTAGCAAATGATACTTTAATTGATAAAAGCCTGCTACTTATGTAATATTGATGTGGACAGAGACACTTAACACCCTCATATGCTTAAGACACAAATCCATGCCAAATTTAAGGCATTCTTTTTGTATATTTATTTTTATCTGTAAAATTGGATTTATATAAAGCAGTTGAGGCAGAATGCACTTTTTTTCATTTCCTGCACATGAGGGGTTAACTTACTTTTCTAGCAAGCACATGTGCTCCCTGACCGTATGAGGACTGGGCAGTGGCCCAGTCGCTCTCTAACGATCCATTGTTTCCACAATATCGAAATAAGACATATCGACTGATTGTAGATGATAAGAACATACAATTTTTTGAATAGACAGGGCAGGTTATCTAATTCAAATAATGTTTATTATTGACAGTGGCAGAAAGTTTGTTACTTACGCGGCTATAACGCACGGTATGATAATATTCCTTTCAGATACGAGTCCAATAACACCCTTACTGCTATTGAGCTGCTGAATGTTCTGCGAGATATACTCACAGACCCCGTACAGCTCCGAGTAAGTGTATTTCTTGTAATCACCATTCTCGTACAGCCGCACTGCTATCTTGGACGGGCTCTTGGCACAAGTCCGTACGAAAACGTCGTAGTAACCGCGCTTGAATTTCATTTGTATACGTTTTTAAACTTTTTAATACAAAACAATTTACACAAACTACTGCATGAAGACGCAAAGCATTCACACAACTCATTTACCGAAGGCCAATATAGCCAGTTAGAACAGGACAAACATATTTATTATTTATTTTGACTTGAAAAAATAATTATGTTTTGCTTTGCAGCCTTCGTCCATCAGTCAGATCAGAATCAGAAACATTCAGCGGCTGTCATTGTCAACAAACAATGTCATCTGTCTGTCATGAATTGACAGTCAGTGCACTAAAGGCATTATGTTCTATTTAACCAATTTGATTTTTTTTTAATTCTCATTCTGCTAATCATCAAAATTATATATATTTAAACTTTTAAAGTATAAACAGATCAATATTAGTTTTATTTCTAATATCAGTAGGATTATAAGATACAAAGACATGTATTTAACGATAGTAAAAATTAACAATCTAGGAATAGAAAAAAAGAGGAAACAAAATAAATAAAAACTACACAAATATACCTAACTATAAAAAGAAAACACCATCAAGAAGGCCCTCCTGCGGCATAGACCCCAACACACTGGCGGCATTAACTCTCTGTACAGCCAGAGAAATTCGCTGGGAGAGGTAAGCGCCAGCTCTGGGGTCTCCTGAGGTCTCTATCAGCCGGGACGACAAGGCCCCCATGAAGGCCTTCATGTCAGCCGACCAGGGACCCATTGTTTGCACTGTGAGCGCCGCAAACTCATAGTCCTTTAAAAGAGAAGAGTATTTGCGGCGCTTGAGAACTTGGGCCTGGTCAGCTGCAGCCCCGGCTTGTGAGCGGGTTGCTTGGATGTGGGACTGCGCGAAAGTGTCGACACACGTTGCGTCCCACACCAGAGCTCTACCCAGCTTCCATGGCACCAGAGTAGCCCCGTCAGGGCGCTTACCATCGTCTCTGGCCATGCCCACGGGTTCAAGGATTGCGGGCACAGAGGCGGTGGCAAGCGAGCGGCGGACTAGGTCATTAACATTAACAGATCAATTGTAAATGATGGAGTTATGTTCCTTTACGTAACGTAGAAAAAAATCTGCGAACAAAAATAAAAATACACCACACCAGAGGCGTTTTTAAAAACATAACCATTATCAAATTATTTTATTTTTGCCTAATTGAGGAGCTGTCTATGTTGAGGACACGGTAGCGCCGCTGTCTCCAAGCAAGTTAAATAAAATGATATTCGTTCGTATCTTTGACGTATTGGATAAACAAAGTGGGCTCCATAGTTGAATTAGCACAATCTTATACTTACTTATGGATGTACATGCAGTTTAAAACCTCTTTACAACTTTTTCGAACTGGCCAGCTTTACAATGTTACCAAAGCAAAAAAAAAATTGTACTTATTTAAAATTCAAATCGGGAGACAAAACCAAGACAAAACAAATGAACGATAACTGAGATTTTTAGTAAAAATTAAAATGTTAGCAAATATTAGAGTAATAAAGTGAAATCCTTGAGTGCATGCATCCTTTCCTCTCTAGCAATTAGAAAGCAAGTTAAGTGGTGTAAGGTAGCACCGATGCCAACAACGACGCCAACAACGGAACGAGGCGCTGGTTTTTAATTCTGGTGGCCGACCATGCCTAAGTTTGAACGGATGATCAGTAGGTAAGTACAGTCACGAGCATTAATATATATACGTTTCCTAATTTGCAAAATAATATATCTATGTAAGATTTCCTAACTAAATACACATACATAACGTTCAAAATATTGTATCCAAAAAAGCCACCACAGTAATGTACACAATATTTGTAGCAAAATTAAGTCAACAGCCTCGATCACAATATTGTATACGGCATTGCTCCCTTTTTGAAATATACGTTATAATTTCAAAATAATGTCTACAACGCAGTGCCATTAATATGTAAACAATTATGTTTGCTCAATATTTCATAACAATGTATACCAATACAATGATTGGAACATTTTTGTTCATTTCTTAAGTCTTATACAAACCGGTCAAGTGCGAGTCGGACTCGTCTGTGAAGGGTTTCTTACCTCCGTACAGAGTTTTTTAAATCATCATCATCATCATCCCAGTCTATATACGTCCCACTGCAGGGCACAGGCCTCCTCTCAGGATGAGAGGGCTTCTTAGCAGCTGTCACCTAGCAACCGTCGCCGGAGTTAAAAACGCTGAAAAAGTACGTTTGTTGTATGGTCGTTGTTCGTTCGCCCTTTAGTTTTTAACTTTATTTTATTATTTTATATATAATAACCGTAATAGCTAAACATTTCTGTGGCCACTATAACAACAAATACTATAATATATATATATATTTATAATATATATATTATAGTATTTGTTGTTATAGTGGCCACAGAAATGTTTAGCTATTACGGTTCAAGATATAAAGCTTCTTTTCTTCTTTCTTTAATCTATATTTAATATTATAAATGCGAAAGTGTGTCTGTCTCTTAACGCTTAAACCGCTTTACCGATTTTGATGAAATTTGGTATAAAGATAATTTGAATGCCGGGAAAGGACAAAGGTGGTTTTTATTTTAGAAATCACCCTTTAAGGGGGCAAAAAGGGAGGTAAAAGTTTGTATGGGGATATATATCTAACGGGTGTGTTTTACAATACCGAAGTACGAAAAACCGAATGTATTAAAACATCGAATGGGTCAAAAGACCGACACGATTTTTTTCTGAAACCGTAAACTTTTCAGAATTTATTAAAACGGCATCATACAGAACCCATTAGGTTAGGTTAGGTTTGTTTTATAACAATCTTAAAAAATTAACGGTCTCAGAAAAAAATCGTGTCGGTCTTTTGACCCATTCGATGTTTTAATACATTCGGTCTTTCGTACTTCGGTATTGTAATACATACCCATATCTAACCGCTGAACCGATTTAAATGAAATTTGGTATATAGACAGTTTGAGTCCGGGGAAAAGATATAGAATGGTTTTCCCAACATTTAAATTCCCGCGGGACAAAAGTAAGTGAATTCAATATCGGAACTGATTTAAAAAAAATCTTTCACTAATAGAAAGATACACTGCCTTTGATTGACATTTAAGAATTTTCAAAACAGGTCAAAAACAGTTATATCTATCCCGCGGGAACCTTATACTTTTTCGGGATAAAAGCAGCTTACGTCAATCAAAAACAGTGCAGCTTTCTATGGGTGAAAGATTTTTGATTTGTCTAAATGTAGAATTCTCTTATTTCTGCGCCCCGGGAATTTTGCGTTTTCCCGGGGGAAAAGTAGTTATCCAATGTCAGTCAAGAACTGCAGCTTTCTATTAGTGAAAGTTTTTTATATCGATCTAAAAAAATATTTCTATCCCGCGGGAACTTTGCACTTTCCTGGGAAAAATAAGCCTATTTCAATCAGGGACAGTTTAACTTTCTATAGAATTCACTAATTCCTATCGCGCGGGAACTTTACATTTTCCCGAATTTATCCTATGTGTTAATCCACGTAACACATCTATTCTGTGTGACACATCCAAACAAACGTGACGTAGACAAATTTGAAATATTTGATCTGCATCTATCTCTTATAATTCATTTTTTGAGGGTAGATTCACAAAAAAATAAAAATTACTGTCGCCTTTCCTTGCAAATTACGAGCAACGCTAAGACCACGCGTATACATTGTTATGAAAAATGAACCAAACGTAATTGTTTACATATTAATGACACTGCGTTGTAGACAATATTTAGAAACTGTCACGTATATTTCAAAAAGGGAGCAATGGCGTATACAATATTGTGATCGAGGTTGTTGACTTTATTTTGCTACAAATATCGTGTACATTACTGTGGTGGCTTTTTTGGATACAATATTTTGAACGTTATGTATGTGCATTTAGTTAGGAAATCTTACATAGATATATTATTTTGCAAATTAGGAAACGTATATATATTAATGCTCGTGACTGTACATCTTTAAGTTCGTAAGTATCAAGTATACACAAACACATATTTTATGTAAAAAATGTCTAGAAAACAAAATGACCCTGTACGAAAATCCCGTACTTACTTTGAGACCTGCGTCATAAAATTGTCTAATCCGGAATATTTCAGCCGATGCATGGTAGAGCAATTAGTTTGACAAACCTTTTAAATGTTTTTTAAGAATTTTTAATTGTGGTTGATAAAAATGTTTCCATTGGTTGGTGTTTAAAGTGTACCGCGTCTAAGCTAAGACCTACCTAGTCATGGTAGGTGCAATGGGTCGGTACATCTTGAATCAAAAATTCTGATGTAAAAGATTACAAATTAAAAATTCATATTCATATTCACTTATTTATTAGAATTGCGTTATCACATCATATTAATGACTCATAATGAAAGCTAATCGTGAGATTTATTTCAAAGTTTGTATAAATTTATTATTAATTTGAGAGGATGCCTGTGCCCTGCAATTGGACGTGTAGTATAAACTAGGATGATGATGATGATGTAAAATTATTTTTCACTTCTCATGCTCTTAAAATGTTACTTTAGTCTCTGCATATCGGGACTAAAGCTCTTTTTTGATCTCAAGGGATTAAAGTAAAATTTTTTTAATTGACTATGGAAACCCCTAAACTGCCAATCACGGTGTTTGTGAATGGAGGATTATCGCCATTTTCAGTAACTGGGTATAGACAATTTTAAAGCTTTCCACAGACCGAAGCGCGCTGCGGACGCACTGTAGCGCCCTGCGCTTCGGTCTGTGGAAGCCTTTAGGGCGTGGAAATAACCTCAAAATGACAACTGTATAAAAAATATTTAAAAAATAATAATTTCGTGAAACACATTGAATAATTACGAATATTAATCTATTTAATTATAAAATATTAAAGATGAATTCATTTTATTTTGCACGTAAAGAAAGATTTCCTTTAGCTTAGGTGTTTTTAATTTGTTTTTTTTTTAAAAACGCTGTGGGCAAAGCAGTTCCCTGCTCTGTCGATAAAATAGCAATCCGCACTGTCGGCAAAGCAGTGCTGGAGTGTACGGTAGAAAGAGCAGTTACGTTTGAATGTTAATATGGCGTGACTTCAAAATAATGCGATGTCAGTTGCATTTAATAGTAAATAGAAAGTATAATTAGATATAACTTAACAAAGAATTGGCATATAGAAAATAAACTTAAAAAGTCGTTTCTTTATTCACGGGTGAGTGTTTCAGTTAACAATATATTTTGTGTGTGAACTTAGATCAATTAGGTTAATTTATTTGCCGATTCTAATGAATGAACAATTATCATTCTTACATGCATAGTCCAATTAGTTTTAACATAGTCTTTAAGTTAGAATCTGTTGGCTAATTATGCAAGCATTTAAAGCGTCACTTTACAAAAAAATATAAAAGAAAAGAAAAGACAGCGGTATTTTTTTTGCTATTTGAATTTTGAACAGATGTCCATTGCTCGTATTGAGCATACGTTGTAAAAAAGTAATTTTGTACGTCGTTTTTTTCCTCGCATTCAAAGTGAAAAGTAGAGTGTTTAACGCGGGACTAAACTACCATAATGACAACTCGAATTATAGCCTCCCTCGCTATCGCTCGGGTGGCTAAATATATCGTGTCATTATGGCTTGTTTTAGTCCCTTGTTGAACAATCTACTATTTGTTCACCAGTATCATAATCGTTTTTTCGCACTATACACGGTGTTGCAATGCAACACGCCGATTTAAAAATTTGCCGCTATTTTCACCCGACTGTCGAAGGAGGGTTATGTTTTTCGAGGGTATGTATTTATGTATGTATCATTCTTTGGCACGCCCTGCAGCCTAAACGACTCAATGGATTTTGAAGTCTGATGAGGTGTCATTAGATTCGCCTCAGTTCCGAGAGTGACATAGGGTATATGTTCCCGGAATTCCCGTGGGAACGGGAATAATACAGGCGGTTTTTTTTCATCTAGTATTGAAATGAAAGTTATCTACTTAGTATCAGTTTTCACTGGTCAGAGTGTAACCCCATATTTTTTTTGAACTGGGTTATAAAGATTTATATACAAGGATGTTCAGAGGCCAACGATTTTGTCTCTATACAACTACCGCAGTTTAAACTCATAGAGGTTCGTACACAGGCACGCGTGTGGACGACGACGTGTGTATGAACCTCTATGAGTTTGTACTGAGGTACGTAGTTGCATAGAGACTGATATTGTCGGGTATCGAAGATTTTTGTAGTGTAATGTACGAATGGCCTAACTCTACCAACTGCTGAAATGTTCTGGACTACCTTTACCTGCGGCTGCACTCGCGTTAACCATTAGATCTGGAAGTTGAATTGAAATTACAAAACATAAGTATAAACAAATGGTAACGTCTTCATTTAATGGTATGGTATGTACATATATGAAAAACATGCACGCAAACGCAACATTTCATGTCTCTAGACCTTACTCACCTCTCATCTCGGGTCTAATCGCTAGGTTAAGATTTTGGGGTTTTTACGTGGATCCCATCCCATGCGAATTTTACCTGTGCCTCTACCATGAGTTACACTAGTTTACAGTGACCGTACTCGCTAGCGACGACGTAAATGATTTGTATGGAGAATTGTACTTCCGTAAGTGACCGCTAGAGGCGCTGTACACAATTCTCCATACAAATCATTTACGCCGTCGCTAGCGAGTACGGTCACTGTAAACTAGTGTAACTCATGGTAGAGGTACTGAAGACTTTATACATCTCTCGGTCAGTGAAATCGTGCCAGAGTAGGGGGTACAGCAAGTGCATAAAAATAGCCAATGTAACATGTGTTATTTCAGAGGTCCAGCTTACTAAATAACTCACCAAATTTCATCTAAATCCTTCCAGCTAAATTTAACGTGATGGAGTGATAAACACGCATGCACATATTTCGCTTAGGTACATATTTCTATAACGAAGCGCCGCTCGAGTTAACTGCTGAACAAACAATTTCTAAGACCTATTGTCGCTCATTTGTAAGAAATAATTTCGTTTTTAGGGTTCCGTACCTCAAAAGTACGGAACCCTAAAAACGAAAAAAACGTAAAAAATTTGCGGCATTTCAAATATGCCACAAATTTTTCGTCACTCGCAACGCAAGGGAACCAAAACCTACAGGGTACTTCCCGTGAACTCAGAATCTTGAAATTTGGTACAAAGCGAGCCCTTATAGCACAGATAAAGGAAAAATTGCGAAAAGCATAATTTTTTTTGTCTGTCTGTCTATATCAGTAACCAACGCACATTTTCGACACTCGCAAGAGAATCAAAACCTACAGGGTACTTCCCGTGAACTCAGAATCTTGAAATTTGGTACATACAAAGCAAGGCCTTATAGCACAGATAAAGGAAAAATTGCGAAAAGCATAATTTTTTTTGTCTGTCTGTCTTTAACAGGAACCAATCTACAATGATCCCACACTGCGCACATTTTGCTTAGGACCAGGGGTCTGCTAATACTGGATGTTCATAGATACATATAAATTTGTACGGAACCCTCGGTGCGCGAGTCCAACTCGCACTTGGCCGGTTTTCATCTATAGATACTAATATTATAAAGCAGAAGAGCTTGTTTGTTTGTTTGGTTGAACTCGCTAATCTCAGGAACTACTTTACTTAGGTACTGGTTCGAATTGAAGAATTCTTTTTGTGTTAGATAATCCATTTATCGAGGAAGGCTATAACATCACGCTACGACCAATAGGATCGGAGTATCAATGAAAAATGTTGCAAAAATGGGGAAAAAAATCCTTTTGAGAGCTTCCGTTGCGCACTTCGTAACCGATTAAAGTTACGCAAAAATGATGTAGGACGAATTGTTCTCAATTGTTCTTGTTATCAAATATACATACCTACTTACTATGAAATATATTCACTTTAAAACCTAAAAACAATAACAATGAATAAAACTTAACTATAAACTAAATATCTAACTTAAAAACATAATAATAATCATCATCATCATCATTTCAGCCGAAAGACGTCCACTGCTGAACATAGGCCTCCCCCAAGGCTCGCCAAACAGATCGGCCCTGCGCCATCCGCATCCAATGCGTTCCAGCTACCTTAACCAGGTCGTCGCTCCATCTTGTTGGAGGCCTACCTACACTGCGTCTTCCGGTCCGCGGACGCCACTCGAGAACCTTTCGACCCCATCGGCCGTCAGTTCTACGGGCGATGTGCCCTGCCCACTGCCACTTAAGTCTAGCGATTCTTCGAGCTATGTCCGTGACTTTAGTTCTTGCGCGGATTTCATCATTTCTAATGCGATCCCGCAGAGAAACTCCAAGCATAGCCCTCTCCATCGCCCTCTGAGTGACCTTGAGCTTCCTTATTAGACCCATCGTTAGCGGCCACGTCTCAGTGCCATAAGTCAACACTGGCAACACACACTGGTCAAAGACTTTTGACTTGAGACACTGCGGTAATAATAATAATAACTAAAATTAATTTAAAACTATAGAAATGATTAACAATAAGTACCTACAATAACAATTATCTTAAAACTAAAAACCTTAAAAAATACAATTTAAAAAAAAAACAGTCAGTCAAATAACCCACCCCGGATCGTACCAGGCGCAAAGGTGCCAAATATACTTGACGCATTTCCCCGTTGTACCGCGATAGACAACCTTTGCACCAGGAACGACCCAGAGCGAGGGTCAAGACCTCTCTCACGAAGACGGCGCCCCACTTCTTTAAAAAAAAAGTTTTGCCTCGGAACCCCAACAACCAGTCGTCTCTACCGCGAGTGGGACAAACAAATAATTGGTGAGCGCCGAGTACTTTTCGCGCTTTTTAATAGCTGCCATTTCAGCAGCCGCTCCCCCCATCCTCAAGGTGCGACCAAGGTGCGAAGAGGCAAAAGTACTGACGCACGTGGCGTCCCAAAGCAAGCACTTTCCCTTTTGCCAGGGCACCAAGGTCAAACCGTCAGGCCTTTTACCATCTGCCCGGCTAAGACCTGGAGGCTCCAACATACAAGGGACGTTCGCTGAAACAAGAGCCCTGCGGATTATGTCGTTCCCCTGAACGGCGGCGCGGAAATCTACCCGCACAGCGGCAACAACTCAAAGCGTGGTGGCCGTTGCTCTCCACCATCGAACCGTAGATGCATAAATGAGGTTCACAAACATCGCAGCCTAGACGGAGCGCCACAGCCACCCGCAAAGAGTCGTCGACGAGGAGTGTTCCCAGATGTGAAGAAGGAAGCGCGTGTAGCCACGCCCCCGACTCTGGTCTAGACACGGCATTAAGCCTCGCCCTATCTACACCAACAGCTCGCTCCAGTAGACTATTAAAAACACGCTTCACCCCAACATCGTCCCACGATCGCTGAATCTGTATATCCTCAGACAAGGGGGAGCTCGGGTTAAGAGCCAACCACACCGTACGAGCATCAGAAGCATAAGGTATGGAAGCCTTGTAACCATCAAGAGAAAAAATTTCAGTCACAAGGTCCACGACCCCAGCCGCCGATGCCAGGAAAGCCGGTAGGCTTACGTCCCGCGCGCGCCGTATGCCCAATCCACCGTTCTTAATGGGCAGAGAAGCGAGATCCCACTGGTCCGAATTGAGGGAGACATTCAATAAACACTCAACCGTATCCCTCAACACGGAGTCAAACAAATCCATTTACGTAGTACAAATCCAAGTTGGAACTGTGCGTAGGAAATAAGTCAGCTTGGGGACTGCAAAGCAAATACCTAAATATTCTTTATTTCTAACGAAAAGTTAAATGTATCGTAAACACATAAAGATTATTTAGGTATGTATATTTGATAAATCCATAGTAATCCATATTTCAATACTAATCCACACGAATATTATAAATGCGTTAGCGTAGTCACAGTCAGACGCCGATCTGTCTGTCTGTTGCCTCTTTACGCTTAAAGCGCTTGACCGATTTAGATGGAATTTGGTACATAGAGAACTTAGATTATTTATGCACTAGATAGAGTGTCAGTAGCAAACATTGCGATACAAAACGTCCACAAATTTCTTTTGACAGCTTCATATTACGATCGCGTTAGCGTAGTCACAGTCAGACGCCGGTCTGTCTGTCTGTTACCTCTTTACGCTTAAAGCGCTGAACCGATTTAGATGGAATTTGGTACATAGAGAACTTAGATTGTTTATGCACTAGATAGAGTGTCAGTAGCAAACATTGCGATACAAAACGTCCACAAATTTCTTTTGACAGCTTCATATTACGATCGCGTTACGTCATTCAAACTGAAGGGAGGCAAATGACATATAAGCCAAGTTGGCTTATATTTTTCGGGACGTTTTTATGCCGCCGAAGCTGTATCTAGTGTATAAATAATCTAAGTTATAGAAATAGTTTGTGTCTCGGGGTTTAAGGGAGTGAAAAGGGGTGTGGAAGTTATTTGTATGGGGAATCATTAACCGCTGAACCGATTTAGATGAAATATGGTGGAGATAGTTCCAGTTGTAAGGAAGGATATAAAATAGTTTTATCCCCGCAATTAAACAGTAAGTAGATTGATGAAAAAGCAGATTGGATAAAAAATAAGCTTCCCAAATCACTAATTCGCAGTCGGACGAAGTCGCGGGCAAAAGCTAGTAGAAATATAAAAGTGAAACTAATAATCGCTTGAACTTTTTATGTTATAAAACTTAACTCTCTGTTGTTACCTAACTAAAAGGAACTCTCAGTTGACTCGTACTTTCATGTTAAAACTGCTCGACAATTTGAACAGTATTTGGCTCATTATTTTATAATTTAGGTCTCTTTATGATGTTAAGAGGTCCTGGGTTCAAATCCCGGTAAGGGCATTTATTTGTGTGATGAGCACGAATATTTGTTCCTGAGTTATGGATGTTTTCTATGTATTTAAGTATTTATTTATCTATATAAGTATGTTTATCGTCGTCTAGTACCCATAGTACAAGCTTTGCTTAGTTTGGGACTAGGTCGATTTGTGTAAGATTGTCCCCTAATATTTATTTATTTATTTATTTAATATTTAGGATATTTCTGCTTTTATTTAACCTTTTCAACGCTATGTCAAATACAACAGCTCTCATTCATACGCCATGACATCGGAATGTCAAACGCGAAGTAGAACCCTACAGAAATGCATGTAGGTAGATATCGCTCTGCACGCCATGACTGATATATAAGTTGTTGGCGTAGAACCTGCGGTGCTGATATATTATGTGTCGTTGGCGTCGAAAAGGTTAAAAATAATTATTAATGTAATTTTACTCATTGGGTAACGCACTTTCGATATCAGTTGGAAGTTTTCTGATATCTGTTATATTTTCTGATAGTTCTTAGAAGAATTCAGTAAATATTGGATTTTTAATACATTTGAATTGAATTACATAAGCAAAGCAGTCGTAAAAGCTAGGTATAGTCAACCAAGAAATTGCTCTACTACCCGACAGTTCAATGTCATTTGAAGGGTCCACAGAAAGAACATGTCTAGTCACCTTTTTTGAAAATTGAGGTTTCAAATCTCAAAATGTAGAGCTCGCAAAGTACTATGACTTACCATTAAATTAAATATGGATATCTGAAAACAATAAAATATGTTTCACTTTTAAAGAAATGGTTACCATAGTAATTGTTCGTGATGATGATGATGACTAACTTTCAAACAGCTATAAGTACTCGTAACTCAAAAAGTTACTTAGGTGACTAGCGATTTCTACTTATAAGAATACGTAATTCTTGCGACCGTGGGAACTCTCTATGTATTTTACCGGGATAAAACTACCCTATGCCCTTTCCACGTTGTCAAACTATCATCATCATCATCATTTTAGCTGAAAGACTTCCAATGCTGAACATAGGCCTCCCCCAAGGCTCGCCAAACAGATCGGCCCCATGCCATCCGCATTAAACGCGATCCCACAACCTTAACCAGGTCGTCGCTCCATCTTGTTGGAGGCATCCAAACCTAATTTCATTACAAACGATTGAGTAGGTAGGTAATTTAAGCGTGAAAGCATAACAAACAAATATATGTACTCACATTTGCATTATTTTTATAATGTTAGTTAGGATGCTTTAATAAGTTTTATATACAGCTCTACTATGCGAGACAACAACAACTTTAATACTACATCAATGTAGAACATGACTTAAATTTTGCCTCTACTAACTGTAGTCGAACTTGACATCATACAGAAGGCGGCTCATTACCATTGGACCTTTTCACAGGCTAAACGATCATTTTCACTGTGTCATTAATTCTGTAATTGTTTTTTAATGTTGGGCAATAAATTTACAGCGCTGTAAAGATTGTGCAAGGAATGTAAATGATTCGCGATGCTCTTAATGAAACACGTGTAAAATTTCTGATTCCTGAAAGAACACCTACATTCAAAGACATGGTTGATTGGTCTTTCGTAGTGAAGACTTTATATGCAATTTATGTAATTCAATTATTCATGATGGTCGTATTCTTTCACTATTTCATGTGAATTGAGCGTGTCTACCAAAATAACGGCAAAAAAGTTACGTTTAAGTAAACTTGACTCTTAATTATTTTCTTTCCGCATAAACATATTTAAAATGCTCATTTTTAAAAAAGATCGTAAAAACTTGAGAATACTTTTCGTCAAGTAAGAGTTGATCAAAATTCCAGGTTCTCGTGGTGACGTGTCACAGGATAGGATACCAGATCGTTGCGCAGAGGCTCTGCGGAACTGACCTAAAATGCGTTCGGCAAATGTGCGGGCCAATCAATTAGGGGCGGTCAGCGATCTGCCGGAAAAGAGGGCAGCGCGCGCGCTCTCGAGGAAACTCGGGAAATGGCCGCGGGGTGTGTGCGGGCGGGGGCGCGGAGTGCGGGGGCGGGCCCGGAGGGTGCGTGGAGGCGCTTGCATCGATCGCGCGGGGCGACCGGCGACCGCTCAGTCCGCCGGGACGGCCGGCGAGAGCGCACGTGTCATGCGCTACCGCTAAGATGGCCGGCGCTCGGGCGCTCGTGGCCGCCTGCTGCTGGTGGTGGCTTACGATCGCGGCCGGTAAGTACCACCAAGTTAACAGCTTTACACACACCTACCACATCCTTATTTTTTTTAATACTGGATAACGTGACATCGGAACTGATAGCATAAGAGGATTACCACCGTCCTGGCTGAAGAGTTAAGGCGGCGGCGCGAGGCGCTGTCACCTCCGAACTTAACGCGGTCAGCTGTTTCGTTGTCGCCTCTACTGGTAGTTTTCAGCGGTCGGCTTTCCACACTCCTCAAGCCTGGAATACGTCGCGTGTGTATTATCCGCAACCACCCCTCGTAATTACCACAGCGGTTTGAGGGTTTGCTTTAGTTTTTAATTACTTAAATCACCCTCTGTAATTTAGTAAACGAAAAAAAGTTGAGTTCCTTTTAGGTTAGTTGAATAAGTTCGGTTATAATATTTGGGTTGTGCGTGTGGTTCCCGGCGGGTCCAGACGTCGTCCTTGCGGCGGTCGCCGGGCCACGGACCGACCGCCGGGTTACGTAACGGCAGGCGGTGCCGGCGACATCTGCGTAAATATTGGCCGCAATCACGCCAAGAAGCCTCGGGTGGTACACCTGTCACCGCTGCACCTGGGCCGTGTGCCGTAGCAACCTTCATTCTGATCTATCTGGAGGTTATACTAATAAATGTAGTTCGTGGTGGACTAGTCTCTACCAGCCTACTACGAACGAAGGGTCTCTGCCCTTTGCGGTTCATGTGGGGTAATTTTAAATGTGATTTTGAGCTACCTGGTTATTAGCGTTCGTGCGTTCTTGTGGCACAAGCCATGTGAGTTTTGTTATGCCTACAAAATATTACAATATTTACACTTTTATTTATTTCTCTATACATAGAGAAATTGCTACGACAGTTTCCAATTCACTAATCCTTTACGAGTACCTACCTACACTCGTGCTTAACCCCTTCTTGCATTGGATGTCCACTTGTTTTAATTATTTTGAATTTCTCCACAAGCAGAGATTGTCCTATTATTTTTACAATTTTTGAATCATTTTATATTGTGTTCGAATGTTGCAAATAGAGCGCAAGAGATGCTAGCTTGAGGTCAGTTAATATAAAACCAAGTCCCCTTTAAAAGACTTCAACGCGTCGGGTTTCATGTGGAGGTCTATACTTGATCATATACCATTTGGACATAATTCTTCACGAACAATAAATTCTTATCAAATCAAAAGCACATTATGAAAGAATAATCTAATTAAGATATGCATATTGGAGTGCTGTTAGATCGAATGCACGTCTCAACTCTACCACAACTTTAACAAAATTAAGGGATTGTAGATAGATCCTATCTGTATTTAGATATCGATAACATAATCCAGCATATGTTTCGAAGTTTTATACAAACACGTGTGATATTGGAGTTTCCGAACATGGTAAGGCTTACATTTTAAATTCTAATGTTGGTTTTGGTTTTAATTTTAATTTTGAATTTAATTTAGATTTTTTTAAACTTTAATATTGCCTTGAATTCTTATTTTAATTTAATGTACCTAAGTATAATTTTAGATTTAACATATTATTATATGTATATATTATTATGTTTTATATTGTAACCACTAACATATTTTAAGCCCAACAACTAACAAAGTTATGATGATTATCTGAAATAAATTATTATTATTATTAACTAAAAATCATATAAAACATCACACTTGTATCCCCGAAGGGGGTAGGCAGAGCACCCGAACCGCTTCATTTACATTAAAATAATATAAAAAAGTCGGTAAAACGTGCTAAGTCTTGATTCGGATGTTTTGTCCATTAAACATAATATAATTAATTCCGTAATCATATAATTAATACTAATCCCTTCTTATATGTATAAAAAAATAAGTTTTTGGTTTATGCCAAACCCGCTTGCAAGGAGCTATGTTTTGACTTGGTTGCCTTGGTGCGAGTTACTACAATTAGCTCTATCTCTTAGAATATAGCGTCAGATGAGTGCATGGCATGCAGCTAGCCTTTCTGAACTATCGAAAATGTACTGTGAAATCACGTCCTGTTCTTCACTTGCGGTGCGGACTCCTAATAATAAAGACCGTATTATTATTAATATTATTATATTCAATTCATCTAACTAAATTGCACGGTATACGCAATTCTCAGAGGAATAAAGTTATACGGCTCGACGTATACCTACGAAGCCAAGTTAATTTTCTATCTTCTGGATTAGACTAACCAATTCTGTACTAAATGGTTGAATGAAACCCTACATTTTCCCATTTCAGCCGCCAAAGTTATAAATTAACAAGCTAAGTAAATAAAATGACGAGTAAAATATATTAACCAAGGAGTAAAGTAAGTTAAGTGGCGAGTAAAATATGCGGAGGCTCGCGCCACCCTTACGTAAGGCAGCGCATTGAATTTTCATCGCTCCCGGCATTCATATTCAATTGCCTGGCTTATTGGATTTTGGGAAAACTTTGGGGGAACAATGTTGTACTTTTGAGTATACTTATGCTTGGGTTATTATTACGTAAAACTTAACTGAAAAGGTGACGAAATATTCCCAGTTTTCTTGCATTTTTTACTTATTAAGCTAGATTACTCTTCTCATCGCAGATAAAGGTTAATGATCAGATTTGTAAATGGGTCATTGTCATAACCCTAAATAAAATTGTTATCACGTATCATATAAGACACTTTTAATGATTGCCTTTTAATAATATCATAATAATAAAGTAAACGAAACGTACTAGATTATACTATATCAGATTTATTATCATCATCATCATTTTAGCCGAAAGACGTCCACTGCTGAACATAGGCCTCCCCCAAGGCTCGCCAAACAGATCGGCCCTGCGCCATCCGCATCCAATGCGTTCCCGCTACCTTCACCAGGTCGTCGCTCCATCTTGTTGGAGGCCTACCTACACTGCGTCTTCCGGTCCGCGGACGCCACTCGAGAACCTTTCGGCCCCATCGGCCGTCAGTTCTACGGGCGATGTGCCCTGCCCACTGCCTCTTAAGTCTAGCGATTCTTCGAGCTATGTCCGTGACTTTAGTTCTTGAGCATTTATTATAAATTTATTTATTTTTTACTTTATATCACCACAATGTAACTGCAAGTCCACTTCGGTGGACTGTTCGGATTCCACCTTTTAATAGAATGTTGCTTTAAAAAAATACATGTCTTTTATGTTTGTACAAAAATGTTTTTTCCCCTAATCTACGTATGTTTTCCATTTAACATTAAAAGTATTAAAAAAATAGATGGAAATTAAACACACTTTTTGCATCATTGAATCTTGTCACAACGTTTTTTGTCTTTCCGGTGGATATTAATTCAAATTCTGATTAAATTAAGGAAATGGTAAATGAATGGAACAGAACGTAAAATTGAACGCATCCACTATCGCACTATCCCTGTTAGCGACCATTTTGCCGTGACTCGTGCGCAGAAGACGTTATTGTTGTTTTAAGAAAAATATTTAGTGGTGTCAAAGTTGAGTTGTCTTTCCGGTTACTGCTTTATTTTGGTAAATAAATCACTATAAATTCATCAAACATTGTTAATAACTAGTTAAACAATTAAACTTTATAAATATACCTTGGCTTTTGATATAATCTATAAACGGCGGGAGGTGTGAATGATTTTGCGAAAAAAGTTCATTCGGTGGACGACTTTTTGGTGGAACTTTTCCATATTAAATCGTGTTTTTAAATTATTGATCTCAGACTGATACACAGTTTTGTTGTAACGTAAAGTAAGAGTTGTAATATACCTTTGATTTTTATAAATCACGTGTTTCATTTTTTGGCGAAAAAATTTCCAAGGCTTGACAATGACCCAAATACTATTCCATCATACTACGCAACGGTAGGTATGATTGCAAATCAACCACGTGAAAAACCACGCGTATGAGGCAAATTAGCCAATATGTGTTTATGATCTTAAAATTAAAATAACAAGTAGGTACATGATGATTTTAACCAGTGTTATTAAGCGTTTATTTGTTTTTTTTTTGTGTTTTCTTTGTCTAAATATTGTTCTTTCCAAAAATTGTATGAGTGAAGTATTTGCGCTAAATCATTCTCAAATGGAGGGCGTGGCCTAAAACTGTTGTCAAAGCAGAGACGCAAAATTAATAAAAAAATAATTAAAAACAACTTTAAAGGCCAATTTCATCTATTATATAGGAACATGGTAATTATACCAGCCCCATGATATTGTCATTTAATCTTATCGCAAATCTGTTTGGAGAGGATAATCCAGTGATAGCGGTATTCCACATTGGTTTTGATATCATTATATCAGTTTGTGTACGGTTGTAAATAGCTAATATGCATGATAATTCGCAAATTACTTCTTTATTGCTCTACGAGATGCAACTTGTAGTTTTTGCTACGTTTCATCAGTTAAAAACATAATTTTAAGTTAAGCAGATAAAAATACATTTACTGGGTGGAATGTGAGGTTTACCGTCCCTTTTCATTACGTTTTTTGTCATTGAATGATGGTAATGTTATTTTATGTAGAAAATTGGGATAAATCATTTTAAGTATTCAGTCGCGAAGTTTATTTTTTTACCGATTTCAATAAGAAGGAGGAGGTATATTATTTCAAGGTATTATTGAAGTCAGTTCTTTTTTGTTATTTTTTGTTCCTAGTTTCATTTACAGTCATGCAAGATAGCTAAAATTAAATGAATAGAAAATAAATATGCATATTAAGGGCCGTCAGCATACTAAGAAATGTTTTTTTGTTTCCACCATTCACGTCTCTACTTATACCATTACAAAACGTCATCACATCAAGTGTATCTCAATACGTATTTTTTGTAAGTCTCTCGTTAAGTTCCACTCAATATAAAAAGCTTATTAACAAAGTCACGAAACAATAAATCGCTGTCCCACAGAAACAGAGCAATTGAATATCCAAACTTTAATTTTATATCCACGAAAGACAATGAATCTATAGGCATGTTTTGAGTCATTTTGTGTCTAAGTTGACAACGCGCCTCTACACTCCATTGCAGTCCAGTCCAGTCAAGTAATGCACGTATCTAGGGGGCACCGATGATAACAAGCATCAAGTCAGCTTCTTGTTCGTTTTTAGGATTCCGTACCCAAAGGGTACAAACGGGACCCTATTACTGAGACTTCGCTGTCCGTCCGTCTGTCACCAGGCTATATTTCATGAACCGTGATAGCTAGACAATTGAAATTTTCACAGATGATGTATTTCGGTTGCCGCTAAGTATAACAAAAAATACTAAAAAACAGAATAAAATAAATATTTAAGGGGCTCCCATACACAAACGTGATTTTTTTTTGCTCGTTTTTGCTCGACATTGATAACGGCAACAGTTAGACGCTTGAAATATTCACAGAATATTCAGTTATATATTCACTTTAAAAATAAATAATAAAATAAAATAAAACAAATATTTGAAGGGGACTCCCATACAACAGACAATATTTTTTGCCGTTTTTATAGATAATGGTACGGATCCCTTCGTGCGCGAGTCCTACTAGTGCGTAAAAATACTGAACATTATAAAGTTTGCATGCTGCGAAAAGCTTATAACCTATCAGCTATTCGGGGCTTTTTATAATAATCAATAATCATACTTAAAGCATACTCGTATTATGTGTTTCGTTTTATTAGGCTAAGTTGCTTTTGTTTAATGTGCTTATCACTGTTTTAGTAGGTACAACATAAACAACATTTTACATATGTACATATTTATTACAACTAAAATAATAATCATCATCATCCTAGCCTATATACGTCCCACTGCAGGGCACAGGCCTCCTTTTAGAATGAGAAGAAATAATTGATGATAAGATAATTATATTATTATTTTTATACTTTAGATAGTAGTTAAAACTTTAACTAATGTCAAACCAGCCTTCGAATCAAATGGATTTAACAGCGGTTTTGACTTTGGTTATCATTTAAGTAACTTAATTAACACTCAAAAAGATTATCAATGATTTCAATGTAATTTTAGAAGGAAGGAAATAGTTAATTCACGTCATTGCTCCCGACATTAGGGATTTCCTACCGTTATTTCCGATAAACTTGCCGTTAAAAGATAAGCCGAATAAAGGAAATACACTTTTTATGATATCTTCAGGTGATACCACCATATTAAAATAATTCCCAGAGATAAGACTAAGCTAGATCGATTGTTCGCCCCCGAAAACCATCACATTACCTCTACATATAATCATCGAAATCGTTAGAGCCGTTCCCGAGATACCCGCAAGAGTGCTCGTTAAAAGGCATTAGTTAAATAAAAAAAAATTGTACTACTGCTACAAAAGCATTTAAATGTTGGTGTGCAGATGATAGCTGGATTATGGAAGTAACACTTTTTGTTCTTTTATTCCCATACTTACTAGCTTTTGCCCGCGACTTCGTCCGCGCAGAAATCCAATTTGTGGTGAAGCTTCATCATCCCTTTCATCGAATAAAATAAAAATCCGGCAACGGCAACATCGAAACATCCATCATTATCATCATTTCATCATCATCGGTATCAGTTAATGAATATATAAATTCCGTTTATTCCGTATCCCGTGGGAATTTCAACAAATCCGTCCTTATTCTATGCAAAATTTCAGCTTTCTATGGCTAGGAGCTTGGGCTGAGCGTTGATGATTCAGTCAGTCAATCATTTTAGTACTTTTTACCCGACTGCCGGAGGTTTATTTATATGTATAGATTTTTGACTACCTCATGACAGAATAAAAAAAAAAAATTAGATAGTAAATAATAATAGTAGTGATAGTCATTTCACCGGTTGTCCTACTCTTCACGCCGGAACACATCAGCGCAAGCCACTGCTGCTTGGCGGCAGGATTATATAAATATATCAATCAAAGACAGTCTAGCTTTCTACTAGTGAAAGAATTCTTAAAATCAACCCCGAAGTTCAGTTCACTTAATTTATATTTTATCTCGGAGGAATTTTGCATTTACACGGAGAAAAAGTAGCCAATGTCACTAAGGGAAAGTGTAGCTTTCTATTGGTAAAAGACATTTTAAAATTGGCCTCGAAGTCGACTTCGATTATTTCTACCCCGCGGGAATCTTGCATTTTCCAGAGGAAAAGCAGCCTATGTCAATCAGGGATAGTTTAATTTTCTATTGGTGAATGAAGTTTTCAAATCAGCCCCGAAGTTAAATTTATTTATTTCTATCCCTTGGGAAATTTTAATTTTTCCGAAGAAAAAGCAGCCTATGTCAGTCAGAGTCAGTGTTGCTTTCTACTGATGATACCTATAGAAAATCAGCCCCGTAGTAGAATTCACTTATTTCTATCGCTCGGGTATTTCGCATTTTCGTAATGCGTACGAGACTTTGGTATGAGCCTTAAGCCTGGCCAAATTGAAATTTAAAAAAACATTCCGAACAAACATTCTTTGGCCTGGTTAGGTTCGTTAATAAAACACTTTTAATTTTTAATGTGTAATCAGAACAGGTTTACATCGAAGTAATGTTACTGGCTTGCCATCAGGAAATCTTTTTTTTTGTAGCTAGTTTTGTTTAAGAAAACATTGTTCATTCGATCACTTGCTGTTTTTAGCTAGTGAAGGCGCTCCACCAGTTTTTGAATATCTACCCGTATGAATTTCATCTCCGTAAACAATTGATTCGATAAACGATAGAATTCCACGTGATGGTTGCTCAATAATAATATTTGAATTGTGTTATGCCATGATTTTACACTCGAAATAATCATAGAAATTTATGAGTACAATTTTAGTATATTAAATATTAGGAACAAAACAATTGACAACCTTTCATTTTATTAACACCTGAAAATTACTACAGGAATCGAAAGAGTTTCGCCTCCTGAACACGGAAAAATATTTACTATAATTTATTTCTCCATATTTAAAAAAATACAACAAATTTAAAAACATATATGTACTTACAAATACATCCACAGAATAGATATGTTTCCTTTACCCTTTTCACTAGAAAAAAGAGCTGTCATAATTTTAGATTAGATAACAACCCTAACGTCAAATTTACGTCATCACTTTTTTTTAATAGAGACTAGACAAAGGTAATGGATCTATTCTATCGTTGCGCTCTTTTAGAATAAGCACATCTTTAAAAAATTGTAACAAATTAATTAATAATCCTAGTGAAAATTTAAAACTATCGGCGTCTTTCTCTTTCCAAACAGAATACACAGAACGAATCATATTATTGTCTTAGAAATATGAAATGTTGTCAATTATGCACATTTAGGGTGAGGCCACACGAGCGTAATTTTGTGAGTTGTGAGCGGCAGAATTTCGGTTGCGCCATACATTGTGTCACGTGAGTGTCACGTGATGGCGCGCATATTGTATGGCGCGGACCGAAATTCTGCCGCTCGCGACTCACAAAATTACGTTCGTGTGGCCTCACCCTAATCAATCAACAATTAAATCTTAGACACATAAAACGATAGGACAAATAATATTTAGGACAACGTTGCTCTAAACATAAAAATAGTATCGAAGGACAGTCTGCACCTCCTCGGCTCCCCCATCTTCGAGGAGGCCATTCCTCTTCTCTTAAGTAAATCAACAACAAAATTTAGTAAGTATTCGGACCGCCTTGTCAAAATTAGTAGTCACTCAGCTTTATTTATTTTGAAATTCTGTTTGTTTGTCCCTAAATTCACTTACCTGCTTCGCTGTTGTCCCATTTGGAAATTTCCTCATTTGATCACACCTATTGACAGTCTCATGAAAACCCAAATTGAAAATATTTTGAACATTCATCTCAGCGAGCAGGCATGGACCCAAGCCGCTTTACCGATAAGGAACGGCGGCTTGGGAACCCGCAAAATTTCAAATGTAGCTTTACCGGCATTCCTGTCTTCGATCCACAGCACGCTAGATCTCGCAGGTAGAATACTTAAAGCCCCAGCGGGCATTAACTGCGAGATTGCATGCTTGAACGAGGCCACGAATGCCTGGCTAGCTGGACCGAGCCCAAATCTCCCATCCAAACCACATAGGCAAAGGGCCTGGGATACAATAGCCTCCGTCGCCACCTTACAGACTTTAATAGAACCTTCAACAGGCAGGGATCGGGCCAGACTGTTAGCTGTGGCCAAGCCAGAATCTGGTTACTGGCTCCATGCATACCCCTCGCCTAACACTGGAACTTTTATCGACCCAGACACTCTACGCATAGCTGCTGGTCTCCGGCTGAGAGTTGGGATCTGCGCAAGTCACAACTGTGCTTCTTGTGGGGCTCCAGTGGACCGACTCGGCCACCATGGCCTCTCCTGCTCCTCGGGCGCCGGCCGCCTATCCCGCCAGGCCGCTCTCAACGACATTCTCAGACGGGCGCTCGTTAGTGCCAACGTTCCCGCTGCTCTGGGGCTCCAGATTGTGCGGAGCGATGGCAAGTGCCCTGATGGAATATCGTTGATACCTTGGAAGACTGGCCGTGCGCTGGTGTGGGACGCCACCTATACAGACACCCTGGCGGCGTCCTACCTTCCAGCAACTACCAAACGTGCTGGGGCGGCGGCAGACGCCCGGGAACGCCTCAAGGTCACCAAATATAGCTGTCTCGGCGCCCAATATCATTTCTTTCCTTTCGGCGTCGAGACTCTAGGTCCTTGGGGTAAGGGTGCACTGGAGCTACACAGGGAGCTCAGCAATAGGTTGAGAGAGGCAACAGGCAACCCTCGCGCCGGCAGCTTTCTCGCGCAAAGAATCGCAATCGCTGTTCAGCGCGGGAATACTGCCTGCGTGATGGGCACCATGCCAAGAGGCCCACCTCTCTTTTTTAATTAAGTTTAGTTTTAGTTATTTTAATTTAATAGTAGTTTTAGCCTTATATTTACACCTTTAAGTATATGTTTTTATTAATTTAGTACAGCACTGCAATTTAGGACAAACGATAATAATATTAGGAAAAACTATTTCTGCAAATAAAAAATATGCGGAACAATTTTTATGCCATAGGATATTCCGCGGAAAGTAGTTATGCGATACAACATTAGGACTAAAACTTTTTGCCGTCCGATATAGACCCAATGAAATAAAATTGGTATCATTTTCTTCCAATAGCTAATTTCGTAATGGGTTCAAAAGGTGATAACAGGAGCCATCATTCTCGCATTTATGTATTTGTAATTGAAACTTTACCAAAATGTATAACAAACATAAGATGCGTATGAATATTTTATTTTATTTTATTTTATTTATTTATTTATCACATTACATCTATCTTAACAGTTACCCAATACGATAGAATAACACATTTCACTTACAATGTAGGTAATTTACTATTTAGTTAATTAGTGATAGCATAATACAAATAAAGTAACTCTTGTGAATTATATATTAATTCGTCGGGTCTATTGCGTCGTATAAAATACGTCCTGCAATTGTGTTTGTTCATCTCGACGTTATGAGCACTAAAATACATTTCCAATAACAAAAGTAAAGAAAGAAATGTGCAGAGGTGACACGATTGATATTTTTTCCAGTTAAACATTTTCTCGGAACCGGCTGGGCGTGGGAACGCTGGGTTGTCGAAACAAAATAAATACAAACACAATAATACCGTCTCAACTATCCGCTATCGAACTATTGACAGACCAGCAAGAGGGATTACGACTAGTCCACAATAACCTATCCACTCTAATTTGATACATTACAATATTTACACTGCCGACGTTGTTATTAGATCTGATGCGAATAATGCTTGAGTAGAAAATCCTGTACGCAACTAAATAAAAACAAGTGGGACGATTGATACCAATTGACTTAGTCCTAAACAAAGTAAAGCAAGAAAACGGATAAACATATCTACTTATATACTTACATATTAAACATCTGAGACTCGAGCACAAACATTCGTATTTTTCACATAAATATCTGTCCCGACCGGGAATCAAACCCGGGACCTCAAAGCTTCTGAATAGAATCTTTACTATTAATATTGATGATGAACTGAATTGGCATAGAAGCAATGGAAAAGAACGCAAGTACAACTTTTTAATCTCACATCTTGAGCTCTTTGAAACTCAAGGGCCCAAATTATATTAATTTAATAATTCCTGTTTTTAAACCCACGAATGAGTAAATAACTATATCGACGGTGGAAAGGACATTTTGGAAGAAATTGAATTATATATATATATATTGTTGAAATAAGCTTTTTTTCTGCATCGTTTGAGCTATATAGCAAGATTTCGTCCAAAATGTCGCTTAAAGGGTTTCTCCTTTCCACCATCGATATTATTATAATCAGGGCGAGTTTAGAAAGGGATTGGAGTTGACAGTAATTCTACGTCAAAATATGTAAGTAATGACAGTTCTGACAGTCCCATTCAGATTGCGATTTGATAATACATATTTAAGTCAGTCAATTAAATTAGATAAACGTCTACAATAAAACAACAGAGTTCCGAATCAAATAATGGCCACTAGGTTTTAGCATTTGCAGCGATACCTAATACCTACATAGGTACATGGTTTTAAATGGCTTTGATCTGGGATTGCGTTTTACAATACGTATTTAAAACTTTTACTGATACGAGATACTACATTGTACTGTCAACTGCACTAGCACTAATTTAGTAAGTTTGTTTTCTTTTGTTTTAACTAATTTCATAAGTATAGAAATCGTTTAGTGTCGTTTTTAGGGACCATAAACAACAATGATCGATCTGGGAGTATAGGGGTAGTAAATATGGAACCGTCTCTTTTTATTGCTGCCATAAAACGAAAAAGAATTTTACTACTTAAGTAGGTAACCGTACGATGCCTAATATGAATTCAATGATTGTATGTATAAATAAGTGAGTCTTGTTTATCAATGACAGATTAAAACAATAAAATGTAATAGGTGTGTAAGTATAAAAAACACATAAATTAAGAAAGCTTGTTCACCAATTATGAATTCATATTTTTGTAATACAAATTAAAATCTTTATGAAGTTATGAACTTTATTTACGCGTATTTTATTTACAATAAGATAGGTACGTTTTTAGTCGTACTTCTGTGTAAATCCAATCCAATTATATTAGCATAATCTTATGTCATTCTAGAATGCACATGCATGAATATTTTAAAGATGAATAGAATGCTCATGCATGAATATTTTAAAGATAATTGAGAGTTCAGTGACTGATACCTAAGAAAAAAAAATAGAAAAGTAAAGTTCGCGTGCCGTGCGGGGGCGCCGGCCTGTCCTGATTTCCACGCTATGGCAATGCCTTTACTTTCTTACAGTACCTACCTACCTACGTTTAGTCCCCACAAAATTTAATTGCATTCATCACTAAACAAATCAGGATTAACTGCTTTAAAAGTTCGTGAATATAACCAAACACACTGGCAAGATTCGAACAAGGTAAGTACCTACACTGAAGTAAGATATTTTATTAATAAAAAATGATGTTATTATTTTAAAGGGCATTAAAAAATACGAAACAAAACTTCTAATCTATGTAACACGTGCGTCTTAATGAAAAAGTACCTTTTTGTTTCACGATGTTAATAAAACATGCCCTTGCTTTTGTTACAATAAATCTACGTACAAAAAGCTCGAAAAGCTCGTAGAAAGTTTAATTTTTGAATGACCGGCCGACCAGTCTAAAGCATATCATTTAATTTTGCTTGAATAAATTATCAGTAGTTGACTAAGTATGTGGATTTGATCCAAAATCGATTACGCTCGTGGCCAGGATTGTAAAATGCTGTAGCATTTGGAAGAAAATAGCAGTTATGTAAATTGCATATAGCTATTGCCCTTAATCTTTCATATCGCGCTCCCCTTTGGTTGCATGAGCTGCCCTTTTCCTTTCCCCTTGCAAACCTTTTTGATATTCGGTGTTTTAAAAACGCCATGCGGTATTTATACCCATGAAAAAGATTTCGTATTCCCGCCTCAAGCACATGCAAAGTTATGAATCATTGTGAATGGTTCACCTAAACACAGGCGCCATTTTTCAATAGTTCGCTCGCACTCTTATCAATAATTTATTTGTTTTCCGTCGAATGTTGCAGATACATACACTCATACTTACTATGAAATATGGCATGAAAAAATACCGGTTCTAATAATATCTGTAACTGAAACTGCAAGTCAAAGAATAAAACATTAAGTACCAATTTACCATAAGCGGGCATACATTTTTGAAATTACTTTGAAATCGGAAGTATACGTAGTTACAAAAAATTTGCATACTATAATGGTCTTTGAAGTCAATTTAAAAATGTAACATTTTGGAGCTATTCATTTGTTAAAACTTTGAACAGATTATAAGTATTATGTTGACATGTAAAGCAGGGGCAGGGGCAAGCCGAAACCGTATTTTGTTACATACCTACTTCATTACGGCCTACTTACCGACGCACAAATTTTCTTTACGATTGCACCAATGTAATAGGAAAATTCCGAACGTAATACATTATATTTATCCTTTTTTGTGGAAACTGTTTTGCAAAATTACGTAACGTTACCTTTGTTTTTATCGCATCCTCAAGTTCCCCAACGAGAGATGAAAGTTTTTTATCGTACGTCAAAACTTTTATCGACACCCGCGGTAATGCACGGCGAGTCACGCAAGTGAAACTAACTCCACGCAATACGTCAAAGGATATAAAATATTTACTAACTATGACTTAGCATTAACATAATTATGAACGGCACCCCGAAATAGAACCTGTACCTAATATCGAGTTGTCGACTTTAAGTGTAGAGCTGATAATTTTCTTTTCAATTTATTATATTTTTTATATTTTCAACTCCATCCGACTACTGGAACTGATCAAAATTTACTTACAAGATTTAAAACAAAGGTAGAAATGAACACCGTGATAATAACTTGTAATTTACACTTCATAAATCAAAATTTAAATACCCAAATATCTTCAGACACAAACTCCGTACAAAATTAAAAAAAATGAATTGGATTTGATTGATAGTTGTTTTCCTGTATGTAACACAGGAATTAATCGTAAGCAAAAATATTTAATTTAGTTAAATATAATTGATGTGTCCAACAAATATTTATAATAAGAACTGATATTTACAATGACATATAGATAAATAAATACTTATCTTAAACTAAGTTAAAATCATTACATTGTTTTAAACTTTCGCGATTTTCACTCTACTATAATAATTAATTATTAATAACTATAAGGGTCACACATGTTTTTTGTTCGGGTCTCTGTTGTGGACATGGCAAAAGTTAAGGGTCTATAGCCAATATTTTTAGTCAAGACTACATCGGCGTGCGGGAGGCCTGGCAACTTTCGGCCCATTTCAATAAATCTTAAGTTTACTGATTCGAAGTCGCTAATTTTATGTCCACAGGAGAGACAACTTTTGTTTATTACGCTGTGTATAACCCATAATTCACATTGGTCTATTGTTTAGCTACATTTAAATTTTAGGATAAGTAATTTGTGTTTATACGATTTAAATAAAACTTTGACACCTGATGAATGACTTGCGCAGCCATCTAATAATATTGAGATAATATTCAACGCTGATGGCGACAAATGGCTTTACCAACCATATTAAAATCAATTCAGGAACGTCCTCTAAGCGAAATATTCTTATTCCAACCTTGGCATTGACAGTGATTGGTTTAGCGAACCTGCCTATAAATAATACAGCGCTCCGATTTACATTCGATTTCAATGAAAATACGTTGGGAATAGAGCCGGTGTGTTTGTCTGAAGCGCTAAAGCTGGCGATGACGTAGTTAGGTGATCTAAAATTTATTCTCTATTTCCAGACACATGCAAGCAGGTGTCTGTTGGGACCTTGATCAGGCAACTTGTCACTGACAACTGTTACTAACGGCTGGAGACATGTAATTTGCATATTGAATACTTCCCTGGACTCCGGCCGGCCGTATGAAAATGGACTAGTTCCAAGTTGTAGCGCGTTACTAATAGCTGTATTGACCGAGGGCAGATTGTTTACATTGATATCACCATTTTATTACTGCTGAAATGGTGGAAACCGATGATAATTTGAATGACTGGATTGATTAGTATTTTTTTTTTGTAAATTTTACATATTTGGAACTTAGACGACTTGGCATGACCATTCTCTTTAGCTGGCTAAAGGAAGAGGAACCAACTCTCATGGACCATAAAATTAATAAAATCACGATTATAATTATCAAAAACGCAAAACCCTTACGAAATGAACAACCAAATAGTACTTATATCTCAACCATAGCTCAACCCTTCGGATTACGATCGAATTAAGTCAACATAACCTACATACTTATGATGACAATTATCTCATAGACAACTTTTATTGTTTTTCTACCAATTTTATTCGACAAAAATAATTAAAACCGGCCAAGTGCGAGTCGGACTCGCGCGCGAAGGGTTCCGTACCATTATCTATAAAAATAGCAAAAAAATCACGTATATTGTATGGGAGCCCCCTTAAATATTTGTTTTATTTTAATTATTTATTATTAAAGTGTTCTGGTTTTTAGTATTTGTTGTTATAGCGGCAACCGAAATACAAATTTCAACTGTCTAGCTATCACGTTTCATGAGACATAGCTTGGTGACAGACGGACGGACAGCGCAGCCTCAGTAATAGGGTCCCATTTTTACCCATTGGGTACGGAACCCTAAAAATGATATTTATTCGAACAATGTCGATCGTTGGAGATGAGGCGCGACCCGGCTGCAGGTGGCTAGTGTCGCAGCGAGCGCAATGCGGCGCCTACACTAAATCCACGCCGACCTCGTTTCACGGTCACGGCTACGCAACTCACTTCAAAACTAACACCCATTTCATATAGGTAATAGAGCATATTGGAATTAGGAAAACCTTTCAAAACATCACTTCACCACACAAATATTATATCAATTGGAGCGAAATGGAAAACATTATGTAAAATTTTGCTACTGAAAACACCGTGCCTCCGACTCGTTTCTCATTTCCCGTCGCAAGGGGAAAAACCATGCGTGTGTCGAACTTATTTATCCAAATAAAACGCAATAAATTACCTGCTGTTTATTCCAGAGGCGAGTTGCCGAGCGACCGCGTATCGCCAGCCGAAAGAACGGTATTGATTACCCACCCTAGTCACATAACGGCCGTACGTAGCCCGTGTAACTGAATTGTATGTACAACATGCCGCTAAATTATGGACGCCTACGACCCGCAATTAGGTCGTCTTAACACTTGTTCCTCCCTCCACTCGTTTGCCTCCCAATAGCCTGTTTGTTATTTAATAGCATTAAGAGCACTTTAAATCCCTAATTGTGTGTAAACCCGACGAACCCTCCATTAATACTGAAAACGTCGAGTTCCTGTGCTTAACGTTAATATTACGCTGAAACTGAAAAGGTGTACTTATGTAGTGCAATTAATGATAATTGTTGATGGATTTTATTACTTTTCAACATTAAAAGCAATTTTTGCTTAAAAATTTAATGTAAGTTGATCTTTTTGAAAATTGAACATAAACTTGTGATTTAAATTTCGGTTTCACATCGGTTCATACTCATAGAGTAAGAAGTTATTTATTACAATAGTACATTGTTTAATTAAATGCATAGAATAGAAAAGAGAACGTTTTCTTTTGAAATAATTTAAAACATCGATTTCGACTATTTAGAAAAAAATAGTACATTGCTGTAAAGGCTGGAAAGTAAGCAATAGATGGACGAGTTTGTTTGAGGGCCGACGCGTAGCGGAGGCCCTCGAAAGTACGAGTCCATCTATTGCACTTTTGGCCGAGACTAAACATTGTGCTTTTCACGACTAATGAGAGGAAATCATCATCATCATCATCATCATAATCATCCATCCGTCCATCCCGTCCATCCCGTCCATCCCGTCCATCCGTCCATCCGTCCATCCGTCCATCTTTCCATCCGTCCATCTCGTCCATCCCGTCCATCCCGTCCATCCCGTCCATCCCGTCCATCCCGTCCATCCCGTCCAATCCGTCCATCCGTCCATCCCGTCCATCCGTCCATCCGTCCATCTTTCCATCCATCCATCCCGTCCATCCCGTCCATCCCGTCCATCCCGTCGATTCCGTCCATCCGTCCATCCGTCCATCCCGTCCATCCCGTCCATCTCATACATCCCGCCCATCCCGTCCATCCCGTCCATTCCGTCCATCCGTCCATCCCGCCCATCCGTCCATCCCGTCCATCCCGTCCATCCCGACCATCCAGTCCATCCGTCCATCTCGTCCATCCCGTCCATCCCATCCATTTCGTCCATCCCGTCCATCCAGTCCATCCCGTCCATCCCGTCCATTCCGTCCATACGTCCATCCCGTCTATCCCATCCATCCCGTCCATCCCGTCCATCCCGTCCATTCGTCCATCCCGTCCATCCCGTCTATCCAGTCCGTCCGTCCGTTCATCCGTCCATCCGTCCATCAGTCCATCCAGTCCGTCCGTCCGTCCGTCCGTCCGTCCGTCCGTCCGTCCGTCCGTCCGTCCGTCCGTCCGTCCGTCCGTCCGTCCGTCCGTCCGTCCGTTCGTCCGTCCATCCATCCATCCATCCATCACATGCAGCAGACGATTACTTTTGATTGGTCCAATAGTGTCGTTTCAGCACGCCAGGAATGAAATTCAGAAATTATCATTCAAAAAGTCGTATCGTATTATGAAATACATATACTGATACGTCCTGTTTTCGATTAGTGTAACATTGTTGTCGTGTTTGCGCGCCATAAATGAGTCAGCTGTTAAATGTACATATATAGGCAGTTTTGAGTACTGGATTTAGGTTATCTATGGCCACATTTTCGAGCGGTGTCGTGAAAAATTACTACCACAGCGATCTGACAGAAAAATACCATAGCAGGTATTCAAAATAGTGCGCCTATAAGTTACAGAAGCGTGTCCATCCAACATTAAGTATTCGTCCCCTGGGGCCTCAAGGACTAATTTGCTATTCCCTGTGGGGTCTGAGTCTAGGTCTGTTCAATATTACGTCATTATGATAACTAATAATAAGTGATAACTGTCGCATTTATTTAACGTCAACCTCCCCCTCATTACAATTCCATTACACGTCTGAATAAAATATTTTCCAACCATGTCTGAATAACGAGACAGGCAAATGGAAAAATATTCTATATTTTTCATTTGTTTTCTTGGTGATTCAAATTCAACACATTACAATTACTTACTTGTCAGTTTCACGGCACGTTCCCTGTATAAATGTTAGTAAATTATAGTAACCGGCACTTTACATCTCCATGACGTAGCTTTTGGGTAGTGTTAGCGATGAGCGTGTGTTACCCAAAACACTGCGAAAGCAAACAGCTCGTTTGATAGAATGTTGAATTTAAAACTGTTAATTTAGGTAATTTGCCAGGGGTCGGGGTTCACGAAGGGCGGCTGACAGTGACAGAGACAGGTCGTTTCGTTACGGACTAACCTCCTTCATCCAGTACCCGACCGCAACATTGGTGTTAGTTAATTGACTTGAATCTAAAGCTGAGTCACTACGTGTAAATTTGACAAATGTTTTTCTTTCAATTTTTAATAATAACGTAAACAAACATTCTAAATAGGTATACCTAACAAGGACAAATACTAATAACAAATTAATTGTTTATACTAAACCGACTGAGAATTTTATTTGTCTAACTTTAAATACTGAATAACTAAAAAAATTTTTTTAAAATATCATACTTTTAAATAACTCTATTGAGATTTGAAAAGTTTATGGTTTTCGAGTAATTTTCTCTTCGAAATGCACATTTGCTAGACAAGATATAGATCAAGCACATGTACCACAATAGCTGAGCACACACGTGCGCGGTATCGCATCTTATCTCGCGTGCTGTTTGCTCGCCGGCGCCCGCGCACCGAATGTCAAGTTCAAAGTGTCGAGAACTGAAAAAGGATTGTTGCCAACGCCCGGACGCTCTGGTACGATTACGGTACGCTAGCACCGGGCTATTCCAATTTTGGTCACTAAGATTTTGTGAAGAAATGAGTTTATACCTATATTTTGTATAAATAACATTGTTATCGAACGCGTACGAAAAGTAAAAAAAGCAAAAGGCAAAAGTTAGTGTGTAAATAAAACTCATTTCCCCCAAATTACTTTCATACTGTTGTACTCTCTTAGTGGATATAAGTGAAAAAAAATCGAGCTAAAACTGATTGGTTTTAGAGGTAAGTATCTTTTTGGGTTCGTATTATGTAGGTTCAGTTCTTAATAAACATGGAGGATAGAGCAAATTAATAAAAGTGTAACTATACAGCGAAAGTATACTTAATTTGAAAGAAAGAAAGAAAACATTTATTCGATCAAACCATTTTAGTTACTTAGTAGAATCAAACACACACACACACACACACACACACACACACACACACACACACACACACACACACACACACACACACACACACACACACACACACACACACACCACACACACACACACACACACACACACACACACCACACCACACACATATTCCGAAATCTAATGTATAAAAATCTCGTGTTACAGACGGAGTCGTGGACATGGCTCGTAATATAAATCTTATATCGATTACACCTTAAGATTAAATCAAACCACTAGCCGTATGTTTAGGTAGGTTATAATCACAAGATTACTCAACGTAGTGGTGGTATTATCATACTAGCAGAAATCATAACATCTAAGAGAGCTTACTATTTATGATTTATGATACGCACACCTGCTAGTGTGTCATACGTAATTAATTTAAGTCTATCAATTACTTAGCAACAGTTTCCGTAACACCGAAATGCACTTTTCTCAAAAATTTCTCGCCATTATAGATTATAGATATCAGAAGGCTATGTGCATTGTTGATATTCAATCTACATAAGTAAAATAAAACACACATTACATTACATTACATTTTCATTTATTTTATTTACTGTTTTCTTTTTGATTTTTGAGAAAAGAACCAAATTTGTCCCGGCAGAAACGAAAATTGACAATCTCCAAGCATAGGCAATAATGTACTATTACAGATTGAGTAGGAGTGTTTGCAATTAATTAACATAATATTACTATGCGGTTCCTTTGCTCTGAATTTTCGAAGAGAGTTGATTGTAATGTTTTCGTTTTGAAACATACATATAAATTACTTTGCTGCTAAATGTTGTATTTTCTGGCCTATTATTCAAAAGACCCATTTTCGGTTGGTGACGTGAGAAAGCTGATTATAAAGAATTCTGACGGGTTGTAGGCGCGCATGATGTAACGCTTGCCTCGACGTTCAATAAAATAAGCGTTTATGCCGTAAAAAATACACTAACCCGCCAGCACATTAATCCCGTTCAGAGATTATAATATAAGAAAACTGTGGCTACTTATTATATTAATATTATGTAAACACACATGATATAGCTCTTGCAATAAATAATCCACGGGATGTTTGCACACGGAGGTAAACGGCAAAGGGTAAGCGAAGGACAAAACCTTATCGGAATTTCAAATCGCGCGTTAGAATTGCTTTGATGACGCAAACATGGGCGTAGCGGTTGCAGCTTTTTTTGACTTATTACAATCTAAGTGCATTTACTTTGTCGGCCGCAACCTTCGATTTATGATACAGCCCTGAATTTTTTATAGCGCTGGCACACATGCAACATACTAGAATCGGCATTTAATACAACTATTATTTAAATTTGAATTTATGAATGAAAGTTGCATTACTCTTGTTTGCAGTCAGATCTTCATCTTGGACTCTTGTGAATGCGTCGGTTCTTGCCACTTACATGCTCTACTGAAAAAAAATACAACTTACGTTACAAGGTGAAATTACGCCGCATCACGAGGACTATGAGGACTATGAGACTTTATTCAAACAAAGTTGCTGGAAACCCATCAACTTGTAATGGTACGATGGTGGTTCATACGGTGTTCAATTTTCTTCAATTTGTATTAGAATATGTGCCTAAATTAGTGGTAAGTTCGTAAGTGCATATCGAGCACAGCCAGCGGGCAGTCCGAGGCACGATATAGCACGGGTACGGGGCCGGGGGCGCCACCGGCCCGTGACCGCCACCTGTCGGGACACCGGTTCATTCCCGACCACCCCACCCTCACCACTCGTACCTTATTAACGAACTTCATTATTCCAAAATCCCGCATGCATAATATACACAAAATTAGCTCAACACGGTTTCATCTTAAAATTTGTTTAGGTGATGAAATTAACATATTTCACAGACTGGTTCAAAGTCATTTGTAGGTATCATTTTTAAAGTTCACTTGTCGTAAATGGATTGGCAGGGACTTCAATTACCTTTGGGACATGCAATACTTAAGTAAAGAAAGCATCGGCTTTATTCTGCTTGTCGCAAATAAACTGTTTCAATGGCATCACACCATACGATGTTTTCTACTGACGTGACACTCTTCGAGATTTCGATTGTTTCGCAACATCGCGTGATCGTCGCTGCCATTGGACACCGCCTTTTATTTACGTTTGTCTTTTGCTGCTTACTTTAGAATGCAGCGAGTATTTTGCTTTCCGACGAATAGTATAGTCGACCAAGTAATTTCTTTACCACCCTAAGGTTCAATGTCAGTTGTACGGCTTAAAACATCAAAGACTATTTTGACTTACTAGTCAATGTTACAATCAGCCTTATTGTTTTTGTTCTGCTGTAGGAACTCTCATAAAAAATGGTAAAACACTTAGTTGGTCGACTATACCAGAAACGCAAATTTTGTTGTTGGTCTGACACTGACATTGCCATTTTACGAAGCTGTCAACATTTTCAAAAACTTGATTGTCGCTATCAATAAGAGTTCATTGGTAACGATATTTTTTTTATACAAAACAAAGAATGATTAAAGTATCACTCAAAATGCTTCTTAAATGAGTGCGGCGGTTACAAATAATTCGTTGCGTATTCTTACTAAAACTGACTAACTACGCGTTGTCGTGTAATCAAGGATATCTTGGTATAAAAAATGGCCACGGGGTGCGGGCACGCGCCGTGACATATGCCACGGGAGCCCTTCTGCGAGGTATTAGCTTTCGATTAGGTTTTTGTGCGTGTTCCGCGCGAGTAACTCGCGCAACTTTATATCATTAAGAAAAGTAAACCGCTAACGTGTCGACACGTTTAGTTAACATCGAAATATTTTTCTGCCATCCTGAGGTAATGATGACCTAATTTTGATTAGACATCCGGTATCCTCTAAGGCTATCTTCTTCAAACAAATCTCACGCCATGCTAAATGTGGCGAATTATCGCAGTATCAGTACGAAATTCTTATCGCGCGGCGCCGCCTGGCACCTGACCGGTCATTGAATCATAGTAAAGGACGAACGAACGTACACAATGTTGTCATACGCATCAAAAAGTAAAGACTGTTAAATAACAAACCGAAAAAAGATAGCTCAAACTCCCTTATGTCAACTTCGGAGTGTTGTTCGTTCCCTCGTTGTTTTGTGTTAACTTTACCGCTCTACATTTATTTAAGTATTCATAAAATAGGTAAGTACCTACTTTATTAAGAACATACGGATACAAAACTCAGATACTATCTCAAAAATTAAACGTAAACTTATCAAAATCAATCCTATAAGGAGTAAAAAAAAATAAACACAAAATTACATAAAAGGCTAAAATCAAAGCGGGTCCTTAAAAAGACTGGATTGATTAACTAGTCAGTTAGGGAGCGACTTTTTTATTTTATTTCTTTAATCCTTACCAATATTTACCAGTATTATAAATGCGAGAGTTAGAGCCTAAGCACACGGCGTTTTTTAAACGCGCCGTCGACGCGCGTTTTAAACGCGCGTCTACAGCGCGTTTTTTATTCCATAGAAAAAAAACGCGCGTCGACGGCGCGTTTAAAAAACGCCGTGTGCTTAGGCCCTTACTCTGCCTGTCTATTTATTACTTCTTCACGCTTAAACTGCGGAACCGATTTAGATAATATTATTTAGTATGGAGATTAGTTTGAAACCCTGCGAAGAAGGATATAGGATAGTTTTTATCCCGGAAAATTGAAAAGTTCCTGTGGAATAGCGATAAACGATTCCTTGCAGATGGAGTCGCACGCAACAGCTAGTAAAATAAGATTAATATCAAACTCAACGAGTTACAATAACAGATATTAACCCTAAAGCAAAGCGTCACACTTAAATGTGCTTTGGGCTTAAAACAACTAAATTTCATAATACCTTATTCACTAATACCCCTAATTTTCAAATTACCATGGGCTCATTCATAATACCTAAAAATACCTAAAATTTCAAATTTTAAGACGAGACAAATGAGATGGTAATTTGAAAATTAGGGGTATTAGTGAATAAGGTATTATGAAATTTAGTGGTTTTAAGTCCAAAGCTTAAATGTAACGTTTTACTTTCCGTCGTGCAAGACCGCTGAGTTGTTTACACTGACTGAACTAATATTAAGAGGAATATACATGTCTCGCGAGCTAAAAGCGCAAGGCTGGCTAAAATGTGCATTTATTCAAGCGGTAATTTCATGCGCTTCATTTATCTGGTCACATTTTTTTAAGAAATAGCAGAAAATTCTGATACAGTTTCCAGTTATAAGTATGGTAGATGTACAGGACTTCTAATATATACCTAAAACTATATAACCGAAAGGCCCATCAAAATCTACAGCCATTTTTTAAAAAGTGTGACCAGATAAATGGGCGGTTGAAACGCTCGAAGAAAAGCCTAAATGACATTATTTATTTTCCGTAACGAATTTTAATTATTTACTTACATATTAGGTAGGTAATTACAGAGATTGCGATTCCAGAAAAAACCAGCCAAGTGCGAGTCGGACTCGCGCACCGAGGGTTCCCTACAAATTTGTAGGTATGTCAAAATATACGCCGTAAACAGTCGTATTTATTTAATCCAGTGTTAGCAGAAACCTACTTTTATGTAAAATATTTGCAGTGTGGGATCATTTTATATTGGTAAAGCGGGGGACCCCTTACAAAATTACAAATTTATAATTTTCAGATTTTTCCCTATAGATACTTGTTGTAGGTATAAGACTGTATTATTTGCCAAATTTCATAGTTCTAGGTCAACGGAAATTTCCCTAAGTTTATTTATTTATTTATAAGTTAGGTACAATTGCATATTGTAAACAGTAGCACAATTACAAGCTTTGGCGGCATAAACGGCCGTATCTTTTATTTACGTTAGTTTGATTTTTTCACAGCTTTAATGATACCTCCACGCGTTCCAGAGATAAAGGGTCTTGACAGACAGACGGAACGATAGACAGACGGACAAAAAAGTAATCCTATAACATAAAGGTTCCGTTATTTCCTTTTGAGGTACGGAATCCTGAAAATGATAACATTTAAATCAGTACCTACCGTAATTTAATGAAACTCATGGAAACAAAATAAACGTGGGTTCATTGACAGAGAGAGAGGCGAAAAAGCGGCAACATCGATGCTGAACGGAAACTCACAAGATAACATTTCTCTCTTCTTATTAGGTCTCTGGTTTAGCTTTGATCATCTCATGGACATATTTATTCAATAAAATTTGAACAATTAAACGTTTGAATTCCTTACAGCTAACAATACAATACCCTCTATCTGTAATCAAATATGTCGTCAACACTATAAAATAAAAGCACCTTCTTAATAGAAATGGTTTAATTTATCTTCGGAACTGCTATGTTGTACGATACCTTTTAGTTCTACAGGAATAATGATCATACATAACACAATCCGCACACACATCCGTTAGGCTGCGTTTCCACCAGAGATGTGCGAGGATGCGTTGCGAGGGATGTGTCTGTCATGAACCAATAGAAACACTTCAAAGTCAAAATTCTTTATTCAATTTTGGCATCAATTGATGCTCCTATGAATGTCGAAAAATCTACCACCGGTTCGGAAAAAACCCTGTTGAGAAGAAACCGGCAAGAAACTCAACAAGGTATCTTTTTTTTTTTCAATCAGATCTACATTGTTATAAAATGACATACATCTAAAGTATTTAATACAATTAAATTTTTTAACACAGTAGATACGCTATTTGAGACTAGGGATCGCCAATGCGGATCGGAATTATTTCATTCACTTGGGACCTTTTAAATGGAGTGTTTCTATTGGTTCATGACAGACACATCCCTCGCAACGCATCCTCGCACAGCTCCGGTGGATACGCAGCCTTAGACTATTTTTACCAGTCTTGAGACTGTTAAGGTGCTTGCTGGCAGATGGGCAGCGTCCATATGGATATGGTCACTTTGGGGGGCTCGCAGGTAGGTTTCAGGCGCGTGCCGGCTCGGGTTACCGCAGGGACTTCAGTTGATTGTTATTAACCCTTGCTACAATTGCGTTCCGATCGAGTGGGTATCGCGTATCCACAACACACTCGCATGTACAAACTTGATTGATGGGGTTATCTATATATATATTACGCGAGGCGGATTTTTGTACACGCCATCAGATCTACAGTTATGGTCCGATTTTGATAAATGATATGCCATTAGATTCGTCTCATCATGAAGAGTTGCATAAAACCCTTAATTATTTGATTTTTTAACGAAAAAGTAGAAAAAAATGAATTTTAAAGAACTACTGTGCGCTAGCCAACCAGCCACTATAGCGTGACCTGTGACCCGTCATTTGACTTGAGATGACAGTATAAAAATAAACATGAATTGGACTCAAACCTATTGTAAGTTGTTCAGCATGAGAAAATATCACCTTTGAGTCGGCCAGATTATATCCCAACAACACAACACTAGATATTTACAGAATACAAAAAATATTTTTTGATTTTGTTTACAACAACGAATGACAGACATGACATATGTGTCAACTTTTAATTTCTTCTTTATTGCGCGCCATTATGTCTTATGTCAATATTGAATTGCCATAAAATTGTTGTTGTTAAAATATTGTATGTCTTATTCCAGATCTTTGTTTATCTGTAAGTCAAGTTTCATCCGAATTTTTTTAGGCATTATTGCGTAACAAACATTAAAAAATCTTTACAAACTTTCTTATTTAAGAATAATACAGAACATTAGGTAGGCAGGTCCAACTTCGAGGAAGATGTCAAACGATGAATCCGACTCGGCTGGGCAGCGTTCGCGAAACTACGCAATATCTTTTCATCCAAAATACCGCAGTGTCTCAAGTCAAAAGTCTTTGACCAGTGTGTGTTGCCAGTGATGACTTATTATGGCACTGAGACTGTGGCCGCTAACGATGGGCCTCATAAGGAAACTCAAGGTCACTCAGAGGGCGATGGAGAGGGCTATGCTCCTCGGAGTTTCTCTGCGGGATAGCATTAGGAATGATGAAATCCACGCAAGAACTAAGTCACCGACATAGCTCGAAGAATCGCCAGACTCGAGCGGCAGTGGGCAGGGCACATTGCTCGTAAAACTGATGGCCGATGGGGCCAAAAAGTTTTTCGAGTGGCGTCCACGAACCGGAAGACGCAGTGTAGGTAGTCCTCCAACAAGATGGAGCGACGACCTGATTAAGGTTGCTGAAACGCGTTGGATGCGGATGGTACAGGACCGATCTGTTTGGCGGTCTATTCCAACTAGTTACATTATCAGTTCCATTGATGGAACTAGTTGGACTTTTTTTCCGAGTATTTACATTCAACGAAGAGGGTTTCCTTAATGGAACTAGTTGGACTTTTTTCCGAGTAGTAACATGCAGAGTTAATTTAATGGAAGTAAATAGAATGAACCTAAGTATAATTTTTTTTTTTAATAAATTACTTTCTATTGTATGTATTCGTTTTTATTTTATATTAAATGTTTTTATTTTATTTCGTTGAATGTAACTACTCGGAAAAAAAAGTCCAACTAGTTCCATCAATGGAACTGATAATGTAACTAGTCGGAATAGACCTGTTTGGCGAGCCTTGGGGAGGCCTATGTCCAGCAGTGGACGTCTTTCAGCTGAAATGATGATGATGATGACACAACAATTGTTGATTTGAGTGGTAATTCGGAAGGGAGAAAGAAGGGCCACAAGGCACACCACATACCCTTCAAACTCGTAAATGTATGTTCAAACGCAATTTAGAGACTAATGAGCCAAACATGCAAAATTCTGGGGGTGACCAACTCTTGGTTAATTCGACTGAATCTTTGAATATTATGTGTTGTTATTTATAAAATACAAACATAAATATATTTCTAATACCACTTTTACATCTGTTCGTCTAGCACAGGGATTCCCAACCTTTTCTTAGTCAGGGACCACTTTTATATTATTCTTGTTAGCAGGGACCACTATGTAGGTATACTTAATAAAAATAATAAACTGTAATAATCTAACTGAAACTTTAATAAAAAACTCAATAGTAAATTACATAAAAAGAAATTTAAAATCATTCGCGGACCATATTTTGGCTTCTGCGGACCACAGGTGGTCCACGGACCACTGGTTGGGAACCACTGCTCTAGCATGATAAGTAACATTGCATGGTCATAACCAGAGCAACTACATTTTACAGACATTAATATAGTATAGTAATATAGTTATATTTCCGTAATAATACCACAATATTAGTAGGTACCTACGATCAGCAAGTGCCTAATGGAGGCTTCAGTGAATTTGTACCAACAGCGATTAGAGCCACGTGGCGTGTAGCTGAAAGCTGCGCGCGAGTTAATTAATCACACATTGATCGGCTGAATCGCCTCCGACAGCGGTGTACCGAAACTGTTCCGCTTCCGAGTAAACTCGGTTCGCCCACCCGGAACTGCTAATTACCCGCTTTTCAGGCCGTTTTGATTAATTACCTTGGCTATTACTTTCATCCAATAAAACCTTTAACGCTTCCACTTTCATGCAACACATTGCGTGCCACCGGCATAATAAACTGAAGGGTTGTTCTGACTCGAAACCAATTTAGCTTCCTGAATTTCCAGAAATGCAAGCAATAGGAAATCAAATTTACTTTAAATTATATGTCTCTACAAATGATGGAGATGAGACTTTTAAATGAATTAAAATTGTATTTAATGTCTCCACCCGTTTTGCGAGCAATAAATTACATTGAATGCAACACAGTACGAAACTGCATTGTGTTTATCCTCGCCTCATAAACAACCTTACGCTTTTCGGAAACACAGATATTAAAACTACAATGTAGAGCCATAAATTCTTTGATTTGGAAGCAGGCAAAAGCTTGAGACTAGAAAAATCCTTAGAGCTGTTGCTTATTTTGTATTTCAGTTCTGGTAGGCGCTATCAAGATGAACGTAACCAAAAGTGTTTACGATCGCGTGGATAACAGTATTAACGATCGCCATTCTGTAGCCAGCCAGCATTATAGTTTGATAGGCGATACAGCGTCTGGAAAGCTATTAAGCAGTCTTGGTTACGTATTGGATTTCACTTGGAAGTAACTAAATAGTTGCTAAAGAATCGAATGGTACCGTCGACATATAGGTTGACGTCAGCAGTGAACTTTAGGGTTAAGTAGTTGGGGTCACTGAAACGTGTGATATCATTTTGTTATAATTAAACGAAGAATTTATGTCAACTTTTGCACAAGGTCTAATCCGACTAGTTCCATTATCAGTTCCATTGATGGAACTATTTAGTTGGACTTTTTTTTCCGAGTAGTTACATTCAACGAAGAGGGTTTCCTTATGCCTTGATCACACGTACCGAGCAAACGGGCGAAAATGCAAATGTTTCTCGGCCGAGACAGTGATGTAAGCGAGTAGCTGTTCACACGTGTTTTGAAATTATAGTCAGTTCAGTTCTCATGTGGCAGAGTGGCGAGACAGTGAACGTTCAGACCTGCCGAGTGGGTGAACGAGACAGTGCCTAATACGTGCTCGGCCTAGTAGATAGAACGGGGGCCGAGCTACTGTCTCGCCGCTTCGTTCGGCCGAGCGCTCGGCCCAGCACTCGGCGCTATGTTTATACGCACCGAGTACTCGGCCGAGAGCACTGTCTCGCCCGTTTACTCGTTACGTGTGATCAAGGCATTAATGGAACTAGTTGGACTTTTTTGTCCTAGTAGTATCCGGGATTTTACAGCTGAGTTTTGCTATTAAGAGGCTGACAACACCTAATTTTGTTGAAATTGATGTCATTTAAACAGTTTTTTAAGAAAAACTGTTTGTTCTAGCACATCAAAAAAATTATATGTTAATATTCATCATATTTCATAGACCGTGGACGAACTCGATACATAATTGGACGAAATCGGCTCGATAGAAAATAATTGCAAAGATAGGTCTTAAAATCATCATTAAACGGTTCTATGTCTTTAATTTTTTGGCGTATGCGTCTGCAATTAAAAACATGAAGTCAACAATTCATACCTAAACCGCTAACGAGTCATATTTTACAAATAATCCACAGTTTTTTTTTAATTCAATATTTGCCCGATAAATTTCAATATACCCGGCTGCCCAGTAATAGCGGCATCTCGTTTACTCCGATAAAAATAGACAGTGTGCGCCGACGTTGGTGTTGACAGCGTCTTAAGTATGTGTGGTTTCGAAATGACCTAGTAAGACTCTAAACATTGTGGTCTCGAAATTACACGCTTTTTGAATAACGTAAAACCTAGTTCCATTATACGTGCAAATCGAGCGAATCTCCGACACTATTACAGTTGTAAGAAAAAGTTGCCTATTGAAGAACTTTTTTCACGAAGCGCAGTTGTATGCGTGTGGATGAATCATTGTTTCATAAATTTGTCTGCTTTACGTTGCGCGCAATAAGTTAACGGCAGGAGGGTGATGTCGTTTTTTTTTTATTTTGCGCAGTTAGGTTTGGCGGCGTATCTGTGAGCTGCAGAGACGTGGCGGGATGATCTGGAGCAGTGCTGAAGGCTGGGGAGGCAGACGGGCCGGCGTCGCGGCGCCGCCCCGCCCCTTGCTAGGCCGATAGGGCTGATGGAATTGTTTTCATTTGCATTCACCAAAAAATATTTCAAAAACACATGTATTTAAAACAATTCACTTTGTTACAAAACTAAGAAAAAATCCGGTTAAATACAAATAATAATGGAGTGTGCGTTTGGTATCCTACTCTCGATAAAGTTGATGCATGAAGGCGGCGTTTCCATTTTTACAAGCTTTTATTTAGTTTCACCTATGCCCGGTCGCTGTCTGTCGGTAATTAAATCTTGTGAGTCGATGACCCACTTTTAGTGGTCGGATTGAATTTGGTACTTATACAAATAATTTAGATGACTCTGCAAATAAGGTCAGTAAAAAGCGTATTAACAAATATTTTTTTTTTTTACTAAAGTTCATTTTACCTTGGCATGTTATGTTATATAATAATGAAACTATTCAAAATTTACAAATTATGAATGATTAACTAATAAGTTATTACTTGAATACAAATTAAAACTCTACCTGCTACGAATCGTGAAATTTTAACCTATTACATTTTAGTCAAATAACATTCTGTCATATCTTCTTCATACATAACTGTTAGAAGCAATTCTGTGACAGTGACAACCCTATCTCGTGGTGTAAATTGGAGCTGCACTTCCGTCGGCAGAAGAGCTCTCGCCGGAATCTGTGACACTTCCCGCAAAGAGAGATTAAGAGCGAGCTTTGTACGAGCTTCATCACTTACTAACACACTACGCCTCACTGTCGCAAAAAGTAGACCAAAGCTTTTACTTACACTGAAAAGATTTTGAGGAAGGCAGTTGGTAATTACAACTCACTAGTTTAATGGATGAATGTGACTGTTATTTGATCGAAAATATGACTATAATTAAACTAAAAGCTTTCGATATCAGTTATACCTCTACAATATTGACACAATTTACTCTTTTTCTGCTCTAAAGTAGTCTTGTAAAATAACTAAACTAATACTAAAATACACAGGAGCCAATTTAAATAGGCTATCGTTGTTGAATATTCGGCTAATTAATAAGGTGGGGCATTTACCTAAGTGATAGTGCTAATTTATTTATGTAATTAATCTAGTTCTCACTTTACTATATTAAACTTTTTAAATTGATAAAATTATTCAAAATGAAAAAGCTTTGGAATCATTCATGATCAAATCATATTTTGACATCTTCAGAGGCTAAATTTATTGTTTCGATCAAGTCGCCAACATGTCCATCAAACTGATTGGTTGAGCGGGCCAAGAAAACACAGACCCTTGTCTTTTAAATCTGTGGGAGACTCGTAGCAGGTGCTACGCGTACGCGCGAAGGCCGCTACGAATTGCTACGTACAGCACATTACTCGGGTGGAAATATGTACTTGTGGGTATGAATATTCTTCTAGTTCAATATACAGTAAATAATAATTATATTACATGAAATAATAGAGTAAGAAACGTCTTCTATGTTACACGAACAGTTCTTATTCGTTATTGTAAGAGTATTATTTTCTTTTTACGTCTGTTTATCATTGTTCTGAAAACAAGAGGGAACAACAAAACGTATCTTAAACTTATTCCTTTGAACTTTTATCTTCTTGTGGCTTCATTTGACTGAATCTTCCCCCGGTCGTCTATTTTTTCCTTGTAGTTTATCTCAAATTTTCATCTGAACATTTTCGGGACCGAATAGGCAGACTTTTCGCATTCAGGTAGAAAGGTAAAGTTTGCTGCGATACGAGTAAGAAGCAGTTTTGAGACTCGGATCAATACGCGGCGAAGGCTGCGACTGTTCTCCGTTTTTCGGACTCCTCCGCTGATATTGATTGTACGAATGTAGGCCACGTCTTGTGCCTCGTTAATATTTATAACACGGAATACTTAATTAATTATCCGGTTATTGACACACGCGGTCAATAAAACACGTTGCCGGCCGTCGATTGATATGCAAACGTAGCTGTTGTTATTGCTGTAGGCGAGTCGAGTTTGAGCGTAAGCTTCTATCTTTTCATACAGTTGATGCGGGGGCTCGTAGGTAGGTAGCTTGATGGATTAAGCCTTTATGGTTCCTTTATATGTTCGCCCATTACAGAGGCCATTAATCACCATTGCACAATAGACTGTGTTCTACACGTTTCCGTCAATACACATTGCACATGAAATTTGCTTCCACATGTAGGAATAATACGCAAGTACTTATAATGTTGTATTGTAACTCTACATTATTGAAGCTGAACTTAAACAAAGTTTTGGTGATATTTATTTATAAAATAATGTGATAAAACAATGATGGTGATTAAAGTTGGTTGAAAGTAACAGCGGCAGTTTAGTTTGGAAGCTTATGTTTTGGCTAAGTTTTCTCGATATAATAAATGAATCTTCTGTTGTTTCATATAGTAAAAAGACTTAAGACTTTAAAAAGATTTAGACGACCAGATGGCCTAGTAGGTAGAGAACCTGACTACGAAGCTTGAGGTCCCGGGTTCGATTCCTGCGTCGGGGCAGATATTTGTATGAATAATACGAATATTTGTTCTCGGGTCTTGGGTGTTTAATATGTATTTATGTATGTATCTATCTATATAAGTATGTTTATCCGTTGCCTTGTAACCATAACACAAGCTATGCTTAGCTTACTTTGGGACTAGGTCAATTGGTGTGAATTGTCCCGTGATATTTATTTATTATTTATTTATTTCAAAAAACAGTGATCAGTTGGTATAACATCTAACACGCAAACAGTTGCTAGTGCAATTACGAATCATACAAGATGATTGTAAAAAAATAAACGTTTAATGTTAGTTGTACTTAATCGCCAGCGTCTTAAATCAGTCACATTAATTACCGTCCACTCGAGATAGCACGAGTGGACGGTAATTAATCTGACGCCCGTTCGTGGGGTTGTCTCCTGTAGTGGAATATGTAAAGTTAAATGCGTTTTTGCATTGTTGCAGCCACCGAGCTCGATCTGCTGGGCGCTCTATCGCTGCACAACACGTCGCACGCCGGCGTCAGCGCCGCGCCGGGCATGCAGCCGCAGCGGACCGCCTACACCCTACAAGGTGACCCAATATTATTTATTTATTTATTTAGTATCTTCAAATACCTAGTCATACGGCTAGTCACAAAGGCACAATTAGCTAGCACTTTCCAACAATGAACACTATTAAAGTGTACCTATGTAAGTAAATATGTGTAAAGTTGTTGAAGTTTTTTAACTCGTGAGTCGTCACTATCGGTTGTGTTGAACACGTATACATATCGAATATGGTTGTACGCCGTGATTATAGAATCTATCCATAATCCAAAGTCAGTGATGCTTATTGAGTAGAATAACATCTAATTGCAATGTAAGTTAAATGTGGTTATAGTTACCCGCTACGCTTTACAATCCGCTTCTTCTTGGCCATCGCGATTCGTGACCATCTCAGCCGGTCAACCATTCGGTTAACTAAAATACCATCTAGATTACCTTCAATGGACAGTATTTAGTATTTAACTAATTCCTATTCATTTGGGTTAATCTAGCCCAGTTACGCCATGCCATAAAGTCTGGCATTTCCTTCGCTCTTCAAGGCACCCAGAGTCTTGTGTAAGCCAGGTCGGCATTTACCCCCAGGTTCAAAGACCTAGTGCTTTGCACCCTACTCGCCCTAAGCCGTTTGTTATTCAGCTATCAAGATTGAACACGTAGTACATTAACACTCACTCCACAAAAACTTACAAAAATCCAGCGTGAATTTCGCTGCTCGAAATTATTTCCAAGCGCTTTTGTAATTAAAATACCTTATCAAGTTAAAAACGAATATTGAAACGGAATAATATTAAATTTTATTTATTTGCTAGAATTTGACTTAATTGGTTCTTTTTTTCGTTACGTATTTTCATATTTATGCAGATAAGTTGAATATTATTACGAAATCAAGGATCTTATAACTAGGTATTTGTTAAAGGTAACACATTACAACTATTACCACGTCAAAGCTCTGCAAGGGAATGTACGTATCTATTCAATATATAATGATTCACTTTGAGGGACACAATTCACACAATCTCGTGTAATAATATAAATGAATCATCCTAAAAATAAAATGTGTTTGTAGGTACTTTAAAATTCAGAACAATAGCACAAGTTCAAGTTTTTTTAATGAAAATTAATTTATAAAATATGCCTAGGTACTCTTAAACTTATTGTGAATACGACGTATCAATAAAGTTACGAGTTATTGCATCGTGGGTACTCCGGCAGCGTAATGGATCGTAAACACGGCCGGGTCGTATTGGTGCAGTGCAATCCATTTTAGGTGCAATTCCATTCCACTTACGTTGGACGAACGTGGCGGCACCCATTAGTGAAAGCCTGCCAAGGCACACCTATTTACCTTTTAATGATACACGCTCAGTACTGAACTTATACGACGTTTGTAGCAAGTCTATCTTAAGTAATAAGTTTGTAGAGTTTGTGTCTTGGCTACCTACGTACATGTTGGCGGTCATATTTACGAGCAGACGTCATACATAATTATTAGTGACGAACTTTCATAACAATAACTATAAATTAAAAATTTAAAAAACCCCCAACACAATTAAAGCTAAGATTCCTTCCGTAGCATACAAAAGAGCTGATAACATTGAAACGGCTGGATCATTTTTTATGAAACTGTCTAAGAACCATCTCCAAGAAACCTGCTTTAACATAAAAAAAACCGCATCCAAATCGGTTCACCCATTTAAGAGTTATGATGCCACAGACAGACACACACACACACACACACACACATAGCGGTCAAACTTTTTGTGTCGGGGGTTAAAAAGTACATAAAGAAAATTTAACTCTATTTAACGTTTATTTTGTCAATTAAATAAAGCTTGACGATGAATTTTATTAATACGTGGTTAAGCTATAGACGTTTTAACTTCAAAAATTAAACGCTCGAATTAAATTGAAAACAGACGTTGTGATCCCGATGTACTTTTAAATTTAAATTTGCATGTTTGCGTGTCCGAATCTTTAGCTCCGACCCGACTTCGAGGGTTGCCGAGGGGGCCCATTGTATTTTCCCTTTCCCTCTGACATTTGCAATTTGATGTTGAAAAGACGATGGAGATGTTGTGGTGAAGGAAATTGGTCGGTGCGGTTCAGTGGCGAGGGGCCTTTGTTGCGGGGAGGAAAAACAATATTATTATTTTATTATTTGTTACTAGCTTTTGCCCGCGGCTTCGCTCGCGTGTACCATGAGAATTCCAAAGAACCAAGATATCAAGCAAGCAAGCATACAGTAAGCAAGCAAGCATGCAAGCAAGATGCAAGCAAGCATGCATGCACGCTTGCTTGCTTGCGTGACAATGGGACCATCTCAGGAGTATATTATATTCTTTCGAATAAAAAAATAATTTTTAAAATCGGTCCACAATTGACCGAGAAATCGGTGAACATACCTACATAAAAAAATACACAAAGTGGAATGCATAACCTCCTCCTTTAAAAGAGCCCTTTGCGGCCTACTTACAGTATAAACTTATGAATTTTGAAATTTTAGCTTACAACCAGTAAAACGCAAAATCTCGTTTTTTCCCGTTCCCGTAAGAATTTCGGGAAATGCTGTCTTAATGCTCCCCTACACTCCTCAAGGAACCCACTTGCCAGATTTCAGCTTTCTATGACCAGTAAAACGAAAAATCCCGTTTTTCCCGTTCCCGTGGGAATTTTGGAAAGTCCTCCCACAATTCTCCTCTACGCTCCCCAAGCAACCTACATGCCGAATTTCAGCTTTATACGACCAGTAATACGACAAATCCCGTTTTTTCCCGTTCCTGTGGGAATTTTGGAAAGTCCTCTCTCAAACCTCCTTTGCTCTCCCTAAGCAACCTACATGCCGAATTTCAGCTTTCTATTACCAGTAAAACGAAAAATCCCGTTTTTGCCTTATCCCGTGGGAATTTCCGAAAATCCTTAAAACCATTTTTAACTATTATTACTTCTATGCCAAATTTGAAGAGTCTAGTAATTATAGTTCATAGGATCCCGTTAAACTGAATATATAAATCCCGTTTTTTTCCTTATCCCGTGGGAATTTTGAAAAATCCTGAAATTAATGTTTTAACTAATGTAATACCTACTTGTGTATCAAATTTGAAGAGTCTAGTTATTATAGTTACTGAGATAGGGTCACTCTGAATCGAATATATATATCCCGTTTTTTCCCGTTCCCGTGGGAATTCCCAAAAATCCTTCCTTAGTGCATGCCTACATTGTATGTGCAAAATTTCAAGTCTCTCATATATCATTTAGTTTATTAAGACATTTCAACCCTGTCGCACCCCATCCAGGGAGATGGTATTTCACGTCCGCCACGTCGGATTTTAAAACGGTTGTTGTTTTCATAACCAGCGACCCGATAAACCATAGAAACAACACCCATGTTGATTTTCAGACTTTTCTACCCCTTTCCCCCCTTTTAGGGGTTAAATTCTCAAGAAACCTGAAACACGTGTTTACTTATTTATCATTAGGAGTACTTCTGTGAAGTTTCGAATAAAATAGTCGAACTAATCTTGTTTCCCCATACAAACTTTGGACCCCCGTTTCACCCCCTTAGGGAGTGAATTTTGAAAAATCCTTTCTTAGTGCACCCCTAGACCTTATAAGAAACCTACATGCCAAATTTGAAATCTCTAGGCCCAGTGGGTTGGGCTGTGCGTTGATATGTCAGTCAGTCAGTCAGTCAGTCAGTCAGTTTCTTCTTTTATATATATAGATTGCACACCATTCAACATATTCCGTACGTTTAAAAAACAACCACAGTTCCAAGTAGTTCCGGAAAGTAGTGTAAAGTCTCATAACAACTGTTCATAGAGTCGTTCAATTTTTATGCAATATAGCAGAAAATAATTCCGATCATTTATTTGTCTTTTCGTAGGTACTACATTTTTGTGAATGGTTCCCATTGGCATTACGCCGGTTATTTTTTTTTTTTTATGTTAGAGGCCAGACAAACGAACTAGTGGGTCACCTGATGTTAAGTGATCACCACTGCCCATAGACACACGCAGCACTTTACGTGATGCCAGTGCGTTGTCGGCCCTAAAAGGGAGAGGAAAAGGAAAGGGAATAGAGGAGGGGGAGAGGTACTGGGCTGGGTATTTAGATTAAACCGTCGATTTGTCACAGAAACACGGGGACGAATGGTAATCCCTTGGGCCGGACTGGTGCCGGGCAGTAAGCTGCCGGCAAACAGCCGCAATCCCTCATTGTGCCGGTGATTAACTCGCCCAAAACTGACGACATCGTTTAGGGCTGCCTCTTAACTTACCTATTTTATTTTAATTCACTGAAGTTTCAATAAGTATATACATATCATAAGATTATAGATCTTTTATCTCATCGCGCATTGTCTTAATGACAAAAAAGGCACAGTTATATAACTATTCTAAATAAATAAGTGCCTAACTGATTTTGTTAAGGTTAAAATTAAACCAATGTCTCAGAGTCTGTAATTTATTGAGCAGATAATTAACTCTGGTTAAAATGGCTAAAGTGACCTAAGTGGTAAAGTGTCACCGATGTCTGATATAATAATCGTTAATCGTGAATTTATTTTTTCTCCGTATTACGTAAAGTGTTTATTGGCTATAAATCTTAATGTATTCTTTCATTATTTTTCATTGCTCATTAATCTTATTTACGTAGACAGTACATGTATTCCTTAATATGTATACCTAGGTACCTAATAAAAGACGTCATTGTTGCTTTTAACTGGTACCAAGGCTATCGAATTTATTTTTATGGCAGCCCTATCGATTAGGGGACCTGATGCATTGCCTTGTTTCACTTACGCGTAACGTAATCCGCACCATTAGGCGAGCGGCGCACTCGCGTAATTGTTGAAGGGTGGTGCCACTAATTTGAGGGGATCTAGTCTAGGCCATATTGTCACGCCGCGGAGCCGAGTGTCAAATGTCAAAAGCAGCGCGCCGCGCCGTTGCGTCGTCTGGTGCAGAAAATAGGGTATTACTCGCTTCTCGGGCGTTAGGGTGTGGAAGTTTCATTTTAAACACGACAGAGATTTACTTATTTAAATAAATGCTTTGCAATATCTTTTTTAACTCGGCACCTCGAACAGGCAAGTTTTGCCATTAAAAGACAGTGAGGACAAAGTTACTGACAAAGACAAAGTTAGTGACTGCGTGAGACAAAGTTACTTTTTTTAATGTCGAGGACAGCGATGGGTCTACTCGCTGAATTCGAAAGATTTGAACTTCAGTTTGATCTGTCACTCATTTCGACACAAAAAGAGCGAGAGATAAGATCAAAACGATTCTTAGTTCGATTTTAAAATTCTATACCTATAGTAGGCCTAAAAAAGAAACGAACGATTAAACGTTCGGATAATCATGTAAGTACTTTACTCACTCACTCAACCTTAAAATTGCAAATCGTCTGTTAAGTTTTTAACAACCACTTAAAGACAAAAAGACGTCGTGCATAATATACCTTTAATAATTATGCTCTCGCTGCTAAGGTGAAAAGTTGTATAATATCAGACGAGACCAAAGTTTTTTTGTATCTCATGCATGTGTTTGAAGCGCTCGCGTACTCAGGATTCTAACTTAGAATCACTTGCTACGCTCGTGGTTCAATTATCGAATCCTTCGCTTACTCGGGATTCAAAATCAACACTCGCAGAAAAAACAACTTTGCTCTCTTGTTGCACAAATAACTATTAGATAGGTTCGTTTCTCGTATTTAGCTGCTGTTCGAGTAGGTATTGTAATGTTATTATGAGATTATATGAAAATCATCATAAGTAGATGGAGTAGGTGCATAATTCATTATATAGTGAATAGGCACTAAGTATATTCAAATACTACCCCTAAAAAGGTGATTCTAACACGTGCATTAAAGTAAGCCGAACAGAATTAAATGATCTTGGCACAAAATCAATATCTCGCGAAGGTCTGCCTGTTTTATACTGACGACGTTTATTCTTCCGACCCAGAAGAAAATGCCTCTGATATTTCAACCTTGCGGTCCTACGGCGGCTTAATAAGATCGTTAAACAAACGACTGTCGATATCGAATCCTTATCTCGGGATGCCTCTTTCTTGCCTATTTACGTCATTTTGTTTATCGACGTGAACAAAAGATGAGCGAGTAGTGTCATAACATTAGAGCGTGCTAGTGACGTTCAAGAGCATCAATATTAATGTTTACATGAGCGGTCTGTCTGTATTGTGAGCGCCTTGTCACTGTCCGAGCCAGATTACGGGCGGAACATTGCTCGACGGTCGTGGCAGGCGTGACAGCTTTGGCATCCGCTATTTGAACTCGACAGCTAAATGTTTGTACTCAAACACAAACACCGCAATATATCATGTGTCAGCGAGGCAAACAAACTTTACGTTCAAAAACTTTTTAACAAAAAATTAAACCGCCGAAAAAACTGAAAAGCAAAAAATAATATTGTTTGACCTTAATCTAGGTACCAGTTTGAAGTCGGTGCCTCAGCACTTAGCCAGGAGGAGTGGACCTATAATCGTCTACCTGATTGGCTTCTATCACTCCTCCTGGCTCGTGCTGAGGCACAGACTTCAAACTGGTACCTAGATTAAGGTCAAACAAAAAAGGTATTATTTTTTGCTTTTCAGTTTTTTCGGCGGTTTAATTTTTTGTTAAAAAGTTTTTATTTTATACTTTTTTTCCATCCTTGGGGTAATTTTTTTTCCAAATTTATAATACCAACTTCAAGGTATACCCTATCTATCCAATAAAAAAGAATTATGAAAATCAGACTACTCTGTATAAAGTTAGTCAATCATCCCCTGTTTTCCTACCCTTAGGGTAGGAATATTATTTCCAAATTTAAATGGGACCACCCTTGGGGTATACGCTTTCCAATAAGAAAAGAATCATCAAAATCCGACTACTCTGTAATAAGTTATGCGTGGTCATATAGTAAAATCAGTAACTGAACAATCAATCATCCCCTGTTTTTCTACCCTTATGGTAAGAATATTGTTTCCAAATTTAAATGGGACCACCCTCGGGGTATACGCTTTCCAATAAAAAAAGAATCATCAAAATTGGACTACTCTGTAAAAAGTTATGCGTGATCATACATAAAAAAAAAATATATATACACGTCGAATTGAGAACCTCCTCCTTTTGTTTTCGTCGGTTGAAAAAGGATATAAATCGAATTGTCGATAGGTATATCGTCATTATGCATTCGCATTTATTACCTACACAGTCAACACAAAAAAGGATTTGGATTATGAACAAATGCTACCACAACTAAACGTTATACAAGACTCTTTCTCAGTTTTTCAGTCATGGCAATTATTTCTTTAAACGTTCATAGTTCTAGTCCATTCATAACGTTTATGGTAGCGTTCCTGAACTCTCGCGTCCCATTGTATATATTTATCATTCATTGCCATCTAGTCGTAATTAAGGAAAAGGTTTCCAACTAGGTACTTACTGACAGATTACTACTTATTTTTTTCAGCGGAAAACTCATGTAGATTTGAATTAAAATACTACAGTTTTGAATGATAAAATACATAATTATCTATTTGTGTAGACGAGACACTTGAATTTTGGCAATATGCATATGAATAAGACTAAGGCAGATATTACAACAACAAATAAAGATAAAATAAAGTTAAATATCAAATGAGTTTCTTCAGACAGATTTTTTTATGAGCCCAGGAACGCACATCAATGTTTACTCACATCGCTAGGCTGCGGTGATCTGGCCGGCCCACTGATCCCGATACAGACAGATTATGTGAGGCACTGCTTCTATGAACACGGGGAAATCACACGGAAACCGCAAACCCTTTTCGTGTAAAAGTACCGCATGAAACGTGGAACAATCCAATCTTCCATTTTAAATGGAAATGAACTCGTGCCTACTTCACATGTAGAATTAAGTTGAAAATTTCAGTTTCCTTTTGGATGGCAGCCAGCGAGGATTGATGAATTAAATTTAAAATTGTGTTTTACGATTTGCAGCGAACCAAAGTTTTCTAGATTTATAGTTTATAGAACAATCGTAAACTTTTGTTCCAAATTAAACAAGTGTTAGTTGAGAATCACAAAATAGGTGGTTGTACGCAAGGTGTCTTGAAATTAATCCGAAATGTTTCAGCTAATTGTTGGGTTACCTTATTTGAACATCCTTATATTGGTTTAATTATCGCCGAGATTTTTGATTGAAAATGTAGTCACGCTTTTGATGATGACTTTCTACATCGATCTATATATGAAAACAGTTCTCATTTAGAAGACCAAATGGCCTAGTGGAATGAACCTGAATACGAAGCTTGAGGTCCTGGGTTCGATTCCCGCGTCGAGGCAGATATTTGTATGAAAAATGCTTATTCTGTTTCTGTTCTTGTCGACTCTGGAATCTTAGGTGTACCTAATATGTATTTAAGTACATATGCATCTATCTATATAAGTTTGTTTATCCGTTGCCTAGTACCCATGACTCAAGCTTTGCTTACTTTGGGACTAGGTAAATTGGTGTGAATGTCCCGTGATATATTATATTATTATTTACTCTACGTACTATTTTTTCATGTACTTGTTTTTCTGTATTGTATTGTTTGTGATGTACAATAAAGAGTCTTTGTATTGTATTGTATTGTACAAAGGTTCTCTCAAATAATATTCAGTGAAACTAACCTAAGCTTTTGACATATTCCGGATGCATTCTGAGACATTGCAAACTTAGCTGGAAGGACTAAATTAGTATGATTCATGATTTTTAGTTGTAATTTCTTTGGCTCTCTGTTCTGTTTCAATTATGAAAAAAGTTAAAAGAAATACTACTTAACTTAATTTTGCGCAGGATCGGGCTAAGTGGCGTGCTCTCGTTTCGGAGGCCAAGACTCACTTTGGGTCACTGAGCCAAACTAGTTTGTTAGTTAATTTTGGTAGTTAATTAGAAACCCGATTTTGAATCTTTAATGTTGTCGTACGTAATCGTACAAAACAGGTAGTTATCAAACAAGTATGCTATTGATCCCGAAAAATCGTTTAAACTTTTTAATCCCTTTCCCTTACATTACAGCATCGGTACCTCAATCACAATAGAATTGTGTGCCAAACTCATAAACGATTGGCAATAAATAAATCCACCGCGGGAAGTTGCATCGGTGTTGACACAAGCTGCGCAAATATTTGTGGCGATTGATATCGGGGTGCTTTAATTAAACCAAAACACGGTGGGGTCGGATAAGCCGCATTTTAATGTCCCGTTTTATTGCCAAGTGTTAAATATAGCTAATAAACGTCAATCTGTTTTCATTGAACTTTTGATTGAGTTTAATTTGTACCTAGGGATGTAATAAAGGGGAATAGTTTTGATATAGGTGCTTAGGTATAGTCGGGGTAAGAAAAGGTTCGTCACTTTTCGACTCTATGTCAACGAGTTAAGGTCGAAAAGTGACGAACCTTTTTTTACCCCGACTATACTTTACAAGATGCGCCAATATCATGTAGGTAACAATAAATCGGTCATAAAATTAAATCAGTAATTTTTTTTTATTGTGAGAGGGAAGCAAACGAGCAAGCGGGTCATTTGATGGAAAATGATCTCCATCGCCCATAAATTTAATATCAACAACTCAAAGAGAGTCGCTAATATGTTGCTGGCCTTTAAAGTTAGTATAAACCCTTTTCTTGAAAGCCCCGATGACATAGTTAGATTTACGCAATTAAGTAGCTACATCACATTGACTCCTCCATATGTTTTTTGATTAAATCTTATGGCATTGTTAGTCAGAAAAGAATACCTTAAATATTCATGCTACTATAAAGCAAAACCTCCGTAAACTCATTGAGTTGAGTCGTCGGGATAAAATAGGTTGCGACGGAATACAGATATACTTAGGAAAAGTAAAAGAAATCGTAAGAGTAATATTTCCAAATTCCCCGAATGGCGCTAAAACTGAAAACGAATTTTGTTTCGCTATTATGGTCTTCATTCAATCGGAACTGGGCCCGGGCACAAGCCCGGGACTCCACGCAGCGCTATTATAAAGCCCTGAAACTATCTTCCTCCAATATTAAATATAAAAGCAACAGTCAAGTGAAATATGAAACAGTTTTATAAGAATCCTCACCCCTCGACACGTCAACGGAGGGTGATAAATCCCATTCTTTATAGACCCTTCTCGTCATCGGTATGCCTGTATATCCAAAGAACTTCAAAGGTCTGCCTATAATGGATCTCCCTGCATTGTCCTCATAGGTACCACCCGCGAAAACTAATTGATATTAAATAATTATTATGCGAAGGGGAGATCTAAAAAACGTCGAAGATTCGCTAATGATTTATGGTCCCTCCGTCAACAGCAGTTTCTAATTAAACTTTTACCATTGTTTATTATTTTCACTTACTTACATTTCAATGGACACATTTGAACAGCCTAAATTTATACCTAACAAATAGTTAATGGTCTTAAAGTGGCTTTCGTTTACATATATTTTGTTTACTTTGTTTGCCTTTGCAAACTTAATTTTATCGTATTACTTATTGTGTATCACGTTTTAAATCCGATAAATACATATGACTATATTTTATCTTTAGCATCCCCGACACATACATAAACTACTCATTAACAATGTTGAATAAGCCGAGTGTGTTTTGAAACAATATTCATCCTTTTAGCGCTCAATCCACTCGGAGACATGATAAAATAACACTGGGTATTGATAACGAAAACGCTTACTCAACGTTTTATCCACTGAATTCTCGGTATTTCTCATAGTGTTTCTCGAATTTCGTAGCTATATCTTATGTAGAGGTATGTCGCCCGTCTCATGGCTGTGCGGAGTCATCGAACTCTAGCCGGGGAAGTTGGGAACTATGTCGTCATTCGTAAAGAAGAAGTTTCATAGTTTCTATACTTATTTATTATTTGTACGTTATTATAAGTTGTAAACAAACTATTGAATAAATCTGTAAAAAAGGGTCAATAATGACTCCCATAAAATTTTAAGTCATAATGTTGGTATCATTAGTCATGATCAACGTTAGTCATACAGTGATTTATTTCTGAAACAATTTATTTTTCGGAATTGTTATAAAACAAACCTAACCTAACCTACTGCATTCTATATGGTGGCATTTTAAAAAGTCCTGAAAAAAATACCGTTTCAGAAATAAATCACTGTATTGATTAACGTTGATTATGACTAATTATACATTATGACTTAAAATTTTATGGGAGAAAAGGGGCACCGGTAAAAAAAATATATACCTACATTTTAGTTGTGTGTGTGTGTGTGTGTGTTGCCTATCGATAGTACCTATCACCACGTGTCAATACTATCGATAGTTTTATGTCCAATACAGTCGATAGTATCGATAGTATTGCAAAGTCAGGCAATAATGACCGAAAACAATCAATACTGTCGATATTATTGATAGCTTTTTACTATTAATTGTACAAAACTATCGATACTATCGATAGTATCGATTGTATTTGGTCATTATTGCAATACTATCGATACTATCGAATGTATTGGACATAAAACTATCGATAGTATCGATAGTATTGACATGTGCGATACTATCGATAGAATATCGATATCCTGAATAGTTTGCGAGGTCAACGATCGATAGTCAAACTATCGATAGTTCTGCAACACTGCATGTAACTTTCCGCGGATTTTATTTTGATGCGCGAAGATAAGGCCCATGTGGCCATGCTGACAGCTCGTAGCGGCTCTAAGCCGTAGAACCAGAAAACTGCAGAGAGCTACGAGTACGAGTGCTACGCCGTAGCGCTTTTGTTATCCAACATTTAAATTGAGTTAAAGCAAATATAAAGTTTAAACACTTAGATTTTAAACATCAAATATTATGTTATTATGAGAACTTACGAAAAAAAATTAGTGTCGGATACCAACGTGCCTGACTTTCAAAATAGGCTTAAACCTAAATAGCGAGAATGGCATCATCTCCATATTTTATATTTTTGCAATGAAAACATTATAATTAAATATGTTTTAATAATCACTTAAGAAATTTGAATACAGTAGTAGAGAAATAAAACCAAGCATGATTAATAAGCCAAATTGAATAATCCCTGCACCTCAGTTAGTGGGAAGTCGCAAAAGTGAAAACTTTATAAGTCGTGAAATCAGGTAAGTACTGACCGCGTTCGGTGGCGCGCGCCCTTCCGCGCGATTTCTCCCCACTGGCGGGATAACAATCAATCCCCCTCTGATTTAAACCTTATATTGCGCACTTTATTACATGCTCGTTTGAACTGTCGTCAGGCACGTGCAACGCGCGAATAAATATTTGCCGATGTTATGAATCGTAAAATCGAGAATACTTTTGCATTGCTACGAGAATAGGCGCCGAAAATGCTTTATTTCTAAACAGCGGGCGATTGAAATGCATAATAGATTCGAATCTCGAGATTGAATTGTGATTAAAATGAGTCAGGATCGCGATTTCCAGTAGATATAAAATCCACATTCATTGCGGGATGTGGGACTTTTAAACATCTTAATTCACCTTCAAATATACCTAATCGGCATATAAGTTGTGAAACAAGCGCAGTGCGCATTGCAGATGTTGTTTGCGGTCGCTGCATAGGATAGACGTAATTTGATTTGGCACACATTTTATTTCTCTATAAAATTTAAATCCTATTCAGTAAAAGTTTTCATTGAGTAAGTTATATATAACCGTTGTATGTCATCGAGAAAGCGGAAATACGGCGTAACAAGTTTTTATTTCAGCCAAATGTTTGTCAAACTTTGATTTTAAAAATACCAGCAAAGCTACAATGTACGCCCCTACCTACTCGTTGCTACTATAAATGTAGCTTTAACTTCAGCGTAAAAAAAATTTACTAATAAAATAATTTTAACGGTATTTCGTAATTGCATTGTCATTGTTACCGAATTGCAAGCAAACAACCACTCAAACTGGAGCAAAATTTACTTTTCATGATATGCGCGGACAACTTATTTACTTATACGGACATTGAAAGCTATACAGGGTTATTTGTAATTCACTAGCATCCTTTTAACCCTAAGCTCCTACGACAAAAACAAATGTTTTTTTGTTTTACGGCTTTTGTCATAACTTAATATTTTTGGTGTAATAACGTTTTGAAAATTTGAGATTTCCTCTTATTTTTACGATACTCTGTGTTGTATGGGAAAAAAAGTGCTTCATTTTAAAAAGTTGTAAAACAAAAAACATTTGTTTGAATGATAGGAATTCAGGGTTAAGAGGATGTCAGTGAATTAAAAAAAACCCTGTATAAACGCTTGTAAAAATATATCACTTTATACATTAACATTATCCTATCATTGAAAAATTGGTATTATCCATATTCGGCAGTTATTCTTAACTATAGATTTGTACTTTTACTCTTGTATGGGACACAAATGGTAACGAGGCTTTTTTTTATCCAATTGCCTTTTAAAATCATATCTCGTCCGTTCCGTAACCACTTCCGTGACGTCTTCGTAAGTTGGAAGAACAGGCAACACACAGGACTACGGGACTTTTCCATTATTTTAGTTCACTTACACGATATGAAACACACGGCAACACTAAATAAATAGTTCCTATGAGTTAGATACGACGCGTGACTTAGAATTATTAGTAGAATATACCCTTAACTCGTATTGAATGATATTCTACCGTGTCCCCTCGTATGATTTTTTCCATGGCGAAGAAATACCATTTCTTAAACATATTTTTTTAAACACAAAATAAGCAAATACTTAGTTATTTTTTTAAATAACAATACAAGTAATCAGAATTAACTTTTTAAATAATTACAATTATTTTTAGATATTAAATAATTACAATTACATTAATTAAGTTACGTTTCTGATCTCGACTCCCCATTGTTTAAATTGTTTATCCGAGGCCGAAAATCTCTTTATTTTAAATTTTGTAAACTTGACCACTCTAATGCTTATAATTTAAATTATTATTGTTTCAAATGTTATCATTATTGACATATATTAACATGTACTTAATACCTAAAATGTATTTTTTATGACTGTGAATAGTTCACTGTGTACATTATGTAAATGTTAAATTCGCACGCCGGTTTCCGGTAGAATATGCTAGATACTAAGTTAAATTATGTTCCACCTATTGTAACCATATTCAGTGAATAAATTATCATTCATTCATTGAAATTTCGGAAACTAGGCTCTCAAAATAACTACATTTCTAAGAAACTTCAATGATCCTACGGAAGCTTTTAACCTATTCCTATTTCTACCTATAGTATAGAACTAAATCTTAACTGTAATAAAAAAATGCAACTTTTTATTACTATTACAATATTTATTTTTGATCCACCTCATTGTTCATTCATTAGATAATAGTGGATCACGTTTTTAATGTTACTTGTCCGAGTAAGAGTGCGTGCATGTTAAAATATAAATACTTAAATGTAAATGAAGATCAGCTAAACAAAATCCTAATAAGGCCAAAACTTAGAGCACAAAATGAACCAATTAACATAATTCCAAAATTGCGGCCCATATGCTAACTAAGATAATTCTCAAAGGAATAGTTGGAGCTGGCGGGCCGCCAATACTGAGCGATCGTTACGAGCCAAGGACTGCCGATCACGGCAGCGCGCCGTGGACGATCGTATCACTATTTATTGCACCGCAAAACGTACGTAAGGTCACAAATTTAGTTTATGGACTCGCAAAATCACCGAATAAGCTAAATTAACGCAAACAAAAGCTCGTACTGGCATCTGTCATGTAAACAGGACACTTGCCTCATGCCAGCGTTAACATACGTAGTTAGAAAGTATGTACATATGAGAAAGACACCCTCAAAGAAGCATGATACAGCCTATATATTAGGACTTAAACTTCAAGGCCAGTGGTCAACCGTCGTTCGCAATCCAAGGACTGAAGACATTGAAGTTAAAAAAATTATCCGTTTCACACATTATCTATCATAGTGCGCTCATACAAGGAAGTTGCAAATTAGCTTAGTATTTTTTTTGCTACTAAAAACCAATTTGTTACACATAACTGTCGGAAAAACTGTGTGTCTGTGTGTGGCCGGGCGAACCAGACACGTCGGCGCTTCAAATTGATTAAGGATGGGTGAAGGGTTGGAACGTTTCTGATTTCTGATAATCTAACGTCGGCGTGCTGTGATCGAGTTTCTTCCTAACATTTAAAACTTAAATGGGACTGGTCGCACTGGATGCTTTTTGTGTCCTCTAGTCTCATAGAAGAATAGAGATTTATTTCCATTGCAGAAGGTTTTAATTATAATTATCACGGTAACTCATTGATTTAGGTGTTACTTTGTGGAGGTGCATATCATTGAACCACAATATTTTTACCTTGCTTCTCCACTATCCACCGTGTACCACAGCTAGGTCTGTGCGACACATATACTTACCTATGCACATACATGGAGAACCAGCCCACCTTTTCTTCCACATAAAATGACACATATGTCACACAGGCTCAACTATCAAAAACACCACACATATTGATGACGCGGTTACAAAAACCGAGCACACATCATTTGCAATCAACATTCTTTTACATTAAACGAAATTTCGTTTTGTTTGTAGCGGAAAAACAAGGTAAAATTATTGTTGTTCGAATTTAAAGCCATGACACTCGGGGCACTTGGGGACAAATGTCCCACGACTAGTGTCGCCACTCGCCAGCAGGATCAAGGGAAGTGGCAGGACGTTCTCGCACTTCGCTTGATATGTGTGGTGACATTATTTCATCATCATCAGCCTACGTTCGTCCACTGCTGGACATAGGCCTCTCCCATGGCACGCCATTGAGCACGATCCTCGGCCACTCTCATCCAGCTCTTGCCAGCCGCCTTGCGAAGATCATCGCTCCATCGAGTCTGAGGACATCCCACGCTACGTTTGCCGATCCGTGGTCTCCACTCAAGAACTCGTCTACCCCAACGGTTATCGGTTCTTCGGGTTATATGGCCTGCCCATTGCCACTTCAGCGTGCTAATGCGGTGGGCTATGTCGATAACTTTGGTTCTCTGTCAGATCACTTCGTTACGAATTCGATCTTTCAGAGAAACTCCGAGCATAGCCCTTTCCATAGCAGGTTGAGCAACTTTAAATTTGTGGACCAGCCCTACAGTGAGTGTCCACGTTTCGGCACCATGACGGGTAGGACGCACTGATTGAAGACTTTCATCTTTAGACTCTGTGGAATTGGCGACGTGAAGACTTGACGCAGTTTCCCATACGCTGCCCATCCCAGCTGTATTCTTCTGTTGGCCTCTTTCTCGAAGTTGTTTTTACCCAATAGCATAGTTTGCCCGAGGTAAATATATTCCTTAAGAACCTCGAGAATATTGCCTTGAACTGCAATTGGTTCCGGACTTACATGTTCATTGAACATAACACATTATTTACATGAGAATATTATGTCGAGCGAGGACCGCCAACGTTGCGCAACTTTAACCTACATCGCTGGTTAAACGTGTTGCGAGGCATAATCACCTAGTAAATCTCAGTTGGCCAAGTATTGTCGATGACGTTGGCATGTGAGTCTTTTCATTGACTGTCACGACTGGAAGACTGTGTCGGTCAAGAAGTTAAATCAATATTGTGTTTGGTGTTGCCAGGGGAGTCGCGGTCGCTGCAGGTGGAGGGCGCGGCGTTCGAGCGCGCGGCGGAGCTGCTGCGCCGCTCCCCCGAGTTCACGCTGTTGGCCGCGCTGCGCCAGGAGCCCGCCAACTCCGGCACCATCCTCTCCTTCTCGCACGGGTACAACAGGTAAATAACAAGTCTTACACGAGTCCAGCCTTTATACTATTTAATACTATGTACTTCGTATTGTGCTGTTCCGTTCACGCTAACAGTATTAAACAGAAAAGTGATAGGGACGCCACAGCACGAACTTAGAATTCCTTAGTAGCCCCCCTGGTTAATAGACATTCTTTCAGTGTTGTCAACTGCGACTTTCTCGCTGAATCTAACGGCTTTTGAGAGTATGTCAGCGTTTTTTTTTTGTTTTCAATTTTCCACACATTTTTCGTCGTTTGAGACCATTTTTTCAGAAACTGTTGGATTTTTCAAGTTGTGTTCTAAGAATTTATGAGAAAAAAAGTTTGTAACACTGACCGCGATTACCTTTAATGAGTTCCTAATATTTCGATACATCAACTAAGGGTAGACGCTAGTTGATGCATACCTAATGAACCCGGAATAAACCCGGGTGGGTTTATTTGAGATAATGATTATAAAAAAGCTAAATAGTACCTAGGTCTGTCGAAATAACGGGAGCTCATTAAAAGTGAATACTTGTGGTCTAAACCAAGTACAAATTATGTCTAAAGTAAATAATTTCTTTAATCAAGCGTTACTTTGTGGAGGTTCAATATCAAGAAACCAAAACCAACTAAGTACATACTTGTTAATCTGAAACCGCACGTGGATGCGGAGTAGCAACTCAACTTGTTTTGATTCATATAGGTACAACGTATAACTTGCCTTTTCTCGGACTTTCGTTAAACAAACACATCCTTAAATAAGGCTCGGTAATTATTTAAGGCACACCTGAAGGGATAACGAAAGGAACCTATACTTAGTTTACTCCAAAGTGTGACAACAAAGGGTACTGATTAAATAAGTGCATCATTTTCTTCGTAGCTTTTACGTTTGACAACAGTTTAGTATGCAAATTTTAGGTCTTTTCTCATCCGTTGTCTAGTCTTTATTGTCGGACTCTACTCGAGGAATCACATACAACTTTTTGATTGTTTCAAATTTCACAAGGAATTTATGGGCATTGACAAATTGTGATGAATATTGTTGCAAAAAGGTTACTCAGATATTTAAATTTCCTCATGGAATTTCTGTGCATCAGCGTCAGATTCATTATCTTCTCATATTTCGTGCCTTATAACGGGTCTTGCGTACCTATGTATTAATTTTACTTAGATATAGTCGTTATTAACCTAAATTATGCGGTTTAACTTCGCGGTACACTTCTCGTGCTTAAAACATTTCTCGCGGTCTAGCGTTGAAACAGACTTGACTTCTGGCAATCGGCTCTATATGCATGCAGTCCACGAGTACCTATCTGTATTGATCCTTTATGAACTATAAGCGAATTAGTTTTTTTATGTATGATACTATCGTGTGATATGGAAAGTGAAACGATGATGGCAGGGTGCGTCGCGAGATTAATGGATTTGGGCTCTGAATGCCCTAAAGTGAAAATTAATAGGTACGTTGCGACGTTGTAGACTGGCCGATGATTTTATCTTTCTTTTTCTTAGATCTCCAAGTCATTGAACGTCTCGCGGTCTGCTGTTTAAATGCTTATATTATAATATGTAGTGTGACGATGTTAATTCTTTCATTTAACTGGAGTTAAACTATTTCTATTCGGTACGTCATAAGTAAAAATAAAAGATGTATTTTAGATTATAATTAAAGGAACAGTCGATTTTCCTTATTTTATTAAGATTATTACACAAAGGCACAAAATACATTTGTAATAAAACAATAATCCATCAGGCACGTAACGCGCTACGGAGATAGTAATGCGTGCGCCGGGCGCGCGGCCGACGCACGCCGCGCGTCAATCAGGCGACTCCCCGCTGTCTTACATGTGCGTGATTGATTGCTGTGATTTAATGACACGTTCGTTTGATGTCGGGTAGAGTGCCATGAAGCACCGGCGCGAGCGAGAGCGGCCCGCGGAGCCGCGGCGGCGGAGGCAGCGGCGCGCCCTGACGGTGAGTTCTAGATCTCAACATCGCTGCGCGCGCACGCATCTCGCTTCCCCGGCGGCATCCGTGCACGTGCATAGGGGAGTATCATGTATCTTGGAATGTCCTGTGCCTCGGAATGTCCTCCTCGATCCATCCGTTGACCCTATTGCGCCCACTGTGACCTCTGCATGGCCGTATGTGTCGCGGGCGGGCCGGCTTGCATGCGCCCCCGCGCCCCGCGTCCCCGCCGACCGTCTTGTGTTCTGGTGTTCTGTGTCTTGACGTGCTGTGTTCTGTATCTGTCTAACCCCTCACGCCCGTCTCTCTGTTCACTGGCTGTTGTTGTTTGTCGTGCCACGCTCGCGCCGAGGGGACACCGCCGAGCTCGGCCGCACTTGCATTCCAAGCGACATGGGAATCCGTATTGCGCTTCTCGTATGTGTCCGCCGGTAACCTCGACCCTCGCCGGCGGCCGCGCACGGCCCGGCGAGGCGCTCCTCGACCGGCCGGTGAAAGCTCTCCGAACAATCGGACACATCGCGAGAGTCGCATTTCTCTATAGCGATGCTATGAGACACGTCAGCTAGTCGACACGATCGCGATTAGTTCCGAGGTACATGGTCCCCTATCCTGGCCGAGCGATATTGAGATGTAGAGCGAGCCGAGGTCCGCTCGCGGTCGTGCTCCGTACGCTGTCCGAATATTTTTGTTGTTTGCTTTGTTTATGTGTACCTCGGAACAGTTCGCTCGGGAGCGGCGGAGACATTCCGAGAGCGCGTCGCGTCGCTCGTGTCCCGGTGTAGCGCGAGTAACGCGGGGTGGCGGTGTGCAGGTACCTGGAGGTGCAGTCGAGCGGGCGCCGCGACGAGGTGCGGCTGCACTACGTGGCGGCGGGCGAGGCGGGCGCGCGCGTGGAGGCCTTCCCCTTCCGCCTGGCCGACGGCGCCTGGCACCGCCTGGCGCTGGCCGTGTCGGGCGCGCAGGCCACGCTGCTCGTCGACTGCCACCCGCTCTACCGCCGACTCATCGCGCCGCCGGACCGCAACTTCACGCAGCCGCAGCTGGCGCTCTGGCTCGGACAGAGGAATAGCAAACATTCATTATTTAAGGTACCTAACATACTTCTGCATTACACCCATTGACGCGCTTTACTCATTTTTATTCATTTTTAATTGCAACCCTCAATTTAAACGTTTCAGGGTACGCTTCAAGACGTACGACTGGTGAGCGGGCCTCACGGTTACCTAGCGCAATGTCCAGGGTTGGACTCGGAGTGCCCCACTTGTGGACAGTTCGCGTTGCTGCAGGCTACCGTGCAGGAACTCACTACGCATATCCATGACCTATCACTTAAGGTAGGTAAACAAATTTAAGTCTGTAGAGATCCTACTGGTAGCCATCAAGAAGTTATTAGATGTTATAGATTGTTAGAGCTAGCAGGTATATGTACATGTTACATTAAGATAATGTATCATATTCGCAGCTAGTAGGCACGGAGGCTCGGCTGGCGCGGCTGGAGCAATGCGACTGCCAGAAGTCGTGCTACTCCAACGGTTCGGTGCACGCCGACGGCGCCACCTGGCAGAAGGACTGCAATCGATGCTCCTGCGTGGTTAGTATACATCAAATCTTGGTTGAGACAGCAGGCATTAAGTTTTCCCTGGTATCACGCCATGGTTTAGGGTATGGTTTGTTATTTAATTTCTAGACAGCTGGGTATCTATAGATTTTTAATCTCATGTTGAACTTAAAAAAATATCAATTTTCAGCACGGAGAGATTACGTGCAGGCCAGTTGAGTGCGATAGAGCAGAGTGTAAAAATCCAGTGTTACATCCAGGAGAATGCTGCCCAACATGCTTAAGTAAGCCCATATTCTCTTATTATAAAATCTTAATCACGCCATTTAATCGAACACGCGACCTTGTGAAAGCTCTTTGCTTCAACTTGGAGACTGGAAACAAAAATCCTGTCATTTTGCACCAAGACATCGACAGTATCACATTAATCATCTGACAGGAATGGGAAATGGGGATGCAGTGATAATTGAATATTCAATGTGTTTCAATAGTCTGCGGTTAATTAAAACTTGCACACTAACATTAAAATATTTGTAACAAAGTCGCTTGGCGTTCCAGGGCACTGTCTCCTAAAGGGAGAGCTTTACGAGCACGGCGACCGCTTCGCGCCGAAAGAGTGCGCGGAGTGCGTGTGCCACGACGGGAACATGCAGTGCACGCGGGTCGACCCCGACACGGCCTGCCCGCCGCTGCCCTGCGACCCCCCCGACCAGTTCACCGTGCCTGGCGAATGCTGCAAGTTCTGTCCCGGTAGGTGCAACATCTATGCTATGGTTCAATGTTACTATTATGCTGTTAAGCTTGCCTCTTTATGTCCACGGCTGGTTAAGAAATCTTCATGAAGGTTTTTTTTATATGATAGGGGGCAAACGAGCAGGGCGTTAGATACTTGATGTAAAATGGACACCCATAACACAAGTTGAGTGACGGTTCCGTTACCAGCCCTTTGAGAGAAAAGTAGGTTCTTTTTTTGAAGATCCGCAAGTTGAACCGGTTCGGAAATACTGGCGCCGCAATTTGATTCCAAAGTTTCATCGAGCATTGCAAAAAGTTCCGCAAAAACGAACTATAATAGACAACCAGATATTGAGGTGGTGAGGGTGGAAAGAAAATCGGTTGATAGTGGTCTGGTACAACTGAGACCTTTTTATTTCTGATCTACAACCTTATTCCCTTGCTCCTCGGCTACCTCTTTGTCTCCGAATCTTTTCTTATTCCCACTTTTGTAATTAAAAATTATTTTAAAAACATTTATCTGAAGTTGAACTTTCTTTTTAACTTTGGTGCACCAATACAAGCGGAAACTGACGAAAAGTAAACAATTATGGTAGCCGACACTACTTAATGATTTATGCAATAATGTTCCAGGAGTGGACTACTGCAGCATGGGGCACACCTGCGACGAGAACGCCACCTGCATGAACCTCAACACCAAGTACACCTGCAAGTGCAACCAGGGCTTCCAGGGTGACGGGCTAACTTGCGAAGGTGAGTCACCATACCTGTTCGGTGCAACCGAACACCGTTGTGACTTCAGCCAGGGGCGGCTTCTGCCTTTACGTATTTTAGTGCTCTTAACGGTGTTATCGCGACCGCGTGCATTCATAACATTACTTAACATTTTAATTTTATATTAACAAATATTAAACTGAAGTATTTAGTCGGTACTAAACACGTACTAAACGTGTTTTACTCAACAAAACATAATAAACATCACTCCCCGAACAGTACCAGACCTTAGAATGCATGGAACATAGTTAAATAACAGTTAATTATAGTGATTGGCTAAGAAACTCTACCGAACTTAATAGCTAAATACGCATGATGTGCAGTGCGGATGTGGAAATCTCCATATTCTGTACCTCATCATGCTTTTCCTCGCCAAAGAATGATGTGGACTTAGTAAATAAGCTCGGAATACATTCACTATGCGCTTTTGGACAATGCGATTTTTTAAAAAAAAATTAAACAGTTTTCTGCATTCGATCATTTTCCACTGTCTAATAAAAAGAGAACTTTGAAGACATTAGGTAGGTTAGGGTCATTAGGTAGCTTTAGATGCTCGATGTGCTTACCGCCAAGAAATAGGAACACCGCTGTGCAGTGCTCCGTTGACTTGGTGGACGAAGAGGAATTAATTATATGTATGAGTTATAAAAACAGTTTTAGACATAAAGAATATACTACAAAAACTGCACTTCATGCTACATTAGCGTTGCATGTATATGTCGCGCTATTGACGACTCCCTCGCTCACGCTGGATACGGTATACAGGGTGGTCCAAACCGTCAGTGAGAAAAGAGTCTTGTTGTTATATAACAACAAGACTCTTTCGCTCACCCAAATGTTTCGACAGAAACGTCTTCGTACACTTCTATGCTAGCATAAGACTGTCGTTTCTTCCAGATGTGGATGAGTGCGCGGAGGCGGGCGGGCTGTTCGGACACCACTGCCACTCCAACACGCGCTGCGTCAACGTAGTCGGTGGCTATGTCTGCCAGTGCCTTCCCGGCTATACGAGGAGGGACAAATTCAATTGCATTGAGGTAACCACCGGATTAGGGGCCATTAACCTGTGAAGCATGTGAACAAGATTCATTCGGATCCACACATGCTGTAGCTAACACCAATTATGGTGTTTTGCTTGACGTTCTTATTATAATAGAAACAGAGAAGGGGTTAGTTCTTTAAAGAAGCTTATCTAAATATGCAAGGGTTGTCTTGTTCAGACTGATAGAGTCTTCTTTAGGTACTATGCGGGGCAAACAAAACTTCTGGGCTTTTTTCACAAGTCTTTTTTCGGGCTTCATGAGTTTTTATTTATGAAATAGCTTGATAAATGATCAAGTGGGTCGTTCGATGGTGAGCATCTCCACCCATGAGATACTAGGAGATCGCAGAAGCGTACCCAGCATAGATGGCTAAGTAGATAGAATAACTCATCTGCCAGTAATTTCACCGACTGTTACTTTCTACGCCGGAACACAACAGCAGCAGAATTAGCGAGTAAAATAGTGATAGAGATCCGGACGGAACTCGCACTAGTTTCGGAAAGAAAAATCCCAAATCGGAACACGTGAGGCTGGGTACCTGCACCTGTTCCTTTCATATACCGTTGGAAAAGATGGAGCTACTGACGATGTAACGATGTGCGCAGGTGGACGAGTGCCAGGGCTCGACGCACGGCTGCCACGCGGCGGCGCAGTGCAGCAACACGCCCGGCTCCTACACGTGCCGCTGCCGCGACGGCTACCAGGGCGACGGGTACACCTGCACCCGTGAGTTACATTTTTTTTTACTCTCTGCTCCATGCCAATCTGTCCTAGGACAATAAGCCACCAGTTTGACCAACTTTTAGTCTAGTCTTGTTTATTTATTATTATGAGAAAGCTTCAATCGGGGGACAGTTCTCATCTCTCAGCGGAAAATGTGAATATTATTTCATAACAAGACAAGAGCAATACTTACAAGAATAGTTATAACCAATAATATTAAGTATACTATGACTATCCAGCGATCTGCACGGGCGGGTGCTTGAACGGCGGCGTGTGCGCGGCACCGGAGCGGTGCGCGTGCGCAGCGGGGTTCGGCGGCGCGCGTTGTGAGCGCGACGTCGACGAGTGTGCTTCCGCCCCCGCGCCCGCTTCCGCATCCGCTTCCGCCCCATCGCCATGCGCGCCGCGCGCCGCCTGCGTCAACACACCCGGCTCGTATTACTGCGTGTGCCGCGACGGTTACAGGCGCGATCCCCAACGGGACCACTGCGAAGGTAACGAATAATCATCATCATCATCGCAGGCTATACATATGTATATGTACAAATGTATATACGTCCCACCACAGGGTAATAGAGGTCTTGGGACGTAGTGCCCTGACCAGAATTCTTCAAGATGTTTTCCTTCACCTTTATGGTAAACAGTAAGTTTAAAATGCAATTTTGCAAGTAAATTCCGAAAAACAATTACATAATAAGAGAAATGAAATGCATCACAAAATTAATCTGGAATATTTCGTTCAGTGGTAGTAAGTTCAAAAGCTAACTCCTGCAAAAATTCTTAAAGAAATTTTTAAATTTTGTACATAATGGCTTTTTGAGTCCATTCACTACAGGAATTACCCTTGAGTATGCCGACGTAACGTTTCAGATGTGGACGAGTGCGAGCAGGGCGACCACACGTGTCCGCCGAGCGCGCGATGCGTCAACATTGACGGCGGCTTCAGCTGCGAATGCAAACTACCAGATTGTGAATTAAGTCAGTACTAAAAGGATCTTTTTTTCGATAGTTTTCTATTTACGTGAAAATAAAAACGTATTTGTAGAGTCCAAATTTCGCTGCTTTGTATAGTAGCGGAATGAAAATGTTCGTCACTTTTTTTAGACCTTAACTCGTTGACATAGAGTCGAAAAGTGACGATCCTTTTCATTCCGCGACTGTCCAATTAACCAATTTGGTTTTAAGCTAGTCTCTTCTTCTTCTTTTCTTCGTGTTCTTCATTTTTGAAGGTCGTCCCCGTCTTGAAAAGCTTTTACGGAGACGTTGACGAACCGCTTCCACTCCACTCTGTCTTCGGCCTGTCTCAGGACAGGACTGTAGGGAAAATGAGTCCCGCTAGGCAAAGCTAAGTCTAGAGACATCAATTTTCGTTCCGGGAGTCTTCATACAACGGAAATGAAGACCATGATGTAATTTTGACAATTTCCATGGGAATTAAGTAAAATTCCATAATTTAAATTCAACTGCCAGACAACGGTCAGCCAATCCAAACGATAGAGTACTTACTTCCCCACAGCTATCGTTCACACAGTGATCCTATTCTCTTTGGCAGTTGTACTCGAAAATGTAACAGCTACTAATACCGTTGGCGATCAGTCGGTTGTCGAATCTACACTCACCGGCAAAAAATTTGGCCCACAGTCCACCTTTCATACAAACGAGGTCACTTTGATGGGGAGCCCCTTTTCTCCCATAATCTTTTTTATCCGAATTTTGTAAGTCAGAAATCGATGTCCATAATATTCTTGCTCATAAATATCGATGGTCATAATTTTTTTAAAGCATATCGCTTAATAGTTCTAACTGCAATGGTCCATAATCCTATTGATCATAACTTTAAAAAGTCATAATATTGATATCAATAAAATTTAACGGAATATCGTTGATTATTCAGAAACATTTTAAGGCATATATCTTAAAGTAATAATTGTTTTCAGTCATAATTTTGCATTACCTAAAATGCACTAAGCATATACATCGAAATCTATAACATCTAAAGGAATATCGATAATTATTCAGAAACATTGTAAGGCATATCGCTGGCAGCGAGCGAGCGAGCAAGACCTTTCAGGGCGGAAGCGACTCGGACAGGTTAGGTTCAGAAGGCTAAGGCGGGAGCGAAGCGTAGCGTAGCTCCCGCCTTAGCCTTCGATGTTAGGTATTTTTTTTATGACAGCACAGAAAAGGATTATTACCTTTAATATTATGAAATGTCATACAATCATGACACTGAATGTTATTACAAAGTAATATTATGCCTAAAAATAATTATGACCTGCGAAAAAAGACCATGCAATAATTATTATGAGTGACATTATTACCTTTAACATTATGAACAGTGATGCATTCATGACACTGAATGATATGACTTTACTTATTGTTCCTTACAATAATTATGACTTAAGAAAATCGTAACTCCAATTTATGTTGTTTAATATTATGACAGAAAACGTTATGAGCTTGAAAATTCGGAACAAAAATTTTATGGGAGTCATTATAGACCCCACTTTGATGTCTTGGTTCTCCACTAGGCGGTGCTTTGGCTGTGATCTGATGATGACTACTCCGAGCATTGATAAAGAACATTCAGAGTTCTTAAGATACCCACCTGATTGAATCTGCGTTTAACACGCAAATTATACACATTTAGAAAAACATCTAAAATGGCAATAAAATGAATGAAAATCTCAGTGCTGTACAAATTCTCTCGCTGTGGTGTAAACTGGTTGTTGAATCAGTTGTGTGTGTTAGAAACTCTGGTCCACCATTATCGATGCTCTGGATATCCATCATCAGATCTCAACCGGACTACCCTGCCCTGGTGTAGAAATAAGGCATCAAAGTAGCCTCGTTTGTATGAAATGTCGACTGTGGGCCAAACTTTTTGCCGGTGAGTTTATTACGTAGCTTATGCCATGAGGAAAAGCTTAGTAAAATATTGGTTCGAATGCTTCGCAGGTTGCCTCTGGCAGGGCGAGCTGAAGCGCGACGGGTCGGTGTGGAGCGAGGCGGGCGGCTGCCGCGAGTGCGCGTGCGCGCGCGGCGTGGCCGCCTGCCGCCGCGCGCCCTGCGCCTGCGACGCCGCCGACAACCACACCGCCGCTGTACGTATATCACTACCATCACCAACGTACCCAACGACCTACTCCTTGCCACATGTCTCTTCCCAAAATGAGAGGTCTTGATCTGTATTTCCCACGCGAGCATAGTCTGGATGGGGAACTACACACGCACCATTTAATTGATTTGCAGGTCCATATAGTTTACTCCGAGATGTTTTCCTGCACCAAAAAGCCCCTGCGTAAATAAATATCATATGTAATTTCGCACATAAATTCCTACAAAAAAGTTATCACACCCTCATCATTATCTACATCGTCTTTATCATCATTGTCATTATTATCTTCACCTTCTTTCATCATTATAATCTTAGTCGTCGTCGTTGTCGTTATCATTATTATTATCTTTTTTTGCTGTTGCCTTGTGTATTTAACGATGAAAAACATAATTGCGAACAATGTGCTTTATCATTATTTATTATGGTCAGTCCTCCATCATTCGTTACCATTAAAATTAAAATAAGGACAGAGTACATACAAAATTTAAATTTTGTACTTCCAATGAACCGCTAGCTGCTTTAACAAAGTCTTTGTAATTCAGTATTAAGTAAGTATAAAAAAGTTGATCGATTTTAATTTTTATGTTACTCTAGTATATTTCATACTAAATATTTCATATTCCTTACTTCCAAAAAATTCCAAAAGCCTTCGGCTTGAGAGACGTTAGGTTTTCCCGAGGCAGTCAAAATTAAGCCTCGCTTTAACGAAATTTTTACCACTCGATCAGTTCTCCAATCTCAAACGGTATGGCTGAAAGGATCAACAGAGACTATCTAACGCCTAGTCGAATATTATATTTGGGAATCATAGCGCGACAAGTCACCTACCTATTCCTTGTTAAGATTACAGATATTACGATTTCGTTTCCAGTTTGAGAGCACGGCGCTAGAAGGCGTGGAGTCTCTGGGCGCGGCGCCGGCGGCGTGCTGCCCGCACTGCGAGCCGCGCTTCCACTGCCGCCACCAGGAGATGCACCACGTCAGCTTCCGCAGCGGCGAGCGCTGGCTCTACCAGTGCCAGATCTGCGAGTGCCTCGTCAGTATCACACATTCAGTCTCACTTGGCTTACCTGCATGTCAATGATAGATGTATCTTATCTAAACCGAAGACGACGTAGCTTCTGAAGTTCTGCAAGTTGATCTGGCGATGGGCTGGATGGGAGTAGCAGTCGTAGTATGACTTTTTCAAGTGCAATATACATGGTATAGGAGACGTCTCTTTTGTGTCGGTATCACTCTTGACAGAGTGGTCGTGGTCATCACTTCAGGTGTTGGTGGCAGCTTCACAACACGCCGCCACTCCTCTCTGATAGGAGACGTAGCATGGAACTTATACGTTTACTACGTTTGGACGGACGATTATGTAAACTCAATACTGTGTTGTCCTTTCTTTCTTCCATATTGATTTGTCTTTTTCACTGGTTACCACCTACTATTCTATTCTGGTTGAAGATGTGCAAATATACATTTATTGTGTGTCATCCAGTCAGTCCACCAAGTAACTGTTTTAACATTTTTAGGACGGTTCTTACATCTGAATAAAAACAATAGAGCTGGTTTACTTATCACATTGATTTGTAAGTGAATAAAGCCCCTGATATTTTAAGCCATACAACTGACATAACCTTCCTTGACATCCAATCTGAAAAAGGAATTTCTTAGTAGAACAACGGCCAACCGATAGTCTTTTTCTCAACCTCGCCATTGACAGAATCATCGACATCATCGATGGACCTATACTTTTAAACAAACATACATAACTGCAAAATCATTACCCTTCCTTTTGGCTTTGCCGTAGACGGGTAAAAATTGAATTGAATACCTATCGTGCAAGTAGTTGCTACTTGGCCATGCTACCAGCATAATCTGAATTGTTAATCTGAAGCGTGCCTGTTCCAGCGAGGCGAGGTGGACTGCTGGGAGCCGCAGTGCGAGGAGAGCGGCGAGTGCTGCGCGGAGCGGGGCGCGGGGGGCGCGGGGGGCGCGGAGGGGGGCGCGTGGCGCGCGCACCGCCTCGAGCTCGCGGGCTGCGCGCCGCCGCACTGCCCCGGCTGCCAGGTACACGCCCGACACGTGCACACCGCTTATACATATCAACATCACACTAATCTCATCCTCCCCTCTTGACATCGATTAACCAGTGAGAGCTTGAAAAAAAGGAAAATTACCAACGCATTTGCAGCTAGCCATTTTGTTGGTTTTGCCTCGTGCTTAGGGTGACGCTTGCAAAATGTATCCACAGGCGTGTTTAGATACGTTCTAGGTTGTTCTATTTGACAATCGAGGTTCAAATGTTGTATGAATGTATGGATTGCATTCTTACAATATTTGAACTACGCCTGGTCTGAAGTCTAAAAATTTACTACACAGAGATAGCACGTATACTGAGGCAAGTATTATGTTAATCTTTAGGCATTACATTCTGAATCTGACATGAAATTAATCCTACAAAGTGTCGATTTCATTATTCAGAAACAAGTAAAACGATCGAACGATTCGATCTTTTATCATTCCAAAATAAGGGCAGAGCTTATAATACGACTATCAGAGTTAACAAGAATCGCCATTTAACTCATGCATCTCCGACTTTTCGCGAGCATTTTTTTCTATAGTAGGTATGTACTGTAAATCTGTTCTTAAAGGAAACACCGTTAATTAATTACGAAAACCGGTACTTAATTAAAATTTCTGTTATTAGAATAGTGACGAGCATTAATAACACACTCATACGAAATATGAGTACCTAATATTGCACGGTGGCGTTTTTCGTATTGAACTAGTGACGTAACTGGCTCTGACCAAAATCTGGATATAAAATTGCCGGGTATGTATTACAATACCGAAGTACGAAAGACCGAATGTATTAAAACATCGAATGGGTCAAAAGACCGACACGATTTGTTTCTGAAACCGTAAAATTTTTAAGATTGTTATAAAACAAACCTAACCTAACCTAATGGGTTCTGTATGATGCCGTTTTAATATATTCTGAGAAGTTTACGGTTTCAGGAAAAAATCGAGTCGGTCTTTTGACCCATTCGATGTTTTAATACATTCGGTCTTTCGTACTTCGGTATTGTAATACATACCCAAAATTGCCAGACAGACTTCTTTTCAATAATAACTAGGGAGATAACCTGCCTTGTAGTTAAACCTTCGCCCAAATTCTTCTTAAATTAAAAGCGTATATAGCGGTTTCCATAACAACCATTATAATCTTTGCAGTAATAAATCATATTTACACTAGATTAGTCGTCTATTACTCTACGCCGATCCTCTCACCCTACAAAAACATCATTTCACTGCTAATTTAGCAGTGGAAAACACGCTCCAGTTCAGTTCAACCCAACGCTCATATTCTTAAGCTTCACCTGATCTGTATCCGCTTCAATGTGAACTCGCTTGATGTGTGTAACTTCTTGACCTGTGTTGACTAGTGACAACCAAGCTTCGGCTGACTAACTGCGAGTCGCTTGAGAGTCGTGTGTGAACGCGTCGTTTCCGCTTGTTGCAGGGCGGGCAGTGTGCTACTTTGGTGAGCAATCTCGCGTGTTGTGTGCATCGGTAACCACCCCCACTCTTTTATTCATTCATACATTGCTCTATTAACACGTGTTTATTTGTCGCTCGTGTTTTCGATTCGATTTGTTTTAGTGGCGCCCAATATGGGACTGTGAAAATCCCGTCAAATGTAGTTTCAAGTTAAAAAGTATGTATTGAAAAGTAGCGGATGGATTCATCTTTTTTACTGAAGTAACTTGAGATAAGTATACTTGCTTGACTTTGTTTATTTGATGTAAACCTACACCCTAGAGGTATTATTTTAAATATTGTCGAACGCAAATCTCAATCGAAAACACATTTCATTTCAGGTATCATTATGTTGCATGTCTTTTCATTTGACTCATTATTCGAGCATGGTGTCTATGATTCAAATTTTTCCGATATCAAACTCAGTAACTTGACCGAGCATGCTTCGAGATTAGACATCAGAAACATAGAGCATCCAAGATATTATTTACTATTTCCAACTAGTCTAGTTAAATTAGTAGTTAACGCATAATCAATAAAACATAGATATAATCACTCCTTAGAATCACTCCGAGTAGAAAAATAAATATAAAATCGTATTTTTTTAATAACTAATTTTTGGCGCCCATTATGGGGCAGCCGATTCATCAATGAATTTACTGTGTATTTCAAAATTAAATAACGGCCCTCTCTCCGCTACTAGTTACATCTAGTTACTACAGTTAGCAGAAAGAGGGACGATGATAATGTACCACGCCAAAACATGCTAAGCGATCGCGATATGGCTACATCGAAGGCTAATATGAACCAATGAAGGTCGTGTAAAAAGTAATGGTCCCTCGTGTCGCCGTGTCGCAATGGCTTCGCGATGTGTGTCGGGCGGGTGAGCTGGCAGTGAGCATTGGGCGCGGTGGTCGGCAGGGAGCGGCGCGGCGGCGTGGCGGCGGCGCTGGCGCTGGCGGCGTGGTGGTGGGCGCGCGGGGGCGCCGCGCACCGCAAGCACCGCGGCGCGCGGCGCTAGAGCCGCCCTGAACCACCTCACACACACACACCTATTTATTCTAGATAGACCTAATGTTAACCAATTGCGGCGGGCGCGCGACTCCCTCGACGGCCTTAACTTAGCGGCGAGCCGCGCCCGCCCGCGGCGCCCGGAACCGCCATGTGATACTGTATTATAACGGGGGGTTGCGATAGTGTCGATTATATCAAAGTATTTTATCTTCGTTATAGCAATATTATAGTGTTATCGAGTAGCTAGGTTATAGAACGGTGTGCCGCAATCTTGATCAAATGCCTTTATTATAATTAGTGCAGTGCGAGGGCCGCGCGGGGCGCGGGGCGAGCGGTTCCGGCGCTCGGCCGCCGCGCTCCCCGCCGTGGCATTGCACGCTCCACCCGGGCCACGCCGTGTGGCCAGATCGATCATCTGACACGTTTTTGGTTTCTCCAGTTTTCGTAAATGCAAAGTTATTCATAACATCTTGAACTAACGCGAGGAGAACTTTAAATAAATGAGTAACCTAGGGCATAGATAATTTTTGCTTTTAGAAATGAAGCTTGTCGGTTCGAATAGGGTAGGGTGTGCAATGTCACGAGAGGCGGCGCGGCGCGAGGCTATGACGCGGCGCGCGGCCGCGCCACCGTTCTCGATCCGGCGCGTTCTCACCGCTACAACTAGGTACTCTTCGAATTCTAAATTTAAACAATACGTCGATCGCTTCAAATTATTATACTAGACTTATAACGGTACTATTTAGCTATTGTTGTGAATATTGTATAGTGTCGCTACATTTGCTGTGAACGCGCCGCATCGAGGATGCGTCAACGTCATTAGTGTAGTAAGATGGCGCCGCGGGCGGCGGCGGGCGGGTGGCGCCGGCCGCCGGCGCCCGCGCGCCGCGTCTGCGGACAATAACTGCGAATGTCAAATCGTGAACGCGATCGCGACGCCGAACCAAACTGAAGGCGATTCCGATCGCGATCAATTTGAGATACACGTTTAGGCCGCTGTTGTACGAAATTTTTCATAATATATTATAGTTTTTGTTTGTCTTTATATAGAAATCGTTTTCTTGAATAATTTGAAAATAACCAAAAATAGGTACCAAATATAGAAAAGACATGATTGTTTCTTAATTTTCATAAAGCATTTTGATGCTTGCATGTTGTATTGTGTTCAAAAAATTACAATTAAAAAGATATCCTCAATATCGTATTTTATTATCCCTCAGACCAAAGACGAGAATAGACCCCGTACTTATGAATCTTATGATATGATAAAAGTGCAGTAAACATCATTTGGATCTGCTCTGACTTAGCTTGGTTACAATAAATTAGAAGCGTACCTAAGTAATAATACTTATTTTGAATTCGTTGCCACTTAAGTAACAAGTTCGATAAAGACAACAGCTACAGCCTTCGGAACTTCACTAATTTTTATCATCTGGCTGTTCTTGTATTTGCTCTGTGTCAAGTATTCTCGCCTAGTACCCGAAAATAACGTCCACAGACGTCAAGTACGAATACCTATATGTCCAAAATTACTCTTACACTCAGAGAAAAAACCGGCAATACCTTCTGAATTCTTCCTTCTAAGTGCTTTTCCTACCAAAAAAAAGACGTTTCCGTCCCACTAATTCCTTCAAATTAGGAAGGATGTCGATTACCTTCTAAAATTTAGAAGGTTATTTTTTTTTTCCTTTTGAATCGGTAGGATATGTTAGACGGAAAGATTTTAGACGGTAAATATGTAGAAGGAACTGGTTTTTTTTACCTACCGAAATTGGAAGGTTGCACGAATGGTAGGTTAATTTGGAAGGAATAATGAGTATCCTTCTGACTAGGTAGGTATTCAGCATAGTTTTTACCTTCCAAATTGTTAGGAATTCAAATTTGGTAGGATATTACCACATTACCTTCCAATCTAGTCGGAAAAATGACAATATTTACCTTCCAAATACGTGGGAAAAATAATAGGTAGGATGTATTAGACGGTAATATTTCAGAAGGTAAATAATAAGTAGGAATCGGTTAACTTTACCCACCGATTTCGGTAGGTATTAAAATGGAAGGTGAATTTGGAAGGAATAATTGGCTTTCCTTCTGACTTAGTGGGTATTCAACATAGTTTTTACCTTCAAAATTGGTAGGAATTAATATTTGGTAGGATATTACCACATTTCCTACCAATTCAGTCGGAAATTTAATTGGAAATTATTTAGAAGGAAATTATTTAGAAGGAAAAATATTTTTTTACCTACTGAATTTGGAAAGTGGCACGGATGGAAGGTAAATTTGGAAGGATTATTGAATATCCTTCTGACTAGGTGGGTATTCAACATAGTTTTTACCTTCCAAATCGATAGGAATTCAAATTTGGTAGGATATTACCACATTACCTAACAATTCAGTCGGAAATTTGATTGGGAAGATTTTAGAAGGAAATTATTTAGAGGGAAAAACATTTTTTTACTTTCCAAATTTGGAAGGTGGCACGATTGGAAGGTAAATTTGGAATTATTTATGAATATCCTTCTGACTTGGTGGGTATTCGACATAGTTTCAACCTTCCAAATTGGTAGGAATTAATATTTGGTAGGATGTTACCACATTTCCTACCAATTCAGTCGGAAATTTAATTGGAAAGATTTTAGAATGAAATCATTTAGAAGGAAAAACATTTTTTACCTACTGAATTTGGAAAGTGGCACGGATGGAAGGTAAATTTGGAAGGATTATTGAATATCCTTCTGACTAGGTGGGTATTCAACATAGTTTTTACCTTCCAAATCGATAGGAATTCAAATTTGGTAGGATATTACCACATTACCTAACAATTCAGTCGGAAATTTGATTGGGAAGATTTTAGAAGGAAATTATTTAGAGGGAAAAACATTTTTTTACTTTCCAAATTTGGAAGGTGGCACGATTGGAAGGTAAATTTGGAATTATTTATGAATATCCTTCTGACTTGGTGGGTATTCGACATAGTTTCAACCTTCCAAATTGGTAGGAATTAATATTTGGTAGGATGTTACCACATTTCCTACCAATTCAGTCGGAAATTTAATTGGAAAGATTTTAGAATGAAATCATTTAGAAGGAAAAACATTTTTTTACCTACTGAATTTGGAAAGTGGAACGAATGGAAGGTAAATTTTGAAGGATTATTGAATTTCCTTCTGACTAGGTGGGTATTCAACATAGTTCTTACCTTCCAAATTGATAGGAATTCAAAATTGGTAGGATATTACCACATTACCTACCAATTCAGTCGGAAATTTGATTGGGAAGATTTTAGAAGGAAATTATTCAGAGGGAAAAACATTTTTTTACTTTCCAAATTTGGAAGGTGACACGATTGGAAGGTAAATTTGGGATTATTTATGAATATCCTTCTGACTTGGTGGGTATTCGACATAGTTTTTACCTTCCAAATTGGTAGGAATTAATATTTGGTAGGATATTACCACATTTCCTACCAATCCAGTCGGAAATTTCAAGAAATATCTAAAAAGAAGGAAAAAAAAATTTTACCTACTGAATTTGGAAGGAACAATGATATCTTGAGTGGGTATTCAGCATTCTACAGAAGTGTTCTTCATCAGGCGCGGGGTGAAAACTCGTTGGTAAGTTGAATTACGGGTGCATTGCCGGCCCTTTGAGAAATAAGTAGGGTCGCTTTGAAGCATTTTAAATTTTAAATTTTTGTATGGTGTTTTTAACGACGATACGATGAAGAGATGTAACACAATGCAACAAAAGTTATTGGAGCGTCGCAGCGCCTATACAAAACCGGACAGCAACTCTTACTACTGCACTAAAGTAGGCATAGTAATTTAACAGGCATTTGCGCATTGTATAGGAGAGTGAGCTATACTAAAACATAATGACTTAATAGTTTGTCATAAATATACGATTTAGCACATCTATTGTAACTATAAGTGCAATAAAAAAGATAATCCTAATCCTAACTAATATTATAAATGCGAAAGTAACTCTGTCTGTCTGTCTGTCTCGCTTTCACGCTAAAACTACTACTGAACCGATTTAAATAAAATTTGGTACACAGATAGTCTAGAGCCTGACAAAGGATATAGGCTATATATTATCACGCTTACACCAATAGGAGCGGAGGGGAGCGGAAGAATGTTTCAAAATCGGGGGGTTTTGAAGTAAAACTTCTCTAGGAACTAAGGGGAGCCATAATTGATGAAAAAGCAAATTGGATAAAAAAAATAAGCTGGGCAAATTACTATTTCCACGCGGACGGAGTCGCGGGCAAAAGCTAGTTATAAATATTTGTAAATATTTCATTGCGGTACACAACTATTTCAAAATACGATTACCTTCTAAAATTTAGAACGTTATTTTTTTTTCCTTTTGAATTGGTAGGATATGTTAGACGGAAAGATTTTAGACGGTAAATATGTAGAAGGAACTGTCCTTTTTTACCTACCGAATTCGGACGGTTGCACGAATGGTAGGTTAATTTGGAAGGAATAATGAGTATCCTTCTGACTAGGTAGGTATTCGACATAGTTTTTAAGTTAAGTTTAATAACGGGTGCATTGCCGGGCCGGCGCTTTGAGAAATAAGTAGGGTCGCTTTTTACTTTTGCTGAATAAACTCTGCGCGATCTACTAATTACATAAGTAATTAATAAGTATTTTTTCATCACACTTGCTCGTCAATGGTGTTATTCCATGCCTGTATACTAAATGACAATGGCCTAAATTGTTCTTGAGGGAGTTATGGATTTACGTACAGTTTTTCTACCCAAGGGAGTTCTAACTTTAGTTTTAAAATTTGCAAACAAGTCATTTCAGACTAAGGAGGTTTCAAGTCAGCCAACGTTTTATTTATTATCTTTAAAACTTAGCTATAACGCAAATTTTACAACACAAAAGTTATCTACGCTTCATAAAAATTCGTTATTTTTATATTTTAAATTTATATCAAATAGTTTTGCAATAATTTTAGTAAAAATATTTTTTAAAACATGTTGGCAGAATCTAGTAAATATTAAGTAAATATAAATGGCCGTATTATGTTTCGAATTCTAAACTGAACACAGTTTACATTATCTATGGTAGATGACTCGAAAAAGTGACAATCTGTATTGGCGGGTAGCCATTATTTTATTGAATTTAGGATCGTTTTCAAAAAATTTGTACATAGTTAACGGCTTACTCAAAACAAAAATCACGATCGCTATTTTTGTGTAACGAAAGTTAGTCATACAAACTATATGGGTAACTCCATTACACAAAAATAATTAATTAAATTTTGTTTTTAATTAATCCCTTAATTGTGTACAAATTTTTTGAAAACGACTCTAAGTGTTAAGAGACAAAATAATTTTATTTTTGGATTTTTTTTCTCGCAATGTGATGAAAATGATTGTGTGTATCACGGGCAGTAAGGGGATTACAAACTCGAGTCATTAAAAGACCTCCGCCTTCGGCGTCGGGCTTCTAATAGACTCTCGTTAGTAATCCCTTACTTACGGCCCTAGATGCACAATGTACTATTTCATACTCATAGTTCTGCATGAACATGTATTTTTCTGCCTTGGCACAATCAACTGAATCAATAGCCGCGATCGACATGAATGAATTAAATTTTGCGAGTAGGTGGGTGTCTTTTGTAAATTGGTAGGTAGGTACATATTTCTATAGTCAAAATACGAACAAAAATTTGTTCCTCCCAGCCGATCCATTAAAACTAGTGTCCGACCGAAGTTTCGGTTTCGGTTTCGGTTCCGTTCCGGCCGCAATAAGAAAAAAACCGAATATTCGGTTTCGGTTTCAGTTTCGGCTAAAAATCGTGTTTCGGTCGGACACTAATTAAAACATTGTTAAATAATTAGATAATTCTAGGTATTTTTTTTTTCAATTTACCTAATTGTAATGTCTCTGTATATTAATCCACCACAAAATGACGCATTTTTATTATGACGTTTGAAAGTTTGGGCAAATATGTTTCTTTGCTGCACTTGTATACATAACTAAAAAACTCAAAAGGAAAAAAACGTAACCCTTATGCCTTATAGGATCACTTTGTTGTCTGTCTGTCTGTCTGTCTGTCAAGACCCTTTTTCTCAGGAACGCGTGGAGGTATCAAGCTGAAATTCATATCAAATACTCACGTCTACTGTCCCTTGGAGCTGTGAAAAAATCAAAGTCCTAAACCAACGCAATCAAAAGATACAGCCGTTTATGCTGCAAATTTTCGAAACTCGCAAGGGAATCAAACAAAACCTACAGGGTACTTCCCGTGAACTCAGAATCTTGAAATTTAGTACGAAGCAACGTCTTATACAGGGTTATTTGTAATTCACTAGCATCCTTTTAACCCTAAACTCCTACGACTTAAACAAATGTTTTTTGTTTTACGGCTTTTGTCATAACTTAATATTTTTGGTGTAATAACGTTTTGAAAATTTGAGATTACCTCTTATTTTTACGATACTCTGTGTATTTGTATGGGAAAAAAGTGCTTAATTTTAAAAAGTCGTAAAACAAAAAACATTTATTTGAGTGATAGGAATTCAGGGTTAAGAGAATTACAAATAACCCTGTATTATAGCACAGATAAAGGAAAAATTGCGAAAAGCATACACTTTTTGTCTGTCTGTCTATATCAGTAACCAATCTACAATGACCTCACATTGCATGCTTTTGCGTAATTTTGCTTAGGCGCAGGGGTCTACTAACACTGGATGTTCATAGATAGGTACATATGAATTTGTACGGAACCCTCGGTGCGCGAGTCCGACTCGCACTTGGCCGGTTTTTTACTTACCAAGTGGGAATTTTAAAAAATCCGGTCGTGGTTTTTTTACTGATTCGAGACTTAAACATGGGTCTCGTTCGTGATCCATAATATTAATCCATCCATTCCTATAGTCAAATGCCATGTATAGGTAAACAGTTTTGACATATCATTAAGTACCTAATTGGTTTTATACCTATCATATACTATACCAATTTCATTTTAAAATGAATGTTTTTCACTTTTCCATTTCATGTTGTTTGCTATACAGCGAGGGAATGCTGCCAGCATTAATTTAAGCTACCGAATTTCGGCCGATATTCGGCAGATCTAATCGAAATTCGGCCGGAGACGAAATTCGGTAAAAGCTGCCGAACTTCGGTAATACCGAATGTGAAACGAATTTCGGTGCATCTCTACTACGAACCATTGCTAGAAAACCTGCTTTCAAATAATAAAAAAACTGCATTCAAATCGGTTCACCCGTTTGAGAGAGCTACGGTGCGGTAGGTGCACACAGACAGACATTCAGAAAGACAGACAGACACACATTACACAGCGGTCAAACTTAAAACACCCCTCTTTTTGCGTCGGGGTTTAAAAATATAATTAGTGCATTACGTTATTTTGGCATGCAGTCTTAGGTCTTAGTCTTAGGACATGTAACTTAGGACATTATATAGAAGATAATAAGACATACCTACTTAATACAATATTAAAACAGGTCAAGTGAGAGTGGAACTCGCACACTGAGGGTTTTTTACTACGATACATACGACCACTAGATAGGTAGGTATTATTTATTATACTTAAGTATACCGACACAAATTACATCATCACTTCCGTTACTTGTGACTACAGAAGGAAACATGATCATGATTCCTACTAAGTACAAGGAAAACGCTTAATTTTCCTTCCGTCTAGTTGTATACATGAACATTGCGCGTAATACGAATTTAGTTTCATACTTTCTCTCTCCCTCGAGCGAGTTTGTGACATCTATAGTGCGAAAGTGATGCAACGCCACGAAGTTTGAACCTAGCATTTCGGTGTCTGTGTCTGTGTGTGTGAAAAGCAAACCAAAACTCAGTGCTCACTGCTCATTCATTACTAAGTAAGTATTTGAGTAACTAGTCGTGCACATTATTAATGTTAGCGAGCTATACTTTTAGTAAGCTCTACTGTACCTAGTATCTACCTATTATAATATAAAAAAGACATGTCTATACAAGACATTTTAATTAAACTGGGAGCTGATAATAAGACGGTGAAAAGTTTTTCTGGTGAGTGCTTTTAATTGTACTTAGGTATCGTCAAAATTGTTGTTTACGTGTGTTATTGTGTTGTTTTCGGGTGTGGTTTTAAGTTATTTTTGTAGCAAAGGATGGTCACTTCTAGGACTTTTAATATAAAATTAGACCACGTTTGGGCCATAATTTTACTACTCCACTCTTTTTGAATTGGCAAGCCTTTTACTGCTCTGTCTGTATTAATGAATAACCTCCTTTTTTTAAGTCGGTTTAAAAATTTGTCTACATTAATGAAAAAAATACATTTATACCTACCGAGTGGAACAGTAAGGACTTGACTTTGGACTTTTTGATCTCAGTACTTTTAGCGTGCGAGATTTTCGGACAGCACAGGACGTTGGGCTTTATTTTACATAAATGTTTTTGGCAGGATAGTTGGCCTTAATTTTTGATTCTCTTTCTACTTTTGCACTGGCATGCTTCCAGATATATCTGTGGTTTCGGTTATTTTATATATATATGTATACTTAATTAAATACATCACATACGCTAATGACGATTAATCGAGATTACCTACATAGGTACTATAATGTATATGTATATATAGCTATCCGCCATACGTCATGCATGTGTTTACGATTTGTTACGATAGAATTTAAATTCGTTCGAATTTTCTAATAGGGAGCTTTCATTGAATGTTCGCGCGTAAACTCTCACTGGCTTGACGTGACGTCACTCTATAAGATATCAAACTTCATGCCGCGTCTTTGATCAATTATAACTGAAGATACACATTGCCGAACAAAATCCCCTTCAAAAAATGTCCGAACTTTTTTATTTGTTTGCATAACAATTAAAATCATCACCTACACAGAAATTTGAACCTAGTCTTTACTTCATTACAGTCGAATTTCGGTTGACACTTGACAGCTAAACTTGACAATTTCACGCAACGTACTGAGAAAAAAGAAGGCCACTTTTATCAAAGTGGCGCTCATTTGGCTCGGACATTTTCGGGCGCGCGACTGTGGATCTACAGTTATAATTGATCAAAGTGCCGCGTGATCATTATTTGGGTCAGAGTATTATACATAATATAACATATCGCAAAGGGCACTTCTGGGACAGAATTTTTATTGTATTTTTTTTTTATTTTACATTGTTAGTATTTATTTTACTTCTATCGTATAGAACGCATCAAAATAGACGTAAAATGTCAAATAAACTTTTCTCTAAGCTCAACGCTGGCTGCGATATCGCGACTCACTTTTCAACTTTTTGAACATAATTATACCTACCTATTAACCTATTGTTTTGTTTTTTTTTTTTTTTTTTGTATTTTTAAACAGCGAGACTCGATAAAGAGGGTACGATGGCTGGGAGAATTTTGAGATATTAGGTATTTTAATGAAATATGTCGCTGTCTCGCCCGAACCCCTCCGTGTCAGTACAGCGAGAGCGGGACAACTGCACCTCAGACCGTTAATAGGCGCGTAAAATTGATCAAAGCAGTATTTCGTAATCCCCTGTTTTCTTCTCAAAAAAGGATTTTCAATAACATATCACTGTGCCCCGCCGGCTTGGCAAGGTTTGTCAAACGTGTTGATCAGTCATTACATTAATCTTGCAATGTTACAAAACAACATAGCTATATAGCCCTCCACAGACCGCAGCGCGAGGGGTGCGCGCAACGGCGACGGAGCGTGCCCAGCGCGCTGTATAACACTGAATTATATGCGCTGTGCCGCACTGCCGGTGTGTCACCGTAAATATGATTCAATGTTATAGAGCGCGCTGGCCACGCTCTGTCGGCGCCCCGTACTTTAGTTTGTGGTGGCCTGTATTGTCATTTATACCGTAGGTACTACAATTTTATATAAAACTAAAAAAAAAATTATATCACTCTTTAAATAGCATAATGTCAATTAAATGTTTAAGACATTAGCTGAATGTTTGGAGTAGCTTTTAGCGATATCTAGCGATTTTTTTGAAAATAAAAAAAACCCGAATCTAGCGGTTTTCAAGACAGACTCTAGTGACATATTTGTTTGCGAGGTGGCAACACTGCTGCGGCGGCTGCGGCTGCGGCCATTTTGTATATCATTCATTTCAAGAGGAAGCAAGCACAGCACGGACAGACAGAGTCTACTAAATAGCGGTCAACGTTACGTTGTAATTTTGTTGCTTATTTTTTTGTGTCGTGACGTGATGTGAAGGAGGAGCCATACGATAAAACTGTTATAGAGCACCAGCCCGAAAGGTCGGTTTCGCCGGCCGCCTATAGGCGGCCGGCGAACCAAGAACTTGTTCTTTAATCCCGCCCGACAAAGGTATTAATTGTTTTTTTTAAATGGCTTTTCTGTCCGCTTTAAGAGGACAATTTCGCCAGTGTCAAGTCAAAGTAAACTCTCTTTGAGAGGGACGTTGTACGGTGATTGTAGTTTTTACAACTTTATAGTAAAATTCCAAAAACCACGTGGAAACCACTTGCGCATTACAAAATGTCAAACACGAGAGCAATATAGAATTTTATGCTCACTGCACTGTTAAGGTTAATTGCCACATAAAACACTATCAAAATTATATTTCAACTTAACCATAGAAACAGAAATAACAAAATTAGATATTGTCTACATCCGCCATGTTCGAATGCTACAAATCGAATCTACTATCAGTTGAATATTAAATTTATTTATTATGCAATAAAATCATAGACCTCTATACTGCCGTGCTAAGCCAAAAGGGCCTATGTCCGAAAATGACCAAATTCTGTTTTTTTTTTTGCGTTGGATTCCTTAGCTTTTAACTTTATAAGGAATAAAGTTCTGTTAACGAAAAAGTCATATTTTTATTAGAAGTGCCTTAAAAATTGCTAAGAAAGGCTTATTTTTCACTCGAATACTAAGAAACAAAAACATAAAAACACAACGGTACCAGAAAACTTATAACACCCCTCTTTTTGCGTCGTGGGTTAAAAAAGAAAAATAATAACGAACTAACTCGCCTGACATAATTATAGTTGACTAAGAAATTCCTTTACCACCCGAGCATTAACCTTTTCAACGCCAACGACACATAGGTGTCACAATGTACATTGTCAAAGTAATCTTGACACAATGACATAAGATTCAAAGCAGTTTACGTTTTGTCGAGGCATGGCCTTGAAAGGGTTAATTAGACTATTTGGGTCAATCAACTAGTTATTGCCAATGGCTGTCTCCTGGGTCACTCATTGAAAGTATGATTTTATGGAGTAAAATTCCACCAAAAGTTAGAAGTTGTGACAGTTATAAGCCAATTCCTTCATGGCTCGTCATCTAAGCATGCTAATAGAATACATTATATTCAAATTCGTTTAAAAACTATTTAGTATGTTTTATTCAGACCTGTCCAAACTGTATCGGAGAATAAATAAATCTGCCCTGACAAGGACGGCTCACATACCTATCTCCAAACGTACATTTCATTTTGATCAATTTACTTTATAATGAAATTAAATGAAAATAGTGAATAATAATTGGCACAAATAATTAAATAAAAACATTGGTTTGTTCCATATATAAACATTACATATATAAACAAAATAAGCAAAAATATAAAATATTTTCTACATCCTTCATCTTTGAATGCAACTAATGAGTCCCGGGCATAATAGAACAGCAATAAAAAGTTGATTGACCCATTTTCATTTCCAAGTCAATGTTAGCTTTGTGTGAGCCATATTGTATTCTTTTTGATTTAAAAAAATGGTGAAGCATTTACTTGGTTGACTATACTTGCAAACTATTTTAAATGCATGATTGGTGTGGTTATGTGTGATTTTCTTTTCAGATAATGGTTATACGAATGTAGACCACCTTAGAAGTATTACCGACCATGAACTCAAGAATGTTATACCACAAATGCTTCCAAGAAAACGCTTTGCATTCGGTCTTGTCTCTTGGCTCGTCGATAATGATCAAGATATTGAAGAAAATCTTCTTTTGGTTATTTTTTTTATATTTTTGGCATCAAGCCCCATTAGTATATATATATATATAGTGGATCGGATTGCCTACATCTGACATAATTTGCCTTATTTGCTAATAACCAATTTAAAAAATGCTAATGGACAGAAAATTTAAGAAATGAAAGTAACGTTATACATAATTTCAAAATAACACATATTTAAAGCTGAAAAAAAAAAGAGTTCTTGCTGGTAAATCCGGTTGAGTTGTTTGGCATACTTATGTAAGTTTGGTGGTGGTGGTGATCTGGTAGTGAAATTATGGTGGTGCGGCCAGTATTGTCTCCGCAAGGAGAGAACTCTTCAACGGTTAAATGGCATCAACTTGACATATATTATGTTAAATGAAAATGTTTAGAGCTCTGTTGGAAATGAAAGTACAGTCAACAAAAAAATTTATTAGCTATTTATTTTTAAATTATGAAAAATATATATTTGAGACCCTCAAGTCACAACAAGCCCTTTCATAAATAACTTGAAAATTATGCCATAAGGTATAGTTTGTAAAACTTTTTTGAAATCATCATCATCATCATGCTTGAAACATTTTTAACTTTGGTTAAATTTTTATTATTATTTTGTTGTTATAGCTTAGCTGTTCCCGTAGCACACTCAGAGTGCCACTGTTATTTTTTTTATAAATTTATGTTTCTTTCTTTTCTTACATTCTCTATCAATCAACATTTGTAAGCGTTACAATATTTATTTATTTGGGTAGGTACTGCATAAAAGACACATACACGTTTAATTGAAGCATTGTCGCGTAGCGTCTCCTCAATGAAATATGCAGTAAATGAAGTTATATATTTTATCGCTAAATTTTATCGCTTTTTATTTATTTTTCCAGACTGCTGGTATTCACTCCAGTCAGCTTAAAAGTGTAAATATATCCGAAGATAATGATAACAAAAGTTCCACAAGTACAAACTGCACTAGCTCCTCAACAGTTACTACGAGAAGTACAGCAAGTGCTGAGACAAAGAGTATAGATAATCTAGATATTTCAATACTAAATGGTGACATAGAAAACATTGACTTACATGTGCGAGCCGTTGAAGATTTGACAAATGTCGAAAACTTTGTCTGTAGTGAGGAACTAAATACAGATCAAGAAAAATCTCCAGACGGTGAGTTACAATCGGCACGAAGGAGAAATCCTATTTGGGTGCTGTTGAACAAATATTCGACAGGAAAAAGAATTGCCGCCTTGTCTGAAGAAACTCCTCTTACCGCATCTGATATAAAAGAAATTGCTTTAATAACGGCTCAATTTATTACCAGAGCCCGGAATTTTGGTAGCATTTTTTGTCTTCGGTTTTTGATATTTCGAGTTCAGTTGCTAACGTTTATTTCTTATTTGCAGATAAAAAAGGATTTCCAGTTATTGTTCGGTGATTTGGAATCTAGCAGCAAACTGAAAGATTTCCTAATATCGAAGAAGGAAAATATATTAAAGCTTGCTAACGAAGTGCAAAGTAAAATAACGGCTCAAATTCAAAAAGAAAAAGTTTCTGTTTTACTGGAATTAGCCAAAGGTTAGTTGTGCCGCATACCTAGGAGTTGTGGGTTCGAATACCGCCGGCGCACCCGAAAAACTTTTTCGCTTAATTTATATAATCTTAGATTTCGTTGAGCAAACGTAGTGTTGATAAAAACAAATAATAGTTATGTTTTTATCACGGCAATTGAGTTTCGAACGTAACGTTCAGCGCAAGTTTATAACAAGGAGTCTTTTCGTTCTTGATATAAATATTTTTTAGCCGACGTAGGTATTTGAACAATTTTATTTATATTTCAGAAGAGAGTGTTGGACTTCAAACTACTGGACTGCTTTTGCTGCTTCCGTTTCTGTTCCCTGGAGTATATCAAGTCAACAAAAATTGGAAGCCCACTAAAAGTAACGTACTCGATTCTTTTGTTTTCTTAGTCCACACGCAAGCTGACGTGTTTGAAGGAATCGAAAAGTTGCGTGAGCACCTTAAACAAGTTTCACGTAAACTGAAGTGGAAAAACGAAATACATCTACAACCTTTCGTATTATCAGTAGGTACCTCGTGGGCCCAGATTGATCAGACTCACCTCGTTGTAGATAAAGTATTGTATTCTTTTCCGACCGTTCTAGAGGCAGTTGAAGTGTGTTTCCAACTTTTTCATTCATTTCATGCCCAGTATCCCCTCGAATGTCATAACGTATGGGAATTTATACAACAGGCAGTCTATGGTATATACACGGATTTCGATTGGAACCACCGATCGACATCTGAGTTAGCTGAATCATTAAATTTAGCATTAAAGCGAAATGCCCAAGCGAGACTGAGGAAAGTGACAAAAAAATTAACCAAATTTGTTTGAAGCACCACTTCATTGCTTAAATATCTATAGATTAAATCGTCAGTAACTAGGATCATAAGTCGTAGTTGTAAGAAGACTGGTCCAAATAATAATTGTGTATCTTACATGTTTTCAATATGTTGAGTTGTGGCCACTGTTCAAGTATATTTCCTGATACTAACACTTTAATTAGTCATTTAAAAAGGAATTGTAATAATGTAGCTTCAAAATTTTTAAGTGGAGACGGCTATAGATGTGGACAAGGTTGTTTTGAGCATTTTGATTCACTGAATGCACTAAGAACTCACATAAAAAGAGCACACAGCTCTTGTCAATTTGATTTTAATAAGGATAAAGAATCTGCCATTGTATCTGAACTAGTAGTAGATCAGGTTTTAACAATTATTGGAAAATAAGTTCTTTGATCCCCATGTTGATGCTTATTGTGTAGAAAAAACTAATTTTATAAAGTATGTTTCTCCTGATTCCATAGTTTTTTGAAGCCAAGTAATTTGACTATGTTGCTTCCATACAGCTGGTGGTATGTTATTGTTAGACATTTATTTTGCTGAGATTTCCTCTTTACATAACATTTTGTAGTGGTAGAGCCATGATGTAGCTAGCCGCTGCATCACGAATGGGCCGGCTCGTCCGGGGCAGTACCACCCTCTCACAGAACACCGGCGTGAAGCAGCAGTAATCCTGCTTGCGTTTCGTACGGTCAGTGAGAGTGCCGGGGGCCCAATACCTCACCCCTTCCCTCCCTCATTCCTTCCCTCTCCTTTAGGGCCGACAACGCACTGGCATCGTGTAAAGCGCTGCGGATGTCTATGGACAGTGGTGTTCATTTAACATCAGGTGACCCACTAGTTAGTTTGTCTGGCCTATCTAACATAAAAAAAAAAAATTATAGCATAAGCATATAAACCAGTAACAGCGGATAGTGGATGCTGATTGTTTCAGACAATTTTTATTAATTTCATGACTTGGGATATCCCACTGCTAAACAGAGTCCTCCCCCAAAGCGTCCACTGCTCTATTTCCATTTCATACAACGGCGTTTACTGCTGTAACCGTAGGTCTCGAGGCAGTTGTTTCCAGCGACGATCACGCGGACTCAACTGATACCAAGGTTTTCAGCAGGACTTGTGGTTCTTTGATCGGGAGCCCTTGTCATACTTACAATGACAGTTCATCCGGAGACAACACTATTTTATATGCAAGGTAGCTATAGCAGTTAAGTAAACTATGGCATGTTTGGTACTGAGAAACATCTTTTTTTATAAATGTGTTTGTCTTTTTACTGCCAAAGAAAATACCTAATCAAAGTGAGCAATTCCACATGCTACGATTTCCAAGCAGCTATAGGTACCTTGCAAATGAAATGGTGTTGTCTCCAAATGAGCTGTAATTGTAAATTTATTACTCTTATTAGGACGGAGAGAGAAATATGATATTACGACACATAATAATAAAACCTGACATACGTACTGTATTTTATGATTTACTACAGTACAAGCTTCAGATTTCATCATTCCAACATTTTTACATAATTAAGACCAGTTCTTCATCTCAAATGATAATCTACAAATTAAAGTGTTAGCATCAGGAAATATAATTATATTATGTACTACATCTACAAATACGAAAGGTGTATATTTTGTTAGTGGTATATTGGAAAATAAGTTCTTTGATTCTTGTGTAGAGAAAAAAAAATTCTTGGAAGCATTTGTGGTATAACATTCTTGAGTTCATGGTTGGTAAAAGACTTCAAAAGGTAGCTGTTAGAAATCTCAGAGCTAACAGGTAATTTTGGAATAAATTTCTTTATGTTATCTCATTGTCCAAATAACTATAAATATAAGTTAAATTACAATGCAACTATATTTTAAAAGTTAAAATGAAACTAATGAATGATTTGATGCAAAGGTTATAGCCGGGTAAGCATGGTCAAACTGCCCTTAGCGAGAAGATTTTCCTTTTGCCGAATTATTTGCCATAACCCTTTCAGCGCCACGCGTCACCGATGACCCAAGAACAATACAATTTCTATTGCGTATCATTTTGTGGCAGTCAGTACTATTCAAGTAGTTAAGATTAGATCATATATTTTTTTCAGAAAATTACCTTAATACACAACACATCCAAATTACAAAGAAATCTATAGTAGTCACCAGAAGCTTGGCTGAAAAATTATTTTCCTTTTTATGCGTTTGAACCCTCGAACGCATAAAAAGGAAAATATTTTTTTCGGTAAGGGCAGTTTGACCAGGCATTTGGTCTGCGTCTGTTCTGTCCGCTCTGTCTGCCTGCATGGCCTGCGGCTGCGGCCATTTTGTATTTCATTCATTTCAAGAAGAAGCACAGCACAGACAGCGTCTACTAAATAGCGGTCAAAGTTACGTTGTAATTTTGTTGCTTATGTTTTTGTGTCGTGACGTGATGTGAGGCAGGAGCCATACGATAAAACTGTGTTAGACCACCAGCCTGAAATATATTTTTTTCAGAAAATTACTTTAATTATATACACAACACATCCAAATTACAAAGAAATCGATAGTAGTCATCAGTAGTTTGGCTAAAAATATGATTTTCCTTTTTATGCGTTTGAAATATTTTTTTCGGTAAGGGCAGTTTGACCATGCTTACCCGGCTGTACCCTTATGGACAAAAGGTTGTGTCTTTATCTAGAAATATAAAGTGTAATGATTGTATGCGTTAACTAAAAGTTAAAACGTTTCTTTGTTGCGTTTATTGATAACTTAGCTTTAGCTTAATTTAAGGAAGGTATTCAATACTGAGAATCATCTTTTTTTTTCATAATATTTCTTTGCCGAATGCAAAGCGTTTTCTTGGGAGCATTTGTAGTATAACATAAATCATAATGTCAAACTACGACTACATGTGTCAAAAGCAAGGATGATATAGACTGGATTTTCAGTCGCCATAGTACGGATCGGCCGAGGTTTTTGTAGTTCGATTATTAAATCTAGATGGCGTTGAAATATAGCCAGAGGCTTTGAAGGCAAAACAATAAGACTACAGATATTTCATATCACTGCAAATGTATTATTATGCAATATTTTTGAAAAATAATACATTTGTAGTAATATGAAACATCTGTAGTCATATTGTTTTGCCTTCAAAGCCTCTGGCTATATTTCAGCGCCATCTAGATTTAATAATCGAACTACAAAAACCACGGCTGATCCGTACCTACTATGGCGACTGCCAATGCAGTCTATACTTATCATCCTTGGTCAAAAGGCAGCTGTTAGAAATCTTAGAGGTTACATTGTTTCGTTTTTGGTTATGTCCGATCCGCTTATAGAGAACAAAACTATTGTTAGTTAACAACATTGTATAGCTCAAAAAACGATAATGACCACGTTGTATAAAGGCGTTACAACCATATTTAAAGTTCAACTGATTATCGACTCTTATCTCCATAAACAATAAATGGCGTTTTCAATGCGCTCTATCGTCCGTCGCAGGCGTGTATAATTTTGTTTATGATTGTATTTTAGAAAGGCGTCGTGAACGCCCTTTTTCTACTAGTGCACTAAGTCTTGATAACAAGTCTTGTTATCTATTGATCATGGAAATAGAGTAGATAATCTGTTGAACTCTCAAGGCGGTTATAACGATTTTATACAACGTGGTCATTATCGTTTTTTGCGGTAAGCTATACAATGGTATTGTTGTTAACCAACAATAGTATTGTTCTCTTTAAGTGGATTGGACATAACCAAAACGAAACACTATAACAGGTACTTTTGGTCCAAATGTCTTACTGTACAGTCGAGGTCAAAGATATGTTTACACTTTACTACCTTGTCGCTGTCACTTAGTGTTTGAAGTTTAGTGTTTAGAATTGTCAGAAATGATACAGTGACAAGGTACTACAATGTAAATATATCTTTGACGTCGACTGTTTAATGGGTTAATATTTTAAAATATCTCATTGACTCATTGTCCAAATATCTATAAATTTAAGTTAAATTACAATGTAACTATAGTTCATAAGTTAAGATGAGCAGATAAAATAATTTATGCAAATTAAGGACAAAAGGTGTTGTCTTTGTTGATGATTCGTGTCTTTGTTAATTTGTGTGTTTTATTGCCTTTACTAGTCGCACATGTTGGCTACAATTTACGGCGTTTGATGATCGAGGAGTTTTCTTATGCTGAGTTGATCCTTACGACTCAAGCCTATGGATTTAAGAAGGGGAGCCATCTCGTAGTTATTGGTTATGAAGTCATCAATTTTTGGTATGCGATTTGTTTTTTTTTTCAGAAACCTATTTCGTGGAATACAAAATAAAAGGGCTTCATGAGGCGGTTCTAAAAATAAATTACACAACATATTACCTTTCGGCCACTTGTTTTCTAAAAATCCATAAAGTATTTTCAAAAGATATCAAGTTTGGACTCCTGTAGCAACCTGCTAAATTATTTTTATAAAACATACGCCAAGTAACTCGAAATATCCTCATTTTTAACGCCATGTAAGCAATATTGAAAATATCAACATTTACTTTTTTCTTTTCGTTTTCTACCTGCAGGAGTCCAAACTTGGTATGTTTTGAATGAATGAATGAATCGTTTATTCATTTATGGTAAGTGCAAACAGGATGGTTACATATTATTATTAGTGATCCATGATTTTTATGTTCGGCCATCAGGCATGTGAAAGTTAATGAAAAATCAGAATCGTATATAGAATAGACATCAGTCAATATTTAAATTATACAATAATTTTGCATGTCAATTATGTTAGAATTATAATTAGAAAGTAATTTGAATGTTCATTATTACTACAATATAATTATTACAGTTACATTTCACATACAATACAATTAGATTACAATTACTTTTGTATTTCAAGTGGTCAAAAGGTAATATTGAAGTAAATTTTTGGAACCGGCTCATGATGCCCTTTCATTAGATACCCCACACTACAGGTTACTGAAGTAAAATCCCGTACAAAATATTGAGGACGTCATGCATGACCTCCTCCTTCTTCCTATACCAAAAATCGCGATAAGTCACCTTCTTAAATCCATATTTGAATCGTAAGGATCAACTCAGCAAAAGGAAATCTCTCGATCACCAAACGCAGTAAATTATAGCCAACATTATGCGACTTAATATAATATTAAGTACAACCTACTAAGGTGTAAACAAGTAAGGTGAGAAAATAAACAATATATTATTATGTGTAAGGTAAAATGTAAACAACGGGTCACTCACGTAAGGTGTTTCGGTTTGTATTTAAAAGATAAAAATATGAATAAACGTTTTTTCTCTGAATTATTTACATGTTTTTTTTTATATCCTAATTATTATTACCTATATATATCCATTTTCAATTGACATAGTTAAATATTAGTTTGAAATCAAAAATTTATGAGTACTGATTAATTTCTTGTTTTCAGGCTTGGTACGAATAATGAACCTGCTACATAGAAGATGAATACACGGGATACCTGGCTACCTTCATCCCTCGCCAGTGGGAAACTGGCTTGTACCGTCCGTTGTAGGAAGGAGTTTCCTAACATGTATGTTTATAATACCTACTACAATAGAAGGTGAACGTAGTGGGAAAAGTGGCATGTACCTTCTATTGTAGGAAGGATATTCCTACCAAATGGAGATAACCTATCCAAATGGTAGGAAAATCCTTCCCATTACGGAAGGTGCATATCAGGATTCCTACTGGATTTACCTTCCTCTATAGTAGGTAACCTAAACATTGGTATATATAACCTACTACAATGGAAGGTAAACCCATTGGGAAGCCTGGTATGTACCTTCCATTATGGGAAGGATTTTCCTGCCAAATGGGGTAATCTATCCAAATGGTAGGAAAATCCTTCCCGTGATGGAAGGAATATGCCAGGCTTCCCACTGGGTTTACCTTCTATTGTAGTAGGTAACATATACTAATGTTTAGGTTACCTACTATAGAGGAAGGTAAATCCAGTAGGAATCCTGATATGCACCTTCCGTAATGGGAAGGATTTTCCTACCATTTGGATAGGTTATCTCCATTTGGTAGGAATATCCTTCCTACAATAGAAGGTACATGGCACTTTTCCTAGTACGTTCACCTTCCAAATTAGAAGGTATTATAAGCAAATGGTAGGAAATTCCTTCCTCCAACGGACGGTACCAGCCAGTTTTCCCATTGTATTCACCTTCTATTGTAGAAGGAATTTCAACATATGGTAGGAAAATCCTTCCTACTATGGAAGGTATATGCCTGTTTTCCTACCGCATTCACCTTCCATTATAGAAGGAAGTATAACATATGGAAGGAAAATCCTTCCTACTATGGAAGGTATATGCCAGTTTTCCTACCGCATTCACCTTCCATTATAGAAGGAAGTATAACATATGGAAGGAAAATCCTTCCTACTATGGAAGGTATATGCCAGTTTTCCTACCGCATTCACCTTCCATTATAGAAGGAAGTATAACATATGGAAGGAAAATCCTTCCTACTATGGAAGGTATATGCCAGTTTTCCTACCGCATTCACCTTCCATTTTAGGAGGAATTATAACATATGGAAGGAAAATCCTTCCTACTATGGAAGGTATTTGCCAGGTTTCCCACTGCATTCACCTTCCATTTTAAAAGGAATTATAACATATGGAAGGAAAATCCTTCCTACTATGGAAGGTATATGCCAGTTTTCCTACCGCATTCACCTTCCATTATAGAAGGAAGTATAACATATGGAAGGAAAATCCTTCCTACTATGGAAGGTATATGCCAGTTTTCCTACCGCATTCACCTTCCATTTTAGGAGGAATTATAACATATGGAAGGAAAATCCTTCCTACTATGGAAGGTATTTGCCAGGTTTCCCACTGCATTCACCTTCCATTTTAAAAGGAATTATAACATATGGAAGGAAAATCCTTCCTACTATGGAAGGTATATGCCAGTTTTCCTACCGCATTCACCTTCCATTATAGAAGGAAGTATAACATATGGAAGGAAAATCCTTCCTACTATGGAAGGTATATGCCAGTTTTCCTACCGCATTCACCTTCCATTTTAGGAGGAATTATAACATATGGAAGGAAAATCTTTCCTACTATGGAAGGTATTTGCCAGGTTTCCCACTGCGTTTACCTTCCATTACGGTAGGTATAAATCTGTTGGTATTTCCTTCTATTTTTTAGTCAGTAGGAAAAATATGGAAGGTATTAATCGGTCGGAATTTATTAGAAGGTAATCTCAGTTGCGTTTACCTTCCGTTTAATTACCTTCTATTATGACTCAGTAGGAAAAATATGGAAGGTATTAATCGGGCGGAATTTATTAGAAGGTAATCTCAGTTGCGTTTACCTTCCGTTTAATTACCTTCTATTATGACTCAGTAGGAAAAATATGGAAGGTATTAATCGGTCGGAATTTATTAGAAGGTAATCTCAGTTGCGTTTACCTTCCGTTTAATTACCTTCTATTATGACTCAGTAGGAAAAAAAAGGAAGGTAATAAATCAGAAGGAAGCTGAACATTTGGAAGGTAGTTATGTTCCATTTTTCCTATCAAAAAAGAAGGAAAGTTCAGAAGGAAATCAAGTGGAAGGAAAGTTTGGACGGTAAAAACTTGGTCAAATATCCTTCCACACTAGACGGTAAAATTCCTACTGAGTCATAATAGAAGGAAAATCCTTCCGATATTGGACGGTTATTTCTCTCAGTGTACGCGATTCAGTTTCCTCGTCTGTACGCTGTCAAAAATGTGGTGTTTTGGGAACGTGGTGTTATGGCACGAGGTCCGGCAACGTTCCGCCAATCCCTTAAAACTTCAGTAATCTGGTAGATCTACCAGGAATGTTTCCCGGTAGTTTTGAAAATGGGTAGAATGGGTAGGTGAATTTGATAGATTTGGCACATCACTTCCGTCTTTTGGGCTTCCTGAGAAATTATGCGGATGGATCGGCAGCTTTCTAACGGACAGAAGCATAAAGGTCGTAGTTGACGGTGCATGCTCTGATTCCATGTCTGTGAATGCTGGTGTCCCTCAAGGCTGTGTGCTATCGCCTACGCTTTTCCTTCTGCACTTTGATCAATTATAACTGTAGATCTACAGTCGCGCGCCCGAAAATGTCCGAGCCAAATGAGCGCCACTTTGATAAAAGTAGCCTTCTTTTTTCTCAGAAACCCCCACTAAGACAGGTTTGCTCGTTTACCGCAAAAAAGTCTGCGTTTGTCGCGTCTCCTCTTTTCGAAGGCACTCCCCTTGCGACCACAGCCAGTATCGGAATCCTTGGTATTGACATCTCGAGTGAAGTCCAGTTCCGCGACCATTTGGAGGGTAAAGCTAAATTAGCCTCGAAGAAGCTCGGCGTGCTCAACAGATCGAGACGGTATTTCACTCCGGCCCACCGCCTCCAGCTTTATAAGGCGCAGGTTCGCCCTCATATGGAATACTGCTCTCATCTGTGGGCGGGGGCTCCCCAGTACCAGCTTCTCCCTCTGGATCGCTTACAGCGGAGGGCGACTCGAAAAGTCGGCTGCCAACGAATTTCTGATCGACTTGACCCCTTGGCGCTGCGTAGAGATGTAGCTTCATTGTGCATCTTTTATCGCATGTACAACAGAGAGTGCTCCGAGGAGTTATTCGGGTTGATCCCAGCCGCATTCTTCCGCCACTGCCCTACGTGACAACACTTCCATCCTCACCATCTGGATGGTTGGCAATCTTCTACTGTGCGTTTTTCCAGAAATTTCCTGCCTCGCACAGTAAAGCTCTGGAATGAAGTACCTGCTGCGGTATTCCCGGACCGATATGACCTTCAAGCTTTCAAAAAAAGAGCGTACCTACTCCTACCTAAAAGGCCGGCAACGCACTTGTGACTCTTCTGGTGTCGCAGGTGTCCATGGGCGACGGTGATTGATTACCATCAGGCGATCCGTCTGCTCGTTTGCCCCCTGTACTATAAAAAAAAACATTAAATTGAAATTCAATTTTTCCACCTCGAATGTTTGCCGCTCGCGGCGCTATGTTGAAATAAAAACCGGCCAAGAGCGTGTCGGACACGCCCAAGATAGGGTTCCGTAGCAGGTACGAAAAAATCTTTGCATACTTTATTAATGTGGTTGTTTTGGTCCCAACTCCCACCGCGCACAGAATTTCAACGTCAGCGGTACAGCGCCATCTATCGGCGAATTGGGTAACTACCTAATCTAATCTGCAGTCTACTAGCTTAATATTGTATGTTGATGGTTTTTCAGATGTAATTCTTTGTTATATGAACCGATTTCAATTTTATTTTTTTTATTTGAAAGAAGATACTATTAGCGTGATCTTATAGGCACTTAAAGAAAAAAAATGCTTGCAATGGCGGTTAAAGTACAATCTTAATTTAGAAATATTTTTTTACAAAAACTTAACAACTGCTCAACTGATTAAGTTGAAAATAGTTTTCCTAGAAAGTTTTTATTGAGTTTAAATTACGTGATTTTTTTCATATTTTTTAGACTTGCTGTTCAAAAGTTAGAGGGCGACACATTATTTTGAACTTTCGGAGTGAATATCTCCGAAAATATTCACTTTATCAAAAAATGGTTTTAGTAAACCCCTATTTATTTTCAAATACCTATCCAATGATATCCCACACTATAGGGTTAGTCGAGAAAAAAAAATTACGCCCACTTTACGTCTATGGGAGGTACCCTAAAAAAAATTTTTTTAGTTTTGTTTATATAATCACTTTGTCGGCGTTACTGATATATATATTCATGCCAAATTACAGCTTTCTACTACTAACAGTCTCTGAGCTTAGCCGCGGACGGACAGACAGACAGACAGACGGACAGACATGGCGAAACTATAAGGGTTCCTAGTTGACTACGGAACTCTAAAAATGGCGTCTATAGCAATTTTTTGACGATATCTCCTTTCAGACTCATTCTACGATAAAAATTTGTATAAACAAATTAAAGTAAACAAAATAAAACTAGAGAAAATTTCCTACAATTATGTCCTAGCTACTTTTTTCGTAAAATCAATAGTTTCAGCGTACGAGCACCGCAAAATGTAATGTAACGCGCGTTTTCGCTGATTAATTCGCTTCCACACCATCTCGAGGTCGAGTACACGGCGCGGTTTGCAAGCTTTTATTTAACTTGGAATGTTCTTACGCAAGTATGTATGTAATAATGTATGTAAATATGTATGTAAGTAAGATAAGATTTCAAAATTTGCTACCCATTTTTCAATCACTTCCTGAGGCCGTATTGTCTAACGCTTCTGACGCTTGCCTTCACTTTCATAATCTCTTTCTGTCATCATTTTATACCATTTGACAGAAAGAAATAGTGATTGCGAAGGCAAGCATCAGAAGCGTTAGACAATAAGCCCCGGTCTCTGATTGAGCTGAAATTGGTATAGGTGAGCGGATATTTGATACTTGACCATGTAGCATGGTGGAAGCTCATCTGATAATGGAAGAGGAAGGTGGGCAGAAGACCGCTCGTTCCCTAAATATCAGACTTTCAAAATAATAGTAGATTGCCGACTTACTAATTCTAATAAACCAAATTCCCAGAATACCAGTCTTTTCTGTCCCGTGTTTTTCTCTAGGTACATCGTATTTCCAAAAAAGCTTGTTTTCAATACACCATGTTCCATTCAAAACCGAATTCCGAAAGTCACCAGGCTCATCAATGATGTATGATGTACTGCCGTGTTCATAATAGAATCCAATGTCGTAATGCTGCTGGTCATTATCTATGGTTTTTGAACGCATAATGGAGGATTTACTACAGTGGTGGTCATACAATTAAGAACGATTTGAAGTTTCCGATTTTTTTTTATCTAAATCATGTCATATGTCTAGTTGTGTTCCTTCTTAGAAGTAACAAGTTATGTTATAAAATAGCCACATGGATAGAGCAAACAGGATAAATAATAATAGTGTATAATTGCTAACATTTTTTTTTACAAATTTTATTTGTTCTCTATACTAATAAATTCAAATAGTAATGAAGCTGGACAAATAATTAAGAACGATTTATTAAACTGCTCGAAAGTTGTTTTATATGAAACTTAGATTAAATAAATCATATTAATGTGAAGTTGGTATAGAAAAAAAAGCAATTTAATACATTTGAACTAAAATTAATAGTTAGTAGCATGTCCACGGCTCTTAATTATGGCTTTACACCGGCGAGGCATTGAATCTATCAATTTTTGACATTTCGCAAGAGAAATAGAGTTCCATTCTTCTAAGAAAACGTCGTACAGCTCTCTCAAATTGCCACACTGTCGATTTGAAACCTTTTTCTTGACTTCGCACCAAAGATGATCTATTGGGTTAAGATCTGGGCTGTTGGCTGGCCAATCTAAGACTGAAACTGATTGTGATGTGAGGAATTCCTTAACGGTGCGTGCAGTATGCTTTGGATCATTGTCGTGCTGGAATGTCCAAATAACCGGAAGCACGTCTTCGGCATATGGTAACATTGTTTCTTGCAGTATATTTTTGTATTGGAATTGATCCATGTTTCCTTCTATCAGCCTAACAGGTCCAACGCCATGTCCAGAAAAGCACCCCCAAATTTTCACATTTCCCCCGCCATGCTTTAATGTCACTTTTGTGTACTTTGGGTCGAATGCTTTATTCGGAGGGCGTCGTACATATCGTTTTCCATCAGAACATACCCTATTTATTTTTGTCTCGTCAGAAAAAAGAACGTTTTTCCACTGTCTGACTGTCCAGTTTTCATACCTTCTTGCAAATGCAAGTCGGGCTTGCCTATGACATCGTTTCAACATAGGCACCTTTCTTGCTATCCTTCCGTTCAACTTATTTTCTACCAAACGCCTTCGAATAGTGTGTGCAGAGATTGCTGAAGGGTTGTTTTCGCCAAAATATTCTTTTCTCAACTCATTAGACCCTTTAAAAGGATTTTGTTTTGCCAAACGAACGATATTTCGATCATCTCGACGAGATGACTTTCTCTGTCTAGGTCCACGCCGAACGTTTGAAGTAGTTTGATACGTGGAAAAATGCTTTACGGCATGGAAAACCATTGTTTTTGAACATTGCAGATGGTCGGATATCTTTTTATTATTACTTCTCTTGTAGATTTATCACAACTATTATTTTTCCCCATTGTTTTTATACGAAGTAATCACTTTTAAGACTTTAACAGCACGAAATGGCGCCAAAATTATACGAATAATAATCTACAACCACAGAGCCACACAGTGTTCTCTATTTAAATTTGAAAAAATAATAAACTATTCAGCGTTCTTAATTACGTGACCAGCCAGTAAGTACTAATACTAGGTTCAGATCGAATGTATAAAGTTTCTCTATTAATTTTTTAGCCAACAATGTTGCATAAATGAATGTACCGGTAGTACGGAAAAGTTTTGCAATACCGAAAGAAATAAAAAAAATACGGGCAATTAGTTATACTTGTTACTTTGAAAAAATCATCTCAATAAATAATCGTTCTTAATTATATGGCCACAACTGTATATGGGTGTAGATAAACAAGCTTTTTTGGCAATCCGATATAGAGAAAAACCGGCAATCTAGTATTTTGCAATTCTGATATTTAGAACGAGCGCAGAAGATCTTTGTAACGAAACGACATGGTCCGGTCGAGTTTGGGCTCTCTAATACTTTGGACTTGGATGATGTCCAGGTTTTTTTTACATTACTAAAAAGGAAAAATAAGTAATTTGAAAGATTTTGATGTGCTCTTTTCAAATTTCAACTTTTCCACCTCGTATTGCATCTTTGTCGCCGCCATATTTGGCATATTCTCATAAATCTTTATTAGACGGCGTTTTTAGGGTTCCGTAGTCAACTAGGAACCCTTATAGTTTCGCCATGTCTGTCCGTTTGGCCGTCCGCGGCTAAGCTCAGAGACTTAGTACTAGAAAGCTGTAATTTGGCTTTGGCATGAATATATGTATATAAGTCACGCCGACAAAGTGATTAAAAAAAAACTAAAAAATTTTTTGGTAGGGTAACTCGGGTAACTACTTCCCATACACGTAAAGTGGGGGTGATTTTTTTTTTCTCGACTAATCCTATAATGTCCTAATCCTATAATCATTGGATAGGTATTTGAAAATAAATAGGGGTTTTCTAAAACCATTTTTTGATAAAGTGAATATTTTCGGAGATATTCACTCCGAAAGTTCAAAATAATGTGCCCCCCCCCCCCTCTAACTTTTGAATCGCACGTCTAAAAAATATGAAAAAAATCACGTAAGTTAAACTTAATAAAAAGTTTCTAGGAAAATGAGCAGTTCTTAAGTTTTTGTAAAAAAATATTTCTAAACTAAGCCATTGCAAGCATTTTTTTTTAAGTACCATAAGATCACGCTAACAGTATCTTCTTTCAAATAAAAAAATATATTCACTCCACTGCTGACTGAAGCGACACAAAAATTAGCTATTATCTTAACACGTCTAGGTTAGCTTGAAAAGATCCCTTTTAGGGATAAGTTCGCCTTTGTACTCTTTTTGTTTTGTTGTTTTGTATTATTTTTGTGTTTTATGTACAATAAAGTGTTTACATACATACATACATACACGTTTGACTTGAGCTATATAAAAATACTATGGCAATGACTTACCGTTATTCCTTTCTCGTCATGGAAACCAAATGGTTTTTAAAGCTTTTTTCCATTTTCTATTTCAAAAGCTGATGGTTGGTTGAATTACTTAGCTTGCTCCGTAATGCACAAATAGATGTCGCTTAATGTAAGTAGCCTGTGACCGAAATGTATGAAACTAGCCGCTTAAAGCAAATGTCTTTCCACAAAAATATAAGAAACTAGCTGTTGCCCGCGACTCCGTCCGCGGAGAATAGTATTGGTTTGTAGTACATGCTATGTATCAGAGATGGCGCTGTATATTGGTTTGTAGTACATGCTATGTATCAGAGATGGCGCTGTATGTGTTAAAAGATTTTCCCGTTTTTCTGTTGAAATTTTTCCTGAATTTTCTTTGCTATAAACCTCACGGAGCCCGAGACCTTTCCAACGAATGCAAAACCGTGGAAATCGGTTCGTGCGTTCTGGAGTTATAGCGTCAGGAAGGAAAACCCGACTTATTGTTATATAGTAGATTGTCGCTTGAATCAATTAGCCTGCAACAAAAATAAACAAAACATGTCGTTTGAATTATTTGACCTTAAGTCTATTTTACCTTAACAAAGCTACTTAAAGCAATTAGCCTTTCTCCAGTATTAGGTGAACTGGTTATTTAAATTATTATTTCCTGTATATTTTAAAAGAAAGCTGTCACATAAATTAAGACATAAAGAATATTTTTGTACTTGAATCGGGTTTCTTTCACTACAATGAGTAAGTAATGTGCGTTCAGCAAATATTTTTTACTATAACAGCAGTTGATCAACGTCGTTTAAGACCAACTTAAAATGTTTTTGTAATCTAAAACCTACTCGCGAATAGTAGATGTGCGCTCGCGCGGGGTGCTTCAGTCAGTCCCATATCGTCAGGGAGATTTTTTAGTGATAGTGAATAGCCTCTAAATCTTACAAAATCAGTCTCAACCTAAAGGTTAATTTCGTTTAAGTCTCTTAATTCTTTTACAAGATTCTTTTTTAGTACGTCAAAATGATTAGTTTCTAAAATACTAGGTAATATATAATTGTGTTTTGTTAAGTTTTATTATAGTTGGCTGACTGAGGTAATGATTATAATAATAAAAAAAAATAGTTTCTAAAATACTGATAATTGTATTTTTGTTAAGTTTTGTTACAGTTGGCTGACTGAGGTAATCATTGTCGGTAGTAAAAAATATTTTTTCACATCATTTTTTGTATTTATTCTATAGCTTACTTTTTTGTTTTCTACAATGTTCATGTTGATAGTTTTTAAATTGGTTTCAAACACCAATCTATACATATAAAATCCTTTGTCCTGACTGACGGATCAACGCACAGTCTAAACCGCTGATCGTAGAGACCTGAAACTTGGAGGGTGTGTTCTTTGTATGACGTAGGCATCCGATAAGAAAGGATTTTCCGTAGTTCTACTTCTAAGGGGGTAAAAAAGGGGGGCATAGTTTGTATGAGACATCGTGATTCCTTGGTCCAATCTACTTCAAATTTTGCATAAACATTCTTTAACAAAATTGATGGAAGACGTGTTTCGTATTTTATTGAAATTCATCCCTTGACGGGGTCAAAAAGTAGTAGAAAGTTATTTTGGGGGTGATTTGCTTCGAAGTTGATATCAATACTCCTTAGTGCTTTTGATTTAAATTACATTTTATTTTGACACATTGTAAACGAAACGAAACTTCAAATATTGCAAACCATTTTTGTCTACGTTTGTCAACCACGTCTTGATCTGATCTCTGATAATAGCTAATTATATGTATTAAGTATTTGCATTTCACCAAGCTTTTGCTTTTACAAGCGCAGCGTGGGACGTCCACCAACGAGATGGACGGACGTTTTGGTGAAGGCCGCAGGTTCAGGGTGGATGCAAGTCGCTTCCAACCGTAATGATTGGACGTCAATGAGGGAGGCCTATGTCCAGCAGTGGACGTCCTACGGCTGAAATGATGATGATGATGAAGCTTTTATGCGAGTTCAACCTTTTTCGAATAAAATCGAATTGAGTATTCAAATATCATTGTTGAACTCGCATAAAAGCTTGGTGCAATGCAAATACATATAAAATGCTTTGTCCTGAAGTCCTAAATGACTGACTGCCGGATTAACGCACAGCCTAAACCGCTGTATGTAGAGACCTAAAACGTGGAGGGTGTGTTCTTTGTATGACGTAGGCATCCGATAAGAAAGGATTTTCCGGAATTTCCACAGGATAAGGAATAATCGGGATTTATATATTTCATCAAGAGTGACCCTATGCCCATAACGAAGATTACTAAACTGTACAAATTGGGCATGCAATTAGACTATTAGAATATAAAGCGAATATAAAGAATTTTGAAAATTTCCACGGGATAAAGTTAAATCAGGATTTATATATGTAGGTACTCAAATCAACTGGACCATATCTCCGTAACTACAATTACTAATCTTTTCAAATACAGTATTAACGAAAATGACCATAACAACAAAAAAACTTATTGCAGGATTTTTGGAAATTCCTGTGGGATAGATAATCTCTGAAACTTCAGAGCCGATTAAAAAAAAAAACTTTTACCAGTAAAAAGTTACACTATCCTTTATTGACATAGGCTACTTTTTTCCGGGGAAATGCAAAATTCCCAAGGGATAGAAAAAAGAAAATTCAACTTCGGAGCTCATTTTAAAATGTCTTACACCAATAGAAAAGATGCACTGTCCTTGGTTAACATAGGATGCTTTTTTCCGGATAAATGCAAAATTCCCGCGGTATAGAAAATAGTAAAATTAACTTCGGGGCTGAGTTTAAAAAAAAATCACCAATAGAAAGCTTCACTATCCTTTATTGGTATAGGCTACCTACTATTTATTCGGTAAAATGCAAAATTCCCCTGGGATATTAAGAAGTGAATTTCACTTCAGGGCTGATTTGAAAATTTCTTTCACCTATTAGTGAGTAGCTACACTAACCCTTACTTACATAGACTATTTTCTCCGTGAAAAATCAAAATTCCCACGGGATAAAAATAAGTGAACTCAACTACGCGGCTGATTTTAAAAGTTCTTTTATCGGTAGAAAGCTTTAAGGACATAGGCTACTTTTCTCGGGGAAAATGCAAAATACCCGCGGGATAAAAATAAGTGTAATTTTGCAAAGAATAAGGACAAATTTGTTGAAATTCCCGCGGGATAGGGAATAAACGGGATTTATAATATTCACTAACTGATACTCATGATGAAATGATAATAATGATGGATGTTGCCGGTGCCGGATTTTTGTTTTATACAATGAAAGAGATGAAGAAGCTTTACCACAAATTGGAATTCTACGCGGACGAAGTCGCGGGCAAAAGCTAGTCTCAAATAAAATTCTAAATTACCGGGGTTTAAATTAATACGACCCGAATAGTGATCGTTCCATAAGCTACTTTTCCTGCTTTTAAAAACTAATGGAATGGGACTTTGAGCATATTAGCCGTAATCTATTGCACTCGTATCAAGGCAGTTAAACCTTTTAGCTTTATACGAAAACTACAGTTACAACCCTCTTAAGTCATTTAGCCTTGCGCTAATTTTCCTAGTCGATGTTTCTTAAATCATTTAGTTGTATTCCAAAAAAGACTTAAAACGTCGTTTAAGTCGTTTTTCCTTGCTCTAATAAATAAGAGGAAGAAGAATTTTTGACTCAAGCGACACTTATTTTGTTATCCTCTCGTTTTATTAAATGAATATACTAAACATCAGAAGCGGTATGAAATTCTAAGAAAAACTGTGTATTTATAATCAAAATCAGTTAAGAAATTCAAAAACTACGAATTTTTTTCTAATTTTTTAAACTTTAAAACGCTCTCCTGTAAAGTTGCAAAAATGTCGCTTAACGCCATTAGCCTTTCACCCCTCGATATGTATATACAGGGTTATTTGTAATTCACTAGCATCCTTTTAACCCTAAACTCCCACCACTTATACAAATGTTTTTTGTTCTACGGCTTTTGTCATCTATATATATAAAATTCTAAACTGACTGACTGACTGACTGTTGATATATCAACGCACAGCCTAAACCACTGGACCTAGAGACTTGAAATTTTGCACATAGATACCTTATACAATGTAGGCATCCACTAAGGAAGGATTTTTGGGAATTCCCACGGGAACGGGAAAAAACGGGATTTATAGATTCGATTCCGAGTGACCGTATCTCAGTAACTATAATAACTAGACTCTTCAAATTTAGCATAGAAGTAGGTAATTATAATAGTAAAAAACAGTTTGAAGGATTTTCGGAAATTCCCACGGGATAAGGAAACAACGGGATTTTTCGTTTTACTGGTCGTAGAAAGCTGAAATTCGGCATGAAGGTTGCTTGGGGAGTGTAGAGGAGCATTGTGAGAGGAATTTCCAAAATTTCCACGGGAACGGGATAAAACGGGATTTATATATTCGATGCCGAGTGACCCTATCTCAGTAACTATAATAACTAGACTCTTCAAATTTGATACACAAGTAGGTATTACATTAGTTAAAATATTAAGTTCAGGATTTTTCAAAATTCCCACGGGATAAGAAAAAAACGAGATTTATATATTCAGTTCAACGGAATCCTATGAACTATAATTACTAGACTCTTCAAATTTGGCATAGAAGTAGATAATCATAATAGTGAAAAACAGTTTTAAGGATTTTCAGAAATTCGCACGGGATAAAAAAAAACGGGATTTATCGTTTTACTGGTCGTAGAAAGCTGAAATTCGGCATGTAGGTTACTTGGGGAGTGCAGAGGAGCATTGAGAGAGGATTTTCCAAAATTCCCACCGGAACGTGAAAAAACGGGATTTTTCGTTTTACTGATCGTAGAAAGCTGAAATTCGGCATGTAGGTTGCTTGGGAAGTGTAGAAAAGCATTAAGAGAAGACTATCCAAAATTCCCACGGGAACGGGAAAAAACGGGATTTTTCGTTTTACTGGTCGTAGAAAGCTGAAATTCGGCATGAGGTTGCTTGGGGAGTGTAGAGGAGCATTAAGAGAGGACTTTCCAAAATTCCCACGGGAACGGGAATAAACGGGATTTTTCGTTTTACTGGTCGTAGAAAGCTGAAATTTGGCAAGTGGGTTCCTTGGGGAGTGTAGAAGAGCATTAAGAAAGGACTATCCAAAATTCCCACTGGAACGGGAAAAACGGGATTTTTCGTTTTTCTGGTCGTAGAAAGCTGAAATTCGGCATGAGGTTGCTTGGGGAGTGTAGAGGAGCATTGAGAGAGGACTTTCCAAATTTCCCACGGGAACGGGAAAAAACGGGATTTTTCGTTTTACTGGTCGTAGAAAGCTGAAATTTGGCAAGTAGGTAGGTTCCTTGGGGAGTGTAGAAGATCATTAAGATAGGACTATCCAAAATTCCCACGGGAACGGGAAAAACGGGATTTTTCGTTTTACTGGTCGTAGAAAGCTGAAATTCGGCATGAGGTTGCTTGGAGAGTGTAGAGGAGAATTGAGAGAGGACTTTCCGGAATTCCCACGGGAACGGGAAAAAACGGGATTTTTCGTTTTACTGGTCGTAGAAAGCTGAAATTCGGCATGAGTTGCTTGGGGAGTGTAGAGGAGCATTGAGAGAGAACTTTCCCCGTATTAAGAAAGTATTTTCCGAAATTCTTACGGGAACGGGAAAAAACGGGATTTTGCGTTTTACTGGTTGTAAGCTTAAATTTCAAAATTCATAAGTTTATACTGTAAGTAGGCCGCAAAGGGCTCTTTAACCGACTTCAAAAAAAGGAGGAGGTTATGCATTCCATTTTATGTATTTTTTATGTAGGTATGTTCACCGATTTCTCGGTCAATTGTGGACCGATTTTAAAAATTATTTTTTTATTCGAAAGAATATAATATACTCCTGAGATGGTCCCATTGTCACGCAAGCAATCTTGCTTGCATGCTTGCTTGCTTGATATCTTGGTTCTTTCGAATTCTCATGGTACACGCGAGCGAAGCCGCGGGCAAAAGCTAGTAACTTAATATTTTTGGTGTAATAACGTTTTGAAAATTTGAGATTTCCTCTTATTTTTACGATACTCTGTGTATTTGTATGGGAAAAAAAGTGCTTCATTTTAAAAAGTCGTAAAACAAAAAATAACTTAATATTTTTGGTGTAATAACGTTTTGAAAATTTGAGATTTCCTCTTATTTTTACGATACTCTGTGTATTTGTATGGGAAAAAAAGTGCTTCATTTTAAAAAGTCGTAAAACAAAAAACATTTGTTTGAGTGATAGGAATTCAGGGTTAAGAGGATGTCAGTGAATTAAAAATAACCCTGTATATAATGAGGATCTCGGAAACGGCTCCAACGATTTCGATGAAATTTGGTATTTGGGGGTTTTCGGGGATGAAAAATTGATCTAGCTTGGTTTTATCTCTGGGAAAACGCTTGGTACCGAGTTTCTGCCCGAGCAGAGCTCGGTTGCCCAGGTACTATTATGTAATATTGCAACTGGCCTTCACTGCTCTGTAGGTACATTTAACGTTACGTAACGTTACATGTACGTTACATTGCGTCATCCTTTTTCGTGTATGCAGCCGGCGTTCATTGATTTATTAGACGTTGTCACGTCAAAAAAATCCTAGTCATCATCCAGGTCCAGATATTTTGTGAGGACAAATCAAATGAGCATAAACTCGACGTGGCAACGTCCTTTCGTTACAAAGAATTTCTAGCCACCTTCCGGCTCCATCATCAGATGAGCTCAATAAATAAATAGTACCATAATCTTGCACTATCAATGCAATCGGACACGTTCTATAGAACAAATGGGACCTTCCCTCCCATTGTTCCTATACCAAGTACAAGTACCATCATGCACTAAAAAAAAAAAAAAAAAAAATATATCTGTTTATTTCATAACAATTATACAATAATGACATACCTAGCCAATCTTTATTTTAAAAGATTCTAATTGCTACTAACCTAAGTATACTCAACGCCGTATATAGATTCCAAAAAAACTACCAGTGTGTTGCCAATAAAATGAAAAAGTTTTGCATCGTTAAGTTTTAACTTTTCTAAATATAATACATAAGTAATTTATTTATATGTAATTGTGAAGTTAAAATTAAATGCAACCGCATAAATAAATAATTTAATATCAATATTAATTTCACCTACAGATATTTGGTTAAAACAGTTTTCTAGAAGAAAAGCTCATATTACAGTAGTAATACTTCAGGTTTAAATAACATTTGGATACTATTAATGTTATAATTTGCGTACCTATATACTATTTACAAATTTTTTTGATATGCACATAGAAATGTTGACAACAAATCACGTATGTCAAACTTTATGATAAACATGGCGACCACAGGGCAACCATGACATCTCCAATTGTCACATCATTCGGCATCTGACGTTTGGATTGATCGAATGCTTTCTGTACTCGTGATAATTTTCGTTGTTGAGTTTTTGTTTCCTGTTAAGTTTTCTGTTATGTTATTATGTTTTGTTCGTGGGTTTTGCATTTACGCAAGTAACATGGATTCGGTACCTGCAGGCTTATTGTCTAACGCTTCTGACGCTTGCCTTCGCAATCACTATTTCTTTCTGTCAAACGGTATAAGTTGATGACAGAAAGAGATGGTAAAAGCGAAGGCAAGCGTCAGAGAAGCGTTAGACAATACGGCCTCAGGTCCCTCTCACAGGGACGAGAATCTTCCTCCTTCTCCACCAAGGAAGCGTCCTAGAAGTCAAATGAGTGTCAATTCAAGTCAATTGATTGTGATAAATTTTGGCACATGGATAGTTCAAAACCAAGGTATTCATGTGCAACACACATTGTGCACAATACGGTATGCGTAGGTATACTTATAGGAAACATTAAAAACTTGGGATAATCTTTACACTTAAATAACAACAAAATATTATTATGACTATTTTTTATTAATGTGCATGGGTTGGTTACATCTGGAAGGTCACAATGACAATGACACTTGTGTCAGTTACGTTCGGCCATCTTTGGTAACTTTTTTGGAATCTATATACGGCGTTGAGTTTAAGTACCAGTCATAATCTAATCTAATATATAAAATCTCGTGTCACGGTGTTTGTTATCGAACTCCCCCGAGACGGCTTGACCGATTTTTATTTCTCTATTCGGTAGGTCTGAGAATAGGCCGTAGGCTATTTTATATGTCCCTTTTCTTCGCAGACAGAGTCACGGGCAACAGCTAGTAAAGTATAAAAATACTAATTATCTAATTAAAAACAAACAAGAATCGGACGTTTACCTCTTTTATTGAAAAAACATTCACTACGAATTCTGAACTTAAGGAACTGGGTACAATATTTAAATGTATCAATATTCTAAGAAGGAAAATTATCCTAAATAAATCTATTTATTTAGGATAATTTTCCTAAGTATATGACATATGTTTTTAAATTTCCGACTAAGTGAACCAGCGACAAATAAGTTGAGACTCCAAAAATCACTACAAAATGTCAGGCATTCATAAAAAAAGTATACAAAATTTTTCAAAAACATCTAAAAACTTAAACTAAAACTATCAAAAGCCTAATAAGTATAGTATAGTTCAGCAACAAAATAGTTTTCAGCCAACCTTCCAAAAATACCCATCAAAATAAAGATCTTCTATCCGCATCTAAAGATCTTTCGTTGATTATAAGCATGGGTATGCATATGTAAAGTAAGACTACACCTAACTGATTCGTTGTAGACAGACAGAGGCGACATTCGACAAATCGCACTTGAAGTATCAACGAGGGACCTAATCGTCATCTTGTTCTATTCACAACGCGCTTAGTGTGGGTATCTTAAACCAAGGCGACATTTCACGTATTTATATCGACGTTCATAATACTTCTATAGCTGACATAATATGTGGAGCTATCTTCTGGGTCATGCGCAAATGGACCGCATTTAGTAGAGTCAACAGCAGATCTCATCTACACGTAATTAGAGCTTAAAAAGTCTGCTTACTGTACCTTGTGCCCAGTGCCGACAGTAGCGTAGGTAGTAGATTCAATGTGAAGTGAGGGGAAATAGGTATCAATAAACATAATTTGAACTCTCTGTCCATGCAGATTTATCTGCTGTTGACTCTTATAATTGTGTTGGGAGTTACGACGAAGGAGCAAGGTTGGGGCAGGGGAAGGAAGGCGTGAAGGCAGCAGCAGCGGGGGGCGTGAAGTACGCCACGCGCAGCGGCTGCAACGGCTTCTGGCGCTCCACAGCGCCCGTCACGAGCGTGTAGGCCGCCGCGAACACCGTCACGGCCTGCGACATAACGCACGCCATTTAAATTTATTTTGAAACTAATTCTAAGCGTCAAGATATGCACCGGATATCTCTTTCTATACTTTAATCATGGTGCCTCAATGTGGACAGTAGCCATCATAAACATCGATCCAAAAATAACTGGACATGTAAGTAACATCATGAACGGTCCGATTGTTAAATATGCAGGCTTCATACTACGAAATTCAATTTTCAAACTTCGTATGCCATTCCGTTAACGCTAATAGGATTAAATAAAAGAGTGAAAAGGACGGCATGATACAAACTTCGAATTTCGTAGTAGGTATCCCCCTGGCTCTTGATCGTAAGCGTAATTAATTTTATGTGACGGTATTGAACTACAAGCTTCAGATACTTACTTAAGTTTATACAGCTAAGTAATTAACGTAAGCAAATTCAAATTGATTTCCGAAGTTACAAGTTATCTTGGTTTAGTATGTTGCACTCACCAAGATAATAATGATGGCCGAAGAAAGCGTGGTCAGTGCGCTGATGTAGTTGCGCAGTTCTATGAGAGCGGGGCGCAGACAGCCGCCGGTGTGCAGCGGCGTCGTGCACACCTCGGCTACTCGTGGCTGCACGGAGAACTAACACCCACATTGAAATCTTTGTTAGCAAACAGCTAGGGTAATAAACTATTTCCATATGTTTCAAGAGCACCTCGGGACAAAGTCAAAATATGTGCACACCATTTAGGCTATAACAAGCACTGTGTGTGACAGCTCTAGGTCGAGTAACTCGAGTATGAGTTACTAAGTATTGTGTTTCAATGGAAAGCATACCTTCCCGGACCGCGAGCGGCCGCAACAGGAGAGCGGCAGGGTGCGACGGTGAGCGTACCAGTCTGTGTAAGATTGCACGCCACAGCATCGTAACTGAAAATGTTCAAAGCATAGCTGGATGAATTTTTGAGATGTAGTCTGGTCAACATCTACCTTTTTGCATAAAATTTTTGTATATTCACCGAAAATTACGATCAAGGTGTCATTCGATTCGGAATATTATGTAGAAAGTTTAGGGAAAGGTCCCAAAAGAGGCCGATAAAAATTAATAAAGTTATAAGCAATTTATTAAAAAAAAATAATAGGAATTTGTTGTTTTTTTTTATTATCTCAAAAACTATGACAGATATTCAAAATTTTTTTATCTTATAAATAACGCATTTGTTTATAACAATTATTTAAATAATGGTGGTAAAAAAGTAAAAAAAAAAATATTTTTAAGTAACTTTTAACCGTTTCAAATCAAAACATTTGAGTAATAAAAATAAAAATAAATTTTACCTATCTTTATTCAGTTTTTAATTTTTTTTACATTTAGATTGTTAATAAATAAATGGAAAATTAAAATTTTTGATTTTTTCCAACGGGGATCTATTTTTGTGTCTCTTAAAAATAATTCCACGAAGTGAAAAAAATCCTACGATTGTAGTTCAATAATTATCGGATTTTTTATGTTAACATTCAATTGAGAAAAAGTTGTTGGTTAACAAATGCATAACTAATGAAAAAATGGGGATAAAAATTTTTTGCCGGCGGATTATTGTTTATTTATGTATCCCAAAAGTACTCAAACTTTTTTATTCTCTAATATTCATATTTAATATGGTAAAATGATTTTTTATGTTACCGTGTCCGAGTGACGAATCGCGCGCGGAAGCCAGACCACCCGCTTTTACCTCTATTTTCAGGGCTCTGTAAAAGTTATAAATATTATAGATACGGTTCTATGAGGTAGGACTTTTTTTTTGGAAATTTCCTGCTCTTTTCAGATCTTTTTCAAATTTTGAATATCTGTGATAGTTTTTGAGATAATAAAAAACAACAAATTCCTATTATTTTTTTTAATAAATTGCTTATAACTTTTTTAATTTTTATCGGCCCCTTTTGGGACCTTTCCTTAAACTTTCTACATAATATTCCGAATCGAATGACACCTTGATCGTAATTGGGATGTCCCAATTTTTGACAACATATAATAAATCGAAAACCGTTTGGAGAAATAGGCTTTGTGAATCGTTTTCAGAAATCAGATTCCAGAAATATGATAAACTGAATTAAATAAAGAAAATTTAAGTAATGACCTTCATTTGACCCCTGCAGTGAATCGTCACATAGGCAGATATAAAGCAGGTCTACACTCTAAAGCAAATTGACAGTTTGAAATGTTGCTGTCCTGCTTATAATAGCAAAGAGTGACAAAGACAGAACTTTAATCATATGATGCGCACCTGGCTTTAAACAGTTGTCATTTATCATAAAGTCCGAAATGTATACAATACTCGCAATGTATTTTTTACAAATTTAATTATTAAGTTACTACGTTACAAGTAAATATGAAAGAATTTAAATATCAGATTTTAGTAAAAAATATCTATTTACTATCACACCAATAAACACACAGGAATAATCGAAGCTAAAAGAAGATAAATAAATAAAACTATTTGTCATGGTTCATTTAGGACCCTAAGCCGTGCTTGTATTATTGACAGTGACAAGACAAATCAGTAGTGCCACAGATTATGTTATGTACGGCTTGAATTTTTGTAGGCAATGGAACGTGGCTCTCTCACTGTGACGTCATCCAACGTATTTCTTAAAAAAATTATAAAAAATTAAATACTCAACCAAATTCAAAATTGATGAAAATGGTATCTTAAAATATCCTATTCTTTCCAAACAAAATATAAAAACTATAGGTTATTTTTTTTGGTACATCCCAATTTTCGGTGAATATACAAAAATTTTATGCAAAAAGGTAGATGTTGACCAGACTAATGTGATAAACTTAATCTCCATGTCACGGCAGTGGAGCATTTTCAAAAACACCTCATTGCTATTAAAATACCTTTAAGTAGAAGCTTATATAGTAGATTGTTCAACAAGGGAAAAAGCGGCTGTCAAACGTATTATTATTCAAACTTATTATTGTGTTACTAGCTGATGCCTGCAGTTTCACCCTCGCTGAAGTTTTTATTCATAAAAACCTTGTCCTGACAATTACGCACACAACAAAAAAAGAATTATCTTATTTGGCGCTTAGCAACAACACATTTGGCGATTCATTTTTATTTATATAGATATCTAGAAGATAGAATTGTGGCTCTTGTGCACTCACGTCACACTGCATGGCGGCGAGGGAGCTCCGCACGGCGGGGTCGTGCGCGTCGTGCGCCAGCGCGCGGTGCATGCTGGCGTTGATGGCGTGCGGCTCGCGCAGCGCGCGCGCCAGCCCCGCCGCCGACACCAGCGCCACCGCCAGCACCAGCAGCGCCGCCGTCGCGCAGCACAGGAGCTGCACCATAACCCCGGACATAAGCCGCAAGCCACACAGAAGAGACGGGGGACGCGGGCGCGTCGCAGTCCGCGTCGTTTTGTTCGCAAGCCGCGTCTCCGGCCCTTCTCTTCTATTTGCTTTGGATCGCGACGCTTCTATACATTTAGTATGAAAACTGATACAAGGGGCACCGCGACTGCGACGCGCCTCCGTCTCACGTCTTTTCTGTACGCTTAGTATAAGTTATACTTCACCAAAATACTTCTCGATCGTGTTTACGTAAAAATTTCAATTCTATGGAAACATGGATGCGCGCGCGCGGAGGCGCTGTCCATGTTTCCATAGTAATTGATTTTTTTACGTAAACGCGATTGAGAAGTATTTTGGTGAAGTAAAACTTATACTAGTCTAAGCGTACTGTGTGGCTTACGCTTAACGCACGGGCGATACGTGAAGCGAGTCCAGACAGAATAATACCCATAACACGGGTAGGTAACCCGACGGATGAATGACAATGGTAATGATTTCTTTCTTTTATTCACTTCTGTTATATTTTCACGGCTAACCTCGCTTATCAAAATAATTATCCAGAGACATATTTTTAAGCAGGTAGATAATAAAACCATCGTAATCTACTAAATTAACCTAACGTAAGTCAACCTATTGCGTCAATTTTCACGTTCCTTTCTAATTTCAATAATCTTGAAACTTGCAATACCTAAAGTTGCACCACTTATTTGTTTGATTTTATTCTATTTCAATACATATTAGGTACATTGTTTGTTAAATAATATCAAGTTTTGTATTCTTGGTTTTAAAATTACAAGACGCAACATGATCAACTCTCCCGTGCGGTCCCGGTGCACCCATAAAGTTAACGCATTCAGTGCCAGTTGTATGACGTGCCGCAAACGCACATATAGGTATAGTCGGGGTAAGAAAAGGTTCGTCACTTTTCGACCTTAACTCGTTGACATAGAGTCGAAAAGTGACGAACCTTTTCTTACCCCGACTATACATACCTACGTTCAAACGAAAGAAGATTCATCCAAGCAGTGAATGTGTTAAGCTCAGTTTAGACGTGGAAGAACATTCGTAGGTACAAGTTACATTACGGTACGGCCTCGCGTAATCAACTTGCACGATATTTATTATTGCAGGTTTAAAGTTGGCTTTAACACCTTCTCTGTCCGAGTGCGCCCAATGTGGGATCATGAAGTTTTTTTCAGGAGTCCGTGCTTCCACTATGGGTTCACAACTTTAAAGTGGAAGCGCAACTTGGACGTGTGACTTTGCCAAATCATTTTGTATGGGTCCCCTTACAGTGAACGTGCGTTAAGGTTGGCCCCGCTCACCGTAGCAAGCAGCGACTGCGACTTGGCGTGGTAGGGCACGAGCGTGGCGAGCCAGCAGACGGGCAGGCACAGCAGCGCGCCCGCCACGTACAGCACGCCGCCGGCCAGTTCCACGCCCAGCTCCGTCGTCCAGAAGTAGTACGAGATGCGCATCAACGTCCACGTCGACGACCCGCCGAGAACTGCAGCGCCTGTCTAAATGAAAACGTGACAAAAAATCAACAAGCATAATAAAATAATATCAAATGTAATCCACGGTATAATCAAGCAGATGTAAGCTGGACCCGTACTAGTATTAGATCATAACGAGAGGATTGCAAGATTTCATTGTACATTTTGACTTGTGTACTTATATGGAATAACGTCAGCTCTATCCCTAACCTCATCCATCACGATCTAACAATACAACACTTCTTAACGTTCATCATTTTACATAATAAGTAAGTCACTGGGGCATTTACGGTCAAATAATTGTACCTACTGCGAGTTGAACTTACGCCTGTTTACCTATACGAGTATAGGTACTGAGTGAAACCTCGTATCGAAAGCTTTCACGTTTCGCATTGCAGCATAAGTAACGCCCTGCCTTTTTACTCGTACTAAAGTCACCGTGGAAATTCATTGTTTGGGCACGGTAATATAAAACCGAGTTTTTGAAATGTCGTATATTTTGTTATCCTATAAAGCCGTGGCAGTCTCTCTACGTAACCATCCACAGAAAAATATAATAAGAAAATTAGAAAGTACAGACAAAATGTGAAGCGTATTTTATGGTCACATTGGAACAGTTCCAACATAGGCGTCATAACAACTCGTGGTTCACCCTCAATTCGGCCGTACGTACATAGATAAGTGTGGAATTAGCTTCTTATACTACTACATAGTTAAAGAAGGGGTTAGAATACCATCGCTCGCTATGGCTGCAAAAGTGCACGACCCTATCCACTATTTATTCCATTGCCACATTTCATACAACCATCTTTAATCTCCTTTATTACATAGCTTTTGGATGTGATCTAGACAAGGTTTTTATTGCGTTCTTGGCACAGATTTCAGTGAACAATATTAAATAAAAAATAATAATACTTACAAGCAGCAATCCCGCGCACATATATAAAACGAAGCCATGTTGCCTCATGATGGAAAATATTAAATTTTCTAATTTATTTTAGAGATGACATTAAAATCAAAGATGGGAAACTTTTTTTCTTTGTGACACTTCGTCAATTTGAAATCGACATTTGAATCACGATTTCTTTTTCGTGAATAATTAAAGTCCTAAACTTAAATAGGTTTTATGAATAAAGCAGACTGAAAAGAATAAGAGCCATTCTGACAGTGATGTATTAGGCGCTTGTCTAAATATTGAAGGTTAGGAATGAGGCTTGCGTCTAAAATCTCAACTTTCTCAAGCAGCTGACGAGATGAAAATCTAAATTTAAGAAAGTACCCATGTGCACCTATTCCGCCATTATATCATACAAAATTTTCGTAACGTGGAACCTCTACATTACTTAAAATTTAATCTTAAGGTACTAACATTTCTTCTTTTAATTGGGTCTCTTAGATAGCTAACACCTGGTACCTGGGCGACCGAGCATCGCTCGGGCTAAAAGTCGTGAACACGCGTGTTCCCAGACATAAGACTAAGCTGGATCTATTGTTCACCCCTCGAAAACGCCCACAAAGCAAATTTCATCGAAATCGTTAGAGCCGTTTTCAAGATCTCCTAAATAAATATGGTATAAGAATCACTCGTATAGATAGAAGTATCAGATCAAATAGATTAAAGCCTAGTTAAAATGGATAATTTCTAACCTACTCATAAAATATGTTAGTATAACTATAACTTGGTTTTTATATACCCATCTACCTTAGAATCCTACATGGATGCAACGAACCTCGGAAAATAAACGTTATTTATATCACTAAGTACCTGCTCCGTTTCTCCTGTACCTATATGCGTATCTGCATTTCTTTTATTTTTATTTATTTATTTAAAAGCCATAAATTGTATGTATAAAGTAAAGTACATGCAGATGTTGTGCAATATAAAGAGGAAACAATACAATTTTACCCAGTGGGTGTAGCTACACAATATACTTGTAGGTACTTAATGATAATGACTAACAGCTAGAATCATACTCGTAGTATTCATTTAAGTTGTAGGGACATAACCCGATCACAAATTTTTTTAAGGCTGTCAAAAATTTTGTATATTTAAGCGTCTTAATTTCTGCAGGCAATGAATTATACACTTTTGCAGCAATATAGGTAGTGCTGTGCTGGTAGATTGCTGTCGTAGCAGTAGGGGCCCGGACATCGTGGGCAAACTTCAATTTTAGTCTGTCGCTATTAAAATTATTTCTTGCAGGGAATTTATTTACATTTCGGCTAACTAGTTTACAGAGCTCTATAATATACAGTGCTGAAAGAGTCGGCAAACCTAGTTTTTTAAACGAGGCTCTGCATGACTCTCGGTTTGACTGAATGCCATTTAGTATACGTACACATTCCTTTTGAAGTATAAACAGCCGATGGGCTTCAGTACAACTTCCCCACACTGCCAATCCATACAGAACGTGTGACTGGAAGAACGCGTGATACGCTTGTAAGGCCGCTTTTATAGTAGAAATTTAAACCTTAGCAGAACACACTGCCGTGTTTTGATCTGTATTATGGCGTGGGGTGAATAGTTTTAGATCGCGGGCGCGCCGTATAATGCACCCCCTGCGTGAGCGCAAGTGTGATGACCTCCTCAATGATCCGACGCTCGAGTCGCCGCCGCCGGAGCCCGAACGCCCGCGCCCGCCACGCGTGCGCCGCCCCAGGGTCTTCAAGCTTGTGAGTATAACATGTATGTGTTTGTTTTTTAAATACGCCTTATGCAGCCGTCCTGTTCGTAGAAACAGGAGGATTCTCCAACAAGGGAATCATGAATCATACCCATTAAAACCACACGGGTTATGGATATATAGTAGCTAGTTTATCTCATTATTACTTATACTTACTGAAAATAATTTTTTTTTCAGCCTCCAAGATTTCCTCTACTCACCATAGACTTTTATGAAAAATGGTGCAACCACCAAAAACAGGTACTTATGGGCTTAACTATCAATAGCTTTAAGTACTTACTCGTACCTACCTAGTGATTACTGTGATGAGGTAGGTATTTCACAAAATGCATCTGGATATTCATTCTTTCGGAATCATTTCTAATTAGTTAAGAAGTAATGCCATCCTTTTTGCTTTTGCAGATTCATCGCTGGTTTGTAGAATCTAATATTACGGGGAATATAAAAAACAAACTAGAATCTAAAATTTACCATTTATTACATTTAAAATTTACCGCGCGCTTTTCGGCGAAGGACAAAATTGTAAAGAAACCTCCATATAGTTACCTCCGAATGGTGTATGAGAATTCCCGATCCACACTGAGTCCGCGTGGAAATTACAGCCAAAGCCCTATCATTCTGAGAGCCACACCCATTACTCGATCCATGCTTTCTTTGCGTATGGAAAAGTGTGGTCCTGCTAAACTGAATCCCTACACGAGTGTAATGATCGTCTTCCTCGCATTGCAGCTGCAAATGAGCCACTACAAGGTAGACGACCGGCCGCCGGGGCTGTTCCCCGAGCTGTACCTGAAGCCGCGCCGCCTGGACTTCTACGCGCGCCAGCTCGAGGAGAACATGAACGTCAACAAAGAGCTGCTAAAGAGGATCAACTTGATACAAAGGAACGGGGTACGTTGTCGACTAATGAGACTGTAACATACCCAGGTAGGTAAAGCTCAGAGTTCGAAATGCCGTATCGTTTGCTATTCAAATCGAATGAATAATTATGTTTATGAACCAAAACCAACCACCACCACCATTGTTAACGTGTGTGGTCGCGGAGTAGTAAGTATGGTAAAGACTGAAGCGCTACTAAGCTTACCCAGGTTAGCAAGCTGTAGCGGTAGGGCTATTGAGCTGGCCCGGGTTTAGAAGACGGTGTGGGATACGAAAGACTAGGTCCTAAAGATAACGTGACAACAAGACCTTCAGGGCCTCGGTAAATATGATTAGTATTTATATATATTTTCTATATATATATATTTTCTATATATATATATATTTTCTATCTCAAGAAAAGGGGTGTAGAAAGTTAGAGAGTGACTTTCAAGAAACATAGACGGACGTGCGGCCGGATTACTGCAGAGAAATCGTTAAGGTGGATTACCAAGTATCAAGTATTTGTAGACGAGACACTAAAATGCATTCAAAATATTTTGGCGCCTGCCGATAACACTCCATGGACTGCTTGCTAGTCTTGCTACAAACAGATATCTTTATTGTGCTAATCGGACTTTCGTTCTTTCCAGGGCTACGTGGACTGCTGGATGCGGCCGGAGCCCACGAACACATACAACAAGCTGCTCTGCCTGCAGCGGCAGCGCGACCTGGATGTACTACGACACGACAACCTCTATTTCTACGGCAGGCTGCTCATTGCCGTCAGTGTTACCAGCTTCGATATCTTCATTTATAGATTACTGCGACACCGATATGATAAGTAGGCTTTAGCTGGCGCATTCGCCACCAGGTCAAACCCAAGACTATTTAGGCTCTGGGTGAAAGTCATGATAATAATATACTTAGTTATTGTTTTTAACGTATAGATAGATAGTGCGTTTCTGGCGGTGAATGGTTTAAATAGACTTGCTTACATAGTAAAAGATCCGCTTATGCGGTACAGTCGCCATCACATAAACATTGGAGTTATTTAGGTGTGCAAAGATATCACGCACAATACATAATTATGTGATTCCAATACGGTTCAGGTATTTTTGAGCAACTTATTAATCACAAGAGCACCTCCCAATATCTAATACCTTTAAACGAGCAATTCTTGTATATATATATATAATCAGGATCTCGAAAACGGCTCCAACGATTTCGATGAAATTTGGTATGTGGGGGTTTTCGGGGATGAAAAACTGATCTAGCTATGTTTCATTTTCAGAAAATCGCTTTTACTCGTGTTTTCCGGCTATTTTTGTTTGCATTAGAATATAAAGCTAAATTTCGCCGACTTCGAGCAGATCATAATGGCACATTAGAAATCGGGTGGTCGCGGATTCAGCCGACCTCGGTTCGATACCACGTTTTTTTTTCACTAATGCGACAGAAGAGACACTATGCGGACAGTAAAACAAACTTATCAAGGTAAAACATTCAAATTGATGGCGCCCTTATGGCACCAGTTGGCAGCACCGTCTATGTGCACGTTCCCTATTGGGAGCACAGAACAGGAAAAGCCGGTTGTCTGTAAAGTCGGTTTACGGACGATAGTTTAAAGTGACTCACCCCCCCCCCCTCCGGTGTTTTTGTCAAATATCTTGAAAACGGTGCATCCTACGGCAAAATCAATGAAATTTTCATCCCCCTTTAATACCCCCGCGCTCCCTCCCCCGCATCCCCTCCCCCCCCTCTCAACCCCCCCCCCCCCCACCCCTCCGGTGTATATAATCAGGATCTCGGACACGGTTCCAACGATTTCGATGAAAATTGGTATTTGGGGGTTTTCGGGGATGAAAAATTGATCTAGCTTGGTCTTATCTCTGGGAAAACGCTTGGTACCGAGTTTCTGCCCGAGCAGAGCTCGGTCGCCCAGGTACTGAATCGATTAATCTCGAATGAATCAATTAGGCTTAGTTTTGTAAATGCCTCTGATGATGTGGCATCGCAGGCATTGTGATAGTTAATGAACTGAAACAATTAAGTACTTTGTGAGCTATGTAATTGTTTCAGTTCATTAATATGGACCTCCGCAAAGTAACGCCTGATTCAATAAATTATTGTGATGGTTGTCTAAGGCGGCAATTAGTCACGCACACGATTTGTAAAGTAGGTATGGTACGTTCATTTGTCGTTCTCGCTCATTCTCAAAATTAAAAATAACTTTAATAGAGATCAGAGCAGCCACTGACGAAGGAACTGGAAGAGGCGTGGCAAGATACGAAGCACAAGCTGATTCTAGGTGCATCGTAAGTTGCTCGATTAATATAATACAGTAATAAATGAAATTGTGTACTTTAATTGGATTGAATTTATAGAAACATTTATAAATAAATATAATTTATTTAATAAATAAATTAAAGTGTGATGTTATGAATTTTTTGCTAGTCATTTCACTCTTTCACGTTTCCAGGTTGCCGTTTATTTTGTTCAAAACTGAAAAAATTGACCGAGACATCCATGATCCAGCATTCGACAGACCCATGCACCTTCATCGGACGAAGTAAGTCTTCAGAAATCAAGCGGTGATTGCTTCCCATGGGGTGACCCGCATGCTCGTATACCCCCTTTCATATAAAAACCACTTAATAACTTCTTCATAATAGTAATATATTCGACAGTATTGCAATCACCATTACGGTTCGGCCATGGGGCCATGATGGCGCGGCTAAAATGTTCGCCTCAGAGTGATAGAGTTATACCAAGATAAGTCTGCAACGATTTTGATAACACGCGCAGTGCATGTGTTATTTTTACGTCATAATTTCATAGAAGTTAAACACTTGCAATGCGTTTGCTATCAAAATCTTTGCAGACTTATCTTGGTATAACTCTAACTAACCAGAGGCTGTATTGTCCGACGCGCGGGCGCTCGCGATAGCATTCTCTGTCTCCTTCAACCCTCATCCTATACAGAAGAAGTGGTTAAAACAATTGTGATTCCGAGTAGGTACGTTAGACAATTATGGGGTCTAGTCACGGAATAGAAAATTTCTGTTCTGCGAGGTATATAGATCAAGCAATCAACAGAGAAAACGTGCGTCGCGTCGTCGGTGGCGTGTGGTCGTGCCCGGGCCGTTAACATTTAAGTTCAAATAAAGTGTGGGAATAGTCTACAGCTTTGGGCTTAATAGTAGATTGTTCAACAAGGGACTAAAACAAGACATAATGACACAAGATACTTAGCCACCCGAGCAGAGCGAGGGTGGCTATAATTCGCGTGTCATTATGGCAGTTTAGTCTCGCATTAAACACTCTACTTTTCACTTTGAATGCGAGGAAAAAAACGATGTTTTAGGTATACTAATCTACAATATTACTTTTATACAACGTACGCTCAATACGAGCAATGGACGTCTGTTCAGAATTCAAATAGCAATTTAAATTTGTTCCGCGGTTTTTTTTTTGTTGAGTGACGCTTTAAATGTTTGCATTTTTAGCCAACAGATTCAAACTTAAAAATTATTTCATAGCTAATTGCACTAAGTATGCATAGTAAAATTAATTTTTCTTTAATATATTTGAATAGATTAATATTCGTAATTATTCATGGTGTTTCACGAAATAATTATTTTTTTAAATATTTTTTATACAGTTGTCATTTTGAGGTTATTTCCACGCCCTAAAGGCTTCTACAGACCGAAGCGCAGGGCGCTACGGAGCGCTACGGAGCGCTTCGGAGCGTCCGCAGCGCGCTGCGGTCTGTGGAAAACTTTAAAATTGTCTATGCCCAGTCACTGAAAATGGCAATAATCCTCCATCCACAAACACCGTGATTGGCAGTTTAGGCACAGATTACTTAATAGTTACTTCGTAACAGATACTGCATCCCGTACAAAATCTTGGTACTTACCACGATTGTAGCCACAGATTATACTACTCCGTCTCCTTAAGAATGTGTGCGTGTCGACAGTGACAAGGGCTGGCAGTTTGGATTAAAAAAAATTTTCTACATGTTGTTTTACCATTTTGTCGGGATAATTGCTATATATTATATCCATGCAAACTTTCTAGCACTAATATTCTTTAAGCTAAGCCACGGACGGACAAAGAGACAGACGGTCATGGCGAAACTATAAGGGTTCCGTTTTTGCCATTTTATCTCTGGAATCCTAACAAAAAAGGATATTTATTGTAATGCTCACAGTACCCCAAAGAGTATTGTAATATTATATGAACAAGAGTGGCAACTCTATGGTCAAAAATGCATGTATGGAAGGTGCTGCCGCCCTACGGCAGCTCAAGAACTAATGTGACGTATCTATAGATATATACCTATCTATATTTATATGTTGGTAGTGATGTACAGCTATAGATACGCGTACCTATAGCAATGTACAGTCAAGGATTTTAATTGATAGGCTAATTGCCACTATATTGCGGCTAAACCCGATTTGCATTATACGGCTAAAATACGAACATTGGCAAGTGGCCTATCAATTAAAGTCCTTGACCGTACAATTTGGTACGCCATGGCCATGGCCGATGAATGACAACTGACAAGTTTGACAAGTCAACCAAGATGGCCGCTAATTTAGTTCTTCGGCAAACACCAGAGATCGCTGTAGTCGCATGAAAAGTGATGATATATGTAAGTGTGCCCCCCCCCCCTGCAGTACCCTAGCGTTATACTAAATACGAAGGTCAACTTTCGAACTTCGCATCGTGCCATCCCGCTCACGCTTATAGCTTTTTATAGAAGAGTAAAAGGGACAGCACGATACGAACTTCCAAATTGTTATATTAGCTATTAATTCTAGCATAGTCATATTAAAATTTGCCCCCTGTTTCACCATTCACTTATAAAAGTCCAGGCGGCATATTTTTTCCGTGGAACACGAACGAACGTGCGTCGGCGCGCGCTTGTGACAACCTACTGGAATTTCGATCTTAGCAGATCGTCCCCGCGGTAGGTAACTATCGCGCGTAAGTACATGGCATGCATGAGGCCTGGTTTAGGGGTTTTCCAGAGATCAAAAAAGAGCTTTAGTCCCGATATGCAGAGACTAAAGTAACATTTTAAGAGCAGAGAAGTGAAAAACAACTAAATTTCATAATACCTTATTCACTAATACCCCTAAATTTCAAATTACCATGGGCTCATAATACCTAAAAATACCTAAAATTTCAAATTTTAAGATGAAACAATTTAAAATTTTAGGTATTTTTAGGTATTATGAGCCCATGGCAATTTGAAAATTAGGGGTATTAGTGAATAAGGTATTATGAAATTCAGTTGTTTTAAGCCCAAAGCAGTCTACAATAGAGAGATCTCTCTCCAGACAGATGTTATGCCTGGGGACCGAAGTCCGATGGATGAAAGGTGGAAGTTGTATTTATGTAGCTGAGTTGAGAAACTTCCATAGCGCGATGTAGAACGTACAGTTTCTCAAATTGACTAGATGACGCTAGAAGTCGATCAGGGACAGTCAATTTGTATTTTCGCGTCTAGTACAATTAAAATTTTATAATTATTTACTACTAGCTGGTGCCCACGACTCCGTCTGCGAAGAATCGCTGTGTAATTTTCAGGTATTAGAACTATCCGACCTCCTTCCCAGGATCTCAAACTATCTCTCTCTCTCTAAAAGAGACGCACAGTTACTTTAACATTTATTATATTAGAAAGTATTTTCCTAACATTCATTGACGCTATTGGAATACTTAATTTACTTAATAAACTTTTACGTTGAACATACAACAATATGGCTCCGGGAAGAAGGGCTACGGATTAGTCCGAAATAGGTCGAGCTAAACTCGAACATAGACGTGAGTTATCCGTTTTTAAGGTTCCGTAACCAAATGGCAAAAAACCGAACCCTTATAGATTCGTCATGTCTGTCTGTCTGTCTGTCTGTCCGTCCGTATGTCACAGCCACTTTTTTCCGAAACTATAAGAGCTATGCTGTTGAAACTTGGTAAGTAGATGTAGTCTGTAAACCGCATTAAGATTTACACACAAAAAAAGAAAAAAAAACAATAAATTTTGGGGGGGGTTCCCCATACTTAGAACTGAAACTTTAAAATTTTTTTTTCATCATACTCATACGTGTGGGGTATCTATGGATAGGTCTTCAAAAATGATATTGAGGTTTCTATTATCATTTTTAGTTTGCGCGAGAGACACTTGCAAAGTAGTAAAATGTGTGTCCCCCCCCCTGTAACTTCTAAAATAAGAGAATGATAAAACTAAAAAAAATATATGATGTACTTTACCATGTAAACTTCCACCGAAAATTGGTTTGAACGAGATCTAGTTTGTCTGTCTGTCTATATCAGTAACCAATCTACAATGATCCCACACTGCGCACATTTTGCTTAGGAGCAGGGGTCTGCTAAGACTGGATGTTCATAGATACATAAATTTGTACGGAACCCTCGGTGCGCGAGTCCGACTCGCACTTGGCCGGTTTTTTTTTCACTATTAGCTAATACTTACAAGTAGATACATACGTTACGTAGGTAAGTACGGTCGAGTTCACCAATATATGCATCGCTAACCTGTCATAAATATCTATACATAAGACCTTATGTTACCGTAATAAGGTCTATGTATAGATATTTATGAAATGTTGGCTGTACAGATATTGGTGAACTCGACTGTAGGTACATACTATTTGCAAGCCAGTGTAATTTGATTAGCAAATTTTGTTTTATAGGGTGGCAATGGAAGTGTGGGTGCTCGGCGGCTCGAAGATCGGGAAGGTGTCCATCGAGTTGTTCACGGACCTCGCGCCGAAAACCTGCCAGCTGTTCCTCAGTCTCACCAGGGGCACCAACTCCGGCCATGCCTACATGGGCACCAGGTTCTTCAGGTTAATGAAACTATTAACCGAATATTAGAAAGCTAAATATTTTAATTTTAACAATTAACTTTATAATTTTCTTAACATTTTTGTACAGTCAACCAATTTGATTCCTACGCCACAATGAATCTTATCATAATTAATCAATTTGAGACAGTATTAATTGCTTGCGTATAAAATAGTATTAATAGTAGTTTCATCTGTCAAAACCTTTTCCTTTGTTCGAAAACATTTATAAACTCATTCTTTACGTTAACTTATTGCATGTTGTGATCGGAAAGTTAATAAATAATCCTTTGACTTGCACTGACGTTGTATCTTGTAATTATCTGATAGTTATTGCGACAAGGTTCTATAGTCGCCTAGGAATCAAATTAGCTGACTGTACCTGTAATACTTTTATACTATCTCATGACGGACCTCACGGACCCTGTAGCCGCCTTATCAAGCATTAGGACAATGACCGCCCAGGGCGCTACAGGTACAATAGTAGTGCCAGCAGCTACAAGTACAAGTACAAGTTACGAGTATATCTGTTTAGGGTAGTGCCGAATCTGTACTGCCGCGGCGGCGACGTGGCGAAGGACAACGGCTTCGGCTGCTACGTACCCGAGGGCGAGGTGGAACCTATGGGCGCCGAAAACTACGACCTCAAACACTCTGTGCCAGGTCGGTGATGGATTTTCATGTTAACAATGATACTATCTATTTGTGGGGCAAATGGCATCACATAAGTACTTACCTACTTAAACTTCTTCGGATATTTATTTTCAAACTAGACCGAGAGAAGAATCTTGACAAAAACTGCGACTGGGTGGTAAAAGACGTTGCTGGAACAATATCATAGGCTATTACACCACCAATTAATTGATATACTTAATTTTATGAACTGTCAAAGCGCGATTCGTCTATAGCTTGCAAACATCTCATCATAATGGAATTCCATCATTCCATCAGTACCTACTATGCTCAACAATTTGCTCTTTCCTCAACTTTGAAGCAAAGTAATAATTTACCTCAACTTTCTTTCAAAGGTGTACTGTCCATGGCGGTGACGCCGGACAACGAAGTGTCCGGTCAGTTTAACATTATTTTCAAGCCTCTTCCGCAACTAGACGGGAAGAATGTGGTTTTTGGAAGAGTAAGTAACTTGCTTTATAACATCATCATCAATCAATCAATCATCATCACCAATAGACACCCATATTTGACACAGGCGCTCCTCTCAGATTGAGAAGGCTTAGGCTGCAGTTCCCAAGCGAGCCTAGTGCAGATTCGGAACTTAACACATACAACATTTAAGTAATTATTTCGCAGATGAGTGCAGGATTCCTCACGATGTTTTCCTTCGCCGAAAACCTCATAGTAAATTAAAAGTGTAAATTCGCACATAAGTTCCGAATGGCCGTTATCACTGGAGTGAGCATGCACATTTTGATTCTGCACTACGATAGACCACAACATTTGGTCGTGGAAAATATTTATTTGTGTGCATGTATTAGTTCAAACTCTTTGTACTTAGGTGATTTTGTGACTCTGAGACTACTGTCATCAGATAGTCAGCGGTCAAATAGTGGAGGTTATTTATTCTATAGCACTATAGCACGAATAAACGGTTCACTTTAGGCACAGACAGCAGCAAAATTGGGTAACCTCTTGTCGTACACAAAATGATACACACGCAACTCTAGCTAGAGATTTCAACTCTGCCCTTGTAAAGGGGTCAGGGATGCCGTTCCGGGTTTTGACCCCTTTCGGCGGTGTCAGAGGTGGTCCCACTGGTGTCAAGTCCGCGAGGGAGTGCCTAGATCAATTTACCAAAATCGTTATTTCCTTGTAGCAACATTTCCATTCGCATTTCAACCCAAATGCTTTTTTCTCACTATGGTTTTTTACTGGAGCTTATTTTCACAATTACGTTTTTTCCCAATTTTAATCGACATAGAAACTTAGGTTAGGTTATGTCAAGTTTGCATCGGGCCAAAGGGCCAAAAGCGCACAGAAGAAGGAGCTCCGCCCCGTCGACACAGTTTCTGTGTCAATTCAAATTGAAAAAAAAAACGCTACTGTGAAAATAAGCTTCAGTAAAAAACTATAGTGAGCAAAAAAGCATTTGGGAAAAAATGCAAATGGAAATTTTGGTACTAGGAACTTTGATCAATTATAACTGTAGATCCACAGTCGCGCGCCCGAAAATGTCCGAGCCAAATGAGCGCCACTTTGATAAAAGTGGCCTTCTTTTTTCTCAGAACGTTGCGTGAAATTGTCAAGTTTAGCTGTCAAGTGGAGTTTTGCCGCTACCGAAATTCGACTGTAATGAAGTAAAGACTAGGTTCAAGTTTCTGTGTAGGTGATGATTTTATTTGTTACGCAACCAAATAAAAAAGTTCGGACATTCTTTGATGGGGATTTTGTTCGGCAATGTGTATCTACAGTTATAATTGATCAAAGACTTGGAAATAACGATTTTGGTAAATAGATCTAGGCACTTCCGTGAGGGTGCCTGAAGTGCTATACACGTTGCTATGGATGCGTTTGATATCCTCCCATCGTGTTTATTGGTCCACATAGCAAGCACTGGTGGAAACGGGTTCAACTAATAGATGCGGTCTCTGGATCTTCCTCGAGTGGCGACATAGCTTAGCATTAGTATAAACGGTCACATAGTTTCATGACGTAGCTTTCACATCCTCGCGGCATAACTGTGCTATGGCACATTTCCTGTGGAAAGGCACAGTGATTCTTTTTTAGCCGCCAGCGAGATGAAGACCACCCCCCCGAATGGGGCTCCATTCGGGGAGGTTAGCCGGCTCTACTGACAAGAACCTTCTGTTATTAGATAGTAGGCGGTCCGACGCAGTTTCTGGAGCGCATCAGCGCCCTGGGGCTGCCACTGGGCACGCCCACGTCAGACTGCATCATCCGCTACTGCGGCATGTTCATGCGCTCAGGTCAATACCGCGCCGGCGCGCCCAACACCATCAAGTTCCCGCCGCGACGGAAGCAGTAGACAGGGCCGGATTTAGAGGTCTGAAGGCCTCGGGGCATAATAGGAGTGGAAGCCCCTTGGCCACAAATTATTTTCCAAATAATTACTCGTCGGAATTTGAAAGATTTCTTTTGAAGTCTCTATTGTGGAGGCCCCGGTGCTGCGGCCCCGGATGCCCTCCCCTAAATCCGGCCCTGGCAGTAGACGCCACGGAACTGATGCGGTATTAATCACACTATTTCGTGCACCGAACATTGTTTCATAGGTACTTCGGCCAACGAACGTTGTTTTCACATTAATCAGTCCACCTACTGCGGCGGCCACATTAAAGCGAAGGCCACTGTTATATTATATTGTAAGGCCTATTATACACCGCAATATTAGAGCCAATCGCATAGTCGAAGGCACAAAACGAAGAAGAGGAATAAAAATGTCACGCGTGCTGAAAGCACGAGCTCATAAAATATGGTTATATTTTCTGCTAGTTCTGTGCTAGACACTGATGTCCAGTTTGTGCATTGACCTTTTTGTCCTGTTAAATAAAGTCCATAAAGTGTTTGGGATAAAATCGTAGACGACAGCAACGCTAATGATATTCATATTTTGTTATTATACAATTTTTATTCATGTATATCTTATATACAAATTATTGTTTTTTTGTAATAAAAAATTCCCTCCTTTCTTGTAATTTGTGTAGTTGTGAATTTTTGGAATGATTTCCGGGGTCAATAATTTAAAAAATCAATGATTTTTACTAGTTTTTATTGCATAAATTTATAAATGTACAAATAGTGGACGAAAGTTATCTATTCTATAGCACAAATAGACGGTTCACTCTAGGTACAGCCAGCAGCAAAAGTGGATGAACGGTTGCTCAAAATTATCTACACACGAATCTACTGCCAGAGTAAAAAGTAGTGTGTCGAACGTTTTGAACAAATTAACCGCTTATCTACTTTGAGCGCGTTGCCAAACAGACCTACAAACTATACTCTTACTCTAATACTTCACTAAGTTGTACTGCAGAGGTCGTCAACAAAGTATTCCTTATGGAAAGATCGAAAAAGATGATTTTAAGAATAAACATGAACAGTTCAGAATTATCTCTAATTACAGCTAAAGATCTTTTTTCGAGTATTTTATAAGAAAACAGTAATGTGTTATTTTATTAGAAACGTAAAAAGATTATTATGAATAAGTTATAAGGCTGTTCCAACATGACGTTACAGCGCATCACAATCAAATACACGAACGTCCATTTCTACTGACCGCGTCACTTTATCGCGATCATTCTATCTTCACAAATAATCCACAGGATAATATCAGTCCCAGCAACTGCAAATGAGCACAAAAACAGCATTAAATTTATGACAGCATCCGGGTCGAAGGACCAATTACACGTGATTGCTATTATCTATGATGGATGAGATATTGGCTGTAGCAATTGACCTTGTCAGCCCACACGACTTTTATTTGCTTGAGAAACGTATTATTAGTAATCTGGTTCCTAGGCTACCATAGAACCTTGTCATGACAAGGGTCATTGTGAGCGAGACATTTGCGTATTTCGATAAGCATTACACAAATAAAATCATTTACTATGTGATAAAGTTCTATGGTGGCTCAAGTATTAATAGGAGAGTGACGGTATGACACGCATTTGGATAATTTATTGAATCAGGCGTTACTTTGCGGAGGTCCATATCAATGAACTGAAACAATTACTTTGCTCATCACCACCCACCAAACTACACTGACGCGTTTCGAACTCAACCAGAGCTTATTTTTAGACAAATCAAATTTTGAATTTGAGTCTAACATTTGGAGCATAGTAAAAGGTTGCGATACTCCGAGGATGAGCTGTGGTTGAGTTCGAAACGCGTCAGTGTAGTTTGGTGGTGGTGATAGTTGGGTTTGTGTGTGTTCGCACAGTGTGGAGGTGGAGGAACTGCATGAACACACATTTGCATAAACGTAGCTATCATAAGGTTGCGAGTGAGCAAAGTAATTATTTCAGTTCATTTACGCATTTGGAATTTCGGAGTAGACCCCGGATTTTTGACAGCTGACTCGTACATGTCATTCGTGTGTAGTACATACCATGATGAAGGCGACGATGATGGCGATGACGCCCACGTACACCGCGTTCTCGCGCAGGAAGTCCACGGTGCGCGGCAGGCAGCCGTCCATGTACATGGTCGCCGGGTTGCCCGAGTATTTGCAGTCCATGCGCTGCAACCAAAGCGTCGCTAACCGTCACCACCCCGAAAACACTCACGCGGATATACACAGTGGCGTGCTGTGAGTAACTTCAGACACCCGCCTCCACGAGGTAGCGTATCCACTACCGGGAACTTTCGTCTAGTGCCGCTAGTACTAGTAGTACTTTGGCAGTCATTTGAACGCGCATGTGCGTTTGTGGCATCTGCGTCATGCAACTTCTGCACCAGCGCTGCTGGTACGAACCGCGCGACATTTTTGCGCATACGCCTACTTAAGGTCTCGCGCGAAAATCGTCTCGAACAAATTATCAACTGGCCTCATACTGGCTTGTCTTGGAGCACGAATAGAGTATGACATAAAACAAAAAACAAGTAATTGATTAGTAGTGATTGTCCGTACGCATTGTTGCCATTTCCATTGTTTTTACGGCAATGTGACAGCAACAAAGAAAGTGGCGCCCTTGCAAACGAGCAGCGAGTCACCTGATGGAAAGTAATCACCACCGCCCGCGGATACCAATACATACGTAGAATAGTTGATGCATCGCCAGCCTTTTAAGAAAAGAATAGGCTCGTTTTTTGATATTTTTTTTATCGATAATGAATAAGACAATAGTAGAATCGAGTAGGTGGTTAAATTTTCTATGGCAAATTTTTATGAAGAATCAAATCGATCGAAATGAAAATTCAAAGTTACACGCTCCCTCACCTTTCCAGGGTACACCTCCTTGCAGCAGCTCTCAGGCACATTGTCATTCCAGTCCCTGTAGTTCTTGACTCCACAACACTGCAGGTACGTCTGCGTCTCGTCCCAAGCCTTGGTGTACTCGTGCTTGACCCCGTAGTACGGGATGGCGGCGTACATCTCCCGGTCCAGGGTGGTCACCACTTTCTCGCGGAACACGAACTGTAGGATCCCGCCCACCAGCATGAGCACGAAGATGATGAAAATGAGGATGTAGTACTGGAATGAAATAAGGTGTTAGGTTTTCGGATTATTGTTTATAATATAATGCTAGAGTACTACCCTCGGCAGCAGAAGTAGCTGAGTGATTCTGATGGTGTTGAATATTATTTACACACGACTCTATTCCTAAGGTGATAAGAGAGCGTGTAGACCATTCTGCCACAAACGCTCATCCACTTATGAACCTGACTTTACTATCTAAGGCCCTAAGCACACGGCGTATTATTAACGCGCCGTCGACGCGCGTTTTCATGGATACAAACGCGCGTCGACGGCGCGTTTTTTAAAAAACGCCTTATGCTAGGGGCCTTAAGGCTGCTCTAATGGAATGAAAAACGCGCTGTAAACGCGCGTCGATGGCGCGTTCAAAAAACGCCGTGTGCTTAGGCCTTAAGTTCTTACAAGACGTAGCTGCAGTCAAGGTCATAAAAATATAAGTAGGTACGTTACCAAGATGTCAAAAATATCTATACACTTTTATGTGACTATTCAAAAGGTCGGCATATACAGGGTGTCTTACAACTCACCGATAACCTGGTACCAGGCGTGAGTCTAAATTATAAGTTTTGGAATAAATAAGAAAAAAATCATTTCACTACCGTAACGTGCGATACTGTTGTATGAACAAACTTTGTTTACCTACTATCCTACTAAGGTTTATGCAGGTTTCATATCGCAAGTTTCAGTTACCTATTGTTAGTCAGCTTCCGTGCAGAAGTGGGTTATCGGGCACGCAATATCGACTTTAGGTCCACATTACCGCCCTGTAGTTCTGTGAATTGTTTGCTTTAGAGGTGCCTGCTAATGTTCATATAATGTCAGCCTAGATTATGTTGGTTTTAATCCTTGCAACTATATTTGCAAGCGATATTTTTGCCGGTACAAGTTGATTTAAGATCCGGAACATTTCAGCTGGTGGTTGGCTTAGTTTGACTCGATGCCGCTATAAATTTTTCTTCAGAATTTTTTTGTTCAAATTGACAAATGTTTTCATACATTGTTCAGTGTTCCAAGGGAACGGTAACAAAGGCGTGACTGACTACATTTCAAAGCAAAAACTCCGATGAAAAACCTTTACAGGGATGTTCCGTCAAACTATCCCAACCATCTCCTGAAATATTCAGTATTCATTTTAATACACCTTGAATAGTAGAACTACACAATATTCTGCGTGTACCTACACAACTTGTTACAAACCCAAAAAATCCATGGTAGGCTAGTGGTTTAGTAGTGATGACCTATCTGTCTCAAGCAGAGGGTCGTGAGTTCAATCCCGGGCTCGCACCTCTGACTTTATTCAAAATTTATGTGCGAAATAACAATTTAAATTTACCATTTAGCTTTAGGTACGGCGAAGGA